>OZ012626.1:7489566-12489566 GCA_963942485.1 Pediacus dermestoides
TGCCATTAAAAAAATGCTTATTTTTTTATATTTTCAAAAATATATATCTTGGTATACTTATTTTTATATGTCACTGAATTATAAGATTTTATATTTTTAAATTCGTAAATTAAATGTTTTGAATATTATTAGTAGGCGTTGTTAAAGAAAAATATATCAATGAACCAACGTCGAATGGTAACAACACAGCCACGTTAATATTAATCAACATAAACTTAAGATTTTACATATTTTTATAGAAATCATTTTAGTAAATTATAAACACGTTAAACAATAGTATATTGTAATACAAGTGCGGAAAACGCATCATGACAATACGAGTGTGAAATTTGCAACGCGAGCGATAGCGAGTGCTGCAATCACACGAGTATTGTCATGGGCCATTTCCGCACTAATTTTCCGTACTAGTTTTTCAAAAGCCTACTTTCAAGTTCGATTATCTTGTCAGAAAAAACGTCATTCCGCATTTTCGTAGAAAAATAATTGTTTAATTTAAATATTCAAATTGCTGCCGATAATGTTGTATTGCAGCATGAATCACGTTAAAAATTTGATTTGGTTTTATATTTCTAATTATTTGCAATCTGCCTCACTCTATGCTCAATTTCTTCCTTTATGTTTCATTTATTTAAAAAAAAATATATTGTCCTTGCCAAAAGTTTATGTGTTCAACAGAACGGACAACAACTTGAACATTTTATTCAACAAATTCGTACTATAATGTGTTTCAATTGTTTATTTATTAGTTCTCTTTCAGTTATATATTTTGTGTTTCTGTTTATTTATTGTTGATTTTTTACCTGTTAAATTTGATATATTATTGTTGATAAATGGATTTTACTATTTGACGCTGGTTCATTGATATAACATTTTCTTTAACAAAGCCTACTAATAATATTCAAAACATTTAATTTACGAATTTAAAAATATAAAAACGCATAATTCAGTGAGATATAAAAATAATAAGTATAGCAATATATGTATATATTTTTGAAAATATAAAAAAATAAGCAATTTTTTAATGCCATAGCCAACTGTGGTTTGCATTTAAAATAAGAAAGTTAGGTGTAATAACTCGAAATGTATTGAACTTAGAACAAAAATTTCTAATGCACATTATTCTACGTGAAAAACTACTACAACAAACACTTTACAGATTTAAAATATTTTAATAAACAAAAAAGTTATGACACTTTTTAAAAATCGGACAAATGTCACTTTTTAAAGATATCTTAATAACGGTTAGAGATATCAAGATGGGGTTTTTACCAATCGATTTTTCTTAAAAATCGAGCACAGTATTGCGAAAACCATTTTTTTCTATCTCACCTAGAAATGGGTGAAACCCCCATTCCCATCGAAATTGAGACACCCTGTATAACTAGTACCGTAAATATAATACAAAGAACCAAAATATTTTGCCAAAATAAAACTTCATGAATGACTTATTTTCGTAAACACAAAAAAATAACTAACAATAAGAACATTAGAATTAACTCAAAAAATAGGCGGAAAAAATTATTCGAAGCAAATAAAAAAACTGTAACATGGGAAAAATTACTAACGCGTTGCCTCCTCTGGTTTTTATTACTGCTTAAATGCACTTGGGCATACTGCCCTCCAGATTCTGGATTGTTTCTTGAGGAATACCATTCTTCAATAACAATCTCTTCTAGCTCGGATCTCAGATCTCTTCAGTGCATCCACAGCTGTTCAGTTGGATTCAGGCCTGGACTCCTAAGGTGGTCACTTAAGTAAACGAACTTTTACTTCGTTAAAATACTCGAGGCCTTCCAATAAATGGGCCGAACGGTATAACATGTTCTTTTAGGATGCTTTCTATGTAGAAATTCGCATTCATCGACCTGCTGTGAATTGGATCCAACTTCGTGCGGGGATCGAGAGAAATCCCTCCCCAGAACATCACCGATTCTTGAAGGGATTTTGCAGTCAGCAAATCTTCCTCCCTGTGTTCTCCAGATACTCCCGATCTGATGACCTTAGACTCACTCTTGTTTCCTCTCAAAACAACTCTTCCAATCATCTACAGTCCAATTCGCATGATTCCAAGCAAAACGTAATCTTCCAATTCTTGTTTGGTGAGCAGTTTTGTAGTTGCTGGCCTTCTACTACTCAAACTTCAAGCTCAAGAGTCATTGTAGAAAATGATAAATAAAGGTGATTTTGACGAGGAGTTTAGTTTGATAGTTTCCCAAACCTTTTAAAGATGAAAATTGAGTGAAAATGGCAAGTTATCTATTCTAATAGTGTTTCACAACGTAGAAAAATGTCCCCATTCAATACCTGTTTTCGCTCCTCTACCTTGATATATACAGGGTGTCTCAGGAGAAATGTTAAAGCCCTTATAAAGAGATTTTTTGACTTATTTTGAGACTAAATGTTTATATAAAAATGTGTTTCCGAGATATAGGATATCAAAGTTGATACAATAGAAATTTATGCAACAAGGTAGAAACTGTTATAAAAGTTCAAACCGAATGAAAATCCCTCAAAAATTCCGGATTTTATAGCCTACTATAGACTCTGTTAAAAAATTGTGCAAATTTCAGGTTAGTGGTTAGTGTCTTTAAAACTGTCATAAAAGTTCGGAAAATTGACAAATTTCAGTGAGGTTTGCTTTTTTACAAAGAACTAAGTTAGTTTTACTAGAAAATTCAAACCGAATGAAAATCCCTCAAAAATTCCGGATTTTATAGCCTACTATATGCACGTGTTCTTGCGCCCTCGCTTCGCTCGGGCCCAATTTTCACACTCGTCACTCGTCAGCATCACTTCCTCCCGTGTAGCATACTCTATTTTTTCTCATACCTGCACGAAAATGTTACTGTTTTTTTTTTAGTTTCTGATTTTAGTAATATTATTCTACGTGAAAAACTACTATAACAAACACTTTACAGATTTAAAATATTTTAATAAACACTATAAACACTAATAGACACTATTTAAACATCAACTAAATGTCACTTTTTAAAGATATCTTAATAACGGTTAGAGATATCAAGATGTGGTTTTTACCAAGTATTGTTATTATTATTATATTATTGTTATTACAGTATTGCGAAAACCATTTTTTTCTATCTCGCATAGAAATGGGTGAAACCCCCCATTCCCATCGAAATTGAGACACCCTGTACAGTAGAGGAAAATGAAACTCTTCTTTTTAAAATAGCTTAGATACTTACCTAATACTAAAATTTCCAAAAAAATATTAAGAGGGTAATCGGAAATATATCGATGTAGGGTATGGTAGGTACTAATTTAGTTTTTTTAATAAAATTTTTGAAATATTTATGATTAAAACTATTTACTTTGAATCAGGCACCATTATTCTTCATGTTATACAGGGTGTTCCAAAATTAGCCTGCCAAAATGTACCAGCTGATCCTACGATCAAAAATAATTCAAAAAGGGAGCTACAGCCCACCGAAAGGGGGGCCCCAAAGAATCGTTTTCTGTAATATCTCTGCAAATATTTGAAGTAGATTCATAATATTTGGTGAGTTTGAAGCTTTTATAATTTGCCACATGTTTATATTTTCAATTTTCAGAAATTTTGCCAGGGGCGTCACATACAGGGTGGGTGCTGGGTAAATTATGCCCCATATTTTTTGTGCGGATAATTTTAAAATTTTTTATATCAAATTATGAAACTTGGTTTATTTTTACACAAAAAAGGTCGTCTCAGTCGATCTTTGAATCTTGAACTGTTTTCGAGTAAAATCGTTTTGAAGAAGTCACGTCCATAAAAACTACACTAATAAAAATAATCACAAAATTGAAAAAAAAAATTGATTTCGATATTTTGTTTTTATTATTAATATTTGACGAAGAAATGCTAAACGAAGTAATAAATACCTATAAATTTTAATTCATTGTCTACTTTTGATAAATTTTAGTTTTGTGATTATTTTTATCAGTGTAGTTTTTATCGACGTGATTTTTTCAAAACGATTTTACTCGAAAACGGTTCAAGATACAAAGATCGACTAAGATTACCTTTTTTGTGTAAAAATAAACCAAGTTTCAAAATTTGATATAAAAATATGGGGCATAATATACCCAGTACCAGTACCCACCCTGTATGTGACGCCCCTGACAAAATTTCTGAAAATTGGAAAAAGAAATATGTGGCAAATTATAAAAGCTTCAAACTCACCAAATGTCATGAATCTACCTCAAACAGTTGCAAAGATATTACAGAAAACTCCTCCTAGGGGGCCCCCTTTCAGGTGGCTGTAGTCTCCTTAGGAAGCATTTTTCATCCTATATTTATTGAAACTTTTTGCATTATTTTTGAACGTAGAATCAGCTGGTACATTTTATCAGGCTAATTTAGGGACACCCTGTATAATTTGCAGTTTTGCTAGGTAATAAAAGGGTACATCGAGTCACAAAATAAAGTCTACTATAGTACTTGAAGTACCCAGAAATAAGCATACTTAAGCTGTTTACTGAATCAACAAAAATTTAGGTTAAACGAGATAAAATAAAACGAAGGTATGTATGTACCGAATTAAACACCCACTAAATTGTATGCATATAAAATAAAGTTTTTAGGTCATAAATTGAAGGAAATTAAACCTGCACAAGGTTTGCACAAAAATGCACGTTTTCAGCATAACAATCAAATATTCTGGTCATATCTAGTAAGTAGTTAAATCAACAACTTAACACATAAAAATAAACGTAAACAAAAATCATTGAAAGAAAATAAGTAAGTATGCAAAACTCTACGTAGAACTTGATTACTTGCAGCGAAGTGAACTTTCTCCACATCAACAGGTGTCTAAATTATTTTGACGTAGGTAAACTAAGTAAAGTATGTATGTGGCTAAAGATATTCTAATGCAGAATTAATGTGTACTTAGATATGTTAAAACAATTACCTAAGTACACTTTCTTTATTGTTGTGATATGTAGGTATAACTTACGGATTTTGGCATTTTGACTGCGGTTACTCCAGACTATCTGTAAAAAATAACTTTAGTTAACAAATAGGTAAAGTTAGTTATAAATAGAAAAGTAAAGCGTAAATTACAATTAAATAATCGATGATTATGTCTCGTCTTTTTCAGAAAACAGGTTTTCTAATGAAATCTCACCTTTAGACCATTTGAAAATTGATGATAAAGTAAACATAGTTTAGCGTCAGCATATAAATATATGTTTCAATAAACTGCATCAGATTCTACTAGGTATAGAAATAATTAAATATTTGCAATAAAAATAGTAATAATTTTGTATTCATTCTTTTACTTTAGTACCTAGATGGAATGTAGTAGGTAGGTAGGTAGGTAGTAGGAAAATATTCCTGAAACTGCCAGGATTAATTATTAACAAAATTTATGTAGCTAGGCATAATTTTCGAATTAATTTTTAATATAATTTAAACTTTCCGACTTGTCCGTTTGGCCTAATTAAATTACCTACTTGAACTTAAAACCTGTCTTCCATAAATTACATTACTCAGTTTACAATACCAAACAGGATTAGCATACAATCAAACAATATTAACAAATTTTTACACAATAAAAACCTAATCGCAGATAAATAATATTTACATGTGTGCATTAGTAATAAAAGGTAGGCTATGGGCAAAATAAGTGCCACTGCCGGCACTTGTTTTTAACTATGGCGCTAAAGCGTCAGCGTTGTCTATGTCTATGACACGTTTCCAACATGAAATGTACTTACAGGAAAACTAATTAAGTGAAGGGCTAAAACAATTTTAAATCACCACATTAAGTAGCACACGCGTTTTTTCAACGGGCACACACCCTTCCACGCACGAGACGACAACTTAACGTGACAAATTGTCAAGATCAGCAAAATAATTCATGTTAGTTTGTGGGTTTGCCGCTGTGTCTACGATAGTGACACCTAGTCGATAAGGCGCCAAGTTTCAAAATTTCATAAATGTAAAGTCAGTTTGAAACAATTTGTTAATGACCCGAACGCATTTTACATAAATACATATTGAACTTCTTAAAAATTATCTTAGATGTATTTATTAACTTTAATTATTATGAATTCTTAACAATTTCAAAATTATTGTTCATAATAATTTAACCACACGTGAAACTAAAATTTAAATAGTAAAATATCAACGCAAGTCTTTACTTTTGTATTGTTTATTATTATTATTATACCTACTGACTGTCACTCAAAATTAGGATAGAAAAATAGACTTTAAATATGCATGACGCTAGGCGTCGCGACGCTTCAAAAAAAATTTCCAGCAACATACCACTTTTATTATATTATTGGTAAGGTCTTTTAATTTTTAGTCTTTTTTCTAAAAACCAATTTTTTTTTATTCTTATTTTTTTAAAAGTTATGATTCAATTTGAATTATTTCTGATCTAACTAAATTTTGAAATATTTTTAACAGTAGGCCGAGTTTCCCTCAAATACTAAAGTAAATCTTATTATATAAAGTAGGCTTAGAAAAAACAAAACCTGTTATTTGTCAACATATTACAACAACAAAAAACTTATTAATACCTAAATTAAACAAAAAATTTAATGAAAAAGTTGATTATTTTAAGAATTGTTCAATATGAGTACCATTGTTATCTAAACATAAATTATAACATTTTCTTATTTCATTATATGTGACTCTTCCTACAACATTAGCATTAATTTCAGCACAGGAATCGACAATCTTTTGCTTTAAATGATCTATATTATTAGACCTTGTTTTGTAAACTTTATTTTTAAGAGTTCTCCACAAGAAAAAATCGAGAGGTGTTAAGTCTGGGGACCTAGGAGGAAATTCTACTGGCCTGTAAGTTCCCATCCACCTGTCTTCATATTCTTTATTTAAATAATTCCGCACAATAGCGGCATTATGACAAGGAGCCCCATCTAGTTGAAGCCACAAATGTCTTCTAATCTGAAGAGGCACATTTTTTTTGTTTAATTTAGGTATTAATAAGTTTTTTGTGGTTGTAATATGTTGACAAATATCAGGTTTTGTTTTTTCTAAGCCTACTTTATTTTATATAATAAGATTTACTTTAGTATTTGAAGGAAAACTCGGCCTACCGTTAAAAATATTTCAAAATTTAGTAAGAACAGAAATAATTTAAATTGGATAATAACTTTTTAAAAAGTAAGAATAAAAAAAATTGGTTTTTAGAAAAAAGACTCAAAATTAAAAGACCTTTCCAATGATATAATAAAAGTGGTATGTTGCTGGAAATTTTTTTGAAGCGTCGTGCATATTAAAGTCTAAATTTCTATCCTAATTTTGAGTGACAGCCAGTAGGTATATAACACTTTTTTCAAAATTTAATTCCCTTCAGCCGTTTACGAGAAAAACGCATTTCCCCAGATAATGAAAATAATGTTTTATATGTGTGTTATTTTTGAGTAGGTAAATTTTATTATTTTAGTTAATTAAATTAAAATGAGTTTTTTGAATTAAATAATTGTGTAGGTACTTAATTGGTTTCTCTCTGAATATTTTATAAACAAAATAGAAAATTTAGATTTATTATTAAAATCGGGGAAGAGACAAATTAAAAATCAATTTTATCAGTTTTTTTAGAATAATACAAGCACAAAAATTTTTTCACATTTTTTATGCAAATTTTTTCTTTTTATATAACAATTATATTCCACTGTCCGTTTAATCTTGTGTGGATCTATAAGTACACAAATTAATATTCTAGCTATAGGTACTTTAACAAATTTGATTAGTTTTTAGACCCATTTAAAAAATACTAAAGATTTTGTCATATTTTACTTAGTTTTGACCCCTTAAGATCGAGAACCAATTTCAATTAATTTTACATCTGTTGGTTATTTAATATGTTAGGATATTTTAAAGCAAAATACCCCCATTTCGAAGATATATATAAAAATTTATAGTACCTATACAAATTTAAAATTCGTCTATTTTTAAGCATTTCTGATTTTTAAACAAAATTGACTGAATTTTTAAAGATCAAAATTACATACTGTGTTTTGAATCATCCAAAATTAGCAATATTTTAACAAATATTGTTTTATTTCCAATTCCTTAAATTTTTTAAAATATTTTAGCCATAGGGTCAGAAATCAGTCAAATTCACCTTGTCTTGTTTTTTGATATAAATATGTAAAATCAGTAGCATTTCAATATAAAAATTGATCCCCAGAATCATACTGTTCTTCTACTTATTGACATAAACAATTTTTGGTATTTTTCTTTCAATTAAATAATTATATCTCGAGATCTATTGTTTGGAATTTGATGAAATCTCTAGAACTATTTCTTCTACAGGCTGTTTCAAATGCGCTTCTCACTACAGGAATCTCAGAAACGGTAAGACATACCTACACCTTTGGTTAAATTAGGGCAAAGATGTGTAATAATGTGGCCAATAATAAGCCGTTAAGAAATCGAAAATATCTTTTGTAGTTCTGGAGATTTTTTGAAAAAACCAAATTTTTGCCTTTTCGTTTTTATTTTTTTCTACTCTCATTTTTCAACATATCCAAAAACTAAAAGCACTTTGTCGTGGACACTTTTTGTGCTTTATAAAATGACGTTTAAATTTTCTTCATGCGACGTTTCGTTTTTGCGCTGACGTCATCAAGTCAGTTTTTTAAATACGGTCCTGGATTTTTTTCATCGTTTTAAGTAGCATTTTTTATGTTCTAGAAAATGGCGTTTACATTTTTTCCATGCGACGTTGCGTTCTTGTGCAATCATCATCAGATCATTTTTTAAATACTGCCCTGGATTTTTTTACATTTTCATCAGTATTTTTCCTCACTTCCTCATATCCACACATTTTGGCAAACTTTAATAATAATAATTTTCCTTTTATAATAAATCAAGCTAACCTAGATATATTGTTTATTGTTAGTAGTAATAATAAGAACAATGGAATTAATTTTTTTAAATAATTTTATAAAATAAACACTTATGAAATCGTCAATACTGACGATGGGCTGTACAATAAAAAAATATACTGATAAAATTGTAAAAAAATTCCAGTGCCGTAGGTATTCAAAAAATGACCCGATGATTACACAAGAACGAAACGTCGTATGGAAAAAAATAATTAAACGCCATTTTATACAATATAAAAAACGCTACTTAAAACGATGAAAAAAAATACAGGGCCGTATTTACAAAAATTGAGTTGATGACGTCAGCGGAAAAACGAAACGTCTCACAAAAAGTGTCCATGGCAAAGTGATTTTGGTTTTTCGATATCTTGAAAAATAAGAACAGAAAAAAATAAAAACGAAAAGGCGAAAATTTGGTTTTTCCAAAAATCTCCAGAACTACAAAAGATATTTTCGATTTCTTAACGGCTTATTATTGGCCACATTATTACGCAACTTGGCCTTAAATTAAACCAAAGCTGTATCGTTTCGGAGATCCCTGTAGTGAGAAGCGAATTTGAAACAGCCTGTATAGTATTAGTTTACAACAATTTTTTCGCGATGAATATTTGTTAATTTATAAATGTGTATTTATAACAATTTTTTGGTAAACAATATTTAAAAAAACATCTGTAATTTTCAAAGTGTCTATTTTTCGTTTCGAAGATATAATCTTTCGAAATCGGTGTGGAAGAAATTAAGGTAAATACGTAAATATCTAAAATCGCGGCTTTTGCTAAAAACAAAATTTGTTTTTTGGCAAAACTGGTTTATTTTGAATCTAAACAATTTCTCTTGTCTCATGACAAGACGATTTTGGGTGATACGTTTCACGAACCCTGACCCCATATTTAAAGAAATTTTACTTGATTTTCGGGTTTCTTTAAAAATTTGTACTAAAATTTAGTTTTGTTCCAACTAATTATTTTTTATCGTTTTCATGTAGGTTTAAGGACTCAATAACCGCCAAGTTTCTTTTAATATTTAATATCAAAAATTACCAGAATTAAAAATATAAAAAGGTATATTCATTTCTTTCTAAGGAAAGGATTTTTCGTGACCTAAGGGTCACCAAAAATCCATATCAATCAATCAACTTTTTATGGGATAATTAAATATACGTAGGTAGGTAATTTCCTCTGAATCATTAAGAAATAATGTCACTATTTATTATTCATTTATTATTTATAAGACATAATTTTGTGGAAAATCATCCGGATTTTTATTCTAAAAACAGACCTTCTTGTCCAAGTTTAATATTATGTACCTATTATAATATGTATAATATTAGAAAAATTGAATCGATTTTACTACTACTGAAAACTGAACAAAAAAAATTGTATAATATTTATAAAATATTAAGTTTCTTTTAAAGGATAAGAAATCAAACAAGTAAGTAGGTACCTACGTTAAAAATGTGGCTAACTTTTGATGTTCTGTTAAGTACAGGAGTAATTTTCTTCAAAATAGGATAAATTTTATGACGCATAAAAGGGAGAGTACGAGGATGGTTTGAAAAGTCCAATCAAAAATGACAACGACTGATCTTTTTTATTTTTTAACATATAGTCTCCATTTAAGCTTATTCACTTTGTCCTATGTTTCTCCAATTTACTGATCCTTTAAAAAATGAGATTTGTCTAACTCTTCAAAATATGCGTTTGTTTCCTCCATTACATCCTCGAATGAAATCTCCTGCTTGCCAGCCATTTCAGGAAACAAGTAGAAATCCGAAGGATAAAATCTAGAGAATATAGGGGGATGTGCAACATTTTGGAACCTCAACTCTTCTAATTTATCAGTTGCAATGCGTGATGGAAAAGGATTGTTTTCTTAGCTAACTGCGGTAGTTTTTCTTTCAGCGTGGTGTTCATACGATCCAATAATGACGAATAGTAGGCACCTAAGTTCTATCCTTTTCCGTGGATTTTGTCGATGTTTTCTTAGGTAGTCACCTCGAAAGTATTTGGACTAATTTGCCTTTCAGATAGTAATGCTTGATCACAACTCGAAATTCTGTTTCATCCATTTTTAAACAATCACTCAGATTTTGTTTTCAAACACGGAAAAGTAGACTGATCTGCACGAAATTGTGCGGGTGTACTTCTGAGAGATCCCGATCCCACTAAACAAAAAAAAATCTTGATACGCAAAAATAGCGTCATCCCTCGGAGTTTGTAAGAAATTTCAAACCACCCTTGTATTTTGTTTCAGAATAAGCTAAAATCTATCTTTGTAGCTCTGAAAGAGCTCCATAAAAAACATTAGAAACAAAATTACTCTGAAACATACCATTAAGGAAATATTTAATGAAAAAGAAAAAAAATCCCCAAAATTTTCTACTCAAATTGAATAACTTTTTAAATATTGATATAAAAAAAATAAAAAATTGTTGTAGGTAATATTTTGCTGTACTGATGCTTTTCATTCGAAAATCTAATAGGAAAGAAGTTATTCAATAAATATAAAATCAACCATTAATTAAGGGCTGGTAAAGGAACGACGAGGTTTACGAATACAAAAACTCAATATTAAACTTACTCTAAGATTTTGCAAAAGTTGGCTGTAGGGTAAAAAAAGTCTATTTCAGCTTCCGTGATTTTTTCCTAAAATATGAACTCATGGTTTCCGTAAAGAATTATTTAACAACCCCCATAAACTATAGTAAAACTGAATCTTCAACCTTTTCGTGATAACTTGATTAATTAAAAAAAAAAAAAACGATCACTAACTTTGTTTTTCAGTAGATACCTACTGCTTTTTTGTTTTTCTCAAATAAACATATTAAGACTACGTGTCATTTTTCTCTGTTTTGTTATTAAAATATGTAAATTAGCCCACTTTGTTCGCTGTGGAGGAATTCTGCACCACTCCTTAAATAAATGATATTAGAAACATAGGCAACCATATGCGTTAATACATTTTTAAAAAATCCAAAAATAATTGTGAACTGGAGATTCTATGCTCTATACTCAGGATGTTTAATTGATTATGTATTTACAAATTAATATAAACATTATTAGACCATAAAATAATTTATTTATTTACTAATCTTTTACATACATAAAAAAAGAAATTATAAGTAGTATATTTTGTATTATGCGACGGTAATACAAATTATTAATATTTCAAAGTTATCAATTTTTTACCACTGATTATTTAAAAAATTAACATTAATAATTAATATAATATAATAGAAAACTATGAAGCAAATCCTTAAAAAACACATTAAGGTTGATGCAATGTCTGCAGGTGGTGCCTCCTCAATGAAGACTTATCCGTAAAAGACTTATCACAATCTCTACATTTGAACGTCTTCCCAGTGTGTGTCACAAGATGTCTGCTCAGCCCAGAAGCATGACAAAATACCTTCGGACACAAGGTGCAATAATGCAACTGTATATCATTGGCATTTCCAGTAATATGTGTACGCAAATGCAACCTCAACGGCTCTTTCTGTGAAAAACCTTTAGGACAATGCGGACAACTATACGGTTTTTGCCCCGTGTGGGTCATCAAATGTCTAAACAAAATTTCTTTCTGTGCAAAACTCTTCTGGCAAACTTCACATTGGAACGGCCGTTCACCAGTGTGAATTCTCTCATGTCGAATTAGAGCCGATTTTGTAGGGAACCATTTCTCGCATATACCACAACTGAAACCTCTTTGTTGCATGTGGACAGAGGCATGACGGCGTAGTTGAATGCGTCGTGCGAAAGATTTTGGACAATCTGGACATTTGAATATTTTCAATTCACCTTCTTCGTTGATGTCTTCAGTGCCGGATTGACCAGCTTGGGCTTCTTCATCCTCTTCGGTCATTAGTTCCATTACGATTACTGAGCCATCTTCAGTGGTCACCTCTACTTGAGTAGACTTTCCGTCAGTTTGAACTACTTTTAGTTGCAATTGACCAGAGAGATTTAAACCTGAAACATTAAAATTATTATATTTTTTTATTTAATTAAATTTTTACTTCCTTACCTGGTTGAGAGGCCAAAGTTGCCTTAACAGCATCAGCAATCGCATCCATGTTATTATCTTCCATAGTACGCTCTTCTTCCACAACAAAAACATTTCCTTCTTCGTTTTCAACAATTTCGGTTTTCATTTGGGATTCTTTCAGAGTACAAGCAGCTTTGTTAACAATTTCAGCATCCGAGGGCAAGGTAATATTTTCAGGATCTTCGTTGGTTTCAGGTTCTTGTTGTATATAAGCTACTTTCGCCACTCCTACTAAGTCCTCTTCAGTGCTCGGTCCACTCTTATTTTGTTCAGTCTCTTCATCATTGTCTTGGCTATCCACTTCCATATCTTGGTTCTGGTCGTTGTCTTCATCATTATCACCGAGTCGCTCAATAATTTCGCGAAGATGTTGGCGTAGTTTCATGTCGGAAGTTTCGCATTTTTTGCGGAAATTGTACGATTTTTCCAGTTGGAATTTGCAAGGGTGGCAAATCTTGTCGGGTAAGCCATCTCCCTCAAAGACCTACAAAAAAATCACGATTACTATACTTGCTTATTGCTTCGTATAAGGAAAGAAATCAATCATCCATCGTATCGTATTTTATTTACAGTGTAGACTAGAAAAAACAAAATTCTTTGACTATTAACTTCAAAAATCATTCCGGAAACCCGGATTTTCTTTCTGTTAATTGTTATGGAACAGCTAAAGAAGGAAATAGATAAACAATGAAATTAATTTTCTCTACGTATGTTAATTGCAGTGTAGAGTAGAAACATGACTAAATTTTTTGACTATTAAATTCATAAAATCATTCCGGAAACCCGGAGTTTCTTTTTGTTAAGTGTTTTGGAACAGCGACAGTTTGTTAAGGAAATAAATCAATAATTAAATTAACTGTCTCTACGTATTTTACTTACAGTGTACACTAGAAACATAACTACATTTTGACTATTATTTTCAAAAATTCATAAAATCGTTCCGGAAACATGGATTTTCTTTGTGTTAACTGTTTTGGAACAGCACAAGACAGTTTTTTAAAGAAATAAATCAACAATTAAATGAACTGTCTCTACGTATTTGATTTACAGTGTAGACTAGAAACAACTACAATTTTGACTATTAATTTCAAAAATTCATAAAATCGTTCCGGAAACCCGGATTTTCTTTGTGTTAACTGTTTTGGTACAGCACAAGACAGTTTATTAAAGAAATAAATCAACAATTAAATTAACTGTCTCTACGTATTTTATTTTACAGTGTAAACTAACGTGTGATTCATTAAATTTCCATTCTGAGTTGGTGGTGGAAAAAAAATCATGTCTTTGATTACACCTCATTTCTTTAAATGTCAAAAAAGTTTAGGTTTTCTGGTTGATGTTTGAAACTGACAATGAATCAATTCGGCGCGTACGTTCAAATTCCAAGGCTTCCCTAAAATGGAAATTTAAAGAATCACACGTTAGAAACATAACTACATTTTTGACTAGTAATTTCAAAAATTTATAAAATCGTTCCGGAAACCCGGATTTTCTTTCTGTTAACTTTTTTGGAATAGCAAAAGACAGTTTATTAAGGAAATAGATCAACAATTATTAAATTAATTGTCTATACGTATTTTTTTGCAGTGTAGAGTAGAAACATGACTAAATTTCTTAACTATTAATTTCAAAAATTCATAAAATCGTTCCGGAAACCCGGATTTTTTTGTGTTAACTGTTTGGGAACAGCAAAAGACAGTTTATTAAAGAAATAAATCAACAATTAAATTAACCGTCTCTACGTATTTTATTTACAGTGTAGACTAGAAACATAACTACATTTTCGACTATTAATTTCAAAAATTCATAAAATCGTTCCGGAAACCCGGATTTTCTTTCTGTTAACTGTTTTGGTGCAGCACAAGACAGTTTATTAAAGAAATAAATCAACAGCTAAATGAACTGTCTCTACGTATTTTATTTACAGTGTAGACTAGAGACATAACTACATTTTTGACTATTAATTTCAAAAATTTATAAAATCGTTCCGGAAACCCTTTCTTTCTGTTAACTGTTTCGGAACAGCAAAAGACAGTTTATTAAGGAAATAGATCAACAATTAAATTAATTGCCTCTATATATTTTATTTACAGTGTAGACTAGAAACATAACTACATCTTTGACTATTACTTTCAAAAATTAATAAAATCGTTCCGGAAACCCGGATTTTCTTTGTGTTAACTGTTTTGTAGCAGCACAAGACAGTTTATCAAAGAAATAAATCAACAATTAAATTAACTGTCTCTACGTATTTTATTTACAGTGTAGACTAGAAACATAAATACATTTTTGACTATTAATATCAAAAATTCATAAAATCATTCCGGAAACCCGGATTTTCTTTCTGTTAACTGTTTTTGAACAGCACAAGACAGTTTATTAAAGAAATAAATCAACAATTAAATTAACTGTCTCTACGTATTTTATTTACATTGTAGACTAGAAACATAACTACATTTTTGATCAATAATTTCAAAAATTCATAAAATCGTTACGGAAACCCGGATTTTCTTTGTGTTAACTGTTTTGGAATAGCAAAAGACAGTTTATTGAGCAAATAAATCAACAATTAAATTTACCGTCTCTACGTATTTTGTTTACAATGTAGACTAGAAACGTAACTACATTTTTGACTATTAATTTCAAAAATTCATAAAATCGTTCCGGAAACCCGGATTTTCTTTCTGTTAACTGTTTTGGAATATCAAAAGACAGTTTATTAAGCAAATAAATCAACAATTAAATTAACCGTCTCTACGTATTTTATTTACAATGTAGACTAGAAACAACAAACTTTTTGACTATTAATTTCAAAAATTCATAAAATCGTTACGGAAATCCGGATTTTCTTTCTGTTAACTGTTTTGGAACAGCAAAAGACAGTTTATTAAGAAAATAAATCAACAATTAAATTAACCGTCTCTACGTATTTCATTTATAGTGTAGACTAGAAACATAATTACATTTTTGACTATTAATTTCAAAAGTTCATAAAATCGTTCCGGAAATCCGGATTTTCTTTCTGTTAACTGTTTTGGAAGAGCAAAAGACATTTTATTAAAGAAATAAATCAACAATTAAATTAACTGTCTCTACGTATTTTATTTACAGTGTAGACTAAAAACATAACTACATTTTCGATTAATTTCAAAAATTCATAAAGTCGTTCCGGAAACCCGGATTTTCTTTGTGTTAACTGTTTTGGAACAGCACAAGACAGTTTATTAAAGAAATAAATCAACAATTAAATTAACTGTCTCTACGTATTGTATTTACAATGTAGACTAGAAACAACAAAAATTTTTGAGTATTGATTTCAAAAATTTATAAAATTATTCCGGAACACCGGAACCCCGGATTTTCTCTCTGTTAAATGTTTTTGAACAGCAAAAGAAGTATTTTGACAGGCGACATGATGTAAAGCACAAATTTCTCATTTCAAAAATACATCAACATTGAAAGTTTCGAAGATTAATCCTTCGTTAAATCCAAATTTAGATAATATTCCAACGCCATTTAAAAAAAAATTATTTTCGGTGCATGAAACATCAAAATTTAATTTGCTGTTTAGCGACCTAGGTCTGTATAGGCAGCAAATCAAATTGATGACAATACATATTTCAAATGTGATCTTTTTTATATTCTGGCGGTTGGCTTGAATAATAAGTACACAAGTAAACACCCAAGCCTACAAAATTTATTATTAGAAATACTAGGTAGACTTTAGGGTGAAGCATTCATGGATGATGAATACTTATGCATTGTTTATAAATGCTGAAAGTTGTTACACATTCGATTTAGCATATTAAATATTTTAATTTATTTTTCTACTCTACTGCGCTTTTTATAATAATGCACTTTTGGTGCATATACTTAAACTAAAGGAAACTTCCATTGTATTTTGACAATGTCCATGTCAGATTTCTATATACCTAACATAATTAGGAATTACAGATAAAAGTAGGAAAATCAATAGACAGAAATAAAAATTCATACCTCCAAAGAGACACACGCCATAATTCTGAGGGTAAGAGGAATGGACTCGTCATTGTTGTATATTGAGATCAATTCCGGTTCCTTGGACATGCAAAGTCTGCACAATTCATTTAACTCAATGATAACTTCCTCCGTTTCCCCCGATTTTTTTCTGCTGTAAGTTTTCATGTTGATAAACAATATATTGATAAACTAGTTCTCTATTTTATTTGCGGTGACGCGAACTACTTTACCGTTCAACCGACGTACACAAAATGGCTACTTCGTGGCTTCGTGTTTGTAGCTTTCGACTTTCAACTGTTTCAAAGCGCGCGCAGGTTTCATTATTATCGAGCGTAGTTTGGCGCGAAATTCAAACGATCTTTGGATTTGGGAATTTTGAGTATACTGATTCCTAGATTTATTTTAAACGCTATCTATTGCAATATGACTTGCGGTAGCTGGCAGACTGAAAATAGTTTGTGCCATAGCTCGCCCAAAATTTATGTTTATATGCGCAATTTATCTTTGGTTGGCATTTTAAATGATCTAAGTAATAAAAATATACGGATCGTTTTTCTTTTCACAACAATTAAAATATGATTGTATTGTTTCTGGCTAAATTCCAATAAATCGAAGTTATTGGTTATAAATATTAACATATTTTTCTCTGTAGTGTTCTTATAAATAGTTATAGTTATAATTTATTTTTAACCGACATATTCTAGAAATTCAAAATCATTAGCTGGTTGGGTGCATTTTGCGCAAAACATTTTGGCAGATAGATGTTATGAATATTGGTCTTAAAACCAAGCATTATTTTTTACGTTAATACCTAATATTGTGATAATATACAGGATAGACACGAAATATTTTTAGGTGTGATTCTTGAATAAATTCTGCATTGTGCTGTATAATTTTTTTATCCCCAATTCGGGATAATTTTCGAGCAATCATCTCTTGAATGTTGAAAAATGCAGACTGAAAAAGTAAAACACTGCTGAATAAAAAGAAGCCAATCTGCTAAACTATTTGATTATTGAAAAAAAGTTAAACACGAAATTTGTAGCTGAGATGATTTGCGTTCGAAAGTATCTTGTAATTTTTTTGATAGTGTTAACACTTAAAGAATTATTAGTGTTCAAATTTGGAATTTGAAAAATCATTATGTTCACGTTTCATTTAATTTATTTTGAAAACTCTAGTATTGAAAATAAAGAAAAATTTCATGCATGACGAAAGATTTTGGTTTATTTTGAACATAAACGATGTCTACTCGGAGTAATTATTAAATTTGTTAAAAAAAAGTTGCCACTTGCAATGACTTTAAAAATAAAAATTAAATAAAATTCCGGATTGAAAATAAAAAAAGTATACGGGACAATAATGCAGAATGTATTCAAGAATCATATCTAAAAATATTTATATATATATACTATATTTTTATTTCATCATGGGTTTTTGAAAAATACCTAATTTCAAAAATAGTTCTGGGTTATAGGTCGTTATTAGAATTTTATATCACAATTATTTAATTTATCCAATATTGTAAAAAGCAAAATAAAGAAAAAGAATTAAGAAATCTGGGTCTTATCCCACAACGTCTACTCGTATATCCATTACTTCTGGAAGACTGTAGGTTAGACTAGTTAGAGAAATTTTCGTATTCTATGACTAAATAAATAATTATTAATATAATTGATATTGCTCCAAGTTTAAGAAACTTTAACGGTATTTTTGCCGCCATAATTACCCCATAGTCACTTGAACTTTATATAAACTGCTGGCCAATTGAAACGTACCAAGGGAATTTTTAGGTTGAATTCAAAGTCAAATATTTTGAAAAATAGAAAAGATATCAACATGCGGTTTTCAGGATTTCAGAGATAATTTAATTGAGAAAACGATAGTGTTACCCGATTTTTTTACTTTGAAGTACATTACTATCTACAGGGTATGAAAGAAAGTCTTATTTTTTAGTCAAATTTTATAACTACCGTGATTCCACAAAATTTTTTATATATTTTTTTGATGTAGATTTTTTTAGTCCTTACTTAATGGGAAAATAACCTGTTTTTAAAAAATTTGATATCCCTGTTATTTTATAAGATACCGAATTTTTGCTGAAAATTTGATTTTTTCTTTGTTTTTTGTCGTTAGGCCGTATTGTGTTTCGTAAGAACCAATCTCTGTAGTTGATTATAATACCTTATGAATGGCTTTCTTATAAAAAGTACACTTTTTGTACTTTTATTAATTTATTGGTAACCAGTGGCTTATCAAAAATCGGTACATGTTCGCTAATTGGTAAATTTTTTAATTCATTTTTTGAGGCTATTTTCTTAATGGAATAGAATGGAATTTAGTTAGTTCATGTTCACCATTGATTTAAGTGACTAATATCCTCGATACGGGTTTTTCACTTTTTCAAAAATTTGCTCATATTCGTGTATACCGGGTGGCTACGAAATCGTTTTACAACGCCCACCATTTTGTTACATATAACTGTATTAATTTGAAATTTGGCACGGTTTGATTGTTGAAAGGAATAATCATTTTGACGTTTAAAACAATCTGATGACACTTCCGGTTTCACCGGAAGGGCCACCTATTAACTTTCAAAAATTTTTAAAACAATCCTGTATATTTTTTTCCGTAAGAATTAGATTCTACTTAAAATTACCTTTTTATCGACATATCACATGATGACATTTGCTTTCAAAATGGCAGCATAATTATTATTGCAAAAACCTGTTCAACAATATTAAATTTAATAAAAAATTCGGTATCTTATAAAATAAGAGAGATATAAAAATTTTGAGAATTTGGTTTTTTCCTCATTAACCAGGGACTAAAAAAATCGACATCAAAAAAATATATTTTTTTTTTTGTGGAATTCCGGTAGGTAGGTATAAAGTTTGAGAAAAAAAAGACGACTTTCTTGCATACTCTGTAGATAGTAACGTACTTCAAAGTAAAAAAATCGGGTCACACTATTGCTTTCACAATAAAATTATCTCTTGAATCCTGAAAACCTCATGTTGATATCTTTTCTCCTTTTCAAAATATTTGACTTTAAATTCAACCTAAAAATTTGCTTGATATACGTTTCAATTGGCCAGCAGTTTAGTTACTTTTTGAAGAAAACTAATACGTGAATTTTGAGTTAAAAATATATTTATTGAAATTACGTCGAGGCTACAAAAAAGATTAATCTGCCAAAGATAACTTATTTTGCTCCTTGGGATGGAATTTTCTTCCAGGTAGGTATACCTAACTCTATACCTATGACTAAGCGCACCGTGTTATAAAGACTTACATTATAAACTACTGTTTCAGAACTGGAAAAAATTAACGCTTTTTTATAAATCCATTTCAGTGTACTTTAAATAAATGCTTGAGTCATACTTAATGTCATTTGCAGTTAGAAAACTTTATGTTTTCTCATAACTTTTTATTCACTTAACGAAAAGCTGCAGCTTCATCCAAAAATACGTTATAAGATAACAGTTACTTAAGCAAAACACCGAGTATTTTCGACACAAATACTTTTGTTTTCAATTTAACTTTTGCGGTGTATTCCTGGCATTTTTTCGTAGAACTCTGCATACCTTTAGATTACACTTACAACATAGATAATATATTTATACCAAAATAATTGGGCAGTTTACATATCAAGTGTACCACCTGGTCTATTTCATTGACCTATTGAAGGTTTTGGCGTTTGGTTTCGATGCCGACGCTAACCGCCTACGGAATGCTACATGGACGTGGGTTAACGGCGACCCACGGCGACGATTGCCAGTTTATTCCAGCGATCGTGAAAAGCGGCGACGAAATTCAGGTAATTTTTTCATTTTTAACAATCACCTTCAGAAAATTAAATTCGTACACTTGAAGATTGTTTTGTTTTAACTAAAAGTTATTGTTGTTTTTTGTATACGTGTGATAGTTTTATTACTTTAGTTAAATGTGTGATATTTTTAAGTATAAAGTTTTAGTTTCGAAATTTGCTATCAGATCAATGATTTATAGTCACGTCAAAATTTGTTTATGGAAAATGAAATTGTATCTTTCATTGTATACAGAAATAAAAAATTATTAAAGATATTTCGCTATTTTGGCATGCATAACATGTGAGATGTGAGGCACGTTTTAGTTGGAGCTATTAATAAATACAATATGAAATACATATTTTCATTTGTCGGTCTGCATATATTTTATAACATTAAATTTGATATTACCAATAACAAACAAAATTACGCTTATAAATTTAATATAACTTTAACATAATGCATGCAGCATGCATATAAAACTTCTAGCGAATTGTTTAGAGTTTAGACAAATAAACTTCCATTAAATTTTGTATATTAAACAAAGAAGTATTAATTTCAAAATTATTTTATTATATGTCGGTTAAAACGTCCTGCAACGTTGTCCGATGCCTATGTACGAATATCTTCTATCGATGCAGTTATTTTCTTGTAGTGTAGTCTCATTGATTAAAAAAAAAATTAATTCTGATCATTAAATTTCCTAATATCTTCACTCGAAGTCCATATCTTTTCTATGAACTTAATTGTAATCGATGACTGCACTGAAACTGAATATTTTTCAGATTGGTCACAAACGTGGTGATCAATTGTTTGAGACTTACGAGAGTGAAATGAGTCACTTGCTTTGGCTAGCAATGTGTTGTTTTTCAAATATAGTGAGTTATATTTAATCTTAAGAAAAGAACATAAAATGTGTTCGCGCATTTTATACTTTGAATTCACTGGTTGAGATTGCAGGTTGTGATATTACAGCGAAATTTTTAGAATAGATCGTTTGTTTTTTGGTTGCCAGCTGTAAAGTTTTTCGTGGTTTTTTCTGGTTGACAACGATTTCTATTAAAAGATGACCGACACGTCGGGTTTTAAAATATATTAGAGACTGAAAATATTTCACACTTACGAACAGATGATTCTGTTGATTTTGTTGGTACTAATTTTTTACTAATCCCTATAAATATACTTGAAGAACAAAAGTTAAAACCTTTACTTTTGGAAAACAAAATTTTCTATTTTGATGGTCTGATGCCAAAATCGAACAATGAGTTACAGCTAAAAGTTAAAAAATTATTAATTTAAAATCGATATAAATTAAAAAGTAACAGAAAACCATCTTATATAAATATTAGATATAATCCTATGTTAATAAACTGGGCAACAAAATTGAACCGGGCAAATATCCAAAATTTAAACTACACGATATGAAGATGTTTCCCTCAATACGATAATACACATTTTAACGAGTCGTGAAAACTATTGATAGTTATGTAAATTTTAAAAACCTGACCTCGTGTTATGATGTACAAAGTTATTGCCAACTTCCATGTGATTTAGGAGAAGTCCGATTTTAAATGTTCAAACTTCAACTTTCCTTTTTGAAAATTCTTCAAACCAAATCTACTTACTTGAAAATTTAATTTATGAACTAGTACCTACTTAAGTATGAAAAAATTTTATTAACAGAATTCTTACCACCACAAAGTATCTCAATAAATCATTATAACCCAAGAAAATACCTATATTGCAATATTTTGGAGTTTATTAGGAATATCATACTTCCATATTTTTTCTTGAAAATTGGAAGTGATTTTATACTTAACTTAATCATTACTTTATGTTCTAATTTACAATTACAGTGGTATCACATATATTGCACTAACCTACAGAGTCCACATGGTGATGTTGAAAACAGCAGATGCCAAATTTTGGAAAATTTTGATTTGTAACTTGTTTTGTCATTCAATTACAGTTTTAACGGGTTTTACGTGATTCTCTCCAAAATACTTACGCAAATAACATGTACACTCATAAATTTAAGTTATTACAAACCACTTTGTCCCAAAATATCTTAGATCTATGAAGATAATTTTTCTCGATGGAACACGCCCAAAATATTTGATTTATTAAATAATAAAATTACATGGTAAATTTTCCAGACAAAAATGTTGTTTATACTGACATAACCTAATGCACATTTCTACTTTTTTAAAATTTCGGTAACAATATGTAGATAATTACAAGTATTTTATATTTCTTTGCAGGTAGTTTAGAAGCGACTAATAAAATAATCTAACTAAAATGGCAACACAACCGAGATTGGTCAACAAACAATTCAATTCTCCCATTGGTTTGTATTCAGACCAGAATGTCCGAGAAGTTTTGGAAAGGGAAGCCCAAATTTTGGCGAATGGAGCAGTGGGGTAAGTTTTTAGGTCATTACCTCTAATATCGCTACATCTACCGTGTTACTGCTCAAATAATTTTATCATCCGTAACTGAAAGTGTAAATCCTGTCAGATAATTGCAAAACTAGCTTTCGTTTTAGTATACCTAAATACTTCCCTAAAACCGTTTTGTGCTAATACAAATTACTGAGCGGGTGGATCAATAGAAACCCAAACATTTAAAGAAAAGAAAATTTTCTATATAGGACAGGGTGTCCCGGAACAAGTGGGAAATCTCTCGGATTCAGATAGGGCATGAACAAATAAGATGACAAGTTCCTATAACATTTTTTCCTACTGGCCCTCCCTACGAAGATATGTAGCCCTGAAGCGTCGCTGAAAATCGTTTTTTTAATAACTTTTAAAGTACTTAATAGAATTTTATAAAAAGTTAATATGATGGATACTAAGGACCTCCTGAAATAATGTCCTTGACACATATCTAGCTTGTTTAGTTTACCAGGGGCAGACTAAGCTTTACAACTTAATGCTTAAACTTTTAACACCCTGTATAAAAAAGACTTTAAACAACAAAATCAGGTAGCTTGAACATTAGACTAAAGTAAAGCTACTTTTGTTTATTGTCGATAAAGTGGACCGTTTTCGAGAAAAAGAATAATAAACGAATTCATGTTTTATTAAGTCATTAAAAAAAAAGTCTCATTCCGAAAAAAAATCAAAATTTAAAAAACGCCTGTAGGAAAAATTTTTATAGGAACTTGTCATCTTATTTTTTCATGCCCTATCTGAATCCAAGAGTTTTTCCACTTCTTCCGGGACACCCTGTATAAAACCCATATTCACATAATTTACTTTTATAGTTCTAATAGTTTGTCTTGGAGTAATTGATCCTTTCAAAAGTTTAGATCATTTTTGAAAACTACAATAAAACTCAAAGTTAGTGGCAGCAAATCTGAAAGAATTCTTTGTATATTTTCAGTATTGTAACAATTTATTCTGCCATATAAATTTATCCAAAAGCGAAAGGATTGGTCCTAAATAAATAATCGTTGAATTATCTTGCACGTGACACTCTCCTTCATTTTCTCTTGCTCTCAAGGGAGGTGAACATAAGATAAAGAAACAGATAATATGCGACTTACTGAAAAACATGCGGCCAAATTTATAATACCATAGTCGTTAAATATTTTAAAATTATGGATTTGAAATACTAAGCTTCTATTACAATGGTTTCTAAAAAGTTACTTAACCAAATTTAGGACTTTAGGATTTAGGACGCCAAATAAAAATGTCGGTCAGTTGACATTTTTCCCACAATCTACTTGGGCTTCTTCAGAGCATGTAGCAGAGGTAAAATTAAGGGTGTCTCTGGGGATTGACTTTGTCGAAGACTTCAAACATTGACATTTCAGTAACACACTAATTCTTCCAGGAAAAGCTGAAATTAGCAATTGTATAAATTTGAGTTGAAAAAATTGGGGAAACGTACAGTTAGAAAATTAAAAAATCGACCCAGATCTTTGTTGTCTTAAAGCACATGATAGCTTTTCAGCTTCACTGTTTTAATTTGTACATTTTGATGCCACCCTTAATTTCCTCACGTTCATATGCTCTGAAGTAGCGCAAGTTTTGCCGAAACGTCAGCTGATTGTAAAGTTTATTTATTATCCTAAATTCAAAAGTATAGAATAAACTTCTTGTGGTTCCATTATTTCAGATATTTCAAATTCATTCGAGATTTTCTCAAGATCCTTATTTTTCGTTTATTTAGGATAAAGTATCGAAACTTACTGTGCAATGAATTGACAATTTTTTTGTAGAAAAATGCAAAAAGTTACCTTTCTGATTTACGAGTATGTAGGTATGACAATTAATTATAAAATACTAAACTTCGATGTAAATATTCAATATAAGTTGGTGAACTGCTGTTAAATCCTGGCAACTATTAAAGTTATAACTCAATTTATGACTTGAAAACTTTGCAGAGCAATAATTATTAACGGAACGTATATATCTACAAAATTTTATATTGCACTTGATAATATTTACGCACATAAAATCTTTATTGATATTTGTAGTCATCCTTCCACAGCAGTTAACAATTAACATTTTACACTTGTGTCTAAAATTATACATACAAATCGGTAAATTGATAATTGTCCATTGGAAGTGCTGAAACTAGTGTATATTAATTTGGAATTTCAAATAGATTGTATTAACAACTTTATCTAAACACAAACACAGTGTGGATAGCGGGTATGTTAATTGGCATTAAGGAGGTTGCAAGCCAGCCAAACTAAACATTCTGGTATGCGAGGTACACAGCCATGGAGAACATACTTGTAAAACATCACTGAATACCTACCTGCTGGGACAATTGCCAGGAATATGCATAGTTTGTTAGTTATTATTAAACACCTGAATTTTTTTAGATGGTTGACGATATTAAGAAATGTCCTTCGAAAAGTCAATGGCAGGGAGAAAAATTAAAGGACAAAATGAGGATGAAAGTTTTTTGTTGGGGCAACTTTGAAAATTAATAACTTATCTAAGAGTCTTGTGTTGGACATTTGACACGCCGAAACTTTTTAATCAATGTTTTTGTTGCTTTTTAATTTCCACAACACGCGGTGTTTGGTGTCTGCTTCCGATGTGTTTTACTTTATTACTGCAGGAAATATTATTTTTTTCTTGTAATACGATCATATGTACATACGTTATAATTATATTGTTAAAATAAACAATCCAACTGTATAAACACACTTAATGAAAGTGGAGTCAAATGCATAGAATCTATTTTAAAACTGCTGTTGTGAATATCGGCAGGAAATTAGTTTTACGCGACTTAAGGGCATGCTCAATACAGCTGGATTATATTGCAGTTTTATATTTGCTATGTAAATTTGAGATCAGAAGTAAAACCTAGCTTTGTTTGAAGTAAAATGATTCCTGTTTGCAAAGGGAATTGTAAATTTAACCAAATTATATGCATATTTTTATAAGTGTATCTAAACTTACCAGAATCAGATCATGTAGCAACATTTCTTTATCACTTGTAGACGAATACATTGTCTGTAAAATTTACGTTTCAAAATTAACAAAAATAACTATTGTAAGATTGACCTAAATTCATACTTTTACTACTAGATAATAACTACTTTTTCAACTAGGGACGAAATTGTAACATTTCGTCCCTAGGATGAAGATTATGCAAATAGTCATCCATAGAAGTAAGTAATACTTAACTCCTGAGTTGTTTTATGATGGAAATTATACGAGCCCTAACAACTAAATGTTCGGACAAAAGTAAATTTGATTGTCGTTTTTCCATACGCGCAAAAGTTATCTAAATTAACTTCCATAATATTGATGGTTTTTTTCTGTTATAATGCCAACATTTAGTTATATAAAAACGTAAATTTCGTAAAAATCCGCTCGGCGGTTCCAAAACTGTGGCACTTTAACCCAGAAGGATGGAAAAATTGTAGAAACAAAGAATTACTATTTTCAAAACGATGGATCTAGTAGTCGGATTTTGATGAAATTTACTTTATTGTAAAGCTGGATGTTGGTTTTCTTTACAAAAAAGTAACACAAGTTTTTCTTTGGTGATTTTAGGCATTTATCGGAGCTTCAAAGTTCCACCTTCAAAAATGATAAAATTTTCTAGTAACTGTTTTGGAACCACTGGTTGGATTGTGGTAAAATTTACTTTATTGCAAAGCTGAATGTTGGGTTTATGTACAAGTTTTTATTTTTTGATTTTAGGCATATTTCGTAGTTTTAAAATTACACTTGAAAAATGTGACGTAATTTTCTAACGACTGTTTTTAAAAAATCACAGTTTTGGAACTTGGGAAAAACTCATAAAGGTGCTTTCATGGCCCTCATCCAGTCCGGACTTAAATGTCATTGAAATTCTTTGGCATAAAATTAAACGTATTTTACGCAATAATCCAAGAAAGAACCATTGGGGTCTTAAAGACCAAAATAGAAGAAATTTGGGACAGTTTCACGCCAGAATTGTACCAAAATTTGATAAATACAATGCCTGTTAGAATACAGGCAGCTATTAAAGCAAAAGGAGACGTAACCTCTTATTAATGGTCCTAAATTAAAAATTATCCCAACATTTAGTTGCAAATTCATTTTGTAAAGTTTGCTAATTATTAAGGTTAAAATATGGTTAGATCCAATAAATAATTTTCTTCCATGCATAATATTGTTATTAAGGCTTTATCTTATTGTATTGTGAGGTGTTTACTAATTATTTGCGTAAAATTTCCAGTTCTCCTTTCATACTTCAAAAATTTACTTTTGTCCGTATAAATAAAATAAAAATAAAATTTATTATACCACAAAATATGGAAGCCAATACAATATGGTTTCTTGCCGATATTTGAAATCAACTAAGACACAGTGTGTTGGTATCGTTTTAAATAGAAGGGAATTTTAGTGAACTTTAAGCGTTAATTTTAATTTAATTAATTAATTTCAGTAGTCATTAAAAATTCATTTTGTCCCCATTTTCCGAAATCTCTGGCTATCGAAACACAAGTATTGTTAAGATATTTTGCAATTATCCACGTATGTTTGAGTACCGCATCAAGAGCGTCAATCACGTTTGAGTGACAACAATATTTTGAGCTATGATTCACATTCATCCTATATGCTTTCACAGAAATTCCTTCAATATAGCTGAAGTACGCTTTAAATACGTCTATACTTATACACGTGATTCCCCCATTAATACCTAATATTAATTTTAAACTTACAAAACTTAGTTGTGTTTCGTTATTGCCTCAGGGTACTTTACGCGTGGAAATTGTGAAGGGTTTTGGTTTGGCACTTTATGTAATTTGGATTTTCACTTTGGATTAGTAGCTGTTAGCTAAAGATGAGTTTTATTAGCACAAAAAGGTTTGTATGCAAAAAACGATTCCTGAAAGCAATTAAAGTAAAAACACACATGTTTTATTAAAAGTACATTAAATTGCTTTTATACAAGTTTATACCATCACATAAAATTCGGATAGAGAAATATAACGAAAAATTATGTGTATCTTGCATTTCATTTCCCTTGGAATTTTATGCATACAGTTATTTCATTTGAACTGAATTTTTCAGAATTAATTTCCACAATCCAAGTGTAGGGAAACCATCCAATCTACAAAATTCTGCCGTCCTAAGAATGTTAGAAGAAGAAGAACATCGTCAAAGAAATGGACATTCAGCGAGTAAGTAATTATAAATATATCAATATTTAAAATCTTAACAATCCATTTCTCATGTAACATTTTTGAGGAGGCAGTTTCGCTTATGCAGTAAATTCTAATATTCTTTTCTGGCCGGATTAAACCGAAACGTTTTTAAATATGTATGGCAGGATGATTGATTAAAACCTTCTGCATTCATAACTTATTTAAAGAGATTCGGGTTTGTTCCGGAAATTATTGTGTACTGTCGTTAATTTTTTTTTGCTTTCCAATATTCCAAAATTCTTCATCATATAGTTTATATGTTAATTCAATCCAATTAGTAGGCAACACAAAGCGAATTCTAATATTGAAATTAGGTAACATCAACGTTTATACAGAGTGACTTCATGCTCTGCTGCATAAACCATAAAAAGACTTCACTTATAATCAGAGTATATTAAGTCTAAATTTTGATAATTTACCACAATTATTTTATTTAAACAAATCTGTGAAAGTGAGTAGGTACTTAAATTAACGTAAAGTGTAGTTGTTAGTTTGACTCATTTATATTTTTATATAAAAATATGCAAAGGACCAAGAGAAAAAAATACATAACTTCAAAAAAATATTACCTATCTCAAAATTTCGACTTACTATACCTAATTTGTCTCCAGCTTTTTATATTTATCCCCATATTCACCAATCTCAGTTAATTTTAACAAACAGTTAAGGAAATACAATCGTTTCTACAACAATTAATTATTGTTCTTAATAGTTTATTAAAGTTAATAGAGATGGGGGGGGGGGGACTAAAACACTTCAAACTAATATATAAATATAAAAATATATAAATCAAAAAATTAAAATATAAAAATAAAATATTTTTAAGTTTTCAAATTTTATACAGCGTGTTCCCATGTATTCGATCCCTAACTATAATTACTAAAAGTTCTTCTACTTGAGCCCAGACTTTTTGTATTAAACCAGACTGTCTATTTATTTTGAAGGCGATTTTTAAATAAAATAGCCTATAAAAGCTAATGTTGGACTTAAAGTATTTTTTCTAATTTCAAAAATTGTACACATTCTACAGTGTGGCTTTTCATCTTCCAAATAACGTTGATTTTTATTATTATAACAATTAGTAGGTATCTAGGAATTTATTTACGAAATAAAGTTATCCATAAATTAATAAAATTTCTCAATTTCGGCCTCTATAACAAATTTCGAAACATTTAAATTCAGATTTCTATAAATTTATTACCATTATGGCATTATGAAATTCTGATCTACATTTTTTGACAAAAAAATATTTAAAACTTCTTTTTAGTAGAAGTATAATACTGATATGTTTTCTTAACAGTTCCTAAAATAAATGCTTAAAATAACCGCTGTTTATGTTGTTTATCAATACTTAGAAATATAGAACGTAAAAATTAAATAAATTAGACAGTAAATAATTTCAACTTAAAACTTGAAGGGCCAGTTGTTAGACTAGCCTAAAATTTAAACGGAATGGTACAATTGATCCCAAAAAAATGTAGAAGCATAATATAAATCTAACCTAATGTAGGAGTAGGATCTAAAGAGAGAAGATTAGTGAAAACGAATTTCAAGGAAAACGTTTTAATTTGTGTGGAAGTTCTGCAGATAATTTGAACAATATTTAAATCAAAACAACACAGACCACAAATCCGAAAATTTCGGGCAAACCGAAATTTGGCAGGTGGGTTGTTTTAGACCCCGAAAGTCCTCTAAAATCTTTGTCTACGAAAAACCACTTTGAGGGAGGTCTGTGCATGTTTGCATAAATTGCTGAAGTTTTTTTTAAATTATAAAAAATTGGCTACGAAAATTCCCATATTTCTTTTTAGCCAAACCACTATCTGAATTTAAGAAATATAAAAGTCCTTTTTATTCCTGAAAACTGAAAAGATCAATATTGATTGTGAAAAATAAGGGAGGCAAAATAATTTCACCCAGACATTTTATAGAACTTTTTGTTTCCAATTTGATATTAAAAATTATTCTTGGAATCCAATTTTTTTGCAAATAAATCTTGAAATTGTGTATATTTTAAAATAAGTAAACAATTAAATGTTGCATAAAATGAACAGTTTTTTCTTTTATCAGCATTTTTGTTGTCAGACATTCATAAATTATCACCCAGGTCCCCACATCCCCTATAGGGACCTCTGAGTGAAATCTGAATGATTAAGGGCTGTTTCCTTGAAAATTTTAAGAGTTGCGTAGTTCTAATCACTAAAAATTTTATTCATCATTTTCCCTAGAAGAACAAATTAACTCCTAGTTAAGTTACGGAAAAATTTTGGAACACGACTATTAGTAAACGTAAAAACATTCAATTTCTTATATTTTACCTTAATTTAAACGTTTCGTATTAAACATCATCAAGACTAATTGTAAGAGTGTCAGTAAAGAGGATGCCAGCTAAAAAACGTCTATTTACTTGATGCATCAGCCCATTGTACTTTTTTCTAAAAATAACATGTTTACCTACATGCATCATTATTGTTAATTTTAAGTTTTATGTCACACAGTCAGATTATTTGTCTCGCTGGATAACATTAAACCTACATAACTTTAAAATATTTAATAATACCAGCAGGTAGGTATTTCTAAACTTTGATTACCTAAACTTTTATTGTCTATATACCACTTTTACTTTTAACATTTTCCAAGTATGTCGGTTCTATTTAACAAAAAAATGTCTGCGTCATCATTCCAGTCTCATGAAAATCCATTAAATTTTCAATATTAGTCACCACGAAAAAAATGTCTTAGGTAACGATTTCATTCCGAGACCTCTACGAGAAAATATTAAATGGCCACCTCCGGAGTACGAGGTTAAACATCGTCAAAGATCGACTTTCAAAGATGTTGTAACTCCAGGTAATGAGTGTGCGCAATGTGTCCTCTTTACCCCCACTACTTCTTTGTTCAATCTTATGTTCGGTCCCGTGTTTTTGGGGATGACCGAGTACCGCACTGTTTTTTACTGTGCTAACCAAAAGTAAAGTGGTCAATAATTGGCATACATATAGTTTTTATAGAGCACAATAATAGTGACTTACAAATTTATTTGGCACCTGTAGGTATAGAATTATAGAATAGTTGATGTTTGTCTTTTAATAATCTTTTTTGTTTCATAAACTATTTTTAACATTTCAAAATGTTTTTCGCTTTGCCATGTCTTTTGCTAATTTGGTGATTTAAGTTAAAAATAATATCATGTCCAACAGTCACGTGACATATTTTTCCTTTTACCTGCATAATAGAATGTAGGTTGGAATTATAATTGGGTTTTATTTTGCTTAAATCGCCAAGATTTATTTTTGTTGCATGGCATTACTTTTTGTACTTTTTTCAATTTTCCATGAACAAACTGTTTTTAATGGTTTTTCTTTATGGCAAGGTGTTCGTGACACGCAAATAATAGCAATTTTGATTATGACACCTTTTAAAAATAGAATTATTAATGCATTTTGTTACCTTGGTCCCAAAATATATTTATTTTCGTACCTGGTGCTGATTTATTGGATTGGAGACGTAAGCACCAATCTGGATTTTTCTCTTGTGAAAACAAAAATAGTTACAAATTCTATTTTGTAAGCGGTTATCGATGAAGGCGATTTTTAAAATAACTAAATTTACTAGATTATCATCTCCGTTTATGTTTAGAATCATGGTGAATATTTTGAAAATATCGAGATCGTTTATTAAGTACTTCCATCAGCACCAAACTACGTACACATATTTAATTAGTTTACTTGTTTTTTGGGTAAAACGTTTGGCTCCACATCAAAATATAATTAATAAACGTAGGCAATGTACATTTATGAATAGGTGTTCTTGTTGGCTGCTACTATAGTCAAACATTGTGGGGTAACATTAACTAGTAAAATATTTATAGAACTTACAAATGTACAAGGTATTTTTGTAAAAGATTAAACTTCAAATTTTGTGACTAAGTATAGGAAGAGTACAACTGAAGCAAGCTTTAATGAATCAGCTTTAGCGGATTCGGCAATACTTAAATTTCGCGCTCATTTTCGGAAACAGCTTTTACTGAATCTGTTCGTTAAAATGTATACTTAGTCATGGAGAAATAAAATTGTCCTATCGTTAACTAAAAAATGTTTACCCTTGGCCCATTTTGATACTTGAACCGCTATAAAATATTAGTCACCTGTACGAGTATATCATGAAAAATGATTCACATCACCTGTAAATAATACAATTTAGTTGCAGTATAAAAATAACTACAACCGTAAATAAATTGTAAATTAAAGTGATTAAAAGAATATTTTGGCGGAGCATAAACACACCAACTAATTCTCAATACCTTGGCCAGTTTCCAATGGTTGTAATTTGCAATACCACGGAGGAGTTAATATTGTATTGTTCCAGGCTTGTTTTTCACTTATTTACACAAATAGACTTAAAAATACAGTCAAAGCTGTGATTACAATGTTTTATTTTGCTAACCGAACAAACAAATAAAAAAAGGCTCGAGATTCGTACCTTGTATTGTATAAAAAGGACAATAAAGTAGTTTCCGTATATCTCACAAAAACAGCTTTTATATCTTTCATATTATATCGTCCTGTTTATGAGAGAAATGGCCATTTTCCCCTTGTACATATATAATAAACTAAAATGTACAAAATAGAATTGGCGGTGTAGTAGTACACCCCAGGGACATCATTAACTAGGCCCAGTTTCTAGTAGAATTCTGTTAAAATGTAAATATATGAGATAACCCAAACAGAGACAAAAGCTCTGCGCCATAATAATGATCTTAGATATAAGAAGGTTAATTGTGTATTATTATATCTACAGGTGTAAAACGAGTGGCTTGGCCACCCCCACAGGAAGGAGGAGAAGGCGGTGAACAAGGTGCAGTTCAGGCACAGGTAAGGATGACAAAGTTTCAAGTGATAGTGACATATTTTTCCCTGACCCTATTGGCACCTTAGAGCTTGTTTCAACAGCATGTTTACGTGAACAACGAAGTAGTAATGACCTTTGATATTTTTGCTTTTGTCACGTTATATCAGATATAAAAATAATAATGAACTAATATAAATTAATAATAGCATGCTACAAGGCAGGAGGCAAGAGGGGAAGGACAAACTATATTTCTGTAAAAATTACAAATATCATGTATTCGGAATGTTGAAGTATTTGTAATTTGTTATATACTCTAAAAGTGCCTTTACACTATTTGCTTTTTCCATTTGACTGTGTGTAACCTGAGGACTTCATTGTTGTTATATTGTTAACAATCAGTGACCTAAAGTAACAAGATATCAAGTGAAAAATCACAGATAGCGTAAACACACTTTTAGAACAAATATTTTTTCAATGCCACTATTTTTTTATTGTCAGGGTGGACCTCAGTACACCTCTCAGACACCTGGCTTGCAGAATAACTACTCCTCTGTACAGAAACCTGTTTCTCCTAGTCCAGCTCCATTAAAACCTTTAAATATTTCGACTGGTGTTCAATCACCTAATATCTACCAATCTCCATCGTCACCCAATTTAAATCAAACTCCTGCCGGATTTAGGCCCTCAACCCCTAACAGGCAGTGGGCTCCAGTTCATTCTCCTGTTGGACAACCAGGGGCTCCTCTATATCAAGCACCCGCTCCTCAGCAATACCAAGCTCCTCCACAGCAATATCAACCTCCTCCACAACAATACCAAGCTCCCCTTCAACAATATCAAGCTGCTCCTCAACAATATCAAGCTCCCCCTCAACAATATCAAGCTCCTCCTCAACAATATCAAGCTCCCCCTCAGCAATACCAAGCCCCCCCTCAGCAATATCAAGCTCCTCCTCAACCTAAACAATTCACAGCTCCTCTTCCACAATACCAACCTAAGGAATACATAATTCCTATTCAGCACTACCAAGCTCCCGATCAACAGTACCAAGTTCCTCAGCAATATCAACCTGCCCCTCAACAATATCAAGCACCTCCCCAACAATACCAAGCCCCTCCTCCCCAACCTCAACAATATCAACCACCTCAACCATCTGCTCAGCCCGTAGCTCCTTCGAATCAGGTATGCCATTGTTATTAAGTGGCATAATTTTTGTTGATATTTTTTATAACTTATCGTACTAACAAAGTAAAATTCAACGGAAACTGGTTTAAACTGCATGATCATTAATTATGTTTTTGAGTTAAAAAGGCTGATTTACTTAGTTGTGGGATTGAATGTAATCTCGGTTTTTGTAATAAATTTAGGTAGCACCAAGAACACAGAGCGCTCCAACAGCAAGACCTGTTGAGCCTCCACCATCAACAATAACTCTTCGTCCACAGGCTCCAGTGAGCCAAGCTCCACCACCACTTGTTACGTCTCAACCAGCCACGGCGACTTTTAAAGGTTAGTCACTAAAATTGAGTTATATTGTTATTGAGTTCTTGGAAAATCATACAAAAAATTTTGTCTTGGATTAACAGGAATTTCTAGCATAATTGTAATCTTTCTAGAATTAGGATTCTTATCTTATTTTTGAATCATTTCATCATATTTCTTTGGGTTTTTGAAATTTGTAACAAGTTGTGAAAAATTAATTTATTTTAAATTGAAAAGGAAGAGTAGCTCGGCTTGTCGCACAGTTTACTTACTTACAAATGGTGCTATAACAAATTTAATTATTTCAGGTTTCTGAATCACTTTTGCGTATAAGATCGAAAATATTAAAAATAAATATTATGGCGTCATACCAATTTTCAATGTTAAATCGGTATTTTTAGGAAAACTAAAATAGAAAATAATAAATTTCATGTAGCCTTGAAATTTCGTGAGGTCATATTTTTGAATTTTGAGGGTTTTTCCTTCTGACTTCGCAATCATGAATACTGTACTTAAATAAAACTAAAATATTCCATGGTCTTTTTCATTAAATTTCGCTATTGTACACACAAAACGCAGTTTACATAAAGAAATTTGAATTTTGAGCTATTCACGTTCTAAATTGATCTTATTTTTCAAGATCATCTTCCATAAATTCGTCTTCATTTTCTCACAGACCTTTCACTTTCTTGTCCTGGTAACATCCTTAACTAGGAAAAAAAAATTGCATTCAGTGGGGAGACCTGACTTTTAATATGTACTAGTATGAAAAATATTAACTTGAATTAGGAAGGACAAGTTTCAGCTAGAATTATATGGCAGAATTAATTTCGGCAGACTTGCACGTGACCTTCTCTCTCGTCCTTAGGGGGACGAACCTTACGAGGTAGAGATAGATAGTGTGACGATCTTCCTACTGAAAATAATCCTGCCTTAACTAAAAAAAAACTTTAACAAAGAATCAAAATTCATTAAAATTAGTTTATATTAGATTTCTTTCTTTTAAATTAAAATTCTGGTAGGGTATGTTTAATTAAAATTATCCTATAATAAAAATTAATGGAAAAATATAGGACAACTTTAATAATAAGATAACAGTTATTTAATCTTGATGAATATTTTATTTAGCTATTTCTTCACATTTTGAGTAAACCGCATTTAGGATTTATTGAGCTTTGTGGACTTTCGCCTCTACGGTCTTTAATATTAAATTAGACAAGAATGTTAATTAGAAAAGTTATACACTGTATAAAATTAGAGAAAATTGTTTAGAGATTTACTCTAGGTCTATGAGCACCGTATACCGGGCGCTTTAAAATAACTGACCACGAAAGGAAGTGATCTCAACAAAATATGAATTTTCGTATTCCACTAAAATCTATTTACATCGCGGTACCTACAGCAACTTATAGAATAGGGTTTTACTCACCTGTGTTATGTTCACATACTTCCTTCCAACCCAGTCCCTTTAATTAAACGTCACAGCAAAACAATTCCTCTCCTTTGACATATTAATTGTTAACAAGTGGTACATAATAGATAATTTAATTTTAGGTGGCAAAAACCTTCGTGGGGACCTAAAATGGCCCCCCGAGACCGTAAAACAACAAATGGACGAAGAAAACCGACAAAGGATCGAATTGGCAAGAGGGCCTGCCTTTAGACCTCGTAAAGTCCGCAAGGACTATTCATCCTTCTTTGCGCAGCACGCTTTGAACAGCTCTTACCCTGGTTACAAAATACCACCAGGCACGCAATTCTATAGAGTATAAACTAATTTTAAGCAATGCATATAAGTGATTTTTTGTTGTTTTAAAGGTAATTTGTTATCTTTAAGTGTATAAGGAAATCTACCGTAATTTTTATTTGGTAGTAATTTAGATGTAAGATGCTACGTTTGTGATAATGCTGAACTGATATTAAGCCCAAAGTCTACTAACCACAAAAAAATTAACTATGGTTTTTGCCGGTATTAACTAACGATTTACATTTGTGCAATAAATCCTAATTTATTTAATACTCAAAACTAGATGTGTGTAAATTTAAATTAAGACTTATTATTACATATGAAAGCATGTACTTAGGACCTTAATCTTAGAAAAACCTAATTAACGAAAAATAGAAGGATTAAGGTTCTATATCAAACGATAATGCCGCTTTTCGAATCAGTGCGACAGAAATATCCTTCACGATTCGAGCTTTGCTACTTTTGCAAATATTTATATCTGAATATGTTGTAAATTTATATTTGTACCATGTACGCTAGCATATAAAAATAAAGAAAAAGAACGAATTTGTTTTTTAATTCTCCCATATTGTACTATGGAAAAAACAACATTTTTGTGTTACGATATGATGTAGGAGGATCGGAATAATACACAATATGTCAATTCAACATTAGTTTTAATGCACATGGAAAATAAGTATCAATACGAGCTCATTTAGAACAAGAAAGTTGCAAATCTAAGTAGTAAGAATTTTTTTGTAATATAATTTTTGGTATAAAAATATTTTTAAAAACAACTATACTTACTACTAAGTGAATAATGCAACTAGAATAATTAATTTGGTAAAAACGACACAGTAACAAGTAACATGATGAGTTTAAAAGCGTTTACTTTTCAAAAATTAACAAACTATACAAAATAAAAAATCACACCAATGAAAATCCTTGAGTTTGCTGTATTGCTTGCATAAGTTTGTACTTTAACCGTTCCTTAGTTTCATACCTTGGTAAATCTAATAAATTAAAGCAGGTATGTGCAACAGGTAAGTATTTTTGATCATTTGTAGGCTGTATTTGGATCTACAAAGCCAAATAATCATCATCAAATTTTACAATAATACAGGGTGGCTGAAATTCCGTTTCCAGCATGGGGATCTCGCTTATTATAATAGATAGACCATAGGTTTAAATTTGGCAAAGTTGCTAAATTTAGTGCTCAGTAATAATCCTAAGACAAATTTGAATTATCTTGAACGGTCTTCTGAAAAAGTGAAAAAAACTGAAAATTTCAATTTTTGAAAATCGCCCATAACTTTTTTATTTCTGGACATTTTTCTAATCTGTAAAAACATTCTCAAAGCAACTTTTTATGCTCTATCGATCAGTGATCGTCGTTTCTTTAAACATCGATTCGTTTTTGTTTTTTGAACGCCTACTTCAGTTTTTCTTATTGGCGCACTTTCTACTTTTCACATCATCGGATAGTACATTTTTTTCCAAATTCATCGATGTGCTACACATGGTATTCAGATTTAATTTTAATTGTAAAAATTTAAAAAATGTATCCAATACAGCAATCATCTCAAATCAAGCAGCCCAAACTCGCTTAGTTTGTATTGTTACAATGGTAATTTATAAACAATTTCAAAATTTAAGAAATTTGAGGTCTGGCACAAGTGACAAATTGCAATAATTATTATTAATCATAATCTGTGAACTAAAATTATGTTTTCGAATAATGAAAAGACTGATATTATGCGTGTATTTTTTATTCATAACATAAAAATTCTCTCCTAAAAACACAGTGTTACGCCGAAACTTATTCTGAATGAAGACAAAAATCTTCGAGATTATTTTCTACACTGGACAACAATTTAATGGAATTTGGAGCCTTTAAGAAATCTAAACAAATATGAAAACCGAATAACATATGACAATAAGCAATATGCTATATCAAATTAAATTTAAAGTAGATGTTCAAATAAATGCCCGTCTTCTCTAATACACAACCGCAAACGCTTCCGTACTCCACTGTCTAAACTTCGCGCTATCGTTCTACGTGGAATATTACGCATCACTCCCAAAACGGCATTCCTCAGCTCTTCGACATTGTTATAAGTGTTTTTAAAAATTTTATTTTTGGCGTATCCCCAAAGAAAAAAATCTAAGGGGTTCAGGTCAGGTGATCTAGCTGGCCAATGGACGTGCCCATGGATTCCGATCCATTGTTCAGGGAAAAGTTCATTAAAGCGTTCTCTAATAATCTGCGCATTATGCGCTGGAGCCCCATCCTGATGCCACCATATTTGCCGTAGTTGATTCAGTGGGACATTCTCCAAATATTCCATCAAATCTTGGTTTATAAAGTCAATGTAACGTTGAGCGGTTAGAGTCCCTTCGAAAATATGAGGACCAATAACCCTTGCCCCCCATAAACCTACCCAGACATTGATACCAAATCGGTGCTGTGGTCTTGCTTCTCTATAGGTACGGGGATTTTCTCTGGCTCAATAATGTTAATTATGACGATTAAACATGCCCAAGTTGGTGAATGAACACATTCATCCGTCCAAATAATATTTTTCAGAAAATCCTCGTTACGTTGGTATTTATCAAGAAGCCACTCGCAAAACTGGAGTCTGTGAACTTCGTCTCCGGGTCTCAATGTCTGTGTCACATGGCTTTTAAATGGTTTAAATCCTTCCTCCTTTAGAACTGTTTGAATCTAATATCGAGGTAATTCCAAATTATGACTCAGTTCTCTTGTCGAGATACCAGGATTCTCGTTCACCTAAATGGTTGAAATTGCATAATTCTATCAAAGCCAGTGTTTAGATATTTACCGCGGCTAAAATATTTTCTTTGTTTTCTTCTGTAATTCGGCTTCCATATTTTGTTTTGGGTTTTTCAAAGGCCCCAAATTTCATTAAATTGTTGTCCAGTGTAGAAAATAATCTAGAAGATGGTTGTCTTCTTTCAGGATATCTTTCTGCGTATCGTTGTGTCGTTAGGATAGAATTTCTATGTGATGAATAATAAATACGCATCATATCACACTTTTTATTATTCAAAAACATAGTTTAATTTAATTCGCGGGGAATAACTAATTATTATTGTAATTTGTCGCTTGTGAGGAACCTCAAATTTTAAAATTTTAAATTGTTTATAAATTACCATGGTAACAACACAAACTAAGCGAGTTTAGGCTGCTTGATTTGAGATGATTGCTGTATTGGACACATTTTTTAAATTTTAACAATTAAAATTAAATCTAAATACCATGTGTAGCTCATCGATGAATTTGGAAAAAAATTTACTATCCAATGATGTATAAAGTAGAAAGTACGTCCATAAGAAAAACGGAAGTTGGCGTTTAAAAAACAAAAACGAATCGATGTTTAAAGAAACGACGATCACTGATTGATAGAGCATAAAAAGTTGCTTTGAGAATGTTTTTACAGATTTGAAAAATATTCAGAAATAAAAAAATTATTTGCGATTTTCAAAAATTGTAATTTTCAGTTTTTTTCACTTTTTCAGAAGACCGTTCAAGATAATTCAAATTTGTCTTAGGATTATTACTGAGCTCTAAATTTAGCAACTTTGCCAAATTTAAACCTATGGTCTATCTATTATAATAAGCGAGATCCCCATGCTGGAAACGGAATTTCAGCCACGTTGTATACACTTACTTACCTTAATAGCTTTCATTCCTTGAATAGGAATTCGGTCACATCCTGTTAAAAACAACAAGAATTTCTTTTTATCAGCTAAAGGCAATTCATGTATTGTCTCCCAAAACCATCTGATGGTTTGATCTGAAGATCTATAACCATTTTTATACACTGCTGCTTCTTCTAGAGCATGCCAATCGTAGTTTTCGTTACCAACAACCACAGCCATAAGTTCATGAGGATGAAATAATTGTAGTACTCGTCCACCACACACCTTCATAAAGCCAGTATTAAAAGCAGTAAATTCTTTAACCACCGAGGTATTAAATATATAGTCGATATACAAGTCCACGTATTCTCTTCTAGAACCACAAAAATATAAAATAAGTCGTGGACTGTAATTAACAAATATTTACTTGTTTTCCTGAGTAACTGGAATATTAGATCCGTTAGGTTTTAATTCAACAACTCGCATCTCACCATAAACTTCTTTTGATATCTCAAAATTTAAACTAAAAACGTCTTGTAAATCCGGTTCTTTATAGTCTAATAAACTTTGAAAGGAATTGGCTATCACAGGTGATAAGTCATGCATGTCTCCCATACCAACTGGTTCGGTTAAAATTTTCTTGTATAAAGCAAGAGGAAAAGGTAAACCAATAATCGTAAAATTGTATATTGCCAAACCACAAAGCATACCTAGAGCACAAGGAAAATTAACAAGCAACTCGTACACTGGACGATTTTAACTTACCTATTAGTAAATATACACCATCTTCTTCAAAGGAATTGTCTGCAAACCATATGGTTCTTGATTCTTCATATTCTTTAAACATTCCGTATTTTGGATCCAAAATTTCTCGTAACAGCAGCATAAAGAATTCCTTTTTTACACCGCCAGCATCTTCAGCGTCCTCACCACAAAATCGAACTTTTAAGGGCTTCTTCAAGTCATTAGGATTCACGTTACTTAACTCTCGTAACGAGTCTGATACTATGTTGTCCCTTGTTACATTCAGAACCAGAAATTGATTCACGTTATGTGTACCAGCAAAAATCATAGAGATTAGAGCTTGATGAGCTGCATTTTGCATTGCGCTTTGCATCTATAATTTGGAAAATAGCACACGAATGATGTAATCTACCATATAACTTACTTGAAGAGACTGATCGGTTTCTAAAAGTTGCATCTTTGCTTGAGCGTCAAATACGAATGCATAATTACATAAAAACAACTTTCCAGTCTAAAAAATACTGAGTTTACAACGCGAAGATATAATTTCAGGAGAAAATCTTACGTTATTGTCCGATAACCAATAAACGTAATCTACACGAATGTCTAGGCACTCCGCAAGTTCTGGCATATGAAAACTGTCATAAGGAACCTTCAAGCCATTAGGACCATGATTAATTCTATTTAAGTTCGTCAATAGATCTAACATTGCAACCAGACTGGCGTCATAAAACACTGTCTAAAATAAAACATATTTTTCTCCAGCTGGTGCTTATAATAAACTATTACCTTTCCATCGGGAATACGTTGATTTCTAATGATATAACTAGCAACTGATTTAAAAACATTGACTAGTCGTTCGAAGTAATCATAGTTCATTAAATCCCACCAACTATCAAGCACTCTGGTAGCTTGGTCGTTCAAATTAAGCACAGCGGTAGCAAATGGTTTTTGTAATCTAGGGTATTGTTTTGGATTATTGAACTCGTGGTACAACGGTAATGTCAGGTATATTCTCAGGGCCTCCACATCGGGTGGCGATGAAGTCAAATTTTTTAAGATATCCTCCACAATGCAGTTCCATATCTATTAGAAAAAAGTTGGATGACATTAACCCGTTCTTAATGATTAAAGGCGAGAAAAATCGCCCGTAAAGATTTGAGAAAAATGTGTCGAAACGATATTAAAAATTAAACATTTAGTTTTCTCGACTGACAATAAATAATTAAATTACCATTTAAAGCCAATTTTTAGGAATTTTTGCGCCGATTTAAAATTTTCTTGTTCGAAATTTGTCTGGATTTAATTTTACCTGAAATTCGAATACATTTGATACAAAAATACAAAAAATAGGTATCGAAAAACTTCCTGAAAAAAAAATTCTTGGTCAACTAAACAAGTAATAAAACATTTTTAGTTTAAAAAAAAATGCGTAATTTATTTCTTGTTAAACAAAAAATTGCTTCTTTAGAGAATTTAATTTTTGTTGTGAAATATGCAATTGAAAACAAGAAACCGATGATAATTCGCCAACTAATCCGGACCTGTGTTGGTTTTTTTATACCATGCGATGCAAGCTACTCTCACGAATCCCCATTTACTTTCAAAATTTTAATAATTAATATTATAGCATAACCAAAAAGTACTTTTGTTGTTCGCCTCGATTAATACAATTTCTACGAAGTGAAAAAAAATGTTGCACTAGACACTAAACTAAATTGCTGGCCAATTGAAACGTACCAAGCGAATTTTTAGGTTGAATTTAAAGTCAAATATTTTGAAAAGGAGAAAAGATATCATCATGAGGTTTTCAGGATTCAAGAGATAATTTAATTGCGAAAACAATAGTGTGACCTGATTTATTTACTTTGAAGTACGTTACTATCTACAGGGTATGAAAGAAAGTCGTCTTTTTTTTCTCAAACTTTATACCTACCGGAATTCCACAAAATTTTTTTTATATTTTTTTGATGTCAATTTTTTTAGTCCCTGGTTAATGAGGAAAAAACCAATTTCTCAAAATTTTTATATCCCTCTTATTTTATAAGATACCGAAGTTTTTATTAAATTTAATATTGTTGAACAGGTTTTTGCAATAATAATTATGCTGCCATTTTGAAAGCAAATGCCATCATGTGATATGTCGATAAAAAGGTAATTTTAAGTAGAATTTAATTCTTATGTAAAAAATATACAGGGTTGTTTTAAAAAATTTTAAAAGTTAGTAGGAGGCCCTTCCGGTGAAACCGGAACTGTCATCAGATTGTTTTAAACGTCAAAATGATTATTCCTTTCAACAATCAAACCATGCCAAATTTTAAATTAATACAGTTAAACGTAACAAAATGGTGGGGGTTGTAAAACGATTTCGTAGCCACCCGGTATACACGAATATGAGCAAATTTTTGAAAAAGTGTAAAACCCGTTTCGAGGATATAAGTCACTTAAACCAATGGTGAACATAAACCAACTAAATTCCATTCTATTCCATTAAGAAAATAGCCTCAAAAAATGAATTAAAAAAATTACCAATTAGCGAACGTGTACCGATTTTTGATAAGCCACTGGTTACCAATAAATTAATGAAAGTACAAAAAGTGTACTTTTTATAAGAAAACCATTCATAAGGTATTATAATCAACTACAGAGATTGGTTCTTACAAAACATAATATGGCCGAACGACAAAAACCAAAGAAAAAATCAAATTTTCAGCAAAAATTCGGTATCTTATAAAATAACAGGGATATCAAAATTTTGAGAAACAGGTTGTTTTCCCATTAAGTAAGGACTAAAAAAATCTACACAAAAAAAATATAAAAATTTTATTGTGGAATCACGGTAGTTATAAAATTAGACCAAAAAAAGAAGACTTTCTTTCATACCCTGTAGATAGTTATGTACTTCAAAGTAAAAAAATCGGGCAACACTATCGTTTTCTCAATTAAATTATCTCTGAAATCCTGAAAACCGCATGTTGATATCTTTTCTCCTTTTCAAAATATTTGACTTTAAATTCAACCTAAAAATTCGCTTGGTACGTTTCAATTGGCCAGCAGTTTAGATCATTCCCAGCTTAATACATTTTTTTATTTCATATTTCTGACAGCAATAATATAGGTCCATTTTGGTAAATTATTTACTTCCATGTTGTAATTTCAGCCAAGGGAATTTTTTCATGGAGCAGATAGCACGTTCTAAGTTTGATAAAGGATGAGGGGTAAATCACGAAACAACATTGTGTGGAAGAGGGTGCGACATGGAACGAAATATAGAGAGTAAATAGCATTAGATACCTACCCAGATTTTCTACCTTTGATTTAATTTTTAATTTCGAAAATATTCTATGTATTTAATATTAAGATTTAAAATCTATAAAAAATTAAAGTGAGCCACTTACCAAATCCTTGAGACTTTGATTCTCCAATCGTCCAATAATAGAAAAAGTTTGTTCAGCTTGCTCCAAATCAATCCCATGATGTTTACTAGTACAATAATAATGCTTCTCATCACCTTGCAAAAACGATCCATTTAAGCACGCCGAACTTTTAAAAACTGTCTCTAAATAAGTCAACACTTCCTGATCGACTGGAACACCACTAGCTATCCTTAACAAATTTTTAACGTAATCAACACTTAAACCTAATATTTGGGACTGTGGACTATAATCTCGACAATCATATGGTGGAACTTTCTTTTCCTGTTGGGTAACTGAAGCAAAACATTGATCGCCTCCAGCGAATATTCGATGAATGACCAAGTTTTTTGACGATGGTTTAGGCACTACGGAGGCTCCGCTTGGTGACACCCAGGGGCCTAATACAACCTGCGGTGTTGACGCACTAATGGGTTTCCTAAGGCCTAACTGACCAGAACCACCGATGCCAAAACTGTAGACGCGCCCTCTGGATGGAACCAAGGCCAAGGAGTGTTGACGGCCGCAGGTTATTTGCGTTATTGTGGATCCCATTAGCTCCACAATCTGATTTATAAATAAGAGATACATACTCGTACAGAGTGATTCGAAAATAGGATTAGAATTTTATTAGTCTATTTTAAGAGTGGGGGTAATAAAAATAAAGTAGAATGGAAGGTAAGAGAGTAGTCTCAAGTTAGGCCTCTATTTAATAGATGACGACTATTCTTTATTACCCTTTTTAAAAGCTGTTAGGAAATTACTTGTTATTTTTGAATGGATGGATTAAAAATTCATAAAAACATTCTAAACCCTACCTGTCTCGGTAAGATTTCATTCGTCTGAGAGCCATGTCCAAGTTGTCCAAACATTCCAGCCCCACACGAAAAAACCCCTCCATCCAACGTCAAAAACATGGAAAATTCCTCACCACAATGTATGTGCCTCACCCTAATATTACGTAAAGTCCTCAATTGACTTGGGAATGCTTTATTTTCAATATCATTTAACCCCAACTGTCCTTTAGTATTTTTTCCTAGAAATACACCGTAAAGTAACTAGTTTTCCATATATAAACCACCTGCTAACCCCATCCATATACCCCACCAGATTTCGAAATGCAGAAACTATGATTAGCACCAGAGGCTACAAATGCAAGTGGAATGCCCTTCACGGAACTTACTACTTGTGGTATAACTTCAGTTTGTGTTGTAGTTCCAAGTCCAAGTTGTCCAAAATTATTAGCACCCCAGGAGAATACTGTACCACCTTACAAAACACTTTGCTATAATTATCATGTGATTTTAATCAAATTTTTTACGTACTATTTGACAGTGCTATAGAATGCCTCTGTCCACACGCAATTTGTATAATATGGTGTGTAGTTAATGAACGGATAATTTTTGGAACGAGTTGCAGAGTTTCTCCGGACTGTTGGCCTAATTGGCCGTGATAGTCAGAGCCCCATGAGAAAACTTGACCCCATTGATTTAAAGCCATAGAATGCATTGAACCACATGCTACGCGCACTATTTGATGGGCATCCAAGCCCGAAACAAGTTCTGGAAATAGGAAAAAAATTAACAAAGGGGAATCTACTTAGGGATCCGTGTTACACTTATTAGCACTAGAATTAATTAAATATTAAATTAATAAACAACTAAACAGTGAGAAGGCAGGACTGGTAATTTACTAGCAGTTATATGTACTTCCTTAGTTTTATAATTATACAGGGTGGCTGAAATTCCGTTTCCAGCATGGGGATCTCGCTTATTATAATAGATAGACCATAGGTTTAAATTTGGCAAAGTTGCTAAATTTAGAGCTCAGTAATAATCCTAAGACAAATTTGAATTATTTTGAACGGTCTTCTGAAAAAGTGAAAAAACCTGAAAATTACAATTTTTGAAAATCGCCCATAAATTTTTTATTTCTGAACATTTTTCAAATCTGTAAAAACATTCTCAAAGCAACTTTTTATGCTCTATCAATCAGTGATCGTCGTTTCTTTAAACATCGATTCGCTTTTGTTTTTTAAACACCAACTTCCGTTTTTCTTATGGACGTACTTTCTACTTTACACATTATTGGATAGTATATTTTTTCCAAATTCATCGATGTGCTACACAAGGTATTCAGATTTAATTTTAATTGTTAGAATTTAAAAAATGTGTCCAATACAGCAATCATCTCAAATCAAGCAGCCTAAACTCGACACAACGATACGCAGAAACAAATCCTGAAAGAAGACAACCATCTTCTAGATTATTTTCTACACTGGACAACAATTTAATGGAATTTGGGGCCTTTGAAAAACCCAAAACAAAATATGGAAGCCGAATTACAGAAGAAAAGAAAGAAAATATTTTAGCCGCGGTAAATATCTAAACACTGGCTTTGATAGAATTATGCAATTTCAACCATTTAGGTGAACGAGAATCCTGGTATCTCGACAAGAGAACTGAGTCATAATTTGGAATTACCTCGATATCTGATTCAAACAGTTCTAAAGGAGGAAGGATTTAAACCATTTAAAATCCACGTGACACAGACATTGAGACCATAACGAGGATTTTCTGAAAAATATTATTTGGACGGATGAATGTTCATTCACCAACTTGGGCATGTTCAATCGTCATAATGAACATTATTGAGCCAGAGAAAATCCCCGTACCTATAGAGAAGCAAGACCACAGCACCGATTTGGTATCTATGTCTGGGTAGGTTTATGCGCGGAAAGGGTTGTTGGTCCTCATATTTTCGAAGGGACTCTAACCGCTAAACGTTACATTGACTTTATAAACCAAAATTTGATGGAATATTTGGAGAATGTCCCACTGAATCAACTACGGCAAATATGGTGGCATCAGGATGGGGCTCCAGCGCATAATGCGCAGATTATTAGAGAACGCCTTAATGAACTTTTCCCTGAACAATGGATCGGAACCATGGGCACGTCCATTGGCCAGCTAGATCACCTGACCTGAACCCCTTAGATTTTTTTCTTTGGGGATACGCCAAAAATAAAATTTTTAAAAACACTTATAACAATGTCGAAGAGCTGAGGAATGCCGTTTTGGGAGTGATGCGTAATATTCCACGTAAAACGATAGCGCGAAGTTTAGACAGTGGAGTACGGAAGCGTTTACGGTTGTGTATTAGAGAAGACGGGCATTTATTTGAACATCTACTTTAAATTTAATTTTATATAGCATATTGCTTATTGTCATATGTTATTCGGCTTTCATATTTGTTTAGATTTCTTAAAGGCTCCAAATTCCATTAAATTGTTGTCCAGTGTAGAAAATAATCTCGAAGAATTTTGTCTTCATTCAGAATAAGTTTCAGCGTAACACTGTTTTTAGGAGAGAGATTTTATGTTATGAATAAAAAATACACGCATAATATCAATCTTTTCATTATTCGAAAACAATTTTAGTTCACAGATTATGATTAATAATAATTATTGCAATTTGTCACTTGTGCCAGACCTCAAATTTCTTAAATTTTGAAATTGTTTATAATAAATTACCATGGTAACAATACAAACTAAGCGAGTTTGGTCTGCTTGATTTGAGATGATTGCTGTATTGGATGCATTTTTTAAATTTTTACAATTAAAATTGAATCTGAATACCATGTGTAGCACATCGATGAATTTGGAAAAAAATGTACTATCCGATGATGTGAAAAGTAGAAAGTGCGACCATAAGAAAAACTAAAGTAGGCGTTCACAAAACAAAAACGAATCGATGTTTAAAGAAACGACAATCACTGATCGATAGAGCATAAAAAGTTGCTTTGAGAATGTTTTTACAAATTTTACAAATTGTAATTTTCAGTTTTTTTCACTTTTTCAGAAAACCGTTCAAGATAATTCAAATTTGTTTTAGGATTATTACTGAGCACTAAATTTAGCAACTTTGCCAAATTTAAACCTATGGTCTATCTATTATAATAAGCGAGATCCCCATGCTGGAAACGGAATTTCAGTCACCCTGTATATTATTTAAGTTTACTTTATACTCAGAATTTTTTCAGGTTTCTTGCACAAATATTGAAATAACTCTGAATAAAAGTGTAGGCCATAAAATATTCTTTAAAACTACTTCCACTTACTAATTGAAAAATACTTGGAATGTACAGAATTTAACAAATATGAATTCCTTTTTATGAATAGAAAATTATTTTTCTAAAATTCCTTAGCGTCTACCAAGAATTTATTATAGCATTAGATAGAGGTGCGAAAATAGTGCTTTTGCTACATTTTTGTGTAAATCAGGGTGACAATAAACATATTCCAAATAAAACACCAAATAATTAGTAATTTGCTTGAGCACAAAAAAAAGTTAATACACAGAAGCAAAATGTCACATACGAAATAAAGACATACGTGGCCGTTTCCTCGGTTGATTATGCCCCAATTGTCCATAATCATTATTTCCACAAGAATACACTTTTCCGTCTTTGGTAAGGAGTAAGGTATGATTGTCACCTAAGGCAGCGTCTATCACAGTATTGGCTAAATACCAATCAAGAATACGGGGCGTCAGGATATGTTCGTCTTCAATGCCCCCCAATCCCAGCTCCCCATGAACAGTGCTTCCCCAAGCATACATACTCGTTATCTGTTCTTAGTTAACTTGAAATTAATTGTTGACATGTCTTATTTTACAACTGCAACAACAAAATTGTTCTAGAACTGTGACTCTCTAGAAAATTCTGTCTAATTATAATACCAGCTTATACTCAAAATGATTAGATAAATTTGTATTTGTAAAGGAAGTATGAGGGTTATTTACCTTCATTTACAAGCAGTTATCACTAAACACTTTCGATTTTGTAATTAAATTAAAAAAATAACTGACATAAAACTGCAAGAAAATGATGACAGAACGTTGTTAGGTTATGCGAAGTTTGGTAGCCATGAAGGACGGACAAATGCGTACAACCGGCTTGAAACAATCGTGACGTAGTTGGTTGCTACTGCCTCGGGTTTCCTTCATGCCTTATTGAGAGCTTTTCTGCAGGAAGCGGTATTTTAAAATTTGGATTTTGTAGAAACGGATATTTTGTCATACGATGATTATCATCATAGGTTATATTTCCGTTAGCGGAAATGGGATATTGTAATAATAAAATCGACGAATATTAATACACTGTTAAAAAAATAAAACTAACTTTTGAATTTTTGGGGATTTCCCTATGCAACTACACTAAATACAGGGTGTTTCACAACTATGTTAAGAAGGATGGCTAAAATAAGTTGATTTAATTAAACTTACTTTATGCAAAACTGTAACTAATAATAATAAAGTTGAATAAAAATCAATTTTTAGCGATTTTAATATTTTTTTATTTATTGTCATCTTATATTTAGGAGAGTGCTTTCTAATCTGAAAATGAGATAACGTATTTGGAACTTGGGTTAGAGCACCGCCAGCTTCACTATAACCTGAAGACAAATTTTAGAAGCCGCAATTTTTATCACGTTTTAAATTTTCAGGCTTTTTAATTTTTTGCGTCATTTTCATATTTAATTGTTCGTTTTTCAATTTTTTTAAGCCACAAATATTGGGTCACTGAATTACAGCTGATTCTATATGACCAAATGTGGTAATATTATTAAAACTACAAAAAGCTTCTTTATTGATGAGGTGAAAATTTTTTTTTCAGCTCTTAAATAATTTCAAGGTGTAATTGTCAGTTTTTAATCTAATAATCTTCTAATCTTTAGGAATGTAATTCGATGTTTTATTTCGGAAAATTGTGTATTAATTACCTACAGATAATACCAGATCAACATTCATTTCGGTTTCCTATGCCTATATTAAAATTAGGAAAAAAATTACTAGGTTTATTCATTTCCTCTTAATAAAAAGTTGAGCAATTTACCATAATTTAGCCCACCTTCAATCTGCTACCGTTTTCAATTGCTCATGTTTCTTTATATTTTAGCAATTTTTTTAAAATAAATAATATCTAATGTTTGTGATGATATCAAAATTTTTCTTTTATAAATGCAACATTGTAAAATTTTCTTCAATAAGAGTAGTACTTACTTATATTTTACAAGAGTGGTGCGAGAACTAGAGTTCCACAAGACACTTGGTATGACCTCGGACTATATGGCTACAAAAAGCAGCTAGACAGAACCTTAAAGGTCGTCTTAGTCCTCGTTGCTGAAGGCCAACTTGTGCTGTTTTATGATTTATAAGGGGTTTTCGGAAAGTTACTCGAGTTAACTCTGGGTGACTAAAATGGACACAATCTTATAACCTGCGTGTGTGTACGAAACAAAGAAGGATATTTTACCCGAGTTAACTCGAGTAACTTTCCGAAAACGCCTATAGACGGCTCCAAGTCTCCTACAGGAATTGGATCTGCCGCGTATTGTTCCCGACCAAGAATTGAACTTTTTGAGCATCTAGCATCTTGGCCATTATGTGACAATTTTTCAGCAGAGGCGTACCTACGCTCTTGAACGGAAGCTGAGGGAATAGCGCTGTGAGGACAAGATATTCTCTGATAGCCAGGCTGATGCATTAAAGGCACTGAGCTCCATCAAATTTAGCTCAAAACTAATTTTTGGAACTGTTGACGGACCTTGAACTCCTTTGGAAATTCAAACAGTCATTCCAGGATCGAGGGGAATGAAACGACCGACGAAATTGGACGGAAAGGTGTGCAATCTCTTTTTGTGGGCCCAGAGCCATGCCTGGGAATATACCACCCACAATGTCAAAAAATGTAGTCTCAGATTGGGCTGAGTGAATTCTCCAGTGATGGAATGAGACTCTTGGCCAAAGAAATGCCAAGGCGCTCATTCCGGGGGCCACAATGGCAAAAGCTCAAGAACAGAACTCCTCACCGCAGTGGCGGCTCGTCAGGGGAGGCAGGGGAGACAGTGCCTACTCTATGGCCATTAATTTATTTGATTTTTATTTTACAAATATGTTTTATTCAATTTCTTAAAATATGGATACTAGATAGATCTAATTTAACAACTTTTACAGATAAATATTTTGAATCAGAATTTGAATTAACCGCCACCCTGTTGAAATGCTCGAAATATTCGTTAACTTCTCTCATCTGTGGTTCTATACCACTTACGACTCGAATAGCACTTCTGCCTATGTTGTTGTCACACACACCCGCACTTGCGCTCTGGGCTGCGAGGCGCTCCTCGATTTATATTTTTAAACACGAAACTGTCGTGAACATGTGTTACGATTGTTACGCCTGCATTTTAGTTACTACTACTATTTTTTGTCATTGCACATTCAAGTTGGAGGCAAAAACACCTTTTTTTTTAAACAAGAAAGAAACTGTTGTGAACAATGAACAACCGTTTACGCCTGCGTTTGTTATGTAAAATTTGTTGTATGAGGTGAAACAGGTTAGGTATTTGTGTTTTTTTTTTGTGTGCAAACAAAAGTTTATTCTTTAAATGGAAGGGGAGAGAAGTGACACTGTAACAAATATTAAAAATTGTGAAGACATTGTTGACTTTTTAATAAAATTTAAATTTATTCGACTGTGTTACGATGAGAAATTGTTCGTTAAAGATTTAGAGGTTCCTCATCCAGACCTAAGTAAGTATTTAATTAATCAGGGTAAACCGCCTCGTAGTTTTGTTAATCATTGGTACAGTAAATGTAAATATTTACCGGGTAGTTTCATTTCAAAAATTGTTTTGTTGGCCATGTGTTTTATTTTCAATTAGGGGTGAAGAAGTTTGGTCAAAATTTGGCTATAACTACCTGAAAAATTTAGGTCGCTCGATTGAGAGAGATTCAAAAAGTCAAGAGCATATTAGATCTATGTGTAAATGACAACTTTTAGGCAAACAAAATAATAATAACCGTCCTAGATTCAGCTCGTCAAATCGAAATTCAAAGATTTAATGATTCAGTAAGAAAAAATAGAGAAATTTTAAACAGATTAATCGATATTTGTATCTTTCTTTGTAACCAAGACTTTGTATTTACTAGATACTTATGCAAAATATTTTTCTGACCAAGTAGAGCTCCTTTTCCTGAATTTCATAAAAACATGATAAAAAACTTTCCTATGAAGGCAACCAGGCTTGGGACGTGAGCAAGATTATTAAACAAAAAGTACCCTTAAAAAGGATGACTTTGAACCACGAAAACAATTTTGCCTGCGGCGCTTTTAGGCTCGCTACGCTCGCATCTTTTTTAACTGCCTCCCCCGACTAAATGACTACGAGCCGCCACTGCCTCACCGCTCATTGTGGACTCACAAGCCACATACAATGGGTATAGACGAGGACACTGAATGCCTGGGCTTAAAGACGAGAAAACAGCAGAGTTCTTCTCAAAATACAAATCACTAATTTATTTTTATTAAACTTTTTCAAATTACCAAAATTAGGAAAAGAATCAAATTTTTCTTCGGATTATTATTAGTCACAAGATTTAGCAACTTTCCCGAATTTAAACTTGTGGTAGGTATCTATAATAAATAAGCGGGATCCGCATTCTGCCGATCACTTCTTAATTTTCACATTACTTAACAAAAAACCTACTGTGATATCTAAATTGACCAAAAGACCAAATCTTATTTCATACTAGAATAGCTAATAAAAGACAGAGGGATCCTGAAAATTTTACCACAAATTTTCTTACCTTTATCTAGAAGCTCTTTGTCTTAATCTTATTTGTTGGAAGTGAAATATCCATAAAAAAAACCACTGCAATTAAATACTAAACTAATTTCTACTTGGTTTTAATAATTGCACCTGTTCTGATTATTAGATACAGGCGGTTTCAAATTCGATTCTCACTACAGGGATCTCAGAAACGGTAAGAGATACAGCTTTGGTTAAATTTGGGCAAAGTTGCGTAATAATGTGACCAATATCAAGCCGTTAAGAAATCGAAAATATCTTATAGAGACCTGGAAATTTTTTGAAAAAACCAAATTTTTGCCTTTTCGTTTCTTTTTTCAAGATATCGAAAAACTAAAATCACTTTGTCATGAACACTCCAGAACTACAAAAGATATTTTCGAATTCTTAACGGCATATTATTGGCCACATTATTACGCAACTTTGCCCCGATTTAACCAAAGCTGTATCTTTTACCGTTTCTGAGATTCCTGTAGTGAGAAGCGAATTTGAAACAATTTCAAGCAACAAAATATTTAAGGGTAGGTAGCACTAGGTACTAATAATACTGGAATATAGAAAAACCAACCATATTTTAATAAAACATTAATATATTTAAACAATACGTAACAAAAGCAAAACATGTTATAGCCCTTTGTAAATGAGATCATAATTTGGCACATTTATATAAAATATTTTATATCTTACATTAGGTATACAATATTAGACTAGTGTGATTTTGGCACAAGTAATAATGCCTCTGCAGTGAGTTCGACATGTCTACATTTTGTGTGGAATGTAATAAAATTCTTTTATATTTACAAAGTTCATACTTACTCGTACTACTGTTCCGTTCCTTTATTTTTACAACCCCATTTCAAAGTATGTATTGACAGAGTTATAAAAATGGAAGATGATCAATTTTATAACTAATTTGTCACATTTTATAATCCCTTGCCAGTTTATGAGTAGCTAGTCCTTACTAAGTAATATGATAAACTTTCTGAATATGATTAAAGATAGAAATCAATAATAAAGTAACATAGTAAGGAATTTTATATCAATCACACATTGTAAGTATTTTGTTTACATATTCTGATTAGCCACAAAAAAATTGCGTATTTATATTTAGTTATGTGGGAAAATTTTTGTACAATGTCCTTTAAATATGTACAATTTCTAAATTAAAAATAAAGAAAATCATGGAATTTACGAAATATGTTTTGAAATTTATGTAAAAGGTAATGAGATGATTAACAATATCTGAAAAGATTGTCTGAAAGGGAAAGACATTATTTAATTAATTATAGATATAATAAAGTAACAAAATTATTAAAAAATTACATAATATGTGATACCAAAACTGAGTTACGGTAAACGACCATAAAGTGGACATTATCCAATTTTTGTCTTTAACTGCAACTCATTTATTTATCCGAATTTCTCTAAATTATCAGTTTCTAATTAAGAACTCAATAACGATTTATCTAAATTATCTTTAATAATAATTATTATATCCTTCTTATAAGATTAAATGTATTAAACAAGCACATAATCGAACAGTATAATATTTACAAAATTCTACAACATTTTTTCATCATTTTGATTGAGTCTCCGTTCCATATAGGAAAATAAATAATAAACTTGTGCATTGTGTTTGTCAGAAGAAAAATTGTAATATACATCTGAAAAGAATATGGAATCAGCCGGAGAAAATGTTTTATTTAGATTGTCCCAAAGGTTAAAGAATATGTCAACAAAGAGCGATTTGTAGCTGAAAAACAATAGGAAAAAGCATTTGTGAAAAAGAAAAAAATAAATTTTATTCTCGGCAGTTGATGGGTATCCTTCTGAGTTTACGTTTGTCGACAAGATATAGCGTGGACGTTAGCCCACATTACATCTTGGGAATAATTTAACTAAATAAATAATTACACAGTAACAATTCCACATAAAATAATGGACAGACCCGACTAGTGAATCCCCACACCCACAGCTTAAATCTACAGTTTAAATTATTAAGTCACCCGAAGTTCTAGAAATAAATATGGTACGTTGTCTAGTTGTCTCCTGGATGATATTTGCTGAAGTTGACAGACGTATTGGATGTTCGATTGAACATTATTAAATGTTCAACAGAAATTGACTTTGCAGCAAAGCAGGGCAATACCTGAATATTTAAAATATCTTGGCGGTTTTGCTTTTTGTATTATAAAGACCGTTCTGCAGTGTAGCTAGTCTAATAGGCCGACTGGGAATTTTTTTGAATGCTTTTTTCTGCCAGAGTTATAGTAGACATAACATTGTCTGGAATAACAGGGTACAAATGATTTACCTCCCATGTACATTTTGAATGTCTCAGTCCCAAAAGACTGGATGATACTTAAATAAGATTTTCGTACAGAAATGACCAACCAAAGATATTTAAAAAATTATAGAGGGGTTGTTTTACCGACTATTAGTAGTATTTATGTTGAATAAGTTCATTTTCTCTCTCTTATAACATTTACTTTATCTGCTAGTATTGAAATTTATATACTTACTTACGAAACAAAATGTTTATTTTTCTCAACCCTGAATATTAAAACGAAAAGATATAATTTTCAAACCGTCCTCGGGTTGACGACTACAAAGACAAACGAAGGGTCCCTCAAATTAGATATATTGTCATGATCCGCCACTGCATGTCAAAGATATGCCTTGATAATAACTGTAGTAAGATCAAAAAGATCGTGGATAGAATTGCGACAGAAGATGAATTTTGTAATATTGAGAAGTATGCGCTTTGTAGGCAGCTTTGTGTATTTAGGATTCACTCTCTAGGTAGATATATAAATATTTTTTTATTTTTTCACAAACATCATCATAAATTATAATTGGATATACTTAATATTTCTCTACCAAAAATTTCAGTAAAAGGAAATTGTAAATAATAATTAATAAATTAAACGAACATATAAAGCAGGAAGCAAGCGAATCGAATAATGCTTATTTACTGAACAGATAAACAGTCGTTGTAAACTGTACATATTCTGCAATAAAACAGAAACTCAATCCTCTTAGGAGCTTTCGTTATTGAGTGTCTTTCTGCTACAATTGCACGGCAGTCTCGTTTTATTTGAGTATAATTGAATGTGTGTTAGTGTGTGTTTATATGCCGAGTTGTTTTAAGGAATAACGTCATCACTATCGACTTCACTCCAATGGCCGGAATCAACAATGTGCTTAAATAGGTCCGGAGGCTGATGCAGCTCTGGTCATATTTCAAGTATAGTGTCCTGTTCAGCTAAGCTATCCGATAGTGAGTGACTACTGCCTGGAATTGGCTCCGGCAGGCCATCGTCCAACACTTCTGTCACCTCTTCAAACTTACTGCTGAAAAGATAATAAAACTGTAATAAAAACACTCTAGAAGATTGGTTTACTCAGCACAAATACCAATATGTAGCCGGCGGCAATCTAATAACACTAATATATATTACTCTATCTTATGTAGTCCTACATGAAGGTTTTTCTATTTTCAATTCGTTCAACCCAACTACAACAATGATGTTTGAATGTTTTTTCATGTTTTCCAATTTTGTAACTGTGCGATTGTTTGTTTTTTGTGTGAATACTTTTTATTATTCCCATTCGAACTTTTTCAATTTTACAATAAGTTATTTAATGAAATCTAACACTTTACCAATGTATTGCCAAGAGTGGAATGATATAAAAGATCTCCAGTTCGTTACTGAATGTCAATAATGTTAATCGACAAATGCAGAGTAAATATCCTTGGGTATTTGCTGCAAACATTCGTAAATGAAACTATACAGAGTGGTTAGGGTAAAACTTCCCCAGTCGATAATTGATGGGCCTCTAAAAGATCCAATTCATTAGGACGACAGTTTTTGCTCCGTAAATATCAGTCATTTTACAGTAAGTCCAGTGCAGAATGTTGTTCTTATTAAATTTTGGATTATTTTAATAAAAGTCAAAATTTGACTTCAAAGAAGTTACATTTACAGATTTTTTTGAAATCGTCGTTCTTTACATTCTATTCTCAAAAAATAAGAAACAAAGCCCAATTTATTTATTTCTAGTTATTCGACTAATTTATAGCATTTTACCCAATTTAATCAATAAATTAAACCAGACATTACCTTTCAAAACTATCTACATCGCCATGCAGAAGACGATCCTTCCTCTTTCTTCGCCTTCGTCCTTTGAAGGACAATACTATGTAAAAAACAGCTAATGCGAAGAGTTGCCCAGATGCCACATAGGAGAGCCACAGTTTGTGGGGTAAAAAAAGTGGAACACCACCCAAGGGGGCGTAAACTATACTTCTTTTCCATCCTTGAAACCATGTTATTACGTTCCAACATTTCCAAATTCGGCTCTCACTTCTGAAAACGAAAGAAAAATTAACCTGCGTTTTTTAAATAATTTACCGGGAATTGAATAAACAAGGCAGTATACAGGGCTAGTCACGAGAGGGTTATTTCTGAACAAAATTAGAAAACAACCAAAAATACAATTTACAACGGCTGCTAGCTTTCTCATTTTTTAAAAATGGAATATTGGATCTAAGTTTGCCGGTCTTGCCATTTGATTCTGTTCCAGTTCTGTCACTTTAACGTTTTAAGACTGAAAAATTAATCTTGTAGATGATGTATTATTCAGTATTATTATACAAACGATGAAAAAACAGATATGTTCCTCATTTACGGGGAGTGTAGGAAAAATGCTACTGCCGCTGCAGACCTTTATATGCAAAGGTACCCAGCACGAAGACATCCGGTTCCTGAGACGTTTAAGAATCTTGAACATCAACTACGTCAAAACTGGCCTCCAATGAAAAGATATCGTCAGAGGACAGCTACCGGACAAGAAAATGAAATTGCTGTACTTGAAGCGATAGAAGAAAATCCTCACGTTAGTCAGACTGCATTGGCAAGACAAATAGGTATTAGTCAGTCTTCAGTTGGGCGTATTCTTCGAGAAAATAAATTCCACCCGTACCATTTGACTCTGGTACAGGAATTAAAGCCGACAGATTTTCTTAAAAGAGTTCAATTTTGCCGTTTTATGCAAGAAAAGCTGAATGCAGATAATAATTTCATAAAGAAAGTATTGTTCTCCGATGAGGCTAGATTTAGCAATAATAATAAACAAGCATAACTACCATTATTATAGCCAAGTGAATCCGCGATGGATTCGCGAAACACACTTTCAGAATATCTTTTCGGTAAATGTTTGGTGTGGCATACTAAATGAGCAAATTATTGGACCCCATTTTTTGAAGGAAATTTGAATGGACAAATGTACCTTAATTTTCTACAGACGGAACTGGCCCCGTTATTATAAACTGTGGACTTAAATACCAGGCCGCATCTTTGGTTTCAACAAGATGGTGCCCCACCGCACTACCATAGAATTGTGAGAGACTATTTGGATGCAATTTTTAGAGGCAGGTGGGTAGGACGAGGATCGAACAATATTTGGCCACCCAGAAGTCCCGATTTGACTCCATTAGATTTTTTCCTCTGGGGGGTGTTGAAAGAAAAAGTGTATAAAACTCCAGTGCTTACAATAGAACAGTTAAAAGACAGAATTCGCCAAGAATGCATGGCTATAACGCCCGAAACATTACGGCGTGTTCAGCGATCGTTTTTTAATCGTATTGAAATTTGTGTACATCGCAATGGGGCACATTTTGAACAATTTTTTCAGTAGATAATTTAAATATGTTATGTTTTGCTTTATTGTATTGTCATTTTAATAAATTGTCACTTTTACGTTTTTTTCCAAAATTTCAAATCACTTTGATCCGACTTATTAATCAAATAAAAAATAATATCAAGTGATCAGATTAATTAGTATTTTGGGTTGCGTTCTAATTTTGGTCAGAAATAAACCACTCATGACTAGCCCTGTATAATAAAAAATCTCTGCCTTTATAAGTTCACTAGACGATGAAATGTACAATTATTTAATAAATAACAATAATTTCTTAAGTAATTTTTCTATACAAAAAGTTATGATCCATTTTAAATGTAGACTATTTTTTAACTTTGTGTCCCGTATACAATCGCTGTATTATCTGCTCGTCATTATCTTTTACGTTCATTTTCCGTTTGATAAAATCTGTTGTTCAAGAAGAGATACTTTGTTTAACGAACATAGCTTTAGGCTATAATTCTTACGAATTCCTCTAATTGCAAGAACTAATGAAGTAAACTGAACCTGACTAACATTGGATTAGATCTAATTTAATTTTAAATTCTCTTAGAATATCTACCGAAATATTTCGCTGCCAAATTTCCTAATTTCCACCATTCTGTATTCGTATGCGTTGCTCTGGAAGTCGTGAATGGAATTAAAATTACCTACATACGTATTGTCATATATTATTTTTTCTTATTGAAATTCGAGGAAGAAATTTAAAATTTATACAGCTTTCGGTGAACTGTAATATTTATTGTGTACTCACTTGGAATACTTAAGATGTTAAGCGACGACGAACAATAACAAAACGTGCATAATTTCACACGAAATGGTTAACCTCCTTTATGTTTTTATTCATTTTGTAAATGCGGCTACCTAACATACAGAAGAATAAAGAGAAAAGTTAAAGAACCTAACTTATTCTAACTCTCCTTAATACTAAACTTTTTTTCATATATTTTTTTCTCAATTTATTTGGTTTTCATCAATTGCTGTAGGGTATTGTTATAAATTGGATTTGCCTATAGTATAAAGAAATGAAAAAGTCTTCATACATAATAAGGAGTAATTAATAAAGTTTCCAGATTTGTACATTTTTCGATGGCCGTATCCATATAATATCTTTCATAATTGTTATTTAATGATGATCGATTAAAACATTTTGCTAAAAATGTAACTTAATGGTACAAAAAAACATTTTTAATGTTAATGACTAAAGTCAACAAAAAGCAAACAATTTGTTTTGTCTCTCCATTTTTAATGGTTGAGCTTAAGAAGTATGAAACCAGGATGGCGTTTTAAAGGTTGTCACGTATTTTGAATCTTGGTGGCAGGTTGTAAATATTACTCATGGTTATAGTGCATGTGCAGGTCCCAACTTGACAGTTTTATTAGAAACAAGCTCGTGGATGTATGTCGTTGTATGTTCGAAGTTTTGTTCGGTAATTTAAATTATTTAGATCGACGAAGAATTCCAGATTGAGTGATCCAGTTTAGATTAGTACTAATCGTTATAATCTCATATAATTAATAAAACTATCTAAGTACATAAATACATGTTTAAAAAATTTAAATGGAATCGACCGCTATGCGCTACTCTATTAGGTTAGGTTAAGTTCATTGATTGCAGGAGGAGCTAATGATTATTCTAATAGGGATAAAGCAAGATCACATCTACCCCGGTTGTGAGCAGAATGATTCAATATTTATGCCCTTCAGAGGAGGGTTTAGTTTCCTTGTATGGACTGACAATCTGGACTTCATCAGAAGATCCGATCGGTTCAAGGAAGGAACTGGATGTAAAAGGAGAAACTGTTTTTGGGGTTGGTAGTAAGGGCATCTTGAGGGAGGCCTGTCTACTATTTTAGAGCTACATTTTTCTCATCCTCCATATTAACTAAAATAACCGTCCATTTTTACGAAGTAATATTTTGTAAATTTAAGTTAAAACAATAAGTCCTAGTTAAGGATAATTGGAGACAAAAATTTCATTTTATTTTTAAATTAACAAAATATTGTATGGGCCAAGTATAACTTTGTGTAATCTTCCATATTTCGTCTATATTTTAGAAATTAATAGGCATTAGAATTAAATGAAGTTTGTGCATTACTAAAAGTGCAGTGAATTTTACAATAATAAAATAAAACTAATGTACTTAGTATAGGATTAATGTACTACTTGTAGATATTCAACAGAAATTTTAATCAAAACTTAATTTAGATTTATGTTATAAGTAGTTAAACCAAAAATATGTTTATATTGGACAAACACCAGAACAATTGCAAAAACTTTGAAGAGAGGTGCTCTACTATCTGAACTGCAGTTTTCAGGATAATTCAAACCTTTGTTAGAAGAGTGTGCTAGACTTTTTATTACAGAAAGTGCTCATTGGCCCATTGTAATCTATTATCCAAAAACTGCAAAATGTTAGCAACATAAAAGCAGGTCAAACTCGTAACCTAAAACTTAAAACTAAAATGTAATTATGTCTCCTCTCATTATGGTTAGTTTGCAATTACCTAGATAAATTAAAGATTATAAAGTAATTCTAATTCTGATGTTGATTAAATTGTAACAATGATTGCGATTTCCTGCAGCATTAGTTTTACAATTGGAGGTACTGCGGATGTTAAATAGGGATAACATTTAATCGACATTCAAAATGACTTTTAATCCACCTACTTGATCTTCACTATTTTACTAGTTTTACCTTAATCCTAGGCAATAACTGTACCTATGAATTATTACGTCAATTACCTGATCTGTCTCTGTTTATTACCTTGGCTTTTATTACTATTATTACCTAAGAGCAGTATTTTTCTATTCAACATTTTTTTAATATACCTACAAGTTTATTCGTACCTGCCTTCACATAACCTTGCGTCAACATTAAATAAATTACTGCTTAATAAAACAGAAGCAGCTGAAAGTTCCCACAATTTATTTTTGCCTTTTCTATTGTCTTTCGTTAGTAATACAATATCATCATCTCTTTCTATTTCTGTGAAATCAAACACGAGGATCAGTTTACTAACCAAACAGTAATTATTTTCAACAACAGTTTCGGCCTGTCTAATTGAGATATCGAAGTACAGAGAACATTTTCAATTACTGGTTTTATGCAAGAAGTTTAATTATTCAAAAATATTTGCTTCACGACTAAATTTATTTCTAATCCAAGTTTTCTAGAGGTGCAAACATAAATTGTTTGTAATAAAACAGACATAAGCATGTATTTTAGTCTTGATTAAAGTTTTATTTGATTGCACAGCTCTAGCATGCCTTTTTGCCACTTTCAAATACATAAAATAAAACGTTCTAGCATATTTTCATGTCATAAAAATAATGTGAATTGGTCAATTTTGAATTTTCTTTAAAAAATGTTATCCTTTACTGCTAATCAAATTAGCTCCAGGCACTTACTTTAAGGAAAAAGATTTATTATCCTATTTATAACAAACAACAATGAATAGCAATGAAGACTCTACCTGGATTAAACGATATACGCGAGGTAGGTACACTAATAAAATCAGTAAGTAAACAGAAAGAGTTTACAGGAAAATACATCAGTGTACAAGTTGGTTTGCCTTGTGTTTTGTTACAACGTATACTGTGGTTGTTTCACCCCTTGATGTAGTGTACATACATATATTGTACTACCCAGCAGCACAAAAATACGAGATCTCCTTTTCTAAAATACACACCAGCAGGCCACATAAAAACATTATCGCAGTTTCCAGCTTTTACCTAAGTTCCTGCTCAACCTAAAAGAGAACAAAGTTATATGTACTACTACATGTGGTCTGAGACAACCACTGGGGTTAAAATAATATTGTCGTGTCATAAAATATCGGAACCGTCGACCTTGCACACGTTTCGGTTTTTTATTATGCTATGCGGTGTAGTATTGGAAGAGGTCTTGTGCCATCGTAAGCTGGTTTATGATAGGCTTTAAGCTGCAGCTATATGTAATATATTGTTGCATTTGGTCATATTTTCTGGAGAAAAAAGCAGGTGATATTTTTTCGGAATTTATGACAGAAATGTACAAGTAATTTAAATCCCGGGTCTTCAGATGGAGAGATGCAGTTATCTTCATTCAAATATTTTTGGAGAATCAGCAAAGTTTCTCAAAAATTGTGCCTTTACTAATCACGCTGAAGAACAAATATGTATTTATAATGATGAAGAAACGTCTTTCGTTTTTATTGCTTGATAAAACATGCTAAAATCGTTTTGCAGTTAAATAAAATGGAAGGCGAAGGAAACAGATCACAAGAAAGTTAGATAGACCACCGAACTTTTAAAAACCTCAAAATCACAGAAAAAGTTTGAAATTTTATAAGATTAGGTCCTTAAACTGATCGGAAAATGAAAAACCATGGTCGGAAAATACTGTTATTCTTGAATAGCGTTATGAAATCCACACTTTTCCCCTATAGTCCTGGAAATAAAGGTTTGATATCAGGAATAATTACGTAAAAACTAAATTTTGGCTACTTGTTAGACACTCTTGGAAGTAGAAATTCATCTGGGGCAAAAGCTAGCTTGTAGTTGGCCTCGGTATTTTTTCCTTGTCTTCCTTTCCTTTTTCGTATATTCCAACTTCCTAGAGGTTTATTCCCTAGCCTCTTAAAATATATTGATGGGATGCTTCGATATTAAAAGAAATTTCGTCAGGAGTAAATTTGATCTCAAGATACCAGATTTTTTTTTTGTTAAGTTTGTGAGTCTGAAGTAACTAGCTTCGATTAAATTCCGGTAATTATCTTAAGCAATTCCTTTTTGAGTAAACGTACTTACTTCACCTTGCATTTAAACATATACAGAGTAACTAATGCCAACTAGCCCAACAATTCAGTGAGTCAGAGAGCAATGTCCTTGTCTTAGCAGTCGGTTAGTTGGCATTGGGCTATATGTACCTTTTTAAAAAAGAAATGTTACATTTTTCATTTTTCCCAGTCGAAAAAGCCATGAATACAATATTTATTGTGGGTATAAAAAATTAAAAATGATGACCAGTCGGTATTGGGATATAAGTAATATACTGAAATTTACTTTTGTATATTTCGGAAAGACACACAGAGAAATGAAGGCAAGTTCTGGGAAAATATCTCTCTAGTAATGCCCTAAAAACTGATCAAAATTTATCTTTTACGTAATTATTGTCGACCTTTCATTTTATTTTCTCTGGACTACAAACACACACAGCAACTTTCTTCAGTCCGTAGATCAATAAATTGCACCAAAGAACTATAATAAATTTATAAAAATAATGCTCGTTTGGAAGTGCATATTTTCACTTTTATTTCACTAGGAGATTTGACAAAAGTTATCGATTATCTGGTCTTGTACTTCGTAAACATGCATAGAAAGAATGCAGCGATGTCTTAATAAAAATATTTCCGAAAGCGTTCTATGCGAACTTCCAACCATTTGATCCTGAGGATGAAATCCCTTTAGTAGTATATAGGCTATATCTAAGTATAAGGCTTTCAAGGTCATTAAAATAGTGATATTTATCCTGATCATAAGTAGTCTAAAAAGTGACAATATTTTTAAAACTGGACGATGATGTGGAATCCGGTAATATTTGTCCTAAAACTAGAAAGAATCTTTTAATTGTAAAAAAAAGTGGAGCCCAAAAATCTGAATTATCTGAAAGTTTGTAAAAAACTACTTTATTATCAACTATCCATCATTTTTCTTTTATAATATTAAACTGTTAAATTAAATGAGTAAAAATTAATCGAATATTCTTTTTATTTCTTTATTTCCTTTTCAGATATTGTGACTAATAATAATGTTACTAATAACAGCTTAGAATTATCAATTGCATTGTATTTGCAACGAAATAAATATTTATATTTATTTATTTTAAATTTTTTTAAAATAATCCATTTTTATAACCTAATATTTTCCCTTGTAGCCCATTTATTTTCATAAAATAAGTACACTAACCGACTGTATCAAAAACTTACTCTCAAATAATGTTAAACAAATAGTATATTGTTTGTTCAACATACCTTTCATTTATCCTGCAAAAACAACAAATTTATAGACGATGTTGAACATAAGAAATATAGCGCTCTCGAAGTAGGTATATCATAAACGTGGTCCATAATTTTCAGTGAGCTTATAAAGCACGAGTTCTTTGCTTATACCAGAATACCCTGTTTATATTGTTTAGCTCTAGATCATCAGCTATTGTATACACATTATAAGCGGAATATCGACACGTGCTGCGTGTTTATCCATTATAATTATTTTACAATAGATTCAATTTGGAATAGATTACCTGACATCAGTATTGAAAGCAAATTAGTTGCTAAAGTAAATTTTCCTAAATACCTAAAACTGAACATAAAAGCAATACCTCAACAATTTTCAAGAATGGTCTAAATAAATTAAAAATATTTCGCTAAACCAATTTATGACGATATTTATCCAGTTTGGACGCCACTGAAATAAACTGTAGTCTCCTTTCTAACTTCTTGCTATTTTACAAATGAAATTTAAAACCAAGTTTATGTAATAGAAATATTCTGAATTATTTTCATGTGCCTCTGGAATTCACAATATCAATTAGAGAATTAGGCGACGTGTTTCCTAGAGAGTAGCAGTGGATTCATTAATACAACATAACTACAACCCTCCAGGAATAGGCTGTTATCATTCAACAGAAACGGAGAAACTTTATCCGGTAAACAAAAGTACAACAAGCTCCCAGAAGAAATTAATTCAATTAAAAGAGTTAAAATAAATATTCTGAAAAATAAAACTATTTGTTAAAAATAATGTAGGTATAAAGTATAAAACGTCTCTTTTCAGTTTGTAACTGCATGTAAAGGAAAAACAATAAATGTTTATTATCAGTCTAGCACGAAATTGCTCTCTAAACTAAATAAATAAAAATTGTAAGATAAATGTGTTTATGTGAAATCGGAGTTCGAGTTTCACTCTTTGAAGAGGGTTTATATTAAACACAGGCTAAGATTTCAGTTGCATCATCAACTCGCAGTTATTCAAAACAAAATCATTAAGAAACTAATAGAAAAAGCAAATATCGATCAATCGGATAAAGAACGGACAATATTGAAAATGTTCATTAATGATGAGCAATAGAGTTGTCATTAGAATGTGTCTGCAATCAAATAAATAATAACACAATCATTCTGAAATAAATATAATTAAAACACGTCAATTAATATCAATCGATTTGAATAAATAAAATGTGCATAGTTTCAATACATGAATTTAATTATTTATTGTACATAATTGTTAGTAAAATCGAATAATGTCGGACAAAACATGAAATAGCTGCCGAGCTTCATAAAAGTTATAATAATTATATACAATTGTTTGATAGGTCAATAATAATAATAACAAAATAAGTTTACTTAACACTGCAAAATTATATCGAAGTAGTACCTATGTAGATATTATAATAAATTAATATTAATATGTATACCTTTTAATTAAAATATAAACAGCGAAACATAGGTACGTTTATCTATATATTTCTGCGTTATCTAAACTAAATAAATTAATGCTCCCTCAACTAACTTTAATCTGCAATTAAATAATTTAACAGACCTGTATGTTATAAACTGTTTTGAATAAGCAATACACATTAACATGTAATTAAATATTTAATTGTAGTTAGTGCCATTTGGTTGAAATGTATAATTTTAATAATGAAATGAGTTTCTATGCCTTTCACAAAAAATATTAATAATTTGACAACAATCGTTGTAACGGAGTTTCCAAGCCATACTACACATTTTAATGTTCAAGAAAATATTTTATTAGATTTACCATTTCATCGATATAAAGAAAGTAGTTTTTAGTGTGTAACAAAATACAGCCACATTATTTAATTATCTCTCAGGTCGTTTTTCATTGAAGATCGAATCTTAACGGTTTCGTTTTTACTAAATCGTTGGGCAAATGGTCTCTTAAATAACTAATTAAAACAGCTAATACTACAGCATTTGCTTGACGTGAATTAATTAATATTTGTTTAGTATTGCCATGCCAGCACTAGAACTAAATATTACATAATATATGTATAGACCAAGGATTAGTAAATATTTACAAATTGCTCAAAATTGTTCTCTATTTGTGTAAAGAAACCTTGAGCACTAAGTATGTATATTTTTCATAGATAATTGGAAACGAGTTTATGTTACGGTTAAATAACTAAGCTGCAGTTTTCAGGTAAAATTAAAATTTCATAAACATATTAAGCAGTACGTATTTTACAAACTCCACATTTTGGTGAATGCGCCGGTTCTAAAGTTAAAGCAGATTTGTATTGACAAACAATTTACACGTTATTATTAAATATTTATTCCTCTTTCACAATTCATGTCATTTTTAACAAAACTCTTCACCTTAGTAAAAATCCTAACATTCCGTAAAATATTTCCTAGACCAAATTCTATACAAAACTATAGTTTACATAATATATTCTAATGTACCTAGGTATAGCATAAAATTTTGTATTACTGTAATAATTTTATCTAAATATAATAGTATATTATTTTATGAGGAGCTTAAGTGATGCTTTATGTGCAGAGGCTGGTGTTTAACTGACGAACGAAGTGAGTCAGACAAAAGCACCCGAAGCACATAAAGCGACTTAAGCTCCGAATAAAATATGCTATTTTTTCTTCAAATGCAAATAATTCATTAAATTGTAAAATTATTAATTGAAATTTTAATAAATAAAGTTTGACAATTAATTTGACTTATGACCAGCGGCGCTTAAGTAGTACTTAAGCGCCGGCGACAGATAAAGTAGAATTTTATCTGTCGCCGGCAATAAAGTGACACTTAAACATAATTAGTACAGCAGGATAATGTCACATTTAAATGACGTTTGAAGAAAATAGATATTTATTTTATTAGGAGTATAAGCGAAACTTTTATGTGACGAAGTATGGAGGTGTAAGCGCCGAGCGAAGCGAAGAGAATTAACTCCATACGGAGTCACATAAAAGTTTCGCTTATACTCCGAATAAAATACAATATTTTATTTTCAAATGGAATCATTCTAATCGTAATATGACAATCAATTTAATAAGTAATTTTGCAACTGTCATACATTTTTGCAGATAATGATATAACTTATACTCCGCCGGAGTATAAGTCCTACTTATACGCCGCTCAAGAGTGGTGTCATAGAAATGAAACTTATACCTTGCCTACTCAGTCTTATAACACCATGTTATACGCCGTTTGAAAATAAAATATGTTAACAAGTTCAGACTTTTAAAACGTCTCGTAAGAGTGTTAAGAGCACAAATCCTAAGGGCAATAAAATTTCAAAATTTCGATGAATTTTTGTATTTGGAGTACAAATAACATCTCTGCTACTAAAGCAAATTTAAAGGAAAACTTTTGATTTTGGAAGTTTTAAGTCAGTTTTAGGAACACAGTCTAAAATTGGACAAACTTGGGTGAGTCCATAGAGACAATAAATTCCAAAATTTTGTACGTGTTCATTTTATGTCTCATTATTAGAATGCAATAATTACACTAGTTTACAGCCATTTTGCCCACCATATCTCACTCTGATTTTCTCATGTATTTTGGCCCACTAAACACGAAAAACACACTTAAAATTTTTTTCATGGAAGCGTTTTCGAAATATGAATTTTTGAAACTTTTTTTTTCAATTTTCGGAGTTTGTTCAACGTTTTTGAGTATATACCGAGATCTAATTAGCCGATTTGGCCAAACAAGCACTCAAATTACAGGTACTACAACTGTACTACAACTTTCATTACATTAGTTTTGAGATTGGCCCAGTAGTTCAGATACTAGCGATTTTAATAAGTTGAAAAAGTCGCGTTTTTTGGTAAAAATCGATGTCGAAAATTCACATATCGTCCTGGGAAAAATAAAAATCGCAAAGATAAGTTTAGTTCAAATATTTTTGCGTGAAGCTAATACTTTTACGAAAAAAACAAGCTGCTATTGATGAAAATCCATGGACAAATTGCGACGTTATGTATTTTTCAATGGAAGACCAAGATTCAACTTTTTGACGATTTTCACGTTTTTTCTTCGTAGTAGAAGGCTCAGTTACCTGTAATTTGAGTGCTTGTTTGGCCAAATCGGCTAATTAGATCTCGATATAAACTCAAAAACGTCAAAAGAACTCCGAAAATTGAAAAAAAAATTTTCGAAAATTCATATCTAGAAAACGCTTCCATGAAAAAAATTTTAAGTGTGATTTTCGTGTTTAGTGGGAAAATCAGAGTGAGATATAGTGGGCATAAATTTTTTTCGATTTTGTAAACTAGTGTTATTTATTGAACTAGTTTGTATCAGTTTCTTTAGTGTGCATAGTTTTGCATTTTCTACCTTAATAAAAATCCCGAAAGAACAAAATAAAAATCTATAAGTGAGATATTTCATTTTGAGAGCATATAATCAGAATATCTGACCAGGTTCTTATGCTAAATTTTCTTACATGTGTAAAGTTTAAGCATATCCTCCCATGGGAATCTTGTAAAATAAATCCTGCATTGATTTTAAGTGTTTTTCACTACTGTAGTAATTTTGTATAACAACTACCTTTCGGAGGAATACCGAGCAAAGCTTCAAGGTGTTCAAAATTGCAGCTTATAAGGTTTTCTTGTTGCATTCTCCACAGGCACGTTATACATTACATTATAATAATTTAAACAGTTTAAAGTTTCAACATCTTTTAATTTGTTTTTCTGTACCTATTTGAAGGTCCTGTCTGGATTTACGAGTATATTATACATACATATTTAATAAATGGAAATATAGTCATCACAGAAGTTCAAGATTCACATATAATGCTTACAAGCCTTTAAATTTAGGGAGCTCACATTGAACATGCTAATAGATCCAAATTACAAGATTTAAAACGTGTTATGAAAATAATGTACATTTTACATACACAAATTATTAAGTATATAAAGTAACTCTTAGCTTTTACTTCATCTAAGTACATCATGTAAATAAGTAAGCATTATATTTAATAAGTAAAATTTCGCTTATCAAACCAAATTATCACCCATCTGCTAAATTAGATATTTAGTTATTGTACCAGTAGACACTTGAAAATGAAACTGTAACCAGATGACTATTTTGCGGTTCACCAAGACATTTCCAATAGCTAAACCATAATGATATGTCTTGGATATGTGGCAATTGGGAACAGCGCTACATGATAAGCTTACACTATAATGCTATACAATTTATGTTATGTGTAGTTTGGAGATATCAACAGTTTATAGTAATGGTAGTATAACAGTAATTATAATGGCATTACAGTGTCCGTATACAGAATCATGTGACACGGTGAACTATCATTATGTACGATATAAATCATATTTATTAATGAAATAACAACCAAGTACACTTTGGTCGTATAATGTCCGCCCAAACAAATTCATTTTACTATGATCCAATTTTCATTTAATAGTTTCATAATATCAGTAATGGAGTTACTGGTAATTTAATCAAGTATTTATCAACATGTGGCCACACAAATACTCGTTATTTAAAAAAAATTTAAATCGAAAATATCTATCTATATCTTCACTGATTAGAGTTATCTCAAATCTGCTACAAAAAAATACAAAGAAATAAATTGTATTAGCTGCTAAACATTAAACTTCTTCATTAAACCGACATATTCGATTTTTCTTCGCGTTTTATTACTCGACATTCACCAAGTCGAGTGCACATTAACGATATTATTTTACACTTTAACTTAACCTTTTAGTATAACTCAAATTTGTTATAACTCATTTTGCTTTACTACTAACAAACTTTTCCTTTGATGCAACTGTTACGTTTGAACTACATGATTTCATTTCAATAGGTTTTTATTTCTGCATTTTGCATAATTCTATACTGGAGCTTTCTTCTATTATGAGCTAACTGCATTATATTATGAAATGTAATTTATTTAATGACAATTCTTTTAAGCTTCTCAAAAACCTATTCCGCAAATGTAATCAACTTTCATAAATATCACTTTACACAATGTAACAAGAAATAAAAATGATGAAACAATGTTATTTACAAACTATTCCTTTGTACGGTAGCAATTCACATCCTTTGTGAATGACTGATTTTAGTTGTATAACCTACGATACTACCCTTCTGTGTGTATAATATAACTTATAGAGCAAATATTTCAGTAACCCTTCAGCGCAGGTTTACCGCTGCAATATACATATAAACTGAACAGTTTCAGATTATTTTGAACTTTCATTTCGCCAAATGTTGTGTTGTGTTTAACCTCATCATGCATGAAAATGTCAAACGTGGAACGCAACTGTATTATGTATTTTTAAGCATATGTCAACAAGGTTTTACCACAGCTAAATAATAAATTTTGTACAAAGTAAATTTAAAAACTATATATGTATATACGAAATAAAAAAAAACTTTGAACAATTCTGATGTCTGATGAATTATTTATTATTATGGAATCAATCAAGTTTTACTACTTGATATTCTAGGATTATTTTCAGCAGGTAAGTACGAGCGAGTATGTAAGTGACACTCTCCATGTCTCTACCTCTCGTTCGCCTCTCTTGAGAGTGATAGAAATGGAGAAACAGAGATATAATGTGACGCACATGCTTGCTGAAAATAATTCTAGTATATAGCAAATATCTAGATAATAATCTAGATAATAATAAATGTTTAGGTAAAAAATTTGGACAAAAATTGAAGAATGATGTTCTAAATTAGCGATTACTATAGATTTGTAATAGTTTACCAATATACTAATAATTAATATAGCCCAGTCAAATTGGATCAAAAAGTACCTAATATCTACAAAATTGACACTATGGCCAAATTTTTGAGTGCAAGTCGAAGGTCATTGACGAAGCCCCGAACCGCAAAAATCCAACAAAATTTCCTTGTGCGTCACGTGATTTTTTATATCTTGGTCTCTACTGGTTGAATTTTAATGTAGTTTTTTTTAGTTTATTCGGAAAAATATTTCAAACAACTTTTGTTTGAAGCTTTTTTTGATAGCTCTCTTAACAAATAAGTTATAAGCAAAAGACTGCTCTTTTTTAGGGGGTTAGTTTCTTTATTAAAAGATATTTTGTTTTTCTATTACAATTATGAAAAAAATATTCAAACAAAAGTTGTTGAGGATGTTATTTTCTACAACTTTTATTTTAAGTATTTTTTTGTGACACAGAAATTACATAAGATAGAGTACCCAAAACTACACTTTTTTAGTGGGTTTTTTCAATAAAATGTATATGCTTTTCTATTACAATCACAAAAAAAATCTTTAAACAAAAGTTGTAGAGGATATTATTTCCTACAACTTTCATTTAGGTTATTTTTTTGTGAAACTAAAATTACATGAGGTAGAGGGCGCAAAACACTGTTTTTTTTACGCGTGAGTTTTTTCAATTAAATAAACATAATATGTATACTTTACTATTACAATTAAAAAAAATTAATAACGATGATTACCAAAAAACGCGAATTTTACCATTAGAAGTAATATTTTATAAGCGCAGTTGACTTTGGCGCCTTCTACCTCATGTACTTTTTGCGTCACAAAAAAATAAACGAAGTGAAAGTTGTAGGAAATAAAATCGTCTACAACTTTTGTTTGAAGATTTTTTTTATTATTGCAATTGAAAAATATATAAGTACATTTTATTGAAGAAACTCACCCCTAAAGAAGGGCAGTATTTTGCTTATAACTTTTTTCTTTAAAGAGCTATCAAAAAAAGTTTCAAACAAAAGTTATTTGAAATATTTTTCTGAATAAATTTTAAAAAATTCATTAAAATCCAAGCAGTAGAAACCGAGATATAAAAAATCACCCTTATCACGTGACGCACAAGGAAATTTTGTTGGATTTTTGCTTTTCGGAGCTTTATCAATGACCCTTGACTTGCTCTCAAAAATTTGGTCATTTTTTAATCTAATTTTACTGAGCTATTAAATGAAATTTAAATTAATTTCTTATTCGAGCTCCCATTGGGGATGAAAATTACAAGCGCGCGAAAACCGGGTACAAAATGGCGTCAAGATAGGAAAATTGTCATTTTTATGACGAGGCAAATTCCACTATTCTAAATCACTTTAACTTAATTTTAATTTTTTTATAGACAAATTAATATTTACAGGAATGCAAATGTATTATTTTGACACTTTGGCCCTATTGCGGCCATCTTTAATAGTTCGGGCTGGGACCTCTAGTGTCGCGTGATATTTTTATAGTCTCAGTTATCTGGTAACTTATAGTTTCGTACCTAACCTATAGGTTCGCTTTTTGAATATTAGCAAAACATTTATTTGAAGTTAGTCTGTGGTTTTCTGTGGTTTATAAAAAAAGTCAGGTAAACTAACATGTCTGTGTTCCTATAAATTATAGGTAATTCAATCGGGGGACAGTATGTAGATATAATGATTCTACTTCCAGTTTCCAATAATTTTTCTAATAATCTAATGTCAATATAATTTCGGTTTATTTTTAGCTCTTATACATAAATAATTATTATTGCATTAGTATCGCATTAGATCATTAAATCCTACTGTATAATTTCGATAAAATATGTAGGTATAAAAATAAAAAGAATTTTTGTGACTGCTGGTGAACGTGAGAGATATATGCTATAAAAACCTCTTTCTGATCGAAATTATCACTACGTTAGTACTGTATAAAATTCTATCCATTTTTATTACGTTGAAGGTTTCGTCGTTTTAAACAGAGTATTCCATTGTAGAAAAATTTTAAAATAATATCCAGAAATTCAGATCATCGCATAAAAATATAATATTTCCATATTGATGTTCTACTAGAAACACTATGCAGCATTCTCGCTTCCTGAAATACGACCATGAACTGAACTCCCGAAACAGTAATTTTATTTCAGTGACATTACATTTACGGAATATGCGATTTCGAATTCGTTTCGGCCTATCGCCAACTTTACCTGAAATATCACGCTTCGAATAAATTACATTTTCAGCCACAATAATGTCACATATGTTCCCTGGTTTTAATCGTTGGTATGCAAACAAGTCCTGTGCTGAGCTTAACGAAGCACAAATTTTTAATAATGACCATTTGTTTATCTGCATTACCCTGCGTTTTGTTCTGAGCCACATTTGTTACCCTTTAGTAATATATTATTGCATGCTGTGAAATCCGGTGTTTGGAAATTAACAAAACATTTGTAATACGACTAATACGTTATAAAATTCATTGGTTTGGTCCTTCGAAATGTCTCTATCACATGAAATTCGTTACTTAGAACTCTTACAAAAACGGGTGAGTAATTTGTAGAAGGAACAATATCCAACAAAAACTAGCCTGTAGTTATCTTGAAAGGAACCAAAAGAATTGTGTGAACGCTAATAGTCCACTTCTCCTTGGGCAGTGTTTGGACACTAACACAAAAGCAAAAACAACATCGTATCCAAAACAAAAATGAAAAATACGGTTTCGGTGGCAATGAACCAACCGACATTCATTTGTATGCCTGGGGGCCGTCAGCATAGCTAAGGTGAATGAAGTTCAAGCATCAAGTCATTACAGTGAACATTTTTCTTTGTGAAAATGTGAATTCCGGCGCTTCTTACAGTGACACTGAATAAATACGATTGATGTCGTTTTCTTACCTGACACACAGCTGCAGGAATACGGTTGCTACCCAGGTTACCTCCCAGACCAACACGAAAATCGACTCGCCTCTGTAACAAACAGGATAAATTGGGAAACAACACAATTTATAAATAACCATGAATCTTTTATATTATATTTTTACAAACTTTAATTTATAAATGCTTTTATTAATACACACAGAGAATAACATTAAAATAAAAACATTTAATTAAATTCCAGTTCAATAGTTGGTATTCTATTGATAGCAACTATATAATTTACGTATACATTGATTGAACATTTGGTATTTATTAAATAAACTACTATTAAAATATATTCAAAACCTAATAGGAAAATATATTTAAACTTGAATCTTCTAACAAAGCTTCAACAAAATAAATATTGATCAGTAAAACTATCTTTTTGTAAATAGCATATAAGTAGGTACTAAGCTTCCTATTGAAAAAAAGATTTTTTCTCCTTCTGCTCCATCCTGAGCCATCCTTAGAGAAAAGTTCTTTGGACATTTGCATGGAAATTCTGTATATGGTACGTGCTTGCGCATTTTAGTTGCTTGAAATGAGTATTTTATTAATATTTTGCCAGCCTTTTACACCGACGTTGAATTCGAGTAATCAAATTGCAAACAGTAAAAGGAGCTATAAACAAAAACAATGTTCTTGCATTTAATATTAAATTTTGAATATAATCAGTTTGAACTAACGCTTTGAAACGATATTATATTATAGTGTGTAACAAAAGGGAGTTTTTGTGAAAAGTTAAATGTTTAGTTTCAAAGTTTATGTTCAATTCTTAAATTTTACGTCACTTTAAATTTCTGCTTAGAGTAGATAGTACACATATTATTATCACTATAAATTTCTTAATGCTCCAAGTATGAATTTTTAATGAAAAAATAATAAAAACTACATAGCGAATAAAAATTTGATTAAAGAAATGAAATTATGGAAAATGGTATGAAATAATTGAAACAGTTACTAAGTTCCTAACGATTCATTATCTAATTAAAATTTACCGAAAATGTACTGCTAGCCCGAGCAGAAAATCTTTTATTTCATCAGTCCTGAAATCGTTTCAGAGTCAGTTAGCTAATTATCTAAAGCGACTTCAAATATCCGTTGATAAAAATATTGTCTGACTGAAATTCAAGTAGCCAGTTTTTCTCTTCTGCTTATCCCCTAAATATAATTAAATAATTCGGAGTGAATGAAATCAGAAAGTCAATTATATTCCCTTATACTAAAATTACAATGATGTGATTTTATTTCAGGTATCCTGATATATGCCTAGTCTATTAGTGTATGGGTGTTTCATATGTTTTTTACTATTAATCTTAGCTATACAAGTTTTCACTGGACACACACTTTTTTATTTTTTCTACTCCCATAACTTTAATTGAATTATTAGACATTTACTACCTGTACTGTAATGAGACTCATTACGATACAGATTTTTCATCGCGATACAAGTTTATAACCAATAGAAATACAACATTACAGCAATATTCCATCAAGCACATCCTTTGACCTCGTGTAGGCCACTCTTTCTTGAATACAAAATACTAACCATACCAAGTGTTTACATTCTCAGGCTTGTATATTTTATAAAAGAAAATGAAAACCAATTTTTGAAAAATAATGAAATTATTAATAATATACTCCACAAGAAATAATAAATTTTTTGATTTAAATTTTGGCGGATGCGCCGGGATGAAAAGTTGCATAACAAATAAAATGCGCATTAAATATTGTATTATCGTAGTAGCCCCTGCTTAATTTGGTGGTAGTAAAACCCTCAAAAGGTATTTTTAGTAGACATCGCGCGGTTAAAGTGGGGAACCCTTATTAAGACGGATTTATATTTGAAGTCTGATTCATATAAAAGCGCTCATAAAAATTAGATTAATGTCTGTTAACATTGGAATTTTATTCACCATAAAAATCTTTTTTACTAAAACCATTGCCATGACGCAAAATAAATGAACCAAGGACAGTGCAGAGTAATGTTAATTTTATTATGCGGCTTAAATTTATTGAAGCTATAAAACGTATTTTACTACGAGCATTTTCATCATATTTTGTTGAGGAAATTTTTAAACTACTAACCCATAACCATATATTAAATATTGGAAATTGAAAATCATTTTATTGGATTTTAGTAATAGTCAAATTGCATAGAAATCAAATGTAATTTATTTATTTTTATTGGAAAACTTGTAAATTGAATCAAACTTCGTCGGATTTTCTCGAGACCCTTAAAATTTCAAATGAAAATACAAATCTGATTGGCAGTTGTCAGCAGGAATTTTATATCAGGTACCATAAATCTACCACCATTATCAGATTGTAATATTCATGTTTATCTATATAAAGTTTATTAAATATTACATCATGTGGTACATGGAAAATTTACAAATGGAAATATGAACTAAATAGTTTCTTCAAAGTGTTTCAAAATTATATGTGGTTTGTGGAAAATAGTAAATGATTTGTATTTATATTTGTGGCTTGTGTGTGGAATATGTACATACTCAATATACTGATGAAATCTGAAATATTGAAACAACACATTAATTATTATTTCCATATTCAAATTTCCATCTATTCAAAAGTTCTTTATTGTCATTTTTGTTTTCGTCTTTATAATCAAAATAATCTCGGCACAAAACCCCGTATATTCTCTTATAATTCAGTTTTAATTCCTACATTTCTATAAGCAAAATCATAAAATCTCGTATTTTTACATAAACCAGAAAGACAGCTTCGTGTTGCATAGTACTGAACAGGCAATAAAATAAAATAAAACACCCGAAAAGCTAGTCAGAACCAACGCTGCCACCCCTTCATACATGTCCGGTGGAAACCGGAGTAAACTGTGTGTAGACTTGTAATTTCTAATACCTCCTTCCTTGTTGCACCAGCTACTAGAGATAAAAGCTTTAACCTATAAGTCAGACTGCCAACCTGACATGTTACTTAAAATGGTACATCTCCATCTTGCAAATTATTCAGGTGCAGTAACGGGTTCGCATAAAGTTTCCTTATTGCAAGTAAGATTAAAGGATTCCTATGTTATTTTGCTTTTTACAACCGTCAATAATACAGTCGATGTGGGTTTCTTAGTAAATGCGAATGGGAGGAAGTAATAGAGGTTTAAGTATTAATAAAGTTGGAAATTAAGAACGCTACGGAAGCTGGCACCTGTTAGTGGTTGATTAGAAGGAATCAATATTTTAAAATGTTCGAAATAGAAAAAATAATGTAGATAATTCTACGGCATTAAGAATGAATTTATGGATTTAATCGGGGATTAAATAAGTAGTTTTATCACTTTTTAGCTCTAACTATTGTAATATAAAAAAATTACTGTAATAAATAAATGTTTCAGAATTAAGAATTGTCTAAGTTCTATAATTTTTTTTATTCCAAACGACAATTATTACGTTCAGCAAAAATACTCTTCAAAATTGAAACGTACCAAGTGAATTTTTAGGTTGAATTTAAAATCAAATATTTTGAAAAGAAGAAAAGATATCAACATGAAGTTTTCAGGATTCAAGAGATAATTTAATTGAGAAAACAATAGTGTGACCCGATTTTTTTACTTTTAAGTACGTTACTATCAACAAAGTATGAAAGAAAGTCGTATTTTTTTTCTCAAAATTTATACCTACCGAGATTTCACTTTTTTTTTAAATATTTTTTTAATGTCCATTTTTTTAGTCCCTGGTTAATGAGGAAAAAACCAATTTCTCAAAATTTTAAATCCCTCTTATTTCATAAGATACCGAATTTTTTATTAAATTAAATATTGTTGAACAGGTTTTTGCAATAATAATTATGCTGCCATTTTGAAAGCAAATGTCAACATGTTATATGTCGATAAAAAGGTAATTTTAAGTAAAATCTAATTATTACGGAAAAAAATCTACAGGGTTGATTTAAAAATTTTTGAAAGTTAGTAGGTGGTCCTTCTGGTGAAACCGGAAGTGTCATTAGATTGCTCTAAACGTCAAAATGATTATTCCTTTCAACAATCAAACCATGCCAAATTTCAAATTAATACAGTTAAATGTAACAAAATGGTGGGGGTTGTAAAACGATTTCGTGGCCACCCGGTATACACGGATATGAGCAAATTTTTGAAAAAATGAAAAACCCGTTTCGGGCATATAAGTCACTTAAACCAGTGGTGAACATAAGCTAACTAAATTCCATTTTATTCCATTAAGAAAATAGCCTCAAAAACTGAATTAAAGAAATTTACCAATTAGCGAACGTGTACCGATTTTTGATAAGCCACTGGTTACCAATAAATTAATGAAAGTACAAAAATGTACTTTTTATAAGAAAGCCATTCATAAGGTATTATAATCAACTACAGAGATTGGTTTCTTACAAAACACAATACGACCGAACGACAAAGCAAAGAAAAAATCAAGTTTTCAGCAAAAATTCGGTATCTTATAAAACAACAGGGATATCAAAAATTTGAGAAACAAGTTTTTTTCCCATTAAGTAAGGACTAAAAAAATCTAAATCAAAAAAATATTTAAAAAAATTTGTGGAATTTCGGTAGTTATAAATTTTGAGAAAAAAAAGACGACTTCCTTTCACACCCTGTAGATAGTAATCTACTTCAAATAAATTATCTCTGAAATCCTGAAAAAAGCACGTTGATATTTTTTCTATTTTTCAAAATATTTGACTTTAAATTCAACCTAAAAAATCGCTTGTTAAGTTTCAGTTGGCCAGCATATAAGTTACTGTTATATTGTAATTTCTACACGATAATTAAATGAGTATTTCAGCTTTAAAGATACTTGATTATGCATAAGCACTCGCTATAATAACGCTTAGTAGTTAGTACAAACGTTAATATTTAAAAAGTTTACTGGTTAACATGTGTTAGTTAAGTTAGCTAATTGCATCAAACAAACAATCTTAATGTAAATTTCAAAATTGAGTGCAGGGCCTTAATACAAGATGAGTCAAATTTGTCTTATTGTTTAAATAACTGATTTAGTCTATCATCTCCATCTTTCTCGGGCTCAAACGAGGCAAACATGGCGTAAAGATGGAGATAGTGTCCACTAAAAATAATGCTGTTATAATTTTGTCCTAAAATATAATTTTACAGCGTTGATTGACTTTTATAGTAAACTGTTTTTGTAAAATAATTCCGATTCCACATACGTTACATAAATATCTAATTAAAGAATAACATTATTTGTTGCTCTTGTGTGTTGAAATTTAATAAATATTAGCAATTGTGGAGTAGTCCGTAAAATTCAAATTAATCAGAGAGTTGATGGAACTGTAAAATTTCAATCGATATATAAAAATATCTACAAATGTTTATATTTAATATGGACATTAACAGGATTATCTAATGGGCTCTCTCTCCCTCTCATATAGTTAGCCACTGCTCATGAGAGATACTCAGAGTGTGACTCACATGTATACTTAAAATGATTCTGTTCTAATAAAAATGAAAACGTATAACTTAAATTTATATTCAATATTTTGTGCAAAATAAAATGTATCAAATTTAGTTGATTACTAAATTGTGGGAGTACCAAAGAAAAAAAGTAATAGGTATGTAGTAAAAAGGTGTGAACATTTTATCTAATATGTAGGTATATTTATACTGGTACCTTTATCCTATTTATAAATTTTCATGCAAAATAACTTTGAAAAGTATCCATTTATTCATGTTAAAAATATTTATTATAATTGATACGAAATATATCCAATGTAGGATAGAAATAAGTGATTCGAAAAAGATTAATGATATCATGATGGCTTCTTGTCAGTTACGGTTCACTCGAGAAAACAAATTGAACGCATACCTACATATTTCCTCGAAAATAGTATAAAAAATATCGCATAATATATAATAGTTTCAATTGTGCCTCGGTAGTCTAGTAACTTTAGTCGTAAGGCTTTTCGGTAAGCTCTATGTGGAGAAGGGAATCCAGATTATTAAAAAATTCATACGTGCCCCATATGAGAAAACGCTGGAGATAATAAAATGGAACATTTCTTAATAAAATTACACTAGTATAGTTTGATAAAAATTTAATAGAACATGTCTAATATTTACGATAGCAGATAGGCCCCCAGGTCGATTTTCGATTTAGCGAAGGTAATCGTATTAGACTGTTTTTCTGTATATGAAAGTCATTTCTCAAAACGAACAAAGCCAAGAAGCGGAGGATAAAAACATAAAGAATATTGGCCTCAAAGCACCCTTTCATAACGTGCGTACGCGTCACATACGCATCCGAATGTCACCATAAACTGGCTCCGGCAAAAATGCCACTACAGAATATTAAACAACCATCGCCATCGTCCTTTGTAAGGATAATAAATACCAATAGCCTCAAATTATGAGGTAATCAATAAACCTATACCAGATAATAACCCTATATTTTATCAAGACAGGGTTTCAGAGGATATAAAAAAATTAAATATAATTTTTTACCTTTTTAGAGTTAAACAATGTACATACATTACTTTTTAATAAAATACAGCCATATAATATTGTAAATTTCATATAGAATAATATATTCAAATAAAATTATTACTTAGGGCTTTACAGGACGAATTTGATCCAAGCGGTTTGGTTGAATCTTGGAATATTGCGATAAAAGATACCTAAGTATGAGCTTTCAGCATTTTTGTTTGGTTTTTAACACATGAATTTTAGACATTTTTCGTTTTTCTAATACGAGCCCTAACTACTAAATGTTCGGACAAAAGTAAATTTTTGAAATATGAAAGGAGAACTGGAAATTTTACGCAAATAATTAGTAAACACCTCAAAATACAATAAGATAAAGCCTTAATAACAATATTATGCATGGAAGAAAATTGTTTATTTGATTTAACAATATTTTAACGTTAATAATTAGCAAATTTTACAAAATAAATTTGCAACTAAATGTTGGAATAATTTTTAATTTAGGACCATTAATATGAGGTTACGTCTTCTTTTGCTTTAATAGCTGCCTGTATTCTAGCAGGCAGTGTATTTATCAAATTTTGGTACAATTCTGGTAAATTGTCCCAAATTTCTTCTATTTTGGTCTTTAAGTCCGTAATGGTTCTTGGTGGATTAGTGCGTAGAATACGTTTAATTTTATGCCAAAGAGTTTCAATAACATTTAAGTCCGGACTGGATGAGGACCAGAAAGCACCTTTATGTCGTTTGCACCGAGTTCCAAAATTGTAATTTTTTAAAAACAGTCGTTAGAAAATTACGTCACATTTTTCAAGTGCAGTTTTAATGCTACGAAAATTGCCTAAAATCACCAAATAAAGACTTGGGGATTTTTTTATACATAAAAGCATTATCCAGCTTTGCAATAAAGTAAATTTGACCAAAATCCAACCAGTGGTTCCAAAACTGTGATTATTTTAATGTAGGTAGCAACCTCAAAAAACACGTTTTTTGAAAAATGAACTGTAGAACTCGAAAAAAATGCAAAAAAAAATTCATATTAACATTTCAGGATTTTTTCAATATAGTACGATTATTGAGCTTTGATTTAAATGTTTTTTGACACAAATCTAACCAGCGGTTTCAAAACTGTGCTTCTTTAAAACAGTTACTAAAAATTTTTATCATTTTTAAAGGTGCAACTTTGAAGCTCCGATAAATGCTTAAAATCACCAAATAAAAACTTGTGTAACTTTTTTGTAAAGAAAACCAACACCCGGCTTTACAATAAAGTAAATTTCATCAAAATTCGACTACTAGATCCATCGTTTTGAAAATAATAATTCTTTGTTTCTACAATTTTCCCATCCTGTTGGGTTAAAGTGGCACAGTTTTGGAACCGCTGAGCGGATTTTTACGAAATTTTGTTTTTACATAACCAAATGTTGGCATTATAACAGAAAAAAAAAACATCAATATTATGGAAATTAATTTAGATAACTTTTGAGCGTATGGAAAAAAGACAATCAAATTTACTTTTGTTCGAACATTTAGTTGTTAGGCCTCGTACAATATTAAAATTTAAATATATCTTCACTATTATGTAATAAATATTTGATATAATTCAATTAAACTGTAATAAGACAATATTGACAGCTGTTTAGTATCCCACTTGCAGTAAATGTACATGAAGTAGAAATTCCCCAAGGAATTGACTGAAGCTTGAATGTGAGCCAAATTTGCACGTTGCACATTGACAAGAATAAACATGTGCACCTATTATTTGCATTGTCTTAAGCCAAGTTTAGAATAGTTTATTCCTACCAAAGATTTACCGCACAGAAAATATAAATTTTAACATTTAGGACTATTTATTTAAATATATATGTCATTTTTGCCAGTGTAATAAGCGAAATTTATGAAAATGAAACACAACATAGACACAAATAATAAATTATGTGAAAAAACCGAGATTTGATTTAGTTTTAACAGCTACTATTCGCTTGGTTTGATTTGAAATTCAACCAAAAAATTAGTGTCTCATCAATGCGACTTTTTAAAATGCGAAAATTGCACTAGGCGAGCACTGAATAAACTCTTGATTTCGTTCAGGAAAATTGCGTTGCAACTAGAAAATTCCTTTTCATATTGGAGGAAGAATTTCTTAAAATGTCTTTATGAAACGAAAATAGAATATTGACAAATATTAGGTAATGTAGGCGTTAAAACTCACGTTAGAGTTTTTTCAGGAATTTTCAGAAATATAGTCGCTTGTATTTTTTGTACAAAAGCCTTTTTATATGAGCATTGGTTTAGGTAGGGTTTCGTTTTAACTATTTTATTTATTTCTCAATCACCGTAAAATCATTCATGCTTCTAGTAGTAAAAAAATCATAGCATCATCAAAACGATTTATAATAAATTGTCAATTAAGAAAAAAGTAAAACACGACACTTTACGTTTTACGTCTCAATCAGTTGCAAGAAAGTTTCAGGGCTCTTACTTATTATGGTGGCAGAACTGCCCAAAGTCGTAAAAAAAACTGTTTGAGAAGCCCGTTTGTTTGCCGTTATGGCGAAAAAAAGATATTCGTTACTGCTTGAGAACTTGAAGATAAACTTTATAGACGTTCTTTGGTGGCGAAACCCTTGTGGAAATTGGTAAGGACATGGCTAAGTTCCTGCTGACAGGACAATTATTTCTCAAAGATTTATTCACAAGTAGGTTTTACAAAAAAAATACATTTCCGGGTTTAGCGACGAAAAAACCCAGATGACTGTTTGAATATTTCCTTACGGTTTCCTTTTTGTAATCCAATATAAAAGCGTAAAACCGTAAAGCAGAAAATCGTTTAGTTTTTAAAGTCTTAAAAGTAAAATTAATTAAATGCCCGTCTTAACCGGTCTTTTTGTAAGCGGAAAGATAAACTCAATTAATGATTTGCGGTCTACAGCCCAAGCCTACTTCGGTTTTATAAGTTAAGCTCTTCGCTTGTCGGAAATCTGCGATTTCATTTTGATAACAGTTTGAAAGTTTTAATGACACTCCGAGTCCCGAATAAACAATGTTGCACCACAACACGTTATAATCAAACAAAGGATCGTAAAAGTAAAACGCGACAAAGGATACTTGGTAGGTGTACCGACAAGGATGCGGCTGAGGACGAGGGTATGCTTTGCCTGTGGCAGCTCTACGGTTAAAGCACGCATCTTTGCGTACTTCCTCTTTTGTCCCAAGAGTCCCGTAAGGTAAACATAGGCGATGAAAAAGATAACAGGAGATTACCTTTACTGTCTCATGTCACAAGGAATGACTTTCCTTAAAATATTGGTTTTATCTATTAATGAGTGAATACACATTTAATTTTGTATATTTACCTGTTACTTTGAATTCAGAGAAAATATAGCATCTGTCTAGTTAAATTTTTTTTCATATTATTGCTTAGTTGTGTAAAAAGTTTACTTAATTATTATATTTAAAATACAAGAAGATACAGGGATAGGATTATTTTTGCTATTGCACATTTCTGTAATCTTCATGAGAGTCTCAACTTAAACGGCTTTAGCCATAAACTTTTTTAAAAAACAACTAACTGTGCGACAATTTACAATTCAATTCTGACGATGTATACAACAACGTACCTTTGAATAATGTATAAATCAGAAGAATAAAATTTAAACTTTCGAGTTTTATTGTATATCTACCTGTTTATTAAAACATACAATTCAGTCAATGCACAAACATAATATCTGAATAAAGAATAAAGACCAAACAATTCCAAATACAAGAAAATCTGCCAACACTAATGAAATATAACTTTCTTGCAAGTTTTTTTTTTCTTTTAATAACAGGTTTCATTGTGAGCTTCTGAGAAATACAGAGACATTCATCCTTTATTGAATGAAATTCAAATGCAAAGATATATGGTGATATTCAAAATACCGCGCTTCAAATGTATGTCCATTTAAAGCCTCAGAGGTAATCCCGTGATAATACCCACCTTTTTTCTTTATTTTCCTTTTATTCTACTACAAAGGGATGCATGAATAAAGTAAGTAACTGAACGTCATACATAAAGTAATGAGATGCTTATAGGTTTATTTTGCTGGAAACTCTTCTTCCAAAATACGATACAATTGACATAGTTCTTTTTATATTCCAAGTTGGATTAGTTTATTATTATTCATAGCATTTATTGAGGCGTAACAATTCAATTTTGTGGAATATAAATCGAAATCTATCAGAAACAAGCGGAGGCTTCACATATAGTTTATGGTTTTGAATATATTTTAAATTATACATATACAGGGTGTCCCAGTTTATATCGTCAGGATGTCACCAGTCGATCGTTTAGCGAAATTTAAAGGTGGTTTGTCTAATAAACTATGGCCGAATGTTGCTTCCTTTTTGATGTACAGGCATTAAAGAAAATAAATTATTTTAAATAATTTGCTATAAATCAATAACAAAAAAAGTTAGTCTTCTGAAATTTTGCATAGACCTTTTTTTTTGTATTCTCTTATTAATAGTGGTTGCAATTATTTTATTTAGAACACAGAGGTGTGCGTACGGGTTTCTTCAAAAACATTTTATTGAATATTTTCTATTCAATTTAGAAACTTTTTTGTATCTTACAATTTCTTGATAACTAATTTATTAAAGAAGTTTTTCCCTATTAGATTTCCGAAAAAAGCATCACTACAAAGTTGTAGAGAAAAATATTTCCTACAACTTTCCTTTTAATATTTTTTTGATATTGTCAATATTTAATAAGATATTCAACAAATAAGTTGCAAATTTTAGGAAAATTTTTCTCTAGTTGGGTACTACTTACTACTACTACTTACTACTCTTTCCCCAACTTATTTAATAACTTTTTAAATATCGACAATATCAAAAAAAGTTTAAAAGATAAGTTGTAGGAAATATTTTTCTTTACAACTTTGTGCTGACTCTTTTTTCGAAAATTTAATAGGAAAAAAGTTATTCAATAAACAAAAAAATCCAACCCTGAATTGAGGGCTGGTGAAGGAAGGGCGGGGTCTACCAATACACAAACTCAGTTTTAAACTTTTAGGGTGACCCTCTAGAGAATTCTACAAAAATTGGCTGTAGGGTAAAAAAAGTCTATTTGAAGCCTTTTTTTCTCCCTTATTTACTGTACTATTAGGTTATTTTGAGTTAAGTTATCAAAACATTATAAGATACGAAAAAGTTTCTAAATTGAATGGAAAATACTCTCTGCATATTGGTGCTGCAAAAAAACAGTGGCGTACGTTTTATTCCATAAAATGTTTTTGAAGAAACCCGTACGCACGCCTCTGTGTTCTAAATAAAATAATTGCAACCACTATTAATAAAATAATACAAAAAAAAAGATCTATGCAAAATTTCAGAAGGCTAAGTTTTTTTGTTATTGATTTATGGCAAATTATTTAAAATAATTTATTTTTTTAATGGCCTGTATGTCAAAAAGGAAGCAACATTCGACCATAGTTTATTAGACAAATCACCTTTAATTTTCGCTAAACTATCGACTAGTGAAATCTTGACGATATAAACTGGGACACCTTGTACATGTACTTATATGATACATTCTATTACGATATTATTTTATATTTAATAAATTAAAATAAACTCGACGACCATTTACCTTTATGTGATTTTTAGTTCAATATGCGATTTTATTTTCTCTTTTTGTGTAATATTTAAAAGCGGGTGATATCTCGTTCATCACCAAAGAAATTTAAAGTTGTCATTCTTTATAGAAAGTTTACTTATTTTTTCTGTGTTTATTCGTCAAGTGAATAAAAAACTATGTGACTGTTTTACCTTATTTCTGTCTGTATTTTTCAGCTAACTTTACTGTCTTCATCTTTTTTTCGACACCATGTAATAATTGAGCAAACACACAAAATTTTCTTAATGTGACCAGATTTTCGATGTTATTATATCGATCCTATATCGTGTCGATATTTGTGTATTTTGACGGTTTCATCAGCTAAATGCTGCAGAATCTATTAAAATTCAAAATCATTGTGCGTTTTATTCGCGAAAAATATAGCACCCTGTATTTAAAGGAAATACAAATGATTTTAATTTTCTATGCATATGTACCTATAAATAAAGTTCTATTGCACGGCGTTTCCTTATCGGATATCATTTTCCTTTGGAAGGAAACATGCTTTGCTTGATATTTGACATATAAATATTAAATCAAATTGAAAAAGCCGTGCAGAAAAGAGGCCTACCCGTCTACAAGAAGGAGATTGGCAGGATAGAATGAATGGCATAAAGGATGCGATAAATGACCAAATAGGCTGTAACAATATCGCGATATAGATATACAGGGTGCGAAAAATGTATGTAAGAGTGATTGCTTTTAATTTTAGTAAATTCTCATTTAGTTTTACCAACTGGATAATAAAATAATTCGTTTATTTGAACTCGAAAATGGCAATTAATTTCCCCTTCTACCACAGGTTAATAGGGGCTCTCGATGTCAACAAACGCAGGTAGTAAAAATAAACGAGAGTTTACTTAATGTCTACAATTTTAATTTTTAATGTTTCTATATCAGTTTTACGTCCACACTTTAATTTGTTTAAAATTGGACAGGTAGAAGTCGTTAAAATAACAGCTGTGCTCAATAGCATTTAATAAACACTTTTACGAAATCCAACATACTACAAATTTATTCGCGTAATAATTCAACGCTTCGCAAGTACATTTGCACAGTAATTCACATTAAAAATGAAAACTTTTGTAATAACTGATCGTGATATTCATTTGAAGTTTCCATAACTTTGGCTGCTGTAATTATTAATTTTTACTTGAAAACAAATTTTAATTGAATATCATATTTCCCAGCAGTTAATTAGCATAACGGATTAATAAATGATTATGCAGATTACTCAGCGTTTTATATTGCAATCACTGGGGCAATAAAATTATAATTAAGTTAGGTTTAGGTAACTACGTAGGTATATGTACTCAAAACCCAGGGGTCTGGGTAGAAAACAGGCAAAATTATAGTAAATAACAAGAGGGTGATTATAAATATGAACCGAAAAATGAGAGGTTTATGAGCTGGGGTGCCGTATTCGGTAACAAGTGATGGTGAAATAACATATGAGAGCTTGCGAGCCAGCTTGATTGGCGATGTTTTATGCATGTGAGCGTATGGAAAAGCAGAGTGCAAACAAGAGGAAAGGGTGCAGAGAGGTGCCAACAGTGGCGTCACTGCGTAATTAGCTAGGCATCCTTTTCCCCTCCAATTCAGCTGGTGCTAACTTTACAGGATTACTCTTGCTGCACAGAACACACAAAATTATATAATTGGTGAATATGATCCATAAATTATAATTATATTTCTCTAATTTTATATTAAAGCGGGTTATGTTTGTATTTCGTTTTTTAAGAGCCTTCGGTAATTAGATACATTCACTTCCGGATTTAGCTTTAGGCGAGTTCGTTGTGAAATAATTCGAAATTCATTTGCTTTTGAATCAATGTTTAACAAGCATAAATCTTTCATCATTTAATAAAAATCAGACAACGAAATTCTACTAATTTCATCATTTTAAGATATGGAAGTCATATTGACCAAGTTTAAAAAATGGAGCAATCAAAAAGTTATCTGTGAGTTAGTCGGAAAGGATTAATGAAGTTAAAGTTTTTTTCATGGCGTTTGAAGAATTACAAACCGTTTACTCTGCCAAGAATAATTATTCCTTCTGATGATATTCGCCCTGTTTTACAAAATATATTTGAAATTTTATTAAAGACATCAATTTATCTTATAAGTTTTGTTAAGCAAAGACGAATTTGGTGAAACGCCTCATTAATATTCTAGGAAAGTTGCAACAAAATTGAGGCATTTAACACTTGCCGGCATTGTTGAATCTTGAAAAGGTTTTGTCTGATAAGGAGGTGTAACAAAACCACAACAACCCGGTGAAACATCGCCCCGGATATTTTAATTAGACCTTGGTTTAAACCGTTATTTATCAAAGGCGCTAGATTACACCAGTATTCAAATTAATTTTGAACTTCAGCAGACACTTGCGCTAGCAATACATCAAAGACTTAGACCTCTAAATAGATCAATTACATCCCTTTTGTTAACACCCCTTATTCTTCTCAATTGATCTATCCAAATATGCAGGCAAAGCTCTGAATTTAAATTGAATTTTGGTTGATAGCCAGTGGGACGATTTCATAATGAAATGACATGTTTTCTTTCTGACTAATTACTTTTTTATCACAATACATATTTTACAATTGTTTGTAAAACATTTAACCAATTTAAATGTAAATGTTTGTGATTCATTTACTTTATAAACAATAAAAATTTCGACGATTAATTAAAAAATATCTAAAAAACCCTTATGAAATGTATTTGATAAATCAACTAAGTGAGTCTGTAAAATGACATGATTCGAAACCCGCTCATGTCACAGACTCGCAGACTTAATAAACTAAAAGCACTGGAATTGAGTGAACGTGGTGTAATGTTGTATTTTTCTCAAAATATGTTAAGATTAGACAGAATTATATACCTAAACTCTCCGTTATACTGCCTCTGACCCATTTTATATACAATTTTATAAAGCTCTAAATAGAAGTTACATGTGTGTACAAAACAAAACAGAAAGCGGTTGGAATAATAATAAATAATAGTCGACAAAAACTAGATATGGTTGGTACATTTAAAGCAGATAAATTCCCAAAAAAATGTTTAAGTGACTTATTTATAACACAATAATTTAGTTTTACGAGTACCTATTTTGCCTAAAAATTTTCTGGTGGTTAAATTTAAATTTGCGTTTTGTAGTTGTCATATACATAGAAGGTGTGAGAAAATCGAACAGAATTTAAAATTACGTTTTAAAACTAAAATATTTTATTTACTACCACAAAGTACGTAATTTAATTGAAATGTGGCATTTTATACTATTATAGAATCAGATTAAAAAAGTTAGGAGGGAATAAACTATGGAAAATTTAGAAATCCTTTGACGTAACTTAATAAAATAGGTATTGTAGATTATCTAACATCTCCAATAAAACTGAGTAAACAAATTTTATATTTTGAGTAAAATTGTTTCAAATTATTACAAATCATAATAAATTATAATGTGGCTCACTAGATATGTTGATTCAAGTACACTTGTGACCACTTTTTTAATATATGTATCCAGTCGTTTGTAGAAAGGCGTTTATTCAGCAAGAATTCGCTTCATTCGTCATATAAAGGAGCCTTACCTGACTGTACTCGTGAGGCAGTTAAGAATTGCAGTGCTTCAAGCTTCACAATGAGGATTGTAGGTGTTTATTGAGAGAACTTCTGCACATATTGAGTTGTCTCCTGTTACAATTTCTCACTGCTTCGCTTCTATGATTATTGTGAAACTAGTGGTCAGTATATGGTTGCACCATAACTTATAATAAAAAAGAATTAAACCGTCTGAAGGCTACATAATTATGTAAATTTATTTAAGACTGCTAAAACAAACTTGCATTTTATTTGCAAGTTTTAACTCTTTGAACTATTGCATATTAAAATTTATAGAATAATTTAATGCCGGAACTACTAAAAGTCAATTTTATCTATTTATTTTAATTTTTTTAAAAAATTGCTGGAAACGCTCAAAATTGAAACACGATTTTTACAAGCAATTTAACTTAATTTCTTTAGGACAAGTAATTGTGGTACTATCCGTAGGTATAAGAAAGTCATTGTTGGACACATCAGATATTTACTTATAAAATTTCATATGCCACGTCGACCATAATTTCTACATCACCTTGTAAGGCTCGTAAAAGATGCAGATAGAGTGCACAATTTTCAGGTAATTTTTTGGTCTTATCTTTCACTTTAAGTAAAATGTATTCAGACCAAATTTATGAGAAATTATACGGTAAACATTTTGGTCTTGGGTGACTTTCCAGTATTCGTGAAAGTTTTCCGAAATTTTATCGAAAAGTAACTTTTGAACTGTTTAACTATTTCCAAATAATTAAACAAAAGTTGTGATTGTAGAATAATAATTATACCACAAATTCGAAACTTCCTGATGCATAGAAAATTAATTTGGTACCTAATAGCGTGAATATATTTGACATAAATATATTTTACAAACAAATTTCGATGGATTGAATTTTATCTAAATATTTGGAAAGTTAAACTTGAATGGAATGTTGCGATGGTTAGGTTAAACTTTGATGTGAATGGAAGTTAAGTTTTAAGTATAAGATAAAATAAATATAATGTCACGTTCCCCGTTCCCATCAAGTAATAACTTTAATTAGTAAGATATACATTTGGAATGTTGCAACTCGCATGTCTGTTCTTATTGTAAAGTAAGTAAATATTTTAGGCTTTTATGATAAATGTTTTTTTGTTATAAAAAATACCGGTATCATCAAATTGAATAATTTCCGTCGTTGATATATTAGGTTATTAGATCAAAAATATTGTTCTATTACGGCTACAACGATCAATTAACCCAATAAATAAAATATTTAAAAATAACAATTTAACCTGGCGCATCCGCCAAAAACTCAAATAATTGATAACTTTCTATTTTTCAATTAACAAGAGAAGTTAATGTACTGATAGTTTTTAAGCTTGTCATTATAATTTCTAAAATATCAAAAAATCTAATACATTTAAATAAAAATAATTATAAAAGTAGTATAGTACCGCATTCATGATTTTTTTATTATAAAATATTGAAAGCACGAATAAGTTTGTATTATTAAATTATGCTACTGCAACAGTTTGTTATATAATAGCAAAGTGTTTTATTCGCTTTTTCTGCCCGATGACCATTTGAAAATTTATTATTATTATGTATATACAAATAAACATACATATAAATATGACATTACGAGTATGCAATAAAACTCATACACGTTTCCAATAACGTAATAAAACCGGAAAAATACAATCAACTAAGAATATCATGATTATATAGCACTATATTCGTATATAATTCTCAAGTATATTTTTACAAAGGTCATCAAGTATTATTTCTTCTGTCACAACCACATTCAACGCCACTATACGAGCCCTAACAACTAAATGTTCGGACAAAAGTAAATTTGATTGTCTTTTCTCCATACGCGCAAAAGTTATCTGAATTAACTTCCATAATATTGATAGTTTTTTCTGTTATAATGCCAACATTTAGTTATATAAAAACGTAAATTTCGGAAAAATTCGCTCGGCGGTTCCAAAACTGTGGCACTTTAACCCAGCAGGATGGGAAATTTGTAGAAACAAAATATTATTATTTTCAAAACGTTGGATCTAGTAGTCGAATTTTGATGAAATTTACTTTATTACAAAGCTGGATGTTGGTTTTCTTTACAAAAATGTTACACAAGTTTTTATTTGGTAATTTTAGGCATTTATCGGAGCTTCAAAGTTGCACCTTTAAAAATGATAAAAAATTTTAGTAACTGTTTTAAAGAATCACAGTTTTGAAACCGCTGGTTGGATTTGTGTCAGAAAAAATTTAAATCAAAGCTCAATAATCGTACTATATTGAAAAAATCCTGAAATGTTAATATGATTTTTTTTGCATTTGCACTTTTCAAAAAACGTGTTTTTTGATGGTGCTACCCACATTAAAATAATCACAGTTTTGGAACCACTGGTTGGATTTTGGTAAAATTTACTTTATTGCAAAGCTGGGATGTTGGTTTTATGTACTAAAAAATCCCCTAGTTTTTATTTGGTGATTTTAAGCATATTTCGTAGCTTTAAAATTGCACTTGAAAAATGTGACGTAATTTTCTAACGACTGTTTTTAAAAAATCATAGTTTTGGAACTTGGGGAAAACGACATAAAGGTGTTTTCATGGCCCTCATCCAGTCCGGACTTAAATGTCATTGAAACTCTTTGTCATAAAATTAAACGTATTCTACACAATAATCCACCAAGAACCATTGGGGACTTAAAGACCAAAATAGAAGAAATTTGGGGCAGTTTCACGCCAGAATTGTACCAAAATTTGATAAATACAATGCCTGCTAGAATACAGGCAGCTATTAAAGCAAAAGGAGACGTAACCTCTTATTAATGGTCCTAAATTAAAAATTATCCCAACATTTAGTTCCAAATTCATTTTGTAAAGTTTGCTAATTATTAAGGTTAAAATATTGTTAAATCCAATAAATAATTTTCTTCCATGCATTATATTGTTATTAAGATTTTATCTTATTGTATTGTTAGGTGTTGACTAATTATTTGCGTAAAATTTCCAGTTCTCCTTCCATACTTCAAAAATTTACTTTTGTTGTTTAGTTGTTAGGGCTCATACAATTTATTTATATTTTTTTAAGTAAATTCAATTTTTTATGTATCTCTAATTTTCGAATCTCTAATAACAAGTACAATTTTATTGAAAATTTAATCTCAAGTTGCGTCTGTGGTCTTTATGTAACAGTTCCGAACTGGTTTAATAAGAATTCATAAAAATGTAGCATTTACACTCCCAACTACGTATTATAGAAATAAAAAACCTAATGTGAACAATTTTAAAAGTTTCATTCTACAAAGTGCTCTAAACTTTCTTCAGTTTTACATAATTTGGTGGCAAAGTTGGCAACAGTCACAGCAGGTGCTGGAATGCACGTGGTCGATGGTTGATAAGTTCACAGAAGCATATTATAGAATACATAATAACCTGCCGTTGGCCAGACTAGGGCTTCCTCCAGCAAGAAATGAACGTGACTGCCGTCAAATTACACAACTCAGATACCAGACCAAGACCAATTACTCTCTTCAACAATGTCAATTCATCTGCAGCCTCTATCTACAATCTGCACGTACCTAACTCTGTGGCACCAGGCTCTAACACAATAACCGCTAATATAGCCCTATGTATCCCAGCCCTTAATGGATACGAAATGATGAAAACTTATTGTTGTCCTAGTGACTATCCTGATGTGGTTTCAGATAATCTCGCATATGAAAATTACACTTGTAGGATAATGAGCCGGATGTAGCTATTTATTACAGTTCATATCTGTTATTTCCGGGACATATATTTACGTTTTATAACCTATTCTTGGTTGAATACGAATAAAATTGTCGTGATAACAATATTGTTAACTTATTAGAACAGGATTGGTTGTTAGATTTTGAATTTTTTGTATACTTTATGTGGAAATTTAAAAACATGTCAAATTTAAAACTGCTGAAGTCGAGTTTCTTGTTACATAGAAATAGATAAGTAACTACCTACTCTAGAAGATTCTTACTAAGTACACACAATGGCCGAGGTGGACTGGATCTGCATAGTGAAGGAAACAAACAGAACAAATAGCATAAATTCTGAACATTATCTTTTAACTCAAAAAAAATGAAGCACATAAAAACCCCTCTATAGAAAGAGTAGGTATTAATTTAGATACCCAAAGTTATTCGAGTCTGTCAATACTAGTTTATTAATCATAATAGTATTAGGATTAGGATTAACAACAACAATACTAATAACGTACTCGTATATCAATTAATATAAACAGATCACGCCTAAAACTTCTCCAGTTCAACATTTTAACAATATTAATTTATTTATGTTTGAAACTATTAGAAAGGTGAAAATTAGTTGAAAACCGAATAAACAAATACATAGGGATTGAAACTGGCTTCCAAAACATGAATTCAAAATGCAATTCATGGGAGCTCAGAAGCACAGTTAACTAATTTCAAACTCGGACCAAGCTAGTTATGTTGCATCTCATATTAGATATTTAATGCCCCCTTAGGTACCTACCTACCACCCAATATTCTACCAACACAGTTGTGTGGTATTATATGTACTAGAAATAAATGGAGGAAATTCCATAGATATTGTTTTCATTTTGTTCTAATTTCTTTATATGAATAGCGCAAAAATATTTAATACTTGAGGAGACGGTTTCCAAACCACATCTTTTTTTATATGTATAAACTTGGAAGTTAATTTAACATCGAATCCGTCGTTTACTTAAGAAGCTGTGTTTATTTAGTTAGGTAAACCAAATTCATATAATTATTCATATCCGAGCTGTATGATGCATTATAATTAAGTTAATTTATATTAAATGTGCGTCGAATACGCCTTGTATCCCGTATAAAATTATATTAATTGCAGTTCTATTCATGTTTGACAAGTATTATTACATTACTGCTGTCTCTTAGTTCCCAGGGTAAAACCACAGATTAATTGCGAATTGTTTGTTGTTGGATGATCCCCATAGTTATTAATGTAATAGGCCGAGGGCTGAGGTGACTTCGTCAATATATAGAGTTATTTGCATGTTTGAAGACACTTCTTAAACTTCAAAAACAGTTTGAGTGTAGGGGTATGGAAGTTATTAAAACATTTTATTTAGTTGAACTAAATTAAGTAAAAATTCAGCCTGTATTTTGTGCTAAGTGTCATTGACTTCGGCTTCCTAATTGCAGTAATTTGAAGCTACATCATACTTGTATAGTATAATTAATTTTGGTGTAAAAGTTATCTTTTTACAACTTCAATCAATTCAGCATTGATTTCATTCATTCTTATGTTGGAAAGGAAACAGAAAGTGTTTATCAATGGATAAATGATCTTATGGTTTGATTTTTTAAAGTCATTTCGTTGTGATAACCAAATTATTAGTTTAGCAGTAATGATAATAGTCACAATGACAAAATTCCTAGCAAGACAATAAACGTCTTAGAAAACATTATTACAAGATTTCATTTAACACTTTTATTAAACTCCGTTGCATTAACAACAATATAAATCCTCCATACCTTCCTGAAAAACCATTACACGTCCGTTATAAAATAAGTTATCACCTCGAGTCACAAAAAACGTTCATTGGGAATTGGGAGTTGACAGTCGAACATAAAGGATGAGAGTAGTTTCATAAAATCTAATACTAATACGAGCCCTAACAACCAAAATGTGCGGACAAAAGTAAATTTTTGAAGTATGAAAGAAGAACTGGAAATTTTACGCAAATAATTAGTAAACACCTAACAATACAATAAGATAAAGCCTTAATAACAATATTATGCATGGAAGAAAATTATTTATTGGATTTAACAATATTTTAACTTTAATAATTAGCAAACTTTACAAAATGAATTTGCAACTAAATGTTGGCATAATTTTTAATTTAGGACCATTAATAATAGGTTACGTCTCCTTTTGCTTTAATAGCTGCCTGTATTCTAGCAGGCATTGTATGTATCAACTTTTGGTACAATTTTGGCGTGAAACTGTTCCAAATTTCTTCTATTTTGGTCTTTAAGTCCCCAATTATTCTTGGTGGATTATTGCGTAGAATACGTTTAATTTTATGCCAAAGAGTTTCAATGACATTTAAGTCCGGACTGGATGAGGGCCATGAAAGCACCTTTATGTCGTTTTCCCCAAGTTCCAAAACTGTGATTTTTTAAAAACAGTCGTTAGAAAATTACGTCACATTTTTCAAGTGCAATTTTAAAGCTACGAAATATGCCTAAAATCACCAAATAAAGACTTTGGGATTTTTTTGTACATAAAACTAACATCCAGCTTTGCAATAAAGTAAATTTTACCAAAATCCAACCAGTGGTTCCAAAACTGTGATTATTTTAATGTAGGTAGCACCCTCAAAAAACACGTTTTTATGAAAAGTGAACTGTGGAACTCGAAAAAAATGCAAAAAAAATCATATTAACATTTCAGGATTTTTTCAATATAGTACGATTATTGAGCTTTGACTTAAAGGTTTTTTGACACAGATCCAATCAGCGGTTTCAAAACTGTGATTTTTTAAAACAGTTACTAGAAAATTCTATCATTTTTAAAGGTGCAACTTTGAAGCTCCGATAAATGCCTACAATCACCAAATAAAAACTTGTGTAACTTTTTTGTAAAGAAAACCAACATCCAGTTTTGCAATAAAGTAATTTTTTTCAAAATCTGACTACTAGATCCAACGTTTTGAAAATAATAATTCTTGTTTCTATAATTTTCCCATCCTGCTGGGTTAAAGTGCCATAGTTTTGGAACCGCCAAGCGGATTTTTACGAAATTTACGTTTTTATATAACTAAATGTTGGCATTATAACAGAAAAAACCATCAATATTATGGAAGTTAATTTAGATAACTTTTGCGCGTATGAAAAAAAGACAATCAAATTTACTTTTGTCCGAACATTTAGTTGTTAGGGCTCGTAAATTAAGAAAAGCGCTGATGGTGTTTCATTAATAAAGAGTGGAAGTAATTGTTTTGCCTGTTTATATTAATCGACATTTTAAACTGGAATTGCATATTATCCTCCATGTTCCATAAATTAGTGACATAGTCTTTTCTCTATTCGTTTGGTAAATTCTGGGCTTTAATTGAAATAAAGTCCAGAGGGATTCACTGCGGTCCTTAGACTTTAAACAACATTCATGACAGGAAAAAATTATTTGATGTTAAATCGGGTCTTCTGGACGGCCCTTGGATATCACTTTTCCAGAAACTAATATTAACCGGAGAATTTTAAAATTTAACTGAAATTTAAGCTCAATTTATGCATAAATAAAATAACTTTGAAAAACCAAGCGAAAGAACTTCTAACATTTTATTTTATAATTAAAGGAGTAATGGATATCCATTTCCGTTTCGTGGAGCCTATAGTACAATAAAGCGGATGTGCCATAAATTTTCTTTCCGCTAGATTCATTTCGATTTCCACACGTCCATTGGGGAACATTTTCCATCGTTGTTCCGCCTATGGAAAATATAAAAGGATATACCAAAATAGAATAAGATTATTGAGAGGAGCGAAATCTCAAAATCGGCTTAGGTAGGTATATTTGATTAATCTTGATATCATCGTCGCTAGAGAAAAGTAATATTGCGTATATTTAAAAGGCAAAAGCCGAAGAAAGTGAATCCGTTATCGCTGGAAATATATCTTGTTATTTGATGCCTAATTTATATACATATTTTTTTCTGTACATATATTTTATGTAGGTGTACCTATGTTATAAATTATTGTTTCCAATTGCTTAATAGTCTTACAAAATGAAGCCTAAATATTCCATAAAATGTTCAAAGAAAAGTGGCGTTTTTTGTTATTATTTTATAAGAATTTCATGCGTGGTAGATAAATTTTTCATAATATTTATACTTTAAATATTGCATAAATCATTTAGGAATAGGCGATGATTTCTAAATATTTAATTGTAGAGTGAAATTATATATATTGTTTATTATGAACCCGTCGTCAGACTACATCTTTAATTAAATTTTTCCTACAATTTAGATCTGCACCGTATTTACTGCAATGCCCAGTCAGGATTTAAAGATGACCGTCCGGGGATTTGTATCACATATTTGTGTTTGCGACAGTTGAAAAGCGAGGTGGCTTAGGCTAATCCAGACTAATCACATTTGGCGCCATAGAACGAAGTTTAAATTTTTTATTAAAACAAAGTGCGAGGAGACCGCATCAGGAAAAGAGAGACAGTCGCCTGCCCCACATAAACTGCAAGTTTCATAAATGGCGTTACCACATGTGTTGGGGTGGATGGCTCCTCGCAAACGGCGATTTAATGGGATAAAGCTTGCGAACCGCCTGGGGTCAACGTGTCGTCCCAACTTAGACTTAACTTTACCCTTTGCTAATTATAAAACTAACGCTGTAAGTCACGCGGAACATCTCCTTTGCGAAGGGAGGTGCCGAACTTTACACGAAATTTCCGTATTGAATGCTAATGACTCTTTAGTCGCCAGAAGTTTCCTGCTACACACAAAAAAAGCATTTAAATATCTTTCCCACATTCATCAATTTTAAAAGGATTTGCTGTCTTAAAAAGCTCTTTTACATTCTTTTGCGGAATTCACATCGATCATTGAGCAATTAAAATTCAATTCGTCACCCTCTTTTTTTAGATGATTGATGCATCTAGAAAATGTAGCTACTAAACGTTAAAAAACTGTATGTAATGAAAGTTTAAGAAAGTGGTTATCGCTTTTGTTTATAAAATTGTAATCTAATAACAATTAACTGTGTGGGTTTGAGAAGAAATTTAATAATGGCCTATGCAACTCACGACAAATTATTTCAAATTAAACGTGATTGAGTGCGTTAATGGAAATCATTTTGGGTTATAACGTTGTAATTAGAAGACAATGGTTGTCGTCTTTGTCTGTCTAGTCTTAATGAAGCCATATCCATCACAAAGAGGATGTTGTACATGTTTCATCGCCTTCATCTTAGCACATTCTTTGTTAGCAAGATCATAAAGCTCCGTGATTTATATTTAGTTTCAGCCGGAATTCTTGCTCTGCTAGAGTGCAACACCACAACGCATTTTTTATAATAATATAAAATAACATTTTCTTATTTTACTTGCGTCTTAAGACACAAAACCTAAAATGTAGCGCAAATAATTTGTATGAAAACTGCTCTTCGCAATTATTTATTGTAGAAGAGTCTGGTATAGTAAACGTTAGTTTTAAATTTTAGTGTAAAGCAAGTACATTTGTTCCATTCCCTGAGGCGGACGTATGGTACTGACATTACTGAATGTATGGCAAATTTGCTTAAACCAACTATGAAAATTGTTGACTCTGTATTAAATTTCAGGATATTGCTGTAAAACTGCGCAAGTTATAGAACATACCTAGTATCTACATTATTCAGTCAAATATTTGCAGTGACTTGGATATTCTATTAAAAATAACGCATATTGAACATGGTAAGATATCTTTATTTATTATTATTTTGGAATAATATTGACTGATTAAAGTTCTCCATCTACATTGACTTTCTAGGTGTGAAATGACTCGTATATTATTTTTTCTACTCCCACACTTTAATTGCTTTATTAGACATATACCTACTACCTGGGCTTTAATGATATTCATTATGATACCGTTTTTTCATTATGATACAAGTTTATTTTTCATTACTCGTATTTTGACTGGTCGTAGGAAAAATAGTGTATGCAACTCTTATTTAATGGCGATTAGGACACTCGTATTCATTACGACATTCACCTACGGTTAGTGTCGTAATTCTCATACTCGTGTGTTAATAACTATCATTAAATGCTCATTGCATAATATAGGTACTATTATTATCTACCACATTTTTATCAAATTAATTTAAGTAGAATATTTTTGTTTTATCTAGTGATCGTTTGTCAAATAAACTGCTACCAATCGAATTTTTAGGTTGAATTTAAAGTCAAATATTTTGAAAAGGAGAAAAGATATCAACATGAGGTTTTCAGGATTCAAGAGATAATTTAAATGAGAAAACAATAGTGTGACCCGATTTTTTTACTTTGAAGTACGTTACTATCTACAGGGTATGAAAGAAAGTCGTCTTTTTTTTCTCAAACTTTATACCAACCGAGATTCTACAATTTTTTTTAATATTTTTTGGATGTCCATTTTTTTACTCCCTTGTTAATGAGGAAAAAATTAATTTCTCAAATTTTTTATATCCCTCTTAGTTTATACGATACCGAATTTTTTATTAAATTAAATATTGTTGAACAGGTTTTTGAAATAAAAATTATGCTGCCATTTTGAAAGCAAATATCATCATGTGATGGCGATAAAAAGGTAATTTTAAGTAGAATCTAATTATTACGAAAAAAAATGTACAGGGTTGTTTTAAAAAATTTTGAAAGTTAGTAGGTGGCCCTTCCGGTGAAATCGGAAGTGTTATTAGATTGTTTTAAACGTCAAAATGATTATTCCTTCCAACAATCAAACCATGCCAAATTTCAAATTATTACAGTTAAATGTAACAAAATGGTGGGGGTTGTAAAACGATTTCGTGGCCATCCGGTATACACGGATATGAGCAAATTTTTGAAAAAGTGAAAAACCCGTTTCGAGGATATAAGTCACTTAAACCAATGGTGAACAGAAACTAACTAAATTCCATTTTATTCCATTAAGAAAATAGCCTCAAAAAAGGAATTAAAAAAATTTACCAATTAGCGAACGTGTACCGATTTTTGATAAGCCACTGGTTACCAATAAATTAATGAAAGTACAAAAAATGTACTTTTTATAAGAAAGCCATTCCTAAGGTATCATAATCAACTACAGAGATTGGTTCTTACAAAACACAATACGGCCGAACGACAAAAAACAAAGAAAAAATCAAGTTTTCAGCAAAAATTCGGTATCTTATAAAACAACAGGGATATCAAAAATTTGAGAAACAGGTTTTTCCCATTAAGTAAGGACTAAAAAAATCTACGCCAAAAAAAATATAAAACATTTTGGTGGAATCTCGGTAGTTATAAAATTTGAGAAAAAAAAGACGACTTTCTTTCATACCCTGTAGATAGTAACGTACTTCAAAGTAAAAAAATCGGATAACACTATCGTTTTCTCAATTAAATTATCTCTGAAATCCTGAAAACCGCATGTTGATATCTTTTCTATTTTTCAAAATATTTGACTTTAAATTCAAATTAAAAATTCGCTTGGTACGTTTCAATTGGCCAGCAGTTTAGTTGGTCTGATTAATTTGATTAATTTATTATCATTTGATGTTTGCATTTAATTTCCACTCAATGAACAATACATTTCGATTTCTAAACGAAAATACAAATTTGTTTCTACTCTGAAACCTTGAAAGCATACGCAAATAAATTTAATATACGAACATCTTTAGATCAATTTGACATCATTTTAGTTGTAAATTCCTGAAATGACTCCGCAGAATAAATACGTCCATACTTCTGTCCCACACAAAGTACAAAGGTTTGTTGAAAATTTAATAATAAAAATCCATTCGGGCGAAAATATTATTTCATAATATAAGTGCACTCCTAAATTCTGTATTTGTAATATCTTCAACTTAATTGCAATTTTTACAAATTTCCGCTCCTCCTACTCGTATGAACAGTTTGGTTAGTTTAAAGTGAACGTACATAGTTGTTTGAAATTTGTGTAGATGTTTTGTCAACTGTAATTGTATGAGAGGATATTAGTAACAGTCTGCTGTTTACAGAAGGCAGTTTGAGGTACAAAATACTGACTATAAAGCTAACATTAAATTACTACCACCTTATCAAGATGTGTGTGAATCTGTGTTAAGACGACAAGTTTACATTATTTAAAGGTTTAGTTAGAGATGTTATACTAGATAGGTATGCAATATAAAAAATTTTTTTACATATAAATAAGATTTTGGAAGAAGTATTGATTTTGTTTTGTTGAGTTTTGTAGAATTTATTATAAAGTGTGCAGTTAGGAGAGTGTTTTGGTATCATATGAAAATATTTAGATGTAACTATTTAATTTAAAATAATACTTTCTACCAAGCAATTTAAACTTTGTTTAACACAGCATTCTTGGCACATCCAACATATATCAAGCGTGTAAGTATATAAATTAAAAATAAAAACGGACTTTAAGACTTGGAGTAAAATAGATTTGGAAGAGAAAGAAATGCAATTAAATTTGAAATAAAGTAACTCACTGTAAGTAGCTACATTTATTTCTCCCCTGTATGTTAGCATTTTAAAGTTTTACATTTTACATTATTACAAATTTTATTATTCATTAGTTAGAGTTTCAAATAACTTAGTTTGCCTTACTTAAGGCATTTCAACAAAGACTACATATGTCAAGTACATTTCCGATTTTATTGAATAGATTCAATTTTCATAGCTTTTGATTTTGCGGTGTATACATAATTAGAAGCAGAATAGTCTTCCATTGGGTAATGTATGCGGCTGTGCTTCGACTATACTATAAATTTCACGTGTTCATATATGGCAACCACGTTATAGCGGTATTTTCAATTAGAGCTAATTGATCTACTTACATGAGGTAATATCCTGTACGATGTCTATGAAATACTAAGTCTACACCAACTCCAGCTAAAACTGAAACAAGAAAATCCAATTATATCAACATGTTAGGGACAGAAATGTGCAAGAGTTTTAGTTCAAAATTAATTATGAAATTCGATTTAATTAGGTGGGGATTTAGAGAAAGGCGACGTTAGAGGCATACATGCTTTTCGTAATTTATTTAAAAAAAATCCTGTATTTAAATCAAATTTAATTTTAATTCTAAAATAAATCGGATGGATTTTGAGTATTATCGATGAAAAGTATGTTATCACCAGACAAAACAAAAATAACTGCAGGATAATCTATTAAAAACAAATGTATTTTTCAGAGCGATTGTATTTTTACTAGCCATTGGATCGAATCAATTGGGAATTATGGGGATTTTCCGCACATATTCAGCTAGTTAATAAATATAAATAGAGGGATAAAGCCTCTTTTTATAGTAAGCACTTCTGGGCAAATCTCTTCCGTAGTGTTATGAGATTCACCCTAAACAGATTTGAAAACAATCATCAGAAAAAGGTGATATTCGAGTTGAGTGTGCTTAACTGAGTAGGAAACTTTATACAAGTCCTTGATATATTCTGTCTGTCTCTCTCCGCATTGTCCTGTGAGATTTGTGGTTCGCATTTTAACTCTGAATGTTTGTCACTGTTGATCAGGGGAGAATTGAGGGAGGCATCGGTTTGTACTTGGACCGCGGGGAATCCACAAAATAAGAGGCATTTGAATTCAGGAGTGGAATCGTGCAATCAGCCTAGACAATCCGGTCTCATCCGCTTCACAGAAAGACAATCATTTTGTCAGTGGTGAGGATTGAACTTCCATGTGAACTATTCAAGCATGCACGATTTTTTTATATCTTAGCATATTGTTCTAAGTACATTTCCCAAAGCCTTTATGAACTTCCTGTTCGTAGAGTTACTGTTAGAGAATTACAAGTGTTGATAAAACTTTGACTGTACGAGTAACAATAAAAATTATTTCTTAGTGTTATTCATTTAGATTGTCTAGAATAGAATTCTAGCCAAGGTTATAAATACCGATTAAACTAAATTACTTTAAAGGGACTACTTTCTTTGTATGTAACTGAAGTTGTAAAGAAATATAGACTATACGATATTGCAAAGAATGTTTTGATTACATACTATAATAATAATAATAGTTTTCTTTTTCGTTTTCAAAGTAACCTAACCTAAATTCATGAAAATATTTCAAACTTTAAACAAGTATTTTAAAAACGCCTTTTGAATTTTTAATTTATTACATATACCTGCCGATATTGGCATAATTTTAATTTGAATTAGAGAAATTTGGAGAAATAAAATTCACTAGTTTTTGAAGCATTTTTTTGTTGATAAATTCAAAATAGTATTTTATATATTTTTTTTATTAAGCTAGATATGTTTTTAAGATACATATGTACCATATGTCTTTGGGCTTGTTTTAAACTAAACGTAACCATTACTTGTCTGTCTATATTTTTACTGGTAAAAAATATAAAACTATTTTAATTATTTGATTATTTTTTCGAGATTCTTATAGATATAAGTATCTAAATATTTTATTGGCACCTGACAATAATTATGGTGAATAGTATATTGTGTCCTTTGCAGGCTTGAAAATGACAAATGTATTTAGTTGTTGGAATAATCTGGGTTTTTTTGTCCTAACTCAAGAGAATAGAGAATATCCAATGTTTTAGCAGAATGACCAAAATAATATAGGTAGTTAGTGTAGGTACTTAGTTAAGATTATATTTATAACAAAACATAGTAGGCTATAATCAATTTGAAAAGATAAGAGGAATATTTATTTATTTTTTTACTTCATTTTTTTTCTGAATTACCTTAATTATATAAAACAGCTATTAGCATAGCAAAACCATAAGATTAATTTGAATTTTAATGAAAGGCGTAAAGTTTTTATCCAGTTAAAAACTTTTTTTTATTGTTAATGTGACACTGCAGCTCCCTAAGCCAAAGTTTAATGATCTCTTTAGAAGTTAAATGTTAAATGATGATGGATAAATTGAAGAGAAAACTTGATATACATCATGCGAGATCTTAATGCAAGAGATAAAAAAGATATCTAGAACTTATAGTGAATATTAAAACTATAGAAGTATTGGAAATGGGGAAATTATTTAAGAAAGAGATATATTTTTACATACAATGTAAGAGTAAGATAGAGTAGGTTAGATCAGGTATCATACTTTTTTAAATATCTTGATTAGATATTGCAGATAACTTATGGGTCTAGAAATTTTTGTAATTTTTGTTATAAATGTTGAAAAATATTTGCGACAATATCTAGGATTATTCCTTAAATCTTGATACTATAGCGTACTGAATTCTATTTCTTCATTTCAGTGACTATGTGTATAGAGAAATATTTAAAATTTCAGCACATTTTGTCGCTTATAGTTTCTACTAAAAATATTTTGGGTTTAATATTACTATGATTTTTTCATATTGTTGAAATATTAGCTTTCTAATATAAAATCACACACTCTAGTAACTCGAAGAATTTAGTCTGTAGGTAAACCAACAATTATATAAATTATCAAACCTATAAGTAATTGTCAATCAACAAGGAATACCTGTAATAACTAAGGTACCTACTAGTACAGTTTGATTAATCAGATTTATCCTCGGACGTTAGTATCATCATCATCATCTAGTAAGTGGTTTATTCTGTAAGGTCCCCATATCTTGTTATCAAAGTTCCACGGTTCCTACTCCATCACATTTGAGTTCAACTTTTTTCCGCATATCTATTGAATATTGATGAATAGCTCATATTCTAACTATATCACATACATGTGCTCGTTTTTGTTTCCTCCCATCTATCAGCAATTTTAAATATTTTTGCTTCTCTATTGCGGCAGAATAGTTCGACATGCTAAGCACGTTTAGTCAGAGAACGAAATATCTGTCCACCATATAACTCAGTAGCAAGAGTTGGTACATTTTAAAATAGAACTAACCAATATGTTTTCTGTTCGTAACACCCCTGAATAACAAATGTTGCTGTTAAGTATAAAAAATTCTGCGACACGTCGTCGTGTGCTTTTAAATTTTATCCTATCATCTTACAAATTTTTCTAATTTCATCCCTTAATTACACCCGTAGCGAAGCGTGATGGTCCGTTAATTATTTTTTAAATTAAATGTAAATAAACGTTTAATTCGCCATAAATTTGCAATTATTTTGTTACAGAACATTTACGTTGAAATATTTGCATGTTTAATTAAAAACATTAAATCTTAATAAACTAAATTGGAAAAGGCAAATAAATAATGTAAATAAATAATAAAAGCATCAATGAAAAGCTCTCTTGTAACAATTTTATTATATTTTACAACTGAAACGCTGAATACAGATGAACTTTCACGGAGAAATATGGCGTGGGTGCATTTAGACAAATATTCATTTGGTTTTTGCACGAGTATACAATTTTAATCACAATATTTTGTTAGATACGCCGAACCGCATTATGGTGTCAAAAAAATCACGAGAAAGACAAAATTGAATGATTAATTTTTCATATAGAGTTTATATCGTCAGGATTTCACCAGTCGATAGTTTAGCGAAAATTAAAGGTGGTTTGTCTAATAAACTATAGTCGAATGTTGCTTCCTTTTTGATGTACAGGGCATTAAAGAAAATAAATTATTTTAAATAATTTGCTATAAATTAATAACAAAAAAAGTTAGCGTTCTGAAATTTTGCATAGATCTTTTTTTTTGTATTCTCTTATTAATAGTGGTTGCAATTATTTTATTTAGAACACAGAGGCGTGCGTACGGGTTTCTTCAAAAACATTTTATTGAATAAAACGTACGCCACTGGTTTTTTTGCAGCACCAATATGTAGAGAGTATTTTCCATTCAATTTAGAAACTTTTTCGTATCTTATAATTTTTTGATAACTTAACTCAAAATAACCTAATAGTACAGTAAATAAGGGAGAAAAAAAGACTTCAAATAGACTTTTTTTACCCTACAGCCAATTTTTGTAGAATCTTCTAGAGGGTCACCCTGAAAGTTTAAAACTGAGTTTGTGTATTCGTAGACCCCGTCCTTCCTTCACCAGCCCTCAATTAAGGGTTGGATTTTTTTGTTTATTTAATAACTTTTTTCCTATTAAATTTTCGAAAAAAAGAGTCAGTACAAAGTTGTAAACAAAAATATTTCCTACAACTTATCTTTTAAACTTTTTTTGATATTGTCTATATTTAAAAAGTTATTAAACAAATAAGTTGAAAATTTTGGAGAAAGAGTAGTAAGTAGTACCTAACTAGAGAAAAATTTCCCTAAAATTTGCAACTTATTTGTTGAATATCTTTTTAAATATTGACAATATCAAAAAAATATTAAAAGGAAAGTTGTAGGAAATATTTTTCTCTACAACTTTGTACTGATGTTTTTTTCGGAAATCTACTAGGGAAGAACCTCTTTAATAAATAAAAAAAAAATTAAGTTATCAAGAAATTGTAAGATACAAAAAAGTTTCTAAATTGAATGGAAAATACTCTCTGCATATTGGTGCTGCAAAAAAAAACAGTGGTGTACGTTTTATTCAATAAAATGGTTTTGAAGAAACCCGTACACACGCCTCTGTGTTCTAAATAAAAGAATTGCAACCACTAATAATAAGAGAATACCAAAAAAAAGATCTATGCAAAATTTCAGAAGACTAACTTTTTTTGTTATGATTTATAGCAAATTATTTAAAATAATTTATTATCTTTAATGCAGTGTACATCAAAAAGGAAGCAACATTCGACCATAGTTTATTAGACAAACCACCTTTAATTTTCGCTAAACTATCGACTGGTGAAATCCTGACGATATAAACTGGGACACCTTGTATATTTAAAGTTTTATAAACATAGACATTTTGGAACAATTCAAATTTGGGCGGATGCGCCGGTTTCAGACAATTTCCAGATACGTGATATAATTATTTGATTTGCCATTCAGTTGCTATCACTTGACTTTATGTAAAGTCGAATAACTTGAATATTAAGTCAAGTTGTGAGTCTGTAAGCGGTATTTATATTATTTTGAAAAAAATGTCTACTTATATATTCAAAGTTAGCTAAATTATGGTTGAAATTGAAAAATTTGGATACATTTTTATGTGTGTGATATGCAATAAAATCCAGCATTTTCGATAAATTTTGATTTGATTTGAATTTTGTAGTAGAACTAACTCGTTGCTTTGTTAGAAAGCGAATCACCCAAAAAAATCTGTCCATTTTTTATATTTTATGACAATTCAAAGACACAAAGTCTAAAATTGGACAAATTTTGAAGACAGTCTATTGCAATAGGCGCAATTTTCGACATATTTTCGTCCTGTTTAAAATAATTTGCATCTTAACACACCAAACCTCAAAAAATCTACAAATATTTTAAATATTTACAAAACTTTTGAAGTTAGCAATAAAATACTGAACTTTGGACGAATATATCTATCTACACAATAAAGAACGCAAATATGTGACAAAGAGAGAGAAAGCTTGTCTAGTTCAAACTAGCGCATGCTCTGTAATGCACTCACGTGATTTTAACACACCTTTTATGCTAACGGGAGTCTTATTATGAAAATACCCTAATGTTCTTGCCGTAGGAAGACATCTTATAGGTTGATCTCGAATTATACAATTATTTAACTGTTTCATTGATTACAAATAAAATTACCAGGGATTAATAATTAATATTGTAGAATTTAATTACAAGGTTTTAAATTCGTCATTGCATAGGTACATAACAACCCCTTATAAATTTTAATGAATGAATGATAAAGGACGTATTTTTGTCATTAAGTTTTAATATTGAATAGAGTTTAATTACAGTACATTCAGTAAACCACAATCATTACTCGATTCATTTCACAATTAACCAGCACTTGTGGAAAGCATTAAACGGTTGTAACAATAATTTACTGTATATATTTAAATATATTATTTTCACAATAGAGCATTAACAGCACTTTTTTAAAAATATATTTATTTATGGTCTGTTTGTTTTAATATATTTTTGTGTATAAGCTATAAAATTTGTTGTGTATATTATACAAAATAATGTATATAGATACATTGTGATAAATTTAAAGGTTTTTTAATAATAATAATAATGTTTTGTTTATTTGATTTTATATTTATACATAATACGCATTCATGGTATAGAATTAATCGAAAATGTTTCTAAATAAAAATGTCATCACAATAATCGCATTTATTCATCTGCATATCCTATTGTCGTACTTCAATTTAATAGCGCTTATTAAATTCGCTTCATCCCATCATCAATATCTGTTCTCTCATGTCGACACCTAAAATTTTGCTAAAAAAAATTTGATAAAATCATTCATCTGTCAATAACAGCGAACCTCTCATGCGACACAATTGCTACCACTATTAATGTTTCATTTAAAGGGCTTCAAACGCCGTTCACATGCAAGCGGATTAAAGCCGATTATTACAAAACTTTAAAAGGAAATAAAATTGAAGTCTGCCAGGTTTCATTTATTTTTAATAGTCCTTTGTGTTTACTGCCAGGCAATAACAGATCATATATTTCATAATCATAAACATAATCGTTAGAGGGTTAAATTATTTCTGTTACTGCGGGTGATTAGTTTTTTATTAAATCGTAAGTTGGATATGGAAATTAATTTAGTATATAAATATTCGCTATTTCGTTGTACATAAAATAAATGTTCGCACGGTATATCACTGTCTAATGTCAATAGAAGGGTAAAGAAACATAAATAAAAAGATATCTAAAGAGCAGTCGCATCATGTTAGTTATGGCCTTTGAGTTTTCTTGCCCAAGGATTACTTCCAAACGAATGACCTGAAAATAAAAGGTTGCTTACAAGAAAAAAGAGGAGCTGTAAGCTTTTGAAGTCGCCAAAGTGTCATAGTAAATATTGTATTGACACATGATTCTCGTATTTACCACCGAAAAGTAATCAAGCCTCTATAATACAAATGTCTCAATTTTTTTCGCCAGATTTTTCCAGCAAAATATCCACAATATATATTTCAGCAGTGAGACGCACAAGTATATTTCCCTTAAAACATGCCTACATCCTATTTCCAGTTTTTATCTGCTTTGTTTTGACCTCACATTTCCCGTTGTGAATAATAAATACGTTTATTTATATGACGCTAAGGAAGCATCCATTTTATATGTTACATTTAACAAAGAAAAATTGTTTCTTTCGAGGCACGTACGACTATAATTCAACTGACAAACTAATTTACAATATTTTCGAAATGCCATTGATAATAATTATACTTTTATTATTTAGTAATTTACCGAACCAATATTGGTGAACTTACTGATCTAGACCTCTTATTAAATTTGTTTTGATTTATTTTGAATTACATTGAAAAAAATTTCTATCAATTTGTTTTGTCCTCGATGGACAAGTACAAATAGAAAGAAGCAAAGGAAATCCTACTCGTAGAACCACAATGCATTTTATCTGCGATAAGTCTGTAAATCTAATAGAACAAGGATGTGAAGTAGGCGGCTCAGTTTAATGTTCTTGGAAACTCTTATTTGTCAGCTTTGGTTATTTATGCAACTACCTAGATCGATTTTACAGGATTTAAATTGTCTTCCCATAATCTTCAATACACAACTGCAGACAAGTAACAGTGGTAGTAACTTACTAACTTATTTGGATGTGTACAAAATATTTAAGATTGCTATTAATCTTTTACACACTTATACAAAAAATGTTTCATAAAGAAGTAGAGCTATATATTACGTAGGTTAGGCAAAGGAATTTGTTAAAGAGTGTCTGGAATCTATTATACAAAAGTTCAAACAAGTCTAATCTATCAAATACTTTTTGGTCTCTCTAACTAGCAGCAACTTGTGGGGGAGTATTTTTCTCCGAATTTTTTAGATCATTTATTAATGCTAGTATTCTGCAGAAGGTCTAACAGATGTACGGTTTTATTATTGTCGTAATAGCTAAAAAAAATTTAAGGTGATGTAGACTTCTAGTGATAGAGAGAGAGTGTTACATAGGTTTTAATATAATAAAATTAGCCAACATTACAACAAAAATGTACTTGAGGCACAGCCTGACTCAGAAAATTTTAACCAGGACAAGAAAAACTTTTAACAAAATGATCCATTTCTTGTGTAAAAGTTTGACAACCTCTGACATATAACGTAGGATAAACTTGCCGAATTGTTCCGTTTGAGAGAAAACAGTCTTCTTAGCGCCCTTATTTAGATATATTTGTTACTTATTTATTTATTTGTTTACCAAAATGCCTACTAAATGAATTTATCGTGCTCAATATATATTTATGCAAACAAAAACAAAGGGAAATGAATAATGGTTTGTAAGACCTTAATTTCAATTCTTGTGCGTGAATTATAATTTTGATTATAAAGTAGATCCGGGCATAAAGCAAATAAAGTTATTTCCTGGCATCCCTGAATTTATTAATTGTTCATTTCCTGTAGATTTTGTGTACTTATACAAATTAAATTTGCTAAGTAAAATATATCAAATATTTTTGAGAAGAAATGTTTTTGTGAGTAAATTTAAATTTAAATAATAGAAACGTGCTTTTTAATATTAACATTCGCCGCAGTCAAAATACTTTAATTCCTTTGGATATACCAAGTTTTCCGTTCATTAAAGGACATTGTAATAGAAATTAATTGTTTTGTAAAATAGTACTCCTACAACAAAACCGTTCTCATTTTAAATTAAAACGTCGTCGAATAAAACTACTTTATAATTATAAAGAATGTCATAATAGGCATTTCATATTTAAAATTTTAATTAATTCTACGATATTAAAGTTTCAGCAAAAGCAGATTTTTCTTTTGTATTTGAAATTTTAAGAGAACTCTCTGTTCTGTTCTATAAATCAACGACAAACTTTTCTCTTTTATGCATTTATAAAACTATGCGATCGTATTTTTGTTGTATTTTATCTGTAGACGCAAATGAATAGGTTTTGTGATTTCCCTCAGAACGATTTAATGTCAAATGATATTCTAGATAATTTAATTTAAGACCATATTTTCTTTTATAATAATTGTCCGCGATATTCTTAAAACAGTTACTTATATTTCTCATAGTGCGCGTTGAATCCTGCAGCCTAGATAGACTAGTACCTACTGACTAAAGGGACTTGGCTGCCAAACGGAAGGTCGCGGGTTCGAATCATAGGAGGACCATTATTTTTTTAAATTTTACTGGTTTCTATGGTACTGAAAATAATAATATTGAATGAATAAACGTGATTTTATACCGGGAGATTTTTTAAATCTAAAATGAAACACTTATTTTTGTCGTAAAATTCGGTTATTATGAGTGGGACAAAAACAGATTTATCCGTACTGCAATACGTGCGAAAGAGACTTCCGAAAACTATTTGCATTTGTTGGAAAAAGCTCAAAATTTAAACATGACTTTTACAAGAAATTTTACTTAATTTCCATGTGGTTTAATAAAAAATATACGAAGAATCTAAAACATCGACTTTAGGAAAAACAATTTCCAAGCACAACATTTTTTTGTCCTAAAATCTGGTTGTAATAAGTGGGACAAGGACAGGTTTATGCGTACTGCAATAAGTGCGAGAGAAACTTCCGAAAATTATTTGAAATTTGTTGCTGGACACGCTCAAAATTTAAACACGATTTTTACTAGAAATTTAACTTAATTTCTTTATTAAAAGTAATTGTGGTACTATCGTAGATATAAGAAAGTCATGTGTTGGACACATCAGATATTTTTACTTGGAAATTTTCCACATTGATCCAGTATTTATATGTGCAAAAGTTGATGTAATCTACGATTTAAGAAATGGTTGATGGCAGCTAGTAATAGAATTAGATGACGGGATAGAGTGATGAAAAACGACTCCTTGAGATAATGCTTTGTTCGATGGTAATACTATTTCCACTTTTGTTAAAAACATTCCCTACAAAATTGAACTGTTCACATATTTCTTTCGTCGGAAAAGAATCTAATACTCAAGAAGATAGAAGTTAGTTATTTAAAAATCAAGAAAAATCTACAGTTTTTAGTAAGTTCTTTGAACGAGACGTTATTTAATCTTGGACTGCTTTTTGTCTACGGAGAGAAAATAAACTCTACCTTTTTAACAGCATCTGCATCTTACAGGATAATGTATTGTGCAGGATATGCTATTTATAGTCTAATTAATCTTGCATCTAAAATTTTTATTTTACTTAATAAATCGAACAGATTTCAGGAATGTTATTAAGCAATACATGGATTTAACGTTCTGTGTAGAAAACCAACAAAATTGCTGATGAAACTGAAATATCAATAAAACGATAACAACAAATAAACATTTGGGTAAGCAAAATGTGTGATATCAAAATTTTAATCGTACATAACTTTCATTTACGCTATGTTAACATCCATCAATTCATATCTGCCAAAGATAAATAGGATACGTAAAAAGAACAAAATATAAAGTGGAAAAATCTTTATTTATGCGATACACCCGTCGAGCTAAACATCAAATTGTGTTCTTTAGCTGGAAAAATAATTAATATATTATGTAAATAAATTCAGCTTGAAGCTTTCTCCAATTTAATACAAATTTAAAAATGATATAGGGTTACTAATATCGACACTGCAATATCTCCCCAGAAAAATGCAAAAGAAACCTTAATAAAGCTTTATTGAATCCGAGGCGTTTTGTATACTTTTATCGTTGAAAGGTTTTTTGGCCGTGAGTTATGTTGAATTGTGCAAAGCACGCAGGGACGAAACTCAATCACAGCCAACTTGTTTCCAAACCTTTTTATAACTCTCTAGAAAGCCAGGCAAGAGGAGAGTGCAATATTCGTGGATCTCTATATGATTACTAGATGTCTCGTACCCTTTGCCAAAGATATATAGATATGACTCTCTTTCCAAAGACGTTACCACCGTTTATGAACCACAATGTTGACCTACGAGCTTTGCTTGCTAAATTGCCGCTGAAATAATACTCGGATGTATGCTGTAGATGTACGCAATATCCATTGGGCTGAAACGCCACGCTTTTTTACATTTTTTATTTTTATTCTTAAGGATATATGATATTTACAAAAAGGCGACTGAACAAAACGGGATCATTCTGTGCAATATTTACAAGTGTAGCCAATGGAGGAGAGCAGAAAATAGTACAAAAATTCTTATAAAATTTATTACACAATTCACAGTTCGTCAGATAACTAAACAAGAATAAAGTAACCAACAAATTTCAATTAAATAAAATAATTCAAGAGTAAATATGTCCATATAGATTAATTAAATCTATAGAATGGTTGATGATCATAGTTCCAAATATTTCACAAGATATTGTAATTTTTTTATATTCTTATGCATATGTTACTCTTCCTTAATTTTGTGATCCTTGCGCAACATGGAGAACTTCAATATAAAGTCTACTTGTACTTCACGAAACTTTTAAAACCTGATCTTCTGTTTGTCCAATTTAAAATCTAATTAAGAATCTACTTTTAGATAAGTTGTAATTTATCTACTTCTTATCTAACCTTGTTCATTAACAAAATTATTGCGATATCGTGTGCCTTCTTCAAAACGCTTATTTTGTGAAACCAAATCTATTGAGGTCATTTCTTAAAATATTTCCATTTGCCTAAGCCTGATTTTTCTAAAAGTGGAGTTTTTCAGAAAGGCTTAGAAAATATGGTGCTAGTCTTGGGAATAGGTGGGAGATCAGAATGATCACCAGCGAATTTCTGCGTGCTTCGCAGAACTTTAGTTATAGTACATCATTAGAAGATTTTCATGAAAAGAAGCTTTTTATTGATCACTGTATTATTTTTTGTAGAGTTTCTAGACATTTGAAGAATCAATTCTACAGCCATTAGAATTAACAGAAATAATCCTGCAAAATTTTACAAAAACTCGTAAGTTTGTTTTCAAAAACATTCTGGAAATTGCTACATCTTCGAGGTACCTAATTTGGCTTTAGTAGGTTTTATAATAAATTTACAAAATATTTTTGAAGCTTACTCCTGATATGTCTATGTGTGATTGTTCATTAATATGTCACTGTTCATTAATGTTTTATATCAGCACCAACTAATCGTTATAAAGGTGTGAAAGCAAATCGTTTCCTCCTTTGCATAATTACTCACTCGGGAGGAAATGATAAACTTTCCTCCCTAGTTGCACAAATAGCTATTATTTATTAATATAATGATTTTTCGATTTTTTACCGCTAAGTTTTTAAGACTATTGAAAATAGAAAATTTTTCCAATGATAAGAAAATAACGTTTAAGATTCAGTATTTTTCAATTCCATGATACAAACAATCGGATCCAAATCAATATTTCTTAAGTAATTGATTTTTGTAAAATTATTCTTGTAAAACAATTTAAAATAATAATTATAATATGAAGCCCAGGACAATATTTTAATTGGCTGTAACGTATTTTTGAACATCTGGTTAAACAATGTATATTATAATTAAGTTTCTGTCTCATTTAAATACTGAATTTCAAATTTAATTATCAACTTAATATTAATTTAACCATTCAAATTTCATATACAAATATCTTAGAATATTTATGTATTATTATAAATGAATTTATAGAACTACTAATAAATTAATACAGCAATTTCTATAGTTGCAATTATTGTTATAATATCTTACACCACCCAAACAAAGGTGGTGACTTTTTGCGACTGGCTATTAATTAAATTATTATAAATAAATTTATAGAACTACTAATAAATTAATACAGCAATTATAGTTGCAATTATTGTTATAATAACTTACACTTAAAATAAAAGTGGTGACTTTTTGCGGCTATTAATTAAAGAAATGTTTAATGAATAGTTTACATTTAGGGTTTGCAACACACATGAAAAACTTTTTGACCAAACATTGCTTCTCCACATTCTGAATAAATCAACTGCTGCGTCCCATTTTACCTAAACATACATTGCAATTGTAAGGCAATGATTTTAATCTGGTACACATACATAAAGTAAACTCCATGACTTCCTCCAGTGAGATGCATCTCGTCGTTCATACCAAAAAGCAGAAACGTTTGCAATCTATAAAGAGATTGCTATCTGAAAATGTACTTGATATCTAAGTATCTGTATTTGCGCATCCATCTGATGTACTATACTTCAATAGAAATGCAACACTGTGAGTTCGATTTCCATTTGTGTAACACAGTTTGGTTATTTTTGACCTGGTACATATAATTTCTGTCGTAATTTACCAGTAAAATATGTTACATACCTTGTTTAAATGTAGCATAAAAGTGTAGGTGTTATAAATCAATAGAATATTATGATTATGACAGTATGGGCATGATTTATTATATAATCGAACCTGATCATATTTCACCAAAGCCGCAGCTATAAAAAGCAAAATTTGGCATATCCTATTGCATAGTAATAAAATACAGTGGACCATTTTCCACTACATGAATTTGGTTTATTTTCCGTTGTATGAATAGAATAATTCAAGCACAACACCAACACCATGTATCATCTGCTTCAAGTACCTACTGAGTTCTTGTTTTCTAATCTTTAGTGTTGTTATAGCCCTACTGCGTAAATTCGCTAAACTGGCAATTTCCCACATGCTGTTATTGTAATGCACATCATGTCCAACAGGAAATTTCTTGTAATATTCCACCGGACAACATTGGACAACATTGACGTACAGCAACACAGTCTGTTTGAGGTAACAAATGGACTCAAAATTGAAAATTAATTCAATACAATTGAAATTTTTGTCTAAGAAATCAATAATTATTTCAAAAGAAGGGCATTTCAAAATTAAGATGAAATTATTTATCATTTCTTTTCAATTAATTTAAATGGGGCGAAATGTCAGGGGCCAGGGCAGATACAGCTATTTTAATTACAGTTCTCATACATATGTGGACACCATGTATGAGAGGGTTAGTATACATCAAGTGCTGTTAGTTTAAATTCCTTTCCCCGATATTAAAGCTGAACTGGTGTTAGTATGTTTGATTTTCGTTTGGGAATGTTTCATCAATTCTTATTGTCAGTTTTCAGTTCTAGAATGGTTTTAGCTGAAAATTAGCATTGATTTACAATTTCTTTGTATAATTTTCTGATATTAACGAATTTACTTTTTTTAAATTCAAGAACTTGCCAGATCTTTAGTAGTGGAACTAAGTAGATGTACTGTGGAAAATCGAAAAATGTTTCAATTTTCATTAAGCGCCATTTGTTAAATAAGCGAAACTATATTCTATTAAAAAAATCAAAAAAGGTCAAAATATTCCAAGCCTTTTTAATTTTATTAATTTTTTAAGCAACTTAGTACTAAATTACTCAAAATTGCTTTTAAAATTCTGTAAAAATTGGAAAAATTATCCGATTTTCCTTAAGCGCCATTTGTTAAATAAACCATACCTACTATATTCTACTAAAAAATTCAAAAAATGTTAAAATATTCCAAGCCCTTTTGATTTTATGAATTTTTTAAGCAACTTAGTCCAAAATTACTCAAAATTGCTTTTAAAATTCTGTAGAAATTGGAAAAATGATTCTATTTTCCTTAAGCACCATTTTTTAAATAAACCATACTATATTCTACTAAAAAAATCAAAAAATGTCAAAATATTCCAAGCCGTTTTGATTTTATCAATTTTTTAAACAACTTAGTCCAAAATTACTCAAAATTGCTTTTAAAATTTTATAGAAATTGGAAAAATTATCCGATTTTTCTCAAGTGACATTTGTTAAATAAACAAAACTATATTCTGTAAAAAAAATCAAAAAGGGAAAAAATATTCCAAGCCCTTTTGATTTTATGAATTTTTTAAATAATTTAGTCAAAAATTCTAGAAAGTTTGTTTTAAAATTCTGTGGAAAATCGAAAAATGTTCCGATTTTCCTTAAGCGCCATTTGTTAAATAAACCAAACTATATTCTATTAAACAAAATCAAAAAAAGTCAAAATATTTCAAGCCGTTTCGATTTTATGAATTTTTTAAGCAACTTAGTATAAAATTACCCAAAATTGCTTTTAAAATTCTGTAAAAATTGGAAAAATTATCCGATTTTCCTTAAGCGCCATTTGTTAAATAAACCATACTATATTCTACTAAAAAAATAATAAAATGTCAAAATATTCCAAGCCGTCTTTTGATTTTATGAATTTTTTAAGCAACTTAGTCCAAAATTACATTAGCCACAAATTATAATTTACTTTTTTAATATTTTTATCTACGACTAATATATAATATATGTATTATATTTGTGGTTCTTGCAATATAATGAATCTCATTATTCCATATAAATTCCATTATTCCATACTTGTAAACCAATGAAAAAATAGTATAACAATCACAATTTCTGTGAAATTGAAAATAGCCATGGAAACCATGACAAACAAAATGTCAGTGTAAATAAATAATTGTCAAAATACTGATAGTGTTGTACGTGTTGTGTCATTTTATAATGGAAAATGTGGAAAGTGATATTGAAGATGGATTTTCGTCGTAGATAAAGTATAGTATACAACTCGCTATAATGGCTATTATTCCCTCGGATGTTACAACACTCGCTCACTTCGCTCGCTCGAGTTGTAAGTTTCATCCTCAGGAATAATAGCTTTCATTATAGCGTCGTAGTATAATAGTTATTTATATTATAAGTGGGATATGAACATCATTAACATAAGAGTCTGGAAATTGCAGAACGAGTCGTAGACGAGTTCTGTAATCAGACGAATATGTTAATGTGTGTATATCCCACGTGTAATATACAAGATTTTATCTTCTACCGTCCAAATAATTAAAAATGAATTTTGAATTTATCTCCAGCGACATTGCTCAGTAGTTGTTGTCAAGTTGTCGTACTGGACTATCTAACCTAAGTTGTGTAAAAACTAGCCAGCGCTACACAACAATGAATTTGAATCATAAATTTTCAAATAATTAAACAATTTATACACCAAAAAATCTGGGACGTGAACCGTGTTATATTTATTATTAAAATATAAAACTAATTTATTATAAAATAAAACAAAACATTTTTTCAGTTATCTAACGTGAAGTTAGGGTTTTTTCTAGGTAGATACGCTATTATAAAATTCTCCAGGTTTCAAAAAATCAAACTTAAGAGTATGAAGTGTCATTACTCAATGTTAATAACAAATTTTAAAGAATTAAACAATATATATTATATTATAATTAGACATTTACAAATATAAACTTTCCTATAAAGATACTAAATTGTAAAAATTGTGTTATAAATACTTGTAAGAAAGAATTTTCTTGTTGAAATTTCAGTGTGGTAATGATTTCTTTAAAACACATGTTGCGTAATAATCTGACTTACCTTACTCAAATAAATGTCAAATCAAGGCTATTATGAATTGGTAGTAGATAATATACTATTATTTTCTGAAGACAACTGATATTGCAGGAGTTTCTTGCCACTTTCAGCAAAGATCCCACCATTATTATCCAATTCGTGATTAATTTGTCAATTCATCAGTTGATGAAAATATCACAAAACTCTAGAACGTAGGTACCCACTAGTAAAAATTTTATTACACCTTAGCTAAAGTTGAACGGTCGGTCATTGCTGCCAGGCACTCATTAAAAAGGATTAATATACGCCATTTCAGGATGAAAGTAACGTAGCTTAAATGCAAATCCACACATTTAATCTAGTCCAGATTATAGACTAAAGCAATTTGTATAACTAGTCCTGTCCTCTGCGTAGTCATAATTAGTGGAAAGACTCAATAATTTACCATGTGAAATTATCATACTTTCCTGTTTATAACGGATGAGTGGCAATGGCATTCTGAAATGTTTCACTAAGGACTAAAGAAAGCCTGAAAGTGGGAATGAGGGGATGAACAAGAACCAGTCCGTGTTAAATCACTGAACACCACGATTAACTCCATAAATCAGTGTTACTAACATTGCGTGGCGCATTTTTATAGACCCATCTCCAAGCCCACAATTCCCGAGTAATCGAATTTTTTAGCAATTACTGTAGGATTTATATTGGTCAATCTTCCAACACATCCACTTTTATCTGTATACATATTGAGTGGATTAATAAGGACAGTGTACTTAGTTACACAATGTTTTGTATTTACATGGTAGATACATTTTTAATTAAATTCAATTCCATCAAAAGAGTTCGCATTGCATTAAAAATAAAGTAAACAAGCGAAAAATAATTGCCATTCAATAATTCAAATGTAATTTGTCCTGTGGAATAAGGGGGTATGTAAAATCAATGAATAAATATTCAGTCGACAACACTAGCTTGAGTTTGAAATATTTTTGTGTAATTTTATGTGCTGAATAATACAGAGGAAGCAAATGTTGCAAAAATATGCTAGTATATAGCAAACTTTTTACTACTTATGTAGGAGTACTAATTATTATTTATGAAGGCTTAAGGGTTTTTTCTTTCATATACCAGAGTAGAGTACGATCAAATTTGTAGGTATTATTATCTCAAAATTAATAAAACCTTATAATGTTGGGATAGCCGCTCGGATTTAAATAAATTCGTAAACTTTGTTTAAATAACTTTAATTCATAACACAATTCACAGCACAAAATTCACGAATTGTCATCTTCCTTCTCCCTTTTCACCAACATAACAGTTTGGTGTTTACATGCTACCAACATTGTCTATGAGAGTAAATTAATAATATTATGTAAAAATTTTACTTAAAAAAGTCATTTTCAAAAGTTCTTGTGGAAACCTACCATAGACAAGTTTTTGGAGTTCTGCTGTTTATAATGTGGAGGAAGAAACGTTGAAACTGATTAATAATTTAATTGATTAAACAGTAGTGTGACCCAATTTTTTTACTTTGAAGTACGTTACTATCTACGGGGTATGAAAGAAAGTCGTCTTTTTTTTCTCATACTTTATACCTACCGAGATTCCAAAATTTTTTAAAAATATTTTTGATGTCCATTTTTTTAGTCCCTGGTTAATGAGGAAAAAACCAATTTCTCAAAAATTTTATATCCCTCTTACTTTATAAGATACCGAATTTTTTATTAAATTAAATATTGTTGAACAGCTTTTTGCAATAATAATTATGCTGCCATTTTGAAAGCAAATGTCATCATGTGATATGTCGATAAAAAAGTAAAATCTAATTATTAAGGAAAAAAAGGTACAGGATTGTTTTAAAATTTTTTGAAAATTAGTAGGTGGTCCTTCCGGTGAAACCAGAAGTGTCATTAGATTGTTTTAAACGTCAAAATGAATATTCCTTTCAACAATCAAGCCATGCCAAATTTCAAATTAATACACTTAAATGTAACAAAATGATGGGGGTTGTAAAACGATTTCGTGGCCACCCGGTATACACGGATATGAGCAAATTTTTGAAAAAGTGAAAACCCGTTTCGAGGATATAAGTCACTTAAACCGACGGTGAACATAAACAAACTAAATTCAATTTTATTCCATTAAGAAAATAGCCTCAAAAAATGAATTAAAAAAATTTACCAATTAGCGAACGTGTACCCATTTTTGATAAGCCACTGGTTACCAATAAATTAATGTAAGTACAAATAATGTACTTTTTATAAGAAAGCCATTCATAAGGTATCATACTCAACTGCAGAGATGGGTTCTTACAAAACACAATATGGCCGAACGACAAAAAACAAAGTTTTCAGCAAAAATTCGGTATCTTATAAAATAACAGGGATATCAAAAATTTGAGAAAGGGGTTTTTTTCCCATTAAGTAAGGACTAAAAAAATCTACCTACATCAAAAAAATATTAAATAAATTTTGTGGAATCTCAGTAGTTATAAAATTAGATAAAAAATAGACGACTTTCTTTCATACCCTGTAGATAGTAATGTACTTCAAAGTAAAAAAATCGGGTAACATTATCGTTTTCTCAATTAAATTATCTCTGAAATCCTGAAAACCGCATGTTGATATCTTTTCTATTTTTCAAAATATTTGACTTTAAATTCAACCTAAAAATTCGCTTGGTACGTTTCATTTGGCCAGCAGTGTAGTTGTGCTTTTGCTGATAGAAGAAAGAATCACATAAAAGATGAGACGTCAGGTATGCACGCACAAGTGGAGATGAAGAGGCCTGACTAGAGGAATAACGACGATTCAGCATTGACATATTTATAATATGTTAACCGTCTAATTTTTTAGTTTTAGAGCAAGAAAAACTTTTTTTACAACCGGAACTTTCACTATAATCCGATAAAGCTCCCACTCCTTTTGACCTTCATGTTATTTTTAGAACAAAAACAGTATTAAACCTTTTACATCTCCATGAGAAATCCTAGCAATAATCTCCAAAACATTTTCCTAACAGCAGGGACTAGTAAATAGAGACGGGCTATTAATCCTAGAATTACCTTAAGGATGCCTATGGCATCGAGAGCATTCTATGTATAAATAATTTAGAGCAGATAAAGGATTTCCAGGAATTACGCAGCCAATAAAGCAAGACTATTGTCAGTCTACTAAACACTTCTTGATCCTGTAAGACAAATTGAAATCGAAGTATGAGTTAACTGCAGGCTGCAAGGCATTGCACCATAAATTTAAATTGGATAGGTTACACTAATAATTAACAAACTAACCAACATCGAAACTTGTACACAAATTATAGTGTAATTTAATATTCGAGATGTATTGTCGCTAAAACTTAGCAATGAACTGAAATGTTGATGCGATGTATGCTGAGTTATATTTTATATTAGCATCTATTTATTGAAGCTCACGGAAATAAGTGGTTGCTGGGCATGTTATACATTTGCACAAACGATTCGCCTGGTATAGAATATCAATTGAACTGTGATATCGTCCGTCCAGCTTAATACCGAACACTGTTAATGCTATATCTCTGTACTGGCGTCTATTTTGTGTATGGATGCGATACTGTTCTGTATAGTGACCCCAATTTTCCTCCATTGCAATATCAGACACGTTTTCAAATTACCATACAATATAGTTTTGTTTGTTTCATTTTTAAATTTTGTTTGAAATATAAATTTCTGTAGGTAACTAAAAATGGAAAACAAATCTAGATTGTAATTATAATGAAAAGGCACCATCACGTAGAATTTTCATTTAACTTTACCCAAATGAGGATGATTATATTACGGTTCTGAATTTCCAGCAAATTACAGGATTCAATAGTTTAGCGAAGCTGTTAGATGATAACAGCTTAGAGGGCTCTGACTTTTTGACATTTGACCCATGGAAACCGGCCGGTTAACGACCGCGCGAATACGCAAAGTGCATAATATTAACATAGTCAATTGTGGATGCACAACGTAGACTTTGCTGTACGTTTATCATTAATAGTCAAGTTTTGTCAACATTTACTGTAGGTACTGGTAGTGGTAGTGACAGTTCCCTTTATAGTGTAAAAGTGAAGCTAGCTTCTGCTTGTAGGTCTGTTAATCTAAATAAAAAATCTCATCATCGAATTTTAGTTTTCCTCTTTAGGTTCTTCATCGCATCTTTAGGATTAAACATAAATTGTATAAGTCACAAACCTATTAATTAATGTATTTTAAATTATCCCCAAAAAAAAAATCTTACTTCCAGTTCTCTTTACTCAAAAATGGACTTTAAAGGGAGTGAAACGTCTATTATCTATAATACATAACTATTTGTTTATTTATGGAGGAAAGTGTACCTTCTCCCTTCTACCAAAGGAAGAGCAGACGCTTTATTCCAAAAATTTCATAGACCTATCTATTAAAAAATCCCATTTATCAAATATTGGGAATCGTGCCTGTCCGTAGATAATAATAATATTTTCTGTATCTTTATATACCTACAACATTTCTACAAGATTTCTGTGATGACAAACTCAATTGAAGTTTTATTTGCTTGATTCTAATAATATGATTTCAGATTTCTATATGTATTTATTTCAGTTGACCAGGAACAGTCAGCGCGTAGCTGAATTTGGCAAGAAAGGGCCTGGGGGTTTGATCTCAATTCTGTACTAAGATACCTATCCTTTGCCACAATGTCACAAACGATTATTGTCACATATAACTCTAAAGTTGTATTAGTATCTGGCGAGAAATTGTAAGAACATGCGTGATACTAGCTTTAAGTAGGAGACAAGAGTTATTATTAAAGCGTATAATATTCTACATAAAAGGACTATGACCTGCACTTTGTCCCTTGTAGCAGTTCATTTTATGGAACATTACTTTAATAAGGGTACAATTTCAGTTTTAGCATTATTTTAATGCACATGTTTGCTCAAATTATTTTAAAATGTCCACACTTACACCTGAAAAACGCTTCAGCAAAAGCTAAATACAAAGACGCCAGACATTGGCCGCTGAAATTGAGGTATTGGGGATGGTGTCAGTGATCTGGTCGTGTAAACCTGGCTTTTGATCATTTGATCTTTGACAAGAACAGAATTCCTAAAATTTGTGTTTATATAAATATACAGGGTGTCCCAGTTTATATCGTCAGGATTTCACCAGTCGATAGTTTAGCGAAAATTAAAGGTGCTTTGTCTAATAAACTATGGTCGAATGTTGCTTCCTTTTTGATGTACAGGGCATTAAAGAAAATACATTATTTTAAATAATTTGTTATAAATCAATAACAAAAAAAGTTAGTCTTCTGAAATTTTGCATAGATCTTTTTTTGTATTCTCTTATTAATAGTGGTTGCAACTATTTTATTTAGAACACAGAGGCGTGCGTACGGGTTCCTTCAAAAACATTTTATTGAATAAAACGTACACCACTGTTTTTTTTGCAGCACCAATATGCAGAGAGTATTTTCCATTCAACTTAGAAACTTTTTTGTATCTTACAATTTCTTGATAACGTAACTTTTTTTTTCTTATTTATTAAAGAGGTTCTTCCCTATTAGATTTCCGAAAAAAGCATCAGTACAAAGTTGTAGAGAAAAATATTTCCTACAACTTTCCTTTTAATATTTTTTTGATATTGTCAATATTTAAAAAGATATTCAATAAATAAGTTGCAAATTTTAGGAAAATTTTCTCTAGTCAGGTACTACTTACTAAACTACTACTTACTACTCTTTCCCCAAAATTTTCAACTTATTTGTTGAATAACTCTTTAAATATCGACAATATCAAAAAATGTTTAAAAGATAAGTTGTAGGAAATATTTTTCTTTACAACTTTGTACTGACTCTTTCGAAAATTTAATAGGAAAAAGGTTATTCAATAAACAAAAAAATCCAACCCTTAAATGAGGGCTGGTGAAGGAAGGGCGAGGTCTACGAATACACAAACTCAGTTTTAAACTTTCAGGGTGACCCTCTAGAAGATTCTACAAAAATTGGCTGTAGGGTAACAAAAGTCTATTTGAAGCCATTTTTTCTCTCTATTTACTGTACTATTTAGGTTATTTTGAGTTAAGTTATCAAAAATTTATAAGATACGAAAAAGTTTCTAAATTGAATGGAAAATACTCTCTGTATATTACTGCTGCAAAAAAACCAGTGGCGTACGTTTTATTCAATAAAATGTTTTTGAAGAAACCCGTACGCACGCCTCTGTGTTCTAAATAAAAGAATTACAAACACTATTAATAAGAGAATACAAAAAAAAGATCTATACGATATTTCAGAAGGCTAACTTTTTTTGTTATTGATTTATAGCAAATTATTTAAAATAATTTATTTTCTGTACGTCAAAAAAGAAGCAACATTCGACCATAGTTTATTAGACAAACCACCTTTAATTTTCGCTAAACTATCGACTGGTGAAATCCTGACGATATAAACTGGGACACCCTGTATAAACCAAAAAATTATAAAAATTTAAGTTGTTTCAGTAAAATTTTCAAATATTGCAAGTTTCGTATGTCTGCAATATTTATTACTGAAATATTCTTTCATGGCTTAGAAAATTTAATTTACATACTACTGTACGAGTATATACTGAAGTATACATCTGATGATATATAATAAAAATACAAATAAATATAAAGAGCACAGTAATAAAGAGAACAGCTTTTCCTAGATCTGGATCTTTGCTGGCTGCAGTTAATATTAGTTGAAATATATGTAGTTTTTTCTTTCTCAAACTGAAAACTAGGAAGACAGATATATCACTGTAATACCAGGAAAGATGTAGCTCATAAATCGTTGATCTTTTATGATCTACGACACAGTTAAACGTTGTGTGTTCTTTAGTTTAATAAATAACCTATGTTATAAAATCTCTGAGGCATAATGTTTGTCTTTAAACTAGAAGTTGGGATTGTAGCCGGTAAATTACTAGATTATCCTGTTCCTTGTAAGTGCGGGAATTTCATGCCAGCAAAGTCTGGACGACAGTTAGGTAAGTTGGCGGAATGTTACCACCGCCGATAAAGTGCCAGTGTTAAACCGTTATACCTCTAACTAGAAGTTCGTTGTCCTTTAATAAAACTACCTTCAATCACCACAATTTATAAGGTTACGATAATATCTAGAAGCCATCGTTTTTTTTAATGTAGATTCTGTTACATTTTACTTATCTGAATTTGAATTGTGTAATTAACCAGTCCTTGATATGTGGCAGCCTATGAATATTTAATTTTAGGTACAGATTGTTGTATGCCATAAAATCGAACTAGGCGCCAGGGGGTCGATTCTCGAATCTCTATTACTGAATGTCGCATTCTACTTTAATGAAATCTCGATCAACATCGAGCGATCGAATTTAAAATAATGTATTTTCGATTGACGCATTCGGCAAATTTCAGTAGAATATGCATCGAGTATGGAATTTTCTTGTCGCATTGGAGGGTTGTAATAATTCTAATAATGTGAAAAGGGAAATTTTACATTATCTCATCGAAGTATCTCAATTTCTAATAGACTACCTACTTAACAACCATTTCAAAAGATTTAAGAGGTTAGATATGCAAATGAAGCCAATTTGAGGTTTCTAGATATACAGGGTGGGCGAAATCCGAAGGATATCTACCATAGTAATCTCGTTTGTTTTAAAAGATAAAGTTAAATTGAGACAATGTTGTGTATAATTACAATATCTTAAAAATTTTTATAAATCTTAGAGCCGTTTGCCACGAGGCTAATTTTAGTACAAAATTTAATACTATTTATGCGCGCGCAGATTTGGTTGAAAAATTAATAATAAACAATAAGTCTAAAGTAAAACTCTTCTGTACTGCACTGTACACTACTGCACCGAATTTACGCACATTTAGTCAGATTGTATACGAGCCCTAACAACTAAACAAAACAAAAGTAAATTTGATTGTTTTTTTCCATATGCGCAAAAGTTATCTAAATTAACTTCCATAATATTGATGTTTTTTTTTTGTTATAATGCCAACATTTAGTTATATAAAAACGTAAATTTCGTAAAAATCCGCTCGGCGGTTCCAAAACTGTGGCACTTGAACCCAGCAGGATGGGAAAATTGTAGAAACAAAGAATTATTATTTTCAAAACGTTGGATCTAGTTGTCGGATTTTGATGAAATTTACTTTATTGCAAAGCTGGATGTTGGTTTTCTTTACAAAAAAAGTTACACAAGTTTTTGTTTCGTGATTTTAGGCATTTATCGGTCCTTTAAAGTTTCACGTTTAAAAATGATAAAATTTTCTAGTAACTGTTTTAAAGAATCACAGTTTTGAAACCGCTGGTTGGATTTGTGTCAAAATACATTTAAATCAAAGCTCAATAATCGTACTATATTGAAAAAATCCTGAAATGTTAATATGATTTTTTTTGGATTTTTTTCGAGTTTCACAGTTCACTTTTCAAAAAACGTGTTTTTTGAGGGTGCTACCTACATTAAAATAATCACAGTTTTGGAACCACTGGTTGGCTTTTGGTAAAATTTACTTTATTGCAAAGCTGGATGTTGGTTTTATGTACAAAAAAATCCCCAAGTCTTTATTTAGTCATTTTAGGCATATTTCGTAGCTTTAAAATTGCACTTGAAAAATGTGACGTAATTTTCTAACGACTGTTTTTAAAAAATCACAGTTTTGGAACTTGGGGAAAACGACATAAAGGTGCTTTCATGGCCCTCATCCAGTCCGGACTTAAATGTCATTGAAACTCTTTGGCATAAAATTAAACGTATTCTACGCAATAATCCATCAAGAACCATTGGGGACTTAAAGGCCAAAATAGAAGAAATTTCGGACAGTTTCACGCCAGAATTGTACCAAAATTTGATAAATACAATGCCTACTAGAATACCGGCAGCTATTAAAGCAAAAGGAGACGTAACCTCTTATTAATGGTCCTAAATTAAAAAGTATCCTAACATTTAGTTGCAAATTCATTTTGTAAAGTTTGCTAATTATTAAGGTTAAAATATTGTTAAATCCAATAAATAATTTTCTTCCACGCATAATATTGTTATTAAGGCTTCATCTTATTGTATTGTTAGGTGTTTACTAATTCTTTGCGTAAAATTTCCAGCTCTCCTTTCATACTTCAAAAATTTACTTTTGGCCGAACATTTAGTTGTTAGGGCTCGTACAAGAAAATAGAACATGCTCTAATTTATTGTAACATTTTTACTAAATCTGCGCGCGCATAAATAGTATTAAATATTGTACTAAAATTAGCCTCGTGGCAAACGGCTCTTACATACATATTATAAAAGTGAAAATTTGTCCTCTATAAAAATCTACACCGTTGTAGATATCGACGCCAAATTTTTTGTGAATGTTCTTTCGGCTTCCACGCGAGTCGTAAAAGTAATGAGAGTTTTTTATTTTGCGCCGTTTTTTCAGGTAGGTAATATTTATTACAATTTATATATGACAAAAACACATTCAAGTCTTCAGCGCCGTTAATATAAAAGTGAATGTTTGTCCTCTATAGAAATCTACACCGTTGTAGATGTGGAAGCCAGCATCGTGGATTCGCGGTCGCCGCCAAGCATTTTTAGTAGCATTTAGAAAATTTTCTATTTATCATATGCATTACCTATGTTATAAAATCTTATAACTTCATTAGCTATATTAAAAAAGAACTTGTATGAAATATTTAGGAGGTACTTCAGTAGGTATTTACAAATTCCTTTAAAAAACCTCGTATATTGTAAATTCTTCAGATTTTAAACATAATGTGTTATACTCATGTTGTAATAGAATATGAAGGAATGACAGATGTAGAAACAGATAACTAAGTTGAGATAGAATTGTGGCCGCTGGTTGTGGAAGGACTATGTCCCAGAAATATGAGAGTGGTGTCACTCGGGTGGAATGAAGTACTCCCTAAGGACACTACGACGCCGTTGTCCTATATGGTCCCGTTCTTGCACATCCAATTCGAGCCAAGGTAAGCAAGTTAACTTGGAATGAAAAACGATTAAGATTTACTGCCACTATAAGTAATTTATTCTTATTGCAATTCTTTTAACGTTCGTTTTTTAATCTTTTGTGTTTTTGCGCAGGATCTTATTTTTGATAAATCTTAATGATTCCGGCATGTAATTCAACAGTTAATTTTTATGCTGAAAGTGTACAACTTCATAAAACTTTTTTCGTACATTTCCCCCTGAAAAAAATTATGCTACCAAAACCAAGTAATATTAATAAAAGCACGAAACGGTTGGAATATAAAAATGTAATATGCCAACGAAATTATATAATATAAGTATTAAGTTGATACCGGAGCAAGTTTTAAGCTGATGATGTTTTCCTTTCTACATTTAAAATTTTTATCCCACAATAATATTATCATAGGTAATACGACTTTATTATCAATTGTAATTATGGTTTGTATAGTTATCAAAAGTACGTATATCTGTTATCGACATTTTGTCGATGCTTGAGGGATCGGCTGTGCAGAAGCAAAAAATATCACCAGATCCATCTTAAAACTTTTCAAAACATCTGTGACTGCCAGGCATTCGAAACTTGTATCGAAAGTATAATCTTCTATACATTATGAAAAATTTTACATTATTTTAAAAGTATTTTACCTCCATATAATGTGTGTTGTAAAAGTTTTACTACATAATCAGCTTGTTTTGTGTTTGTACATTTATTTCCAGGAAATAGCCGAAAATATTTTAAAACTGTTATGTGTATACATATAAAAATCTCAGAGCAACAGCATACAATTTAATTGTGTACAAAAAAACTAAAACACCATGATATACCTAATTATTAAATTTTACATGTGGTAGAACCAAGTTTACAAATGTAGGTACTGCAATTAAGTAAGCATAATCTTCTGTGTACATTTTATCATTAAACAAAAGATTAAAACGTCATTCCTAATTAAGTTTTGTGAATTAGAATAAAGTTTGTAATTTATCTTCTAATTTAATATGCAACTAACGTGGCTACATAAATTTCGAAAATAAACCTTAGTGCAGAATGTTAATTACTTTTAAAGCTACTTCTTATTTAGAAAGCAATCTTGAGTCTCTGAAGTTATTGCCCAGAACATAAAAAGTGGAGATTTGTATTACGGGCAGTATTTTACATCGTTTAAAAGATCGTTAACCACTTGGAAAGTTGGAATCGACATTTCATAGGTTCAGGAATGTTTAAATATATGAATGCAATCTTCGAAATTTTTCTAAATTTTGAAAATGGTTTAGACGACATGAAATAATATAATCCTTAAACAAAAATATTTCCTTAATGAGATAAGGGGTGTATTCTTTTTTATTTACCTGTTTTGAATATATAAATTTCTATTGTTCTTATTTAAGGAACTTCATCTGGTTCTTGATCTTTGAAGCCACAGGATGGATTACTCAGTCTCTAATTCTAAGTTTTTCGTTTTTAAAGGATATTTTTTAGATATATAGGGGAGTGCTTGACCTACAACCCTTCGTGTTTTTGTTTAATTCTTTTGTTATTTTTTGATACTTAACGAATTTGATAATTTTTAAATTATGGAAGTAGTGGCATTTAATTTACATTTAAAACGATGTTTAATAAATATTGTTACTATAATATACGTACTTCCTATATACCTATTATTATATTATTCATTAATTAAATTATTATTATTATAAAATTATAAATTTAAATATTAAAATATAATTTGGTTATTTCATTTGTTGCAATTGAATAATACAATGAATTCATATATCGTTAACATAGTTTAGATTATAACAATGAGTTTCACATAAAATTGTTTTTATTTCATTCAAAATGTGGGTATGTAAAGTTTGAAAGTTTCTGCAAATTATCCACCCTAAACGCGAATAAATGTTTTAATCATAGCTTTACTTCTAATATTCCAACTGTATTGTTAGAATTTAACAACAAAATTTAAACTATGTGTCGTAATTAAATTATAAAATTTAATTATTAAACTAATTTACGACACAAAATGTGGACATTTCCATTAGTATGGATCCAATTTTAAAATATCTTTCAATAAATATGCAAATACATAGTGAATGGTTTGTACGTTTCAAATGTAATAAGGTATTTTTTACACGATTACATAAATTGCATATCATGTATGAATTCTAATAGTTCCGTAGATTTATGGCCACCTATTTTTGAGAAATTTTATAGAAATAATTCTAATTCTAAAATATATTTTGTTGAAAATACTGTTATAAGAAAAGCCTATTATACAGGGTGTCCCAGTTTATATCGTCAGGATTTTACCAGTCGATAGTTTAGCGAAAATTAAAGGTGGTTTGTCTAATAAACTATGCTCGAATGCTGCTTCCTTTTTGACGTACAGGCCATTAAAGAAAATAAATTATTTTAAATAATTTGCTATAAATCAATAACAAAAAAAGTTAGCCTTCTAAAATTTTGCATAGATCTTTTTTCTTTGTATTCTCTTATTAATAGTGGTTGCAATTATTTTATTTAGAACACAGAGGCGTGCGTACGGGTTTATTTAAAAACATTTTATTGAATAAAACGTACGCCACTGGTTTTTTTGCAGCACCAATATGCAGAGAGTATTTTCCATTCAATTTAGAAACTTTTTCGTATCTTATAATTTTTTGATAACTTAACTCAAAATAACCTAATAGTACAGTAAATAAGGGAGAAAAAAAGGCTTCAAATAGACTTTTTTTACCCTACAGCCAATTTTTGTAGAATCTTCTAGAGGGTCACCCTGAAAGTTTAAAACCGAGTTTGTGTATTTGTAGACCCCGCCCTTCCTTCACCAGCCCTCAATTAAGGGTTGGATTTTTTTGTTTATTGAATAACTTTTTTCCTATTAAATTTTCGAAAAAAGTGTCGGTATAAAGTTGTAAAGAAAAATATTTCCTACAACTTATCTTTTAAACTTTTTTTGATATTGTCGATATTTAAAAAGTTATTCAACAAATAAGTTAAAAATTTTGGGGAAATAGTAGTAAGTAGTAGTAGTAAGTAGTACCTAATTAGAGAAAAATTTCCCTAAAATTTGCAACTTATTTGTTGAATATCTTTTTAATTATTGACAATATCAAAAAAATATTAAAAGGAAAGTTGTAGGAAATATTTTTCTCTACAACTTTGTACTGATGCTTTTTTCGGAAATCTAATAGGGAAGAACCCTTTAATAAATAAGAAAAAAAAGTTATCAAGAAATTGTAAGATACGAAAAAGTTTCTAAATTGAATGGAAAATACTCTCTGCATATTGGTGCTGCAAAAAAAACCAGTGGTGTACGTTTTATTCAATAAAATGTTTTTGAAGAAACCCGTACGCACGCCTCTGTGTTCAAAATAAAATAATTGCAACCACTATTAATAAGAGAATACAAAAAAAAGATCTATGCAAAATTTCAGAAAACTAACTTTTTTTGTTATTGATTTGTAGCAAATTATTTAAAATAATGTATTTTCTTTAATGCCCTGTACATCAAAAAGGAAGCAACATTCGATCATAGTTTATTAGACAAACCAAATTTTCGCTAAACTAAAGACTGATGAAATCCTGACGATATAAACTGGGACACCCTGTATACAAATAAAAAAATAGCAATATTTTTATTAAACTGCGGTAAAAATAAAGCTATTTCTGAGGTAAGGCGAAGCAATCTTATCTCAAAACACAGAAACGGTGGTAATTGTCTTTTCCTCGTATTTGTCTTGCAGAGTTCAAAGACCTTTGCTCTAAAATGGAATAGATTCTGTTGTCCTTTATAGATTTTCATATAAGCGGCAAATTAGTTGGTGATAAAATATGAATGAATGGCAGGCTTTCAGTAAAATCCAATAAAAACGTATTTGCCCACATTCTTTTTTCATATCCACAAACAGACAATATTGAGTTAAAGAAAATGTATTCATATAAATTCAGTTCTAATGTAACTCTTATATTCGGTTCATTTTAAAAACGGTTATATGTATTTCACAATCATGTTTCTTTTCATGCTGTCTTGGTAAAAGCTTTGTCCTGCTAGATAAAGAGTATTCACGTGTCTCTTTGTATTCCCGATCAATGTAACACCAGATCCTTCTATACGAGAGCTCAGACAGTTTCCTATTATCCTATTGATATCCGAATTGATATTACATCCTCTATAGCTCTGCCGCTAGCTTTACAAAATTATAATAAAAACCCAACTTTTCATATCAAATTCAACTGTAAATTGACGACTTTCAAGATTACTTACTTGCCACGAAATATTCAAATATAAATCTAAAAGCTTGAATTTGATTACTCTGGCAGCATTGGCTATAAGCCGACTGAATTACAAGATGAATAAGTTTAGTATGTACAATCATTGTAACTTTAACGGAATTGTGGCACATTTGGTCATGTATTTGCTTTGAAATTATATCCTGAATTCGTTAGGCTAATCTATTATCGTGGGTATAGCATTTAATCTAATCCTTTGCACTATACGTATTATTGACCGAAATAATGGCATAGAGTACGAGGATAACTCTCCAAGCTAAACCTCTGGCAATCTTGCCCTGATGGTTATAAAAGAGAAATACACATTCGGGGAGGAAGTTAAAGAGGCAGAAATAGACTGTAACTTTGCATATCAACTTTTAGAGGAAAAGCAAAAGTGTTGATCTCTAAAAACAACATTTTTACATCAGTAACTGCATAAAAATGAGGGTTAAATCCATAAAATCTACGGTTTATAAGAACGAACAACGCTTTTAGTTCTATAATTATTCCTGTATATTTTGGCATATGTATATTTGAATTTTCAATAGACAGCTCGTCATACTCGTAGAGACAAAGATAGTGTGACAAGCTGTCTACTGAAAATAATTCTGCTATATCCATATAAATTTTAAGAAATGTAGAAAATTTATATGTCTTAAATTTAACTAGATTGATATTTTTGAATTAATTCAATCTGATCTACTTTAACATGTAAAGAATTTTCGCAAAACCGAAGAACTTTTTTATAAAAAGGTCAAGGACTACATTAAACTATCAACCCATTTCATAATTCACAATTTTGAGCCATCCTACCCAATTAATGATTGATTCTTGTCGTATAGTTTATCGATCCTTGCCAACTTTTCTGTATTGGAATGAATTAACAAAGATTAAGCAAGAAGCAAACGTAATAACAATTTCTGGTTGCCCCACTTTATCTGAGTAAATTTTGGTCTGTCAACAATTTAGATTGAGAATGATGAAACAGCTTTTGTATTTTTTAAATAATAAAACATGTTATTTATTATTAATCATATCATATATACCCAAATACTCATTTAGATTATCCCCGCGCATAATAATCTCAATGTCAATTTGAAAAATCCCTAAATTCATTCGTGGGTAAGGTAATAAAATTCTCACCATCTGTTGTCAAAATGGAGGTATAATTTTATACCATTCCTATTATCGAAGCGGAAACTGCGTCCGGTCATTTAAAACAAATGGACCCAAATTTTATTGGGGTAATCCTAAAAGCACATATATCAAATTTTAATAGATACTTATCTGTAGATTGGAAAATATGACCGGGTTCAAAGCCAATATTATAATTCAGACCTTTTAAAAAGTCGTAACGTTTTACTGCGTAAACCGATTCAGAATAAGGTTGTTATTATTGAAATATTATTACTTAACAAACTAATTATGACTCGATTATATGGACTAAAATTATAAAACTAATTAAGGAACTTAAGATTATGGAGATTGAAAGATTGGGTGGAAATGAAATATGTAGGTACAATTTAGGTAACTTTTGCCAAGTTCTCCAAGAGAGTTTTATTTTATTACAACATGCACTGTTAAAAATTCAAAAATTTGTGTTAATTTATAAACACGGCTAATCTACAGGGTGTTAATGTGACAAGTTCCTACAATATTTTTCCGAAAGCTCATTAATATTGGGGTTACAAGGTCCCAAAGTTTTTTATTTTAATCAATTTTTTCCAATAACTTTTTTCTAAATTTTGATGATGCCCGATTGAAGAGCATCGAAAAATCTTCAAAAAAGATCCTCTGGTTGAATATCGATAAAACGAGTAGTTTTCGAGAAAAACGCTGCTCGATGCTCTTCAATCGGGCGTCATCAAAATTTAGAAAAAGTGCCTAACAAAAAAGTTCTGGGTCTTTATCCAAAGGTCAACGATTTACTTCAATTTTGGTGCAAGAATACAAATAAACATAAGTGATAAGTGTGCCAAATTTGAAACGAATTGGTAGACTGGAAAAAAGTTATTGGAAAAAATTGATTTAAAAAAAGAAACTTTAAGGCCCTGTAACCCCAAGATTAATGAGCTTTCGGAAAAATGTTATAGGAACTTGTTACATTCATTTAGAATCACCACCCGAGTTTTTTTCTTCTAATTTCCGGACATCCTGTATAAGAAAGTAGAAATAATAGTATATTATACAATGAATATTTAATGATAGCTATTACGACATGAGCTGTAAGAGAATGTCGTAATTAATACGAGTGTCTTAATAGTCATTAAATGTGAGTTGCATACACTATTTTTTCTATTTTACGACTAGTTAAAATAATGAAAAATAATAAAATAAATATTATATCATAAACTCAGAAATATCAGAAAATCAAAGTGAACTGTCAATTTTTAAATTTTAGATCTGTCAGATGTTCATGTGTTCATGGCAATATTTGATATTGACGGCATGTTGCAGTTCTATTGGTTATAAACTTGTATCGGAATGAAAAATCTGTATCGTAATGCATCTCATTACAGTACAGGTAGTAAAGCTCTAATAAATCAATTAAAGTATGGGAGTAGAAAAGTACATTATTGTACATCACATTTCAATTTCGTACACATAAGCAACCATCATGTTGTCCCCAACGCATTACCGAAAAGATTAATTTGCGTTAGTATGTAACCAACACTAAGTTAATTAAATCAAGGGGCTTTATTTGCTAATGTCAAATTATCAAAGCAGTAGCAGCAGGCAATCAATCTAGGTTAACTGGCAGTAGTGTTTTCCGATTTGAGGATATTGTGGTGTTTGATTTACCCGGAAGACCATTGTCTCTCGTTAAGGTCCTTTATCAAACATAATCGGCCCAGCCATATACCAATTTAAGCCGTTCACTGATTGTTTTACAAACGAACATCAAGGAAACAAAATACAAAAATAACTAAAATGTAATTACAACAAACAACCAGGTTCGCTGTTGCACTGATGATGTAGCTGGAAATTCGAATAATGAATCAGACGGTTATGCATATGAAAGCAGTGTTTGTGGTATTGAGTTTAATCTACGATTTATTATTTTCTGAATTCATACTGTAATGATGTTGTGTTTTATTCATCAGATGGATTAACGCCGTGTTTCTATGTACAATATACAAAATAATCATAATACGAGTAGGTAGGTATAGCTATTCATCTTTTACCGGGAAATTTCTAATTAAGCTTTGAGCCATTCAGATTTTGAACCTTTTGGGTACGTGTGATATCCGCAATGTGATTTTCATATCAATTATTAGACAAATATAGGTATTTAGCTATTTTATAGGAAAACTTTACTTCGTGTAATTAGTACAAAGAAAAGCAAGCTGAAATTACACAAACACGATGTGTATTAAAGTTTCACAATTATCCCCTAAAAAGTCCATAAAATGGTGCCCTGGTTTCTCCCCAAATTTTAGCCCCCCCCGATCGTGTGTTTTTGCTTATAACTAATTATTAGAAAAATTATTAGAGAAAAGGAGGAACTACGGCTAAAACTCCAACTTAGATGTTCTCTGCGAATTTTCTGACGAATCTCAAAACTTCCAGACCTCATTCACTTCTGATGTTTCTCTGAACTCTTTGTTAATCCCCTAAATGAAACTTTTGTTAGTCCTTTGAATCTCTCATTGGTCCTCTGAACCCCTTTATGTACTTCTTTTTGATCCACACCGGAAGTGAGTAAGATATGGAAGTTTTGAGACAGTACATTGGAAGGTACACAAAGAACTACTTCGCTAGAGGTTGGTGAATCCGCCAATCTTGTCTATTCATCTCCATAGCTCTTTGATTTTCCAGTTTATACTGATAAATTTATGTCACAGCCTTTCAGGCAGGGATCTATGACTTCCTCTTGGAGACAAGAAGTAAAGTAATGAAGCAATGGTCAGAGTAGACTATTGTTATGACTAGGTTGTCTTGATTCAAGAATGCGAAGATGCTCTCAAGAAGCTTGTCATATGTAATCAAGTACTGCTGGGTATTTACAAAGCAGTAATTTAAATCGAACCTTAACAATTAGTTCGATGAGACTATTGAGGAGTCATGGAGGGGACGTAGATGATGCAGAAAAGCTCAGATCTTTATGGGGAACATCCCATTATCTAATGTAGCGAAATTAGAAAATATGAGGTACTGAGAAGACTCATGTATGATGTCTTCGTTTCCAGCAAGCTTCACAGGGAAGGGTTTAGTTCCATTGTCATTGTGCATGTGAATTTAGTTTTAATGAACAAAAAATATTTGTTCAAATTACTAAATAGATAGTTATTGAAAGTAAATGTTTTTTTATGCTTGTAATATTCTGTTAGGCATTCTTCTTCATTATAATTTAACTTTTTAAGCGTTTCAGAAGATTTTGTCTTCATAGAACTGACTTCTGGATATACAAACTTTATTTTAAACCGTTACAACTTTCTTTATTTATCGTTCTCTACAATCATACTGGATGCGTCAATTTCAAGGCAATTACAAGTTTACCTTGTAATTTTATGAATTTTTCATTTCATTTATAAAAATCGTTCTGTTAATTTGCTTTTTTTGTACTTTACTTTTTTCCTGACAAAAGAATTTCTTGGTAAACTTTTAATATAAAAATCTGAAACTGTCTAAACATGTACAAACTTCAATAGCAAAGTTCTGCGCAGCACACAAAGTTTTTCCTTCAATACATACATTTTTTTATTTACTTTTTAATAGCAGTTATTTTTAAGTTTCACTAGAAAAACTCAAACATTGTAACTTCAACAGAGTGTAACGTTGTGAAATGACTTCTTTCTTGAAATTTTCGTGTGTGTTTTCTTTTGCGTACCAGTTGAAAGTTTTAACAGTTGCAAGTGATGCTTCGTATTTAACTACAGGACAAAGTTTTACTGTACTAAAAATATACCTTGTACAAGACTCTGTGATTTATTACTCTTTCTAAGGAGAGTTCTGCTATCTTTGTTTACTTCTTAATATTAAATATTTATTTAAGTTACAAGCGATGGTAATTTAAAGTTAAGGATTGTTTTTTACTAATTACAATCAAGATAGAATTATTTTATTTTAAATTTAAATTATACTTATATATTAAGCATTTTTACCAAGTCTCGTCTAGACAGATATAAATAAAAAACCTTTTATTGTGATAAAAGGTTGACTTTGACTCGCCTGATATAATATTTTGTTTATCACAGCCAACAGTAATTATGATTTAATTGTCTTTTCAACATTATTAAATTCTTACTGAGGGTAGAACGAGTACTTAATAAAATCCAAAGTCTGACAACAGCATTATTAAACAAGACATTACAAATTTAAACTGAGACTTATTCTTAATCACAATAGAATCGTATTAAATATTGATAAAAGGAAAATAATTCCATTTCAATCATCAAAAGAAAATCCTTATTAAAATTCGCATAACCCAGCACGAATATTTTAATGCAAATATAATTGGTCATTAGTCAAATAAAATAAGATATTTTGGGCAGAAACTTGAGATAAGAACACCCACTTTGAACTAAAGCAAGTCGAGTTCAAAATTAATCAATCAACGTACATCTCGTCTTTCTTCTACCATCAAGCATCGCGCCTAAAACTTCTCTAGTATGAAAAGAGGAACTTTACGGGATCTAAAATTCCAACACGTCAGTCTCAATGGCTGCCATTAATTAATCGTTCTTTATATATTAAGTAATGATCCACATTATAAATGCTACACTAAATTAGTGTGTGAAAGTGATAAGCAAGTCTGCAGAGTTAATTAGAAATGCTTCTGAAGCTGTGAGTAAACTTGAGAATAAATTACGAAAGGTACAGTCGATATAAAAGCAAGAAGTGGTTATTTTATTAATTTCTGTATTAAGTTTATTATAATAGATGTAATAAATTTTTTATTATGTAACAAATTTTTCTAATATACCTAACGTTAGATATATTTAAAATTAATATTGGTAATTAAATATTAATATAACATTAATTAGTGCATTATTGTTTGTACAACAATAAATTAATTAAAACAGTTTTTTGTAGATTATGGGTAAACAATGCATAAAAATTACAAAGCCATTAATAATAAAATACGAACTTTGTAAAGTACATAAAAAACTCTTGTTTGTAGTAGTTTTTTAACAAAATATAATTTTTCAATATTTAAGTGTACAATGCGGTGATTATGTAAATATTTGGACAGATTGAATGCTGTTTCATTTGGTGGCAACTAACAACAAAAAAGCTAAAATTATTTTGCATTATTGGTATTTTTCTATTATCAAAAATTACAATATTTTGTCTGATGTTATGTCGTAGGTAAATTATTATTTTAGACAAATAGCTTATGCTATCTTCCTAGACAATCAATAGGGTTTAGGCATATAATATTTAAGGGAATCGTGAAAAACCTTAAGGCCTTAAGCCAAAAGAAAGCTTGAGATAGAAAATTCACGTGATCACAGTAGAGTATTCGAGTTAAGGGAGAACTTAAGGTTGTTAGACTGTCTATCGAAAGCTACTTAGATTTAAAAAGGGCCAACCACATTAATGTTGTTTAAATTTTCCGCCAAGGATTTTCAGTTATAATTCTCTCCACTCAAAAATGGTCTATATAATTTTGACATTATACAAAGAGGAAGTGTCACTGATGTCCTGAATCAAGCGATTTTAGGTTCTACGAGCCCTAACAACTAAATGTTCGGACAAAAGTAAATTTGATTGTCTTTTTTCCATACGCGCAAAAGTTATCTAAATTAACTTCCATAATATTGATGGTTTTTTCTGTTATAATGCCTACATTTAGTTATATAAAAACGTAAATTTTGTAAAAATCCGCTAGGCGGTTCCAAAACTGTGGCACTTTAACACAGCAGGATGGGCAAATTGTAGAAACAAAGAATTATTATTTTCAAAACGTTGGATCTAGCAGTCGGATTTTGATGAAATTTACTTTATTGCAAAGCAGGATGTTGGTTTTCTTTACAAAAAAGTTACACAAGTTTTTATTTGGTGATTTTAGGCATTTATCGGAGCTTCAAAGTTGCACCTTTAAAAATTATAAAATTTTCTAGTAACTGTTTTAAAGAATCACAGTTTTGAAACCGCTGGTTGGATTTGTGTCAAAAAACATTTAAATCAAAGCTAAATAATCGTACTATATTGAAAAAATCCTGAAATGTTAATATAAATTTTTTTTGCATTTTTTTCGAGTTCCACAGTTCACTTTTCAAAAAATGTGTTTTTTGAGGGTGCTATACCTACATTAAAATAATCACAGTTTTGGAACCACTGGTTGGATTTTGGTAAAATTAACTTTATTGCAAAGCTGGATGTTGGTTTTATGTACAAAAAATCCCCAAGTCTTTATTTGGTGATTTTAGGCATATTTCGTAGCTTTAAAATTGCACTTGAAAAATGTGACGAAATTTTCTAACGACTGTTTTTAAAAAATCACAGTTTTGGAACATGGGGAAAACGACATAAAGGTGCTTTCATGGCCCTGATCCAGTCCGGACTTAAATATCATTGAAACTCTTTGGCATAAAATTAAACGTATTCTACGCAATAATCCACCAAGAACCATTGGGGACTTAAAGACCAAAATAGAAGAAATTTGGGACAGTTTCACGCCAGAATTGTACTAAAATTTGATAAATACAATGCCTGCTAGAATACAGGCAGCTATTAAAGCAAAAGGAGACGTACCCTCTTATTAATGGTCCTAACTTAAAAATTATCCCAACATTTAGTTGCAAATTCATTTTGTAAAGTTTGCTAATTATTAAGGTTAAAATATTGTTAAATCCAATAAATAATTTTCTTCCATGCATAATATTGTTATTAAGGCTTTATCTTATTATATTGTTAGGTGTTTTCTAATTATTTGCGTAAAATTTCCAGTTCTCCTTTCATACTTCAAAAATTTACTTTTGTCCGAACATTTAGTTGTTAGGGCTCGTATACTACTGTACCCCACATGGAGTTTAATAAGTAAAAAAAAAAATTGGTAAAAAACATGATGTACCTACAATTTTAAATATCTTATAATATACTCGTATGCATAATATTTATAAATAGTGATTATACACAGAATATAGTTTTCCTTATTTAGATGAAGCATTGATAAATTAATTATTCATTAACTTCGATATTGCTAAAAAATTCACTAAAGATCATAAATGAAATGCCGGAATTAAAATGATCAGAATTGTAAATGAACCATAAGTAAATCGCCTTATTAATAATTAATTCTTTTTAACCGCCTAAATCATCGCCCGACTCGCGTTCGAGAGCTAGCTACCTCCTACACTTAGTTCAATTTAAATAAATATTCAGTTATTGATCTTTGTTAGAAATTGGTTAAAATGTAAAGCCCCCAGGTCTAACTTCATACCTTAATCCAAATACGGCAGTGATGGAAAGAGCTTTGCTAAGTAAAGCCGCGCATTTACTTGCAAATTTCGTGAAAATCTCTTAATTGGGTCCTTTTGCATATACACGCGTTTCTCTATAATATCGGAGGAAATGTAAAAATATTCACTGTCCGCGCCAGATCCCCAGCGACCATAAATTTCGATCTTCAAGTGGCAAATTCTGTCCCGAATTTATGTTCGTAGATATGTCCCAGATGTCCAGGTTTGCCTCCGTATAAAATATTAATTTTTCCGATTGGTTGTGGGGCTATTTCCCTAGGGATATTTGCCAGTATTATAGGTTAAACAACTTTCGAATGAAGCGCCTGAAAATTTAATCCGTTTCTCATTGTTCTTGAAAATAAAATGCTTTCTCATTTATTTTTGGATTTACAGGAAATCACAGACGTACGAGTCAAAATTACATAATAACAATACAAGTTAATTACATTTTTTACACATTAACTATAAACTCTGAAAAATACATCTTCTTTGGATATATCTACGTATTGCTATGGGGCATAATATTGCCTTCGAAATTATGAGCTCCATGCTGTTTTATTATAAAATAAAGCTTTATTATTGAAATTTTGTTTATTTCAGGAACAAGCAGGTGATCCATCCTCGTGTAACGAAATTGTATTTTTTCTTAACAAGCGTAAAAAAACCCTAGTTTGTTTTGTTTTATTTGAAGCAAATAAAATGCCTCGCAATCGAGTACCTTCATGTTTCGGTCTATCGAACAGACAAACGTTTCCAATTCTACAGATTTCTCAGATTTCAGCAAACATTTTTTATTTGCAAAAAAACCTTGCTTCCGTTTGAATACAATTTAAGTATATGTATTAGTTACTACTGAAATATACTCTCAGCTCTTTTATCAGGTTAAATGAACTTAAATAAATATGAAACAAAGTAGGAAAATTTATAAGATGCTGATGCTGAGTGGCAGAGATATCTACCTACTCGTAAAGCTAATTGGCATATAATGAATTCCTTGTAACTGGGGCAATAATACCCTTTCACATTTTTAAATAAACTGAAAATAAATTAAAAAAACTTTATAAAATATTTTTTTTGTAAAATATGTTTGATATATTATAGAAGTGACGAAGTATGTGTTTGTAGAAATGCGGAACTTATTGTATTTTATTTTATCGATTTATTTTTTAATAATATACACGGTGTCCGGAAATTAGGAGCAAAAAACTCGGGGAGTGATTCTACTCGAAAAGTTGATGTGACAAGTTCCTATAATATTTTTCCGAAAGCTCATTAATTTTGGGCTTACAAGGCCCCAATTTTTTTTTAATCAATTTTTTCCAATTACTTTTTTCTAAATTTTGATGATGCCCGATTGAAGAGCATTGAAAAATCTTCAAAAAAGATCCTCTTGTTGAATATCGATAAAACGAGTAGTTTTCGAGAAAACGCGCTTCTGTTTAATGCTTACTTCGTTAATCTTGAAAATGAGCTGTAGTTAGTTGGTATTCATTTAAGGCGTTTTTCTCGAAATCGACTCGTTTTATCGTGATGCAGCAAGAGGATCTTTTTTGAAGATTTTTCGATGCTCTTCAATAGGGCTTCATCAAAATTTAGAAAAAGTGCCTAACAAAAAAGTTCTGGGTCTTTATCTAAAGGTCAACGTCAGTTTCGACTGACACTGGGGGATTTACCTCAATTTTAGTGTAAGAATACAAATAAACTTTAGTGATAAGTGTGCCAAATTTGAAACAAATCGGTACACTAGAAAAAAAGTTACTGGAAAAATTTCATTTAAAAAAACAAACTTTAAGATCCTGTAACCCCAATATTAATGAGCTTTCGGAAAAATGTTATAGGAACTTGTCACATTAATATTTCAAGTAGAATCACCCTCCAAGTTTTTTGTAATTTCCGGACACCCTGTATAATTTAACAGGAAGTAATTTTTATACAGATAACTGATAATGACTGTACTTAAAATATGTTCATAGCCTCGCACATTTGAATAACTAGAATTGAATGTAATCGTAAATATCATTATATTAAATTCTGATGGTTATTTTAATACCAATATTAATTTGAGTTAATATTTATCAATGGAAATATCGTATACTAAATATACACGAATTTCAGTTTCCACAGATTTTGTTTGTATATTATACATATTTAATTAATATCTCAACCTACCAAAATATGCATATTTGTCTATAAACAGACCAAACTGCAATATTAATTAATCTCTTTAAATCATTACTATGTAGAATTTAAACAAATTATGCAAATTAATAGCTTTTAAATAATTACTTAATAGAAAATCAGGGAGAGTGGGGCATATAGTCGACTCCCGCCTTTGCAATTCGAATTAGTACCGTCAAAAATAAATGTATACTGTAACCAGTGAGTTCTATCGAATTGAGGTTATCGATATTTTAAATGTTTGCCAAAGTAGTATTTAATTTCATGATTAATTTTTAGTGCTCCTGTTAACTGTTTTTGAGGTTATGTAATTAGCACGATCGAGGCAAAGCGGACCGGAAAGGTAGGCATGAAATAGGGATAAAAAATTATTATTGTTTTTAATTAATTCTTAAAACTGTAGATTGATATTTTTTGTAAATAAAAATTTTGGATTTGTTGACTTGTTTTACTTTTTAAAATTAGTACTATTATAATATGGACGACTTTGCCCCTTTTTCGTCAAAAGTGGTCAAAGGACAAGACAACTAATTCTGAAAAAGTTTAAAAAATTGTAGGGCATACGATCCATGGTCGCAACATCATCAAATATACTCCTTTTACCCCTGACTCACTATTTCAATTAGGGTATTTTGTAAAATTATATTTAAATTCTTAGAAATATTTTAACACCCACACTTTAAGCCGAATACAATTCAGAATCTGTTATGTCTACAACATATTTTTGAATCATTCTGACATTATAAAGTTTAACTTAAAATAAACTGAATAATAACAATAGCGCTCCATTAATGTTTCCTTTGTTCCGATTCTGTTCAAACCCACACATGAAAACTGCCAGGAAAAAGCGTGAAATACCAATTACATTACCTTGCTTATTGATATTTCGTACCCTCTAAGGATACGTAGACATTAGAGTTTTTTTCGCAGAATATAAATCAACCTGTATAAATCACTATTATTCGTTATTAATAATATAATTGCTGTCCAAGGTAACTACTTATATTATTTTTTTCTTCAGTGCCCTAGAAGTACCTAATAGAAATTAAATATGAGCTTTTGATATATAATACTACACAAAATATAAAACACATCTGCAGATGCCACGCAGCATAGATATTACAAAACAACGATTCTAAAAAAAACTCAAGTTAGTCGTAAATTCAGAAATATTATTATTTGTGTGTTTGTTTTGTTCGTATATTAGACTTATGAAAAAATATGTTTATGAAAAGAGCATGTTTGAATTTAATGTATGCACCACAGGTTTCCGTCAATTCCATACGGTTTTACTGCCTTTTTCAGCAGAGAATATTGAATCAGAGGTCTCATATTGAACAAAATAAAATTTAACTATACAATGCTTGGAGAATACGATCAGTCTTCTATATTATTCTAGAACTGTCAGAAAAAAATTATTGGAAATAAAAGAAATATGTGGTCTTGTAATGAAAATATACTATGGAAGAAAACTTTTTTCAAACTTTATAGTATAGGTAAGTAATACCATTTGTATTTTATTATAGTCTAATATTTGTGCATATACACGGGGTTGTCACTATGTCCTGGTAATAAATTATCGCAACGTATCTTTGAACATTATTTTAAATATTTGGTATAGGAAACCACATGTTGCATACATAATAAAAAGCAATTTTTGTCAAAGTACAAATGTAAAGACTTCCGTAAAATAATTTAATTAAAGTTAAAATTCATTACATAAAGCTGTGCCACAACAAGCGCAAACATTGCAGTATCTGCAGTCTTAATTATAGCATGCAATTGTCAACAAAAAAATGAAATATTTAGCTTGCAACATGAATATGCACAATGCCATTTAAATTATAATAACTAAAAATATAAAACATTTATGAAAGCATTTGAAATTTATTCTGAAAAAATATCATTCATATTTATTGAAAAACTGTATGATGTATAAAAGACTTCTTTAGATACACTCTAAAAAAAAAACGAATCTTTTTGGCTAAAATTTAACTAAACCCAATATAATGTCCTTTTATACGGGTCTCTTTTGTAGTAAGATCTCTTGTGAAGCTCCCAAACTATTTCGGTATTGTATGATGAGGTCTGGTGGATATACATAAAATATTCATTGAAAACTTTTTTACAAAATTGAAAGACGTTTATATTTTACATAAGTATGAACAATTTAAATGAAAACTTCTCCTGACATCAAAGTAGACTAAACGAGTTTGCTATGAGCATTAAAATTATATTTATAACCCTCGTTATGTGTTTAAATGTAGAAGGATTTTGTTGAATAGTAGAAACTGTTTAGGAGGTCCCTTGGAGCTGGTTTTTATCTTAGAGAAATGTAGAAAAGTGCCGCATTGGGAGTATTACGATATAGCACAGAATTCTCTTGCGATTATTCATTATTTTAAATCTCAAAAGAAATTTATTCAGTGTATATTTTAAAAACCGTGTAACTTATGTGTATGTCTAAAATGTAGTTTATATCAAAGAGTTGAGAAGATCAAACACCTAATATTTTATTAACTCTCATGTAAATTATATATTCTTTATAATGAATTTAAAATAACTTCAGAGTTGATGTCTAGCATAAATTAATTATGTAAACTAGAAACTATTTTCAGAATACTTGTATTATGTATTCAAGTATTCGCCAAAACATCTGATTTTTTATTTTTTTGACAACCTAATTTAAAATTAACTGCATACAGTAGCCATTAATCTTAAAAGAAGCAGACGAAATTTAAAAAACCTTAAAGTTTATAATTTCTAATTTCCTCTCTAAAGTTAGCAGGTCTGGAATTGTGTGTGTTTTTTTAAATATACTTACATAGTTTATTACAGCGAATATTTAAAAACAAGTTTATAAAGTTCTGTTTCGTGTCTTTTATTAGAATTAATTATTTTTCTGTCGCAATTTTATTTGACTCTTGTAATAGTCAAGTAACTATCAAGTATTTATTTTATTTACACTAGCACAGCTTGTGCCAGAGATGCAAGTTTTTATTTAGGTAAATATAAACAATTTCCATTTTTAATTCTGAAAATTGGAATAAATTTTTATATTAAAATATTTTAACATTAATTTTTTATACGTAAACGTTTCTTATATTTTTGATAATTAGAACATTTTATTATTATGCTGTGACTATAAGAGTACATAAAACATATGAAAGATTATTAGGATTAAGTGGGAGCGTGAAAGCAGTTCGCGAGTTGTTTCTGCCTGCCCACTGAAGCGCCACACAAGTATATAAAAGCACACCTCTTATTCACATTGTCAACATTTTAAGTTTGTATTTTGTTTCTAGATTAATTTTCTTAGTATTGGTGGCATGTAAAATCTTCTATCAAAGTCTGAGTATATATTTGAATAATGTTACAAGAAAAATTCATGACCTCCTATAGTATAATTATTAATAAAAATAAAACAACTAATCATATAATGGTTCTTGTTTCTTTCCATCTGCTACGTGGTTATTCATACGATAAAAAAAATTCACAGTCAAGCATAAGTACTCTTACAATAAACACTTTCTTGAATATAAAGTGAACATTTTGTACAATCTTATCCCAGTATATACTGAAGTAGAAGAATAATCAGGATAGCAGAAACAGTGATAATTTCCTAGTATCACATGAAGGAAAATGGTGACCAATTCAGTAAAAATGTATGAAGCATCTCAAGATGAGAACTATGTGTATGTAACCGAGGATATTGCCATTTATTTTATTTATTAATCTTTAAAATTTTGTTTAGACTTTTCCCTTTTGTAATAACATTTTAGTCCAAATATTTTATAATAATAATAGATTAGTGTTAATTTTCTGTGTGTTCGCTGCACAAACAATTGCTCATATAGCTTTAATATGACGGGGGCTACTTTAACTATATTAATTAATATTATAATTGAATTATGACTGCAGCTGCAATGAGGCAATTATTTGCAAAATAAACTTCAAACTTTATCTTAATGTACTTTACAATATATTGACCTACACATCATAATATAGAGGGTGTCCCATGATAGACACGAAATATTTTTAGGTGTGATTCTTGAATAAATTCTTTATTGTCCTGTATAATTATTATCCCCAATCCGGGTTAGTTTTCGAGCAATCATCTCTTGAATGTTGAAAATTGTAGATTGAAAAAGTAAAACACTGTTGAATAAAGAGAAGCCAGTGTGCTAAACTATTTGATTATCGACAAAAAGTTATACATGAATTTTGTAACTGAGATGATTTGCGATTGAAAGTATCTTGAAATTTTTTTGATAGTGTTAACCCTTAAAGGATTATTAGTATTCAAATTTGGAATTTGAAAAAATAAATCATTAGGTTCACGTTTCATTTAATTTATTTAGAAAACTAGTATTAAAAATAGTTAAAAATTTGATACATGATGAAAGATTGGTTTATTTTGAATCGAAAAGTTAAATTCCATTTTGAACATAAATCATGAAAAGTGGATATTTCTATGCAACATATTGTTTCAGTTAAACCCGGCGCATTTGCCAAATTTTCAAATTCGATTAAATAATATCAATACCTACCGAGATACCTACCTAATTTAATATTTTTATAAAAATAATTTGTGCAACTAACTTCCAGTTTCTTTAACACTTTCTGCTTTTCATTTTTCTGTGAGAAACCCAGTGCTAACTTATGCCCATAACATAGAACCCTTATTAAATGTTGGCTCATTTCTTACCTACTACAAAAACTTTTACCACCTCCTCTCCTTAATTTGTAAGAACCTGCCTATTTAATACTCTTAAGCTTATGTGTACTTGTAAAAATTAAATACAAACTTTCTGTTAGTTCTCCAGACTGTTTTGTCATAAGATAAATTGTTATTTAGTTTAATCGCATTCATTAAAACTTTATTACACACGTACCTAGGTGGATTCAAACTTTACAAAATGGATTTGTTATAAATTATATAAACAGTTTAAAACGAAGTAAAATTTTGAATATAACTTTATAATTTAGTAAACCATTTTGTTTTATTCTTACTTCTTATTAAATTCATAATTTTTATATAAGTACAACAGGTTCGAATTTCAATGGAAGGAAAGAAAACCACTTCAATTTAAAGACGCGAAATATCTTGGAGGTATTTAAATGGAAAATAATTATACGGCTTAAAGAAATGTAATAATTAAATTTGGTAAAAGAATATAACCCCCTAAAACAGGGTTTCCGTCGGCATCTCGTCATTGCTCGGTGAAGTTCAAACAACGTCTATTATTTCCACTTCTCCCCACTTAACCTTGTTTAAATTACTGTGTTTTCAAAGCAAATTAATTTAAACCATACCAAAACCCATTCTATAATGTCTATAATATTTTGTTTATGAATTTTAGTTAAATTAATGTGGGTTTAATAAATATTAATAATATAAGCAGAAACAACTTCATTCGACTGAACAAGTAACCGACCAGCCGAATAGGATTTGCCAACTGAATTGATTTGATAGAATTCTGCGTGATGTTGAACTCATTCAATTGACTGAAACTACAGATTTTTCAATTACAAAACACTTCGGTTTAGATCAGAGGATTTCGATGTTTAAAAATAAAACCACCGAATGTTATTCATTCCCACAAAGAGGTTTTTTACACTTATTGGTGCCGGGAGGGTGTCAAAAGGCATTCCATTCGGGGAGAATAGCAACAGTACATCCCAGAAAAAATAAAGTAATAAAATAAATATTTGACCTACTTTTTCGTAAATTTATTTTATTCGCTTTTGTGGTTGGGGACTATTTAAATGGAGCGCTGTAATAAGTTTCATGTAACGAAAAGAGAAATTCGAGGAAACTCGACAAATACAAAATAAAAAGTGAGGTTACGTTGCATGTTTGAAGAAAGATAAAATGGTGAAATGCACAAACAAACTAAAAGAAACTGGTTTTGACACCCTACTATATCTTCCTCTTTTACTTCGATTACGAGCCATAACAACTACATGTTCGGACAAAAGTAAATTTTTGAAGTATGAAAGGAGAACTGGAAATTTTATGCAAATAATTAGTAAACACCTAACAATATAATAAGATTATAATATTACGCATGGAAGAAAATTATTTATTGGATTTAACAATATTTTAACCTTAATAATTAGCAAACTTTACAAAATGAATTTGCAACTAAATGTTGGGATAATTTTTAATTTAGGACCATTAATAAGAGGTTACGTCTTCTATTGCTTTAATAGCTGCCTGTATTCTAGCAGGCATTGTATTTATCAAATTTTGGTACCATTCTGGCGTGAAACTGTCCCAAATTTCTTCTATTTGGGTCTTTAAGTCCCCAATGGTTCTCGGTGGATTATTGCGTAGAATACGTTTAATTTTATGCCAAAAAATTTCAATGACATTTAAGTCCGGATTGGATGAGGGCCATGAAAGCACCTTTATGTCGTTTTCCCCAAGTTCCAAAACTGTGATTTTTTAAAAACAGTCACATTTTTCAAGTGCAATTTTAAAGCTACGAAATATGCGTAAAATCACCAAATAAAGAGTTGGGGATTTTTTTTAACATAAAACCAACATCCAGCTTTGCAATAAAGTAAATTTTACCAAAATTCAACCAGTGGTTCCAAAACTGTGATTATTTTAATGTAGGTAGCACCCCCAAAAAACACGTTTTTTGAATAGTGAACTGTAGAACTCGAAAAAAATGCAAAAAAATCAAATTAACATTTCAGGATTTTTTCAATATAGTACGATTATTGAGCTTTGATTTAAATGTTTTTTGACACAAATCCAACCAGCGGTTTCAAAACTGTGATTCTTTAAAACAGTTACTAGAAAATTTTTAAAGGTGCAAATTTGAAGCTCCGATAAATGTCTAAAATAACCAAATAAAAACTTGTGTAACTTTTTTTTAAAGAAAACCAACATCCACCTTTGTAATAAAGTAAATTTCATCAAAATTCGACTACTAGATCCAACGTTTTGAAAATAATAATTCTTTGTTTCTACAATTTTCCCATCCTGCTGGGTTAAAGTGCCACAGTTTTGGATTTTTACGAAATTTACGTTTTCATATAACTAAATGTTGGTATTATAACAGAAATAACCATCAATATTATGGAAGTTAATTTAGATAATTTTTGTGCGTATGGAAAAAAGACAATCAAATTTACTTTTGTCCGAACATTTAGTTGTTAGGGCTCGTATAATTTACAAATTAGAACCTTTTTGGATCATAAATATTTTTTACTTGGAATTATCTAATTAGTTTACAAAAATAATTATCGAACCCAAACCTTAAGTGTTCCTAGAATAAATGAAGGTACTGAATGAACGTCAATTAATTAATTAATTAAGGGATGTTGTTGATTATTATGCATTGTTAGAAGTAGTGCAGACACATATCTAATTACAAACCACCAATGTGTGGCAGTGTATAACTCACTACCAATTTAACCAATTCACTTCGAAATTTCCCAACTGAATTCACAAATAATACTCTCTGTCAGACCAATATTAAATTATCCGATCTATATCCAGTTAAAAAATGTGGCCAATTACTGAAATTGCTTTTAAAATTATTTTTAAACGAACTGTAACTAAACAAAATTACATCTGCCAATATATTAATGCTACGCTATTATTTCGTTTTGTGCCAGGGTTTAAATACATTGACGAAAGGATTTTTATTTCATTTCAAAAATGTGTCCTCAGATAATACCATAAGATAAAAATTTAATTTTGCATACGACTTAAGTAGATAAAATATAAATTATGTGCGGTGGTTATATTAATATTAAGTAGATTAATCTCTCAAATTCATATTACGTTTTGAAACATTAAAGAAAAATTGCCTGGTGGCGCAAAGATTAACTTGATAAACAAATATTATACCTACCTTTATACCCAGTTTTAATATATAAGTAAACTTTAGGGATCGTTATGATAAAACGGTGATATTATATAAGAATGATTTTTGAAGTTTAATTTAAATCTAGAGAGACTTGGTTCTAGTACTTTCGTTCAGCTATGAATATAAAATGAATAAATTAAATTAAAATTCAAATTGGACGATAAAGCCCAAATTTGACTTCAATGCCAGTGACATCTATCTTATGAAAGAGACCATAACACTTTCGAACAAATGTTCCCAGCAGTAAATGAAAAAACATGAAAATATATACAACCGGTATTAAGCTTTTGCTGGTTTCTTGGTTTGGCTGCTTTTATAACAAGAAACAAACTTATATTATATATGCTTTTTTAAATAAATTCCAGGTTTGCAAGAATATTATAATAAAATAATGTCATGCAAATATAAAACATCGAAGACCAGACAGTAACATTTTGCATATTTCATAAACAAGTTAAATAAAAATAACAGCCGTATGAATCCCTACAATGTTGTTAAAAACAGAAACCCTTTGATTGTAAGATACGGATATGTTCATACATGTACGGCTTCCTCTGGTTTGCGTAGTCGTTATTTTAATAAAGCAAAATGATGACGCAACGTTTGCTTTTTATGCCACTATTCTTTTCACGAAATGTTTGCAATTCAAAAAGTTTCTGTAATTTTGTAAGTGAATCACATGAGAGTTCTGCAAGTCCACACTTGTGCAAAACTGCAAATCATAAAGCTTATCTAATAAACAAGATGAAACACCAATTACTTAGTGTCAAATTGGAAATGAAATCTAATTATTTTCAGCATTGAAATATTATTAGAGAAATCAATACAATGCATTAAAGTAAGTGAGAGTGATGGGTCTGAGACCACTAAACATTTAATGTTAATAATAGCCGATTAGTGTTAAATAATCATTATATTTCGACTTTTGTGATTATTTTTTATATAGATACTAATTTATTTATGATTTGCAACTTAATCTGGGTGAAAAAGTTAAATTTTAAAAACTTGTATAGATTTTTTTAAGTGATGTTATACCATAATTAGTAAAATTTCCATAAAGAACCCCAAAAATTGGAAGAAATTCTTATTTAGTAAGTTTAGCATCTACTAAGTGTTGACAAACTGAGCTGAGAGCTGAGACTGTCACGTGACTTTGAAATGAAGCCGAATTCGCCCAACGCATTTTCTACAATGCATTTTTTTCATAATAAATTACTAATAGAATAAATAATAACAAAAATGAAGTTAAACTCATTCAACCTGTAACATCCCTTAGAAAATATAAGAAGCATTATTAAGCAATTGCGCAATGAAGAAGAAGATATCATAAATATATGATGGCAAAGAAAATGCTACTGTTGACAGAAATGCATGATATTAAGCGAAAATTGTAATATAATAGCTATTTATGCAACAAGTATATAATCTGACTTTATTGAGGAGTCTGTTTTATGACCGAGCGAGCTTGCGAGCGAGGCTAATAAATAGGACGAGTCAATAAAGTCAGATTATACATATTCGAGTGGCATACAAAGCTTTATATTTGACTGCTAAAATTACCTTTAAATTATTTAGTAATTGTTATTTATGTACTAAGGGCACAATCAGTAGATTATAACATGAGGGAATGTTTAAAGCCCGATGAAGGAGGCCTTTTAATTTCCCGAGGGCCATTATCAACAATTATGCCCGTGGTACATACAACGGTTTATTCTATTTTAGTATCTAAAACATTAAAAAATATTTAATATTTCCGGCAAGTTTGTGACAGTTGTGCTGATACGAATTTTAGTGTTGTCTATGTAGTTGGTTATTTACGTCCTAAATACATCAAAATTGACTGTTTGTTTTTGTCTTAACACAATGCAAATATAGTTCGCAGCCGCAATCGTGGTTTAGCAATTTTTTATAAATCGGGTCATAAGTCCATTTTATGCCCGCATTTGCGGGCCTATAAAGTAGATTATGGATCTAAAATAGAATAAATAAATAGAAAATTTATATTGTCAATGGTTTAGGCATGGTTTATTTTCAGGACACACTGCACAATATAGACATAATTATCCTAATGATTTTTTAATTTAATTAGAAATCATTATGAAGAATGTAACTTAATATATTAATAGATTAGCCAATCACATAAAATTATCGTGAATCAGGATAATATCATCCTATATTCATTTTAATTTTGCATATTTCTTCGAGAAAATCTTCCACATTTACTTCATTTATTGAAATTGGGAAACCGCGTCAAAATTTTATCCTGGTGGTTCTATTTGTATTTGTAGTATGCCGATGATTTTCCCTGCCAAAAGATAACACCACAGAATTTTTGTCGATCCTATGCATAAGAGCATATTATTCTATTATTATGATAAAAAAAAATCAGTAAGACAAAGAAGAAATTAGTAATTAGCTTATATGGAGGATAATACTTAAAAAATGTTATTTCTTTATAATTTACGTACTAACTATAACGTCGTGTATTGAATGATAACTTCCATATGTAATTTAAAAAGCAGCCTTTTAGTCGAACACTCTGTCAAAGCAAAGTTTACAAAAATATAACACGCGCCATATAATAAATGGTGAAAAAGTTGAAGTTGTGTAAATTGTGGCTTTAAACATAAAACCAAACTTTCCTCATAAATCTTTTAAAATCCCGGAACGAATTCGTGAATTACATGAAAAAAGTCACTGTCACATACAATACAAAGATATTTTCCAATTAAACGAAATCTGCTGTATTATAGCGAATCAAAATTAAACGCCAAAGTTTAAATTGAGTTGATCAACTCACGTAATTTTATTATCCTTTTGTAATAAATTCATTTCATAAGTTTGTTTTATTTGTCGAAAGTTGCAGTTTATTCAGTTCCGTTCAGTATTACGCCAAGTTTATGTATGTTTACGCTAAGGAATTTCATTTTGAATTAATCATAATTTGAAATGTATTATTATCTACATTACATCGACAAAATATTTTATTGTACTGGAATGTCATTTCTCATTTGGAATTTTAATCACGAAATTTCAAATTCTCTAATATATACTTTGTTCATCCTATTGGATTTGCCAAGGTAAATTGTTTTGTGTTTATTTAAGATTGTATAAATTAGTCGAAATGTACAAAAGGACGTTGTTGAAAATTCTAATGAGATTATAAATACTGAGAAGTAAGAACTGTTTCTTGTAGCAAATCTTGAAACTTGTAAACCGAAGAGTTACGTTCCCTAGAGAACTAATCCCCCTACACAACTAAGTCAACATATTTAATTAATTATTTTAATTTTAATCACTGTTTTACACTATTTAATGCTTTTAGACGCACCTTTTGAGTCATGGTAATACAGATGTATTAAAATAATATTTATATCTGTCTACTCTATCTACAATTCATCTACATCCACAATGAGGGTAACTGGAATACAATCGCAATATTTTATGATTACCCAACTTAATTCTACAAACAAAATTAATCAAAAATGGAATATTTGGAATGTGAAACTGGAGCGTGGATATGAAAAATAAAAGTCTTAATTTCAGATGTCCTTAGGTAATATTGAGTTTAAAGGGAAGGATAATTCAATTTGGGTTTTACTTTGTGGAAAAAAGACGCTTTTCAATGGTTTACAACGAAAGTATAAAGAATATTGATTATCATTATGAATCCTATTAAATTTTGTTAACAAAAAACGCGGCAGATGATCTACAGAGTGTTATATATTTATGTATCCAAAGCATTTTTTAGTAGAGAGAATTGGAACTAAAAATATTTGGCGAGAATTTTAAAATACAATAATTTTTTTATTGACGAAATAACGTTTAAACTAAGTTTAAGTTTGGTCCATTTTGATTGGCGGTAGCTTTGTGTTCATAGGATACTGAGACCCCTGTATATGGAGTTTTACTTATTTTTCTTTGACCTCTAACACCAAGACCACAAATTTCATAAATGTTCTCAACAAATTCTTACCATTCTAATGTATATTAATTAACGCAAAATTTCTATGTCGAGATTATGCTGAGTAGCGAAAGCTAAATCCCGAGATGCATTTGGATGTTGTTTTTTACGCTCATAAAAGCGCAAAGTCTAATTTGTAGTAATGTAGAAAAATGGCCAGTACACTAAAGCAAAAGTCTTCTAATTTACGTCTCCTGGTAAACTAATCACATTCTTGTTCAAATTAGCGTAGGCAAACTGGATGGAACGCTAATTTATTGCCTGTGCAACGACTACAAACTGTAAAGTATCTAAAAATAAAAGTATACTTGCACGCGATATTTTATTAAAGCAAAGTAAACTACATTTTATAATATTTAATAATTTTTGTATCAAGTTAAAAAATATTCATATTTTACGAATGAAATTGAACTTCAACTGACAAAAACGGTTTTGTTTAATTCCTATATTATAACTTGAGCTATGCATATACATTTACTCTTTTTTTATTTAAATAAACGTTTGTAAAGCAAGCAGACATAACAAAAACGACAATTTCCGCATGCATTTTATTCTACTGCAAATATCTTGCCTTTAGGATATGAGGTACAAGATACAATAAGATATTTTTATTGTGATTTGTTTCACAAGACGTGACGCATCTACCCTATATAATATATACGTATTTTCTGCAAGTAGACAGATTTTCAATTCTTTTTGACACATCCATTAATGCTCCAAATCTTTAGTTTGAATTTCAAAGTATTTTGATTCAATTTGAAGTGAATGCGAAACAAATAAAACTTGGCTCATAAATGAATTCTCGAGGAGTGCTGCAGATAATAAAGTAAAACTGAAATCTTGGTCTTTTGTGCCTTGTGTTGGTAAATATCAATTTGCCGCTCACTGATTCATAGTAATTGCTTTTAAATAAAATCAATGTCTTATGTACATAAAACCGAAATTAAGTTGTATTTTTTGCATACATCCACATCATAAATCAATTGTAAAATAATGATAAGTGGTTTTGTAATTCAGTGGGTAGTAAATCTGCATAATACAGTCTATATGCTCACAAAAGACTGATAAATTTTTTTAGAAATCATTCATTTATCGATACTGTCGCCAGTTTAAATTTATGAAATTATATGTATAAAATATTTGGGAAAAAGTACTGGTTTTGTAGAAAAAAAATATGTTTTAAGTAGTGGTCTTTTCTAGATTGCTACATTAAGCTCCGATATGGTGGCTGAAACCAATTTTCATACTGTAACAATCATTTCGCCCCGATATTCGCCGGTCTACTTTGCTTGGAAGGCAAAAAGTCCCCTCTTGGCGAAGCCAATATGCATTATAATGATTAATCAACGATCTTTTCCAGAAAGCAATTTTTCGACAAAAGTTTGCTGCCGTTAACATCAACTCATACTCGACATCATGCATTTAGCAAATTTGCCTCGTGTGCCTTGGGGTTGGTAACCCTTAATGATTTCGATAAGATATTTCCCTCTTCTTGGTTGACTATATCAAAATTAGAATGTTGCTGCGTGTTTTTGTACTACTCGTATATCTTAAAGTAAATTATATTTTTTAAATTTATAGACATGTTGTTCCATAATGTAATGTAAAGAATATTTAAACCTACTTACATACGCGTGTCCTTCCTCATTAATGTTAAAAAGAACTTTTATTTTCTTATCATGACTAAATTATGTTATCACATATTTTTTCTACGAAAATGCGGAATGACGTTTTTTCTGACAAGATAATCGAACTTGAAAGTAGGCTTTTGAAAAACTAGTACGGAAAATTAGTGTGGAAATTTTTTTCCGCACACATTTTTTAAACTTTCCGCACGCAAACAAAAACATAAAGAAGTACTTACATTTAGTTATAATTGTAACATTTATTTAATATCTAACAACCGGAGGAGTGCACATTAGTTCATCGCTTTCGCTTTAGTTTTGAAACTCCATGTTTATATTCACGTAATTTGATCTCAAAATCAAAATTATATTAGGAAATAGTATATTGTAATACAAGTGCGGAAAACGCATCATGACAATACGAGTGTGAAATTTGCAACGCGAGCGATAGCGAGTGCTGCAATCACACGAGTATTGTCATGCGCCATTTCCGCAAGCGTGTTACATACGATTTTTTCTACGATAACGTGGAATTCGTAAAAAATAAAATTATTTGTAAATCTTTTTCTAATTAAAAAAAACATCAAGTGAGTTTGTTGTCATAGAACTGAAAGCTCATAGCTGTTGACAGTTTATAAATTGTGTCCTGTCATCGAAATAATTTTGATTTTGAGATCAAATTACGTGAATATAAACATGGAGTTTCAAAACTATAGCAAAAGCGATGAACTAATGTGTACTCCTCCGGTTGTTAGATATTAAATAAATGTTACAATTATACCTAAATGTAAGTACTTCTTTATGTTTTTGTTTGCGTGCGGAAAGTTTAAAAAATGTGTGCGGAAAAAAATTTCCACACTAATTTTCCGTACTAGGTTTTCAAAAGCCTACTTTCAAGTTCGATTATCTTGTCAGAAAAAACGTCATTTCGCATTTTCGTAGAAAAAATAATAATAAGTACAACTATTTTTATTTTTAAGAGAATTTCTGTTCGTCTGATAAAGCCCCAAGTATTCGACGAAATAGTTTGAAGCTCGAGTAGTGCTGGTGATTTTAAATAAAAAAGTGATTTATTGATTTCATCTTTTACATCAGCTGTTCATGCAAGTGACAACGGTGATGATCTTGGTAATTTTCCTTGTGCAAGTAATATGAGAACCAAAATATTTTAGGTCACAGTTGGAAAATAAATCAGGCTCTCCCCCTTCACATTTACAGAAACACAAAAGAACACACAAACGTTTCTCTGCACAGTATCTTTTGATATTTTACCTTAAAGATTTCGCGATACCTTCAAAGTTATTTATTTGTAAAGTGAAAAACACTTATTTTCCTCTAAATGTAAGTCGTTGGGTTTTATTGTTTTGCGTATTCACGTTTGGCTTTCATTTGCTTTGACGGAATGGTATACAAGTTTTTATGTACCACAATCTAATTTCCACATCTTGTTTCGTTAAGGTAAATAATATTTCTTGAAGCGAAAAAACGCAATGAAAAATGAAAATAAAAAAAATTCCAAATATAAGTAGTTGTTTTGTTAAAATAAAGTTATTTAATGAGGCAACAACATCTTATATGTAGTTAAACTTTGAGGGACACACATTTTAATTGAGGTAGTTTACTACCTTCGTATGTAACGTTGGGTTTAAAGTAATTTTATACCTGCGTCTAGTATGAAATTACGTGACGAGGTTCGTTGGAAATTTAGAAATATTTCACTCAGTATGTAGCAGCTTGTATAACATTATTAACAGTGAATATCTAATGAAGTGAATAATTAAAATGGTTTCCAAAGTTTATAGCACTTGGCTTTTGTCATTAAGAATTCAGAATTTGGAGCGTTTATGCGTTTTTTAAATATTTTTATTAGAATTTCAACCAAAATATTAAATAACCATGTATGAAAAATTTAATAAAAATTTGTTACATTTGGTGTTTCTGCAAAATGTAGAATAAAGGAGCCGGAATTTAATTTAGTTTACAACTTAGTGTATATATACAGGGTGATCAGTAATTGGCGCACATACAGGGCGTTATAGAGCACATTAAAACTAAGGATTATCTGCAAAGAAAAATTAAATCTGATGGTTAGTTTCCGAGTTATAGAGTTTCCCTCATCCAAGTTACAAGCTAATTATTTTCATAACCAAGACAAAAATGAGTGAATAATTCATGCTACTATAATCTCTGGATAAAATGCAATATGATTTGTTCATTTTTTTCACAAATCCTCTAATACAAAGAAATTGAAAATGTTCAAATTTAATAAAATACCTAAATTTGAGAGAATTTTGAAGTTTGGCAACCTCTCAAGCTCCCCTTGGGATAAACTAAAATACCTTCTATTGCCATGAAAATATTAATAATGAATTTCAATTGTTGTTTCTGTTTTTTAATAAAATTGACAGTACTAAATTATTTTGACAAGTTCTCGCATCATAAAATATTGAACGTTTCTCTTTTTTTTTCTCGTCGAACCTATTCACATGTTCAATGCAGTGTTGCCACTTTTATTTTTACAAAAGTGGTCATATCTTTGTAAAGAAAGGACTTACAGTACTGCGGTAAAAAAAATAGTTTTTATTGTTTAAAGTTTGTGACATTTAACAGTAAATTACAAACGCACTGTATTCACCAATTTTACTGAAAATATTTTAAAATCTTCCCTGAACTTTCCTTTTTAGAATTCTAAAATTATTTTTTGGAAAACAGTATATTCTTGTTATGATATAACTATTCTTGTAGAATTTCTATTCTGTGAAAATTAAGAAATATTTATCCGAAAAAATTGGAAATCATTAATTTCAAGTACCTATTTTATTTTATTATATGCGTAGAAGTATGCAGGGTGTCCCAAAATTAGCCAGCCAAAATGTACGAGCTGATTCTACGTTCAAAAATAATGCAAAAAGTTTTAATAAATATAGGTTGAAAAATGCTTCCTAAGGAGGCTACAGCCCCCCGAAATGGGGACCCCAAAGAGGAGTTTTCTGTAATATCTTTGCAACTGTTTGAGGTAGATTCATGAAATTTTGTGAGTTTGAAGCTTTTATAATTTGCCACAAATTACTTTTTCCAATTTTCAGAAATTTTGCCAGGGGCGTCACATATAGGCTTGGGGTTGGGTATAATATGCCCCATATTTTTTGTGGGGATAATAATTAAATTTTTTTTATCAATTTATCAAACTTGGTTTATTTTTACACAAAAAAGGTAGTCTCAGTCGATCTTTGTATCTTGAACCGTTTTCGAGTAAAATCGTTTTGAAAAAATCACGTCCATGAAAACTACACTAATAAAAATAATCACAAAACCAAAATTTATCAAAAGTAGACAATGGATTAAAATTTATAGGTATTTATTACTTCGTTTAGCATTTCTTCGTCAAATATTAATAACGAAAACAAAATTCCGAAATAAAAAAATTTTTCTTTTATTTGTGATTATTTTTATTAGTATAGTTTTTATGGACGTGACATCTTCAAAACGATTTTACTCGAAAACGGTTCAAGATTCAAAGATTGACTGAGACGACCTTTTTTGTCTAAAAATAAACCAAGTTTCATAATTTGATATAAAAAAATTTAAAAATTATCCACACAAAAAATATAGGACACAATTTACCCAGCACCCACCCTGTGTGTGAAGCCCCTGGAAAAATTTCTGAAAATTGGAAAAAGAAATATGTGGCAAATTATAAAAGCTTCAAATTCTCCAAATTTCATGAATCTATCTCAAATAGTTGCAGAGATATTACAGAAAACTGCTCTTTCGGGCCCCCTTTTCGGGTGGCTGTAGCTCCCTTAGGAAGCATTTTTCATCCTATATTTATTAAAACTTTTTGCATTATTTTTGAACTGGTACATTTTGGCAGGCTAATTTTGGGACACCCTGTAGAATATAAAATTGGAGACAAAAAGATTTATTCGATTACTTATGGAAAATTAAATCGAATGCCTTATAAAGACTAAAAGTTTAATATAGACGTTCAGAATTTTATTGTCTGGAAAGAAAAAGAAGTAGTATTTGAGAATTGCTCTGCACTAAAATTTGAACTTTCAAAAACATGAAAATTTATATTTAGTAGGTGGAACAGTTAACATTTAGAGTTTATAGTGCTATTAAAAAATTATTGCATTCTTACATGCAAAGGCAGCTTTATAGTTAAAAAATAAACATCACACTGTACTCACTGATACTTAAAACTAGTTCTAAATGAAATAAAGCATGTGGATAATAATTTTAATTGAAGTTAGCAACAATTTCAATATGATGGTATTCTGCACATGTACTTAATTCCACTTCTTAACAACTAATTCAATAACTGGCAATCACATTTAACTCGATTTACTATTTTGTACTGTAAAACTTTTACCAACAAACTTCCCCATGTCTAAAAGCTTGGCTAAAGAGAAAAGTTTTACTTTAAAAAAGTATTGAAAGCAATAAACACGCGGAATGGTTCGTTAGATGACCCGTGGGCTGGGAACTATTGGATCTGGCACAGCCAGTATTCCGTTTCTACTACCGACAATGCTATCATTGTCAGCCAATAACTAGTAGAAAACACCGGTTATGATCCTAAATTGGTTTTCAGCCGAGCCTGAGTGTGTCGAATGAGTTTTCACCTTATTCTACGATTGCCTTTGCTCAAACTGCTGTATATAGACGGAGGATATTATTTGAAACGAACCGAGTAAATTGCTCAGTGTTTACTCTGAGATATTAGCTGAATGCGTCTTTATATAAATTCACGTCGAAACTGTAATATACAAACAATATTTACAAGCTGAAGAAATTGTGATATGTTACTTTTCAGTCTGGTTGGATGAAATACGCGACGTGAGAGCTTATCCTGTTAGTATGATTAAAATAAGAAATTTACAAATTATAAATCAAAAGTAGGATAGAGTTAAAAAGTAACACAATGAATTAGGTACGCTTTTTTTTATTATCAAACCGAAAGTAAAGAATGATATTATGAATATATGAGGAAAAGTTTCGGAAAGACGTGCCTAAGATATTCACTAATTTTTCTCATATTTTCTCTAATTTATATGTAACAGTCATTTTAATGTTTTTTACTTACTTTTTAAGACGAAATAATTCAATTGGTAGTATTCAACTGCATTATGTAATAAAAAAATTATTAGAGTAACTTTCGATCTAGATAAGACCATATTTATTTTTTAGAAATATGGCGGATGCGCCAGTGTCAACATTCTTTAGGTGTTTGATAAATAAAAATCGATAAAAATAATCCTACTGTTACAGACATAAATTCATGAATTATTAATGAAAAATCGATACATATTATAAAATATGCAAATGCACTGAAACCTTTCCAGACTATTTTTATTTCAAACCTAACAGGCTTATACCGCCCTTGAAAAAATATAACAAAGCGAAAAGGCTAAACCGTATTTATCTTTCTTTGGCTGATGTCATTACAAGAGATACGGCATATAAATCAAAGAAAAGTTTCATTTCATTGCATTTTCTCGAGAAACGAAAAAGTCCTGGCATCTAAAGCACACGAAATAGCCAAGGAGAAGGAAACAATGGTCCATTATCAATACTATCCAATTTGTCACTTACCTATGGCCGTAAAAACACCCCAGAATCTCGTAAAAGGTAGCAGACAGTCGAAGAATTTCGTACAACGGATCGAACTGTCCTTGACAGCGACTGTACCACTCATTGTCCTCGAACCACCACCCACACAATCATTGTTAACAGCCGGGTTTAAACTTGGAAACATTTGGAACTCCCTGTTACAGTTATAATGCCAACACCACTGTTATGAACAATTACATGAGTGTGTTGAAATGAAGAACTTCAAGTTGGTGCAGTTCCAGACATAGTCATCGTAGCATTAATTAATATACACTATTATATTAAGTGCCTTAGCCTTATAACACTGTCGCAAAATGAACTAAGTACAAAAAGATGATAAAAAATTTATATTTAGGTTTCCACTTTTATAGCGCACTAACAAAAATATGACCTTTTATTTGAGTCTTATTGGTTCTGTGTTTACTACACTATAAATAATAAACATGTTAAAGCAAAAAAAGACATCTGAACCTCTTAATGAAGTAAATCTTATGGCGTTAAAATTGTAATCCGCTTTTTGTCTTCTTGTATATAGAGACAAATGCTCTTTCAGGCATATGATATGCAAGTAAACTGTCTCATCTTTGTTAAGTTCTACTTTATCCATCAGTTGAGTTAAGAAGATTATTTTATTTAACTTACCATTAACTTCTAAGTTTTAATACTATTTAATAATGTTGGAGAAGTTATAGAGATTTAATGTATAATAGTGCAGAAAATTTGAAAATATTCAATTTCACTAGAGATACTCTTCTTCAATTGGTTCATTTTCATACTTATTTATTTGAAATTTCCAAGAAAAAACCGAGTGGGCTCAGATCTTGACTTCTTGGAGGCCAAATAACAACGCCTCTTTGAGAATAAATAAAATTTTCTGATAACAACTTTTTAACTCCTTAGAAAGAATCATTTGAGGATTCTCTAGTAGCTCTTCTTGAAACTGTTTTTATATCGTAACCTTGAAATTTCTGCATTGAAGAGGCTTCCGAGAAGTCCAAATTTGACAACAATCATTTTTTTGTCAGTAGACAAAAATATATGAGAATAAACCGATCATCATAGATTATGCAAAAAAAATAAAAAATGTGGCATGATAGAATTTTTATCGCTTCTTTTCGTCGTCTCATATAAATACGAGCCCTAATAACTAAATGTTCGGACAAAAGTAAATTTGATTGACTTTTTTCGATACGCGCAAAACTTATCTAAATTAACTTCCATAATATTGATGGCTTTTTCTGTTATAATGCTAACATTTAGTTATATAAAAACGTATATTTCGTAAAAATCCGCCCGGCGGTTCCAAAACTGTGGCACTTTAACCCAGCGGGATGGGAAAATTGTAGAAACAAAGAATTATTATTTTCAAAACGTTTTCGATCTAGTAGTCGGATTTTGAAGAAATTTACTTTATAGCAAAGCTGGATGTTGGTTTTCTTTACAAAAAAATTACACAAGTTTTTATTTGGTGTTTTTTGAGTGTGCTACCTACATTAAAATAATCACAGTTTTGGAACCGCTGGTTGGATTTTGGTAAAATTTACTTTATTGCAAAGCTGGATGTTGTTTTATGTACAAAAAAATCCCCAGGTCTTTATTTGGTGATTTTAGGCATATTTAGTAGCTTTAAGATTGCACTTGAAAAATGTGACGTAATTTTCTAACGACTGTTTTTAAAATATCACAGTTTTGGAACTCGGGGAAAACGACATAAAAGTGCTTTCATGGCCCTCATCCAGTCCGAACTTAAATGCCATTTAAACTCTTTGACATAAAATTAAACGTATTTTACGCAATAATCCACCATGCAAGAACTAGTGGGGACTTAAAGACCAAAATAGAAGAAATTTGGGACAGTTTCACGTCAGAATTGTACCAAAATTTGATAAATACAATGCCTGCTAGAATACAGACAACCATTAAAGCAAAAGGAGACGTAACCTCTTATTAATGGTCCCAAATTAAAAATTATCCCAACATTTAGTTGCAAATTCATTTTGTAAAATTTGTTAATTATTAAGGTTAAAATATTGTTAAATCAAATAAATACTTTTCTTCCATGCATAATATTGTTATTAAGTACATAGTTTGAATGAAAATGAAAACATTACAGTCCAACTTCGACACTATTTATCTATACTCGAAAAAATGACTCTTTATCAAAAGGCTTTTTTATGCGCATATTTTACTAAAAAAAATTAATTGTCTATTGTTAATATTACTATACAAGTGATAATTTTGTATTGTATGGTTATCAGTGTAAAATGTATTTATTATACCAAATTAGCATTATTTTTTTGATTTGTGATGTTACAAGCGAATAAAATCTAAAAAATTGTTCATTAAAAACATAGCAGTAAACAAATTTCTCATTTTCCTATCACGCAGCACCACCGCCTTAAAAACAAAATCCATTCACGGGCCATTAAACATAACATTTCCAAGTAATCGGTTTGCTTTGTCAGCAATTTTTATTGTATTTCTTATATAAAGTATTTGATGTTCTGTTTTATCTAAATTTGTTCCCAAGAAATAAATTGCTTTATATTCTTTTGTATTGTCAATTTTCGTTGGTTCACCATTCAAATATCTAGGATAATTATACAGGGTGATAATGACAATGTATAAGTTTAAATATTATACGAGTATTTAGTATCCCAAAATTTCTCTTCATTATTGGTACACCTACAACAATTTCCAAAATGTTTTACAGTTAAACAGAAAATCCAAAAATTGAGCTTATTTTGACTATAGATGATTATAAGTGACATATCAGATCAAACCTTGACCGTTTTAAAAATATAAAAATAAAATTCAATGAGATTTGCACAATATCTAAAAATGGTAAATTTGAAAATTTTCTAAAAGAACTTAAAGAGTTTAATGACGGCGTTAAATATCTTCGAAAGTACGATATAACTTCAAGACCTTGGATTCATAAGATTTGTTCCATTTACTTAAAATTTCAAAAAAATACAAATGCATCTTCCATTTGACAAACCTTAGTACCTAAATTTTCAAAATTATAGCATACTATGACTCTCTACATTTCTCACCACCTTAGACCTTTTAAACTGGTAAAATGTAGGAGCGTCAGTTGTGATTTGTGATATTAAGATTACTCAAAAATGCATCAAAAATATCTAGGTAACCTTCAAATTATCAATAAAAGTCTGAAAATTTTAAAATTATCTATTTTTTTAGCTAACTCATATTTTCCAACGTCGACTAACTTTAACGAAGAGTTAATAATAATTAATTCATGTAATATAATATAAATAGATAATTGATATACAAAATAATGTGTATCTGGAATTTCTAATCAAAATATCAGAAAACAAACTTTCTGATCAATTAAAATGAGTTATGGGGCCAAGAGATACGACATTGTTAGAAAGTCGAGACGTCATATTTTCAGGAAGATATATTTTGTGAACTCTGTTATAGTGTTACATTAGAATATTGACATCTTTTATTCATTAAATCATAGTAATAATTGAAAAATTTAATTCTTCGGATGAATCAGCATAAAATACTTTAAATAATCACATAACTAAATTTACTTAACTATGCTTTTTAACCATTCGTAATTTTATTTTATTTATTCGCCTAGTATATACTATTTATTTATAAATTAAACCTAGCTTAGAGCTAAAATTATACTTTTGTATAAAAATTTAAATTAGTATCATTATCGTTAAAAACAAAAATTACTATTCAAGTGAGTACACAACTCACCAACTACTAACAAATTCGCTACAAAAACTCTATTTTAACACAAAATTATTTTATCATTTTCTACATTTTCCATCCACGAATTACGGCAAATTTAATTACAAATGATTTTTCCCTTGTCGCACTTTGTTTACTTTTGCCACGCGTGTTTTCAATTCTGCAACGGCTGCGGCTGTACAGCTTCAGGAATCCACGGCAGACTGATAATAATGCTCGCTAGCCTGAGATGAGAGCTTTTCGTGGAGCTTATGGCGCAACGGAATGATCTCAAGAGTGGGGTAGGCAACCCGATGATGCGGTTGCGTGCTATGCTTATAACACCAGAATTAAACAACTTGTCATTAAGTTTTACATAGAAATGCTTTAATTGGGTTAGATTATGCCATATGAATTTCAAGCGAGTCGCTAGTTTTCTAGCACCTCGGCATTGGAAGTACTTAAGGCTTGAACACCTATCAATGCTGATGATAAGTGAGCATATTTGCAACCAGACCGGATGACATGCTCCATTATTCTACAGAAACGGGAAAATTGCCTGTAGGTTTCGGAAATAATTACAATAATTTATTGGGGTTATCTCTCGTGTTAACTAATATGATGGAAAATAAATTAGTTTAGTTAAAAATCAGGGTTTAACTATTTTCTAATAATATAGACTCGCGTCCTTATAAATTACAGTTTGTATAGCTAGAACTTATCTATAAAAAAACGGGTTTTTGTTTCGTAATTTACGGGATCGCTGTTCACAAAAAAACCTAAAGAAGCCATAATTTTGGTTGTCAATGTTTAAAATCGATTTCTAATTATAAACACACTGGTGTTGTTTCTAAAAACTTGCTAAAGGGTAATAAAAAATTCGTGCGGCATAGAAAGGCTGTTCATTATGATTCTTGGGTCACCATCGACGCAAAACAAATGAAACTGCCTGTGGCTGAACAAAACTTTGTTTCCTGCTCCTGCTTCCAAGTTTAATCATCTTGAGGATAATGTATATGGACTGTGGCCTAAAGTCGGGGTAATTTTAGTAATTTACTGTGTTGGATGTAATGTGCAAAATACATTGTGTGGAAATTTAATGATGAAATTGAAATGTACTAAATACTAGACCGATAAATGTATTAGTAGTGCATTGCTATACAAAAGGGATAATACAAATATTTCATACTAGTCCGAATAATGAACATTACCATTCATATGTGTATATCTTGTTACGATGATATTGATTAACCCTAACTGTAATTTACATAATTAGTTCCTAATATTCAGAAACAATTTGGTTTTTATGGAAAGTTAATGAGTAACTTTAAAAAAAGGGGGAATTAAAATAAAGATCGTGGTTTTATACAGTGTGATTCAAATTCGATCCTCACCATTACGATCTCGTAAACCGTAAGAGATACAGGGTCGGTTAACTGGGACAAAATTTGAGGGATTCGAAGTGTAAAATGAAATTGTCATCAAAACTGCGATATCTTTTTTCGTTTCTGAATTATCCTGAAAAAACTGAAAAGGTCGATTTTTTATTTTTCTGTCTAGTTCAGTTATTTCATAACCGATTTTAATTTAGTAAAAACATTGTTAGGGCAACTTTTTATGGTCTACACGATTAGATACAAATTTTTTTTTCGACGTTTCGTTTTTGTGAAACCATCATCAGGCCCATTTTTTTCTTATACGCGCCATATTTGATTTTGAGGTCATATTTTAGCATATTTTTGGCTGATTTTAATGATGTATCACACTTCATGAATATCTTTGATTTTAGGATCAGTTTTTCAAAAAAATGTTTAATTTACAAAAAAAATATATGAAACAAATGAAATAGTACACACAACGAAATAAATCATTTTTCACAAAAACGAAACGTCGAAAAAAAGATTTTTGTATCTAATCGTATAGACCATAAAAAGTTGCCCTAATAATGTTTTTACTAAACTAAAATCGGTTATGAAATAACCGAACTAGAAAGGAAAATAAAAAATCGACCTTTTCAGTTATTTCAGGATAATTCAGGAACGAAAAGAGATATCGCAGTTTTGATGACAGATTCATTTTACACTTCTAATGCCTCAAATTTTCTCCCATTTAACCGACCCTGTATCTCTTACGGTTTACGAGATCGTAATGGTGAGGATCGAATTTGAATCACACTGTATACTTACTATTATGTAGGCGTACTTTATGGTAAGGCGATTCAGTATTTTTTTGCCATGTATTATGAAATTGAAGTTATTAAAATCACAAAAGATAACACCAACATACGATTTTTCTTGTTTTATTTACGTTAAGACAACTGTTTACGAAGAAGTTAATTTTTAATTTTTTAAAGACCAGATTCCCTTATCTGGCTCACACTAGTCAGAAATATTGAGCCACGATAATACAGGAGATACTAGTAACAAAATTAAGTCTAAAATGCTTCCTTTTCTGAAATACCGGGTGAAGAAAATACAAAGTAATTTTTAAACACGCTGCACCTCAGTACTTAAAGTAGTATCTGTAGACAATTTAGGCTTAGTTTTGGTCCTAGAATCTGCTGTATTATAGTACTAACTTGTGTGATATTCTCGGGAGAGTCAGCAATGGTTTAACACTTAAGAAATCATTTTTTAGGTGAATTTTCTAGAATAGAGTTGAGTTAAGACAATTCTAATAAGTAAACTTTCACGTATTTGTTTGTGCTCTACCTTCCATAATTTTCGGTAAGTTTTAGAAACTTTAAATTTTCTAAAAAGATGTGACAAAAATAGCAGGATCACAAAAAGAACACCACAGCACAATCTTTGTTATCGCTAACATTGGAACAAAGTGCTTTACGACTTATATTTATGTGAACTTTGAGTCTTAAAATGAGGTTTGCTAACTACTGTTAAAGTCCGACTAATAAAACCTGGGATACACTGTGTGTAAATCTTGCGTAATCTAAAATTATTTTGAGACATATACAAGGTTAGAGGAACAGGCGCAATTTATTTTTTTAAATATAATATCCTGGATATTACCATATATTACCATTAATTTTAGGAATAAAGCTAATGTTCTTAAAGTATTTCGATTCCAGTATTTTCCCCAAAAATTTTGATTATCTCCGTAAAAAAATTATATGTATTGTAAATTGGTAATAAAAGAGTGAAAGTCTATGGATTATTTAATATTATCACAGTAAAATTACCTAATTCACGATGTTTATTATTGAGCGTTAATTTATAGAATATTAAAAAATATATTTTTATTACAGGCTAGACGGCAGAGAAAACGAAACGTCCTTTCAAAGTGCAAGGCATTAACACGTCTAATATGGAGCTACTGGGGAACAGCGACTTTGGACCCAGATGTTTTAAAATACTCCTCCAGACTTCCAGTCATAATATCCTGAGGTTTGGAAAAGTACCGGAATCAAAGAGTGGAAATTATGAGTCGGTAAAAGTAACGGGGATCACAGACGGCTCACAATAGCCTGTATGACACATGCCATATATTAAACTTGTCACGTGACCACTTTGTCTAACACTCTCAACTTGCCAAAAATAAGGAGCAGCATAATATGCAAGTCATTTTCAAAAAAAGTAGTAATAGTAAAACTTTTTCCCATATGAAGCCAACTTTTTCAAAGATATTCTATAAAAACTTACAATACCTACAGTGAAAGAGAAATTTAATAAAATACTCACACTCTGGCACCATCTAGTGTAGTATCTTCAACGGCTGAAATGGGCAGTAAAAATCTCGCATAAAAGTTGTAGGTATATAAGATAAGCCTATGATAATCCTAGATCAGATATTTACTTTATATGCCAGGACGTGATGACGTATTAATTTTATTTATATAACGAAACGAAAAATCCGTGTATAAACTATACATACGAGTATACCTACTACAAAAAAAGACAGAGAAGGAATAAATAAAAGAACCAAAACACAGTATGTTAATTTTATTCTGTTTTTACATTACAAGTTTGCACTAACAATACTCAGGAAGAGGGCAATAATGAAACATTGCACATTATTTTGTTGAATAAATAATTATATTATTAATACTATTAATTTATTTCTTTTTATTAATAATTAATGAAAATAATATTTTTTCTAAAATTTAATACAAATCTTGTACGTAACCGTTTAGATATTGAAATAGGAGCAATTACATATTTTATCAAATTAGTAATACTGTTTTAGCTAATAAAAAATCAAATGAAAATTTTAGGAAACAAAACTATAATTAAATAAATCACAGACAAACATATTACCTCACTGACTTATTTACAAAAATACATCTGGAATATCATAAAAGAAGTACACATTTATTTTAACACACAATTTTATTATGTAGGTAGTACCACTAGGATAACAGAAAAATAAAAAACATTCGTTTAAAACTAATGTATGTACTTCTTTTATAACCAAAATTCTATGACTAAAAATTAAATAAAAAAATCACGAAGGAGTGGAAGGCGTTCTAGATCGACTATTAGCTCGCCGTGGAATCGAAGATGACGAATTTGTGACATAACGTTGGGGTGATGGAGGTTCGCCCGGTTTACGCCACAATCTCGATGGTGTCCGCTTGGATGATCCAGAATCATTTTGGAGCGGAGGACGAGACTTCCTACAAGGTGTTTCAGTCGCACTGCAACAAAAAGCGGTGTCAAGTATAAATTTTAAGAATAAATTTAAATTGACTAGTAAAATGGATCGATAACATCAAAGTGTCGCTTACCCGAAAATCCTGTAGGACAGCAGGAAAAAATAAATAGGCTATTACAAGTACTGGTTACATTGTATAATGGAAATGAAAAGGCACTGGGTTAAAATGATCGATAAGGTTAATTTGCAACGATGTTAAATTGAAATGTAAAGCAAATTTACCATCATTAGGTCGTAATTTATAAAAAAATATTTGGTATTATCTATATTACTAGGTATTAAAATATATCCTGCAATGGTGTTTCAGACGCAGAAATATTTTTAAAATAATAATATTTATGCAATTATTATTAAAAAAGCTCAAGTTTCCAAAGAAATATTTTGTAAAAAGTGAACCTCTTTTCCATCATAAATTCATAAAATATCGAAAATCGACTCCGGGAGAAAAATAATTCAAAGTTGGTTGCAAACCCCTTAACTAAAAACCAGCCTAATGGGAATTCAACTATTAAGAAAGTTGGGGGAAAGTTCTGCTTATATAGAGGTGTAGGTCCTTGCAAAAAAACTTAAATACTTAAATAACTACCAAATTGTAAGTTGTTGATGAAACATTTGGATTTAGTCAAGTTTAAATGATAATCCTATTAAATTGTTCTAAAACAGAATTTACATTACAATATAATAGTGCAGGCACCAAAGGTACTTGAGTATGCATAATATGAGGACCGGCAACTATGCTCGAATTCTTATATCTGAGACCCTAAATAATGAAAAAATTCATGTTGCCGGAAATCGGATGGTCCATTTCAATTCCCTCGCCCTCTTATTATGTTATCACAGTCAATTAGATATTTCAGATTCAAAAACTTGCGGGTAGGCTGAATTTTTAATGTCGTTTCTGATGGTCCGAAAGGTAAAATCTCAAGTTGGCGTATCCCCACCTGTTTCGGAATCCCCACCATCTAGAAAAATTTTTGGAATCGATTTTTAGATTTGCCTTATGTTCTGTTGGTCGGAGGAAAAAAGTGTAAAGACAAAAATTGTATAGCTCAAAATTTGCAACATTTTTTGTCTTACGCTGAACTCTCTGTAGTTAGTTCCCAAAAAGATAGAGGGCGCCAAAATTTCCAAAAATGCGCTGTACCTATGTGCCTGTTATATGTCAATGTTTTTCTGGTATTTGAGTACCTAAAAGTGTTTTATTCAAAAAAAAACGTGAAAAAATGTCGTTTCAAGTGTCCAATTTGAAAAGAAAAAGACCGAAGACGTTAACGTGTTTGTTTTGTGATACAACAGGAGACTTAGTTAAAAAACCAAAATCTCAATCGTAGATGACTATTATAAGAGCAGCAGATTCAAATTTCTTCGCAATATATCCAGTGGTGTCGAAGATTGGAGGGGAAAAGTGAAGCAGTCCCCAGTATCTACGCCACTGGACATTTTTTTTATAAATAAACCCCATCATTACTAAGAAATGTACTACATTACTCTGTGTACGAAATTTAATGAAAATCGATCGAGTGGTTTAGAAGTTATGGTAACAAAACGAGTTCTTATCCTATACTTTGACACCCTGTATCTTTGTTATAAAACATTTTTGAGCAAAGTTTTTTCATTAAAGTCTACTTATTTTTTGATGCTCTATCACCTCCCAAAGTTAATGAAGTTTAACTTTTACCATCATGTATATAAAAATATAAAAGGGGTGCGAAAAAAAAAAGGACCATATGATGGAGCGGCAACATCCAAAATATTAATCTTTGAGCTGTTATGAGCTTATATCAATTGATAAAATGCGGTCCTCATATTATGCATACTCAATTCCATTCAGCTCCCGGTCTATAATGTAATATGTACCTAATTATGTAAAAATAATAGAGAATTTTTGGGTACTTTATAAGAAAATATAAAGATTAAGCAAACTAAAATTTTTTCAATAATAAATAAAATCTGCAATAATCGTACAATTTCAGAAATTTGTTCCAGTTTGTTCAAATCTTACAACACACCAAAATATAAGTATTTAAATCAAAATGAGGTTAGTCCATAAACTAAATTAGACAATTTTGAATAATTATTTTTAAATACTAAGAAATCTATGATTGTTTTCTTTAGGAATCCGTTCAAGAATTTATTGTAAAGAGCAACAGTCACGTGATTTCTGTACCAATATATTATTTATTTAGATATTATACTCCTGTTTTCCATCTGTAGTTGATTTTGTTTTATTTTCAGGATATTGTTAGGATATAAGATAAATCCAATTTATTGTATTTATTTATGAAGGACTAAGAAACCTTTATTTTTATAAACAAATCTATTTTACGCGAGAGCACGTCAATTCAAGGGACATGCCCTGAAAGTATAATAATTGTAGCATTCGTTTTAGTTCCTATGAAAAACAATTTGTGTAGATATTTAAAGTATGTTAGAAAATAATAAACAGTAAAAATATATTAATTAGGAAAACATAAATTCATTCTGCGTCTTTTCTTTTCACTGCTTGATATATTTTATTCATAAAATCTATAATAATAAACATTTAAACAATCAACATTAATACTAAATCACGCAAGTTTTTCACTTAATATAGCACCAAAATATTGAGGATAATAAAAATCCTTGTTAAAAATCTATGTGCAATGGAAGTTCTTAACACACTACTTAAATTTAACCCAAAAATATATCTAGGCTTCATCAAATGCGTTTAAACAACAAGAAGTACAAGAGTACAGAAGATTTAAAAGGCACAAAAGGTTCACAGCACACAACACAATCACACCAAACAGTAGATCAGCAAACACTACCTTCCCAATCCTAAAGCTGTTCCAACCAATGAACATAATTAGAAGAAGCAGCATGAAGAAAACAACGTAGAATTAATGTGCAGGTTTTTACAACATGTATGTACATACATCAAAATTTATAGATGTATCAGTGGTACAAGATAATTTAGTTTAGGTTATAGCAAAACTGATACTTCCTTAATTTATATGCGACGTAGACCCAAAAAATGGAAAATTATTACCTGACTAGCGACCCTGCAGTTCCATCTAGAGATGAACCGTTTAGAAGAGAGGGTCCCGCAGAGATTGGTCTCATCTAAATAACAACCGTTTTATTTTCTGCATAAACCCAACTATTTATCATAGTTAACACTTACTCTTTCCGTTTGGGTTGCAGCATTGCACATGTTGTTTGCATCAAAGGAAACTGTAGATGCCGGTGCTGAATTGGAAGTATAATTGTCTGTAGACAGTTTAATCATTTGCTCTTGCAACGATTGAACAGTCTTGTCCTTATCTTCCAGTTGTCCTTGTAGAAATAAAATCTGCCTTCTTAGTTCAGCCATTTCCATTCTCGCATCATCATGATCTTCCTCCTGGTTTTCTGCATTATCCGCCGTACACAGACTGTTGAAGAGCCCATTCGTCAGAACAGACTGACTTTCAAATGGGTTGTGAGTCGTCTCAGACTGAAACACATAAATTACAATCAGTTTCTGAAGGAAAATACCGGTAAATGATAATAATGATATTAAGAAGCATAAAACAAAACAATGAGATTATTTTCTTACCTTCATCAATATTTCTTCACCTGTCTGCTGTACGATAGATATAATGAGGACATGCAAAAATAACACAAACAAAAGACAAAAATTAACAAAACAACATGGATGAACAACAAAGAAGCACAAATAAGGATTCTAAAATTAACCAATATTTCGTACCTCGTTTAGCACCCGTCTAAGTTTCAAGAGCATAGTTTTTAGGCTAATTATATCCTGTTTCATAGCAGTGTGATTTGCCCGGTCCAAACGGATGGAGTCATCGGAATCATATCCTGTTGATGTAAGATGACCCAAGCGAGGTTTTATAGGGCTACTGGTGGCGGATGGTCGTTGTCTGCCTGCTATCCGGCTGTCTAAAGATCGAGGTGAGTCTGGCACCGAATTGGGTGTGCTTGTGCGGGAACGAAGTAGGCGAGATCTTGAAGCACTGCTGAAATTAAGAAAAATGTTAAATTAAAAAGGTATCAATAGAACAAGTTTGAATTTTTCGTTTTAATCATCGTTGTACAAAATATAAATATTTTAATATTATCTACAGGGTGTCTGAGTTTATATCGTCAGGACTTCACCAGTCGTAGTTTAGCGAAAATTAAAGGTGGTTTGTCTAATAAACTATGGTCGAATGTTGCTTCCTTTTTGACGTACGGGCCATTAAAGAAAATACATTATTTTAAATAATTTGCTATAAATCAATAACAAAAAAAGTTAACCTTCTGAAATTTTGCATAGAACTTTTTTTTGTATTCTCTTATTAATAGTGGTTGCAATTATTTTATTTAGAAGACAGAGGCGTGCGTACGGGTTTCTTCAAAAACATTTTATTGAATAAAACATACGCCACTGGTTTTTTTGCAGCACCAATATGCAGAGAGTATTTTCCATTCAATTTAGAAACTTTTTCGTATCTTATAATTTTTTGATAACTTAACTCAAAATAACCTAATAGTACAGTAAATAAGGGAGAAAAAAGGCTTCAAATAGACTTTTTTTACCCTACAGCCAATTTTTGTAGAATCTTCTAGAGGGTCACCCTGAAAGTTTAAAACTGAGTCTGTGTATTCGTAGACCCCGCCCTTCCTTCACCAGCCCTCAATTAAGGGTTGGATTTTTTTGTTTATTGAATAACCTTTTTCCTATTAAATTTTCGAAAAAAAGAGTCAGTACAAAGTTGTAAAGAAAAATATTTCCCACAACTTATCTTTTAAACTTTTTTTGATATTGTCGATATTTAAAAAGTTATTCAACAAATAAGTGGAAAATTTTGGGGAAAGAGTAGTAAGTAGTACCTAACTAGAGAAAAATTTCCCTAAAATTTGCAACTTATTTGTTGAATATCTTTTTAAATATTGACAATATCAAAAAAATATTAGAAGGATAGTTGTAGGAAATATTTTTCTCTACAACTTTGTACTGATACTTTTTTGGAAATCTAATAGGGAAGAACCACTTTAATAAATAAGAAAAAAAATTAAGTTATCAAGAAATTGTAAGATACAAAAAAGTTTCTAAATTGAATGGAAAATACTCTCTGCATATTGGTGCTGCAAAAAAAACGAGTGGTGTACGTTTTATTCAATTAAATGTTTTTGAAGAAACCCGTACGCACGCCTCTGTGTTCTAAATAAAATAATTGCAACCACTATTAATAAGAGAATATAAAAAAAAATCTATGCAAAATTTCAGAAGACTAACTTTTTTTGTTATTGATTTATAGCAAATTATTTAAAATAATTTATTTTCTTTAATGCCCTGTACATCAAAAAGGAAGCAACATTCGACCATAGTTTATTAGACAAACCACCTTTAATTTTCGCTAAACTGTCGATTGGTGAAATCCTGACGATATAAACTAGGACACTTTGTATATTTTGTCAACAGGAAAATATAAATTTTATGATACAATTTTATGTCAAATATCCAATTTCTTCGTTTCATGACGTGATTTTACTTTTAAAATTTGCGAAATGGAGAAAGTAACCGAATACAATAGTTTTTATTTAATTTCTTTAAATGCACTTGGTTTTAGATTATGCAAATAAAAAATATTTCTTTTTAAAAATCTTCTCAAAAGCCCACATAAGCCGACCCCTCATAATATTTTATAATTAAACTTTCACCCACGAGGGACGTGGGCATTTGACCTGAAAGTTTTTTTTTGTTATTATTATAGGAGTAATTGAAGAGGACTCTGCTCTGCCATTGTAGGTATTGTTTTCAATTACATTCTGGTTTTAATTTAATTTTTATGAAACTATATGAAGAGTTTTACCTCTAACACTCAAAACTCATTCGGGCTGCCTCATAATATATTATTAGACACAGAATTATTTTAAATAACAGTTTGTAGGTTTTCACGACTGTGAAGTTGTAGACGTTTCGCCAGACGTCATTTGACCTTCTTCAGCACAAGTTTCATTGTATTAATTATGGTACTAATATTTAAAAACTAGCATAATGAATAAATGACAATTGAAACAAGTATGAGCGTTTTTCAATCATAATAATGTACCTATCGTAGGTAATAAAGAACACATAATTAACCAATAATAAGCAGTCATTAAACAGTTTTATGTATTTAACTCGCAATTAGCTTAATTATGCTTGGTAAGAGGACATAAATAAATGTTGCGAAGTTCCCCATCAATTTTTTCTTGATTCTATTAAAAATAATTTATTTGTCTTTTAAGAAATTAAATAGTTAATATGTTATCTTTAACTTAGGCACAGTGGCGTTTTCACCAGGGGGTCACAGGGGGCATCAAATTTTTAAAGCCCTCAAAAAAGTGCAGCCCTTAAATTTATTGCGCGTAAAAAATTATCAGATGGAGCGGCAAAAAAAGTTCTGTCTAGGGCGGCAAATTATGTAAAAACGGCCCTGTTAGGCATATATGAAAAAGTGGCATTATCACATTAAAAGTAAATAATGAGACATAAGATGATGTAGTATGTAGTTATTATTTTAGTCCACGCATCTCTTTTCTAAAATTGTATATGTAGATATGAGACAGGGAAAATCCCAACTTTTATCAACAAATTATCGGTTTTTACTTTTTGATTAAATCAAGATCCATATTTAGAAATGCTTAAAATTTTGTTGTCCGAAATTAATAATATATTTCTTTAGAAACAAGACTTCAAATTATTTTTTAAAAAGATGGGTCTCCACTTCTCCAGTATAAGAACACAGAATTACGTCAATTTTATGGATTCGAATTTTGCAACGGTTTAGAACAATTAATAATTATGAGGAAACCGAATTGTCTGATACTTAAATTTTCTATAAAAATTCATAAATTCACAACAGCACATCTATAAAGTTAAACACGATAAGAAAAATAATAATAGAAAAAACAATTAACCTAGAAATATTAATACATTTATGATTATCAGGCAAAATATTCAAAGGAAGTGTGTATTTCGTATTCAACAATTTCTAATATTTATTTATGAAAATCAAACAATTATCTTAAATATAAACAACCGACTTCCAATTTAACTAATTTTTTCGATTAAAATATTTCTGTAGTAAAATTAGAAGACCAAATATATTAAATTAGCTATTCTATGCGGTCTACTTGCAAGTAGAAATAAATTAATTCCAATAAAGGAATATTATTACAGTTTTATGAAATAGAGCAGAAACTTTTTTGCTTCTTCATTGCATAGTGGATTTCCTCTAATTCATTCTTATAAATTATTAGCGCGGCAACATCATTAAATTTGCACGTCAAAGATACCAAATCATGGTTTTATATCGTAGTTACATATCTTTTGTGTGCTGTTTCCTTATCTAAAATCCTACCCTAAAATTGATCTAATAGGTGATGGAGACAGAGCAGGTGACGGAAAATTACTTGCATCGTCCTCGAAATCATCATTGAGCTTCCTGGTCATTGATGTTGATCTGTTGCATCGTAGTTCTGCTGCCTTGTTGCTCCGAATAAATACAGTATTCTTCATTTTATAAGATATATTAAATAACTAGGTTATGTAAGAAAAATTATTGTTTTACGATGGCTCGGTACAGTAAAAGTTAATAATAATGTTGCAAAGAAAAAGTAAAAGTTGGTTAGGTATATGGGTGTAAATATATTTTAGTTAAGTTAAAATCATAAAAATATTTCTCTTTTTAAATATTATTATAGGCACTGATAATCACAATATTTTAATAATATTTAAGACAGTTTAAGAGGGCGTTGGCAAGATTACATATTAAATAAAATTAGAGTCGATTGTTTCAACCGATTAACCGCCCTTCGTTTAGAATAACGTAACTTATATCCTTCATCATCTTCATTATAGTGTCCAAAAATTATAAAACAATTCAACTAAGTATTTAATTTCATCGAGAAAAAAAACGTCATTAGATTTTTTATAAAATAGGCGAAAGAAATGAACTTTTAGGTTCGGATACAAAACTACATGAACTAGTTTAGGAGATGTCATGAAATTGTAGAAGCATTTGCGCAGGAGCCTTAACTTGTAGTTCGATAAAATGAACGATGCGCAGTGAATTCATGCAGTAAATTATTAAATTCAAATAGTTTTACTTATTGCTGTTTTTATGTCCTCAGTCTATCAATTAATTTGTTTTTAAAACATAATATTGGTAATGATTTTACAAAAGGTTTCTTTGCTCTTTGTAACCTCTACCTTCAAATTATGACAGCAAAAAGTGGATATAGTTTTTAGTCCTTCTGTTTAAAGTTTAAAGGAATTGTCTTGTGCTTTGACATAAAAGTATGAAACCTTTTTATTGACATTATGGTGAATAATTTTAAGATTGCAGTTGATACAATCACAAGAATGGAAAACAACCTTCCAAAAATTGCATTCTTATTTGAGAATAAGCATCTCTAATAATATTGAAATCGAGAAAGTATGCAAATAAAATAAGGGTGTCAAATACATTTCCCCGTTTTGAGAAATTTGGAGCTGACACTTATAAATGTAAAATTTATTGATAAATATTTTTATTTCGATTTTATTTTTTGTACGATGAACAGTTCTGGATTTTGATACCTCCCAGAAACGCATCAAGAGATGTCAAATCCAGATGATTCAGATCACTTCGAGGATACAGGAAACTGATGGTGACACAGTCTCAAAAAAATAAACAGAAAAAGATGGAGGCTTTTGTAAAGACCAAAAAAGAGAAGCTCTTACTTTTGATACTTTCCACAACAGAACTGCAAGAGAACCAAAGAATAACGACCCTGAGGGTCCGTATCACTAGGAAGATTCAGAAACCTGATGGCGAAACAATCTTAAACCTAACCTAGTAGCATTTTGAATTATGCTTTCTACAACAGCATCGCAAAAATCCAAAGGCACTAGACAAAAAAAATCTGGAAGCGATAAAACAATAAAAAGCTTAATATAAGTAAAAGTTCTATAAGGGCTAAGAAAGAGAAGCTACTGAATATTGATCCTTTCCACAAAAGAATCCTAAAACACTAAAGTATAGCAAAACCCACCAGAGGATTCGTCAGATCACTAGGAACATACAAGAAAAAGATACACACGTAAGTAGAAGAAAAGTTTTGTAAAGACGAAGAAAGACAAGCTTTTGACTTTGATACTTTCCATATAACAGAATCGAAAAAGCACCAAGGGATAACTAACCCAGAGCGTCTAGGAATCTTCAGGAAACTGATAGGGAAGCAGACTCGAACTTTACATAAGTAGAAGAAGAAAAATGATTTACTTGTAATATAGAATTTTATGATAAATCTTTTATTTTTTATTATTTTTTTCGTCTGATTAACAGTTTAAAAGAAAAATAAGAAAAAGCTCATGGATGTTGTGGAATAAGCTCAAAAGCTAAAAAGCGGGAAAAAATCAATCAATATAGTTAATCGAAGCACAAGAAACCTGCTTTAAGAATATTAGGTATATTCTTCTGGTTATTTTGTAGATATTTTATTTTATTTTGGTACTTCAATATTATGTGTTGTTATTTTAAAACTCTGAGTGCATATTTACAGAGGTGTATTTAATGGTAACAAAAACACGCCTCTGCCAGTGGTTCGCGTAGGTTGATAACCGTTGATCCCGGGATCAACAATTTGTGAATTACAAAAGAAACAAGAACTGAAAAAATTACGACAACTAATCTTCCTTTGGAAATGTAGCAGTAAATATTAACTTTAGAAGAAAATTTCTCCTACTACTCGTAAATCTAAAACATCTTACATCCTATAATTAAAAAATGTCTAACTTCATGCTAATATTTTAACAAACCAATTGTGTCCAATTTGTCGCATATCATTAACATTAGATCCGTTTTGTACAAAAGGTTAGGTTAAGTAACAACACAACAAACAAAAAACAGGTAAGTATCTCGCAACCGGTAAAGTAAGAGATCAGTGACTCATGGTCACGCTTGTTACTCGTTCCATTGAATTACGCAAAACAAAACTGGCATGTGTACCGGTAGAACCAAAATAGATAGAAGAAAGTCACTTAGTGCCAAGAATTTTTTTGTTAAATTTACAAGTTCAGGGTGGCAACTTTAAAATTAACTTTGGAATAGGTATAAAGAATTTATGGTGTTTAATTAAAGCACTCAATGGATTGTGAAGATTTATTGGAGTGGTAAAAATACGAACAAACTGAAAAAGATTTGTGAGTATCATAAATTTGTCATCTTTAATTGAAATTGAAGCAAATAAGAAATGATATAGGTACATTTTTGGTTCAAAATCTTTGGATTATTGCAGTAATTGAACCAAATGTTTGTTTTATTGAAAAAATTTGGAAAATTTTTAAAGATATCACTGTGGTCGTAGTCAACTTAAAAACATATTGGTGTAAAAATAGAGACAGATTTCAAGTATATGTAATTCTTATTTCGTAAAATACATACAGAGTGGTTCACGAGAAGTACTACAAACGTATAACGCGAAAACTGACAATATTTCGAATATAGTTCCAAATACACAAATTTTTGACGATAATCTCAAATCTGAGAAGGAAAATGAACTTAACATGTCCAAACGAACTTTCTTCAGTAAAGAATCGAGAAAAGTTATTTGCCTAACTAGGGTGGAAAGTGATTCCTCGTATGTTATCTACGTACCTATTTTATTTTTTACTACCTTCATTAGAAAAAAGGATTAAATCATATTTCTACGCCAATGGTACGAATGTTTTAGCACGAATTTTATAGCAATTCTAAATATTTAAGAAATTATTGGTAAATATGGATATTATTGGCGAAATAATACAAATTTTGTTGGTGTAAGTATAATGAGTCCTTCTTGAAGAAAAAATTATTACCAAATAACCAAAATAAAATATTACAATCTAAGAAAACTACATAAAAAAATTTCGACTCCCTCGTACTTCTGGATTAATTAGAATTGATTTGGTAATCAGAAGATATATTTTGGATTAATTGGATTTTCCTAAATATAATATGGTTATTACGACGTTTTCAGACAGATTTTTAGATTACGATAAAATATTTATAGTATATCAGATATTAAAAATCTATCAAATCTCCAAATGGTAGACAATAATAGAGGTACATGTATGAAATAGTAGTTTATGCAACAAGTATATAATCTATGACTTTATTGACGAGTCTGGTTTATGGCAGAGCGAGCTTGCGAGCGAGACTAATAAATAGGACGAGTCAATAAAGTCAGATTATATACGAGTTCCATACAAAGCTTTATGTTTAACTGCGAAAATTACCTTTTAATTATTTAGAAAAATTATAAATGACACTAATAAATTCATTCTGACAGTATTTATTGTGACATTGACAGCTGATATATTGATATTTTACAATAATAGTAAAATAAAGTGCCATTATACACTAGTGTATAAAGAGCCACTTTACGCACGCAAAAGTACGTCATAAACAGTACTTTATAATGCAGTCGTACATAAAATACATTAAATCCATTATCCATTTTTTACAAGATTGAGGGTTTCAACATAAAAATAAAAAGTTATTTTTACTATTTTATAGAATATTTTTTATAATTATAAACTTTAATGGTAAACATGCTTTGTTGTCAATTTTACACATTTTGGGAGACATCCTGTATATATTAGCTGTATTTTATCAATCCTATCCAGTCAATAAAATATTCATAGATAACGATAACATTTCTATAAGATCTGAATAATAAATTCGGAGATAAAAATATTAACAACCGTGCATTTTCTATTATTACGGATAACTAAAAAAATTGAGGTAGTTAACCCCCAATCATAAGACAAAGACAATTCTCTGAAATTGAATTTCGGCACATTCATTGATTTTTTCGTGCCTCTTTTTGTTTGTATTGTAGCGATGGCTACCTTTTATGGAGATTTCCCAACCGAAACTAAATAAATTTAACCATGGTCATATTTACATCATTACAAAAAATTTAATTGCAGAGGAGCAGGTCCAAGTACGAGTATAATATATGGAATAGAACGAAATAGCAGGTAACCTTAGGAAATTGAATAATGTGTAGTTAGCTTGGCTTTTTAACATTTAATTTAAAATTAAAGTTCGTCATATTTCACGGAAAAGTAATAAATTATTGGTGTGTCATGTGAAATTTTTAATTGAGTGTACAATTTTGATTATTCCTACGAATATCACTTTTTATCATATAAATACAGTGGTGTAGAGTGTAGACAATTAGCACAAAAAATTACATTGTTCATTAGAAAATATTTACCCATTTTGATAATTAGTATTTATAGGAACTGGTATAAGTCCATGATGTCCACTAGACCCATTTACACTTTTTAAACTATTTATGTTATCTTTTAATACTTTTACTGATCCGTTCATTTCGTTGAACCATAAAGTTCATATTTATCACATAACTACAATGAAAAATTGTCAGACTTTAATAACACAGAAATTACATGTAAAATATTTTTTCTATGTTATTGTGTTCATAGCTCGCGCTTTACCACAAAAGCGCCGTACGTTGTCGCATTCGTAGCGTAACTGGTTCACCAGGTTCACCTGCCAATGTTGCGAAGGTAAAACTTATGGCAACGTTGTCAGCTGTTGCCACAACAAAAATATGAAATTATAAGTAGTGGTAATTTCTATAAGGAAATTGTATAAGTATTATAGTACTTTTTTAAAGTTATTAGACACCAAATAATACTATTAATAAAGAAAACAGTAGTTTATAAAAATGTACTGTAAAAAAACTTTGTGTTATACCTACAAAAAAAAATGTTATCGTTTATTTGCACAATGTGTAATCACAAAGCAATCAATTCTAGAATTTGGTTTTTCGATATCCGTATCAATCTCTGTTTGCACTGAATAAAGAAATGGAATAGAGTACCTATCATGATATTCTTTCAGGAAGAAGAACTAAACTGTTACATAGTGTGAAAGTGAAGATGTTCGTATATAACCAAATAACGATTATTTATAAACACCTAAATATTTTTCATGAAATGTTGTAGAAAAAAAAATCAGAGATAATTTTAAAATAATTAAAATATTGCCTTTCATACTTAAATAATTTTTAATAAATACAAAGTTTCCTTTTGTAGTTTTAAAATTTTGTGACCACCCTATACAGGGTGTTCGCGCGAAGTGGCTCACTATTGCTAACTTCGTTATTATTGGAGCTAAGAAGTCGGTTAAATTAGCAAACTAGTAGCATTTTTCCGCTGATTACAATGGTGAAAACAGAAAAACAATTGACCATCTGGTTTTCGAGATATTCACAAAAATAACATTTTTTTAAATGGAACACCCTATATTATTTTTGCAGAAATCGATGACAAATTAAATTCTGTACAAAAAATGTCCTTAATTTTTTTTATTATAATTTAAAATAAGCGAGTTATTTTGAAAAAAAGTTTGCAATTCTTTAAAATTAAGTATCCATAAAACGGAATAGTAATTTATTAAAACTAAACAATCATAATTTTGAATTTAAGCAAGTTGAAAAGCACTTGAAAGAATTACGAAAATTTTACTATTTTATTTAATATTTTTAATATACAGGTGTTTGCGCGAAGTGGTTCACTATTGCTAACTTTGTTATTATTGGAGCTACAAAGTCGGTTAGCAAACTAGTAGCATTTGTTCCGCTGATTATAATGGTGAAAACAGAAAAACAATTGGCCATCTCTGATTTTCGAGATATTCACAAGAATAACATTTTTCAAATGGAACACTCTGTATATCTTTGCAAAAATCGATGATAAATTAAATTCTGAACAAAGAACGTTCTTATGCTTTTTTGACAATTATTTAAAATAAGCGAGTTATTTTGAAAAAAAGTTTTCAAAGTTTTAATATCAAGTAGCCATAAAAATTATAATTTTGTAAATTTTAAATATTTCCGTAATTCTTTCAAGTATCTTTCAACTTGCTTAAATTCAAAGTTATAATTGTTTGGTTTTAATAAATTGCTATTCCGTTTTATGGCTACTTGATTTTAAAGAATTGCAATTTTTTTTTCAAAATAACTCGCTTATTTTAAATTATTATCAAAAAAGGATGAGGACATTTTTTGTATAGACTTTAATTTACCATCGATTTTTCCAAAAATATAGAGGGTGTTCCATTTAAAAAAATGTTATTTTTTGAATATCTTGAAAACTAGATGGTCAATTGTTTTTTTGTTTTCAGCATTGTAATCAGCGGGAAAAATTCTACTAGTTTGCTAATTTAACCGACTTTGTAGCTCCAATAATAACGAAGTTAGCAATAGTGAGCCACTGTAAATAAAATACTTAAATCTACATAATATTACAATTTCTCATCATTTTCATTAAATAATATTTATATTTTTTCCTATATTTATTCATTTTCGACTATCGACGGCAACATTGCCAAAGTGTCACCTTTTTGTGGGTTTTACAAATTATTATTTATCTTTTATTTATCCAGATAAGCTATAGCATTCGATTTGATAATTTATAACTTTTACGTAAAGAATTTTATAAAGCTATTAAATAAAGTAGTTTCTCTTAAATTGGATAAAGCATGTTAGCTGTAGTGCTGTCATAGTGCAAGAATTAGAAAATGTGCATAATACTAAATTTCAAGGATTTGATTTAAATATATCGAGGGAGAACCCACAATTCTACAAGGTTAAAGAGATTACTTAATGTGTTTTATGTTTCATTTTATTAGAGGCTGTAAAAGTTTATTAGAAAAGTTTGAATAATCTGTAAATTGGTATTGATATGTAGATAAGTGCAAGGACATTTTGTAATAGAATCCAAAGTTTATCTCTTTTGTCCTGAATGAAAACAGAATTTTTTCTTTATTGTGTGAACCGATTTTAAATATTAAATTATATTAGGTAAATTAATGTGCGCTAGTGAGAACATGAACGAAATTTCAACAATTCACACAATACTATATGATATTTTTTCTAAATCTGATAAAAAAAGTTGGCATGTTTTTATTAATTTGTTGTCACGTTTTTCAAAACAGTCTAATGCAAAATATTTTCCATAGTCAAGTATTATGAATAAAAAAATATTATAATTAATTGCTGGAAATCTGTGACAAACGAGTTTAATTGAACGTTGCATTGTGCATTAAATTATGAAATTGAACTGTTTTCAATGTTGTATAAAATGTGTAGGTCGAGGCGTAGGTAATATAATTAAAAGCAAAGAATGCAATGTGTATTTTATGTAACTAAACCATATTTACCAAAATTATACAACTTAGTGGCTGTGTGCGACATAAATAATATCGTATGAGATTTTATTTAAGTCTGTTCTAGCCAAAACTAAAGTTGTTTTACTAGCCACTGAATAATTAATTTATATTTTAAACAATCAATCAATTTTCCAATGTTCAAATTTCTTGTCGTAATTCCAGTTGGATTAAAAAATTCCGAGCAGAGTTACGCAAATTTTAATCCATTTACCTATTTAATATTTATTTATAAAATGCTATAGTGGACAGATGTATACTAAGTACATACTTGAATTTAGCATTAGGTTGCAAAGATGCAGGATGCTTATTTCTTAATATCAACTTAATTATCCTGTATTCGATATACGAGCCCTAACAACTAAATGTTCGGACAGAAGTAAATTTTTTAAGTATGAAAGGAGAACTGGAAATTTTACACAAATAATTAGTAAACACTTAACAATACAATAAGATAAAGCCTTAATAACAATATTATTCATGGAAGAAAATTATTTATTGGATTTAACAATATTTTAACCTTAATAATTAGCAAACTTTGCAAAATGAATTTGCAACTAAATGTTGGAATAATTTTTAATTAAGGACCATTAATAAGAGGTTACGTCTCTTTTTGCTTTAATAGCTGCCTATATTCTAGCAGGCATTGTATTTATCAAATTTTGGAACAATTCTGGCGTGAAACTGTCCCAAATTTCTTCTATTTTGGTCTTTAAGTCCCCAATGGTTTTGGTGGATTATTGCGTAGAATACGTTTAATTTTATGCCAAAAAGTTTCAATGACATTTAAGTCCGGACTGGATGAGGGTCATGAAGGCACCTTTATGTCGTTTTCCCCAAGTTCCAAAACTGTGATTTTTTAAAAACAGTCGTTAGAAAATTACGTCACATTTTTCAAGTGCAATTTTAAAGCTACGAAATATGCCTAAAATCACCAAATAAAGACTTGTTTGTACATAAAACCAAAATCCAGCTTTGCAATAAAGTAAATTTTACCAAAATCCAACCAGTGGTTCCAAAACTGTGATTATTTTAATGTAGGTAGCACCCTCAAAAAACACGTTTTTTGATCAGTGAACTGTGGAACTCGAAAAAAATGCAAAAAAAAATCATATTAACATTTCAGGATTTTTTCAATATAGTACGATTATTGAGCTTTGATTTAAATGTTTTTTGACACAAATCCAACCAGCGGTTTCAAAACTGTGATTCTTTAAAACAGTTACTAGAAAATTTTATCATTTTTAAAGGTGCAACTTTGAAGCTCCGATAAATGCCTAAAATCACCAAATAAAAACTTGTGTAACTTTTCTGTAAAGAAAACCAACATCCAGTTTTGCAATAAAGTAAATTTCATCAAAATCCGACTACTAGATCCAACGTTTTGAAAATAATAATTCTTTGTTTCTACAATTTTCCCATCCTGCTGGGTTAAAGTGCCACAGTTTTGGAACCACCGAGTGGATTTTTACGAAATTTACGTTTTCATATAACTAAATGTTGGCATTTTAACAGAAAAAACCATCAATATTATGGAAGTTAATTTAGATAACTTTTGCGCGTATGGAAAAAAGACAATCAAATTTAGTTTTGTCCGAACATTTAGTTGTTAGGGCTCGTACATAAATAATAAATAAACGAATCACCCTGGAAATTCAAATAAAACTCTCAAAAGGAATCTTGGTTGCATAACCCTTGGTTGATCATCACCAACAAAATCAAATAGAAAAATACCGGATCGAGGGCGGATTCCGATATACTGATAATGTTAAAGGGGATAGAGAAGTGCAGAACTAGGATATTTGTGAGAGGGAAAAGGGTTATATGGTACTCACAGGAGGACAGGGAAAATACGCTACACATTTTGGAGTTACAAAGAAAGAAGGAATTGAGCGAGGGAAATAAAACCGAGAACATTAAAAATACAGTTTGTTAAAATTATGTGAAAAACGTGTGATTGGTAGAAAAAGCATGTTAATTTTACATCAATATTGTTCTTATGTAATTTATCTTAAATCCTCTGTTTTAATTTGTTAATTATTCCGTCTTTGTATTATTAGTGTTCACTATAATAAAATTATCCTCTTTCTTACCTTTTCGTTGGTTTCTCGTTCAAATGGTTGCCTAACAACATAGACCAATCCCGAACCACTCCTGTTAGTTCATCATCACACCTTTTTACTACAGTATCAGTCAATGACGGATAACCACTGCTCTGCCTACAAATACAACATTATCACTAGGTATCATTTTCTAACATTACAAAACAAAAACTTACCGTTCACATTCATCCAATCCACTACTCTGACTATAATCAAAGTCCATCATTAAATCATCACTAGCAATACTCTCACACGGCGACAAAGTATCTAAGGACCCCGTCCGACTTCCCAAAAATCTTCTACTTCTCGTCATTAAGGGACTACCTTCGAAAGGTTGCGGGTTCTTCCGTTTGGGTTTCGGTGTAGAATCGACAATTGTCGGAGTATTTTCTGAAATGCTGTATTCGCTTTTGATTGCTGTTAAAGTGTCCTCAAAGACTAAAGCGGGTTGATCGGCAATTTCATCATCAATAAGAAAATCGTCCTTTCCTTCAGAGAGTGATAGAGAATTGGAGGCATTAGTGGGAGTGCCAGGGCTAGGCGGGGTCATTTTTTCGTTGATGTCTTTTGAGTTGGATAAGCTTCGGTTCATTTTCTTTTTGAGGAGATCATCGCATTCTGAGAAACTTAGAACGTCAACTGGGGATAGAAGAGTTTCATCGTCCAGAAGTGATCCTAAAAAGGAGGAAACATGTGAATTAAAATAATGGGCAAAAATGAAGAGAGTTAAAGCGTTAAGATTCTTTTTCCTATTTTTGTTAAACTTTAAGTCTAACTGAGAATTTAACTAACCTGAGTTACTCGCAGCGGCTACAGCAGCAAACTTCGGATCTTCAATAGTCAACAAAACATTCTTCACATCGGCTTTACTGAAACTACTATTCATCGAAGAACTCATGAGATTCTGCAAAGCTACTCCAATAACTTTACTGGCAACTGTTATCGGAGCCGGACCCTTGTCCTTACTTTCATCACTTGAACTTAAACTACAGCTGATTTGATCGGCCAAAGCTTCACCGCCGTTTACCCATTCGTGTTCGTCTGAACTAGGCGGACTGGAATCGTCCTTTAGTGACATAGGACGTGATTTTAGGAATGTTTTGTTGTGGGGAGATGGTTTGATGAATGATTTCTCGCTTCTAAATCTGTCGCGTAGAGTCTTTTCTTCCTCCCCATAGTCATCACTGAAGTCTTCTGATGAGGTTACTGAGATTTTTCGGCGATTGCTATGGTCTACATGACGTTGGAATTCCATGGTGCGCTCTCTAACTAAGCCAGTAGTTTGATATGAGCTGGAATAAAAAGAAAACTATTAGCACATTATTAATTTACCTTTTAAGTAGGTAAGTATAAGTACTGAAAATAATAAGAAAATTTATTTAGTTTGGCTACAATCTCCAACTTTGTAACGTATAAAATTACAGCAATATTTTTAGTTTTTTTCATGAAAATATTCACAATCTTCACAACAAATTGAGCAATATTGGAAAAAATTCTATTAACATATACTCCTAGTAATTATTACAAGCCCTAACAACTAAATGTTCGGACAAAAGTAAATTTGATTGTCTTTTTTCCATACGCGCAAAAGTTATCTAAATTAACTTCCATAATATTGATGGTTTTTTCTGTTATAATGCCAACATTTAGTTATATAAAAACGTAAATTTCGTAAAAATGCGCTCGGCGGTTCCAAAACTGTGGCACTTTAACCCAGCAGGATGGAAAAATTATAGAAACAAAGAATTATTATTTTCAAAACGTTGGATCTAGTAGTCGGATTTTGATGAAATTTACTTTATTGCAAAGCTGGATGTTGGTTTTCTTTACAAAAAAGTTACACAAGTTTTTATTTGGTGATTTCGGGCATTTATCGAAGTTTCAAAGTTGCACCTTTAAAAATGATAAAATTTTCTAGTAATTGTTTTAAAGAATCACAGTTTTGAAACCGCCGGTTGGATTTGCGTCAAAAAAAATTTAAATCAAAGCTCAATAAGTGTACTATATTGAAAAAATCCTGAAATGTTAATATGATTTTTTTTGCATTCTTTTCGAGTTCCACAGTTCACTTTTCAAAAAACGTGTTTTTTGAGGGTGCTACTTACTTTAAAATAATCACAGATTTGGAAGCACTGGTTGGATTTTGGTAAAATTTACTTTATTGCAAGGCTGGATGTTGGTTTTATGTACAAAAAAATCCCCAAGTCTTTATTTGGTGATTTTAGGCATATTTCGTAGCTTTAAAATTGCACTTGAAAAATGTGACGTAATTTTCTAACGACTGTTTTTAAAAAATCACAGTTTTGTAACTTGGGGAAAACGACATAAAGGTGCTTTCATGGCCCTCATCCAGTCCGGACTTAAATGTTATTGAAACTCTTTGGCATAAAATTAAACATATTTTACGCTATAATCCACCAAGAACCATTGGGGACTTAAAGACCAAAATAGAAGAAATTTGGGACAGTTTCACGCCAGAATTGTACCAAAATTTGATAAATACAATGCCTGTTAGAATACAGGCAGCTATTAAAGCAAAAGGAGACGTAACCTCTTATTAATGGTCCTAAATTAAAAACTATCCCAACATTTAGTTGCAAATTCATTTTGTAAAGTTTGCCAATTATTAAGGTTAAAATATTGTTAAATCCAATAAATAATTTTTTTCCATGCATAATATTGTTATTAAGGCTTTATCTTATTGTATTGTTAGGTGTTTACTAATTATTTGTGTAAAATTTCCAGTTCTCCTTTCATACTTCAAAAATTTACTTTTGTCCGAACATTTAGTTGTTAGGGCTCGTAATAATAACCTTCAAAAACGCTTTGCTGAATTACAAATCTGTTATTTTAGATCCTAAAAATGAGATTTTTTAGTACCGAAACTGAAAGAAAACAGTGCATTGTTATATTAAATAAAAACTATTGTGTAAGAATTCAAAAAATTCTATACATCAAAAGTTATTGTATAAGTGGATAAAAAAGCAGAATAGGTACTTATTCAGGATTGGATTTAAATATTTAAAAATGTAATTTGTGAAAATTATTTAGAAAAGGGCACCTTTTACTTCCTCTTTCTATCGTATGTTTCAACATTTAGAATAGAAGAAAAAAATTATGATACTTATTATAAGAATAACAAGAATCCGTTATAGTTGCCTTTTATAATTTAAAATTGGCATGTTTTATAGAAAATAAAAAGCGTTTCATCTTAAGAAAATATGACGAGGATAAATTGGGACCCTGACTTGATTTTTAAATTTTGAATGTAAAGTTAGAGGGATTTAATATAATGGCAGTATTCAATTTTTTGTGAGTGAGATTTTTTATTGAAAATCGTTTGAATGGAAAATTTAAATAACCGGTAGTTTGGCTAAAATGTAATATTTAGTTATCTGGAATCGACTATTGTTCTATGTTCTGCTAATTAAAATTACATTTTTTTAGAATTTTGTCATTTCTTCTAATTATAATAAAGCCTGGATACACAAAATATGTAATGAAATTTCGGCCATTTTGAATTATGGTTAATGAGAATAAGAAGTTAACAAATTTACATCTTTTATGCATGTGGAAAACACGAATATGAACTTAAAATTATAAAAAAATATGGTCATATCATAACATTATATCCTAGAGAATTATTAACAAATGGCAGAAAATTTATGTTCGTCTTAATGACCTCCAATAAAAATAAATACATGAGAAATAACGACCAACACGAATATACCTTAAGAAATAATAGATTTTGCTTACCATCTGAAAGCAACGCTCAAATCGTGGAATTTTGGAGCCGAAAACTTGCCAGAATTTCGGAGAGAAACTTTTGAAAAAATAATTGTATATTTTGTTGATGAATTCCTTGAACAAGTGATTTCGTTGTGAATATTTGAAGGTTTTATTTTCATAATATTGTTATTGTATCGTTATATTTGTATTATACAGAGTGTCCCAGAATCAAAATTATATAGATTAGGTTAGGTTAGGTTAGGTTATATAGATTAATTATATAGATTACAACCATTAAGAGCTCTTTCGGTGATATATGACTCCCTGTATATATTTATTTCATTTTAATATTCAGTAGTATGTGTATTTATAGAGTAAATTTCTATCCTATTGTCATTTATTTGAATTGGACGATTCTTGGCTAAAAACGTTTTATGATTTACAATTTAAGCCCCTTTTTCATAAAATTCGCTGCCTAAATCATTTACCGGAAAGAAGTTTCAATTTAATTTTATCTTCAGTTCAGATAAAATGCGATTAATCTGAAACAATGAGATAAGACTTCTTTCACCTACTTACTACCAAAGTTAGTACCATCCACTGTTTTGTAACATTAAATAAAATTTACTGACTAAAAACTAAAAAGCTGGTGAAATGATGTTGAATCTGTCACACACGTATTTATGATAAAATAAGTCATATTTGGTTGATAATCTAAATATTAAAGTCTGTGTATAGTTTTTGCAAACAGTGAGAGACAATATTTCGCAAACACAGCATTTTATAATACATAGAAGAAAGGTAATGGTGCGAATACAAGTGTTGTGTAATAATTCCACCTCAAACCCCAATTTCTCCTTTATATTGTAAATTACTGTCTATAAAAATATATTTAATTTTTAATACCTACTTAAGCGGTTTTATGCTGCTAACATAATTTATTTTTACTTATTATTATTTACACAAACCTACTAACCTTCGTTTATTTTCATTTGATTTAAATACACTGGGTAACTGGGGCAGTGGTGCGCAACCCTCCGAGGAATCATCCAAATCTCTCACATTAAAAGTATTTTTACTAGTCGGAACAACTTCCAAATTTCTCGGTTTATGCACACTCCTTTTAACGCCAAATGTAGGAGAAGAATCCAATCTATCCACTTCTGGTACTGTATCATGGTCGCCCAAATAACCACTCAAATGACTACCGACTCCTGAATCCTCAGTTAGAGAACCATCTTTTGAGGATGTCTCTTCCATGTGGTACATAGTCGATATTTTTCTGTTGTTGTTGGCCAGGGTTTTAGCTGTTTTGGTTTCGATTAGACGAATTGGTTCGGGCCTGGGCAATTGGGTGGATTGCAGAGTGAATCTTCCTGTCTAGATAAAAGAAAGAACGTTAAACACGTGGTGTTTCTCACACAGGCGTCTTGTGTATATTTAGCGGTGTCAAAAATAGTGCGTTTCTATTTCCTATATTTATATTAAGATACATATATGAAACATTTTTTAACAATATGTAACAACATAAGTGTTAATAAGTTAGTGCGTTTTCTGTAACTAGCCCATCAGTAGGTAATTTAGATTTATTTTGGTTGTAGTATTAAATATTTTATCAGAAAAAGGATAAACCTAATTACATAGAAAAAACATATTCACACAAGTAAAAACAGCTGTGGGACTCCTAAGATAGTGCAATAATTCTCAACATAAATTACCGACTATTATTAAAGTAACATTTTGTAAACAATGCCCTTGCACACTGGTTTTGAAAGTTGTTATTCACTTAAATAGAATATCAAAAAACGTAAAAAAATCATATTTTTCGAAATACAACCAATATATGCAGTTGGTCAATAAAGATTTTTTGATAAACATCCGAAAAGCGTGATATTTAAAACAATAACTCTAAAAAGCACAATTTTTGAAAAATAAAACTTGGGACTTCAAAACATCACAGAAAAAACACAATTTTCGTGAATTTTTCTAAAATTAAATCATCATTTAACTCTGATACAAGTTTTTTTGATAAAAATTTAAACAGCAGTACCAAAACCGATTTATCGAAAAAAATTCCCTTGAAAACGCGGTTTTTAAAAGGTGCAACATGGACCTCCAAAAAATATTACAAAAAACATACAAAAACGATCTGAATTTTTCCAAAATAAAACCACTATTTACCTTTCTAATGAAGATTTTTTAACAAAAATCCGTCCAGCGGTTACAAAACTGTGATTCTTTTAATACAAAAGCTTGAAAATTACGTTATTTTATAGAGACGTCCACAACAATCGCCTATAATCACCAGATAAACGCTTCCCGTTTTTTTAATAAATATTATCAATATCTAGCATTGTCATAAATTAAATTTTAGTAAAATTCAAGCAGTGGCTCCAAAATTATATCCTTTTTTGGAACAGTATGACAAAAACATATTTTTAAACAACTTGCGATTAATTTTCTGGTTTAAAGTGCCCTAGTTTGAGAACCGCTGAACTGATTTTGACGAAATTTGCGTTTTTATGTAGCCATGACTTCACTATTCTGAAGTAAACTTTTTCAGACCAAATTATACTGTGCCTGTTTTAAGACGATCTAGTTATAAAACGAGTGACAGGCTTTTGGAAAAAATTCTGTTTTACACAGACTAATGTTGGAATTATTAATAAATAAAAATAACAGGAACCTCATTGTTAGGTTAGAATAGATAACCGGTATTTTCCCATCGAAATTACTGCAAAAATCGTGAAATGTCTTTGCAATTTTTTTTAAAACGAATTTTGACGAAATTTTTATTCTAAAAATTTTTTTTCTAAAATGAAATCATCATTTAACTCTGAAACAAGTTTTTTTGGCAAAAATTTAACCAGCAGTACCAAAACCGATTTATTGAAAAAAATACCCTTGAAAACGCGGTTTTTGAAAGGTGCAACATGGAACTCCAAAAAATATCACAAAAAAGCATATAAACACGTCGTGAATTTTTCCAAAATAAAACCACTATTTAGGTTTCTAATGAAGATTTTTTAACAAAAATCCGTCCAGCGGTTACAAAATTGTGATTCTTTTAATACAATAGCTTGAAAATTACGTTATTTTGTAGACGTCCACGAAAATCGCCTATAATAATTAGATAAACACTTCCCGTTTTTTTAATAAATAATATCAACATCTAGCATTGTCATAAATTAAATTTTAGTAAAATTCAAGCAGTGGCTCCAAAATTATATCCTTTTTTGGAACAGTATGGCAAAAACATATTTTTAAACAACTTGCGATTAATTTTCTGGTTTAAAGTGCCGTAGTTTGAGAACCGCTGAACTGATTTTGACGAAATTTGCGTTTTTATGTAGCCATGACTTCACTATTCTGAAGTAAACTTTTTCAGACCAAATTATACTGTGACTGTTTTAAGACGTTCTAGTTATAAAACGAGTGACAGGCTTTTGGAAAAAATTCTGTTTTACACAGACTAATGTTGGAATTATTAATAAATAAAAATAACAGGAACCTCATTGTTAGGTTAGAATAGATAACCGGTATTTTCCCATCGAAATTACTGCAAAAATCGTGAAATGTCTTTGCAATTTTTTTTAAAACGAATTTTGACGAAATTTTTATTCTAAAAATTTTTTTTCTAAAATGAAATCATCATTTAACTCTGAAACAAGTTTTTTTGGCAAAAATTTAACCAGCAGTACCAAAACCGATTTATTGAAAAAAATACCCTTGAAAACGCGGTTTTTGAAAGGTGCAACATGGAACTCCAAAAAATATCACAAAAAAGCATATAAACACGTCGTGAATTTTTCCAAAATAAAACCACTATTTAGGTTTCTAATGAAGAATTTTTAACAAAAATCCGTCCAGCGGTTACAAAATTGTGATTCTTTTAATACAATAGCTTGAAAATTACGTTATTTTGTAGACGTCCACGAAAATCGCCTATAATAATTAGATAAACACTTCCCGTTTTTTTAATAAATAATATCAACATCTAGCATTGTCATAAATTAAATTTTAGTAAAATACAAGCAGTGGCTCCAAAATTATATCCTTGTTTGGAACAGTATGACAAAAACATATTTTTAAACAACTTGCGATTAATTTTCTGGTTTAAAGTGCCCTAGTTTGAGAACCACTGAACTGATTTTGACGAAATTTGCGTTTTTATGTAGCCATGACTTCACTATTCTGAAGTAAACTTTTTCAGACCAAATTATACTGTGACTGTTTTAAGACGTTTTAGTTATAAAACCAGTGACGGGTTTTTGGAGAAAAATTCTGTTTTACACAGACGAATCTTGGAATTATAAATAAATAAAAATAACAGGAACCTCATTGTTAGGTTAGAATAGATAACCGGTATTTTCCAATCGAAATTACTGCAAAAATCGTGAAGACTTTTTAAAATTTTAAAAAATGGAACCACAGAACGAATTTTGACGAAATTTTTATTCTAAACATTGACAATATTATGACAAACATTATCAGCACGATTTAGGTTTGTTTAAGGAAATCATTTGCTTAACATATTTGAAATTATTGATAACAACTGCTAAGACTCCTAAACAACCCTAGCTACGAGTAAGTCATTAAAGAAACTTTCATGCACAGATTATGATTATAATAAAATAACTCTCACCTGTGGCTGTGGAGTGCCGCCCCCGGGCCTCACCCTGTTCCTATTATTATCATTCGACAATCCTCCACCAACATTCCTCGTACCATCAATATTATTAGAATTAATTCTGATCACATTATTATTAGCGGCCCCAAAATCGCCAATTTGTCCATTCAAGTCCGCGACTTTATTCAGTCTATTCACCTTTTCTCTGTAGCCAAATCGACTAACTCTACTGGTGGCGTTCGGTTCTTTTTTTGGAGGCGCTAAGCGTGGTGTGGAGCGTCCTGTAGGAACCACATGACTTGTCAACGGTTCGGTGTCATCTTCGTTTCCGTTTCTGTCTATGATGTCTGCATTGGCAAGGCGGCGAGCGGCGTTGGAATTGGAGGCGGTTGAGGGGGCTGTAGTTGGACGTCTTTTGAAGCCAAATGACATTGCCACTCCTTTGCTGCATATGGGTTTTTTTGGCAGCTCCGGGTTGTTATCATCGTCTGGACTCTGGAAAAAATATTTGTTTAGTAATTATTTGGGTGTGTACTTAAATTGCATATAATAAATTTCGCCTTGACATGAAATACAATAAAAAGATAGTTGCAATTGGAAGGTAAACATAATTGTACAAAAATGTCTAGTTACATAATTCAGGTTTATTAAACGCTTACCACGATCATCAAAACTTTAAAGTTAATGTGTTAAAATTTTGATCAAATTTTCTTTTACATTTAATTAAAATTATTGTTTTGAATGGAATTGAACTAAATAGAATTTCCTTGTTAAACAATTTAAATACAGTTAAGTTCATGAACAATTAGTATAATTACACAATCCACTTATATAGTCCTAGCTCAATTTATGTTTGAAAGGTGCTAAAATATTGCTGCAACTGAAAATACGGCTATAAAGTAAAAAATTTATACTTTCATATTTTTTATATAATTCGCAAAGGTGTGGATCATTATTTTTATGCTCGTGATTTTAAATTAGGTACATCGAATTCTTACATAATTGTTAAACAATGATGTAGGATTAGGTCACCTTTGGGGAAGTACAACAATATTGTACAAAAAAATAACTTAATAATTTTAATGAAACTAAGTCCGATGAAAAATATTTCATTATTCAATTATTATCACCTTTTCACTTCTTAGAAAATTTATAAAATTAATTTAAAAGAAAATCTGATACAACATTGAGTACAAATAACTAACTGATTAACCATACAAATCTTAAATCATTCCACATTCCATACAACTTTAGTAACACAATTGACGGCCCACACAATGCCGTAGGAACAATAATAGCTTGAGAATACACCATGTGTTAAAAAATAACGGAGAAACGTTAGTGACATTACTGACATTCTTACTTATCGTGGATCTTTGTTTAATTTGTATAAGTTCCGATCACCTCAGGTAACAAAACTTACGCAATTTAGGAGATAATATAATTAATTAAACTCATATATTATCTTGTTTATTTATAATTGTTTATAATTATTCAATTACTAGCCGCCAGGTAGTACACGTGTCAAATTAACCAACCACAGATTTTAACAAATGGGAAGGTGAGGTCTTGTGGATTAAGTTACAAATGTCATTGTTTTATTATTTACTTAAAGATCTTGAAAATAAATATACACAACCTATATTTCAATTTATTTAACCGTATAGTATGTGTATGTGTAGTGCATAGAAATTTGCTCGAATGAATATGTAAATTTTACAGTTTGAAGCAAGGTTTTTAAAAAAACTTCTTATGCAATTTTCTAGTTTAGCATAAAATATTATATGACGCATAGTTAGGTACTAATATGACAATCATTATCAATTATATCTAACTGGTAGACGGAACTAATTAAACAGTTTCTCTAATAAGGAGATTATAGATAGAATCAGTCCACTTAATTGAATGTATGTTTTTTAATCAATGTGAGAGACAGTTTGGAATAATAACGATGTTGCCAAAAACGAGTCGAATTACCGAAATTAGACAATGAAGTCATCAACCGGGCAATATCAATAGATTATAACCACGACGAGTCCTTGAAGTGCTAAGGTTGCAATAAACATGCAAAAAATTATTCCAAAAACACGATTTAAAAGAGCAAATTAAGTTGATGTCAGTATTTACAACTTTCAGAGAAAGTGAGGTGAAAAAAGCTTAAGCGTATTTTAAAAATGTAGAGAATTTATTTTCGTTGTTACTTATCTACTCTATACTTTAAAGTCGACAGAATCGAGAATTGCTTTAAAAGTTTACGTTCAGTTCTAAAAATGGAATAAATCAATGATTTAATCGCGTAAACGTGTGAATTGTTATAAAATATTTTAACAGAAAAATTAAATTTACCGAAAGCAATAAATTAAAATTGGGTGTTGTACCATTATTTTAATAACCCAGTCGACAAGAGAAATTGTAGAAATAATTGGGGACAAGCTGCAATACATTTTAATCACTGTATTTGGACCTCTGAAAAAATATACTAATTTTCCATGGCCTAGTGATCCTGAATCTGGTATCAATATTGAAAATTGCACATGGAAAGATATTTTTAATGAATATTCGTGAATATCACGGTTGTGGTTCACTTTATTAGAGCACAATGCTAACTTATCGAAAGTAAAGTACTTAAAGTAAATTGTCTAAAAAATTTTTGTGTTCGATTGGTTGCTGTTACAGTCGAATTGTAGGCGAATGAAAAAACTGCCAAACTTTGACCCTATTATGCAGTGTGTCCCCAGATCGACGCAACCATACGTGTAAATGACCAAAAAATTTTGAGCAGAGTTTTGTCTTTCTGGGATCTCGCCTCGCTTGGTTAGAAAGATATTTTTGTCACATTTTCATTTTTTTTTAAATCAAGTGTGCTTTGACAATTAAGAAAAAACTATTTTCGTTTCAGGTAAAGTGTCTTTTTTGTAGGAGACACATCAAAATGTTATTGAGAAAAGTTATTTAGAATGAAAAATTATAGCCCTATGCCAATTTTCTAATTTGCTAATAGGGACGTTGCATTTTTTTAAATCCCGTTTTTTTCTGTTAGAAATGTAAAACGACTATATTAATAATACTCTACAGCAAAAATATTTTTTTTACTCAATATTTGTACATAAAAAATCGATTATAAATTGACCGTAATTCAAATATATTATTGCCGCCTGAAAACGCTTTGAGATCGGAGAGTCCTGTGTGACGTCACGAATCTAGTTGACATTGCCATGTCTAAATATTTTTTACGCGTTTGACATTTTTCGAAATAAGTCAAAATGCGGCGTGCTGCACTGTGGAACTAGATTCGTGACGTCAGTAGTCTTTTGGGCCGATTCGGGCGTTTCCGGGCAATGTGTGGAAACTTCAAATTTTACAATACTTTTTATTTATTTACTTAGAAAGTACGGACCAAAATTTTTTTTCAAAAATATTAATAGTGATAATTTGGTATCAGCTTTTCAAAAAAAATTATTTAGAAAATCATGCAAAGTCCCTATTGGGGACAAGCTGGAATACATTTTAATCACTGTATTTGGACCTCTGAAAAGATATACTAATTTTCCATGGACTAGTGATCCTGCATCTGGTATCCATGTTGAAAATTGCACATGGAAAGATATTTTTAATGAATATTCGTGAATATCACGGTTGTGGTTCACTTTATTAGAGCACAATGCTAACTTATCGAAAGTAAAGTACTTAAAGTAAATTGTCTAAAAAATTTTTGTGTTCGATTGGTTGCTGTTACAGTCGAATTGTAGGCAAATGAAAAAACTGCCAAACTTTGACCCTATTATGCAGTGTGTCCCCAGATCGACGCAACCATACGTGTCAATGACCAAAAAATTTTGAGCAGAGTTTTGTCTTTCTGGGATCTCGCCTCGCTTGGTTAGAAAGATATTTTTGTCACATTTTCATTTTTTTTTAAATCAAGTGTGCTTTGACAATTAAGAAAAAACTATTTTCGTTTCAGGTAAAGTGTCTTTTTTGTAGGAGACACATCAAAATGTTATTGAGAAAAGTTATTTAGAATGAAAAATTATAGCCCTATGCCAATTTTCTAATTTGCTAATAGGGACGTTGCATTTTTTAAAATTCCGTTTTTTTCTGTTAGAAATGTAAAACGACTATATTAATAATACTCTACAGCAAAAATATTTTTTTTACTCAATATTTGTACATAAAAAATCGATTATAAATTGACCGTAATTCAAATATATTATTGCCGCCCGAAAACGCTTTGAGATCGGAGAGTCCTGTGTGACGTCACGAATCTAGTTGACATTGCCATGTCTAAATATTTTTTACGCGTTTGACATTTTTCGAAATAAGTCAAAATGCGGCGTGCTGCACTGTGGAACTAGATTCGTGACGTCAGTAGTCTTTTGGGCCGATTCGGGCGTTTCCGGGCAATGTGTGGAAACTTCAAATTTTACAATACTTTTTATTTATTTACTTAGAAAGTACGGACCAAAATTTTTTTTCAAAAATATTAATAGTGATAATTTGGTATCAGCTTTTCAAAAAAAATTATTTAGAAAATCATGCAAAGTCCCTATTGGGGACAAGCTGGAATACATTTTAATCACTGTATTTGGACCTCTGAAAAGATATACTAATTTTCCATGGACTAGTGATCCTGCATCTGGTATCCATGTTGAAAATTGCACATGGAAAGATATTTTTAATGAATATTCGTGAATATCACGGTTGGGGTTCACTTTATTAGAGCACAGTGCTAACTTATCGAACGTAAAGTACTTAAAGTAAATTGTCTAAAAAAATTTTGTGTTCGATTGGTTGCAGTTACAGTCGAATTGTAGGCGAATGAAAAAACTGCCAAACTTTGACCCTATTATGCAGTGTGTCCCCAGATCGACGCAACCATAGGTGTAAATTATCAAAAATGTTTGAGCAGAGTTTTGTTTTTCTGGGATCTCGCCTCGCTTGGTTGGAAAGATATTTTTGACACATTTTCATTTTTTTTTAATCAAGTGTGCTTTGACAATCAAGAAAAAACTATTTTCGTTTCACCTAACCTAACCTAAACTATTTTCGTTTCAGGTAAAGTGTCTTTTTTGTGGGAGACACGTCAAAATGTTATTAAGAAAAGTTGTTTAGAATGAAAAATTATAGCCCTATGCCAATTTTCAGTATAATTTGATATTTTTATTTTTAAACCAAAAATTTTGCTAATTTAACGTTTACATTTTATCAGAAAATTTTACATCAAAAAGTTATTAAGAAAACTTTTAAAAAGAAACAAGTTAAACATTTCTACAAACTTAAAAAACAATAAAATCACTTTTTTTATTAATTATTAATAAATTAGCAAAATTTTTGTTTAAAAATAAAAATAATCAGATTTTGCTGAAAATTGGCATGAGGCTGTAACTTTTCATTCTAACCAACTTTTTTTAATAACATTTTGACGTATCTCTTACAAAAAAGGCGCTTTACCTGAAACGAAAATAGTTTTTGCTTAATTCTCAAGGCACACTTGATTTAAAAAAAAATGAAAATATGGCAAAAATTACTTCCTAACCAAGCGGGGCGAGATTCCAGGAAGACAAAAATCTACTCAAAAATTTTTGCTCATTTACACCTATCTGGGGACACACTGTATATCTCAGAGAGGTAGAGTAATTTTGTTTTCTTATAGCATTTGACCTTGAAGACGCAAATAGCTTAAATAAGTCGGATGGGCATCCGGTTGTCCAATATTAAATTTACTGGCCGACCTAAAAATATGTTGCTAAGTTCATAGAGTTGGTGTGGTGCATGCCATGATCATTCTTGTCAAAGCATTTGGAGTGTCTATCAGTTTTCCTGGATTCCTCAGTTTTTTATATAATCATAGTTAAAATACACAAAACTCCAACCAATAATTCGATCGTCCTTTGAGCCCCAAAAAATATAAACTGAGGCGATGTTTTTAGGTTTTATTTTCCCATTTTATAGCTCCGCCCCTATGCGCAGATTTCTTCAAGGCCAAATGCCACACGAAAACAAAATTACTCTAAGAAACATTTTAATATATCTTTTTATAATACCTAGATAAATTTAAGCATAAGTTTTAATCCTAGAATCTGGTGTGAGAGTTAAAAATGGTTTATAGAGATTATGTCGTAAACATGCCGCTGAGAATATTTTGATGCTAGAAACCTATAGCAGCTCTATGTTCACGAAATTTTAGGGCAATATGTAAGTATATGTGTATACCGTGCGTTTTGATAACTCTGCAATAAATCAATTAACAAAGAAAAATATGATATGTTTTGTACACAATTTTATAGTTGTAGGTACTTATCAAATTCCTAGAAATGTTCTATAATGTTACCATAGTCAGATTCTTTTTATCATATAATATAGAGATCTATACATATGTATGTAAAAGTTAATTAACGTAAAATATATTAAATCTAGTAATTTGGTACTTCAATTATGAATAATTTAATATATAATGTTCGTCATATCCGGCTACGTCCTACAAACATCCTAAAACTCAGGGCGAGGCAAGACAATATTTTCTTATTCAGGTGTAAATTTTATAATTAAATTATAATATTGTTTCTTTTTCCAAAAAAAAAATGTTTTCAGATACGTACCACTTATGTTGATACTAAATATTAAAATATTTTGCGGAACCTTCCGCGGAAAAGCTATTTTTGAAAATTTGTACTTCGTTTCTCATATTATATTCAAAGTATAGAGTGAAGTTTATTAAAATTATTAAGGAAGTTAAGGAAGTATAAGGTAAAAAATTTTGTTTTCAAAATATTTGGTACCTTGAATCTGGAACACCTGATTAAAGAGTTAAAGTAAGAAAATCAAGTTCAATTTCTTATGATTTATTGTGTATTTTATTTCAAATAGCCATTTTCATGCTGCGTTTGATGCAATTAGCTTACAGTAGGACATTATTTGTAATTACGCTGATTAGAGTAGTGAACAAACTAAATGCATAATAATTTAATAAATATAAGCGAAATAATTACACGTATAAGTAGTCTGACATAGATTAATAGGACCGGATTCGTAATAAATCTGACATTTTGCGGCTAGTAAAGAAATTTTCTGATAAATGATAGACTGAACTTCATTCGAAATCAATCACTCCCGTTTTAATCCCCTCAACAACATTATTATGCCATTATACAGTTGCTGCATACCACGATTGAATGGATACAAGTACCATTACTTATAAAAAGTGAACAATGTTTAATCTCAAAAAAACAACAATGAGGAATTTCGCCTTTGGGCGAATACTGCACTTCAGTTCGCATTTTACATATTTTACTGCACCAATGAACGGTGAAAGAACTTTACAACATTCTCTTCATTTCATTTATAGATAACACGTCTGCAGTCGTGACAAAATCCATCCATGAAGTATGAATGAGAATGGATGCGAAATAAAAACAATGATGTGAAATCCTGGGAATAATCCAACTACATTTTCAAGTGGTGTTAATGCAGCTAGGTCAAAAGGAAATGAATGGATGTAACAATTTGCAATTGTAATTTGGATAAAATAAATTCGGATGTAAAATGAAGAAACTTATTTTGAAATTTTGCAATGTTGTAGGTAAATAACAAAGGTTATAGTAATTTAAATTAGTTTTATTGAGTGACATTATTGTGAATTCTGTTAGCGTTGGATTTAGGTGAAGTGTATGTTTATTTATAAGCGTCTAAATTGAGTGTCTAAGCTGATGGACAATAACATGATGAGTCGCAACTGTACATGTAAGAGGTACACTCCACAGTCCAAATTTCCATAGTAAATGAATGTGCGTTTTAGTGAATGTACCTTTATCTATGGGTACTTTAATTGAGATTTTATATTGAAAATTTAAGATTTAGGTTTGGTTGTATTTAATATTATGAAAAAATCGTATTTAGTAGAACTAATTCCTTACGCTAAATTTTCGTTTGTAATAGTTAATCTTAACTATACGTTAATTTACAACCATTATTAAGACAATAATAACTAAATAAAGAGAACTGACAATCAATTATTCCGGTTTAGTATCGATTGATATTGGCCCTTAATATTTTAACTCTATTACAAATTTATAAACAGGACAAATATTTTGAAATTAGTTCAAAATTAAAGATGTTAAGTATTAATTATAATAAATATTTAGAAATAAATTGTGAGAAAATTTAAGATGTCAAGATATAACATTTACAAATTAATGTTTCTTTGTTTCGATAGTCTATTTTTATAATAAAAAAAATAAATCAATAAAATTTACTAAAACTGAACCGCATCTACGTCCCTATTTATAAAATGGATATCTTGAGACACGGTTAGGTGCTATAAGTTATCGCTGGGGGGAATGCTAAAAAACTCAGAATATAATTGTGCAGTTCAAATCAGAAAATCAAGCGTGGCAAAAATAAAATAACCAGGCAAAATGTATTCATTCTATGGCGTGTAATACTGTTAGTTCAGGGGCGGACTAGGAGAATGGACAGCTTCGGGCTGAGAGAATAAAAAATACCAACTCTAGTTACAACGCCGATAGGTTTAAACATAAACATAAATAATACAATCTTATGGCACAAAAATTGTGTGCTTTTCATATAAATTTTTCGAAAGCACAAAATTTTTCCTGAATCATCTCAGCGAATTCACTAACTTTCGGGTATTATATTCGAGAATTTTTAAGTCAAATTCAATAACTTATGACATTTCCAACATACACCAGCTTTCTCTTAAAAATAATCTGCACTTCTTACCGATAATTTGCTTTTACCACTGAATGCATCCACCTTCATAAACATGCACTCTTGCATACTGATATAGGTAGCCATAAATGGTAATGAACAGCAAGTTAATAGTGGTACACCACCAGGTACAGTTACAGCCTACAGGGATTTACATTTGTGCAATGTACCTGATGTTTCAGTCCCTGTCTTTCACTCAGATTTGATTTGTTATCTTAAACATTGGTCACGACCAGAAAGAACAAAAAAATCCGTTTCAGGTTCACACTGAGAGAAGATATTTGTGATATTTGTATTATGACTTTCTATTAAACAAACGTGATTTTTCCTGTATAGGTCCACCAGATGTCATTTTAGTTCACAGTAATTCTCGTTATTAATTATCCTGAAAGGATGATGAATTTAATATTTAATTAATTTGTTGATTAAGCGCGACATGTTATTAACATGGCGTGTTCCATTATTCGAGTAAAAATTTAGTTACACAGCAAAAGTTTGTTAAATTAATTTGCAAATTTGAAAGTTCGTAGAATGCAAGATGAAGATGCAGATTAATATAAGGTCAGTTGGTCAGTGCTACACTGTTCTTTAAAACAATAACAAACAAATACCAGTAGGTAGGTATTTAAAAAATGTGGTTTCGTTAACATTTCTTGTCAATTTTTGAAAAAATAGGCTTTTGATACCTTTAAAAGCTGAAAATCTTGTCAATTTTTCTAAAGAAATTATGACTCCTTTGAGATTATTTGTTATAAATACTTAAATATGTACCATAAATTTAGGAATAAATGTTTGGACCAAGAATATAAAAAAAGATTTTGAAGAGCTTTTTTTTTAATTACGAGCATTCCAACAGTTCAGTTCTTCTCATTTCTTTCACTACTTATCTTTCCTAGGGTAATTATAAGAAAATATTATGAACTAAAAACCAAAAATTAATTTTTCTATGAATCTTTTGTATTTAACTTGAGTACTGGGTATTCGTCCTATGAAATTTATCGAGATATCAGTTATAGCTAAAAATCATTTTCCATCATTGCAAAAATGCACAATAAGAAAAAATCCATAAGATTTGATAAAAGTGTAAAATTACAAATAAACGTCCTTGCACTCCTTGCTACTAATCATGACGACTATTCTAATTGAAGGCAAAAATATTCTGTATGTTATAAGTATAGACTACATTTTACACGTGAAAATAGTCTACTTGCTGCTTCTTGCATATCTTTAGTTAAAATTCCTTTCAATGTTTTCCAAATTCTAATTTATCATTTCATTAATACAAATATTAGTTTCTGGACACATTTACTTCTATAATGATAATAAACAAGTACAATTGCTAGCATTTACCTCGAGTTCTAATTAGTAGTTAAATCTAACACGGTAGAAAAATTGAAAAAATGATACATGTAATATTAATTATAATTGTGAAAACGTGCGAATAAATATATGCCATTTAGTCACACGAACGAAACAAGCTTTTGGTACTAGATTTGGAGGTTTGTCAGCTCTAACAAAGAAAACTTTAAATATTAAGCACCTACATTTTTTTGTTGAGTTGAGAGCACACGGTAATTGAATTTGTTTTTAAAGCACGTTAATTCACTTTCATCCACTTCTTTAAGTGTTCATCGTTGACAGTAAATTAGGTTAAAAACAATATAAATTACGATTAAAAAGTTTTTATTATTGTAGACGTTTTCATGTACGTGATTCGTATTTTTATTAACTTTCGCGTAGGTTCATTAAATATGCTTATTGTAGAGGTTTAAATAAATATGTGAAGGTTCACATTGAAGCTGTGCGAGCATGAAGTGAACAGAAAGACAATGTCAGTACAATATTGCATAATGTTTGAAGAAGTATAGGTACTTTTCCAATTAAAGTCGTTTGACTATTGAATACTGGAACTGTACTATATTAATTATTATTTAATTTGTATGTGAACATGGAAGTCTATTGTGTTAATATAGTACGATACTTCATTCTTTATTTCGAAACACCAATAGCAAGGTTAGGTGTAATAGTTTCTGCATTTTAATTAACCAGCTTTGAACAAAGCAATAAATATTGTGGGTAACTTTTTGAGTAGACATTCTACGGCTGTTAGCTTCAAAAATTTTCCATTTTTGTTGGTTTAGAGACCATGGTTCCAAAAATTTTGAAAATAGTTATTGATTTGAATACCAATTTAGACATTTTTGACAATTTTTGTAGAAGATGATAAGACTTTCTCGAAATATGTTCTCATAATTTTCTCAAATTTAGAAGATTGTTTTACATTTTTGAAACAGTTGTTCAACAGTGCATACAAAAGTGAGAAATCCCGAATCATTCACCACCCGGTATAAGATATACTTAATGCTTGAATCTTGTTTACTTTTTTTTCTACTAACATTACTTATGATGTTGCTTATCTCTCCAAGGAAATTAGCAAACCTAAAGGTGCATTTCATTAATATTCATAACATATAAGTATTAAAAACCGTTATATTGCTCTCCTAATAACATATCTGGTTAATTAACTCCAGTGCATGCAGTAAAAATTTCAATATTTAATCAAAACGAAAGTGTATAATTTTGCATTATGCTTATACTTTTGTTGTTATTTTTTAATAACTCTTTCAATTTCAACTAGCCGCAATACGATTAAAAACTGCTTGCAAGTGTTTCCTGTTTGAATAAAAACAAATATTTTTTCGTGGTATACATGGTTGTGGTTTTTTTCCACACAATTAATGGGAAATAAATCAGAATATAAAAGAAGGAGAAATTCCTGCATTCATACTGATTATGTGTAGTTAATTGATATTAATATTTACTCCTGAACATAAATTATTAAATTAGAGGCCGTGTGAAGATAGTTATACTTTGATAATAATAAGAATATAATATACCGAAAGATTATAACAGAATAAAAAATCTTCCCTAGAACAAAGTTCTCTTCTTAAAAGACAAGTTGAAAGAAGATAATTAAGTAGATATCGAGGTAGATATATATTATTGCTTTCGTTGTACAGAATAGAATTTCTAAGTGAAGAATGCAAATCTACAGAATTTAACATACCTAACAGGTAGGTATGTTAAAATTAGGATTCCAGATACAGTCTTCTCAGAAACTTTATTTTCATGTGGAAAATTACATGGAAAATTACAACTTAGTGTTTATTCCTTTACACATTATGTGCGAGGTCAAGCATCATAAGTGGATAAAAGTTTATAAGCATATTCATCGTATAATTCTGTTAGTTTTTCCCTCTTAACGAGAATGTTGACAGTTATTTTATCAATTAATTTTTATGGGTATATTTATAGAATGGTTTAAGGTTAAGGTATAGAGATCTGAACATCAAATTTATTAAATTATAACAAAAATCATATTGTCCAGGGGCGTACTTTTTGGTTGGATGAGGTAAACACGTAAAAAAGTTCTGATAAGTTCTGTTTGCTTAATTTACTTTGATTCAACTGTTTACGAGAAAATTACGTTTGAAAGTTTTTATACGATTTCAGCCATTTTTGACGTACCCTATAATGTAGTAGTCAGAAATATTGGAACACTGTTAATACAGCAAATTCTGTAGGAAAAAAACTAAGCCTAAATTGTTCTATAAATACACACACATACAAATTGATCCATACTGTAATAGGTAAATTAGCCTCATCCTCAACATGACCGACTATTTTTGAAAAACGCTTAAATTCAGTAAGAAATTAAGGATCAATAATGTCTAGTTGCATAAGAGCGAGTTAACTAATTCTGGGGTTAACTCAGAGTTAAATCATAGCAACCAGGGGCGGACTGGGGGTCAAATGGCCCCCCGGGCATTTGAGAAAAAGGGCCCCGAAATTGCATCATTTATTGCATAGTTGAGTAGTAATAAGTGATGAAAAAATGTATCTGTCCATGGCCCACCGGGCATTTTCCCGGTTGCCCGGTGGGCCAGTCCGCCCCTGATAGCATCCATTATTGTTAACAATCGTGAATACGATTTAACTCCGAGTTAATCTCGGAATTAGTTAACTCGCTTTTAAGCAGTTCTAATACTACCAAAAATGAGCAGGCTATTTTTCAGAATTCCCAGTTTTTTTATATAGATTAATTAATAACCTCATCAACTTCTTCAACAAAATATGAAAAAATAAATTTAAATAAATATTTATATTTATTATTTTGCAAATGTATTATTTGCGTAGGCCTTCATAAAATAAATAAATATTACAAAAAGCAAGGACTGTAAAAACCTAAAAACCTCTTCACTTCCCCTTTGCTTAACTGTTATACAAGAATAATTATGCACCATTCAATTATTTAGGTTCCAAACATGCAAGGGTAGCGGAATTATGATCACCTTGTGAATGTTCCTTGTAACTACCTACGTAGCCATGTCTTGCAAAACTGATGTGACAAAATGATAAGATGTCAGGTGAAATTATGTCTTATTATAACAGACTAGATATTAACAACAAACTTGCCCAACCGTAACAAATTAAGTATTAAGAAAAATATCCACCTTATATAAACTCCTACAATAACATAACTCTTATACAGCCCATAAATTCATATGTTAGACAATTAAAATTTATATTAATCCATGATTAAATCTACATTAAGTTAACTGTAATTTATTAACCAAGATATCTAACTAGTTTTTTTGGTAAAATACTGGAATTTCATTGAAAGTGCTACATTGCCTTACCCGAAGATCTGGAGGACACTCGTCCATAAGCAAGTTACTCAGAGTTTCCATGCTTTTAATTTTGACAAACCACCATCACTTCACCAAAAGTACAAACTTTTTCTAATTTGGATTCATAATGATTAAATTCTGATCACAAGTAAGGAATGACTCATAGTAAATACAGTCAAAAAGGGACGTATTGCGACGAAACAACGGCTGGACCTTTGGATTGATCGCCCAGCAGGATTCGTTTGCGGCGTCGCGACGCCATGCGCGTTAATCGCAATACAGCAAAATTTTTAAAAAAGAAATCCGCGAAAAGTTTAATAATAGATTAAATTAGTGTTAAAATAGAAAATAGTGGCTTTGATGTGTGATATTATTGTTTTGGGCTTCCAGCCAAAGTGCATTTAGATCTAAGAATATCCTTTAATGTTTTTATTGTATAACACTAGGTACGACCTCGTTGTAAATGCAGTCTGATGTTGTAGGACTAGGACAATGGTTTTTGGTGTATCTATATATGTATATGCAGAAGTTTGGATATATGTAAAAAAAAGTTATGCAAATATATGTGTTGGTGTTTGGTGGTTCAAATACCACGGGTCTCTAAATAAAATTATAATTGCTTATTACGGTTTGATGTAAATTTTTTCTTACAAAAGGTACCTACGTTACGAGGTATGTTACAAATTTCGCCAGTGGAAGTGATTTATTATAATGCACTTTCTCTACACAGTAGTCATCTTCAACCCACGGTTAGTTTGAAGAAGTTATGCACTAATATAATAAATCAGAGAATTAAGTCATTCATTGAAATAAAAATTAAGTTTATATAAGTCTAAAGTAAATTACATAATATGGTAGAATTTTTTTCATTCTAGTTCACATGCATGGTCACGCTGTCACCTCCTCTTAAGAGATAATGTGACGGACTTATCTACTGCACATAATCCTATTATATTTTAATATCAGAATTCAAATTATAAATCGTTATAAATTGACCCAACTTGTAAATTGAATTTAAATTTAGTGTGAAAAATTTAAGTTAATAAATTCAATAAATTTTCCAAAATTGGTCTTTTAATAGTCCATAGTACATGAAACTTCTAATTTAATAGTGAAACTGAATTGAGATCACTTGAGTTTCACTGCAATAATGTTCAACTTACTACTAAGTGATTTTAGTTTAGTTTCAGTCACAAATCAGTAGCTTTGTGTACAATCTGCATTAGAAATTATTCAAGCGAAAACTTAGAATTATTTTATCAACTGTTAATAAATTTAAGATGACCTGATAAGACTGAAATAAAAAGTTCCTAATATAAAATGCATGCACAATAAAAAACGAAAAAACCATAAAAATACTGGGTAACGTAGGTTTTCCTGAAAATCAGATAACTGTGACTTTGAACTGTAAAAAAGTTTAAGTTTTGGTTTCCCGCGCTGATCCACTTTGTCCTGCCCCATCCTTAACAAAAAACCTAGTAGTCAGCAAGTTTTATTAACAAAGCCTCCACCCTTTGACAAAAATTTAGATCCATCAGTTCCAGTTCTGTTAAGAATTGCCGAAAGCCAAACATCTGACATTTTGTAGATTATGAAGAAACTAACTTCATTGTTGGGAGTTTAAGTCACGGGAAAGAAAATACTGTAAGACCACGCATGAAGAGTAGAATTTTTAATTGTGATTCCCAAAATAAGTTCTCGAGAAAAACACTGGAACATTGTTCTCCATTTTATTTAATTACGTATACTTATTCACTATATGAGTATTTTTCGAAAAATCTGCAAATTTTATAAACATTCAAATACATTTTTGAGTATAATTGCTAAGTTATCAATAATCTGGTGTATCGATAAGATGTGAAGTAAGTAGGAACTATACATATATTTCATAAAACATAAAGCTCTTCTAGTCCATTACTCCACCAAGAGAATGTATTGTTTTTTAAATCTTTGTAGAAATAGTTAAACCAGCATATTATTCAGCAAATTATTCTCATGGTATGTTCTTTTCAAACAAAAAGAACCAACGGAAAAGAAATTCTCATGTAATTTATTACCATGTGAAGAATTCTAACAGATGGTGGATATTCGTACTTTCAAATTGAATCAAGCATATTACTGTTACATTACTGTATATTTACTATCATATTTTCGTACAAGAAAATAGCGTGTAAAAGATATTTAAAGCCGAGTCTAATCTATTTTTATTGACGTGTTTAACAATTTTGCTATTATGAAAAGGATTGAATTATACGGCACATTTTATTAACTTAATTTTATTTTAGATGCTACAGTAGACAAGCTATAGTTTTTTATAATGTCTACGAAACTATATGGAATATATTTGATGACATTATGAAAAAAAATCCAATATTTTATAACAGAAAGGAAAAAGGTAATTAATTAATAAAAAGCAATACATGAAAACGGTATGAAATAATTTAAAAATGATTTTTGTTCTTAAACAAAAATTTACCAAACCAACCAAACATTGAACTATTGAGAGAATTAGGTATAGAATGTAATAAATAAAAAATGTATCATATAATAATAAGTTACTAATAATCTAAATTATAATTATAAAAAAGTATATCGATTAAAACTTAATATCTTCCCATGTTTATTATCCAACATCTCTAACTAGGTGAAAAAGTGCAGACCAATTATTCCAACACCCACATCCCTTCTCATTCAAATATAATTGTTGGAAAACAATGCCCTCAAAATCAAATACATTTTACTACGAATGTTCAAGTAGCGTTAAGAACAATGTAATGAAATCCTCGTTAGTTATTAAGTTTCTTCAAACAATTGTATTGTTACTTAAGTGTAAAAAAAAGTACTGAGCTGTGTAGCTGGTTTGTAATTTATAAGATATCATCTCTCTCTTGCTGCGACGATGATTTACATCAAAGTTTGTTGGCGAAAGGAGAGAAAACTCTTAAAATATGGTCATGGGAGATGCGAAAGGTAATCGGACAAGCGGACAAGCCCGTATTTATTGAGAGCTAGATTTATAATTTAGACCAAAACAATAAATCTTTGTACTGACATTTCAATAATGGGTGCTGTTTGAGTTCGATAGGTGAATTGTGCTTTTTATTAGATAAACATCTAAGCACGTATTGTAACTTTGTTAACAAAGTCTCTGTCCCAAATTATAATTTGATTTATATCAGCAACGTATTAAGGATATTCCTGGCCCCAGTTTTTATCTACATTAAGAATTTAATTATTTAATAACACATACTAGTAACTATAACTATAAACATTTTGAGGGATTAATTAATGACCTTTTGGCATTGGAATAATATCTTCTTAACGTAGCTACATATTTATTTTTATTTTCTATAATTTACTATAATTATTGTACTTACCAATTTTGACATTTTGGTGGGTCGGGTATGAGCTGCGGCTGCAGATGCTGCAAAGGCCCCAGCGGCCTTACGAGACATACATTGCCCCATTGGGTCCTACCAGCTCTGGTACTACTAGACCTAAGTGAAAATTGAACTGTCACTTCGATTATAATTTCCTACGATATGTGAGGAAATAAGATGCAATAAAGTTCAAGAACAAAACCCTTCAACCAGAAGCTAAACTGAACCAAAGAGTAAAAAATAGATGGATCGTGATCATCTAAAAATGATCTATCTAAAAAATATCTTCGATTTGTAGGGTAGGTAGAAACTAGAAAAGCGATTCGTCGTATGAATCTATTAATAATTATGGAACAATATTGTTAGCATATTCACATCCATAATTTCACATAGATTCATATCTATTGCATTCTAATGAAGATTTTACAAAAGTGCATTGAATGTTGATGACCTGGTATACCACAACATAATGCAACATGCATGCATTGCATATCAATTCTGCGAAATGACACAATAATTCGAATTTGTCGTGCTTCTCAATTTTGATTGACATGATTATTAAATTTGGTTTCATGAAGACATGAAGACTTTAACTGCATATGGAAATTTACTCTAAAAAACTACTAATGTTATTATAATTGTTTTAAAAAGACAACAAAATGGTGATGAATAAGTAGGACCTAAATATATTTTTGAAATAATAAAAATTGCATTCTGTTTAGTAATTTTAAATAATTTTTTATGTACTTAGTATATGTAGAGTGGAGTTGGTAAAACTAAAAAATGAAATTTATACCTATTCATATAATAAAATCCTGCAAAATTGGTGTTCTTATGAATTTAACGGATTATATTATAGTTCAAATCATGCACCTTTAGTTTATGTATACAAAAGAAGTCATATTAAATTTGAGAAACTTGTTTTATAATGTTTTAACTTATATTATAATGACTAGAAACTAGATTACTTTATTAAGACAAGGTCGTCTTTTTCTCAGAATATTAAACAATTTGTGAACTTCCGAGATAAAATTTTTACTTTATAATCAATATAACAATTATAGACATTAAAATATTATGTACTCTTAAAAAGAGTTTTTTAATAAAATCGAAACCGTAATTTGTATTTTGAAATAAAAATTATGCTATTTTAAAAAACGAGTAATTGATTTTACAATGTTTGTGTATATGACAAAATCACATTATTTTTAAATATTATACATAGGTACCTATATTATTGTTATAATAATTAAAAGATTTTATATTTTTACAAAAAAATTATCTAAATAAGTTTCTAAAATAATTTCTACAAATGGTTTTGTCATCATTTAGACATAATTTTAAAAAACTGCACCATCTGTTTTAATTACATCGTTCATTTTCAAACATTGTACAAACTTGAAAGTTAAATATAGAAGATATAGAAAATTTTGTCGATTGGTTTCCTTCTTTTTATCATCTAACATTTTTATGATCTAACCTATATTGTTGAATGAAATGCATTTATGTCAATAATACCTCATAATCAATGTTACCAAAAGTAAAAAACAGACAATGTGCAACTGCTTATTAGGTTTGGACCACGATTAAACTGTTCTCTCTTTGATTTGGTGACTTGTCATCTTCGGGTCGTTAAAGCTGGCCTCAAATTAAAATTCTTTTGGTTGTAATGGGAAAAACAGAATACTGTCAAGTTTAATTAAAGACAAGTTCATTAAAAATGATGAGGAATTTTTTCTTCAAATGAAAGTCCAAGCAAGAAAGTTATATCGAAAAAATAAGAAAATTTAAAAAAATCAGATAGAACCAATTTAATTTAATATAAAAATAAAAGTGCAATCAGTTGATGTGCGAATTGAAATTTTTCAGGCAGAACTAACCCTATTTTGTATGTTTTTGAAATAAGAAACAAGAATTTAAATTAGTTATTCTGAAGTATGTACAAGACATTTAAAATATGTAACTAACTGCTATTTTAGAACAATGTTTTTATTTTCTTACATGTAAAAACTGCGGTAGTAATTATATTTTTTTATTTACTGCTTGTATGATATGGTAAGTCATATTTTTACTTTAAAAGTCCTTGTTAAGAAATAGGTACTACATACGTACCTACACAAACTTTCTATAGCTAACAAAATTGTCAAAACTTTATTTATGTATTAATATTAATTAACTAATGGATCAAGTGATATATTATAAATACTAGTAAATCACAGAAACTAAACACAAAAAATCTCTTATTAATGTTAATACAACTAAAAATACATTTAGACTGTTACTTATTGAATCATAAAGACGTAAAGAACGTCACAATCTAAGTAGATTTTCAGCTACAATGGGCTTTAAGTTATTCCACCTTCAAATATCCAGTAGATAGTTATCTGAATTCTATTATGATTATTCATGTTTACTAAGTTACAAGTTCCAAATAAGTAGGTACCTAATACTTAGACATCTGAAGGTGGAACAACCGGGCCTAAGAAGGTTTAAAATATTTATTACCACAAATCCAATAAATACCATATAATCTTATATGGGAGTGCGAAAACGCACACCGTGACTTTGACAGTAGGTAATAATATGTTTTAACAATAAAATAACTTAAAATTTTGTAAAATAACTGATGGAAATACCTACATCTTTAACTGTATTCTATTAATAAAACAAATTAACCGCCTTAAAAAATCGATTTGAAATCACATTAACATTCTCATCGTAAAATTATAAGCATGTAAAAACGACAAAGGAAACAATATTCTAGTCCTTCTACTGTAAATAATGAATTACGATAGGTACATCACTGGATATTTTAGAAACAACTGCTCATAAATGTAGGAATGCACTAAAATTGACCACTGGAACACCAAAAAACTATTACGAAGATCAAAGACTATTTAATAGTACATTTAATTTTACGCATTAACTAATTAAGTCAGTTCTTTCCCAATAAAACAAAGAAATTATGTAAACATGTTGGTAAATATTTGTAGAATTCAATAAAAACGCTTTACAGATTTGATTGATGTAAAACAAATGTATTTTTTACAGTCTGTAAGTAATTTCATCTTTATTCATTTTTTACTGTAAACTTTTAGTTTCTTGTTAATAACCACGTAGATAAAATCAAATTCGCTTGTGATTTTTTATTATCAAATTACATCAACTTTCTAACATAATCCGCAAGTTTAAGTATCCTGATACGTTTTTTGTGTTCAACAAACATTCACATGTGTGTTTGGTAATGGTAATAATATATATTATTTGAAATTTCAGAATGACTTTCACCTTTATTTTTCTCAGTCATCTGTTTTAGACTGTGATACAGAGAATCTGGTAATTAATACTTACAATTAATCTGCAATTCGTTTTGCTTTATTTATTAGAAAATTATGAATTATTACTTTGTTGAATTACAAACAGTTTACCATTAACAAGAAAGTGTAAGTTAAACGAAATGTACTGGTTATCTACTTATAAACTTTTTGACTAATCCAATATTGCACATCGAGCTTAAAATATTCAACACTAGGTATAATAAATAAATAACAAAGAGTAAATTGTACCTGATGGTGAAGCAGATAAGTTTTTGAATGAGATACATTATAATAGAAAAGAATGAAGTGAAATTCAATTTCCGGTGCTATGAACCCCGCTAGTTAAACGTCATCCTGATATTTGGAGCAGAATTTAATCTGGTGTGGGATGCACAGAGATGCTTAAGTATACAGGGTGTCGCAATATTACAATTCTAACTCGATTTATGAGAGTAAATATTTTATATTGTAGGAATAATATTACGGGCCCTAACAACTAAATGTTCGGACAAAAGTAAATTTGATTGTCTTTTTTCCATACGCGCAAAAGTTATCTAAATTAACTTCCATAATATTGATGGTTTTTTCTGTTATAATGCCAACATTTAGTTATAAAAAACGTAAATTTCGTAAAAATCCGCTCGGCGGTTCCAAAACTGTGGCAGTTTAACCCAGCAGGTTGGGAAAATTGTAGAAACAAAGAATTATTATTTTCAAAACGTTGGATCTAGTAGTCGGATTTTGATGAAATTTACTTTATTGCAAAGCTGGATGTTGGTTTTCTTTACAAAAAGTTACACAAGTTTTTATTTGGTGATTTTAGGCATTTATCGGAGCTTCAAAGTTGCACCTTTAAAAATGATAACATTTTCTAGCAACTGTTTTAAAGAATCACAGTTTTGAAACCGCTGGTTGGATTTGTGTCAAAAAACATTTAAATCAAAGCTCAATAATCGTACCATATTGAAAAAATCCTGAAATGTTACTATGATTTTTTTTGTATTTATTTCGAGTTCCACAATTCACTTTTCAAAAAACGTGTTTTTTGAGGGTGCTACCTACATTAAAATAATCACAGTTTTGGAACTATTGGTTGGATTTTGGTAAAATACTTTATTGCAAAGCTGGATGTTGGTTTTATGTACAAAAAAATCCCCAATTCTTTACTTGGTGATTTTAGGCATATTTCGTAGCTTTAAAATTGCACTTGAAAAATGTGACGTAATTTTCTAACGACTGTTTTTAAAAAATTACAGTTTTGGAACTTGGGGAAAACGACATAAAGGTGCTTTCATGGCCCTCATCCAGTCCGGACTTAAATGTCATTGAAACTCTTTGTCATAAAATTAAACGTATTCTACGCAATAATCCACCAAGAACCATTGGGGACTTAAAGACCAAAATAGAAGAAATTTGGGACAGTTTCACACCAGAATTGTACCAAAATTTGATAAATACAATGCCTGCTAGAATACAGGCAGCTATTGAAATGAGGATGTATGACAATTTTTTGGAGACCAAATGATTCAAATCTTAAAATAATTATTTGTTGAACTCGCCCAAAGAAAACTTTTTGCAACTCTAAAAATCGTGATGCCATAAAAAAGACTTGAAGAAAATTGATATAAAACGTGGGCAACCCCATGTCATATTTTTATTCTGAACAGCTCTTCAACCAAAGGAATATTTTGAGTTAGTCACCATATTTGACGTATGTATTTGTCACTTATTTTTGTCTTTTTAATAAAAATAAAGTGACTATGCTTAAGGTAGGAAGACTAAATGAAATGTATCTATATGGAAATGGAGTGAAGAACTGGGATACTAAAGAGGTTAGAGGAAGAGTAGTAACTTGATAAGAATAGAAGACGACAGATGAAAGAGGAATTCATAAATTTCATATACTATTAGAAATATTTTCAATTTATTCCCTACACTTAGGACTAGTTTTTCAATAGACGGTTACTCTTGTTCTTGAAACTGGTGCTAATTATTTACTGTAAAAAAACTGGAAAATCGTACTATTCCTTAAGGATTGGTCTCGGGATTGGTATGCTTTTTATCGTCATTTTTCATTGTTCATTGTTTCAATAATTACAAGAATAATTCCCAATAAAAATAGGTATTTGTCATAAAAATATATTGGTCAAGCCGCTATATTATAAATTATTGCCTGTTGCGCTACTTACTAATTATTATCGGCATTGTACGAAATCGAGAAGAAAATTTAAGCTTTAAGAAGATAAATCAGATCTTAAGAATAGTAATAAAAGTTGTCATATAAATTATATTCTTGAAAAGTGTAATGTGCAGTACCTACACCATAATAATTTACATAATAAACCGCCACCCAAGCTCAACATTAAAAATAAGTATTTAAATATTTTACTCACAAAAAATATGTTGGTTGTCCCAACGAAACTACTTCCTTATTGGATCTACTATTAATAAAAACCGGATAAACTGTAGAGAAAAAAATTATAAAGTATGTATGTTTCCTATTTGAAGGTCTATAATTATTGAGTGCCAGTTAAAGTTCAATGGTTAGGTAGGTATTCATTAATTTTGTTGTATATAATTAATGTTTCTAATGAGGTGAGAACTTAAATTTGAGATCCTTTCAAAAAAGTTTACATTAAATAGTGCAAAAGATATTCAGAAGGACCTTAAATTTTCATAGTATATATCAATAATTATAAAAAGGGAGAATTTAATTAAATTAGAACATTTTTTTTAAATAAAATATTTGAATTATGTAAATTAGGAGGTACTTTAAATAATTTATTTTATATCGTAATTTTTTATGATTAAAGTAAAAATAAAATAATAATTAGTGAACACAAAAATACTTAGGTACCTAACCATGTTATCAAAAATAATAGTAAACCGGTGTAGGTACCTAATCCAAAAATCTCACATCTGTCTTCACTTCATGAATTTAAACTCATATTTTGTGTCTTTCTAACATAAAAATCAATAATTTCTACAAACCTCCTCGGCCCTTGACTACAAATTTGCAACTGGTAAAATCCGAAATAAACATATTCACAATAAAAATCAATTACTTGTAGTTGATGACATTTATAAATTGCATAGGAAACGAAGCAAAAACAAACACCTGTCACGCAAACACACAGTAGATACACAACACACACAAGTGTACAATTTGAGGCGTGCTCGCTATAGTAGATACGATAGTAAAAGCAAAGCAACCCAAAACCCAACATAAGTGCGCTCACCAAGTGAATGACACTCTGAGGCACATGCGCTACGATGGAGTTACTGGGAGGTAGGCAGTTGGACTTCCAGAGGAATATGTTTGGTTGCCCCAATCATTTTGTAATATTACATAATTTCATTAGTTCACATCATTTTTTTCGTCAACTCTTCTGCAACTATTTATACAATCATATAGGTTTTCTCAGATAAAGATATTAGAATATTTTCTACAGGATTTTTCTAATTTGATGCAAGTAAAATTTTCTGAATAAAGTTATATGCAAACAAGAATCTCTTCGAAGCATCAAACTTCAAACGTAAATGATAATTTCGAGTTTTTTTAAATATAAGATGTAAATCCACATTCTTATTTATCATTCGTTGATCTTTTTATAAGAAGTTTTTGTTGCAATAATTTAGTTGTATAGTTTATGACTTTTAGTTACATCTTTAATACACATTTACAAAGTCTATTTACAATACAGGGATTTCGGAAACGAAAAGTTACAGAAACTGGATTAAAGTTGCATATACCTACTCAGTGACATAGAAATTGCAACACCAAGAACGGCTAGGAATTTTGTTGTTGTATTTTTTGTCAGTTTTGGTTGATTTTTTTATTGTTTTCTCTTGTGATTCTTTAGTTTAAGGTGTTTTGAGGGTGTCGTTATGTCTAGACTGCGGCAACATGAAAATTACCGCCAATTAAGCGAATTCGACAGAGGACGAATTTTTGGCTTGAGGTTTTTCGTTCAGGGCAATTGCAAATTGTCTTAACCGAAACCAATCCACTATCATGCGATGTTTTCAGACATGGACTAAGGAGGGCCAGGAACTTCGTAAAAGAGGAACCGGGGGGTGGAGACAAACAAATGAGGTGCAGGATCACCATCTTCGACTTATGGCAATAAGAGACCGATTCTCGAGTACCAGATCAATTGCCGATTAATGGTTAGGTAATGAAGGTTGTCCTGTAACCCTCCGAACGGTTTAGCGTCCAATCAGAACTTTCGGCTTGCAATCCTATCGACCACATCTTGTGTTACCACTTACGGCTCAACACCGACAACAACGTTTGGAGTGGTGTAGGTTGTAACTGCACTGGAACCTGGAGTGGCATAGGGTGGTGTTCAGTGATGAATCCCGATACTGTTTGGTGATGCATGATGGTCGTATGAGGGTTAGACGAAGACGTGGGAAACGTCGCAGTGTTCAATTTTCTGTTGAGACGCATTTGCACCGAACTGTGGGGGTTATGGTATGGGGTTCTATAGCCTATGGAAGTAGGTCTCATTTGGTATTCGTCCCAGGCAATATGAACGCCCAACGATATGTTGATGAGGTGGTAGAACCCCATATCCCTCCATATCTTCAGCAGTTGGAAGACCCACTTTTCCAGCAGGATAATGCCCGTTTCAACATGGCAAGACTTTCTTTGAAACGTTTTGAAGAGACCAAGGTCAATATCTTGCCATGCCCACCCAGATCTTCCGATTGATTCGCCAATTGAACATGTGTGGGAAATTATGAGAAGGACACTGAGGAACTTAGCGAATCCTCCGAAGACGCTGGAAGCTCTCCGGCATGAAGTACAGGTTGCTTGATGGGACACAATGTCTCTCTGATATTGTTTGTCCATCAATAATATTACTATATTCCAGAAACCAGGCGCTCAAGGAGATCTACCTGTTCAGGTTTTTGTACATGGAGGAGAATTTATTTATGGTACATCCATTTACAATTTTATGGGCCCTGAATTCTTCATAGATTATGAAATCATTGTTATTACTATAAATTACCGTTTGGGACCATTTGGTAATTATTTTCTATTTGTTCTAAACCGACCGAAAATATAGATTTTTTCAGGATTTTTGTCAACTCAAGATGCAACCTTTCCAGGAAATTACGGCCTCAAAGATGCACACTTTGCTTTAAAATGGGTACATAAAAACGTTCATTTATTTGGTGGAGACCCTAAAAAAGTTGTTATACATGGTCAAAGTTCCGGGGCTGCTTCTGTGGGTTATCAAATCATCAGCAAACAATCAACAGGTGAGATATGTAAATTCTATTTCAATGTAATGCATGATATTTATAGGACTATTTAGAGGAGCCATTATGGAAAGTGGATCAGCCATTTGTTCTTGGGCATACCAAAGATATTCTAGAGAAATAGCCTATGAGCTTGCTCAAGCAATAAATCCAAATATCACTTACAAAAACACTACTGAGGAATTACTAACTTTCTTGCAGAATGTCCCAGCTACTGATATTAACAATGCTAAAATTCAGGTTAGTATCCATAGAACTCGTTATTATTTCAAATACTGACTAATACTAATCAATTATAGGGACTTTCAGATCTTCAATTGGGGCAAGGCCACATTTTTGCTCCGGTAATTGAACCAGAACATGAGAACGCATTTATTACTGATTTAATGCATGAAAGTTTACGAAATGGTGATATAAATAAAATCCCAATCATTATTGGAATTAACTCGGAGGAAAGAATTGGCGATGCTAGAAGTACCTTATAGACAAAAAATATAGTCACAATAATTATTATATTTGCTTAATAATTTCAGATTTATTGGGACTGAAACAAAAAATGACTGAGTTTGATAAAAATATTACGTTGATTGTTAACGAAGACTATAGAGTAGACTCTGATAATAAAGTTGATGCTGGAAATTCTATTCGATCATTATACGTTCAAGACAAATTTCAAGACGACTTAGGAAGTTCAATAAGCGTAAATAATAAATATAGAATGTATAAATATTTTTACAAAATATTATTCTTTAGTTCAGTAGCGACTCGAGATATACTACAAGTATTCTTAGACATGCTTATCTTCAATCTAATCATACAGATGTTTATACTTATCAATTTTCATACCATGGAGAAATGGGGCACAATGACGTTTCTATTGAAGGTATGTCTAATATTGTAATTGATTAATTCAAAATAGGAACCATTATATTCAAGAAGCTACAGGAGCTATTTTATAAGTTAGAAAAATTTGAAAGGATTTTAATAGACATTCCCTAAACATTCTATTTTATTTAGGAGCAGAAAGGGTGGGACACGTGGAGGATCCTTTACATGTGGCGCAATTCCCTAAACAATGATTTATCCAAATATCCACCAGAAGACATTCTTACGCAGAAACGGCTTTTAACCATGTGGACAAATTTTGTGAAATTTTTGTAAAATCAACATATCTTTAAAAAATGGTTATTATATTGTAGATCTTTTAGGAATCCAACACCAGAACAATGTGATTTATTGCAGAATGTTACATGGCCAACAGTTTCTCAGGACAAATTTCAATATTTAAATATAAATGATACTTTGGAGGTCTTAGAAAATCCAAAGAAATATTTTATGTGGTCAGCTGTAATTGATAGGTTTGGAAACCCTCCTTTCGACACTTATTGAAAGAAAATCCGATGCGATAATTTTTTAATAATAACATGTATCTACAGCCTGTTCAACTGTATCCAGTAAACATTTATAATAAAAACGTCATTGCAGCGCAACTTTTTTATTTAAAGAAAACTGCCATCCACACTTCAACCGCTAATACGTTTTGTTGGCTTGAAAAAAGTCGGTATACGCGATTCCTAATTTCCGCGGTTTACTGTTTCTGCATCTGGAAATCTTGCTCGACCTATGGCTGTTTTTCCATATAATAAAGCCAAACCTTCGAGAAAACCGCTAATAATCTTGTTAGGTATTAGAAAAATAAGATAGAGGATGGGCTATATGACCTATAATGAGGTACTTTACATGAACATAGCTAAAGCTTTTTTAACCCTTACTAGTTAGTAATAAGATACCATAATAGCGAATCAAACAACTCAAACAAGAATCTCTTAGAAACATTAAACAGAGACGATGTTTTAGAGATATTTGGAAATGAAAAATGTCAATAGGTACACATTCATTGATCTTTATATAGGAAGTTTTGATTTAGTTACTGCACATATTACTTCAAGTATATCTTCAACCTATCTAGGTTGTTACAAATTCTGTTCTCTCTATATGGATTTTGAGACGATAAGAGAATTGGAGAATAGAATAGTATAGAATAAATTTATTGTTATCAAGATTTACATGACTAGTCACAGAAAGTACAAGTAGGTATAACATAAAATATAACATATAGTTCAAGAGGCGGCTGCAAAAAATTAGTCGTCATAAGGTGGACGAACTGGAAAAATAGGAATGATAGTTTAGATCTTTATTAAGAAGGAACGCTAAGGTTGCCTGCGAAAATTCTGTCGAAACAGGGTTAAAAAAAATAATTAATTAAATAAATAATTTGCAAAATAATCAATGTGGTGTACAAAAAGGAGTCACCACATTGGAGGGGAGAGCGAAACGAACAAAAATAAATAGGGTTGCCTGCACCCACCCTGTCGGAACACTCCAGCAGCCCCGCTTAAGGGGACGTTTTTTATTAAAATCGACGTCATAAGCCGGAAGCATAAATGAAGCGTACTTTTAGTGATACTTGATCTAAATTTATGTCACTTTTGAAATTTAATTGACAACTTCACACTAGCCAAATATTTCACTAGTTTTGCGACAAATTTCTAAAATTTAGACTTAATTTACACAAATTGCGTTGTTTGACGGGAGAAGCATGCTGGTTCAAATTGTTATCCTTGATAAATAATCGAAATACATGAATGATAGAGATCTTAAACGTGATTCCACTATATGAAGTTTGTTGAAGTTGTAAATGAATTATTTTTTTTAACCCTGTTTCGGCAGGATTTTCGCAGGCAACCTTAGCGTTCATTCTTAATAAAGATCTAAACAATCATTCCTATTTTTCCCGTTCCTCCACCTTATGACGACTAACTTTTTGCAGCCGCCTCTTCTATACTAATATAGTATTTTAAACATGACATTGAAACAACGGAGTACAAACAAACAATCATCAAATACTCTTGAATGGAGTAAAAAATGGAGTAAATTCGGGGTAAATGCATATTTAGGGGCCAAACAATATTCTGACAAAAATCTAAAGTAGGTATCTTGATTAGTTCTTGAAATATCTGAAATAAGCTGAAATTTAAGGGTAGCTTTTCCTCGGTTTGCAAAGTTATTTGAAGACATATCAAAGATGCTAACTAAACACATGTTCATAGCCACTTTTTGACCTATATCAGGATATTATATCGGATTTTATATACAATAGAATTACCATAGAATAAAATTTATGTTTATCTACAAAATAATAAAAAACGGTAATTAGAGATAGGTACATTCACTATAAAAGTGACATATAAACATTGTTATCTCACTAAAGTGTGTAAACACTTGATGTTTATAGAATTTTTGTAACCATCTTTAACTCAATTCTTTTTAAAGGTGGATCTGGATTCAATAAGACGTCTGATCATCCTTATTGGACATTTTCTAGCATTTCGGTTTTTAATTTAATTATAAATATGATTTCTCCAGCGGAATCCTGGAGAGTGGCGCGTTTAAGATTTACTTATTTTATAATACATATGTAGCTCCTTATTTTGGGGTAGGAATAAAGCGTTCGATATTTAAATCACATTTGCACAATAAAAAATTCAAAATTTTATATAAAATAATACCAACGCACAATAGCACTATTTGATATAGAAATCACCTTTGCATGATAAAAAGATATTTGCACGATAAATTTATTCCTAGTTTGCAGGGTAAAAATATTAAATGCGCCCATTTCGAGTTTTTTTTATAAAAAATGAAAAAAAAAGTCTTAATTTACAACCTAACCAGTAAATTTATACTATACTTTCACTTTTCACAGGTTTTTAAGGGCAAGGAAAATGAAGTAGATAAAATAAATTTGAATATTTGACCAGTGTTTTTGCCGAGCATTTGCAATTTTTACCGAGCATTAAGTATTTTACTGAGCACTTAGTATTTTTACCCAGCACTAATTATTGTACTAAGCACTTACTATTTTTTTTCATGCATTAAGCATTTTTTTTGTCGATCGTTTATTAAAGATCTAGTTAATGTAATAAAAGGAGTGTATTAATAACTCAGTTTAATGCATACATGCACATTAAAAACATTGTTGAGATTATGAGATTTGCTAGGTAACCAACAATATATTATATTATTGAAACATGCATTTGGAACTGACACCTGCCGAAATTAATTAATTATGTCAGTGGTATTTTGACTTATTGCATATTATGTCAGAATTTGGATTTTGCCATGAAACAAAATTAGATTATTTTCATTCTAATAAAGAGCGATCGACAAAAAAAGATTGTAATCAACATGAGTGTTAATCGGCGATTAATAATCTCGACTCATTCGATTATTAATCGCTCTTATTAACACTCTTGTTTATTATAAACTACTATACTGAGCAGTTACTATTTTTTATCGTGCATTTAGCCATTTTACTGTGCACTTAGTATTTTTACTGAGCATTGTAATAAAATATTGGGAATAGAACATTGCATTTGAATATAAATACCGGGCATTTATTTGTTGCCCTTATTTTGTACCTAATACGTTTTTTACGATTCCCTGGTTGTGTATTGGTTTCGCGAATATTTTTACAGCTACCCTCACTTACAACTTACCTAATCAAAATTAGTAAATATCTTATCTCTGTGTTTGAAGTCGAAAACTGAAGTAGATATACACACATAAACGATAAATTCATTTGGATGATTCTACTTTACCAAGATGTTTTATATTGGAGTAGAATTATTTTTTCTACTGTCTTATTTATTTACTAATACTGTAAGTTTCACAGATTCCACATGTATTACATTTTATTATTTTATAAATTATGTTTTAGAATTGTGATACCATTATAACTCTCCCTAGTGGTCAAATTCGAGGTAGAGAATTAATAACAGATAACAATGTTACCTTTTATGCTTTTCAAGAAGTCCCATACGCTGCACCCCCCTTAGGAAATCTCAGATTTAGAGTAAAATATAGAATATATTTTCTTAAGTTAACTACTATCCTCTGGAATAACTAACGACATTTGCTCTCATTTTCTAGGACCCTGTCAATGTCCAAAATTGGGATGGAGTTTTAAACACAACTAATAATACGAAAATCTGCCTACAATGGGGATTGGATTCTGACTTAGAAAACGAAGATTGTTTATATTTAAATGTTTACACACCCATTGTAATTAAACAATTAATATTGTTTGTCCATCAATAAAATTATATTAATATATTTCAGAAACCAGGCACTCAAGGAGATCTGCCTGTTTTGGTTTTCGTACATGGAGGAGCATTTATTATGGGCACATCCATTTACATTGCTATGGGTCCCGAATTCTTCATAGATTATGAAATCATTGTTATTACTATAAATTACCGTTTGGGACCATTCGGTAACTTTTTCTAATTTTTTATAAACCGAAAGAAAAATATAGATATTTTCAGGATTTTTGTCAACTCAAGATACAACCATTCCAGGAAATTACGGCCTTAAAGATATAAACTTTGCTTTAAAATGGGTACAGAAAAACGTTCATTTATTTGGTGGAGATCCTGAAAAAGTTGTTATACAAGGTCAAAGTTCCGGAGCTGCTTCTGTTGGTTCTCAAATTATTAGCAAACAATCAAAAGGTGAGATAGGTAAATTTGCTTTCAACGTAATACATTCTTTTTAAAGGACTATTTAGAGGAGCCATTATGGAAAGCGGTTCAGCCATTTGTTCTTGGGCATACCAAAGATATTCTAGAGAAATAGCCTATGAGCTTGCTCAAGCAATAAATCCAAATATCACTTACAATAACACTACCGAAGAATTACTGACTTTGTTGCAGAGTGTGCCAGCTGCTCATATTAAGAATGCTAAAATTCAGGTAAGTATCATATAGGTAACTCGTCGTTATTTCAAGTGTACTGACTAAGATAAATTAATTAAAGGGGCCTTCAGGTCTTCAATTGGGACAAGGCGACATTTTCGCTCCAGTAATAGAACTAGAACATGAAAATGCATTTATTACTGATTTAATGCATGAGAGTTTACGAAATGGTGACATAAATAAAATTCCAATTATTATTGGAATTAACTCGGAGGAAAAAATTTATGATGCTAACGGTACGTAACAGAGACCTTAAATAAACATACAATAATTATACGTTAAATAATTTCAGATTTGGAAGGACTCAAATATAGAATGACGGAGTTTGATAAAAATATTACATTGATTGTTAACGAAGATTATAGAATAGACTCAGATAAAAAAGTTGAAGCTGGAAATTCTATTCGGTTATTATACGTGCAAGACAAATTCCAAGACAACTTAGGAAGTGCAATTAGTGTAAATAATAAATCTAGAATGTATGGTGTTTTTTCTAAAATATTGTTCTTTAGTTCAGTAGCGACGTGAGATATACTACAAGTGTTCTTAGACATGCCTACCTTCAATCTAATCATACGGAGGTTTACACTTATCAATTTTCATATCATGGAAAAATGGGGCACAATGATATTTGTATTGAAGGTACATCTACTATACCGAATTCAAAACGAGCCATTTTATCCTAATACCTACAGGATTTAGATTTTGACAAAATACATTTATTATTAAATATAAAATCTACAAATGGAAACAAAATTCTCTGATGAATATTCTGTTATCTAGGAGCAGAGAGGGTAGGACACGCGGAGGAACTAAATTACATATGGCGTAATTGGCAAAACAGTGATTTATCCATATATCCACCAGAAGACATTCTTACGCAGAAACGGCTTTTAACAATGTGGACAAATTTCATTAAATTCTTGTAGAAGCAACATATCTTTAAAAAATGGTTATTATATTGTATATCTTTTAGGAATCCAACTCCAGAAAAATGTGATTTATTGCAAAACGTTACATGGCCAACTGTTTCTCAGAACAAATTTCAATATTTAAATATAAATGATACTCTAGAGGTCAAAGAAAATCCAAAAAAGTATTTTATGTGGTCATCTGTAATTGATAGGCTTGGAAACCCTCCGTTCGACACTTATTGAAGAAAAAACTGATGCTATAACTTTTTATGTAATAATAACAGTACATAAGTACAGCTTATTTGCCTGTATCTAATAAACATTTCTAATAAATGGCATCCTTGCCACGTTTTATTTAAAGACAACTGCCTCCACACTTCAATTTTTTAGTAGCAAATTTCGTTGGCTTAGAAAAAGGAGCAATATGAAGATCATTGCCAGGATGCGTAATATTGATGCATGTACAAAGATTCTGCAAGTTTGTAGCTTCAGATGAATTTGGAACTAAGAGTCCTGCATTATCATTTCTCCACGTATCTCGTCTTGGGATTGTAAGAAAGAACAGATCAATTTATATGAACCTAAACTTATTAAGTCGTTATTTAGCTGCAAACTGCGGAATTTCTCTTTTATCACGCTTGATGTTAATTGAAGAGTCTTTCAGGATCGCATGATTCTCCTCAGGTTAATCATATTTTTTGTCTCAAGGTCATCTGCATAAGTGAATTTCTGCTCGTCATTTGGAGGTATCGGATATGTATAGATTAAAATAATAACAAATCCAAATGTGTATTATTAGTTTAATATAATATTTGAGGTAGCAACAGGGCAACATCTTGATTTTCGTAAATAAAATACCTAGATAAGCTTCAAGAGTTTAAGAAAGTAATAATAATTGTTTTAAAACCGTGTTTTGTGTATATAAAACACTTGACTATATCATTAATCTTCCAAATCTTATCAACAAAGCATGTAACTTATAAACATTACACCCTTATAAAAACTATAGGTTAGTCTTTCATCAAGTAGACTTCATCAATTTATTAAAATGGACACTATTCCAAAAGTGCTACTATATCCATTAATTTTTGGATACCTTCTTACCTTCATCGTAAGTACATACTTTCCAATTTGATGTAGTTTCCTATCTTTCTTATTTCTAGAATGCTGAAATCATAGTCACATTACCAAATGGAAAAATTCGTGGACTGGAATTAACCACTGCGAATAAGTTGGGATATTATGGCTTCTTTCAAGTACCTTACGCTGCACCACCTGTAGGAAATTTGAGATTTAAAGTAAATGATATATATAAATACATAATTCTTCAAAATTTTAACTTTTTTATTTATTTTTAGTCTCCCACGAGTGTTCAGAATTGGGATGGAATATTAAACACAACCTCTAATGAGAAAATTTGTTACCAGTGGGGTGGTTCTGTTGGACGTGAGAATGAGGATTGTTTATATTTGAACATCTTTACTCCAGTTGTAAGTAATATTTTATTATCGGTATTTAATTTTTGACTTCGAGTAACGTTCTCATTTTCATTGCAAGAGAGATAATATTTAATTTATTGTTCTAGAAACCAGGTACTGATGCAAAACTACCTGTTATGATATTTATCCATGGGGGAACTTTCCTTTCGGGTTCTTGCCCTGGTACAACATCAGAAAATTTTATGGAATATGATATTATAGCTGTTACAATCAATTATCGTTTGGGACCATTTGGTAAATTCAAGATTCCAAAGTAGAATTTAAAACTCATATTTTATCTTTAGGATTCTTATCAACTGAAGACACAGTTATACCTGGTAATTTTGGACTTAAGGATCAAACATTTGCATTTAAATGGGTGAAGGAAAATATTCAACTTTTCGGAGGAGATCCCGAAAAAGTAGTTATAAACGGACAAAGTGCAGGGGCCTCGTCCATTGGTTATCAAATATTAAGTAAAACAGCGAAAGGTACCTACAATAAATAATTATTATAAAGATACCTTTATGTGACACATATTTGTAGGTTTGTTTAGAGGAGGTATATTGGAAAGTGGTACAGCATTATGTTCCTACGCATTCCGCAGAGATGCAAGAAAATACGCGTACATGATGGCTAAAGCTGTAGATCAAAATTTTAACGAGTCAAGTACTAGCGAGGAAGTTCTGGCTTTATTGCAAAGTGTACCAGCTTCTAAAATTAATCTAGCAAAAGTAACGGTAAGATTGTAAATCAAAATATACTCAGTATTCGTGAAATACGTAGACTCCCCCCTTTTATGTTAAGGTTATGCTATTTTGCTTAGAAGTGAAAAGTATCACAAAAAGACCAATTGCTTCTTCTTGTAGGTATACCTACAACAGAAAAACCAATATCCAAAGTTGTCACTCTCATGCTTTATTGAAAAAAACACACACTGTTGCTTTGATTTTATTTCTAGAATTCAGTTCTGAAGGACAATAAGTAAAATATAATCAACTATTATTTTTAGGCACCAGCAGATGAGGTGGACCAAGAAACAGTTTTTGCTCCTGTTGTTGAACCTCCTCATAAAGATGCCTTCTTAACTCAAAAGATGCACGAAAGACTTCTAGAGGGTGACATAAATAGAGTACCAATCATAATTGGTTCCAATTCTGAAGAGCGAATCTCTGAAGGCGCAGGTATGTTAGCATGTTTACATTCCTAGATTACCAGTAATAATAATAATTGTTATTGTTTAAATGTAGAAATTACTTTATCTAAGCATATTTTGTCAATATAAAGTAGGTATTTCCAAATAATTAGGTACGAGTACCTAAGCACGATATGAAGGCGTTGTGTACAATCAAGGTCAAAAATTACTCTTATCGATGAAACAAATCATAAAAAATATTAAAATTGAAAACTAGATAACTAGATAACTAAAATCTTTCTTGATCAGGTAATACGAGCCCTAACAACTAAATGTTCGGACAAAAGTAAATTTTTGAAGTATGAAAGGAGAACTGGAAATTTTTCGCAAATAATTAGTAAACACCTAAAAATACAATAAGATAAAGCCTTAATAACAATATTATGCATGGAAGAAAATTATTTATTGAATTTAACAATATTTTAACCTTAATAATTATCAAACTTAACAAAATTAATTTGCAACTAAATGTTGGGATAATTTTTAATTTAGGACCATTAATAAGAGGTTACGTCTCCTTTTGCTTTAATAGCTGCCTGTATTCTAGCAGGCATTGTATTTATCAAATTTTGGTACAATTCTGGCGTGAAACTGTCCCAAATTTGTTCTATTTTGGCTTTAAGTCCCCAATGGTTCTTGGCGGATTATTGCGTTGAATACGTTTAATTTTATGCCAAAGAGTTTCAATGACATTTAAGTCCGGACTGGATGAGGGCCATTAAAGCACCTTTATGTCGTTTTCTCCAAGTTCCAAAACTGTGATTTTTTAAAAACAGTCGTTAGAAAATTAAGTCACATTTTTCAAGTGCAATTTTAAAGCTACGAAATATGCCTAAAATCATCAAATAAAGACTTGGGGATTTTTTTGTACATAAAACCAACATCCAGCTTTGCAATAAAGTAAATTTTTTTCCAAAATCCAACCAGTGGTTCCAAAAGTGTGATTATTTTACTGTAGGTAGCACCCTCAAAAAACACGTTTTTTAAAAAGTGAACTGTGGAACTCGAAAAAAATGCAAAAAAAATTCATATTAACATTTCAAGATTTTTCAATATAGTACGATTATTGAGCTTTGATTTAAAGGTTTTTTGACACAATTCCAACCAGCGGTTTCAAAACTGTGATTTTTTAAAACAGTTACTAGAGAATTCTATCATTTTTAAACGTGCAACTTTAAAGCTCCGATAAATGCCTAAAATCACCAAATAATAAGTTGTGTAACTTTTTTGTAAGGAAAACCAACATCCGGCTTTGCAATAAAGTAAATTTCTTCAAAATCCGACTACTAGATCCAACGTTTTGAAAATAATAATTCTTTGTTTCTAAAATTTTCCCATCCTGCTGGGTTAAAGTGCCACAGTTTTGGAACCGCCGAACAGATTTTTACGAAATTTACGTTTTTATATAACTAAATGTTGGCATTATAACAGAAAAAACGATCAATATTATGGAAGTTAATTTAGATAACTTTTGCGCGTATAGAAAAAAGACAATCAAATTTACTTTTGTCCGAACATTTAGTTGTTATAGGGCTCGTATAAAACCTCGTTTGAATAATAAATACGACAACAAAAATTGGTCGTGAAATTTCGCTGCGCAAGTTTTCTTTCATTGTGAATGATGAGCTCTTAAATTTTGAACGAAAACTTTACAAACTTATCTGGATTTTTCAATTTGTTTATTTTAAAACCTGCCGATCAATTCAGTGCCCTTTTGTAGGAAATATTTAGATTAGCTAAATGTTAACATTTGGTTTTCAACACTTTTAAAATAATTAGAATTTTAGAGTCAATTTTGATTAAGTGACATTTGAACTAGGTAGAAAAATCGATCTAAGCAAATCCGGATTTTGGTTAAGGGACATTGCGAATTTATCTAAGTCGTAATATTGCAACAGTATTAAAAAGCAAAGATTTAATTACCTTAGTATTATTTTATTTCATTTCAATAGACCTTTTTATTTATTCTACGCGCAAGCGCAATCCCTACTTTTTTGCGGACATTTATTCAAGTGTGACACGTTTAACCGATCACTCTTGCTCTCTTTCTCCCATAGAAACTGTCCTCAAAAAATGGCGGAACGCATTAATAAATAAAAAGATCTATTGAACTTTCTTTGAACTTTGGACATTTATTAAACTATTATGAACTGCTATTTTTTTTCAGATTTGGTTGGATTAAAAAAGAAAATGGCTGTTTTTGACAACAATATCACGCTAATTGTTAAAAAGGACTATCACGTAACTGATTATAATAAACGAGTAGAAGCTGGTAATATTTTACGTGATATCTATACAAATGGAGGAAAATTTCAAGATAATCCAGGAGCGTCTATAAGAGTAAATAAATAGATTTCTTAACTAAATTTAGAATATATCGTTATTTCATAATTTAGTTTTGGACTGACGTTAGGTACACTACAAGTATATACACACATGCTCTTTTACAATCAAATGTGAGTGATGTATATTTATATGAGTTTTCGTATCATGGGAATCTAAGTCACAATGATATTTATGTTGAAGGTATAATTACTTATTGCCTTATATTTTAGCCATTATTATAATAATAAGTTTCTTAGGAGCTGATCGAGTGGGTCATTCTGAAGAACTTAATTATATATGGCACTATGAAGATATTTCTAAGTATCCAAAAGAAGATATTTTAACTCACAAACGTCTTCTAACTATGTGGACAAACTTTGTTAAGTTTTTGTATGACTACCTAACAATATAGGTGATAATACATAAATATATAATTATATTTTTTACAGAAATCCTACACCAGAAAAAAGTGACTTGTTACAAAATGTTACTTGGCCAAAAGTTACTCCGACAAGTTTGCAATATTTGAATATAAATGGCAGTTTAGAGGTTGCAGTAAATCCAAAACAATATGATAAATGGGCGTCTGTTATAAACACTTATGGTAATCCACCATTCGATTCTTTGTAACTACAAAAATAGTTTCGATTTAATAAAATATTTTCAACAAAAGAACAAGCTTTTTTATGACTTGTTTTCTATGACGACTTGTTCCAGCAGAAATGAATCGGAAATTCTCAAAGACAAAGCTATAAGTAAATGTGGAAAATCTGTCGGTGGAGGGAACAGACGAAATCCATGTGTAGGTTTGAAATTACTGAAAGACTAAAATTTAAACGTTTTACTGCCATGCACTATTAGATTTAATCAAGTTAGTTAGACCCATATATCTTATGAATCAAATATTTAAATTCTTTTGAGAAATAATCCATGTAAGAATTTACAAATTGTGTTAAAGGGACGTCATGATCTCCACTAAGAAGTTATTTCAATAGTCTTAGAATACTAAAAAAATTAACTATAGCCTTTTTTGAAAAAATTTGAAGCAAGGTAAGAATCTGTGGAAGACGATGGTCCAACAAGTCCAGGCCCTACATAGTAGTCCAGGAAAAATAGACGAAAAAAAAAGGCTGAGCTGGAAAAAAATTGTAACAGGCTGAATTTCTGCATGCACCTTAGTATTATAGCCCTCAATAATGTGTGAAAGTTCCCCATCGATTTGATGGCTGCTAACTGAGTTACTCGAGATCAAAGGTCGCGATAAACAGTTTTTTGCAAAAATCTCGAGAACGGCGATCTTTATTGAAAAAAATATACAGAGCTAATTTGTAGCTGAGGTGATTTGCTATAAAAAATTATTAAGAAGTTTTTTGTAGGGGCAATCGTTCACGAGATATAGCGTTTCAAAAACCAAGAACGTAGAGGACTTACTTCACTACGAAGAATAACGACTGATCTTAGGATATAATGTTGGATAATGAATTATTATTTAATATGTATATTTATAACGTTTTTTATTTATTTGTGCATTTTTTGCATTTATTTGGGCATTTATGATACAGTATTTAACTTTCTTCAGTTTCGGAGAGCGATTGTTCCGTCACCAAAGTTTGGACGAGGAAAGACGATGGATCGATGTCGTTATGGATCTCCTCGTTATCAATATTAAAATTTTCCATGTTCATACATGTTTGGCCATTACATTGGCTACAAACTACAGAACAGTTCAATCCTGCTTTCCAACATCCACAATTAGAACCCCAGCCTTTCTTGCACTTACAAAATACTGTATTAAGTCTTGGAGCAGAGTTGTAACTGGCTCTAAAATGTTATTTTGTAGTACCCATCCCCAGTCCTGAGGATCAATTTCTCCCTTCCAATTGTGGATGTCGGCGGAAAGCAGAATTGAACTGTTCTGTAGTTTGTAGCCAATGTAATGGCCAAACATGTATGAACATGGAAAATTTTAATATTGATAACGAGGAAATCGATACCGACATCGATTCATCGTCTTTCCTCGTCCAAACTTTGGTGAAGGAACAATCGCTCTCCGAATCTGAAGAAAGTTAATTACTGTATCATAAATGCCCAAATAAATGCAATAAATGCACAAATAAATAAAAAACGCCATAAATATACATATTGAATAATAATTGATTATCCAACTTTCATATTCTAAGATCAGTCGTTATTCTTCGTAGTGAAGTAAGTCCTCTACGTTCTTAGTTTTTGAAATGCTATATCTCGTGAACGATAGCCCCTACAAAAAAACTTCTAAATAAGTTTTTATAGCAAATTGCCTCAGCTAAAAATTAGCTCTCTATATTTTTTTTAATAAAGGTCGCCGTTCTCGAAATATTTGCAAAAAACTGTTTATCGCGACCTTTGACCTCGAGTAACTCAGTTAGCAGCCATCAAATCGATGGGGAACTTTCACACATTATTGAGGGCTATAATACTAAGGTGCATGCAAAAATTCAGCCTGTAACAATTTTTTTCCATGTTGAAGACTATTTTTCCTGGACTATAGATAACAATACAACCTTTGCACCATTGCATATTTTGAAAACATGCACATAAAAAGCCATTTCCTGTTTATCCTGTAGGTATCTTGAATGTGAACACAACATATGAACTTTAATTTAAGTAATGGAATATTTCAAGTAATCTTGTATCTAGATCAATTACTTCTAATGTTATCAATTCATCAAATTTTCAATTAAATACAATTTGATATAAACAGAGAGTACTGAAATTGCGTTGGTACTTCGTTGTAAACTATCAATTAACTATGGATATTAGTTTAAAATTAATATTGTATACTATAATTTTTGAAAATGTTTCCATTTTTATTGTAAGTACCTACTTATCTATTCATAGTACTAATTCAGTGATTAATACCTGCTTCAAAAATATTATATTAGAAAGGTGACTTGATAGTCACATTGCCGAATGGTAAAATCCGCGGCACAGTGCTTAGTACGGACTCCCAGGTCATTTACTATGGCTTTTATCAAATCCCCTATGCAGCCCCACCTACTGGAAACTTAAGATTTAAGGTAATTAATCCTCGTAAATCGGTGGAAACTTATCAATTATCTTGAAACATCTAGTCGCCGACTCCACGAGAGAATTGGGAGGGTATATTAGACGCAACGAAAAACACGAAAGTTTGTTACGAATGGTACACCCACGATGATAAAGCGGATGAGGACTGTTTATATTTAAACATCTTCACACCAATTGTAAGTTAATTTTTTTTATGTTCAACTTTTTCGTAATAGTGATTTAGGAACCTGGTCTTGATGCGAAACTTCCAGTGATGGTTTCTATTAGTGTAGGGGATTTTTTGTCTGGCTCCCCTTGGGGTATGATACCTAAACTTTTTATAGACCATGAAATTGTAGTGGTAACTGTTAATTCTCGTCTAGGCCCATTTGGTAACACTAACCATAATATTATCCTTGAAAAGTGAAATAAATATTAACATGTTTTAAGGCTATTTATCAACTGAAGACACGGTGTTACCTGGAAATTACGGCCTTAAGGATCAAACTTTTGCCCTGAAATGGATCAAGGAAAATATTCACCTTTTCGGAGGAGATCCTGATAAAGTAGTTTTAGCTGGGCAAGCTGCGGGAGCAGCATCTGTTGGATATCAACTACTAAGTAAAAAGGCGAAAGGTACAAAGTGTCTTTTTTCTTAGAATCACCAAAATTTTTTAAACAATGGTTGTTGCAGGTTTATTTAGAGGTGGCATTTTGCAAAGTGGAACAGCAATTAGCAGCCATTCTTTTCAGAAGGACCCAAACAAATATGCCTATTTGTTAGCTAAAGGTGTTGATCCTAATTTTAGTGAGTCAAATAGTACTGAAGAATTGCTAGCATTATTACAAAGTTTACCAGCCTCGTATATTAACGAGGTTAAAATAGTAGTAAGTTTGAAGCAATTTATAAGTTTATTTTATGAATTGAAGTAAATATAGGTACCTAGTGATGGTGTCGACCAAGAAATATTGTTCGCACCTGTATTGGAACCCGAGCATGAAGATGCTTTCCTAACTGAGTTAATGCATGACAGTTTTCTCAAAGGAGACATCAATAGAGTACCGATCATGATTGGTACTACTTCTGAAGAACGATTATCTGAGGCCCGTGGTATGTTTTTTTATTTATAAATAATTAAAAAGTAAAAGACTGGAAAACTTTTATAAGAATTCTTATTCTAGAAGTATATTAGTTTGTTTTCAGAGGTTAACTTCTTAAGTGAAATACTTATTTAGTTACATGAAGTAAATTTTTGAATAAATAATATAATATTAAATATGAGTATATGAACTACATCTTTTTGGAAACTTGGAATCAAGATTTAGACAGATCACTAACCCTGAGTTAATTATGAAAAATTTATGTGTTTTTTAGAGTTGAGTGACTTATATTGGAAACTGTCTCGTTTTGATAATAACATTTCCTTAATTGTTAAAAACGATTATCACATCAACGACTATAATGAACAATTGGAGGTTGGAAATTTAATACGAAATATTTATACCGACACAAGCTTTCATGGTGATATTGGAGCATCCATTAGAGTAAGTCTCTTAAATATCGATACAGCAAATAATAAATTAATTATAAAATAGTAGTTAGCAATTTTAGATGAAAAAATAATGATTAGTACACCTATAAGACATAAAATAAGAACCCAGATGGGCATTAAAAATATTATCTAATTTACATTTCTAGTTCCTCAGTGATGTCGATTTTACTACAAGTATTTACAGGCATGCTTTTCTGCAATCAAATTACACTGATGTGTATGTTTATGAATTTTCCTATCATGGAAAGATGGGCCTTAATAATCTTTACGTTCCAGGTAAGTGAAAACCCAATAATTTTCTGAACAACTAACTGTCCTTGTAACACTATTTGATTTATTCAGGTGCTGAACGTGTAGAGCATTATGAAGAAATATTTTACATGTGGCCCAGTTTATCCAATAATTATCCAGAAAAAGATATTTTGACTCGCAATCGACTTGTAACAATGTGGACGAATTTTGTAAAATTTTTGTAAGGAATACCATATTAACTTAGTTATTTAACTCACTAAAGTATATTTGTTTAGGAACCCAACTCCAGAAAAATGTGACCTGTTGCAAAATATTACCTGGCCTACAGTAACTCAAGATAACTTTCAATATTTAAACATAAATGCAACTTTACAAGTGGAAAAGAATCCAAAGCAATATAGCAAATGGATTGATATTATAGATACTTATGGTAATCCACCATTTAATACTTTTTAATCATACAGTGACTACAAAGGTTTTATTAGATTTCAAAATATAGGTACTTAATTGTAATAATTAAATTAGATAAATAAATGTTGTTTGCGAAGAAGACACATTTTTTATTTTAGAACAAAACCAAAGCTTTATTGGATAATTATTACGTGCTGTAAACCTCGTCAGTCGTGAAAAAACGTATCATTTCTCACACTAGTGGCAAAAACAACTATTATTATTATTATTATTATTATTATTATATTATTTGGTTATGAAGCAAGATAATTTATTATTTGGAAACTACTTCTAGTATATTACACTATAAAAAAAGAAAGTGACACTTTTCCACTGAGTAGAAAAGTTGTATAATTCTACGAGAGTGGAAAAGACACTTTCTTGTGTGTATAGGTACTATTTTTTCTACGGCCTTATTCCGAAATGTGCTAAACTTATATTTACTAAAAAAGTTAAGGATTTTTTTAGAAAAATTAGTAGGTAAGTTTGCGATTGTGTCCTTAGAAACGGTGGTAACAGAAAAAGATTAAAAATTTCTGCAATCGCTGTCAACTTGTGATTTAAATTATTATAAAAGGTATTTATTTGTCTATGTTTTAGAAAAGGATTTAGTAAAAATGGAATGAGTTATGAAGAAAATATTAGTGATGTAGGCAACTCTGAATTTCCTATCAAATTTTTCACTTTCTTCTCAAGAGAGGAAAATTTTTCATTACATCACTCATTTTTGTAAATGTCAACTTTCATCTTTCAAATATCTATAGTAATAGCCTACTTTCAAACAAGGGATAACATACACTTAAAAATAATCCATTTATCTAAGATTTCAGTTTAAGTAAGTAAGTAAGTACAATTTATCTATTAAAATAATTTTTGATAATATTGCTAAAACAATTGTATATTAGAATAATAAAATATTTGATAACTGATACTGTGTTACTACAGAATAAAATGTTTAACACGATTTTTAATGCGTTGTTGATCGCAGTAATTTTGTTTCTTGGCGTAAGTATTTTATTACCTGCATTATAATTCCTAATAATTTTTTTTGTATTAAAGCATGTGAGTGGAATAGATGTAACTTTGCCAGATGGCCAAATTCGAGGACGTGAAGCTAAAACAATAGGTAATTTTACTTTCTACGCATTTCAACAAATTCCATATGCTGCTCCTCCTGTCGGAAACCTAAGATTTAAGGTACAATAAAATTATCTTCCTCACCAATTCTGTTTTACCATATCGTTTTAACAACTATATTCAAATAATACATTTTGAACATTAAAAAATAAAAAAGACCAAATCCATTTTAAATATATTAGAGAAGAATACAAGAGCCTTCAAATCTGATGAAATTTCTCATTCAATGTATAGAAATATTAATAATTACAAGTACAATATTTATTCCTATTACCTAGGCACCAATACCTCCAGAAAAATGGAATGGAGTTTTAGACACTACAAAAAATACGAAGATATGCCTACAATGGGGAAAAACCAATAGTAAAGCTACAGAAGACTGCTTGTACCTGAATGTGTACACTCCCGTGGTATGATGTAGAAAAGCTACAAAACCAAAAAATAAAATTTTGAATTTCAGGCTCCAGGAACTGAAGAATCATTGCCAGTTTTGGTATTTATTCACGGAGGAATGTTTGCATTAGACAGTTCTGCTTATACTAGCTATGGACCAGATTTTATGATTGATAAGGGTATTGTGATAGTTACCTTAAATTATAGACTTGGACCTTTCGGTAAATCATGAAATGAAACAATGAAACACTCACAGGGATAAAGTTCAATCAAACTTTTGATTTAGGTTTTCTATCTACACAAGATAATGTAATTCCCGGAAATAACGGACTAAAAGATCAAAATTTGGCTCTCAAATGGATAAATCACAATATCCATTTGTTTGGAGGAGATGCCTCGAAGGTCACTTTAATGGGACAAAGTGCTGGATCCGCGTCTGTTGCTTATCAAATTATAAGCAAAAAATCGGAAGGTGAGCAATAACATGAAATAAATATAACCGATTTAACCTCTTATTCTTCTTATTTACCTCCACTTGAAATTTTACAGGACTATTTCGTGCATCAATATGTCAAAGTGGTTCAGCTATAAGTTCCTGGGCTTACCAAAGACACGCTAGAAAAATCGCATATCAAATAGGAGCAGCTTTAGACAATAGTTTCACTGATGACCAGCCATCTGAAGATCTTTTGGAGCTGCTTCAAAATACTCATGCAGACGCTATTAATACCGTCAAAATTCCTGTACTGAAGTTTCAGGAACATTGCAAATTAAATAAAAACTCAATTTTCTGTTTAAGGGATTAAGTGGAATCAGGATTGGAAAAGGCGATTTATTTGCACCAGTCATAGAACCAAAAAGCGAGGAAGCCTTTATAACAGACTTAATGCACGAAAGTTTGACTAGTGGAGATTTTAATCGGGTTCCTTTGTTGATAGGAGTGAATTCGCAAGAACGCATAACGCTAGCAGATGGTATATTACTGATGTAGAAAACAATTTCAGCTGATTATTTTTTATTGTGACTCCTTCAGATGTAAATGGACTGAAAGCTTCTATGGCTAATTATGATAATGATCTTAGTCAAATAGTTAACGCAGACTTTAACATCACAGGTACTCAGAATAATGCAGTTGTAGGAGAATTAATAAGAAAATTATACACGGATGGAAATTTTCAAGAGGATCTTCCAGCATCTATTAAGGTATGTACATGACATTTTTGGTACCTATGTCAAAATTTTTTATAGACTTCGTCTTGCATTTTTGTTATATGGGAATATGTTATCATCTACCTGTTTCATTTCAAATGTTCAATATTTAGATGTTCGTTTTCTTAAGGTCCATTCTAAAAATGTTTACTATTTTTTCAGTTTCACAGTGACGTTCGTTATACTACGGGAGTAATAAGACATGCTCATTTACAATCTCAATATGCTACAGTATATTTCTACCAATTTTCATATGATGGAGAAATTGGAGCTGTTAATTCTCATATTGACGGTAAGTATTTATACAAAATTAAAATATAGACTTTGTTATTATGTTTTTTGTAGATTTCACCGGAGTGGCTCACTCAGAAAATAATAAATATGTATGGTCAGTACAATCAGGAGGATATAATAATACCGATTTAAGCAAATTTCCCAAAAAAGACGGTTTAACAGTACAACGATTTGTTAAAATTGTTACGGATTTTGTTAAGTTTAGGTAAAACAATAGCAGCTTTTTAACAACTGTCTTAAAAACGTACTCGTTTCTCTATTAATTATTATTCTTTGGGCTTGTAGTAACCCCACTCCAGAAAAATCGGATTTACTCCAAAATATCACTTGGCCTGTGGTATCAACAGATAATATTCAATATGTAGACATTGGGGAAAATATTGAGATTCTAGTTCACCCCAAGATGTACAAGCATTGGAAAAATCTTTATGATACGTATGGGAATCCCCCATATGACACTTACTAAATTGCCTTATCAATTTATTGTAATAAAAGTTCTTAAATAATGTTTCTTTTAAATCCCTCAAAGGATCTTGACTTTTGAACTTTGATAGGTGTACCTACTAAGATTAATTTAATAGATCACATAAAAAACTTCAATCTAACGACTTTTATTGTTCATTTAGTGCTTCTTATAGTTGGTAGATAATGATGATTGCATAACAGATTAAAGTTTCCAAAAAATTTTAAGACAGTAGGTAATAATCAATTACTTATTGTCTACTAACGTTTACTTTTTACCAGGCACAGTAAGCATCTACATCTACACTCTGTTAAACAAGAGCAAATTTGCATAATTAGGTTCCCAATAATATCCTGAGAAGAAATCAAAAGTATTTTGATTAGTTCCTGAAATATCGAAAAAAAAACCTTTAATTTTAGAATTCTTTTTCTGGCTTTGGGAGTTATCGAGTTAAAAAAGTCTTCGGCAAGGTTATTCAACTCATTTTACCTACTTAGGACTGTTATGTGAAAAGCATGTTTACGATGTTATTTCAATTTTTGAGTGCCAAACTTTGACGGATGTATTTTAAAAGTAGTTTATGCAACAAGGTAGGAATTAAGAGATTCTGACGAGTGTGAAAATTGCGCCAGAGCGAACCGAGGGCGCAAGAACACGAGGCAGAATCAATTCCTCCCGTATAGCATACTCTATTTTTTCTCATACATGTACGAAAATGGCCTCTTCTTGTGTGAAACGCGCGTCAAATTATAATAGCATAACACTGACATTTTTGCTTGACACTATGCGGTGAGAAAATCACCTTGACAACCATAAACAAACACAAATAACTACTCCCGCATATCAGGGAGGGAATGGCTACCAAGTGAGAAATGTTACCCCCACTCCTTATTTTCCGCGACTACCCTAAAAAGGCTACTTTCTACCCGCATTTCACGCAAATAAAGTGACCATTTTCGTGCAGGTATGAGAAAAAATTACTTAATACATTCATATCGTTTTCTTGGTGCTTGATAATAAAAGTGTTCGTGTCGATTCGAAGGTTCAAGGAATCCCAGTTTCTATAAGTATGATGTTAACTACAAACAAATTCAATTTACTCGTAAAATATTTACTTTAGTACCCAGCAGCGGATTCCGCAAAGAAAATATTTTTAAGCGAAAAATATTATTTATAAGAGGCATAAGAGGCCTCATGGGATTGTTGGCAAATTATTTTTTAAATATTGGATATCCTTTCAAAAAATTCTACAAGTAGTACTTGAAATTAGAGAAGAACATTTTGGTATCTTCACTGTAAAGTATAATTGCGTGCTTTTCACTACACCTTTGTTATTGGACGAGGAGATAAGCAAACTAAACATGGTACAGAATTCATGATAATCTCGTGGATACTACACTGCTACGGTAAATAAAGTACCTAGGTATAGTTCACCTCTGCTGGAATTTTAAATAATTTACATCCGCACATCTCATAGTACCAGTTTACAAGCTGATATATTTCAAATAAACACTATTATTGTGTAAAAGGATAACGGTATAAATTAAATATCTGCAGCGTCATTTGCACATTACATAAGTTTCATTACAACTTATTCTCTGCCATATAAATAAATTATTTAGTTTTATCATAATGTTAATGTGATATTTAAAAAATCAACACCACATCAAAATGGGTTTTCTTCAAATAGCGATTATAAAATTTGTTCTATTTGTGGTAAGTGAATTATTTGCTATATTAGAACTTATTACCAATTTACATTTTAGTTTGTGTGTGCTAGTGGGATAGAAGTAACATTACCAGATGGGAAAATTTGTGGACGCGAAGCAAAAACAATAGATAATTTTCCATTTTATGCATTTCAACAAATTCCATATGCGGCACCTCCAATAGGAAAACTTAGATTCAAGGTATGATTTCTCCGGATTTCTTTTGAACAATAGAGGAAGGTAAGTATACTCCTCCAAAGAGGAAATATTAATAAAGAGCTTAGAGGTAATCAAACTTCAAATAACTTTTTTAGTTCTACTTGTTTAACATTCCTAGTTTTGAAATTTTATTACCTTTTAATTGCTCTAAATAAACTTGACTCGAAACTATACATCAATCAAATTTATTAATTTTTTTCTATAGATTATATATGAAGTATCTATTTATAAAATTATATGGTAAAGGATTATTATTAATAAAATATGTTATACTAACCACACAACTGTTAGTATTCATAGATTAATCTGTTTAATCAACTTTTAAACTACCTAATGGTAATTTCGATGCTTTTTATGAAGGCACCGATTCCTCCTGAAAAGTGGAATGCAACTCTAAACACAACACGAAACACAAAAATATGTTTTCAATGGGGAAGACCAAAAAAAGAAGCATCAGAGGATTGCCTGTTTCTAAACGTCTATACTCCTGTGGTATGATTTAAAAAACTTCTATTCTATCTAAATTTAATAGTTCAATATCAATTTTATCAGATTCCAGGAAGTATTGCCACTGTGCCAGTATTAGTATTTATTCATGGCGGGGCGTTTAGCTTCGATAGTTCATCTTACGACAATTATGGTCCGGATTTTATGATTGATAAGGGTATTGTGATAGTTACCTTAAATTACAGACTGGGGCCTTTTGGTAAAACATTAAAAAAAACTGAAAATAAAGTTCAATCGAAATTTTTATTAGGTTTTCTGTCTACTGGAGATAATATAATTCCTGGAAATAATGGATTAAAAGATCAACATTTAGCACTGAAATGGGTAAATATGAATATACATTTATTTGGAGGAGATGCGTCGAAGATTACGTTAATGGGACAAAGTGCTGGATCGGCTTCTGTTGCATATCACATATTAAGTAAAAAGTCTAAAGGTGCAGTTCTTTTTAACGCGAAAAATCAATTCCAATACTGTATTTTTTCAGGCCTATTTCGTGCTTCAATATGTCAAAGTGGCACAGCTATAAGTTCGTTTGCTTATCAAAAATATGCTAAAAAAATAGCCTATCAACTGGGAGCTGCTCTAGATTCAGATTTTACGAATGACAAATCATCTGAAGAACTTCTAGAAATTCTCCAAAAAGCTGATGCGCATGCCATCAACACTGCCAATATTGCAGTACTTAGTTTTAATCTCGTAATTATGAATACAGGTAAATACAATAAAATTTATTTTTAAGGGACTGAATGGAATCAGAATTGGAAAAGGAGACATATTTGCTCCAGTTATTGAACCAAAAGGTAATGCAGCTTTTATAACAAAATCCATGCATGAAAGTTTCTCTAATGGAGATTTTAATCAAGTTCCTCTATTGATAGGGGTGAACTCATTGGAACTTATAAAATTAGCAAGAGGTATTAAAAATATCTGCATTTATTTAACAGATAATATAATTTTTTTAATAATAGATTTAAATAAACTAAAATCATATATGGCAATATTTGATGAAGATATTAAACAAATTGTCAAAGAAGATTTTAATATCAAAGTCCGTAGGAATAATGCAGCAGTTGGAAAATTAATAAGAGAAATGTATACTGAAGGAAAGTTCCAAGATGATCTTCCTGCCTCTATTGAAGTAAGTACATTATTCTGTCGTATTTGGGACAGTTTCAAAATAGAGAGTAAAATTCATAAAATTGCGATAAACGTATTTTTGGAGTTTGGTTATTCACTCATTTCTACTAATGCAAGAAAGATCACACTTTTCATCCTTAGGTATACAAGAAAATTTAGTTTTTTTTAAGTTTCACAGTGACGTGCGTTTTACGACATCTGTAATAAGACACGCGCATCTTCAATCAAAATATACGCCAGTATATTTTTACATGTTTTCATATGATGGAGAAATTGGTGGAGTAAATGCACACATTGATGGTAACGTGCTGAGATTTTATGGAAATATTCTTTTAATTAAATATTTATTTTTCTAGATTTTACAGGGGTGGCGCATACAGAAAATAATAGATACATATGGAGAATAAAAGGAAGAGGTTATAATAATTCAGATTTGAGCCAATTTCCGGAAAAAGATGTGTTGACAGTTAAACGATTTGTTCAAATTATAACGGACTTTGTAAAGTTTAGGTAAAAAAATATGTCAAGCAATTTTTAACATTTTTTATATTACTTCTTGATTTATACAGTAACCCCACACCAGAAGCATCAACTTTACTACAAAATATTACCTGGCCAGTGGTTGCTACAGATAACATCCAATATGTAAACATCGGAGAAGATATCGAAATTTTGCTGCATCCTAAGAAATACAAACACTGGAAATATCTTTATGATACCTACGGCCATCCTCCATTCGTTAGTTATTAAATTTAAAAAAACTGTAGTTTTGGTTCAAAGCTTTGAACAGGACATAATATAGTCCCTTGTTAAATAAACGTAGGTATAATAAAAATAAAATATTATAAATATTTTCTATTTTTGTCTTCTTATTCACTGCAAAAACAATTTCTTACAACATGAATTTCGTGGAAAGAGATATATCTAGTTATCTACATATGTTGCAGTTCTAAGTATTTAATTTATGTAATCTATTTCAGATCCATCTATTTTTAATCTATAAGTAGATACACATACTTTAGTTAGTAATTTCTCCTATCGAAATCGAACGAACATCAATAAAATATTGAACATTTTTTATATTATTAGTCATAAAGTAACCAAAATGTCTGATAAATGGTCTTCTATAACGTAAGTTTACCAGTTATTGCCAAGTTTAGTTTAGTTTAGTTTAGTTTCAATATTATTTTTAAACTGATTACCTACTATAATCTACTCATTTCGACAATTAATATAATTTGCCTTTTATTTATTTTTATTTTATATAAATAACTTTGTACTTAATACACGAGTTAACACTAAAAGAGTAGATATATTTATAAGGGAGTCTAGAACTAGAAAATGTATTTTTTATTACGTTATTCTTTGGGGTTTAATTTTAAATCTTGTTGTTGAGGTTTGTTTACATAGCGTTCTCTATTATAAATCGTCATCTCGAATATAATTAAGCAATCAAACACCCTAGCATAGAAATTTAAACATTTTAATTTATAAAAGTCAGACGTTGTTTTCATTTTTTAGCTCTGCAACTTTTAAATTAAATAGCTTACATAAAAATTCCTTGTTTTTTTACCTAATACTTTAACTCGTCTAAAAGTTTGTCCAATTTTTGACTTTTAGTCCTAAAAATTGTCTAAAAACTTCGGACATTGGACGACAATATTTCTTTGCGGTTTTTTGTGCTATAAAGTTGTTAGACTAGAAAATTCGTACAGAATTAAATGCACCCACAATTCCGCATTTTATTGCCTATCATTAGTTCACTTCAAAATTGCTCAATTTTGGATTTTGTGTCCTTAAAACTGTCATAAAGGAGTCCGCAGTTTTTAAACGGGAATTGGGTTTCACTCAATCTCGCTCAAACCTAGTGAAAAATGTCAGTCAAATCTTTCTAATCAAATGCCTCCATGGGCGCAAAAAAAATAATGAAAGGATTTCGAGATATTGCCTGCCGAAGGTGGAGATTTTTTAAACGGCGAAAACCTGATCTGGCATTTAAACTTCTTTATTATTGGAGCTATAATGTCGGATAAATTACCAAACTAGCAGTATTTTTTCCGCTAATTACAATGGTGAAAACAGAAAAACAATTGACCATCTGGTTTTCGAGATATTCACAAAAATAACATTTTTTAAGCAATCTGTATTTTTTTGCAAAAATCGATAACAAATTAAATTCTGTACAAAAAATGTTCTCATCATTTTTTAATAATTATTTAAAATAAGCGAGTTATTTCGAAAATTTGCAAAGTTTTAATAATCAAGTAGCCATAAAAAATATAATTTGGTTTTTCAATATTTCCGTAATTCTTTTAAGTTTTTTTCAACTTGCTTAAATTGAAAATTATGAATGAAATTACTATTCCGTTTCATGGCTAGGTACTTGATTTTAAAGAATTGCAAACTTTTTTTCAAAATACCTCGCTAATTTTAAAATATTATCAAAAAAAATGAAGGACCTTTTTTGTACAGAATTTAATTTATCATCGATTTTTGCAAAAATATACAGAATGTTCCATTTAAAATTTTATTATTTTTGTAAATATCTCGAAAACCAGATGGTCAATTGTTTTTCTGTTTTCATCATTGTAGTAAGCGGAAAAAATGCTACTATTTAGTTTGATAATTTAACCGACTTTGTAGCTCCAATAATAATGAAGTTTCTATGCCAGATCAGGTTTTCGCCGTTTAAAAAATCTGCACTTTCGGCGGCCAATATCTCGAAATCCTTTCATTATTTTTTTTGCGACCATGGAGACATTTGAACAGGACGATTTGACTGATATTTTTCACTAGGTTTGAGCGAGATTGAGTGAAACCCAATTCCCCTTTAAAAACTGCGGAATTCAATTGCTGTTTACTAAATCTACTAAAATATTCTTGATTTTATTGACTACTAGGTACAATACTACAAATATATAAATACTTAAAAATTTGTCCGCTTGTTGGGTTTGTGTCTTAATTCTTCAAGAAATAAACGAATTTTCTAGCGATTTACTTCCTATAATAATATCACTCAAGAAGTTTTGCACAGAATGAAAATGCAGCGAAAATTCTGGCTTATATACAGGGTGTATCAGGATAGATACGAAATATTTTTAGATATGATTCTTGAATACATTCTGCATTGTCCTGTAAAATTTTCTTATCTTCAATCCGGTTTTTTTATTTTTATGTTCCATATAAAGTCATTACATTTGGCAACTTACGGAAATCTTTTCAACAAATTTAATAATTATTCCGAGTAGACATCGTTTATGTTCAAAATAAACCAATCTTTCATTATGTATCAAATTTTTAACTATTTTCAATGCTAGTTTTCAAAATAAATTAAATGAAACGTGAAGTTAATGATTTATTTTTTCAAATTTTAAATTTGAACATTAATAATTATTTAAGGGTTAACAGTATCAAAAAAAAATACAAGATACTTTCGATCGCAAATCATCTCAGCTACAAATTTCATGTATAACTTTTTTTAGATAATCAAACAGTTTAGTAGACTGGCTTCTTTTTATTAAACAGTTTTTACTTTTTCAATCTACAATTTTCAAGATTCAAGAGATGATTGCTCGAAAACTAAGCCGGATTGGGGATAAAAAATTATACAGGTCAATGCAGAATTTATTCAAGAATCACACCTAAAAATATGTTGAGTCTATCCTGTTTAGCCTACTCACTTAAGTAAGTTGTAAAATTTTAGATTTCCTGACTGTAAAACTGCTATAAAATTTTTAAAAATCGTCAGGCTACCATCTTATTCACTTTGTAACCAAGAAGTAATTTGGTTCTAGTAATGAATTTGAACACAAGAAAATCCCTTAAAAATTCCGTATTTTATTAAGCTATATATAAGCTCTCTTAAAAAGATGTAACTCTAGACTTTAGTGTCTTAAAAACTATCATTATTTTTCAAAAAATATGAATTTCTTTCTAATTTACTTCGATGTAAAGAAATATCTAAGTTAGTTCTATTAAAAAAATTCCTGAAATTAATTTAATTTTTACAAATTGTCCTAACAAGAAAATAATTTACGACAATAATAAAATACCTACCTATGAAAATATTTCATGTCGAATAATTTTTTTTCTACGATATTGTAATAATTTGTAAAATAGATTAGAAAATAAACTAATTTGTTTTTTAATTATTCACACAGTTTTAAGTATAACGTAAAAATTTTATTTTAATTTGTTTATGTTATTTTATGTTTCTTACAAAATATTCCTTTGAAAGTGCATTAATTAGAAAAATTGATCAGATTCAGTTAATTTCGTGGTGTAATTAAGAAGAACTCATAGAAAATCTAAATATTAAATTATTTTCATCTCTTAAGAGAAAAATTAAATTGTTATGTTGAGTAGGTCTTGGAGAAATGATTATTTTCACACATACGTAAGAGATGTGTAGATAGGCAACTCAACATACACACAAATTTCTAACTTAACCCAACTTTTTTGAACAATTTTTATAGCCGACGCTAACAGTTTTTTTATAATCTTTCGTAGATATTCTGTAGCATATCTCTCAAAATTCTTTAAAACGCTAGTGTTTTTATTGTACTTGTACGCAAACAAAAAATATTTAAAGAAAACTTGTACCTCCACAAACCAGGTACAATTTCCTTAACAGTAAGGCAAGTAATTCTCTTGTAGCGAAAACTATTAACTAAATTCGTATTTCCTCTAAAGATTTTTGCCAAAGAACGCCACCATAATGTCTAAACCATCGCCATCAACTTCCATCCCGTACAGCCGGACAAACGAGGCTGAACAAGATGAGGTAAGTTCCCGGTTAATTTCTGTGTTAAATATTTTACACGATGATTTGTAGAAACTCATGCAACCGTTCCAATATATTTTACAAGTGCCTGGGAAGAATATTAGATTGAAATTAGCCAAAGCCTTCAACTTCTGGCTGACGATACCTGACGAAAAACTAGAACGAATATCTGAAATTGTACAAATGCTGCATAATGCTAGCCTTTTGTAAGTTGATATCAAGGAGAAATGAAGGTTTATTTACGTACGATTTTAGGGTGGATGATATCCAAGACAATTCAATATTAAGAAGAGGAATACCGGTGGCACACTCCATTTATGGTGTTGCTAGCACCATAAATGCTGCTAATTATGTGTCTTTTATAGCATTGGAGAGAGTACAAGAATTAATTAAACCAGAAGTACGTTGGAAGTGTAATTAAGTCACAATAACTTAAACAACTAAAATAATTTTCTTCTTCAGGCAATACCAATAGCCTTAGAACAAATATTAGAACTATACAGGGGACAGGGTATGGAAATTTATTGGAGGGATAACTTTTCATGTCCCACCGAAGCCGAATATAAACAAATGGTCATAAGAAGTAAGATATATGAAAAAGAATGATAATAAACTGCTGGCCAATTGAAACGTACCAAGCGATTTTTTAGGTTGAATTTAAAGTCAAATATTTTGAAAAATAAAAAAGATATCAACATGCGGTTTTCAGGATTTCAGAGATAATTTAATTGAGAAAACGATAGTGTTACCCGATTTTTTTTACTTTGAAGTACATTACTATCTACAGGGTATGAAAGAAAGTCTTCTTTTTTTGTTAAATTTTATAACTACCGTGATTCCACAAAATTTTTTAAATATTTTTTTGATGTAGATTTTTTTAGTCCTTACTTAATGGAAAAACAACCTGTTTCTCAAAATTTTGATATCCCTGTTATTTTATAAGATACCGAATTTTTGCTGAAAATTTGATTTTTTCTTTGTTTTTTGTCGTTCGGCCGTATTGTGTTTTGTAAGAACTAATCTCTGTAGTTGATTATAATACCTTATGAATGTCTTTCTTATAAAAAGTACACTTTTTGTATTTTCATTAATTTATTGGTAACCAGTGGCTTATCAAAAATCGGTACACGTTCGCTAATTGGTAAATTTTTTAATTCTTTTTTTGAGGCTATTTTCTTAATGGAATAGAATGGAATTTAGTTAGTTTATGTTCACCATTGGTTTAAGTGACTTATATCCTCGAAACGGGTTTTTCACTTTTTCAAAAATTTGCTCATATTCGTGTATACCGGGTGGCTACCAAATCGTTTTACAACCCCCACCATTTTGTTACATTTAACTGTATTAATTTGAAATTTGGCATGGTTTGATTGTTGAAAGGAATAATCATTTTGACGTTTAAAACAATCTGATGACACTTCCGGTTTCACCGGAAGGGTCACCTACTAACTTTCAAATTTTTTTAAAACAACCCTGTATATTTTTTTCCGTAAGAATTAGATTCTACTTAAAATTACCTTTTTATCGACATATCACATGATGACATTTGCTTTCAAAATGGCAGCATAATTATTATTGCAAAAACCTGTTCAACAATATTAAATTTAATAAAAAATTCGGTATCTTATAAAATAAGAGGGATATAAAATTTTTGAGAAATTGGTTTTTTCCTCATTAACCAGGGACTAAAAAAATCGACATCAAAAAAATATAAAAAAAATTTTGTGGAATTCCGGTAGGTATAAAGATTGAGAAAAAAAAGACGACTTTCTTTCATACCCTGTAGATAGTAACGTACTTCAAAGTGAAAAAATCGGGTCACACTATTGCTTTCGCAATAAAATTATCTCTTGAATCGTGAAAACCTCATGTTGATATCTTTTCTCATTTTCAAAATATTTGACTTTAAATTCAACCTAAAAATTAGCTTGGTACGTTTCAATTGGCCAGCAGTTTACTTTAGTAAATTACCTACGCTTAATTCTTGCAGAAACTGGCGGTCTATTCATGTTAGCTATAAGACTAATGCAGCTCTTTAGCGAAAACAAATCCGACTACACAAAATTAACTGGAATTTTGGGCCTATATTTCCAGATCCGCGATGATTATTTGAATTTGGTTTCTGTGGATGTACTATAAATCCAATTCCAAATAATTACCAGCATTAATTAATTTTGTTCCAGTATATGCAGCATAAGAGTTATTGCGAGGATTTAACAGAAGGCAAATTTAGCTTTCCAATAATTCATGCCATTAACAGTCGACCTAACGACAACCAAGTGATGCGTATCCTTTTGTTGTTTGATTTTACGTTCAAGATTTCGTTATTTTCTTAACAATACGTAGATATTCTTCGACAAAGAACCAAAGATGTTGAGGTGAAAAAATACTGTGTTGATTTACTGGAAAAATTCGGTAGTTTTGAGTACACCCGGAAGACATTGGTTGATCTGGAAAAGCAAGCTAGGGAAGAACTCGGAAAATTAGGTGGAAATCCGCATATGGAGGAGTTTCTAAATTCACTATCAAGCTCGTAAAGGTTACCGATATCTGTATATGTGATGTTTAATTATTTTTGTTCTGTTTACTACAAGACTAACAGTATTCTTGGTTTATTATTTAAATGTGATATTTTATATCTTTTAATTAATGTTAATATTTGCTTTTCTATGTCAACACTTTCAAGCATAGCGTCATTTTTGCTGTGTTGTCCAGAATTCGAATAAGTTGTGTGTTCTTTTTACCATAAAACTGAACTTCATTTATTTCAAAATAACTGCTGTTTCCCACAGAACACCGTGACGTTTGAAAATAAATTCTTTGTACCACTACTACACAGTTGGGATTTAAATACTTTACCTTTGTTTTAAATTTTTAAATTCTATTTGTTTCAATATAAAATTATGTATTCAAATAAAGTTCGTATTTTATTATATGTATTTTTGGATATTTACTGCCAGTCCCATTCCCCTAAATATTTATTAGATCAAATTAATTTTTTTTACAATATTCCAGTTTTGTATTATTCTGGAAAATTTCTTGCAAATGGTCCACCTCGAAAATTTTTATCCTTACACCGAATTTCCAACAATTCCAGTTCTCTATAAAACTAAAATTTGATTTTGCAATGGAAGTTCTATAAAATTATAGAAGATAGTTGAGACATTTATTTGGATTTAAAAAATGACGTAATTTTATCATCAATTTTTACATGGTCTATTTTGAAAATTTGTAGGTCTACACCGGATTTGCGGATTTTCAACGGTTTTCCAAACCGCAATTTACCCTACAATAAGAAAATAATTATCAGTATGATGAGGGTTAGATTATCTATACTTATATAGTTTTTGCGCGAAGGGAAATTTTGAGTTACTTTCTTAGATGACAATCTCCAGAAATATGCAGTGTAACTTTTTTTCCTGATTTTTTCAAATATTGTATTTTTGCGAAGCTAAAATTTGCATTTATAACGGAAACAAATTTGCACAATGTGGAAGGTACCTAGTTTAGATATTTATTTGGCCTTTAAATTTTTTCATCAATTTTTTGGTCGTCTACTTTGTCAATTTATAGCTTGCCTACATATTTCCGAATTTTTATTTCATTCAACGCTCAATGTCGCCTTTATACAAGGTGTTTTTGAAATAGGTGGTCAAAATTTAGGAGCATGTAGAGCAAGTCAAATGATGAAGAAAACCTTTATAAAATTATTTTCTAAAGTGCTTTCTAAGGGAGTTACAGCCCCGTAATTGTAGGCCCCTAGGAATGGTATTTATTAAATATCTCCGAAACCGTTTAAGATGTAATAATGAAATTTGGTACAGCCACTAGCTCTTTTATGCTTAACAATATAAAATTAGTATTATCTGAAAATTTTATTCAAGTGTGTGTCAAGTGGGGGGGGGCGAAGGGTATATATGATCCGAACTTTTTTGTATGTTGTGTTTTTTTGTTTTTGACATGAAATTATTAATTTTAATAGTTTTTTACAAAAAAATGGTCCACTTGTTCAATTTCGATGCCATACGCCGTTTTTGAGTAAAATCGATTTGAAAATTTTTAACATACTCTGAACATAAAGCGTTTTTTTTTGAAATTTTCGAAATAAATATACAAAATTCAGGAGCATGTAGAGCAAGTCAAATGATGAAGAAAACCTTAATAAAGTTTTTCTCTAAAGTGTTTTAAACGGTTTCGGAGATATTTAATAAAAACCATTCTTAGGGACCCACTATTAAGGGGCTGTAGCTCCCTTAGAAAGCACTTTAGAAAATAATTTTATGAAGGTTTTCTTTATCATTTGACTTGCTCTACTTTCTCCTAAATATTTTATATTCATTTCAAAAATTAAAAAAAAAAAACGTTTCACGTTCAGATAATGTTAAAAATTTTCAAATCGATTTTACTCAAAAACGGTGCATGGCATCGAAATTAAACAAGTGGATAATTTTTTTGTAAAAAACTATTAAATTTAATAATTTCATGTCAAAAATAAAAAAACACAACATACAAAAAAGTTGGGATCATATTTACCCCCCGCCCCCCCACTTGACACACCCTTGAATAAAATTTTCAGATGATACTGATTTCATATTGTTAAGCATAAAAGAGCTAGTGAATGTACAAAATTTTATTATTATATCTTAAACGGTTTCGGAGATATTTAATAAATACAATTCTTAGGGGCCTACAATTACGGGGCTGTAGCTCCCTTAGAAAGCACTTTAGAAAATAATTTTATGAAGGTTTTCTTTATCATTAGACTTGCTCTACTTGCTCCTAAAATTTGGCCACCTATTTCAAAAACACCTTGTATAAAAAAATTATTAACATTATGAATGTTAGTTTAGAATATTTGTGCGCTTATGGAATAAAACTACAAATTTTCAATATAATCCTTTAAATGGTTCTCAAAAATTAGTACCTTTATACCAGATTTGCGGATTTTTACTTACAATACAATTTTGAAATGTTTAAAGCTGCCTTTATTAAGAAAAAAGTAGGTAATCAACAATATCAAAGTTAATTTTCGATTTTTTTGCTCAAATTAAAGAAAAACTTAATTTTTAACTACGTTATTTTGGATACGAGTATGGTGGTTGTTTTTAGAATGTATATAAAATATAATAAACGTAATAATCTTACCTATACATTGAGAAAAAAATCATAAACATAAGAAATTAATTTTAGAATGTTTTAGATAATTTAAAATTTGTATTTTTATTATTCATACATTAAATTTGGTGAGAAAAGGGTTTTACATTGTGCTCTTTTATCTGGACAATCAATTCTGGTTTCGTATGGTTCTCCATATCAGAAAAAATATTCAAGTTCCAAGGAAATTCTCCGATTTTCAGATTTTCACGTGCACCCACACATTTTTTCTTTCAATCTCATCCAGCAGGACAACTCATTGCTTTCTTTAGATAACACATTCCATACCATCTAACGTCTAATAAAGAACTCAAAAAATAACTTAACAACGTACTCTTCCTATATGGCTTTTAGCTGACAAAGATGGTACAGCATTGTCAGACTTATACAGGGTGTCCCAAAATTAGCCTGTCAAAATGTACCAGCTGATTCTACGTTCAAAAATAATGGAAAAAGTTTAAATAATATAGGATGAAAAATGCTACCTAACGAGGCTACATCCCCCTGAAAGGGCGACCCCAAAGAGGAGTTTTCTGTAATATCTCTGCAACTATTTGAGGTAGATTCATGAAACTTGGTGAGTTTGAAGCTTTTATTATTTGCCACATATTTCTTTTCTCAATTTTTAGAAAATTTGCCACGGGCGTCACATACAGGGTGGGTGCTGGGTAAATTATACCCCATATTTTTTTGTGGGTAATTTTTAAATTTTTTATATCAAATTATGAAACTAGGTTCATTTTTAGACAAAAAAGGTCGTCTCAGTCGATCTTTGAATCTTGAACCGTTTTCGAGTAAAATCGAAGAAGTCACGTCCATAACAACTACACTAATAAAAATAATCACAAAATTGAATTTCGGAATTTTGTTTTTATTATTAATATTTGACGAAGAAATGCTAAACAAAGTAATAAATACTTATAAATTTTAATCCATTGGCTATTTTTGATAAATTTTAGTTTTGTGATTATTTTTATTAGTGTAGTTTTCATGGACGTTATTTTTTCAAAACGATTTTACTCGAAAACGGTTCAAGATGCGAAGATCTGCTGAGACTATCTTTTTATGTAAAAATAAGCCAAGTTTCAAAATTTAATACAAAAAATTTAATAGTTATCCCCACAAAAAATATAGGGCAAATATACCAACCGTATGTGACGCCCCTGGCAAAATTTATGAAAATTGGAAAAAGAAATATGTGGCAAATTATAAAAGCTTCAAACTCATCAAATTTCATGAATCAACCTGAAACAGTTGCAAAGATATTACAGAAAATTCCTCTTTGGGGTCCCCCTTTCGGAGGGCTGTGGCCTCCTTACGAAGCATTTTTCAACCTATATTTATTGAAACTTTTTGCATTATTTTTGAACGTAGAATCAGCTAGTACATTTTGGCAGGCTAATTTTGGGACACCCTGTATAAGTAGTAATAAAATGCGTTTTCATTCGTATCTGTATCAAAAGCTACACAAGTTTCCTATGAAAAATCAGTTACTAAAGAATAGTCCTGGTACGCTATTTGGGTAAGCAATATAAGAGAAGCTAACAAGGATTTGAATTGGACAGACATTTTTCCTTAATAAATTCTTGCTAGGTATCAAAAACGCCTGTGTTAGTGGATTGATAAAGGCATAACCAATTTATAGATAAGATTATAGCAAAATTTGAAATCAATTTTATTTATTCTATTAAAAAAAATCCCAATACATATGTAGGTACATATTTATTGATAATTTAAAATTAAGGTTGTCACAGATTTCTAAAATGGAATTGCTTGATAGCACATTTGAGGAAAGATTATAATAAAATGTGAGATTTAGCAATAACTTATAATGTAGCGACATGTGACATATCCGTCCCATAACTGTTGAGGTATTTCACACAATTGTTAATTTTTATTATGGTGCTTTAAATCAATATACCTATTTAAATAAGGTTCTTGAAAATCACTTTTTGCCAATAATAATTAACTGCTAGGTTACTATATGCACTAGGCGGACCTGTATTAGAGTGGATCTTACTTTTTCTAAAATTTTATATCCGAGATAATTGCTTTAAACGAGTATGCCTTTATTATGCTAATAGTGGTGCGACTATTAGACAAAATCATGCATTTTCTAAAATAATTAGCTTGAATTGTTATAAAATTCCTTATTTGGGTCTGTATTTTCTTTATTTTTCCACTCGTCTCAAATTTGCATATTTTCATAAAATAAACATTCTTGAAGTTTATTTTTTCCAGTACAGTCAGTCGATATTTAATTTTATAGAAATGGATATTTCATTGAAATGTCTTGAGATCGAAAATTGTGGGGATTTCGAATATAACTTCTCCAAGAATTTTTATTTTAGTTTCGTTTTGGTTTTGGTACCACTGGTCAAATTATAACCAAATTATGATTTTTTCAACGAAAATGTGTGTAATTTGGCTGAAATCCGACTAGTGGTTCCAAAATTATCTCAATTTGTACTTCGAAACTTTAAAAGTTGCTTCAGAATATGACAATTTATTGTTTTAAATGTGAAAAAATAAACAAAAATGTTCTATTAATAAATAATAATAAATTAAAACCCAAAAATTTAAATAAATAGGAAAGATTTTGCCAATGTGTCCATTTTTAATCTATAGAGCATAATAATCCATAAACATTTATGTTCATTATAGATTTACCCATTCTGGGAGATTTTCAGTAGGTTCTTTATTTTTTTCACTTGACCCAATAAAAGTGAAATAATTTACAAATATAACATTTATTTTCAACATTTTTTTAACAAAATAAAATACAAATATATTACAGTTTATTATTGTTTTATTATAAGTTAGTTTCCTTACGACTAGATTAAAATATCACAATAATTTCTTTAGTTTTCCAGGAAGCCGTCAACCCTATTTACAAATTTACTGTCGTTCTCCTTGATAAACTTTTTCTGTATTCGTCCGTATTGGTTTTGGTTGTAATTAAATGATGATGTATACTATTGTTGCGATAACGATTTTCCCTTGGACAGTTAACATGTAACTTAATGGTTCCCTCGACACCTGACTCAAAGAAACATTATTTATGCAAATCTATGGAACAAACTATAGTGATATCTTACCTGATTTCGAATATGAATGCGATTGTCGGTCAATCATTGGTGGAGATTCCCCTGCTTGATTTCTGTTTTTTAGACAGGATTTCCAACCACAAACTACGGATTTGAAATATTGGCGAAATCTGAAAAAATACAAAAATAGAAATATATGAGGAACTACTCATTTGTAAGCATATAATGTAATTTTATTTTTCCTTGGATGTATAGTGAAGTTAATAATGGGGAAAATTTCGAATGTGGAAATTTTTTAGGTGCAGATTTCTCTATCCTCATGATTTAAAATGGTTTGTCGCTATTTAATCACTAAAAATATTAAAGTTTCGTCATTGAATAAATTTTTCTTTTGGAAAAAAAAAGATATTCTCTACAATGAATTACTTCTCTGAGAAAACATAATTCTTAATTTAGATGCAAACATTTCTTAGAATACGTGAATATCAGCCATATTCTTCCATTTATATGAAACGCATAGAATTTAAACAAAAAAACTTGACGAATGTATGCTTCTGACAGTTTGAAAATGTTTGAAATGTTGCAGAAACAAAGATAATGTAACCCATAAATTCATTGAAAATAAGTGCAATGTTGAGCTGTATCAGACTTGCATTTCAAATCGTCTCGTCTATACGACTGTTAACTTCAAGAAAATGTGCTGCCGATGTCATTTCTGCAGTATACATATACGTTTTACAATATTAGAAATTCCAAAAGTTAATATAATATTAAGTATATATTGTATCCGTTCTAGAGCAATGCATTTTATTTTTAGTCTTGGCTTTTCGTATTATGGTGTTAGGTATGTAGGTATTATTTATTATTATTATAATAAGAATAATAACATAAACACAATAACTGAATTTAATTGAATTGAAGATTTGCGTAGCTATACTACAGAACCAAAGATGAAATTATTACTCTGTTCGAAATTCCCTTGTAGCAGAACTTATGATGCACCAGAAGTCTCCCAAAAAAGTTTTATTGTGCCTTAAAAAATTTAGAAGAATTATGCCAGGCAATCGTATAATACAGTCTTTAACGTAATTACTATTTATAATTTATTATAAAAATCATAGTTGACAAAATACAGATATCGAGATGTTCTGTTACAACTGCCCTGAACAAAATACAAATCTTGTATATGACAGAATTATTTTAAGCTGACATAACGCGTGACCCCCTCTCTGGCTCTTAAGGGAGGTTAGAGACCGGATAGGATGACGAGCTGTCTACTGAAAATAATTCTGCTGTGTAATACGTCATTTCTGTGCTCTTTTAGTGAACTTTGGAAGAGTTTTTTTCAGTACGAAGCTATATTTTTCACCGAGACTTTAAATTAGTAAATATTAAACTAAACAACAATGACATATTGTATATGTTAATAGGGAATATGGAAGTGATTACTGATGGATAATCCATAAAGCATGCAAGTTTACAGTGCAAATAGCTGAGCCTTCAGATATTTAAGATTACAGAAATTTCTGGAGTAAGTCCAGTATTATAACGTATGGTCCTAAAGTTTTCGAAAAATGTTTAGATGGTTTGTATTTGTACCAAATGGCGTTTAATCAGGTTGTAGCTGGAAATGAAATATCACAATTAACTCGTTTTTATTATGATAGTTTAGTTTTTTTTATCGAGATCAAAATATTTCTTTATCAACAATTTATCAGACCATCAAGGAATGTGAAGAAGGTATAACTTGTGTTAATTTGCCTAAAAGTGGTCGACTAAAATTTTGAGCCATGCAGGGGAACAAAAACTGCTTGAAGTCGTTAAAGGCAAAGTTGGTGTTTCACAGCGAAAATTAGCTCGAAGATTTGGTGTTTCAAAGACCAAAATGTAGGAACTCTATATACTCTGTCGAAACACCACATTGTTTCGGGAAATTGGTCTAAAAACAGTGGTCTTTGAAACACCGAATCTTCGAGCAATTTTTCGCTGTGAACCCCCAACTTTGTTTTTAACGGCGTCAAGCAGTCTTTGTTCTCTCGTGTGGCTCAAAATTTTTGTCGACCACTTTTAGGCAAATTAATACACATTATATCCTCTTCACATTCCTTGATGGTCTGTCTGATAATTTGCTGATAAAGAAATATTTTGATCTCGATAAATTGCAACAATGTTAGATACGCTTTGACATTCGCCCAACTAGATTGTAAATGCCTTTACGAATATCTAGCTTATAAGACATTTTGCTGAACCAGATCGAAAAAACTGAACAATCATAATAAAGACGAGTTAATTTTGATATTACATTTCCAGCTACAACTTAATTAAACACCATTTGGTACAAAAATACAAACCATCTAAAAAATTTCCGAAAACTTTAGGACCATACGTTACTATAAATGGAATACAGTTTTTATCGAAACATCAACGGGATTAGTATCCAGGAATTGAAAAGACACTATTAACACTATTTGCAATAAAAGTGAATGTTATCCTGGACTAACATATCATTGATGTTGCTTTTTACTATAAGACGTTCTACATTCAGTTTCCTCAATAAAGTTCAAAAATCAAGAATAATGTCGACTTTATTTCTTGTAGATACAATCTACGCCCATGACTTTTCTGATTTTTTATAAAAAACCTGAACCTTTCTTTTAACGAACTGTTTTCATATTTAATATGTAAACAATTCTATGATGTATGCAGTAAAAATCCAGTCGGTTTTTATGCTTTTTCTAAAACTTTGACTTATGTTCTGCCTGAAATCAGCGCTTCAATTATTACATTTTGCGACAACTTAAATTGAATAAATTTGCTACATGTTACATGTAATCATATTACTTGCTACAAGCAAGGGATTTTCATACATTAATTAAACCCTTTGTATGACACGAAATGTGGCTTATTCATATGAGGTTTGAATTATTCCCAGTAGAAATAAACATAATTATAGAAATGAAGAGAAATAATAAGATTTTTATAGTGTTTATTTTACCTACCTACATACATTAATAAGTAATGAGAACAGAGAAAAAGAATGAAAAAATTTCCTTAACTTTGTGAACCACGAGTAATTATTATACAAATACTAACATAAAATTTTAAGTATCTTGTTTTGCCTTGACAATCTCGAGGAGGTGCACATGTAGATTATTTGTGTGGGTTCATTATAATATTTAATTTGCCTGAAGTCACGCTCATATTTTTAAAGCAGAGTCTTTGTTGTTACTCATTTGTAAATAAAATTGTTTTCTAGAGAAAATTCAACAAGTATTTTAACTGTATAATATGTTAAATCTTATTCATTCACTTTTGGCATTTCAGGCGAGATAAGTTTGGTCATCAATTTTTGAAAAAGACATTTATCTACAGTAAAGCCACCAAAACCTCGTTTATTTGAACTCTAGACTGCCCAGAATTTCTGTTTCTACAATACGAAGATTGGGATTCGAGCAGATTTAAATTCCAGAAATGTGTAAAATTATACTAAGAAACAAGGAAAATGACAAGACAATCAGAGAAGGCAAGGACGTAGTCAGGGGGGGGGGCGGAGGGTCTAGGGCCCCCCGATACTCCACAAATTCTAGCAAATTACTGTTTTTTTTATGGAATAGGTTCTTTAAAAAGATTTTTCATTTTTTCAATCGAAGTTTTCGGTCAACGACAAGCATATTGTGTGAGAATTCAACGCATCCCTATATTAATAGATTTTTAAAGTTCCGCTACTTCTAGTACAAAAATTTCTGCTACTTCACTTGTGGCAATTTCGGGTTGCCAACCGTCTTTATTTTGGAAAGAGTAAATGCGCAAACTAAGGACAAATAGTGTCCTTACCATGTACCGATAAGGACGCTATTTGCTCTTAATTTGTGCATTTACTGCTTAAATTTAATTAAGTATATTACACGAAACCTAACTTTCGAAGTAATATTTTTGCTGTTGCTGTTCGAAATTGTAACTTTTCATTTTAGCTAATTGGCCTTGAAAAGTTACAAAATTTTACTTTCTGCGCCTTTTTTATATAGAATCTATCAGGCTACTTTTGCGTGTCCTTATTACTAAGCAATCAAAAAAGTTGGTAACCCTAGCCCCAGAACAACATTGATCTGAGGCCCCCCGAAAGACAATTCTGGCTACGTGCCTGAGAGAAGGAAAGTAATTGTCGAAATAACGGAGATTTTACTGTTTTATTATTAATAAGCAGTAGTGGGTAAGGTCAGAAGAATGATAAAGTATATCTCGTTATTTATTCAGTCACAGAATTTGGGCACATTCTTAGTGTCATACATATCATCAAATTAGAAACTGAAACCAGATGAATCTTGATCTGCTATTATATTAAACTGCTAATATTTATTAATTTTTTAAAAGCAGCTTTAAAAACGTTTACTTAAGCTTACAATTACAATTTAAATTAACTGATGTGGTCAGCACTAAAATATTTCCAGACGCTTAATCATACAAAGCATTTTTTCGAATTAAATTTCTGTTATTTATCTTGTAGGTACTTTAAAATAATTTGCGAGAAATATTCGTCAGTGAAATACTCACCTAGCATTCATCCAATAGTAGATAAGAGGGTTGACCATTGCATTTGACATGGCGAACCAGTAAAAACCCAAATAAACGTGTTGGGTATATTTGCTGTATATGACATACGGGTCGTAGAAAATGTAAATGAAATAGCCGTGATACGGCAACCAGCATATTCCGAATATGAAAACAACCAATATAAACATTTTAACAACCTGAAAAAGACAAAAGATTTATGTTACTACAATGTCTTTAAAATTATTTTAGGAACATTCGTTTACATATTGTCACTATAACATTTTTCAAAGGAGTTATTGGTAGGTATATTCGTACATACGGAGCCCGATTTATTTTTAAATATTTGTTGTTTCAACATCCAAACAATACGAATCCAAAATACAAGCAGATAGTAAAGTAGATATATCCTACTTTCTATTGAAAAATCATTATATAATCATTCACTGACATTGCTTCTTTTTAGCACAGTTCACAACTCTCTAAATCAAAGAGCTCTTTCAGACATGGATGATAAGCGTATCTCAGGCCATACGTTTAAATGGAGCTATTCACCCTGTCTCGGGTTAAAGATTCAATATTTTATAATCAGTTGGGAGTTGGAACCATGTCCGTCATAGATGTTGAACTAATCAACAGACTTCAAGCATCGTAGTCAGTTTGCAATTTGAAGTGATAAAATTTTCGCATAAAATATTTTAAAAAGTAACTCTTATCATAGTGGCCATTGGCATATGTTAAAGTATTTTGTCGTACGTTGCCCCTAACAACCAAAAACTAGCTGACAGGGAGTCCTTTTCTGGTAATAATTTTTTTCTCAAACTTACACGAAAATGGCCACTTTATTTGCGTGAAATGCGGATAGAAAGTCGCCTTTTTAGGGTAGTCGCGGAAAATAAGGAGTGGGGGTAACATTTCTCACTTGGCTAGCTATTCCCTCCTTGATATGCGGGAGTTATTTGTGTTTGTTTATGGTTGTCAAGGTGATTTTCTCACCTCACAGTGTCAAGCAAAAATGTCAGTGTAATGCTGTTATAATTTATTCGCGCGTTTCACGCAAAAGAAGTGGCCATTTTCGTATAGGTATGAGAAAAAATAGAGTATGCTACACGGGAGGAATTGATTCTGTCTCGTGTTCTTGCTCCCTCGCTTCGCTCTGGCGCAATTTTCACACTCGTCAGAATCTCTTAATTCCGACCTTGTTGCATAAACTACTATTTGAACGTGTATTTTTTAATAGATGAGATAAATTACACACCGAAAAATTAAAAACAGAAATTGCATAAACTACAGTTAACTTGGAGGAGTTACTTTTTTGGGTACTACAAAATAATTAATTTTGAAGTGTGTTCCGTAAATATAACAATATTAACTAAACCATTTAAATTATTTTTATCTATACCAAAAATTTTGTATCTTGCATAAAGTTATAACTGAAGTTGAGCAGATATATCAACTTACTAGGTATAAAACATACATAAGCGTTTGCTCAGAACACACAACAGTTCTACGTTAATATGTCATGTTCTTAAATGGCTAAAGTTATTTATCGCAAAAATATCTTTTACAAGTTGTTTATGTCAGTTTCTCTTTTACTGCTCTCAATAGGATAAACCATAAAAAATCGCGGGATTTTGTGGGTCGCTTTAATGGCCAATTCGCGTGTATGGCGATTTTCTTTAGCAGGTATTAGGTAACTTAACGCGCAAATCAAATTGCGTTGATTAATTTTTTATTTTCCTTTCGCATAATGATCGTGAACGTCTTCGATATACCGTCTCACAATAATTACAAGGAATAAGGTAGAATAATTACTAAGATCTAGGTGAAGATTATGTTATAGTAGATGGGTACTTAATCGGATTTTATGCAAACTAGAACATGGTTATAATGTAAGTTATATGTAAGAAAAATGGTTTTTTTCCATTGACCAAAAGCTAATTATTATTCTGGTTTATTATATTCGTATTAACAAAATCCATACTGGAAAAAGTTTTATCGAAACCCCACAAAACAATGAAAGAGATATGATTAGTTGAACACGTCACAAAAAAGAAAATTAATTGCCGACATGGATACAGGCCATAAATGAGGAAAGGGGTGTGTAAGGTAAGATAGGGTAGGAATTATGTTTATTTCTAAGTTGCTAATGTAAATAAACATATTTCTACAGTTTGCAGTACATGAATACAAAATCGGTTTCAATAAATTTATAATTTATAATATTATAAATTTAATTATTTTTGATTATTTCAATTTATGGCAAGAATATTTATTTAGTAAATAAAATCCATTAATGACTGGTAAGATCTCAGTATAATTTAGTTTAGCTCTTGGAAAACATGTTCCTTATTGTCTTATTGTACCAATTTTAAATTTCTATAACATTAATAATATTTATTTTTATAAGTACAAAGTACATGGTGTTATATTTGAAAGATCTAAATTAATAATATTTAAAATAAAGTTAAGTATTTTTTAAATAGCTGCAGAGTTAGAATTTTCGGCATTAAATTTGAAGAAAATAGTGGACTCTCAACTGTACATCGGTTGAGTTTACTTGTTGATGGGGAGCTACTTTCATTGCAAAAGTTCAATCGAATCCCAGACTGATGTAGATAAACGTGTAATTAATTAAATCCAGTCTGCATTATACAAGATGTCTCAGGCGTCCTCCACATGAATGAAACTATCACCTCAAAATAACATCAATAGTTCCGTTTATATACGAATTGATGTTCGGAAATTTATTCCTAGTGAACCAGAAAATCCTACTGATGCTACACAAATTTCTGTTTTCTTTTTGACTTTGTTAACTTAATTTCACTTATTTTTAATAAAAAATATCCAAAAATGAACCGATTGTTCAAAAGTTAATTACTTTAAAAGTGCCTGGTGTTTGATCCATATAAACCATAATTAAAGTACTTAGTGTTAATTAAACCTTTTAACAGATAATACAAAGATCTTTCTATTATTTAGTAATACGAATTATGAACCTAATGTATTACATGAAATCGGACCTAACCCAAGTTAATGTGAAATATATACTTTTCAATTTCTTTTTCGCATTAAGAAAAACCATTGAATCGAGGTATACTATAAAGCAAATATAAAATATATTCTTTTATTCGAATGGCTTTTAGGCAGCTTACCGAGAAACATTAATCTTTCATTCCGATTCATGTGTGAGGTTAAACAGAAACAAGTGTAATCGTGGAAAGTTATTCGACTATTGGAACTTTTATGTAACCTAACACATTTCCAGAACACTGCATCCCTAATAATGTTACTGGCCCACAATTAAATTGGCCCTTATTGCGCTATTGCTAATAATAGGCTTATATCTGAAGGACCTTCCATTAATTTGACTCGCTGAATTTGACGCCTAATTATAACAACCATCAATCAGCTGAGTCAATGTGCAAATCAATATTACTTACTGCAGACATTTATAATATGGCAATTGCAATTTACACAATTTATTAATCGTTTAGGTTTTTTAGAGCGCCTACACAAAAAAGGAAGTAGGGTCAATTTAGAATGATATGGGTTCTGCAATTTTAAAATTTTCGATTTTAATTGACGAAAATCTAAAATTATATATAACTGTAAATTTTCTGTAGAGTGCATAAATTGAAATAAAAAAACACATCCATATGTAAAACATAAAATGTATACATAGTTTGAAACGAATTTTTTTTGATAAATTTCAAACGTTGGGATACCTACAAAATCTTTCTCGTATGTGATGAAAGTGCAAATGTATATTAATGTCTCATAACTAATACATAAAAACACTCACTTTTCTTTTTGATCGAATCGAATCGATCTGCCTTTGAGTCATCTCTCCTATTGACCTGGATCCCCAGAGAACTTTTCCCATCACTGAATAACACAGTGACATTAAAATCATTGGTACGACGTATGTTAATATAAGAAATATCATTTGATATCTGAAAATAGACATACACACAAACGATAATTACATTGTACTGTGAAAGAAAAATAAAATAAACAATTTATTTGCTTTATGTTCAGTCACAAAGGAATTTTTAATAATTTTCGGCAGATATATTTAATATTTCTAACGGTAAAGGGTCTTTCATTGAACGTTTCGTGTTCTTTTATAAATACAATATGCTTTGTGAAAAACAATACCCTAAAGGAATGATGATTGTGGCGGGTGTAGAAAGGATGATGAAATTTTTTTTCTTTAATAATTTTTCTATTAGTGTCTACATCGTGAATTTATGAAGGATAAATCTCGTTTTATTTGCAAAACATATCCTATTTTATTGAGAAAGTATTTTCATTGTGTGTTTCATATTTTATTTTTTGACAGGTTTTTATTAGACACATATTTGATTGCTTTCCGACTACCGGGAGGCACAATAGAGTATTATTAAGCTACCAGTAGTCGGATTTGACAGCGTAAAGTAACATACTTATGTAACATAATTATCTACTCAAGCTAAAAGATTTAATATATTTTAAACATTAAAGTTCCATGTAAAAAGAAATTTGTTTAATTTTAAGATATATGTTTGAATAATTTTTGTTCTTTTTCTTCTCACATTGTTCTAAATTTAAATTATTTTTATAGTTATACTGTTAAAGTATAAGCTAAAAACTTTTATAGAAAAATATGGTGGTTATTTATTTCCCTTAATGTAGAAAAAGGTAGATGATTCAATAACATAAAAAATATGTTCGTATCCTCTTCCTATTGTACAACTTAACACTTTCGCTGCCGGTTCTTTAGTTATTCATGATATTTAAACGTCGTTAGATTCTATTATTTTACAGAGAATAATCTAATTTTCCTGAGGATTTCAAGACCCGTACTCGTTTACGTGTTTTGTACTATTGTAAAGATACACTGTGCTCTGTAATGCATTATACTATACGTAGGTATTATAGTATTGTTCAGATTGATCGAGCTTTGTAGCATTGTAGTTAAGTTAGGTTAGAATAGTGGAGTGTTTTTCAAATGTGAGCTGCGCCTCGCACATCAATCACTCGAATTGTTGCTTGTGAATTCAATTTAGTAGGGCGAATTTAATAAAATCTTTCCCAATTTTTACTATTTTATGTTTAATTTAGGTATTTCATGCAATATTCGGGATTTTTTTTAATACTGAATTCCAGAAATTGTATTTCTCATAAAAGTAGGTAGAGGTGTGTGTCAACGGATTCGTTATTAGATTTCAACGAGAACAATAAAAACATTTTGAAAACTGATTAAAATTATTAACTTATAAAGTACAGCATTTTTTTAGCGATGAAATATAGTGATGTAAACTTTGTTAAAGAAACGATGTCTATAAGAAAGTTTGAATAATTTGAGTTACTTTAGATAACCTTATTCTTATAGTTTAATATTTGTGTGTAAAATCAAGTACAGGACTAACTTCCTTTGAGTTTATAGAAAATTTTAATAATTATAGACATTGAAATAAATAGTTAACAAATTTTTATATTCGCTTATATTCGCTGGAATATTTAGTAAATATCTCGTTTAATTGGTTTCTTTTTCTTCAGCGATGCTAAATTTGACTCTCAGTAAGAATAAACAGGAAGCAAATTTGTTTGTCCCGGCGCATCCGCCATAATTTTAAGTTTATGTTTCTTTACTTTAACATTAGGTTAATTTAAAATACTTTGCTTGTAACGTTCTTTTTATCATACTAATCCGTAATTAAGAATCTACAAACCAAACTCCTCCCCTCCAAATTGATAACTTACGTTTTTATACAACTAGGTCTTAGATTTTATAGTTTATTTTATAAATTATAATTAGATTCCTTCTTCAAATGTAACCCGATTTAAACTGCCAATAAAACATAAATGAATATCAACATACTATGACTGTAATTTCCTTTTGCAAAGGTCTATTATTATAATGCGCTATCGGGAAAATTTCACCTCGCAGTAAAAATTTAATTAAGATTATATGTAATAATACCAAACCTACCCTACATGGCTTCAAATGAGTCCTGTTCCTGTAATTACCGTCTTTTAGATTAACGCAATTAATTAAATTAGTTTCATGAGGTACTTTGAGTTGAAATTTTTTCGATCGCAAATTATTTATTAATGTGCTGAAAAATGGACTCAAAAATACGAGCCCTAACAACTAAATGTTCGGACAAAAGTAAATCTGATTGTTTCTTTTTCTACACGCACAAAAGTTAACTAAATTAACTTCCAATTTTCCAAATTAACTTTTCTGTTATAATGCCAACATTTAGTTATATAAAAACGTAAATTTCGTAAAAATCCGCTCGGCGGTTCCAAAACTGTGGCACTTTAACTCAGCAGGATGGGAAAATTGTAAAAACAAAGAATTATTATTCTCAAAACGTTGGATCTAGTAGTCGGATTTTGATGAAATTTACTTTATTGCAAAGCTGGATGTTGGTTTTCTTTACAAAAAGTTACACAAGTTTTTATTTGGTGATTTTAGGCATTTATCGGAGCTTCAAAGTTGCACCTTTAAAAATGATAGAATTTTCTAGTAACTGTTTTAAAAAGTCACAGTTTTGAAACAGCTAGTTGGATTTGTGTCAAAAAACCTTTAAATCAAAGCTCAATAATCGTACTATATTGGAAAAATCCTGAAATGTTATTATGACTTTTTTTTGCTTTTTTTTTCGAGGTCCACAGTTCACTTTTCAAAAAACGTGTTTTTGAGGGTGCTACTTACATTAAAATAATCACAGTTTTGGAACCGCTGGTTGGATTTTGGTAAAATTTACTTTATTGCAAAGTTAGATGTTGGTTTTATGTACAAAAAAATCTCCAATTCTTTATTTGGTGATTTTAGGCATTTATCGGAGCTTCAAAGGTGCACCTTTAAAAATGATAGAATTTTCTAGTAACTGTTTTAAAGAATCAGTTTTGAAACCGCTGGTTGGATTTGTGTCAAAACACATTTAAATCAAAGCTCAATAATCATACTATATTGAAAAAATCCTGAAATGTTATTATGAATTTTTTTTGCTTTTTTTTCGAGGTCCACAGTTCACTTTTCAAAAAACGTGTTTTTTGAGGGTGCTACCTACATTCAAATAATCACAGTTTTGGAACCGCTGGTTGGATTTTGGTAAAATTTACTTTATTGCAAAGCTGGATGTTGGTTTTATGTACAAAAAAATCCCCAAGTCTTTATTTGGTGATTTTAAGCATATTTTGTAGCTTTAAAATTGCACTTGAAAAATGTGTCGTAATTTTCTAACGACTCTTTTGAAAAAATCACAGTTTTGAAACTCGGGGAAAACGACATAAAGGTGCATTCGAGGCCCTCATTTAGTTCGAACTTAAATGTCATTGAAACTCTTTGGCATAAAATTAAACGTATTCTACGCAATAATCCACCAAGAACCATTGGGGACTTAAAGACCAACATAGAAGAAATTTGGGACAGTTTCACGCCAGAATTGTACCAAAAGTTGATAAATACAATGCCTGCTAGAATAGAGACAGCTATTAAAGCAAAAGGAGGCGTAACCTCTTATTAATGGTCCTAAATTAAAAATTATCCCAACATTTAGGTGCAAATTCATTTTGTAAAATTTGCTAATTAATAAATTAATATTAATTATAAAATTTTGTTCCATGCATAATATTGTTATTAAGGCTTTATATTATTGTATTGTTAGGTATTTACCAATTATTTGCGTGAAATTTCCAGTTCCCCTTTCATACTTCGAAAATTTACTTTCGTCCGAACATTTAGTTGTTAGGGCTCGTAGAATAATACCTACTATTCATGATTTTATCAATAATAATGATTTGAGGGGATGATGTACCGATTCATATGAATTAATGAATGAAACGGCATATTTTGATATCAGAAGGAAAGAAGAACTAATTCTACATATTGCATTTTTTTTGAGAGATCTCTTTAGAGAAAATTACAATTAAATTATTTAAAAGAGTAATTAACATTTATAATATTAATAATAAGATTGAACAGAGTAAAATTTCTACAGTTGAATAAATATGAACTATCTTCTTAGATACCGAATCCAATTAACACATTGTTTATTTTCTGAAATGGTAGTATTTTTTATTAATATTGTATGTAAAATGAAGTTTCTAACTACAAAATATAACAACATTTTTTCCATACTGTACCATAATAAAAAAATGAGTTTTCTTAATCACATAGCTGGGTGCTAATTGAACAGTGCCAAACACCGATAAAAAAAGCTCCTTAAGAGTTTTTCCTTACTTCTAATCAACAGTCGGCTGTCGAAGAATAAATTTGAAACGGCGACGATTCAATTTCGATAATTACAGTAGATGGTTGTAATTGCTAAAAAAACTCTAGTTTTATTTTAGTTGATCATTGTCTGTCTGTGTCTTTTAAAAACAAGGTTGTCAACCCCTTCGCTCGTTCGTTTATTCTTTGATGGCAAAAAATCCTTTCGGATACTGTGTGATGAATGCCCGCATGAAATGTATGTACATTGTCCTAATGCGTGTGCAGACTTGCAAACATTGTATTTTAAATAAATTTATTCTATTTGAAGTGTCTTGCATTCACATACATATGTGTATTTAGTCTAAATCCAAAGTTGCGTTGATACATTTTACGATAACATTTTTGCTTTAAAATTATTTGTATAATGTATTTTCAGGATTTAAAAAAATATTATCTGTATATTTTTTTCTTTGTTAGAAACAGATAATTTAAAATAAATTATTGTATATAATTCCCAATTAAAGTTATTCCACTGATCCAAGCAATAAATCCAGCTGGGAAAAATTTAAAACATTCGTAGTATGCATCGACGTAATTCAAGTGTAATATAGCGTACGATACCCGGAGAAGAATGAACAGTATAGAATGTTTCATCAAATTCTTACACAAAATCAAATTTGGATCCTATAACTTTTTTATCTGGCCATATCAATATGCATCCGGTCCTTTCCTTTCCTCTGTATCTGAAAAGAAAATATTTTTATTAGAAATACGTTTTGTAAGCCGAGAATAAAGAACATTATTATTGCTTCTCGATAATAATATAATATTCTAGGAAATATATTCAACATATATGAAATTGTGTGTGGGATATATTGTGGAAATTATTTGTGGAATTGTACAGGGATTTTGTGGTTTAACATTGAGTTGTCACTTTTATATAGGTAATGAGATACTTTATAATATTTTTGTTGTTTTAGACTGTAGAAATGATAAATATAGGTAATAATTGAGGAGGATATAGATTTCATCAATTTGTCCAATTATTCTTGCATATTATTTTCAAGAACGACTTATTGCAATATGTATAAATAATTATAAAGTTTATTCTATTATAAAATGTTTACTTTAATAGTTAATTTCAGCAAGTCGTCAAGAAACATTATTCACCAGCACGTCCATATTATAATAAATAATTACTTCGCAGCGGTTTTCGATGTTTTTTCCCCTATTTTTTTGTGTAAATTTATCACGTCGGTCATTGAAGTTTACATAAAAAATGTAGTGTGTACGTTTAAATTTTTTTCAATATCTGTTTGATCGAAATCATGTCAGAGTCTAATGAAAAATTGAAAGTTTGTGAATTTGCATACAAGATTTATATGCCTAAGTTGTTATTTTAATAGAAAACGTGTATTCCACTAAATTAGCCAACTCATTTGGTTAGTTTGTAAAATAACCGTGTAGTCCATAAACTAACCAATTTTATGAACAAAACAATGTGCTGTTTATTATTTATTTAAACGTATCTCTTAAATTTCCTTAAAGGCTCAAAATAACGTTAATTCTACAATATTTAATTATGTACCTACACTTCAATTTATTTGCTGAAATTACGCAACATTTTTGATATATGAAAATCTTAACCCGGTATACCGAAGCTTGTATATCTAATTAAACTTTAACATAAGTACTATAGCTAAACCGTAGTCCGTAAAATATAATTGCTTGGGTGGTTTTCAGAAACATTCCTCAACTTACGAGATAAACACACACTTACCGATAATTGGTGGTTCATTACCAATTTATACCAGAATAATCAGAGAATTTCTGTGCGGAAAATAAACAATTTCTAATTGTAACATCACTCTTCCGTTTGTTAAATTATATGGACTATCTTGTAGCCAATCTGTTTGTTTATTTGTATGTGCTAATTCACAGTAAATAATATTTTTAAAACCGGAGCTCAGCTAAATTACCTAATTATTCATTCGGTTGTTTACTGTAACAACCTACTGTATGCCCTTTAATAATTTTACTGTTATTTATTTAACTAACCCGGTATAATCTTGCTTACCCAACAAGCTTGGACTGTTTACAGTTTCCTTAAATAGACACAGTAAAATGTTTACATGAAAGGATGTAAGACAAGTGGTAGTGGAATTTTTCCTGAAAAATAGTCTTATATAGGAAAATCTGGTGTTTAATATTCATTAATTAAGATAAGAGAGTAGATAAATAGATTCCGTCCGGAAAATTTTGAATTGATTTAAGTGACGTTTTGATGAAATTTCCGATAATGACCAGTTGAAATCTTGATATAAGTTAGCTTACAAATAAAAAATATTTTTCAGTTTTGTTGTAGGATTTTTTTTTGTATACAACACAAATTTGTTATCAAGTTATATCTGAAAAGTTTTAGAAACGTGACAATTTATGGTGCAGTTCGTTACTTTCTAGTCTGTTAAAAAATAAAAAACCTACAAGATACATGGAAAGTTTTATAGGTTCATTTTATTGATTAGATATAACCAGTAACTAAAGCAAAATATCTGATGCAGACAACAGATTATTCTTATATTTAGATGTTCTGATATGTTTTAAAGGAACAAAACAGGTTTATTTAAACCATTTTTAATATTTCAGATAGGTATAGAAAAAACATTGGGATTTTATTACATTACCTTAGACACAAAATGAAATCGAAATAAATTTTTGTATCATATGGTATTCAACTTATGAACATTTATTTTCCGAATAATGGTTTTTACAAAAACAATAATAAAGTTGTAGGTAAGTGCAGCTTGTAATTAACAAGCAGAATGAAACAAATAAGGTTCTACTACGAGCCCTAACAACTAAATGTTCGGACAAAAGTAAATTTGATTGTCTTTTTTCCATACGCGCAAAAGTTATCTAAATTAACTTCCATAATATTGATGATTTTTTCTGTTATAATGCCAACATTTAGTTATATAAAAACGTAAATTTCGTAAAAATCCGCTCGGCGGTTCCAAAACTGTGACACTTTAACCCAGCAGGATGGAAAAATTGTAGAAACAAAAAATTATTATTTTCAAAACGTTGGATCTAGTAGTCGGATTTTGATGAAATTTACTTTATTGCAAAGCTGGATGTTGGTTTCTTTACAAAAAAAGTTACACAAGTTTTTATTTGGTGATTTTAGGCATTTATCGGAGCTTCAAAGTTGCACCTTTAAAAATGATAAAATTTTCTAGTAACTGTTTTAAGGAATCACAGTTTTGAAACCGCTGGGTGGATTTGTGTCAAAAAACATTTAAATCAAAGCTCAATAATCGTACTATATTGAAAAAATCCTGAAATGTTAATATGATTTTTTTTTGTATTTTTTTCGAGTTCCACAGTTCACATTTCAAAAAACGTATTTCTTGAGGGTGCTACCTACATTAAAATAATCACAGTTTTCAAACCACTGGTTGGATTTTGGTAAAATTTACTTTATTGCAAAGCTGGATGTTGGTTTTATCTACAAAAAAAATCCCCAAGTCTTTATTTGGTGATTTTAGGCATATTTCGTAGCTTTACAATTGCACTTGAAAAATGTGACGTAATTTTCTAACGACTGTTTTTAAAAAATCACAGTTTTGGAACTTGGAGAAAACGACATAAAGGTGCTTTCATGGCCCTCATCCAGTCCGGACTTAAATGTCATTGAAACTCTTTGGCATAAAATTAAACGTATTCTACGCAATAATTCACCAAGATCCATTGGGGACTTAAAGACCAAAATAGAAGAAATTTGGGAGAGTTTCACGCCAGAATTGTACCAAAATTTGATAAATACAATGCCTGCTAGAATACAGACAGCTATTAAAGCAAAAGGAGACGTAACCTCTTATTAATGGTCCTAAATTAAAAATTATCCCAACAATTAGTTGCAAATTCATTTTGTAAAGTTTGCTAATTATTAAGGTTAAAATATTGTTAAATACAATAAATAATTTTCTTCCATGCATAATATCGTTATTAAGGCTTTATCTTATTGTATTATTAGGTGTTTACTAATTATTTGCATAAAATTTCCTTTCATACTTCAAAAATTTACTTTTGTCCGAACATTTAGTTGTTAGGGCTCGTACAACATTAGCTTTATTCTTGTAATTACAATTTTACAAAGTTTTACAAAATATAATCGTGGGCAATTATTTAGAATCACACTGTAAAATCTAAATAATTTGTTTCCTCCTATTTTCGATATAATACTAACAGATCTGCTCTATTCGTTTTATAATAGAAAAATTGTTTCGTTTTATATATTCTTGTTGAATTTTTATTCAAAAGAAGTAAACCAGAACAACGCATTTTTGTACTTTGTAAAACAATATAGCCTATAAAAGCTTCTTTTTACCCCCACACACAAAAATTATTTCTGTTGGTTTTGGATTTTTCTTTGAAAGTATGTACCACACCTACTCAGAGCATTTTCTTTTTTCATTTCCTAGATATCTTTATACATTACTTGAAGGTGACGGTTTCTTAATTATCAGTAAAATCTCTACTAAAAGCTTTATTATCTTACACAAACCCACCAATTTTTTACTAAACGTGAAACAGAACAAGATTAACTTGGGCGCTATCTAATTTTTACACAGAGTGTCCAGGCAAAAATGGTTTAAGGCATTTAAATTACGTAAAATTTAAATAATTCCGAAACGAATTTCAGGAATGTGGTCCTCTCTTTTAATTTATCATACATTATGAATGGGTTTAACAATAAAAGAAGGATATTTTAAATTGGATTTGGAATATAAATAAGTGAAAGTTAATAATGAACTATTTCTTAGAAAGCACACGCTTTTATATGTAATTCTTGGAATGTTATAAATGTATTACTGTATTTGTTTGCCTGTAAATGTGTGTGTAAAGAAATCACTTGTGGGTTTTAACCATCAGCGGCTTCAACTATCGGTACATTATAATTTCATGTTTATTTAAAGCTCAGTTGTTAATTTTTTTATATTTATATAAAATACAATGATACTCAATTTACTAATTTTCGTAAGATTATTTTTATAATAAGATCCATGGTATTTCGTATTTCGTAAATTCTTGTGCCGAACGGATACCAATTCGCTCATAAATATTTCAACATAAGCACTTATTTAACATTTTTCAAAGTAAAAACGATACAGTAACTAAAGCACGTATGTCTTTCGATTACTAGTCTGCTGAGAAATAAAAATGCTTTCATTATGATAGGGTACGTGCAAGACATATCAACTTCCTGTATTAGCTCGGCAATGTTTCAAAAATTAAATAAATCGTTATAATTATCATTATCTACGTTCTACTGACTGTGACGTTTAGGCACACAAAAATAAGTCCCAACCCAAACTGGAAAAAATCGATTTATGTTACTTTTATTTTCACTTTACCTGTCAGTGATGGTAGTGGAATAGAGAAGACAGGGCAGAGCGAATATCATACTTGCAGTCCATATGAATGTAATAGTGATGAGGGAAGACGTCTTCGACATTCTAGGCTGCAGAGGATGAACAATGGCCAAGTATCTGAAACGATATTTATCTTTGTAAAAGCGCATCGCATCTCAAGTCGTGCAATATGTATAAACTTCCAGCTCGCTTACATCCGATAAAAATAGTTTTCAATTTTATTTTACTGATATGGTACGAAGGATCTTAGATTACAATACTACAATTGGGATTTTATTTAACAACTTTCTTTATTTTATAAAGAAAAGCTATCAACGAAAAAGATTACTTTTTTCATAGATATATTTTATCTAGTGTAACGTATACAGGGTGTCCCAGTTTATATCGTCAGGATTTCACCAGTCGCTAGTTTAACAAAAATTAAAGGTGGTTTGTCTAATAAACTATGGTCGAATGTTGCTTCCTTTTTTTATGTACAGGGCATTAAAGAAAATAAATTATTTTAAATAATTTGCTATAAATCAATAACAAAAAAAGTTAGTCTTCTGAAATTTTCCATAGATTTTTTTTTGTGTTCTCTTATTAATAGTGGTTGCAATTATTTTATTTAGAACACAGAGGCGTGCGTACGGGTTTCTTCAATAACATTTTATTGAATAAAACGTACACCAATGGTTTTTTTTGCAGCGCCAATATGCAGAGAGTATTTTACATTCAATTTCTTACGAATTTCTTGATAACTTAACTTTTTTTTTCTTATTTATTAAAGAGGTTCTTCCCTATTAGATTTCTGAAAAAAGCATCAGTACAAAGTTTTAGGGAAAAATATTTCCTACAACTTTCCTTTTAATATTTTTTTGATATTGTCAATATTTAAAAAGATATTCAACAAATAAGTTGCAAATTTTAGGGAAATTTTTCTCTAGTTAGGTATACTACTTACTACTACTACTTACTACTCTTTCCCCAAAATTTCCATTTATTTGCGGAATAACTTTTTAAATATCGACAATATCTAAAAAGTTTAAAAGATAAGTTGTAGGAAATATTTTTCTTTACAACTTTGTACTGACTCTTTTTTTCGAAAATTTAATAGGAAAAAAGTTATTCAATAAACAATAAAATCCAACCCTTAATTGAGGGCTGGTGAAGGAAGGGCGGGGTCTACGAATACACAAACTCAGTTTTAAACTTTCAGAGTAACCCTCTAGAAGATTCTACAAAAATTGGCTGTAGGGTAAAAAAACTCTATTTGAAGCCTTTTTTCTCCCTTATTTACTGTACTATTAGGTTATTTTGAGTTAAGTTATCAAAAAATTATAAGATACGAAAAAGTTTCTAAATTGAATGGAAAATACTCTCTGCATATTGGTTCTGCAAAAAAAGCAGTGGCGTACGTTTTACTCAATAAAATGTTTTTGAAGAAACCCGTACGCACGCCTCTGTGTTCTACATAAAATAATTGCAACCACTATTAATAAGAGAATACAAAAAAAAAGATCTATGCAAAATTTCAGAAGGCTAACTTTTTTTGTTGATTTATAGCAAATTATTTTAAATAATTTATTTTCTTTAATGGCCTGTACGTCAAAAAGGAAGCAACATTCGACCATAGTTTATTAGACAAACCACCTTTAATTTTCGCTAAACTATCGACTGGTGAAATCCTGACGATATAAACTGGGACACCCTTATACATTTACCAGAATATGTACCTAAGTAAAAAATCTATTAATTTGTTTTAGAAAAACGAGTTCTCGCTAATTATTGAGAAAATAAAACATATAACTTTTAATTAGCAATGAGTAAATAAAGTTGTCTATAATACTAAACACAATTTCCTTTGTTCTATAAACTAGGTTAGACTTGCAATCAGAACGAACATTTAAATAAAAAAAAATAATCCTTACAAATTTGCACGTTCTGATAAAATTCAAAGTACTTTTTACCAATTAATTAATACTCTGTCATGAAAAGATATTGAATGGTTTTTATCAAACTTAAAATGCAACACAAAATCTGGTATATAATTATACTTAACAGAGTGGGTACTTATTGAGAAAAACTACCTTAGGTGCTGGAGGAAAAAATATTATAAAAGCAAACAGCAACCTAAATTCTCTTACAGGAGAAAAAATATCAAGTGCACTAAATAAATATTTGAAATGTACGAGCTTATACAATCGGATGAAGCCTACTAGGAATTCTAAAGACATGTTTCTGAAGTTTTTTAACTTATGGGAATATTATACAAGGACTCGCATGTCTTTTGGAACGATGTCTATCTAGATATCACTTTTAATGCTACAATAGTAATCACAAAATGATACATGATGATTTTTTTCACTGAACGAACTTTTTGCATAAGTAAAGTTACTTGGATATTTTCAGTTATTTAAAAAATATTTGTCTTCTTCCAATAAGATTTTTTATACCAAATACTTAATTATATCTCTAATATTGAGTACAATGATTAATATTGGGTAATATTAGTACTTATTAAAAAATCCAAAATGTGTTTCTAAATACTTCATTTAAAATTTAATTTGTAGGTACTTATTTATTTATTTAAAAATACATACTTATACAAATTTTCACAGTTTCTTTAATCACATCGATTTTGGTTTTTCTTGTTATTCATAGATGGCGCTGTGCCTGCAGGTTGCCGTTGCGGTTCAGTCCAGTACCGAATAAGTACTCCACTGAAATACTGATTCGGTACTCTGGTTTCTCTTCAGGTGCGAATAAATCTTTCGCCTTTTACTAAAGATTTCCGTGGAGGGGAACAACTCAAATGAGGTCTATAAGGAATTTTTTGCCGGCCCGACTGTTTTTAATGGTTGGGCTATTGATCCAATAAAGAACAAGATTTAACTAGTCCATCCCACAACTTAGTTCAGTTGCTAGGATTTAAGTGATGAATGATTCACTGTTCCCTAGAACTAAGCTTGGTTTAACTGAGGTGTACATACAAGCTCAGTTAGTTAGTCATTAATGAATAATTGTGAAAATTGATTTGTGCAGTTAACATTTAGAGCAAATATTTAATAACTGCATATTTATATTCCCTAAGGCCTAGGTAAAGGATTAACTTAGCGTATAGATAACAACTATTGTAACTAACAATCGTTACTGGTAGATGGCGCTGTGCTTATAGGTTGCGGTTGCAGTTCAATCAGTACAGAATAAATACTCCACGGAGGCACTGATTCGGTACTCTGGTTTCCCTTCATATGCGAATAAATCTTTCGCCTTTTACTAAAGATTTCCGTGGAGGGGAACAACTCAAATGAGTCTATAAGGAATTTTTTGCCTGCCCGACTGTTTTTAATGGTTGGGCTATTGATCCAATGAAGAATAAGATTTAACTAATCCATCCCAGACCCTTAGTTTAGTTGCTAGGATTTAAGTGATGAATGATTCACTGTTCCATAGCAACTAAGCTTGGTTTAACTAAATTAATAATAATAAAAAGCCAGCAGGTGCTAATAACGCTATGTACCTAGTGGCCAAACACTTCACATTGTATTATTTTGAGTGGGGAAAAAAGTAGAAACTAAAAAAAGCTGTATTCGCATTATATACACATGTTTATCCGCTAATACCAACCAATTTATTGCTATTCATTTCCATTTTACTTACTAAAAAATTATTTTAATTATGCCTATGTGTAAACAGCAGCTTTGAATTTATTTACCAAAATAAATTATCTGTTAATACTACTGTAAGCCCCACTTTGGAACTTAGTTTTTGTTCTTGTAAACTTATAATGAGCTGAACGATAATCAGTTTAAAGGTTGTGAATACTGAAATTAATTGAATAATTAGAATTAGGAAATTATATCAATGGGATTCGCCGTAATTATTTCGGAATCTGAGAATAGCCCAACATTTTAAGTAATCAATTTCAAACGGCGCTCACGCAAATATAAATTTGATTTAAAATAAGGGGTAATTACATGATTTATTATTATATTGTAGTAGAATATAATAATAAAATTATTTTTTTTAAATTAGTGCACTGTCAAATGTAATTGCCGAGTAATGTAGTTTCTATGTATGTAGACTCATTAGATGCTTAATGGGTTTGTGGTTGGTGGTAAAAATATTACATATTTGTAGGTAATTAAGATTTTTTTATATTTAATTTGTAATTAGTCTAACTTCTACATCAGCATCTACCATAAAGTTAATGTAAATTTACTTTTGTCATTAAAGAAATGTGGTAATAGAAAGTCGATACAAAGTTTATTAAATATGTAACTAAAAATAACTTTTTTGGTTTCAAAAGTCCATAATCTATAATTTATTACCTCCTGTAGGTATATCTAATTTCAAAGTCCAGCTGGTTTTTATGCGCAGTTTGGTGGACATATCCACTTTCGTCTCCGTAATTCCTGAAATTATCAGATAAAAAACCCGCAGGAAGCCAAACGCATTTCTTACACATAACACAAAGCAGCCGTGAGCAAACAAAGTTAAATTAAAAAATAACAAACCTGTCACAGGATATTCCGGTAAGAGTAAAGACGCTAGCCGCGACTGTTGCGTTTGCTATGAAGTTGCTGATGGTGCAGTACCAACTTCCGAATGGCCAGTTACTGAAAAATAAAAGCGGTACAGCATTAGTGCAATTGGATACCAGGATATCTTTGCCAGAGGCAAGCAGCTTTTATGAGGTTTAAGGCAACAGAAACAGTGTGAAAGAAGGGATAAGCCTTTTAAATCCCGTGTGTATTTGCCGTTTCAAAGAGATACTCTGACAAGGGGGTTAACAGGTTACATTTTCTTATAAATAATTCTGGTTAATGAAGATTAAACCATAAATGAGAGGCGTATATTTTTTAAATTTCGTATTTTGTATCGAGCTTGTATTTGATTTCGTCTTTTAATTACCATGGTTTATTTTACGAGTAGGTAAGTATATTGATTAAATGTGGAGACTTCCGAGAATATACCTACTGAATTAACTTGGTAACTTTATGCAAGTCAAAAACAAAATTATAAAGATTTAAGATGTTTTTGTAAATTTAAATACTTGAGTAATGAAGTTAATAAAATTACGAGAAACCTTATACTATATTCTAATAAGAAGGGACAGCAGCAGTGTTCTAAAGGCTTGCGTTTCTCATTTACTGAAATGGCCTCATTTTAAAAAGAAACAGTTTGAGGATTTTCAAACATAAAGGGTTGCGAATGAGCAAAAAACCTTTATAGAAAATTTGTGTAAAAGCACACAAAAAATGCAAAACAAATTTTTATTAAAAAAATCCTTCCATTGATACATGATTTAGTGCAGCGCAGATGCATTTAAAGTTCATTTTTTAGGACTGAGAATTGAAATTAAAAATATTTTATTTTCAAACGGCGTATAACATGGTGTTATAAGACTGAGTAGGCAAGGTATAAGTTTCATTTCTATGACACCACTCTTGAGCGGCGTATAAGTAGGACTTATACTCCGGCGGAGTATAAGTTATATCATTATCTGCAAAAATGTATGACAGTTGCATGACAGTTGCAAAATCACTTATTAAATTGATTGTCATATTGCGATTAGAATGATTCCATTTGAAAATAAAATATTGTATTTTATTCGGAGTATAAGCACTTTTATGTGACTCCGTATGGAGTTGATTCTCCTCGCTCCGCTCGGCGCTTACACCTCCATACTTCGTCACATAAAAGTTTCGCTTATACTCCTAATAAAATAAATATCTATTACGGGAAATTTAAAATAGATTAATTTGTTTGGCGTTTAGTTTCCTTATAAATATATTCTTAATTAAATAAAGCGAACGGAAGCAACAACTACGTAAAAACTTATATACATACTACGAGTACGAAAAGACAAGGATTAAAAGACTTTTTATTTTCTTAAGGGTGAGGCAAAAACATCAACCCTCCAGACAAGCTGGAATGTATTTTTTCTATTTTTTGCAGACCCTGTCAGTGTAAACACTAGTCCGTAGGAGAAATTACAAAAAAAATTCATTTAATTATACTGACTGTTCCTTTGCATAGACAAATAATCCAAATAGCGTGCTGAAAGCTATTTACAATTAATTTTATACTGAGTGTAAGGAATCACAACTTCTATTCTTTTAGCTTAAGAAAAGAAAAAGGGTTTAAAATAAACCAGTCATATAGGTATATGCATAGTGAATGTTTATATTTGTGTAACCTAGTAAAAGTTATATGCTTTCTTATAGCAGCGACCAACCCTTAAAAAAGTTTTATTTATTATTATTTCTTTGCTTGTACTGTCATTATCACTACCACTTACAGTAACTACATCTAGGGTGAAATATACCTCGAAAAAAGTAAACAGTTCTTTTTTTAGACAATTTTTGTATTAATAATTAATTCACATAATAGTGTTACACCATTAAGCTCACCCACACCTTCTATAGTTTGTATAGAACCATTCACCAGCTATATTTAATTATTAAATACAATTACAAAGTTAGCTAAATAATTATTTATCAGTAAACAATTTTCTTGAAAATTGATTGGTTCTGATTGGTTTGAAATGTATGTAGAAATAAATAAATCATTATGTATGAAAATTGTTATACGAGTAGTATACCTGGAACTGATTCTGTACTTTATGAGGGTGGCGCGATCCGATCTCTATTCATAAGATTTCCATCAGCAGTTACTATATAGTTAGGATTCCCTTATTTCCGTTTACGTCATTAGTAATGAGGGATAAAAAATTTTTAAATCTAATCTCGTTAATTCCAAAAATACTGTAGTTTTACATAAAATGGTAATATGGACATTTTATTTAAACATTTTTCGAAAGTTACTTTTTTATTTCTCAGGAAATATAGAATTAAATTTAAGAGAAAAATCTACTAATCTTAAGCATTTATTAAATATTAAAATTAAAAAGAGAAAATATATTTTCCCACTCCCGATTCAGTAACTTGATTTTACCAAAATGTTATTTATTAATTGTTATTGACAATGGGACGCAAGGATGTTTACTTACGTCCCTAGGGACGATTGGTGCTTATGAATGTAAAGTTAAGAAACGGTACGAATTATCATTTATAAAGTTTTTATTAAGCGTATGGTGTGTATAAAATTTGACTTTTCGCATTAATAAAAGATTTGCAAAAAAATGTTTCAATTTATATTTACATATATTGATGTAGTCCTTAACTTTTTTTGAGAGTAACATCTAATTGTGCCTTCAAATGTCTTTTTAAGTCATAATTTAATGATAAATGATACCTGTTATATGTGTCTATAGAACCAGTAACTAGAATTTTAATTAGACTCTCCAACGCAGTGCCCTCTGCCACGCAATACAGAAAATCAAGATTACATTAATTGCTACAGGTCTGCGTTGAGCTAAAATTTTTATGTCGTCAACTCAATATGTATTGCCGATGTTATTCTGGTGGTTTCCGGTTTGGTGTTTATTTCAGAATTTTCAGTTTTGGTGTAAGCTCCATGTAGAATACGTAGTTTTTAGAATTTAGTATTGATATTTGCAAATTATGGTCATTCACCTTCTTCATACCATTTTCGTGCGAAGAACAAATCGCTTCTTTGTTTTTTGACATTTTAAAATTATTGTTTGTTACGTTACTCCTACATAGTAAGTATATCAAAAGAATGAAAGTTGGTATAGAAACACGTAGGTGAATGTTAAATTAAATAAAACTTGAGTCAAAGCTGACATATTTCTTATATATAATTTTTATTATATTAACCTACGTTAATTGCCGGAATATTTGTTTTTTATACAAAATAAAATAAATTTCTGTATCGATTTGTGGCGAATTTTTAAAAAAAGATTATAAGATTGTCAAATAAGATGTCCTTTTTGACAACAGAGGAACGAAGAACCCAAGTAATAATAAATTAATCAAATTTAAATATAGAAACCACAAACATGTTAAAAGTAAATGAGTTTTGTGTGTTATTGTATTAAAAGTTTTGATATTGAACAGAATCTCTGTGCTGAACAACGATGGACAATTTGACATGTGTTTGGAGAATGCAAGATAGTTGTACAACTAAAATTAAAATATAGTTAGGTCAGGTGTAGTGTGAGCCTGTGAATTTTATATCTCCTGAAAATGCCAATAATAAATAAAATAATAAAAATAAATGAATTATTCTAAGAAAATCAATCAATTTACTTTTTATTGAAATTGATATTGGCTTCTTTTTTCAAATTTGAGAACCAAGTAGTACTTATTTTGTAATTTGTTAGTCATCAACTTTAAACAACGAACATAAACTCAAAGTCGTGTTGGTCATTATGAACTAACAAGCAAAAAATAGTGGATAAGTCAGACCTTATTCGTCACGTAAATTTATTACGCACACACACACGACCAATCCTTTTATATATATGCATATTATTTACTTTCATACTTTGAAATTTCAAAGCGAAAATTTTAATTGAATATTTTAATTTAACTTAAAATGTCTTTGTCTGCTCATCTTCATTGTAACCTTGATTTGCACGAAGTTAAATACTGAAAAGAAAGAAACTTTTATATTTATGAGCTCTTAACCATGATTTAAGGCACAACTTTTCTATCTAATGAAATTTTACTGAATCGGAAATTATCAACCGACTTAAGACAGCTGTTTTTGTTTACAAGAAAATAGGGAAAACTGCCAGGAAAGTTTTCAATAAATCTTAATCTGTTGAAGTTACTCTGTGGAGCAGGATATCCGGTCATTTTCCTAGACTGAGAATTTATAACAATATGCAAGCGCAATACAAATGAAACTAACACTGTTCCTAAGTAAGTTAGATTGCATAGAGTTTGCCGGAGAATAATAATTATGTAAGTAAGTTATAACTACGTGGGCACCTCGAAATATTATGCACCAGCAAGCAACCATGAGTTAGCTAAATCAAAAATCGATTATAAAAAGAAGTAGATATGCTTCACTTAAGCTCTATAGTGGTTACATTCAAGGAAAAACCATTCTATATTAGAGCGCCTTTAAAAATAATGCAAACATATACCTACCTAATAATATGTTAATTAAAATATCGGCTTTTGGGCATAATAAATATTTTTACTTTCGCGTAAAAATTTTGTAACAAAATATTTTTAACATATTTTTAATAGTCACTTCAGATCTAGATATAATTTTTCATTAACGAATACAGAAAAATCTGCAAAATTCTTTATCTCACTTCATAAATGGTAACCAATATTTTTTCACACAAACATAAAATTAATTGAATTCAATTCAAACTTTTGCAAATAGAAAACACTAAAAGACAATGCTTAACGAAGCCACAAGTAAAAAATAAGATGCTCTTGTAATTCTATATAAAATTTAGCATCTTCATGTTATCCCAGCCTAATATTTTCCTCTCAAGTATTGTTATATTTATATAATGTCCCAAGAACCTGATGCGTACTCTTACAACCACTTTGGAGGTGAAGTTATTTAATGTGGTAACAAATTCTCCTCTTGATGTGATGTACTTCTTCTTGACCTTATTTTTCCACATATTTGTCCTTAGTACAAAGGAACGTGTACAATGTTAATTCACTGGGCAGTGCAAAGGCTTTGAAGTTTGAGCAACTGTTTTACTAGTTTGAATTTCACTGTAACAACCAACAAACACTATTGAATTATGTAGTGAATATTCTAAGAAGTAATTGCACAACAGGGAGCAGAACAGCAATGACAAGAAACCAACCCACGTTAAGTTAAATAAATATATCTACCTACTGTCTTCACCAAATTAGCTTGAGCCTAAAATTGGAATATTGGGACCAATAATAGTATTCAGGAATATATCTCTGTAAACTGTAACGTGATGAATTTTTCCAAGAGACTGAAGTGGCTTGGGACTTGGAGCAGAGAAGACAGTAATTTCATCATTAACTACACATTTTTACTTTCTTATACGAAGTATAAGGAAGTATTGTAATCGTGATTTTTTTCGACTTCGAGATTTTGATGGATTTACACGTTTTGAGGACCCCTGAATCCATTTTGACCATTTTCGCCATGATGTCTGTCTGTGTGTGTGTGTCTGTCTGTATCCACCATAACTCAAAAACGAGTTATCGGATTTGATTCAAATTTCATATTTAAGAGTTCGAACAAAATTGTGGGTGCCACATTCAATGTTTTTTATCTAGCACCAAAACAAGTGACATTTACCTGAAGACATTTTTAGGTTTTTTAGGAATATCTTGAAAAATAAACAATTTATGAGATTTTTTTATTCTTTAACATTGATTTAGAATTGAATTTTAAACAAATTTTGTTTGAACTTTTTTTTGAAATTCCTTTAAAAAAATTTCAAAAAAACTAGATATTCTTAAAACACTTTATATTTCTCATAGCGCGCGTTGATAGTTGAATCCGACGGTCGAGGTAGACCATGTGTCTCATTGTATGACTGCCAAACGGAAGGTCCCGGGTTCGAATCCCAGAAGGACGTACCATTAGTTTTTTTTAATTTTACTGGTTTCTATGGTACGGAAAACAATAATAATGAATAAATAAATGTAATTTCATACCGGGAGATTTTTTTAAGTGAGTAATAGGTCAAAAATCTAAAGTAAAACCATTTTTGTCGTAAAAATTCGGTTATAATGAGACAAACAAGAACAGGTTTATGCGTATTTCAATAAGTGCGACAGAAACTATTTGAAAGTTGCTGGAAACCGTCAAAATTTTTACAAGAAATTTTACTTAATTTCTTTAGGAAAAGTGATACTATCCGTATAAGAAAGTCATGTGTTGGACACATCAGATATTTTCCTAATATAATGGAACCAATTTATTGTACCTACTTTATAACAGGTAAGATGACCACGTACTTGCGATAATAACTTACACTAGCAAGTCGATAAAGTTCTTAAACTGCTACAGTTATTTATCGTTAAATATCTTTTTCTTATCAGCTCCCTTTTTAACCCATCATTCAATGGGATAATCCAATAAAATAGTGCGGATTTGTGGCCGCGTAACTAACTCACGTTTACACCGCAATTTGCATTTCTTTACCAGATATTTAGCTAATTCCCTAAGTTTAAACTGGATTGGGTGATCCGTTATTTTTTTACACCACCTGCGTATATTTCATATCCGGAAAGCTTTTTACTCTGCGCATAATTTCATATGTATGTTAGAACATTCCTAATATTAGTCGCTGGAAACTCTTAAAACGATTTACGAGTAGCTTTGTTATTCATTCATATGCAGATTAAAACATTTTATTAATGAAATCCCTACTGCGTTATGATGACTATTTTCAATTATTACATTTTAGAGATAAAGCATAAGGTATTTATGAAACTTTTATTCCTGGCACGTATTAATACGGAAGATTTAGTTTCCATGTTCGTGAATTAAGGAAACTATAAAATTTGCACATGAAATCTCTTTGTTTCAAGCGGTTTTAGGCCCCCTGAACCAGAATACATATATTTTACTTAGTGTTGGCAGTCAAGTCTAAATAAGGTCAGGAATTCAATTTATACGCACCGGTTTAAACTTAAATACGAACTTTGCTTTTCGTTGAGGTTTTTCAGTTGCCATTCTTTATTATCGCATCACAAAAAGAAACTCTAAGTAATTGGAAGTAAGTGTATTGACACCAGTATTTTGTTGTTTGCATATATTGAGTTAGCAGTGAGTTGAAATAGCTTCCAATTTACCATAGCAGCTGTCAATTTATCTTAGAATAAATGTATTATTCTATCTGGTGAAGCTGGGGATTGTTTAGAAATAAAGCAGCTAAATCTCGCGAGAAGTAGATTTCAATTAACTCTAATTGGAAAAATAAGAGATTTAAAATATCTTCTTTAGTTACAATAGCAGAAAGTAATTTGTAGAAACCTTTTAAGCATTTACTTATGTGGGTATTTAAATCCAATTTAATAAAGTCCAGTGATTATTATTCTAAAGTTGCATGTTTTTATAAGTTTAAAACGCATCTGGCAAACTCGGATTTACGCAAACAGGACAAATCGCTTTTATGTGAAACGAACTAACGAAACAAAACTTTTAAGTGAATTTAAATATACTTTTTCGTGGATATATATTTTTAAGTATAGGGTATAGGTTGCCGTTGTTGGATGCAAATCTAAATTTAATTGATGGAAACTTTCAACTAGAGTACAATATTTCAACGAAAGTTTCTATATGAAATTAAGGATATCACAAATGATACGAAAATAAATAGAATGAAATGACGATGATGATTTTCCATGCTGATGTAATTCGAATTCCACTGTTTAAATTGGATATCAATAGTTTCTTTCAGAGACAGTGTAATTAACAATTCGCTATTACACAGAAAGTCCATATTGCCATCAATAACTAATGTCAATTGATCTATTTTAAAGTTAGAGTACAGTGTGTAGAAAACTTTATTGTTAAAAAGAAATGTTCGATCATTTCTCATGAGGTCATTTAAGGATCGGCCCATCTTTTGAGAGTAAGAGAAAAGATGCTTTTATTAAGTAACGAAACAGATTTTAAAGCTAATCTAATTTTAAGTAAAGCACCTTTTAATTTTAGGTTAGTATTTATATTTGAGGTACTGTTGGATGTGGTCAAAGCTTTGTCTCTGCTTGAAATCGATTAACGAACTGTTCATAAAAATTAATTGCCATAGAAAAGAAATAATTGGGTTTAACTGTCTAGTAAATTTCTCAGAAATTCTGGAGTTAGAATAAATTGAGTACATTTTCTACGTCTTTTTGTTCCTCAAATCATGCAATCGATATTAATACCTAAGTACAAATTAAATTAGCAAACAATTTTACGCAAATTTAAATACAATCAAAACCTACATTAATATGAGCGTGTATTTCATTAATCCATTATCATAATAACTGAATTTACCTGGAGTTGCAATAATAATCGACAACCCACGAGGTAAACAATATACCTACATATAGGGAACATAAGATGAAATTTTTTTCAACAAAATTGAGACTTTAATCGTAATCCACTTCCAATGTTTACCGTATCTGCTTCTAAACAATATTCAACTCAACTAAAACAGACATTATACAATAATCGATTTATACTCGGGTAACTCGAAAGCTCCATATGCTAAGTTGATAGCTAAAATCAACTTCTAGTCAACTCAATTTAGGTAACTGTAAAGGCAAAAATATTGTAGGCGATCCAATTATTTGCAGGTTATCTATGGCAGCATTGAAATGAAAAGTCCGTCAGAAATGTTATTATCATTTCAAAAGTTTCAGGTAGATCATACTCGAAAAGTTGGTGCTAAGCGCAGCAGTTATATGTGAGAGGTGTTTAAAAAAACTATACTTTACCTTTTATTAACACTAATTACTATGGTTGCCTCAATACTTCTTACATTATGTTAAGTAGGATAAACTTTCTTACTAGTTAATTAAATTTACAAACAATATGTTTCATTCTCATAAATCGAATGAATTCCATGTAATTGAGAAGTCTACTATTACTACCACTGACTAGTTGTTGTGCTAGTTTCTACTCCATATACGATTATTTATTGTAATAAATCTCTTTGTAACAATCGTCATTATTACAATTATTATTATAATTAAATGACTCACCATTTTTACCTTGAACATTATTCAATAAAAATATATTTTTATTTACACACAATATTTACAAAACGTTTCTAAATAAATTACCCACTATAATAACACGGTTTTCTATATGAAAAAATAAATAAGCATTTGGTGGTAAATAACATTTTACGTGCAATTTATACCAAACCCCTTTTCTTGATTTCGATAATTGATTATAATATTTTACTAACTATAATTGTCTGAATTTGGACCGGACAGTTATAAGCCACAAAAACCGCAATTATAATCTGCGTTGATTTATATCAACTGTTAATGATCGTTCATCCTTCTAAAGTACGAGTACCACATGCGCCTGGAGTCCCTGAATGATGTAGCCTTTTCTTATTAATAATGTTATTTATTACGTACGATTTAGTAATATTTCCCAAAATATAACGTACGAATTATTCGATTGTAGTTTGTTGTCTATGTTTAATTTTCAAATCTTGATATATTTCCGGAAAAGTATATTTATGATTTTAATTTGGAAGATTTATTTGTGGTTTTGATGTGTTGTAAATTAAAGGACCTGTACATAAAAATCGAAATTAATTATTGCAGATTACTTCAACCTTTTATAATCACGTGTTAAGATAAATTTTCGTAAAGGAAACTTTCACAAAAATATTAAAAATGCTTTAGATGATGAAATAAATTTATTTTATGATCCTAGAAAATATTTTTCTTTTTGATGCTTTAAGTAGGAATAAATTCTTAAATCAGAAAACAATAATTTTAAAAGACAGGATTATAAAGTGATCATCTTTTTTACTTTTAAATGAGCTTTTCATGAAATACAAGGATCTGAGTAATCCATACAGCAAAATTTGTTTAGGTTTATTTATGAACCTACTAAAAATAGAATTTTTGAGGATTCATCTACGAAACAAGGAGGACTGATTATGGGAAAAGTACAGAGAATTAAAAATGAAACAGACTAAGACCTCATAGACTTTGGAAGAAATTTTGATGTTAAATTATGAAGGAAGAAAAATCTAGGAGGAAAATTAACAGAAAGTATTCAAACAATACAAGGAGTCAAACAGGATTACCTACTGCCTGTCCCTAACACTGTGGATAAAATAATGATGGACTGGAAGAGAAAATACAAAAAAGGAATTCGGCTAGACGAATAAAATAAATTAAATATAACATAATTTGAAACAAAATAGGAAAAACATATCCTAGACAAAATGAACAAGGATCTTAAAGAACGGAGAAATATACAGGGTGTATCAATTTTAATCGAGCAAACTTAAATGGTACATTCTCTTGGTCGTCCTGAATCGTAAAAATGTATATTATATACCTCTATCTCGATTCCTAAGAAAGATACAGGATGTTGAAGTTTACAAGAAACAATTATTGTTTTGCAATAACTTCTATAAAGAAGCTTGGATTCAAACAAAATTTTGCACGCCTGCCCTCCTCCCTAAGGACAATATTATGAAGATATTTTTGATTTTGGGGGGGGGCACCAGTGGCGTGCAATTCGGTAACATCTCATTTATTTGAAAGAAAAAAGTATGCCACTGTAATTTAAAAAAAATATTTTTTATCTATCGAATTCCTTGTTCAATTTGGAGTGAAATTTGCTTTTACAGAACAAAAATTGAAGTATTAGTTCCAAAGAGAATTATTTTTTTCCAAAGACGTGCTAACTTGAAATTACTAAAAAATCCGGGAATGATGACAGATGCTGTTAATTCATAAGTTCGTCGTTGTCAGAAATGCATCGAGGCTGGCGGGTTGCATTTTGAACACTTGCTGTAATTTTATAATTATTTTTTGTTACTTTTTGTTTTTTAATAAATTTATTATTTGATTTGTGACTAATTTCAAGTCTTTCGAAAAACCTAATTATTTCTGGAAGTGAAACTTCAGTTTTTGTTCTGTAAAAGCAAAGTTTACTCCAAATTGAACAAGGAATTCAAGAGGGGTAAAGTGATAGGGATGTATGTATGTTTAATAGGTGAAGAACAAGAACAACATTCACTCCTATACTTTTCCTTCGTCCTTGGTTATTGGCAAGAAAATAATTGTTCGAAAGAATGGTACATTTTTGAAAATAAAATATTTGTACCTCGCAATAGCTTTAAAAAATGCTTTACACTTGTGTTAAAAAAAATTACGGACATTAATATTTTTAATACCATTTTGCTTGTTTTAGTTTAATGTACAATTTCCGTTTAATATTAGAAATAATAAATTAATATTGAGCGTATTGTGTACCCTACATACTAGATTTCATCCAGATGTTACACTAATAAAAAGTTGAAAACTCTAGAACAAATTCTGCTACTTTTTTTCATATGTACGAAGTATACAAACCAACTATTAAAACATTTCTAAAGTCATATCATGTTTCGCAAAAATTTAATAAAATAAAATGTCTTAACTTACCGTTGAATCATGTACACTGAATTGAAAGTGCAGTTAAATAAAGTTAGAAGCAGATCCGCAGTGCTTAAATTAACGAGGAAATAATTGGTGACGGTCCGCATCCTTCGATGAGCTGAAACAAAGGGAATAATGAATAGTTATTATTCATAACAAAACCACCCCTTGACATTTACTTTAGAGAATGAGTTGCCTAAATACGATGTCATCGTTGTGGGGGTATCAAAGTTTGCAATAATGGAAAACAATATTTTGTCAGGATTTCAAGCTGCGTCAGACAATTATTTAAGAACCCCGAATTAATCGAGTCACTGATCATGTTGATATTTGCAATTAGTTGAAGAGCTTGTACATGTAATCAGGTATAAATATTTGTAAGTGCGTAGTAAACATGATTATTTTGATGAGCTTCTTCATCCAAGTTATTATAATTTTTCCAACTTTAGGTTACTTATTAGAAACTAACTTTGTATCGGAAATCATATAACAGCTAAAGAAGAACGCTTTATTTAGATACAAGTATAAGTTTTCTTTAATGGATGTTTCGCTTTTTGCTTCTCCGCTATCAGTTCAATTCGTTAATGTAAGAAAAATGCATCTAATCAACTGAAGGACTACACAAATTAGTGGAATACTTGAATTTTTTTCACTTGGTGCATTTGTGAAAAATATAGACAGATTTCAATGAATACTTACAAATGTATTGGTTATTTCTACAGAACATTGAAGCTTTAAATTCCTCTTTAAAATATATCTTTTCAACTCGTGCTTTTTATTCGAGGGGAGTTACATTTTAATTAGGAATGAATTTCCTGCATTTGCTTCCGCATATATTGTAGTTTGAAATATTTGGTAGTTTCAGCAAAAACTAATATATTTTACATGATCTATTTTTGAAATTGATTTGTGATAATTACTTTTTTGACTTTACAATATCCAGTATTCTATTTCATTGATGAAATGTTAATACACCATTAAAAAAAAATAAAACAATGACATTGTTATGAGGTATTAATAAAACCAGGAATAAATTAATTCAATTATGAAATTGTGTTGCTATCGATATATTTTTTTCTCTCGCAAAACCTACATTAAGCTGCACGTGATTGTAGATATACAAAGTAGTATAACATTTCTCTGTACCAGAACTACCAGATCGTTAGATTTTTCTTCACACAGTCTACACAGTGTAACGTTGAAATATTCAATAAGAATTTCTTGGAAATTTATTCTTTTCATAAGCAGGTGCATACATTTTAAAAAAATACATATAAAGACGCATTTCTGAAAAACATATCTATGTAGATATATCTACATACATGTTCATTGTCCGCAACAATAAACTAGCAGAGGGTGCGTTTTGTTTAATTTATATAATTATATATTTGTTTCTTCAGTGTTATACTATTCATGAAGCACTAAATATGTAAATTTTTAACTAATTAACATACCTACCTACCTGCTGTAGCCTACAGATGTTGGTACTTATTTACTTTAGTAATTAATTTTGTCAAAATTGTAACTAATATACTCTTACTGTCTACTACTACTACTTCATCATTAACCAAATTTATTAAAATGTGACTTGATAACAATATGGTTTGTAATTATTATTTGTAATATGACATTTTGAATAATTATCCTTCTCTTTCAGGACACATACATTCGTGCCAGTATATAATATTTTATAACAGATTAATAGATATCAAATTAATTAAAACCATTCAGGTTTAACTCAATTCTACAATAAAACTATACTTTTTTTAACAGGTAGGTATATATTGCGTACACAGTGTTCTCTTATATTAAACAAACGTAAAAAATATTGCATATCATCAACAATTATTACTGCAAAAGTTAATAAGTTAAGTGAGCAATAAGAACTGGTAACTTAAAATTTAAAAAATAAACCATTTTCATATTTTATTCGCTGTGTGGAAAGTAACCTTTTATCAAAATATGTGAGAATAATTGTACAACTTTTACTAAATAACTAAATAATGAATAAATATATCACACACTAGAATTTTAATATCCACTAATTCATATTAAAGTCCCCACCAAATTTAAATATAAGTATCTACATGTTACATGGATATAAAAATTCTCAAGATAACTTTTCGACAACCCTCTAGATAATTTATTATTCACGTGTTACCTAAACTAATGAAATTGAGTGTTAAGATAATCTCAAATAAAAGCATTGTTGCGGAGATCGGTATGTCAGATAGGTTATGTAACTAATCGAAAAAGGTTAGTGACGGATGGTTGCAAAGTTTGATATGGGATAAAATGAGCTTCTGTTGAGTATCAACTGACAAGGATACATAAATTTTATTCCTGACACTTTTCTTATTTACCTACTATGTTATTTTGTAAAATAAATTAGAAGGCTAATTGGTTATAAATTGATAATTTAGAAGATTTTTCATAAGTCGTGTTTTACTCATCATCAGATATAAAGATATAAAACAATATTTAACAACAGAATTATTATTAAGGTTTCTTTTAAATTAATACCTATAAAAGTTAAAAAAGTTAAAAAAATATAAAAGTTCACACTTTTGCTAAGTAGTGTCCGAACGGCTCGTGGTCAAATATTTTGGTTACTACAACAACAAAAAAGGCGCCGACAAGGGGTTTCTCTAAGCTGCCAGTTGCTTATAATATGCTGAAAACAAACAATAAAATATAACAACCCTATTTAATTTATTAATAATATATCTTTGTGGCTTTTCAGTCGACTGGGTTTTTGATATTTTTGTCATTTAGTAAATCGCCAGTCGCAACAAAGAAGTTTTATTTTGAGAAACTTTAAGATTGTCATTTTTCTCTTAGAATACATTATAAAGAATAAATAAGAACTTCTCCGGTCACTTTGAGACCTACAAATTTGACATGGAAATGGTTGAATTATAAGATGGCTATAGTAGAAAATTTATTTATAGTGCAAAGGTACAAAAAACCCTTTAAACTTGAAAGATATGTTGGTTGGAAACTGCTAGATAAATCAATGCCGCATAAAATTGATTGTAGAATTACTGAGAACTGCGTTGAAGGCGAAACAAATATGTCTGTGAAAAGAGACTTTTTCATTAAGTGAATTTCAAAATTTTCCAAAATAAACTACATAGTATTGTGATAATCACACAATAATAAATTCAAATAGTTTTTTAACTTTATTTTTGTAAAACACTACGTCATCGTCCCTCTTCGTTCCACCTACCAATATATATTTTAGATACACAATGCTCCGTTGTACCAAGTTCTGCTAATGCTCAATGAGTTAATTGCGCGTTTAAAATTTAGCAGCGGCAGCTTATTGGATCTTTTAAATTTGTTGCTAAGCAACGCAGCAAATAACAATCATTTAGCCAATAACATGCCGCAACTAAATATTTACCATGCTGTTAGTTTAGCAGAGCTTGGTGCAACCGGACATAAATGGTGCTGAATTTAAAATCTATAATAGTATGTACAGGGTGTCCAGATATAGTTGTAAATGTGGGGTATCTCGCTTACTAGCAGAGATAGAGAGATGCGGTTTTCGCGACACGTTGCTACTTTTTTGTGAAACGAAAGATGCCGTCAACTGTTTTTTCATAGCCCGTTTTTGAGATACAGGGCGAAATTAAAATTTCGCACTTTTAGGGAATACCTCGTATCTCGGGAACAGCTGTAGATATTGGAAAGATAAAAACTGCATTTTATACAGATTTTTATACGTAGAATCCAGTGGTGTACTCAGTTTTTGTTTCTTATTTTCCATAGCCTACTTTTAAAATTTTTTCTGAATTTTTGAAAATTGTCATTTTCTAGCTTAACATAGAAAATAACTACAGAGTGTTTTATATTTTTGTAAAGCTTATGACAAGCTGGATCCAACTAGTGAAAAACATACAGGGTGTTCCATTTAAAATAACATAAGTTTCGTAAATATCTCGAAAATTATCGCTTCTAAGAAAAAACTGAGTACACCACTGGATTCTACGTATAAAAATCTGTATAAAATGCAGTTTTTATCTTTCCAATATCTACAGCTGTTCCCGAGATACGAGGTATTCCCTAAAAGTGCGAAATTTTAATTTCGCCCTGTATCTCAAAAACGGGCTATGAAAAAACCGTTGACTGCATCTTTCGTTTCACAAAAAAGTAGCAACGTGTCGCGAAAACCGCATCTCTCTATCTCTGCTAGTAAGCGAGATACCCCGCAAATACAACGAAATCTGGACACCCTGTACTGTATTTACATTATACAAGTGACTTTTTAAATACAAAGACAGTTTGACTTCACTTTTTTAAGAATTAACCCAAATCCGACACAGCTTCAAGTAAAAGTGAAAACATCTTTTCGTGTTTTGTTATACGCATTTTCAAACGGGGCCATTTGATTGACAATTTCGTAAATTTAGAATTGTTCGATTAATTTCATCATTCGTGCGTATTCTATTAAAGTGATAAGTTTACCCAACAGAAATGATATTGACTTTGTGAAGAACCGAAATAACCAAACATTTATAAATCACAACAATGTTATAAATACATAATACAATTCGGATTAATTTCCGATTCTAATTTTTTAACAACATTTTTATTTATTATAGTGCATCAGCTTACAATTTATTTATCATGTTGTAATATTAATGTGTGCCTAAGCTCAACAGCCAGAAAATCAATTAACCAAATATATTATTTACGCAGTATGTGCATTAGTAAATTACTAATTTGCTACATTTCTTTTGTAATAGCGAACTAGTTCCAAAAAAGGTATGAAAACACATCCCTAGAGAATACTGTTGTAATTATTTGAAATAAGTTCTTCCTGATTAGAAGGATAAAAATCAATCTACAGTTGATCCCTTCAAAAGTGTGTAATCTAACAGAAAAACACTTTCTAATATATAAGTATACTTAGGTCTGCTTCCTTAAATCGATCTTAGATTACTGAATCGCCTCTGATGGATATGATGTTATTTGTATCTATCGTACTTATTTTATGTGTGAATAGAAATAATTGCTAAGATATTATTCTTCTAGGTAATGTAAATAATTCGTAATGTGTTTTTAATGATATCTTTATAAGCGACTTAAATTGCTTTGTTTTGGTTCTGTAATTTATTATAGTTCCAAAACTCGATTATGTTAAGAATTTATAATATTTAATATAATATCTAATGTTGTTATTGTTATAATATTAGTTATTTATGTATTAAGGGCATAATCAGGAGATTATGGCATGCGGGATTGTTTAAAGCCTGACGAAGGAGGGCTTTAAACATTCCCTCATGCCTCATGCCTCATTTTTGTCATTTTATGTAGAATTAATTTTTATTAAAGAGTAGGCAGTCATCGCTATTAATTATAAGACACATGTATTTTATTAATATCATAAGACGTCTCCTAACAGTAGGATTATGACCTTAAAATATATACCTACTTTTGTGGATAAATTTGTTAAATACATTTCAGCAAGTTGCCGCCTGTAATGACTTTATATGGAAAATAAAAATTTAAAAAAAAACGGATTGGAGATAAAAATCATACCTAAAAATATTTCGTGTCTCTCCTGAGACATCCTGTATTCCTTCATAACACCGCATAGTCAATTATCGATAAAATTTCCGAAATGCATTAATTATTGCATAATTTTCTGACTTGACTTTCAAATTATCAAATTACAGAAAAGTAGATACAACTACATAAATGAGAATATGATTTGAGAATATTTATTTTGGTACCCAAATGTTAAGTAAAAATTTCAATACAAAAAGTCGTTGACAAATATCTTTGTCAGAAGATGTAAAGACCGGCCCTTTGTCATGAGGTCGTTATCATGTTTATGAGTTATTGTCTGAACTTGTTCAATTAATTATAATTATAATTAGGCTTATCTAATGACTGGATATTATGAGTCGATACAATATGATGCAGCGTTAATTTTATAATGCCTCACTAATTCCACTTTAAAACCGTCTATACGAAAAGATAAGAAGACAATTTCCTCAACCATAAGTTTTCAAAGCTAATAATATTTTTATACAAGTTTTTATAGAATTTTTCATATCCCAATTAGGCTGTAATAACCCTAGTGACCCAAATAAACAGCTTAGTAAATTTCAGTCCACAGAAGTTTTTGCTTTATTAATTGGAATCAAAATTGGAGCAGTCAGTGGTTATGGCAGATAATTTGTGGGGGCATAAGGTATAACTAATGAAGCATTGATGTGATGAACAGTTCACATATAGCAACGCATGGAATAGTTGCACTGTTCCGTGAAATAACGATTTTCCGTGTAAATTTTCTTTAAAAAGTAAATTTGTTTAGAAATAAATACAATTAGTAGATAAGTTAGACAACCTTACATAACCTATGCAAAAATGGACCCATCTACAAATTTTGATATTCAAATTATGAATTTTGAATCATTTATATTGAAAGAGTTACAAAAAAGGCCGAAAAATACTACCATAAAAATAATTACCGTTAAAATTCTAGAATTCTTATATAAATTACAATAACTAAGAACAAACATGACTTAGAAATATTACCATTTAAATTGTCTTGGAAATTTTATAATACCTACTAGAATCAAATTTAAAAAAATAATATATTATTTTGTAATTTTCTTAAACACCATTTTATCGTAAGTCATCGAGTTCTTTGTATTATTTCTGGACAATATTCGAGAGAAATTCTAGTAATACATATACAGGTATCCAAGGGTATTCCTATAGTTACTTCTGTAGTGAATATAAGTAGCTCCATATAAACGAGTATTGCTGCTATTGATTTACACTTCCAGCTTAAGAGACCTTTGCAATTATATTAATAGATATTCATAGAGATGTTATAGACCACCTACAAGTATACAAGTATATACGAGCCCTAACAACTAAATGTTCGGACAAAAGTAAATTTGATTGTCTTTATTCCAAACGCACAAAAGTTATCTAAATTAACTTTCATAATATTGATGGTTTTTTCTGTTATAATGCCAACATTTAGTTATATAAAAACGCAAATTTCGTAAAAATCCGCTCGACGGTTCCAAAACTGTGGCACTTTAACCCAGCAGGATGGAAAAATTGAAGAAACAAAGAATTATTATTTTCAAAGCGATGGATCTATAGTAGTCGGATTTTGATGAAATTTACTTTATTGCAAAGCTGGATGTTGGTTTTCTTTACAAAAAAGTTACACAAGTTTTTATTTGGTGATTTGAGGCATCTATCGGAGCTTCAAAGTTGCACCTTTAAAAATGATAAAATTTTCTAGTAACTGTTTTAAAAAATCATAGTTTTGAAACCGCTGGTTGGATTTGTGTCAAAAAACATTTAAATCAAAGCTTAATATCGTACTATATTGAAAAAATCCTGAAATGTTAATATGATTTTTTTTTGCATATTTTTCGAGTTCCACAGTTCACTTTTCAAAAACGTGTTTTTTGAGGGTGCTACCTACATTAAAATAATCACAGGTTGGATTTTGGTAAAATTTACTTTATTGCAAAGCTGGATATTGGTTTTATGTACAAAAAAATCCCCAAGTCTTTATTTGATGATTTTAGGCATATTTCGTAGCTTTAAAATTGCACTTGAAAAATGTGACGTAATTTTCTAACGACTGTTTTTAAAAAATCAGTTTTGGAACTTGGGGAAAACGACATAAAGGTGCTTTCATGGCGCTCATCCAGTCCGGACTTAAATGTCATTGAAACTCTTTGGCATAAAATTAAACGTATTCTACGCAATAATTCACCACGAACCATTGGGGACTTAAAGACCAAAATAGAAGAAATTTGTGACAGTTTCACGCCAGAATTATACCAAAATTTGATAAATACAATGCCTGCTAGAATACAGGTAGCTATTAAAGCAGAAGGAGACGTAACCTCTTATTAATGGTCCTAAATTAAAAATTATCCCAACATTTAGTTGCAAATTCATTTTGTAAAGTTTGCTAATTATTAAGGTTAAAATATTGTTAAATCCAATAAATAATTTTCTTTCATGCATAACATTGTCATTAAGGCGTTATCTTACTGTATTGTTAGGTGTTTACTAATTATTTGCGTAAAATTTCCAGTTCTCCTTTCATATTTCAAAAATTTACTTTTGTCCGAACATTTAGTTGTTAGGGTTCGTATACAGGTATCCAAGGGTATTCCTATAGTTACTTCTGTAGTGAATAAGTAGCTCCATATAAACTAGTAATGCTGCTATTGATTTACACTTCTAACTTAAGAGACCTTTGCAATTATATTAATAGATATTGATAGAGATGTTATAGATTACCTACAAGTATACACCCTCTAGTAGTGGGTAACATCGGTATGAATTTCATGATTAATTATTACCAACCATATCGTAATCAAACAGATAGGTAAACCGAACCAACCCTAAAAATCCCATTCGGTTCAAAGGATAGGTACAATGACCTTTTCTCACGTTTCAGTTCACACATAGTCTCCTTGGCCTTACCGTCACAACTTATGGTGGGTTAAAATCGTTTCCACTTAACCCTCAAAGTTTAAAGCCTAAGCTTGGCTTTTGAAACAACACCGTTACATTGTAGGTAAGACATTGGGTTTAGACAAGACAACTTTTTGTTTTAATTCAAGCAACACTCCCTTATTAAAGATGTAGTCCGCAGTAAACTGTTAGCCGATTTGAATTTTATAAACGTTTAAAATTCAAGTGGCGAATCAGAGAGGGGACAAAAAATAACTTTGCGACGTATAAAAAGTGATGTTGATGATGTGTTTACTAGTAGTAACTAAGTTTTAAGATTTAAGGTCGTTAATGGATAAGTTTTTTTATGTGAAAAGTACCACGCAATATTAATAATACAGCATACATTTTACTTACAGTGCATAATCGATGTAGGACGCCTAATAAGTGGGGATATAATGAATAAATAAAATATGATTTTATAATGAATGCACCAAATAAAAATGAATTTAAATTAACGTACTACCCCCTAAATTATAAAGTTTGTAAGCTGCGTGACATTTTGTCGAATCAGCATTTCAGATAATAATTTGTAACTTCTTTTCTCTTTCCTTTTCTAATGGATATGATTGAACAGCTTTTTTCCTATATCTAGAAGAATTTTACAAATTAGAATCACTTTTAATGAAGGGTATGTTTGCACCGTTTCTCATGGACAACTTGCAGGACATGGTTTAATTATAATAGACCGGTTATTAATCATATTATCTGTAAATATTGTAGACAACTAGATGTTTATTATGTTTATCTTTGACGAGATGTAGATTAACTGAGCTTTATATTTACTTACATATGAATATTTATTAATAATATGCAGTTTAAAGTCTAGATAAAACAACTTTATTGAATAGTTCGCACTGTGTAGTGATTAATTAGGCATAATTTAATGTGCATGGGAACGACATTCAAACAGATACGCTGTGTCATAACACATCCACTAAGTCATAAATGAATTACCGCCAACATGCATAAATTAAATCATTTACCATTTTACGAAAAATCCGGTAAGGCGTAAGGCTCCGTTTTCCAATCGGTAGTTATCCTTAATTAACAATATGTTCATTTTATTAAATACCATAATTCACGGAGTTAGCCCTTAAGATTTTATTAGCCCTTTAAATAAATGAGTTTACAAAGTGCCAAATTGTTACAAAATTAAGATTAACCTCTAAAATGTTTGAATATTATTACAATTTTTTTATAAGCACGGCACAATTTTATTATATTCAGTAGACATGCATGTGATTCTGTCCCTCTCTTTTGGTCTCAAGGGACGCGAACATGAGTTAGAGACAGCGACAGTATGTAACGACCTGTCTACTGAAAATAATCTTAGAAATGTAAGGGGAAAGCTCTAATATAGTACACAGGAATAGTGTTTACAAATTGAATTTTATTGACTTGAAAGATGCTAAAGTTTTTCGAGTAAATTTCTAGATATTTGCGCGTTCAACTTTTTTTTAAATGTGGATAGCTGGTTAGGATACAGAGAGTCACTTCAAGGGACACTAAAAGGACCTCGCTTATTTGAAGATAAGCAGAATACCTACAGTTTCCAGCATAGCACAAATTTGAATCGTCTTAAACGGTCGTAGAAAGTAGTTTTTTATCTTTAAAAATCTTTTCCAAGCAACTTTGATGCTTTACATTTATATAATTTTTCCAAAAATTGTGATAACATCATAAGGTTTATTTTTATTTTGGGCGTGAGAATTGGTTTTTATCTCATATTTTAACAAATTTCTTTCTCAATGATGAATAGGTATCTTTGATTTTCAGACCTTTTACGGAAAAATTATATCAAGCGAGCTGATGGAAACGAAATTTTAGTCACTCAGTATAATGGAGAAAACTTGCGTAAGTTTGTGTTCAACAATATCATGGAAAGAAAACTAAGAAAATTTGTTACAGTTTCCAGCATAGCACAAATTTGAATCGTCTTAAACGGTCGTAGAAAGTAGTTTTTTATCTTTAAAAATCTTTTCCAAGCAACTTTGATGCTTTACATTTATATAATTTTTCCAAAAATTGTGATAACATCATAAGGTTCATTTTTATTTTGGGCGTGAGAATTGGCTTTTATCTCATATTTTAACAATTTTTTTTCTCAATGATGAATAAGTTATCTTTGATTTTCAGACCATTTACAGAAAAATTATATCAAGCGGGCTGGAAACGAAATTTTAGTCACTCAATTATAATGGAGAAAACTTGCGTAAGTTTGTGTTCAACAATATCATGGAAAGAAAACTAAGAAAATTTGATTAGTTACTGAAATGCCTGCAAAACCTGCAATTTCAGGTATTTGTTTTGTTGATAAGTGTCATTTGTGCTAAGTTGCTTTTTATGTCCATTTTCGAAACGTTACAATAAAACAGTTATATGTCACTACTCACTATGATCAAATTTTTTGATTTTTGTATGTGAAAAATATGCTATATGGTGCACGGTTGATTTAATTTAGCCACCCACATATTTCTGCGTATTGATAATTGCCCACTTGCTATTATCATTAAATGGTAGGTATTCTATTCCTGATGCAGCTTATTTGCGGTTAACTCCGAATTTGTCAAACAAATTATATTGTGTATACATGTAAATTACAAGCCCCTCCTCTCATTTCTGATTGGCGTTAGTAATTGATTTATTATTATCACGTTAAGTACTGAATACTGTAAATTTACTTATGCATCACTTTGTGTACGAAAACCCACAGTTACGGTACAAATCATTCAATAGATTTTTTGTCTGTCTAAAAAGGACTGTGTGGAGAATATATTCTTTCAGTAAAAAGCTTAATGTAGACAATATTTATTGTGATATAAAATATTGAATATACCTTTATTTATTCTGGAAAAAGTAGCATGAAAACCAAATATTATTAAATTTATAATTTGCGATGTATCACCCTGTATGTTTAGCATTTACTAAGCGCCCAACTAGATTATATCATTATCCTTTTTACGAGTATACTAATTGTTATCGTCACACACCACATGACTTACATACCTATTACTATCCATATAACTATAGCATTGCCTCCTGTTGCAGTTAAAACCATAATGGCAAAAACGGTCATCCAAGCCGCTTTCACCCAAAGTGGCATTAAATTTTCGGTATTTTCCTTGGGCATTGTTTCAATGGAACTTGGCAGCAATGGACCATAATCCAGTCCTTCAAAAGTTCCATTCATAGTGAATGCCTGCAAAGAAACACACAAAGGTTTATTTTAATTGGTAATTATATGGCATGGAAGAATATAATTTGCAGGATGGGGTGGCAACTTTAACATCACAAGTGTGTAAAAAAGTTGCCTTTTATTTACTGCCAGATTTATGTTTGTAGGAAAGGGAGTTGTCAGGGCTCCCTAGTTGGTAATCACTCCCTTTTTACTAGTTTGTTATTTACATCATTATTGTTTATGTTGGACTTAATAGCTGTTATGTTCAATGCACTTTTTATGTATGTTTAAGTGATTGAGGGTAACTTATATAATTATATTTTGTTTTTGCATCTATGTTTAGTTTTTTTATGTCGAATAATTCTATTGATCTTACCACTTTTAGATGAGGAACGATAAAGTTTTAATCTACATGATTGATCACACTATTTTATGTATTTTATAGGTATACCTACCCATATAAATTTATTATCTTTAAACCAATAGTATCTATAGTTATTTTTGATTATTTATTTGTTCAGTTTATGTAGGTACTAATAAATCAGTTTCAATTTAAAATAATGCAGTTTTTGTTTTTAATTAATTGTTTAACTAACTATGCATATTTAAATTTCATAGCAACTCAAACTAGGATTATAAAGTTAATAGGCTATTAAGTTAATTTTAGCTTTAAAAGTTGTTCATTTCATTAAGTTGATACTCTCTATGCGAGACAATAATTTCACAGTAATATACTTTATAAGAAAAAACAAACAAAAATTTAATTAACATCTAAAAAATTAGGATGAGAAAATTTGTAATCTTGAAGTTTCTAACTACAACGTCTAGACAGGAATTCTTTTAAAACTGGATAAGACGTAATGTTACGGTCAGTTCTAGAGTCAAAATAAAAGGCGACTTTAGTTAAAAAACGACCATTTCTAAACGCCATTTAAACTAAAGTCGACTTTGATTGATTGCTTTATTGCTATTAAAAATAAATTTCAGGAAATCTAGTTCTACTCTATAAAAGGTTAATTGGACTACTGAAAATAATTTAGATGGCCTGATTATTATATAAAATTGGTTAGTGAAAAAGTATATATTCTCTCACTGACTAATTTAATACTCTTATTATATAGACTAGAAATTCACGAAAAAATCATTCTGTACAAACAATAATTTATATTAGTAAAGAGGCGTAACTTTATTAAAGTTACTATACGTGCTATTGAATAAATTTTTGGAAAATATGATATATACCTATCTACATATTTCATTTTATAATTACCATTCTGTTATCATCGGAAATAAGTAATGCAAAGTTTAATTTCCAACGGGGTTATCTCATAACATTGCACTTGACTGAATGAAATTTGCGGTAAGTTCATTCTAGAGTTTGTAAAGCGCAGAATGCTGTACGAGAATATAAAGTTCGTGATAATTTTATAGGACACGCAATTTTGCCCATTTCATAACTGCAGAAACACAGGAAAGGCTTGTTTTTGTTTCATTACCTTCACAATTAATTCATATTTTAGAAGATTCTGCTGGAAAACTAATTATTTAAATATTTACATACAGAAACTTTTCGCATAAAAAAATGTAATAATGCAATAAAATAAGAGTGCGCTTTTGAGACTCAAACTTGTAAATGTAAGTTTTACATAATTTACCATTATCTATTATGTTATCGTGGCAGAACTGTTTTCTTCCAAAATATGATAACCTATCCGTTATTTTAGGCGGCCTAAAACAACATTGTTAAATTAATTAATTATTAATGCAACCAATATTACCAACGAATATTTCAATAATTGTTCTGTTAGGTATGAGCTCACATAACAATCGGTTAATATTATTCGACAGGAACAAAACAAAAACCATTTGAAAATAACAATAACACTAAAATTAATCAATCAATATCAATCATCTCATGAGAATATTTTTATATCGCTCAGGCAATACCGCTGCGGAAGTATCAATTTATTCCTGTAGTACCGTCGCAGATTTATTTTTATTTTTCCTTCGTGTATTAGCATTTTATTTCGATATTACGTTATAATTATCCAAGTAATGCTGAACTAATTATTGCACAATTAAGCTACATGTCAATGCAACGAAAGTATCAGCTTTTCATTAATTATTACATAAATATAAAATTACAACCACTTATATGTACGTAAAAGCAGCTTTAGCAAAACCAGACGTTATAATTATTAAAGAGCATACAATATCCGAGGCCGGATAAAGCGGACTAGCACCGACCAATTCGGTTATACTTAACCAGTAGATATTTATTAGAAGCGGAAACATTTCATTACACAGTTGATTTGAAGAATAAAATTGACTGATGTCCATGCTGCTGTGGCGGGTATAGACCGTAAGAACGGAAGGTATAAAATCAACATAAATTTTGGAAATCATTTAGGATAGATGGTAGATATTCAAGTTATAAGCTTATACACTGTGGAAATAGTAATATGGTTAGCATAAATTTACTGCAGGGTTGGCTCATTTATTTTAAGCATATCTAACCTAACATCTATAATTATTAGATATTATTTTCGCATTAATGTTATCATTAAAATAGTGCTGTGTGGGGTTATCAGAGACAATAATACAGATATATAGGTACCTAATTATATTAACCTTCACGCCTGACTTTATTCTTTAGTTTGGAATAATAAAAATGGAATATTCCTGATTTCTAAAGTCCTTATTCCTGAAGTATTTTTCTTTTCTAATTATTGTATGTTTCAAATATGACCTCTTTATTTGTGATGTTCATAACTTTAAACGTGTGTTCCTAATTTTCTATTTCTTTTTAACCATGTGTCGATAACATTTTTCAAATCCATCATAAGAAACTTCGAATATCACGACTTTTTTTAGGTAATCAACAGTAAAAGAAAATAAATTTTATTTTATAAGAAATAAATAACTTGTTAGCAGGTAGAGAAGTATTTACTTCGTGAAGTATAGTTAAAGTATTTTCAGTAGACAGCTTGTCATACCTCCTAATTCGAGGCGCATGCGAGGTAGAGACCGAGATAGTTTAAATAGCTGTCTTCTTAAAATAGTACTGCTTTATGCTAATTATGTTTTTCAAGTCACAAATTTTTTCTGTATTTCTGTCATTATTTATAATCAGTTTATTATTTTTATGCAACGTTTTTATAATACAGAATATAATAATTCATGTGGCTGCAGGAAATTAGTTTATAAAAAACTTAATGTTTGAAGACTTGGATTATTCTGTATGCGAAGTATGATTAAACAAAAGTAAAGCAAACTGAAGTAGTTTTTACACTCCCTGATGATGGCATACTTATAAATTGGATTTTTTTCAAAGTGTTGTGAGTCTCAGCCCATATTAATTGAAACCCTCTTTTATTGTCTACTAAAGGAATATAACAAAATCGAAGAGATTTCACTATAAAGAAATAATTCAATTTTGTTATTACATTAAGTTAGTAGAATTTAATGAATGTCGTCTTTATAAGACAGAAATTGTTGGAGCCAAACAGATTGATTACTTAAAAAAATCTTATAAAAAGTATTTAGGGGAATTTTATTCGTTTGAGACATTTTAATGTATTTTAAATTTTTAATTTTCTGTATCGTAATTTATAAGATTCTTGGAAACTCTAAGGTCCGGTATTTCAGTGTCAGTTTAAACCAAATTTGGGTAAACTTCGTTTAGAATATACAAATTTATAATGATAAAATTCACATTCTAATTGAAGTTTACCCAAATTTGGTTTAAACTGACACTGAAATACCGGACCTAAAAAATACAATATAGTGTTGTGGTATCAAAGGATTAATTTTAATTATCCATGGATAAATAACCATCAGTATATTTCATTTATTATTAAATTTTAAGAATTATTACAAAGTTTATGATAATTTAAACTTAAAACTTGTTGTTAGTATAGCATTGTTTAGTAAACAAGAACTTTTCTACTAAAGCAATAAATATTTAGATTCTCAATTTGCAAAACAAAGCTGATAATAGTAGTTTAATAAACGGGAGTGTTAATAAGAGCGATTAATAATCGAAACGATTTTAACGCGTGAGCGCAGCGAGCGCGTTAATGAGTCGAGATTATTAATCGCCGATTAACACTCATGTTGATTACAATATTTTTTTGTCGATCGCTCTTTATTAGAATGAAAATAATCTAATTTTGTACCATGGCAAAATCCAAATTCTGACATAATATGCAATAAGTCAAAATACCACTGACATAATTAATTAATTTCGGCAGCTGTCAGTCCCAAATGCATGTTTCAATAATATAATATATTGTTGGTTACCTAGCATATCTCATAATCTCAACAATGTTTTTAATGTGCATGTATGCATTAAACTGAGTTATTAATACACTCCTTTTATTACATTAACTAGATCTTTAATAAACGATCGTCAAAAAATATTATTATGCAGTTTGTAGAATGTGAAACTACTATAATTTCAAATTAATGTTAACTTGTGATCAGTGATGTTACAAAGCATACAATGTAAATTAACTAAACTCTTCTTTTATTGCGGTTATTAGTTATTCACATTGCATTCTGCAATACATATACAGGGTGAATCATGATGAGCTAAAACGATCAGTATAAATAAAAATAATTCAGTAGAATTTTGAAAAATTGCATAGGAATTCATTTGTGTTGCTTGTGGTACCTATTTGGAGTTTGGAATATATTTTTAGATTCAAGAAAAAATGTTTTCAGTTATGGTGTAATAATATTATAATACATAGGTGTACAAAGGTAATATATGAAAGTGAAATTCATTTTGAAACGAATTTGTTATATAAAGAAATTATTGTAATTTCACTTTCTATTTTCATAGAAGATAAATCATATATTCCATAAAATAAAACATTGTAATTTCATTTAAGATTAATCGGTTATGAAAATCACTTCGTATTATTACAATAGAAAGAAATGTTTTATTGATTAGTTTTATTTATAAAATAATTACCATGCAATATAGACATGGTAATAGATTACCTAGAAAAATGTATTATGTGGAATACATAAAAAAAACATACGTAACGTTGTAATTCTTAGCTATACAAAAACAAAACTGACGTAACTCATTTATTTTATGTATTATCAAGTAATTCAATATGTTTAGAGTAAAATCTCTTAAAAAGTTCGCGATATAATTATTTTATTATTAATATCCTACATATTTATATAGAGTAATTACTATTTCGAGAGAAAAAAAGTTCACATTATAATTAAATATTAATATGAAGTTAGTAAAATGATACTACAGAGAAAATCACATTAGGGAGACTCAAATGTTTGAAAAATAATCTGGTATACGATCCAGGCTTTCTTTTTAAAATGGCTAACTGAAATTATTATATTAAACTACTTCTGAAAACGCTAAAAAGTTTTATAAATGTACTTATAAATTTTCCTAGTTTAGTGTAGGCGTTGTGTAAATATGATTATTTCGAAGAACTTCGTACTTGACCTTTCATTTTTTCATATATATTTAATATTTACATTTTTTGTGAAAAAAGTACCTATGTGAATATTAATCATCCATTTGACTGCTTCCATTCATTTCATTGAAAAACTAAAAAATAACTCTAAATTTTATACATATACTTAACTTTTATTTTATAGAAACTTTTAGTAAATAGTTGATGCAATAAGTTAGTTTACTCAAGGATGTTTTAAAGTTCACCGAAACGAGTGAGTGTGACAGAACAAAATTACGTGCATAGTTTATGTAATGCCTTTCAAACTAAACACACTGAAGATTTGAGGGTATCATTAAATAATATCGTTTACTAAGTGAATGGTTTGGGTCACCGCGACCGAAAGTTTTAGTGATTTGAAGCGATCATTAAATAGACAACTTTAATAAGCATATTAATAATTATGCCATATAGTTAAAATTTGAGCCCTCTTTCTTCGTCATCTATTAATTTTATCAATAAAGAAATGATATCATCAGTTAATACATCTTATTACACGGAATTTTCTTTTTGCACCGGCGCATCCGCCTTAACTTAAACTAACAAATCTTGTTTGCTATTAATTTTAAGACAAATATTCACAATGCTTACAAGTTTATAAACCGCTAAAATGTGATCGAAATTGGAAAACAGGTTAAATATCGATTATATCAATATAAAAGAAAATATAAAGGAAAATTTATAAAATGATTTGATTACATCATGAAACTCTTTTATGTACTATTTTGAAATTATCTTCATTCAACATAAAAGGATAATAAAAAAATAAGTAAAGGGGAAATAATGTATGATAAAATGAGGACTTAGGCGTCATTTTAAATCTATAAATTTTAATGTTAAATTTTTATTAGTATTGTTATAGCCTCTTCATTAAAAAAACAAGGAAACAAGGAAAATGAATATAATGTAATATTAATGTCTTTTTATGTGGTAGAAAAAAGTTTTAATAAAATAAAAGTTGTCAGCTTTTGAGTAAAATTGGTACAGACTGAAATGTGTCCTGAACCGACATTTTTTATCGAGTTTTTCCATAAAACGTTGTAACTTTATGACAAACAAACCCCTTCACCCATTTATGTCCCGTGATCATCACTGAAGTGCGTGATGTTAGCCAATAAAGAATAATTCATATTTAATCCCGGCGCATCCGCCATAATTATAAAGAAACACTGTGATTATAATATTGAATAAAAACGTTACGATAATTTTTTTTAAATTAATAATTCTGCGTATTTTACTGGTATATAAAAGAACAGGTAAATTTACCGCGTACTACACCAGAAACTTAACCAAAACCCATATATAACTAGAACTAGAAAAGTGCTAAAAATAGAAAATATCCATCGTCATTAAATCGGCGATAAATTTGTAAAATAAAAATGTTCTATATATAATTCTGCTTTTTGTGGTTACACAAAGGTCGTTAAATTAAAGCTATTACCTAATTGTAAGTTTAACTATAGTGTATCAGATGTACGGCATGCAACAAATAAAAGTACAAACATTTTAAGGGGTGAAGTTAACATATAAACGAACCGTAATTTTATAGGAGTAGTATTCATAAAAATAAATGAATATCAGCTCAATAAAGTTTTACTTCGGTAACTGGTGGTACTACAATAAAATGCAATTTGATCGTATTTGATGAGCACATCGAATATATATTGTTAAACAAGTTCTGAAACAGTGTACTTATCTGTATGTTCAACATAATGATTGATGGGGATACTATCAAAAAATTGATTTCATTTAGCTTTTATAATGCTGAACACGTGCTGTATCGTAATAATAATACATCTATAAAAAAAATGTCTTTATGTATACGCGTATCCGCATGATGAATGTTTTTGCGAATTTAAAAGACATAAATCAGTGATGCTAACAAAATACTCTGTCTTTAACAGTGTCAGTCAAAGTAAAAGAGCTTTATTTTATTACAGAAAAATATGGTGAATGCAATATCATCGATTCACATTCAATTTTATGTTATGTAATTTTTATAGTTACAGTGGAAAAAAATATAACGCGAAATTTATCGCCTGTATCGTATGTTATAATAGTTAAAGATGAAGAGACATTTGCTGTGACGAAAATTATAATATTATAAAAAAGTATACGTATAATTATAGTATGGATTTATTTTACCTCGTTTACAAAATTTTGTTTGTCGCTACCAATAATTTACTGGTTCTAATAGGAAACCTAAATATGCTTTAAGACTGAACATTATTAACAATGTTACACGTAAGTATTGAAATCCTGTAAATGACCACTCGGTATATAAAGTGGAATATTATTTCATTGTTGAATTTATTATTCTTTGTGGATATTTCTATCATAACCACTTAACAAATCTTCTTTATAATGCCTACACTGTTCAGCGTTATAGTTTTGATTGTCTAGACTGTAAATTGTATTATCATGTTTGTGAATGTTTCAAGTAGCACAACGACATAATTTTCCGTATAATTCCTTTCAAGCAATAAACTATGAATTAAATATTATTAGGAATACAATGACGTCTGAGTTAATATAGGCAATTTCGAGGTTAATTCAATAATCTGCGAAAGCTTTAGATCCGTGATGAAGAAAATCGAAATTATTAGAAGTAGGTTGGAGTTTTGCAACCATGTCGCTCAGGGTGTTTATATTTAACTATTGCATAAGCACAGAATTTGAATGTTTTTACAAATTTGCTTGATCTTAAAATCTCGTTTTTGTATTTTAACTTTTTCTAATATTTTTTCGATATTTGTAAGATGACGTAAAATATCGAGAATTAATTCTAAACAAACTAAGCTGAGATTATAACTGAAACGACTATAATTTAATCTACGAAGCACCTCAAGGAACTATATTTAGGAGTAAAGAGATAATCGGCAAATGATAACTGCAAAAATGAAGTAATTTAAGTTCATAGAAAAAAGATGATGGCTCAATTTGTCATTACCATTGAAACAAAATAATAATAATGCAAAGGTCAGCAAAATTTTTACCATCTTTTACAAAAAATTCCACTTAAATTTTGAAGAAGCCTACATCACATTCTGCCTGAAAAAATATTGATTCTGTACGTCTTCAGATAAAGGCGAATTGGATGTCGATGAGTAGAGGGTGATTTAGCCATGCTCATTACTGGAAACCGCTTCTTTAGAGCCCTTTCTTAGGCGTTATTTAACCAGTAAATAAAATGTACATTAGTTATTATTATGCATCGAAATTGTAGTTTTATTCAGTACTCTAACAGAAACACTTGTATTTAACATCATGAAGACGACAAAATCCACCCTCTGATGAGCATTCCAAAAATATAGCCAATCCGAAAAAGAATCATTCTCAGTTAATATATTTTAATTTTTCAGACTTTTGGCCAAAACAGAAAGTTATGTGAAACCTTGAAAGCTAGTCCAGACTCATTTCAAGATTAAGAAAATAGAACAGTAAGGATAAAAAAGAGAAAACATTAACGACCTTTCCTTAGCGTTGAACCATATTCCCGTGAATGCGGGGAAAATGATGAGGATAACGGATAAAGTGCACTTGGAAAAGATGAGCATATCAAGCTTGTGCAGACTCAACAGACATAAATTATTATTTTTGTGATAACTGCAAAAATGAAGTAATTTAAGTTCATAGAAAAAAGATGATGGCTCAATTTGTTATTACCATTGAAACAAAAAACTATATTTTTGTGATAAAGTAAGGGCTTAAAACTAATTATACATCATCTATCTACTGTAATAAAATTAGTTATATTTTTGAAGTATGACAATAATCACGACAAACCTCATTCCAAATTGCAGGACAAGTTTACATTAAATTTTTCATTATTATTTAAAATATGAAGTGCTTTCTATAGAGATCACAAAATTCATACAATACAAAAAATGACGTTGACCACAAAGAATCTTTATGTTTTCAAATTACACGGAGATTCTCTTGTATGAGAGGCATCAGAGGAAAGTACATAGGTACGTAAAAGATTTGCTTACTTAATTTTGTAAAAAACTCACCAATTCTACACGCATTAAGTATTAAATATTTGTATCATCCACTGTTAATATGACCAAAATTTGATAATAAAATGAATGCAAAATCCTTTTGCAATATAGTTCATAAATTATATTCTGTGCTATAGTATTACCTAGGTACATAAATATGAAACATTATACAGGGATATTCACCGAAACCGTTGGTTAGACGTTTTAAAAGATGTAATTAATATTTTTTTCAAAAAATTGGTTCATAGTCTAAATAGTATAAGATCTCTTTATTTAAAATATTTTCAAGTCTCTACGACTTCCGGTTGTACCGGAAGTAGACCCTAACTTCGTTTTTTTAAATGGAACACCCTGTACATTATTACATTTTTAAATTCTACATTCAATTATAATAACATTTTGTTAAAAGAATTTTTCTCCAAAACATTTCGTTTAATAATTACAGGATGATTTTTTTAAAAATGTCCAAAAATGGGCTAACTTTCAAATTTTATTTTCTAACCTTCTAATATTCAAATTAAAATGCGGTTTTTGGAAGATGTTAACAAAAGTGTACTACTTGCAATTTTTTCATTGCAACATCTCATTGTGCTACAGGGGGTTTATAATTTAGGTGCCATTCAGAAAAAAATCAAAACGGCAAAGCTCATTTTTTTCAAATGGAACACCCTGTATATCGATACAAATTTGGATTATTCATTCAATTTAAAGGTAATTTTGTTAAATAAACTTTACACCCAACTCTTGCCGTTTTCGTGAAATATCAATTTTTATGGTACTTACACTTAATATAATGATTAACAAGAGAAGTTTTTTTTAATTAATTTTTTATTAATGATTAATGTAACGATATTGTTTAAGATGCTTTACTGACAACATCGATTGCTTGATCCAATAATCGAATTGTTTGGCATAATTTTCAATATTACCAAAAAAACGAAATTTCACGAAAACAGCAAGAGTTGGGTATAAAATTTATTCAACAAAATTACCTTTAATTTGAATGAATAATCCAAATTTGTATTGATATACATTTGAAAAAAAAAAGTTATTCCCTTTTGATTTTTTTCTAAATGGCACCTAAATTATAAACCCCCTGTAGAACATTGAGCTGTTTCAATGAAGAAATTGCAAGTAGTACACTTTTGTTAACATTTTGCCAAAACCGCATTTCAATTTGAATATTAGAAGGCTAGAAAATAAAATTTTAAAGTTAGTCCATTTTTGGACATTTTTTAAAAAATCATCCTGTAATTATTAAAAGAAATGCTTTAGAGAAAAATTGTTTTAACAAAATGTTATTATAATTGAATGTAGCATTTAAAAATGTAATAATATAATGTAATAATGTTCCATTTAAAAAAACGAAGTTAGGGTCTACTTTCGGTATAACCGGAAGTCGTAGAAACTTGAAAATATTTTAAATAAAGAGATCATATGCTATTTAGGGCACAACCCAATTTTCAGAAAAAAATATTAACTACACATTTTAAAACGTCTAACCAACGGTTTCGGTGAATATCCCTGTATACTGTATACTTAATGTAATTATTACATCTACGCAAAAATTTATGCCAAACAACCAATTAACTGATATGCAAAATGTATTACCTTGTAAAACAATACAATAAAAGTTTACACCTCAAAAGTGTCTATTTAAATTACAAATCACAAAATGGAACAATTAAAATTTTCTGTCTGGTGTACAGCTTCAGTATACCTACATGCGAAATATGAATCAAAATTACAACTTTACATCTATACAGTGATAATTTCCGCTCGTTGAATAATCTGATTAGAAAGTAAACCGGCGTTCTATAACATATTTAGGTACTAGCTATTCTATTATATTCACATATAAACTTACGAGTATTTCGTGCATGTAATTCAATAGAATGTGACAGCTTGTAGTAAGTAACAATAACAAATATTCTTTTTAGTAGTGTTACATGATAATTTTAGTTCTTTCCTGTAGCACGCCACACGTGTTTCATGCAAATAAATTGAAATACTAGTCATTACTTGACCCATAAAAGCTTCACTAACGAAAAACGATAGCATAGTAAAATTCCCAAAATATATTGTAGTCGTATTTTGAACGCCACTAGAATACATAAAGCCGTTTCATAAATATTTGTATGCTTTCACGTTTATGCGTGTACACCTATGTCATATCATATTTCTAAACGATTGGTCGACACTCTCACGAGGATACCGTTTGAAAAAGAAGATAAATTAACGTACCACAATGACAAATACATGCTATTAAGTACACTTGATCCTGAAAAGAGTGCTTTTTACTAGCTTATTTACGGGTAGCTAATATTTACTAACTTGTTATAGAGGTTTTTGTTAATACAGCGGAATCTTTAGAGAACGTGAAATTTAAAACGTTAATAACCATTGTGTTGCTGTAATTAAATGTGCAAAAACTTGACGGGAGGCGGGAACATGTTTCAGACAGTTTGAGAAAGTTTTACGAACAAACCTTGTGCGTAAGTATACAAAACACTGATTTTAAAGTCCCGACAGGTAGACATTTTATGATTGATTGTCATAGACGACAGGCGTATAATTATCGCATATCGTCTAAACAGATGGCTTTGTTGCTCAATAATACTCCTGTAATTGCTTACAGCTCAATTCATAAGCGATCGTTACGTCATAGATTTAATTTAACAAAATTTACAAACACAATTCTATTTTTAAAAACTTAAGATATTAAAACAGACGTCAAAATAAAGTATTAAGTTATCAAACTTACTTAATTTTTATTGGTTATGACGTAACGATCTTCTCACCAGAATTGAACTATACAGTTTAATACATAACCTACTCATTTGAGTTGTGGATGATCTTTCCAATAATATTCAACGCGATCGGTGTCTATTTTAAGAACTATTGCTGCCATCAGCATTTAAATATATTTGCTGAAAAAACTTCGATGACCTTTGTCCACATGATAAATTAAATTAAGGATCCAACCCGTTGAGCAGGAAAGTCTGGGTCCGCAATAAATCAATTTCGTAAGTTCTATTTGATACATTCAGGAAGTATATTGTGTATAGAATCCTCGTTTATTAATAACAATATGCCATTGGCATGGACATAAAAGTGGCTAGACAGTCGAAATATGGCATAGTGCATAGTCTACCTGACACTAATGGTATTGGAAACAATTTGGTGTGCTGTGAGAAATGGAAATTGAAATATTCTTGAGTTGCTTTATTATTAACTACGTGGAAGATTTTGTTATCAATTCTGTTTTATTATTATACTACACTACTTTTATTTTTCGTGTAATTGGATTTATTTTTAGTTTGATGAATAAATAACCACACTATTTGTGTTTTAAAAGTATACAACGCACGTGGCAAACGAATGTAATATTGACGAGTACTAAATAGTGAAATTATTTTCCGAATAAGAAAATATCGATACCGAAGCTATTTTGGTAGGATGTACGTGTTTAAATACATTTCTCATTAAAACGATTATAATCAGTATGATTCCACTAAACATAACGTAAAACATGAAATTTAATCGAACACTTGTAAATCTGTGGATTGGCTATTAATATATTCAGATACGCTCAATTTACTCCACCTATAAATATAAAATTTTATTAACATCATTAAACAGTGCGACATTACCAACTTACTACGGTAATAATCTTAGGCCCTTATATGCAATAAATAATTATGTGATCAGGGAGTTTTAAGTGAAACAATTTATATTAATTCTTTTACTTTTGGATCGTTTTTAAGAAAATACCCCATGTATAGAGATTATTTCTTATAAACTAGAACAAAAGCTTAATTGATTATGCTACTTATTAAAATTTAAATATCTGAAATATATGGTAACACATCCTTAGTTCCCATCCGACACTGGAAGTAAAAACAAGATATGCTCGTTAAAACAGGAACCTGATGGACCGTTGCAAGTTTATAGATGTCAGGAAACACCCACAAAATACTGTTCGAGAGATGGATAGATTAGACAGTTCTGTGACTAAGTTAATGATATGAGATGGTCTCAATCTGGGAAAACTGGCATAACTAACTCAACAGTATATTTCTCAGGAAACGATTTACCCAAACATCAAAACTATAACCTGTTTTTGAAAGGGTTATCCTAAAGATGAAAAACCTCTTAACTTCTGTATTAAAATGAAATAGGTAAAATCTTTCAGTAGAAAGATTCATGAAGTCACAATAATCATTGGGATTTCTAGGCAGAGAACGTCTTGAAGAAGTGGTAAGTAGGGCAACTCTAACGATACAGATGTCAAACTTATACAATTTTGTCAAGAAAAAGACTTGACGGTATCATGTACTTTGTACCTCCAAGACCCGAAATTAACTCAAGATTGTCCAAGCAACAATCTCAGAAATCAGACTGATAATGGAATTCATGAAGCTTTAGCCCGAAGGCGTTTAAACATTTCGGAATTCACCTCTATTAATGGCTATTGCCAAATTCTCAAACCAATCAAGGTCTAAATGTTGGAAGTACAAATAATACAGTAAACAGGGAGAAAAAAGGCCTTAAATAGACATTTTTTACCCTACAGCCAATTTTTTCAGAATCTTGTAGAGGGTAGGTTTAAAACTGAGTATTCGTAGACCCCAACGTTTCTTCAACAGCCCTTAATTAAAGTTGATATTTTTATTTATTAAATAACTTGTTTCCTATTAGATTTCCGAAAAAAAAAACATTAACACAAAGTAGTAGAGAGAAATATTTCCTACAATTTTTCTTTTAAATTTGTATCGATATTGTCGAAATTTAAAAAGTTATTCAACAAATAAGTTGACAATTTTAGGGTAAGAGTAGTAAGTAGTACCTAACTAGAGAATAATTTCCCAAAAATGTTCAAATTATTTGTTGAATAACTTCTTAAATATTGACAATATCAAAAAAATGTTAAAAGGAAAGTTGTAGGAAATATTTTTCTCTACTACTTTGTGCTGATGCTTTTTTTTTCGGAAATCTAATAGGAAAGAAGTTATTTAATAAATAAAAAAAATCTACTTTAATTAAGGGTTGGTAAAGAAACGGCGGGGTCTACAAATTCAAAAGCTTAGTTTTAAACTTATACGGTGACCCTCTACAAGATTCTGCAAAAATTGGCTGTAGGATAAAAAAAGTCTATTTCAATTCCCTATTTACTGTACTAAAAATATTCAGGTTACGTTTTTAAACTGAAGCTTCAAACTTTCTGTAGTTTTCTCAAAGTAAATTCAAATTGTTTTCATAATGTTCTTTTTCGATTTCGGTTAGAATTCTTTACATCATCCTCATACTCATAAATAGAAAGCTGATGAAATTCTAGACAAAATACACTTAACAACTTTAAGCCCGATCTTCAGAGCCATAATTAGGATGTACAAAAGGATGTCGAAGAATATGAAGACATAACAACAATAAAGTTGGATAGGTTGATACTATGAAAATAAATAGGCTACACCTCATAAGATGGAAGGATGGTATCGTGGAAGATGCTTATAAGATAAGATTGATATAAGGTATTAAAAAGTCCCAGCACCAGTAGTGAAGGAACCCAAGACTCGTGAAGGGCTATTGGACTACTTACGGCGAGAATTATTTCATTTCGTACATTTGTTGTATTTATATTTCTCCGTGTTTGCTACAAAATTTTCTTGACCTTCGGTTAATGAAAAATATATATCGAAATGTATGAGGTTGTAATAAATATAAGTATCTAATAACATTTTGTTCATTATCTATATTTAAAATATCCAGTGCGTTATGATATCATTAATTCCCTCTCGGGTATCTTTCTTTCATGATACTTGATTATTCAATACAGTTTGTATCAATTTATATTACTGAATTATTTCACTTAAAATTGTACAGACGGAGGGATCATTCTGATATAGTACAACCCGCCAATCTTATGTTCAAATGGGCCTATTCATGAACGTCCATCATTCTATCTAAAGTCTCATCTGACAAGCCCAAACCTCTCCATTTACCAGTTCTTTTTTTATATTCTATTGATTTACAAACAGTTACCATGTTTAGTACTTATTACGTATAAATTTATAGACATTAGTTTGATCTGACGAGTACTATTGGACATAAAATCACTTTATCTACTACCAATTCATAATAGCCTTGATTTGACATTAATTTGAGTAAGGTAAGTCAGATTATTACGCAACATGTGTTTTAAAGAAATCATTACCACACTGAAATTTCAACAAGAAAATTCTTTCTTACAAGTATTTATAACACAATTTTTACAATTTAGTATCTTTATAGGAAAGTTTATATTTGTAAATGTCTAATTATAATATAATATATATTGTTTAATTCTTTAAAATTTGTTATTAACATTGAGTAATGACACTTCATACTCTTAAGTTTGATTTTTTGAAACCTGGAGAATTTTATAATAGCGTATCTACCTAGAAAAAACCCTAACTTCACGTTAGATAACTGAAAAAATTTTTAGTTTTATTTTATAATAAATTAGTTTTATATTTTAATAATAAATATAACACGGTCCAAGTCCCAGATTTTTTGGTGTATAAATTGTTTAATTATTTGAAAATTTATAATTCAAATTCATTGTTGTGTAGCGCTGGCTAGTTTTTACACAACTTAGCTTAGGTAGTCCAGTACGACAACTTGACAACAACTACTGAGCAATGTCGCTGGAGATAAATTCAAAATTCATTTTTTTAATTATTTGGACGGCAGAAGATAAAATCTTGTATATTACACGTGGGATATACACACATTAACATATTCGTCTGATTACAGAACTCGTCTACGACTCGTTCTGCAATTTCCAGACTCTTATGTAATGATGTTCATATCCCACTTATAATATAAATAACTATTAAAATATGTTAGGATTATTTTTATTATCCCTCGGTATATAAATCACTTATTATGTTGTTAGAGTAACACATTATCCATTAAATCAATCACAAAACAACCTATAATAAAATTAGGCCAAGAACTCCAAAAAACAACAAAGAAATAACTCATTAACTTAAAGTATGAATAGAGTCTAAAAAATCATTTAGGGGCAAAAAGTTATTTAAATTTATTTCATTCATTTTCTAACACGAGAATTTAAAATTGAATGGAAAGTTGATGGAATAATTTAAAATTTCAACCAGAAAAAATTAACATAAAAATTATATTCAAGTTAAAGCCAATTACATCGATGCATGATACCTACCATAATAAAAACAGGTGGGAAAAAGTTAAATACAATGGCTGTCTAAACTCTAAAGAAAGAATGTGTCGGCGAAAATAAACACATTTCTTTAGAAACCTCAAGGTACGTATATTTACCAGTAAAATACACGACGCTGACACGGCACTTGCATATTTCAGACTCGACAGCGAAATACCGCACACCTATACATCCAAAGCTTGAGGTAGAACAAATTGCACCCAAAGACAAACTCCTCATACTTTTACAAAATAAGTTGAACAAAAAATATGCGGTGAATGCAGTTGGAAATTTAGTTATTATCGACGTTTCTTTTATAAGCTTGTAAAATAATTGTCAAATGCGATTTGTTTGAATATCGGAATTTGTGACGATTATAAAGAAAAATTTAATTGGTTGTCATAACAATAATTGTTCCCCGTCAAGTGCAGCTACATTGGTGCATAATAACTAATTATTTTCAAATTTTGTGTTTACTTCGGTGTGAATTTAATTATGATTTTATATCTCTGCTGCAGGAAAGTTTCTGATCCACGTACCAAGTGTGAGTTAGTGGAGCTAATATTTTTGCAGACTAGTACAATAGAAGTATATTGTGTCCATTTTAATGGAATTGAATACGAACCGAAAATCACATTCAGTTTAAGTAGTTCCTTATTTGGTATTTCCAGGAGGTAAGCAGAAGAAGACTGATGACTGTATTAGTTCTTGTAAAAGCTTATTTATGTTTAACTTTCGTATAAAGGCATTACATTTATGCCGACAATTACTTATTATTACGATATATTTTCATAATATCGTCGATTACAGCAAATCTATTTTATTATGTAAAATTTTAAAAAAATTTGCTTAGAAAAGTCGTCAGCAATTTCATGAGGTATTTTGTTTATTTTATAATACAAGCCTTAGGTACATTTCTGCAGAAAATTTTAATAAGCATTTTTGCTGGAATGTTTGAGGAGGGTCTCAGAGATGATTTTCTACTTGCAAGTTTTCCCGCCTCTCTGGAACGTCATTAATATCACGCACTTTCCGTATTCCTTTCAATAATATTTGTTATACTTTGGAGATATTCGTGTTTCAGTCCAATAAGTTGAAAGTTTTAAAAGCAATATTCATTCGTACCAAATTTTGTCTCGCTATTTATCAGATAGTAGATACGTAATTCTTTTAATAGTGAATATTATAAAAATAAAGGGAGTACTTTCATGCCTGCCTTCTATTTATTATTAGAAATTTATCACTATAATAGACCAGAATATTTGATATTCCAAATGGTGAATAGTTTTATTGTAGCAAGGAATGTTTTCAGTATACATGTGCTTAACACTGTCTCTCTCTCTCACTCCCACGAAAGGCGAACGATTCTCTTCTATATGTATATTCACATGTAATACTAAATAATTTGAGCAACTAAAATTAGAAAAAGTTTTCCTAATCTCGATGATTAAAATCTAAATTGAAATCGATCAAATAAATAAAAAAATGTAATAACACAATCCTCCTCTCTCTCGTTCTCAGAAGTGGCGAACGAGGATATTTTGGTATATTCACATAAATATGAAATAATCTAAGCGACGAAAATTACAATTACCTAGAAAAAATTTAGTAATTTTGTAATGATTAAAATCTAAATTAAAATCGATTTGCCAAATAAATAATATTAGTTTATAAAAATGTTAAGGTATTACTAATGTATTAAGTTAAAAAATTCTTGATATTTTACATGGTACGTATACTAGATCCGTAAAAAGAGGATAGTAATAATAGTTATTTATATTATAAGTGGGATATGAACATCATTAACATAAGAGTCTGGAAATTGCAGAACGAGTCGTAGACGAGTTCTGTAATCAGACGAATATGTTAATGTGTATATATCCCACGTGTAATATACAAGATTTTATCTTCTACCGTCCAAATAATTAAAAATGAATTTTGAATTTATCTCCAGCGACATTGCTCAGTAGTTGTTGTCAAGTTGTCGTACTGGACTACCTAACCTAAGTTGTGTAAAAACTAGCCAGCGCTACACAACAATGAATTTAAATCATAAATTTTCAAATAATTAAACAATTTATACACCAAAAAATCTGGGACGTGGACCGTGTTATATTTATTATTAAAATATAAAACTAATTTATTATAAAATAAAACTAAAAATTTTTTCAGTTATCTAACGTGAAGTTAGGGTTTTTTCGAGGTAGATACGCTATTATAAAATTCTCCAGGTTTCAAAAAATCAAACTTAAGAGTATGAAGTGTCATTACTCAATGTTAATCACAAATTTTAAAGAATTAATCAATATATATTATATTATAATTAGACATTTACAAATATAAACTTTCCTATAAAGATACTAAATTGTAAAAATTGTGTTATAAATACTTGTAACAAAGAATTTTCTTGTTGAAATTTCAGTGTGGTAATGATTTCTTTAAAACACATGTTGCGTAATAATTTGACTTACCTTACCCAAATTAATGTCAAATCAAGGCTATTATGAATTGGTAGTAGATAAATTAATAAAACAAGAACGATTTATGTATCAGACTTATATATTCATGCAAATATACTTTCTTGCGCATATATATTTACCCGCGTTTTTTTAGTTTTAGTATAGGTACCAAAAAAATTACACATCTTAATTTATCATAAAGGATGTACATAGATACGTAATATATTTCTTATAAATTAGTGAAAGGAGTGCCAAATCTTCTTTATAGAAATATTCCCAAACTTCTTTAAGTTGGTTTAATATTCTTTTCATTTTCTCGTCATTTGCAAGAAACTAAACTACATTAAGTACTTCCATGAATGAGATAATATTGCAGCGTTTTTATACTTGCTTAGTTGCCATCAATGGAAAAGAAAAACGTCTCTCCAGATGATTGATATTATTGATGTCTGCTCGGATATCCCATTGAACAGAAAATAAAAATATAGCTACAATAATGTGTTCGTAACCCTATAATATTTTACAATGATCCGCATACAACCTTCTGATATTGAAATTTAAAGAAATTTTCATGTTTTATTCTTGTCAGTAACAAATTTTCAATTCAAGATAATTTTTCGAAATTCTGTAATTCAGTCCGTAGGTAGGTACTATAAGTATTTATTTTCCTAAATTGATAAAATATGTTTTTTAATCCGATCGTTCAAACTTTTATATAAGTAGGTGGGTACTTCTCTCAGTCTTCAGACCTCTCAAAAAACAAGAACATTTTGAGCCACCAGATAGTCTTCAGAACTCTCAAATACCAATTTCAAGAAAAAAATGTCTGCAGTAGTCAGTGGTGTGATTATTATATTTAAGAGCAGCCGTATTCTCTACTTTGTTTGATTTTCTGCACATCAAGTCATTTTTTATTATTTTATTTATATTATTCCGGTTATTTACAATTAATTATGTAGCCACGACGTCAAACTTAATCATTATTAATTCAATAATTTTCCTACACCGTCATATCTCTAATGTCCAAATATAAAAGAGTTCGAAAGCTCTTCAATTTTCGTAATGTATTTTTAATGCTGGTTAATCTATAATTAATGATTTTTGTTTCGGTACATGTAGTGTTGTAAGGAATTCATTACCTAAAATATTTAAATAAACAGAAATAAGAAACGAAATCTAAGTTCTGAAACTAATAATAACTTTTGACGCACAAATTTTTTATGTTACTAAAACTAATAATAGACTAATAAAGGAGTTCATCAGCGTGGATTAGAAATTAACTAAAGGAACTTCGAACATGCCAAGGTAGCCATCGGGGTTTGTATATAACTTTAGATATAGAAATCGTATCTTTGTTAATTTGAAATAATTATATACTAGATACAAATCGAGAACACTGAACCAAGTCATTTGATTTAATCAGAAATATGAAAAATCCTGGGAATGTTTCTGCTTCTTTCCCAACTCCAGATTCCTTAATTCGAAGCGATTGTAATGTTTCAGGTCGCTTCTCTACATTGCACAATACTTCTATTTTATAGAGATAAATTAGGTTTCATTGTTGATTTTCTTTGGAATGCAGAAAGATATTTTGTCTGGATGTAAATAAAATTTGTAATTGTGTAAAATTAAATTATCATTGAGCATTTTACACCTAAACAAATGTTAATTAAAGTAAAATATTTTTAATTTATTTACATTTCATGGGAAAGTAAGTAATAAAAGAAAATTATTCAACAAACAGTAAATATTTCACAGTTTCGTTAAATGAAATTTTCGATGGTTGCAAAAGTTTTTTCTGAACAATGAAATGGTTTGTATTCTAGAGGCTAAACAATAGAAACGGTTTGAATGCTCATCGTCTGTTTCCACATATGAATGTCGTGCACTGACTTTTTTTAACATGTTTTAAATGAAATCTGTTTTTATGTTCAAAATTATCTACTTGTGCTTCTCTTTTAACAATATTAAATTAATCATAATAATTAATTATGTAATGTTCTTCTGTAGTGTTAGTGAATGAATTGCTATTTTTTTTCGTTACTAAAAAAATTTTCGGTAATTAGAGATGAATAATATTTTTCTTTGTATGTAAAGCGGTTTTTAAACAAATGTTTTTGTTTGATTCAGAGATTGATACCTTTTGTTGTGCTTTATTCATCACCCACGTTTCCAAAGGACATATAATAGATTACGAGTGTTCATAAGTGATTGATAGGCGTTTGAATTTCGCGCGTTATTATTCTTGTCGCAATGTTCGCACCATTACCTCCTTGCTAGTGTTTTTACGATTATTTTTTACTTACCAAGAAAGTCTGCAGCAGTATCGAAAAAACGGAATACAAAGCCTTTCTATAACACCAAAAAAAAACGTACCTGAAATAGCGGGAATTTTAAACGCCTATAAATCATTTATAAACACTCTGTATAAACAAAAAAAAATGCTAGATACCGGTAGGTGGGTAGTAGAATATTTCATTTTCATACAATTTGTAAAAAAAGTTGCTGATAATACTCGTAATATGTGAGTGTTATTTTTTGTGCGAAGTGGGATCAATGCTAAACTTATGAGATTCACTTTACGAAAACAAGAATAGGTCACAAGATAAAGATAAAAGCACAATATTAGTATAAAAAGAAAAATTTATATCATATTTCGCAGAATAAAATTTAATTAATTTAGTGGGTATGATTAATCAAAAATTATTTCAGGAAATAAATGAATATATTTTTGAATGTTCTATAGATACGAGTATGTTAATAATAAATGGTTTAATATTTATATTGTTAAATTAGAACGACAACACAATGAAATTGTTGATAGTAGTAAAGTTTCTGTATACAATATTGACTTTTGTACTCCAATTTTTCGAATTTCTTTAAAATTCTTAGATATACATTTTGCTATTCTATAGATATAAAAATTCCCATAAAAGATAACAATCCTATAAAACTATTTTAATAAATCCAACTGGTTAATTTTTTGTAATTTTAGTCATTATCAGATAATCGCACTTAGGTATAATATATTTTTTTGAAGTCGCGTGTTTTCAAGCACTTTAAAATTATTGTTGTACTAAGTATAAAAAGTTACCCTTTAAAAAGGTAGATAATATTTATTTGACATACCTAGATCAGTAATTATGAACAAGTTTGTGAAAAGTCAATAAAGATTCGTGCAGATAGAATAAAAACAATGAAACATTTGTGTTAAAAATCCAAACTTACATAAAATAAAAGTATATTTTTAGATAGCGACATTAAGTAAATTTGGCGTGCAGGAAGAATTAACTTTTATATTTCGGTTACACCATTTCTTAATCCGGCATATAAACCTTATGATAAAGTATAGAAAAATACATATAGTTATTCAATAATATTGATAATTTAATGTACAGAGAGGTTCTTATGTTATACGATATAGAGCAACTGCGAATTTTGGGTATCAACATATTACAATTTAGTCCTATAGTCGAAATTCGCTGCTGTAATTTAAACAGTTTTTGACCTAACCTAACCTAACCTGACCTAAAATTGGTAAACTGTAACTAACTGTAAACTAATAATCAATTACAACTTTTTTATCATTAAATTTTTCAGTTTTAATAAATAATTTTTATAGCTTTATCATTTTTTAAACAATACAAATTGAGAACACTACATTTTGTCAATTTGTACAGATGTTTGTATTGTTAAGCAACACTAATTGTTTCTGTTTCTCAATGCCTGCAAGTTCACTTTAAGCGATCAAATATATTCTAGGAATTTTCCACAAATAGCAAGAATGTGAAGTTTTTAAAGTGTGGAGGTAAATAATTGAACAATAATAAACAAGGAAATTCCTAGAAGATATAAGGAATAAATAAACATCCATTGTATTGAACAATACTGATATTTCAAGAATTGGGGACGTAAATGATCTATTCTGCTGGAAGAATACCTAATAATTTTTAAAAATAATAAAATAGTAAAATGACTTTATTTATGTTCTTTCAGATAAACAATAGTTCAGAAAGTAAGTTACTATGAAATAAGTTTCGATTGCTGCTACAAAAGTCTGCAACTGCTTGTCAACACTTAGACAAAACGGGACAAAAACAACAATGTAATAAAAAATAAATATCATAAATACATCTTTTTACATTCTACGTATTTTTCTGTTATTAATTAAAATTATCTATCTAAATTTCTAACCCCATTTCATCGAGATCGTGATTTCAGTGATTTTTTTTAACTCCGCTGCTTTCATAGAATCAATACTGGTGACCATTTTGTTTCAATATAAGGATACAACAACAAATATACGGTCGAGGTTTAATTTAATTTCAATGAACTTTAAAATAGTTGACAATACCAATACCGTTCAGTGTTTCCGTAAAGTAGATGAGACTGTTGAAGTACTTAAGAGTATCGAGTATCAGAAACCAGTTCACTAGTTGTAGATTTCGTGCTTACAGTATTTACGTAATTAAAGTAAACTATAACAATGATTCTCGTTTACCTGAATCGACTGTTTTAAAGTTTGGATAACACATGCAAATAATCAGAACTCAATAATATGTGCAGATAGATATTCTATGATAATGATACCTAAACTTAGTGTATAAAAATAGTAAGATCAACAATATTATAAGAATATTTACTCACAAAATCAGTCAAATGGATTATTACTGAAATACTCCAATTTAATATTCCCTCAAAACATGCTAAGAGTAAATATTATTCTGTAACTCAACGTAGCTATACGTGCGCCTATTTGTTAGGGCGAGATTCCTATATTTAAATAGAATAGTTGTCAAAACGAGAGAAAATTTGATTGGATTCTTAATAAGTTCGTTTTTAATTTATTTCAATGTCAATTATTGATACGGGTTATAACTTATAATATATTGTAGTTACATTTTTTATGCTATGTAATTTGCCCAAGTATTTTTCTGGTGGTAATTTGATTTCTCAAAACATATTTCTTTCGAGTAGTGTTCCTATTTTTATTTCTTCGTTTTTAAAGTTTGTTTAGGAGAAACCAAACAGATTAAAGGCTTTTATTTCTTGTCACGTCTCCTTTAAATATGTGTTCTGAAAAAAACCTACATATTCAACTGAAATGTTTTTCTGAATTGAAATGCATTTTACGGAGAGTAGAAATCAGTATATCTCTTTGTTATGAATGGGTCGACGAGTACCTATATAAAATATAATGCAAAAACTTCATGGTGAACTACCTTTACAAGCATATTCATGTGTATTAGAAGAGCTTTATTTCCCTAACAATATGCACATCTCTTGTGGAAACATCATGAAAATGTTGAGTTTCACTCTTAGTATTTATTTTCTTTTGTATAGAGAAAAAGTTAAAGTTTTTTTAATGCAACGAATCCGAAACTAAAATTTATGCAGGATGGGAAAAGTTTGTATTTTACCTACAGTATTATTTATCACGTTTTTGTATAATCATATTATGTAAATCTTTATTTAAAGCAACTGCACTGTGATTTCTGATTTCAACATATTGTGACAACGCGTTTTAAAATAGAGATGGATAGACAATACCTACTGTTCAGAGGAGAAAATTTAAACACTATAATTTTAAATTCAAAATATTGCATGCTCTACACGTCAGTATTTATTAGTATTTCAAAATCAGATACTTCCGATTCATTCTTTTTTAATATTATTTATACAAGTCGGGGCTGTTTGTTTTTCCGAAACTGGAGGAAGAAAAACGCTTGAAAATTTGTTTATTTAGAATGAGAATAGAACAGATCATGAAATAAAAATTTTCTTCGATAATAACATAAAAACCCAATATCCTTCCTATGAGATGAGAATTTTGTTCCAGTTATTGTATTGTATTTATAGATAAAAACATGATAATTACGTGAGAATATATTATTTTCTAACAGCGTTCTTTTAGGATAATAATTATATTTGGAATTAGAGAAAACGAACTATTTGCATATTAAATAATGAAATAAATAAAAATATTACAATAATTGCAAATATTTTACGTTTCCTTTTAATATCGGTTTCTAATTGGCCTTTTGGGCGCTCCTTGTGTAGTGGAGAACTAATGATCCGGAAACATTCCAAAGGAGCAACAGTTTATTCAAGAGTTCAAGACGTTATTTTTATAGATTCTGCCATTTCCTTTCTCACTAATAAAATCTTACGTTTTAATACGTATTATAAAAGGGTGAAATTGGCAAATGAGTGCTAATTAAAAAATTCATTTCGAGAAATGTTGAACCAATATTCAATTCTTAAGTAATTAATTTTATGTTATTAGTATTTGTACTTGCAAGAAGTATTTTCCTGAGATTCAACTTAGTTTTCATTTTTTAACTTTTCAGCTTACTAAAACTTCCTTTTGGTTTAATTCAATAATTTGTAACATACATGAACCTCGAAAGTTTGTGCTAATTCAAATATATCAACGGCCAAGTATCTTCGTAGAATATATTACAATCCCCATGCATAATAAACCTCCTAATATTTTCGTATTTTATACGAGCCCTAACAACTAAATGTTCGGACAAAAGTAAATTTGATTGTCTTTTTTCCATACGCGCAAAAGTTATCTAAATTAACTTCCATAATATTGATGGTTTTTTTCTGTTATAATGTCAACATTTGGTTATATACAAACGTAAATTTCGTAAAAATCCGCTCGGCGGTTCCAAAACTGTGGCACTTTAACCCAACAGGATGGGAAAATTGTAGTAACAAAGAATTATTATTTTCAAAACGATGGATCCAGTAGTCGGATTTTGATAAAATTTACTTTATTGTAAAGCTGGATGTTGGTTTTCTTTACAAAAAAGTTACACAAATTTTTATTTGGTGATTTTAGGCATTTATCGGAGCTTTAAAGTTGCACCTTTAAAAATGATAGAATTTTCTAGTAACTGTTTAAAAAATCACAGTTTTGAAACCGCTGGTTGGATTTGTGTCAAAAAACCTTTAAATCAAAGCTCAATAATCATACTACATATATTGAAAAAATCCTGAAATGTTAATATGATTTTTTTTGCATTTTTTCGAGTTCCACAGTTCACTTTCAAAAAACGTGTTTTTAAGGGTGCTACCTACATTTAAATAATCACAGTTTTGGAACCGCTGGTTGGATTTCGGTAAAATTTACTTTATTGCAAAGCTGGATGTTGGTTTTATGTACAAAAAATTCCCAAGTGTTTATTTGGTGATTTTAGGCAATTTCCGTAGCTTTAAAATTGCACTTGAAAAATGTGACGTAATTTTCTAACGACTGTTTTTAAAAAATCAGTTTTGGAACTTGGGAAAAACGACATAAAGGTGCTTTCATGGCGCTCATCCAGTCCGGACTTAAATGTTATTGAAACTCTTTGGCATAAAATTAAACGTATTCTACGCAATAATCTACCAAGAACTATTGGCGACTTAAAGACCAAAATTGAAGAAATTTGGGGCAGTTTCACGCCAGAATTGTACCAAAATTTGATAAATATACTGTCTGCTAGAATACAGGCAGCTAATAAAGCAAAAGGAGACGTAACCTCTTATTAATGGTCCTAAATTAAAAATTATCCCAACAATTAGTTGCAAATTCATTTTGTAAAGTTTGCTAATTATTAAGGTTAAAATATTGTTAAATCCAATAAATAATTTTCTTCCGTGCATAATATTGTTATTAAGGCTTTATCTTATTGTATTGTTAGGTGTTTACTAATTATTTGCGTAAAATTTCCAGTTCTCCTTTCATATTTCAAAAATTTACTTTTTTCCGAACATTTAGTTGTTAGGGCTCGTATTAGATTTTCTCCAACAATTAGTTTAGTTGTTCAAAAAATATTAAGTAATTCTGCAACTACCAAAAAGAGACTTGCATAGATGCACTTTACGATTATTTTTTATACCATGAGTTCACTACGCAGATTTCAATATATTTTTCGATGCTGTTTGTGTTTATTTCCAATTTCGCTTCCAATATATTTCTTCAAACTTGTTGCCGTTTTTTATGTAAATACAGCAGCCACCATGCATTTGCAAGAAAGAATAAGTTAAGCGTAATAGTTCATAGGGCCTTTTTGTGCAGATATTTTATAGTCAATTTTCCATTCAATTGCATTTTTTTTGGTTCGATACAACTTCCTCTAGTTGCCTGTTTACTGTTTATGTCTAATTTGAGTGTAGGTTAATATGTTAATGTTAATATGCTTTCTATTTTAATATCGTAAGAATTTAGGAAGTAAAGAAAAATTTAATTTTAATTTTCAGAATTCTTAAATAATCTTTATGTTGTCCACTTATTTTCAATTATATTTTTTCCTTTGGTAATAGAATAGACTACTACGAGATCTAATACATTTGATTTTCAAGAATAAAACTTTATAAAAACTTTTCGAAGTCATGAATCTTCACTTGTACCTACATATAAATAAAATTGTTACATAACAAAAACAATACTCACAATAATATGTTGGCACTGAAAACTTAAAGATATTGTGACGACGAATTTTTAGTAAAGAGCACCAGATAAAAATCCAAAATCAAAATACTTTTAGACATTCTATCAACAAGTTAATGTTTCTTCAAAATCATGTTTCTTAAAGTTCTACATACACACACGGATCAGTTAGCAATCACATTTATAAAGTTGAGCGTTTATCACTCGATGTCTGAAATCTCACGGATCACTGGCTAAGCTTCACTGCATCAAGTTCTAGTTGGTTGTGCAACTGAAGGTTTACATGAAGGACATAGTCGGTATACGTATGTTTAAAATGTATCTCTGGTTCTACTCGAAGAATTTCGCAGATATTTTAGAAATACTTGAAAGGTGTGAAATGAACTTATCTGTAAATTACTAACAGTAATTCATGAATAGTATTTATTATTTTATTGCTAGACAGCCATATTTATAGTATAATTCAAAATGAAACAAAATAACTTTTGTAATCTACTAAAACTTCATATCTCGCTCACCCAACAATTTCGCAATGCAACATGAGACTTTTCTTGATAGCATTATGTTCAACGGAACGCGACAATTTGGTACATTACACATACATATAAAATATTAACGTTTCTCTAAATTCATAAATACCGTACATACATCGTGCGAGCAAATAAATTTGTAATCGAGTCATCCATGGATTTGAATCCGTATGTCTGTAACTTGAACTATTTTAGCTTTTAACTGACATTTTATTGTAATGCAGTTCAAGTAACTACATACGATTTCGCGTTCATGGATGACTCGATTACAAATTTATTTGCTCGCTCTTTATTATAGTCGTTAGTTAAAAATTACCAAAATCTCAAACAGTTTATATTTTCATTAGCGAATAAGTTTACAACATCCTATTCAAACATTCAAGAACAAATCTAATTTTACCTATAAAAGAGACTAGGATATAAGCAGATGTTCTTACTAGCTCTTGGACTTGGTAAAAGATTTATCAATGAATTACGCTGACAATAAGCTGGATTTTCTACTGAAGCTCAGATATATGAAGAGAACCATTATGTAAGTAGTTCCCTCCAGTTATGTCATTGTATAAAATCCAAGGTGAACTTAGCCTTCAATAAAAAAACAATCCTTTCTCTTTCTACGAAAAAGTATAAAAAGTTAATGAAACCCGCTGCATGGATAAAGAATTTTACTTCTGATATAAAGCATCGAGTATTTTATTAAAATTTAGACCAGAGAAAATTATGTATTTGTTCATCTACTCAGCATTAGGAATTTCGTATAATACCAGCCGAAAAACTGTCTTCGTTATAATCAGGGAGACACGGTCTAACTTAATAAAATTATTGAGTGTCACTTTTGAAATATATCAAGGGTTCGGATATGTTATTCAATTTCTTTTGACATCAAAATCAAATGTCCTTTGTAAGAGCTTTGGAGGACAAACAATTATCCCACAAGTTGCTACTTCAATTCTTCAAGGACTGAGACATTTAGAGTCAATCACTTACTTTTGAATAAGTTGAAAAGTACGAGTATGATGTTAGAAGTGTTATTTTTAAGTTAGTACAGTTCAAGACTGTGTAAATGTATATCGTCTAAGCGTAGGCGTCATTTATTTAATTTATTTCAAATTTTATACCTTATGTGTAGATGTAAAGTGAGCAATAATGTTGTGTATTTTAATATACGAGAAAAAATAAGTGAATAAATAAAACGATTAAAATTTAAATTTTTATCACGTGCTTAAATTACTTGTAAATGCGTTATTTTTCTCCAATTTAAGATAAAAGAGATCCTAATGGATACAGAGTTATAAAGTCATGTAGCGACTCCATCAGATGTATTACTATTGATCTCTTGGGCTTCATACAAAGTGTATTTTCCATTAAACAGTGAAATTTTAGAAAATATTTGTAAACATTTTTAAGGGTTTCCACTCGTTCACATCCAATTTGATGTAATGGTGTAAAATTCTTGATTAATTGACGGTGACGTATAAAAATTAATTTATCTTTCACGTGATTTGAAAATATTTCAGCATAATGTACAGGCGTTGGACCCCAGTAGTTTTTTTAAATTTTTTTAATTATATCTATACTTTTTCTTGTGTTTTTACTTATGTTACACTTGATGCTTCTACATTTTGTGGTGAGGTCTGCCCCCTTCTCTCGTATAGTTTCGTGAAGTAATGGCTACGCCACTGTTGATGGAAAATATTCAAAATTACGTTCAATTAACTTTAAGGAGTTTCCAGCAGCCCAAATTATCATTTAAATGAAGTTGTTGTTCCATGTACCTACTTCTTTGTCAGAAATGGGGAAAAAAGACAATTACGACAAAAACATACCTTACTAACAGGTTAAGGTAAGATGAGCCAATAAGTTGGTTTATACATAGTTTTGAAAGTGTCTATTTCTATTTTTTTTTACTTTTTTTAATAAACCAATTAGATTTTTCTAAACAATTATAATTTATTAGAAATTATGAACTAATAAGAGACAATTTATTACCATATTTTTGTAATCTTTTGTGGAAAAAATAATAAAAAATTATAGACTTTACAAACAATGAATTTAGACTAACCCTAATTTAAAAAACCAAAACTCAGAATGACCGAAACAAACTTTGTTACTGTCTAGTGTTAATTTAGCCAAAATGTGTTTTATGTTTTTCTATCTCTGCATAAAGGGATAAATTTATAGCCATAACTAACTAATTATCCTAATGTTTGAAGCGAGCTAAAGAAGGGTCCTTTGGACTGAAAAATATAACTATCAATTCCCGATTTCGATCTGTCAAACCTACCAGTGCCTATAATAATCTATTGATGGATCAGAGAGGCGCCAGCTATTTTTCTTACCTAACTCCATAGTTCATATTGCTGACACTCTTGAATTGTCCACTCGACCATTCACTCTTTATAACCCCACGATTTTTCCGTGACTTGTTAATATATGTTTGTATAATAAATCATCAAATGTTGTAGTGTTTCGTCGATGAATTTTGTACAAATTGAACAAAAAAAAAATCAAATTTATATTTAAATTTTCGATGTCGTAATTTAGCAATTGAGGCTACTTAGGAGTAAAATTCCTGAAGCCTGAATACAAACTACACATTGATATTAAAATTTCGCTATATTAGTTTTTAGCCAAAGTAATATAGGGTACAGTTAGATGTTTTTTGTTATATTTCACGGTATTATTACTTTTAACAAGCTTAAATATAAAATTTCTTCTTGGATCCGCAGACTGTTATTTCTTTCTTGCAATTTCTGCTAAATTGAAAATTGTTTCTAGTGTGGCATAAATTTTCATATTCCAATTAGAATTTAATTAAACATATGTAGCCGAGAATGTAAGATATGTATCCCTTACAAACCACACATTTATATTTCAAATCAATATCTTCATTAAAAGGGTTAGTCATGTGAGGGAGGGGTAGCCATTTAATACGAATTATCTCCAAAACGCCTTTACTATGTTATAATAGATAGGAAGGTAAGCTATCTTCAGTGTTTTATATTATTGGTAAAATTTATACAGAGTATTCAGTTTTGCATTTTGCATTTAGTGTGTAGGTAAAATTTAATTAATTTTTTTAACAGAATTTTTTTTGAAAATTTCAATAATATAAGGTTCGGGAAAAAAATTATTACCTACTAACTTCACACTGGATATTCTTTTAGAAATTTGCATACGACCTGAATTAGTTAGACACTTTACATAGGGACAACATTTCTAGGCAAAAAACATTTTTTTGCCATTTTTTTATAATTGAGCCGGCAATCCAGTAAAAAATTAAGTGTCCCCATCTCTTAACTTCTAATATTTGAAAGAAAAAATCCCAATATCTAAAATGCCATTTTTCTGAAATGTTCCTTTATTATATAACCCCATGCTATTTTTATATGGTGTAAAAAAAATCATTTTTAAAAAACCCAGCCATAACTTTCCTGTTACTCCCCCCGAAAGCTTAGCAATAGCAGCACTATTTTGGTATATTGCTGGACCCAACCTAAGTTGTCAATGTATATTGCATGAAACTTACGAGTATATAAGATTTGATGAAAAATATCTGTAATAAAAGTTATGCGACATGAAACAGCGGCTACTTTCATAACTCTGAATTTATTTTATCATTTGAGTTTCATTACTACAAGTATAGTTTTTTTTTCAAAAGAGACATATTTATGGTACATTCTCTTTTCTTTGATTATGGCACAATAATTTTTTTGTTAAATTTTAAAACAAATCTAATCTCACTGATAAAGGTCTCTATTAACTTTCTTGAAAAGTTTGATTTAAAAATGTTTCAATTTATTTTAAAAGAGTTAAATTGCATCTGAATTTCTGAGAAACATTGAGACAAATTTTTGGATATTCGTAAAAAAGTGAAAACTCCTCCACCCTTATAATAGGTACGGTAACAAGTTGCTTTAATATCTGTATGTACAACTATGTAATTTAGTTTTATTTCTTTTTTAGAAAATTCCCGGTTGAATTACAAGCACAATAGTGAAACTAGTCGAAATGGATTTTGCTCTCTAAAATATCTCATAAAATCGATGTATTTGTACTTGAGACCTGTTTGAATGCTCTTTAAGTGCAGTTTGTATAAATGTGTTCACAACATGCCTTCTGATTGTCGGTAACATTAATGGGATTTCAGTTTAGATAAAGTGCATAAAACAATTTACAAACTTGGTGACTAAGTGTAACCCTATTCAAACGCTGTAACCTACGACAATTAAATTTTCTAATCTTTCGTTTTCAGTTAAAAGATTTATAAACTTTGTGTCTGTCACAGTTTCCAACAAACCGTTGGCGTTGGAAGGGTAATTTATCAATTAACGTCAATTATTTGTAAAATAAAGGTAGTATACATGTTACTGAATAATCCGATAACCAGTTATTGAATGGAACATCTAGTTATTCGTTTAGTTAAATTGTCAGATAATATACTACTAAAATATATAGGGTGAAACTATTGGTGGTCAGGAATAATCTGTTAATTAACATTAATTTGGTCACTAAAAGCATACACGCGTCTCTCCTAGGCGACATTAAAGGTTATATTTAGGTTAGATTAAGTTTGTTTAATATTCAGACTGAAAGAAAGATTGCATTAAGACTATGATGGTATCCACAGAAAATGCAAAATAAATAGAACGGTATCGTTAGACTTCCTTGTAAAGAAAAGAAGTAAAGACATTATGCAAAAGCACGCAAGAAAGGAAAACTGAGAAAAATGGTGGATAGAAAACAATTTCAATTGGATAAATGTGGGGAAGGCGCATGGACTGAGCTAATATCTAATACCTATTAGAAGTTGGATAATACATGAGCAAACCAACTATGAGATTAAGTAGAATCTTAGAAGTCATATCGCTAAAAGGTGGAAACAGATTAGGGAAAGATTGAGAGAACGAGTGAAAGAAATCATGTCCCAGAAATCTGGCGTTTTTAATGCTCGATTCAGAAGAGTGTGTACTGGGAGCATAGTAAAGTAATGAGCTTAAAGAAAACGAATGAGAGAAAACCACAAGGAAATAGATAAAAAAGAAGAGGACTGTACTCAATCCACGATGTTTTCCATATATAAAAAATACTTAAAAAGTCAACTGTCAACATGGTCTCTAATCTCTACATTCTTCATCTCGTTCTTACCCATCTTATCACTTTTTCTTAGTTTCCCGTTTCTGTTATGTAGTACATATGAGTAGGTATATATCATGCATTTGATCTTAATGCCTTCATTCCAGCTGCTCCTAAGATCATCTTTTGAAATTTTGACTTTTGGTTCTTCACTGTCCTAGTCGCTCTACTCGTATTTGTTTTTCTTTGGCTAATAAGTTTCTGTCACTATTCGTTGCAAGATACCTAAACTTTCTCACTTGATTCACGCTTAGATCTTATATATCCAGTTTGCATCGCCATTTTGTCCTTCAATGGGGAAACCGGAAAATTTCTATTCTACAATTATGCGATATTTTTCTTTAGATTATCATGTAAATGAATTATTTTTCTAAAGCAAACGAATCAAGGTAAAATAAATTATTATCTATTAGTGCACTACCTAGTAGAACTTCGTAATTTGTTTGGCCACTCATCAATAGATGTCGGCAGAAGAAAATAACCAAATTTAAAGTTCGAATAACTTCAGCTAAAACTATTGTTTGGTCAGTCTTTCAACCCCTCATTAGTAGGAGATGTCACTCAAAAAAAAATATCAATAGCTTCCGTAACCCTTCTACTTTCACTATATTTTAGATATATTATTTTAAATTTTAAAGGTTTGAACCCCTCACGCTCCCTCTCAAAAACGGCATATAATCAAAATTTCTACTAAATTATTCACATTAGGTAACTCTTTCTAGTGCATTGATTTCAAAATGGGGCCATGAAAGAAATATATAAGCATGATGGGCAGTCAAGCTTAAGTGAAATCATACCTAAATTTGAATTAGAATTACTTATTTACTGGAATGTTCCTATACGTGAATCTAAGGTCCATAAAGGTTACATTAAAAAATCAAGATTATTGTACCTACTTCTTTATAAACTTCTTATCAGAAACTAAAAATTATCGACGAATTCTCATTTTACAGAAATAAAATAAAATTTATAATATTCTAATTATTGAAAATTAAAATAAGTATAATGATAAAAACTAGGTATTAATAATAAGGGAAAATCACCCCTAAAGAGCTTTGTTTGTTATATCTATTTAATATTGGATTTCTTATTAAAGTAAATTCACCTATTTAAAATTTATAACTCTGTAACGAGGTTTACCAATCTATTCTTTTAGGTTGAAAATTATTGTTTAATTTGATCATAGGTTGTTGTTCCATGATTTATGGAATCCATTAAGTTCATTTTTTATAACTAATTTTGTTGCTAACGAATATAAATAACCCATCCGTGCGTAGGTGACATTCACTAAATTTTTACTTTTATAAATTTGGTCTCTAATTATTTTCTTGCAGCCTGTAATCCTGACAAATTTGATATAAAAATGCCAATATATCATCATTAGCATCAGAGATTTCAAAGGAAATTGCAAAGCCTATAGTTAGACTTCACAATATGAATAAATTTGTCTCCCTGTTTTTCACATACATATTTAAGTTTGTGTTGTGGTCGAGTTATTCGATACTCTACTCCCATTAAATATCAGTTTACTACTCGAGTAATTTCAGAATGTTTTTAATCCTTAAATTAGGTACCGTGGTAATAGCTACCATTTATTTCGTAAACGTATTGTTTGGCATACAATGTTATAGTTTACGTAGCAATTTTGACCACAATTCCGAAACACTAATTAAAACCATAAATTTAATATGTCATCGTCTTACCTCTGTTAAATTTTCGACATTAACTTGTATCAAAGACATGCTGGAAACCATATAGTCTTGTCCAATATATGTCACATTCACTATTGTTCATTCACCATTTAAGTCTTATTTTTATGTGCTTATTGTATCGTCCTATTGTTGCATGGATTGAAATTTATACTATGTAATAGTTCATTCAGAATTAAATTAGAGTACATTCGGTTGGTTGCAAGCCGATACAAAAATTACTTGTCATTTGTTGAATGCCTTCGTTTCCTGTATATAAATGTAAGGAAATGCTTATTGTTTGTCAGTGGAAGTATAATAAATTCAATACACGGAAAATAATTCACATGATAAATTGCCTAAGGATAAACAGGAAATAAGGTATCTGTGAAGGATCTATACTGAAATAAAAATTTATTGGCAGTTTATTTTCAGGAGTATATGTGGTGTAAAACGGGACGAAAAAATGAGATAATGAATTGAAATTTATGTGCAAAAAATTTTGGTGTCATACGAGAAAATGCGTTGTACGTAAAATATTCCTTCAAATATATCACAAAAATAAGCACTAGAATACACTGTCTGCAATTGTAAGGATTTTAAATGACCCAGAGAAACTCAAAAGATATTTATGGTATGTAAATAAATATTATACAAGAAAGTAAAGGATAAGGAACTGTTTAAAATTAATTATTATTCTGATGCGGTAATAAAATATTCACTCCCGAGGGAAAATAATTTAAAATTAATCATATTTCCATAAATTCAATCGACTCCATTTTATTTTCCTTAATGGGGTGTTGTTTTAATGCATTTAAGAATTTAAATTATATTTTTGGAATTTCAATTAAAAAAATTAATCTACAAAATCTCATCGATAGTATGACTGAAAAGTTTTATGGAAAATAATTTGGATAAATTGGAACATTTTCTACAATAGAAACGACTCGTATATGTTGATTAAATTTAAAAAAGCATTCAATACGGGGTAACAAAACCCGCAGGACTCTTCTAGTTATAAATTTCGGTCTCAAGTAATTACCCTAATATACATAACTACCAAATTCTGGAATTCCGGAGGTTATAAATTTATTTACAAAAACCTTCTCGATTCCACTTTTACAAAGATCAAATTCCTATGCATAATGAGCTAATAAATTTTTTTATGTAAATGTATGTTTCCATGTTTTCACATTCAATTAAAATTTATTTTATTCAACTAACAAACTGAAAGCTGTATAAATTTATTCAAGTTGTAAAATCAAATTATTTGATTTATTGTTTATTGTAATGAAATTGAAAATTATTCAAGCATAATTTTAAAATAGTATTACAATGTAGGTAATTACAACTTTTACATTTATTTTTCAGTAATCGTATACAATAGTACTCGTATAAAATAAATTTATTAAGTTGCATTTACAACTGTTTTAATTACCGTTTTGTCAGCTTCAGCCAATTGAAAATTAATTAATTAATTAATTTACTACGAACATTCCCTATTTAGTTTAATGTTCACTACTTTTTATGAATTGTAATTGGCATAAGTATTAATTACACCTATTGTTATCCTTACAATTATTGTAATTGTCACCTGCACACAATCAGCACAAATCTTAATTAACGTCAACACACTAAAATAATTTATATCGCTATAAGCAACAAGTTGTATTTAAGTTTAGAGCGTTTTTAACTTTTATTACTCTCGCTTTCGGCGTTCGAGCTTTCGTGATGTACCAGTGGCAGGACACAGGATGCAACTTAACAGCTAAACGCGCAGGATAGCTTAGGGCAACTGGCGCGAAAAGTTCGTTGCATTTCGTCGCGCATGACCCCAATGTCCTTTGATTCACGCACAAGAGCACCACACCATCAACACCGTTGCCGCCGCCACCACCACCAACTCCGTCTGTTGGTTGACGTTGATTTAACTTTGAACATTAACGCTGTGTGGAGGGTAGCAAGTTTCTTAAAATTTATTTCAGAACGAAGATATCTAAGAGGGAAAATCTTATCTACTAAAATGGACAAATACAGCTTTGTATTCTAACAAAAATTTAAGGGGCTCATATTTAATAGGAATGAACGATGAGAAACTTCCAAATCCTTTTAGGGCTTCTCATATAGGAAAGTCAATGAATCAGATAATTATATAATTTAAGTAAAAAAATTTAGATTTCAACACCGTATATAAGAAGTAGCGCAATTCCATAGCGTAAATTATTTTATCGCAAAAAATAATTTGGTAATAAATACTTAGGTGAGAGTTTAACAAATATTTTAATTAAAAATCACATTACTACATTTGACAATAAGCATACCTAATAATTTAGCAATAGCAATAGCAAAAAAAAATCATCATTATTTAACAAAGAAATCAATATTCAATTAAAAAACAAACTGAAAAACAACATCTCATTAAATATGTATTTATTTGTTTGTTTCAAATAGAGGAAAACCACCACATTTATAAATAGGATATTCCTTTGGGTGTAGGAGTAAATATACAAGATAAAAAAAAATGTAAATCTATTCCCACGCATCGTTGGGACACCCTGTAAAATATTCAACAACAAAATCGAAAACAAGAAAATAGCAATATAAATAAATTAAATACATTCAATTGAGTATTTCTAGCAATAAACAATGATACATTAGCTAAATTGATGTTGTTTCAAAAATCATTATACGCTTTACATTTTTTTTTCTATAGCAAAAGTGTGCTTTTATCAACTCAAAATAGTAGATAAAGTAGCACTTTAACCGCAAGGGTAGATAAAGTAGCACTTTATCCGCAAGGGTAGATAAAAAATTTTGATTTTTTCGTAATGAATGAATTAAAACGTATTACTGTTGATTTTGACACCATAGTGACAACTCATAATATTCACTGACATTTTAAATTGTCATTGATAATAATTTAATTTGTAAGTAGTTTTTCTTTATAATTGGTTTTTCTTTAACATTTGCTATACAAAAAAATTTTGTATTATACACGACGATAACATTTTATTATCTTCTCGAGCTTATTAGCGTCTCGGCCGACGCCTCGACGCTAAAATTGCTCTCTAAGATAAAGTACAATGTTATCGTCTTGTATAATAAATAACTATTATTGGACTTGAAATAATTAATTTACATCATTTCTTATCTAAAAATCTGAAACCAAGAGGCTAATACTTTTTTGCCCAATAATCTTATTCATCTAAATTTGTGTGTGGTTACATGACGAAACCACTAAGCGAAAGAGGCATAGTTATTAACGCTACTGATTCGTTAAAAGCTGAATTAGTTTAATTTATATAAAAAATGAAGAAGGAAATAATGCTACGTGCATTAATTGTATTATAAAATTTTATAATACGCAACAGATTAGAATCGTATATCCTGGAAGATGACATTCTTTCGCAATAAATTTTTATCGTATGCAGGTAGGTATATTATTGTACTTACCCTTCAGCACTTCACATTTGGAAATGACTATTTGTCTAAACATTGTTGTCTGTCTTTAATGTTAATCACTAGAATAAGCGAAACATCATACAGTTGAAACATAAGTGATTCAATTTAAAAAAATTCAGTTAAAACTTTTTTTGTGCAAAATTAGTCTATCACAGTTTGCTGAAGGAAATCGATAGTTGCAAATGCTTGAATATTTTGAGGTTGCAAAACTATGGAGACGAAATTGCTTGCTAATTTCCAGATCTTGGTCGAGTACTCTAATTGAATTTTAATTATATGACTCTGCAAACTAAAACTAATAAAACAATAATTAAAAAAACATGATGAATTGAGGATCTTCTATGAGAAGAACAATTTTGATCGCGTAACTTTTTTAAGTGGTTGCTATCGTTATTGTAGAATCAGTAAATATGAACTCATAAGCCAAGAAAATAGGAACTAGGAAAAAAGTCTGAAAAGTATTATCAGAAAATGCTGCTTATTCCAAATCGCATTATAGATTTTTTGTTAGTTACTGCTGCGTGGTTTTCTAAATAATATGTAATCTTATATTTATGTACCATAAGTTTTAAATAATAGGATTATAAAATATTAAGTTAAACCCACTGCCAACCTACCAGATAATTTCTTGGACTCTAAAGAAATCTTATTCTCATTGTTGATGTCTGCCTTATCGCTCCTGAGAATCCAGCATCTTTTAATGACATACAAGAGAACTGACTCTAGAATTTCCGTCTTAAATGTCACAAGTTTTTATCATGTACTTGTTCTTAAATCTACGAAATTAAATGCGGAAGACTCAATAACAGCTAAAGTCAAGAAACTTTAACCAGTTCCTGTAATATATGTTGACTATTGTTAATATTTACTCATAAAAAGTGCTATTAATATTCTGTATACCTACTTACATAGAATACGGAGATATGATGATGATGAACTCGACGTAGACAAAGGTCTTTGTCTCCTGTATACAAAATAGCTAGACTTATAATGTTTGATATACAAAATCGTATGAGCAATTCCCATCTATGCACTTGTGAGATATATAACCACTTTGTACATGTAAAGTAGTTGGTAGGTTCTTTAATGAATACAACCATTATAATACCTACGCATCAACTAACAATATCCAAATATAGTATAGCATATAGTACGCACTATGAACTATGGATTCATTGATGTTATACTAAGTTATCACCGAATGGGGTATGTTTAGTATTAATTAATGAAGTTTACAGTTGGAATTATTTTTGAATATTCCTTATATGTAGGTATTTATCATCCCACAAAATATTTTTAACTAGGATTAAATACTGGCTTTCTAGAATTAATAGAAACGGTTTATTTTCACATCATTAAAATTTCATATCTGAATTTGCATTCTGTTCAAACGGGAAACTTCATACATCGTTTAAACTTTAAAGGATACTTACCGACCATCTAAGCTAGTCAAGAATTCTGGACTTAAATCCTCGCTATAATACATCAATCTGATCATTAATTATGGAACGGAAACCAAAATCGTAAACTTACTTATACCTAGTGAAATTTGAAGTAAAATAAATATGATATGAATTATTTGGCGTTTCATTAATTTTATTAAGGCGTTCGTTGTTACAATAAATTATATCTTCTGGATCGATACTAGTCAATGAAGTTATATATCACACTAGATATGGTCCAAGTATCATCTGGGCTGCGAATTATTTATTAGGGTTCCCATTATCAACACATGTTAACATTAGTCAACTCTTAATATAGCGTGGCAGTCCTTTTAACCTTTTATTCAGACTTCACGGAAGTTTTACGAACTTTGGAATAATACCTATATATTAGAACAATATCTAGGTATTGTGTATCAATATAAATAATTGTATTATTTCATTCATTGTCATTTTGCTTATGGTTAAAATCAGGGTTTGTCCTGATGGATTTTTTTAGGAGCATATACAGAGATCTCAAATTGCTGGCAATTAAACTCTATTAAAAAGAGAGACATTTGAAAAAACTTCTTTAGATTGTTCAGGAAATTTTTAGCTCCACAATATAAAATATTTTCAATTACATGGCATCTCTGATTCTTACTTCAATCTAAGCATTATGTTTTTTAAAATGGAACAAGTATTAAGATTTTAAGATCGTCAACTTCACACTTTCACACAGAGGATTATATGATGAGGAATGCTCATAAAGCTAAAGATTTAGATGATTTAAAACAAAAATTGGATATCGATTACAACAGGGCTAGAGGGCCCTGCCCCCCCCCCCGAAATTCCTGAAATTCCGGAAAATTAAAAAAGATAAAAATTGAAATCCCGTGGTCGGTTTACGTGATGAATTTTTACTATGCATCGCTCAGTAATTTTCCGACGAAAATCATCTCGGCCCCCTTGAACTTAATTTCTGGCTACGTCCTTGGATTACAATGAGAAATTTTTCCAATTAAGTACACAAAGGAATCCCAAATCTTTTTTTAAAAAGGAGTACGATGTCTTAGTAGTATTATTATACGTACTACATCCTACGTATAATATTATAAAATAGTTTGCACTATAAAGTATAACCACAGAATGTAGGGGATGGTCTACACTCAACATTGCCAGTTCATTTTCGGCCTAGTATAATGAGAATGAATACAATGGATGTGTATTCAACCCTGATATGACACACTATGTCATCTGGCTATATGAGGGTAATTATCATGAGGGTTTTGCACTAAATAATTTTGCTGATGTTTTATAAAGTACTGAATTTTTAGTAAACAATTGGTTATAATAGATAAAAAAACTTGTGTAGTTATTTTTCATTAATTGCAATTAATTTCCAATGCCCTTAAGCCTAAAGATAAACTACAGTTCCACAGTATTTATTTTTTTATTATTTTAAAATTATCTCTCTGGCAGTAAATTGTATAGATAGATCACAACAATAAACTATAGTTGTATAAAATAATCACCCGAACGATTATTCTGGCTGTTGAGTGTATGAAGTGTTTACATGGAGTAAGCCTAAATTTTCCCCTTTCAACGATAATTATTTGAAATACCGAAAGTGGCTTAAGCGGAAGCAAGTTTTCAAATGAGGAGCATGATTACATTATATGTACTAATTGTTTTATACCCTTGTAAAAGTTTACTATTATGTTGACTCAAACAAATAACAGAAAAGCTTAACAATACATCCTCAGTTTAGTTTAAGTTAAAATAAAAATATTCAGTAGATCAAAGTGGAGGGAAACAAAGAAAACTGTTTCATCTTTATTTGCCCTCTCAATGTATAGGAAATAAGCCAATTTGTAAACCTAATTAATTTAAGCAGCATGACAGTTTAAGTCTCTTTAAGTAGGAACATTTTTAAATGATGTGTTACATCAGATTCGCAAATTCTACATCTTATTCATCTTATAAATTAACTCACGTGACAAATATGTGCAAACATAATCGCCATAAAATTATAAATCCTCCTTTTAAAATTAATTAAATTCGTCGGTGTTATTTCGTTCTAAAAGTGTGTTTATGTTAAAAAGACGTTTGACAAGTGTGTAATTTACTGGTCATGTGACTGCATTTATGAAATGGAGACGGTTTACCCAGTCCTATGTATTTCCACAGTTTAGGTCTCTTAAATTATAATTTTATGTGTTTAAACATTTATGTTTCATTTAAACTTATGTATTATGGAGAAAGGGCGCTGAAACTGTTTTTCCCGTCACTCTGAATAACATGTACTTCCTGGACATTGTAGATTTATTGCACCGTTTACATTTTTTCTACATTTATGCATAGTATGTTTTTATGAAAAAGTTTTATGAAGAAAAATATCATTTCTGCTACATGTTTTTATGCGAGTTGTTGAAAAGTTGGCGTGTGAGAAAAAAATGTTAAACTGAAACACTTACATGAATTTTTCATAGTGCGGAAGAACAAATGATGTTTGCTTATGGAGTTATATTAAAACTATTTATTTTATTGTGAAGGGCGAACAAAACTCATTTTGGAAGGTAGAAAAGTATAATTTGACTTGTGAGTTGGCCTTTACCTATTTTTATAATGGAGTTTTTGTTTCGTTCTTGTTTACATGTTACATTATGTAACTTATTTATACAACACGGTTTTAAAGGATATGAACCGGTGGAACTGGTGATTAGTATCAAATATTATGATTGCTGTGTTTTCCGGTGGAAACGTACATATGAGTATGTAGGTGTAGGTAGCTATTTTCTTTAGGAATGTAAATTCATTCCATTTTACATATGGGCCGTGGAGTCAATAAATATTTTTTTACCTTAGAGACTTCTTTGAAAGATTTTATGGGTGAGGGAGGCATAACATATTATACGCATGTTTCTCAGCTAAGGTTATACAGGGTGGCTTTAAGTTACTTCCAAAAATTAAGAATTTGAAACGATTAAAAATGTTATTTAAATTTTTTCATGATGAATTTGCAAAAAAATACTTGTTATTCAAATTTTCTACAATTATCTTAAATCAATGTTGATAAAATGAAGGGTCTGAGCTGTATATCTCATCACAGCAGGATATGGATTGTTGGGGTGTGAAACCGAAATTATCATATGCCTGAAGCTATTAGATCACTACCTACATCCCAAGCAGTTTCCCAAAACAATAAAGAAGACTGTAATAGAAATTTTTATTTTAAAATTTTGTTTTATTTTTATTTAATGTTGTTCGTCAATTTTGCTAAATTTTGTTTTATATACCTACTTGTGTACATTTATTTTAGCTCCTGGTGTCCAGTGCCACATTTTAATTTATTTAATGTTTGTTTGTTAATTTGTTCACTGTTGTTGGTTATATTATCTATAATTACTATTATAACTGTAGGTATACCTGATGTCGTTTTATGTAATTTTAATTACATTTCATAAATTTTATCTTATTTTATCGTGTCATGGTGTGGTAAAGTAGGCATTGTATTCAGTCGTAAAAAACATTGTACTTTTACGATCTTAAGTGTACACTAGATATTCTCCCTCTAGATTAAAATTCGTGTAGGTGGAGTCGTGGATATAGAATTATAATAAATAAAAAGTCAAATATTTCATGTTATAAATTAAAAATTTATAGTATTTGTTTTAAAAATCTGATATATTTGAATGAATATTTATTTGTAATACCTAAAATTATTATCCAAATTTTGTCAGATTCTAAATTAATTTTTCAGTAAAATTGTGTCCATAATTTTCATTATTATTTATCTACAGGGTGTCCCAGTTTATATCGTCAGGATTTCACCAGTCGATAATAAAATTAAAGGGGGTTTGTCTAATAAACTATGGTCGAATGTTGCTTCCTTTTTGACGTACAGGCCATTAAAGAAAATAAATTATTTTAAATAATTTGCTATAAATCAATAGCAAAAAAAGTTATCTTTATAAAATTTTGCATAGATCTGTTTTTTTTTGTATTCTCTTATTAATAGTGGTTGCAATTTTTTTATTTAGAACACAGAGGCGTGCGTACGGGATTCTTCAAAAATATTGTATTGAATAAAACGTACGCCACTGGTTTTTTTGCAGCACCAATATGCAGAGAGTATTTTCCTTTCAATTTATAAACTTTTTCGTATCTTATAATTTTTGACAACTTAACTCAAAATAACCTAATAGTACAGTAAATAAGGGAGAAAAAAGGCTTCAAATAGACTTTTTTTACCCTACAGCCAATTTTTATATAATCTTCTAGAGGGTCACCCTGAAAGTTTAAAACTGAGTTTGTGTATTCGTAGACCCCGCCCTTCCTTCACCAGCCCTCAATTAAGGATTGGATTTTTTTGTTTATTGAATAACTTTTTTCTTATTAAATTATCGGAAAAAAGAGTCAGTAAAAGTTGTAAAGAAAAATATTTCCTACAACTTTCTTTTTAATAATTTTTTTATTGTCGTTATTTAAAAAGTAATTCAACAAATAAGTTGGAAATTCTGGGGAAATAGTAGTAAGTAGTAGTAGTAGTAAGTCGTACCCTAACTAGAGAAAAATTTCCCTAAAATTTACAACTTATTTGTTGAATATCTTTTTAAATATTAACAATATCAAAAAAATATTAAAGGGAAAGTTGTAGGAAATATTTTTCTTTGTACTGACCCTTTTTTTCAAAAATGTAATAGGAAAAAAGTTATTCAATAAACAAAAAAATCCAACCCTTAATTGAGGGCTGGTGAAGGAAGGGCGGGATCTACGAATACACAAACTCAGTTTGAAACTTTCAGGGTGACCCTCTAGAAGATTCTACAAAAATTGGCTGTAGGGTAAAAAAAGTCTATTTGAAGCCTTTTTTTCTCCCTTATTTACTGTACTATTAGGTTATTTTGAGTTAAGTAGTTATCAAAAAATTATAAGATACGAAAAAGTTTCTAAATTGAATGGAAAATACTCTCTGCATATTGGTGCTGCAAAAAAACAGTGGTGTAAGTTTTATTCAATAAAATGTTTTTGAAGAGACCCGTACGCACGCCTCTGTGTTCTAAATAAAGTAATTGCAACCACTATTAATAAGAGAATACAAAAAAAAAGATCTATGCAAAATTTCAGAAGACTAACTTTTTTTGTTATTGATTTATAGCAAATTATTTAACATAATTTATTTTCTTTAATGCCCTGTACAAAAAGGAAGCAACATTCGACCATAGTTTATTAGACAAACCACCTTTAATTTTCGCTAAACTATCGACTGGTGAAATCCTGACGATATAAACTGGGACACCCTGTATATTGTATATCTAAAATTTTTCTCATTCAACATCTGCTCTTTAGCAACAAAAAGAACCTCACTCTAATAGTGTTGCTGAGAATATGCAACCACTTCAATTCCTTTTGTGTTTTACATAGCCACGCTACATTTGCATTTAACTTATTTATTAATAAAATATTAATGAAGCGTTTCATTAACTTTTCAATTCAGAGAATTTATAGATAATTCCTACTAACTTACTGCTATTTGTTGCACAGAAATGTGTGCTTTTATGGACAAATTAGTTTTCACTTGGATGTAGTATTGCTATAAAGTTTACGAAACTACTGATGCATGTTTTGAAAATTTAAATATTATGTTAATTTTTTCATTTTCTTTTGAAATGATCAAATTGTATAACGCTTGTTCTCGTCCATATACATTTTAATTATAAGTTTCCATTGTAATCATAGCAGCTAATCCGCTTAATTGACAACTGGCTACGCTTCATTAGCAGAATAATGTTGAATATATAGGGTGTAGTAATAATTTTATCTATTATTCGATTATGCTAATTAAAAAAAAACGCATATTATTTTTTGCAATTTACATATTTTGGGGTGTAGTAATTGAAAATGCATATTATTTATTATTATAATTTAAGCTAAAATAGTATCTACTGAATTCTTATGATGATAAATAAAGACCACTTAAAATAATATGTCAAGTACTAATCACTTTTTAAATAAATTGGAAACTTTATACGAGCCCTAACAACTAAATGTTCGGACAAAAGTAAATTTGATTGTCTTTTTTCCATACGCGCAAAAGTTATCTATATTAACTTCCATAACATTGATGGTTTTTTCTGTCATAATGTTAACATTTAGTTATATAAAAACGTAAATTTCGTAAAAATCCGCTCGGCGAATCCAAAACTGTGGCACTTTAACCCAGCAGGATGGGACAATTGCAGAAACCAAGAATTATTATTTTCAAAACGATGGATCTAGTACTCGGATTTCGATGAAATATACTTTATTGCAAAGCTGGATGTTGGTTTTCTTTATAAAAAAGTTATACAAGTTTTTATTTGGTGATTTTAGGCATTTATCGGAGCTTCAAACTTGCACCTTTAAAAATGATTAAATTTTCTAGTAACTGTTTTAAAGAATCACAGTTTTGAAACCGCTGGTTGGATTTGTTTCAAAAAACATTTATATCAAAGCTCAATAATCGTACTATATTGAAAAAATCCTGAAATGTTAATATGATTTTTTTTGTATTTTTTTCGAGTTCCATAGTTCACTTTTCAAAAAACGTGTTTTTTGAAGGTGCTACCTACATCAAAATAATCACAGTTTTGGAACCACTGGTTGGATTTTGGTAAAATTTACTTTATTGCAAAGCTGGATATTGGTTATATGTACACAAAATCCCCAAGTCTTTATTTGATGATTTTAGACATATTTCATAGCTTTAAAATTGCACTTGAAAAATGTGACGTAATTTTCTAACGACTGTTTTTAAAAAATCAGTTTTGGAACTTGGGGAAAACGACATAAAGGTGCTTTCATGGCGCTCATCCAGTCCGGACTTAAATGTCATTGAAACTCTTTGGCATAAAATTAAACGTATTCTACGCAACAATCCATCAAGAACCATTGGGGACTTAAAGACCAAAGTAGAAGAAATTTGGGACAGTTTCAAGCCAGAATTGTACCAAAATTTGATAAATACAATGCCTGCTATAATACAGACAGCTTAAAGCAAAAGGAGACGTAACCTCTTATTAATGGTCCTAAATTAAAAATTATCCCAACATTTAATTGCAAATTCATTTTGAAAAGTTTGCTAATTATTAAGGTTAAAATATTGTTAAATCCAATAAATAATTTTCTTCCATGCATAATATTGTTATTAAGGCTTTATCTTATTATATTGTTAGGTGTTTACTAATTATTTGCGTAAAATTTCCAGTTCTCCTTTCATACTACAAAAATTTGCTTTTGTCCGAACATTTAGTTGTTATGGCTCGTAGTAAGCTAGCCTAGATTTATAATAAATCTCATAAAAGTCAAAAAAGATGTAAGTGAATTTTTATTTCTGATAAATAAAATTGTAAACAAAATTATTTACATATTTGTGCTCTTTATTCACAAAGTAGACCATGTACATTCAAACGATCCAATAGATCATTATTATAATATTATATTTAGAATAGATATTACAACAATACCTACCTGTACGTAAAAACAAAGGATTACCACTGATTGCCAGTAATAATGAGGCTTTACTATATTTAAACAATTATAATTCACACTAATTAATAGAACAGTATAAAGCAGGATTTTCACAAATATTATAATACGAAAGAAAACATTTTGAAAGCAGAATTTATATAAATGTCGTACTTTAATCCCCAAATTTTGTTTTCTCTACCATCCACTACATTATGCAAAATCATAATATCCATTGTCATATCAACTTACAAAAAGTTAAAATAATAAAATGGAAACAGAATAATACATTAATAATTTACAAAATTTTACATAATATTTAATATTACAAAGTACTACTGTGAAACCTTCAATACAATAAAAAGCTGATGTTCCTTAAATCCTTTGTGCATTCTTTAAACTAATGTATTCTATGAGTACAGCACATAACCAATTAGTGCGAATGATGATTTTGCGGTTTATGTTTAGTATTGTCGTGATAATTACACCGACGATGGTGAATGAAGAAAGCAATAATTAAAAGGCGGCTCTTTCTAATTTGGTAGTACTATGGAACTAATTATTTTTTTCACAGTTGAGTAAATTTTCTCTTTACAATTTTAATTTAATGTTGTGTTGCAATGAATGGCATTCTTGAACTGAGGAACAAAATAACACCAATTAAATATGTGGTATGTTCAATTTGAATTGTGTTTTCCCTCCATGCAATTAAAAAAGGGCCTAATGTATTATCTAATGCAATAAATTTTATTGAGTTTAAATTAAAAAAGGAAGTGCACAGATTTCATATTATTTGTTCAGATGCCAGTAAAAAAGCCTCTGCAGCTTCTCACAATAATAGAACTTAAATTTTTTATTCACTTTCAGTATATGTAGGAACACTTTCATATTGTAAAAAATTCCAAGAATCAAAACATTTTATTAGTAGGTAGATAAACACCATCTATTTTATAAATGTACTCACGTGACCAGTAAATTACAGATACTTTAAGTTACACACTGGTGCCTAATTTCTTTCTAACATAACCTCACTTTGGGAATTTTTTAAATTATCTATGATTTGTTAAATATAGTTTACCATTTTGTATAATTAACTTCTCGAATATTAAAATTTTTTCGACAAAATGTTGAGGTATATTTAGACTTTTTCTATTACCAAAAGTTATTGTAACTTATAATTTATTTAATTAAAATTTATTACGATTAGGAGAAATGTCTGTACTAAAAGATTTGGAATTTGAACGTGTTATTTGTGTAAAAATCCATATCATGATTGCTGCGCTGGCATCCCAAGAAACTAGATTGCTAGTTTTTGATAAGAAAATAAGTCGCTTTTGTGGTAAATGCGTTCTTGTGTGGAGAACAATTACCATTGAATTATTTTTAGATCCTAGGGGTAAATAAATTGTTATGTTATATCATTAGGACAAAAAAAATAGAATTTTTTAGAATATTTTTTTCGAAGAGTAATAAATAGGAGTCAATATAAAAATAAATATTAAACAGCAGTTCAAAATATCTAACTAAATTGCAAATATTAATTAAAAATTAAATATATGAAAAGTTGAGATTTTTTTTAATACCCGAAACACCATTGCATTTCAGTTCTGAAATAAATCTTAAAACTTATAAATTGAATTGGTCCTTAAATCAGATTAATTCAATAACGAGGATGAATAGCTCTTTATAAAATCGATGAAAATTATGACTAATATCCTACAATTAGTAGGTATACATTAAATTAGCTTTGGGGGCTCATTTAAGACATTTGATTAAATATCGTTTCACATTAATTTTCTTCTTTGAGTTAAACAGAATATTTAGAAAACACTTAAATATTATTGAAATTCCAGACACAACAACAGAGACACGGAATTCATCTACGGAAGCTGTTCAAACTAATTTACTTGGCAATAAAAGTAAATTGAAGTTGGTGATAAAGATGTAACAATATTTAAATTGCGTCATTTTTTATAAATAAGAAATTTGCAGATGATGCTTGTTAGGAAAATACAGTGTAAATATAAAAGAATCTACATCGCATCTGACTGTATATACAGGGTGTCCCAGGATAGATACGAAATATTTTTAGAGATGATTCTTGAATACATTCTCCATTGTGCTGCATAATTTTTTATCTCCAATCCCGGTTTTTTTTTCATATAAAGTCATTGCAGATATTTAACTTTTCGATTCAAAATAAACCAACTTTTCATCATGAATAAAATTTTTAACTATTTTCAATACTAATTTTCAAAATAAATTAAATGAAACGTGAACATAATGATTTATTTTTTAAAATTCTAAATTTGAACACTAATAATTCTTTAAGCGTTAACACTATCAAAAACATTACAAGATACTTTCGATCGCAAATCATCTCAAGTACAAATTTCATGTATAACTTTTCTTTGATAATCAAATAATTTAGCAGACTGGCTTCTTTTTATTCAACAGTGTTTTACTTTTTCAATCTACAATTTTCAACATTCAAGCGATGATTGCTCAAAAACTAACCCTTGTTGGGGATAAACAATTTATACAGGGTGTCCGGAAATTTGTAGCAAAAAACTTGGGGAGTGATTCTACTCGAAAAGTTAATGTGACAAGTTCCTATAACATTTTTCCGAAAGTTCATTAATATTGGGGTTACAAGGCCCCAAAGTTTTTTTTTAAATCAATTTTTTCCAATAACTTTTTTTCTAAATTTTGATGATGCCTGATTGAAGAGCATCGAAAGATCTTCAAAAAAGATCCTCTTGTTGAATAACGATAAAACGAGTAGTTTTCGAGAAAAACGCGTTTCTGTTTAATCTTGAAAATGAGCTGTAGTTAAGTACTTAGTTTGTATTCATTTATTGCAAGCAAATTCTTTAAAGGCGTTTTTCTCGAAAACGACTCGTTTTATCGTGATGCAGCAAGAGGATGTTTTTTGAAGATTTATTGATGCTCTTTAATCGGGCGTCATCAAAATTTAGAAAAAGTGCCTAACAAAAAAGTTCCGGGTCTTTATCCAAAGGTCAACGTCAGTTTCGACTCTTTGACGCTGGAGGATTTACCTCAAATTTGGTGCAAAAATACAAATAAACATTAGTGATAAGTGTGCCAAATTTGAAACTAATCGGTACACTAGAAAAAAAGTTACTGGAAAAAATTGATTTAAAAAAAACAATCTTTAAGGCCCTGTAACCCCAATATTAATGAGCTTTCGGAAAAATGTTATAGGAATTTGTCACATTAATTTTTCAAGTAAAATCACCCCCCGAGTTTTTTGCTCCTAATTTCCGGACACCCTGTATAGAGCGATGCAGAATTTATTCAAGAATCACACCTAAAAATATTTCGTGTCTATCCTGGGATAGACTCATGTATAGTAAGATTAACGATTTGCCGCCTTTTACAATAGTACCATTATGCATTAATGACATTTGAGTGTGACTGCTCAGTTTCGTCCAATTTTTTCGATTCTTAGAATGTTTTATTATTTTTTTATCCTTCTGTCCTACTTTAAGTCAAAAACAATTTAATTGTTAGGCAACCAGTTATAAATCAGCTTAGAAGATTGCCTACTGCTACTATAGTTAGTATAATACATCATTTTCAAAAGGAGGCACAGCATTATTATACTTATTTCCCAGCCAACTATAATGAACCTCTGAATTTTTTTTAATCTCTATTTAATTAACAATCTGTTCGAGGGCAATTGATTAACAAACTGCTGGAATTGTGCAACTTTGCCCCAGATTAACCTAAACTGTATATTTTCTGAAATATCTATAGTGCGAAGCAAGTTTGTACCTATCTGTAAACATCATTTTTATTTGGTGACATAATCATCTATGTTCAGATTAGCTGCAAGGATTTCAAACACTTTCAAAAGGAGTTTTTGGGGGTAACGGAATATATTTAAAAATATATCTGTAATTCTGTAAATTAATATATTCGTTTGTGCATTGTATAAAGGGTTGATCTCTTGAGGTGCACAATAAATTACATAGCACTAAGTAGGGTAAATTGAAGGGATCCATTAAAACTACAGGATTATAAAAAATAGTTCATAGAGTTGTTCAACCAAAAACAGCCAATAAAATATTTCTCTAAACACTTTCGCGTCTATGATCCCCTATAATCAGGCCTTGCGATGATCCCTTAACTCCTCGAGGGAAGAGCAGCTTTTCGGCATTCACGAATCGGTTATGAAAACACATTACTTTCAGTGTGCATTTAAAGAAATTGAACAACGATTTATAAAATCACGTTTATTAATAATATAATAATAAGTAAGTATTTTTCGAGATTACACTTTGGAATTATTATGTACTTACAACTATTTACGTCTATTGCACAGGACATATTAAATGCATAATTATTATAAATTAAAACAAGAACGCTAAATTATAAATAATATTTAATACACAGTGAACTAAATGTAGGTTATAGTTGATTCAGGCAATATTTACAAAACAAATAAAAAACTAACAAAAACTTTGGTTATTTATTCTTTGTAACAACCACTGGAGTGAGCCCTATATATGAAAATTCTTACAATAAAATATAGAATGCATTTCCTAGTAATATTACCACGCATACAATGTTCAACGTCAGCGTATCTAGAAAATTATAAATGACAGTCTTTTATTAAACAATAAATTGAAAAGCATGACGAAGATTATAGCAAATATTCGCATAAGTAAGTTTCATCGTATAGTATATAATATAAAGAACAACTTCTCATTCTAAATGAAAACTGAGCGGTAAAAATACATAGTGATTCCAAATTTAGTAACTTTTATCATTTAACTTTCTGCTTTATATAACAGCAAACACTTCACATAGATAATTACTTTAAGTTTTAACAACTCACTGGATATTTTTAATACTGGTCTGATAGGATCACTAGCACTTTGGATCAAAGTTTCTCGCCACTCAAACTCATCATATTATAATACGAATGATCCGGAAAACGTTCTAATTCAATGTAATCGGTTTCAGTCAGTAGTAGTTTTTCTAAAAGTTCAACACATTCGTTGAATGAGGGTCTTTCCTTGGGGTCTTTATCCCAGCAGTAGTACATTATGTTATACAATTCTCGACGACAGTGCTCAGGTTTGTCCAAACGGAATCCATCCCGTACCTAGAAATTAACAGACAAATGATATATTAATTGGATTTTGAAGTATAACAAACTAAGTTAATGCCGAGATAAATTCATTTAGTTCCGTTCTTTAACCATATCCTGATTGCGATATCAAATGGAAGATTTAGGTCGACTGATTAAACTAATTTATTCGTGTAAGCTTTCTGAGAGATAAAAAATGTTAAATTGATTCATTTAACGTCAAAGGTATATTTCACTAAATATCTGGCTGAAATTTACGTTTATACATTAAATTAATGAAACGGGTTTTCACCTTTTTGTGTTAAATGAGGTAATAAAACTTTTAAGTAAGTAATTATAATTACATTCTCATTAGCTGATAATAGAAGTTTTTATCAAAGTTACTCAAAGAGGTACGTCCTTAAAATATTAGTGCCGGATATTAGGACAAAGTTTATAAAATTACGTACATAAAAACCGAAAATATTGTAATAAGTAATGATTTAGTTTAAAACTTCGGGGAGAATTCTCAAAGTACGTATTTATGGTTAGCAGCAACTTCCAGTATTAAGTTAGCGGCAAATCACGGATACAATCTTAGAAAACTTTAAAACACGGCACATAGCCGACTCGAATTGATTTGTTTTTCAATTATAAGTTTGTAATTTTGATATCCCCAAATAAAATTTATTCCAAGCGCCTAAAAAATATTAACTAAGTTCATTCCTTTACACATGTTTAAACAGACGAGACGTTAGGGAAAAATATGCATATACGACGCAAGCTTTTTAGCATTTTTTTATTCCCTAAGAAGTTGCATAACAATGTTTTGAACAGAAGATTATAAGTGTAATGGAATGACAGAAATAAGATTTGGGTTGTTGCTTTTGTGTAAAAGAAACTCGTGCAGAAAATATCTCGTGCAAACACCATTTCAAGTTTGTGATACAAGGGTATCGTTTAACAAAGAAAAATATGACTGTTTAACTTGTATTGTATAACTTACAATCGGGAATTGTATTGGGTAGTTTTAAAAATAGACGTTTTGTTTATTAATAAAAAGAACACGTTGCATATATAGGGTGAGTCCAAAAAAAGATAAAAAATTATGTCATTTAGAGTTTATATTGAATTTTTACTCGGGTTTATTAGCTTTAACAATTTTATTTAATAGTAAATACGTAAATCGCAGATTGCATAGGTACTTTAAGTTTAAAATGTAAATTATTTTTAAATATGTAAAAAACGTGCCTAATTTCATAAAATTATCTAAAAGCGTTTCCGTGATTTTTGGTAGAAAAAATTTTATTCTTAAACTCAACTTGTTAACTAGGCTATTTAAATAGTATATTATGCAATGAGCATTTAATGATAGCTATTAAGACACGAGTATGAGAATTACGACACTCACCTACGGCTCGTATTGTAATGATACGAGTGTCTTAATAGCCATTAAATGTGAGTTGCATACACTATTTTTTCTACGACTAGTCAACATAATGTAAAATAAGAAAATAAATATTATGACAACTTTATCATAAACTAAGAAATGTCAGAAAATCTAAATGAACTGTCAATTTTTAAATTTTAGATCTGTCATATGTTGCCAAGGCAATATTTGTATTGACGGAATATTGCTGTGATGATGCATTTCTATTGGTTATAAACTTGTATCGTAATGAAAAATCTATATCGTATTAAATCTCATTACAGTACAGGTAGTTAATCTTTAATAAATTAATAAAAGTACGAAAGTAAAAATGCCTACATAGTTTGCCTAATTTTTTTATATGTGTATTCATCAAAACTAACTTTATATTAAAAGTTTAGATAAAAATATTAGAACTTTCCAAGGATAATTATTTTTCTTAAATTTGTGTCACCTCTTATAAATCACAACAATGTGAAATATGGAACATAAAGTCTCCATGCAAAAATATAATTCATAAAACTTCTTAATTAAACTTTTAGATTATACTCCGGTAACCGCTAATGAAAATACGACTGAAGCACTTTTAAAACTAATTTCCAAATTCCATACCTTTCTCATAACTTCGGCAGCAGACAGGCCGGGATAGGGTGTGCTACCCAATGTAACAACTTCCCAAATGAGCACACCAAAACTCCATACGTCTGATTTGACAGAAAATATATTGTCATAGAGCGACTCAGGGGCCATCCATCGAATTGGCAGTCTACCCTCACTTTTCCTTTCATATACATGTGATGCTATCACGTCCCTGGCAAAACCAAAGTCTGCCACTTTGCATGTATGTTCCTCCGTGATCAGGATATTGCGGGCAGCTAGGTCCCGGTGGATTATCTGTAACAAGTGAAAGGGAAATGTCTATAAAAATTGACTTTATGCCGAGATTTAGGTAATAAAAAAGTGGATATTCGTTTTCAGTGTGAATTTAAAGTTGTTCCAGTTTTAATGTATACAGAGTATATGTGAAAATACGTAAAATTCAACTTCTGTCCATAAACAAGGAATATACAAATATATATTTAGTTCAATTTTTGTTTTGTATTTCAAAAACTGACTTTAGGTATGTTTTATTGATCCATGTAAAGATCCAAATTAGATTCTTTTCATTAGTTTTGGCCTTCAATAATATACGAGAAATATAAATATACGAGCGACTATAAGAATAATACTTGCTTTTGTAAAATAAACCAAATCATAGGATTAAAATTTATACGGATTTCCTTTAATTTTCTACTCTATTTTATTTTAGCCAATATAACAACGCTACACGTTAAATTCCATTTACTCTTTATAGTATACACTTTTTAACAAAGCATTGCAGAATTAATTAGTTCTCTCATACGTAAATATGCTGATACAATTTATCATACTCTAGGACAAGCTAAATGATCACCAAACAACTAGAACCTAAACATCTTCATTAAAGTCTATTCTTGTCGACTGTCCTACTTCAATATATTTTTTCAATGTGACAATCGTGTTTAAAGTAGCTATTTTGAGCTTAATTTATAGGAAACGACCAACATTATATAGAATTATGTTTAATCAGAACCTTAATGGTATACCTATAAATCCAGTTCCTCGTAGACCAATTTATTACTATTAGCTTGGTAGGAATAATCCTTCGTGGTGGGTGCTTTGGAAATACTAGCAGAAGGTGGATTCTTACGGTATGTTCCTCAAGAGAGCTTTGCGGCTCATTGATTTTATAGCCATTCAAGTTTTATTGTGATAGCAATAGTTAATTTCCTAGATATTTTTAGACGTACAAGTGGGTTATTATTGAAGTTTTCGAAACTTTGAAGTGCGAGTAAAATTAGCAAAAAATGCATTCATTAAATATATGTAATAATTGACTTAAATTTCATATATTCAAACTTGAATAAAGCACCATCTCCTATTTGGTGTCCTAGTTGAATAAAACTGTTGTATAAACTGACCATATCAATAATCATTCCTTCAATGATGATGCAAATCAAAAATGCATATATTTTGTACGCATTCTATACTATCGGATGAACACCCGAAACATATTATTAAAATAGCATACATAGTTCCACATATTCTTTTATGATTCTGTATCGGAGAAAGTTATTTTATCATATACATTTTTTCATATCAAAGACCAAGCATTTTTTAAAATGGTAAAAAGCAGTCTCATCCTAAAGTTAGAAAATGTTTTAAATCTTACATAAACAGCTCAAAATAATATCAAAAGTTTCGCAATTCCGTACGTAAAGAGCAACGAATTCTTAAAGGGATGCCACAATTTCCCTTCCTAGATGCCACAACTTCCCTTCGCAGAAACTAATACGCTGAAGTTTAATAAAATATTAGTAATTAAATTACCTACTGAATAAAAAAATATCTAAACTCGTAATGTACAGGGTGTCCCATTTTCGACACTTTTGGGGGGTATTGGCGTTATTATTAAAGATAGAATGTTGCGGTTTTCACATTCCTTTCCTACTTTTTGACGAAACGAAAGATTCCGGGGTCAAATTTGTCATGGCTCTCTTAGTTTTTAATCTACAGAGTGATTCTGAAAATCTTTGCTTTTTAGACACCCCTCGTATTTCCGTTATGCGTCTACTTATCAAAAAGGTGAAAACTGATCTTGATAGAGTTTTTTACGTAGAATTCAGTGGCGTAGACAGTTTTTGTGTAAAAGGTTTAGTTTTTGAGATATTGCCCAAACTTATGTTTTTTTAAATGGGACACCCTATATATTATTTTTTATATTGATTAAGCAAAATTTGGGCTTTCCAAAAATATACAATACTTAATATTTATTTTGAAAAAGAAGCTCAAAATTCGATATTTTTAATAATTTTCTTTATTTATAACAGTAGGCCATGGCTAGTTTATTAGAAACAAATGCAAAATTTGACAGATTTGTCAGATGTCCATTCTTGATGAAATATTTTTGTTACGTAGGTGTTTTTATTTTACTTTTAATTTTTTATTGCAATGGCCGTTTATGATAATTATGAGAAGTATTATATTGTTGGTATGTTTTATACAATGCATTAAAATTATCTTTTGAAGTGTTTAGCTTTAGAATAAACACGCATTGTGAAAATTTTACATTTGTTTCTAAAAAATTAGCCATGGCCTACTGTTATAAATAAAGAAAATTATTAAAAATATCGAATTTTGAGCTTGTTTTTCAAAATAAATATTAAGTATTATATATTTTTGGAAAGCCCAAATTTAGCTTAATCAATATAAAAGAAAATATATATAGTGTCCCATTTAAAAAAACATATGTTTGGGCAATATCTCAAAAACTAAACCTTCTACACAAAAACTACCTACGCCACTGAATTCTACGTAAAAAACTCTATCAAGATCAGTTTTCACCTTTTTGATAAGTAGACGCATAACGGAAATACGAGGAGTGTCTAAAAAGCAAAGATTTTTAGAATCACTCTGTAGATTAAAAACTAAGAGAGCCATGACAAATTTGACCCCGGAATCTTTCGTTTCGTAAAAAAGTAGGAAAGGAATGTGAAAACCGCAACATTCTATCTTTAATAATAACGCCAATACCCCCCAAAAGTGTCGAAAATGGGACACCCTGTACGTCAGAACAATAAATATCTTCAAAGTCATCTATATTTTTCTTGATAATTATTGAAGTTTCTTGCCAAATTTAACAATCCACATGATAGAAACATTCCTTTTATTTATTTTTATTTCTTATTATAAGACCGTGCTCCTTCTTATTTCTAGTGGAAAATTAAAAATTTCCTAAAAAATGGAGTGAAAGAAGAGCTGACAAGAACTCGCCATTTTTCTTCTGGGATTATTCGAAAACGCACATTTTCCATACTCCTCCTGAATATATTTGTACAATCAAAGCTGGATTAACTTGATAATATGCAGGTTGATTTCCAGCTTAAAGTTCACCAGTCATTTGAAAATAAACTTAGTTATTAGATTACACTTTGAACAATTAATATAAAATTGTTATGTGAAGCTGTTTTATTATAGATTTTTTTAAAATTATGACCACTTTCATCCAAAAAATATTATTTTGCACCAAAAGATAACGTTATCTAGGCATTATCTACAATTCTGAATACCAAAGTTGGAGTGGTTGGGACTGAAAAGCAAGAAGAAAAATGGATTTGGATTAAATTTGGAAATTATGTACCATACCAATCTTCAAAATGAGTCAAGGGAATATTGAATACTTGTGTTAAAAGATTAGACTTGGTTTATAAGTTTCTTCATATTATTTACTGAAATTGAACAATCATCGTAAACCTGGTTTTCAACGATCCCATAAAAATAGTCGCAAGGAATTAGATCCGTTGAGCGCGCCGCCAAACTGTAGATTTATAACGTCCAATTTATCTTGAGGCACTCAATGATTCTGCATGAAATTCGTGCCATATTTCATGTTTTACTTTAATTATCTTCTATACTACCTACTGATTAGGTGATTAATATTCTCTTCCAAAAATGTTGAATATCTGTTTGGTTTTATACTAATTAATCACCTCATTTACTTTATTCTTTTTTAGGCATACCTAGACCTTAAAATGTAGATGGAGAAATTTTCTTAAAAATATCTCCAAACATAACCCACATATAGGCGTATCAAGTCTTAAGGAGAGCTCCTTGGTTTATCAACAGAATTATTCGAATTTATTTTTTGCTGGGTCTTAATTATTGTACTACGTATATACTCGTATATCAAATTAAGATCTCCGATGACATTATTTGATTTTAAATTCCGTGTACATACATACATACAGTGACCGGCAGAAAGTGTGCACCAAATGGGAATTTTTTTTATCTTTAGAATTACCAAATTGATTTTATTGTGGACAGGTTCTGCATGTCCTTAAACAAAAAAGAGCATAAGCCAAACCAGTAAAAATTGCATCGTATACGAGGGAAGGGTGAAAATGTCAAATTTACTCAAGAATAAAATACCCTTATTTTGCACCGTAGAAAAAAATGTTATTAGGAAAAGTTGTTTTTACTTAAAAGTAATCCCTGAATGCCAAATTGGGGCTCAGTAGACAAAAAAAAAACATTTTTCATTTTTTTGGACTCACCCCCGTATAACGAATCGCTAGAAGCTATGCAGCACATAAATTCAGTTTTTTGACTGTTCTTGGGTAATTAAACACATAATTTACTTAAATTGGTTTAAATACGCGAAAACCGGGCGGTTAATAAAATAATGCCAAAAATAATCTCATTTTTTTGGTGCACACCGTATTTTATTGTATGGATAAGCAAAACAACTTAATTTAAAGCAAATGCGGGTTTACTTGATATCTTTAGCAAATTATTGCCATTTTTACTTTTTTAAAAAACTTAAATCTATTGGTTCAGGAATTACTTTTATCTGTACCTACCTACCGGTAAGTCAATTTCAGTTTCCTGATAAAATTATTATTATTTTATTAAACGACCCGTTTTCGCGCATTTAAACCAATTTAAGTAAATTATGTAAGTATTAACCCAAGAACTGTTAAAAAACTGAATTTATACGCTGCATAGCTTCTAGCAATTTGTTTACGGGGGAGCGCCGTAAAAAAGAAAAGACGTTTATTTTTTGTTTACAGAGCCCAAATTTGATATTCGGAGATAACTTTTAAGTACAAACAACTTTTCCTAATAATTTTTTTTCTACGATGCAAAATACGGGTACTTCATTCTTGAGTGAATTTTAAATTTTCACCTCTCTCTTGTATACGATGCAATTTTTACTGACTTTGTTTAGGCCCTTTTTTGTTTAAGGACATGCAGAACCTTTCCACAGTAAAATAAATTTGGTAATTCTAAAGATAGAAACATTTTCCAATTGGTGCACACTTTCTGTCGGTCACTGTATAATAATTATAATTACTTCTGACATTAATTGAAAATATTTCATTAAATTTCCCTTCCTTTTATAAATTCCTTCTTTCATACGAGAAAAATTTCAAAGAAACTTCGTTGAATAATATGATTATTATTACCGCGAAAAAAATTAAATTGTTAATTGACATGTTTAAACATTCAAAGCATTATTAATTCTGATTTTGTCCGTAGATAAATAAGATTGTAACTTTCAGTGTTCCGAAATGTTTAATTAAAAATTATGTTTACTGTGAGGTACATTTAATTTTGATATTAAATGTGCATTTATTGCTACAAAACTGTTGTATACGCACAATAAAGCGCAAGGGAATATTAAACATAATATTAAATTTTATTTCTATGTACCTACTACAGAATTCCATTGAAGAATTTAATACTATTATTTAAAATAAGAAGCAAAAGCTCATTAACTGTTACTTACCCCGTTGGCAGAAAGGAACTCCATTCCCTTGGCGACTTGATAAACAAAGGATGTCAAATCTCGTGACGTAAGTGATTTACTGTGTCCATGCATGTTGTTATAATATCGTTCAGCTCTTGAATTTCTAAGATAACTTTGTAACTTTCCTTTGCTGATATATTCCATAATGAGGAATATTGGTTCTTTGTCTGTACAGCAGCCCAACAGTCTAACAACGTTAGAATGTGGTTCCAGCATTTTCATCACTTGCAGTTCCGAGATAAGATCCGATCTCTCTTTCTCGTTAGCGTTTTCTTTTAGGGTTTTTACGGCTACTACAGATACGCCGCTATCTTTGCCTGGAACAAGGATAAACGGTGTTCTAGAATAATTAAAAATTATTATGGTATGATGTTAACTTAGACGCGAGATGAATCTGAAAATTAATTTTAATTCTGAGGTAATTATCGGAATTAAGTTGGAATGCGAGTTGAGATTGGATATTTGATGATAGGGCATTATAGCATATTATTTAAGGGAGAATTTCTGAATTGTTATTGTAAATTTAACCAATATTCTTCCTTTTAGCTAAACTATCTATTATCGAAAGAGAATAGTTGACTTTATGTTGACAATATGGTATATTCTGTTCGCATCTTACTGCGGAGTTGAAATGTTTTATTAGATGTACTGTCATGGAAAATGATATTTCGTTATATTAGTTTGTCAGCCAGAGTTGGAAGTAAACTTCACAAATAACAAAACATCACTTTACATAATATAGATCTGATGATTAGTTGATAAGTTGTAAGTGGCAAAATGTACTCACATAAAATGAATGAAATCTGTGATAGATGGAAGTTAAATTAATGGTTCTTTTTGTTTGCTTTTACATCAGCTTTTCAAAGTATACAATGAAAGGTTGAAATGTTCAATACATTTATTGGTTAATAATGAAAAGGATATTACAGAGCCGCAAATTTTCATGATTTGAATCAAATACAAAAGAAATCACTGTGAAACCATCAATATTCTTTTTGTTTTGTTTACAAAGAAAAGACGACTTACTAGAATGAAATTGAGGAGTTAAGGAAGCTAAATGTAGTATAAATACTAGGAAATTACGTTATTGACCGACAACTGAGACAGTTAACGTATGTAACTCTTGTAAATAAAATTTTGGACCTTAAAATGTTTTTACTTTACATTTTCTCATTTAAAATTAATTAATTATTATTGTATTTTAAATGATTAGCACCACACTTCATTTACATTTTAGCTTAATTAATTTGTCAATGAACATGTAAATTATATACCTAATTTAGAATTTATTTGCTTTCAGTAAATATCCGTTTGTACTCTTAAAATAATATGTCAATTTATAATACCAACATTTCCAATGCATCAGCAAAATTCGATTTATATGCAATGAGAAAGTTATTCGTATATAATCCCTCCACTATAATTTTGCGATTTTAATTTGAAACAAGGACTATTTTACTATAGTATCTAATTAACGCCGAACATTTCTATTGATTTTGCAAATTGGTAAAGAACTATTCACTAAATGGTAACTGATGGATAAATGCAATTACATTCTTTGCAAATGCCATCAAAACTTACTTTTCAAGCGATATTCCAACAAAAGTAAAAATTAATATCTGAAACTGTTTTAGTTCAAGTATTTTCAGTAATTTTCAAGGACTTCGACTTTGTCTAAAATAAAATATTATTCTCTTGAATAATTTACAGTTATTAGAAATCAAATAGTGGGTTTCTCATCAAACTATCACTTATATCATTTGAGATTATTTAAAGAAAATCACAGAAAATAAATACATACACAACTTCAAACAATTAAAAATTGTATCCACTACACAAAAGTAGGTCGTACATGAACAGTGAACACGACTTAAAGTCTACCAAACGTGAATGGTCCGAGCTAATTCATTCTAGTTGTACTCGAACGGTTTTGGAGCATTTAGAGCGAAAAGAGCGTCAACAGAACAGAAAATCAAACGCAGCATTGGATTATGTTAGACCAAATAATGTACTTGAAAAAGTTCTATCAGCTATTTATTATAGAATGCAAGTTTCCTTGAGAAAGCAATAGACCTATTCAATGAAATGAGAGAGACAAACTTCTACGGCAAAATATGGGGTGGAAAAAGAGATAGAGATAGTTGCGCGCGCAATTGAATGATTCGATTTAGAGAAATATGTTTCAGTGAATTTGGTCATCATCACAGAACTATCTATAAATTAATGATCGAATCTGCTAATTTCAAATTTCTAACCCGTTTCGAGTTTACTCCAAATCACAATGGCCAATGACTCACATGCGCAGACAGACCATGTAAATCTGCATCAACAAACCTCTCGTCAACATTTTATAATAAATTCGCTATCAAATATCTAGTACTTCCTATAGAAAACTTATGATCTTATTTATTTTCCTATGAAGCTATTTTTAGTCTCAAACAATTCAAAAGTGATAAATAGCACAACTTATTTCAAACATCAAACCACAAAACAAACATATTATAAGTTTAGATAATAAACATCAGTAATTCCATTGTAGGTATGTTTATTCGGAAATGTATGACATTTTTTTAGTGGTCTACTGAGGAGTGCAAATAGAATTTGAATAAATTGTTGGTAGGATCAACCATATTAGTAGAAATAAAAAATCTTTGCCAATATCGAGTAACGTCTGACTTAGATTATGCAACACTGTGACGTAATCGACAACTTATAAAAATTAAATAGTATGTATTTTGTTCTCTGGGTTTCAAAGAAATTTGATTTTTTTTTAATTTTTAATAAATTTATAAGTAAATTTTGGTAATAAGAGATCCTGACATTTAAATTAACGACGTTACGTAGGTGCTCTAAATGCAAATAAAAAGCAAGATTTATTGATATATGTTCCAACATGGAGGATTATCGCTTAAAGGTTAAACATATTGATTTCATGGTAAATCATTTCAAGTTTTAAGGGTCTATCTCTACGCTCTACGCATACACCTAATAATTATCATTAACCTAGTTGTACAGTACTAAAATATGCATTATTATAATGATTGATAAAGTCACCAAAATTTAATTAAATTATATAGTTACGCACTTCATATTTAAACTGTTACCTACATAATTACAAAACTTGAGTAATATGTTATGAACATATTTTCACATTAATTGTTTAATATTAAATCTGTTGTTTAGAGGTAATACTGCAATTGGTATAATATTGAAATGGCTCTATATTAAAAGTCATAAATTATTGTGTTAAATGTAATAAATTGTGTTTACTAATATAATTGCAAATGTATATGTAGCGTAAGCTATTATAAATAATTTACTGCGATATTGTGTTTAGATATTCATATTTAGCTCATAAAAGCTGTAGATATGAAGTACCCTAGCTAACAGTTTCTAGGGAGGCTTTAAAGAAGATATTCAATGCACTAGCTCTGAAACTAGTATATCTTCCAACAATATTTTGTATACTAAACAATTAAAATTTAAATCATCTTTAAATCTAGAAGACAACAAACTTATTTTCAATGAACATTATGTACTTATTGTTAGACCCAAATAAAACTTGATAATTTAGGATACAGTTATGGCTAAAACTCACCACCTACACTTAATTAATTACCGACATCAATAACTATTTGCAATTACGTATCACTAACTAAGATCATAACCTGCGTATAGATTTTTTACATAATATTATCCTCCTGGCGTTTTTATAAAATAATTAGCTTCGTTAAGGGAATTTAATTGAATGTGAAGTTGCAAGTTATGCAAATTGTAATTTGTAATGTGAATCAATATTCCGAAACAGCTACAATCTGAGGCAAAAGGAAGTATGCTAATGTGCAGTTAAATTTATCTTATCCAAAATTTTAGCTGTGTCGTCTCAATTAATTAGCATTTTTTATGGCTTAAGAAATTCGTAAAAAAATACCTATCCCGCGATAATTAATGTTTCCATTAAAATTATTTTGAGATCATTATAATTAGAAAAATTATATTATAATAAATAAACTGCAAAATATTCGATTAATTAGATGTATAAAATATAATAATAATTACTCTTTTCTTTACAAATAATCTTATGATTAAAAAAAAGAATATTTAAGTACGTAGTTATTTTTGTAAATAATAACTATAATGATTTCACATAAAACATAAAATATCGTAAACCTTAATAAGACAGAAAACTTTAAAACTATACCTTCTAAATCCAGTGCTTCACATTTCCAAACTTGTCCAAATGCACCCTCTCCTAGGATACTAAAAAACTTCAGTCGATGGCGTGGAAATTCCCAACGGTCAACATTCTTGACAGTGGTGGAGATTTGATTCCCAGCCTAAACAAAAATTAACTTCTTTATAAATAGGTTCACATCAACTTATATTAAATTGGAAAAGCAACTTTCCCTCAGATAATTTATTTTTAAACGTAAGTAGTTGGCTTTTTATATCTTGAAAATTTGTAAGTGATCCTCTTAATTAAAAGCAACTTTTTGCTAAATGCAATTATTTATAATGATTCCTTCACGTTTTAACGTTTTAAGAGAGTAGGTAATAACTTTCTAGAATTTTTAAGTCTTCTTTAATTTTATTTTTACATTATGTATGCGCTATGTGTAATTATCTTTGTAAAAACTGAATGACTTGAGGTCCAACTTCATTTAAATGTTAAATTTTTTATGCAAATGCGAACAGAAATTTTTATTTAATATTAATAAATCAATGGGAACGTGGAAAAAAGATATAAGTTAAATTAACTGCAACCATATAATTTAAATATACTTAATCAAACGATAACCTAATGAACCAAAGGCTCCCTTTTTAAAATGCTGGGTATTCAAAGTGCCTAAAATTTAGGGAGACGATAGAATTTGGTATAAAATAAACTGTGGAATCAGAAAATATACATCTAATAACGTTCTTAATTCCCTTAAAGTCCAAAGATAATAGGGGAATATGGCATTTCAAATATTTTTATCAAAAAATCTTTTCTATTGGCATTTTTCTGGTGGTTCGTCCTTTCATTTCCTGACTGATTTGATGGCTCAAAAACTAATTTTCTAGAACCATGCGTAAAGTAGCATACTATGCACTAAAATTAATGCGTAAAGTAAACTTCAGTTTTAATTTTTAAATGTGTTATTTTATTTCAGTACTATCAAAAACGCAATATTTTTCTGAAATTTTTTTTCGGTGTATGTAAATACATATTAGTCCGTAGGGTGTTGGAATCTAATTTCATACTACATACTTCAGTAGCTTGTAAAATTGTTCATATAAGGTACACACACAAACTGTGTAATGTGTTGGAAGAGACCTGTAGTTTCACTACTTGTATTTGATTGCAAAAGGGTTGCTTTGAGAAGTTGTATAAAGGACTTCAAGTCGGAATCTGTACTTTGTACTTTTTCTTATATAGTGTTACTGACTGATTATTTCTTTTGAATATGATAGAAGACAGAAGTAAAATTTTACAAGCTTAAATACAATCCAATGATTTATATATTTTACGAACGAACAAAGTGCTTTATGCCTTTAGTTACACAAACAACCTTCGATATATGAAAATGTTTGTATACTCTGAAATTCGAAATAATATAGTTTTTATTTTTTTTTATTATTATTAGTATGACAAACTATTTAATTATGACTAGAGAAGGGACCAACTTTCCTCATTCCAGAGACGAATGTTGTTTCAGTGTATAAAATAAAATTTGTGTTCATCGGGAAGACTAGAAACAGGAGAGCGAACCTCCCATGTTGCGCTGTACACAGCGATGGGACGCTATGCGGCGATAGCTCCCCTCTTAATCACCACTCGCCATGTGCGCCCTGCTCTTAAATTGCTGTACTGCGCATCTGTCAGCCGCTTGACAGATGTGCAGTACAGCAATTTAAGAACAGGGCGCACATGGCGAGTGGCGAGGGGAGCTGTCGCCGTATATCGATCTTCCCTCTTCAAGTGAGTTCGCTCTCCTCTTTCTAGTCTTCTTAAAAAATTAATTGTGTTACGATTTGCATTATCTTCGACAATTCTGAGAAATCAAATGAAAATGGAAGAATATCAAAATCATTTAAGGATTAAGTAGGAACTGTTTATCACTTCTTTTCAATGAATCATTGCTTCTAAATTTATTTAATATCCTAGGGATGAAACGTCGTAGGACAGAAGAGAGGAAATAACTATTAGTAATTAGCAATGTATATTAATTATCTACTATTAAGGTAAGTCAGTACTAATAGTGATATTGCCTAAATTTGTACTTTGGACTTTCAGAATATATTGGAAAATTCATAAAATCTTCGCAGTAACCTCGAAGCAAGTTTATTTTTAAAACTTTATAAAATTTCACTATTTTAATTTTTTTCATTTACATTTATGTAAGGAATTCCATTTTTTAATTAATCGGTCACTTATAAACCACAAAATAAATTATATCAACAAACTACCACAACGATAATTGATAGGATAAAGTTATTCTTATGGTTTATAGTAGTTTTTTCTAGAAAAAGATTTAATCCGGTTTTATATTTAATGATTGAAGGATTACAAATAAAATAAATAGTAAATCCATTTCATTTCTGTTTACTGCATGAGAAATTGAAAAATTGAATACTACATGAACTGAACATGGTAAGATCACTATAGTTTGTCAGGAAGGAAAAATGAATAGTTTTGTCTCGTGGACTGAATCTTTCTTTAGAATTATTTCTAGAATTTATATAGTACGACGAGTTGGTACATGAGAAGCAAATAAATTGCTACATCCATTTGATGTGTGTTCAGTTCAGTAATTTACTTCATACTATGCTGACCAGTAGTTTTATTACAGTTATACAGGGTGATTCATGGTGATCGTTTAACAGCAATATCTAATGGAAAAAGACATTTATGTATTTACATTATTAGGTCAAGAAGTTCCTTCGCTACATCCAATGATTTAATACGATTGCGAGTTTTCCATTAAAACGAAAATGACTCTTTCACACAGTTTTAATTATTTTCTGTCAATATGATCACTTAATTTGAGATAATTATCAAAATGTGTTATAATAAATTTCGGTCTCAATTGTCTTACCCTAGCATGATTTGATTCTCTTTCCCAAGGTTCGTATCGATTTCCAAAAGCTCTAGGACCTCGCCACTGTTGTAAAGCTAGTCCAGGATCATTCTCCAGAACAGTAGTTCCTGAGGATTCTTTTCTCTAAAAAATAAATTTTCGAAAACCAACAAATCCAATTAGATAAAATTGGACTTACCATATCATCTTTAGGATTTTTCGACTTGCCCAAATAAATCTTTTTCCTAAACAAAATAGCAACAATAGCAACCGTCAAAAATACAGCACATACTGAAATAATTGGTACGATTGTTGTAGCAATTTCCGGATGAGATTTCACAGCTTGATCTAAGGGTGGTTCTAAAGAATTTGTATTTTCCACTTGCTCATCCTTCAAAATTTTCACTTTTTCAGTAGTAGTACTTCGAACAGTTGTTTCCTTAAGTTTATTATCCACTTCTTCTTTTTCAACTTGAACTGGCTTCAAAACCGTTGTGGTTGATGTAGCGTTTTTCTTAACGTTCGGAATTTTAGCTGGACTTTCAGGGTACGTCTTTTGTTGAAAGTAGGGTTGTTTTGGTGGTATCACTGGTGGATTATTTGCAGTATTCGCTGGGGGATTATGTGTAATTGGCGGTGGATGCGGAAGAGTACTAAAACTGGGCAAGTTTAGGAAACCTGGGGGTCTAATTATCCCATTTCGGTTAGGAAAAGAATGACTTAGGGACGAAGATTGTACAAATGGTGAGGAGGAATTGAGAATATTTACGTAGACTTCTGTTTTGGCTGTTAGTTCTCCATCGAATAGTGTTACGTATAAATGTAAGTTTTGTCCTGCCTAGAAATTTGATATGTATAGAAAGTAATTCTAATATTTATCAGCAATTTAAATTATTCTGTTTCATCACCAATTTATTGTTTTTTATTTATTTTGTTATATTGAAAATACAGCAATTATTTATATTAATCCAATATTTAATTAACAAGAAGCTTTAAAATGTAATTTCCTGTATACATCACAATTTTTTAATACATTTATGTGCTAAAATCCTGCAAGTCAATAATTGCACAAACATTCAATATTGTGCTTTTTCATATTATTCTCTGGAGGAAATTAAAGCCCAGCTGAAAATTAACGAATTTCCATTTGTAAAATGTTTGGCAGCACAAAAATATTGTAACAACATCATATAATCCTGCAAATAACGAATGTTCCGTCTGAAATTGAACCACTGTCGATTTACGAGTAAAAGTTACTACCGATTTAATTAAACCACGAAAACACGAAGGGCGCTAGCACTGTATTAAAATCTAAATAATGTTCCAAATGAAATATTATCATACTTACTCTCCCTTTCAGTGACTCATTTAAGTATACAGTGCCTGTATTTGGATCGATCCGAAATGGTAATTTTTCTGGCGGTTTTTTTGTCCCAAAATACTGAAGCGGTTCAAGACTGTAAACCAAGGGTCCTCCTTCGTTATCACTGCCATGAACTTGGGTTATTTTACTACCAACGGGCTCTGTATCCTGTATTTGCCAGTTTCGTTCTAGCCACATTGTGGGTGGTGTGTTGTCGCTTAATTGACATTGAGCTGCAAAACCAAAGAAAGACATTTTAGAAAGTTGCGTTCGCCAACGTCCATTAAAGTTAGCGCTAAGGAAAGTTGATTGACATTAAAACGATAAGCAAGTATACCTTACATGGATTTTGGTTTTAGTAATATGTGTTTTTTATTATCTAATTCAATTTGTATTACTGCTGCGAAGTTCTATTCTTTCTAAATAGATATTTAGGAAGGCCATAGTTAGGCAGTAAAGTAGAAACCTATTAGTATACTGGTGTAGCGCTCTTAACGTAAAATCCTGCCATTTCTATTTAGGGTCGCTCATAAATCCTTTTAAATTTAAAGTAGCCGTAAACTTGAAAATGTTAGCTGGAAATAATCACTTTAAAACATTATTTATTTAAACTAGTTCAAAGTAAAACGAGAGAAAACCTCGATGGTAGTTTTAACATTGCAATCACAAAGAAAACTCTGTCAACATAATATATAGTAACATTCTGCAAGACAATGTTTCTTAACATGAAAAATGGACTGTAAAATAACATCACAAATTCATATGACATTTTATTTCATTCAATTTCCCCACAACTAAACCACTGCATGTATTGTTAGAAACAATTCTCATATTGTACTTCTTCACTGAAATATAACGTACCTAATATTATGACGATAATTCATGTATCACGTTTTGAAATCTAAATATTCTAGTTTGAATTTTCAAACCTATTATCAAATAATATATGTTTTTGCAACATAATTCATTAACTAAATGGAACCTACATCATCCTCGATTATTCCAGAGTCGTGAATTAATGCATCCCAAACCAGAATTCCATTTGATACACATACGTAGGCTGTTGAAGCGCTGAGTAGAGAGCATATTTTATGAGAATTATAATTAAGTGAGGATAAAGAAACGATGTTCGCCCACACATCTTGTTTAAGGAATAAAAATCTAAACCATTTTATAATTAATTGTAAGGGCGTATAAAAAATGCTTTATTGATTTAGCAAATAAGCGGAGTAAGTCTTCTGGAATTTTCAAATTTTAATGAAATAACGAAAGTTACAAACACTCAAATGAAATATTGGGATTTTCAGAATTATACAGACCAATTTTTCTTTTTAAATTTATTATATGTATGTACTTGTATAGAAAAAATAATTTAGTTTAAAACGAGACACAATATTTTGATAGAATAAAATTTGCTACCGTCACATTTTGGATTTTACAAAGGCATCAAATAACGATATAATCACATCTCAGACGCAGATAATTTCTATTGTAATGGAAATTTCCTGAAAAATTGTTCCAAAATACTTAAAGTTCCATTCTAGGGCTGAACATTGCAGATCATTCGACGTTAGCGATTGTGGTTAACTTAACGGTTAACTCCTCCATTATCTGCAGTTTTGCATTTAATGTAAAGATACCAACGGTGCAAAGTGGATTAATTTTTTTGTTTGTTTAATAATGTACCTACATAGGGAAATTAATAAATCTGGACCATCAAAATTGAGATAATGGATAAGAAATTACAGAAAATTTTTTTTAGATTAAATGTCTTATAGTATAATGTGATTTAAACTATATTGTTTAAAAATGATTATACTTCAATGTAAATTTTGTGTCTCGACTCGTTCCATTAAATATTTTTTGAATTGATTGACTTCCTACCTAAATGTGTATGTTTGGTTGCCTACCCTGACATGTAGATATAAAATAATATGCCATCGTTGGCTTAAACTTTCTGTTGACAAAGTTGGAATTGAGCGAACTCGAAGTGAAATAGTCTTTGCACTCGGTTATTTTTGTGTTTATATTAGTAAATAATGAGATCGATTCTTATGGTTTCTTAATCAGGTAAAGCCGACAGAGTTCTTAAAATTTCAATTTGACAAATCAATGTTGGTAAATCTCATCATCTCTTCGTACCAATCTATTGAAAGTCTGCCGGTTTCTCAAATTATTTTAAATTATTCATGAATTTAAGAGAGTGTTTATATATTTCACTGTAATATTTCAAATATAAGTTGTCTGAGTAACCAGATAGATAATTTCGTGCCTATAGTCACTAATTAAGACTCAAGTAAGTGTTAATGTCCATATTCTTTAATGAGACTGTCATTTTTTTGTTTTGTTTTGTAGAAATCCGCAGGCGTAAAAATCAAAAAACCCTACAGTCCATAAAATTCTCATTACAGAATGGGAGCATAAATATAGTATAGAATATTCTCTTTCCTATTCTTAATTGAATCTTGTTCCCATTAAATTTGTAATAAATAAACATATTAAATAAACATATTAAATAAATAAAATAAATATTTTGCCTCTGAATTTATTAAAGTATTATATGAATCTGTTCACACCACTGAATAAAACGTCACGTTTTTATTATACCTATTTTCTAACAAGGTTCACTGATTACAAAATGATTTAATAAAATTTAGTACCTTGTGGTTTATATTTGTTTCTTTGAATTGTATAAATACAACGAAATGATAATAAAACTTTCATCACACTTTAATATCTTATAAAAACTATGAGTAATATTTTCTTGGACTTTTCATTGCAGCTCTTTACTTTCTCTTCTTCAGTATGTAACTGTGTCACGCCAACTTCTTGTATCTATTCTAACAATTTCAACTGCAGTGTAGAGCTAGAAGCAAAATTCAAGTTAACTAATTTGGATATTAGGATCGAAATATATTTCATAACATTAAACAAATAATTTATTCCTAGAATTTCAATTTATTGTTATAATATTTGTACGAAGTAAATTAATCTACGAATAAATTATTAATTGCCCTTAAAGGTAATTTGTTCAATTCGACGAGTTGTTTGTTAAACTAGTACTAGACATATTTCAAAAATGGTAATATACTCATACCATGAATATATCAATTTTAACTTCAATAATTTGTTGAAGCTTGAATTAGACTGTCCATCAGAATATTTTAAATTTATATAGTTCTATATCAAATAGTGTCATTCACTTGATGTTATGTGACTCAAAATAGAAAGAAATTTTGAAAGTACCCCCAAGCTGGCTTTTAAGCAGATATGGGGATGTACTTCTGTAACTTCTATCAGTTCATAAACTTGACTTTTCAATTTACAGAACACGTGAATCTCAGCGGAAAATGCAATATGTTGATGCAAGAAAAATTTCTAGTTGTATCTTTGTTGCTGGAGTATATAAATAGTTTAGCTCCGAAATTTCTCGGAACTACTATTTAATAAATAAGATTTGCATCAAAATACTGTGATCAAAAATCAAACAAAAAACCACCAACTTGTTACCTAGTTTTCACTCATACTCATACCATAAATTTCTTTTTTAAGTTTAGTAATAATACCCAAGGACAAAAACCCTTTGTTCTTTATTTGCTAAAGTGACTCACTGATATTATCAACAGAAGTGGCAGTTTATAGCTACAATTACTTTCTAGACCCTTAAGTATGTAATTGCGTTAAGTCGACCTCACTATCTTTATATTGTTCCATAAAAACGTCTAGGTACCTACACACACGATGCTACTTTTGACCGTATAATTAATTTTGTTCCAAAAAAGCATTGAATCAAGTCGATACAATTAATTTTGCCATTGATTAAATCAAAGTCATCAGAGCCCGAAGAATGATGTACCTAAATTCTACCTTTCCAGACGTACCTAATGAAATCAATATACATTGTCAAGGAAGTTGCTTAATAGTATACTCCATTAAATTCTAATGTCTTTATACGCAACAGGCACTCGACTGTTCGGTCTATCGGATAATTATTAATAGATATGTATTGTTAATGGTTTCTAATTTGGTATAAATTTTACAATTTTTTGAAGCCTCATATGCAGGGAAATTTTATCGATCTGTAGACGACGTATCTATTAACAAAAAAAACATCTAAGCTTCAAATTTTCGAGTGTTAAGGACAAGTTTAGCTTTACGAAAGACTGAAATTTTCCTTAAGTTTTTGACTTTTTATAAAACAAGAAATGGAAATTTTAATTTGAAAAGTAGAATGTTAAGAAAATAAGAAATAAAAGATGGCTCAACTTAAAATATTTAAATGGTTAGCTTCTCTTTGTGTACAAATCTGACCATCAGTTAAAACCCTCCAGCATTATCTATGATTATACAGTGTGATTCAAATTCGATCCTCACCATTACGATCTCGTAAACCGTAAGAGATACTGGGTTGGTTAAATGAGGGATTCGAAGTGTAAAATGAATCTGTCATCAAAACTGCGATATCTCTTTTCGTTCCTGAATTATCCTGAAAAAACTGAAAAGTCGACTTTTTATTTTTCTGTCTAGTTCGTTTATTTCATATCCGATTTTAATTTAGTAAAAACATTATTAGAGCAACTTTTTATGGTCTACACGATTAGATAAAAACAATTTTTTTTCGACGTTTTTGTGAAACCATCATCAGGTTCATTTTTTCTTATGGGCGCCATATTTGATTTTGATGTCATATTTTAGCATATTTTTTTCTGATTTCAATGATGTATCACACTTCATGGATATCTTTGATTTTAGGTTTAGTTTTTCAAAAAAAATGTTTAATTTACAAAAAAATATATATGAAACAAATGAAATAGTACACACAACGAAATAAATCATAAATCACAAAAACAAAACGTCGAAAAAAATTTTTTTGTACCTAATCGTGTAGACCATAAAAAGTTGCTCTAATAATGTTTTTACTAAATTAAAATCGGTTATGAAATAACCGAACTAGACAAAAAAATAAAAAATCGACTTTTTCAGTTTTTTCAGGATAATTCAGGAACGAAAAGAGATATCGCAGTTTTGATGACAGATTCATTTTACACTTCGAATCCCTCAAATTTTGTCCCATTTAACCGACCCTGTATCTCTTACGGTTTACGAGATCGTAATGGTGAGGATCGAATTTGAATCACACTGTAGAACCAATTGCAACTAAACGTGTTAACTAAATTAAGTTATTAACGACTGAAAGTTGAGAATTAATGGTAAATCTCGTAAGAGATTTGTTACATATTTTTACATTGTAACTACAACAAAACTGATAATGTTCTATAACTAAATTAAATATTAATCGGAATCCTAGTTACATTATCGAAAGTTGCATGGATTATTTATATATTCTGCTATGTAATATTCATACGAGCATTAAAACAGAAACCACGTACGATTTCTGTTATACCTATATAGTGCATAAACTAATACTGCCTAAATTATATAACTAAGCCGACAATTGGTAGTGCTTTATCGATTTTACCAAAGATCAACCTGATAGAGAATATTTGTTCTATTTTTCGAGGTTTAGTTTGTAGTATGCAGTATGCGAACACACAAAGGTATTTCAATTATAAATATATGAAATTAATTATTTGACTACCTAAATATTTTAAATTTAGTTGAATATTCAGGATATTTTTGCTGGCCAAATAAACTCGTAATTAAACTTGTAGATTGAAATATGCGAACAAAAAGTATTTCTTAATATTCAATTTTCTGCTACTACTTTCAGATAATAAATAATCATATTTTTAAATTGCTTGGATATAAAGTTATTTAATTTTTCTGAAATTTTTACAGATTTTCTATAATTTTCGTAAGCATTAAGTAAAATATCTGGATTATGTAGGGTTGAAGTAGTATTGCTTATTGACGTTTCGCCACGCTTCTTCAGACCAAGTCTGCGATACCAGATGAAGTGTCAGAAGAATGTTATTATAAAGAAACAAACTTTAACCATTAAAGTAATTTTAGTATCATATTTGAAACTGTAAGAAAGAATTTTATTACAGAAAGGGAAAACCATACCATAATATCATGTTTATGTAATACTATAAATAATACTTCATGGAACAAATTATAAAAAATACACACATCTAGCTAACAGAACATCCTGCTTCTAAAATAAAAGTGATAAATATACAGAAGAATGATGGCGATAGTAAATATTTTCTTCTATTCACATTGCTATTATTATTGCCTTTTAACTGCATTGTTAATTGTTGTTTCAATTGTATTGAATATGCAGACAACTCGAAGTGTTGTGTACTTTCTCCAGATCATCGTCTTCTAAAGTGAACTTTAATAAACAAATTGTTGCTGCAAACATGCTGTATATAACATAAAACCATATATAATTTGATTGACCCCCATTATTTATCCAATCTTGTAAAAACATAATTAATAAAATACCACATTCCTTCCCTTTTTTACGACTTAGTTTACTTGAAATGAGTACAGTATCATGGCGAAGTGAAAGTATAGAATAATAAAATAGAACGTCTGCAGCATATCGGAGACCCTCGAGTAAGTAATGGCCTTCAACGTCGTTATACACATCCTCTTGGTGTTCATTCAACTATGTTTTAAATAAGTTTAAAAAAACACCTGCTTTTATAAGCCCTGCTTGAGAATTTTCAATCTCATGTTATCAGAATATCAATGTGATAAATTTAGCAAAGGGAAAAATGAGTATGCTAATGAAAATGCTGAGTTTCAACTTAGAATTCTGAAGGTAACATTTAAATCGTAAAATCACTTTTCTTTCGTTATAAAATTTAATAATGTGAAACGACCAGATGCCTCTGTTATGGAGAGAACGTAGGGTTCATTTTTCATTGTCGTTTCTTTTTTAAGGTTTCGTAATGCATTACGTTTGGAATTCGTAATCTCCGTCCAAAAAATAATATGATAATATGTTTTAGTATCCACACCTGACAAATGTAAGTCTGTTTGTCTAATTATTACTGAGGGTTGATTTCTGTATAAATTGGAAGTCAAGCGCTGCAAAAAGAACTCTTTTATGTCAATAGATAAAATGTTCATACAAAAAGTGAGAAAAATGTATTAAATATGGGAGTACTTATTTAATATTCTGTATTTACATAATTTTTCGATCTTTAAGAAGTAAACCATACAAATTAGATTAGATTTGATTACAGATCTTAAATCACTAAAAAATATGGAAAATTATGTCAATATGAGGATTTGAAATTTAAAAAAGCAAGCTTTAAACTTTATAAATAATTTTCACACGATACAAAAACAAATCGTGTAACAATTTAAAAAAATATTTCTCTGAAAAGTTTATATCCCAAAAAATAGCGGATCAATAATTCCACGGAATGGAATTTTAAGCGGATTCAATAACTTCATTCATTTATTTTAACGATGAACAAAAATTGAGTTCATTATATTAACTCAAAGGAAGATTTCGACGGTTGTTTTAACTTGAATGCTTAGGAAGTCATTTCCCAGAGGTCACTAAACTATTAAGGATCTATTTCTTAGCATGTTTCGCCTTCCTGAAAATTTTCCACAAATTTACTCTAAGTTTAGTAGGTATACTGCCGAAGGTGCCACTTCAAAAGAATGCTCAAGTAATTTACCAAGCAGACTGGAGGATAGTTTAGCACTTGTTAATATTTAATTTATGCAAAAATTAAGATGTAGTAGCAGATGTTCTTAATTATTTTTTTGTAAATTAAACGGTTTGTTCTGTTTAATGACGCAGACCTAAATTAAAAGTGATATTTCGGGTTAACGATATCGTGAGGAAAATGTGATATAAACGGACTAGCATAGCATGTCTTGTAAAAGAATCTTTCTGTCATAAACATTTTTCCATTTATTTTGAAATCTAAACATCAACATTTATTTCTCTTAAGCTCTTTTCAGTAATTGCGTCTAAATCTACATCAATTTTGTTATTTGTACAACTCGTGGGCTAATGTACACATTCAGTGTTTATAAATAATTTCTTATTAAATCCTCCTTAAGTAAATTGTTTCAGATATGTCCGGACTTAATTGGGAAAAATTAATTAAGTTCGCGTGCAACAATTAGCTAAAGACACCGTCCTACATGCAAACATTATAATTAGTAAGTCAATAAAACCCCTAGGGAACTTTTTGTTGTTACCATTTCTAAATGTTTTGATCTGACCACGATACGTTTGCCAGATAACTTAATATACGAAAAATGTAGCTCTGCCGGCGCACATATGTTGCAAACTACTTTCGTCGGGGTTTTTAAATTATACTTTCAAAGTTAGTATTACAGATAAGTATTTTTAGAAACTTTGATATTAAATTGACACGACGCAGTTATATAGTTTTTATCCGAAAGGAAAAAGTCCCACATTTTTGGAATAAATTTAGTAACTACAAAAATGCTGATCATAATTATGTATTACCTCTTATTTTTCAAAAATTAATTATATATAATATATTAAATGTACCCTACACAATTTAATATATAAGTAATAAGTACAACATTAAAAATGAGAAGAAATAATTAATAATTATATTCGTTATAGTTATTAAACACTTTAATAGAAAATTTTTCAGTAAATTGTTTAAACGGTAATAAATTATCTGATGAACATCACTAATTAATTCGATTCATTAAAAGAATAAAAGTCTGGCCCATTTTGATTTTATATACTGTTATCTGCACATAATTTCCAAATTCATTGTTTTATTAACTAGTTTATTATGATTACAATATCTAAAGTTTGTTATCTGAAGAAAAACGTGAAAATTTTACACAACAAGTAGGTTAGACAAAAACTTAACACGAGGTGAAATTCTGTCAGATTCAGACAATTTTAATTTAAAAACTTTTGTGATGATTTTCCAAGAATGTTGTGAAGTTGACAGCCACATAAAAGGACATTTATTTGTCACTTAAAACACAATAAAGAAGGAAGTCGCACTTTTAGGAAGTTACGGCAGCCCAGCTGAATTTTTTCTTTCGGTTCAGTTCGATTTTCATAAATACGTCAAACCTAATGCTATTTTAACCTGTGAAACATTTTCTTTCGCACAAGCATGTCTTACTAGGGAACGGCTTGTATTAAAATTTTATTCCTAACGAGAGCTTTTAGTACAACTGATATATCTAAATGAAACAGTTTGCTGACTCAGTGAAAAGAGAAATTGGTATAAAAAGAACCGGATGTTCCTCCTAAATTAGGTCGGCAAACGTCCTTGGAAAGCTGTAATTTTGTCTCTAGATATAAAAACAAATAAAAGTGATAGCGCAGGCAGTTCTCACACCCAAAAAATTAATTTAATACATCAACTTTTTATTGGATTAGAAAGTTAATCAAATAAAAACGAAAGAATTAAGATCCGTATAGATAAACGATCTCGACTAGATGACTTGCGCTTTAGAAATGATTAAACTTATTTGAATAAACATACAAGCAAGCAAACTAATGACGATGAAACAGTTTAAGAGTTCTTTGTGACTTTGACTTAGTTTTCATTGTGTATATTGGATCATTCTACGAACTTTCGATGTTGTTTTTCTCGATAAATGCAGATTGTAAAGAGACAAAAACACATAACAGCGAGATACAAATCAAGTTATCTAAGTCGGTGGAGTGTGAAATAAACTTATATCTCACGGAAACTTTGAGAAATTTTAGAACTGAAAGTGTTCTGATGTACTGTTGGTGTCAAAGTGGGTATAAATATTAATTTAAAAACTTGTTTCGTATATAGGATTAATTAATAAAGTTTTGAGGGGTGGTAATTGCAACATTTTGTCTTAAAAGAAAAGCTTAGTTTATTTTTATGCAAGTAGCAAGTATAAAAGATATGATAAAAGTTCTCAAAGTATGTAATTAGTATGGCATAAAATAATTTATTAAAATAATACATAAAAATAAACAAGATCTAAAATATTATTACCAGGTAATTTCCGTAAACATTGAACAATATTTTATAAGACAACATTTAGATTTAGTTCATACTTGAAAATTTAGTATCTTGTATTCTACGCTTCAATAAAGTATCTAATGCTAACACTTAATACTATATTTTCCTAGAGTTTCTTTTTTCACTTAGGACAACGAAATTTTATTGTAATTGTCCATTTGGTTCTTTATGATTGATATTCAATGTTCAGTTCATATTAAATGAAAGGTTTTTAGTCACAAAATCGGAATCATAAACAGAAGCAAGAAATAAAATCTTCACATTTTATGCTATATACACATTTAAAAATTCAGGACATAGTTTAGTTGCAGACTCGCTTACATATACAGGGTGCTCCAGTTTATATCGTCAGGATTTCACCAGTCGATAGTTTAGCGAAAATTAAAGGTGGTTTGTCTAATAAACTATGGTCGAATGTTGCTTCTTTTTTGATGTACAGGGCATTAAAGAAAATAAATTATTTTAAATAATTTGCTCTAAATCAATAACAAAAAAGTTAGTCTTCTGAAATTTTGCCTAGATCTGTTTTTTTGTATTCTCTTATTAATAGTGGTTGCAATTATTTTATTTAGAACACAGAGGCGTGCGTACGGGTTTCTTCAAAAACATTTTATTGAATAAAATGTACACTACTGGTTTTTTTTGCAGCACCAATATGCAGAGAGTATTTTCCATTCAATTTAGAAACTTTTTTGTATCTTACAATTTCTTAATAACTAAGCACTAACTTAATAAGGAAGCAACATTCGACCATAGTTTAATAGACAAACCACCTTTAATTTCGCTAAACTGTCGACTGGTGAAATCCTGACGATATAAACTGGGACACCCTGTACAGAAGAGTTATTCTATGTGTGAAAGTCATCGAGCAAGTGCATATAACAGAATAACAATTTAAGTAATTTTGTTACAAGTTTATATCTAAAATAAAAATTGTAGTCTATCCATTGAACAATTTGTTAATGCAAGAGCTTTATAACAACGATTTTATACAAACTCTTTTATAACAAATCTTCCAATTTATAGTTTTTGCTCGTTAAGGTACCCTAGACCAAAACTTTTATAAACACTAGACTAGACCTCATGGGGACAAGAACTTCTTATAAGTAATATAAGTAGGTTTACGAGACATAAGTAATTTATATAGAAAATTTAAAAACCCATGTAAGTATCACTCATTAATTTTATAATCCTAATTGAATAAGAAACTTAGAAAAAAGTGAAAAATGTTTATATAGAATTTCGTGTACTTTAACGTCAAAAGTACGCTGTAGAATATTTATGCGTTTTAAAAACAGCTCACAATATTAATTCAAGTTTACCAAAACAAGGACGTTAGTTTGATCTGTTCGATCATCATGAATTAAACAGGTCAGTTGTCATAAAAGAAATCCTTCAAATAGATTATCTAGTCATTTTCTTTGTAAATAGGAAGCATATGCTTATTCGCCTCAAATTTGACTTTCACTTTTGTCAACAGAGTTAGTAGATAAGGCTAGATTATTAATAAATGACCAAATCGAAATTATTTAAGTCTAGTAAAAAACCTAGTTTTTCTACACCATTTTAATAATTATTTCATCTTGACTTGGCTAATAAAGCATGTCTCTAACATTCCTTCACAAATCCAATCGATCTAACACCATTTTTAGCGCGTTTTTTTAAGAAAACCAAATAGTTTGCTATAGAAAACTTCTGAAGTTTTGTGGAATATCTACTATTACGTAATAAAACATCCGGCTTTCTTTAACTTATCAGGAAATTCACACCCTTATACTGTCTTGGTTGACTATTGGAATAGAAAGTAGCTCAGCCTATTAACTTTCAAATAGGAATTGGGCAACTGATATAAAGGGATACATTTTAGTTTGTCCCTCCATTACACTTATGTCCTCTTAACATCACAATTATACTTGAAAATTTTTATGTTTGTGTCATAAAATAAATAAAGAAAAACAATAATAAACAAGCACTGAAGATTCCAAGTAGAAAACATTACGGAAAGCTCCCCCTTCCACAAGCACATTAAGCACACGTTACAAACAGTACAGAAATAAATAAATGTTTTGTTTTGTGCTTTTGCTGAAAGACTGAACTGTTCTTAGTTGTTTCTTTTAAAATTAATCCTTCTTTCTTAATAAAATTACTAACAGCTTTATAATTAGGTACATAGGTTTATCTTATAATTATAAACTATGCGGGTTTGAAAGAATAAGAAAATAATTATATAATTATGTGAAAAAATAGACATTAGTAATACATCGTTAGACTGTCATTGATGATAATAAAACTAGATAAAAAACCTACAAACACACATGAATTACAATAATTTAAACAATTGTTTAAGAACCCACTCGGGTATAGATATTATTTATACGAATACTGCAACAATAGTTTCACAACATTAAATCCATAATAAATTAAAGGTCAACTAGAATTGTTTGCTTTCCTGTTAGTTATTTACGTCATTTATCAGTGAATTCGTGCCTATTAGTTATAAAGAATGTCATTAATAATTTCAAGTCGGTAATTTTGAATAAATACGAAAAACTGGAATTTCCAATAAAGAAATTTGTTTAAGTATTTAATCGTTACGCAAAATAACAACTCCCTGAAAATTATACATCAGTCCTAAACAAACAAATGTTAATTGAAAACAAAAAAATAAAAATGTGAGTTTGTTTTGATGTTATGTTTTGTTTGTTATGTTAATTGTGTTTATAAGACTATAAAACGTAAATGACGCCTAAATTTTTTTATTAAATATGAAATATCTAAACTCGGAATCAATTGTAATAAATTCTTTGATTCTTCATACAATAAAGAACAGTTTTAACTTTCCAATTTATTTACAACTTTTATAATTAATGGCTGTTGTTTGATAAATCATTACAAAAAAGTCCGCATCCCTCTCAGATAAAAGCACCTGGAACTTTTTCTCCTTTGACAACGCTATAACAGTTTTCAGATTACATTTCAATGAAAGTGGTGTTTTCATTAGATATCGGTGTATGGTAAGTTTTGTTCAAGAAAGAATCTGAAAGAACTCAAGTTGAATAGTTGTAGGTTCGTTGATCATCTTACAACACAATAAATAACGAGATAAAATGCATTCCTAAGCACTTATTACATTTTTGATAAAGTGTATCCTATTATTTCGTGTATGTCGATATGTTTTAGATATTATAAAACTTTTGCTTTCAAACTTTAATAAGAAATATAAATATGATCAGAGGTTCCAAAATCATCACATTATTAAATGGTAAGCCTAAAATATGAAGTCAAAACTAAAAACTAAACCAGAAAACGGCGGGAGAAATTTTAACATTCATTTTAGATCAAAAACCACACATTGCCTGTCTAAAATTATCACCTTTTTAACATGGAAATCTTCAAAATTACCTCAAATACAACCAAGATAAAATATGTACAAAAATGGCAGACAAATCTGTTTTTTCATATACTGGCATCATTCTCTTTTCTAAAAGAGAACCTTATAATTACAGAATGTTTACAAAAATTGCTCTAAGGTTATTTAAGAAAATATCCAACTTTGATATTTCCCAGTAGGAAAGTAAAGAAATTGCCTAATGAAGAATATTTTTTTAAATTTTTTCTTAGAAATCGACTTCAGTTTCTAATAGTTGCAACACTATTATTAGTAAGAAAGTCATTTGAAACATGACACAATATATTTTCATATTTGGCACCAGTTCCTAAGTTTACGTTTATTATTTTATTGGAAATTTTTGTGGCTGTTGTCAAATAACAATAGACCTATTTTATTACTTGTGAAAAATTACATGTTGCTGAAGAATCATTTTTTATGATATACCACTTTTATAATCTTTTCTCTCTTCATCAATAGCATTCCAAGCACTTTTATAGGCACTTGTCTAAACGATATTTATATGTTGATCAATTTAAATTCTTAGATATTTTCCACAATAATCCGATACTTTTTTTATCTTTTGTATAAAATTAATTCCTTAATGGTAGATTATATTATGTTCGATAAAGCATCAGAAATAAATTAAAAACTGAATGTTAATATGTTAATTTTATAACTAAATAAATGTAACGCACTGAAGCCAAAGTTAACTATTAATACATATAAAAACAGTAGGTACATCAAAAGCTAAATTTTTACTAATTTTGTAGCTAACAAATCTCACGTAAATGTCATACAAACGAGGTCGGTAAAAATTCTGTACTTGATATTTGCTGTAATTGGACTGTTATTTAAAGAGATAGATACAATTAGCATTAGTAAATTAATTAAACTTACCAATATCATATTTCTGATTATATCAAAGAATGTTTTAATTTTTTTAATTGTATTTTGTAAGCTCTAGTTTAATCCGTGCACACAAAAAAACAGAAAGAAAACCGGTATATCCGTAAATATTGATTAGAAATTTCTTTATATATTTTTATATCTAGTCAGAATTAAATTTATCTACTGGTAATATAATAAAAAATCAATAAATGAACAAATAAGAACACAAAGCCTTCAAATTGTTTTAAAGTTTGTAGTTTACAATATTTATATTTTACAGTTTATTGATATTTTAGGAAATAAAGTTGAGATGTTTTAGAATGAACCGTAGACGAGTCCTGAAAACACAGTATTCAAAATTATTACTTCGTATTTTTAAAAGTTTCGTTCAACATAAATTGGTATTTATTTTTCAGTTATTTTCAAGATTTTGTAAAATATCGCAATAGCATGAAATATTTTGCTTTTTAAAAATATTCTTTTCGTAATTATGATATCTCCCCAAACACACTAGGTAATCATATTTGATTTATAAGGTTAGTTAGCATTTAAGAAAAATGTGAACATAAATCACATAAATTATATCAAAGATCCACTTACAAAACTGTGAAATATGACCATTGTATTGTATCAGATACCCAGTTCTAAATATATACAATATAAGAAACTGTCTATCAAAACATCAATGTACGATTTGCCCAATATTTTCCAGGATGGCAGTTGCGAGCGTCATTTATTCTTTTTGCAATAAATGCCTTTGTATAGACGCTTTAATTCGCCAAGAAATACAATTCTATCAGAAAGGAATTTGAGGCGAACGGAAAGATAACAGAAATGTGTAGATACAGAAACAAGTTATGTTGGCAGTGATGTCATAAAAAGGAGTCAAATGAATATCCTTATTTTGTTTGCTTGTTACACGAGCACTACCACTTCCATTCAGTTGAAATAATTTGTCACTATTGAAATACGAGTATATATTATGTTAATATAAAAGCATGTAAGATATACGTTTCCATTATTATTAGTGGAATAAAATAGCTTGATACTATTTTTATAGGAAAAGTCTGAAATTAAAAATAGCGGTTCAAATATGTCATATTTCATTACACTATTAAACTTAAACTGACTACTAATAATAAACTTTTTAGTATTTAGTTTTAATATCGAGAAAGTACCGTAAGGTTTATTAAACCACTAAGTAAACAAGTCTAAGGTAGACATGTGTGGTCAATATTAATATTAATATCCTCTTTGTTGTTTTTCAATAATATTCACATGATCACATCTCTCGTACTATTTAATTTATTAAAAATTGTGAGTTATACAAAAATATGCAAATCCTCATCTTTATTAATTTTAAATCTACTCTAACATCGAAAACTCATTAGTACAAAGCGAAACCAATACGCAAACACTGTTGACTGTTGTTTTCTTTTGTACCTATACAAAAATCCATAACTCTATTTCACTTTATTAATATTATTGATGTTATCCTAGGCCTTGCTTCGGATATTGTATAGGTACAGATGTTGCAGGTAAATCTAAAAAAAAAAGCTCGATCCTAACCTGGTGCCTTTATTCATTATGCAGAAAAACCAGAATATAGAAATAAAAAGAAAAAAAAGGTAAATTATGCACGGGGTTTTGGTTATTTTAAAATACATTATACTTTTTTAATATGGATCACGTATTTTAATTGAAATAACTTGTACACTACTAAAATAGTATACATAATAATCAAATTTGATTCATCATTACATATTATAGAGTGCGCATTAAATTAAATCTTAATTAGATAAATACGTACTTTTCCTCAGTGACACCCACACTATTCGTTATTTTTATTTTTTTAAATGTCAAGAAAATATTACACAGATTTATGTGTAGCTTCGCCATACATATTTGTTTCTGGATAAATATTTTTATACAGAATATGCCAGTATTTTGTTCAGCTTCATAAACATACATCTTTCAGGTGCATACAAAATATACGTATTTACATAAAATATTTTCTCTAAATTTGGTACACTTAAAGTACTTCTCTCTTGAAAAATAATTCATAGATTTTAAATATTTCGCAACTTTCAAGGGTACAAATTATTATTTCTGATGTTTTTAAAGAGGTTATTGAGATTTTATCGAAATATAAACCAACTTTTAATATGATACATAAGCTTCTCAACGATGAATTTTATTACCTTTGGGACGTTATAAATTAGATTCTCAACAGAACATTTCTGAAGGCGACAAGGTTATTTAGGAATTTATTATTTTCTATGATTTTTTTATTCAAAAGTTTATAAAATATATAAAATCAGTTTTATTTGGAAAGTTCTAATAATATAGAAACATTTCTATTGTGAGTCAAAAATTATTATTTTCAAAATGTTCTGACTTTAACTATTTACATAATAAGATAGGTACAGATTCTTTTTCTATGATTAAGTTTCTCTAGAGGTTTTTTTGTTTATTTAAAGTTATTTAATACACTTAATAATTCAGGCAACAAAACAATTCTTAGAAATTACAAAAAATACGAGCAAGATGAAATTTGGGAAACGTGTATACGAATGTCCGAATGAATCCCTTAAGTCCCTTAAATCTCGTGACTTCTGCTTCCCTAATTGCAGATTTTGTTCGTCTCGACGCGATGTTGCGCTTCTAACTTCCTTATACCCCAATTCTTTAACGAAACTATAAAATTTTATTGACTGGAAGTTTCTTTGTCTGTTTTTAACCGATGTTGAAGTTCGCTAGAGCAAATTTGACAAAAAGGCTTAAGACTTAGAAGTTTTTTTCACATATTTCAGGAACTATTCAAGATACTTGAAATTTCTTTCTAGAATATGGTTGGGCACAATTTGCTTGAATTTAGCCGAAACTGCATCGCTTAGTGCCAAAAAAGAAAGAATAATATTCACATATTTTCAAAAAAAGTGGTGAAGCGGAAGTTGAAATTTAATAATTCAATAAAAACATAAGGTACATACCTTCAACAATTTATTTTGTAGCTAAACCAATTTATTTCAAGATTTATGACAACATTCCTTTGTATCCTCTCTATTTATATACCTACTAAAATTACAAGTATTTACGGAAATATAAATGAAAAAAAAACGTTTTGTCTTCTTTCTGTGTAAAATTTTGAATAAAGATATTAGTTAAATTCCCTCATTTTAAATTAACCTAGAAGCCCTAAAATTATGCCATCCATTTACGAAACTCCCTGTATAATTACTAATATTTCGTGATACTAGCAAATTTTGAAAAAATTTAATTTTTAGAAAATATCGCACTTTTACATTGCTCTTTGGTTTGATGGTAATTTTCCGAAAAATAAAATTAAGCGACTTATAGGCTATGAATCGCGTTAAAGGGGGGGGGTGGGTTCCAGTCTTTAATTGAGACATGACATGGCATATTAGATTATTTTTGTTGATGAGTTTATTCACATACACAAATACACATGTCCGTTAAATTTCAGCTTGCACTGAGTTTTTGTAAGCAATAAATATTTATTGTCTGGATATCAGGGAACCCCCGAGAAATTTTCTTATTTGATTGGTTAATATTCCAGTTCGGTGCATTTTTTGGATTTTAATTCCGTAATATTTCTTTTCTTGGAAGACGGTTGGAAATAAATATAAATGAAGGAGAACAACGATTTAATATAGATTGTAGATCAAATCTGTAGTTATATCTATATGGCGGTCTAAAACTCAGTTTTAATCGAATTATTTGTTAGTATTACAATGTTCCCTTTTAAATTGTTAATTATTATCTTTGAAAATTTACTCAGTAAATGTCTCGGTATCAAGTTTTTTCACTCCTACTGACATTATAAAATATATTTTTAACAATAGTGCACAACAATTAATAATATAATACATTTGTTTGGTTCCTTAATAAAGAGGATTTCCCCATAAAAGATTATTCTCGTTTCAAATTACTGACAGCTATTACCCGTTACTAATAAATAATTAGCAATCCGGTCCTGCTGTGATTCAAGGTATACCTACGTACGTAAACTCAACACGGATATTTTGTGTAGGTAAATTATCCTTCATGGTCATTTTACTATTTCGTTATAAATAAAAATAATAAAAATAAAACAACGATATTCCACTAAGAGCCTATAGAAATTCTCCAACGGAGTCAGATATGCTTTCACCACACGTACCTAATGTAAATATCCAGGCAAAAGAAAGCAGAACAATATAATCATTCCTGCACATCCTGATGGTATAAATTTCCAAAACGATTTGCCAAACACTAAACAATATTACACAGAAAATTTTTTGATCAACACTTGAATATTAATAGGATGAATAAAACCGGACTATCCACGTTGCCACGGTAATAATCAGCGGATATACACATTATTAAACTATTCCTGCGGTTGCTGTTCTAATCTTCCATTGAAGTCTTTCTTGAGTTAACACTAGAAATTTATAGTTTAACACTCAACATTCTGATAGTGGCGTTAATAAATAAGTAAAACTCTTTATTAAACATTTTATTAACCATAATCCAACATTTTGGTAATTGAATTTAAGCCGCCATACTCGCTGCAGCGCTATGGCGAGTCGCGCGGTGTCTACTGGATCGTAGTAGGCCAGGTGAGGCCATCAGCCATCATAGCGACAGGTATCTCTTTTAGAAAGTATTTTACAGATCAAAGACAATATAACGGGATACAACAACGGCGGCAAAATTAAAATTCTAATTGAATGAGGGGTTTATCAACAATTTGTTTTAGCAGAAAAATCCCTGCTATTAAATATACGAACACTCGAACTTTAGCACATTTAAAATATTCCTAAAACAATGTAACGTTTCTATATATAAATACTCAGAGATCATGTATGAAGATTAAAAACAACTTTGTAATTGCCTTTTATACAAATCATTATTTATTAAGTTGTTTGTACGAGTAATATTATGATCTAGGACTATTTATCGAACAATATAATAGTTTTCTCCATATTAGGCTCTGTTGTTGGTTATAATTTAAACGTTCTAACTGTATACAATTACAGAAAAATATTTATGTCCCTTAATAAAAGTCATAGTTCCTGTATAAATCAAGTTAATGTTTCTTTTATTAGATATATTAGACCAAATAAATTTGCTAGGGGAAATTTGAGGTATTTCTGCAGTGCAAATTAAATTATAAAATTATTAATATCAATAGGTGCATTTGTCGAATGAATTTTATTTTAATACAATAAAGAGCATTTTTCTATAAAAATGTAGTAATTTTTGTCCAGAGAGTTCACTGTCCAATTTACACGGTCTATTTCTGGGCCACTCTGAATTTTTCATCAACTAGATTGTATTCTTTTATATATATCACAGTATCGACGTTGTGTTTGACCGAAATGTTTAAAATACTTTTCCTTTTGGACTAATTTCTCTGAATAAGTAATATGCAATTTTAGGATTATGGGAGTATCAATGTAGTGCCCGATCAAATATCAGAAATACCTTTTCTGTTGTGCTACAGTTTATTTAAATATTTAACGTGCTATTTTTACACCAGTAAACCAAAATATCGAATGTTCAATAAATTTCTCCTCAAAGTTGGCGTTGAAGAGTCGATTATGAATGAATTGACGCGTCAGCGATATATATCATAGAAAACTGTGATTATAGTACAAAAATATACAAATTACTCATTCAGAAATATTTTTTTGCATTATGAGTCTAACTAGAATGAGATAAAAAATATTTTAACTACACATTTTGTATTTGTATCAGACACACAGAAAAATATTGTTGTCCCTAACTAAGGCCTACACCCATCGCATCAAAAGTATTTTAAGATAATACCAATATCAAAAGAACTTTCGGACAATTACTACGTATGCGTTTCTAAAATCGAATATTATTTTCTGTTATTATTTGTATTTTTCCTGTGTTAACATTTTGTTATCTATAATAAAAGATTAAATATCAAAACATTTCTCGCATTGTTATTATTAGATATTAAAAATACTTGAACGGGAACATCCTAAAGCAACAGCGGTGCAGTCGCTATTTATAGACGCATCATTTTTCTCTTCTAATTTTTATAACAAATTTAATTTTTGTAAAAAAAATAAATAAATGTTTTACGAAACAAAATAATTATGTACTCAACTGAATCAAATAATTATTTCTTTTTCTAATTGTTTTATAATAAATTACTCTCACTCGTTGTGATTCTCTTTCTAATAATGCAAAAAATGCGATCATATTGATTATACCAACAGATTTTTCCAAAAAGAACTCCTCATCACCCTCCACTAAAATTTGGTCATAGACCCAAACTGTGATATACCAGTTTCATTATCAGAAGAAGTATGCCTCACGCTGTTTTTGTCTCTATATATCTGTCTCTCAATAGAGACGAACGAGAAAAACAGAAACAATATTTACATAATCGATGAAAATGTAAATCTTACTCTTACCCCGGCGCCACCACCACATTTTGAAAAAAAGTAAAATTTAGTAGGTATTCTATGATTGGGGTTTCTTTTTAAAAAAAACTGTTTATAAGCAACTGCCATTTTATTTTAGATATTCAATTTTAGATGTTTATAGTATAGCAAACTTATTTGAGTCACCACATAGATTGTGAATAATTCATATCTTGGAGTTTTAGATTTGATAATATTTTCATGCATAATATATTTTTTCTCATACTTTCACGAAAATGGCCACTTTATTTGCGTGAAATGCGGGTACAAAGTCGCCTTTTTAGGATAGGCGCGGAGTGGGGGTAACATTTCTCACTTCCGTAACCATTCCCTCCCTGATATGCGGGAGTTATTTGTGTTTGTTTATGGTTGTCAAGGCGATTTTCTCACCGCAAAATGTTAAGCAAAATTGTCAGTGATATGCTGTTATAATTTGTTCGCGCGTTTCACACAAAAGAAGTGGCCATTTTCGTACAGGTATGAGAAAAAATAGAGTATGCTACACGGGATACTCGGGCCCAATTAACACACTCGTCAGAATCTGTTAATTCCTACCTTGTTGCATAAACTACTATTATGGTTCCTATAATTTAGTCCAAATATATTTCGTGATTTTTTAAATTTTCATTTCGATGTTTTCCTTATACTTATAAAAGATTCGAAAAATTGCTTAGGAGCCATGTTGACATTGAGTAATGAAACTTTGAAACAAAGAGTATGAAAACATCAAGGGCGAACAGGGAATATTAAATATGTAGACATTTCATAATATCCCGATTTAATGTTGTAGGTGGTATAAAATAATTTATCATTTTGATATTATATTATTATTTATGCTAACATGGTGTCAATACTATAAATATTTCTTTAATTTTGTGGATTTATGTTATCTTCAACAAGCACTTATTTAACATGAAATAATTTACACAAAGAAGATAATACTTAAAGAGATAGAATAAGTTACTACATCCACACTAATTTAATATAGAAATATGTAGTTCTAATCAGCAGGTGAAATTTCAATATTGAAAATGCGTGTAATATCTACTCTGATTCCTTAGCTCACTAATAAATTTACATTCATTTCTGGTGCAAATCGCTAGATGCGTAGTCGCCCCAAATGATTGATTACTGAAAAAGTATGCTTTAACATTTTCATGCAAATTACCAGTAACCAATACTAGTTTTAACACTATTTTATTATTTGAATAGGTACCGATATATTTTTTAATTCACAACTTGCTAGTTGTGCGCCATCTGTTGTTCAATTTATGTACGTTATATTTTACGGCAGTGCTTATGAATGAATTCTTCACTCATGAAGTGAACTATTGTTGGTTGCTTGTATTAAAGGCGCCTTAACGATCGATCAGCAATATTATTGTAAGTACAACCAACGGTACAATCATTATAATTCAAATTAATATTATATTACGTATAGCTATTTCCATATTTATCTGTTTGTACCTATTAATTAATAAGTGAATACCTTTTGTGACATTTCATCCTGTTTATGATGAGAAATAAATCTATCTATCTATCTATAGGTTTGTTCTTTTGTACCTCGTGTTAAGTTGCAAAAAAATGTGTTCATTTGTCTGCTGACAACTGCCTGATGCATTTATTGCTCCAGATTGCAAAACGCTGGGTAAAAAATTTGATTTTTGGTTCATAATGCATATTGCATATGCAAAAAGTACAATCCTTATACCTTATATCTACTAATTTCAAATTGCATATTATTATAACTTAGGTAACTTTAATTATAACATAACTAAGAATCTTCCATATTACATTTATATATATTTTTAAAGTGCAAATAGGTACCTATTATCGAGTTTCGTGATTTTAAAAAGAGAAACTCGTCAACTAAGTACAAAGAACGCAAGAACCTGGAATATTGGGAGCTATACGTCTACCTAGATTACCTAAAATGAATAATTTTTTTTAGCTTACAAAAAACAAAAATTAAGTGTTCAAGGAATTCTGCAATAAAACGACTAAAGTGAAGTGACTTTTATGAAGAGTCAACAGAAAAATCAAACGTCCAAAAACTACGAAGCCACCCACCCAGACCACAATGTCGAGACTGGGCCAGAAGATGTGAATGTGTTTTTATCTCCGCAATGTCATCATAGCATCATACCCTTTCCCCTGGAAGTTTTGCTTAAAGAGGAAATAAAAAATCAGCTGGATAGTTAACATAATATGACGTATGTCCCATAAGTTTTGAGAAAAAATAGTAATGCCCATATCTAACGTTCTTTTAATTTTATATCAAATGCAACTGTAACAGGTTAAATCTACATCTATGCTCAGCAAAACTATATACTTTAACTACGGATATGGGTCCATGTTTTTCAATGGCATGTAGTTGAACCCTAATGTTCGCCATAAGCCCTTGGCACCTATATCGATTTCTCCAATTTTTTGATAGATCCAGCGACGTAATTGTTCAAGATTTTGGGCCTCCCAGCCATTTTCATATACTAATCTACTAAGTAGGGCCCAAAAACTTTCTATGGGTCTCGCTTGAGGGACATTTGACGGCACAATTTTTCAAAAAATTCGAGAAATCGGCATAGGTCCAAAGACTTATGGCGAACATTAGGGTTCAACTACGTGCCATAGAAGAACATGGACCCATATCCTTAGTTTAAGTACATAGTTTTGTTGAACATAGATTGAATTTGATATAAAATTAAAAGAACGTTAGACCATTACTATTTTTCTTAAAACTTATGAGACATACGTTAGGGAAACATTTTGAAGAAGTTGCCACCAGAAGATATCAAAGGTAGATATTTTTAATGTCATCATGAGTTTAGGATAACTTCCATATCAGGGGAGGTGGTCGAAATTATTCTGATATAATAGCTCTAGCAAGGATACAACGAGAGTTTAGCATCCTATCGTTTAATCACTATCCTGACCATATTGTAGAAAGTGTTCAAGAATCTCTTTCTGACCAAAATTGAACCCTTCATGGGGAAGAAAGATCAATTTGGATTTCAGGAGTAGTACTCGAAGAACGAGTAAGTGCATAGAGGTCCCAAAGGTCTCTTAAACCTTTGGCAAAGTCTCTGGTACTCTGGTCTTCAAATTCAGGACTAATTTGTCCCTTCCTTTCGGTTAGGTTCTGAAGTCTCATCTGACAGATGCACTTCTTGGCGAATTACGGCCTATGTAATCTGGGTACCTACTTACTACAAAATAAAGCTCTTGGCTCTATTTTACACAACGATCTTACGACTATACTAGTGACGCTAATATTGAAGGTGATGGCCTCTCATTAAGACCCTTACCTTCTATATCGGTTTGCACCAAAAAATCTAAAATAAAAAAATATCTACAAATGTAGCGAAATTAAAGGCAGTAGTTCAAAATCTATCTGCATCACGGTTTCGCTGTAAAAAGAGATGTATTCTTTGAAAATTAATACTACTATTATTGTTTCAGATCTCTTTTGAACTTGTAATTCTAAATATATTTTAAAATGTTTACAATTATGATAATGAACATGAAAGTAAAATATTTTCAAATATCAAAGCCGCGCCTATTCGTAACTAATTGAAAAATACTCCTTGTTTCCCCTGGTGGGGAAGACCATGAACTGCTTTTATAAATGGACTCATAAACAACAAACACCCAAAATTTACATAAGTATACGGATTTTCGATGTTATACCCCTTTTACCGTTTTTAATATCTAGAAGGATACAATTTGTCCTAGTTGTTGGATTTTTTATTAAAGGATAAATAAAATTCTACGAAAATATTTCAATGTTTCACAAAGGACCTTAATATTATTCTATATTTTGTGTGGAAGATTTCAATTTAAAATTCACCTTAGCTATCAATCAATAGGTCAGTCAACAGCCTATTAAATTAATAGAATGGTTGTTGCTTTGCCACTGTTCTTAATTGATTTATTGATCTTGTTTGAAAATTATCATGTGGCTTCCAAGCAGACATTTTGAATATTATTTGTTTTATTGTCTACTTGTGTAAAATTGCAGTAATTATTGTTTTAAATTAATATGCGACGGTCAACAACCTATAAAAACGCAGCTGTCAATGCTGAAAACATAACTTACCTATTTTTGTGTACAAGAAATGATAGTTTTAAATAGTGAGACGCATACAAGGCCATTTCCGGAAATTTATTTGTTGCGCATATTTGTTTATTATATATATATTTTTAATATTTCGTTTTAATGTGTAAGAACCCTCGAGTTAAATTTAAATATTAATATTAATATTTAATCCTATGTTATTGTTAGATAATGTATTTCTTGTAAGGTTGTTGGAAATTAAAAGAAATAAAATTATATATTTCGTTATAAGCATATTTAGGATTTTATAGTATAGTAATAATGGTACCTAATATTAAAATTAATAGTTTTATTAATATTGTAATGTTCAGATATTTTTTAAAAACTAAATAGAGTAGCTATAAAAGCTCATTCTCTTTAAACGAAAGCTCTTTCTAATAAACCTAAATTGATATTCTATGAATCATCGATTTCCTGTTTTGTATTTTCCCAAACCCATAATTTTGTTATTTTGTGTTTAGTAGTTTGTTATTTTGAAAATGATTTACAGTCGTAAATTGTACGACAAACTCTATTATTCATCACTTTTATCAAGGCACATTACATGTAGTAGATACAATAATTGCATTTAATTATGGCATATTTAGTTACAAAATCCAATAAAATGTTGTAATGGCATGTTAAAAAAATATGTCCATTTACGAAAGTTCATTCATGAATCAGTCTAGTGTTTTCTGTTAAAATCTATCTGTTTCTAAATACACGTGGTTGGTAAGTACCAAGGCAAAAATTCGAAGGTTAGTAATCTTTCTCCAAATACACGAAACAGGTTCGCGCTTGAGGATATAAAAGTTTTTTCCGGTTTCCGTTGGCATCCAGGCGGGAGTAACTATAAATGTTTTAACATCGTAAAATAAACAACATGCTAATGTATAATTAGTACTGATTTGTTTAAATTAAATGCCATTATCGAATTTCGACAATAGTGATTCTGTTTTAGGATAATGTTGATCATTTATACATTTTATACTAATTGTCAGAGGTTCAATCCAATTAATTATCACATATTAACCCTGTAATAGTGAAATTCTATTAACATTATTTATAATATTACATATTATTATTACGCATTTATTTTTTGCTAATAAAACTATTCTAATTTAAATAATATTCCTAAAATTTAGGTACTATTTTGGATTTTAGATGCTGTGTTTTCGGGAATACCAGCGAAGAAAGTAAAAATGATAAAAGAGATACTGACTACTCGTATAGAAGAATAAATTTCTATGAGGAAGAAGTTCTGCTACAACAAAGAAATACTGAAAATATTAGCTGAGATTTAAATTTAGTATAATTAATTTTTTTATTACTTCGAATTCTTTGGATTGTTTTGGTACCTACTTTTTTAATTTATGTATTACAAACTTGGTATTATGAAATCGAAATATGTATATGAATTTATGACAAAGTTTACCATAGTGGTTACTCTTGAGTTCTGCTCTGTTCCTTGTCTGCGGGTATTAACACAAATTAGGTTTTATGTTTCTATATCTAGTACATTCAAATTAATATGAGAACCACTGTATATAAGAAAAAGTGGTAAATACATTTTTTGTGCAGAATTTTATAAAGATTATTTTTGTATAGAGGCTAAAATTGCGAAATCGTGACCGTTTTGCGGTCACGAACATATACCTTGAGGGTGGCTTTTAGGGGTGCCAGGCTCTAATAAAATTGGGGGTCACCACTGAATATTGAAACCCACCACTTTCCGCATCTCATTCCAAAAGGGCAAGTTTTTTGGATTTATTTCCCTTAATAGCCCATTTCTCGTCTAATTTGATGTCTTTTTTAAACTTCTGTAGCTTATTTCCATCATCATACTATTTATCATTATTTAAAGTTAGAGATAACTTTGAAGCTATCATGGAAAAGTAAAATGAATTTAAATTAAAATGGCGATTCCAAAATTAGCAACGTAATTATTCAGATGATTATGGTTACCTAGTCAATACGGGCCAAATGCATTCAATTTTTTCCAAATAATATATAAAATATTACCACTTTCTACCAGAGACATTTCGAAAATGGTAGTTTCCTTAAATTGGGGCAAAGTTGTGTAATCAGGTAACCAACATTACATATAGAAATTCAAAATTTGTTTTGAATCCATACAGAATCAAGACAAAATACTCTAACCTAACCTAACTTACTAGTCGAGAATGTTCAAAATCAAGAAATATTAACTGACGTATAGATGCAAGATACAATAATCCCTTAAAACATTTTTTTTATAAAACACTGACTGTAAAAATAAGTGTTGCCTTAGAAGACAATTTTTCTACACTTATTAATGATTCCGGAATACTCAAAATATCATGAGCCCTTTTCTCTCGAAATTTAAGACCAGACATGACATCGAGAAAAGATTTCTCGCCTGGTTGGAATCTTAACAAACAATAGTCATCCTGAAAATAAATTTAAAGTATGTTAATTAGTTCTTCAAATATCTAAAATTAATTAAAACTTCAGGACATCTTTTCCTCGTTTTGTTCTAGACGGATATGTAATCGGATTATTTCAGATCCGTTATTTCGAACTTTTGTGATCATCATTTAAGGCATCTCACCATCTTGATCACAAACTATATTACACTATAAAATTAAGACCTCTGATCGTGTCATATTTTTAAGCATTTTGGGTTTTAATTTCAATATAAACATGATTTTGTACAGTACGGTACTAGAGAAGTACTTTTTTAAGTGTGAGTAGAAAGAAGTGATCTAACCTTACAAAACTTGTGGAGCATCTTTTGAATTCGAAAACTCTTTTAAAAAAATAACTTAAAATACAAATTTTTCATGTATTTGAGGAACTTTTATTACCTGAAACAGAAATAGAAAATAAAACCATTAAGCCAAATGTCTCAATATTTTAAATTATAAGGATTGCTTCAGTAGAGCCAGGACATTAACAGATTCTTTGTTTTTTATAATTTACTTGAGTAAGATTTCTACATAAAAGATTACCAGATTTGCTACAATCCATCATATAAATCATTTTTATCAAACCAAAAGTCAGTATTTATAATTTATCGACTATCTATACCCTAATCTCCGAGTCAAGGCTTCTAAATAATTTGTCGATTATTAGGGGTCAAATCATAATTATAATTACATGTTGCAATCACAGCTTATGTCACTCCCACAAATGTATCTTATAGATTAAAACTAAATTAGTAAAATGTATTTTTTAAATTTCTTACGCAATGTACTTATCACATAATTTTGATGTTAATAAATTTTATAACGTGTGTTTATAAATTTATTTGGTTTTTTTGTATGTGAAATTATTAATTTTCCAATATCTTTTCGTATACATACTACAAATTAATTGTTATTTTGTAGTAGGTATTTAATAGGTACGCTGAAAAATATTCAGGACTTTCAGGAGGATGTAATGAAAACTACTCATAAATTGTAAATTTAATGAAGATTATTTAATTTTTATTGATGTATAAAAATTTAAAACTACATAAAGAATTTCAGTCAATTTATTTCGAGATGAAAATCTCGTACTTACACTAATTATAATGAGCATAAAAATAGATTGCCGTTAATGAACAACCTTAGAGAATATTGTTCAGCAAGGATTTGCCATTTTCGTTAAATTGACCTTTTTACTATTATACAATGTAAATATTTCAATATAATTTTTGCAAATATTTAGTCACTGTCTTTAAATTTTTATAAATCTATATTTTGGTGCTTATTAATTATCCTGGAATAAAGGAGTGAAAATTCGGGTTCTGGTAATAAATTAAAGTCTCAAGCAAAAATTCCAAAAATAACCCGGAAAAGCATCTATAAAATTAAAGTTGAATATTTTAATTGGCCGTTTTAATAAATTATTACCTTGTATAATGCGAAATGGTTGAATATAAATTTTGTATCCACATCGCAGAATTTTTAAAGACTCCTTTGTGGTGACATTAACCTTCATGTTTATAAAAATAAAATTTATTTTAAAAAAGTTATTAAAAATCAACATTTATTAAATTCCATTCTTCTTTTAAAATGACTTGTTTTTTTGTCTTATTTAAAAATTAATATAATTACAATTTTATGTGTTCAGATTATATTTTTTCATGTAATTTCCCTGTAGGCATATCTCAATAAAATCAGTGTGAAATAGGTACTTGCTTATTATCTGTGTAAAATTAAGATTAATTGACATTTCTGGAAAAATTTAAATAAATTTAGTAAACGATTTGTTTACAATAATAACAGCTGCAAAAAACTGAAGGTATTTTTTTAAAAGTCCTTCGATTACTTTGTCAAGTTCCAGAAAACTAATTATATTTTATTGACAATTATTCATCAAAGTATATGTAATTTAAATAAACACCTGAAATCAGACATCAAGGTTAAAAGTGCATTTCCAGTAATAAATCATAAATCTTTGAGTGTTACGTCAAAGAGGCTGAATCTTACATAGTACATTTCCGATGAATATTTAATAATTATAATTTTGAAGTAGTACACTTGACCTAATGTTCCTACTTCCTGTATATTAAGCATGACATTGGCATTGGAATTTTGCAACTATATATAAGATTTCATCGTGTTTACTACGTTTATTATAAAAGTCGACCTCTGTGATTTCACATCGATCTACTAGTTAGTGCTAATTATTAAATAGTATTTAGCTGTTCAATAGTATAAGTGAAAGTGTTTGGTGTAAATTCCCAAAATGTATACAAATCCATTTGCTCGTACTCACTCTACGATTCGTCATTTTATTGACAACTTCTTAATGTCCGATAGCAAGAAGAATTTAGACAGAAGGGGGAGCAATACATCGGACTGCTCAATAAGCTCAACGACATCTACATGTTCTAACAAATCGTCTTGGAGTTTGAAATCAACAATTTCTTCAAAGTTTCATAGGAAAAACTCTGATTTTAAGTGAGGGTGTTTTTCAAAATAGGAAAAAGTACCAATTCAACAGAACTTAATCACTCTAAAAAGGTGTGTAGTGACATAAAGTCATTTACAAAAAGTCTGAATGTTTATTTTATGTTTAAACCTTTACTTCTTTTACAATATATGGACATCATTATAATTAAAATTTATTGTTACAGATATTCTGTTAGTCTAATATGATGAGAGATTATTTAGAATTCTAGACAGAGGAGATAGAGGGATGTAACTTATAGAAGACTGAAAATGGGAACTGCATGGAAACAAAATGTGATGGACCTATAGTTCATATTAATTAACTTATTGGAAACGTTTATGTGTTTTTATTTATGTTATTTATATAATAAATTTATTTATTGATTGTTAAATTTTTATTTACTTCTGTGTTTTATTTTCCAATATTTACATCGTTTAGTGAATTTTATGAAATATGTATAACATAATAAAAATTGAAATATTTTCATATGCAAATTTATTAAAAATCCAGTAGGTAATTCACTTAAAAAGAAAGCGAAGTATTACAATTTTATAATATTTAAACTATTATCCAGAAACAGCATCTCTTCTATAGTTAGTTTATCGTAGTCTGTAGCTTTTTTAGAAAACATTTTCGTTCATAGAACCTTTGTCATATTTTTAGTCTAAAAATCTATTGCACATTAACATGGTAGTAAGAATATCAGAAAAAACATAAATATTTAATAAGCGCATAATAATGCTACGATAATCCTTGGCGCCGAGTTGTGATGTGGTGAATCAGCATGTAATCCTGCGGGAAACGATTAATTAATGGGACTAATGCCTCCTCTTACATTAATCTCAGTCGGCAGACGTCGTAGGTTAACCACTTAATCTGAACAAAAATTAACAAAATGTTGAGTGACAATTTTCAAGACAATCAACTGCGTCTGCAATGTCTTCTTAATTCTTCTTTGTAATTCATTTCATATGTGCTTGGTGGGATTTAAGTAGGTATAGACTTCAACCTGCAAAAATTCAGTGTGTGGTCAAGATGTCATTGAAAAGTTATCCTGCAAAGGATATTTTTGCAAAAATATATATAACCTTTTTATATTTCAATCTGATCATACTACAAGATTATCGTTTTTATTTATACTTTACTAATTTATCACTACAATTTTCAGCAATAGTGTCCTAAAATCCCAAATAATTTTATATCTTCCTGAAAATCCATCAGATTTGGTATGTCTTCCCAACCATAATCATATAAAAATGTTTGCTTGGCAAGTACCATCTTCCAGTTAAGACTGAAGTATCTCGCAGCGTCCATGAAATTTTATACCATAAATGAACATGTGAACAGACTAAACGGCAATGGACAGCCAAAACAATAAGAATATTCAATAAACAACAGAATATTACTAATTATACTTATACATAATTCAGATGCTTATCTGTAAAGACCAGAATATATTTTTAAATTTGATTTGACATGTAGCATTGAAATTCTACTTCTTTACTTATACTACCTATGCCACAAATATTAGCATAATTATATGTACAGGCCGACAGGATAAACATGCATTATGTGAGGTGCATCGGAGACAGAGACGTGAAACTCTAGTACAATCGGAATCCGAATATACAACAATATTATTTATACATTATGCATTAACTATAAAGTATTAAGTTATAACGCATTATTCTCCAGAATGTACCGATGTTTTTAGGCGAATCACGCGTATTCTACGTAGTGGGGGAGGTGTGGTTTGGACCAATGCGCACTCACCGTCATCCGTCATGTTTATCCTGTTGTAGTGTACAAACTTGTTGCACAAAACACACAAACTTGTAGTGGACATTTTTTGGGTCTAGTAGTATATTTAAAAACATTAATTTAGAACTAACCCTACAAGTTATTTTATGCAAATCGTGAGAGTGTACCATCTATAAACAAAATGGGTATTTTCTATGTAATGTTTTAATACCAATAATAATGGTAGAGGGTCACTTTTTCTAAAATTTTTCTTCTAACGGTTTAATTTCTAAATTTTTTCTAAATACACAATAAATCTTTTTTCTGCCGTTTTACAAAAGTTTTTTAGAATGGTGGTGAATTCAAAATCCGCAATATTAAAATATTTGCTATATATTGCTTACTTAATATCAAAACAAACGTTACAAAACGTTTTTAAATTCTAAATTTAAAAAGGGTGTCAATTTTCCAGACCCTTTTCACGACTTCTTCAAAGAAAAATTTATTGTCTTCTACATAATAGTATATTATGCAATGAGCTATTATTATTATATTATATTTATTATTATTATTATAGCTATTAAGACATGAGTATGAGAATTACGACACGACCCGTAGGAGAGTTTCGTAATTAATACGAGTCTTTTAATAGCCATTAAAATTAAGTCGCATAATATAAAACTTTTTATACGGAAATGTCAGAAAATCAAAATAAACTGTCAATTTTTAAATTTTTGATCTGTCAGATGTTTATGGCAATATTTAATATTGACGGAATATTGCTGTAATGTTGCATTTCTATTGGTTATAAACTTGTATCGTAATGCATCTCATTACACTACAGGTAGTAAATGTCTAATAAATCAATTGAAGTATGGGAGTAGAAAAATAATATTTTTACTATAATCAGACCTGCATTTGAATACGTCAATATAGAATATACACTTTTAAAAATCATTAATATAATCTTGTTATAAGTAATCAATTATTTGTTGTTTCTAACGTGTGTTGAGTGCGTTATATATATATTCTTCACGTAAACGACTAATTGTAAGTGGTTTTTAAACTAATTTTGTTTAATTGCTATTCAGATATAATCACTAGTTCCTCCAAAAAATGGTGTGGTTTACAGCACGTACACAAAAAATGTAATTATTTTCAAACTGATTTCATTTTTTACTATAAAATTAAAACATGTTAATTATTCATTTTTCTTTATTTTGACGTCAAAGAAAATTACATATAACTCACCTGAAAAAATACATACTTTTTATAAACAACCATTCGTAGTGTTTAGTAGCTATAAATAAACACCATAAAAATAAAGTGCTCGCTGATTTAATAACTGAAATATTAGTATAAAAATAAAATAATTACATAAACATTACTGTGTTTATCAGTGTGCTGCTTGAAGTATTAAATTTAAACAATTACGCACATGTTTTAATAACTTACTGCGAAATAATTTAAAAAGAAAAGAAAATCAAAGTCATTTTTCTAAGTTTGCAAAAGGAATATTTTACATGACGGATTAAAATACCAAAATATATATAGGTAATACCAGAGGTTATTCATTTAGAGATTCCAAGAATTTTACGAAACCAAAACATTAATTAGCATAGTTTAACCTTAAACATTTTACCGCTAATTTTTATAGTTACTATTATTGTCCTTTACTGTATTTATTTGAAATTTTTGCGGTTACTGGTAAAACCCTTTGGAATTCTTTTTAAGTTTAAGAAACGCATTTAATTATCTAATGGAAAGTCTGAGTGCACGCATTCAAAACAATGCAATCAAGGTTTCAGTTGCTTTATAAGGAAATATAATTCTGAAACTTAAGAATGTTTTTTTTAATTTAGTTATCATTTGGCTTTCTAGTAACGAGCTACTTTTCAGGAGGTAATGGCTTCTGTATTAAATTTAGCTAAAATAATCAGAAAATGCTCCGTAGTAAAAAAGGAAACCACCGTTTTTATAACAATTTTTTTCTTAAATTATTAAGCATTATTTCCAGATATTATCTTCTAGAACATCGCAACAATGTCCTCACTACCATGGTTTTATGACCTCTCTTACCAAAATTTAATAATACTTTGAAAAGAGATAAATTTCTTTGAAACAATAAAGTTGGATTTTACAACAAATTGGTAAAAATCCACCTATATGTTTAAATATACAACAGTTCCGCATAAACAGGTTATATGGAATGGACCGTCTAAAAATAAAGTTGCATAAATTTCAATAATCACTATAATTCAGTTTTTTACTGGATTTCCCAATATACCACACACTAATATTTCCGCTTTATGAAATTCCATGAGTTTTTTATTTAAATCAAAAATATTTTAGCTTAGTTACTGGCAAATTTCGTGAACTTCTACTTACTGGTTTATAATGTATGATAAAAAAATTCAAAACTATTTCTATAAAAGGTTGTTAAATTTAGATGTATAACTTTGTACCGCAGACTAATGAACCTTGACCTATTTTGATAATATATGTAATTCTAATATGGGTCGAGATTTTTAAAAACGATATTACTATTTAAGACAAAAATTAACTGGTGATTATAAATTCACGTAGAAAAATAATTCTACATTTTAAGATTAGTTCCAAATGTAAAAATTATGTATTTAGTTTATCTTACCTTTTTTGATATTCTGAGACTGTAAATCATTGAAATATATACAATTATTTATTTAATAATAATTAGTAAATATACAAAATAAACACTTTGACCTAAATATTATGCGTAAACTACAATCGAAGGTTTCGTTTTGTGGTATATGATGTATTTACAATCTAAATTCCATAATATCTATTACTTTAAAATTAAAATTTGATTTAGATAAATATTTAGTTATCTTAACGTAGATCTCAAAAAACCAATAACAATCGTAATTAAATATTTAAAATAGTGTTATGCGTAATTCAAATTAGAAATCATTTTAGTTTTTAGAGTGAGGGCACAACTTACTGCATTAAGGATAAGAAATTATCTACTCATCAATTCCTAATTCCAATAAGAACGTACTAAAATTTTTTTAAATAGGTATCTATATTTCTCAATTTAAGAATCCCTTAGATAAACTGTTATATACTATAAGAAGAATTAAAGTATCAATTTTTTTCTCAGATATATATTTGGGAAAATTTGGCATTTGTGGATGGTCCTAAATGGTCGTGTAAAATCTAAAATCCCTTAAAATTTTTCCTCTGCACGTATTGGCAATAATAATATTAGCTACCTTTCTTGGAATGATGGCACACTTTGCTAATTAAAACATGATGCTCTACATTTACGACAGGTATTTACGTGAAATTGTCTAAAGGAAAATTTTGACTTGAACCTCACGTGCAAAATGAAAAGAAACCTTTGTCGCAATTTCGAGAAAGCAACCACTAATTATTTACCCACCTGAAGACCATTAGGCTAAGCGTAAACAACATAAAAACTTCTTATAGAAATCGCTTATTTACAGTTTTTTTTGCGGCGTACCTGACGTCAATACACTTGAGAAGCGACGCTGGACTTGACATTGGCCTTGTAACCGGTGAGCCCCCGGTGACGCGCTAAGCTCTAACCGATGGAGTATAAAAGCAGCCCAAAGTTGACTTCTAATCATTATCACTCAAAGTGTTGTTTGAAACGTTTACACTAAAGTGCTTATAAATTATCAGAAAATGTACACCAATCCATTCAGTCGTACACACAGCCATGTGCGTCAGGTTATTGACCGTTTTCTCGACATGCACCACAAGAAAAGTTCTAAGAAAACCTCTGGAATAAAAAGGTTCGATTCGGATAGTTCAGTGTGTTCTTCAGCATCCGGATGGTCCAATAGTTCTGCTGGGTCGGCTCATAGCACCAAATCTGGATACCATGTTGGTGATAAAAAATTGACTAACATGATAAAATGAAGACTTATCACCAGACCAATTTGGATGAAAATTTCCTGTTTACCTGCGAATTATTGGGTTCACGTTGTTGTCTACAATTCTACATACATCGGCAGCATTTGGGGGAAGTTGGGAGAAATTTGTGCTGTTAGAAGTGCTGCAAAGTTTACTCCAGAAGTTTTATGGAAAAGAAATGTAGCTACAGTCTAAAATAGATACCAGAATGATTTAGCGGAAAGCTTTGTCCGTTGTATTATTGTATTTACTATAATTGTAATTTGCAATAAAAATATATTTACTTTAAACATATATCTGTCTTCTTTTACATTGTACAACCTGTCCTAATAGACAAATTAAATATATATCAAACTAAAGAACCTTCATTTTGAAATAAGTAAACAAAATATGAAAAAAATTTTCTCATTATGTACAACGGTACAAATTATGTATATTTGATAAAGTTAGTTAATTCTATATATGTTAATGAGTTATATAAGATTAATTATAGTACTTTACTATAACATTATTTTATAGAAAACGATGTTCATATCAAATATGAGCTAACCCAGGTTATAGAAATTTAGGCTGTTAAAAATATTCAAAAGTTCAAAATCATGCACCTACATTCTTTATAAAAACCTGCATTTTGATTTTATAAAAAAATCTGTGAATTAAGTATTCATGCCTTTAAAATATATTCTGAAAAGTGATTTTGACGTAAATAAAAAATACGTTTCGCTCAAAATTTATTTCAGAGCATCTGAACTTGAATATGGCCAAATTAAAGGTAGGTAAGTTCCTAACATCAAATTCAAATTGAAAACTCTTAAAATAGAGAAGTTGGGGTTTGACATTATTAAACTGACAGTGAGGAGTAATTTACTAAAAATGTGAATATCAAACATGTTCATTTAAGTTCAAGCTAAAGATTTATCGTACACCTTTGGCTGAGAGAATTGACGAAACCAGCAGATTTGAGAATATGAAGAAATTGTCACTTAGTCACTCACACCTGTTGCGGCAAACACAGTGAAAAAAAGTCAACTTCACATTGGTATATTGGACATAAAGTAAAATTTATTAACATATATTTTAAACATTTATCTTTAGTTCAGTCATCAAACGAGAACAAAAATGCCGATATAAAAGCGTTAAATCGGAGAGAATTTTAAGGGTGCCGACGGAACACTCCAGCTCGTTTTTCACCGGTAAAATTTAGTAAATGGTGAATTTTAGGGATGAGTTCTATTATCTCGGTAAACAAACATCTTACGTGAAAAAGCATATTACCAATATTGTTAAGGAACGAATTTCCAACAATTTTTGTTTGAAACTTTTTCCAATATTAATATTTACAAAGTTATAAATTTTCAAGAAAGGCATCTCGGGGGTGAAAATAGTTTTCTGAATTTTATAGCCAAACTATTCATCTAACGTCAAAAGTAGCTGTGACGAAACTTGTAGCTCTTGAAATTTTCTATAATTTTCATATAGGTACTCTATGACATTTTCCTAACAATTTTTTGGAAATTTATAACTTTGAAAATATTAATATGAAAAAAACTTCAAGCAAAAGTCGTTGGGAATTCATTCCTTAACAACATCGGTAATATGTAATTTTAGCGTAAAATGCATATTTACAGAGATAATGGAACTCACTCAAATTCAAGATGGTGGCCACCCCTTATGGAATTGTAGCTGTGAAAACCGAGATGGAGTATTCCCTTGGCACCCACTACTAACCCTCAAAATCTCATTGAACTCCGACTTAACGCAATTTAAAATGACTCGTTTGACTGGACTATTTACATTTTTCTAGTTTTCGGTTGTAACCCTTAACTTGTTTCGATTATTATGTTAATCAGTAGTATCTACCTGTATTCTTGGTCCATAACTTAAAAACTTGTTTGAAAATGTCTAGTCCTAGTCAGTTCCTACAACAGTTTTCAAAAATAATAGGATCCGGTAGCGAAGGTAACTTAAAATTTGTTTATAATAACTGGTTTAACTATGTAAGTTTACAAATTGAACGTAATAAACATATTAAGTACTACGCTTTATTATTTTTTACACAAACATATTTTTAATCTACCTTTCGTCAGTTCAGAGTGACGTCAAATCAATTTTTCGTCACATATGTATATCAAATTTTGAGAACAATTACTCAATACACTCGCAGTACAATAATAATAATTACTTGTACCTACGTACAATAAAATATAAATAAATATAGGTACTGACCTCCACACCGCATCGTCGCGTCGTGTGATTAAAATAATTAAAAAATCATTAGGATTTGACGATTTACATTAAATTGGTAACAATTGTCGTATAATTTATTATCTAAATTAAACTAATTATCATATTCAAGTTTTAATTTACAGTTTCTATTGCGACATACTCGGAAAATAATTCATCAAAATAACCCAGCAGGCAACAAAATATTTATTTGTTATAGAAAATTGGTAAAATACATAAATTTTCGTGAATCACGCATGACATTCAACGAATATTTGTACGTTTCTTTGTCTGTCAGAGTCAACAGTTTTATTCCAAGCTAAAAATATGCAAAAATATTTGATCAATCGATCTCGCGGAATTCCCTAATATAAATCCATTCACATGATTTTAAGTGCTAAATTAAAATTCCGGTTCACACATAATACCACGTGATATAGTAAAAGTATAGTGTTATTTATTATAATTTTTTTAAATTTTTTATGTCGCCTAGACTAATAAATTGTTTGATCGTATATAGACGTCAGAGGCTTATTTAAAAAGTGGTACTGCAGAAATATTTCATTAAAATAAAAAATGGAATATTAATAGATATGTTTTGTATAAATTTACGTATGAAAATCGTAATTAGTTTCATTTCTGTTCAAATTATGGTTTCGTAGTGAATATACACAGTTTATAATCAATATATCAAGATATCATTGAAGATTATATTTAGCGCAATTGGTCTTAATGAACAACTCGTGTTAATCATTAAAACCATATGATTTACTTGACAGTTGGACAGGGAATTTCATGGAATTGTTAATTTATCAACATCAAATATCATCAAAACTGTAACTACACACGACAAACTAATTGAACTAATTTAGGTTATATGAAGCTAACAACATTGATATAATCCGCAATATGAAGGGTAATAATATAAAGCTAATTTTTAATGTGATCTTGGAGTAGTTTTCCTTTGGAGTTTGCATCTACATTTGCCGTTATTAACACAGTGTCCCAGAATTTTTTTTTCAGAATATTGTTTGGCCCTAATATAACCAAAGCTCCGTTATTGCAATTAGCAAGAGTTTGTAGAGTTTTAATCAAATTTTGTAAGAAATAGTTTAAAAATCCAAGTTCATTTAACGTTTCTTGGCTACCATGCTACATTATTATAACTAATGATAATGATAACTAATATGAATAAATTATTTTTTATATTATTCACTTCGAAATTAATTTACAGATACATAAAAAGCCTTTTATTTTATAATGTTCAGTGTTGTTTTATTACTCTGTTCGTGTTTTTCTCACTAAATTGTGCTTGGAGTTATATCGGATGTTAAGTAGAACATATTTCTTAGAGAACGCTTTATCTATTATTTTTATAAATATTATACAATGGACATTATGTTCCAACAGCAATTAATTTTCTGTGCCTTGTTATTTTAAATGCACATTAATTAAAAATTAGTGTTTCAGATAAAAATATTTTTTTATTTTGTATTTCATATTAGTTTAAATATTATATTATTAAAATCTGCATGTGTACCAGTAATAATAATCTTTTTAAATTAATCTGAACAGCACGTGTACCAAACTTAATAACAAACATGATGTATGTACAGATTTGTTCATCAAATTCGTTTCTAATTTTAGTATTATATTTGAACTACATGACGTGTATTCTATGTATAAAAAAATTCTAACTATTGGGTACATTGTAAGTTTAAATAAAACACATTGTAAATAATTTGTGTTTCGAAGAAAAGTTTATTTGTTTCTTTGTTCAAAGAAATACTATGTCAATAATTATAGGTGTAAGAAGAAATTGGACTTTTGAGGTATCGATATTTAGAATTAAAATTCAAATTTAACGGGACAGCATAACACTGACAATTTTAGAATATATTCAAATATTGGAACGTTAATAAATATTTCAATAACAATAAAAACAATTTTCTCAATACTGAACGCTTTCAGTAATAATATGTTTGAATTACTTTCGGTAGAGAGCTCGTGATACACTCCATTTTTTTGCTCTAAAGGAGACAAGCGTGATGTAGAGACAGTGATACTGTGACGAGCTGAATTCTGAAAATATTGTTTCTATACATAATATAAAATTGAGCTCTTCGTTGAAGTTTAATATACAACTCATCACATTATCGAAAGTCATCTTATTAATTGGAAACTTAAATTTCAATGGTCAAAAAACTCGGGTAGTGATTCTACTTGAAAAGTTAATGTGACAAGTTCCTATAACATTTTTCCGAAAGCTCATTAATATTAGGGTTATAAGGCCCCAAAGTTTTTTTTAAATCAATTTTTTTCAACAACTTTTTTCTAAATTTTGATGATGCCCGATTGAAGAGCATCGAAAAATCTCTAAAAAGATCCTCTTGTTGAATATCGATAAAGCGAGTAGTTTTCGAGAAAAACGCCCTTATGTTTAATGCTTGCTTTGTTAATCTTGAAAATGAACTGTAGTTAGTTGATATTCATTTAAGGCGTTTTCCTCATCGTTTTATCGTGATGCAGCAAGAGGATCTTTTTAGAAGATTTTTCGATGCTCTTCAATCGGGTGTCATCAGAATTTAGAAAAAGTGCCTAACAAAAAAGTTCTGGGTCTTTATCCAAAGGTCAACGTCAGTTTAGACTCTTTGATACTGGGGAATTTACCTCAATTTTGGTGTAAAAATACAAATAAACATTAGTGATAAGTGTGCCAAATTTGAAACGAATCGGTACACTAGAAAAAAAGTTACTGAAAAACATTGATTTAAAAAAACAAACTTTAAATTCCCTGTAACCCCAAGATTAATGAGCTTTCGGAAAAATGTTATAGGAACTTGTCACATTAATTTTTCAAGTAGAATCACCCTCCGAGTTTTTTGCTCCTAATTTCCGGACACCCTGTAGGTATTTTATATCTATTTTAAAATCTATTTAAAAAGTAAATCGTACCTAGATATTGAATTTCTCAGATAAATTTCTCATTAAGAGGAAGTAAGAGCGTTTTGAACACCCTGTATAAATATATATTCGAAGTATTTCTGATTATATTTTTTATTTATTACCGTTTATCTACTCGTATGTGAAAACGAATAATTATTATTTGTTAAAAACCGAAGCTAATGAATAATAAAACATTTAACTGTGAACTGTAATAAATTTTCAAGGCCTGTGTCCACTGATTTCTTTTCAAGACGAAATTAAAATTCATACTAAAACAGCGATGTGATACACATCCTCTAAATTTCGAATTCAGAGAGAAAGATTGTTTAAAGAATTAAAACTGAATTTCTTCGTAAGTCATAAAAAATTAAATGAATCTGGAATCTACCTAATTATAATTTTTTATTCAGCAAGTAGTGCTAAAAATATTCCTCTAAGTCACTGAATAACATTCTGTTTTTTACAGTACCTAAATCATTAAGATGTCGTCCCTGATGGATAGCAACTTGCAGCAAACTCTATTTACTAGGCGGGATATGATTAGTGAAAAAAACTGCTGCCGTCATAATGATACTGATGAGATCTCATCTTGTTTTGTTGGAACAAAAAAAGCAAAAGCAAAATTTTTTCAGGTTTATTAATAGCTTTAATTTTTGTTAAAAATAAGTACTACATCGATAGAAGTAAGGCGTACATAGCATTGATTGATAGTTGACATCTAAAAAAAATGTAAGTCTTCATCATTTGATTTGTATTTTTTTTTTAAAGTGATACTTTTTTTTGTAGTAAAAATAACTAAAGTGAATTTTGTGCACGCTACTTTTAAGAAATAACATTTCTTTACTTTGAGCAAACAATTCCTATGACTCCAAAGTCCAAAGTTTTCGTATATAGGTATTCTTGAACCAAAAAATAAATTCATTAACGTAATTAAAAGGCTATTACAGGAATATAATCATAACATTATTGATACAGTTTTATTAATACAATAAATATTGATATATTCTTGTAAGTGCTATAAATTAATAATTATTTTTAAACTACTAATATAACACATTATCATTTTCAATTATTTTTTTCTGATAACACTTTATTACCGAGCAATAAGCGCAACAATTCCTATGAACTCCAATTATCAACTTAATACATACAGTCGAATCATTTGTAATGCCTATCAATGTATATAGAAAAACAATATGACACCTGACGTAATTCTTCAATAAATAATTGAAACAGTTGACATTGGCATTGTTGGTGGTAGAACATAGTATGCAGTAGATCCCCGTTGGACTTCGTAGTGATTCGGTTTTGAAGTTCATATATAAATAACGCATCGATTCATTTACCCGACAAAAACAAACGGTTCATCAATTAGTTCAAAAGTGTTCCAAATCCTTATCAAAAATGTACACAAATCCATTTAATCGAAAACATTCAACCATCCGTCAAGTGATCGATCGTTTCTTACATCCAGATCTCAACAACAATAGGAAATGTAAGAATTATGAGGGATTAAGAAGACAAAACAGCAATTCATCTGAAAGTTCTGTTTCTTCAAGATCGTCTGAAAGTTCTTGGAGTATTAAATCGTCGAAATATTGCTATGGATTAGATAAACATTGTATTGTGCGAAATTAGTGAATAAATCAAAGTGGATTATTTTCTTGCCAGGTATGTTAAATATATTTGGTTAAAACAATAATTTATTACCATTTTGTATTCAGTTCAATAATTTCAATGTAAGCTCAAGTCAAGTAGAGTAAACCAGTTTTTCATGCAATTTAAAGGGTTAAATTTTAATTTAATGTTGGGATTTCCAATGTGCGTCAATGATTTTTGTTTTGTTTCTGTGCTACATACTGAAGAGTAACTACTTTTTTACAGATTACCTTAACAGCTTTAACGAGATGGAGATGAACACTTACAGATGGGTACTCGATTTGAACTTTATAATTTGTGGTTCATTGCTTCATTGATGAATCGATATTTCGTTTTAGAAATTTTTAGGTAAAAATCTAAACTATGTTAGTTTAATTTTATTTATTTCTAATTTGTATTATAATTTATTTAATTTATACTAAAGAACTAAATTGAATTTATTTCTTCTCATTGTAAGTTATTTCACAATAAAGACTAATTTTGTAAACTGTTTTTTTTTTCTTTACATCTTATGAAATGAAAAATGTACGAGGTTTTATAAGATATCTTCTTTTTGTCCTAAATTAATTAATAGAAAGTGTGTCATTACCCTTCATATATTTTATGGAAAATTTCCCTATTGATATAAAGACAAATTCAGTAAATAAATATTGATAAACATTCTTATTTCCTTTCCATTCACAATACAGAAATATATTGAACCATAATATACATCTCAGATCAATTAATAATAACAATTCCACATTTCCATATCTTGTCATTTAAAGATATATGATAATATAGGTATTTTTAATTTTAATAACTAAATAGATAGCAGCAGAATATCTCAATTGATAGTTGTTAGCATTAGACACAAAAATATATTAATTTTACTTAAATGAGCTTTGATGTATGATTAGGCAATTTATGTTCATATAGTCTCATTAAACTTCCAATTTGTTTTAACAAATACAAAAGCACTATACGAGTTACTTTTTATTAACCACGACTTATTAAGGAATATAATTTGATACATATGTAGGTAATTTTAACTGGAATATTTTAGGAAAACGAGAAAATAAAAAGTTATAATATAAATTGCTTCTGAAACAAATTTTGATATTTCCTGCAAACTAGAAAAAGTAAACCGTATAAAAAATACGGCAAATTTTGCGGACTATCTACGACAGTCGCCGGAAGGATTTTTAAAAATTTTAAAAATAGTACCTAAACAAAAGGTGAACATTTATTTAATTTAAAAGTTGAGCTCTCCTATCGTTTAAAAACATAATATATTTATTTATGATGTACAGGGTGATTCTTTTATCTGGGGAGATGCGACTGAAGATAATTGAATTTTGAAAGAAGTGTTATATACCTACTGGCTGTCACTCAAAATTAGAAATGTAGACTTTAATATGCATGACGCTAGGCATCGCGATGCTTCAAAAAAATTTTTTCCAGCGACATACCACTTTTATTATATCACTGGAAAGGTCTTTTAATTTTGAGTATTTTTCCTAAAAACCAATTTTTTTTTATTCTTTTTTTTTTAAGTTATGATCCAATTTAAATGATTTCTGTTCTAACTAAATTTTGAAATATTATTTTTAACAGTAGGCCGAGTTTTCCCTCAAATACTAAAGTAAATCTTATTATATAAAATAAAGTAGGCCTAGAAAAAACAAAACCTGTTATTTGTCAACATATTACAACAACAAATAACTTATTAATACCTAAATTAAACCGAAAAAATGTGCCTCTTCAGATTAGAAGACATTTGTGGCTTCAACTAGATGTCTTTGCCGCTATTGTGCGGAATTATTTAAATATAGAATATGGTGGATGGGAACTTACGGGCAAGTAGAATTTCCTCCTAGGTCTCCAGACTCGATTTTTTGTGTAGGGAACTCTTAAAAATAAAGTTTACAAAACAAGATCTAATAATATAGATCATTTAAAGCAAAATATTGTCGATGTCTGTGCTGAAATTAATGATAATGTTTTAAGAAAAGTCATATATAATGAAATAAAAAAACATTATAATTTATGTTTAGATAACAATGGTACTCATATTGAACAATTGTAAAAATAATCAACTTTTTCATTAAATTTATTGTTTAATTTAGGTATTATTAAGTTTTTTGTTGTCGTAATATGTTGACAAATAACAGGTTTTGTTTTTTCTAAGTCTACTTTATTTTATATAATAAGTTTTACTTTAGTATTTGAGGGAAAACTCGGCCTACTGTTAAAAATACTTTGTTAGAACAGAAATAATTTAAATTGGATTATAACTTTTTAAAAAATAAGAATAAAAAAAATTGGTTTTTAGAAAAAAGACTCAAAATTAAAAGACCTTTCCAATGATATAATAAAAGTAGTATGTTGCTAGAAAACAATTTTTTGATGCGTCGCGACGCCTAGCGTCATGCATATTAAAGTTTATATTCCTATCCTAATTTTGAGTGACAGCCAGTGGGTATATAACACTTTTTTCAAAATTCAATTACCTTCAGTCGTTTACGAGAAAAACGCATTTCCCCAGATAAAAGAATCACCCTGTACTTTTGCTGAAAAAAAATAATTGTTGATTCGTCAAATGCAGTTTTTCTATTTACTGTTGTAAAAAATTGACCTGAAGTATAAACAGAGATTTTATAACAATTCAAGTGCACAATTCGATCCAAGTAAAATGAATCTATTCGTCAATAAACCTAAACTAAATCTTATATTCACTAGACATTACCAAAAGCTGACAAAAATAATATAGCAGAGTTGGGCAAATAAGAAAGAACGTATTGAAGGAACATCAATATCAAACATCCTGTACGTTTGCATAGAAAAAGTTCTTTATAATGTAACATAAAGCTAAATTATAACATTAATAAGAATTAGTCTAAAAATATACAAAATTTATTTTTCAACTTGTTAAGGAATAAATGGAATTTTTCGAACAAAAAAGTTATCATTTGGTATATTTAGCAGTCGCATCAGCTATTGTTAAATATTTATTTAGAATAGCTTTGTGATTGTTATGTTGAAGCAAATTAATGAAGTGACATGATTGCATTCGTATAATGGTTAGGTGTATCAAAATAAAAAACAATATATTTTAAAAATTATTTATATTCCACAACGATTTATCATAATACTCACAATTCATAATGGCATAAGGATTTTATGGAATTAATCTAAAATTAATTATTAAATACCTATACAAAAATTGACATGTCGTTTAACAAATCATACACACTCTATACTAGGTAAATATTAATAAATAATTATGTGACACGGCTTGACGCAGTATTCTTTGATTAATTGGTTCTAATCATAAAATTAGTTATAAACACGATATTTATTATTGCGTTACAAACATCATAATATTTACAGCTAAATAACAATATAGGTAATCATACTTAGCTTTTATCTGAAAGAGAAAAGAGAAACACGTAATGTTATTGAATTGCTATTAAAAATATCTGATGTGTTTAGTACATGAATTTTGTATACGATACGGATATAGTTCTGATCTTCCACATACGATATTTTATTAACATTAACTCAAATTAAGCTAATTATTATTTTATACTGGGTGAGATCGAAGTCAAAAAAATCACTAGGTTGGAAGTAGCTGGATGTTTTTAACTACAATTATTTTATAATGTTGATCTATTACTTTTCATACAGCCACGTATACATAAGGTTTCTGTGATTCTATGAAAGACTCCTAATTTTAATTATTGGCGGTGTAAAAAATAAAAGGAAAAGCTTTTGCGCAAAGCTCCACTCTCATCTTGAGCTTTTACTCACTTTTAAGCATTTCCTTCACTTCTTGACTTTGTTGTTTCAGTTTTGATTTGAATTTGAGTATTATTGCTTATTAGCTTTAGAATCACTTTTGTTTTGAAGAAGAAGAACTGATAACTGAGTAGGTATTATTTAACGTTTTATCTATTAGAGACAAATTACTTACACTGAACTATAACTTACTTTTTTCACGAATTTAATGAGAAAGGAGATATGGCGGTACTTAGGCTGGTATATGCCAATTCTTGAATAAGAATTAGAAATTCTTCAGTCGATTTTGCTTCAGTGGAGAATAAATAATCTTATTACTTAATACGTATTTTGTTTATAGTCGAATTCTTCTCTCCGTCCCCGTCCTCCATAATTCATACACATTTTTTCAACTAACTTAACTTAATATTTCCGGCTTTTTATTATTATTATTACTTCGTATAAGAAAGTATAGTACCTAATCGCGATTTTTTTCGACTTCGACTTCCATTTTGACCATTTTTGCCATGATCTCTGTCTGTATCCACCATAACTCAAAAACGAATTATCTTGAAACATAAACAGTTTATGAGATTTTTTTTTCTTTAACATTTATTTAGAATTGAATTATGAACAAATTTTGATGAAACTTTTTTTTGAAATTCCGTCAAAAAAATTTCAAAAAAATAAAGCACATATTTTTGTCGTAAAATTCGGTTATAATGAGTGGGACAAGGACAGATTTATGCGTATTGCACTAAGTGCGAGAGAGACTCCCGAAAATTATTTGAAAATTGCTGGAAACGCTCAAAATTGAAACACGATTTTTACAAGCTATTTAACTTAATTTCTTTAGGAAAAGTAATTGTGGTACTTTCCATAGGTATAAGAAAGTCGTGTCTTGGACACATCAGATATTTTGGAATATAAATGATCTAAGTTTTCATGATGGATTTAAGGTATTCATACCGGAACCATGCAAGGGAACTCGAAAATTTCTCTCTAAAAAGACCTTTTGTAACATAGAGCACATTGTATATTTTGATGATGTCAATATTGTTTAATAGTAATTAAGAACCATTATTTTATTGCTTCATTTTATACCATAGAAATATTTTGTTTTATTTTATTGTTATTAATTTAACGTTGAAATATCCATATTTTTATACTTTCTGATGTAACGTCCTTGTAATTTATTGTAGGGAAATAAACTAATAAACCTTAAATATTCATTATTTTAATTTTTACTATACTATAAATTTTTGTAACAAAAAAGAGCCTTGGTGTTATGGTGTTAGAAAATTAAGACATAATATTGACTACGGGTGAAATCTTTTACCTACATTAAGACCCTTAAGAGATACGTTGCGTAAATAGTAGCTATTTTGGAGGTAATAAATAAGTCAAATATCATTTCAATAAATAATAGAGATCCATGTCTTTTAAGTAAAAATATTCCTTGTTAGTCATGGATCAGCAAAGTTACCCTAACAAGCCAAAAAAAAAACTCCAGTTGGCGGTACCAACTTATTCGCGTAAATTTTAACATGAACAAAAAATTAAATTAATTTATAATTTTTATTAATATCGGCATAATTTTTAATAGTAAGTACATTCGTAAGCTGCAGATTATAAAAAAAGTAGTACAGTTATGTTTTATTTACTAAATCAATGAGAAATTTACGGAATATTTATTACTAGAAATTACACTAAAAACCGCAGAATTAATTATACAAAAATTTTTTTTATAGTGGGGAAATTTTACACACACAAATAAAAACTACTACGCAAATCATTAAAAAAAAGTTTACTTTATTATCACATTTATTACATATGGTAGAATTCATTGTCGTCCTGTGGTTAAAAACGATTGAGAATTTTTATTGGTAAACAGAAACGGTGATTCCATTGTAGGACACTGGAACTTTTCGAAGACATAGTTAATTCGTTTGCTGCTTTTCTCGCCAACTGGTTGAAGCAAATTATTCCATAGCAAATTGGCTCCTGAAAAACCCAAAATGAAATCAGTACCTACGCCAATTCATTATTAGAATGCCTAATGTAATATGATGTGTAAATAATTTGAAGGTTTAGTTATTAATGGAAAAGTTTTTAATTATTTTATTAATTATTTAATAAATTAGACGTAAACAATTTGAATTAGAAATTGACGTGCATTACAAGTAACATCATTATCTAAGGAGAATAATAGGAGGCAAAAGGAAACCACTGGAGTTGCTATTTTTAACGTTTTGTCTGAACTAGGTGGAAATATACTGAGTACTTAAATAGCAAATAGGTATTAATAATTCGTCGAGCTTCGGTAAAAAATCAGGTACACTAAAGTGTAATGCAGCAAAAAAATTTGAATGTCATTTTTGTTTTTCAATCCCTGCTCACCTCAAGGTAATTATGAGTGCGGACTCGATTTACAGAAATTAATTAGGCTAAGAAAAATTATCTGATGTGCCCAACACATGACTTTCTTATACGGATAGTACCACAATTTCTTTTCCTAAATAAATTAAGTTAAATTTCTTGTAAAAATCGTGTTTCAATTTTGGGCGTTTTAAGCAATATTCAAATAAATTTCAGAAGTCTGTCTCGCACTTATTGCAATACGTATAAATCTGTCCTTGTCCCACTCATTATAACCGAATTTTACGACAAAATAAGTGTTTTATTATTTTGAAATTTTTTTGAGAGAATTTGAAAAAAAAGTTCAAACAAAATTTGTTCAAAATTCAATTCTAAATCATTATTAAAGAATAAAAATCACATAAATTGTTTATTTTTCAAGGTATTCCTAAAAAATCTAAAAATGTCTTCAGGTAAGTGTCACTTGTTTTGGTGCTAGATGAAAAACATTTAATGTGGCACCCACAAATTTATTCAAACTCCTAAATATAAAATTTAAATCAAATCCGATAAGTCGTTTTTGAGTTATGGTGGATACAGAAAGACAGTGAGACAGACATCATGGCGAAAATGGTCAAAATGGATTCAGGGGCCCTCAAAACGTGTAAATCCATCAATATCTTTAAGAAAGTAAAAATTTTTGTAAGTAATTTTTTGCTCAAAATCTAGGTAATAATATTGTTGTATCTATCCAATTTTGTAGGGAGCCATACATTACAGGAAGTTTTTGTTATACTCTGTAAGTACATCACACGTTAACCAAAATTTTGAACTTTTTCCTATGTACATACTACTATTTGACAATTATTTATATATTTTTGTCGGGAAGCCTTGTACTTATTTCATATCTGTCTATATTCACAACAGTGAAGGACCTTTGCAAATTTTCTTCTTGTGTGCCCTCAATTTACACAATAGATCTATTTTTAAAGTTAGCACATGAATATTTTGCATTGAATTAACAAAACGTTAACTTAGACTATTGTAAATAATCAATTTAGTTCAAATATAACCTTTATGAAATTTTAATGAGGTTCACAAAGTATAGATATCCTTTTTCAAACACTATTCTAACCACTTCATTTCACAAATATTGTATTGAAATCTAAAATATGTTCCAGGAATATTTATCATTTCTTATTGCGATGCTGTGCGTAAGAGTGAACTGCATGGCAGATTCTATGTATCAGAGTGAAACTAAGAAGGCGTGGATGGGAATGCTTCAGTAGGCAGCCATAACAAGCGCTAAGCGCTGTCACTGCTAATGCACAGATTTTATCATCCGTCTAACTCTTGAGCTAAAAGAAATGATAAATTTTCCAATATTTATTTACTATAATAGGGACTTTGCATGATTTTCAAAATAAATTTTTTTGAAAAGCTGATACTAAATTATCACTATAAATATTATTTTAAAAAATTTTTGGTCCGTACTTTCCAAGTAAATAAATAAAAAGTATTGCAAAATTTGAAATTTCCACGCATTGCCCGGAAACGCCCGAATCGGTCCAAAAGACTGCTGACGTCACGAATCTAGTTCCACAGTGCAGTACGCCGCATTTTGACTTATTTCGAAAAATGTCAAACGCGTAAAAAATATTTAGACATGGCAATGTCAACTAGATTCGTGACATCACACAGGACTCTCCGATCTCAAAGCGTTTTCTGGCGGCAATAATATATTTGAATTACGGTCAATTTATAATCGTTTTTTGATGTACAAATATTGAGTAAAAAAAATATTTTTGTTGTAGAGTATTATTAATATAGTCGTTTTACATTTTTAACAGAAAAAAAAGGGGATTTAAAAAAATGCAACATCCCTATTACGTGAATACCTAAACTGCTGGCCAATTGAAACGTACCAAGCGAATTTTTAAGTTGAATTTAATGTCAAATATTTTGAAAAATAGAAAAGATATCAACATGCGGTTTTCAGGATTTTAGAGATAATTTAATTGAGAAAACGATAGTGTTACCCGATTTTTTTACTTTGAAGTACATTACTATCTACAGGGTATGAAAGAAACTCTTCTTTTTTTTGTCAAATTTTATAACTACCGAAATTCCACAAAATTTTTTGAATATTTTTTTTATGTAGATTTTTTTAGTCCTTACTTAATGGGAAAACAACCTGTTTCTCAAAACTTTGATATCCCTGTTATTTTATAAGATACCGAATTTTTGCTGAAAATTTGATTTTTTCTTTGCTTTTTGTTGTTCGGCCGTATTGTGTTTTGTAAGAACCAATCTCTGTAGTTGATTATAATACCTTATGAATGGCTTTCTTATAAAAAGTACACTTTTTGTACTTTCATTAATTTATTGGTAACCAGTGGCTTATCAAAAATCGGTACACGTTCGTTAATTGGTAAATTTTTTTAATTCATTTTTTGAGGTTATTTTCTTAATGGAATAGAATGGAATTTAGTTAGTTTATGTTCACCATTGGTTTAAGTGACTTATATCCTTGAAACGGGTTTTTCACTTTTTCAAAAATTTGCTCATATTCGTGTACACCGGGTGGCTACGAAATCTTTTTACAACCCCCACCATTCTGTTACATTTAACTGTATTAATTTGAAATTTGGCATAGTTTGATTGTTGAAAGGAATAATCATTTTGACGTTTAAAACAATCTGATGACACTTCCGCTTTCACCGGAAGGGCCACCTAACTTTCAAAATTTTTTAAAACCACACTGTGTATTTTTTCTGTAAGAATTAGATTCTACTTAAAATTACCTTTTTATCGACATATCACATGATGGACATTTGCTTTCAAAATGGCAGCAGAATTTTTATTGCAAAAACCTGTTCAACAATATTTAATTTAATAAAAAATTCGGTCTCTTATAAACTAAGAGGGATATAAAAATTTTGAGAAATTAGTTTTTTCCTCATTAACCAGGGACTAAAAAAATCGACATCAAAAAAATATAAAAAATGGTTTGTGGAATTCCGGTAGATATAAAGTTTGAGAAAAAAATACGACTTTCTATCATACCCTGTAGATAGTAACGTACTTCAATGTAAAAAATCGGGTCACACTATTGCTTTCGCAATAAAATTATCTCTTGAATCCTGAAAACCTAAAAATTCGCTTGGTACGTTTCCATTGGCCAGCAGTTTATTTAAATTAAAAAAAAATGCGGGATTACAAATTTACTACAATTAAATAAAAGATAAATGTATGGGCGCTATAATTTAAAAGGAACGATTGTATATTTTTGAATTAAATTACATTAAAAAAAAATGAGCCTGCAGTAAAATGTTTTACTATCCCTTTACCCACAAAGTTTATAGAGGTCCTCACCATATATCATAATTTAAAATAAACTTCAATAAAAAAATCGTTAAAATAAAAAAAAATTGAAACGAATAATTTGCATAAATTAGCCAACTTCGTCGTCAATTTAGTATAAAAAACGGTTATCAAACTAAAGTTTTTTTTTATTTAACCTTTGACTTTATTAGCTAGTAGTCTACTAATAAGCCTACACATAATTATCGCCTGATCATGATTGCACCGTCTACGATGTAATTTTAAATCTAAACTACCATTATATTAGCATTTTGCTGATTTTGTGTTAAGTTGGCTATAAATTTTCTAAGTAATAAGGCTTTTTATTTACAAGTCTTAACACTTATATGTACATTACATTTTTCAATTTATTAACCAATCGCTAATGTCTAATGTTGTATTTTTAACTCAATAATGAAACTTTCTGTAATTATATGCTATTGTAACAGTAATACAATTGTCTGACTGATAAGACCTTAAGGCGCCTAAATTATGTTAACTTTGCTGTTTTTAAATTACCAGACAATTTAAAAGGGGGAATTTCAAGAAAATACGTTTTTAGAGAAACATTGTTCGAATCATTAACTTTGTTTGTTTAAATTATAATAAAGAATAAAAATAAATTACAATGTATAATAATGAGATTGGTACAAAATTTAAACATAGTTAACTTTGTTGATTTATTATTTCCTGGCGGAATCATTAATTCGAATGTCTTATGCGATTTAGAAATAACTAAATAAGAGAATAGTTACTAAATAACCAATGTTAAATAAATAGATTAGACAAAAATATCATGTTTAAAATGTACCGGATGTAAAAAGAGTGATACATATACAAGAAATTAAATATCCAAGTTCTGATATACTACAATCAACTATAAGTAAAAAGACAAAACAAAAACCAATAAGACGCAGGGGAGATAAAATAAATAAATAAACAAATACCAACTAAACAAAGTTTCTATACAAGGACAAAATATTGGAGATATCGTTATCGGAATTATTTTAAAATAGCCACTATTGGGCAAGTAGATATGTAGCCAAATTCAAATTTGCTAACATTCCTTCTTTATTATACAGTGTGGTGAATGGTGATATTTCTGGTACAATACACTACTTTTCATTTTAAATCCAATTTAACACCAGTTATTATACTTGTGTTTTGCATAGAAAACGATAAAAGATTTTATCCTTCTCTATATGATTTTTTGTCTATAGATTGAGGATTTAATTATTTAAATTGGTTGCTCGTAAATTTAACTAAAATAAAAAATTTCCTGCCCATGCCGCAGTAATTTTTTTACATACAGAGTATGGTATTAGTAGTTCATTTTATTTTAAAATACATGGTAATAACCCCTATTGACCAGAATGAGAAATACTCGGCGTTTCTCATGTCGGCGTCCTTAATTTTTAAGCTCCTCCTCTGGAGGAAAAGATACACTTTCCTCTCTAGTTATACAAATAGCTATTACAATTTAAAATAAGTCACAAACACTTTTTTAGTCGTAGAATATGTAGGTACCAATTTTAAGAATTTGACTTTTTATTAATTGTATACTAACTATCTAACCTCGGTTCTCTATCTTTAAAAAAGTATCAAGAATATTAAAACGCACTTAGAAAATTTAATTCTATACAACTTAGTTTAATGTGTAACTTTTTTCGAATTTTTTTCCATGTTTCCAATGTGATGCGAAATCTCGAAAGCAGGCTCTATTCATTAGATCGCAGTAGGCTGTGTTTACAACTGAAATTTGATTTGAGTAGTTACCTCATAAGATGCACCGATGCACCTCAGGAAGTTCTACGTCTATGCACATTCAAATTTTTATTTAACTGCATCATTATTTAAAAAATTAAAATAAGACAGAATAAAACTATTTGTGGTATTTACCTCCCTAGACTTATAAAAATTGCTAAATTGCACCATTATATCATAAAATGCATGTGTCTCTAACATATACTAGCAGTTCATAATTTTATTATACCATTAAAAGTTTGTTGATTTATTAAAAGTGGTACTTTACCTAAAGCATGTCCTTTTTGTGAAAAATGAAAACAATCGTGCGTAATGTACGATATATCTATGACTTCATCCATTTTGTGTGCGGGGTCATCGGGGGCATTAAATAACTTCATGAATGGCTGAAGCACCACAGTGAAATCTTCCTTCTGATCATATCTTCCACTAGTTATCTGTAAAATTATATTTATGTAATTTATGTGGGTACCCAACACAAATTTCGTAATAAGAGTAAGACTCTACTTGAATGTGTGGTTGCCTATGCAAAGCGCACAGTACAATAATAATTTACTGATTAAAATTTCTCTGTAATACTTTTGACTTTAGTGGTAATAAATCATAAATACCAACCAATTCCTCTTCGGCTTTTTGATATTCTTTTGTCAACCTAGTGATTGTGTCAAATTCATTACCCCCACGATGAAAACAGGCACAGAATAACATATGAAACAATCTACAGGTCATGGTCCTTTTAATTCGGACACTGACGGTCACATCTGAAAAATAATTTCTTACTCAAATTTGTATTCAATATTTACTTAAAACGAAAGTAAAAAATAAACAAAACGGTATTAACCAATTAACAGTAATTAAACAGCAAAAGAAAGTTATGATAATTTTTAGGTAGGTCTAATCTGAATAAAATTTTTATTCATACCTAGCACAGGAATTAAATTGACGAAAGTCCTCGGCAAATTACTTTGTAAATAATCCAATGCTCTTGATAATTTCTTGATGTGGCTAAATGCTGAGGCTTTATTTTTATCGTAGCATTGTGCAGAACATATGTCGTTTGCTCCAAAAAATATTGTCACCATTTTCCAGTCTTCTGTGAAATTAATTTGTTTATCTTTTTTTATCTTCTTAACCAGGATTTTGGCCTGACGAAAGGCATCTGCATCGGCAGCTACTGGAAATGCTACATTCAGTTTGGAATTTGCTGACAGGAATTCGCCAGTGCCCGTTGAAAATCCTGTCAGGTTGGGATTGTACTCTTTCAGGATGTTTGGCAATGTCAGGAATTCTCTCCAGGTGCCTTGGCCTCCTAACAAAATTAGAGATAATTAGGTTATTTATAATTATATAAATTAATACTTATATAAAATATACTAAATAAGTATATTTTTTGTGGTCCATTCTTTTAATATTAACTTTCAGCCGTTGCGAGCATTTTTATTCTAATATCAGTCTCTATTTCTCTCTCCAAATTTTTCACAAAAAAAATTGGAATTTGAAATGTATAAAAAAACCATCTATTACTTATCTCGCCTCATCTGAAGAGGCATAGGAAAATCAAGGTTATTATATGGTATAAAATCTAAAAAGTGTGCATTGATTTTGGTCAAAGAATACAAAATGTTACAATCTCAGCAGAAACTATTGAAAGCATTCTCATCTGTTATGAAGCACACAAGCCAGGTTTATCTAGTAATCTTCTTAAACTGAACAAATCTGTGGCAAATCTGTGCCATATAACTGCACCATTTTCTACTAATTTTGGAGCATTATCGTGCAAAAAGAAATCAAAATAGTTAGTGATTTGTGATTCATGTGAAAATATAATCTCTGGGATAACATAATTGTTCGAAAAATAGATGAGTTTCCTTAATATTATAAAATAGGAACTAATTTATTAAAAGGCAACGATATTGCCAATGTGCTAATATACATATTCGTAGAAAAAAGTTTTCAAATTATTGTGAAGGATTAGCCACATTAAAATGATAAGAACGGGAAAAACCTCACTTGGAAATTTCAACATTTCAACTTATAAATGTAAACGAAATTCTACATAAAGAAATCTTGTACATATTCCTTATATTTACTTTAATAAGTAATTATCTACTGATTTGTAATTATTACACGGTTGTGTTTAAACGCACCCGGTATTGTCTTCATTCCTAAGTTGTATAGACAATTAAAAGCTCTTTGTTGTATGTGAGTACATGTACCTACCTAAACATTTCACAATTATTATTTTTAAATACCTCATAGGCAATTTTCTATTTTCAAATATTTGTATAAAATATTATTACGGAGGCAGTTAATAAATAATAGAATTACTTACTGAACATCGTTGGTTCAATTGAAGTTAAATTCATCTGATAGGTGAAATTGGTCCATTTTCTCGAATAAATCAAAAGGAAAGAAAAACCAGGTCCAACCCACAAAATATGTATAATACAGGGTGTATCAGTTTTAATCGAGCAAACTTTAATGGTACATTCTCCTGGTCGTCCTGAATCGGAAAAATGTATATTATGTACCTCTATCTCGATTCCTAAGAAAGATACTGGGTGTTGAAGTTTATCAAGAGAAATTTATTTTTTTGCAATAACTTCCATAAAAAAACTTAGATTCAAACAAAATTTGGCATGTCTTCCTCCCTAAGGACAATTTTATGAAGATATTTTCGATTTTGGGGGGAGACCAGTGGCGTGCAATTCGGTCACATCTCAATTATTTCAAAGAAAAAAGTATGCCACTGTAATTTAAAAAAATATTTTTTATCTACCGAATTCCTTGTTCAATTTGGAGTGAAATTTGCTTTTACAGAACAAAAATTGAAGTTTTAGTTCCAGAGATCATTAATTTTTTCCAAAGAGGTGCTAACTTGAAATTACTAAACAATCCGGGAATGATGACATATGCTGTTAATTAATTAGTTCGTCGTAGTCAGAAATGCATCGAGGCTGGCGGGTTGCATTTTGAACAGTTGCTGTAATTTTATAATTATTTTTTGTTTTTTTTTGTTTTTTAATTAATTTCCTATTTGTTGTGACTAATTTCAAGTTGGCACGTCTTTCGAAAAACTAATTATCTCTGGAACTAAAACTTCAATTTTTGTTCTGTAAAAGCAAAGTTTACTCCAAACTGAACAAGGAATTCAATAGATAAAAAAATATTTCTTAAAAATTACAGTGGCATTCTTTTTTCTTTGAAATAATTGAGATGTGGCCGAATTGCACGCCACTGGTATCCCCCCAAAATCGAGAATATCTTCATAAAATTGTCCTTAGGGGAGAGGGCAGGCATGCAAAATTTTGATTGAATCCAAACTTTTTTATAGAAGTTATTGCAATAAAATGATTTTTTCTTGTAAACTTCAACACCCTGTATCTTTCTTAGGAATCGAGGTAGATTTATATAATATACATTTTTCTGTTTCAGGACGACTAGGAGAATGTACCACTCGATGTACCATTAAAGTTTGCTCAATTAAAACTGATACACCTTGTATATCAAACTAATATGACATGATGATGGCTTGCAGCCGAAACTTGTCATATTAGTTTGATATTATACAAATTTTGTAGGTTGGACCTTGTTTTTCTTTCCTTTGGTTACATTTATGTAGTTTTTTATTTACACTTAGTAATAAAATATTAATAGGCGAGTATTTCCGGTAACCTTAACATTATTCAAACACTCAATAAATTAAAACTGAAATGGAGTTTTCTATTTTTCGTAAACTTGTAGTGATATTTTACAGCAACGTACGCATAGGTATAAAATTGTAATTTACCTGCACACCACGAGACACCTCTGTATTCAATCATCGTCCCCAAGGCATATTCTTCCAATGCCCCATTTCCTGCAACCAAGGAGTCTCCCATGGCAGCTACAACGTCAATGTCTCCCGGCCTTAGTCTATGGACACTTTTAGGCTTATCTAAAGATCTTCCAAATCCTCTACTGGTTGTGTTTGCACAAGGAAATGGCGTGGAGCTCGGGAATAACCTTTGTCTTCTTATACCATCTCTTCTATCTGGGTATTTGATAATAAAATTTCCTATTCCATTCTATCAAATTAAAATTCAGAAGGCATAAGAGGGTTTAATGTCTTTTTTTCGTTAGATTTAGTTGAGCGATAGGGACTTTCACTTTAATGAATTTGCGTGAAGTAATATTTGCTTTGTAAACAAAAACTTTGTTTTATTTCAAGAACGTGAGGAATTTAATGAGCCCTAAGGGTTTCGCTAAATACACGACTGGAAATGATTTGTTTAAAAAACACAATTATGAAAATTTAAACAAAACTGATCTCACATGAAAATCATCGACTCTACAGAAATTTGAAGCAACTATTTTAAATGGTTAAATACTAATATTAAAAATGATATTTTTTTAGTATATACTCTACTTAAAATCCCACACTTTAACCCAAAAATGTTATGTATATTCACACGTGGTGTTTAATTGAAATTTCTGAACGCACAAACCGTTCTTGATATTACATATTTCACACGGCAAGCTTCCTATTACGTTTTTACAAAAGAAAGCTGACAAATTCATATTAAGCGTATGCATACATAATAAATTGTGTAGCAATGCGACCTCTAAATGCTTTCCAAAGTGCTCACTCGCCCACAACAATTGTAAATATTCGCGGTCATACAATTGACTACAATTGCTCGTATCGGTAACATTATTTTCACTCGCTAATAAAGAATATTGACTACTAATTACAGCGAATAAATATTTATAAACGCGGTTCAGAATATTGTTTAGCCTGTTTCAGGTATTATGCAATTTATGTAGAACGCTATGTACAGGTTTAACAATCCTCAATCCGGGTCCAAGACAGAGAGCATTTTTAGTCTGTTGTGCGCAAATAAAAGTTTCAAAATAATTAGGTGCTTAAGAATAGCGATCGATAAGTTTGTTTTATCCCCACCAACTAGTAATTTCTTGTAATCTGATCTTTATTTCTCTTCATTGGAGACATAAAATATAAAGTGTTTTTAAGAATATAATAAATCTGATAGTGATGGTATCGATATGTTTTCCGTTTTACTTTTCAAATAAAATTTTTTTACATAAGAGGAGTAAGTACATGTTTGTATAATTATATGTATGTGCGAAGTAAATTTATGTCCGTTTTGACTATCGAAATATTGAGAAATGGTAAAACGATTTTTTTATATAACGCACAATTTTAATTTAAACCTTTTCAATTTAACAACATGATAAATACTGTAATTTATTTTAAAATTGGTAGTTTGAAGTGAAATTTTCAAAAAATCACTATTTCATTATACAATTAATTTAAAAAATGTTACGCACTTTTAGAACCTATAAAACACGAAATTACATAATTATTGGAAATATTTTTATTTAATGAGTACCTACATCAACTAGTGAACTCTCAGTGTTCTTCTTTTTTCAAATTAGGCAATAACTATGAGTAAAAAATTGTATAAAATCTCTGATTTTTGTTTTCTTTATTGAAGCAGGATGCAGCACTTCCTTGATTGAATAACTTTATTGCAAATTAAAAAATTAAAAGTCCTTTTATATCTATATTTTATATTAATAAATTGTTTTTACAAATATATTCTCGTAACTTCCTGTAGAATAGGCAGTGCCTATAAGTTCGTTCGTCAATTCTTAATAGTTTTATGACACATTGCAATATGACACAATTTGGGAATACCGTACAATGTATTCCCGTTATTTCTTTATAAGCATATTGCTGATTGCATAAAAATTAGCAAGATCTACTCTTAAAAATTATAGCTAACTTTACTTTTAACCTTTCAATCATATTTAAAGTGCATATTGAGAGTATATCCCCAGGTCGATCAGAATTTTTTAGTACAACTTTCTTTGTGGAATTTGTATTTTTAAAGTTTTTGTTTTTGAATCAAACGTGCCTGGACAATTAAGTAATTTTTCTTCACATATGAAATAGCTTTTCATTTAGAAATATCAAGGTGACCAAGAAAGTCTTTCAAGAATAAATTCTTACAAATTATTAACAATTTTCAAAAATAACAATTTTCAATTTTTTTAGTTTTCTAATAAACTATGGCAGAAATAAGCGAGGAATATGAAAAATCTAAAAACTAGTTTCGATACTGGCCTCACTGAAAAAATGCTATTATACAGTGTGTACAAGAAAGATTGCTTGATATGGGAAAAATAGATTAGTGGAAAATGTGACTCTGGCTTAAGTATTGGTTTTTATGCTTTCTGATAATTTACACATAAGCGTTAAGTATTAAATCAAAAGTATTTGATAAGAAGCCTGTTTTTTATTTTTTTTATTTTTTATATAAAATATGACACTGAAAGAATATTACTTGACTACATTTTAATTTGCAATACAACCATTGACATCAAAATCTTCATATAAAGCCAATACCTAGAAATTAATTTGACAAATAGGAGCTAAAATTTATTTAGGTTATCAACTTTCAGAAATCTTAAATTCACTACAAATTTTTCAGAATAATAATTTTCAACTACAAATTAATTTAATTATTCTTGTATAATAATCTTTTTATAAAATAACAATAAGAACGTCTAAACACAAAAGTCATAAGTCAACAAAAGCCTAGATATAAACCTTGGTGACTTTTGAGAAATAATACTGAAAATTTAAAACTATTAATGTCTTCAAAAGTGTCCGTAAAACTAATGAATGAGAAAAAGGCAAGTACGTAATAACCGGTATCAACTTTAAACAAGCTATAAAATTTATACCCTTGACCGACAAACGTTATATAATCTCTATACTAATTATTTTGGTGAAGAAAGCTCGGTCTCGCGTGTAAAATCTGCCATTGTTCAAAAAATTATAAAATGAAGATAAAAACTTAGGCAGTACTAGGTAAACTTTAAATGTGAAATGTTTATGGAATCCTGATTTCCGCCATTTTTTCATGAGATTATCATAGATGATAAAAAAAGTTTTCCATTGCTGTATAGAAACCTAAGTTAGCAAAAAGTTTGTGAACTTTTTCCCATTTGCATTTTAAATTTAATAAATGCATCATATACTTTTGGTTTTTTGACGATTTTCGTGTTGAAATTTAATAATAAAACTATTATGTAAGATTTAAAAAAAGCCTAATTTGAATAACAATTTATTGTCATGAAATTAAACTTTTTTCCCATTAATATAAATGAATCCTGCATATTACATAATTATTTAAATTAGTAAAACGAATATAAAAGTTATTGTTATATGCGATTTATTCAATTCGTACAGCTATATGACTTCACTATGACACATTGTGCACCCATGCAGGTTGTTCCATTTAAATTAACTCACTTACGAAATAAATATTGAAAATGTCCAACAAATATTTCAAAAATAAAATGTATAAATACAGCGTGATCAAGAATGACTGATTCTGTTGGTATTGAAAAAATAACTAGTGGAATTGGTACTATTGACTCAAATAACATCAAGGGCATTGGCGCGCACATCTTACTGTCAACTTTTGACAATCTTGACAATTCCAACATAACAATACTTCACCATAACATAACCTTAGATTTTGTAAACTGACATTTTTAATAATGACAATCAGGTTTGCAAATCATATCACAAAAAAAATTCCTAATTTCGCAACTGTTTTAATACCAACAGATTCAGTTATTCCTGATCACGCTGTATTAATTTTAGGAGGGGCAAATATTTTAGTTTTTTACGCTTATACGCACGAACCTAACCTACATTTTATTGCTTCTTGCGATTCTACTTTTACAGTTTAAAGCCGGATAATAGTTTCCAAATTTTTTTTGCAAGATCTAGGCATCAAATTAAAAAAAAAATCTGATGTATTTTCTTGATGGGCATGCGATCATCACCATATTTATTAAACACTAACCTCTAAAGTACCTAAGCAAGTCTTACTTTGTCGAAGATTCTATAGGAAACTTGCACATTAGAGTCAGTTTGTATTTAAATATATAAAGTTATCGATGCTACTAAGCTGCTGGCCAATTGAAACGTACCAAGCGAATTTTTAGGTTGCATAATAATTATGCTGCCATTTTGAAAGCAAATGTCATCATGTGATATGTCGATAAAAAGGTCATTGTAAGTAGAATCTAATTCTTACGGAAAAAAATATACAGGGTTGTATAAAAAATTGAAAAGTTAGTAGGTGGCCCTTCCGGTGAAACAGATTGTTTTAAACGCCAAAATGATTATTCCTTTCAACAATCAAACCATGCCAAATTTCAAATTAATACAGTTAAATGTAACAAAATGGTGGGGGTTGTAAAACGATTTCGTAGCCACCCGGTATACACGAATATGAGCAAATTTTTGAAAAAGTGAAAAACCCGTTTCGAGGATATAAGTCACCTAAACCAATAGTGAACATAAACTAACTAAATTCCATTCTATTCCATTAAGAAAATAGCCTCAAGAAATGAATTAAAAAATTTACCAATTAACGAACATGTACCGATTTTTGATAAGCCACTGGTTACCAATAAATTAATGAAAGTACAAAAGTGTACTTTTTATAAGAAAGCCATTCATAAGGTATTATAATCAACTACAGAGATTGGTTCTTACAAAACACAATACGGCCGAACGACAAAAAACAAAAAAAATCAAATTTTCAGCAAAAATTCGGTATCTTATAAAATAACAGGGATATCAAAATTTTGAGAAACAGGTTGTTTTCCCATTAAAAGAACTAAAAAAATCTACATCAAAAAAATATAAACAAATTTTTGTGGAATCACGGTAGTTATAAAATTTGACAAAAAAAAGAAGACTTTCTTTCATACCCTGTAGATAGTAATGTACTTCAAAGTAAAAAAATCGGGTAACACTATCGTTTTCTCAATTAAATTATCTCTGAAATCCTGAAAACCGCTTGTTGATGTCTTTTCTATTTTTCAAAATATTTGACTTTAAATTCAACCTAAAAATTCGCTTGGTACGTTTCAGTTGGCCAGCAGTTTAGTTCCCGCTAAAAACATTTACATATAAAAAGGAAGAACTTGTTGAATTTTCCGCACTTATTCAAAATATGAGAAAAATTATGATTACTTCGTACAATAAAGTAAATTACTAAATTATATTTACATAAAACTTTACAGTAAATTCAACCTACATAGGTGTACTTTATTTTTTAAGACAATACTTCCCTATAAGCAATTAAATTGTCTAAAATTTTCATGAAGTAATCTCTACACTTAACCTCATTACTTATGAAAATATTTTGAAACAATTATTTTTACAGACGTGACGGGGTTATGTCATATACTTGTTCTTTTAACTACTTCAACTATTGCACTTGTAAAGATTTCATGGTCGAATTACTACACTCAGTAAGATTCATATAATTTGTAAGCGCCAATCTAAATAATTCGCTCAGAATCCCCATATTTAACCGGCTAACAAACTACTTTCTCCATATCACCTTTAGGTTCAAAATTTTTCAGAAATGCATTAAGATAGTTTTATTTGTCATAATACACTTTGGGAATTCCAAAATCGGACGATCTGCATTTTTTTATGTAACATCTTGAGTTACGTAAGAAATGAATAAAGAAAAATGGTAATTAACATAAATTTCTGCATATTTATTATTAATTCAGAAATAATACAATCTGCATGATTTAATTAAATTATGTTCTTGCAACATTATTAATTTATTTTTTACGGACGAGATATTTTATCCAAATAGTAAAAAATCTTGATTAAACATTATGTTTAGGTAATTATGTATCTAATTAAGTTTCTTACCGTTGTTGTATCTCTTAACACTGCGTTGAAACTGTTCTGAGAGAATATACATCGGATGAGTGTCCACATATAAATTATGACCATTAATAAAACAGTCAAAATGTCCATTTTTGCACAACGTTTCCTGTATCACTTCGGGCACTGCATGTTCACTGCCACTTACTCATTTTCTTGTGTAAGGTATCATGGATAGATTCAGGATTCACTTTGTATCTGCTTGTATCCCTTGCTACATCACAACTGCCTATAAGTAAACAAATATTGAAATTTTTAACTATAGGTTAAAGATACGTGAAAATCTTAAGTAACACAATATGATGATGAAAAAAGTTTTAAACAATATTTTTTAGCAATTATTGGCCAATTTTAATGCTGTGGATTGCCTAATAATACGTATTTTTTCATACCACACACTAGGTCATAGGTAGGCCAATATTTCCAGCTAAATTTATGATATGGAAAAAAACCAAAATTTAACATTTACCTACTCTATGCAAACTTTCAAATAAATTGAGATCATGCAACGAATCAACATTCAACTTGAATGCAATCTTTTTAGGCTATTATGAAATTATCTATAAAAATACCGAATCAATAATATAATGAAGAATTATATTAATGGTAATGTCTTTATTGTTACTTAACGTTGTCTGTATAATAAGGTAATAAGCACGTGTTGAAAATTGTAATTTAATTGTTGCGTGGATATCATCTTAGAAGCTATTGAGTTAGTGCTGATATAAAAGCAATTAAGTTCAAGAGAATAAATATGAATTGGCTGCTCATTTACATTTAGTTAGTTATTGTTTGAATATATTCATTACAGACAAATAGTATTCGATTTTTAACGTTATTTGTAATTGCCTCATAAATGATGCATGTAGTCCTAATATGTAATAATTGAGTAAGTATTATTACATAAAAATAATACCTAAGTACATTATACAATGGTAAATTATATACCGCATGAAGTATGTACCAGTGAAATAAAGTCAATATTAGTCAAATAGTGAACTTCACCAAAATACATACCACATAAGTATTATAATAATTTATTATGTATAAAATACAGGACAAGTAAATAAATCAACAAGAAGGTGATAACATGCATGAGCGTTCATACGTTTTTTTAGGTTTCGACACAAAATTTATGGATTTTAAAGAGAAGATTAAGAGTGACCAACTTATATTGTTATTTATAGTGGTCAATTCTGTTATTTTATATTTTTACTTTCTTATAAAATAAGAGGTACTTATTGTAATCGTGACTTTTTGCACATGTTTTGCAATAATGGCTATCATCTGGTTTTATCCACGATGCAACGACAAAATTGTTTAAAATATTGGCATGGAAAAAATGTTTAAACAAATAGATATCTCTTAAAAGTTATGATAAAAATGGCTCTGCCATATTTTCCCTCTCCCAATTGCTTATCGAGATATTTCAACGATTAAAAGGGACCAACTCAACTTCAGTTATACATGCATAATAATTAGGAGCAAAAAACTCGGGAGGTGATTCTACTTGAAAAATTAATGTGACAAGTTTCTATAACATTTTTCCGAAAGCTCATTAATCTTGGGGTTACAGGGTCCCGATTCGTTTCAATTTCACTAATGTTTATTTGTATTCTTGCACCAAAATTGAGGTAAATCCCCCAGTGTCAAAGAGTCGAAACTGACGTTGATCTTTGGATAAAGACTCATAACTTTTTTGTTAGATCCTTTTTCTAAATTTTGATGACGCCCCATTGAAGAGCATCCAAAAATCTTCAAAAAATATCCTCTTACTGCATCACGATAAAACAAGTCGTTTTCGAGAAAAACGCCTTAAAAGAATACCAACTAACTACAGCTCATTTTCAAGATTAACTTAAACCGAAGCGCGTTTTTCTCGAAAACTACTCGTTTTATCGATATTCAACAAGAGGATCTTTTTTGAAGGTTTTTCGATGCTCTTCAATCGGGCATCATCAAAATTTAGAAAAAAGTTATTGGAAAAAATTGATTAAAAATAAAAATTTGTAACCCCAATATAAATGAGCTTTTGGAAAAATGTTATAGGAACTTGTCACATTAACTTTTCGAGTAGAATCACTACCTGAGTTTTTTGCACTTAATTTCCGAACACATTGTATAAAGTATCTCTGTAAACAAAATTGTGATATGAAAATATATGAGGACTATTTTTGTTCATATTTACAAGCCGCAATTTTTCGTTAATATAAAATAAAATATTCAAAATAGAAATATGTTTGAATTTTTTTCGTCAATTCCAAGTAAAAAACTTTTTGCGATACAATAATTTGCATTTAAAAAAACTATTTAATACTTTCGATACAGGCAAGGTGGTCGTTAAATTATAGCTGTTTCAAAAAATTTTTGAAAAAAGATATATTTTATATAACCAGTAGAATATAACTAGTAGAAGGGCTAATTTTTGCCCCAATTACATGTTTCAGCTGCCTGAAAATGATCATTTTCAGTTATACTATTATTCAGCCTTTTTGGAAATTAAAAAAATTATTATCGAATGAAACTTTATATCACAAAATCTTACACGGTTAGAAACAAAGTTCATAGAGCCTTTTCTTCCAAAAATAGAAGCCAATGATCAGGTCCCAAAATTTTTAAACGTCGTTGATTACAAATCCGGGCAGGGCTAGATCTAAATAGTATATTATATTATGTATTGTGCTTTATGTTTGGATTGAATCCACTATTCTATATTCGATCAATAAATAATATATCTACCAGTAAAAATTATTCCGAGGTTTCATGATCATTCATATGCCCAAAATGTTAGAAAAAAATTTTACGTACAAAATCTAGTAAATAATAGGCGTGCATATTTAAATTTAATTAGCTATTACTATTTTAGATTCAAACTGCTCTTTTTCCAGTTGTTGTATTCGAAATTTGAAACAGACTTGCGCACACGATAGCAAACAATAATTAATGTTCAATGTTAAATTATTAAAATTTTATGTCAAAGTTCATCTCCTTTGTAAATTTCTGTGGCGTATATGTCAGGATATGAATGGATATAAATCCAGGGGTATTAAGTCTGGAGATCTTGGTGGTCTTTCCCGACCAGAGCAGTCTTTTTTAAACCGTTGATTTTAATAATTCATCATCGTATACCAAAGGGGAGTAGTTTTAAATGCCACTAAATATATTTTTTGCACGTAAAATTTTTTTGAATTAAAATGAGAATTTTGAAAATGTCATATCGTGGAAAGGACTGACAATGACTATCGGGATTTGGGTGTTATTAGATTCTTTTCATGTCATTGCCTTCTCGTAAAGTGAATAGTTTTTTATAAACACCCTGCATAGGTAATTGAAATCTAATAAATAAGTCTATTATTAACCAGTAGTTTTGTTTTATAATTTGTAATTTAATGTACTACACTTTTTGTTATAATTCTGAAAGGTATTGCCGTAAATAAATGATTTGACCTGAAAATTAAGGTTGTGTTCAAAATATGGTTTGCAACTTTTGCGTTAATCAAAACAAATAAAAATGAGTAAAAATATTTTCTTCTTATTTCTACTATACGAGTATAAAGTATATTTCAATAATATACATATATGAATTATGTTCTCAAAAACTTAATGAAATATACTAAAATAACATAAATGGATATTTTTTTCAACTTTCCACTAATTATCAGGAATAATTTCGGATTTATTATCAAAATATTATAATAAATTTTCAACGCCTCATAAAAATAAATTGCTACTTGAAGTACTTTTGTTTAAATTGATGGCTATTTATGAAAAATATTGTGCTACTCGTATAAATCATATTTTAATATCAGCAGATTATTTACTCACTTTTGAAATTATGTGTTAGAAACAAACATTATGAATGCTAATTCTGTTCTTTAATTATGAAGCACAAAGTTAGTTGTCACCACTTAATTAAACACACTTTGTCACATCACGTGTATACGCACTTGTATTACTTGTGTCCAAGATTTAAATTATCACCAAGGTATATTTTTAGGTTTGTGGGGGGCTGAAGTCACCAAGTGGGGTTTTCTAACCCATAAGTTCTTAGTACCACATTTTGTTGGATCCGCAAAGTATGAACTTTCACTTATAAAAGGGATGTAGTAATATTATTATTGTTCACACAAAATCCATTGTATACTGTCAATATGTTTGAATTTTCTTTTTAATTGGTCAATAAAACGATTTAGGTGTTTAAATACATTAAATATAAAAACTTGTGCAATTTTTAATCAGCCACTTATAGATATTGATTTAGAGAATTGTTGAAACTACCTACTTTTAAATATACTATTGCTAAATATTACTTTTTACTCTGAATAATTTGGAACAACTGTTACAGGACATAAGGGTAATGTATTATTTAGTTATAATATTATACATATAATAATCTTGATGACGATTAGGTGCTTTGTTATAAAACAAATAGTATAATGTTGAAATTGAAACTGTATAATTTTACATTCATTATTTTTATAGTCAATTTAATATTTTTAAGAGAGCTGGTTTAATCAGATTTAAAAGTTTCAAAATCTGAATGGTCAATTAAAAGTTTAAATTTTAGTAATTATAACTTTATAACATTCGCAGTCTTATATACTACCACGTACCATGTTACATAAAAACCAAAAGTGGAAGAGGTAAATGAAAATGCAAAATAGTTTTATAATTTTTATACAAAAAACCTTTTATATATCTCGTGATCTTATACATTATTATTACTAATTTTTCTGTATAATTAGTTTCAAAAACATTAATTAAGTAGGTACAGTGAGCATTTTGTATGTTCAGTTGCCTATCTTCAAACAACAATTTAAATTAAATACAGACAAGAAATAAATATTATGCCCATTGTATTTGTTTTAATCAACTATTTCTTCTGGTAAATAAATATGGAAAAGCTGCTGATGGACATTTGAAAACTTCAAATAACAATGTCGCTCTTGTTGTTTTATTTCCAACAGGCTCCAGCATATTATTCCAAATTGAATTAACCACTGAAACAAACAACGAAATAGAAAAAGTTAATTATAAACCACATTCTTGCTACTAACTCATTGCACTGCCTTTCTGGCTAAAATGAAAGCAGTCTTCTGAAAGAAATGTATAGTCTGTTCCACCATTCGGCGTCAATGGAAAATTAAGATTTCTGGGAAATGGTTGTACGACAACTGTAAAATTATCTCTATCGAACTCGGGTAAATTGGCAACTTCCACTTCGACATCTTGCCATTTCCTCATAAGGTCAATGTATCTTTGACGATTTTTTTTAAAGTGTTCTCCTATTAAACACGGACAAACAAACAATTGATTTATGTAGCATCTCAGGGGACGATTAATGAAATCGATTAAAATTTTTAAATCTGCAAAAATTAAATATGTTACTTATTATGATTAGGTACTTAGAATTGTAAAACTAACTTGGTGCTAATATTAGGCTTACAAACAATCTTGGTACATTGTCTCTTAATATCCTTAAAGTTCTGATTAAATCTTTTCTATGGCTTTGTAACACCTCCTCCATACTTTGGTAGCAAATGTTGACGCAAAAATCGTTAGGACCAATCATCATAGACACCAGCTGAAAGATAAGGAAGAATATTTTAAATCGTATTATTTATAGTCCTCGTACATAAACTCGAACATATAACAAATAGAACTGTTGTCAGAGAAACTTTTGTTTGAAATTAGATTAATGCTGAAAGCAAGAAATTTGGAAGAAGTTTCGACATACCGATATGTTTGGAAGACTCTTAAAAACTAATTGAGTTACATAGGACTCTATATAGTTTATCTTGCCATAAGAATAAAAAATAAATTATTCAATAATGTTCACTTCTGTTGGATATCTAAAACAGAAAAACATTGAACATTATTGTTGTGTGCGTCCAGATATCGCTATTTTAATATAATTATAATTTGAACGTTTATAAGGCATTACATCCTTTTTTAATTATTGGAAATTTCAGTAAGTATTTTTATCAAAATTTCGCATAAACCTAACAAATAACTATTCTCGAAAAATACCATTTACTGCGCGAAAAACGAGATAATTATAAGGGCATTAGTGGTAATCTGAAGGAAACTTTAGAAAAACCAAGTAATCTGTAGAGATTTCTTCCTTAAGAAATTTAAGTATAAAATTTGGAGGTAATCTGTATAATCCCAGCCTACTTACTACCACTTCAAGAAAGTGTAAATTGAATTCTGAACAACTTTTCTCGACATATTCAACTCTATACCGCAAATTAAAAATTATACTTAATTGACCCTATTCGCGTTGACCTTAAGTTCATGAGGTATGTCAAAACATTCACATCATGAAATTGAAGGACTATGAACAAAAAATTCAAGTCGCTACTCTTAAAAATAACGAAAATAGCATTAGTTCATTATTAAAGATTTTTGAATCTCCTACCATCCATATACTCTATTCATTATATGTATAGTTATTTAATTATATTCTGTAGTTATGAGAAATAATCATTTTATACTGTAACATTTTTTGAAAAATAATGGTATGTAAAATTTCAGAAGTTTTTGTAAAAAAGCTGAAGAGATCCTCATGTAAAGTAGACGACTTCTGGTGGTGCTCTCAGTGGTGCCATATCCACCAAATTTGAAGCGATATTTAAAACATTATTCAAAATATTATGAAATTTCATTAAAATGTCAATGATTTTTTAGAGTTAATGCGGATTATACAGGCATATACATACAAAAATATGTTTAGTCATTCTCAAAATATGTAAATTCATACAAAATGAATTAATGTTCATTTTACATCAAAATGTATAGGGTGGTTGAAATTTGAAGGACACTGCAACGGTCTCTCTTACTTTCGAACCAATTAAGACAATATCCTGAATAGAAGTAAATAAGTCGTATTTTAATTAGCTCTCATTCTGTGAGTTTATAGCGTTATAAAAGCTTTTATTCAATATTTGTAGGCTCATTTAATTTATACAATCAAAAAAATAAACTCAAAAATCGAACAAGTTATGGAACTTAAGTATCTGGGAACAGTACTAACCAGTCATGGGGAATTTGAGACAGAAGTAAAATACAAATAGAGTTGCAGGATGCCTAAACGACACGGTTTGGAGAAAAACAAAAACCTACGGAAAATAATGAAAACCCAAATCTATAAAACAGTCATTCGACCAATCATGACCTATACCACGAAAACACGACCAGACACAACTAAAACAAAAAGAATCACAGAGACAGCATCAGAGATGAGAATCCTCAGACGCATCGGAGGGAAAACTCTCAGAGATAGAACTAGAAACTTACATACCAGACAAGCGTCCAGAGAGAAAACCATCAACGAGTGGACAAAAATACGGAAATTGGAGTGGAATGACCACTACAGCAGAATGGATGATAACAGAATAGTCAGAGTAGCTAAAGATCATTCCCCATGAAAACGCCGAAACGACAACATAATAGAGGCAAACTGAAGAAAAACATGCAGAAGAAGAAGAAGAATCTGAAAAATTCTCCAGGTCCATTCTATGAAAATTCTTGTTAAGGATGAAACATGAAACTAAAACCCTAAAAGTTGGATCTTCAGAGATCTTAAATTTTGAAGTGAGAAATGGATACCCTTATTTAGGATTTAGTTTTTGATGATTGTAAAAGTTGAGATCCGTTTAGATCTTAAACATATTTCCAATAAACTCACATTAAAACGAGAAAAAAGATATCCTGAATCTTTATTGGTATAAACTGATTTTAGAAAGTTCTAGTCAATTTACCTCTTGAATTATTAAGAAAAATTCAATTTTGAGTAACAATATTTAAATATTGTAAATGGCAAAATTTGAAAAATGACAAAGTTGAAATAAAATACCCTGCAATTATAACAAGAACTTGAAAATCAAACGAATATTTTTAGGAAGCAAATTTACCTTTACAGTACTCTGTCTCTATGCCTACTTAAATCTAAATAATTCTTTTTGTATAATTTACATAAGGTATATAAATTATTTATAAATAATTTATATCAATATTTTTTTCATGTCGCAGTATATAGGTAAGTGGAAAACCATGAAATGGGTGACATTTCTTTAAGAATCTAGATTACCTACTTAATTATATTGCTTATTTTAAATATACGAGTATATTTATCAATCATAAATTTTATTATTTTTTAATAATTAATCATAGTTAACCGATACTTTTTGTTTGTTATAGTTTACAACAAATATTTTGATTTCAATTAAAGCATGAGTGTTTTACTTAAGTGTTATTAATTCATTTCTAACGTAAATTATGAAACAATATGGTTTTGTTTAAACTAACAAATGTTACTTACACAAATAAAACCTAAACTTCAGTATAGGTAGGTGCAGAATGAAATTCAATTTGAAATGACTATTCATATTACAGAAATGTAATAACTCGCTTCACATCAAAAGTTATTTGAAAAAATTATTCATAATATCACATCATTAACAAAAATGATCACAATTTTCTATTATGAATCTATTTTAGGTAACTTCTAGGATAGTGAATCTACACTGTGTATAATTAGTCATAATTATCAGAAAAACAAACCAACAATATCTTTTCAGTCTTCTTTCAGATATTTTTTTAGTTTCTAAATGAATGGATACATAACAAATTTATTTTTATGATTTCGTCATAAGCAATCGATAATAATTGATTTGTTTCTAGGATATATGATAGCAAATGAGAGGTTTTTAAATTAATGTTTCAGATATTTTTCCTTACTTTCCAATGGTTTGCAAAATCAACTTTCGGATGACTTTTGAAACGCTTCACCAATATATTTGCCATATTTGGTACATCTCTTGACATGGCTGCTGTGTCAGCCACATTAAACTGTGATTCTTCCTGGATGGTTAAAGCAGCTTTTCTAGCATAGCCCACTAAATTTGGATTAAATATTTTTATTATATTTGGTATTGTAAGAGTGTCACGCCAGTTTCCGCTTCCTCCTAAAATACAGAAAAAGGCACTTAGACAGGATTCTGGTACTTAATACACAGTGAATTTTTTTAAGAATGCGACATAGGGATTTACATGTTATAAAGTTTAATTCGTCTTAATAGTTTTTCTATTTCGGTTTAGTAAATGTTTTTTTGCATACCTTTAGATTACATTTTTTACAAGTTATAATAGTATTTAAAATGTAAAAAGTGAAAATATTGTAAATAAAAAGCAAAATAACTATATGTATAGGTAAGTAACTTGAGGTCATTTCCAAAAATTTTTCTTGTCAGTAAGTTAAAAATTTTAATGCGGAATTGAGCAAAATAAACTAATTATTTTTCATTTAATTAAAATAACTTCACATCGGGAGGGGTGCACAAAATATTTAAACTTCCAGGTTAGACATTTTTTACAGTGTCTACATCACAAAATAGAATGTGAGTTTACCAACTAAAAGAATGCGAATTTTGGTTACTTGCATATTTTGAGAAATTTTTCGGAATATAGTAAATTTTAAGTAATACAGCACGTACTTTAAGACCCTCCTTTAGTTACGCCAGTGCTGCGTTCATTTAAAAAACTATTAGAACTTGTAAAAACTAGTAGTGCAACGAAAATAATCAACACGAGAGTTCATGTTATTAGTTATTACCATAAAAAAGTCTCTGCATACAATTTTAACTACTGTGCAGACACTAATATCAGATAAATTGCCACAGATACAATTCTTTTAATAATTGCGTATGACACGTTATTTGCACATTAAGGTTTTATTTTTAAACTGCTTTATGATATACTGTTTTACTATTTACCTGACGTAGGAGCTAATCCTCGATTTTCAAAATACACTTCTCTGATATTTTTTGCAGTTAATCCAACACCAGCTGACAGACTGTCACCCATAGCACCAATTACATCAATATCACCTGGACGTAATTTATGGACTGTGGTGGGTATTTGAGCACTTCTTGAATCGTTTAAGGTACAGAAAAATGGCACATTTCCATCAATTATTGGTTGCAGTTTCTAAAATTAAACAAAGACAGAAGTAGTTGGAGTTCTTTACAAATATCAGTTGAAAATCGATATAAAAGCTAATCACTAATCATGTGAATCTTATTCGTGTTAGTAGAGGATTAATTTTTATAAACTAATAGATGAGTAAATAAAATGAGTTTTTAGGTTTTTCTGTTATTCCGCTCATAATATCCTGGTACAGAAATGATTATTACAGTTGTAGACAAATTAGGGAGTAGCCCTTCTCACACAATCACATCATGTAACCTAACCTAACATAACCTGAAATTTCTCTATGAATTTTGATGAAAATATAGTTAAGTAAATAAATTAATATTAGAAATTGGCTAATGAACTAAATAGAATTTAGCAAGGAATGCAAACGTTCGTACGCAATAGCGAGATATTCAATCTGTTTAATGGTAAAGATAAGGAAAAAAATGTTAGCTTAAATTGGTATTATCGAAATATAAAAAGTTTGAAATATCAATACCGAGTAAACTCTAAATATATAAATTACCTTTACCAGACTCTGTTTTGCATACAGATGTAGAGAGTTTTAAAACATACTTATGTGAAATAATAATTTACTCACATTTCGCTCTCTTAAAATCTCCAGATTGTGATCCTTTTCTATAGTGTCCTGTATTCTTCCAAATTTCCTTAACCGCCATCGTCGCCAGTTTTGCAAACGTCCAGGTCGCGTTGCACTCAGAATTTGTTCACGACTGCTGCAAACATAAATTATCAATATTGAAGCTAAACAACACAGTATTTGATTCATTTTGTGAGAAATATATGGTTGCTAAATAGTTAGCTACCAGTTTGTACTGACATGCAATTCACTTACGGCTATAAGACAAGTTAACGTTGTGTTGCGGTGTGTTGAAACTTTTTTTTAAATCACATATCTAATCTCCTACCTTTTCAATACGCACGACTTTATGAAAGTAGGTACAATATCTCTTTGATTATATGCGAGCTTAAGAAATGATCAACTCTGAAGAATACAAACAATACCAATTATGGTTTAGTGGTTAGTGATGAAACTTGTGAGTGCGTTGAATTCAGTATTGGGGGGTTTAGTTAATAGTTAGTATCATCGTAAATTAATACTATTTGGACACAAATCAAAGAGGAGAACTAAAACACTTGTGTACTTATTTAACATAAATTTGACATTAAGATTCGGTTACGTCTGCATAACCTTGGCTTCCTTTTAAACTTTATGTGTCTGCATTCTACAAATTATTTACACATTATTATGTAGGAATATGATTAACTTTTTTTAAATCTTATTACATTTTATGTCATCGATTTCGGTACTTTTAGAGAAAACACTTGCCACATTGTTTATATGAAAGAGAATGTTATTTAGGTTCATATTTTTATTGTATTAATCTATTATTAATAATTTCATTGGCTGCTATTTCGTTTACTGAACATTTCAAGCGTGAACTTGCTTATTTATCACCGTAACAATTAAAGTAAATAAGAATTTAGCAAACTAAAATAATAATTCGTAAGTAGAGCGCGGACGTCAGGTTATCATTCCAGAGATGGATTATTTGTTCCAATGTATAAAACAAAATTATTCTAATAGGAAACGTACCTTTCTATTAAGGGAACGTCACTACTTATCTTAAACTAGTGTTTGATTAAACTTTGCAGTATAAAAATGGTAAATTGCATCTTCACTTTATAAAAAATTGGCAGTTCGATTTTTTAGAGCCACAGGAATAAATTATAATTCTTTCGAACAAATTAACTTTTTGAAATTCGAAATGTGAAAATATTTCTTGTATTTGTTTTGACCAAATTTCCTAACAGGGTTATAGCAGCTGGTAATTTTCAATTAATTTTCATTGCACGTCTTACACTGGATGCTCTAAAAAATATTCTTTTAAATCCAAAGTTTATGAAAATAGATGGAGAAATTTGGGAAATATCTTTGCATTATTAACACCAACCTCAAACCCTTCTTAGATTGAATTATCGATTATCTTCTAATTAGTAATAAGACAAAACACTCTGCTTATACGAGCCCTAACAACTAAATGTTCGGACAAAAGTAAATTTTTGAAGTATGAAAGGAGAACTGGAAATTTTACGCAAATAATTAGTAAACACCGAACAATACAATAAGATAAAGCCTTAATAACAAAATTAGGCATGGATAAAATTGTTTATTGGATTTAACAATATTTTAACCTTAATAATTAGCAAATTTTACAAAATGAATTTGCAACTAAATGTTGGGATAATTTTTAATTTAGGACCATTAATAAGAGGTTACGTCTCCTTTTGCTTTAATAGCTGCCTGTATTCTAGCAGGCATTGTATTTATGAAATTTTGGTACAATTCTGGCATGAAACTGTCCCAAATTTCTTCTATTCTATTTGACAATGGTTCTTGGTAAATTAATGCGTAGAATACGTATAATTTTATGCCAAAGAGTTTCAATGACATTTAAGTCCGGACTGGATGAGGGCCATGAAAGCACCTTTATGTCGTTTTCCCCAAGTTCCAAAACTGTGATTTTTTAAAATCAGTCGTTTGAAAATTACGTCACATTTTCCAAATGCAATTTTAAAGCTACAAAATATGCCCAAAATCACCAAATAAAGACTTGGGGATTTTTTGTACATAAAACCAGCTTTGCAATAAAGTAAATTTTACCAAAATCCAACCGGTGGTTCCAAAACTGTGATTATTTTAATGTAGGTAGCACCCTAAAAAAAACACGTTTTTTAAAAAGTGAACTGTGGAACTCGAAAAAAATGCAAAAAAAATCATATTAACATTTCAGGACTTTTTCAATATAGTACGATTATTGAGCTTTGATTTAAATGTTTTTTGACATAAATTTCAACCAGCGGTTTCAAAACTGTGATTCTTTAAAACAGGTACTAGAAAATTTTATCATTTTTAAAAGTGCAACTTTGAAACTCCGATAAATGCCTAAAATCACAAAATAAAAACTTGTGTAACTTTTTTGTAAAGAAAACCAACATCCAGCTTTGTAATAAAGTAAATTTTATCAAAATCCGACTACTAGATCCAACGTTTTGAAAATAATAATTCGTTGTTTCTACAATTTTCCCATCCTGCTGGGTTAAAGTACCACAGTTTTGGAACCCCTAAGCGGAAATTACGAAATTTACGTTTTTATATAACTAAATGTTGGCATTATAACAGAAAAAACCATCAATATTATGGAAGTTAATTTAGATAACTTTTGCGAGTATAGAAAAACGACAATCAAATTTGCTTTTGTCCGAACATTTAGTTGTTAGGGCTCGTAGTTATATAAAAAAAAATTGTGTTTTCATTCAGATCTTCAAAAACAAATATTTAGTATAATCTTATAATCTTAAGGAGTATATCAGAATCAGATATACTTCTTGTTTATTTATGTTGGATTTATATCCGGAGTGTTTGCCCGTCAGCGAGGATACCCCAATCTAAGGTACCAATTCAGCTTTTTACTCCATATTTATGCTCTAAAGCCAAAATCAAACCAAAAGTACGATGACATCGTACAGGCATGTATCTGATGTGCCTTACTTAGTTAATTTCTGGTCAAAGACCTACTTTACACAATCGCCAGTCAACAATCCTTTCACTAATAATCAGCTGTTGTATTTCCAAATGCCTGTTTTTGATTTCGACAACAATTTAAGAAAACTTGTGATCTGTATTGAGTCGTATTATTCAATGTCCTTTAATATATTCAATTAATTGTACGGGAAGTTAATATTACTTTCTTCTAGAGTAAATATTTTCGATTTAACTCCCACTAAGGTTGCGTCTATATGAACGTGAAATTTTAGCACCTGCTAATTATTGTCTCTTTTCAATTCGCTGTTTAGCAGGTCTTAGAATTTAATCTTTTGGTTACAGAGCGACCCTAATATAAGTTTAAAAACTAAATACCAAAACTAAATTTACGAGTACAACATGTGGTCCGAATACTAAAGAAAGTTTTTGTAATTATGAAAAAACTATTAGTTCTAAAATATTTAATATGAATATGAAATATACATTTTTATTAATTAAACTACATTCTAGCACATCTTTTAAGTTGTAGAGAAACATATTTCTCCTAACTAAATAAGTATTCGCAACAACTCCTTGTATTATCCTTAAATAACCCTGGGGGTTAGGCCCATAATATGGGCAACTACAAAAATTAAACCGACTAAGAACCGAAACTTCACAAAGCATTTTCCTTAGTGTAAAGTTAAGGGAGTCTTTCTTTGTTATCTTATGTAAGTTTAAGATTAAGATGGGCATTGCATATACACGAAAGCTTTAGAACGCTTAATTTTCATTAAGTAGATGTAACATCATAAAAGACAGTTTAATAAAAAAATAACTTTTGGTGGTATACCGAATTATGTAGAGTATTAAAAAGGAAAATAATTAAAATAGATAGGAAAAATATCTATTAGACATTCGTTTCTTTAAAAAAATAGGTAAGATTTCATCTAAAAGACTAAAAGCACCTAGATGTTATTATGTAATAGTTTGATAAGCCAAGTAATGTGTAAAAGAATATGTTTATCATTAATTTAAACCTTTTCATTACCATCTTCAACCATTCCGCTCAGATGTTCTCTTACTTGTTAGAGTCTTATTTTATTCGAGTTTTTATAACCAGCGATCCGGCGTAAATAACTATTATTAACTTATTACGTAAATATGTCTTTGATACTTATTATCTGGTTATACATGATGTACCAAAAAACACCCATCTACCATATAATTATGTATCTATTTTAAAATAAATTCCAGTGATAAAATTATAAAATTTATTTACATTATGTAAAAACATAAATACAAAAATATAACAGGCAAGTATGGCACAAATTTAAAAACAATAAAATAAAAGAAAATTCTTAATTTTACGAAACATGTATTGTAATTCTAGCTATTTCTTCTGGTAAAGATAAAAGGACTTGCTTCACTGGGACAGCCAATTTTTGAATTAAATTCTACAGGACCGGTTCGTTTCTTTCCCACTGGCTCCCAAATATTATTCCACAGTGACAATGCAACTAAAACATCAAAATTTAGGTCTACAAATAGCTAAAACTCATCAACTCACTTCGTGCGTTTCCTTTTTGGCTCATATGGAAACAGTCTTCGGAAAGATAAGATAAATCTATTTTATTTTCGGAATTCTTCGGTATGAAAAAGTTTACTGTGAACGGTTGTGCTACTACAGTAAAATCATTAGTATCAAATTCGTCATCCGTGGCAATTTCAATTTCAGCTTTCTGCCAGTTTTTCATTAGCTCAAAGTACTCGCGTCTCCTGATGCTCCGTAAACCAAATAAGCAAGGACATTCCATTAAATGCTCCATTTCACAAACGATTGTTTTATCCGTGATTTCAGTTAACAATTTAACATCTAAAATAGGACAGTACTGTCAGCTTGTAAAGAATCTAAGGTACTTATTCTTACTTGGTGCTGGAATTATATTTACTATAGTTCGTGGTAAATTTTTCTTTAAACTTCTTAACACTTTGTACACATCTTTTTTATGATTTTCCAGAATCTCTGTCATGTTATCATGGAAGCAAATTTCAGTGCAGAAATTATTGGGTCCTACCATGTAACTAATCATCTGTATAATAGGTAAAAAAATTATCAACTTTACATATGAATGTATATAATTTATGAAATACCTTCCAATGGTTTTTGATATCCACTTTCGGATGATTAATCATTCGCTTTATTAACAACCTGCTCATGTACGGTGTATCTTCAGATAAAGTACCAGTTTCTCCAAGATTAAACTGAGATTCTTTGTGTAACGTCAACGAAGGACCAGTGGCATATCCCACCAAATTGGGATTAAACACCTTCAACATGTTGGGTACGGTGAAGATTTCCCTCCAAACACCAGCACCACCTTAAGACAAAATATTAGCTTCCAAACTGTAATAAAAAAGTTTTACCTACCTGCCGTTGGTCCCATTCCTCTATTTTCAAAAGCAACTTGAAGTGGATGAGTCGCTGTTAAACCTACTCCTGCAGTAAGACTATCTCCAATTCCTGCTATCACGTCTATATCACCTGGTCTTAATTCATGAACCGATAATGGTACAGTTTTGCTTCGAGTATTATTTAAATTACACGGGAATGAATTTAAAGGATTTAAAATCGGTTGCATTTTCTTAAATAATAATTAAGATTAGATCGCTAAAGTAGAATGATGCGATTGTGGTTACTTACTCTTTTAAGTTTCAACATTCTAAGATTGTCTTCAGTTTCAACAGAATCCTTTAGCATGTTAAATGCTGCAATTTTAGCAATCCGGAAAGGACCTATTAAGTTATCTAGGTTTTGAGTCTTTACTCTCAATATTAATGAAAACACTAAAATACACCTTGACACCTTCATTTTAAAGTTCACAATGTATTAAATTAAATCACTTATTTCTAATACTTTTAATTATGAAAACAAACCATTTTTATATTAAAATATTTACATTACAGAAAAAGATGTGGATTATTGCAGTACCGTTATTATACTGATATTTTCAAGCAAATAAAACCAAACTCAAATGTGAGGTGTCTTTATCATCAAGTGTGATAAATTAATATGTCTAGGACACTGCTAAGGTTAAAATGAAAAAACTGGTTGCATTATACTAATTATTAAACTTAATTGTTTATTTCTCCAAGTGACAAAGAGTACTTATTATTCTGTCCAAACACTATTTATATTAGTGTAAATATATGGATTTCTCCCTGTAGGGCAATTGAACTTTGTCAACAAGTCCGAACCATCAATATCCTTTTTGCCTACGGGTTCCATAATTGAATTCCACAGGTCATTGGCAACTACAAACGAAATGCAAGACAAGGTCAAATTTTCTGGCAGTTTATTTATAAACACAACTAAGTTAATTTCAGGGTCTTATCCACCAGCAAAAACATCTTATTTTACTTACTTCTTGCGTTACCTTTTTGACTGAGATGAAAACAGTCGTACGAAAGGTAGGTGTAGTCGACTCCACCTTCTTTGGTCCTTGGAAAGGTATAATTTAAAAAAATAGGTTGTGCGACGACTGTAAAAGTTTCCAGGTTAAATTCAGGCAATTTAGATAATTCGATGTCGATGTTTTGCCATTTTTTCATCATGTTGAAATGTAAGTCTATTTTTGATTGATAGGCTAGACCTAATAGACATGGGCAAGATATACTGTGAGTAGTGTAGCAGTGGGGCGGTTTATCGTGCATTTGCGTTAAAACTTCCAAAACTGAAATTATAAACAAATTAACAAAAATTCGTTACTTATACAACTGCAGTTTATTTCATAGTTATTGTAACGTAAGTCGGAAAAATATCGGTTAGTCTAGGAAATTCGCGAACCGCGGATTATTTTCTTTCCACCAAACAATTTTACAAATTTTCATGTATAGAATTTATATATTTATAATGACGCTGTATTACATACCTAATATAATATTAGATGACATTAATTTCCAAAATAAAATGTAATTTTGAATCAAATTACTACATATCTATAAATTTTTTATTATTGGGCAATATAAGCATCCTTTTGTCAATATTTCATAATCTCTGACCTAAAATACACTTTATAGGTACATAAATCAGAATTTTTTAAGTTGATGTCGATTTTTCAATTGTTCAGATCAATTCCACTCTTTGTCGACAGAGAATTTTATATACTTTCTGTTAGCTTCACGTTAGCAGAAAAAAGTTTGTGAATTTAACTGTAATTTTTCAAAACCTTAAAAGATATAAATTTTTAACAATATAAAAATCGTTTCATTAATTAAAATCTGCAACAAAAACCATGAAACTAACGATTTGTGAGAATTGATATTTTTTGCCTGTGGCCTGTGGATCACAAATTAAAACACCAGTTAGTTAATAGTCATTATTTTAGCTAACTGCGTCCACATAAAATTAGTTTTGGGCACGCGTTATATAATTAGTGCTCTATTTTCATTATTAACTTTATAAAAATTCACATACCTACTTACGTACATAATTATTGTTGATTTTCGAAGATTTGCATTTCTTCACGATAGCTTTGTTATTTAATACATAATTCTTTACAGTTGTTAAGAGAAAAATTTGCCTTTCCAACGGTGCCAAATTTGTTAAGAGTTAAATAACGAAAGTGCGTGACGTCAATAACATAACGAAACAAAATAATATGTATGTCAAATTATAGAATATCATTTCAGAATTTACATTTGCAAGAAAAAACCAAAATTGAGAATTTTACCTACTGTAATTCGGGAACTTGTTCAACTTGTTCATACAAAACTTTTTAGGCTAATAAAATAACCAAAGTTAACTTAGAATAAAATTTATTTAAATACCTAGAGTAATGGTGTTATTCTGTATCGAAAATGTTAGATAACATTCTGTTAAATCTATGTTATTTGACATTTCAACAATGTTTTATATTGTTCAAACGTCAAATAACATAGATTTAACAGAATGTTATCTAACATTTTCGATACAGAATAACACCATAAGAGTGATGAATTTTCTGTTAAAAAGTAGGGAGGAAAAAGTTATAAATTTTATTTAATGGCTTGAGATATATCCTACTTATTCCACTCATTTCAGGCACGTAGTGATTTACTTTACGTACGTACGATAAGGGAAGTCAAGTGATTTTATTTTCCCACTGTATATTGAATAATTATGAGGACCATAATCAGAGTAAATGTCAAATAATTTTCAATTTGTTTTCTTTATACACACAAGTTTAGAAGATTCCCCAGCTACAGGCTACCTTCAAATTATTTTATTATAGTATCCGTCTATCATTTTTAAAAGGAGGCACAGTTTTATTAAATTTCACACCCAACTGCGATATTATATAAATTCGTAATAACCATGTGCATAAACTAATTCCTATGAATTTGAGGCAAAAAGATATTTTAATAAGTATCCATATTTCATTCTAATTTCTAAAATATCTTTTCTCTCTGCCAAGAAAGATATAAATGTTACTATGAACATGATTCTTTTAAATTTTTAATGATTATATAATTATATAAGAATGTTATTATAATAGTCTTGCTGGTTAAGTGTACGTAATGTATGTTAGATTTTATAATATCCTAAAATATCTTGGAACTGGCTAAGCTACTGAATATTCAGCCCGAAGATTTTGAGTATTTAAGAAAACTTTTGTGGATTCAGAAACATAGTTTTCCCTGAAATATTAAACTCGATCACCCGAATTTGTTAATAACATGGAGACTAAGTATTTATATATTGAAATTTAAATATCTTTTGCTCGGTTCTTGAAACGTGTGATAAACTCATACGTAATTAAATAATAGGAGTATGTAAATGATTTTGAAAACTTCGGTTGGTGAATCGCTAATCTATATTCAATATCAGACAATAAGAATAATTACTATTTAACAATAAATGAAATGAAATATTTAATGATCGTTTGGGACACTAATGTTTCTGGCAATTTATTTAAATGAAAATTTTTGAAGAGGTACCTACCTACATATTTTCTATAATTGAGGAAATTAAATGCAATCTAATTAAATCTAATGGGAAATTTAATAAACAGTAAATAGTCTAGTCACGCATTCTCGTATTTAATATTATTTCATTAATTTTTGTTATGGTTATGCATTATGCAACCAAATATACCACAAACTAAATAAATATAAATATAATCTTTTAAAATAGCATAATGTAACCGGTTTTCATATGGAAAACTAACGAATAGTGTAAAACAGAGGAATTTTGATTTATTGGTATTCATAATTATGTTTATACGTATAATTAATTAGGTAATTTTACTAAAGGTTATTAATAAAATGTTAATAACAAGTTACTGAAAAATACTCACACGGTGGCGGAACAACGTTAACAATAGTCCTTGGTAAATTATCTCGTAATGTCCTCAGCACCTTAAGAAGATCCTCTTTATGATTACTTAAACATACGGAATAATTTTTATAGTAACACATTTCTGAACAAAAATCGTTGTCACCAATCATAACAGTCACCATCTGAAAATGTTCCCAAATATAAGAGTAATATAAGATTATATTTAAGAAAATAACTAAAGCTAGATTTGAAATTTTGTATAGGTACGTATCTCTACTTACAGTCAACTTACTTTCCAGTCATTATTATAATCCACCCGTTTGTCGCTTTTTATCCTCTGTATTAATATTTTGGACATATAGGGCATATTTTTTGAAACTGCACCACCCTCGGCAACATTAAACTGTGAATCTCGCTCAATAGTTAAGGAAGGCCTCAGTGAATATCCAATCAACTTGGGATTAAACTCCCTTAAAATATTTGGAAGCGTCATGTATTTCCTCCATGTACCTTGACCCCCTGTAAATTGTTTTCGTCAACAATAATATTTATGTTAAAGTAGTAATTTATTATAAATCGCGTGTTAAGTTTTCTGTATATTTAGAAGGAAAAAAACATAAATTAGTACGTGTTAATTGGACAATGAGAAATACAGGTTAAAGGAAACATCTACCTATACTAAAAGATTTGCCTCGATCTTCTAGGAACACTCCCAATAGGTTACTTGCTGATAATCCAAATCCGGCTGTGAGACTATCGCCTATAGCACCAATTACTTTGATATCACCAGGTCTTAGTTTATGGACAGAAGTTGGCACTGTATCACTTGTAGAAAAGGTAACATTGCAAGGAAAACTAACACTATCTGGTATTATTTCTTGCACTCTCTGGAAACGTACAAAAATATCTAAACTTTATTAATAAACTGATGTTAAACATGCTTACTTTTCTCTTGGAGAGTGCTTTATAATTTGCTGAATTGTCAAACATACTTCTTAGAGCACTTGAGGTTTTTAAACGGAACACTCGAAAAGGTTGTATGAATTCGTCTAGAATACTTCTTTCTTCAGCCGCATATGCAGTTTTAAAATACCAAAACAGTACAATAAAAATACAGGTAGAGGAATTTAACAATATCTTCATTTTAATTTCATTCCAGCCGCGTATGACCTTCTGCAAAATCTACAATGTATGCAGGAAAAAATATGAGAACCTGTATATGGTAATATATTAGCGCATCTAAAATTAAAATGTCTGGTTATTTATATAAAAATATAACTTACCTGGTTTAAATTTTATTTAAATAAAGCACAAACGTCATTAATTAATGATAATAAAACGAGGCAGTGCAATTTATTTTGGTTAGTTTTAGAACTAACGCATTTCAAATATAGCATCACATAACATTAAAATTTTTGGAAATCGGGTAATTATATTTATGTACTAAGTAATGATACTTTCAAATAATCCAAACTCAATATCTAATGACAGTTAACGAGTTTTTCCATATATAATTCCATATAAATCATACTATCGTATAATAAATACTTTCGTGGTATCAGGTTAAGATATTTTCTAAAATTGACCGACCCCAAATTATCTTCTTGTATAAATTTTGAAAACAAATTAGTTATATAAAATATTTACTTACCTTTAGTGTTTTATCTGATGGAAGTGCCCCTACAGACGTTGTAGTCTGAGCTGACAAAACTTAAATGTATGTGAATCAAACAGGATTATTAATGGGTCGTACATCCACACATATATAGGCTCAAAATCACAACAGTGGCAGGGTGAAGGACAAATTTGCACATTTCAACCTAATTTATTCGTACTTTGTTATAATTTGTTAGTATTTAAAAATATTTTAAAGCCACCCGCCTTTAGAAAATAGCTTCATCACATATAACTTTAAATTTATTTTAGTTCTAAGAATATAAATAATATTTGATATGACCAAGCCTTTTTAGTGATCTACTATGTTAATTTATGTTGCAGATTTTAAGGTCAATTTTTATGTGAATAGCTTCAGGCTATTTAGCTCCTACTTCCTCATATTTCTGTAAACAAAATTGTAATTATAGGGTTTATTCTAATACCAAGAAATTTTCCTAAATATGAGGGTATTGCTTAGCTTGAATTTAGAGTCCTTTAACATGTCATCTCTCTACAGACTCTAATTTCCGAACCGTAAGTGTATTCAAAATTAAAACTTGTAATAAAATTCGTATCTATTATAATTATACTTTACTTACCCTCCTGAAAGTTATTTTAAAATTAAACTAACTTTTCTTTGTGACAGATCTTTATTGTCTTACATTATGTGATATAAAATTTATGTAGATGAAATTTCTTCTCTCAAATTTTTCATTTACTTCCTTTTAACACTACCTAAGGGTAGGTATATTATTAACGTCCATTCTTAAAGCTCAAGGCTGCCATGCATTTTTTATTAGTCAAAGTCATAATGTTGAAATTTAAATTAACGAATTTCTTATTTATCATAAACCGACAAGTAAATATAATAATTGAATAAGCTCTAAATAAATTAATATCTTTCAGTTTTATTTATAATAAAACGATGGATCTCAATCCAATTTTTTTAATATTCATGATTTACGTTGTTTCTCAACGAATTATCCTAGAAATAATCAATTATTTTATTACATAAAAAATTAATGTGTTGAACCCAAGTCTCAATAGTACTATATTCATATATTTTTTTTTATTAAATCGATAAAACAACAGTTTAAAAAATGTAGTTAACATTTGTGAATTATGCACACATGTCTACATGTCTTGTCATTTTTATAATTGGTACCTACTAATTTAATTACGTATGCAATGACCATAAAGTTGATAAAGTTCACCGAAGTCTACATCGCTCGGTTTTATGTTTTAACGTGATCTACATAATGCGAAAATTCCTAACGGACCTATTTAAATTTTTTATCAAAATAGCATACTGTCCTCAACAGTTTATAGAAAATAAGTCAAATATCCTAAATTATCAATAAAAATACATGAAACAGAATAATGACATATTTATTTTTCTTTAAATTTTTTTTATAAAACTCTAATAATTCAGGTAGTTTTCATTTTATCATATGGAAATACACATTTACGATTTAAAATGTATAAAACGGAAGGTAATTTAAACTATAGTTCACTTTGAACAAACGTGGCTGTGGTAGCTCTTCTATTGATATCCATTTTATTTTCTAAAAAAGAAATTCCATATTTTTGATTTAACCAAATGGATAACTTCCTCAAGGTATTCCTAAATTCATTGATAACCTAGAAAAAATTGCCAGATATAAATCCACAATACACCAACAATTATTAATAGTCCTATTTTAATTTAATAGAAATGTTGCGTAATTATAATTTGTTAATTGATATTTACCTCAGAGTTGATGTAACAAAACAATAAAGCTACCATAATCCCTTGGACGCCCTCAATTGTGTACGTAATGAAATTGTATATATCCTCGGAAGTGCATGTATCATCAATAACAATTTTTTTAGCCGTCACAGCGAAATTTAATCCAAATAGCGGAATTAAAAACAATGTGGCGCGAAATGCTGCTCTAAAAAACACGCTTAATTAGATAATGTGTACTTTACATAAAAACATGCTGTTGTTAAAAATTAAGAAGTTTGAATTGAAAATGACAGTTTTTGTAAAATAATAATTTATTAGCCATTATGTTAATGAAATATTTCGTAATTTACAGTGGGGAGTTTTCGCATATATCCGGATAATTTCAGCAGTCTTTCGGTACCTCTAATTCGTTGAAAACGAGAGAGAGGGAGAATGTGACGCCAATGTTTACTGAAACTAATTCAAGTATAGGGTACCTATGCAGGGGGTTAGTCGGGGTTAAACCGCCATACGTAAGCCATAGATTTCTCACAAAATTCTAAAACGATTTTTCTTTTCCATTTTTAATTTTTTTTTATTTTTAATTTTTTAATTTTTTTTTTATTAATTTTTTTTTCCCTTTTTTCCCTTTCCAGTTTCACGTAGCTCTCTCCCCTCCACCGGGACAACTGAGCTGCTGTGGACCGGGAAAAAAATTTAAAAAAAATAAAAATATTATAAATAAAAAAAAATTAAAAATGTCAAAGGAAAAATCGTCTTATGGTTTACGTATGGCGGTATAACCCCGACTCACTAATAAATGACTGTAAACGTTTAAAAAAATAACGTATTTTAGTTTTAGTTTAGCGTACTTTATTTTTACAATTTTTTCGAAAATTTCATGTCAAAAGGTGACATTTTTAACACACTAAAGAGTGCTTGCCGGATCTAGTTAGCTCACTTTAGATTTTTAAATTACTGGCACAAATAACTGAAAAAATATTCCCATATGGTGTAGATCTTTTGGCGGTAACTGTATATTTGATCTTTTAGAGGTACTACCTAAAATTTTGAAATATGTCTATAGTAGGCAATAAAATTCGGAATTGTCGATGGATCTAGGTGCAAGATACACCTGAAGGACGGAAAATAGGTGATAAACTGACACAGAAATATTAGCTTATTGTTTTAAAGACGTACCTACTGAGAAAAAATTTAACTAGCGTGTCTTCTTTCAAAAGTTTCTGTTCAAACTTTAGCATGCGCTGTAATGGAGTCATGTGACTTTAACGCTGCCTCTATGTTAACGGAATGATTGCGAAAACTCGTCATAAGTTAGATAAGTTCAATTGTCCTTATCGTTTAATGAAATATAAATGTAGGTATGTCTCAGCATATTTGTGAACTTTCCAGTTATCAAATCATTCCATTTACAAATGGTAGATACAAAAAATGTTATGGACATGCAGTGCGCTTACAATAATGAAAAAAAGTGAATTTGACCAACAACAGAAACATATAAGTACTTTGTCTGTCGTGAAGTTCGTCCTTTGTTCATCTTCAAAATCAATATTCGAATAATATCCATAAGCAATACAGTATTTATCGCAAGAATACCTATACGAAATCCATCTACAATCCATTGGTATCCCGATGTATCTACTGACCAACAATTGCCTACCTCATTTATACTTACAACTGTAGCCCAAATTACAGATGGCAATATTGATAAAACTAAAAATGTCTGTGTTAATAATAAGAATTTTTCATATAAACATATTACCAATGGCTACAGAGTAAAGCGTTATAGTTTTTGGTTCATCAGCAAATGTCCTGACGATAAGTTTATGTAGATAGTACCCATCTACCAACATGCAGGCATAGACGCCGTTTTTAGCGGCGCTTTCAAAAAATGCTAACACTCTGCAAGCCACGCCATTTTCTTCCATGACATGATTACTCTGAGATGTTGGTTTAAGAGCATCAATAATGATGAGATTTTTAGATAAAATAGTCAACAGATTCTTTATGCAAATAATTATTAACAAATTTCTATGAAGAATTATTCTTTTATCTTTTCTAAATTTCGCGTATGCTAGAAAAATGACAACAGCGGGAAAAATTAAAACTGTAGATACAGACAGTACTATCACGTGAAACTGGTGACGTCTTGTATAAACTGGTGATATTAAACATACTCCATAATTAGTATCTTGATTCCATTCTGCCTGTTCAATGGTAGTGTTGTAATAACAAACTTTTTCACTCTCTACTACAAGAAGTTAAAAAGAAATGTGTTAAAAAATTATCAATAAACGTTAAACAAATATTACTAACATGTACAAACGCTTTCAGGATTTTGGTAGGCTTGCTTACTGCACGGTATTCTAGCGGTGGTGTTCACCTTCGTCCTTGGAAAACAAGACCACGCATCCCATATAGCAGGACAGTAGTCTTCACCTTAAAATGATCCTTAAACTTTAATCATCAATTTTTGTGTTTGAAACTTACTAGGAAGTATGTTAGTGTTATTATCGTCCATATAATTTTCACAACAATCCACAGCTTCATTGCAGCAATCCAAATATAAATTGAAAAAACTTTGGGTCTTAAAGGAAGCACTTATAATTTTTTGAGATAAAGGATCCGTGTAGTTGTAGAAAATGGGTGTGCCTTGAATATTTATCTAAAATTGGTTCAAAAATGTGTTCATAATTCAGTATTGGGGAATTAGAACCTAGACAGCAGAGTGAGGTTAGTACGATTTTATCACGTATGTGGTGAAAGAAAAGAAACGTGGTTAAGTCGTCACAATAAGGACGTACTTTTCCTGTAATTATTACGTCCCAATTTAGGTATATTTAACATTAGACAATTACGTATTAATCACGTGTTCATAGTGACGTCTTTGAGCTTAGTTTTTTCACGTAAATAATTCGTGAATTTTTAAGGTATTTTTATATAAAAATTCACAAAAAAATATATAATTTTGCTGGCTGGGTAATAGTAAATATTTAATTGAAAATAATAACACAATACTGAAATAGTAGACAGTGACTCACACATAAGAAAGATATAAAGTGGCTCATTATGATGTTAGTCTGCAATAAGTCTGAGAAACTTCTGTTTACACCTGTTACCATCGGTTTGGCAATATATTGGGGGTCAGAGTTTGTTCGTATTAATGAGATAATTAATTTTTAGCACTGAGATAAAAAAGTAAAAAGTTCTGTACCCAATTACCCAAAATTCAAAATTGGCGGGGATATTTGTGTTAGTAAAAAATTATTTCAACTTCTTTTGTTTCCGTATCACTTGAGATAGTTCTCAAAGATATGTGAAACAGTAGCTAGATAAAATTTCAAATGATAATGAACTTACTGTAGGTACCGCAAACGTTTTATTATTGCACACAAACTGATCGATATGTGGTTCATATTTCTGCACAAATCTTGCAACGTCAGTGTAGTAATAGCAATAAAATCCTGACCAGTATACCCAATTATACTCTGGATAATATGCTGTCCTTAATAAACAATACTTTTGAGTGCCCTAAAATAAATGTTACGTTATTTTACATCAAACACTTCAGTAAAAATAAACTTACATAGTTTGGGGGACAGTATTCATAGGAATTCACATATTGTATTTCGTAAAACAGCTACGAATTAAAAACTGCACTTAGTACTTTTCTCAAATTATGGGCTGTAGATACTCACAGTTGCAATTAATATTAGAATGAAGATTTCAAGTGACGTCGATTTTGAAGAACATTGAAAACTATACATTGTAGCATATTAATGATTAAAAATTGATTTTCAAAAAAATAAGCTTCATAACTGTAGTAGCACAAAAGTTATCTTATCAATGAATGAACAATTCAATTTTATTCAAATTATATACTCGTGAACTAACAAAAACACTTCTTGATTCACTGGAAATCCGTATAGAAATCAGCAAATAATTTGTATGAAATTATCCAGAACACAATATTTAGCTTGTAGAAAAGGAAGCTTTTTGTTTGTAATAAAGAACTGTTCATTTATATTTTTAACTAATATTTTATTGCACAAACTCTAAACAATATTAAAATGTACAACACTAGCTAAATTTAACCTTTACGTTTATACAAATAGATGCACGATAGTTTGTATTTACTACACCGTAACAATCATGCATATTATTTTGAAAAATTCGTGGATTATCAATTATCTATATCATAAAAAGATTAATAAGATTAGCAAAGATCTGTGCCAATATGTAGCAATCACGCGCTCATTAGCTATTATTATCAGTTGGTGATAAAACTCAGTCCAAAGTAAAATTCCTTTCATCAGTTTGTACTTTTATACAAGGCAATGTAGGGAAGATTTTACAATTATTATTATTATTATTATTATTAATATAGTAGAACCTTTGTGCGTAATATGCATGCTAGAACATTTTTAAATTTTTAATTTACATTAAAATAGTCTATTCTGAGATTCTTATATTAGTCATGTATAAATAAATACCAATAATAACAATAATAATTAAATCACTCAAAACTCATCTATCTAAATACAGATAGAATTAATAACTTGGGAAGGTGTATGTTAATATATTCTTCTATTTAAAGCTAGTCATTTTGTAACTCAACCCCGAACCAGGACCATGTGGTGTTTCATATTATAAATAAATTAATAATATATTATGTAATGAGCATTTAATGATAGCTATTAAGACACGATGAGACTTGCGACACTAGCCGTAGGTGAGTGTCGTAATGAATAAATGTGAGTTGCATACACTATTTTTTCTACGACGAGTCAAATTAATAAAATTAAGAAAATAAATATTATGGTAACTTTATCATAAACTCAGAAACGTCAGAAAATATAAATGGAGTGTCAATTTCATGTCATGTTCAGAAGTTAATGGCAATATTTGATATTGACGATTGACGGAATATTGCTGTAATGCTGCATTTGTATTGGTTATAAACTTGTATCATAATGAAAAATCTGTATCATAATGAATATCATTACTTTTTTTACTTTCTTATACGCAGTATAAGGAAGTATAGTAATCGTGATTTTTTTCGACTTCGAGATTTTGATGGATTTACACGTTTTGAGGGCCCCTGAATCCATTCTGACTATTTTCGCCATGATGTCTGTCTGTGTGTCTGTCTGTCTGTCTGCCTGTATCCACCATAACTCAAAAACGACTTATCGGATTTGATTCAAATTTCATATTTAAGAGTTTGAACAAATTTGTGGGTGCCACATTCAATGTTTTTCATCTAGCACCAACACAAGTGACACTTACCTGATGACATTTTTAGGTTTTTTAAGAATATCTTGAAAAATAAACAATTTATGAGATTTTTTTATTCTTTAACATTGATTTAGAATTGAATTTTGAACAAATTTTGTTTGAACTTTTTTTTGAAATTCCGTCAAAAAAATTTCAAAAAAACGAGATATTCCTAAAACACTTTATATTTCTCATAGCGCGCTTTGATAGTTGAATCCGAGGGTCGAAAAATAATTATTGTGATACTATCCGTATAAGAAAGTCATGTGTTGGGCACATCAGATATTTATTAGTATTAAAAGCATAAAAAATGCCGATTTTATAATGGGATGATTTCTTGATAGAATATACAAAAAATCCTCATTATAATATCGTGTTTTAAACATAGAAATACCATAATATCAATGTTAAGATGAACTTCACACACAAATATTTTTCATTCTTAAGCAGAAAATCTATTTTGTTGCAAAACTTTTATCTGTTCATAGTGGTATCGTCATAAAATCGGAGAAACCCATTTATTATTAGAAAACTATAACCGATGTAAACGTAATTTGGCATTCGCTTATCTTTTAAACCGAGACCATGAGGGAATCTGATAAGATAATCACAAATTTTTTCTTTACTAGTGAATGTGTCGTAATTAATTTTTTGTTGTTTAGATCTTAAAGATATGGTAAGTGAACTTCCTGTTATTTTGATTGTTTCAATAATTTTATTGTAACTACGATTTTAGTCGTTTGTTAAAGTTAACCGAGACAAAAAAATAATTTATAATATTCTTGTACATATATAACTTTATTCAAAATTACACAAATCAGACAGTACCTAACAGATTCATTGAAAATAATATAGTATTTCCTCTCTTTAAAAATTTTAACCTATATTTACTTAAAATATGCAGCAATCACATTTTTTCCGAATTTAAACTAAATGCTAACTGGTCTCAAATGAAAATTAGAACAAGATTTGCAACATAATCGTCTAAATCCATTAATCTTGCAATACTTAGACAGCAGTGCTAGAGAGCAATACACCGACTTATCCCCTTTGCAGTGTGCTTTCTTGCGACCCTTGCAGAGTTGGTTATTGTGTCTATTAAACGGACCATGACACAAACGTCTTTGCAAAGACGGTAATTTTCCACATGTGAAGAAACTTTCATTTACAGGTGGTGGACAATTTGTTTCTCTTGTAGAAAATCCAGGTCCACATGTAACAGAACACTACCAGCATTTTTGAAATAATTTATTATTAATACTACAAGTAAATGTCCTTACCTGAGACCATTCTCCAAAAGTCCAATACGAAAAGCAGGGTTCTCGGTTACAAAATCTCATAGAAGCCGGTGCAGTACCAGAACAATTGTTGGGGTTCACCATGTATTTCCAAGGTTGGTCCAAAATAGAACCGTTGTTGTAATATAGCATTTTGTTCAAAACCGTTTTTGGAACGCAGTAAAGTTCTCTATATTGGACACCCTTGGTACCGCAAGTTGTACTGCATGGTTCCCATTCGCCGGCTATCCATTGGAAATTGCATCTACAGAAGTACTTAGTATCATTAAAAAATATTCAATAGACACTATCTCTGTCTCTACCTCACGTGGGACTTCGTTGAGTGAGACAGAGAGAAAGAGAGTGTGTTACGTGCATGTCAACTGAAAATAATTCATTTCCTGTAACTAACCCAAAAGTGTTACATTTTTCAGACTCCAGTATTGGTTTTTGTAGAAGCGAACAAAATTTCCTTCTAACTAATTGCTTATTTTCGTTATCCCAACAGGCTGTAGTTTTTTGACGTCGGCCACCACCACAACTTGCAGAACAAGGTCCCCAGCCACCCATGACCCAAACGTATCGTTTTGAAGGTGACATAAAATGTTTATGTATCACATATTTGGTACTAACAGAAATATTGATGCCCGTATCAATTTCGCTAGTTGGAGCATAAATCTTGAAAAAAATAGCCAAATTCAATAAATTTATGTAAATTATTTCATGGGAGAGTTGTCATTGTTTAATTTAATTACCAAAATTATCATTTCTGCAAGGATGGGCCCCTGCGCCCAAATGTTATGTACATTATTTAATTTCTTGTAAAAGAATTTCGTTCCCTCGATAATTTTTGTTTCCACATTGACATTGGGAATGGCAATAAAATATTTTTTCTTTCTGCGATTCTTTAGTATAAAGGCAACTGCGGGATCATTGATTTGATGCATGGTTGCATTGATTCCAACTTTTATATCTCTTGCCATTCTTGGAAGCACAGTCCCTCTATTGACTTCTGTAAAATTAAATTGATTACGTGTAATTTAACCATGCAGTAAATTAGGTTACCTTTTTTTAATTTTTTATGATTGACTGATCTGATTTCGGAACATTCAGCATTATTTCCGCCGCATACGCCGCATTTATCTCGTCGTAATCCGGAGTGCAGTACTCCGTCGCATCCAATCTCTTGACATTTACCCTACATATTTTTTATTTATCTGAAATTATTATCATTGAGAATTAATAAAATTTTACCTGAACACAAATATTATTGTTGTTTTCGTAAGAGCAAGGTGAACCATCTATTAAATTTTCATTAGTTTCGTACAATTCCTTAGTTTCCTCAGCTATGCAAATAAATTTGCATTTAAATTCATCTAGAAATTATATTAGTATTTACCTTATTTATACAGAGTTCTCATGACTACAAACTGAATGGAATAATTCTGTAGTTCTATTAAAAAATGTGTCTCCTTTTACATCATTATAATCTAAAATAGTCGCATTCATTACACGAGTATGAATAAATAATAAAGTGAATATGTATCTACTAATAGCAAGAGTTTCAAGTTAATCCCTAGACAGGTACTTTAATTTTCTAGTCGAGAATTTCTAGAATGTTAAAATATTTTACCAATTTTTCATGCCACCTACATTACGAGTATCCTTACAATGTCAAAGCTGCAATAAAGCTGAACAAATCAAAGAGATGTACTTAAAATTAAATTGGATTTTAGTTACCTCTCTATTTATGTTAAAATATCTACTTTATAAAATTTCATATCCTTTGTTAATTCACAGTAGAAAGCTACTTCTGGAATCCCAATTTACCACATCTACCTACATTAAATAAGATACCTACTTATTCCAATCTTTACGAACTTAGGTTAGATAACTTTTAATTATGAATTCATGTTTGTTATTAATTTAATATTTGGTTTGTAGAAATGAAGTCAGTGGCGTAGAAATCCCAACTTAAAGGCGCATCCAACACCAGAAACATATTTTTGAATAAAACTATCACCAGTTAACTAAAATTTTACCATGTTCACTTTCGTATGGTAACCACGTCAGGTTTCCTTTCTTCAGATTTAACAATTTCGGTAAACGTTGACATTGCTGAGCTCTTATATCGGAAAGTGGTTCAGGACAAGGTATATTGTTGCAAGTACGCCACTGTTCTGCATCCCCTTCGCAACTTTTTCCACCGTAAGAAGGCCTACAAGATTATATATATATATTCATCGAGCTTTAATTTTATTATTTTACTTACTCAGGGTTATCGCATTTTCTAGACTGAAACTCAACTCCCATTCCGCAAGTTCTTGAACACCGACCCCAAGGCGACCAATCACCCCATCCTCCATCTTGTGGATTTAGTGAAACTGGAATACCTTCGAAAACGCGATTTTCTATTTCCTCACAATAACCGTTAATGCACCACTGTAATTTAGGTTAGGGAGTGAAAGAAATGATTGAAGATAGGGAATAAATACTTTGCTAAAGCCGCATTCTGTTCCTTCCAAAGGAGGTCCTTTCTTTGTTTTGCAAACTAGAGGTGAGCTAATTTTTCCGCACCATAAATGGGAGCAAGGCTCAACAATGTCAAAAGATCTGCACATGGAGTACCTATGAATTAATTTGGCATTATATTTCTTAAATATTAGATAAAGATTAGTATATGTGATCATTTCCTTTCTCTGAAATCATTGGAAACGTGCTTTCAATTCTATAATAAGTACGTAATTCTGTCAATCGTCAGTTTCAGTCGAGATTTCAGTTTCGTTATTTTCACGGTCCTGTACAAAAAACTTATCTATGCCTAAATATATCGTGGGATTATAGAAATGACAAAATGATAATAATTATCAGACTGTTACTTATATTCACTTGTTGACATTGAAAAAAAATATAGGAAAATAATTTCATTTCAAGTACTCATATTTTCATGCAATGTTTGCCATTGCGATAATAATAATAATAAACAAAAGTGTTCCAATTAAGTTATTATCAATTTAAATGCTTCGTTAGAAAGTTGGTAATAGTGTGGCGAGAATGTGCGATGTTGCAAATTAAACCAATTTACTTTATAGTGCTCATTGAGAAAGCCAATTCAAGTGTGAGATAGCGAGTTACTTATAGATTTATTATACAATAAAACGCAATTTACCCATCACCAAACTCCATTCGACATTGCTCATCCATGCTGAAAGAGGTTTGAAGGGTAGCATTTAACAAAATCTCTCCCACACCATCAGGAGAATTCAGTAGACATGACCATTTGCTGAAAAGATTCCCTTATAAATAAAATTAATGTTATCACACTCCAATAATAACTTTACTTTGTATTTTTTCGGAATTCACGCTTTGAACATTCCGACCAGAAAAAATTGTTAAAGGTCGCAGTTACTAATGGTGCCATTACACTTCCCTCTGGGCCTCGATGTCCACAATTGTTGTTAGTTTTTTTATCACCATCATGACTAAGTCCTAAGCTGAAAGTCCGAAATACCTTTTAGCGATGAAATATAATACATATCAAGAGTGTTATCAAAGTTAAGGGGAAATATTTTTTTCAAGCACATTATGCTCTTGCCAGATAAGTTTTTTCGCATCATCTATTTTATTAGCAATATAAAATGCACTTATGTATGGGATTTTTTTATACAAAAGCTTCTATAGAACAAATTTTATACCATTTGTTTTATTTAAGAATTCATAATAGTTTAAATAACTCGCCAATTTAGAAAATATCTGTATTAAGAGAATCATCAATTGATCCTATAGATAAAAAACTCGTTGACGATCTAATGTTGATTTTAAATCTGTGCATCAATCATCTTCACTAATAACCAATTTTTCAATTATTAAGTCGATTGGAGTGGGTAGAACAATCCAGGTGTTTTATAGTTTCCAATAAAAATAAAACGCGCTAAGACATGTTTCACCTCGTGTTTCACTAAACGTAAAGTAAATACCAACCGTAGATTGCATTGAATTTCTAGGGTAACGTTAAATCAGAACTTGGCTGGGTTCCTCCATCCTCATATTGACATAGTTAATTAAAGACTAAATTCGGGTTGCCACGTAAAGATTTTGTAACCAAGAATTATTTCCATTTTGTACATTTATACGAGCCCTAACAACTAAATGTTCGGACAAAAGTAAATTTTGAAGTATGAAAGGAGAACTATAAATTTTACGCAAATAATTAGTAAACACCTAATAATACAATAAGATAAAGACTTAATAACAATATTATGCATGGAAGAAAATTATTTATTGGATTTAACAATATTTTAACCTTAATAATTATCAAATCTTACAAAATGAATTTGCAACTAAATGTTGGGATAATTTTTAATTTAGGACCATTAATAAGAGATTACGTCTCCTTTTGCTTTAATAGCTGCCTATATTCTAGCAGGCATTGTATTTATCAAATTTTGGTACAATTCTGGCGTGAAAATGTCAAATTTCTTCTATTGTGGTCTTTAAGTCCCCAATGGTTCTTGGTGGATTATTGCGTAGAATACGTTTAATTTTATGCCAAAGAGTTTCAATGACATCTAAATCCGGACTGGATGAGGGTCATGAAAGCACCTTTATGTCGTTTTCCCCAAGTTCAAAAATTTTTTAAATTTTTTAAAAACAGTCGTTAGAAAATTACGTCACATTTTTCAAGTGCAATTTTAAAGCTACGAAAATTACCTATATAAAATCACCAAATAAAGAATTGGGGATTTTTTTGTACATAAAATCAACATCCAGCTTTGCAATAAAGTAAATTTTACCAAAATCCAACCAGTGGTTCCAAAACTGTGATTATTTTAATATAGGTAGCACCCTCAAAAAACACGTTTTTTGAAAAGTGAACTGTGGAACTCGAAAACAATGCAAAAAAATGCATATTAACATTTCAGGATTTTTTCAATATAGTACGATTATTAAGCTTTGATTTAAAGGTTTTTTGACACAAATCCAACCAGCAGTTTCAGAACTGTGATTTTTTAAATCAGTTACTAGAAAATTCTATCATTTTTAAAGGTGCAACTTTGAAGCTCCGATAAATGCCTAAAATCACCAAATAAAAACTTGTGTACCTTTTTTGTACATAAAACCAACATCCAGTTTTGCAATAAAGTAAATTTCTTCAAAATCCGACTACTGGATCCAACGTTTTGAAAATAATAATTCTTTGTTTCTACAATTTTCCCATCCTGCTGGGTTAAAGTGCCACAGTTTTGGAACCGCCGAGCGGATTTTTACGAAATTTACGTTTTTATATAACTAATTGTTGTCATTATAACAGAAAAAACCATCAATATTATGCAAGTTAATTTAGATAACTTTTGCGCGTATGGAAAAAAGACAATCAAATTTACCTTTGTCCGAACATTTAGTTGTTAGGGCTCGTACTTGTATACTATCTGTATCGTAATGAATATCAATACAGTACAGGTAGTAAATGTCTAATGAAGCAATTAAAGTATGGGAGTAGAAACATTAAAATTTGATAGTTCTAGCTGAAACAACGAATAAATTAATGTAATTTTCTCAAAATTTCTAAATTTTCTACTAAATATTTGTCATTTCTGAGCTCTTAGGTCTTAGTGCAAATCATTATCTAACCTAAAATCGTGATTTGACATATTTATGTTAATCAACATATTAATTATGATGAAGAGTGCCAAAATATATCCAAAAAGCTACTGCTAATATTTACGTTCTATAGTTTCTAACCCACCGTCAAGATACAAGTTCATTGTTACAAGTACACTGTATAAATCTCCTTCAAAAAAAATGAAAATTGCTAGTACCAGCTGAAAAAATTAATGAATTTTCAAAATTTCTTCAAAATTGCTTAATTTTTTTCACTAGATATTTGTCACTTTTAAGTAATATAGTCTGAAAACTACTGCCAAAGAACTCGCGAGCTTTTAAGGGGTGCAAATCATTATCTACTACAAAATATAAATTTGATATCCTTACATAAATAATCAAATTAATTACTCCAATGATTTTTATGATTTGTCAAAATTTTTCCAAAAAAAAAACGTTGATAATTTATATGTCGTATAGTTTCTAAACCTCTGCCAAGATGCACTATTAAGTTTTGATAGTGTGTGGGATAAATCTAAAAATAAAATTTGACTATTCTAGTTGAAAAACATCATGAGTTTTAAAAGATCAGAGCATATTATTTATTATCTACCTTAAAGACGAATTGATTGACTTTTATTTACTTTAGCTTCTGGTGTATCTCATGAAATCTTAAGAATAATTTAACAAGCTTCTCAAGTTTATAACTTTACAATTGTTTAGATTACAAGGAAAAGTTATCAAATTACTTGTACACATCTAAGTGCTACACTACAAACCTCATTAGCGAGAGTACCTAAAAACTTTAGAAGAAATGTTAAATTCGACGTATTTATATCGATTTATATAGTAATTATAAACATTACTGATTTTAAGTAGAAAAATTTATTATTCGTTTTCAAATTAGAGTAAAATTAGTGTACTTATAACAATACCTAGTACAGACCTGTTGAAAACACTCATTAGGGTTAAATTTTTAATTTCCGTAAAAAACAAACTTACATATGTGCTGTTTCATGGGCAATAATAAAAGCACTGCTGAGGCCCTCGTCTCTATTGAGAGCACAGCTCCTCTTGGGATCGCAAACTCCTGCTACTGGTGCATATCCAGAAGGTCCGCCTATATCTGATTTAGTCAACCACACAGCTAGATCATGACGCGGCTCCCCTGGCGCCAAAGACATATGGAGACGTCTGTTCCAACTATTTACACTCTCAAGAGATCTTTTGGCATTTCCTGGATGAACAACGGACTTTTTTTTGGTGTCGTAAAAGAGTAAACGCGTTATTACTAGCTTCAAATTAGATTCCAGGGATGGATCTTGATAAATTGCGCTCACCTTCAATTTGGAAATTAAAGATATTTATATTTTAGTAAGTAATTATTACTTATACTTATTTTAAGAGATAACTAATTACTTAAGGTAGTTCGGAAGTTCATGGATAATGTCTAAGCACTTTCATAATTTCCAGGAATGTATATGCATGGTGTCTACACATATAACGAAAATATTTGCGTTTGTTCTTAAGGAATGGAGTTAGAGTTAACTAAGTTATAATCCTAAAACTGGTTTCATAGTCTTAAAAGAAGGATTAGGCCACAATTCAAATCGATTAGTTGTAAAACTCATTTAACTTTACGAATATGCAGAGGAAGGATATAACTACTATAAAGGCACAAAAATATTTAGTGCCAACCTAAATTTAGCATGGTAGATAGAGCTTTACATTTGTGTTTAATCATAATAGAAAACAAAAACATAATAATGTACTTACGATGTTCATTAAAGCTAAAACGTATTGTTCTACTTTATTTCGTCCATGAAAGGTTATGACGGTATGGTCAACAGCTAATGCAATTTCCAGCCAACGACTAGGCAAATTGGAACCACCTCGTTTATAAGCTGTAATTAAAAATTTAAATCTTTTCACATTTTCTTTAGTTTATAAACAATAGTCGAGAATTCGAGATATTTGTAAACGATAAAAAAGAATTTGCTGTTTATTGATTTATTCTTATATTCAATTGGTTTTACATCTTGAAAGGCGCACGTTCATTAAATTTCCTATTAATATTGGAATTTATTTAATAAAACTGCATACTACAAAATGAAGTCTTCATGAAATAGATTATGGATATATAATTTACTTTAATTGAATAGTAATTCTCTGATTTATTTCGTTAACTTACTATAAAAAGGATCGGCTGTCCAAGCACTATCATAAAAATAGCCACTGTCCTCATCATCTAATTGTTCCCTGTGCCAGTTTCTTCTGCGTTGTTGAAGTATTTCATCATTGGTGGTAGATGAGTTGCCTACAGCTACACTAATATCAAGTTCTCCTTCATTACTGCTTGATGTATCCTGATCGGATCGTTGCTCTAATTTAATCTTATCCTTGTCACCCCCGATATCTATTGTGTCTCCGGTCAAATTGAACAACCAATTCTGTGACGCTGATAAGTCCGTCGAGAAAGACATATTGCTGGTTTGGGAACGTTTTACTCTGTCGGTCAAAGTTTTACTGGAAAAATAACAAAGTGTAACAGTTTGTTTCCGGATTAGAGAATCTGCACGTATATTTTAGAAGCATAATTTATTTTTGCGCGTATTTTATACATCAGGTTGGGAGTTGGGAGCTTTATTAGAGGAAAGTTTAGCAATATTAAATTCTGGACGTCTGGACCTTATAAGTTACCACAGGTCTCGATAACACAATAAAATATTAATTCCTTTATTTTTCATTTTCATACACCTACGCAAAGTAAATTCGTAAAATTTTATGTACTATCTATACTTCAATCTAATAAACGTCAGTTTTTGGACATAAATGACATTCTTTGTCTTAATAAAAATTGTTTTACAAGATTTTTAGACTTTCATCTCGCGTGCCGATCAAAATCTCGAGGTCGAAAACAATCAAGATCACAGAATCCTACAAGAATCTTACTTAATAACTGAAGAGACACAGATACAATTTGATATATGTGTACAGTAACATCCTAAAAATATAACAAAACTTAATTAATTCTGGAAATATGTTTAAAAAATCATAATAATATCATAATATTTTTCTAGTTTTGTGAGGTTTTTTAGAGTTGGGTTAAAAAAATGTTCTGCAAAGTGTGTAATTATAAGGTAGTTAACTCTAAACGCTAGAAAATGCAATGTGGTGATATATCACTGTAATTAGAATGATCAGAGATATTAAATTTTGTAGTGATACATCTAGCTCGTTAATTAAAGTTGATGGTGGTTACAAAAGTTCAAACTAAGAGTTCTAAATTCCGATTCCATATCTTAAGAATGGACAAAGAGTGGCTGTCAAAAATAAGTTGTTGGTTTTTGATACTTCTCCAAATAACATTATAAATCAAGAAAGAAAAATCATGAAACTACAGTTTAATTTAGATATTTCAAGAACTAATTAGAATATCTTTTCAGGATATTGTTAGCCACACAGTTATACAATTTCCCGCAATCCACTCCGTATACATTATTTTCTAGTAAACGAAAAATTAAATGTAGGTGTCTAAAAAATGAAAATATGATTTGACGTAGACAATGTAACTAATCTTGCTGTCTCAAATAGAAATGCAATTTTCAACTTAATTAATAGGTATGGTACATAAACTGATTTCAATTAGCAATTATATAAAGTAAGTTCTAATCTGTAATATCCTGGCTTTATATGTTGACAAATAATGGTTAGTTTTAAGTTGATAATCTTTTTTTTACATTTTGAAAACTTGATTAATTTTTAGTGTGCTGAAATTGTCCTACCTGTTATACAACAAATGTGCACCGCTGTCATTAAAAGGCATTATGAAATATGGCATACCCCTTACGTCCACATATCCGCTTATCAAGCCGCCACAGAGCGTAATAGCAGCTGTGGAGGTGGTTTCTAAACCGAGAACCGCCCCAATTTTATAATCACACTGCTTGAGGCTCTCCAGCCTCGTAGCTCCATTAGCACCGATCCATTCCGTCTTTAAACCGGGAGCAACAAGCAAATTATCTTCAAAATTAAGTTGCACGGCCCAATCTCCTACCTCAATAACCTTCAATTTTCTAGTTTCCTCAAAATAAACATTTCTGTGTAGGTCGCGTTTCTGGCGTACAGTATTGAAATAAATACGCGGATAGAATATTTGAATATTTACAGCATCACTGATGTCTACATGGGAAAATGCCACGGGATATATTAGGAGCAACGTCAGGAAAATATGTTTCACAGCCACATTGGTGCACATTCTGTCTTAAACTGATTGTTGTTTATGTGTATACAAACACTTCCAGTTTCCTTTGATATTAAACATATGCTCGGGCTTTAAGTAGCATTGCTTGATACTAATTAAATTTGTTTGACAGGACAGCATATCTGCTAAACGTTAGTTTTAATTGCTTATATGGAAATAAGTAAATATTTAGGTACCAAAACTGTTAGGGTAACACTTATTTCCATTAGGAGTAGTATTAAAATTTTTCTATAACCTAAAGTTTACCCAGCTGAAAAACTAATCCTACACAAAATTTACTAAATAAAACCAGTTCTCTAATATTTTCATTTGTACAGTCAAATTTTTGTAGGTTCTAGCCTTAAATGTCTTGGATAAATTCGACTACAACTTCATGTCTAGTGAGTCACGGTGTCGGCTTAAATATGTTTTGCAGTTTTATAAAGCATGTATTTTCTTAAGAATTTAACAGTAACAATTCTTTCATTATTTATATACCTAAATAATAGAATATAGATTATAGGACACCAAAATTAATGAAGTCGTACTCATACATTATTATATTACAATAAAACGAAATATTCTGGGTGGTAAGTTGATTGCCTACTGATGTGGTAGTCGTGCGACAAATTTATGTACCTATGAAAGCTTTAGGTCCTAGAGCAGACCTCTGGGGAACTCTCATGTGAATTGCTGTCCGAAAAAGACAAGGAAAACTTTTATTTTAAATATATAAAATTCAAGACAAGATAAAATACTGCTGTCCGATTCTATTGTAGGTATACAATTTGCCGCAAATCACATTGTCAAACGCACAATATATGAAAAATTCATTTATTAGAGGCATACTTTTGTGCTTCTACAATAATAAGCGACAAAGTAATCGATCCGTTTGAAATGCGTTGCGCACCCCCACTTTTATTTTTTCTATTCTATTTCTACTAGTGGCAAGAAGGGGCTGCGCAGTGCATAGATGCATGACTGTAAAAAATGCGATAGGTCTATTATGAGTTAAAATTTAATTTAATTTGTTAAAATTTTTATATCATATCATAACTAAGAATTTACTTAAGTTCTAGAAAAATGTACATAGGTACTCAAAATTATTTGATGAAAGCAAACATGAAAGAATTTCAAAAATTTCAAAATTTTTTCCTATACTAAATCTAATTTTAGATGTACGATTAACTAATTCATACTTTGATAAAATTATAATCACGGCTATGACAGTGTCCTTTTCCTTCCCATAATTTATTTGAAAAGTTTTATTTTACATATTGTAATTAATAGATAAAATATTACTGTTCTTATAGTTTATGTAATTTGTTATAATTTTTAAGTAATTAAATACGTCAATAATATACAGAAACATACCTAAAGATATCTTTAAGAGATTTACTAATAGTAAAATTACATATTATTACAAACACGCGCACATCATTAATTATTCTTAATTGCAGCTGTACAACGTACAACGACAGTCATCGTTAACGGCTAGTCAACTTTCTTGATTACCATTTTGTAAATCATGGTGACCAAAGTTAACTAGGCGTTAAAATGACCGTCGGTATACAACTGGTCTTTCAACACTTAAGCAGAAGATCAACGGTTTATTCTAGAGTGATATTTTGTCATACTTACTTAGGTACTGGTCTTCATTTAGTAACCAAATTTTATGGACATCAAAGTTGATGTTTTCAGTTTGCTATACTATTTATATAAGCAGGTACTATTTATTTTCTCAAAAAATATTGAAATAATACCTACAGATTTTCTGATAAAACCTTGACTATTATTAAAAAATGTTTGATGTGTTCTGCACATAACTTTCTTATACGTTACGATTATAGTTCTGATCTTTAAAAAATACTGAATCCGGAACGAATAATCACATAATAACATTGATGCAAATTTATTTAAATTATATATACTAAGGGATTGAGGTACATCATTTAATCCCTGAGGGTGAATGAAATTTCATGAGCGAGCAAAGCGAGCGAGGGAAATAATTCACCCTCAGGGATTAAATGATACGTCAATCCCGTAGTATGTACGCTATTTTTTGCACTTCACTTTTTTGCATTTGCATGTGAAATCATTCTAAATTTATACTTGTCAAAGTGACAAACGTCGACAACAACAATAAAATACTGTCCAAAATGACAAAAAATACTCGTGTAACGTAGCAAAGTAAATTTAATCCCTTGGGATTAAATAGGTCACTTCAGTACTTGCAAAGAGGGATTAAATTAGCGCATTTAATCCCGGAAGTGCAAAAATATGATTTTATATCCAGGGTGAGTTCGGGTGTCTTGGTAGGTATAAATTTGGAAGTATTCGGAAAGGATTTAGCAATATCCAGTTGCACGGAACAAATTCAACTGTAAGTAATAATTTTATCAGAAATACTTCGTATAAGAAAGTAATTATGTACTTGTTTTCTAACAAAATTAAACATTATGTACTATGTTTTTTCATGCAAACTTAAAACTAAATAACTTGAAGTTAAATTAATTTCTTTGTTTGAGAGCAGATTTTACAGTTATTTTTAATTTTGTCAAATGCTGTTGTAGTGATGGTACATTTCAGTAAAAATGCAATTAAAACTAATTAACTTTATAAACAGTTCAAGTTCATATTACTCACAACGGCCACAAATTACGGTTTTAATTGTCTGGCTGGGTGACTTGCGTTTGTCGTCTAAATAAGATTTCAACGAAATAGGAAAAGCATTTTATAGTTCTAAATTCTAAATATTTTGTAGCGTAGCGTAATATAAGTTTAATTTCCAAAACCACTGTATTTGTTTAAAGCTAATTAGATAATTAAATTTTGTGGTAATTTAAATGTAAATAATAGAAATTCCATATTTGTGAAGTAGATTATAACAGAGAGCTCAACGTTTCGGAAATGAAAATTAATTATACGTGGGTGCCTAAATGAAACGCTAACTAGAGATATCAGACGTTTATTGCTGAAAATTATTTTTCTATATACAATATAAAGGACGATACAGTAACATGTTATTTAATGATAGCAAAACACTATCAGTCTTAAAATAATGATATGATTACCTAGGAATATTAAAACAAATAAAAACTACAAATATAAAACTGAATGGAAACATAATCTACATTTATTGTTTAAGTTGAGCGATCTTTTTAGTATTTTCCAGGTAATAAAATTTTCTGGACACAGTAGGGTATTAATGCGGTTGTAAATAAAAGTCCTGAAACAAATCCAATTTGTCCTGCACTGCTGCCAGCATTACAGAAATTGTGTTCATCGCAACATGTGATGCAGGAATGAAGTTTTGTTCGTTCACCAATAACTATGCAACCAGGCTCACAGATTTCAGAACAGTTTCTTTGAAGTAACCATAGACTTGGTTTTCCGGTAATTTCATCGGTGCTTGTAGACATTGAAATTCTTTTCACCTGATAATAAAATATTCTATTTACCATGACAGACAATTTTATACATGCACGATTTTATATAGACTTATAGTAAGAAACATTTTTAACACAAGATACAAGCTTTATTATACATTTTTAAACAAGCATTTCATTAAATCATTATTTTATCAAATTGATGGAAAAGTAAAAATAATCAATTAGTAGTTTTGGAAAAGTATATAATCTTAATTTATACTACAGAAAATGCAAGGCATTTCATAAGTTTTAATTAACCCGCATTTAAAATACATATTGTAAATTATTTGGTTTTGTATTGTTGTATATTTACGAGTACAATTCAAAAAAAAAGCACCGTGTGCGGTTACAACATTATTACCTATAAAAAAAATATAATATAATATTAAAAAAAAATCGTTTAAGGCATTAGTTCAACTATTATCGATTTAGACTTTTATAATAATTCTAAGAAATTCATTCAATGTATATGTGTCATTATTATTATTAGATACTAGAAAAATTCGTGGAGCTTTAGGAACTGAAGTAAGTGCCACCAATAATGTAAATACGCCACCATTATTTCAAATAATACATCATAAGATAAAAAAACGCAAACTAAATGTGTTTATTGTTACATAATTACAGTAAGAGCTTTGATAAAAAAGCATGCCTGGGTTAAGGTTTTCTTGAAAACAACTGTTTGTATACGAAAACATATTTTATTTATTACTTTATTCCTTAAAGCGGCGTAATATTTTTATCAATAAAAAAGTTATAGAAAAATATTGTTCCGTGTTTTTCTTATTAGATCAAATGCAATGTTGAAAAAATACTGAAACTAAGAAAAGCCACGAAGCGTGATGAATTAATTACACTGACCAGAAAAATCGATTCATAAACAATTTTTATCAAATAAACACCTGGTGCTATTTATTTTGTAATCATTAGAATCAGGGTCATAGCGAGAGGGAGTGAACTGAAAGCCTCCTTTAATTTCATTAAATTTACGCGAGTTTAAATTGTGTTTTGCTTTTGCATTTTAAATTTATTTGTCTGTTTCTTTAAATTAGTAATATTTTTAGTTATATTTTAATGATCTTAATGTTATCGCCAGAAAGGTAATAATTTTTAATTAAATGGCATTTTATTTAGTTCAATTATAAATTCTTTAAAGCTTTTCATAAAGTTCTGCGTCGAACATCTGTTGCTTTTGACACAATCCTTTTCAGGAATATCAGGTGACCGCAGTTAAAATTTATGATTAGAATAGAAATCAACATATTTAAATTTTTTTCTTTTATTTCAAAGATTTTTTTCTACTCCAATACTTTCAGACATTTACTACCTGTACTGGAATGAGATTCATTATGATACAGATTTTTCATTACGATACAAATTTATAACCAATAGAAATGCAACATTACAGAAATATTCCGTCAATATCAATTATTGCCATGAACATGCCATCATACTCGTGTCTTAATAGCTATCATTAAATGCTCATTGCATAATATACTATTATACAGGGTGATCAGTAATTGGCGCACTCCGAATATAGGGCGTTATAGAGCACATTAAAACTAAGGATAATCTGCAAAGAAAAATTAAATCTGATGATTAGTTTCCGAGTTATAGAGTTTCCCTCATCCAAGTTACAAGCTAATTATTTTCATAACCAAGACAAAAATGAGTGAATAATTCATGCTACTATAATCTCTGAATAAAATGCAATATGATTTGTTAAATTTTTTTCGCTAAACCTCTAGTACAAAGAAATTGAAAATGTTAAAATTTAATAAAATACCTAAATTTGTATTTTGAAGTTTGGCAACCTCTCAAGCTCCCCTTGGGATAAACTAAAATACCTTCTATTGCCATGAAAATATTAATAATGAATTTCAATTGTTGTTTCTGTTTTTTAATAAAATTGACAGTACTAAATTAGTTTGACAAGTTCTCGCATCATAAAATATTGAACGTTTTTCTTTTTTTTTTCTCGTCAAACCTATTCACATGTTCAATGCAGTGTTGCCACTTTTATTTTCACAAAAGTGGTCATATCTTTGTAAAGAAAGGACTTACAGCACTGCGGTAAAAAAATTCGTCATTCTTAAAACGTAAAGTTTATCATAGTATGCTTCGCGTGCGGCAATTACTGATCACCCTGTATATTTACTTAGTTAACATTTTTATATTATACTTTTTTTTGGTTTTTTCATAGATTTTCATACTGATTAAATTTAACAGAAAGTAGAGATGAAACTGATGAAAGGATGGAAAAATGGAAATTTTTGGGTTGAATGTTTCAAATATAAATTCCGCGAACGCTCTAAATTAATGGGAAACTATAAAACATTATTAAGCGTTGGAAGTAAAGGAGATTCCAAGTATTCTAATATATTAGAGAATCAGTAGGTACATATTTCAAATTGTAGTTAACTACAATTTATGGTAACTTGAACTTATATTTGTCAAATTTCTATGAATTTTGATGTTTTGATTGGCGCATATTACATTGATGCGTTTTTCATATTTACTTAGGAGTTAACATCTTTAGACCTGACATCTTTTTTTGGGCTTTTCTTAGATGACTGACTAAATCTGACAGAAGATAAATGAGAGGGTGGAACAATGAACCTTTTTGAGTTGAATGCTTCATATAAAAATTCCGAAAATACTCTAAATTAATAGAAGGCTATAAAACAAAATGAAGCCTTGGGAGTAAAAAGGTTCCAAGTATACTCACATAATAACGAATCAGTTATTATTAACCAGTCATGAGGAAGAAATACCTATAGCTACATGTAGATAAAGATCCAAAAGCTGTGCCTTTTGCTTTATTTTTAGGAACAATTTCATGAATGTTAATGTGAGATAATGTTTACCTAACCTACAAAGTTTAAAGTGGTAGTTTGCTAAAAAAAATTCATGAGTTAGTTTTCATGTAGTTAGGATTCGAAGATACTCGAGCAAAGGACAGGATTGGAAGATTTAACGCTTGAGGTATGAAGAAAACGCTCGTGAAAAAATGAATACAACTTCATCAAAAGTTGAAGAAATCAACTGGAAAAACCTTAACCGTTATTACTAACTCATGACCATAATTATATTCTTAAAGCCAACCTGAGACCATAAATTTCATACAAATGCAAATGAACCATTAATCACCTGACATTTTTTTTGGTCCTTAGTACATTTGTTATGGTGCATGGAATAATTTCCGGTAACATTGAGGCATTTCTCTCCATCCACCATAGAATCGCATCTGTGGCACCACAAATCATGTTGCTTCTCACTTGCAGCTTTGGTCCTGTGCTGAGTTTCACTCGCATCTGTAATCAATACTATGGCGTTACCAAGGCAACAGCAGCAGTCTTCTGACGCTAGTTTGAATCCAACAGCATCAACGACGTCAACACTAGACTCGACTAAACATGTCAACGATCCCATCGACCCGTACTATATAGATATGTGATTTATGGGTCAAATGGCTTCTGATAAGTTATAAATAGTATTTGCAATACATTTGACATTGAAAATAAATAGAATGGAGGAGAAAAGTGGAAGAAATTTTAACACATGCGGATTATTTAGACTAATTAAAAGACTTTCAAAAGTATTTGGAGAATTTATTTTCTAGATTATTGTAAAAAACCATAAGGGAAATTAATATTGTAATAGAAACAAAATATTTAAATGAAAGCTTTTATCTGTAAAAAGTATATCTCACTCACCAATAAATGCAGCAAAAGTACTGATAACAAAAAATGTTATCAAATGACACTTAAGTGGGAGCATTACTTTCTCACATGCAAATTATTTGAAACTTGTTTATAAATGTATTGCAAATTCTTACATATTGGCACTTATTGAAACTAGTAATTTTTCCGACCCACAACGAATTATTTGAAATTGACACAAGAAATTGTGCAACGCCATATTGAAACGAGAGCGCAGGTCTCAAGCTCCCATATCTCGTCCTGCTCGAGCCCGAACTTTCCGCTGAATTAATTCTGCTCACAATTTACGTTACGTTATTGCTTATATGTATATAAATAATAGTATAAATCAATATAGTGCGACAGCTGTTACTTAGTCGCAACTAACAGACGATACATTCACACCATGTCATCTGAAATAAATAGTTGGTACCATGAATTTCTGCCTCTGTTAGAATTGAATTAGTGACAAGCTGGAAGCTTATCGAAAGCTCTCGTTATTCCGGAATTTACGATCAGCCGCATTGCCGCGGGTAAAATAATTTATTATTTTGTGATTTCAGAATGTATAGATTTTACCAGGGAAAAGTACCCATATATGCGAAGTAAATTATCAATTATGTTTTTAGCAACTTCAGGGGTTTAGAGACCCTTCTGGATCCTGTATAAATAATAAATGCTACAAAAGCGCTTGTTTGCAGGCACGTGTTTTAATTGAAAACACCAACAGTTTTAATTCTTAAATTTATTCATAGAAATTGAAAAATATCTGTATCCTTTGTGGAAATTTCATCAGAAAGAATTTTACGCGACCAAAGATTTCAGGAATGTTTAGGTGGAAACTAAACTCTAATATAACATTAATATTCAGGGGCTTTTAGTCTGACAGAAAACTTTTAGGAAAGGTTGCTGGATTATGTTCGCCAAACCTGAATTCGACATAACGGATTACAATGAATATGAAAATTAGACTGGTAGACGTTTCCAGATTTTTATAGAATTCAGATTTTATTTTAATAATCAATTTTATGTTTTTGGTCATGGAACACATAGAGTCGATGTTTTATTGTTCCTGTTCTATTAATTTAATTAATACTATAATAATATTTAATATTTTAATTACATAGTTTGGGAAACAAAATAATATGCAACTATTTCATATTATTATCTATAGGCTTTTGAAATCTATTAATTTTAGTTTGAACTTATTCACACACAAAATTGACAAGCGATTTGATGATCATTGGCGAGATCTATTCAAATAATGTTTAATCTCCTCGACCCTTACGCAAATATCATCATTTATCAAGAGCATTCCTGAATTGATTGAAAATCTATTAGTTTGTCTTTCTGTTTAAAGCATTTCTATTGTGTTGTACTGATTTTCGAGTTTATATTGTGTTTTTGTGTTTTGTGCAGACTTGTATAAAATAATAAAAATAAACTACCACACCCTGGCAAGTTGACATGAAATGCTGAAGTGATCGAGTCGGATTAGTTTTTTATATGTTTTTTATTATGATATTATCAAAGTTTGGGATTATAAAGTAATGGTTGCATTATATCTACTATAAAGATTTATTATTATTAAAAATGTTACAATGAAAGCTATATTAAAAGTTTCCATTTTATTGTCAATGTCCAAAAGGGCATTCCAATGTCAATACACTACCAAGTCATTGAAGTCATTGTCCGCGTTCACAGGACAATAATTAAAATTAACATTTCACTAAAAATGATATAGAACCAGTTTGTCCTGTAGGGAGCGAGGGAACCTAAAGTTCAGTTCGCAAATTAAAAGAGGTCACCATTGAGCGCGTTAGCGTAGAAATATAAAAGTTGTGCAGAATTGAGTGAGAAAACAGCGATAATGAGTATGTGTATGTGAAATAATATTAAACGCTTGATTAAAAGATTCAGAAATCATGTTTCAATCTGAGTAAACCTCGATAACATTAACCAAAAGATACTCTTTAATAAACTTCATTATGATTACATCAGAAGACCAAGCGTTACCTAAGAACCAAAAAATACATTAGGGTTGATTCGGGAAAAAATATCAAAGTAGAAAAAAAATACGTGGGATTAATCAAGACTTCATTTTGAGTCTTTAGTTTTAATATCTACATACGACCTGAATGTAATGTACCAATAGGTATCTGCGTGATGATGCACTGAAACTAAATAATCATAAATATTTCTTTAATCCGAATGCAAACAAAAATGAACGTTAAGAAACCATAATCCTTAACATTGAAATTAGTAAGATTGGTAAAAAAATTAATCTTGAGACGATAATTCTCCTCTTTTCTTAATCATAAAAGAGAATTGATTTCGTTATAATGACTTGAGAAACCACAATTCGCCCAAGAACCCAACGCCCAAGAAAACCAGGATAGGCGGTTTTACGTAAAGTAGAAGGCTCCAGGTGGATTGTCTGTCCAGAGACTCAACGCTCATGAAAAACTAAAGAGTTAGTTTTAGGAAGGGTCCTCATGTTAGTTTTGATAAAAATATGCTGCCATATTTCTATGACTTTTCGAGTTAGATCGATAAAAGCAAAAAATTATGGAAGCTTATATCTCAATTTAATATTAAAAATATGGAGAAGAGAAAAAATCTAGAGAAAATTATGTTTGCATCTAAATAGTTGCACAAAATTATCCAACAGTTACAAAGAACGATATCTTGATAGGTAAATCTTATGGTCAAATATTAATTTATCAACGAACTATACATTAACAATAATTACCAATAGAAAAATATGGTTTTAATTTCCTGTTAATGGATGTATGTTTATAAATATATTTTTTCTTGTATAAAGTCATACCATTAATCTACTTTCAGTTCAGCTTTCTGTTAAAAGCTTTATAATTATACAAAGCAATTAGTGGCAACACATAATCCAATTATAGTATAATATTGATATAAAGCATATTTTAAACATCCACAACCACTCCATAAGTACCCATTGATTAATTTCATCAAATAAATATGTACCTACTGATAAATGAGTTTACTCTTATATAAGTCAAAAAAAAAACTAGTGCATATATTACAAACATTAAAGAAAAAGAAGAAAAATTATACCTTTGCTTCTGATACTGAAAATATTTCTTAAGCGAAAAGTCTTAATATCTACCTACTAAAAGGGAAATTGATTTTATTGAATGAAGATGAAGTTGAAATTATACAAAATACTCGTATGTGGTCTAGATTCTGGATGTTTATTATAGGTTCATGTGTGAATAATAACTCTTTCAGTTGGATAAATACTATATGAAGTATTTGAAATATTTTAAATAAATTCTTATTTTAAATATTATTTGCCGAATGTATTCCACAAGTTTCTTTTCATATTTCGTTCACTGCCTTATGTACTATCCATCATCCATCAACAAACTAGATACACCTACCTTCATAAATTCTCTCTAACACTACCTACATCATAAAAATACTCTTAGGCTCAACTTTCAATTTTTGGTAGCAAATAACAAAATAAAAGTTTCTCTTTCACTGCTGGTATAGCAATCTATTAAACATGAATTTTTTAAATGTATATTTGGCTGGTGGATGTAATCGATAATAAACTTCAGTATATTTATCTTCACTGTGGGGAGAAAAACTTGAAGGGTTTTTATTTATGCTCGAAAAAACAAAACAAGATATGCTCTGGAGTTTATGCAAATGCAGACAGCCGTAAACTTAAACAAAATTGATTATAAATTGCTTAGAAAGGATTTTCTACAAGACGATCTATAAAGTTAAGAGATTTAGTTTCGGGTAACTTTATATTTTATGAAGAAAATATTTTACGGTCATTGCAAAGTCAATGATAATGGAAAAATCTTGTCACAGTTTATATTAAAGCAGAAATGGCATTTGGGGGACGTCGGGAAATAAATGATGAGGTATAAATTTTGCTTGTTGCAGACTGATATGAGATTAAAAGGTATAATTTAGATGTGATAGAAATAAATTGAAACCCTGCTGACCCTAATAACTCCATTGTTATGAAAGCTAGGTGGAGGAGGCCATTTGTTGGATAGATGGATATGGATATGACTTTATCAAGTAGAGCACATTTTCTCGTTTACTGTAGTAATTAACATTCTGTTTTCATATTTAGTTTTAGATATTAAACATTTATATTGGATTTCATTTTCTTTTAATTGCGATTCAAGTTACACAAGTTACACAAGTTACACAACAAAAGGAAATTGGAAGATTAACTTACAATGAAAAATTAAAAGTTACACAACTTTATGTGAATCATTGTCATAAAGCATTTAAAAAAATCAATTCGATTTTTATGCACTAAGTAATACGTACAATGCTATAAAATTTTGAATTGTTGAAAAATTATAGATCTAACCTAAAATTCATGGAATTCATGAAATAGAAATAAGATCTTATTTTCTCAATACTGCACTACACTAAAATCTCAATGGACTACCATTTCTTTAATAATATCTGTGAATGAGTAAGGAGTCACACACAACCTTTGATGCTTTAAATCACGTTACTATAAATGGATATTGTGTAAAATGCTATTAACTTTTTCCATTTACACCTATATTATTTATCTTCCATAAAAAAGTGTCACATCATCTTTAAGGATTCTTTTCATTCAACCACTTGAAACATTTCGGCTATCTACATCTCACTGAAAATATTGTCTTATTATTAAAAAGTAAATAATTACTTTGCTGTGCTTAAAATTGTGGTGCAAAAATGGATCAGTATAATAAGTGGATAGTACAAAATGCAAATCAAATACTTACAGCTCTTAACAAAGTTTCCTGTGATGTCTATAGATTGTACATAAAGTTTACTGCATGAAATATAAAAAGGCTAAATTGATATGCCGTGTGCCATGTCATTTCTTATTTGCTGGAGGATAAAAGTTTATCTGACTAGTCGAAGGCATGGAAATAAGCTTAAGCTTCACAACCAGAAGACATCTTTATAAAACTTTTGATAAATAATAGGTAATTATAAATAAATTCATTTACTTCATATATGGAAATATTTTAGTACGAGTCCTAACAACTAAATGTTCGGACAAAAGTAAATTTAATTGTCTCTTTTCCTTACGCGTAAAAGTTATCTAAATTAACTTCCATAATATGGATGGTTTTTTCTGTTATAATGCCAACATTTAGTTATATAAAAACGTAAATTTCGTAAAAATCCGCTCGGCGGTTCCAAAACTGTGGCACTTTAACCCAGCAGGATGGGAAAATTGTAGAAACAAAGAATTATTATTTTCAAAACGTTGGATCCAGTAGTCGCATTTTGATGAAATTTACTTTATTGCAATTATGTTGGTTTTCTTTTTTCAAAAAAGTTACACTAGTTTTTATTTGGTGATTTTATGCATTTATCGGAGCTTCAAAGTTGCACCTTTAAAAATGATAAAATATTCTAGTAACTGTTTAAAGAATCACAGTTTTGAAACCGCTGGTTGGATTTGTGTCAAAAAAAATTTAAATCAAACCTCAATAATCGTACTATATTGAAAAAATCCTGAAATATTAATATGAATTTTTTGCTTTTTTTTCGAGTTCCACAGTTCACTTTTCAAAAAACGTGTTTTTTGAGGGTGCTACCTACATTAAAATAATCACAGTTTTGGAACCACTGGTTGGATTTTGGAAAAATTTACTTTATTGCAAAGCTGAATGTTGGTTTTATGTACAAAAAAATCCCCAAGTCTTTATTTGGTGATTTTAGGCATATTTCGTAGCTTTAAAATTGCACTTGAAAAATGTGACGTAATTTTCTAACGACAGTTTTTAAAAAATCACAGTTTTGGAACTTGGGGAAAACGACATAAAGGTGCTTTCATGACCCTCATCCAGTCCGGACTTAAATGTCATTGAAACTCTTTGGAATAAAATTAAACGCATTCTACGCAATAATCCACCAAGAACCGTTGGGGACTTAAAGACCAAAATAGAAGAAATTTGGGACAGTTTCACGCCAGAATTGTACCAAAATTTGATAAATACAAAGCCTGCTAGAATACAGGCAGTTATTAAAGCAAAAGGAGACGTAACCTCTTATTAATGGACTTAAATTAAAAATTATCCCAACATTTAGTTGCAAATTCATTTTGTAAAGTTTGCTAATTATTAAGGTTAAAATATTGTTAAATCCAATAAATTAATCTCTTTCATGTATAATATTGTTATTAAGGTTTTATCTTATTGTATTGTTAGGTGTTTACTAATTATTTGCATAAAATTTCCAGTTTTCCTTTCATACTTCAAAAATTTACTTTTGTACGAACATTTAGTTGTTAGGGCTCGTAACGTCAAATTTTAATATAAAAATTAAATAATAATAAAGTTGAATGGATCATCCTTCTTGTAAATAGCTATAATCTTGAATATTATGAGCAGGTCAAATAGTTTCTAATTACCATCATTGAAATGTATCTAATACGAGTAGATTATTTTTTTAGACGACTTTGTTATAATTTTCGTGGAAAGTCTTCCGTAACCTTTGGTTTCTTGTTTCCTATCAATTTGAACCTCAATTAGAATAACAGAATTAAATATTTTATCGCACTAATGATGTCCAATTAGAGCTATAAATCATAGAAATGATTGTTCACCTAATAGGCTGGTCATTACATAAAAAACCAATATAAATGTAAAATCTAGGCAGTCAGAAATATTGTTCAAATGCATGGGGGTCTATAATATAAAATATCTTGATTTAAAAATGGTGAAAATATGTTTTTTCGAAATATCGAAGTGTCTTGTTTGCGGTTGTTTCTGCAGAAAAATAGTGATTACTATATTAACTTTTAAATTCCGACAACTGGGGCTACTTTGTCTACTGGGGTAACTTTGCCACGTGCTACAACAACGGCCTAATAATCGTTCCAATTAATTATAACTTGTTTTATATATAAAGAAGGTATTCGTTACTTAATAAGAGATTACATTTTAATTATAACCAAATTATTTATTTTATGACAGTTTAAGGTAGAAAATAAAATTTTATATAAAAATCTGATTTCTTATGTCCTTTTTTCATGATTAAAGACGGACGGCGGACGTTAGATTGACAGACTGAACCTACACTGTACCCTTTTAGAAACAAAGCTGCAAGGAATAGGATTTCCGTCTGGATAGACGCTGTGGAGCAATTTAGCAGAAGCTAATTGAAGTTTTAATGTGTGTCGCCATAACCTGTCATTTTTAAAACATCCAAAACTTCATTAGTGCTAGAAGCCTTCAATAAGGTATACTTCTTTATTTTATTACAACCACAAATAAAAAAAATAGCAACATTTCGTAATCCTTCAATTATACATACAGTATTATGGTGATAACCTGAATAATTTTGTCGTTAACTTGTCCGTACCATATACTTGGTTAACCCACAATACTTTATGCAAAGCAATTATTTGTGTCAAATCCAGATGTCAACAGTTTACTTTCTTATAAGTTGTAACAGTTCTAAATAAAACTTTTTAAATTACCCTTGTTTTTCTTTGGACCGTTACATATCTGTTGTTCTTGTTCCTAATGGTCTTTTAATCACGTAACTTTTTCCACATTACACAACATAAAATTTTATTAAAATTGTACAATTATTTTAGTAATTAAATAAAATTAGTGGATCATAGCGATTATTTGGGAAATTCGAATTGCTAAATTCACATAGATAAAAATTATCCTGGAATACCTTGATAGTGAGACAAGAACTATTTGCGTATATAGTCGCCTTCTCCCTCTAGCACATCATAAAGATGCACGTATTAAGTTTAGTAGCCGGATATATGGTATATACGTTATCATAATGTAATCTACAATATATCATGTTATAATCAACTAGTGGATAACCGTTGCCGCCGGTGTGAGCCTTGCTGGTCCAGAGATTGCAGGCGGAGGCTGGCGTCGTGGGGAGGATCCTGCTACGTCCTGGCCAGTGTCTCTCCGGCATCCGAACGAGGTAGCGTACTCAACATCAAGGACTACGCAAAGCGTCGTTTATTACACGTATTTCCCCTCCTATTACAATATTATTGAATTTTATTTAACATTTTAAAATTGCAGTAGCTATATAGTGCTGGATTTTTAAAACTGAAAATAAGTACAGGTGAGTTAAATGGAAACCAAACTGCGCGTTATGCGAAATAATTATACAATATACTAAATAAATAATTAGAATAAGCTGAATAGTATTTTAGATATGTTGCAACATGATGTTCAAACTAGCAGGTATTTACATTAATGGGTATACCTATTTAAAATAAACTATTTTCAAATGTTCCGCAAATAGCTAGGCGTGTTTGTATTACTAAACAAATTAAATTATACAAATTAAGCAGCTTTTAATGGTCGCAGTAAAACACCTACTTTTAAAATGGTATTTAAACACTACTTATGATGTAGATTAAATTTTTTTCGTTGTTGACTCTCTAGGAATTGTAAAAGGCATAAATTGCTTCCATTGTAAAAAATGTCGAATTTTAATAGCAATTTAAGAGTCGCATTAATTTCCAAGCTAAGTTTTAATTACTTCAGTCACTTTTCAACTTGATATCTAAAATATTAAAAGTTTTCTTGTACCCCTATATAGCCATAACTTAGCTGTAAAGTAGCTATAAATCAACTGCCTACTCCTTTAAACTTGCTAGAAGAGAGATAGTCGGACTTCAAAACCTGGAGATTTTATGTAGAATGTATATAACAATGGCTATATATCCTATCTTAATTACTCGTAAACAGTCTGATATTCTCAACAAGTCAGTAAAAGACGAACCTGCAAAATGTTTAATATTTTTATCCAAAGTAACTAATAAATAAATTTGGTTTGATATTTTCAAATTTTAGATCACAAATTCCTATTGTTACAGGAGTAATAAAATATGGATTAATTTATTGGTTGCTGATTTGTATTTACAATTTTTCTTCGTCCATTTTTATGATACATTGACGTTTACAATTTAAAAAAAATATGAGTGGCATTATGATTAATTTTTATGCAGTGGACCGAAATATGATGATACGGATGCGTGACAATCCAATAAAAATTCCTATTAAACCTTTTCATAATCAGACTAGTGTCAGTGAAATATATTACGTAATATTTACGTAAAGTTTTATATTTGAAAAATATATCTACCGTACACTTTCATACAATGTAATAAAAACGGAAATGTTATATAGGCCTAAAATAATAAAATAACACTAGCTTAGAGTTTATGCGAATATGTAGTTTTTTATATTATTTGTAATAATATAACATAAACTTTTTTAAAAACAAAATACTATGAATGGACAGCAAAATAAATACCTACCTACCTATTACAATAGATTCTTTGCATTTTCTGAAAAATACGGAATGAATGATCTCTTTTATGTTTTTTCGAAGTTTTGTTATTCAATCGTAGGAGTAGTTTCTTCTATTTTGAAGATGCTTAAGCTTTACATTCGAATTTATTATTCTAAAAATATATACCTACCTAAAAGCTTTTTCTACTATCACAACTTATTATTTATTTTGTATTACAATACAATACTTTAGAATACTTAACTTTGTCCATTTCTCCGAAAAATACTCTAGCGTAGGTAAATAGAGCGTAAACTCATTTGTGTTAAGGATAACTTGATACTTTAACATACAAAAATGTATCTGATGTGTCCAACTGTCCAATGTGTAAATTTCCTACACCAAACTAACTTCATTTATATTCTATAGTATGTATATCATGAATTACTGCCTTATATTTCACATATCCCTATCATAAATAAAGTTTATGGATAATTGTTAAAGCTCTGTTATAGTTAAATATGTCCTAAAATTGTTAGTTTAGTTTTTAGTACAAAGAAGGTTTAGAGAGGATTTATTCTAACTTTATTTTCGTATTTTAGTAAAAATTTCAATAATTTCAAATGAGCGCTCTTTAGTCACTTCTATAATAGGAGCGAGGTTAGAAATCGTATTAGACCACTCAAAATTTCAGGTTAGAACTACAGTGTTATTTTTATGCAACAAATGTTTAATACGAGACAAAACAATTATTGTTATGTATTATTTTCTTGTTAGAGGAGTAACGTCTAATAGCTGACGTCAGTTCAAGCAGAAAACGTTCTGAACTCTCTTTAGAGAGTTTGCTTTGGGGAATTAAATGTGGTACAAATTTTTCTATAAAAAACTTCTTCCATAGATTTTTGTGTGAACAATTTACTTTAAATTTGTTAAGGAAAATCACTTTTTTCTTTTATATTAGAACCCATAATGGATTCCTATATCAAATTCCAATTAACAAATCCTATTAGAAGAATTTATTTTCAAGCTATTGTATTTTCGATTATAAAAGAGATTTCATCAATGGATGGTTATATATAACTTAGACAAGACTTTGTGAAGGTAGTGAACCTTTAGGCAAGACTCGAATGTGGCAACAATACTCTGACATTATAGTATTATAGTATACAGGGTGTATCCGTTAAATCGAGCAAATTTTAATGGTACATTCTCCCAGTGGTCCTGATTCGGAAAATAGTTATTTGTGTATCAAGGCCGTAAAGGTGATCTTTTTTGGTCGAACCTGTCGTTTGCGTCCGAGGCGTTAGCCGAGGCTGCAATTCAGATGAGACCAAAAAAGCACTTTTGGCCGAGGTGCACAAAACGTTTTTTAGGCGATCATCACGAGAAATTCAAAAATTTGGTCACAAAACACAAAATTAATTTTTTTTTGGACATTTTACTGAAAAACATAGTTACCTTAGACAACTAAAAACCAAAGCATCTCCTGTCAAATTTAATTTTAAGCGTCACTTTTTATTTCAGTTTCTTACAGTTCTGTCCCAAAAAAGTAACATTTGACAGATGTGTACAAAAAAGTAAAAGTTTACGGCGTCAAAGGGGGCCATGAAATCGCCATTTTTGTAATGGTGGACTAAAATAGTTATTTATATTATAAGTGGGATATGAACATCATTAACATAAGAGTCTGGAAATTGCAGAACGAGTCGTAGACGAGTTCTGTAATCAGACGAATATGTTAATGTGTGTATATCCCACGTGTAATATACAAGATTTTATCTTCTACCGTCCAAATAATTAAAAATGAATTTTGAATTTATCTCCAGCGACATTGCTCAGTAGTTGTTGTCAAGTTGTCGTACTGGACTACCTAACCTAAGTTGTGTAAAAACTAGCCACCGCCACACAACAATGAATTTGAATCATAAATTTTCAAATAATTATACAATTTATACACCAAAAAATCTGGGACGTGGACCGTGTTATATTTATTTTTAAAATATAAAATTAATTTATTATAAAATAAAACTAAAAATTTTTTCAGTTATCTAATGTGAAGTTAGGGTTTTTTCTAGGTAGATACGCTATTATAAAATTCTCCAGGTTTCAAAAAATCAAACTTAAGAGTATGAAGTGTCATTACTCAATGTTAATCACAAATTTTAAAAAATTAAACAATATATATTATATTATAATTAGACATTTACAAATATAAACTTTCCTATAAAGATACTAAATTGTAAAAATTGTGTTATAAATACTTGTAAGAAAGAATTTTCTTGTTGAAATTTCAGTGTGGTAATGATTTCTTTAAAACACATGTTGCGTAATAATCTGACTTACCTTACTCAAATTAATGTCAAATCAAGGCTATTATGAATTGGTAGTAGATAAATGTATTTTTTTCACTACTAGTCATAGAACACGTCATTATTGCCTATACTAGAATGCCGTGAAGTTTCATTTCTCTACCTTTTGTCAATATGGTAAATAATGTTGGCTCATTATTTACTAGTGGTAAATAATGAACAAATTTATATTTTTTGATAATCCAGTAACAGTTTTAAAGAAAAACACTTTATAATATGATTTAGTAGAGCCAAGAAAATGTATTTAATGGTTTTTTAGGAATTAAAATCGCTTAATATAAATAAATTTAATTGTAAAAGTTTCCATATAATTTGAATTGCCGCCACGTATTCTAACTTGAATCAAGGGACAACATCATATTTAACGTAGAGAGAAAATTGTTATTAATAAGGCTATTGCAAGCAGAACTACTTAAAAGCAATGTATGGTGTTTTAATAATGTGAGCAATTTTTTTGTGTATGGAAACTTACCAAAAGTCAAAATTCAACAAGTTTTACCTTTGTGTCAAAATCAATTAATAAACAACTGTCAGTATTGTCACAATATTAAACAAAAGACATTTGTTTCATTTTTTGAATTGAATAAGTATTTTAAATTATAAATAATACTATTTATTAACAATTATAAGAGTTAATAAAACTAGTAGTGAAAAAAACTATGTATAAACCACGGTAGAGAAGTTTCTTATAGCCTTCGGGCCTTAGATCCCTCGGCGCTACGCGCCTCGCGATCTAATCTTGGCCCTCTGTCTATAATACTGAACTTCTCTACCTTGGTATATAATATACTATTATATACCTCTATCTCGATTCCTAAGAAAGATAGAGGTTGAAGTTTACAAGAAAAAATCATTTTTTGCAATAACTTCGATAAAAAAGCTTGGATTCAAACAAAATTTTGCAAGCCTGCCCTCCTCCCTAAGAACAATTTTATGAAAATATTTTCGATTTTGGGGGGCACCAGTGACGTGCAATTCGGTCTTATCTCAATTATTTCAAGAATCGAGATAGAGGTATAGGTACGAGTATAATATACATTTTTCCGAATCAGGACGACTAAGAGAATGTACCATTAAAGTTTGCTCGATTAAAAATGATACACCCTGTATAGTAGTAATTTTAAGTAACAATCGTTTTTATAGATATTTATCCCTTTTTATGGATTATTCCGTGATTAAGGCGTTATGCAACCCGACTTAAGATTAAGACTAAATAGTTAAAATCGCTTGTTCTAACCTAATGCATGTTTTGGTCTGAACTCGACGTTGCCATTTAAAAAATCCATCTATTTAATAAATGCACAACTTGTATACATACCTATATCTAACAATTTTAATACAATACCTACCTCGACAAAATAAAAATTTCAGCTTATACTGGGTTAATTACATATTAACTCTATTTATTATACAAGTTCTATGTTTATTCCGGGTAATATAGTATACTCAATCGTATTTCGCATGTAGCTTCTCTCTAATAATGGTGTCTTGTGATGGTCAATGTTGTGTCACTGCATTGAAATATCTCAGCAATATCAGATAATTGAATGTCGAACACAGTGTTAATAATTAATTAGCAACGGCTATACACGCAGTAAAAACTGATTTTCATGCACTACTGGAATATTATTTACAAAATAACAATAACCAAAGAGATAGTAGTAGATTATATCAATTTGCACTTTATAAAAATAATCAACTCGACAGATCCATAACTATGGCAAAGTTGATATTATACTAGATATTTCGAAGAGTACTTGGAATTCACGTCCCGTTAGACAATGACGAAATATTTCACGTTAGCTATTACTAATATTTAGTAAAATATTTTATAGAATATTGACCACCGTTATAAATTTTATTAAAACCAAAACATTCTAATGGACCATCCACATAATATATTTTACCTACATTTTGTTTATCATGTATTGTTTCAGAAACAGTTGATGTAAATACCGGTAAAGAACAATACAAGCGGGCATACCTTTAATTATCAAGTCATATAATTAATTAATTCATATGCTATTATACGGTTCTCCACAGGATTCTCGTGTAATTTCTTTAGATGTATAATAATAAACAAAGGTATTAGTATTTAGGCTTAAGCTTTAACCAAAATTAATTCGTGACGGCAAATTATCTTAATTTTTGAAATATACACTTCGGTATTTTATAAAAAAGACAAAATTCATATTCTAAGTGACTACTAAACCTCTTATGCTCTAAACGAGACCATTGACAAAGTAACAAAAAACTACAATAATATTTATTTAGGTCTGACTGAAGTAGTGATTGAACATTCGGACAAAAAAGGACGATATGTTATACCTTCATACTGAATTACAGAAATAAAGATAGTAGACTAAAATACAAAATATTATTTCTTTACTGCTAAAGAAGTTGCAAGGTAATGTGTTAATACGAATAAAACATTTATTTCTTAATAAAAGTCTGTACAAAAAAACTGAGCACATGGGTTTATCCAAATGATGGTCTTTCTTTGTATACTCGTTAACTTGTTAGCGGAAGTATCGTCACGATATCGATAAAAGATTTTCTAATTCTTTTCCATAGTTGGTAAAATCACCATTTGATCATTGTTTATCTCGTGAGAAATCTTCCGTGAAGATTTTTAAAACATTCAATACAATTCTATAATATCCATTTTTGTAGACTACCTACTATAACTGCCTCTTTTTGCATCGAGGTGTCCAAGATATTACAGTATCGTCTTCTAGTCTTGTATATGTATATTATACTGTTAAGACGTTAGTATGCACTATACAGTTCATTAAACACGGAAATGTTCCTCTTTCACTTCAGGGAATTCTTAACATACGACGCCTACACCATCAAAGGCGTCGTTTTCTCTTCAGTCGCGTTCTTTTAGCGTTCAGGTTTTCGATGTGTAAAATACGATTGAGAAAACTAGTATTAGATAAGTTTATTACTTTTATTTTAGTTGCTTTAGTTATTTTCCGATTTTTCTATATTCGGTTCAGTCACCTGGAGCAATCCGAAATATCGACTAGTCTATGATCAGAAGCTACTTCAGTATCGTTTTTTGCAATTTACCAGTAGTATCTTCTGATGAGAGCAGTATCATCAGCACGTTTCTTCCCGTAATTTCGCTTTCGATCAAATAGTCTTTTCTGTACTTTAGCTAATACTGAGCTTAAGCTCATCAAAAAATAATAAACGAACAATTTCAGCCTAACTTCGTTTTTTAACAGCAATATTTGGTTATTATTCCTTATTTTTATATTGCAAATATTTTGTCACAGCCTAACAAATTTTTTATTTAAGCTGTAAGAAATATAATTGAAATTCGTAATAATTTGGAATATTTTATCATTCACTTTTTGGCATCGTTGACTTTTTTTAATCGTGTATCAAAATAAAACTTTTCGTTTATTCGTGTTGTATTTTACTAAATCCCTACACAATATTATTACATAACTAAATATTTTCCATTTAACAATATTTGCATTATTGTGGCAATTCTATGAATACATCACAAAAAACCAACAACACTTTTAAAAAAAATCAAATGCGTATTAATCACATGCTGTTTCTCATCAATTATTAAAATTCCAATTTTTGATTTAAATAAATTTTGATTGGTTGAATATCCAATCTATTACATCTATATAAAATTTCATAAATAATTTTCTGTTGTTTTTTAATGACCGGTTGAATTGTACATAAAATTATTTCACTTTGTTTTTTAAATTGCTTGGCAGAAGTTGTCTGTGAGTAACATAACAGCAGAATAAATACGTTAGAATAAAGAAATAATTTAATTTGTACTACCTAATAGGATTATGCGAATTTAACTCTAGGCACTAAAGTAACGTTATTCTGCGCAACAGTTTAATAAAAAATTCTCTTTACCCTTTATGATTTATCCATTTAAAACACGTTAGTTAATACATTTGTTGTTTTATGTATATGCTTCAAAAGATTTATTCACAGAATTACAAAACATACAAAAAATTTCTGAGCTGCATAGAACAAACGCTGTTAAATAATATATTTTTGGAGGTTCATAAAATATATATTTTTAGTTCAGTTATACGCTATGGTTAACATTCAGCATTTAGAATGTAGTGGTTTATACGTAATGTTGGTATGTTATTGTAGCTAAAATTAAAATGTATCATAAAAATATTTTTATATTAGTAGGTAATAATAATTTAGTTTGAGTCTTATCATTTATGAATGCAGTTATGCTTTACATACGACAGTAACTTAATTAATGATAATATATCTTACTGCTAGATCATTTCGAAAATCAAAGTGGAATCAATGTTTTAGCCCGGCGCATTCGCCATTTTTACAAGAGTTTATTTATAATATTCTAAATGATGAAATAATGGCTCACTTTTCCAAAAATTCATATTTTGCATATGTATCCACTACTTTCTGTTGATTTTTATGTCATTTTAATTTGTATTTATTATGATATCTACTACGGCTTTTTAGGCATATTAAGCATAACATGTATGAAAGTGAAATTTGCTTTTTTTTAATTAAAATTGTTTGGATTTTGCTAAATACATCACCTTAAGTTTAATTATTTTTATATTGTCAACTGTAAATCAATTAAAACACTTGTATGTTTTTTTAAATAAAAGATTCTAATGAACCTGCTTTCGCTTGAGGTAATTAAATTTAAATTACAGTGTCTAAAATTAAGAGTTTTAAAAAATGTTGTTCATTTTTACTCATTTTCTAAATCTTTCGGCATCCTAATTTCTTGTACATTATTACCTCTTTTAGAAGATTCCATTTATTAATATTGAGGTAAATTATTTTCATCAATATGAAACCCCGTAGTTAATAGTTTATTAATACTATCCCAAGATATTTACGCAGATGCTGTTACAATAGAGATAATGTTTTTCAACTAAGGCATAAAAGCATGAAGCTTACAACGTTTAATAATGTAGAAGTGGGACAGCTCGCTTTTACATGAAGGGGATAGAGTGAAATTTCTAGGTAATAAATTTAATTATATCTGTTTACTACCTTATAGTTTCTAATCGCAATTTACATAACTTAACCTGTTAATTATTACAACAGAAATATTAAAAATAAAGTTAATGAACTGAAAATGGTGAAGATTTTCTAAATCTTTAATCATTTTTTTCACATACCTGCATGAAAATGGCCACTTTATTTGCGAGTAATGCCGGAACAAAGTCGCCTTTTTAGGGTAGTCGCGGAAAATAAGGAGTGGGGGTAACATTTCTCACTTGGGTAGCCATTCCCTCCCTGGTATGCGGGAGTTATTTGTATTTGTTTATGGTTGTCAGTGTGATTTTCTCACCGCAAAGTGTCAAGCAAATATGTCAATGTTATGCTGTTATTGACATGTTTTTGGAAACTTCCTCATATAGCAAAATAGAAACGTTAGTTTCGTTTTAGTTTGCTTATCGGTATCTACGAGTCAATAATTTTCAAACATGTGTGGGTTGAGAAAAGTTGCGCAGATTTATTCATTAATTCATATTTTAGCTTGCAAACTTTTCAAGGAAAACAAAGTTAAGTACTTATTTAAATGACAATATTTTCATATCATTTCGCTTTGCTTAAAAAACATATTTTATAAATTGTGTATAAACTTGTGAAAGCTTAAAAGTAGAACTTGTAAATTTTTCATGTAGAAATCTTTACTTAATTGACAGGAATATATTAAAATTTTAAACGCATTCATAAATACATAGAAAATATAAAAAATCTAAGTATATGCAATAATAATACAGTAAACATAAAATGTTACAGCACTTACACACTTTTCTCGTTTCGTCGTAAAATTCACAAAGGAAATAAAGTATCCGTCTTAAGTGATCCTTGCTCTAATAAACAATATTGAAGATTCCTAGATTTTACATAAACTTCCGAGAGGTAGGAAAGCTACAGCTATAAAAAAGCAATAAATCACTTTTCCCATTACAAGAAAAGTTCAGAGTTGACATGTGAGATCGACAGCAGTTCGTAGTAACGTTTTGGTTATTTATTTACAATCAATTTCCTAATAGCCGAATATCGTAACCGTAACAAAGAGTGGAAGACGTGGAAAGTTATACTAGTATGTAACGTGAGACGTCAGGGTGAAACACTTTTTTTTATTTTTTGTTGTTTAAAAACAGGCCAGTCTAAATGACCCATTAACAGTATAACGGCTTGACTATAAAAACTACCTCTCAATAAATTAATAATCGGATATTCAAAGGGACAATAAACCTATTTTAACGGTTGTGTAAAGTTATAAATTTGGTAAAAGATAGTATTTTATTAGAATACTTGATAAAATTGTACAAAATATGAAAAGGAATAATAAACTATTAAATCTAAACTCTACCATAAAATATGCAATATTCATACTCGCAAAACTATCTACTCTAGTATACAATACGTTAAATTTAAAATTTCCGCTTTCTTTGTGAACATTTTACCGAACTGCACCTGTGGTTTCAGAAAACTGAAATACCTGCCCAATAAATCACCGTATGTAGGTACTCATAATACGCAATTCGAGTTTCAAATTTACTTTGATAGTCAAGAAAGAAACTTTATACACGCATGCTAAATAAGATATCGGTATGTGGTATATTGCTCGACAGTTTCAATTTGCAATTTTCTGGGGTTGATCTGAAGTGATTACCATAAACGAGGTAAATCCCCACTACATATTGAAAGCCTCCAGTGCCTTGTGTGCCCATCCTATCGCACATTTTACCGGTAGGGATGTTCAGGGTGCAAACGCTTTGTTTTGTAATTATATTTCACAGAATGGCTCTTCAAAGCATTATAAATGGCGTTGTTGTTGCTGTTGTGCTTGTTACATGTCAGATAATCATTTTTATCGAATTAGGACTCTTAAGTAACTTTTTTAAATTTTATCTGTTTATGTATTTTCCTTGTTAATACATCATGTTAAAATAATACAGAGTAGGATGGCGTATTTTATAATAAATTGCAGAGTTGAAATTTAATCCTTTCATTACACAACTAGTTTAAAGAAAGATTAGTTTACATACATGAGCTTCGAGTCCACTCCATCCTAGAGAAATAACCTGACACTAGATTTTTTAGATACTTTTTTCCTGAACGAGTTGAGATATGTCACAAAATTCTTACAACCATTGAGTAGGTACAATAACTTATATAAGTCTGTTTGGTTTTTCAGTCTTCCATCTTAAATTAGTGCGGGCCTTTTTCAGTTACAATATTTAATTATTATTAGACTGAAAAAACTTAAACTTTTAGTGGAGAATCAAGAAAAGGACATATTTGTCTTCAGAACAAATTGGCACTAGTTCGTATTTTCTGCGATTACTGCAAACATTGCTGAAATAATGAGAAAAATAGCTAAAAAGTACCCAATTTAAGATTTCTATCTCAAATGGCAAAAACTTAATTTGCGGTTTTTTTTTTCCACATAGTCTATTAGAAATTCGATCCTGCCGTCTGTGCCCAATAAACCGATTTTTCTAAAACGAAATTACAAATTTGGTTTCCGTTTTTACTCTTTTTCTCATTATTTCATCAATTTTTGAGGTGCTATATCAGGGCAAGTATTGATCGGAGAAGTCTTTTGTTCTTCATATTGTTTATAATTTTGTACGCCAAAATAAAGTATAAAAGAGTTTTTTATATATTTATGGTAGATTGAGTTATAGTGGAGAAACCAGGAAAATGGGCCTTTTAAATTTATACATGTTTACTACAACAAATACAAAAAATAGTCGATCGGATGAAATCTAAGATCCGATTTAGATATTGAATGTATTTCTAGTACTTAGCATATTAGCTCCTACACTGTTAAGACCATAATATCATCATATGAAATGTTGTTCCATTGAGTAAATGGGGATTTTATTTTTAAAGTGCAATAAGTCTATTCGTGACACTGCTGGGAAGACGGGAAATTTCACTTCATGTCATAAGAGAGATATGATGGTAGATAAGTCTAAAGGATGGGCTATCAGAAGGTTACTTGTTGCTTTTAGGAATGAAAAATATTTAAACGGAATAGCCAACTCCAAAATTATTATCTCTTTGCATTAGTTAACACTTCTGATGGTTTATTCTGGAGTCATTTAACTACTAACATTCTTCATACATAATCGGTATGTTAGTTTGCGGAAATTGTACTCGTAGTTGCTCATAAAGGATTGTGTATGTTCTAATTCCTAGCACACACTTATCCTTAGAGCAGATGCTACCTCACAGATAATTCATACTTTGGAACCAACATGCTTCAGGACTAGGTTCATTCTTTATCGTTATTCTATCAAGCATTGTTATTTTATGTCATTTTTTAATATTCCTTCGTTTATATGGCAATCTCTATTATCTTGAATTCGTTTTTCGTAGTGTATATGCAACTTCGACTAATATGCCGTCCTACGCACTCCTACACAGTTAGATCTTTTACGGTTAATATTCGGAAATTTTTTTATATTTCAATTTTATGGTTGTTATTATTGCTAAATGAAAAATATATCTTCTTTCTAAAGTAATGGACCTATAACCTTACATCACATTTAAAAAAGGTTCAGGACGTTTGCATGCAAAATACGAGAGAAGGGTAAAGAGTAATGTGCTTTTTGGACTATAAAAAAATAATGCTAGCAATATCACTTAAATCGTTGATGGTCTGTGGGTGTAACTGGTATTTATTGCTAAAGGTCGTTAGGCGCGAATCTTCCAAAAAATAACTAAATCAGTGCAAATGGGTGAACATTTTTATTGATTTAATTATCAGAAATTTAAAAATCTCCCATTCCTTAATATCCAATATGTTTCCTTATAATTTAACCTGTTTTACTTTAATCTAGGTACACTATCACACACGCTTTACTTTTCTATCATTTAATTATATTGATTTAAATTTTGTTGCGATTTTATTGTATGTATCTTTTACATACATATGTAGAATTTTTCATTCGATCGTTATGCCTAACTTATAATCAGGACAATAAAGTAGCAGTTAAAAGGATAAGTATCGAATGAAAAACTGGCCCTTAATGTTTTTGATTAGTTTAATGTAATATGATACAATTACTGCGTTATTTAGGTAGAAATATTTGTTTACAAACTTTATTTTATTTAGAAATCTGTGAAGTGAATTTTGGTTAGTTTATAACAGTAATTTGTTAACCTCTATTAAGACTTGAATTATATAAAAAAAATATTGTAATAATCTCGTTAATTATTCACATACTTCAAATTAACGTAGGTAATAAATAATAAAAATCCATTAAATACTTTCATCTATTATTGATATTTACCATTATTATAAATGCGAATATGATACACTTTAACATAACAGGTCCATATATGCACTTGGATATCAATTTTATTTTGTAAAATACTTATACTTATATAATAGTGTTTAAACTGAAATAGAAATTTCCCCAGGGAACCATAAATTCCCATTTAATGTCAGAAACAGGTATTCTACTTGTTGCTTACTGGAAACCAATTTTAACCAAAATAAATTATGTTCTCAAATACAGAATCAGTATTATTTGTAAAGCTTACGTAAATTTTTTCCATTAGCTTTAGGGTGACAAATAAATAGTTTTTAAAAGGGAAGGTAGGTCACAGTTACATAGGTCACATATAGGCCAGTCATTCAAGCATTTTAAAGTCCATTTTGCCTAAAAATTGCAAAAGTTTTGAAACTTGGACACAAGTTTGAAAACGCTAATATAATATTAAGTCTAAATTTGCAACCCATCCGGATGACCGGAACATTGCCAAAAATTGATAAAACAACAATTTGCAATATCTTTTTGTACAAAATTACAATAGTTAGCAAACTTGGACAAATGTTAACTGGCCTATTACACATCTTCCATTGAGTTTGCAACCTTTTTAGCTAAACGGAACCTCGATTTTTATTAAATAATTAGCAAATTTTGTTGTAATTCTTCGTACAAAATTCCAAAAGTTATGCAAACTTTATGTAATACTTATGATACAGTCCTGAACCCACATGCCAATTTGCATAAATTTTTGAGGAACGGAAATATGTTTTTTTTATTTCTTTATTACTTGGGGCGGTGAATTTTTTAACAAAGGGGGTCAACAAAATGCATAAGTTTTCGAATATTCAAGGCAGTGCTCTCTCATTCTCAGTCGCTACTAACTTAGTGTAAATAAAAATCAAGAAAAATATTTTCCGGACTTGCTATGAGGTTGCAAATTGAAAAGTACTTTCAATAATATTAGACAAATATAATTTGAGATTTGCAACTCTTTTGCAATATTTAGAATATGCGAAATTGGAATTATTTACAAGATGTTATCAATTTAACAAAGTTCCGGAGGTATGAAAAGGTTACAAATTCAAAGTACAGTCTGTACCTGTGTAACGAACATTTGCAACCATGTTCGAAAATTTATGCATTTTCTTGATCCCCTTTGTTAAAAAATTCACCGCCCCAAGTTAGAAAGAAATAAAAAAAATATTTCAGTTTCTCAAAAATTTATGCACATTGGCATGTGGGTTCAGGACTGTATCATAGGTATTACATAAAGTTTGCATAACTTTTGAAATTTTGTACGAAGAATTACAACAAAATTTGCTAATTATTTAATAAAAATCGATGTTCCGTTCAGCAAAAAAGGTGTCAAATTCAATGGAAGATTTGTAATAGGCCACTTAACATTTGACCAAGTTTGCATAACTTTTGTAATTTTGTACAAAAAGATATTGCAAATTGTTGTTTTTTCAAGGTTTGACAATGTTCCGATCATCCGGATGGGTTGCAAATTTAGACCTTTAATATTATTTTAGCGTTTTCAAACTTGTGTCCAAGTTTCAAAACTTTTGGAATTTTGTGTACTTTTTTTGCTTGAATAACTGGCCTAATAGTGTATTAAATTATATTGGTTGATATATTAATAGTATCTTGTCAATATTGCTTATGCTCGTTATGTTCATATAATAAATTTTACGACGCCTAAATTCTGTAATTACCTGTTATGACTACTAGTAGTGCTAGTAGCTAATAAAATCTAATAATAGGTATGTAGTTGATACCTATATCCTATAGTGTATGTCCTGTATATGTCCATATACAGATGTGTGTTCAACTATTCGATATGGTGCATGGAAGGAAGAACGAAATTTGGCAACAATGCACTGCCGCAGTGTTCTGGTTTGCATGTTGCCATGTCTAGTAGTGGTGGTTGAAGGCACTATTTATACACATATTTTATTTGACTTTTTTTTGTTTGTTTCTAAAAAAATTTAACAGAAAAATGATATTTATTTAGTTATTAATTATAATTTCTTTGAAACCCGAAATCAATATAATTAATCAGTATAATTCAGTCGTTTATTTTTATTTGAACAAAAAAATTGTGCCATTTATGTTGGTCTTGGTCACTTATCATTAATGAGACAACACTCCATATTTTAGTTATTACAATTTCAGAAATTGAAATGAAACACTTCACATTTTCATTTTCTTATATTTTTCATTAAATTCTGGTACATAATTTAAAATTTGAGTTGAACGAAAATGTCCAAAAAGGAAGTGTTCTATAAATTTCGGGAATTGCTCTATGATAGGTGTGATACATTGTGTTAAGATAAGCCTGGGAATTTCTCTAAAATTGAGAAAATATTAGTTTACTGTCTATAGACATACCATAATATATTTTCCTATTAAAATCTCATAGAGAGTACACCCTACAGAAAATTTAATTTTTTTTAAATTGACATCATTTCATTCCATTAGTACAAAACCACGCTATTACCTCAAATTCCCAGGACACTTAAACATTGAATACGATACTAGTTTTTGAATATAGGTACATTTTTTATAGCAGTTTACTGAAGTTTTCGGTTCCATAAAGTTTAAATTGAATATAGTTTATAGTAGTGGGTCTAGCTTGATATCACGTAGCAAGTTGAATCAGAAGGCTATAGATATAAATCTATATAGGTACCTACTAACTTTGGGTAGAGTTAAATACGAGTATATTATGCATAACTTGTTTGTACCCTAAACGTAATTAATCAAAGGCAGAGGATTGGTTAAAATTTGGAAATATTCTATTTTTACTTTCTTATACGAAGTAATAAAAAGTATAGTAATCGTGATTTTTTTCGACGAAACGCTAAAAATTGAACACGATTTTTACAAGTAATTTAACTTAATTTCTTTAGGAAAAGTAATTGTGGTACTATCCGTAGGTATAAGAAAGTCATGTGTTGGACACATCAGATATTTTTAAACTGTACTTTTTCTACTACTTATTTTTTTATTTTTTGTGTGAAACCATGATTTGCTACTTTTGTTATTGTCGTAAGTAAATAACCTTTAAGAGTATGCTAGTAGAAAAATTTCCTCAATTTCATATTCCATAGATTATTTTATATTCAGATTATTCCTTTTTGAACATTTCAAAAGAAAGTTTAGTATGTGGTAGAATTTACCAGTAATCCCCAACTACATCAGATTCACTTTTTGCATACTCTTTCGATGTACATAAATAACTCTAGAATGATAAATAACACATTTCTAAAAGCTTCAAATTTCCGGTGTTGCTCTGCTTATATGTGCTTTACAATATATTGATTAAAACACAGCAACTATACAAGTAATGTGCAGTTGGATTAAAACAATACACATAAACTAAAACATTCGCCTTCAGGCCCCTGAACAATAATGAAATAATTCGAGCTTATTATAAACCGACTCTCGCCAATATTGTGATTAAACTTATATAGAATTTTACTCAGGAGCATGCGGCTAACAATTCACGGCAGGCAAGCGGCATGCTCAGAATTCCATAGAATAACAAAGAGGCGCTTCTCAGAATTTTCGTATCTGAGTTTGAGTGTAACTAGGCTAAATAAAGATGATAAGAACCGAAAGAGCTTTCAAAGGATCGTCTCATGCTCCCTTGTATGCCGTAAAAGATGCTGAATAGACAATTTACTCACGCTTTTTTTTGTTGCGTGTTCTTCCATCAGCAGCAATTATTTTGAACTTGTATACCAGTAGCAAGGAAAAAATCAAATTATATGTATACAATCAATATAGCAAAGTGTTTGTTTCAGTATCGAACTTTATAATTACATTTGCTAGTATATTGTATAATCAGATTGAACTTTCATTTAAAACGATACCTTTCATAAAACTATGCATACTTTATTAATATTACGCAATAATTTGTATTCTTTTAACTATATTGTTGTCACCATAAACTTAGTTCTTTCGTAATATTGGTTTATTAAAAATGAAACAACATTTCATGCACAAAAACTAATTAAGCTAAATCGCACCTTATTACCTCAACTTTGCGGGGTGAACTCAACAAGTTTAATAAGGTTTGTGATGTTATGGCAAATTGATTCAGTACTAGCTAGTTATTTGTAATTAAACACATTTACGTTTAAAGTTTATTGGCATAATAATTAATTTATCAACTAAATATAGAATCACGGCATGTGCAGGTTTCCAATAAATGTTAGAATATTGCACAAATAGGATAAAACTACAGTTGAGGGAAGTTTTCATCTACCTATTAGTTTTTAGTTTCAAGAACTGAAGCTAATATAAGGATTCTGAGAAATCCCAGGATGCAAATACACGTTGACGAAGTTCTTAATTAACAATGTTTACTGGCATATTTTCTTTCAAACAAACAAGAATTTTAACTTTTAGAATAATGTTTCAAGGTGTTGCACTAAAACACGTGCTAAGTCCGTAAAATCGGTTACACGCAAGGATCCTATTCTCAGTTCAAATTATTGTAAATAGGGAACTTTTCCCAATTTTATCTGTTGGGGTATTTCTCGTTTGCTTCTACAATGAGTTTGAATTGAATTTTGATAATTTCAGCAGAGATTTCATGTCTCAGCTCACCTTTCTAGAAGCTAAACCTATCATAATACTCTTCAGGTTATACCAAGTAATTGTTACTGTTGCTGTTTTAAATTCAGTTTTTGGACGATGTTGTTCCAATTTTCCAGCCTTACATTATTGCGAAGGAGCTCATTATAACTAGTAGGTGAAATATATCAACATAACTTTCACCTACCTACTTTTTTATCATAGACAAAAAAAACAAAGTCTTTTTTTTAAGTTTTGAGCTGACTAAATCCAATTTTGATTATTTTATAAATGATTTGTGTCTATTGTCTGTTTTGCATATTCATGATGACGATAACTCAACTGGGATATAGTTTGATGGATGTGCTAGTTCCACAAATTGTATTGTACTTTAATATAATATAAAATGATCAATAGTCCTCTAGCGTAGCAACAATTTACAGTTTTATTTAAAAACCCTGTTTCTATAAATGAGAGCAATGTTTAATGTAAGAAACAAACTAATTATTTGCGTCGCCATCAATTTACTCATCTTTAATAGCATTATCCAAAGCGCTCTTAAATTCAATCAGACGTTTATCAGACGACTGATTTTATAATGGAGAAAAGGTAAAATTAAATTACGAAATAACGAAATTGTTAAGGCCAAACGCGATACTTTACAATCAATTAAAAGTGTGCAAGATTTTAATTAAAAAAATTGCTGATTTCCTTGCAGAAAATCAGATTATCCTCGTGCTTAGAGCGCCGCTGTAACAGAATCATTTCTTTCCATCATGATTAAATCTGCGTTTATAGTCTAAATGCTCCTCTTGAGATAATTACTGCGGCTTCATTAGAGCTGTCAAATTAATGTGTAATTAGGTACCTACCTATCTACACGTAAGGGTTATACCATATGGGAGATTTTTTTTAATTACGTAATTAAAAAATGTAATTATTTGCACTTTATTTTGCAATAAATGAAATAATTTTATAGAGAATACCTGCAATTGTTTTTAGGTTTTCTCATTAATATTTTCTGTAAATAATTTAAGGAAAACTTGATACATACACACAAGTAACGTAGCGCAAAAAGAAATTTAAAGAAACACGTCTAAAATAATTAAAAACGCTTGCTATCTACGCCTATGGAAAACTGGGCAACTGTACAGGGTGGCCCATTTTCGAGCCTCATCATAGGGATCTCGAAAACCGTAAAAGATACAGGGTCGGTTAAATTATGGCAAAGTTGCGCATTTTGATGTTTATCAAAATGCTGTATTGCAACTTGGAAAATTCCGAATACTTTCTGAAATATCCTGAAAAAAATGAAATTTCATAATTTTTTTTTAATTTTTTTGTAACGTTATTTGAAAACTAACTTTAAAACAAACAACGCTTTGTCATTGCCACTTTTTATTCTCTACAATATGGCGCTGCCGAAATTTAAATCCGACGTTTCGTCTTCCAGAAACCATCATCAACTTATTTTTTTTAAATACGGACCTGGATTTTTTATTTTATTTTTTGTTAGCTTTGGACTACCTTAAAGCTATGACCCATCACAAAATTTGATTTTCAAACGTTTCGATGACAAAAACTGACATTTTCTGTATTCCTAAACATATTTAATACGATACTATTTTTAAAACAAATTATTTTTTCAACATTCTAAATTTATGATACTGATGAAAAGCTATTATAAACATTATTTAGTCAGAAGTATTAATTTGTTTTAAAAACAGTGTCGTATTAAATATTTTTAAAAATACAGAAAACGTCAGTTTTTGTCATCGAAACGTTTAAAAATCAAAATTTGTGATGAGTCATAGCTTTAAGGTAGTCCAAAGCTAACAAAAAATAAAATAAAAAATCCAGGTCCGTATTAAAAAAAATAAGTTGATGATGGTTCTTGGAAGACGAAACGTCGGATTTAAAATTTGATAGCGTCATATTGTAGAGAATAAAAAGTGGCAATGACGAAGTGTTGTTTGATTTAAAATTGGTTTTCAAATAACGTCAGAAAAATATTAAAAAGATTTTATGAAAATTTGTTTTTTCGGGATATTTCAGTAAGTATTCGGAATTTTCCAAATTGCAACACAGCATTTTGATAAGCATCAAATTGCGCAACTTTGCCATAATTTAACCGACCCTGTATCTCTTACGGTTTCCGAGATCCTTATGATGAGGCTCGAAAATGGGCCACCCTGCACTTACATACCTGCTGCTGCTACAACAGAGATTGAAGTTTTGTCTAATAACATATCCATAACTCTTTATTACTATAAACATGTGCCATTTTCACACTGCAGTTTTGTAACAAGTGCACATAATTATCCCTAATTTTTTTCAATAAGTTCTGAATTGCCTTTAAAGTTTGATTCAAAAGTGAATTTATGACGAATAGCGATAGCTATTAGAAATATATTCTGATGTTGATATGATCCTAACTTTGAAGTGACAAATATTATATAAATTATTTAAAGTCCTCTTACTTAAAATTATTCACATTTTTCCTCCTTCGGAAATAAATTTGTTTAATATTTATTCAATATAAAACTGAATGGAACCAAGAAAATAAGAAATCATTTCAATATAATAGGAAAAAGGTAAAACATGCAAATTTTGTTTTGATGCTGTTTCTGCAAGAGCGTACTTTATAGAAAATTGTACGTATTCAATTTTGAGCAAAGAAAGTAATATTACAAATATTATCATTCGTCGCACGACAAAACTCGATAAAGTTAGTGATGATGTTGCACAGAAATTTAAAGGGTACATTAGATTTAAATAAATAAAAACTCGCAGATTTTAATTCGTATAGAGCACGTTACATAGCTCGACTTCTAATAATTTTCCAATGATCTATTTGTTAAATTTAGTACATTAATATTTTTTCCAGCTAAACCCTTTTTTTATACTACACTCGGCTATTGTTCAGTAACATCATTTAATACAGCAAACAAAACTAATTTGCATATTTTATATATGGATTTATTTTCCATTACCTATAATGCTAAAGCGTTTTTGATTAAAACTTGAGGCAATTTATATCAATATTTGGCAACAATGTATATGTCCGTTATTTCATAATGAAACGTTAAATTATTTACGCTTTAATTAATTTAAACTAATGGTATTGTATGCATATTTTCTGTGAATGCATATAAATGGATGCAGTTAAATATTATGGTTATGGTTACACAAATAACAAAAAATGTTTTTTTCAAAACATTGAACCAGTGGCGGGGGAGGCAGATAAGAAAGATGCGAGCGCAGCGAGCCTAAAAGCGCCGCAGGCAAAATTTTTTTCGTGGTTCAATGTCATTCTTTTTAAGGGTACTTTTTGCTTAATAATCTTGCTCACGTCCCATGCCTTATGAAATTTAGGAGAAGGAGCTCTACTTGGTCAGAAAAATATTTTACATAAGTAGGTATCTACTAATACAAACTCTTGGTTACAAAGAAAGATACAAATATCGATTAATCTGTTTAAAATTTCTCTATTTTTTCTTACTGAATCATTAAATTTTTGAATTTCGATTTGACGAGCAGAATCTAGGACGGTTATTATTATTTAGTTTGCCTAAAAGTTGTAATTTACACAAAGATCTAATATGCTCTTGACTTTTTGAATGTCTCTCAATCGTGCGACCTACATTTTTCAAACAGTCATAGCCAAATTTTGACCAAACTTCTTCAGCCCGATTTGAAAATAAAACACATGGTCAACAAAACAATTTTTTTAAAATGAAAGTACCCGTTAACCATTTACATTTACTGTACCAATGATTAACAAAACTACGAGGCGGTTTACCCTGATTAATTAAATACTTACTTAGGTCTGGATGAGGAACCTCTAAATCTTTGACGAACAATTTATCATCGTAACAGTCGATTAAATTTAAATTTTATTAAAAAGTCAACAATGTCTTCACAATTTGTAATATTTGTTACAGTGTCACTTCCCTCCCCTTCCATTTTAAAAATAAACTTTTGTTTGCACACAAAAAAACACAAATACCTAACCTGTTTCACCTCCTACTTGCACACACAAACAAACAACTGTTACATAAAAAACGCAGACGTAAACGCTTGTTCCTTATTCACAACAGTCTCTTTCGTGTTTAAAAAAAGGATGTTTTTGCCTCCAACTTGAATGTGCAATGACAAAAAATAGTAGTAGTAACTAAAACGCAGGCGTAACAATTGTAACACATGTTCACCACAGTTTCGTATTTAAAAATAAAATCGAGGAGCGCCTCGCAGCCCAGAGCGCAAGTGCGAGTGTGTGTGACAACAGCACAGGCAGAAGTGCGATTCGAGTCGTAAGTGGTACTTATAGAACCACAGATGAGAGAAGTTAACGAATATTTCGAGCATTTCAACAGGGTGGCGGTTAATTCAAATTCTTATTCCATAGAGTAGGCACTGCCTCCCCTGTCTCCCCTGACGAGCCGCCACTGCATTGAACCAAAATTTGTATTGGTAACATTTTCATTCCTATTAAAAAAGTTTAACCAATCAACACTTTTACTGTTCATTATTAGTGGAAAATAAAAGGATTTTTCTTTTTAAAATAATGGTATCATCAAAGTTCCGAAACATACTTTCGTAGCCAGTCTCCTAAATTACAAATTTAATTTATCGCTCTTAAAATGCCTTTCTCATTACATCTGACAATTTACGATTATAAAACGGATTTTCTGTAATGGACACATTAAAGACAAAGGAAATGATTGTTATCCATCGGAAGCGATTTGTAAATCACAGAACAATAATTAAATTTCTACAATTGGAATTTAACCATGAAACCAAGCTCTACGACGAACTCGTTAGAGTTTAGAGTGTGCACCAAATTGGCACTCTTGATTTGGTTCGCTTTGTAGCGTATTATTATATAAATTAATAATGATGAATTCATATTATTGTCCTCAAAAAACACCGCAATATTGAATAAAAAATGTAAGGAGGCAATTTAAAAATTCATTTAGTAAAAAATATGATAAATAAATTTGTCTTTTCCTAACGCAGTTTAATTTTATTCCATTTATTAAAATTTAAATCAGTTTCGGATAATATCCTATCTGAACATTCTATAATTATCTGCAATTCTAAGTAGGTACCTAACGAGAATAATTTTCTTTTCCTGAGACCGATGTTTTTATATTTAATTTTCCCACTTTATAGCTCCGCCTCTACGTACAGATTTCTTCAAGGCCAAATGCCATAAGAAAACAAACTTACTCTATCTATTATTAAATCATAAAGTATATTTAAGCGTTACTTACTTCCCCTTATCTGACTCCATGTGGCGATAGCCATTTTGAAATTGATCTATGAAGTCATGACGTATTAACTAAAGATAACGACTACTACATCTTTGTAAGACTTCCAAAGGAGATAAAATTGATTTGTAATTAAGTTGATAATAAATAGTGTTACAAAATCAATTTTAATACTTTCTAGACAGACCTCGTATTACATAAGTTCTTATATTGCATTATTACAACCTGAATATTTCTCTCACAGTATTTCCGATTCCTTGTTACATAATATATGCGTAGGGTTCGTCGTTGCTTCATTTCCACGTTTTAAAATGTAACACCTTGACACACGTTCGCTTTTTATGGCTGATTTATATTGACAGTGACATAAGTTACAAAAGCACTTTTTATATAGCTCAGTTTAAAACCTTAAAGGTATGTGAGAGATTTATAAATTGATAGAAGTTGTGACACATCGTAATGATAAATAGCAAAAACATCCCCAAAAAAAGTGTCAACAAAAAATTGTAGGAGTATCAGATTTGTTGCAAATTCATTTCATAATCAAAGTGGAAGTCGAGTTTAGTTAAGTGAGGTTTGACTCTGGTGTTTCGTATATAAAATTTTTTTAAAACTAAAGTCGACTTTTACTTGTTTATGAAATGGGCGTTTACTCAAGACTCAAGAATTTCATCAGAAAATTAGTTTTCAACTTAAAAATTAAAAAATGGAATTTCTTTGATTTTTCCTGAAAAGGTGGAACACTTCTTTTTAAGCACATAAACATGTGCGTCACAGTGGACCAGCACATGAGGAAGAGAGATAGAATCTGTGACGCACATGTCTAATGAAAATAATTCTCTTTACTTATGGAAAGGTGTAAATAAATAAAAATCTCAAAATCGTGTTCTTGGCCAAGTTTACCCCTGCGGTCTTGTTCCCCCATTTTACAGATCTCAATTCTTGCAGGAAGTAATTAATGTTAAAAGCAGTTTTCAATCTCTTCTCTTATAAATTATTTGACTCGCTTGTCTCGTCTTATAGGAAGTAGTTTTTTTAAACTTCTCCATTTGGGTAGTTGTGTTTCTTTATCCAATAACATAAATTCCACTTATTATAACTATTTTATCCCTCTACGTACATCACCACGTTCCTTTTCAAACTTAAAAGACAAATTCACAAGTCTTTGTAAAAATGTAATTAATTTTAGAGAGAGAGTATCCGGTATTGTTTTCGAGTTTACTTTTTTTTTATTTACATAAGCATCCGAAAGTTTAATTAAAGGAAACGGAAACTTTACTTCACTCGCATTTCCTCTTACAGTTTTCTGCGCTTCTCCTAAATGCGTTACAAAACAGTTTTATAGCGCCGCTCATTTGCTGTAAAATTGCATATTTTTCTTAAACATGGAAAAATTTTACAGAAATTAAAAATAATACGTATAAAAATCACTACGGCTTGTTAAACACTGGTGGCGGCATTCATTTACTTCAACCTTGGTTCAATGTGGTGGAATATCGATTTTCTAATACGGTCTTTGGTTTTCATCGAATGCCCCACTAGAATTATCGTACTTTATGTGGGTAAATAATTCAAAATAAATTGCCATGTAAAGTTGTATAAAGTTAGGCTTCCTGATGCCTGCCAGGTAATTTTTTCCTTTGATCTTCTACATGCCTATAATATCAAGAAAATAACAGATGATCGATACAAATGCCTTTGAGCTGCGGATTGAAACAAAAAGTTTGGAATATACTCGTAATATTACAGGTACTTATTAACTGTAGATACTTCGACAGCTTTTGAAGATTTCTTAAAGTTTTTGATTAAAAAATGAGAAACATATCTGCTATATAAATTATAAACAATATTAAATAAAATGGCGAATATTTGTATACTCTCCTTGTGTTAAATTTCTTGCGCCTGTCTTTTGGTATGTTTACTCAAAAATTATTTTACTTGTTGCCAAGATTTCATGGATCGTCGAAATAATGAGATTTGGATGGCCAAACTGTTGCATTACGGAAGGTTCGGTAAAATGTATGTCGGTTCGATATTCTATTACTCGGTACGCACTATACTAGACATCTACTAAATCAGAACACGACAACTACATATTACATCAAATCCAAACTACTCGTAAATACTAAATGATTAAAAACCATGCTACATTATATCAATGTCATGTAGGTAACATTTTCTATAAATGATAAAAGTATAGTCTAAATAGCTCAGGATGTTGCGATTCTGTTCCTAACCTTCTTTTCTACTTCTCCCTAGCTACGGAATGTTATCGGAAATAATTATCTTCTCGTACATCTCACAACTACTTATTTAATATGTAGATGTAGTAAGCAGTATTACTGATCAAGTCTGAATAAGATTTTTACATGTATATAGACTGTAGACTGTCAAAAGCATGTTTTAACTTCAATAATATGCCCTTTTTAACTTACCATCAATTTACTTATCCCAACTCAATTTTTAATCTATATGTAAATAGGGTGTGTGGGAAATCCAACATGGCTAAATTTCAGGGTCATGAGAGGCAAATCTAAATAAGTTCAGGAACTTAAAGTTATTAATATACATAAATATACATAAAAAGGAGCAGTGTGATGAGAGGAATGTAAACAGCTTATGTTTGTTGGCAAATCTGAGGTTAATGGGTCAAACTGATCAAACGATAATTCGATAATAAGCTTGCCTGAAGCTCCCATCTTTACAACGGTGTACTTTTGTTGATTTATAATAGGTAAATTTGCTTAATTAAATCATATTAATTTGACCTATAATCTATATTTACGCTGTTTACTTATTTACTTATTTATACAGTGCTTTTATTTGAAATCTTGTTACGCAAAATAACTCTGGATCTAATAGTAGTAGAGCCAATTTTGAGCAGAATTACGTCAATTTAAATATCGAACGGAAAGTTCAAAATCATTTTAAAATATATTTTTAGTCTCATTTTTGGTTTGGCAAAATTTCCTAAAAGTTTCCTTCATCCCGTGATTGCCTTATAAAATTTGAGATCATGAATATTTCTAACTTAATTTTGTAGACTTGGTGTTAAAGTAACACAAAAAGAAAAATCAAGTCTCCAATAATCCGGAGATCTTACAGCCTAACACCTCTTCTTTCGATCGATTTCCTACGAAATCTTTCATCGAACCATTCCTTCTCAGGACCAGATTAATATGGAATCAGATGGGCTTATTAAAATTAAGGATACTTTTGTGGAACATCACATTTCCTTTATCATCGATTCTGTTTATTTCGGCAGTTTTAGTTTTTAATATAATTTTCGACACAATTTCCTCTTCGAAATGTAATTTGTTGATGTTATTTTTTATCAATCTGGTATCAAGATTCTTAGATTATTTGTTTAGTGGTCACTTTTTCAAAAAATATATTGGTATTATTACCATCTAATTATTACACAATATTATGTTTTATTTATTCTACGCCTTAAACTTGAATTTCTGGTTTCTTAATGATTAGTAAAATTTATCGCTGTTAATGCTTAACGTTAATGCCTTTTCAACATACATTATAAGATCATTCTACATATAATCCTATTAGTGCTTACACCAAATCCCCAATTAAATTTACTACGTATTTAATACTATAAATTAATCATATTTGCCAACTAACTTTACGAACTTTATTGTTACAGACTAACACGAAACTATGAGGAGATCATCTAATGCCGTTCTACAAAGCCAAACCTCAGAACCACTAATTGTTGTTGAGGATTCCAATCTAGGACAAGATGAAGAAGAGCCAGAAGGATCAGTGTCTCAACAGAGCTCAGAAGAGGGGTCACCCACCATGAATCCCTATTTATTATCCCCGTATTCCAGAGAAATCCGTAAACATTCACTACCAACTCCGCAATGTAGTGGCATAACAGCTAGTCAGGTTCGTCGTCTTTCTGAACGAGGAGAAACTGTTGGTCCAGGTCCTCGTCAGGCCGAATTCCTGGCCACTTTATCAACTGCACCTACACCTACACCTGGAGGGCGCAGGCATTCTGTGGTTACCATCTCCAAAGTACCTCCCGCACTTTTCGGTCGTAACAGACGCGAGTCAGTAGCTGCTTTCTCTACCGGAGGTGGTTTCCCTAGTAGAATTCTGCCAAATAGACGTGAGTCAATAGCCTGTCCTCCATCTACTGAACCAAGGGGTAGTGTCCACAACCTACAACTGGATATAATGGATGACATCGTACAGGCGCGTAAAGTTCGAATGAAGATGTGGAACACCAGCAGTGAGAAAGTGTGTGAAGTACAACCCTTAGATGATGCTGGCAGTGTGCAACGTTATACCAACTCAGGACGCCGATTTTCCGACTTTGTTGGAACTACTCTTGCGCCTATTCCAAGTTCCAACAAACGGAGGGCGTCAGAGCTTCCACAACCACCCACTACAGCCTGTACATCTGCTAGTGCAAGTAAGCCCCCTACTACTGGAATAGTTTGCTCTAATACTGATCTTATATCTATTTTGTCCTCTCTTTCCACGTCTGCCACGGAAATCAATCAGTGTGAACGGGACCAGCCTACCGATGTGGATCCTAAAACAAATGCCAACATTCAACAAAAACGTAGTCGACTGAAGAGCAACAGGTCCAACAGTTTTGACATATCTATTCTTCACGGAACCGGAAATGTATCAGACACTAGTGAAAGCAAATCATCTCCAGCGCCATCTAATTGGTTTATAAAAAGACATCAGCCAATGGCAATGTCCGATGCAAATAAAGAGCAAAAACCACAACAGAGCCCTACTGTGAAAGAAAAATCAAAAGATAAAAGCAAATCAAAGAAAGTAGTGGAAACTGAGCCGGGAAAAGTTGTTTGGGATGAACGGAGTGGATCATTAGTTGATGCTCATGCTCTTGGTAGTGCCATTGAAGTCTTCTTGAGACAAACCTCACCAGAGACTGTTTCTGCACAATCGTCTAGTGGTTCTCCTAGTAAGAGTAGTAAAGTAAGTACTAAAACTACAGGTGGACGGTCTAAGAACAGTTGGTTCTCCAAAGGCGATGACGACTCCACGGAAACCTGTGACTCTTCACTCTGCTCAACATTAAAAGACTTGTTTGTAAAGTAATAGATTTTGTATAGATTTACCCCTTTCAAGTGCTGCCTATATCTGGCATTATTGTCTTAAATATTTAACTAAAATCAATGTTAACAATATAAATGTGTCTTAAAATATATGTAATTAATTGGAGTACAATCAATCAAATCTACGGTGGACATTAGAATTTTATTCCAAATGAAATCATTTTTTTGTTCTCTGTCACTATACCCTCACCATTTCTAAAGTGATAATTAAAAATGTTTTCGTTTATTTTTATTCCTTCCGATAATATCTATTGTAAAATTGAAATTAGCAATAATAATAATAGGTACTTAAGAACTGTCTGTACGTACATACTTACTAATCAAAATATTATTTACTGTAATGATATTAAAAATAAAAATTCAATGTACACCTGTGCAATTTCGATAATAATTCACTGTATCGTATAGACGAATGTCACGTTGTATTTATTTATTTACTTGTATGGAGTATGAGCCAGTGGATTCTGAATTTTTACTTAAGAAAGTTTTCCGATGTTGACATAAAAGAAAATTAATCTAAATACAGCGTGGCTTAGACGTTTAGTAATTATTTGCATGACAAATTATTTGAATTTTAAATGAAGTAATTACATAGGAGAGAGTACCAAAGGCAGACCAGTCGTAAAAAATCAACATGTTCAATAATCGAATACTTTTATTTATTATTAATTCAAACTTTATTTGATCTGAATACAGTAGTTATGTTTTACAATAAAAAATATTAAATATTAATTGCCTAAGAGTATTACAGTTTTACTCAAGTTTTCAACCGTGTAAATTCTATTAGTTCTTTGTGGGCTTTTTACCTTATTAATAATTAAAAACAGCGACTATGCTAAATTAACTATATCATCAAAATATTACAATTTATATAACTTTCATGAAAATCCGAATTCTAAGCAAATATAGATTTAACCACTGATTTACGGACGTACAATTTTGCATTTTTATAAAATCATATATGAAAGAAATTTACTACCTACCTTTGAACAATAGGCACTTGCAGGGTATTTTTTACAATTTGTAATTAGATAACTCTATACTTTAATTATTATCAAATATTACTTACTACGAATTACCAAAATTTTGATCAATCATACAACAATGACTTTGCTTTTGACTTTGTTATTACAGTACGTTTATAGCCAAGTAGAGTATTGGAAAATTTACCATTGTGGAAATAGGACGTATGATAAATTTTTTGTATGCGGATGAAATGTACAGATAAATTTTCCACAAATGTATAGAAAACCGCTGCTGAGCTACAGACATTCTGTATTTTTCATTAAAAATTAATATTCTCTTATTTTCTCAAAACTCTGGTGAGAGGAAAATATTCTAAGATGTCGATGTTACAAATTAAAATTAAATCTACATGTATTAGATACTTAGAATGTTATGGTTGTTTAAGAAATAGTAAAGTTTTGAAAATGTGATGACTTCGCTGGTCGAAGTTTTGTTAGTTACCTAAACTATAAATTGTAAATAAAAAGTAAATATTTTGGACCACATAAATAAATGTTTGTCTCAAGACAATCCAAACTTATGTTATTTTTAATGAAGATTTGAAAGCTGCATTCTAAAATATGTGTATATTTTCAATAAGAAATGTAATTTATAAAATACTACTTTGTAGAATTTATATTTGAAAAATTATTTCTATTTGTAATATGTACGTCTAAACACAATTTTAAGTACGTTATTTGTTATTGACTGGTGCAATATCATAACAAATTTAACGTACTAATAAATTGGCAGTACATAATTAATTACATTTTGAAAGTAACATCAGTTGTAACCCCTGTAATTTAATATTGTGTATAGGCGTATATGCTTAGTACCTAAACCTAAATGTAATTTTATAGATTAAATATGTGAATTAAATTAATATATATTTGTTGTATATATTTGGTGTACAGAAATATTATTAAATGTTAATAAATTATGTTTCTCATTATTACAAATGTCTCTTATAAACCTACTAGAAAACTATCTGCATCTGTCGTTTATATTATAGAAAAATATATAGTTTAATAACGAGATAAAACTGTTAAATTGAAATACTTAATCATTTATAAACACTTCTATTTAACCAAAAGTAAGTGCGCTTTCACACCAAATCGGTTTCCAGGATGCGGGATGCAGGACGCATCCCGCATCCTGGTGTTGAAACCGCACTAAAAATTAAATCAAAAACACAGTGTGTCTCGTATAACGAACTCGGACTCAAGTTTTCAAAAATTATATGTGTAGCTGAAGCCGATAGAGGGGAAATATTCGCTTTATCCATAGAATTCGGAAACTATCGAAAGATTTAAAAAGTTCTATGGAAAAATCCGAGAACACGATGATACATTTTTTGTTTATTGTAGATTGAGGAAGAAATCTTTTGATGAACTTCTGGAGGCGTTACGCCCTCATATCGTTAAAAAAATACAAATTATAGAAAACTTTTTCTGCAGAGGAAAGATTAACAATAACAATCAGGTAACTACTGAAACAATTTATTAATTAGACATTTATTAAACTTCAACGTTATTTCATTCATTACAAAAATAAATTTAACCAGTATCATTAAAAAAAAATATGAAACTAAAACATTTTTATTAAAATAATATAAAAATAAACTATTTTCCATTATTTAATTACACATATTTATCAAAAAATTGGATGCTAGAGGATTATGATTGAACAGGTGAACTTGCTACTGATAATTCATTGAATTATGAGAATAAAGTGGCAGTGATTTTAAGATCTTTGATTTTCATGGTGTTGTCTCTTTTTTCTAACTTCTTGAAAAAACTTTAATGTTAACATTTTGAAATCAAGTTTTTCATCATCATCAAGTTTTCTATAGTCTCCAAGAAGGGACATTATATATAATTTATCTCCATCCTCCTCTTCTTTTGGTGATTGTTCCAATATTTTTAGTAATTCTTCCTGAAACGTAGTGAGTTCATTACGATCCCGGCGTACGTTATTTTTTAATGGCTTAGCGCTGATGCTTGGCTGTGTATTTTTTTCACCAGTAATGTCATCATCATTTCGCCCTTCGTTTTCGTTCTTTTCATATTTTCCTTTTGTAACATTTTCGGTTGTTGTTCTTTTTTCCAATGAATTTATTAGAAAGTTAAGGGAGTCTGCGTATACGTATTTTTTTCTCTTCGACGCAGTGTCCCCACTTCTCTCTTGATTTAAATATCTAGTATATCCATCGCGAACATGTCGCCATTTGTTTCTTATCTCCTTCACTATATTAACAAAAACAATTAGGAGTATTAATTAACATAATATGAAAAGTATTTTATTAATATTAATATATTAAAATATTATGTAAGTATTTAAAGTCAGTTTCAATGAATAAAAATACATGAAGTAGGTTTTAATAATTAGAGAAACGTATCAAGCGATTTAGAACTATTTATATATGAACTAGAAATGCCAGAACCAACGGAGCCAATTTGGTTAGACATTGCAGAAAAATTTTACCCAAAAACGAAATTTCCAAATTGTGTGGGAGCTCTAGACGTATGACTTTATGAATGTTGGATCAGTACCTTTTCAAATAAATTATATGTATTAAAATATGTATTTTTACTTACCATTTTCATCTCTTTGAGATGTATTTAATTCATCCCAATCATCGATCATTATCTGTCCAATATCGAACCATGCTCTTTCTTTGACATTTTTATTAAAATACTCTTTACAACTCTTTTCCCATAGGGATGGCCTCTCATGGACACACTCAATTAATTTATCTACGTCAAACATATTTAAAAAACGCTTCCGCAACGTTTCAGTATGAAAGCTTGCCCTTAACTGTGTGTGTTTTCGCTGACAATCCGATCTGATCCCGCGTCCCGCCACACCGCAGTCCTGTTTTGCGGCAGTTGCTTGCGTTCGCATCCTGCCAGGTGCAGCAACAACGGATATACAGGGTGACTTGTAACATATCGAGGAGATTTAAAGTGCAATTAGTGGGGACTAACATAAACATTTTTGTATAATAAACTTTTGACAAAAACCCAATAAAGCAAAAGTTACAGTGGTTAAAATTCTTAAATTTTTTTCACCTATTGAGTACCGCTGAAATTAAATTCAGAAGGCGTGTGTCTGTCTAGATATCTTTCCAAATATACGCCTTGGTCGTGCAACCTTTTGATCGACAACTCCATGGAAAATTTATGATACTAAAATAAAAAATTGTGAAGGAGTAATTTTCATTTTACAACTTTCTTATAGTTTCTTGAACTAAATAATAATTCAGTCAGTTCAAATATCCCCAATATAAAATTTAAGGCGGTATCTCCGCTGCCGGCAACAGCACCTGAATGAACTACCGGCAAAGCATTTTTAGGATTGCCGCTTATTCATTTTTTATCAAGATCATTTTAAAGATTTCAAGGTTTCATAAAAATCCAACATTCTGGGCTAATTTATAATATACCTAATGAACAAATAAAAAAATGTTTTGTGGTTTCCTCTAATTGAATTTATCGCGGCTAGTAATTCATCAAACTTTGCATTGATGTAGGTATCTTCATAATTATTGAGCTTTTGTGAAACGTTTATTAGCAAAACTGGTTTATTTTTTTGAGCCCATCTATCTACCTTTTTATTCTCCTCCGTATGTTACAAATCACCCTGTATATGAATGCGGTTATTTAAATACGTGTGCTGTCACCTTCCCGCAAAAAGCATTCCCGCATCCAGCATCCTGCAAACCGGTTTGGTGTGAAACCGCACTAACTTGCAATGATCTGTTCGTCGATATTGAAAACTAGAATAAAATATTATGCTTCTCATAGAAATTCATATAAGTACAAATATTTTTTTAATTATTAAATTTGTACCTAAATCGAAACTTTTTTGATAGGCATTTCCATTTGAAATCAGGGTTGGCATGATTAAATCATTTTGATTAAAATCACGATTTAATCAGTGATTTAAATCAAGTGATTTTTTTATTTTAATCATTGATTTAAATCAATGTTTAATAAAACACTACTGAGAAAATTAATTTTGAAAATATAACATTTTATTAATGTCTTCTAGAGTCTGTAGAGATCCTTTTTGCTAAATTCTTGGTTTCGAAGAAAATTCTAACATAATATTAAGTTCAAAGCTGAGGCCAGTCTGTATAACGAAACAGAATATTTATTAAAAGTTTAAAACGGGCAAAGATTCATGTAATTATATTGTCAAAAAAAATCACTGAGGTAATTAAATAATAATTAAATTCTCTTTATCTGGATTCTGGGAACTAAAATATTCACTGTAAGCATTACCATTAAAAAAAATCAAAAAAATCAATAAAATCAAATAAATCATGATTTAATAAAAAAAATCGATTTTTATGATTTTTTTTAAAAAATCCTGATTTTTTCCAACCCTGTTTGAAATACAGACAGAAACTCAAATATTTTATTCCCATTTTATGAAGTTTCCTCAAAATATTTTAGAATTCAACTTAAATATTTATATCTTTTAGTAAAAATTTATAGTCTTGTGCAATTTATATCTGAGGTGGTTTTTCTAGTGTTCCTTAAATATACAACATAAATAATACTCGTAAATACTGCTTAGCTGTTTACAGAAAATGCAATATTTCTAGATAACAAAAAACCCTTGTTCATAAATCATTTTTATATGATTACATCTAAAACGAAAAGTAATTAGCAGTGTTTAACTTTGTTTATTTCATCCCTTCTAACCTTTACGGTATACAAAACATTTAATTGTGTGCTACATCTTTATCAATGTTTATAATATAACTACATTTAAAATTTTTTGCGGTTTACGCTATAGGGGAGGTTTTAATAATTTTCATTAGCAATATTTTTATTTGTTTGTATTTTATTTATAAGATGACTGTGTGTACTTAACAATCGTTGATTTCTTTTTTCTCATAAATATAGGTATATTAGGTACCTACTTAAACATAATTTTATTAGTGGTAGGTATATAACTAACTTTTCGCCTTTCAGTTTCACATCAATTTAGATTTTTTCAGTTACTGTTACCTAATTATTTTCATTTCAAATGTTTATAAATTTAATTGTAGGAGTTAAATAAATAAGTACATAATTTGGTTTATTATAACTGTTTTGACAATTCCTTTTCTTGTTTTTAACTGATGAATAGTAGATTTACTTGAAATTGAAATAACCTTCATTTGATATGTATAGATTATACTCACCTGTTTTTGTATTATGTTCGCCCTACTCCCTACATTATTTCTTATTAATAACAGGCATTGGTTGTACTAAAACTACTTTAATACTGAAATATTTTGATTTCTAATAAATTACTTAATGGTGATGAATCATCGTAACTTATATTAGTAATACATACAGGGTGGTACAGGTTAAACGTCATTAATTTTGGGAGGTGATAGAGCATCAAGAAACAAGTAGACTTTTATTAAAAAACTTTGCTCAAAAATGTTTTATAAGAAACATACAGGGTGTCAAATTTAAAATATAAACTCGTTTTCTTAACATAACTTCTAAACCATTCGATCGATTTCCACTAAAATTCGCACACAGAGTAATGTAGTCTACTTTTCTAGATAATGATGGTGTTCATTTATAAAAAAATTCTCCAGTAGCGTAGATACTGTGGGACAGTTCCACTTTTCCCCTCCAATCTTCGACACCACTGGATTTATTGCAAAAAAATTCAATTTTTGGATTGTCTGTATAATTTATAGAAAATAGATACTCTTGAAAATGTTTTATTTAAGGTTTCGTTTTTAAGATATTCGAGTTTGACGGTTTGTAAACACAACCTCAAATGCGGCTCTGAATAAAAAAAATTAATTCAACACAGCATTTGAAGTTCTGTTTCCAAATCTTCAAACTTAAATATCTTAAAAACGAAGCCTTAAATTTAAATTTTTTAAGAGTACCTAACTGTTTTCTCTAAATTAAACAGACAATCCAAAAATTAAATTTGCATTGCAATATATCCAGTGGCGGGAAAATTGGAGGGAAAAAGTAGAATGGTCCCCCAATATCTACGCCATTGGAGATTTTTTATAAATGAACCCCATCATGTCCTAGAAATGTACTACATTACTCTGTGTGCCCAATTTAATGGAAATCGATCGAGTGTTTTAAAAGTTATGCTAAGAAAACGCGTTTTTATTTTAAACATTGACACCCTGTATCTTTGTTATAAAACATTTTTGAGCAAAATTTTGTAATAACTCTACTTTTTTCTTGATGCTTTATCATCTTCCAAAATTAATGACGTTTAACCTGGACTACCCGGTACAGGGGCGTAACTAGGCATTTAGGGGTTCCGGGGTAAGGCCTCAAATTGGGCCCTTTGGGTTAGCCCGGCAAAACAGGTTGATTTTTGTAAGATTTCAATAATCCTGCCACCTCTCGCCGGAGGCGAAATTTTTTTTAGGATCAAGGTCATTTGATTTACATGCATTTCAGAGTTAAAATGAACGAATCCCCAGTCAATTTTTTAATTTTGTTATTTTTGTTCGCTCCCTGGGTAAATAATGAAACACATTTTTCAGGAACCTCCCCTCCCAAGCTTTATAAATTTGTTCCCAATAACACAGTAAGATATTCAATTTATGGCAATCTATTCACTGTAGGTAAACTAAAATTACCATTTATCCAAAACCTTGGGGGGCCCCTTATCTAGTTACGCCCCTGACCCTGTATACCCAGTACACTAGTATTTGTTAATTTTTAAGAACAGTAACATAATATATTGGAATAAGTAGGTAGGTACGTAATCACAGGAATTTAAGCAGTAATCACAGAAAACTAATAAGTAGGTATAGGTAAAGCTAGAATAATTAAATTATTTTTGCGTATTTCTTCCCTCGATTTGTTAATAAAGTATAAAAGAGGTGATGTTACAAATATGTTTAGATTGCAACATCTTTTAAAATATATCTAGCAAAAGGGTGCGTAAAGTTTGAATAAAAATTTTATGTATGAAGTTATAAACCCTTAAGTTAAATTTGTAGCAAGTCTTTGTGATCAAATGTCAAAAAATAACTAACTAAACAGATTAGTAATAAATTAGAAATTATTTAAAAGGTTCCAAAACTTCTTTAATGTTATAAAAACTTCATAATTTTAGACTTAAATTCAAAAATGCCCATTTCTCAATCCTTATTATAATTACAGAACAAGTTAAATATTTCTTTTCTTATTTAGTTACTTCTTGTTAGACCCTCGATTAGATTAGGTAAATAAAGTAGCTTCAGACATTTTTATTAAAATTTTTATAAATTTATCTATCTTATCGATTTACGTATATTTTTTTTCGGAACTAAAAAAATTAATTATCCAATACTGATTTATTTAGTAGTCCGGCATTTTTTACACGAGTTAGGAACCAATCGTTGTAATTTCGCGTCCTTGAGTAAATCTACTAAAAATTTAATAGACAATAGACTGACTAGTTGGCATAGTACATGTAATATTTTTACAACTAAAAATCTGAAGTTAAAATACATTCTAGGGTTTTTGGCACTGATATAATAAACTATTGAATATGCTTTTTCTGTCCTATTCTAAAAACAAACTGTGCACGTACACTGCGAACATTTTACAATGAATTCACTTTCAAAATGTTTAATATAAATGCCTAAATGTGCCCACAAAACGTCTACGAGTTGTGCATAACTTAACGAGCCGTAACTCAAGTGCGACTTGCTATAAATGTTCTGGAGTTGTCATAAATAACTGAAACCAACGACTCCCACATGCATTTCCTAATTTGATTAACTTCTGAGACTCTAATTAAATACCTTGAATAGAAAGTAAAGTATAAGCACAAATAAATAAATAAAACTATATTAGTATATATTTTAATGGTTTATTTGATGCATATCAGACCTGAAGTAGAAACATTATAAATGCAAAGATATTCACTAAACCTAATGGCGTACAATAGCCAATGACGAATAACTGATCACAAATCCTATCGGAAACATTTTTTCATTTTACTTTTGATACACACCAATAATCTAAAGATGGAATGATACGGACTTTAGCAAAAATTATTTAAAAGTTGAAAAAAAAACATTGGATGTATCGGTAAACTTGTGTGTGTACATGTAAAACATTATTAAATTTACAATTGACCACAATCGACGACGGTGATTTTCTTTGCTGTTTTACCAGATTGGGATCCAAAGGATTCAATTTTCTTCACTACATCCATACCCTCAACAACGGCACCGAACACTACATGTCGGTTATCCAGCCACGAGGTTTTCACCGTGGTAATGAAGAATTGAGATCCGTTGGTGTCTGGGCCTGCATTCGCCATGGACATAACTCCGGGACCGGTGTGCTTCAGGGTGAAGTTCTCATCGGCGAATTTGTTACCATAGATGGACTTGCCTCCAGTACCATTGTGGTTGGTGAAATCACCACCTTGGCACATGAAGTTGGGGATGACACGGTGGAAGGTAGATCCCTTATAACCGAAACCTTTTTCGCCTGTACATAAAGCACGGAAATTTTCCGCTGTTTTCGGGACTACATCGTTACGGAGCTGGAAGAAATAAACAAAGTTTTATTGGCAACGTATATTGGACAATAAATTAAATTTGTTATTTAATAGAACTGAAGAAAGCAAAAACAAAACTATAACAGGATATACAGTGTACTCTCTATTAAGCGGACACCCGCAGTCGTCTAAATTGAGTACGCTTAATAAAGGTGTCCGTTCAAGAGAAAAATTTTCATTCACCTACAATAATAGTTAAGTCTTTTTATCTGTTAAAGTTTTTTTATCGTTACATGTCTCAAAATCAGTAGTAATTTCTGCAATTTGATGCATCATTTTACACATTTTAGCAACAATAGACAAAGGTAACTCGTCGTCAGGATCAAATTCTGTGTCAGTATCGGGAATGTCGGACTATGCGAATCCTGCCTTTCTAAAGCAATTTTGAATGGTTGTAGAGGTCACTTGCTCCCATGCCCTTTCTACTAAGTAAACGACATCTGACATTAATTGATTTTACCAGGTTTTCTAAAGAGTCAACAGTCTCGACAAAATACGTTTCAAAATTATAGGTCGATACCAGGTTTTAAAATTTTTGGGTATTCCTTGGTCTAACGGTTGACAAAATGCAGTGGTATTGGGAGGAAGAAAATGTACCTTGATATTAGTAATTTTAAATCACGGGGATGAGATGCAGCGTTATCGAGGAAAAGCAGAATTTTTCGTTTTGAACCCTCAATTTTTTGTTAAATTGTTGTAAGTACTCAGATATTATGTCGCAGGTCATCCATGCTATTTTATTAGATAGCCACATCACTAATAAACTATCCAACATAATTTCACGAAAAGCACGAGGTCTAACAGGTTTTCCAATAACAAGCAATTTTTCCGAATCCCCTGCCATATTAACACAAGGCGTAATTATTAGTGGAAATTCCGACGTTCCTACAATTACACCACACAGACTGTCTGCATAAGAGTTTCACGTGACCTTAGACAGCGCAATTTTGTGTCCGTGTCCGGTTAATAGGGAGTCCACTCAAGCAGGAAATTTTTATTAACAAAGCCATATTGTTTTGTCGGTTCTTCAAAAAGTGTCCGCTAAGAGAAAGTAGGTACATTGTATACTTACACATTTTTGAAATGTTATTTTAGATTTCTTTCTAGACGGTCAAAAATATTCAAAATTAATGTCTAAAATCTTCGTAAGTTTTTTTAATTATTACGACTCTTATCTGGACTATATTCAAATCTTAGTAATGATCCGAAATTTCAGGAAAATTTTATAAAAACAATTTGGTCATATTTTGAAGTTTTTTAACCTTCGACAAATTAGTATGCACAATCTAATGAAATTAGTACATTTATCCGTCTTTTTATTACAATTTCAGTGAATCTAACCAAAATATTGACTCACTGTAAAAACGAAGGTTTTAACTAATTTTCCCTGCATAAAAATTGCAAAGACTTGGGAAAATAGATAGAATAGAATACTGAAATTATTAAGACATCGAGATGGTAAAATAAAGCGAATTTTTTTTATAAATTGAATCCAAATTTAAACACAATTGATTTTATAATCCTGTTAATTTATTGAATGCACAATTAACGTATTAGTTCCATAAACAAATTGTAGTAATTGCATAAAAACTAACTGAGGTTAGTTATTTAAAGATACTTGAAACAGATTTATTTATAGGAAAAACTTGAGACTTAAAAAAATTCCATAGCCCATAAACAATTGAAAAAATTGTAAAGCAAGATAATTTTATTTGTTATCTACTACACCACGTTCACCTCTTAAAATTTGACGTTTAATATTAATATCTCCGCCACTTTTGGTCCAAATGTCAAAGGCATATACAGGGTGTTCCAAAAATACTCCGATAAATTTCAGAGGGTGATTCCTGAGATTATTCTAAGAATAAAAGTTCATATGAACATGGGTCCGAAAATCCTTACCCGTCGAGTTATAGCCCCTTAAATTTGGGACCCTGAAGAAGGTTTTTATTTCTTATTATCTCCGAAACTGTTCAAGGTAAAATGATAAAATTCACCACATCCACTAATGTTTTTATGCTCAATAAGATAGAGTGGAAATCATTTTGAAATTTTCACCAGAGGCGTATCAAACCTGGGGAGTGGGGGATAACAAAAAGCATTTTCGGACCTATGTTCATATGAACTTTTTTTCGTAAAAGAACGTCTAGTAGGCACCTGTAAAAAAAAGCGAAAATTCGACCAGTCGCTAAAGTCAACATTTATACTTTTTTTCTTAGAATGATCTCAGGAATCACCCTTTTCTTCAAATTTTTCGCATTATTTTTGGAACACCCTGTATATTTTTTGAATCAGCTTAAAAAGATCTATCGATTAATGTAAAAATATATAGGGTGTTCCATAAGAAAAAATGCCATCTTTTGCACAGCCTGTAGTTATATTTTTCTAGTTAAAAAAGTTTTAATGTCATATTTGAAAACTCCAGAAAAAGTACACTGTGTCCCAAATTGCTTGTATTTGCAGGGTATCTCAGTAATTTGTAAAGATAGAACTTTGCGGTTTTCGCGAACTTTTAATGCCGCAAACAGAACTAAACTAACTTGTTTTGTTTCTGAGATACAGGGTGAAAACGAAAATTTTCACTTTCTGGGGTGCTGTCATATCTCACATACCATGTAAGCTAGAAAAAAAGTAAAAACTGTTCTAGATAGATATTTTTGCGTAGACTCCAGTGGCGTAGTCGAAAAAAAATTGATTTGCACCGTTTAAGAGATATGACCCAAATTAGGTCTTTTTTAAATGGAACACCCTGTATTTTTAAGACTCATTAAATTTGTTTATTTTTTCTCATTAAAATGATGTAAACAATAATTACTTTTAAATTTAATAAATGCCCTAAAACAGCAAAAAACCCTATTATAAGTCAAAAAAATTCAGTTGGCCTTGAAAATCGGGGATAAAGAAATGTTTACAAGCAACATGAGACACAATATTACATAAAAAAAATAAGCACGTAAAATATTTTGTTAAGTTTCATTATTTATTTATATGACCGTTAAAAAAATGTATTCCGCTTTTTGTTATTTTTTTACTAAGATAAAATAAAAATAATATTAATGTTAAGAGTTTTTAATTTAATATAGTGTCTCATGTTGCTTGTAAACATTTCTTTATCCCCGATCTTCAAGGCCTACTAAATTTTTTTGACTTATAATTGGGTTTTTTGCTGTTTTAGGGCATTTATTAAATTTTAAAGTGCCTACTGTTTACATCATTTTAATGAGAAAAAATTGACAAATTTAATGAGATTAAAAAATACAGGGTGTTCCATTTAAAAAAGACCTAGTTTGGGTCACATCTCTTAAACGGTGCAAATCAATTTTTTTTCGACTACGCCACTGGAGTCTACGCAAAAATATCTATCTAGAACAGTTTTTACTTTTTTTCTAACTCACACGGTGTGTGAGATATGACAACACCCCAAAAAGTGAAAATTTTCGTTTTCACCCTGTATCTCAGAAACAAAACAAGTTAGCTTAGTTCTGTTTGTCGCATTAAAAGTTTAACGAAAAAGTGGCACAGGTTCGCGAAAACCGCAAAGTTCTATCTTTACAAATTACTGAGATACCCTGCAATTACAAGCAATTTGGGGTGTGTACACTAGGTATGATTACAGTCACTGTAGGTATGATTTTGAAAAATTAAATTATCTCAATAGATAAGACTATAGACAATAGATAATACTTTTGCGTGAAAGACCCTGTACGCAGGTACCTACTTTGTTAAAAAGTTATAACAACTAACGTTTTTCTAGCTAATAGCAAAGGTCATTCATAACTGCAATTATCTCATGATTATGCGTCGGTAATAATGAGTAATAAATTACGTAAGATGTGAAGACTCAAATTGTTTCAAGTTGACCCTCAAGAAAACCACATTTCGTCGAAATGGTTAAACTACAAATAACGCCTAGATATGAATAAAATATCCTCAGAAGAACCGTTACGCCTCTCAAGGCCATTTAAAATTTGATACACTATTGTGTAAAATAGCTTACAAAATATCTTCCTCAAGATAAGTAAAAAACACTTCAGCTTATCTCAATAAGATAGTAACTCAATACAGATTAAACTGTGATTTTCCGTAAATAATATGTTCGCTGAAACGGATAAAAAACAGGTAGTTAGAATAATTAGTGCAATCAATAACAGAATTAAAGGTCAATACAAATTATCAAAATGTTGATACACTAATTACCTAATTGTATCATTATTGCCGTATGTTATGTTAATGTATCTACAACAACTAATAAATCATGTTTTATTACATCATAATAAAAGCATATCAATATCTGTTGAAACGTTTGTTGTAAATTCACATGATTTAAGTGCAAACTAGCTATTATTGCTATTCCACGCTATGGAAAATCACTGTGTGAACGTCAGTGGTGGGTATCTACAATATAATAATTCATGCATGACAAATAAAAGATTTTCTGCTGTACAACTTATTCATCGACAAAATGAGTCAACTTAAAATCGTTAAACCCACGATCGGATTTTGCCTGTTAGAATGTAAAAGCATTATTAACGTATGAATAACAACATTCTAACGGCGGGGAAAGGGACGCCATAAAACACGCCTAATTGACCACATGCTTCCCAAGAACATTCCAGAACATCCATCCAGCCAAACCCAAAAACCAGGCAAACACTCGCAAAATAGGTAATTAGTTTAGGTATTATGCGGATATTAGCTGGAATGGAGGAGTAAATTAGCCGGTAACCGGTGACTTGCAAACAAGCATGGTGGAGAAAACCGTGTCAACGCTACCGTTGGCTGCTATTTCGAACTACAAAAATTTCATGCTTTTAGAACATACCTCGATAACAATTCGGCCAACGGGCTGATTATCCGCAGTCATATCAAAGTACACTCTTGGGAGACCCATTTTTTTGCAATATTTTCTTAAAAAGGAGGTATAAGATGAACTGAACTGCGAACTTGTACAACGACCGGCGAATGCGCTGTGAAATGAGAGAGAACCGGCTTGTCGGGAAAGAACGAAGAGGGCCATGTTTTTAGCGGAAGGTACTACGTTAGTCAAGTGCACACTTATATAACTATGTATTAATTATTAATAATAATAATTTTGGGCAATTAACACGAAAATATAATAGGAAAAAAGACAATACTTAGCAAATTAATTACTGTTTGTAAAATTAAGTATAAAATTACGAGTGGCCTTTGTAGAAAACACCAGTAGCAAAAGAAAATCAATGGACGCTAAAAGGAGATAACACTATTAGATAATAAGCATAAATATGAGTGCGTTCAGAAATCACATTATGGAATAATTACAAACTTTTAAAATGATATAATTTTACGAAATTCATAAGGATATAAATTATTTTTGGTCTTGTTTATCAATAAGAAAATTTTCAAATGACAGTACAACAAATTATTCCTTCATACAGGGTGTCCACCCAAGAATAGTACTAACCTAAAATCTCGTGATTTTTCCCAAAATATCATTTATCTTTGCGACAGACTTAATTAAAAAAAATTCCAAACCGCAGTTCCAAAACTGTTATAATTTTAAAAAATCATACTCTTAGAACGCGATTTTTGAAAAGCACAAATTGTGGCTTCAAAAATACGCTTAAAAATTTTATGGCAGTTTATTTATTTAATCAATAAATCAAGTATTTACAAGTTTTTCGGGTTTCTCCAAATTAAACCTTCGTTCTAGTTTGATATAAATGTTTTTTGACAAAAATCCAACCAGCAATTCCAAAACTATGTCTCCACAACTTTAAAGTGAGGTTATGATTTCTGTTATTTTTTCTTTAAAATGCCAATATTAATCTGTGTAAAACTGGTATTTTTTTCAAAAACGAAATAACGGTAACATTATGAAATATTCACTGTATAAATTTGTCTTGAAAAACTTTGCAAAAGTGAGGTTATAGCGACTGTAATTTTTTCCATAATACCTAATGCTACGTTCTGGTTTTATAAACACGTAAATTTTATGATAATCCGCTCAGCGTTTTTAAAGGTTGTGGCCTTTTAAACTAGGAAATGATAGAAAATTGTTCAAATAAAAAAATGTGTCATACTATTTTAAAACCTTATAATTTGATTGGTTGTATTTTGATAAATTTACTATATTTCAAAGCTGGATATTCGTTTATTTGGCCAAAAATATAAGGAAGTTTTTATTTGATGATTTCAGGTACATATTTTGTATAAGGCTTCAAAGTTGGAAAACGACAGAATTTAAGAACGGCTGCTTTAAAAATCACAGTTTTGGAATCGCTGGTTGGATTTTTGTGCAAAAACATTTTATGTCTATATAGACAAGCGGAATGTCGGTCATAATTTGAAAAAGTCGATAAACTGTTTATAAGAATTAAAAAAAAATTTTATTGTTTAAGCATTTTTCAAAAATCTAGCGATTACCTAGTTATAAGTAATTCTTTAAAGAATTAAAATCTCGGAACCTCAGTTTTGATTTTTTTTTTAATTAACTTTGTTCCAAATGTGAATGATTACATATACTCGTAGTTTTATTTTAGAAAAAATCATGAATTATTTATAAGAATTTTTCCTGCGTTTTTGAGAGCCCTAAACTGTCCTTTAAAAAATCGCATTTTCCGAGAGTACCTATAAAATGTTCTAAAAATTACAGTTTTGGAACCGCTGATTCAATTATTATAAAAATAATTTATTTGAAAACAAAACGCGATTTTTACTATTAAAATAATCACTTATTATCAGTATTTTGGGTCCTTTCCATAGAAAAAAGGAATTTAAAAAAAGTTAGAATATTATTTGTTCAAAATTTTATACTTTATATAAGAAAGTAAAAAAGTGTGTAGTTATAAGGTCGAAGTATCTAGGTCTTTCTTATCGTGCTTAAGATTAATTTAAACAAAAAATGTTAAGACAATAGACAAAATATGCTTTTTTATTGAATGTGCGTAACATTATGTATTTTGAAGTATACCGAGTGTGCTGTTTTTGTTTGGCGCACACCAACTTCTTTATTTTAAATGCAACATTCTGTACAATTATTTTTAAATTTCTGGTAACTTCGCTTATTTCTAAGCATAAAAGTACACCACTCCGCAAAATTAACCCCACCACCTTAAATTTAGATTAAGTTTGATGTTACATTTTTTCTGAACCGTTTATCCAACTTGTATAATTTTTTTTCTGCATTACAGGTTGATTCCTCAGGAATATTTCAATTACAATAAAATCCATCTTAGAGAAAAATGCACCTTTTTCGAAAAAACAATAGCAGCAGAATTTAAAATAAGAAAGTCTAGAGAATATTTTAATATACCTTTAGTAAAATACAGGGTTTTTGTAATTTATTGAATATCACAGACTTCAAATAGTTATAAGTAGTTTTTTTTTATTGGAACCTTTTTTATAATTTCTATTCTACATTGTTGAGAATGAAATTCTCTAACGTCGCATTTTCTATACCTAAACTTAATACTTTTTGTGATATAAGTATAGTACCTACACGGTTTTTGGAATATTTCCTTAAAATTTTCGCTTTATTCAAAATACTTCTTCAAATCACATTTAATTAGAAAACCGTGCACCAAATTTGAAATCAATATAATACAGCCTATTTTAACTTTGGAAAAACCTATACATAAAACATAGAACTTCTAAAACCCAAAAAAGTTGTCCTTTCTTTAGGTATAGATACTGACTGAGTTCCTAATATTTTCAATATCTACGTGTACCTACTCTTATTGGAGAACTAAAATAAGAATCTAATATTTAACTAAGGGCCGGTCTTTCCACAGTACTTCTATATTGCTTTTCTACGAACTATAAAGTATTTTTATCATTATTTACCTTCCCATTTATCACATAGTTGTGACTTGTGATACTATTTACATATTAAATAATGCTGAAAATTTAGTTTAGTTTAGAATCTAGAAAAATCATTCGGCGTATAATACACTATACTGTATAGCACAAAATATTCAAGGTTCTGTATAGTGTATTGGTAGGTACTGTTAGTACTTAGTAGCTAGTATATATTTCTTTTCCATGTTCATTTAGTCATAAGTCACAATATACATACAAAATGTTAAAGAGGAAAATAAATCATTTTGTTAAAATCTATAGGTATACCTAGGCGTGATCATCTGACCTTGTGAAAGTGTTAAAGTAATTGTTGTTGAAATAGTGTAAAAAAAATATCGACCTAAAAGCTCGGTGTACATATTATATTTTAACTTTTATAGATATATGGGGTGTTTCGTTTTTTTGTAACAGGACTTTAACAATGTATGAACATTTATGAGAAGAAAATTTCCTTGGCTTTCATTCAACTGCTTTATACTAAAAAGTTAACTTTTATTATATTTATTTCACGTTTTAAATCATTTTAGACTTAGTTATACCTACCCTACAAATTATAAAAAAATATTGGATCATAAAATAATATAGCCAATTCGAGAACCAAAATTAGGCAGAAATTGTCCTATAAATAGTACTCCAAAATGCTTCTCTACTAAGATAAAGCGAGTGAATGAAAAACATAAGTTGTGTATCTCAGTAATAAGGAAGCATCCATGTCATTCCATGTGAGTATTTATAGAGGAATTTTGGTATAGTTTTGGTCCTAGAATTTGCTGTATTCAATTGTCTCAATATTTCTGACTTTTTAGACCTAGTCAGAATGCCAGAAATGGTACACAACTTAAAAAAATTAAATTAAATAGGATCTCGAAAATATGTAACTCAAATTAAACATTGCAGGTGGCAATTTACGGAAATCTTTTTAACAAATTTAGTAATTACCCTGAGTAGATATCGTTTATGTTCAAAATGGAATTTATAACTTTTCCATTCAAAATAAACCAATCTTTCATCATGTATCAAATTTTTAACTATTTTCAATATTAGTTTTCAAAGTAAATTATATGATTTCTTATCTCAAATTCCAAATTTTAACACTAATAATTCTTTAAGGGTTAAAACCCTACCAAAAGTATTACGACATAGTTTCGATCGCAAATCATCTCAGCTACAAATTTCATGTATAACTTTTTTTCGATAATCAAATAGTTTAGCAGACCGACTTCTTTTTAGTCAACAGTGTTTTACTTTTTCAATCTACAATTTTCAACATTCAAAAGATGATTGCTCGAAAACTAACCCGGATTGGGAATAAAAAATTATACAGGACAATGCAGAATTTATTCAAGAATCACACCTAAAAATATTTCGTGTCTATCCTGGGTATAGAAAAATTTGTTTTCGACACCCTGTATATCACAAACAAAGCATTCTGCACTAAATGGGAAATTTTTCTATCTTTAGAATTACCAAATTTATTTTACTGTGGAAAGGTTCTGCATGTCCTTAAACAAAAAACAGCCTAAACAAAATCAGTAAAAATTGCATTGTATACGAGGGAGGGGTGAAAATTTAAAATTCACTTAAGAATAAAGTACCCTTATTTAGCACCGTAGAAAAAAAATTATTAGGAAAAGTTGTTTGTACTTAAAAGTTATCTCCGAATATCAAATTTGGACTCTGTAGACAAAAAATAAACGTCTTTCCTTTTTTTCGGCGCGCCCCCGTAGAACTAGTCGCTAGAAGCTACGCAGCGCATAAATTCAGTTTTTTAACAGTTCTTGGGTTAATACTTACATAATTTACTTAAATTGGTTTAAATGCGCGAAAACGGGTCGTTTAATAAAATAATAATAATTTTATCTGGAAACTGAAATTGACTTACCGGTAGGTACAGATAAAAGTAATTCCTGAACCAATAAATTTAAGTTTTTAAGAAAGTAAAAATGGCAATAAATTGCTAAAGATATCAAGTAAACCCGCATTTTTTTACATTAAGTTATTTTACTTATCCATAAAATAAAATACGGTGTGCACCAAAAAAATGAGATTATTTTTGGCATTATTTTATTAACCGCCCTGTTTTCGCGCATTCAAACCAATTTAAGTAAATTATGTGTTTAATTGCCCAAGAACAGTCAAAGAACTGAATTTATGTGCTGCATAGCTTCTAGCGATTCGTTATACAGGGGTGGGTCAAAAAAAAAAAGAAAAAATGGTTTTTCTTTGTCTACAAAGCACAAATTTGGTATTGGGGGATAACTTTTAAGTAAAAACAACTTTTCCTAATAACATTTTTTCTACGGTGCAAAATAAGGGTACTTTATTCTTGAGTACATTTGAAATTTTCACCCCTCCCCCTCATCGTATACGATGCAATTTTTACTGGTTTTGCTTATGTTCATTTTTGTTTAAGGACATGCAGAACCTTTCCACAGTAAAATAAATTTGGTAATTCTAAAGATAAAAAAAATTCCCATTTGGTGCACATTTTTGTGGCGGTCACTATAGTAGAAAAATTAATTAAAAAATAACTGATACTACGGATCAAAGTGAATACCTAATTTCTTATTTTGTTTGATCTTTGATAAAAAATAAGATCAACTTGTAAACAAATAATTAAAGTAAAACACAGACGAATTTTTTTTACTATAGTAAATTTTAGGTGCATTTTCCCAGATTTCCGACCATCGATCCCCTTTCTCTACCTCAAATGATCGTATAAATGGTTGCCTACTTTTTCTGAAATTGGTAACAAACTTAAATTTTAAAATGTTTTTCTATTAATTAAATTAATTTAAAAAAATATATGTAAAAGGCACAGAATATTTTTTATTCTGTGATGAAGGAGTAAATGTTATAAAAATAAATTAAAAATAACTTCCAGTTTAGTGCAGCTAACTTCAGGTTTATGTAAAATCGAATTTCGGAACGCACCACAGAAATGTCGTATTTCATTTCTGTTTGTTGATATTTTGGATTATATCATTTATTTCAAGTGAAAGTGCCGCTTAAACTAATATAACAAAGTCCGCATGTACATCGATACAAGTTTATCTTCGTTTTTCTTTACAATTTTAAGTTTACAATGAGTAACATCGGCCAGTTCGGAAATAAGAACACACCGTGGGGTCGATCTAACACATCGCCGAATTTGGTTAGCCAAGCGTCTACATTACAACCTCAAATGATGAACCAGGGTGCCCTTAGTAACATGAGCCCATCGGGAATGGTCCCGTTCCAGCAGCAGCACCAACAAGTCTTTCAAAATGCTATGGGTTTGCAACAGCAAAATTTAGGATTAGGTTTACAGCAAATGGCAAATAATGCCATGGGAGCTGCTACACTAAGTTCACAAATAGCCTCGAATCAAATTTTCCAACAAGTTGGTGCTGTAACGTATCCCACGCCTAGAGGTTTGAATCCAACAGCTTTCCAAACTCAAAATATAACCGCAGTTCCTCCTGTTCAAAACAACACAGGAGCTGGAACAAAACAACGAGTTTTCACTGGTACAGTAACGAAAGTTCATGATAATTTCGGCTTTGTCGACGAAGACATATTTTTCCAAACGAATGCCTGTGTAAAAGGTTCAAATCCCGTGGTGGGTGACCGAGTTCTAGTTGAAGCCACATACAACCCAAGCATGCCTTTTAAATGGAATGCCACGAGAATACAAGTATTACAAATTACCAATCAGCCAACGGTTAGGCACACTAGTAGTTCAAAAAATAATTACTCCAATTCGAATACATATAATGCTGTACCCCCACCAGCGGATGGTGCTAATGGAAATTTCACTAGAAGCAACCGAGCTAAAGCTTCGATTGGGGGACGAGGCAGGGAACGCTCACGCGAACGAGATCGGGAGGAAGAAGATATGGATCGAAAACGACGACGTGAAGAACGGATAAGAGAACGCGAAAAGGAGGAGAAGAAGTCGCCGATCCGAAGGAGGTCTAGGTCGCCCAAGTCTAGGAGGAGGTCTAGAATTGTGCCTAGATACATGGTACAGATTCCGAAAATTGCTTTGGATTTGTAAGTTTAGCTTTCTTTTAATACAATTAATAAAGCTTTAATTAAGTCCAAAATTCAGGTTCTCTAAATCTATTTTTATTTTTTAACAGACCTGAAGCCGATGTGTTAGAAGTTCGTAGAAGATACAATAATCTCTATGTTCCCTCCGATTTCTTCTACAGTCATTTCCGTTGGGTGGATGCATTTTTACCAGACAAACCATTCACCCTAAACAAACCGTGTTCATTTCATATAATGAACAAAGAAGTCGACCCTATTGTAGAAAATTTAGCTGTACTGGAACCACCTGATGCTGACTATATATTTTCTGCTAAGGTAATGAAATATCAACTAACTTTTAAGGGCATCTTGGTGCCTGCTTCTCTTCCTGTATTACAATATACAGGGTGGGCTATATTCTCATCCTCGTTTTTAGTTGAAGTATGAAAATTGATATGTTTCAGTGGTACCTCGAGTGGTAATTAAATATGTAATTATAATCACCACTTTTTTGGAAATTATTAACTATTTTATTTACATAATTTGCAAAAGCTCATTTTTCCTCGAGAAAAAAATCGTTTGGCTAGTTTAGTCTTAAAAAATGGTAAAATGTTGAAATTACCTAGGTACTTAAAGGAAACATTAATAAATAATAGGAAATAGGAGTAATAAAATAATAAAAAATAACTTTCAAAAATACGAATTTTTGTTGAATTTTTACATCATTTTCGATTAAGAAACTGCCACAAAATACTTATCCAAAAAAGTTTCTATATTTTGCCGAATTCATACAAATAATAATATACGAGGGGGGATCAAATATAAACGGACCTGTGCTAACTGTAATTTATAAGTATACACTGTGTCCCAAATTGGTGGCTCCACTATGGGTAACTTCTTTATTATTGGAGATACAAAGACGATTAAATTAGGAAAGTTTTTAAAAATTTCAAGTCCATTTCAGATTAGCTAACAGATCTTGAATATCTCTTTTAGTTTTTGAGATATTCGGGAAAAACCAAAATGTTGCATTTTCTTTAATGCTCAATATTTTTTTTATTATCCATTTTGTGCTGTTAAGACTTTGACATTCTTCATGCACTTTTTTAAGATACTTCTAACAGTGTTGTCAGTTTTTTTCCAACTCTTTTGTTTTTTGAGATACGGTTACTAACTTTTGTTTTTCTTATGGACGTCAATGGTTTTTTTGGTACTGTCAAACAGCATTTTTTATTACCTTTCCGGCGATGTATCACAACATGACGAAAAATTCCAATTTTCACAAGAAAAATCGGAAAATTGTATTTTTCAATAAAAAAAATACAAAAGAAATCCCATCTTTTGCTGCATCATGAGTGTATGATATCTCTCTTCATTATTTATATCATAACGATTGTCCTTCTTTTGTTCAAATGGCCCAAAATTAATCAAATTCGTGGCAAGTTTTCTGAAATAAGTGTCGTGGGGTTGTTCTCGTTCAGCTGCAGTGTTAACATTTCAATTTGCCCGTATGTAAGTCACGAGCATACAAATACGCTCATCATGCTCATGTAGCGCTAAGAGATTGATTTTTATTCATTGTAGAATGTCTTGTTTTTTTTTATTGAAAATTACAATTTTCTGATTTTTCTTGTGAAAATAGGAATTTTTCGTCATGTTGTGATACATCGTTGGAAAGGTAATAAAAATTGCTACTTGTCAATACCAAAAAAACAATTGCCATCCATAAGAAAAACAAAAGTTAGTAATCGTATCTCAAAAAACAAAAGAGTTGGGAAAAAATTTTCAACACCGTTAGAAGTATCTTAAAAAAGTGCATGAAGAATGTCAAAGTCTTAACAGCACAAAATGGATAATAAAAAAAATATTGACCTTTAAAGAAAATGCAAGATTTTGGTTTTCCCGAATATCTCAAAAACTAAAAGAGATATTCAAAATCTGTTGGCTAATCTGAAATGGCCATTAAATTCTTTAAAACTTTTCTAATTTAACCGTCTTTGTATCTCCAATAATACCGAAGTTACCCATAGTGGAGCCATCAATTTGGGACACAGTGTATGTAACCGATCGAAGCTCCATCTTGATCTTCTGGAGTGTGGGGGGGAAGGGTAAGGAAGTTTCCAGCAGTATTAACTGTTTATTCTTTCTTCATTGTTCAGTCCTTTTCACGATGAGGGAGCAGAAAGTTTCTGTGTCTGCTGCACAACGCGTTATTACCTATCAAGTTTCTCACAAAAAAATGTCGGGCCCATCGAAATTTGCACCAGATTGAGGTGTTAATTTGGGGAATCGACCCTTTCAAAAGCTCGAGCTCACGAATTTGAACCTCGCTGCTGTGAAAAGCTTATTATTGAGGATGACCGTTTCTTGTTGTCGCGAATCGCCCATGAACTTCAAGTTAGTTATGGTAGCGTCCAATCAATTAAAATTTCGAAAAATTAGTGCCAGGTGGCTGCTACTACTCCAGGACAACCCCAGGCAAAATACTGCCAAAGCAACCCGACAAAAATTGACAAATAAAATGGAATACCCTCGAACACCCCCACACAGTCCAGATTTTTCCCTTTGAGACTTTTATTTGTTTGGACTCCTCAAAGAAGCTCTAGGAGGGGAGTGATTAACCAACGACGAGCAGGTCGAGTGCTTCGTGTGGAAATGGCTTCGGACGTAACCTCCTTATTTCTACGAAACTGACATAAAAACTCCCGATTCGCGGAAAAGCCGAGACTATACAGGGTGTTCGCGCGAAGTGGCTCACTATTGCTAACTTGGTTATTATTGGAGCTACAAAGTCGGTTAAATTAGCAAACTAGTAGCATTTTTTCCGCTGATTACAATGGTGAAAACAGAAAAACAATTGACCATCTGGTTTTCGAGATATTCACAAAAATATTTTTTTTAATATATTTTAACTATATTTTAACAAAAATCGATGATAAATTAAATTCTGTAGAAAGATCTCCTTATCTTTTTTTGATAATAATTTAAAATAAGCGAGTTATTTGTAACAAACTGTAACAATTTTAGACATACAAATCTTTTCCTTAAATTTCTTTCCGTTTTTTACAAAATACATTTTTTTAGGTCATGCTCATGAGCGTCCCAGGCATGGAGGAATTTTACCAAAAATGTTGCGCAATGGCCGAGGACAAAGATAGACGGGACAGAGACAGTGAAGAAAGAGATTTTGTGCATCCAACTCGCCTGATCAACTTTTTAGTCGGATTGCGAGGCAAAAATGAAACCATGGCCATAGGCGGTCCTTGGAGTCCATCATTAGATGGTGAAAACCCGGAAAAAGATCCCTCGGTGTTAATTAAAACAGCAATTCGATCGTGTAAAGCCTTAACTGGGATCGATTTGTCCAATTGTACACAATGGTAAGTAAACTTTGTTTTTGTTTGTGACTATCAGTTATTGTGTTTATTTTAATTTTTTTTTGTTTGTTGTTTGATTTATATTACTTACGTCTACTAGTAGTACCAGTTGATTTTCACCAAAGAGGAATGCAGTCAATTATATAGACGACGATTACAATTAATTATGAAACGCAGATGACATTCATTATTTTGAATTACTTGCATAGTTATTAGATAAACTTTTTTTTTCATTAAACGATTTTGGTAAATATTTAAATATTAATTGTAGAAAGTTATAGATATTCTATATTATGTTATTGTAAATACATAGGTATTCACAATATAAAAAAAGTGCATTTAATTTAAAAAAGTATATTTAATTAATTTTAAATTCTTGCAAATTTTTTTCGGGGCTTGAAACGATCAAAAGGAGTAGTTGTGAAAATTTTGGGGGATGTTTATATTTGTTCGTGTATCTGTTTAGGATTTTAGAAATTTTCACGTGTCATTGTGACCCCAAATGGTCGCAGTGACTTTTCCGTCTATTTGTTCGAGAACATAGCAACATAAACATTTTCAGTTAGTAGGAGTTTAGTTTAGGCAATGTGTGTAAAAAAGGCTGTTTGTCGACTGTGGTAGCCTTCTGAACCAATAACAAACGGTGGCCTTGTGTAAGTCGTTTGATTAGATTGTGTTTGGTTTATCGGCTAGTATGACTTGCTCACACATTGTGTTCCCACTAGGTACCGTTTCGTGGAACTGTATTACCGGCGCAGCGAGTCAACCCACAAGGGAAAAACTGTACCGGCGCGAGTCGAAACAGTGGTGCTCTTTCTACCAGATGTTTGGAGTTGTTTGCCTACCCGACTGGAGTGGGATGGCCTTCACCAAACCTACAGGAAGCAGCTGGAGCGCAAGCTGAAGGCCGATCAGGAAAGCGGTGATGACTCACCGCCAGCTGATGAAAAGGCATCTCTCTTCTTTATAAATCTATGTACAAATAGGCTAGGTATACGCTGTGGGCTGGGCCAGAGTGCACTCACCACCCGACATTGTTTTGATGGAATGATGGCCTAACCTCACCTATCTGGCTATGCTGGTGACTGAATTAAAGTGCGAATCTGGATATGTGTGAAAGTCCGAATGAATGTTGCGTGCAATCGGATACCTTTAGACATCTTTTAATAGAATTTTTCTGTTTGCATTTTCATTTAGGATGAAGAATCTGCCACGGATAAATTGGAACCAACACACTTTTCGCAATTAGATCCCAAATCAATGCAAGTTGGAGCCCTACGAAATGAACTGAAAGCAAGAAACGTCAGTTACAAAGGTCTGAAGTCACAGTTAGTAGCTCGGCTGTCAAAGATACTTAAAACTGAATCTGAGAGCTCTGATGAAGCGCCGAAAGAAGTGGAATCCGAGTCTGATACTACCCAAGATGAAAAGAAAGTAGAGGTAATTACAATTAATAATAATAATGCAATATTTTTAACTAACTGTAATCCAATTTAGTCTGAAGAAAAAAAACTAGATGAAAAGGAGAAAGCTGTACTCGAAAAACGTTACACTTTACCAGACCAGCAGCACATTATTGTCCATCCATCTAAAACAGCCAAGTCTGGAAAATTCGACTGTACCACAATGTCCCTGTCGCTGCTGCTAGACTACAGACCTGAAGACACCAAAGAACACTCTTTCGAAGTGTCTTTATTTGCTGAATTGTTTAATGAAATGCTCATGCGTGACTTTGGATTCAATATCTTCCGAGCCTTGTTTGAATTGCCTGAGAAGGCCAAAGAAAAAGAGGATAAGAAAAAGCGGGATGACGACAAAAAACGTGACGATGACAAGAAGAAGGATGATGATAAAAATGATAAAAAGAAGGATGTGGATAAGAGGAAGGATGATGATAAAAAGAAAGACGATGAAAGAAAGGAGGAGAAAGAAAAAGATAAAAAAAGCGAGGTGACTGAAGACAAGAAATCTAGAGAGGAGGAAAAGAAAGAATCTAAGAAAGAAGAGAAGAAATCAGACGAAAGTGAGGAAGAGGAAGAGGGCGAGGAGGAAGACAAAAAACGCGATAAAGATAAACGCAAAAAGGAACGAGTTAAATTATACACCAAAGACCGCCATTTATTGTTGTCGTTTGTCTATTTCGATCAAACCCACTGCGGATATATCTTTGATAAAGACATTGAAGATTTACTCTATACACTTGGTTTACACTTATCTCGCGCCCAAGTAAGAAAACTGGTAAGCAAAGTGGTTACAAGAGATTCTCTACACTACCGAAAACTAACGGACAAGCCACGCGAGGATGATTTGATTGTAATAGACGATTCAGAAAGAGACATGAACTTGGAGGAATTAGCCACTGGTAACAAAAAACTGTTACCGGTTTTCCAAGAGGAAGCAAAGAGAGCCAGGCTGGATAATGTAAACAGTGAATCCTCCAATCCGGAAGAAGGTAAAATTTTATATTTTTTCTCTTCGTTTTTCTAAATTTCGTCTACTTTAGGCATGGTTATGTTTCGAGGCGCTTTAATTGATGTTGGCAAACTAATGTCTCAATTAGAGCGTAGTGATAAAGCTCGACATGAGACAGAAACTAGAATGGTTGATCTCAAAAACGAAAATGTAAAACTAACCGAAAAGTACAACAAGGCAAATTCAAATATTAAACATTTGAACTCAGAGTTGAAAGATTACAAGGAGAAGTTGAGAAACACCGAAGATTCTTTAACTAGAATTACCGTAAGTTCCCGAAATTTTCCTACATTTAAATAGTAATTAAAGCAATTATTTCAGGCGTACTCCACGTTGTTTCAAACTACTTTGGTGGACATCCGTGACAAAATTGATCCAGTTCTAAAAAGCACTTCCAGCAAAGAGGATAACAATATTTCTAGTAAAAAGGAAAGCGATAAGGACAAGAAACACGAAGAAAACAAATCACGTTGGGAGAAGGAAATTAAAAAGGAGGAAAATGCTGACGTTGAAATGGCGGAAACGAAAAAAGAAAATTAGGTAGTTATCTGCTTACTGAACACATTGTTTTGTAAGTAGCAGGATTTAATTTAATTTAGTCATTATTGAGAATCATAATTCTGTACACAAATAAGTTTAATATAGTGTTTATGTGAAATTATTTTAGTATTCTTATTAGTTTACCATTCACCGTTAGTGGGTATTGAAGAGAATAACAACATAGAACATTGTAATATTTTAATAAACATGCAAAATGCTTGTCATAAAGTGCTAATTTAACAGTACATACACTTCATATAAATCAATAAAAAAACAATGTAAAATGTAATAATTATTTTACTCATAATATAATGTATACTAGGTACAGCCTCTTATAATTAATGACTACAATCTTGTATAATAATATAAATATTGAATTAGTGAAAGTAATAAGTTGGGCGCAAATATTTCCAAAAGCTACTGGTGTCTTTTTGCATAACAGTTGCAGCAGTAGTTGAATTAACATCCGAGTTTACTTCATCCTTCTTCGTGTTAACACTCTCACCCCTAGTTTCAGACTCACTAAATTCAGGCCAGTCGTTCTTGTTGGATGCATTTCGCCTTTTGTTCGAACAATATTCTAATTCCTCGCGTTCATCGAATTCATCTGGGTCATCGTGTGCTCTCTTCATTTCGCACTGTTTGCTTTTCCCTTCTTCTCTACAGTACAACCTATAATCCTTCGAGGCGTCGCGCAATCTTTCCAGATAATCTGGCATGGCCCTCATTGCTACCCATGTAGTAACAGTTGAGGGAATATTGACACCGGGATTGTCGTAGTAGGTCAGAGTGAATTCTACTCCGGGGGCGTGCATTTCTTCGTATGGTTTAATCACCATGCACGACCAATAGTCTTCTATTCTGTATTTGTCGGGCCTCTTAGGGTAATCTGGGTGTTCGGTGCTTGTGCTGTAGATGACTATTTTTTTGGTTTCCTCATCAATTACGTAACGTCTGTTGAAAACGTAGTCTCGGTTTACAAATAGTCGCTAGAAAAGGAAAGAGTTTTAAAATACGTTTTTATTCTGATTACATTTATACAGGGTGTCAAACTCCTGGCATTTTTCTACTATTTGGTAAGTTTTAGAAATAGTACAGTAAGCAGGGAGTTGAAGTAGACTTTTTTACTTTCTTATACGAAGTATAGTAATCGTGATTTTTTTCGACATCGAGATTTTGATGGATTTACACGTTTTGAGGGCCCCTGAATCCATTCTGACCATTTTCGCCATGATGTGTGTCTGTCTGTTTGTCTGTATCCACCATAACTCAAAAACGACTTATCGGATCTGATTCAAATTTCATATTTAAGAGTTTGAACAAAATTGTGGGTGCCACATTCAATGTTTTTCATCTAGCACCAAAACAAGTGACACTTGTCTGAAGATATTTTTAGGTTTTTTAGGAATATCTTGAAAAATAAACAATTTATGAGATTTTTTTATTCTTTAACATTGATTTAGAATTAAATTTTGAACAAATTTTGTTTGTTTTTTTTTGAAATTCTGTCAAAAAAATTTCAAAAAAACGAGATAGGTATTTTAAAAACTTATACAGGGTGGTTCAGGTTGAACGTCATTAATTTTGGGAGGTGATAGAGCATCATGAAAAAAGTAGACTTATATTAAAAAACTGTGCTCAAAAATGTTTTATAACAAAGATACAGGGTGTCAAAGTTTAAAATAAAAACACGTTTTCTTAACATAACTTCTAAACCACTTGAACGATTTCCATTAAATTTCGCTCACAGAATAATGTAGTACATTTCAAGATAATGATGAGATTCATTTATAAAAAAAATCTCCAGTGGCGTAGATACTGGGGGCCATTTCACTTTTCCCTCCAATTTTCGACGCCACTGGATATATTGCGAGGAAAATACAAATTTTGATTTGTCTGTTTAATTTAGAGAAAATAGTTACTCTCGACAAATTTTAATTTAAAGTTTCGTTTTTGGGATATTTGAGTTTAAAGGTTTAAAAACACAATATCAAATGCTGTGCTGAATTAAAGAAAATTTCGGTTAGGTCTGAAAAATCCGGAAAATTGCCATCAAGTCTTGGCAGCGATTAATTCCGTGGCTAAAAAAGCTCGAAAATGTATCAAAGCCTATTTTGAGAACTTATTCAAAATTTTCTTTAATTCAGCATAGCATTTGATGTTGTGTTTCCAAACCTTCAAACTCAAATATCTCAAAAGCGAAACCTTAAATAAAAAATTTTCAAGAGTAACTATTTCCTCTACATTGAACAGACAATCCAAAAATTAATGACGTTTAACCTGGACCACCCTATATTTCTCAAAGTGCGCGTTGAATCCGAAATCTGACAGCCGAGACAGACTAGTGACTAAAGGGACTTGACTGCCTAACGGAAGGTCACGGGTTCGAATACCGGAAGGACCATTATTTTTTTTTATTTTACTGGTTTCTATGGTAACGAAAACAATAATAATAAATAAATGTGATTTTATATTAATAACGTATTGAATGTTGACTGCATGTGATTATTGGCTACCCCTTCAGTATTTTCCAAAGATTAAAACTGTATCATGGTAATGTATAAGAAAGTCATGTGTTAGACACATATTTAATTTATTGAATAAGTTCTTTCCTATTAGATTTTCGAATATAAAGCGTCAGTACAAAGTTTTAGAGAAAAATATTTCCTACATCTTTTCTTTTCAATTTTTTTGATATTGTCAATATTTAAAAAGTTATTCAACAAATAAGTTGAAACTTTTGGGAATTAAATATTTCCTTAACAGTAAGTTTCAGGGTAATTTTGTTTCTAATATTTTTATAGAGCTCTCTCAGAGCTACAAGAAACGTATTACATATTTTTTTATACAGGTGGATTTTCCGTTTTTTCAGTCTAATTTAATTACGTAAAAATCTGTCATACTAAGCCACATTTTGATCCCCAAATCACCCATTACTACGCCACTGCTTCAGTTACATTTCTTTGACAGGGTTCAATAAATTTCGAATCAAATTACAGGATTGAATTATTAACTGAATCTGATGTCGCTTAATTAATTCATATTTGCTTTCTGGTTAACCCATTCTATCTTATAATAGTTATTTATATTATAAGTGGGATATGAACATCATTAACATAAGAGTCTGGAAATTGCAGAACGAGTCGTAGACGAGTTCTGTAATCAGACGAATATGTTAATGTGTGTATATCCCACGTGTAATATACAAGATTTTATCTTCTACCGTCCAAATAATTAAAAATGAATTTTGAATTTATCTCCAGCGACATTGCTCAGTAGTTGTTGTCAAGTTGTCGTACTGGACTACCTAACCTAAGTTGTGTAAAAACTAGCCAGCGCTACACAACAATGAATTTGAATCATAAATTTTCAAATAATTAAACAATTTATACAGTAAAAAATCTGGGACGTGGACCGTGTTATATTTATTATTAAAATATAAAACTAATTTATTATAAAATAAAACTAAAAATGTTTTCAGTTATTTAACGTGAAGTTAGGGTTTTTTCTAGGTAGATACGCTATTATAAAATTCTCCAGGTTTCAAAAAATCAAACTTAAGAGTATGAAGTGTCATTACTCAATGTTAATCACAAATTTTAAAGAATTAAACAATATATATTATATTATAATTAGACATTTACAAATACAAACTTTCCTATAAAGATACTAAATTGTAAAAGTTGTGTTATAAATACTTGTAAGAAAGAATTTTCTTGTTGAAATTTCAGTGTGGTAATGATTTCTTTAACACACATGTTGCGTAATAATCTGACTTACCTTACTCAAATTAATGTCAAATCAAGGCTATTATGAATTGGTAGTAGATAAAGTATTTTGTGGTATTCAAGATTGAACATTCTATATTGTTATTATTAAAAAGATTTTTTTGGAGTAAGAAAATCGTCTTACCGGCCACAACATTTCCCAATATACTATGTCGCTGTTAGAATCCGGTAGTGGGTCAGTTTCCGCAACTTCCAGAATAACAGCCGTATTATCCCACTTCCGTCTAAAATCCATATCAATCTGCACATTTAAGAAGTCTTCAGCAGACACATCATGATACGAGCCATAGACTTTATATTCGTAAACACCAGACGCATGTAAGCGCCTCCAAACTAACAAATCTCGTTTTTCAATAAACGGCACCCAATCATCGAAAGTTTTATTTGGATCTGCCTTCCCAGGTGATCCACAATCACATACAACCGAATCAGATTCTTCTGGTTTTTTCGCCCCCCCCTTACAGGATAGGCACATTGTACGCTCCTTTAGTTTGTAGACGTATTCAAATTCGTCAAAATGCTCTCTAAGAACGTTGTCTGGAATACGGTTTGTGTCCCAGTTGTACACAGAAACACCGATGGCGCCCAAAACGAAGTCCTTGCTTCGTTTGGCAATAGACAGCCGCATTTTACGCATAAATTCTTTCAGAGCTCTTTCCTCCCATAGATTTGAGTACATGGAGAACATTTGCTGACATCGTCGTAGTCTTTGGGCAACTACACATTCGCATTGATGTGCCCACACCCTCAATATATTTGCAGATTGTTTTCTTGGTGCCGCTTCAAAGTGCCTTTGTAAAGTTTTGTATATTCCTGCTTTTTTGATAAGAGACTGTAAATTCTCGCCTACACTTATCAATTTTCTGAAATCCATGAATTTTTGGCGAATCATAAGTGTGTAAGTATACGAATACCGTCCACTTGTGTTTTCCAATAGTAATTTTTTGAGGTTAGGTTGGGGTGATAAAATCGATTGAGGAATTCGCCCCCGGTACATAATCAGCTGGTTGCACTTTTACACACCAATATTCATAATAAACGTTTTGTATAAGTAATTTCAACTTAAAAGTTTAGTTAGAAATGAACAACATGACTGAATGAACTGAAAATTTTGACAGTTGTTTTGCATGTGCTGTGGAGTGTGTGATATGTGCTCGTAAAAAGGATCTTTTTGCAAAAGTAGTTCCGGTTGTAAATAAGGTAAATAAAATTATACCAAATTATTGGAAATGTTGCAAATAAGAACTGTGTCAACAATTATTGGATATACACACCCACAATAACACTAATGAAAGCTAATTTAATTTGTTTCATATAATTTCAATAAATTGATAAGTTCCTTTATAAAATTTTGTACTTATATAAAAAATATAGCATTAACTATGTAAATAAAGAGTAAATAATGTTCAATACACATTATTTATTTTTCAAAAATAAAACTTAGAAAAGTTTATTAAGAGCGTAGTGATTTCTGCAACTTTTTATGCGCTCCTGTATTACTGGTTGCCTAAACTTAGAAAATCAGTCGATAAAAATTGTTAATCCCAGACAAAAACTTTAAAATTTATATTTTCGCCTCAAATAGACTTTTTGACCCTACAGACAATACAGAATCTTGTAGAGGGGGACCCTGTAAGTTTAAAACTGAGTTTTTGTATTCGTAGACCCCGTCGTTCCTTCACCCGCCCTTAAATTAAGGGTTGAATTTTTTGTTTATTGATCCTATTAGATTTTCGAAAAAAAGCGTCAGTACAAAGTTGTAGTAGTTCTTCAGCTAGGGGTCAAAAGGTAGGAAGTAAAAGCGGGATGAGACGACGCAGTGTTTTCTGAAGGTTTTTTGGTCGCTGAATCCGAATCCGTGCGTCGTTTTTCAATAAAGTGGTGCAAACAAAAGTTATTAACAATTTATTGTTTAAAACTCAATAACTCGAAAAGTATAGATTTTACCGAGCATTTTACCAAAAAAAAATTTCAAACGAAAGTTGTTCAAAATAAAAAGACTCCGAAAAGGTCATATGGTATTTTGTCTTAAAGTTACTCGGACAAAACTTATTAACAATTTATTGTTTAAAATGCAATAACTCGAAAAGTGTACATTTTACCAAAAAAAGTTTCATACAAAAGTTGTGCAAAATAAAAAGACTCTCCTAAAATGTATGCTTTCTGGTTTGTTCCGTTTTAAACAATAAATTGTTAATAACATTTCTTCGAGCGACTTTATGACAAAATACCATATGACCTTTTCGGAGAGTCTTTTTATTTTGCACAACTTTTGTTTGAAACTTTTTTTGGTAAAATGTATACTTTTCGAGTTATTGAGTTTTAAACATTTAAACAATAAATTGTTAATAACTTTTGTCCGTGTGACTTTATGACAAAATATCATATGAACTTTTCGGATAGTCTTTTTATTTTGAACAACTTTTGTTTGAAACTTTTTTTGGTAAAATGCTCGGTAAAATCTATACTTTTCGAGTTATTGCATTTTAAACAATAAATTGTTAATAACTTTTGTTTGCACCACTTTATTGAAAAACGACGCACGGATTCGGATTCAGCGACCAAAAAACCTTCAGAAAACATTGCGTCGTCTCATCCCGCTTTTACTTCCTACCTTTTGACCCCTAGCTGAAGGACTATAGAGAAAGATGTTTCCTACAACTTTTCTTCTAAATTTGTTTTGATATTGTCAATATCTAAAAAGTTATTCAACAAATAAATTCAAGATTTTGGAGAAATTTTTCTCTACCTCCGTGGTGGCGTGGAAAAGAGTTTTATAGAAAGAAATAAATGGAAATTGGTACAAATGAGATCGTGTTTTCGTTTTGATTTTATGGTCTAGATCAAAAAGTCGCTATAATTTATTTTAAATGACAACAATATGAGATCTATTGGAGATACAGGTTGAAAAAACGGAAAAATTCACCTTTTAAAAAAATATGTATTACCTTTTTGTAGCTCTGAGAGAACTCGATAAAAATCATTAAAGACAAAATTACCCTGAATAACTTGTTGAATAACTTTTTAAATATTGAAAATATCAACAAAAACTTTGTTTTTAAGTTGTAGGAAATATTTTTCTGTACAACTTTGTACTGACGCTTTATATTCGAAAATCTAATAGGAAAGAAGTTATTATCAATAAATAATAGTATACAGGGTGTCCGGAAATTAGGAGCAAAAAACTCGGAAGGTGATTCTACTTGAAAAATTAATGTGACAAGTTCCTATAACATTTTTCCGAAAGCTCATTACTATTAGGGTTACATGGCCTTAAAGATTGTTTTTTTAAATCAATTTTTTCCAGTAACTTTTTTTCCAGTGTACCGAATCGTTTCAAATTTGGCACACTTATCACTAATGTTTATTTGTATTCTTGCACCAAATTTGAGGTAAATCTCCCAGTCTCAAAGAGTCGAAACTGACGTTGACCTTTGGATAAAGACCCAGAACTTTTTTGTTAGGTACTTTTTCTAAAATTTGATGACGCCCAATTGAAGAGCATCGAAAAATCTCCAAAAAAGATCCTCTTGCTGCATCACGATAAAACGAGTCGTTTTCGAGAAAAACGCCTTAAAAAATTTGCTTGCATTAAATGAATACCAACTACTTAACTTCAGCTCATTTTCAAGATTAAACAGAAACGCGTTTTTCTCGAAAACTACTCGTTTTATCGTTACTCAACAAGAGGATCTTTTTTGAAGATTTCTTGATGCTCTTCAATCGGGAATCATCAAAATTTAGAAAAAAAGTTATTGGAAAAAATTGCGTTCAAAAAAAAATTTTGGGGCCTTGTAACCCTAATATTAATGAACTTTCGGAAAAATGTTATAGGTACTTGTCACATTAACTTTTCGAGTAGAATCACTCCCCGAGTTTTTTGCTCCTAATTTCCGGACACCCTGTATTACACTATAAGAGAAGAAAGTAGCCGAGGGCTATAATTCTACGAAAGTGGAAAAGACTTTCTTCTCGAGTGGTGTATAGTATTTTTTCTACTGCCTTATTCCGAAATGTGCTAAACTTATATTTACTAAAAAAGTTAAGAATTTTTCAAGAAAAATTAGTATGTAAGCTTGATCGTATCCTTAGAAACGCTGCAAACAAAAATTAATTAAATATTTTGCAATCGCTGTCAAATCTGTCAACGTTGTCAACTTGTAATTTAAACTATTATAAAAAGTATTTATTTGTCTATGTTTTAGAAAAAGATTTACTAATATGGAATACAGTGACGCAGAAAATAGTAGTGATGTAGGCAAGGACATTGAAGAGGCCGCAAATGCGACAACTCTGAATTTGATAACTATCAAATTTTTTACTTTCCTCTCTAGAGAGGAAATTTTTTCATTACACCACTCATTTTTGTAAATGTCAACTATCATCCTTCAAATATCTATAGTAATAGCCTACTTTCAAACAAGGCAGTAGAAAAAAAATCAACTCTCAATTAAGGGCTGGTGAAGGAACGACGAGGTCTACAAATACAAAAACTCAATTTTAAACTTACAGGATAACTCTCTATAAAATTCAGCACAAATTGGCCCGAGGGTAAAAAGAGTCTATTCCAAATCCTTGCTTACTATTACTAGGAATATTTTTGAATGTGTCCAATTTTCTGTAAAACATGGTCTAACTGCATGGAGACCTTTAATTTTATAGGATATAGGGAAGGTAAAAAATGTGTCTACTTGGCCAAACTTATAGTCTCTTAAAGTTGACCAAATTCATTAATACTTACTTAATAGAAAAGTATGCCAACCAGTGGCGGATTTAAGGAAAAGGCCCCGGTCAGCAAAAGCTCTTCATGGCCCCCGGACATGTTTTGTAATAGTGTATTATATTCGTATTTGAAAAAATCGTAGTACGAGAGGTTCCTCCACGTACGAAGTACAAAAGGCTCTAAACATTTCGTTCTAATAGTTTAACTAGGTCCAAGTGACTTGGGGGTCCAGTCAGCAAATGCTGAATGCTGACGTTACTAAGCTCTCTGTATAAATGTACAAAAATTTAAATGTCCGGACATTTCTCATAAAAAATCTGCATTTTTAGCAACAAATGTAAAAAAGTAAAATCTAAGGAATGTTATGCTTATGATGTAATAATAAATCTTCTAGATTATCTTATACAGGGTGTTTGCAATAATTCTCCGCTAATTTTCAGAATGTTCAAACAACGAAAAAAAAAATTTATGTAGAGAATTAGTTGCTTTTTTATTAAATTTTACCTACAGCTAAACTTAATGCTTCAGTAGATATTTTGAAATTATTATCTTTTTTATTTTTGTCAGTTGGACAGTTGGTCGGAGTAATTTATGGACATATCTATCGACATTCAGAAAATGCTCTAGCAAAACCCTATAGTACCCTTCTACGAGCCCTAACAACTAAATGTTCGGACAAAAGTAAATTTTTGAAGTATGAAAGGAGAACTGGAAATTTTACGCAAATAGTTAGTAAACACCTAACAATACAATAAGATAAAGCCTTAATAACAATATTATCCATGGAAGAAAATTATTTATTAAATTTAACAATATTTTAACCTTAATTTTTTGTACATAAAACCAATAACCAGCTTTGCAATAAAGTAAATTTTACCAAAATCCAACCAGTGGTTCCAAAACTGTGATTATTTTAATGTAGGTAGCACCCTCAAAAACACGTTTTTTGAAAAGTGAACTGTGGAACTCGAAAAAAATGCAAAAAAAATCATATTAACATTTCAGGATTTCTTCAATATAGTACGATTATTGAGCTTTGATTTAAATCTTTTTTGACACAAATCCAACCAGCGGTTTCAAAACTGTGATTCTTTAAAACAGTTACTAGAAAATTTTATCATTTTTAAAGGTGCAACTTTGAAGCTCTGATTAATGCCTAAAATCACCAAATAAAAACTTGTGTAACTTTTTTGTAAAGAATTCCAACATCCAGCTTTGCAATAAAGTAAATTTCATCAAAATCCGACTACTAGATCCATCGTTTTGAAAATAATAATTCTTTGTTTCTACAATTTTCCCATCCTGCTGAGTTAAAGTGCCACAGTTTTGGAACCGTCGAGCGGATTTTTACGAAATTTACTTTTTTATATAACTAAATGTTGGCATTATAACAGAAAAAACCATCAATATTGTGGAAGTTAATTTAGATAACTTTTGCGCGTATGGAAAAAAGACAATCAAATTTACTTTTGTCCGAACATTTAGTTGTGAGGGCTCGTATAACAATGAGTCTACTTACATTCTGTAATCCTCATCATCTTTTCTATGCTATTAAACGTTTTGAATCCAAATAAATTGTGTCTCGTTACTAAAAGGAATAGACAATGGAAACAACTTCTGAACTTTAAAACTTTTTAAATATGTAATCTTTTGGAAATCTGCTTTATATAATACCTACTACATATTGAGGTGGGACGTCATGCATTTGTAAGATGCTGTTTGTGGTTTGCCCGTTTTCATCAGCACAAGCAGCTTAGTGTACATTTAAATATTTTTAATGTAGAGGAGATTTATAAAAGTTTTTGTTATTCTATTTTTCAGTCTATCATTACAATAGAGGTTGCTTGAAGCTTGACAAGACTGATAAGAAATTGGTTGAGGTTCTTTGTCTGTATAAAGATGTGCTTGTTGAATATTTTTCTTCTAATTTGTCGCATCAGTTTTCATTTCTAGTGCCAGGTTTAAATTTTCTTTAGTCTGTTTAATAATTATTTTGGATAATCTGGAAATATTGAAATGTCCATATGTTATTATTTCGTCATTGATAGTTCAATTCGCAAAGCTTAGAAGACTATTTAAAAGCTCTACATATTCTTTGTAGTCTTAATCACAAACGGTAAAATTTCGGTTTTTAAGGATTTGACCTTTTGAACTTTATTATATATTTTTGTTTTGTGTTTCTTTGACTAGGAACAAACTCCATTAGTAAAAAGTTTACCTCCGAAGAGGCATTATACTTTAATATACAACTGCACAAAACTTTTTTAATTAACTCTGAATTCAGCGACTATTTATCTGTTAAGTTGTTAATGTTTACTGTAACATGTCATGTTAATAAAATATACAGTTTGTAAGATAATTATGGAGTTTGTAAAGAGGTAAATATGTTTACCAATATCTCCTTTCTCAATATCTTCAAGATAATAGAAAAAAATTGCAAAATATAAAAATTTAACACCCTGAGTATTTTACAAATGTACAGGGTGTCTCAATTCCGATGGGAATAGGGGGGTTTCACCCATTTCTAGGTGAGATAGAAAAAATGGTTTTCGCAATACTGTGCTCGATTTTTAAGAAAAATCGATTGGTAAAAACCACATCTTGATATCTCTAACCGTTATTAGGATATCTTTAATAAGTGAGATTTGGCCGATTTTTAAAAAGTGTCATAACTTTTTTGTTTATTAAAATATTTTAAATCTGTAAAGTGTTTGTTTTAGTAGTTTTTCACGTAGAATAATGTGCACTAGAAATTTTTGTTCTAGGTTCAATACATTTCGAGTTATTACACCTAACTATCTTATTTTAAATGCACACCATAGTTGATTATGCCATTAAAAAATTGCTTATTTTTTTATATTTTCAAAAATATATATCTTGGTATACTTATTTTTATATCTCACTGAATTATACGGTTTTATATTTTTAAATTCGTAAATTAAATGTTTTGAATATTATTAGTAGGCGTTGTTAAAGAAAAATATATCAATGAACCAACGTCGAATGGTAACAACACAGCCAAGTTAATATTAATCAACATAAACTTAAGATTTTACATTTTTTTATAGAAATCATTTTAGTAAATTATAAACATGTTAAACAAATAATTGTTTAATTTAAATATTCAAATTGCTGCCGATGATGTTGTATTGCAGCATGAATCACGTTAAAAATCTGATTTGGTTTTATATTTCTAATTATTTGCAATCTGCCTCACTCTATGCTCAATTTCTTCCTTTATATTCGATTTATTTAAAAAAAATATATTGTCCTTGCCAAAAGTTTATGTGTTCAACAGAACGGACAAGAACTTGAAGATTTAATTCAACAAATTCGTACTATAATGTGTTTCAATTGTTCATTTATTAGTTCTCTTTCAGTTATATATTTTGTGTTTCTGTTTATTTATTGTTGATTTTTTACCTGTTAAATTTGATATATTTTGATTATTGTTGATAAATGGCTTTTACTATTTGACGTTGGTTCATTGATATAACATTTTCTTTAACAACGCCTACTAACAATATTCAAAACATTTAATTTACGGATTTAAAAATATAAAAATGTATAATTCAGTGAGATATAAAAATAAGTATACCAAGATATATATTTTTGAAAATATAAAAAAATAAGCAATTTTTTAATGGCATAGCCAACTATGGTTTGCATTTAAAATAAGAAAGTTAGGTGTAATAACTCGAAATGTATTGAACCTAGAACAAAAATTTCTAGTGCACATTATGCTACGTGAAAAACTACTAAAACAAACACTTTACAGATTTAAAATATTTTAATAAACAAAAAAGTTATGACACTTTTTAAAAATCGACCAAATGTCACTTTTTAAAGATATCTTGATAACGGTTAGAGATATCAAGATGTGGTTTTTTCCAATCGATTTTTCTTAAAAATCGAGCACAGTGTTGCGAAAACCATTTTTTTCTATCTCGCCTAGAAATGGGTGAAACCCCCCATTCCCATCGAAATTGAGACACCCTGTATATATTCTTGCAACTATATGTTAATATTTTTTTTATCAATTTATTTAATTTACGACGATTTCTATGATGTAGGTAGAGTAGGTACACAGAGGGTTTTTATGAAAAGTTTTTTCCCCTGGAATCGGCACTGATTTCAGTAGCGTTTTTTTATGAACACCCTGTACTAGTATAGCAATGTACCAAAGAATGTGTAAAAAAGCTCTTCGTTGCTTTGTTCCTTTTTATTTTCCAATTCGGACAGTACCTACAATAGAAATAGACCAAACAACAAGTAGTGTACAATTGTGATACTTTGGGGAAATTATTCATGTGTCGAGGTTCTTCGTGTATATTTTGCTGTTGATTAAAATTGCAATATTTACAGGCAAAAGGTACGTAAAGAATAAATTCAATTAGGTAAATGTAAATTTTATGCTATAGCATGTTTTATTTGGGATTAACTAGGCAGTCACAATATAACAGGCAGTCCTCGAAAAATATTAATTTAATTACGTTAAAGTTCACATTCAACTAAATAAGAACTTTTAAAAATAAATTATAAATTATTTCTACTCTCAATGCTTTATGTAAAGATTTTGCTTTAGGACAAGTTTATCATATCGTTTACAGATTAAACCAAGATTAAATCGATAGAATATTTGTTATAGAAATGGATTAACTTTAAAGGATTTTGGTACAATTGGCCCTTAAAGGAGAAATAAGAGAGAGAAATAAAGTGTTCATTCAATTCGTTTAGAAATGAGTTGAAAATAAATTTTCTACATTTTTCATTTATTATATTAAAGAAGTAATGTTACTTCTGACAAAATAAATATTTAGATATCTCTACAAATATTAAAACAAACTTATAATCTTAATTCACTAGTCTTGTTCATTCTGAGATAAGAATATTGATATAAGAAATAATTTGATTGATTTTTTACTGATTCGACTGTTTCATCCCTAAGGAAATTTATAAAATCGAAAAAAAGTTTAAAAATGACAAAGTAACGACTGTATTTTTCTTAATGCTCCAACTACAACTTGCAAAGTATACTTGAAACCCACTTAACACTCAAGTAATTTATCACATTTTATACAGTGCAGTATTATTCTCGCACTTCATACTATTCCACTAGTTTCTAAAATGGCAATTATTTGTCGAAACAGCGAGACTTGTTTACGCCAAGTTCTACAGCTTTTAAAATACGAAAAAGCAGTTTCGATTACCTCATTCATTATTTTCTCTAATTACTTTGAGTATTTGTTTAATGACTTAAAGTGTGTAGAGAAAACGAAATCTTTTCATTCTGAATAATCTTAATGCAAAAGAAAAATTTTAATTGTAAAATTCTTACAGGCGAGGACTTTAGAAACTCTTAGCGCGTAAAAATATAGTATGATCTTTTTAATAAAATATCCAACGTTGTATAAATTTCATCTGAACAATATCTTTTTTCATTATTTATTCATTTCATATGATGTTTAAATCGCAGTAGCTACATAATTAATTTTGTTATTTGAAGTTGAAAAACATTCGTAGTACTGTACCTAATCAAAGTTTATACCGGTTTGTAATTAAGTAAGTATAAACTTATTATAAGCTACCTTCAGGCTTAGTTGCTGAGGTTCAGATAAAATATATTGCTACTCGTAGTCTTTATTATCACATTGATGGAAAATTAATCGAAAATAATACGTTAAAAGCTCTGTGGAATACATATTTAATTTTCAATCAGCTTTTCAGGTTTCATAAATGGATTTTAAAATTTTAATGAAATTAAAATCATCAATGGAAAATAAATGATACTAAACTGCTGGCCAATTGAAACGCACCAAGCGAATTTTTAGGTTGAATTTAAAGTGAAGTATTTTGAAAATTAGAAAAGATATCAACATACGGTTGTCAGGATTTCAGAGATAATTTAATTGAGAAAACGATAGTTGTACCCGATTTTTTTACTTTGAAGTACATTACTATCTACAGGGCATGAAAGAAAGTCTTATTTTTTGTCAAATTTTATAACTACCGTGATTCCACAACATTTTTTTTATATTTTTTTGATGTAGATTTTTACTTAATGGGAAAACAACCTGTTTCTCAAAATTTTGATATCCCTGTTATTTTATAAGATACCGAATTTTTGCTGAAAATTTGATTTTTTCTTTGTTTTTTGTCGTTCGGCCGTATTGTGTTTTGTAAGAACCAATCTCTGTAGTTGATTATAATACCTTATGAATGGCTTTCTTATAAAAAGTACACTTTTTGTACTTTCATTAATTTATTGGTAACCAGTGGCTTATCAAAAATCAGTACACGTTCGATAATTGGTAAATTTTTTAATTCATTTTTTGAGGCTATTTTCTTAATGGAATAGAATGGAATTTAGTTAGTTTATGTTCACCATTCATGTAAGTGACTTATAACCTCAAAAAGGGTTTTTCACTTTTTCAAAAATTTGCTCATATTCGTGTATACCGGGTGGCTACGAAATCGTTTTACAACCCCCGCCATTTTGTTACTTTTAACTGTATTAATTTGAAATTTGGCATGGTTTGATTGTTGAAAGGAATAATCATTTTGACGTTTAAAACGATCTGATGACACTTCCGGTTTCACAGGAAGGGCCACCTACTAACTTTCAAAATTTTTTAAAACAACCCTGTATATTTTTTTCCGTAAGAATTAGATTCTACTTAAAATTACCTTTTTATCGACATATCACATGATGACATTTGCTTTCAAAATGGCAGCATAATTATTATTGCAAAAACCTGTTCAATAATATTAAATTTAATAAAAAATTCGGTATCTTATAAAACAAGAGGGATATAAAAATTTTGAGAAACTGGTTTTTTCCTCATTAACCAGGGACTAAAAAATCGACATATAAAAATCATTTGTTTCATACCCTGTAGATAGTAACGTACTTCAAAGTAAAAAAATCGGGTCACACTATTGCTTTCGCAATAAAATTATCTCTTGAATCCTGAAAACCTCATGTTGATATCTTTTCTCCTTTTCAAAATATTTGACTTTAAATTCAACCTAAAAATTCGCTTGGTATGTTTCAATTGGCCAGCAGTTTATTTAGGAGTACCTAGGTATTTGGATCTTTGGGTTTTATGCATACAGGGTGATTTGTAACATATGGAGGAGATTGAAAGGGCAATTAGTGGGGACTAACATAAACATTTTTGCATAATAAATTTTAGACGAAAACCCAATAAAACAAAAGTTACAGTGATTTAATAGATATTTATTTTATTAGGAGCATAAGCGAAACTTTTATGTGACGAAGTATGGAGGTGTAAGCGCCGAGCGGAGCGAGGAGAATTAACTCCATACGGAGTCACATGAAAGTTTCGCTTATACTCCTAATAAAATACAATATTTTATTTTCAAATGGAATCATTCTAATCGTAATATGACAATCAATTTAATAAATAATTTTGCAACTGTCATGCAACTGTCATACATTTTTGCAGATAATGATATAACTTATACTCCGCCGGAGTATAAGTCCTACTTATACGCCGCTGAAGAGTGGTGTCATAGAAATGAAACTTATACCTTGCCTACTCAGTCTTATAACACCATGTTATATGCCGTTTGAAAATAAAGTTTTTTTTATCTATTGAGTACCTCTGACATTAAATTCAGAAGGCGGTCGTCTATCTGAAAATCTTTCTATACACCTTGCTCGTGCAGCATGTCCATGTATTCATTATTACTGTAATTCACCATTTTAACTTAACTATTAATTTAATAACAATAACTTCTAACAACAACTAATAACAATAAGTAATAAATAACAACATTAACTCAAAAAAAAAACTGATATTATGCAATAATATCAGTTTTTTTTTACTGAAATGTCAGTTTGACACTTACTTACATTTCAACGACAACTTGTACATATGTATTTTGTTTAATATTCAGCGGCTCTCAACAATGGAAAATTTAGTACATTACCTAAAAGGAAAAATTGCGAAGGAATAATTTTCATTTGACGACTTTCTTATAGTTTCTTGAACTAAATAATAGTTCAGTACCTAAGTTCAAATATGACCAATATAAAATTTAAAAATATTACGTCTATTATCTTTTTGAAAAATGTTAGTAATTCATCCAACTTTGCATTGATGTATCTTCATAATTATTGAGCTTTTGTGAAAAGTTTATTTATAAAATGAGTTTATTTTGACCCCATCTATCTACCTTTTAATTCTCCTCCATGTTATAAATCACCCTGTATACGATGAAGCAATTTAGTACTTGGTTTACGTTTAGTATAATTAGGTAACGATAATAGTTAAAATGTAACTGTAATATTTAGAAGATAATTATAATATATACCATAATACAGAGTAAAAAATATGGATCGGAAACATTAAAAAGATTGTGCGATATCAAATGAAAAAAAAATTAGGGATGTATTAATTTCCTTGAAAAGCATAGTTAGTTAGACTCTTAAATATCTTTTGTATTTAAAAATACCTAAAACTGAATGCTTTTTAAGTGAAACAGCGAACACCCTGTATCTAACAGTTTCGGATGTAGATAAACAGTTTTTGATAATTACGTGTTAAAGCGTCAAGTAATTAAAATTAACTATCATTAAAGTTGTTATTGAACCAACAACTTTAGTAACTTGATGGGAAATAATAACATAACTTGTAGATATTTTGCTTTTGAAGCACTTGCAGCAATAATACAGTTTTAGTAAATTAAAGTGAATGTTTTATTTGTAATCTTTACTTAAAAGTTTTATCTCTGTAAAGCGATAACCTCTTAGTACCTATCTATAAATTTATCTGTTTTAGTTGCTCACGCTGACTAGTTTAGTTGAAACATTTCGAACAAATCGTTAACAAGCAAAATGTCAACTAAGCCGAAAATAATAATTGTGGGCGCCGGCCCAGCCGGCATCGCAGCCGCATCGAAACTGATCGAAAATGGTTTTCTCGATGTAACTGTTCTGGAAGCTGAAACTAGACTGGGAGGTCGTATTAATTCTGTAGACTTTGATGGCACTGTTGTTGATTTAGGTGCACAATGGGTGCATGGAGAAATTGGAAATGTCGTATACGAAATGGTTAAAGATTTAGATATACTACGAAAATCGCATAATGATTACCAAGATAATACCTACTATTTATCCAACGGGAGTAATGTTAGCAAAAGTATCACAGATCGTTTGCAGAAAATAGGTATGAGTATTATTCACGATGGAGATAGTGCCAGGCAGGTATCAGGTTCTTTTGGTGATTATTTTATTAAAGTGTAAGTGGTGAAAAGTTAGGTGGACTTTTTTCTGACTTGTTACTATTGTAGATACAATGAAGCTGCACTAAAACAATTTGAAGGCAAAGAAGATGAACTAAAAATTGCCAAATATATATGCGACTGGTTCCAGAAGTTCTTCTTATGTTTAGATTCAGCTACGTCATGGAACGAAGTTTCAACTAAAGGTGCTTTTGTCTATGAAAGTTGTGAAGGAAATCAACAGCTTAATTGGGACAAAAAAGGCTATCGCACGATTTTATCCATCATGATGGTACAGAAATCGTTTAAAATTTTTACGCGTATAACCAACTACTGTTACTTCTAGAAATCTATTCCAGATGCTAGCAAGGCATTGCCATGTATGGATAAAATTTCTTTAAAAAAGGAAGTTACGAAAATCGTTTGGGATCATAATGATATAAACAGTGGTGGTGTGACTGTTAGTTGTTCAGACGACTCCTTATACAATGCTGATCACGTAATCTTAACAATGTCTGTAGGGGTGTTAAAGAGATTCCACAAAGATCTGTTTGTTCCTGAACTACCATCTTATAAAGTTGAAGCTATAGAAAATTTCTGCTATGGAACAGTGAATAAAATTTTACTAAAATTCCCGGAAAAGTGGTGGCCAGATGATCTGAAAGGTTTCAGTTTATTATGGACTGATGAAGACAGAGCAAATTTGTTACACGAGTTTCCCCACGGGCCATCAGTTGATGGGCGATCGTGGTTGGAGGATGTATTTGGATTTTATGTCATAGATAGTCACCCGAAGATGTTGTTAGGCTGGATGGTAGGGAAAATGGCAGCCGATATAGAGCTATTGTCTGATGAAACTGTGATAAATGGCTGTATGCTCATATTGAAAAAGTTCGCTGGTAATAAATACAACGTCATGCAAGCGGACGCTGTACTCAGGTATATGGGATCCATTTGTGTAGTAGTTAAATTTTAATTAAGCACTTTTTAGGTCGAAATGGCACAGTAATCCACATTTTTGCGGTTCATATGTTCATGTCGGACTGGACCATGATAATCACCATAGTAAAGCTGAAAATTTGGGGAAAACTGTTATTGCCAGTAATAGTAAGCAGGCGTTATTGTTTGCTGGGGAAGCCACCCACCTTAATCATTTTTCTACGGTACATGGCGCCATTGAAACTGGGTATAGAGAAGCAGAAAGAATTATTAATATTTACAAGTAAGAATTCCCATAAAATTATTTAGATGATGTCTGGTTTACGATTTAAAAAATTACAAACTTCTTTTTTGTCATGTGTTATTTTATCAAATTGCTCAATTTATGTAATATATTAAATAATTAAGTGTTCTTTATCGTACTTATTGCTATAGTGTATTCTTAAATAAATTAGTGTTTTTTAAACCTATTTTTATTTATAATAAATCCCCACTAATAATCTATAATAAAATTGTGTGGTGTTTTTTTGTTTAATGCTCAAATTGCAAGGAGATGCTAATATAATTGTTTACAAAATATTTCGTTCTAGTCTAGTCTGATATTTTTTCCTCTTCAGTTTTCTCAAGAGATCACTTATTTTCCACGTAATGACAAAATTTGAATGAAATCTTTATGAAACTGTAATAAAGTCTTTATTAACTCAGGAATTATACAATATGTACATTTTGAAGCGTTCTCATGTTAAATTAAATCCAGCTAATACATCTCAGATCTTGAATCAGAGGTGACAATGTTGAATTGTTGGGTTTAGGCAAAATATATTATATTACATAGAAACTTGACTTAGTAAAGAATTTGTTCATGTGAAATAATTTTTACTGGAAATTTGACACATTTACTTTTGTTTTAATCCACAAATAAGTAGTGGGAATGTTTAGAAATTAATTAGTTATTATTGAATTCTATCCAGTTATTTCTCAGGGTTATTGAGTTTAGAAAAATAAATACATAAAATAAATTAAATCTGTTAATGCCAAGAAACGTAAGTAGCGTAGCATTATAGTTTAATTTCTGAAAACAAAGACCAGGATCTTCAATATTTCACCATTTTTTCTGTCATTATAGCCTCTGTGATTTATTCGCTGCCCATAAATATAAACAAATCGAAATTTTCATCCAGTTAGTTCCGTAATAAAAATAATCTATAAAAATACAAAAGATTGGAATAGCAGCAGCCATTGAAAAATCAAATTGGTACATAAAAATTCACTTAAATATTTTTTGTGATATTTGATTTTTATTTGTAAGGGTAAAACACAATAGTGCGACGAGACTGGAGGCAACACAACGATGCGACTTTAATTTGAAGCTCCCGAACATCATGGTGAAGACGTTTTCACTGCGACACTAATTTAAAGATGCGGACGCACAGAAATTCGCAAATTTTGTTTCCTCACTATGTGCTTATGTCTCATGTTACGTCGTTTGTCCCTAAGTGTTTTCTAATAATACAATATTGCTTTTGCTTTTAGCAAGAAATTGTAATGAAAACGTCCAATGTAAATTTTTATTTGCTTGTTTCATTTTAACAGAGATTTGTAATACCTGTTTCATGTAAATAAAAGTTTCATAATTTTATCCATAAGTCGACTTTAGTTTAAATATAAAAATAAATTTGTATGAAGGGCTCGAAAGACGAAAATTAGTATACTAATTTCCTATCCTTACTGCTATCTTGACCAGGACTAGGACCGTTATCGCAAACTGATTTACATAATAACCTCCAAGAAGTACGAGGCAAATTTCGCTTCTGATTCTCAGCATCATGCACAACTGGACAAGAAGACGAGCGAATGATAAATGATTATTTAAGAGGCAGAAAAAAACACCAAATCGAGACTAGATGAATTCAGTCTTCTGTATTCTGCGTTAATTATTAATCAATCCGTCTAGGCGCACTATATTATGTTCTCGAATTCATTATTTAGGTTAGTTTTATTGTCGATATTTAAATATCCTTCAGCTTGTTTAGCAAATGCCTAACCAACAAAAATTTACCATACATTTAAGTGGATATAAAGAAAAAGTAAATGTATTCTTTTTGGTTACATCCTGATGGACAAGATATATATTTTTTGAAATATCATTCTTAAAAAACAATTACGGGCTAAGAATAATTTTTACATTTATTGTACTTATCAATTTTAGAAACATACTTAATATTTAAATAATGTGCAAGTACTTTTTTATTGATACAATTAATAGAGTCGTCCGGAAATTTTTGAGATACCTTTTTTTATTCTTAATTGCAAAGATTTAGCTACAAAAATAATAATGGCATTGAAAAAAGTGTTTTTTATTGTTCAATTTTAAATTATTCCATATTAAAAGTCGTAAAAATTAGTTCCCATTTAAAACACGACGTGATCGGTGGAAGGGTTTGTGACGTCATTAGCCATGTTCTGTTCAGCTGTCAATGTGATTTGTATACAAATTTTAGCATTGCCTGATATTTCGACACTGGCTTATGACATCACGCAACATGGCGCGCTTTTCGGGGTGTTTGAAAAGTACCTTTTTTTCAATTTGAAATTTTGGGGTCGGGATAAACATTTGGAGTTTAAAAAAAACTCTACAATGTTTTTTTACCTCTAGATTGCATTAAGCAGGTTCTCAAGCGTTTTCATTTTTGACCGGATGACTCTATTCAATGCTGTGGTTAGGTTTTAAATCTTAAAATTTCTTTCCTTACTTAAATACTTAAACATCCCTTCTGTTTTAGGGACCAAAACCCAATGTTTTCTAAAGTCATAATTATTGGTGGTGGTATGGCTGGGCTGGGCGCCGCAAATAAATTTAACCAACTTGGTTTTCATGATTATATAATATTAGAGGCCCAAAATGAATGTGGCGGTAGGATAAAAACTATTGAAATAAACGGGAAGCCTTTGGATATAGGCGCACAATGGCTCCACGGAAAACAAAATCCCTTGTATAATATTGCTGAAAAACATAACCTAATCGCCCCAGAAATGTCAACAGAGGGCGAAGGAAAGTTTATTCGGAATGACGGCCTGATAATTGATGAATTTCTAGTTAAAAAAGTGGACTTCCAGATAGGAAAAATCCTACAAGAATGCGAAAAATTTATAGATCACGTGGAATACCCAAAATCTGTGGGTGATTTTATCAGGGATCGCTTCGACGAATACCTGAAAGACTGTGCCGACTCCGCTGAAACTAGACAGATAAAACTGGAATTACTAGAGTGGCACATCAGATTTCAAGTTATAGACAATTCCTGCTTAAACTTAGATCGTTTGTCAGCCAAAAATTGGGGAAAATATGTTTGTGTGGATGATGTTGCTCATTACAATCTAACGAACGGCTACAAATCGTTAGTAGATGTGTTAACAAACGAGCTTCCAGGGAATAAAATTTATCTTAACACAGACGTTACCAAAATTGAATACGACAATAAAACAAATGGCCAAATTTTACTAACGTGCAACGACTCGCAAATCTTCCTATGCAATCATGTTATTCTAACTGCTTCCTTGGGGTGCCTAAAAGATTTTACAAATATTTTCCCTCAGTTGCCAAAATCCATTAAAGATAGCGTCGATGCCATAGGTTTTCATGGCATTTGCAAAATATATTTAATCTTCGATTACAAGTGGTGGGATACACCAGCTTTTCAGTTTATATGGAAAGCAGACACAATACTAAATGAAGAACAAAAATGGTTACAGTGCATGACTGGTTTTGATGAAGTATATAATCAACCATCAACTTTGTTAGGTTGGGTAGGGGGCGAGGCTGTCCAAACTGTTGAACAACTTAGTGAAGAGGATGTTGGAAGAGCGTGTATGAGTTTGTTAAGAAGGTTTCTGCCAGGGTACACGATTCCGGAGCCTGCGAAAGTTATAAGGTGAGTGTGTATTTTATGTTTTATTATCGAGGGGTAAAATATTGGATTTATTACATAAAGAATGTAAACTTTTCATTTGAAAAATTATTGTTTCAATGAATGAAGTAATTCCTTAAAATTTTAATTCTTAAACTTAAAATGTAGTAGTATTTAGTTACGCCACTTTAACGTTTTTAATACAACGTCGCAGTTCTAGTGTCTTTTGTATAAATCTGTTTAAAAACATGCTTTGTGAATCTTAATTGCAGTAGGTTTTATGAGTTCTTCAAGCTACAAGGAAATGTAAGTACACTACTCCTGTTTATTTTTGCAGTCTGATGCATTATATATAAAATTATAAAATAATTACTTCTCTCAAAGAAATTAATATGCTGTGCTTAAGATATTTACAGTTACTTTATTTTATTGTTGGCAGATTGTCTTTTAGGTACTTTTACTACTTTCGTGTATATGCTGTACAGAATTTTCTTTGACGCGACCTAGAGAATGGACTTTCTATGTGGACTCCACTTATAAAATAATTTTAATAATGTACGTCCTTATGAGTTCCACATCAAATTAATTAAAAATCTGAAATGCTACGGTGTACGAGATAATGAAACGTGTGGAAATGGAGGGGAACTCCTATCAGAATACCAAACGATCGTTAAGTGTTTACCACAGGGTCGTATAATTAGAGCCTCAGCTATTTTTCATACTTATAAATAATTTAGTACAAATCTTAAATAAAGGAATACAAAGGACTCAGGAAAAGATATGTATATAGTAACAATTGGTGCTTGGATAATAAATTGATACTAAATAAATCGAAGACCAAGTCTACAAATGAAACGTGTCACTCTAATTTCTAGTAACTTCACTAGATTTTAGAAAGATTAAAAAAATTAAATTGAAATGAGCAGTTAATGGCTTTATTCAAGAGACTGATAAATTTAGGTAACGTACAATTTGGCCTACATAGTAAAAGTTCAATTTTCGTTAAAAAAATTAATAGTAGTTTATGCAACAAGGTAGGAATTAAGAGATTCTGTGAAAATTGCGCCAGAGCGAAGCGCTTGACACTGTGCAGTGAGAAAATCACCTTGACAACCATAAACAAACACAAATAACTCCCGCATATCAGGGAGGGAATGGCTACCCAAGTGAGAAATGTTACCCCCACTCCTTATTTTCCGCGACTACCCTAAAAAGACGACTTTCTACCCGCATTGCATGCCTGCAAATAAAGTGACCACTTTCGTGCAGGTATGAGAAAAAGTATATTTTTCACTGAAATGTGTTTCATTCAAACACCTGATATTCATGTCAGAAAATTACTCTTAGGTCCGGTATTTCAGTGTCAGTTTAAACCAAATTTGGGTAAACTTCAATTAGAATGTGAATTTTATCATTTTAAATTTGTACATTCTAAACGAAGTTTACTCAAATTTGGTTTAAACTGACACTGAAATACCGGACCTTAAAGTGTGACCTTTTGTTAGTAGGTATATGATTGGATAGTTATATCTTTTTATTAGTTTAGGGTTTTTTTTTTATTTTCTAATACCTAAATCATTACTAGATAGTACTTAAATATGTTTTTGTAGTTATTAATCGTTAATCGTCTAATACCGGCATAATTACTTTAATAGATAGATTAAAAATTTATTGAACACACCACAATAAAATAAATTAAATGATCAAATATTGTATATATATATAATTAAACTTACTATAGGGATCTTGGTTTGGTGAATGATGGTCCAGAAACTCTTACTACTATCAACTGCTTTAATATTGTTGTCAGAAATTAACCATGAAAGTATATATTATAAAATTTGCCAAGTTATGTAAATTGTTTACAAAATTATCTCTTGATTATTATCGTGATGATTATTATCATTGCTCTTGGTTTTTTAATTATATTTACCTAGGATTATACCTTATAATTCACTTTGTGAATCGATTGTTTCCTTTGTCGGTTAAATGTATTTTTTCCATTCTCAGAATTATTAGGGATTTAATATTAGGCAATTTCCGGAAAACTTAATAAAACACGTCAGATCTACCTACATCAGGTGTATATAAATGTCTTACACATTTAATCAGAAACTATTTTAATTTAAAGAACACTAACAGTAACTATGAAGTTTCAAATAATACATTTAGCTTCTAGTTTGGTGTTATATTGTGTCTTTGGATCCAACTATCCAAATATTGTTAGGCTGCGCGATAGCTCACCTACCCAAGATAGACTTTGGAATCTAGAAGACAGTGGTAACGGAGACAACACCTATTATATCTGCAATGACGGTTGCGGGTAAGTACATCCATTTTATTTAAAAATATCGTAGGTAATGAATTGCTTTATTTTGTTGTAGTACATGCTTAGGAAATCTTCGAACTCCAATTTACATGGATTTTATCGGTGCAGATTATAAGGAAAAGGCCACTGGGAAGCAGTTATTATGGTATTACAATGCTACTGACCAAACGATATCAACAGCAGAAAGGCCTTTTCTTGTTATAACAGCGAGAGATATAGTCAACGAAACGCCTTATCCTGCTCTAGAATTATGGCCAAAATATAATAATCACGAATCGCAAAAATTTATTTTGGGTTTAGGTGGTATTAATGATTAATGCTTCAATTAAAGGTGATCATGATCTATATACATGATACTAACAATAATAAAGTAGTTTTAGAATAAATAATTTTATTTTTTAAAAAACCTCTTTCTCTTCGACATATTGTTTGCAGATAAAAACAATTAATTTGAAGATCATCGTAGAATCTTTTTTCAGCACCTCTTTAACTGTAAATTTATTCATTTAATCGAGTAAGTTTAATATTAGACAGTCATAATACTTTGCAATTCGAAATTATAAAATCGTTACATGAACTCACTAGTTGTTTATGCTTTCATAGGGTAGTTAGGTATAAAATAATATCCGTTTATATAAGTAATAATAATTAACACAACTTAGTCTATTCAAAATATTTTTTTAACATTCGGTACATTTGAATGCGGCAATTCAATTTTCATTTAATTATATGTGGTTAGTATAATTATTATTACATACTTTATGAGTGATTTTTAATTTTAAAATTCCCCCTTTTCAGTATAGTAAATTTAATTAAGTTAATTAAGTAAATACATTGGCAATTGCTGGAGAGACCGAGTTCTGTAGATGCCCTTGTGAATTTAAATTATTTTAGGAAATAGGAAGTTGAGGGCTTAATTTTTAATTTTGTTTTTATGGTTGAATTTGGTTTCGTTTTTTTATTGTTGTTGTATTCCTTTTTACGATAGTCATTTATATTAAATGACTTAACTTTATCCAGTAAGGGAAAACTTTAATTTTATTTTCATTTGGTTGGAAATGTTGAATATAATCTGCGAGTTTTGTGTTAGGGGAATATATTATATATATATATATATATATATATATATATATATATTATAAAAATTTTCACTTTTCCTTTAAAATATAGAATTTCTAACTATAAATTTCCTTTACAGGAATGTAATTATAATTAGACATCTCGCTGTTGCGGTCGGAAAAGTTTCGTCAATTGAATAAAGTCTGTCAAACTCGATAAAATTGTACCTACATCGTTTTAGTGTCAAAAATAATAAGGGAAAAGTGTCGTTATTACAAATTTTAATTATTATAACCATCATATCAAAATTTTAGCAGTTACTTTCCTATTATGATATTTGAAAGGAGAAGAAATTAATAATCACAGTTTGTAACTAAACAGTATAACTGTTTAGAAACAGCTTCAGGTCTAGCGCTTGAAATTTGTTTAACACCGGCGCATGCATCAAAATTTCAAGTGTCTAAAATACTGCCTGTGCGTGAAGTTGAAGCTAATGTAACTGAACTTTATCTAATAATGTTTATGCCTAGGGATAAAAAGCACCACGGGCTTTTCCACTTGATACATAACTAAACTGCTGGCCAATTGAAACGTACCAAGCGAATTTTTAGGTTGAATTTAAAGTCAAATATTTTCAAAAGGAGAAAAGATATCAACATGAGGTTTTCAGGATTCAAGAGATAATTTAATTGCGAAAACAATAGTGTGACCTGCTTTATTTACTTTGAAGTACGTTACTATCTACAGGGTATGAAAGAAAGTCGTCTTTTTTTTCTCAAACTTTATACCTACCGGAATTCCACAAAAAAATTTTAATATTTTTTTGATGTCAATTTTTTTAGTCCCTGGTTAATGAGGAAAAAACCAATTTCTCAAAATTTTTATATCCCTCTTATTTTATAAGATACCGAATTTTTTATTAAATTTAATATTGTTGAACAGGTTTTTGCAATAATAATTATGCTGCCATTTTGAAAGCAAATGTCATCATGTGATATGTCGATAAAAAAGTAATTTTAAGTAGAATCTAATTCTTACGGAAAAAATATACAGGGTTGTTTTAAAAAATTTTGAAAGTTAGTAGGTGGCCCTTCCGGTGAAACCGGAAGTGTCATCAGATGGTTTTAAACGTCAAAATGATTATTCCTTTCAACAATCAAACCATGCCAAATTTCAAATTAATACAGTTATATGTAACAAAATGGTGGGGGTTGTAAAACGATTTCGTAGCCACCCGGTATACACGAATATGAGCAAATTTTTGAAAAAGTGAAAAACCCGTTTCGAGGATATAAGTCACTTAAACCAATGGTGAACATAAACCAACTAAATTCCATTCTATTCCATTAAGAAAATAGCCTCAAAAAATGAATTAAAAAATTTACCAATTAGCGAAAGTGTACCGATTTTTGATAAGCCACTGGTTACCAATAAATTAATGAAAGTACAAAAAGTGTACTTTTTATAAGAAAACCATCCATAAGGTATTATAATCAACTACAGAGATTGGTTCTTACAAAACACAATACGGCCGAACGACAAAAACCAAAGAAAAAATCAAATTTTCAGCAAAAATTCGGTATCTTATAAAATAACAGGGATATCAAAATTTTGAGAAACAGGTTGTTTTTCCATTAAGTAAGGACTAAAAAAATCTACATAAAAAAATATAAATTTTTTTTTGTGGAATCACGGTAGTTATAAAAGACAAAAAAAAAGAAGACTTTCTTTCATACCCTGTAGATAGTAATGTACTTCAAAGTAAAAAAATCGGGTAACACTATCGTTTTCTCAATTAAATTATCTCTGAAATCCTGAAAACCGCATGTTGATATCTTTTATATTTTCCAAAATATTTGACTTTAAATTCAACCTAAAAATTCGATTGGTACGTTTCAATTGTCCAGCAGTTTAGTTACATATTTTATTATTACAATCATTACTAACTTTTTTTGGAATCCAAATAATTACAGCAGTTTATATAAAAAATGTGAACACAAAATCGTTTTAAACAATTATTTCAATTTTGCCGAAAATCTTAATGAAAAAATTTTATTTTTACTTTCTTATACGAAGTATAAGGAAGTATTGTAATCGTGATTTTTTTCGACTTCGAGATTTTGATGGATTTACACGTTTTGAGGGCCCCTGAATCCATTTTGACCATTTTCGCCATGATGTCTGTCTGTGTGTCTGTCTGTATCCACCATAACTCAAAAACGAGTTATCGGATTTGATTCAAATTTCATATTTAAGAGTTTGAACAAAATTGTGGGTGCCACATTCAATGTTTTTCATCTAGCACCAAAACAAGTGACAGTTACCTGATGACATTTTTAGGTTTTTTAAGAATATCTTGAAACAATTTATGAGATTTTTTTATTCTTTAACATTGATTTAGAATTGAATTTTGAACAAATTTTGTTTGAACTTTTTTTTAAAATTCCGTCAAAAAAATTTCAAAATACGAGATATTCCTAAAACACTTTATATTTCTCATAGCGCGCTTTAATAGTTGAATCCGAGGGTCGAAAAGTAATTATTGTGATACTATCCGTATAAGAAAGTCATGTGTTGGGCACATCAGATATTTTTTATTGAGATTATTATTTTCAGAAGGCATGCGCTATCTCTGTCGCTAATTCGTCTGTCTCTTTGGGTAGCGAGAAAGATGGAGAGACAACACAGCATGCGCATTAGCGCTAATTTCGAGATGGTCTATCTCTCTTTTATTACGCGCGTCCTACTTATAGCGAAGGAAAGGATGTAAGCAATATATTGGTATTACATCTATATGCAAATCAGTGTGACGCACGTATCTACCTTTTGAAAATAAACCAAGTAATATTTTTATTTTTGGATAGTCGTAGAAATAAGTGTTGCTTATGATTTGTTATTTATTATTATTTCCATATGAAAATATGAATAATACTTGTAATATATTACCTTATTTTTTAATTAGCTTTTGCTTTAACTTGTCCATGGTCATGAGTTTGAAATTATTTGTGTACAAGGCGAACTCGAAGCTTTCCGAACACTTTTGTTATTATGATGTTAAATAATTATCACAAAAAGCTGTAGGCAATGAAACTTCCAAAAACGTACATTTATAATGGATGATTTGTAATTCACCAGAACATGTTTACATATTACATGAGTGTCTATACTCCCCTTGCTTTTAACTTTACTTGAGTTTTCATTTCAATTATATTATCAAAATTTAAACATTGCATCGTAACTTATTAAATTCTTTTCTTCAGGGCAGTAACTTTGTCAAACATTTATTAACCACCAGCTGTTCAAGTTTTTTCGGTGAAGCGAGACTAACACTCATAAATAATTCTTTTGAGGTGTACATTAATAAACTTGGATGAAACACAAAGTTTTGTAATTAGAGTCATACTAGTCATACATATTTTCAAGGCCTTTTTGGTTTAAATGAAATAAAACAAAACGCTTGTCAAGCGGATGAGTCACAATCGATAAAAGCATGACAAAATTTAAATGAATCTGCGTAATTGAACATTTTTCCGGTTAAGTTATTTTTGCATACTAATTCCTTCTATCTTAATTAGTGAACAGACAATTTCCACCACTTGAGTTAATGGAGGAAGAAAAATATGACATGCTTTGTTGACTCTCCGCTTTCGAGTGTGCTAATAATATTTCATAATTGACAGAACGTGTTCGATTGTGTTTACTAAGCTTTACCAACGGCCGTAATTGCACGCACATAATTTCTTGTACCTATTACTACATTGGTGTTTTTTGCCGCCCTTAGTAATTACATTATGATGTATACAGGGTGTCCCAGTTTATACCGTCAGGATTTCACCAGTCGATAGTTTAGCGAAAATTAAAGGTGGTTTGTCTAATAAACTATGGTCGAATGCTGCTTCCTTTTTGATGTACAGGGCATTAAAGAAAATATATTTTTTTAAATAATTTGCTATAAATCGATAACAAAAAAAGTTAGCCTTCTGAAATTTTGCATAGATCTTTTTTTTTGTATTCTCTTATTAATAGTGGATGCAATTATTTTATTTAGAACACAGAGGCGTGCGTACGGGTTTCTTCAAAAACATTTTATTGAATAAAACGTACGCTTTGTTTTTTTTTGCAGCACCAATATGCAGAAAGTATTTTCCATTCAGTTCAGAAACTTTTTCGTATCTTATAATTTTTTGAAAACTTAACTCAAAATAACCTAATAGTACAGTAAATAAGCGAGAAAAAAAGGATTCAAATAGACTTTTTTTACCCTACAGCCAATTATTGTAGAATCTTCTAGAGGGTCACCCTGAAAGTTTAAAACTGAGTTTTTGTATTCATAGACCCCGCCCTTCCTTCACCAGACCTCAATTAAGGGTTGGTTTTTTTTGTTTATTGAATAACTTTTTGTTGTAAAGAAAAATATTTCCTACAAATTGTCTTTTAAACTTTTTTTGATATTGTCGATATTTAAAAAGTTATTCAACCAATAAGTTGAAAATTTTGGGGAAAGAGTAGTAAGTAGTAGTAGTAAGTAGTACATAACTAGACAAAAATTTCCCTAAAATTTGCAACTTATTTGTTGAATAACTTTTTAAATATTGACAATATCAAAAAAATATTAAAAGGAAAGTTGTAGGAAATATTTTTCTCTACAACTTTGTACTGATGCCTCGGAAATCTAATAGGGAATAACCTCTTTAATAAATAAGGAAAAAAAAGTTATGTTATCAAGAAATTGTAAGATACAAAAAAGTTTCTAAATTGAATGGAAAATACTTTCTGCATATTGGTGCTGCAAAAAAAGCCAGTGGCGTTCGTTTTATTCAATAAAATGTTTTTGAAGAAACCCATACGCACGCCTCTGTGTTCTAAATAAAATAATTGCATCCACTATTAATTAGAGAATACAAAAAAAAAGATCTATGCAAAATTTCAGAAGGCTAACTTTCTTTGTTATTGATTTATAGCAAATTATTAAAAAAATACTTTCTTTAATGCCCTGTACATCAAAAACTAAGCAGCATTCGACCATAGTTGATTAGACAAACCACCTTTAATTTTCGCTAAACTATAGACTGGTGAAATCCTGACGGTATAAACTGGGACACCCTGTATAGATTTGTAACAATAACATTATCAACATTACTACTTTAAAGACTAGGTACATTATTCAGTTTAGTTATTATTATATACAAAAAATTTGCGAAAGTATAATTCAAAAAATATTAAAGGTAACTAAAAATATCTTAAATAAAGTAGGAAATAGAAGACAAAATGTCAACCCCTACAAATAGAACGGATAATAGATCGAAGCATGATTAATTTCACTGTCATGTCTTTAACTCTGATTTTATGTAATTTTTATGTGTATGTATATCTTTTAATTTCTATGAATACAGTGATCGTTTCCTGAGCTTTATTTCAGCATGATAAAGATTTATTACTTTAATGAAATGCGGGTTACCTTCTGGCATATCTTTTAGACAAAGCAAAAATATTACTCTACCTATAGAGTCTACCATATCGTGAATTCTCTTATCAGGTTTTATATGCACGTAGTCAGCATATAATGTTTCCTAAAAGTAATTTTCCTGAACCCCGTATGCTGGGCTGTTAATTGACGTTTACAACGAGAATAAATTCTCCTGGCACTTTGCGGTCATGTCAAGATTACACATGAAGAATGAGAATTTGTATTTTTTAATTTAGACTAACGTAATTTCGTATTGTTCCAATAGTTGATAAATTTTTTTAAAGCTCGTAAGTTTGATCATTTGATCAAGTCGTAATCAGATTTCCAGAGATTTACAGTTTTATTAGTAGTACCGATTTATATTTGTTTTACAAGAAATAATATGAATAAGAACGGTTGAAGTGTAATCTGTTTTGTGGCTTAGGTATTGATATGTGTTTTTACGACCTGGTCAGAAAAAGTGATACTTTGCTGCGCATCGAGACGCCGAGTGTAGGATAAAAAATATTAATTACCATAGCTTCATCAGTACTTCTGTAATCATTACAGTCAAATATTCCTTTTGTTGATGGCAATGCATGCAAATTCACAAGTTCACTGGTCCATAAAAAACAATGATTATTATTTGTATTTTCTAAAGTTGTTAACTAGAAATTTAAATTTAGCCTAATATAAATTAATGGAATTTATTTATGTACATAAATTAATGATAAACAACTGGCGAAAATAGATTGTTGTTTTTTAAGGACCATCAGTATTTCTGTAATCAGTATAATCAAATATTCCTTTTGTTGACGGCAATGCATACAAATTAGTTCGCTGGTCCATAAAAACAATGATTATTATTTGTATTTTCTAAAGTTTTTACTGAAAAATTTAGACTAATATACATTAATGGAATTTATTTATGTACATAAATTAATGATAAACAAATAGTGTTGTTTTTTAAGAACCATCAGTACTTCAGTAATCATTATTATCAAATATTTCTTTTGGTGATGGCAATGCATGCAAATTATTTCGCAATGATTATTATTTGTATTTTCGTACCTAATCATTGGTTTTTAAGGACCAGCGAACAAATTTGCATGCATTGCCATCAACAAAAGGAATATTTTATTGCGATTGCTGAATTACTGATGTTGCTGTGGACCTGTGGTAATTAATATTTTGTATTTCTATCGCTATGAGATATCTGAGGTGATATTAAATAAAATATGGTTAACCTCCAACATATTTCCTACAACTTCATCAGAGCTTATACCTTATCGTTTTATATCATTTATCGAAATTTACGTATCGCGTGTGGAATGTCATATAAGCGGTTATGAAAAAATCAAATACTACAACACGAATTTGAAATTTACTATATTGTTGGACTAAAAACTAATATTAAATATCTGATGTGCCCAACCCATGACTTTCTTATACGGATAGTATCACAATAATTACTTTTCCTAAAGAAATTAAGTTAAATTTCTTGTAAAAATTTTGAGGGTTTCCAGCAATTTTCAAATAGTCTCTGTCGCACTTATTGCACTACGCATAAATATGTCCTTGTCCCACTCATTATAACCGAATTTTACGACAAAAATGTGTTTTATTTTAGATTTTTGACCTATTACTCACTTAAAAAAATCTCCCGGTATGAAATTACATTTATTTATTCATTATTATTGTTTTCGGTACCATAAAAACCAGTAAAATAAAAAAAAAACTAATGTTCCGTCCTTCTGGGATTCGAACCCGGGACCTTCCGTTTGGCAGCCATATAATGAGACACATGTCTACCTCGACCGTCGGATTCAACTATCAACGCGCGCTATGAGAAATATAAAGTGTTTAAATAATATCTAGTTTTTTTGAAATTTTTTTGACGGAATTTCAAAAAAAAGTTCAAACAAAATGTTAAAGAATAAAAAAATGTCATAAATTGTTTATTTTTCAAGATATTCCTAAAAAACCTAAAAATGTCTTCAGGTAAGTGTCACTTGTTTTGGTGCTAGATGAAAAACATTGAATGTGGCACCCACAATTTTGTTCACACTCTTAAATATGAAATTTGAATCAAATCCGATAAGTCGTTTTTGAGTTATGGTGGATACAGACAGACAGACATCATGGCGAAAATGGTCAAAATGGATTCAGGGGCCCTCAAAACGTGTAAATCCATCAAAATCTCGGAGTCGAAAAAAATCAAGATTACAATACTTCCTTATACTTCGTATAAGAAAGTAAAAATAGTTAAGGTTTATGGTCTTTACCTATTATAGACCGGCGCGTCCAGGCCCGGCAGTTAATTTTTGAGTAAATATTTTTTAAATATTTTTAAATTTGAAACTCTTACAAAATTTGGAAAATCATTAATTAGTTAATTTTATACTTTCATGCTTAAAATTGAGCGACAAATTCAAAAATATAAAAATAAACATGATATTCCATTTACAATAATAAAGCTATGAAACCAGTAATATGTATACTAAAATTTTCTAAAATATTGTTTAATTAGCCTAATTAGCTAACTTTCCAGATAATTTTTAATTAAATTAGTTCGCTTCGTTCATTTACACAAAAATTATAAAAATATAATTTAAGTTACAACGTTGAATCTACTGCCACTGGTACGTAATTAAATAATTTTTGCGGTTCATTGTTCAGGTGAAAACAACTATTGCATTCGCCAAAATTGAATATAGAGTGCAGTAAACGTGAAACTTCTTATGAATGTAAACCATATGTATTAAGAACGGTTGGATAGGATTGCATGCTTTTGTTATGCTCATGAAATTTATGACTATTGTAGATTGTGTTCACTGAATAATTTGCCTGCTAGTTTTTGAACTAAAGGGCTGGAACTTTCAATTTAATTTAAATGAACGGATGCTCTGATATGAATTCTAAATTTATACATTTTCAAAGCAAAGAGATGAAACAATTCTCTCAGTTTATAGTCATGCCAGAAAAATGCATTTTTCTACTTTTTTATAAGAAAATAGTCATTTTTCCATAACATACCTCTATACAATTCTACATGAAAGTTTTAATTTTTTCTCTAGACAGAACATAACAAATTTATAATTTTCTTCGTGATTTTCTTATTGAAAACACCAAATACACTAAATTTATATAAATTTTAAATATCAATTCATTAACTTTTAATGGAATATTTTATAAACAAAGCTTAAAATAGTTACAAAAATCTAAAATAATTAAGTATACGACGATTCACTTGAAAGTTCGTGAGATAGCCTCACTCGCTGCTATGCAGTTCGTGTAGAAATTCTCACTTCACAAAAACACGTTATTTTCATTTCTTGTTATAAAATGTACTATATTTCATGTTTATAATAAAAAATATAAATCTAGTCATTTGGTGAACTCCGAAATTTACTCGCGTACAAAAGCAATATTTAAGCATTCTAAAAAATTTCGAAGAATATGAATTTTGTAGGTCTTAGAAATTGATTTTAGCGAACACTACTTTTGAAAATGTACAGAATAATCTATCAAATTTTCTTGAAAAATGTTTTATGAAAAATAATTCTCAATTAATTAGTTAGGGCGCCGAGCAGTACTTTTTTAAATGTAAAGACTAAAATTAAAAAAAAATTTAATTTCCGAAACTTATACTTATCATTGACTTTTGACATAGAAAAATACATGTAGAAGGAAATTGGAGATGTTACATTTTATTACATTACGTGATCCCATGCATAAGGTATTGACAGCACAGTTGTTTTCATTTTGTGATAATTGATAAAAATTGCAAATTTACTTCTTCTTCATGAACGCATTATTCGTTATTGGTTTAACATTGCTACCTTGCTTAATGTATAAAACGTCCTACGAAAGGTATTTGAAGCCGATTTTAGTCAAATGTTGCAGTTTAAGTTGTTCAAATTCGCCGGTAACAGTCGTACATGTTCATTTTGATTATCAAAAGGAAACAAGATTGTGACGATATCTATGCAATTTAAACTGAAATCGATAGTTGCAATATTCAGTACATTACATATCTTTGAAATGCTCAACTGTTGAATGTTGATCGAATCTGAGGTAGGTACTAATAAATGAGTGGTTTAGTTTTAGGGTATAACAGTATATCGAATATTCAACATGAACAAATATTTCTTTAGGAAAATAATGTATAGGGATGAATAACTAGACTAAAATGTTTTGAAGTAATGCGCAATTTTATACTGTACCCTTTTTTCTCTCTTTAAGCATTAGCTTAAGTTCATTGGAACAAAAAGTACAAAAACTTGCCGTCTACACAGTGCAACAAATTCAGGGGTCATCTCATGGAACAAGAAACGGTCTTTATGGGATTCAAGTACTATTATAGTATAGTCAAACCCCCGAAGGGTTTATTCAGATTGGCTCGAAAATTTAAGTTATGGCCATTTGAATTTTTTTCGACAGTGACCAATTTTAGCTTATAATCGCTCATTGTTTTGTCTATAAATTGCATTTTAAGTTTATTATTTCTGGATAAATATGTTGGAACCCCAATAAAATGACTCATCTGAACATACGAGTATCAAGTAGTGTAAAAAATATTTTTTTGTATTTTTCGTTAAAAATAATCCAAAAAACCCCTTTTTGTAGCATTTTTTGTTAGTTATTCGACTTTTATTCAGAATTTCTGATTATTATTTCTTTCAAACTTCAATGAAATTAAACTTTGAGATTAAATAGATAAATTTCACGCATATATCAATAAAGAAATATTTATTTTTGGGAATTTTTCGTCGACCATTAGTCGTTTGATCGCACTTTTATCGCATTTCTTGTCAATATTTCGAATTTTTTTTATTCTATCCAAAAAAATTGTGATGATGATGAAAAAGATACATTGATCTCTTGCAACAAATGAAAATACATGCATTGAATACCTATGTTTACCATTTTATTTTAAAGATACGAAAATTCAAATGAACATTTTTATAATGAAACAAATCAATGTGTTGAACGTACTCTCTTTGGCGTTGGTTTTGCTTCATCTGGTTCATCACCATCGCTATCACTCGAATCATCATCAGAATTCACATACTCATTGATCAACTCGCTTTCTTCTTCTTCCTCATTCGAAATTTTGAAGAGATTCTTGCTCCATGCACCAGTAAATTTCAGCCAAAACAGCGTCAGGTGATTTTTTTTGTTGGAAAGAGCTCAATTTTTTTGGTAGATAAAAAAAAATTTCGAAAAATTGACAAAAAATGCAGTAAAAGTTCGATATAACGGTTACTGGTCGACGAAAAAGTCTCAAAAATTATTATTTCTTTATTGATATAGGTGTGAAAGTTGTGAATTTGATCTCAAAGTTTAATTTCATTGAAGTTTGAAAGAAATAATAATGAGAAATTCTGAATAAAAGTAGAAATGTTAAAAAAATGCGATTTTTCGGCTTCTTTTCAACGAAAAATACAAAAAATTATATTTTTTTCATTTGATATATTCAGATGAGTTGTGTATTTGACTTTTAAGAATCATTTTATTAAAGTTTCAGCATATTTATGCAGAGATAATAGAATTAAAATGTATTTTATGGACAAAACAATAAGCGATTATAAGCTAAATTGGTCACTGTCGCAAGAAAAATTCAAACGGCCATAACTTCAATTTTCGAGCCAATCTGAATAAACCCTTCGGGGGTTTGACTATACTATACTATACTAGTACTTGAATCCCCGTTTCTTGTTCCACGATATGCTGTTGCATTGTGCTATAAAACTTTAAATTTTCGTTAAGGAATACAGATATAAATTTTGTGTTAAAATTTGTTAAAACAAATACAATTTACCCAAATGTCCAAATGTTGCGAGAAGCTACAATTCAATTAGCATATTCACAACTACCTATACGTGCTGATTGGGTACATAAATATATGCATTACGTATGTATTTGAATTTTAATGAGGTTAGTTACAAATCAGTCGTATTTGACCTATTAGGTTAGATTATTACCTAGTAACAATGAGTTTGAGTTTCAATATTTAATTGTGACATACAATTTCTAACAAATTTTCAATTGATATTCAGAAATTGCATAAGTAATAGCTTTGTAGAAACACAAGAACCATTATTTGGAACATAAAAGCTCTACAACTAGTTTTAGGTATCAGACCTATATAATATTCGGAAGTTATCAGAAACCAAACTATTCTGAAAATCTGTTCAAGCTGTAAATTGAAAGTACGTAATAAGCAAACCCCTCCATCTATTAATTACAAAGTAGGAATCAATAAATCAATAGTTTTATTGCTTTCAGAAAACTTAACCTTATTAACCTGTATCACTGCAATAAAAATTTATTATGTGGGGGGGTGATAAATGAAATTAATCAGATGTAGGTACTTATTTAACCATATAATTAATGTGCCACTTTAAATTGACGATATATCATGATACTTTACGAATTTCTCGTTAATTCACGCATTTGGATTTATATGTGTTTTGTCACATTTTAACTATATCGGAACGATATTTGTCTATTTGTCTGTATCCACGCGGAAAAACGACCGAATTTTAATGAAAGAGATTTATTATGCGACAATTCATAAACACAAATTTTCAGTGTTAATTAATGGAATATTTTTATTATATCCGATTTAGAACATATTTATAGTTACTGACATGAAAATTGGATTTAATTAAACTGTCATAACAATTACAAATTATTTATATCATCATATTATTTACCAGGAATTTTTTTTAATATCTAATAATTCATTGGCAGGATAATTAGGATTATACTTAATAAAGAACTACAATGATTTCGTTAAAATTATATATAATATGTATGTCCAATTATACCTTTTTCGCAGTTTTTGTTTCAAAAATAATTAAAGAAATTAAGATATTGAAAAAAGCATTTTTATTGCGTTTGTCAATTTCAAGGATTTACATCAATGATAATTTAAAAAAAACCGGCGCATCCACCAATATTTGAAGCATTTAAAAGGCTGCATATACACTGGGCCACAAAATTAAAGAACCACCCAAAATTCAGTAAAAGTTTGATGTCAATTTTTTTCTGAACCGTTTGTCCGATTTGTATGATTCTTTTTTTAAATTGTAGGTTGATCCTTCAGGAATGTAAATGTGCTACTTATTTTTGTACAAAATTTATATTGGTTGAATACTGGGTGTACCAATGATGTTGACTTTTTTTCCGAAAATTCGTAACACCCTGTGGAGTGCACCAGTAATAATCTCAAATTATAAACTAGAGCTAAGTGCAGCCTCATCTTTTCTTAACATTCTCCGTTTTGATTCACTTCAATATCCCTGTTTTTAGAGGAGATATACAGGTTTATTGAAAAACATATTTTTATTGGCGAGTTTTATGAATACTCGTGCATTCTTTTACAAATCATTTAGAGAGTAACATAAGTAATAAAGTTTTAATAACGCGTATTTCCGCCCCTACTTCTTACAATTGCTTGACCACGACGGTTCATACTCGAAATCAAACTTCTAATTTGATCCTGATCAATTTGATCCCATATTTTTACCAATGTTTGTTCAATTTTATTAAGAGAAACAGGTGGCGGTTGACGGTCTCTCAGCTTCCTACCAAGAATATCCCAAAGATGCTCGATGGGATTGAGATTCGAGCTACGCGCAGGCCAATTCATTGTTTCAATATTCACCTCGTGTAAGTAGTCATTCACAATGCGAGCGACGTGTGGCCTGGCGTTATCGTGCATTAATAAAAAATCATTTCCAATGTACGGAGCGAATGGAACAACATGATCGGATAAAATATTCGTAATGTACCGTGTACTGTTCAAAGAAACTCCACATAAGGAATCAAGCTCTGTCCTGGCTGTTAGAGAAATTCCTCCCCAAACCATAACGGAACCTCCATTGAAGAGATGGGTCTGCCGAATATTACACTGAACATAATGCTCATTTGGCCGTCGAACTACCCTCAGCCGCCTATCTGAGCTATACAAACAATATCTAGACTCGTCCGTGAAAAAACACGTGCCCAGTCCTCTAAGATCCAATCCAGATGTTCCCGAGCAAATTGCAGTCTGGCTCTGCGATGTTCAGCGTTTAAGGCGGGTTCTGTCGCTGGTATTTTTATGTGTAAATCCTGTTCTGTAAGACGCCTCCTTATGGTATCAACACTTGGTTGGATATTATGAACGGTTCTAAGTTGCATTTGAATTTTTCTGGTAGTACATGTTTTTCGATAAACCTGTATATCGCCTCTAAAAACAGTATTGAAGTGAATCAAATTGGAGAATGTTAAGAAAAGATAAGAGTAGTGTTAGCCCTAGTTTATAATTTGATATTAGTATTGGTGCACTCCACAGGGTGTTACGAATTTTGGGAAAAAAAGTCAACATCATTGATACACCCAGTATTTGACCAAAAATAAGTAGCACATTTACATTCCTGAAGGATCAACCTACAATTAAAAAAAAGAATCATACAAATCGGACACACGGTTCAGAAAAAAATTGACATCAAACTTTTACTGAATTTTGGGTGGTGCGTTAAATTTGCGGCCCAGTGTATTTTGATACTTTAATTTTATTTGAGAATTGATTCTGATTTAATCCGACCTAACCGAATTTTATCTACTCTAAACTAATTTAACATAAATAATGTCACACTCTCACTGTTATTTTAATTAAATGTGTTTCAAATTTTTTAAATAAATTTTTTCGTATTTTACTGTATTTCATGTAATTATGTCATTTATTTGTAATTAGTTTAAGTGATGAACCATGTCCGTAATATCTCCTTGCCTACAACATTGTAATGTAATGAATAAATAATTATGTTAAAAGTTTATAATCATGTTGCCAAAGTTAAATAATTACTTACGGCCTTCAAAATTTTACGCAAATTTGCCCTATTATCGATTTATAACACTTTTAGTTTTACCATATAAAATCAGCAAGTTGTTTCCACTTAAATATTGTTTCGTTTTAACATGTGTCCCTAAATTTGGGTTGTTCTTGTAACAATTACTAAATGATTGATTCTTTTTCCTTCCACAGAACGCAGTGGTTTTCCAATCGATGGGTGAAGGGGAGTTATTGCCACATAACACCGGAATGTGATAGTTCCAGTTGTGGAATACATAAGCTTGCCGAACCCGTGTTTGTGGATGCTGTGCCAAGAATACTATTAGCCGGAGAAGCAGTTCATCCATCTCACTACTCTACGACTCATGGTGCTTTCGAATCTGGTCAGCAACAAGCCAGTTTCTTACATGACTATATAAAAACTCAAATTACCTCTACGCTTGCACAGGATAAACTCTAAGAAATCAATATTGCTATATACTGTAAATCTATACATTGCTTTTCTTAGTTTTTCTGAGGAAATGCATGATGTTTATTGTATGAGTGTGGAACTCATATTTTTGAATATTTTACCTATTAACTAAACTAATTTGTAATGTAACAAGGCAACTAATAAAAGTGTTTTTGAACGTCTCCATCGGTGTTTTTAATTTTTAAATTTTAATGTTGAAATATTCATACCTATATCGATCGAAAAATTATATGACTGACTGAATGACATCCATGAAATGATCAATAAATACAATACCCTCTCCACCTGGACTAGTCATACACAAATCATTTGCTGAATATTTTTTTTTACTTTTTGTGTTTTTTTAACAGATTACGTTTCTGCCCTGATAATTACAATTTGTAACTGATTTGACTAACTTTACAATTTATCTAGATGACGTTGGCTGAATCCTTCTGTGAACATTTATTAGTTTGTATACTGCAGAACTTTTCATTTGTGTAAATTTTTAAGTCTGGTAAAACATGTTTGAATTCTCCAGACATAAAATTGGCATCTAAATATACAGAAAATTGAAAGTAGATATGATTGTAGGTTCTCTCCTTTCATGGGCTCACTAGGTAATCTAATTATTATAAAAAACTTGTTATACTAACAACTGTCTAACCTTTTCTCAAATTTAATGCATTTTTTTGTAAACAGTATTTGTAATAAGAATTTTTATGTAGGTGCGTCAATTTTCCCAAGATCATAGGAGAGACTGCATGTTTTTTGCATTTCTGGATCCATGTTCACAACAACTTACTGTATATCTAGTTATGAATAAATAGAATTGAGATATTGGTAAATTTTCGTACCTTTTAACATTTTATTATATCGAAATACAAAAAGTCTTGTACCTTATCGTGTTAAAACAACCAAAAATTTCTGTAAGAACACAAACCTCAACAAAGAAAATAAAGAATAAATATTTAATTAGCTGGTTTTGATACTTTGCGTTAAATGCGAAGTTTCCTTGTTTCAGTTTGTTATCCAGCAACTTTTTTAATTTATCACATACCAAGGATCAAAGTGGAACGCGAGATAATCTCGTTCATTTATTGATTAACCAACCGCTTCAAACCTCAAAGGCGTGACATTTTTAACAAAACTATTTAAATTGTGGGTTTTAATAGCCACGTAATTAAACTCACATCACGATTCGCAGCTAACAAAATGTTGGTTGGCGACAAAAATGGCGTATGACGACTATAACCTATTAGGTAATGCAATAATTTCCTATACCTTTCCAACGCTTGCCAACAAGTGTATATGTAGGTACATATGTATAATTAATCGCAAGTTTGGCACACCCATATAAAGTTAAAAATATTTAGTCAGTACTGGAAAATTGTTCTTTTATACTACATGGACGCACAGTAAATTTGAATAAAATATATCTAAGCATTTTCCAAATTATCGTTTTTTACTATCCTCTCTTTACACATTTAGTATATCTAGTCTAATATATATTTTTTCATTTTTTGTAAGCAGGTAAAATGTGTGGAAAAATATTGGTGGCTAAGCTAAAATTGAACATCTTATAAGTGAGTTCACAACAGGAAGTCGATACCATCTTTAATTATACAGATGGCTTTATTGAGGCCGCTTTTCCCAGCGTTCAATTTTTTAATATCACAAGCATTTTGGCTGTAACATTTTTCGCTACTATAAGTACTTGTGCTTTTTCCTCTTTGGATTTAATTCAATACGATTGAAGGATCCTTCTGACTGTTACTATTATACCCAATATAACTGGGTATGGCAATTTAGTAAAATATTTTCTATACAACATTAAATAATATTAAACAAAAAACACAGAATTTAGAAATGGATCAGCATTTTTATAATTATGACTAAAATTATAATATAATTTATCAAATACAATCTTCTAGATCTATTTTGGAACTAAGAAAATAATTATGACGTTTAAATTTTTTGTAGGGTGTGACAAACCGAATTAAAATTGATTACATATAAATATTTACACCTTAATATAATTTCATACTTGCAGGTACATAATTTTACTTTTCCTATTAATATTTATCTGCATACAATCTGTATTTTTGTAACAAACTTTAACATTCTTAAATTAATAATATTATCGTGCTTCTGGAGTGAGGATTATAGGAGCACTGAATTGGATTTTATTAGACAGGAAAATAAACGCTGTAACTGAATCATCTGGAAATTAGATGAAATAAGCCAGGAAATGGATGGACAGGAGATTAAATCAGAAATATTTAATAATTTAAGATAGGATCAACTGTTTTATAGTTGAATTGTTCTACATATAGGCAAAATTTACTGAAATTCTATTTTGGTTTTAAGTAGTTATTAATAACTATTTGTGAATATTTTGTTGATCAAGGGGCTTTAAATTTATTCGAGTTTATGTATTAAATTTTTACGTTTCATCGACATCATTTTTAATGCTAAGGTGGAATTGTATGTAAAGTTATCACATAAAAATGTAATCTTTTGAAATGACTTGGTTACTTTTGGATTATTAAAGCATTAAAAATTTATAACCAACTCAAAATAATAATATTTAAAATATAAATTGCTTTACAAACTAGTGCATATACATAGATATAAGTACAATCCTATGTGTAAGATTAGATCATTTACAAGCCATCACCATCATCTTAAAGAAAGGACTTTATTTCATAACACATAAATAAAAGCGTTATTTATAAAAACAGGTTTTTTACTATAGTTCAAACAAAATTTCTATTTAGTTTGTCACGTTTTAAACCATCTAATTTCCGTGCGACACCTGCTACAATGATGAGTTTAAAATTATAATTTCAGTTGGAAAAGATGAGACATTATATAAAATATGTTCCTGACAGGATTACAGGCCCTTTGTTGTATTTCACATTGCGAAGGTAGCTGAGATAAAGGTAGTTGATAAGAAAGAAGATGATCGTCTATTATACAACTCTCGCCCAATAGCCATTCTTAAAATTTTACTGAATAGTTATACGATAAAATTTTTGTCAGCTATTTTTGATGAGCATAATACCCTACAATGCAAGCGATTTTGAAAGCAATGCATGAAATTCTGAACTCCTTCGATATAGTGTTTCTCGCACGCTTCCGAGCATATTTTCAGATGTCTAACCGAGTAGGTAGATAACATTCATGACATTATAAGACACAAAATAAAATTAATTCGCTTGCTTCCCTCACGAAATTGCACACGTAAGAACAAAAGGTACCACACTATTGTTTTCAAGTATTCGAATAAATGTATCCTTTTATATTTTATATATATTGTAAATTTTATGATAATTATCAATGATAGGTACGCCACTAAGACTCTGATTAATGAGAAACCGGCTACATCCTAAAATTTCGCTATAAAACAATTTCGGTGGTATTTTATAATAATAATTTTTAACTCTTCAAATTGAAAACTAATTAAGTTTAAGAAATTATTTATTATACAAGTTTTGTTTCCTATGCGATTGCAATTTTTCATGAAGAAATTCCTTTTGCGAACTGAGTTAGTTCTTGCTGTAGACATACGCTTTGTTTCTATGTAATAAAGATAATATCATACATAGCTAGGCATTTGAAATATTTTTAATCTAAAGATGAATAAGAGATTGGTCACATGAAGAAAACAATATAGCGACCCCCTGCGGACACAGTGTCACTGCAACAATTTGTCAAGAGTGCAAACTGCTTTGTAGACATATTGCATGTAATTAATCATTTAAATAATTAATGCAAGACAAGCTTTGAAGGTATCCATTAGTGACTTAGGTTAGGTGTAACTAACGAAATTACAAGAAAGTTCTTTTAACTTTAGTAGAACATTACAGTAACAGAAGACACCATCTAACTTCCCCTTGAATAATTTACGCTTCTTAAGTGACAGAAAAAACCTGCAGAAATGTTTGCGTTTTAGTAGCCTTTTTTAATTAGAAGGTGAACAAACTTTTTATTTAACTTTTAATATCATACCGAAAGAGTTTATTGTTTAATCTATTGGATTATATACATAACAACATCAATATATGTAAAAATCATTTGTGGAAATATAAATTGAGTGTGAACCAATTCATTGTTAATTAATCTCATTGAAATGCATTAAATATTTCCCGAATTTTAAATGAGTCTCAGCGCAACGAGTACGCGCATAACAATCCTGAAAATTCTCACTTTCCTCCTATTTTCATCAGTACATCGCAACCGGTTGTCACTGAAATACAGAGACACTAATCACCCTTGTTCCCTTACGACTCGTTGTTGATAAACTTTTAGCATGCCGACTGAAGCTTTTGCAACTTATGTAGTTAATGATAAAAAATTTAAATAATTGTAAATTCGTTTTATACCCAAATCCTAATCATGGAAACTGTTGGAGAAAATTCGACGGGTCCAGAGACTGACTTTCCACCTCATGTATGGGAAATTTTGCATGAATTTTTGTTGGGGATTAAAGATCGCAATCTTGATTTTCGTGAACCTCACATCAGAACATCCATCCAAAAAATTTTCCCTTTCATTATCTTTATGTATGCCGTACTGATAACTACGGGGATTGTTGCGAATATGGCAGTATTCATACACATAATTAAATATAAATTATACAACGACGCCACGTACAGCTTTATAATAAATAACGTTATTAGTGATGTAACTAAATGTATAGTAGTTTTACCCATTTCCTTATACGTGCTGCTCCTGCAGAATTGGATGCTGGGGGAACACCTCTGCTCATTTCTTCCAATGTTGCAGGTAGGTAAACTGATTTTACTCATAAAAAGTTAGCTGATTAAACATAATTATTTAAAGTATCTGGTAGATTAATATTTAGTGTAATAAATGCAAAAAAGTAATATTGGTAGATATAGTAACTCGCTGTTATAAATTTTCAAGCATTATTTTCATTAAGATTTACCTATACACTTACACCGAAATGGAATTTAATTTTATCTTGTTATATTGTACCAGGTATTATGCATATTTTGCGTTTTCATCGTTCGTATAATTTAGGATATTAAAATGTTTATTCAGATCCCATTTAATTAAAAATTACCTACTATAAAAAGTGAGAATTAATTAAACAGTTTTTCGTACCATTTCACATTTTTAAGATATCAGTTTAAGATATCAGATATTGTTATTATTTTAATAAAAGTATGCAAAGTAAAAAACGGAATGTTTTTTAACTAATAAAGAATTTACATACAATAAAAAAATATTAGAATTTCATAATCAAGCTGTTGAAGCTCTTTATAAAATTCTGTATACCGATTAAATTTTGTATCATTTTATTGATCATTAAATTGGTAAAGAATACCCAACCTTGATGTTACAAATATGTAAGATTCATGAATCTAGATTTACATGTGTTTTCATAACAATGTTGTCTATACAAGACAGGCTGTTTGTTTTGTGATTATGTATTGTAAATATTAGCATGTATTTCTGTACCGAAAATATTCAATAAAAGTTCATCTGAATATCGCAACAAAAATTCATATGGAAAATACTCAGGTTATGGAAAGTTGTATTTTACTTATTGCTTTTGAAGACTGTTAAAAAGATTTCATTTCACAAAAGTGTAGAAGTTTAAGTACCAAGTGTGTAAATTGTCTTTTTGTCATGAGGTCTGAGGGACACATTTTAATACGAGCTCACCGAAAAATCAAAAAATTTGGTGGGCATGTGATAATAAAATATTAAAAAATAAGGAATTCATTGATACCTTCCGAAGAATGTGCTTTTGCATTTGGATATACAATCATACATTAAAATCATTCAAATATCGAACAGCTTTAAATAAAAAATTTTGCCTGTATCTCTGATTCCCCCAATTCTGCCCAATCTTGACAATTGTTTCATCTATCATACGGGAATGCCCCTCGTTATCCTTGTATATCCAGTTATTTGGAAGTTCATCTCAGTGGTATATCCAGATATTAACAAAGGACAGCACTTCGATAAAATATTCGGACTAAGTTTTTAAATTTAAAAAGCAGCATTTGAAAAACGACGTAAAAACCCGTTTTTCTAAATAACAATTCAAATTTTTATTTTATCCTGACTCTTTACATTCACCATCGATTTTAGTCATTGGTTAAACTAAGACGCTGCTAATATTCGAGAAACTGATTGTTAAAACAATTCCCGGCATAGAGTTTCCAACAACTTACTTTATGCGGTTATTCTTTAAAAAATTTAGCATAATGTCAGAAGCGATGTGATAATAGCTGTATCCGTAGGAACTGATATTTTTTGTGAATATCGTGCTGTTTAGTCCTAATTCCATGGATGATAATTTGCAACATATTTTAATAATTAATTATTCAAATGGGAGTTTGCAGTTGACCTTAAACTATTTTCGGCTGTTAAAAAATACATCAAGTAAAATATCGAAAATAATTTATATTTTTTTAAAATCTTGGGCATCTATCATTTTCACATTTAAAAAAGTTTTTTATAGAAAATGTATTAAATTGCTTTAATGACCTCATAGACTCTCTTAACAAATGTTTCATGGAAAACAACCTAACCTAACACTAGAAGTTGCATAAAGGTAACATAACGAAAATTTACATAATTTTATTTTTAGTTTTTGCTCTAAAATCGATAGGAAATAAGTTAAAAAAAGCACAATGTTGGTTTTTTAAACATAAGTAATTTTTCTTATTTGCTGAAATTTAACATAAATTAGCGATTGACCAATAGGAGTCCGTAAAAATCAAATTAATCAGATATTAGTTAATTTTGTGTTTAACACAACTTCGTGAAACAGAACATAAAATGTCGTAGTTTGTAATATTTCTCTTAAAATTATATTTATGGGTAGATTTTTTAAATATTTCGTGTTTAATATCTGATAGGAAATACCTGACCAAGGTTGTAAAAGCCAGCGTAAGGAAAATAGTTTCACTTCCTCTCACAACATTTTATAAAAACGTTAGCTTGATGACTATCGCATGGGCACGATTATTTATTTCGTCAATACTTTTAATTTCAGTTGAAAGCTTATTGTTGATCTTTGGAGACAAAAACTGTATAAGTGAATCATTAATAATGTTACAATGTTTCCAATTCAAGAGTCCAAGAAAAACTAGTCATATTTTTTTATCAGATTTATCAGATAATTGTCAAGACACATCAAGACACATAATACTACAGAGTAATTATAAAAGAATTTTTCATGTATTAATTATGCTTTTAAATAATTTATTTATTTATTATTATTTATTATGGTTAGTATCGGTCTATCATTTTTGAAGGAGGTACGGTATTATTAAAATTCACAGGCAATTGCGATGTCAGATTCTATTAAATTTTTCACAACTAGGAGCCATCTGCGCCTCTATGACAAAAAATATCATGTAGGAGTAGGTACCTATCAGAGAATTATCTAAAGCAGTATAACATTTTTTGTAATATAAAATTATTTACTTATGAAGGATAAATTTACCTGAGTAATGAAAAACTACACTAATTTAAAGGCAACTTTGTAATTCCTGTCCAGTTCAACGCTATTCTTCCTTAATATATTTTTTTTACATAAACTTTGTAACCTGGACTGCAAAGGTAGTAAATATTATTTCATATATTTTTGTAGTTCATGTTTCAAGCATGGAAATATTCATACAAATAAAGAATAATTTAAAATGTGTAAACTTCATTTTATTTCCAAAAAATATTTTAAAGTGATTTTCTTAGAACAAGCAAGTTGTGATACGGTTATTCCTACTCCCGTCGTCACTTTACACTTTCCGTGTTGTTAAATGAAAGCCAATACTTCTTGTTTTCAAAATTTGAAATATTAACAAGACAAAATGTCATTCTTACAGTTTCGCTGACCTACTTTTAAATTGTTTCGTTTCTATAGGAAGCTGAAAATATGCGTCGGCATTCGACAATAACTGTATTTTTGTTTTACACGAAAAATACATTTTACACCATTCTGTTCTTATAAATAAATGATGTTCGTAGGTAGTGATATACAATCACAGTCTAACAAACCTTAATAGACAATTCTCTCTCAAAGCGTTGGAAAGCATTACAGAATCTACTTATGTTCTTTTGAAGTATTCTTTGTCATACCGCCGTAAAATTTTTGCCACTATTAATTAGCATAACATCTTATGGTGAGATAAATTTTGGAATGTTTTTCAATAAAATCGAATTAATGCTAGCTTATTAGAAACATTGTCAAAGAAAGGGGGGAGAAATCCACATGCATTGCAATTTCAAATTTCAATATTCCAATCTAAAATACGGTATTTAATAAGGTACTTATATATAACTTTTTTACTTTTGTTAACTCGATTGAATAAGAAAAGTTTTTAAATTTCATTGTGGAATGATGATTGACGCAATAACAATTTATTGTTTCTAATAATAATTAATCAGAACCTAAAGCAGAGAATGTAGTTTAATTTCAAACTATTAGTTAGTTATGTAGTTAATATACAGTAGCGTATACCATAATATTCTCTATGTCTATGTCTATACACCTGCAGCTTTCGAGTTACCCGAAAGATTACGTAAATACAGGGTGATTTATAAGATTTGTAAGTATAACAAACTTTTTTTAATAAAAGTTGATTGACACCACTTTGAGATAAAATATTATAAGAACATGGACGATTGGAAGATGAATATTTAGAATAATTGTTAAAACTCTTAGGGCCAGTTTTTCAATTCGCTGATTAACCTTAACTAGTAGTTAAATTTCTTGTTTTTTTTTTGTCATAATAATACCATTTTAAACTACTTTAGTTATAAATTTGGGTTCAAAACTATGTTCAAATTTTAAGCAAAAAAATGGGCCATGTTCATTCAAAAAATTCTTCTTAGAATCGCATAACCTTTCGGTTGTTTCAGTTTTTTGTAGTAGGACTTTAACACTCGATAGAACTTTTAAAATTAATACAAAAATTTATATAAATATATAGGTCGGCAAACGCTTAGTTTTGAGATTAAATTTTAAATAGAATTTTTTTAAATATCGTAAACATTTAAAAATTACACTTACTGCAAACGCAATTGCGGTTTGACACGATTTTTTATTATTCTTTATTACCTATAATAAATCCCTTGAAAAAGTAGGTTGCACCGAACAATAAAAAGCCAAGTATCTCGAAAACGGCCAACTTTAGCGGATTTTGATAGAAATACATTTTTTGTTTAGAAAAGTACAGGAAATAAGATTTTTTATTAAAAAAGCCATAAACTACAATGAGAAAAAAGTTATGGTCATTTTAATCCGTAAAAAGTACACACACAGTAAAACAGTGTCCATAATAGGCTTTCTCATACCAAAAAACCCCCGCATACCAAATTTTAATGCAATACGTTTAAAAATGTTGACGATATTTAAAAATATTCTATTTTAAAATTTAATTTGAATAGGTACTCTGTATCTCGAAAACTAAGCGTTTGCCGACCTATGTTTATATAAACTTTTTAAAAGTTCTATAGAGTGTTAAAGTCCTGCTACAAAAAACTGAAACACCGCCCTGAATATAACACGTTCCAACTTGTAACATAGTAAATTGTTGTTTCATTTGTTGTTAATTGAACGTTAGTAGTTGTTATCAAATTTAGTGTTCGAGGCTAAATAAGGAGCCGTATCACTCAAAGCACAAACTTACTACTCTAACTTTGTGACCGCGCGATAAAAGTTCCAACAGCGTGCAAATCACGCTGCGTTAATAAGCAGCTTAAGCATGTGTCAGTTGCAGTAAGCATGATGTCAGCATCAAAAAGTTATGAGACTCAAGAATTTTGTAGACTAATTGACACGAAAGTAAGAAAATTCAATTTAGTTTTTTAGTATGGGTTGGAATCCTTAGCTAATTTGATCTCAGTTATTTCTATGTATGTATCAATAAACTCATATTGTCATCAGGCCGATAAGCAGCCATCTTGAAAACAGTGGTTGGGTTTTATTTTTTATATAATTCATTTGTGGTCGATTTCTTGAAAAAAATGTAAGAGAAATGTAGAGAAAAGCGTGCCCTACATTTCTTATTTAAAACTTTTTTCTATTGCAGATATTTAAAAAGTTACTAGCAATAAAATTATAAAATTTAGGGGATGATCCACTTTAACCATGGATTGCGCGTGAATGGTTAATTTTGGAAAAATTCACCCCAACGCTGAAGTTTTGTTGCGACAATAATTTGTTTATGAGTCACCTTACGACTCCCGTTTTTGAGGAGCATAAATAAATGTACCTACAACATGAACTGTTTTTTTTTGTTCTTTTATTCATTATTTATTCATAAGCATTAAACGATAAACACTCGCAATGGGAAAGTTATACAGCAGGAAATTCTACTGCTGTGGGTGAATCTTTCACTAAATAAGTAAGATACCAACTCTTACAAATATTTTCGGTTCAGTTCGAACATATGTACCTAGTTAATGTCGCAGTTTCATTTCACATTCACTATAATGAAATAAAATCTTCCCCTGTGTGCTGACCTAAAATGTAATTACCCACAAGCTAATTTGAATATTATAATTGTACATTGAATCATTGTAACATGGTTATTAAATATTCTTTTTTAACACGTTAAGGACTTATAAATCATGACAGACATTAATTAATTTGATGTGCTTGGGTGAGGGTGATTACTTGTTACTAAATAATTAGTTCATCAATTATTTCAATGCTCGCCTTTTTGTTCTACGATGATTATTGACACGGATACAATAATGTAATGAAAAAAAAATCTAATAATGAAAAATAGACATTGACCACCTATTAATATTGCGTGGGTCTTCCATATCTTTATTATTATTAATATTTGAGGACAATTTATATATTTTTCTATAAAATGGGATCACATACATATTTAGTGTTCCATTTTTGTTACGGGCCCACATCAACTTTTTATTTTAAATGGAATACTGTAAAGACTTTGAAATTTTTTGATGTTTCTCAAAATTTTAAACAAACAAATATGAAGCTTGTATAAACTTAAATTAATCAAATTATCTTCACAAATCTACAAAATATTATTATCATGAACTTTTTATATTTTTTATTAAATACATATTACTCTAGTCCCAATTATTTCTACAAATGGATCACCCCATTGTACATTTTTACTTTACGACCAGGAGGTCCGCGGGGAATTTTCCGGAATTCCGCCCTGCTAATTAAATTGTTTGAGGTGCATTGTGTAGAATGCATATAAAGCTACTATTTTATACATCGAAACAAGCCCAACATTAAAAAGAACTTGGTTTAATAAAATAAAACAAACAAAATCGGACGAACTGTATTACAACACTAATTAAATGCTATTACTAATTACAAAAAACACCACCAATTAATCAGTTTTGAAATTTCCTTATTTTGTTCACGTCTTGAAAACAAATTATGATATAGATAAAATGATTAATTATTTGCTTAGACTGCAACTAATTGAAAGCACACTTTGTAATTAAGGTTATTATTCTGTATAAATCAAAGTTTGCCTTATTATACAGCACGTATTTTCTAATAAAACTCTTTATTATCAAGTCGGTATACATACAATATACCATGTAAGTTTGTTAACAAAAGTTTGTTAACTATTTGATATTAAACTTGTAAATTAGCTACCTACCACCTGCTTAAAAAAATTACTTTTTAAACTGACACAGAAAGCAATATATTTTTTGAAGATTTTGTTATTTTTTATATTATGAACAATAAGAGACACATACCCAAGAAATATGGCACACTCTGTACATCAAACTGTCTGTAGCGGAATAATGGTGAATTATTGAACGAAATTTTGATTTATTAATGTTCAATATAAATGACTTTTCTTTTTGATTATACTGTTTTGCTGTAAAATTCAGAAGGAGTTGAGCTTTCCGAATAAACCTATACCTATACGCCTGTCAGAATTAATCATTAATTTTATACGGGGTATTACTTTTTTTATAAAAACTGTACATCTGTCTCGGTGGATTATAAGTTTTTAATAAATTATTCAAATATAATAATAATAATAATATTAGAAATACTAAGTAGAGACAATACATTTTTGGCGATTTTAATCAGCTTATTGTACATAAATCTACGAGTAATTTTATTTTCTACTGCTGATGTGATGCTCTCAGAAAGTTATTCAGAGTGACTTTGTAAACGCAAGTCACCCTAGCCCGGTTGTTGATCCTGCTGGATTGTTGTGGTGGCTTCGTCAGATAACCAAGATTTATTAAAAGTCCATCCAACTGTCACTCAACTGTCAAACTGTCATTTTGGTGTAGTAATTCTTCCCTTAGGCAATGAATAGACGACTCGCATATTTAATTGACCTCTCAGGGGGCTTCGTACCCTTGATAGCTGCTATCTTTCAGAATTTTTAAACGGTTGGATTTTTAGTCTGTATATTTTGCCACAATTTACTAATACGTAAATTATTCTACTATTAAACTCACCAAAGGCGAAGTACATGTCATTTTTTATATTTACAGAGTGTTAGGTAAACAAACGGCAATCTCCGAAGGACAATTAATGTTACAAGTTGTTAATATTAATATGTCTTCGTTTGATAGTCCAATTTCACGACGAATAAAAGATTGATTTTTCTAGATATTAATTATAGCATCAGAGTCGTTGCTAAATAACTACAATTAGTGTAATAATTCGGCGATTCTTATTCATACTTTTGGTGTTAAACGCACGGGAAATGCGTTATTTACTGGAAGTACGTAGCAGAAATATAACGACCTCTAGCTGCTTATACGAGCCTTTGAGAAGTTATATATTTCAGGATATATTGGTCCTAGATAGTTCGCTTTGGGCAAGTTTTGTTCACTATGTAAATAAAGTCATTTTTGTCGTATGAGGCCCAGAAATGCTATTTTAAAACAAAGTCTAGCATAAGGTGCTTTTTGACTGTTTTTCTTATTTTTCAGGAATGTCCTGAAAGTATTAATTGTAGAAAGTTCACTTTAACTTCATTTTGTTCATTATTTTATACGCTAACATAAAGTGGGAATGCTTTTAATGAATTCGTGATAATTTCTTAATTAAAGCCGAAATGACTAAAAAGTAATTTCTTGAGGTCAATATTTTTCAAAACAAAGATTTATTAGAAACTTCAACATATTCATTTTACAACGGAATAAATGATCTATTAAAAAATCGCAATTTCTTAATTTTTTTTATTATTGGAGTGCCTTTTGCGCACTTGCCTCTGGCTTAATAAGCAATAATAAGTAACATGTTCAATATTTTAACTCACTCGATTTTAACTTATTAGCAATGATAAGCCTAAAATTTCTTCAATATGTTAGAAATCGTAATTTAGATCGAGGTCTCAGCAGAGACTTAATATTGACTCGAAAAAGTTTCGACAAGATGAGCAAGAAACTAATAGCATGGTAGGAGGCTACCTAGAGATAAATGTTATTATTTTATTGACTTCTGGCGGCAAACTTCCCCAAGTTTTTCCTGTTATTCGTCATATCCTTGGGCATTCTTAGGGTTAAGGTTCGTCAAAATAACAGCTTGATAAGGAGGTCCATTTAAATATTAAGCATCGAGAAGTTGTGGTATGGCTTCTTCCTCATCAAATAAAATTTTCATATTAGAAAGGGTGTGAAGACATTGCCGAGGTGTTTAGAATGGATGTAGGCTTTTTCCTCATCTCTTCCTGTCCAGTATTCATCTAAATATCATAAAGAGATGAGAAGCTCGATGAGAGGGTTTCCCGGAATTTCCTGATAACGCCTCGATGTTTATTTTTGGTTACAATATATTGAGTTGCACAGTTTTTATTTGTTCTGCCTCTTGAACCACGCGTCATTTGTCAGTGTTTTCTGAAATTCTTTTTTCCTTGAGTTTCTTCTTGATAAATTCATGACAATAACGGGGATCATCATTAGTTTCTCGCTTTATCGGGGTTGCATTCTATGCGGACTATTATTGGTTAATAATTCAGGTACTTACTTATTCGCCGTCTATTTCATTTGTTTTCAACGGAATAAATACTGTACAATATTGATTATTATTAATTTACTATTATTATTTAATTTATAATTAATTATTAATTATAATATTATCCATATATTAAAATTATTTACTCGATTGGAATGGTTATTGTAAAACACCTGCATTTAAAATAAATCAATTCAAATTTAATTAATTTCATTTATTCAGTGTAAATAAGAAACCCCCATAATATACCCAATTTCGAATTTAAATTTGAACCAAATAAATGAGGATAAATAAATATTATTATAGAAATATACAAATACAGTAAAAAAAATAACGTAAGCTTGATATTTGAAGCTGATGATCACACACAAATAAAGTAAGAGCAGCTTACCTCTAATTAAGGTGTTTCCTTTGGCCCATGAAGATTCTACTACACCCTCACATAAAGCTATATTAAGTTTCCATTCACGTAAACATATTTACTTATACTGGGACATTATTTAGTAGGTCAATTTTGTTAATCATAATAACCATCAAACCATCATCTGAAACTATGACTTTAAGTTAAGTATTACTTTGCTTATTGTTGCATTTCTATGCAGAAATGAAGTATGAAAATACCAACCAAGTTTGTAGTTAGCTTATTTCAGATTTAATTAATTAACAAACTATACAAGATAATGATGACTATGCACCAAAAGAGAATATTATGCAGTATGATGATTCACAAAATTAAGCTCTTCATGACTGTGTAGATCCACTGCTTGTTAAAATAGCTTCGACATAAGGATATATCAAACTTTTGCAGAAATAAATTTGTAGTTCAAGGAACCAGCATTCTTTTCAGAATTTTATCATGTGCTGGACACTTTAGATTAGGTTAGGCATTAACTGTTATGGTTTAGGTTTCACTTCTTATTTTAACATTAAAATAATGACAGTTTTGAATTTTCGTAAAAAGAAATATAATTTTTTTCAATTCTGATTTATTATTTATAACGAATGGAGGAATATCTACCAATTTTTCTTACCGAAAGATGATGTTCCAAATTAAGTACCATATTATGCATAGTGCAATATTAAAATATCGTAATGATTAATAATCTCAATTCCCAAATTAACTATTGAACAGTATTAAATAATGGAGCTGGGGACAAATTTTCCTCTGTTTTCTCCGGATATTTCGTATTAAATTTTAGGCATTACTGTCACGCATCGCCTCTATTTACGAACAACATCATGTAATGTATGTATGTAAACGTTAAATCAATAACTTAATTTATAAATGAATAACCAAAGACAGGATTTGTGCATTTTAATATGAAATTGGGTGAATATTAAAATATGTATAATAGGTCTCGATTCCATGGTTAAATATCTTATGGAATCTATTAATTTCGAGACTATATTGAAAAGTAATATATTACACAAATTAATTTCATTATGTATCTTCCTCACCACAAAACATTTGTTTATTAAAGTAATCCAGGAATTATAATTCATAAATCTACAATAATACAGCTATTCATACCCATACTTTTTGTAGATCTGCCTTTTTAGTATACGGAATTAACCACCACGCCACATCAGAGTTTATTCGGGTTTTACACAACTACAAAGTCAGAATACAACAGTTAGATTTCCCTTAACAAATAGCGTGATTTTGTTTTCCACAAGAATACAAAATTCATTTATATCAAGCCCTTGTTAAATGGTATTCAGTCTGAAGGGAGACAAGGGGTGGGCTCATTTACATCTGCCTTTAGTGTCAAATCGTAGACAAAAGCTCCATTAATTTAAATAGCAAGTGTCATGGTGAATTTACACAAAGTCTATAATTATTATTGCTTCTGGCTTTGTTTGCTGTTTTATTGTAAAATTTTCAACGAGCTTAAAATAATATATATCGTTCTGTGGAAAACAAGAAAAATATTTGGTAAAATCTCCATAATGCTAACAAATATTATGCTAATATTTGTGTACCTATATAATAATAAAATGCAGATATCACCGTATGATTAGTAGATCACAGCTATTTGTTATTCATATTTTACGACCAAATGGCACGTATTTTTTAACTTAAAGGAGCCTTAATTAAGTCCTTCACTACATCGCACGTGGCTCCCGCATCAACGTATTACTATCACAAAAGAAACTCGTTTACCAATTTTTAGATCAATATTTTAAAAACTACAATTGGGGTGGACCAAACAACATACAAATTGTTTAAAATTTCCAACTTCATATCTAAATATATCTGTGTTTTGTTTAAATCAAATTTCCCTATACTATTGAGAATAGCTAATTTTAAAACGGACTATGTTAAGAAAGAAAATTACCACCGCGCGAAAGGCGGCGCTAGTGAGTCGGGGACAAAATCAAGATAGGAATATTTTCATTTTTATGAAATCTAATAGCATTTAAGAGGTGGAAATGTTGGTTTTGTCGTTAGAGGAACTACGCAATTATACGAACGCCACCGCCACCTAATTTTCTATACCCCAAGGGAAATGCCATTATTCTAACCACTTTAATTTAAATGTAATTTTTTTTGGAGACAAATTAATAGTTACAGGAATGTCAATTTCTTATTTTGACACTTTGCCCCTATTGTGGCCACCTTTATTAGTTCGCACTACGACCGCTAGTGTCGCATGATAATTTTAAAGTCTCAATAAAATTCCGACAAAAGCTACATAGTAGCTGTATAAACGGTAGTTCTGAACTAGTTATTCAACCGTACTTCAACCAATTACAATATCAAGTGAATTTAAACTTGTTCATGAAAAAATGCTTTTTATGATGTGCGGAAACGGATACACACATCAAAGCCTCTAATGGATTTTCGCAGTATGTTAGATATTTTTTTATATACTCTTATACAGTCACCCAGTTTTCCTGTGGCGAACTAGTAAACATTTTTACATATTTTAGAATTATTTTTCAATTTAATTTTGGGCTAATTTATTTGTATTAATGCGTTGTATGTTGTATGTATATTCCCTTTTTTTTGGACGTGCACTTATATTTATCAAAACAACCCAGGAAGGTCAAAAACAAATTTATGTATACCTTTTTTACAACTGCAATTTTACAATTTATTTATACTATTTTCTCCGTTTGAATATGTAGTCTTCCTATAATGAGTTTGTCACCATTTTCTATCTCCCTTTGACAATACTTGTAGAACAAACGTTTTCATATATGATAACACCCATTACCATCTATCACAGTTGACTGACTTATGTGCTACTCGTACTAATTGATGCAAATACAATTCTTGGAAGGATCTACTTACTATTTGTCAAAACATATATGTATTACCTACATATTTGTTACATACAACAAATTGGTATAAAATGTAGATAAACATAAATATTTTTCGGATTTTTCTTCATAGATTAAGCTGAAGCTCTTAATTAAATATTTCTCGTATATGAAAGGGAAAGGTTATAATATACCTACCTAGAACTACAAAATCCAAGGTAATAAAATTCATCATATAAATTAACTTTATTGTTTGTTAGGGTAGATAGATAAAGGACTTCAGAAACCAACTTTTAATCTATCAGAGATTATGTGGGTTTTATTATACATTTCGAGTCTAGAAAATTTAACTGAAGTAGAAAGGCTCAAAATGAGATATTTCTGGATGAGAAATATTGTTATTCTGATATATTTTTATTTTATAATTCATTTTCCTTGAAAATTTAGTATGTAAGATATTCAACGTATTTTTTTCACAAATTTCTTCGAGTTTAATGCTCAGAGTATGGAAATGTTTCATGTTTGTGTATCATATCAGTTTATTGCAAACTAAGAAGTTAACAAAAATGAATGCAAAAATAGTAAAAACGTTATGATCACTTGAACAGTCTACAGAGAGGCTTGGATGGTTGTTGACTCCATCATAAAATTACGTTAGAAACTGAAAAATAATTGTTTCAGTTTCGATTCGATTCGATGATAATGTCTATTTTTAGAAAAACTATAACCGGAACTACTCGTAGAAATCTGTAAGTAGACGATATCCATCATGAATCTTCAAAATTTTTAGGATTCAATAGGCATCTTGCACTATATTTCAAAAATCTGAAAAAAGGCATTTTTTGAGAAATTTGATTGGTTTTAATAAATGGAGAAACATTTTTTTTAACTTAAACATTATGTTTATAATAAAAAATTGCGATTAAAAACACGCAAATATTTGAATCAATGGAGCAATTTGGGAACGCGCTGTGATTGGTGTGACGTAAATACCTAGGACTTGCCATTTTGACAAGTACTGGGTAATGCCCAAGAAGGTATAAAAATAGAGGAGAGAAAGCTCCCGGATGGGTGTAGGCACAAATCCGTTGCATGCGTAGAAACTATCAAGTACGCTTGAGTCCATTTGAACGTGCAACACTTTTTGACCCACGAATTCAACCCCCACCGCGGGGATCTTTCTGTCCTCTATTTTATACGTCCTTGGTAATGCCAAACACGACAGCTATCAGCTGTGGCAAAGTGAGTGTTATGCATGAAAAAATTGTTGTCAGCGAAAACGATGACTGAATCAGGATATGTCAAAGGCGTTCCGCAAAATTTGCCACGGAACAAACCTATTACTTGGTCAGCAGGATTATAAAATTGATCAGCAACTAAATAATATCCATAAGTTAAGTACCTATAATAATTATGTGGGGGCACTTGCCTCATTTAGGTTAGCTATAGGTATAGACACAGTACAGAAAAGTGATAATGTTACAGCTTGCCAAAATATTATTAAATCTGACTTACGAGTTGTCTCTTTATTATGTACTTATATTGCTGCAAATGTATTTAATTAGCTATAGAATTAACTTTAGAGCTGCCTAATAAGACATTATTTGCTGATCAATCTTCTTTTACTTGCTGACCAAAAGTGGCGGCTCAACTGACTATATTTGCCGGCGGAAAATATTTTAGATCTGACTAAAACCTCAATATTATGCTAACCGTTTAAATGATAGCCTTTTTTCACTGTTAACAATCTTTTTTCATTAATCAAAAATTACAAGCTTTACGTATGGATAACTATGTAAAAATGTCACGTTCTTTTAACGGCTGTAGAAACTTTCATTTTGCTCTAAATGATTAAAATGTGACTATGATAGTTATTCCCATGCACCCTTCATTTATCTTTAACAGGTGCTCTCCATACCAACCGTTTTTACTGGGTATCGACGTCATCGAGTGTTTTTGTGGGAATGCAAATTCTACAATTTAAAAACGCATTTTTTTTTTCTAAGAAAAAATCGGAAAATTTTTTGAACAATATATTTACGTTCAGGAAGTAATTTCTGAGCTATTTAAAGGAAAACAATTTTTTCGTCAAGATGCCTATTAAAAACCGAATTTGGAAGGCTCGAAAAGTTGAGACTTTATACAAGATCAATATGTAGCATTGACTAAACTGAAGCTTTATAGGATAAGATGTAGTCCTTCATATTAACGAAGGTATATTTCTACAAGCACAAGATAATACTTGATTGACATTTCTGTACATACATTCAATGACCTAATATGCGACTTAATGCAGAGATCGATTTTAGACCGACGATTATTATCCGTACTAACCAGCATCAAAAGCGGCTAAAATATATAAATAATCAACGTTACGCCTAGCAAATTAATCCCAAAAGAAAAGGGTAACTTTCTGTGATATTCTGTATTGTTGTCTGTGGGTGTATGACGCAAATTGGCTCACACGAGTCATCCCCTTACGGAAGTTTCCATAGTATCGTGTATGAAGTGGTCTCATATAAAGTGGGGTAAAATTGCATATATTTAACAAGAACACTGAAATATAAAAGAGTCCATGCATTCTTTAATATTGCAGACTGAATCAAAGGACTGCTTTTCTATTTCACTATCCACTTTGAGTTACTCAATGACATCATATAACATTTTTTTGAAAGGAATCAGTCTAAGATGTTTACTTTCTGTTGTTATAACTACTTAGTATTATATCATTATTTATTAACAGGAAATACAAATTATAATAACTGTTTTATTTAAGATTTCCTCATATACCTATAATAATTAATCGATATCAGGGACACAGTGTTTATAATAGGCATCCATGCACGATGATCTGGACCTCTTCACATCACATACCTATTTCGAATGTCACTATATCTACTCAAATTGTGTTTTAATTGATTTGATTGATATGCCAATTTGATAATACGAAGCTACTGCTTGTCTCAAGTTTCAGTTATTTCACATAATTTATAAAAAATTAAATTATTGTACATTTTTTTTTCAATATATGGGCTTGCCGCTCTAATTTTGCAAAATTGTAATATTGTGTGAATTCATTCACTTTATCTAAAATAATGTTTTCGTATTTCAGGACATTCCTTTACATACAACGACATTAACTTTCTTGCTTATGGCTTGGGACAGATACCGCCTGGTTCGCAATCCCACAAAGCCTCGTCTGCCAGCTTTAGTTTGCACCATTGGAACATGGCTTACATCAGTCTGTTTAGTACTACCATATCCTATTTACATAATGTACGTCGACTTAGGGGTAAGTAATTTTCTAGAGATTAATTCCAAAATGTATAATAATTCGCACACATTGTCTCAATGTAGGATTTTCGCATCACATTTTCATGGTGGCAGTTTTAATAAAATAAGCTTGTGACTTCGTGAGATACATATAAAGTACTCTAATACTAATAGCGGATGACTAAAAGTAAATATTTTGACATTTTCTTTATATTTATTTCCATAACATTATTTTTCTAAAAATATTGTAAATGTGAAATAAAACGCACTTTAAATTTCAGTTCGGAAATTGTAGAGAGTGACTCAATTGGAAAAGCGCGACATTTCGCGATGTGTGTAGTGAATCACTAATTAGGATTCATACAGATAAAACATTTACGATAAATTGAAATAGTAAATTTCCGGTTTATAAATCATTCTCTACAATTTCCGAACCGAGGCACAATAGTCTACAAATTCGACAGATGACCAATCAGCAAAATGTATTATACTATACAGGGCGATTCCTAAGTTGATGCTTTTCCTTCAACATTGTACAGAACTCACTAAAATAAACACATAATTATTTCAAATAACTATTTTTAATTACATTGACGAGTCTGTTTTATAAAAATAAATAGGACGAGTCAATAAAGTCAGAGAATATGTATACCAGTTGCATACAAAGCTTTATCTTCGACAGTTAAAATTACCTTTTAATTATTAAGAAAAATTATAAATGACATTAATAATTTTATCTGACAGTATTTATTTTGACAGCTGATGTATAGATAATTTATAGCAACAGTAAAATAAAGTGACTTTATGCACTAGTGTATAAAGAGCTACTTTATGTCCGCAAAACTATGTCATAAACAGTACTTTATGACGCAGTCGTACATAAAAGTTATTTTTATTGGTAGAAAAAATAAAATGAAAAATGATACTATGTAGTTCCTCATTTTAATATGATATATTTTCTAACACTGTGGCCAGAACTTTGTAAATATTTTTGCAAAGGACCAGAATACTTTCTTTAACTTTTAAACTATATCTACTTATTTTTTATTTACTTGGAAAAGTTTTTTGAAAATTGTTTCTGTTTTAGTGAGATAGTGAGTTTTCTACACTGTTTAAAGAAAAGCATAAACTTAGGAATCACCCTGTATAGTCACATCACAAACAGTTCAAATTAATATTTTATGGAAAATAAAACCTGTCTGTGTATTCTTTGGGTTTGATAAAACCTGAATAATAATTGTTTGTTTAGCAATATATATTTTTTTCATTACCATGCTGAAAATTATAAATGCTATATTTTTAGTCATAAAAAGTGTTATTAATATGCAGAAAGTAATTAATTAAATGTTGTTGGAATTTAAAATACTAGAAACGAATCCGCATTTTTTGTTATTGTAATAAACTTTTAATAAAACAGATTACCTAACTTTTTATGCTACCAACGTTTTTTGCATACAGATTTTTTTAAATGTTTCAACTATTGGAGTAACTCATGTGTTCCAAAAAATAAATAAAATTGTTAATAGTCCTCATATAAAATTGTGCATCCTTAAATTTTCCATTGAAGTGAAAAAGAGCTACGCAAAACTGGACTAATTGCATAGAAATTAGGAAGCATGACAAAACACTCCATTACGTAGGGAGGATCGTTACTGAGTATCTAAATATTCATGAATTATATTCCAAAGAACATACTAAAAAGCTAGTTTTTCAATAGTTGCAAATTTGTGACTAAATAATTAGTACCAAAAAAAATTGAAAAAATTTCCTAGACAAATTTCTGCTCTAACTAGGAGAACAGTGTAAACATTTTCACAAATAAAAAATAGCATATTACACTATAAGAGAAGAAAGTTACCCTTTTCCACTGAGTAGAAAAGTTGTAGCCCGAGGCGATAGCCGAGGGTTATAATTCTACGAAAGTGGAAAAGACACTTTCTTGTCGAGTGGTGTATACTATTTTTTCTACTGCCTTATTCCCAAATGTGCTAAATTTGTGTTTACTAAAAAAGTTAAGAAAATAATTACATTTTTTGCAATCGCTGTCAAATCTGTCAACGCTGTCAACTTGTGATTTAAATTATTAAAAGATATTTATTTGTCTATATGTTTTAGAAAAGGATTTAGTAAAAATGGAATGTAGTGATGCAGAAAATAGTAGTGATGTAGGCAAGGACATTGAAGAGGCTGCAAATGCGGCCACTCTGAATTTGTTAACTATCAAATTTTTTACTTTCCTCTCTAGAGCGGAAAATGTTTAATTACACCACTCATTTTTGTAAATGTCAACTTTGACCTTTCAAATATCTATCTATAGTAATAGCCTACTTTCAAACAAGGCAGTAGAAACATATTAATTACAGCACTGTTACTTACCTATAAAAGATAGTTATGGGGTGAGATTTAACAAAACTATCGCAAGGAGAAGAGTATTAATTGTGGAAACTCGATGAATAATCATTTTTTGTTTAGTTGGCAGAATCTCATGGATTATAATTATTAGAAAGAACAAGTACTGCGTACAAATTTGCGATTACAGTGATTCCAAAGTTATTTAAAGAGAAATTCCTAAAGGTTTACTGTCTCTTCTTCAAATAACGTCTTAAGTAGGAGAGCAATGCAAAAATTTTCGACCAAAAAATTGATTATCACAACACTGTTTACTATAAAAATTAGCTATGCAGTGAGATTTCTCGACAGCAGAAACGTATTAGAAGGGAACTCGATGATAGCACCATTTTTTCTATTGCCCTGTTTTGTTTTTAAGATCTTAAAGTTCTGCACTGGTCTGCGTGTATACCCCACATGAATTATATATAGGTTCTATCTAGGACTATCTTTACAGTGGGTACAGTTTTCTCCAACTATGAATAAAAAGTTATAGTAGATTGTTGTTTTGTATAAAATTTTATGAACAACAACCTAAGAAATATTGAATTAAAATGTTAAATCGTTTCTACTCTTTTCATACTGAAAAATTCTGGTGGTGCGAGCTTTTTTTACTGAAGTGTATAATAATGTTCCCTTTTTATTGGTTCTATTTTTCCCCTTTGTGTGAATTTAGAACCATCTTTTTGTTGCTTAATAGGTTCTGCAGGACTACTTTCTTTAGATTACTTTCCTATTTTGTTTAATAGTTTTCAAAATCTATTTCTAATATTCTTGTTACTGTTAATACAAGCATTTCATATTTAACCCCCGAATACAGCTTCCCTTAAATTTTGTCATCCTTACTTCCACGTCATCTGCTGTCGGTAACAAGTACCTACCTACTTGTCAAATTCAAGTGTTACGGTTGATCAGCCAATTCCAATAGAATTTCTAATAAAATTAAATTAGTGACTCCCTTTCAATTTGAAAAACATATGTACAATAATTCTGTATATCCTGCAACTATATTATTTACTGTTAGTAGTCACATTTATATTAAATCCAATACATGCAATAGGTAATTGATTATACTGAACTAGGTATTGTATAAGTTCCTAAATTGATCTAGATCGAAAATTGTTATCCATTGAACATAAGAACGTGGTGGAAAGGGTTGCTTATAGAAATGTCAAGCAATTTGCAGAAGTTTATACATTACAGCTGATTTTCAATGCGTTTGTTCGATTCCAAAGTTGGAATTTGCGTCTGTGGTATGAAGCCCGGAGTACGATATTCAAGGTTCAGTTTGAGAATATACAACGCAATTTTGTCCAGTTGTTGTTTAAACTAAGTAGAATTTAGTGGGAATCAGTGGCCAGTAAACGAGTCTTAAGGTGTTCATAGCTTAGGTACTTTCAAATACTTTTCAGATTGCTTATGATAAAATTTTGATATTGTAAAAAAAATCACAATAAAAAGTGCTAAAATATTCTGTTAAATTTTTTTTTGTAAGCGACTATAAATAAAACAGTAATATTATCCAAAAAGTATTACACAACTTCGAAATTTTTATTTAGGTAACCCAGCGATTATTACAGAATTATTTACGACATAATTTGCCACAATGATTTCCATTAAATCCAATCAGTTCTATCTGAAACTAGGAAAGGTACCTTACTGCACTCACCAAATACTAATCGCCAAAGGCCAAACTTAGAATCCTGAGCCCCTCTCTATGATGTGCCTGCATTAAATTTAATACATATTCACGTGGTGGTTGCTCACAAATAATTTTACGCTTAAAAGTAGACCAGTAATTTGCATTCAAGTCAGGTTTCAACGCAAAACAGTATATGATTTAAATTTATTACTTTGACTTTGGTTTTGCAATGGTTAATGGTGTAGGTGTGAAACTGTATAAGAAGAGTAATATATCTCAAAGTTTTCCAGTGGCTTGTGTACCTATTTGCTTAAACAGTAGATATTCATTCTCTTTATTTATGAAACGGATTTTCATTTATTATAATATAAGTAATAAAGAACTTCGCTTATTATCATTTAATAACTTTAAAACATATCATTTAAAATACTCATAAATGCGTTTGACAATTTCAAATCTTGAATTACCTCCCCTGGATTAAGAGGGGAAATAGTGGACAGGCGATAAAATTGATATGATTTTTTTGTAGAAAATTAATTTTTACCTAACAAAAAATTCTTCAGACATAAGGAAGGAACTCGGATAACCTTGTATAAAAAAGTAAAAATATGACTCAAAAAGGTCGCTAATAATCGTGTTTTATTCAATGTTCTGTTATTCTTTCTCCCAGGTCTTTGCTATAGCCGGCTGTTTTCGTTTAGGATATAAATTAAATATTCAATTACTGCATAAATTTATTTTGTGTTTGTTTCGCGTCAGTGCACTTGACAATTCCTTTTTTAAATTACTTGGAAAATCTCGTTTTAACGTAGGTATTTTGTCATTGAATAAATATTTATTACGATAAAATAAAAAGTTGTGAGGTGCAATATACAGGGATATTCACCGAAACCGTTGGTTAGACGTTTTAAAAGATGTAGTTAATATTTTTTTCTGAAAATTGGGTTGTGCCCTAAATAGCATATGATTTCTTTATTTAAAATATTTTCAAGTTTCTACGACTTCCGGTTATACCGGAAGTAGACCCTAACTTCGTTTTTTTAAATGGAACACCCTGTATATTATTACATTTCTAAATTCTACATTCAATTATAATAACATTTTGTTAAAACAATTTTTCTCTAAAGCATTTCGTTTAATAATTACAGGATGATATTTTAAAAAATGTCCAAAAATGGGCTAACTTTAAAATTTTATTATCTAGCCTTCTAATATTCAAATTGAAATGCGGTTTTGGCAAAATGTTAACAAAAGTGTACTAATTGCAATTTCTTCATTGCAACAGCTCAATGTTCTATAGGGGGTTTATAATTTAGGTGCCATTTAGAAAAAATCAAAAAGGAATAACTCATTTTTTTCAAATGGAACACCCTGTATATCGATACAAATTTGGATTATACATTCAAATTAAAAGTAATTTTGTTGAATAAACTTTATACCCAACTCTTGCTGTTTTCGTGAAATTTCGTTTTTTTGGTAATATTAAAAATTATGCCAAACAATTCGATTATTGGATCAAGCAATCGATGTTGTCAGTAAAGTATCTTAAACAATATCGTTACATTAATCATTAATAAAAAATTAATTAAAAAAAAACTTCTCCTGTTAATCATTATATTAAGTGTAAGTACCATAAAAATTGATATTTCACGAAAACGGCAAGAGTTGGGTGTAAAGTTTATTTAACAAAATTACCTTTAAATTGAATGAATAATCCAAATTTGTATCGATATACAAGGTGTTCCATTTGAAAAAAATGAGTTTTGCCGTTTTGATTTTTTTCTGAATGGCACCTAAATTATAAACCCCCTGTAGCACATTGAGATGTTGCAATGAAGAAATTGCAAGTAATACACTTTTGTTAACATCTTGTCCAAACCGCATTTCCATTTGAATATTAGAAGGCTAGAAAATAAAATTTGAAAGTTAGCCCATTTTTGGACATTTTCAAAAAAATCATCCTGTAATTATTAAACGAAATGTTTTGGAGAAAAATTGTTTTAACAAAATGTTATTATAATTGAATGTACAATTAAAAAATGTAATAATATACAGGGTGTTCCATTTAAAAAAACGAAGTTGGGGTCTACTTCCGGTGCAACCGGAAGTCGTAGAAACTTGAAAATATTTTAACTAAAGAGATCTTATACTATTTAGACTATAAACCAATTTTTTGAAAAAAATATTAATTACATCGTTTAAAACCTCTAACCAACCGTTTCGGTGAATATCCCTGTATTGTTATGTAGGTTGTATGTTGTTTTTGGAAACGCTTTTTAATAGATGATTATCTCCAAATTAACAGAAAAATTGAGCGAATTGTCTGAAGTGGAAACAAAATTGCTTACATAAAACTGATACATATAGTATAAACAGTTCCCCAGAACAAAGACACCTCATTAAAATTTTATAGTATTAAGTTACACAATCGATTTCTATAAAACATGGAACTACTATGTTCTGTGTCCGTTCGATTGCTTCTTCATTGGAACTATTAATAATATAGAAGCTCTATTCTTTTATGCCGTTTTACAAAATTACGAGATCAACATAGATAATAAAGTAAATGCGTACAAAATATAATTACATCTATACAAATAGTATCTATATTATGCTTCAAGTTTTATAAACGGCATTTTGGTAACGAGTTTTATTAGGCACGAGCGGAGCGAGTGTTTAATTAACGAGTTTCTAGAGAAGTTTATAAAACGAATTGCATACTATAATTCTACGACCATCACAAAAATACTCAAATTTTTGAGTCTCACTTTAAAGAACTCTGAATGCAAAACTGACAAACGTCAAACTATCAACTTGATTTATGTCAACCAAAATTTAAGCCGTGAAATTTCGAGCGTGTCTAAAGTGCCGAAAAGCTAAACTTGATGATGAGTTCAAAAATTCAAAACAGAAATTTACACACATTTTTATGCACGAGCGTTTTTGAAAATAACATGAATTAGTGGAACTCTAGAAATATTGTTTGAACTAGTATTGTTTTGCACACCAATCGCTATAATTGTGTTACAGTTGGTAAACTTGTTTTATTGAAATTATATGCCATCCCTTTTTACAAATCAGAGTGTATAAAATAACCAACATAAATCTAAAATAAGAAGACCTATTTATTAAGTTTTAATTAGTTTGCCTTTTCTATTATTACATCATGTAACCTGGATGTTTCATTATAAAGAAACAAAACATTATATGATTTATGTTTTGTAATTTTGCTTCCTGTAATACTTGTTTATATGGTTTCAAATACTTTTTCTTTCATTTTAACAGTGTACAAAAGAAGCGTTTTTATTGAGATTCCCAATCCGTCCTTTTTTCATTTATTTGTTTGCTCGGAATAACACCAAGGAGTATTTCATTCATATACGTTGTTGAATGTGTTTATTAATAAATGAGTTCTTTGCAAATAACTTTTCGAAATATTTCTGCAGTGATGGAGTTATTTATAAGTGCAGTGGAGCAAATTTATGAATCTCCTTTTCAAATTTCAAGGTGCATTCCTGCTTACCTTCTTTTGTCAGATACCTTTTTAAATTGCCTATCCTTCACTATAGAATCTACCTACATAACAACAACGAAATTATTCAATTCAAAAATCAAGTTGGACACGCGTAATAAGAGAGATATAACATCTTGAAATGGGCGCTAATGCGCATGCCCGATTCTCATTCGAGTACCAGCGAGCACATGCGCACAACGATCGGTCCTCTGATTGGGCGAGTGAGAAAATGCTATCGCCTGCACCGTAATGTTTGCGCTCCTTTTTTATTAATTCTAGCAAATATTAGTATTACGTACAGAATGTTCCAAAAATACTGCGAAAAATTTCAGGGGGTGATTGCTGAGATTATTCTAAGAATAAAAGTTCATATAAATATGGGGCCGAAAATCCTTCGAAAACCCGTCGAGTTATAGCCCCTTAAATTTGGGACCCTGAAGAAGGTTTTTATTTATTATCCCCGAAACTGTTCAAGGTAAAATGATAAAATTCACCACATCCACTAATGTTTTCATGCTCAATAAGATAGAGTGTAAATCATTTTGAAATTTTCACCAGAGGCGGATCAAATCTGGGCGGTGGAAAAAAAAAAGCATTTTCGGACCTATGTTCATATAAACTTTTTTTCTTAGAATGATCTCAGGAATCACCCCCTCAAATTTTTCGCAGTATTTTTTGAACACTCTGTATATTATGCATAAATAGCTATTATGATGCCATTTTTATACATAAATAGAGGACATCTTTTATAATACTAATCTACTTTTTAACAGAAAATTATTACTCCTTTTTGCATATAATTTTTTTAAAACTATAATTCAAGTACTGGCTGAATTAAGCTAGCAATCAATCGAAACTAAATTGAAATCGTTTCCGGGTGAACCACAGTTTTTATAGGAACAACGATTTTGTAAATGTTGCTTTGATGTTTTCTCTATTTTTTTATTCTTTGTTGGTCGCTTCTTCCATCGTTACCGTTGTTCAACTTGTTTTGTAGGTATTTTGTCACATCTATTTCATTATTGTATTGTATTACTATTGACACTCTCGAATATCTTTTGCATCAGTTTGGTGGAAATAAATGTTATTTATTTCAAATTATTTTAAACTACGCTAACTTTCTTACTACAAATTAGTGGATCAAATGGTTTTACAGTTATTACATTATTTCCCACAAATTGACGAAATAATATTTAACAAAACAAAAAAAGTGTGTATTAAACGATTTGGATGTATTTTTTAGTAGATAAAATGTCCTAGTGCAATTTCTTTTTTTTTTATATAAAAAAAATAAGTGTCAGCCTACAAAAAAGTAAAAAAATGTAAATGTTACAGTAATAAACGAACTATGCAGAGTTTCTAAGTTATACAGATTATAACACGAAGTACTAGACATAGCAATTTCCACGTATCATGTTTAATAGTGGCATACACAGCCTGTATGGTGTAAATGCAATATTTTACACTTAGTTTCTGCTTTAGGTATATCTAAAATAATTGTTCATATATTGTAGATGCCTAATTTTTATTCCTTTCTCGTTATTCCACCTCCTAAATATATAATTAGTCAAGTGATTTGACAGTAGAATCGTAATAAAATGTAACTCACTGTTAACAAGATTTCCTTAATTTAGAAATAATATAGAAAGTTAACGAATATAAGAGGTTGTGAGCTTTTGCAGCGAGTATTCTCTGCCACCGCCACTTAGAAACTCGAACTGTAAATTGGCTGATACAATTATACAGATGTCGGTGTGTTTCCATTTGTAAGTTAAAGCACGCGTCTTGCACAGCTGCATTTTGAAAACAGAACAAATTTACCTACAGTTTTTCTCCGAAAATTCACAAACAAATTTCGACAGTCGTACATCTTGCGCGACGTTTTTATTAAATACACAACCTGTAAAACTGGTCACCGTGTTTTAAGATTAACGTTCGCTACGATATTGTAGATTCAAGTGTTACTCTATCGAGAAAAGCTCAATCACTCTACTTTCGATCAATGTCGACCTTTCCTTTCTACGGGTATATAAAAACAAGGACAACGTTTAGGCTTTTAGTAACGATATATGCTTATGCATCAAAGGGTATATTATATTTATTTTTAAACTGTCGCTGTTAAAATTAGATAAAAAGGGGGCGCGAATTAAACTGTAGGAATCTGAAATTTATTAATAGCTTCATGAACTTTTAAATAAATGTCACATTTTAACCAATTAACGCTTACTAATTATTAGATTAGTATTGAACGATTATAGTATTACTCTTACTTTGGAGTTAAATAGTTTTTATACTACATACTTGACAAGATCGAGAATGTTAAATTTTGAGCTTAAATTGATACTATATTTCAACTCCAAATTTCAAGTCTCCCGTAAAAACACTTCATTAAAAAGTTTGAGTTTTCCATTAGAAAATTAATATATTATTTATAACGACATCAAAGCAAAATCTTAATCTCCTCACAACTAATAATATCATACATTATCTTGAAGTTATTATTATTTTATAACAAAGAGTACAATAGATATAAAAAAATATAACTCATTTTATATAAATCTGCACTAACGTTCATAAATTTCTAAATTATATAGCATAAGTAACAAATTGTTGAGTGTCTCGATAAAAAATCTATAACATTTTTATATTTATAACCTTTCATAAAAACATTTCGTATGCGCTACTAAAATTTCCTTTTTAGGTCCATTTCCTCTGCAATATTCACCCTACACGAAATAAAATACATGCTTAGATCCTGTCACAGTAAATTTACGTAACACACCTTTTAGATTTACTAAATAATTTTCAATTTATTTGGCAGCAGTTTCCCAAGAGGAATACACCTATTTCAAAATGTTTTGTGGAAAGTTTGTTGCATGCAATATTTTTTTATGATAAAATCAATGACGCATTTCTATTCCAAATGTGATGATTTATAGAAATGTATTTTTCTCTGCATTTTCAATTTTCCTATACACAAAAAATACAAATAGTGCCATTTTCCGCATAACCCACTTTTGTGGGGTATACATCATATAATAATAACTTTATTGATTTAGCAGGAACAATGTTAGTAACAACTGAATATTCCTGAAAGCAATAATTAAAGTTACATGAATCGTTCAAAAATTTCATTGTTTGGACCTGTCAATAAACAAAGTTGCAATCTCGTCATAACAAAATACAACATAACAGAAGATAATTTATATAATTATAAACACATTAAATAAATGCCCTGTTATTACGGTCTTTTCGAGTAAAGAAATTACTATTTATTGATGTACAATGCAAGGCTCACGTTGATTAACCAGCATTATTTTCAGTAGACATGTGCGTCGTATTATCTACGTTTTGAAGGGGAGAGTGCCACGTGTATCAAAACTGAAAATATTTCTATCATAATAGCAAAACTCACTAGGTAATTCAAAATAAAATTGCTTGTTGTATGGTAAAGTTGTCTGTCAGACTCGACAACTAGACCAATAAAAATAAAATACCGTGTTGTTTACATTTTTTCGCATTGTTAGTAAAGGCAGCATACGATAAAGACTTTATCGCACGTTGTGACAATAAGGTGCAACTTTTAACTTTACCAAACTCTACAGAAGCCTAATGAAAAATACAACAATTTGTAATTAATAAAAGTTCTCGGTTTACTTTATATAAAAGTGTTTGTAAAGCTGGATTCCTTAAACGATTGTCTGAGTAAGACAAAACGTAGGTCAACATACCTTACTAGTCCTACTACTTATATTATCGTGTTTCTATGTAGATGTAAAGCACCTGAGGGAGGGAAACTATCGAATATTCATAGATAAGTACTACGACCTTACAAGAGGATCTGAACTACCGTAACACTATTAAAATCTGAATTGTATGAGGATTCAGCGAGAATCAACCCGCCTCTTAAAGAAATGTCCTTTCAAGCGGAATAAATCAATGCAGGTTGTTCAAACATGACAATACATTTCTTATACAACCTTTTTAGGGATGGCGCAATTTCTTCATCCTCACTGTCACTACATGATAAACACATATGATAAACTCATAATATGGATTTTATTTAATGTACAAAAAAATTTTTAAGTCAGCAAATCAGTTTGAGGTTTTTGAGATAATCGATGTGTTGTATTGCTGAAAATGCTAAATTATTCAAACCACAACTCGATTTTTATTAATTAAATATGTATAAGCAAAAGAAATTAGTAGATAATATTTACAAATAAATCTGCGACAGTACGTGGAAAGGGATTCGTACTTTGGAAGCGTTGGAAATGAATTATTATCAAAATTTAATCATCATGTATGAGGCGCCGTTTGTGTCTTTATTATTTGATTGCATATATAAAATATTTTGGAGAAAAAACAATATATATATATGAAAAAGTCACGATTTTGCACTTATATAATATTTTTTGTTCAATATCATATATATAAAATCTTAAAGTTTTATATAAATGTACTATCCGAAAATAATAATATATATGAGCATTTGAAATATTTTATATATGCGCTTTCATTCGTGACATTTTTATATAGAACTTCGAGTTAGATGAGTCTGCGAGAGATGGCGCTACTGGAGACATTTTACTTGGGAATACAGAGTTACCAACACGCTATCAGATTTGTATTATGAATTGTGTAGTCGCATTAAAATCGACAAAATACTATTATTACGTCATTGAGCACTTTCTAAGTACTGTACACCTTTTTATTTATTTATTTGTGCCGTTCAGTAAGTATTTTACGTTTTGGAAATTTATTTGGTTTTGTGGCAACATTGATTGTAAACCTACAAAATAAAAAGTCCCTAAAGTTGGTGTTGGTGTAGTGATTCGAATTTGGGAATTTGTATGTACCTAACCCTTTTTAACGGTAAGTTATTATTCAGAATATTGTGTTGTCAATTTATCGATTAATTAGTAATCAACAGATCACACAAATAATCCTGTATTCCCAAGTAAAATGTCTCCAGTAGCGCCATCTCTCGCAGACTCATCTAACTCGAAGTTCTATATAAAAATGTCACCACGAATGAAAGCGCATATATAAAATATTTCAAATGCTCATATACATATATTATTATTTTCGGATAGTACATTTGTATAAAACTTTAAGATTTTATATATATAATATTCAACAAAAAATATTATATAAGTGCAAAATCGTGACTTTTTCATATATATATATTGTTTTTTCTCTAAAATATTTTATATATGCAATCAAATAATAAAGACACAAACGACGCCTCATAATCATGTACATATCACTTTTCCTATTAGAAAATTTTTCTAATTTGCAATCTTAAACACTAGATTATAAATGAAAACTTTACATTTTTGTATTGTTTTTTATGAGGAAGAGTAGGACCCCATCATAAAAGGTGAGTTAAACCAAGAAGTGAATGAGGTGGGAATGCTTCAGTATGCGCAGGCATAAACAACTGGGCTCATCGTTTTGTTTGTTCACTCATAATTTTTACTTTCTTATACGAAGTAATTTCATATTTAAGAGTTTGAACAAATTTGTGGGTGCCACATTAAATGTTTTTCATCTAGCACCAACACAAGTGACACTTACCTGAAGACATTTTTAGGTTTTTTAGGAATATCTTGAAAAATAAACAATGTACGAGATTTTTGTATTCCTTAACATTGATTTAGAATTGAATTTTTGAACAAATTTTGTTTAAACCGTCAAAAAAATTTCAAAAAAACTAGATATTCTTAAAACACATATTTCTCATAGCACCCATTGATCGTTTAATCCGACGGTCTAGGTAGATAGAAGTGAGTAATAGGTCAAAAATCTAAAATAAAACACATTTTTATTGTAAAATTCGGTTATAATGAGTGGGACAAGGACAGATTTATGCGTATTGTAATAAGTGCGACAGAGACTTTTTGAAAATTGCTGGAAACCCTCAAAATTTTTACAAGAAATTTAATTTAATTTCTTTAGGAAAAGTAATTGTGATACTATCCGTATAAGAAAGTTATGTGTTGGACACTTCAGATATTTTTTCAAGTAAGAACACTTCATCATCTTCACTAGACGTTTTTCTAAGTTAGTATTAAATTATTGCAAAATAGTATATCACGTTTTAACTCGCCATATATTATAATTTTAGAAAATTTGTATGAGGAAATAGTGTTTTTCTCACAGCGACTTTTTAGGTGAGTAAAAATACTATTAATAGAAAATACACAACAATTTGTTGTCTAATACTCGTACAATTTATTGATTGAATGAATTATATTAATATCCCAAACAACTAAATTTCATTTAAGAAACAAGCCAAACACTAAAGTCAAAGAAAGCTTCATTTGATAAAAGGCCGGAGATGCTCCGAATAAATTTTAAGGTTTAGGCAAATTACAGCAAACTCATTGAAATGCATAATATGCTCTAACATACTTGACATCCTAATGTATTTACGTATATTATTACATTTATCATATTACTCCTAAAGTTAATGAACATTTACGTATACATATATCCTGAAATACCAACTACATTAATCAACAACCCAATCGCAATTCAGCATAAATGTTTTAATTAAATACTAGGTACATTTGTAATAGTTTTTTCTGGCGGAATATACGTGCTGCGATTTGGCTTTTGATTTCGGTATCAATGAAAACTTTAATAACATGCAGAATTTAATTGTTCTTTTATATGTCTGCTGCCTATTCATTCTATAAAATTCGTTTAAATATATGCTACATGCTAAAACGGTATGTACATGAAACAATTATAAAACCTAAGTGAAATATGAGTGGGTGGTGAAACTTTTTGTCGTTTGCGAGTTTCTGGAAAATTTCAATGCATTATAATGGGAAATATAAATGAGAATTTTGAAATTACATTATGTAAACCGTAATTGAACTGTGGGGCGATATTCTAATATTGAATTATTTAGCTCAATATTAAGTCGTTTTGTAGAACCATTTCAGTGACTGGAATAAAAAATGTCGCTCATATTTTTTCAGTAATGGTAAAATTAATAATAATAATTGTGGTTGAACAAAGATGATGTATTTCAAAAAATTATTAGTTATTGATTGTTTAAGTTAATAAAAAATATAAAGACGGATATGTAGATATTGGGGTCAATATTTTAACACAAAAGAATCTTTGGTGAAGGATTAGCTGTACTGAGACGTTATCTAAACTGAAATTACATACCACGATACGAGAACGAGTTGAAGTCATGGTCTTGGTGTAAGGTAAAACTCTCCCTCGATAACGTACTAAGTATACATATAACAGCCTACAACCATCTTAATTATTCGACAACCTTCTCCCCATTAAAGCTAACTTTTTCACAATTTTTTGTGTGTTAATACTGCTGAGTGTTAAGCCATATGGTTTTCTCATAGAGTTAAAGTAGCAGATAAATAAGGTTTTTATGGTACGTCGGAAATTGGTACAAATAATGGTTTTTGAGGTGACGATTAGGATATTATTATCATGATAGGTACAGTAAGGAGCACCTTTTCTATTCGGTCCAAATTTTGTTCAAAAACCTTAAGCAAAGCTGGTGCCACTAATACAATAAATAGATACTAATTAGGCAGTTTAATAATGAATAATTTATTATATCAAATATGTTCCATTTAAAATTTAAAAAAATTCTAATGAAATGACTGAAAAATGAGTAAAAACTCAGACGTAAATTACTGAGCACCACTAACGGGTTGGTTTTAAGAAATTCTAGTTTTTTTTCTAATCTATTAATGTATATTGATGTACAGGGCATTAAAGAAAATAAATTATTTTAAATAATTTGCTATAAATCAATAACAAAAAAAGTTAGTCTACTGAAATTTTGCATAGATCTTTTTTTTTGTATTCTCTTATTAATAGTGGTTGCAAATATTTTATTTAGAACACAGAGGCGTGCGTACGGGTTTCTTCAAAAACATTTTATTGAATAAAACGTACACCACTGGTTTTTTTTTGCAGCACCAATATGCAGAGAGTAATTTCCATTCAATTTAGAAACTTTTTTGTATCTTATAATTTCTTGATAACTTAACTTTTTTTTTCTTATTTATTAAAGAGGTTCTTCCCTATTAGATTTCCGAAAAAAGCATCAGTACAAAGTTGTAGAGAAAAATATTTCCTACAACTTTCCTTTTAATATTTTTTTGATATTGTCAATATTTAAAAAGATATTCAACAAATAAGTTGCAAATTTTAGGGAAATTTTTCTCTAGTTAGGGACCACTTACTAATACTACTTACTACTCTTTCCCCAAAATGTTCAACTTATTTGTTGAATAACTTTTTAAATATCGACAATATCAAAAAAAGTGTAAAAGATAAGTTGTAGGAAATATTTTTCTTTACAACTTTGTACTGACTCTTTTTTTCGAAAATTTAATAGGAAAAAAATTATTCAATAAACAAAAAAATCCAACCCTTAATTGAGGGCTGGTGAAGGAAGGGCAGGGTCTACGAATACACAAACTCAGTTTTAAACTTTCAGGGTGACCCTCTAGAAGATTCTACAAAAATTGGCTATAGGGTAAAAAAAGTTTATTTGAATCCTTTTTTTCTCCCTTATTTACTGTACTATTAGGTTATTTTGAGTTAAGTTATCAAAAAATTATAAGATACGAAAAAGTTTCTAAATTGATTGGAAAATACTCTCTGCATATTGGTGCTGCAAAAAAAACAGTGGCGTACGTTTTATTCAATAAAATGTTTTTGAAGAAACCCGTACGCACGTCTCTAAGCAAAATAATTGCAACCACTATTAATAAGAAAATACAAAAAAAAAGATCTATGCAAAATTTCAGAAGGCTAACTTTTTTGTTATTGATTTATAGCAAATTATTTAAAATAATTTATTTTCTTTAAAGGCCTGTACGTCAAGAAGGAAGCAACATTCGACCTTAGTTTATTAGACAAACCACCTTTAATTTTCGCTAAACTATCGACTGGTGAAATCCTGACGATATAAACTGGGACACCCTGTATATTTAATGTAAAATTTCAATTTAGAATAAAAATAATCTTTAATTCGACATCTATATTGAGACTACTTACCTATTAATAAACGGCGATATCAAGACGAAACGAGGTTGTCTCTTTAATCATTTAGATTTAGTCCATATTCTATACGCTAGCTAGGAGTTTTATGCACTTTCATGTCGATAAAAACCTTCTATAAAACTTTTGAAGTTTTAATTAAAGCGTTAATGACCTAATCTTTCTGTGATACGATTTTTTTAGGTTTTCGCCTTGACGCTTAACCTAACAATTTCATGGAAAAAATGTAAAAAATATTACATAATACATTTGAAATATTTATATGTAATAATATTTAATACTGAGGAAACATTTTACATTGATAAGTAAATTCAGATCTGGAAAAATATTTCAATTAACACAGATCGCTATAAAATATACAAGATTTGAAGCTTCATAAAAAGAATCCGTAAACCGGGCCATCCACAGTGGATATACAGTGAGTTATCCTTTGGGGATCTATATTTCTTATTGTGGATATTGAAGTACTGTAAGACAATCCTAGATTTACCCTGACAGGAAAGCCTATCCAATAAAAGGACTTTTTGCACATCATATGAATTTATCACCGCAACTATGCGTAAATAAGAAGTTCCGTCATACATATATTTCTGTATTAGGTACAGAATCAAGAGGCCATATTGTAGGATATATTCCAAACAGGCTGCATTTTTCAGTAATTATCGTCATAAGTACAATAGAATTATTTTATTATAAACGTGCGCGTCACATTTTCTCTCCATTTCTCTTCCATAAAGACTATCTTCAGTAGTGAGGCGCAGTGTGAGTCTACTGAAAATAAACCTGGCATGCAAAAGAAAATATTTCATTATCTAAATTTCATTACAAATTAAGACTTGCTAAGGTACTGGAATAAAAAGGTGCCAGCCCTTCATTCAACGTAGTTGTTTGAAATGTTGACAATATTTAAAATTAAATACATATTTCGATTGTATCAAAAGTTCAAACTGAACATTCCATATCTACGAAATATTTGAATATTTTTGTTCGGAGGAATTTTAATAATTTTGTTTATGCCAAAATACAAGTCAAATACGCAACTGGTAATAATAGTAAATAATAATCGTGATAACAAATTTTATAGGACGTGCAACTGTTGAGGTTTCTAATCTCTGCTAAAATACTCCATTAGAAGGGTACCTCATCGAACTTTACGTCTGAAACAGGGGATAAACGACAATATACGTATGTTCATTTCAGCTAATAAAACTCCGGATATAAAACCCTGCTGCGCCCTGGAATTCTGTGGGCCGTAAATGACAAAGTCCATTTCAAAGTCGGATTTCATCAACGTGGAAAATGAAAATTGTGGATATATTTATTAAAAAAATGTGTACAGTGGGTATATTCGTTTGGTGCTTTGTAAACAGGTTAAAATTCTCATTAAGGTCAGGCTCATTTTGGTAGATAATATTAAATAATGGTAAAAAAATATATGACTCATAGGTAGAAACCTCCCTTTGGTAACGTTACTTGTTTATTAAAAACGATGATGTCCTGCTTTAAATCATTTGATCGCATAGGATACATTTTCAGTTTACTAAAACTAATATACCGTAATTATAAAAATTAATTGAACGGAATAATGTGTTCGATAATTCGGACACATCTTTTGCGGGAATAATACTCCAGATAGTTTAACTTTTTGACATCGCTCACTTCTAATGTAAAAAATTTGAGAATTGTGGTCAAAATAATTTTGCAGAAAAAGATTTTCAGAATTTTTATTTTATTGGTGGATTAGAATTATAAAAGCAGCCACCTATATCAAAGCTATTTTAATTTAATTAACATCCTTTAATTTGTTTTTAACTGGCAATGTGAATAATAGCGTTTAATACAAATCTATTAATAATTTTGGGGGATTTCACGAATTTATTTTTACAACAGTAACCACACCAGTCTGTGCATTTAACTGAAAATTGAAATACCTATTCGTTCAATTCAAATGCTTTTGATAAAGTGCGGGTATATTAAACAAATTAGTTGAACTGTAATAACATAAACCAAGCGCATATGTGCACTTTGCACCAATTTCAGTCTACAAACTATTCATCATATTTTATCTTGTAATTTCCAATGTATAATTAACATGGAAAAACCACAAACCTAATTAGACCTGTCTTATTATTAATTAAAATATGTAAAAACGTTGCAAATTAAAAATATTTTTTTATTATACTTATCTGAAAACACCTTGTTTTCATCTGTTTTTGCAATGACGTAAAGGTGACGTTTTCAGAACAGCGCACGGAAAACTTTTCCCGATCTCCTATTCTTTCTTCCGTGCACTAAATATGACAGAAACTAAAGCATCGCCGATAATAAACAAGTCGTTGCTATGGAAATGTTAATCGTGTTTGCCTACTATTTTTACGATATATTATGATTACTTTGAAAATAAAATGTCCTAAAATTACTTCTAATCCTTTTTTTTGGGTTGTTTTTAGATAAGTATAATAAAAAATATCGTTCATTACACGTCCAGAAATGGATTTTTCGTGCTTGCATGACTTCCCGTGTTCGGCTTCGCCTCCCACGAGAATTTGTCACGCGCGCACGAAAAAATCCTTATTTCCAGACTGGTAATGAAATATACTAATGTACGACTGCATTATAAAGTATTGTTTATGACGTGCTTTTGCGTGCGTAAAGTGGCTCTTTATACACTAGTGTATAATGGCACTTTATTTTACTATTATTGTAAAATATCAATATATCGGCTGTCAATGTCATAAGCTCGCTCTGCCATGAAACAGACTCGTCAATAAAGTCATAGATTATATACTTGTTGCATAAACTACTATTACTTCATTTTTTATATAAAATCGAACTAACATGGCAAGATAATTTTATTACTGAATCGAACTACATAACACCAAAACCTAAAATGTCGAAAGTTGTCCCTTCAACCGGAAAGGTATATCAACCGTTCTTGAGGTACAGCAGGAGTTTTCAACAAGGATGTTTGTTGCCTGAAAAAAATTACTTGCATTTTGATCTAAAAGACCAAATAAGAGTTTAATCCGATTTGGGATTGTTTCTTCTTCATGATAACACACTGATTGATGAAAAACACCAATTCCTTTATTTTTCAAGTGCTAATTTGGTTTCCAAAATTTTTACATATTATACAAATTTGTTAATAAAGAATATATCTAATTATGGTTATATAATATTGTAGGTAACGATATAAAGTAAAATTTAAGTAGAAAATCTAGTATTTAAGAACATTGAATAAATTTAACAAATTAAATTTTAATAGATTCCATATAAAGAATAATTTCAAGAGAAAATCCTAATTTATATCAGAAATTAGCATTCCTAGTGTAGCTAATAAGTAACAGTTACGAAAAAAACTTAAAAAATTTCTTTCTCAAACTGTTTTTGTTCCGAAAGGTGGAATAGATTGAGCTTTCATTTCTTTGTTATAATATAATTGAATAAAACTGAACTTTGTGAAAGGAACTTTCAATCAAGCTGGCTATTGTCTTTAAAGTTAAAGTTCCTATATTAATTTCCTCCTGCTTTTAATTTATATTTCCCGCTGTAAATATGTAGGTTTATTATAATATTCACTCCTATTCCATATAATCATTATTGTTTGCTTTCAATGGTTGGTTGCTACAAACCTACCACTCAAGACACTGGAAATATTGTGAAAACGCTGTTATGGATAGCAATGTTCATACAGAATAGGAGTGATTGTCACCAAGTCTACACCCAGTTTTAACGTTATGTTATTTTTGTTTCAGAAATACTCCCAGTTGAGTACGTTTGAAGGAGTGGGCCTGTGTATTGTAAATTTAATCGACGACATGAAAGAATATATGAGAGGAATTTTTCTAGTCATGTAAGTGCAGTAAATTTCTGTCTCGTTTTACTTTTATTAAATTTTATGCACGACTTAGGATTAAATATTTTCATATGTATAAACAGATTTAATTACTAATGAAAGCGATGGAGCGTAGACTCTTTTATTTCATTAAATGTGTAGATATGTAATCACATCCAGGCATGCCTCCACCCTACTTTTCGCCAATTAAATCGTTTGTAGTGAACTACAGGGTGTCATAAGTTATAAGATCTCACTAAAAATGGCTTTAAGGGAAAGTTGCATGACTTGTGATATGAAATAAGTTTGTGTAACTTGTACAGTTTATTCCTTTTGACAAGCACAGGTTTTCTTTTTGAACAAAGTTCCTTCTCATACCTTCTCTGTACTTAATGTAATAAAGTTTAATTCAACTTTCCTTAAGATGATTGGATGCTTTTCGGATAATATTCTTTTAAACATTGTTAGAGCTTATAACCTAGCTACTTATTGAGCTACCATGTTGTGAATGTCAGGAAATATAAAAGGGAGAAAGTTGGAAAAAATATCAATAACGATGAAATAAATAAAGCTTTTATATTATTACCTTTTTGCGTTTTAATGGAAAAGTTTAAGAAAGTTACTTCGCAATTTTAATGACAGGTTATAGGTAGCAGTATTTTATTTTATTATCGATGATTGGATCCTGAAGACGGAAAAGAATACTAAAGTGGGTAATGGATTTATTCTGAGTGTTTGATGTTTGAAATATTTGACTGGGGTACATTCCCATAAATGTCAGCTATATTTATTTACTTTTAAAATTGTCAGTTTTCGAAACATATAGAACATAAATTCAACTGTGGAAATGTAATCAGATCAGGACAAGCTGTAGGTTAGCTTATAGTATAAAAAATAATTAGAACATTAAAGTTGTAGCTCAAAATCAATAATAAACCTAGTTAAAAACTTTGTAGGTTAACAAAAGTTAGAAGGAATATAAATTGAAAATTTCTATTCACCTGCATGTATTTCACTTGAATTGATGTAATTGTAAATCTTAAACTATCTTTAAGGGCCATTGGTTCAACTACAGTCAATAAATTTCAAGTTGCAAGGCAGTTCGCATTCTATGCGGTTCATAAAATGCATTTACCCTTTTCTTCGAAGCTTTACTTGATACAGTTGAAAACAGAAAAACCTTATGGTTTCCTTTATATACCTTCTTAACTATTTTTGTTGCTCATTTTTTCTTTATTTTTTCATTACTAAGAGCTAACTTTGAATTGGAAAATTTAGCAAATGTGACATTAAGCGTGTTTGGATGGCGAAATATTATTTGTAGTAATAAAGTAATGGATATATAAGGTTTCTCCACATTATATAAGATCTTTCAATAGGTACACCACATATTTATACTTTCTTTACATTTTTTTTATTATATCAGGGAATAAAAGAAAATCAATGCTTAGAAGATAAAACATACCTACCGAAGAATATTTTTTTCTATATTTTGGTAACACTGAATACATAGATTGACAATAGTGCTGACTTTGATAAAACCATTGTAAATACAAAATATCCTATTCCAATTCATTGTTATTGAAAAAATTAAGAGCTATCTAGTTTCTATCAAGAAACTAATAAAAAAATATCTGATGTGTCCAACACATAACTTTCTTATACGGATAGTACCACAATTACTTTTCCTAAAGAAATTAAGTTAAATTTCTTGTAAAAATCGTGTTTCAATTTTGAGCGTTTCCAGCAATTTTCAAATAATTTTCGGAAGTTTCTCTCGCACTTATTGCAATACGCATAAATCTGTCCTTGTCCCACTCATTATAACCGAATTTTAGGACAAAAATAGTTTTATTTCTTTTTTTGACGGAATTTCAAAAAAAAGTTCAAACAAAATTTGTTCAAAATTCAATTCTAAATCAATGTTAAGGAATGAGAAAATCTCGTAAATCGTTTATTTTTCAAGATATTCCTAAAAAACCTAAAAATGTCTTCAGGTTAGTGCCACTTGTGTTGGTGTTAGATGAAAAAGATTTAATGTGGCACCCACAATTTTGTTCAAACTCTTAAATATGAAATTTGAATCATATCCGATAAGTCGTTTTTGAGTTATCGGGGATACAGACAGACATCGCCATGATGTCTGTCTGTCTGTCTGTATCCACCATAAGTCATGAGTGGGACAAGGACAGATTTATGCGCATTGCAATAAGTGCGAGAGAGACTTCCGAAAATTATTTGAAAATTGCTGGAAACGCTCAAAATTGAAACACGATTTTTACAAGCAATTTAACTTAATTTCTTTAGGAAAAGTAATTGTGGTACTATCCGTAGGTATAAGAAAGTCATGTGTTGGACACATCAGACATTTAGTTTACCATTAAGAATAATTGTACTTTTGTCACATTATTACATCTGGAGACGTTTTTAAAATTAGTACGATTGCTTTAAATGTATAAATAAGAATAATGAATAAATCATATAATGAGTCACAACCGATTAAGTTTTTGTTCACAGAGAGAATAATATACTTACATTTGAATATAAATCGGTGTAACTTATTTCAAATTCAATTTCCGAAACTGTGCTTTATAGTATTTTATGATTTATATTATTGTGTATTCCTTTCTTCTTTCTTAAGAATTAGATTTATAAAGGAGCGTTCCAAATTACTCAAATCGATTTTGTAAAATATTGTGAAAAATTATAGAAATAAACGGAAGTACAGCAGTTTTTCTGTTCATATCCAAAGTGTTTTAGCATTTTTCATCTATGATCTAAGTTTCAGAAATTGTGATTATAACACTTTCTTATTGTGCTTATTAGAAAATACAAGTTTTAATTTAGTTATTTTATAAAGAAAGTATAAATTTTATTTCGGACCATCATCCTTCACCTTAATTGTCTAAGTATAAACAACAGCAGGTAGTGCACGTGTCACTAATCAACATCAACATGTGAGTTGTCGTTCTTTCAGTTTCAGTATCAATCGCAGCTGTTTATCGCGTCATCAGCATCAATTTTTCATATGAATAACAACATTTAGGTTTAATTCGGCATCTTAATTAAAAGTCGAAGATATTTTGAGAGGCAGTTTTATTGCAAATTAGCCGAATGATCATTTAATGAAATAATTCAGAAGTTTATAGCAACGACGGCGACTTGTGATTCTTCTTGCCTACATGTAGGGAATTTTTCGATGCTTACAAACCATTGGGATTTTAGAAACTAAAATGGATATAAACTAAACAAAATTTTATTTGTAAAAGGAATCTGTCATCAAAACTGTGAAATCTGTTTTCATTCCTAAATTAGCCTGAAAAGGTGAAAAAATAATATTTAATTTTCTCTATAGTTCGGTATTTCATAACCTATTTTATACCTCTGTTGTTTTAGAGCTAGTAATCTTTTTCTTTCTTGTCACTTCCTTTCATTCTGTCCTGCTGCTGTTTTTCTATGACATCATATCAAATGCAGTTCAGCGTAAAGCCTCCTTGCAACTTATAGCTAGTATTCCTCATCTAGGATTCGTATCATTTTCCTGCTCTAATGGGTTCACATTTAAAATAAATTCAGTAAAAAATATAAACATACGTATTTTCCCCTCTTATAACAATTATGAATTTCTAACCTAGGCTTAATTAATTATTATACACATTTACGGAACAACGTAGTTCTCAAGCTTATAGAGAGTTTTTTCCAATGAAAAATTATAAAATATTCTATATAGTTAAAATTTTTATACAGCTGTATTATTGAACTATCAAGTATATTTTATTTTGTGATATTTAATAATCGTATCTAAGCACTTCAATATTGAGACGATTTCCCCTTTTCTCATCTATAATAAAAAACGAACAAAAGCGGTTTCCGTTCTACAAATAGACTGTAAAAAATCTATAGAATCTTCTACTAAAAAAGTAACCAATTAGTAAATCCCGCTTGATTGTTAAATAAATCTAAGCGCGATAAATCTCAGTGAACTGGCTGTAAAAAGATTTATGCAAGGATAATACAGCTTTATATTTTACTGCCTTTTTGTTAGTTTAATATCAGCTTAACAGCTCGTAACATTTCTAATTGCTATTTATATTAAAAAATATCTAACTTCTGGAGGTACATACTAAACAAACATAATTGATATTTTATGTAATAAAATATTCGTAGAAATCAAAATAAAATTAAAATTACTGAGCGCCTAATAAAAGTAATATCTACCTATATGAGAACTTGTATGTACGAGTATCAGTTTTCAGACTGAAATGCTTTTATAAATATCTGATGTGCCCAACACATGACTTTCTTATACGGATAGTATCACAGTAATTACTTTTCCTAAAGAAATTAAGTTAAATTTCTTGTAAAAATTTTGAGGGTTTCCAGCAATTTTCAAATAGTCTCTGTCGCACTTATTGCAATACGCATAAATCTGTCCTTGTCCCACTCATTACTACCAGATTTTAGGACAAATAAATAACAGAATACTTATCAAAATTCCACAGTGCGAAAACTGCTTGATATCTTTGAATTTGCTGTAGCTAAACTTTGAAGATTTATAAAATACTTCTCAGTTTTGGTCAACGTTTCACTCAAACAAACTGTACAGTGCACAATAATCCTTCTCATCAAATATTTCGATCTTTTGCCTTTGACAATTGTTTGACTAACAATCTCTTCTTCTTCTTCGTACTTGGATTGCAAAGCAATGTCAAGTTTTGGTGTTTGGCGATATAGCCACTCTCACCAGGATTGGATTAATTGGTTTTCACTTTTTAAATTTTTATAACTTTATTCGAGCTCTTCGTGTGTTTAATGCAAATAGAATCTTTAGTATAAAAACAAATAGATTTCTGTAATGTAAACAACAGCCACTCAGAGATAGATGGCAACACTATATAAATATATAAATAATTTATAATTATTAAAAAACGGCGCAAAATAAAACACTTTTGTTACTTTGTCGACACGTCTAAAAATTGAAAGAGCATTCACAAAAAATTTGGTGTCGATATCTTTAATGTAGATTTGCATGCATAATACAATTTCACGACTTTATAGTATATATTAGAAAAAATTTTAATCGAGTTGCCATGATATCCAAAACATAAAACCGTAGCCGTTGTAGCCGTCGATCTTTTCAAATAGTAATGCTACAATCGATTTCCTCAACGGTATAGATTTCTGTATGTAAACAACATGTACTTTGTAAATCAGAGATAGATGGCGCCTCTATATAAATAAAAAATTTTGACGGAATTTCAAAAAAAGTTTCAAACAAAATTTGTTCAAAATTTAATTCTAAATCAATGTTAAAGAATAAAAAAATGTCGTAAATTGTTTATTTTTCAAGATATTCCTAAAAAACTTAAAAATGTCTTCAGGTAAGTACCACTTGTGTTGGTGCTAGATGAAAAAGATTTAATGTGGCACCCACAATTTTGTTCAAACTCTTAAATATGAAATTTGAATCAAATCCGTTAAGTCGTTTTTGAGTTATCGTGGATACAGACAGACACACAGACACACTGACACACAGACAGACATCATGGCGAAAATGGTCAAAATGGATTCAGGGGCCCTCAAAACGTGTAAATCCATCAAAATCTCGAAGTAGAAAAAAATCACGATTACAATACTTCCTTATACTACGTATAAGAAAGTAAAAAGAAGACGTCTAATATAAGTGACGTTAATGTATGTTATATTGATGTATAAAGTCAGTGTACAACAGTTTGATGTAAAATAATACTGTTCTTTTGTACGATAGGAGTTATATATGTTTTTATCGCAAATAGTATACTGTGATAAAGTAACCTCGATTTAAAATTTCTTTTATAAATGCATACATCTTTGAAATCACTCTGTACGATGTATCAGGTGTCACCAATAAAATAAACTTGTAGATAAATATACTGAACTTAGACAGTTTTGGAGACACCAACAAACCGTTTTAGTTTTTAATTCAACAATCTGTTTAAGTAACATTTATTTCATACTTATTTAAATGGTACCTACTTTAGAAACAATGTTCTCAAATAGAAAGTTTCAAAATTTACAAACTAGACATAACTGGCGAATAGTGGAGATGCTAAGATATCACAATAATATAAAACATTTTGTTTTGTAAGATATTTTCTCAAGCTTTTTTGACAAATTTAAAAAATAAATTAATAAAACCTAAATCTGAAAAAAGTTAAAAAAAGCTCAAAAGAATATTTTAAGATCTAAATTTGTCGGGGCAGGACAATATAAATTTAACAATTACGTAGAGCACATTAAAACTAAGGATAATCTGCAAAGAAAAATTAAGTCTGATGGTTAGTTTCCGAGTTATAGAGTTTCCCTCATCCAAGTTACAAGCTAATTATTTTCATAACCAAGACAAAAATGAGTGAATAATTCATGCTACTATAATCTCTGGATAAAATACAATATGATTTGTTCAATTTTTTCAGAAAACCTCTAATACAAAGAAATTGAAAATGTTAAAATTTAATAAAATACCTAAATTTGAGAGAATTTTGAAGTTTGGCAACCTCTCAAGCTCCCCTTGGGATAAACTAAAATACTTTCTATTGCCATGAAAATATAAATAATGAATTTCAATTGTTGTTTCTGTTTTTTAATAAAATTGACAGTACTAAATTAGTTTGACAAGTTCTCGCATCATAAAATATTGAACGTTTCTCGTTTTTTTTTCTCGTCGAACCTATTCACATGTTCAATGCAGTGTTGCCACTTTTATTTTCACAAAAGTGGTCATATATTTGTAAAGAAAGGACTTGCAGCACTGTGGTAGAAAAATTCGTCATTCTTAAAACGTAAAGTTTATCACAGTATGCTACGAGTGCGGCAATTACTGATCACCCTGTATATTGCTATTTAGGACACAATTGAAGTCCAAGAACAGTACATGTTCTTAGTACTAAGATACTAACTAGTACTGGTCTTGGACTCACCGACTCAATTGTATTTGGAAAAAAGAAAAAATGAAATTCATTAACTAAAAATTATCAACTTAAGAAAAACTGACAATAGCATAGCAGTTCTCCAAGGATTTAACCTAGGACCCATCCTGTTTACAATTTACTTAAATCTTTGTTAGAAAATATAAAGACTATATATTCTTGCTCCTTATACTCGCCATTTCTTACAAAAATCGGTGAATTAGAAAACGGGAAAGCAACGACTAATTGGGACAACATTTGGTGTTTACTATATGCTATAATTGTAAGTTTATTCCAAGAAAATAAACTACGCCAGGAGAGTAATGATGTCTATCTTTTTTATTCTTCTTATTGTATACAAAGTACGTGAAATTAAAACGAACTAATTTAAATTAACACAAAAGAAAACTGTAACGATGAAATGAATGCTGCGACAGAACTGTTATAGTATATTGAATCTGAACTGAAGCAAACTTTTAATGAGGAAATTAACTGGAGCTGTTTGGATATTTGTCTTTTTTTAAATTTTTTAAATTAATTGGAATTTAAATCAAATTCGATCTTGCAATTATCAGTAATATTAGTTGTTTTCTAGTTCACATTGATTATAAATTTAATTTCTGAATAAGTTCCAAATTATATTTGGTACCAAATGCTGCAGTTGAGGGTTGCTGAAGTAAAAAAGGTTCTAAAATTAACTATTATACCTATCTACATAAAATTCATAAAAACATATATTATTATTCTCCAAAGACATAGAAATATACTCTTTGGTTCGAATGAAAATTTTACTCACATTTATGGCCATTCACAGAGCTGAATTAAGATTACCGACCTAATATTAACTTATAATATTACATACATAAAATATACAGAGGTTGATGGATTGGAAAAGACAGCGGTGCGGTAACATCAGGCGGTGAGGTGACTTACGTTTTTAAATTTTTGGGCGGCATCTCGACACTTTACTATGACATAAAAACCATATTATAAAAAAAATCGCATTTTGGTATTCAAGTAAATTAATACATATGGTCTGAAAAAACGCTAATTTAACCAGCAACTTAAAACTAATAATAACAAATAAAAAAGAAATTGTTCTTGTTGCTAAATTTAAGTTGATTAAAGTCATCATTTCTATGGCATTACGAATCAAAATACATTTAATACAGTTTCATCCAGACATATGAACCCGGACCTAAAACTTTTATTTCTCAAAATTATAGTAAACCATATGCGCTTTTATTTTAATTATGATTATTGATTGCACTTTTTTTATAAAATATAAGCTAGTTAGTTCAATTTTTTTATCCAGTTCAGAAATAATCGGATTATATACGAATAGGTAATTTATTATATTAATTTTATGAAGCTTTAAATGTAACATGATATAGAGATTAAATCGTTTCAATAGAATTTTAAAATTTTGTAAATATTAAAAAAACCAATAAAATTTAAATAGATGTTATACGAGCCCTAACAACTAAATGTTTGGACAAAAGTAAATTTTTGAAGTATGAAAGGAGAACTGGAAATTTTACACAAATAATTAGTAAACACTTAACAATACAATAAGATAAAGCCTTAATAACAATATTATGCATGGAAGAAAATTATTTATTTGATTTAACAATATTTTAACCTTAATAATTAGCAAACTTTACAAAATAAATTTGCAACAAAATGTTGGGATATTTTTTAATTTAGGACCATTAATAAGAGGTTACGTCTTCTTTTGCTTTAGTAGCGACCTGTATTCTAATATGCATTGTATTTATCAAATTTTGATAAAATTCTGGCGTGAAATTGTCCCAAATTTCTTCTATTTTTGTCTTTAAGTCCCTAATGGTTCTTGGTGGATTATTGCGTATTATAATACGTTTAATTTTATGCCAAAAAGTTTCAATAACATTTAAGTCCGAACTGGATGAGGGCCATGAAAGCACCTTTACGTCGTTTTCACCCAGATCCAAAACTTTGATTTTTTAAAAACAGTCGTTAGAAAATTACGTCACATTTTTCAAGTGCAATTTTAAAGCTACAAGAATTGCCTAAAATCACCAAATAAAGACTTGGGGATTTTTTTGTACATAAAACCAACATCTAGCTATGTAATAAAGTAAATTTTACCAAAATCCAACCAGCGGTTCCAAAACTGTAATTATTTAAATATAGGTAGCACCCTCAAAAAACACGTTTTTTGAAAAGTGAACTGTGGAACTCGAAAAAAATGTAAAAGAAATCATATTATCATTTCAGGATTTTTTCAATATAGTACGATTATTGAGCTTTAATTTAAAGGTTTCTTAACAAAAATCCAACCAGCGGTTTCAAAACTGTGATTTTTTAAATCAGTTACTAGAAAATTGTATAATTTTTAAAAGTGCAACTTTGAAGCTCCGATAAATGCTTAAAATCATCAAATAAAAACTTGTATAACTTTTTTGCAAAAAAACCAATATCCAGCTTTGCAATAAAGTAAGTTTCATCAAAATCCGACTACTAGATCCAACGTTTTGTAAATAATAATTCTTTGTTTCTGCAATTTTCCCATCCTGCTAGGTTAAAGTGTCACAGTTTTGGAACCGAAGAGCGGATTTTACGAAATTTACATTTTTATATAACTAAATGTTGGCATTACAACAGAAAAAATCATCAATATTATGGAAGTTAATTTAGATAACTTTTGCGCGTATGGAAAAAAGAAAAAAGACAATCAAATTTATTTTTGTCCGAACATTTAGTTGTTAGAGCTCGTATAAGCATGCTCAAATAGGACGACCCAAACATGCCTTAGTCCTAAGAGTTAGAGCCCCTCTATTTCGATATATTAGAAACAAAAGTTTTAAAAAAATTGTGTTTAAAGTAAATTTTAAAATTTAACGTAACTTTTCAATCTAATATAATAATCACAGGTTCCCTATATGTATATAAATTACAAAAGAAACGGGAATGCTGACATTGACGCTAGATAGTGAAAGTCTGTATAAGTTCATACAGTAGTATTTGAAAAGAAATTGTTACCAGAAATCTTCAACTTTTCTATTTTGTTTATTACTCTTAAACTTTCCTAAGAGTAAGTGGAACAATGCAGAAGTTGTAACAGAGAAACATTTTTTTATTTTCAGCTTCTGAGTTCTGAGTGATAAAAAGAAACTTTTGTTTCCGACAAACTATCGTTTAAAATAAGTAGATTAGTACTGAAAGCGTTTTCAGCTAAATTATTAATATAAACTGCATAATCTTCTAAATGTTATTAATTTCGTTGTAACTTAAATTAATGTTACCCTGTTGAGTAATATAATATCATTTTCAACAATATTTCTCATAATACAAGTAAATAACTTGCATATTATGATGTTCCCTCTGAAATCGTTATGAATTACGTAACAAAACTACTAATGTATCGCATCTGTATACAATAATATCAATTCCGAAGATAACAGCTTATACCTTGTACACATTTTCCATTTAAATGAAGCACATCCCTCTTTACAAAGTGTCAAGTTGTATTTATTGTACTTAGTATTCTAGATAATTTTCTACATCCTCTTGTAGTTATTGTGTATGGAAATTTATGTGCATTTTAGGTACGCTGGGCCTCTAGCAACCATTTCTTACTTGTTCGTAAGGATATCCCGTGAACTAGTTCAGCACAGCACTCCTGCAGTGATACTATTTGAGACAAGGAGAAAAGAAGGACGTTCCAGGACAGACTCACATTCTACCACTACGGATTTCCGGTAAGTCTGATAAATTTTATTTTCACCAAGCAGCGTCATTCTTTGCGTCAACTAACCTATAAAGAGCTTAGCAGTAGACTAATTGAATTTCATAACGCCTGAGCAAAATTTATTTCTATTCTTGATATTTCTTCTTATTTTATAGACATATTAAAAGTATTATTAATATTAAATGTCTTTCAAATAAATTTGAATGAATTAAATTCGAATTAATTAAATTCCTTATAGTTCACATTTGACTACTGCTTTTCTTCTACAGGGTGTAAACGAGAGTACGCCAATTCTGTTTGCTTGCCTATAATTTCACCAATTAAGTAGGTATTACCAGTTACAGATAAAAAAAGTCCAAGATGCCAACATAATTGAAATAATTCCTAGATCGACATAATGTTTCGTAATCGTCAGCAAATTTTGCTAAGAGACTAAAATTTGTGAAAGTAAAAACGAGAATGCAATTTTCATTGCATCTAGAAAATTAATTGTAAAATTGTTTCCTTTTCATGACAAAACAGAATACAAGGTGTCCCAGTTTATATCGTCAGGATTTCACCAGTCGATAGTTTAGCGAAAATTAAACGTGGTTTGTCTAATAAACTATGGTCGAATGTTGCTTCCTTTTTGATGTACAGGGCATTAAAGAAAATATATTATTTTAAATAATTTGCTATAAATCAAAAACAAAAATAGTTAGTCTTCTGAAATTTTGCATAGATTTTTTTTTTGTATTCTCTTATTAATAGTAGTTGCAATTATTTTATTTAGAACACAGAGGCGTGCGTACGGGTTTCTTCAAAAACATTTTATTGAATAAAACGTACACCACTGGTTTTTTTTGCAACACCAATATGCAGAGAGTATTTTCCATTCAATTTAGAAAATTTTTTGTATCTTACAATTTCTTGATAGCTTAACTTTTTTTTTCTTATTTATTAAAGAGGTTCTTCCCTATTAGATTTCCGAAAAAAGCATCAATACAAAGTTGTAGAGAAAAATATTTCCTACAACTTTCCTTTTTATATTTTTTTGATATTGTCAATATTTAAAAAGATATTCAACAAATAAGTTGCAAATTTTAGGGAAATTTTTCCCTAGTTTTAGGTACTACTTACTACTACTACTTACTACTCTTTCCCTAAAATTTTCAACTTATTTGTTGAATACCTTTTTAAATATCGACAATATCAAAAACAGTTTAAAAGATAAGTTGTAGGAAATATTTTTCTTTTCAACTTAGTACTGACTCTTTTTTTCGAAAATTTAATAGGAAAAAAGGGGTCTACGAATACACAAACTCAGTTTTAAACTTTCAGGGTGACCCGTTAGAAGATTCAACAAAAATTGGCTGTAGGGTAAAAAAAGTCTATTTGAAGTCTTTTTTTCTCCCTTATTTACTGTACTATTAGGTTATTTTGAGTTAAGTTATCAAAAAATTATAAGATACGAAGAAGTTTCTAAATTGAATGTAAAATACTCTCTGCATATTGGTGCTACAAAAAACAAGTGGCGTACGTTTTATTCAATAAAATGTTTTTGAAGAAACTCGTACACACGCCTCTGTGTTCTAAATAAAATAATTGCAACCACTATTAATAAGAGAATACAAAAAAAAATCTATGCAAAATTTCAGAAGGCTAACTTTTTTTGTTATTGATTTATAGCAAATTATTTAAAATAATGTATTTTCTCTAGTGGCCAGTACGTCAAAAAGGAAGCAACATTCGACCATAATTTATTAGACAAACCACCTTTAATTTTCGCTAAACTTTCGACTGGTGAATTCCTGACAATATAAACTGGGACACCCTGTATAGTAGATCAACATAATAACTAAATAACTCATCTGGAAATTTATTGCCAAAAGCTTACCTAATATTGACATAAATTGAATGAACAGAGAATGAGCTGGTATAATAATGGGACAGTTTTGTTTACATTGTATGTGTGTATAAAATCAAAAAGTCTTTAAGTTTCGTGTTTATGTTTATAATGTTAATAATTTCTTAAGGCTGGTTAAGAAAATTTATGAAATAAGTCAATTAATTTTCAACATAAGGGCAGGTATTCAAAAATTTATATTAGTCATTATATTATAACGATTAATAACTAAAAAGATTTTAAAAATAATCGATTTTAAGTGGACTTCAAAGGAAACTGATTCAAGGACGTAGTCAGGGCGGAGCCCGAGGGGTCAGGGCCCCGAAACTCCATAAATTCTAGAAAATTTGTGCTTTTTTATGAAATAGGCTCTTTAAAAAGATTTTTCGTTTTTTGAAACGAAGTTTTCGGTCGACGGCAAGCATATTGTGTGAGAATTCAATAACGCATCCCTACATTAACAGATTTTGAAAGTCCCGCCACTTCTAGAACAAAAACTTCTGCTACTTTACTTGTGGCAATTTCGGGTCCTTATTTTGGACAGTCCGAAGACAGCAGTAAATGCACAAACTAAGGACAAATAGTGTCCTTACCATGTACCGATAAGGACGCTATTTGTCTTTAGTTTGCGCATTTACTGCTAGAATTTAATTAAGTATATTATACGAAACCTAACTTTCGAAGTAATATTTTTGTTGTTGCTGTTCGAAATTGTAACTTTTTATTTTAACTAAATAGTTAAGAAATTAAATTATTACATCTTAAAAATTCAAGTTTTCTTATTTTTGAATAAAATGAAACAATCAAAGTTTCTGGGAATATAATATTCAAAAAACCTCAGCTTTATTCATTAAATTGTATATACGGTGTGCCCGCAAATTTGATATTGGACAGTTCAAGAAAAGGCACTTTATACATACACTAAGTTTTGGATCTAGTCGAGAGCCATTTGATTTCTTTAAGTAAAATAAATAAAAAAATTTTGCAATGAATACGGCCCTGATGAGTTGATTTCAATTATTCTAATCACTACAAGATTCTTTTCAAAAATCATTATATATAAATTTTCTGCATATATTATTAAAATCGCATATTTCCTTCATGTGTTACACGCCCATTGTCTCAATATAAATAGTCGAAACGATTTAAAGTAAAGTATCATGGCATATAAAATTTGGTTACATACATATGTATATTTACCTAAAATCCGCACTGGGAAATCGCGGATTCAGGCACACCCACAGAAAGACAGATAGACATCATTCCGACAATGGTTATAATGCATATTTATGGGCCTTCCAAGTATAAATTTGGAAAACATTCCAATTCCACAAAATTTTTCAGTATTGTGTTTGTTTGGTAAGTTCTTATTATTTTCTATGATATAAAAATATCGAGATATCTAACCGAAAGTATTCAATGTATGTAGATATAGGGAGTAGTTGGAGAAAAAAATAAAAATAAATAGGGCGATTCGTGCATAAATGTAAACACCCTATAGAAGATAATTTTATTATAAGTAGGTATGTATTTCAAAATACCTTTTTATTATTAATTAATTTTCTCGAAGGGAACCAGGTACTGTAAGGGATTCAGTAGGTACACCCTGTCATCTTGAACTAAACTGCTGGCCAATTGAAACGTACCAAGCTAATTTTTAGGTTGAATTTAAAGCCAAATATTTTGAAAAATAAAAAGATATCAACATGCGGTTTTCAGGATTTCAGAGATAATTTAATTGAGAAAATGATAGTGTTACCCGATTTTTTTACTTTGAAGTACATTACTATCTACAGGGTATGAAAGAAAGTCTTCTTTTTTTGTCAAATTTTATAACTACAGCGATTCCGCAAAAAAATTTTAATATATTTTTAATGTAGATTTTTTTAGTCCTTACTAATGGGAAAACAACCAGTTTCTCAAAATTTTGATATCCTTGTTATTTTATAAGATACCGAATTTTTGCTGAAAATTAGATTTTTTCTTTGTTTTTTGTCGTTGGGCCGTATTGTGTTTTGTGAGAACCAATCTCTGTAGTTGATTATAATATCGTATGAATGGCTTTCTTATAAAAAGTACACTTTTTGTACTTTCATTAATTTATTGGTAACCAGTGGCTTATCAAAAATCGGTACACGTTCGCTAATTGGTAAATTTTTTAATTCATTTTTTGAGGCTATTTTGTTAATGGAATAGAATGGAATTTAGTTAGTTTATGTTCACCATTGGTTTAAGTGACTTATGTCCTCGAAACGGGTTTTTCACTTTTTCAAAAATTTGCTCATATTCGTGTATACCGGGTGGCTACGAAATCGTTTTACAACCCCCAGCATTTTGTTACATTTAACTGTATTAATTTGAAATTTGGCATAGTTTGATTGTTGAAAGGAATAATCATTTTGACGTTTAAAACAATCTGATGACACTTCCGGTTTCACCGGAAGGGCCACCTGCAAACTTTCAAAAATGTTTAAAACAACCATGTATATTTTTTTCTGTAAGAATTAGATTCTACTTAAAATTACCTTTTTATCGACATATCACATGATAACATTTGCTTTCAAAATGGCAGCATAACTCTCAACTCGGAAAGCGGGAGTAATCACGAATCAACTCCAGGAACTACCACGGACCAGCAAAAACACTATATAAAAGTTTTTCATCAGAATATACAATCAGTAAGAAATAAATTGGAAGAACTTCATACTGTGCTTGAAGTGGAATGTCCTCAGTTTGTGTGCCTTTCTGAGCATTGGCTTCAGGAGGAAGAGATTCAGTGTCTACAGGTGGATGGCTATAAAGTTTTGGATTACTACTGCAGAAGTACTTATTCTCATGGTGGAGTTTGTGTTCTGGCTGCGAAGAAAATCGAGGCGGAGAGGATGGAGGTCTTGCGTCAGTTTTCTGAGGATAAAGTGTTTGAATGTGCTGGTGTTAGGTGGTGTAACAGAGATGGCAATGTAATTGTGTGTGTTGTGTATAGATCACCGACAGGCAATTTTAGTGATTTTATGTCTAAACTAAAGGGTGTTTTAGATGTTGTTATCAGCAAAAAAACTAGAAGTGACACTGTTGTTGTAGCTGGGGACTTCAATGTTAACTTCTTGGATGTAAATGATGTAAACACAGGTCAAATAATGCAAACATTTAACTCATATGGGTTGAAGACTGCCGTTGAGGGTCCCACGCGGGTAACAGCGATGTCATCAACACAGATTGATAACATTTTAACTAATGTGTCTGTAGAGGGTTCTGGTATAGTAAACACAATGCTATCAGATCATATGGGTCAATCAATTAAATTTAACACGAATGGGGTCTTTAAAAAGAAAAATGTAAAGTATGAACTGAAACGAAAATTTTCCAAGCATGCTAAAAATGTATTTTGTGAGCAGGTTGGCAAGGAAGATTGGGTAGAGGTTTATAGTGAAACAAGTACTAATAACAGTTTTGAATGCTTTATGAATGTTCTTAAGTTTCATTTTGATGTATGTTTTCCACTTAAAAGTTGTAGGACCCAACTGGAAACTGGCGAAAACAAAAGGTGGATGACTATTGGATTGAAAACTAGTAAACAAAAGTTAAAAATGTTGTATCAAATATCTAAATTGAATGCCACTCCAGAATTTAAAGAATATTATAGACTTTATAATAAAATTTTTAAAAAATTGGTTAGAAAATCAAAATGTTTATACTATAACAATTCAATACAGTCCAGTGATAATAGAAATAAAACACTGTGGTCTATCATAAATGCTGAAACAAATATAAAAACTAAGTCTAACAAAATAAATTCAGTAATGAAAAATAATATTACTTATACCAATCCTATCGATATAGCAAATATATTTAATCAAAGTTTTTTATTTGTCACAGGAGATGAACCTGCTGATACGAGCATAAATGTTGTAAATTTTGTTGCGCAGGGCTGTGGAAGTATGTTTTTGTTTGGTGTTGAAGCTGTGGAGGTGCTTAATGTGATAAATTCATTGGGAAACTCGTCGGCTTGTGGTGTGGATGGTGTTCCGGGTAGTATTTTGAAACTGATAGCTCCCATTCTAGCTCATCCTCTGGCACATATTATAAATTTAAGTTTTAAAACCGGGATCTTCCCTGATTCACTTAAAATTGCTAAAATTTCACCCATTTATAAAAAAGGAATGAAGGCGGACTGTCAGAATTATAGGCCTGTATCAGTTTTGCCGACTGTGTCAAAGGTTTTTGAAAGAATATTCCTAGCAAGGCTAACATCTTTTTTAGATAAGAACGAAATATTGAGCAATTGTCAGCACGGTTTTAGAAAGGGTAGATCTACCGAAACTGCCCTGTTTAGCCTTGTTGGGAGGATTTATGAGGGTATTGAGGAAAACCATAAGGTAATTGGAACATTCTGCGATTTGAGCAGAGCTTTTGATCTTGTGAATCATGGGCTCTTGCTTGAAAAGCTGAGGTGTTATGGTATCAGAGACTTGCCATGCAAATGGGTGGAGTCTTACTTATCTAATAGATCTCAATTAGTTGAGATCAGGACAGAGGATGCTTGTGCTAGGTCATCAATGGGAGTAATTGCCAGAGGTGTGCCACAGGGCTCAGTTTTGGGTCCTGTATTATTTACGTTATATAACAACGATCTTCCTAGAATATTAACACAGTCGAATGTATTTGTTTATGCTGATGATACCACCTACATCACGAGCTCGGGGAGTGTTCGGGAGTTAGTAGAAAAAACTAATATCGAGATTGGTAAGATGAGTTCATGGTGTACATCAAATGAGTTAGTGCTTAATAACAAAAAGACCCAGTATGTTTATTTCAGAACAAAACAAAGTGACAACGTATTCGACTTAAATATTAGAATGAATCAAAATTTATTGCAACGATCGGATAGTGTTTCAATTCTTGGAATTATTGTTGATGAAAATTTGGATTGGTCCAGACACATTAAGGGCCTGTGTTGCAAAATTAGTAAATTGGAATATTTTTAAAAAAAGTTAACTTTTACTTGCTCTGTAGATGTTTGTAAGCAGTACTATTATGCCATGATTTATTCTCGTTTAAGATATGCTATTTTAACATGGGGATGCTCACGCCAACTTCAGCCATTATTTATTCGACAGAAAAGCTGCATAAGAACGTTATTTAAATTGAAATATAGAGAATCATGTAAGGACGTTTTTCGAATTAATAATCTGTTAACTCTTCCCTGCATTTATATTTATCATGCTGCAATGTTTATAAGATATAATCAGCATGGGTACAGTATAAGTAGTGGAGCAAAATTATATAATTTAAGACAGCAAAATTTGTTAGTTAAAAGACCAAGATTAGAATTGTACAGAAGAGGCCCACTGAATACTGCACTCAGGGTATTTAATGCATTGCCGGGAACAATAAAGGAGCATAAAACCTTCAGAAATTTTAAAAATGATTTGTTCCGTTTTCTGTGTGATAAAGTATATTATTCTGTAGACGATTTTTTGGACCAATGCATTTGAGTGTTTGATGTTGGTTTATTTTGTATTGCAACTATTGTGCTAACGTATTATACATACTTGTGTTTTGTCTTTTATACTGTTTTATATGTATTGTAGGTGATATGTGTTATTTTTGACTTGGCTGTGACAATATTTGTACATTTTAAAGCTGAATAAACTATTCTATTCTATTCTATTCTATTATTATTGCAAAAACCTGTTCAACAATATTTAATTTAATAAAAAATTCGGTATCTTATAAAATAAGAGGGATATAAAATTTTTGAGAAATTGGTTTTTTCCTCATTAACCAGGGACTGAAAAAATTGACATCAAAAAAATATAAAATTTTTTTTGTGGAATTCCTGTAGGTATAAAGTTTGTGAAAAAAAAGACGACTTTCTTTCATACCCTGTAGATACTAACGTACCTCAAAGTAAAAAAATTGGGTCACACTATTGCTTTCGCAATAAGATTATCTCTTGAATCCTGAAAACCTCATGTTGATATCTTTTCTCCTTTTCAAAATATTTGACTTTAAATTCAACCTAAAAATTCGCTTGGTACATTTCAATTGGCCAGCAGTTTAGAAAAAATATTTAAAAGTCCCTCTCCAGTTCAAATAAACGCATATTTTTACATATACAAACGGAAAAAATAAATGAGAGTTTACTAGGTACTTATACACTGTATAAATTTCTATAAAAATCTATCAAACCCTATTGTTATACAGAAAATTAATCGCAACTGTCCTAGATCTGTTTTTACACATTGGATAACATTTAAAATGTGTCAAATGGGATGTACTAGGAATGACGAAATACTTTATCACCATTGTTGTAATGGTGACAGGGAGAGACCAGAGGGAGCACATGTCGCGAATCGTGTTTTGGATCTTCCCAAAGGGCAACTGACTGCAACACAAACAATGCAAACAAATAAACATTACATAAATACAATTTTCGTGAATAAAAAGAAATATCACGCCATGCCATTTCCCAATTTTCCAATATATCATATCAACTATACATTAGACGTTACATTTCGAAATTTGCAGCGGACATTTGAGGAAAATACTTCATTCCTGTGAATAAGTGTAGTGACTGAAATAAAATATATAGTTAAATTTCATACTCTACAATTCGATTTTTCCCTTAGAATCTTTGACTTGACGTTACAGTATGAAAAATGGAGGCCTAAATCTGGATCCACACCATCGCGCTTCCTGCATCTCAGATAAATGGCCAGCAATTCGGAGGGAAGACATTCACCACATACAAATTTATTTATTTTGCGGTTACTACATTCTGTCACGAAAAAATGTAATAAATGCGTGGTGTTAATGAAATTTACAACACATCGTTTATATTCATTACGAGGGTATTGTTCATATTAAAACGCAAGTTAAAAATACACGCGCACTTTTACTTATAATCTTAGCTTTGAAAACGAACAATGTGTTTTGTTAACGATTTTATTCACAAAAGTTCCTAAAAATAGACATTGCCATTCGACTAATCAATTCTTATTTGTTTTAGAAGGAAATGTTTTTGCATTCATTAATTTCCCTTTTCCATGAAAAAATAATTTAAAATAAACAAGTTAAAAGTGTTGGTATAAAGCTTTTAACTGTAATGTGGATTAGTACATATTTATATGTTGAGAGTTGGGAATTAAGCGCAGTATATCTATATAAGTACTATATCCAGCAGCCATGTGCGTCACACTGTCGTTAGCTCTACGTTCCATTCGCATATCTTGAGAGCGAGAGAGATGGAGAGACAGAAATAGTTTGGGTTTACATTGAAGAGTACCATGTCTGGTAATGGAATAAACAATGTGTATAGTTATACTCGCAGTAGGACTCTTTTAATGTTTCGTCTAATTTATCATGGTCTCGGCTACATCCTCAAGTGTAAATCTGGGCTTAACTCAAAAAGACCGCTTTCTTCTCTTATAGTAATATAATTCACCATTTCATGTCTTTGATCTGCAGGACCAATTAAATTATCCATAAAAAATACTTTGATTAAATATTCGAATTAAATATATTTTACCGAAAGGTTATCTGAATTTAATATACCTACAACCGAAAATAAAAATTCATGTATGTAGGTGTATAAACGGTTTTAAGTTTTTACGAATGCAATTTAGAAGATTTCCATTAATTAAAAATTCGATTTCGATAAAATCTAGTTTGAAATTACTTTTCGCTAACTTCCACAAAAAAGTATCTGATAATGGTTGTTCTGAAATATTGTAATCCTTTAAAAGCAGCGAATTTGCATTTTAAAATTTGTCCAGTTGGATTAATAGCATATTTTATCTTCATATTTTTTATCAGATTAATTTTTGTATTTAAATATCAAGCCAAATCGATTACCTATCTAAAAGATTGAATCGAAATGTAGAAGGAAATATTTTAAAAATTCAGTGCTTGTTCCCATTTTACTAAAAATATCGTGAGACAAATTCAATCAGACATCGAATGTTTCGATGAATTATAAATGGACTATACTCACTAACTATTTTATGTATCTTGGTAGTAATAGCTTCGCAATAAATCAGCTCTTTGTTCGTTATGTTACCAACTACATTTTTTTCCATAAATTAATACAAATTCCATTCCATCTCTGGCTAAGCAATTTTTCTGTTTCATTTCATTGTAGTAATTCTTTTTCATTATTTTTTCCAGGAGCAGCAGAGGTGATTTCGACAGAACCAGCCAATATAGCCGCGGTAGTTACCGTGATCACGAGGGCTCTCGAGCCCGATATGAAAGCCATGAACCTGAACTGGATGTATCCAAAGAAAAACGCACGCAAAAATATTTGGTTTCTATGGTAACAATGTATGCGATGTGTCTGTGTCCACTTATGATTCTCCGACTAGCTCGTCTAGCCCTTGTGGAAACTTATGAAAATAGCGACAATTTCGACTTCACCTACACGATGTTTGTATGGATAGCATTTGTGCCCACCTGTTCAACACCACTTCTGTATGCCGCCTGGCAAATGAGCAGGTTGGAAACTTTGATACTTTCTTGATTTTTTGCTGAAATGCAGACTTATACTAACTGCTTATACTTTGAAACAGACTTAGAAAGTTTTGTAATGACTTTCCAGATCCTCCATATAGTCTTTAATATTATGTATCATATGTATTCGAAACATAAAACTTTTTATTGCAGATTACGTCTACGAGCAGTGTACATTTGATGCTGGTTATTTACACATAACATGAAATACAAATTAGGTATTTTCTTGTCGTATGCGGCTCATGTCCGCCTTCCAATAATAAACTTTTAAAAACTGTCATGTTATTTAGCATACAGTTAATCAACAATAATTACCTACTAGTAGGATTATGGGCTTCTGTATGCACATAAATTTGTTGTGGTGAGTTCAAAAATGTGATACGCAGTTTTTTAAGCTTTTGCACCAATTGATTTTGGCTCGCATTCACATCAGTTACAGTAGTTACCACTTTATAATTGCTATTTGCGAATTTCATTGGAAATCAGTTAGAATTTAATAAACACCACCAGCAACAGCACCATAGGTACTCTAGAACAACTATTATTCTATAGAAGACAAAAAAGAGTTATGACTAAAGAATCGTTTTGTAAACCACTTTACGCCCATTCTGTGCTTCCTTAGTAAATAGTTTGTCCTCGTTTAACGATTTTCGTTTGTAAGTGTCACTTGAAAACCAAATTGTACGACAGTAATGTGTCTGGATCTCGCTTCTGGTTGTTTTGGGGTGAAAATGGAGGATAAAATTTCCGTCTGTGAAGTGAAAGAAAAGATTGCATGAAAGCAAGTTGAACTGTGATGTTTATAATAATTTTTTCTACCCATCAACGTATTAAAAAAAGGTTGAGTATTCCCACTTTTGTCCCTGTTGAGACCACTCAGTCACTACATTATGAGCTCCTCTTTGTAATAGCGTCGAGATCATTTTTGTGCTGTCATTTTAACATACGTTCGAAACAAACAAATAAAAATACAAGTGTGAGTGTTCCATTTTCAAATATAATAAAATTATTAAACTATAAAATAAAAGGATACTTACTAAGTACCTACTCTACATTTTATTTTATTTTAAAAATAACTATTTTGTGACATGCTCCTTTGTATTTTATTATTATTATTATTTTATTATTAATTAAATCAAGAACAATATTTTTTCCAACACACTGGAAACGTCATAAAAGGGTTGTAAAGAAGTGTTTAAGTACTTCTGTAATAACCGATAAGATATTAAATTATCGACTACCGTCCGTATTATATTACAGAATTTCTGGAGAAAAATACCGCAAGCCGATTTTCTAGGAGACGAATATTGTCGACAATCTGAAAAGACAATAATGGTTTATTAATTCCTAGTTCTCCAATATAATCCCTAGACTTGTATTTATTTATATGAAGTGTGGCTTGTTATATGGATTTACTTTGTTCTAAAACATTTCGATGAATTCGTTGCACTACAATTACAATTTCTCCATTTCACGGTAATTATTATGAATAATTGAAGACTGTTCTCAATTCTTGTAACACCAAATGGCAATTTAACTCCATATGCATTAATAATCATAAAAACTTTAAACTACCACATTTTGAGTTAGATAGTTTATTTAAATTATAATCCTATTTACTATTAAGCTTAATTAAGCTGGGGCTTATTTAAAAAATAATGATAATGAAGGCCCTGTATGATTCAATGTTTGATTTAAGTATATAACAACTCTACTATTATTTTCAAAATTCAATCGCAAGAACGGGTAAAGTTCTATGGATAAACGTACTTTTTAGTTTATAATCCACTGAAGTTTTTGCAAATTAATTTTCAACATATACTAATACGAGCCCTAAGAACTAAATGTTCGGACAAAAGTAAATTTTTGAAGTATGAACGGAGAACTGGAAATTTTACGCAAATAATTAGTAAACACCTAACAATACAATAAAATAAAGCCATAATACCAATATTATGCATGGAAGAAAGTATTTATTTGATTTAACAATATTTTAACTTTAATAATTAGCAAATTTTACAAAATGAATTGCAACTAAATGTTGGGATAATTTTTAATTTGAGACTATTAATAAGAGGTTACGTCTCCTTTTGCTTTAATAGCTGCCTGTATTCTAGCAGGCATTATATTTATCAAATTTTGTTATAATTCTGGCGTGAAACTGTCCCAAATTTCTTCTATTTTGGTCTTTAAGTCCCCAATGGTTCTTGGTGGATTATTGCGTAGAATACGTTTAATTTTATGCCAAAGAGTTTCAATGACATTTAAGTCCGGACTGGATGAGGGCCGTGAATGCACCTTTATGTCGTTTTCCCCAAGTTCCAAAACTGTGATATTTTAAAAACAGTCGTTAGAAAATTGCGTCACATTTTTCAAGTGCAATTTTAAAGCTACGAAATATGTCTAGAATCACCAAATAAAGGATTGGGGTTTTTTGTACATAAAACCAACATCCAGCTTTGCAATAAAGTAAATTTTACCAGTAAAATTGGTTCCAAAACTGTGATTATTTTAATGTAGGTAGCACCCTCAAAAAACACGTTTTTTGAAAAGTGAACTGTGGAACTCGAAAAAAATGCAAAAAAAATCATATTAACAATTCAGGATTTTTTCAATATAGTACGATTATTGAGCTTTGATTTAAAGGTTTTTTGACACAGATCTAACCAGCGGTTTCAAAACGGTGATTTTTTAAAACAGTTACTAGAAAATTCTATCATTTTTAAAGGTGCAACTTTGAAGCTCCGATAAATGCCTAAAATCACCAAATAAAAACTTGTATAACTTTTTTGCAGAGAAAATCAACATCCAGCTTTGCAATAAAGTAAATTTCATCAAAATCCGACTACTAGATCCAACGTTTTGAAAATAATAATTTTTTGTTTCTACAATTTTCCCATCCTTCTGGGTTAAAGTGCCACAGTTTTGGAACCGCCGAGCGGATTTTTACGAAATTTACGTTTTTATATAACTAAATGTTGGCATTGTAACAGAAAAAACCATCAATATTATGGAAGTTAATTTAGATAACTTTTGCGCATATGGAAAAAAGACAATGAAATTTACTTTTGTCCGAACATTTAGTTGTTAGGGCTCGTATATTATTAGTATTCAGGAAAAAGGTGTGCAAACAATGTGCGCATGCGCTCGCTTGTATTCGAATGAGAATCAACGACACATGCGCATTAGAATCCCAGCTTATCAACCAACACGAAATGCTTGGAAATTTTTTCATATTCAGAACCTATTGAATTGACTACTCTTTATAAAAAATAACAAGCTACATCAAACATCCACAAACCATCCACCAATCCATAAAAACTCACCCATCCTAAGACAATAATCTGGGCCAGAAAAGATGAAGAAAAAGCCAGTATTATTGCTGAATACCTCAGAACTGTCTAAGTCCTTTCCAATGGAAGTTTTGACTGAAGATAAAGAACGTCCTACATAATATAAACTTTTCGATGTCTCACATCAAATTGACTTTCCTATCAAACGTTTTCAAAATTTTTATATTAGCTCTATTATTACAAAGAAGCAATCTTAACAGAGCATAATTTTGTTACAAAAATCTAACAAGGATTCAATGAAAAGCGCTCAATCGTCCGATCACTCAAGAAACTCTTCTGAACAAGATAAAGCTCCTTTTACAGAAGAAAAGTTTAATACCATCAATTTGGACTTCGCCAATATCATTCGTTGATCGAATAAGTTCATAGAATGGTTAGAAAAAATAGAATAAGCGGTTTTATTCATCTGCTTTCGACATATTTCCAGTCTTTAATACGGCCATGATAACATAATCTTCAAAATCAAGTCAATTTGTCCCATCAAATGGTTCCCTCGTGTAACTTCAGGAATTTGGTTATCTATTGCAAGGCCTGGTGCATCAGTCTGTCGTGACCTCAAAACCAGGATCGGCTCTACAATAATACAATATATTGCTTTGTAAAACTATATTTAATGAATGCCGCAAAGATCGTATTTTATGGTTTTGTAGTAGCTCCAGCACAAGTCCCTTTCTGGAATCTGACAGATTCGTTCAAGGTCTACTGTATATTACATACTGTAAATTAAGACACAGAATTTCACTCTAACAATTTATATCCATAGAAGTGATTGTTATAATAATGTGTTGCCGTAGACATAAACTATTAGTTAGCGAGTAGGGGTAACTCCGTTAATGACACTAATGTCGCTGTGATCGAGGGATATTATTTTGATACTTGAATTTAGCTTCATTAGTGGAGTCATCCTCACTCCCACCACTGGAAATAAATAATTGCTACTTGTGTCTGTATCTGCGGTGTTAACTTTCGATTGAAATATCGTGCCTAAAATATATTTAATAATATGCAAATCACATAACTTAGTAGCAAGTTATATTATATTGTAAATAGTACATTTTAAATTACCTACGAATTTAAATGAAGTTGCTAGAATATGGAAAGTTAAGGAATTTTGCTGAACCGAAATATATTTAATTAAGCCAAAAATTCATTATTTACGAAATAGTTAGTACAATCTGTATAAATTTTAATAAAGGTTACACAATCTGTGTAATATTTAGTGCATTAAACATGAAATATTTAGTAGTTTCAGTTGAGTTTTCGAATTAAATGAAACCAGTAATAAATTGGTAGGTACCTAAATAATTACTTAGACCTAAACTGTTCAGTTTAAATCGATACTGTGGTGTCGATGGGACTATTATTTCATTAATTTAAAAGAGTCAATAAACGGGGCTTATATGATAATGTTGATTTTAAACTTAATCACATTTGCATATTTTACATTGAATGGAGCAGGTAGAATATTGGCAAAATGTTTTTAGGTTAAAGCACTTTTTCTTCGACGTCAAGTTACTTTATTCATTTATAAACTTTCTATTGATTAGTGGTTTTAACGACGACGACAAAAACGCAGTTATAATCTCGTTATAATTGTTAAGCAACATTTGTAACAGTAATTAATTAACTTATCATTTAAATGTCAAAACCACAAAGCTAATTTAAATACAATTATTTATATCTACCGTAGTGGTACAGCGCTATTTGAAAGATAAATCCTTGTCGATGAAATACATTCTTTATTTTTCTATTCTATAGCCCAGGGTTATCTAATGTAAAATCACAATATTTTCAGTTCATCAAAAGAACGCCTGCGTGGATACTTCCGATTCAGCAACAGGAAGTTGAGGCAATCCTGCGAAACCGTAGTTACAGCAGCAGGTACACCTGCAGTCCTCAGAGCCAAGAGTAATAATCACGATTCCATTGTACATCAAGTCGAAGAAGGTTATTCAGATAATAGCTTTCAGCAAGACTTTAATTCGTCCTGATGATGTAAAGGAGGAAATTAGTAAGTGTACAACAGAGCTTTATATTTTGTGTTGATGGTCCCATTTAAAATAATTAATTAAATTGGGGGTTACGTCCTAAGTGTCACTTTAAAGCTAGCTACTCGCTCACGAACAACGTTCAAAAAATAAACGTAGTAATTTTTCAGTCGTTATCAGTCGTTAGTTGAAATTAAGTGCAACTGTCTGAAAATTGTTTGGTCAATTATTCAAATTCTCAACACTCTATAATCAGGATGTTATTAGTTGTACAGGGAAAAGGCCTCAGGATTTTTGCGGACAACAGTAATATGTAGGTACGATTATTTTTTATATTCGTTAGTTCATTAAATTGTACGTTTAAGTTTACAGCAGAAGCCGCAACGCCATATTTTTTTGTCCATTTTTAGGTAGGAGCCAAAATTATTCCGTTGATCATGTTAATATATAATTCAAATAAAAAAGAAATGAGCGATAATATTAAAAGTCCTAACCAAGTTCTTGAAAATGATTCGTTGGTTATTTTACTACGAAAAGGGTATTTTTGTTTTTAGTCTATAGAAGAGTTTTGTTCAGTTTTTTCAGGAAAACATTAAATGATAAAAAAAATTGCAGTTATATAATTTTATTTTTTCAAACAAAGGATCCTGTAAATTTTTATTATATACAGTGTCGCTAGAAAAGGTGGACATTTCTCGGATTTTAGTATATTTAGTAAAATTTGTATTCAAGTTTTAATAACAAAAATTCTCTAAGAAACAGTTGAGTACCTAATCAAATTACATTTTTGGCGATAACTTTTTATTGTTTAATCGATTTTTCAACTTATCAAAAAAGTTTTACATACGGCAACATTATTTGTAATTTTTTTTTATCGTTCATTAATACAATAAAAATTTTCTTATCTGTTTCAGTAGAAACTCCGTGAAGTTGGGTCTGATTCGCACCGAGCAACTTATCTAAAAAGACGGATAAAGTGGAGATTCTTGTCGTGAATTTTTCTAACATAACGTTTTATATGGGCCCAATAAGAGAAATAAACAACATAAAAATATATATTTTGTAAATGTTAAGATAGGATTGTGTTTATAAGAATCAAGAAAAGATAATAACGAAGTTTTGTCACGATCAACACAAAACTAACACATATTATATACAAAGAACTTGTATGTACGTAGAGTAAATATGCCATGTTCACTAAGTCGTTTTCTTGCTAGATATATTTAAGAAAAGCTGTTGTTATACGTTTTGTTACGTACTTACTGTAAATGCTTTGTAACCAAAGTATTTCCATCACATATTATTTTTCTTTTATTTTAGATATAAAAGCTTTATGTTGCACATTCTTGACTCCATAACATTTACGGTTTTATTGGGTTGCGAAAGTCCATTACATATGAAATTAAATTCTTCTATAAATTCTACTAAGGAAAAATTATTATTATTATTTTAGTTTGCAGAACACTAACATTGTCTATATCTATAAAACATGCTTCTCTTGATTACAGGTGCAATTCCTTTCTTTAATTAAATATTATAGAAGTATTTGTACAAAAACAATTATGTGAGTTAAAATAACTCGCAAAATGTTTGTGTGCTTTGTACTCGTAAATACATCTACAGTTCATAGATCGGAGATCTACGAATACGTAGAAAAAATGTTTTATTTGGAAATTTTGAATCAGGTTAATATTTAAAAAAGAATAGGTTTTTGCTCATATTCAAGGGTTCTTCTATAAAAATATTCTTTCAGAGGCACTTTCAATGATGATTTTTTCATGAACAAATTTTATTTTATTTATTATTTTCAGAATAAATACAACTGGAAGATGTTTCTAATATGTAAATAAGCTCAAAGTTGATATGTGTATTTTATTTCATGCCCTGTGGACCCAACATTTTAACTTAATGGTAACTTGTGATACATTCTTGACAGAATTAAAAAGTGATTGGATTAGAAAAAATAGTAGGTATAATCTAAATGGTCGTATAAATCGTTTTAATAAATTAAAACTCTTTTGAGGAAAACATTGTAATTTAAACTGAATTAAGCTTCACTTTTGTAAAATTATATTGAAATTTCTATTTTGTCTTATTCGCTATCTATATTGACAAATAGAAGTAAAAGTCCTAAAGATGAAATAGAGAAATCTCTGACAATATTAAAATAGAATGTAAATTAAATTTTATATGAATATTGTTACAAAAGAAAATTAACTGTCGATACACAATCTATCAATTTATAACCACAAATAAAATTGTTACGTACGTAATACTAATAATTACATGTCTGTATAACATTGATAAAATATATCAATGTATCTAATTGCTTGTCCTTGTGAAATTTACATTTTTGTAAAGAATTTATATTAACAATTGTATTTTTAATGTTTATTGTACTTAAATGTAGAAAAGACGTTTCTAGATCCTGTTTTCAAAATTCATTAGATTTTCAAAGTATTTTTGGACGCGAAGCCAAAAAAAGCCAAAGAAATACTTTCTTTTTGTTTTGATCTATAATGAAATTTTGTAAACAGTTTTTAGAAACTAATATGTGATGTTAATTATAAATATACTATAATATTGTTGTACATATTAAATATATTGAGGACTTTGATATGAACAGTTTTTAAATTATATTTAGCAGTGCCAAATTGTTTACTACGGTTTTAAAAATGTACCTAATTCTAATATTTGTAAAGTGGATGTTCATATTAATACCATCAAATATGATGTACCATCTAATACTAACTTTCTGGAATAGTTCTTAATTTTATGATGGAGTTTCAGATATTTCAAAATTTTAATTAATAAAATTAAGGATTATTCTAAAAATTAGATATTATTGTATCTAATTAATGTGATGTTTTACTTGCATTGCCTGTTCGATTAATAAATAAAAATAAATTACAAAATAAAGTTGTATATGAAAAGATTTATATTTATCTCTGTATACTAAGGATATTAAATTAGCAACGATCCATAAAATATTTTCGCACCTAATTTTTTATCATAAATATTTATTGGTTGTCCTATTTAATATGAATAACTTTTTTCATCAATAACCGATTTGGAATCATACCAAGTTCAGAATATTAAGTATGTATTCATCATAATTATCACGAGTTCTTCTTTAAAGCCTTTTATTACGGAAAAAATCTTTTTGTGCTCGTATAATACCTTCAAAGTTTAGATTATACAATGATTGGAACACCTGATGCATAAAATCCGAGAAAATATAGAAAATTTTTCAATTGATATAAACGATGTTTATAAGAATTTGTATGATAGATTTTTATTTAATTCAGATAATTCATTCATTCAATTTAAATAAATTTAAGAAAACAAACACCACAAATTTAATTTAAAATAATATTAATTATGAAATAAACTAACATCACAGGTGGCTGTGAATTTCTCATCTATCAAGGTTTTGCCGATAATATTTCTACTATTTTTTATGATTCTCAAAATATTTTACAATTTTTTCATTTTTCTATTCTACTCAAAAATAATTTTACACATAAATTATTATTTTTTGCGCTTCCGGGACTCTTTACAGGGACTGAAGCATAAGTTTAGAATGATTTCACATGCAAATGCTTCGGAAGTGCAAAAATAGCGTATATACCACGGGATTGATATACTATTATTGTGCTTAGTATCGGTTTATCATTTTTATTTAAAAGGAGGCGGCACAATATTAATAGTCACAGGAAAACTGCCCTTTTAATTTCTCTTATAATGACCCTGTAGAATGAGTACAAAAGGAATAAATACATAGAGGAAGAGCTATTTTTTTTATATTTTATTTAGCTAGTTGAATACTAAATTATAGAATTTGGTGGTTTTATATCTCAAAATTTTGAAGACGAAGTACTCTTAAGATAAAACTAAAAAAACTGGATTAAATAAAGTATGAAGAACGTGGTTTAAGGTATTACTAACCAAGAAAATGATTTCATATCCAAGCTAATAAAGAAACTATAAAATATTTTATTTTGTCATAATTTTCAATCCTCCAAATTTAATACTTTTTAGAAAAATCATCAAGACAGCGTTTATGAAACAGTGGAAACACTTGTAAGCATTTCCTCCACATTGCTGTTACTGGAAGCAACAAGTTGTCAATAAAGATTCCTTATTTTCCGTTAAGTATCGCTATAAGAACTATGTTAAAAAAAATTTAAAAAAAACTAAAACCTTAATAATTATGAATACCTACTTTATATTTTGGGTATCCCAGAATAAATGTAAAATTTGTTACGGGTGATTGTTGAGATTATCTGTATCGCCTTGGTTATATTTCTTACCCTAACCTAGGTTAGGGGTTTAGTACCGAAGAAGGAATTTTTCAGAATGAAAATTTCGTTCTGCAAAACCGCGATTTTTTGCAAAATTAGTGGTTTACCCTAACGCGATTTAATTAATTTCTTTTCTACGTTTAATTTGCAATGAAATTTTAGTGAAAATTCTTGGTATGATTCTAGGACTGTTAACTTACTAAACATTCCTACCTAAGAGGTCATTTTCTAGGGAGTCTAAACTGCTACAAATCTGCAATGAATTTTCTAGTAATGTATATTAGCAAGCATGGGTTAATTTAACGACGGTAGAGAATGGCCCCAAAAGTTTAATATTAAATATTAGTTCATAAAAGACTTTATTGGAATTATAATAAAAGTAAATAAGATAAGGCGGTTAATTATTTAATGTTAATTTAATTTAAACTAAATTTATCTACTTATCTAATATAATGTTTTACAGTTTCATATATTTATATTATACAATATTCTTTAGGTGTTAAATAAAATGTTTTATGTAGACATTCCAGCGTTTTATTTAATTTTTTCCATTATATTTTAGTAAAATCTAACCAAATTCCATCAATACTTGTCAAAGTAAAACTTGCAGGATCAAATTTGATTGGTGCCTTGGTTTTTGTATTTAATCGAAACCTATATCGTTTCAACAAAGCTGCTAGTCCTACTTTGGCCTGCATAATACCAAATCGCAGTCCTAAAATCACACACTTTATTAAATAATAATATTACAACATGTACCTACTCATTTTTACCAATACAGTTTCTCGGGCCTTCTCCAAATGGTAAAAATGCAAAATGATGCCGAGATTGTTTGTTTTCTTTCGAGAAACGTTCAGGAATAAATTTATTTGGTTCAGGGTAGTACTCGGAATCATAATGTAGGCCTAAAGTTGGAATTATTACTTTGGTTCCTTTTTCTAATAAAACATCGGTATTTGGAACTCGGTAGTCTTTAGTGCAGATGCGGTTTAGAATTGTAACTGGAGGGTATTTTCTTAAAGTTTCTAGAATAAAATCTCACTATTAGCTGAAGTCCGGAAACAAATTATTTCTATTTAACAAAGTGGAGCAGAAAAGTTGCTCCAATAATGTTTTTAAATTGAAATCGGACCGGATTGCGAAAGTTTCAATTTTGGTGGAGGCGACAGTGTTAAATATCACAAACACAAATTCTGCAGTAAAAAATAATTATATGCACTATTTCGATATTTCAATATATTTACAATGTACATTTAACATTTGAATTAAACCTTTTTCAAAAGGTTGTGAAAATTTATTTGGGAAAAATATATCAAAACAAATTAATCTCACAGGAATTTTTAAAGATTGTATGCGTATTACAAAATGTAGAATCAATGAATAATAATATATTCCCATTTGTTGTTTATGATTCATAAATACAAACAACAAATTAATAGTTATTAAATGCTATTAATACGTACCATTAAAGACTTGTTCCAAATACGTCATATTCATTATAGCTTCGTATGTAATTTCTCCATTAAATTGACTTGAAACGTGCTTTACTTCAGTAATAACCCTTTCTTGAACTTCAGGATTAGATGCCAATTCGTACATACAAAAACTCATAGCTGCTGATGAAGTTTCATATCCAGCGACAAAAAATATAAATGCTTGAGCAGCCAGTTCATTAAAGTTTATTATACCTGCATTTTCATTTTGCGTAATAATTTTTTTATCATCTCCGAGTTTCCCTAGATTTTTCAACTGCAGTAGAAGGTGCATAAAATCTTTACGAAAAATATTATTTGCTTCTCGGTAGTTCACAGTTTCTCTAACAACTTTAAAGAAAAAATCTGACGATTCTTGCTTGACTGCTTTGGTACCACATTTTTTCATAATACTCGGCAATAAAAAAGTTAGCATTACTATAAAATTTTCTGTCGCTGTGTGTTTGAAAAATTGTTCTCCATATTTCCTAAAATCGTCGTTAGGATTCATTAAACTATTGCAAGACAAACCAAACGCACATGATCCAATTACGTCAGTCGTGAATCTTGCCAGGATATCCTTAATATTAACAGTTTGTGGAGACTGTTTATCCATTTCGACAATAAGCTGATCACTACATTTAACTACATTATCGAACATCATTTTCATTTTGCCAGACGTAAATGTGGGTGTTAATTTTGCTCCCAAATTTTTCCATTTTAAGCCTCTAATAGCGAATAAATGAGCGCTTATAGGGTCGTCTTCTTCATTATAATATATACCGCGATCCACGAAATGTTGGAAATCGTTTTGTAGTATGCTTTTAATTAGTTCTGGACTGATCGGTAGGTATAAAGGCATAAAGAAGAAGTAAATTCCACCATGTTTTAGATTTCGAATTTTTAGATATTCGTAACAATCTTTAATAACCTCACCAAAAGTTTGCTTTTGGCGGAAAACATTTTTCATATTACCTAGGAAGAAGTCAGGTGGAGGAGTTAATAAACCTCGGTTTTTCCAAAAGTTGTATTGTAGTTTAATCCATACTAATAACAAGACTAATCCACATAAAACTAAATGAACTACAACCATTTTCACTTGGATGTTTTATCTATTACATAATTGTCATCGGAAATAATATGAATTGAGTTAGCAGTTACGTTGTTCAAGCTAAACTGACTTGACCTTATTGTTATTGTCAATAAAATGGCAACGCTGGTTTCCTTATGAAATGATACATGCGCTAAAAGAAAATGTTATGCTATTTCAATCTATTGCATAAAATTAAAGTTTATAAGAGAAGATATAGAAAACACAAAACATTGTAAACTAGATAACAATACTAGAAATTTGAAAAATCAAATTGAAGCAGAAGGAAAGTAATTTTTCTAGCGTTACGATGATGGATAACAATATTTTATCTACTATTAGTTTAACTGTGTCATAATTTGTTTGTGAGTTAATTTACCAATTTGAGTCATCAGTGCGGTAATTGATACGAATTGTGTAAAATTCAACTTTACGCATTGTTATCTACTACTGTTATGACCATGTAGAGTAGCTATACTTTGCACATTGTTGTTTTGAATACAAAACATACATTGTTTGATAAGCGGCAACTACCTACCTATTTATGTACAAATTTCTTATCGAAAATAACGAGTGGATAAAGTGAATGATTTTTGTATACAATAAGTCAAGTGATTCTGCTTTAGAGTAATAATGGGAGTTCAGTTTTTTTTTATTATTTATTCATTTCACCATAAAAAAGAAATTGAATAAATGAATTTCAGCAGAAAAAGATGCTTTGAGAGATACATTTCTGGTTAGCTACACGAGAAATTTTTATTCGGATATTTAGTAAATATTTATATCTACATATTGAATTACCTCCCTCTTTCTTCCACCTTCCACTCATTATAAAATTTCCTTAAGGATATCGGTAGTTGAATTTTTTTATTATTATGTGTATTTCAATACAACTACAATTAAAATTACTATTATGTATTTAACATGTCGTCTGTGATTACTGTTTTAGCTTTCAGCTGTCGATCACATATTGGAATTTGCTTATACCAAAATCCGAGAGAAATTTATGTACCTAAGGTTTCGATGTGTTGCTTATTGGTATTTGTACCTAAATCAATATGTAATTAATCATCATGTGCTTGAACCAATATTTGATTTCAATTAAATTAACCTATTAACAAATATATTAACTTCTGCTCTTTTGATTTTGTTTGAGGAGAGGACTGTCATATAATCCTTAAAAAGTGATAGTGAAACTTTATTAAAATAGTGAAACAATATAAATATTAGATCAAATCAAAGTAAAATAATTACTTGGATACAAGATATACAGGGTGATTCAAAATTCGATGTAGATATTTTAAGGACGTATTGTTGGGATCAAAATAAGACTTTTTTTTCAAATAAACATGTGTCCTAAAATGCATCCCCTCCGAGCTACATACAAGTGTGGACCCCCCTCCAAACTCCCCCAAAACTGGGTTTACATAATTTTTGAAGCAAAAAATAAATATAGTGTCTAAAAAAAGGGGGCCATGCCAATTTTCAGAAGATTTGATTCGTTATTGTAGTCACAATTTTAAATAATCGTTTTTTTTTACGCAACTTACAGTGGCTGTAGCTCGGAGGGGAAGCATTTTAGGACACATGTTTATTTGAAAAAAAAGTCTTATTTTGATCCCAACAATACGTCCTTAAAATATCTACATCGAATTTTGAATCACCCTGTATAAACAAATCCTTAATAAAAGCGGGCGTAATAAGCGTAATAAGCTTATTACGCCCTATTCCTGAAAAAGCCCAATAGAACTGTCTCATTGACAGTTTTGAAGAAAATTTTTTTCTCCTGTCTTCAAATTTGTACGAGTTTTTCTAAAGTGAAAAATAAAACGTTGTATGTATCGCAGGTATAACATGATGTTATACCCTTGATACATAAATAACTATTACAGTTAATATAAGACTATAAACGGAAAACCAAATGGTAACATTTTCTGACTTTACATGATAAGATATTTTTGTCTAAATTTTTCCAGTGGTCCACCTCCAGATATCCATTAGATAATTATCTACAACTTAAAATGTGAATTATCAATATTTATGATGTTTACTCATTCTAAGTTCCAGATAACTATCTAATAAATATCTGAAGGTGAAACAACCGTGCCTTAATAAAAAACTTTTATTTTAATTTGTCACAAATCTACTATCTGCATGAGTACTAGCAGAGTTGTACTGGTTACAGTGAAACAAAACCAATAGAAGTAGTTAGCGACCTGTATGTACAGTAGCGATTTTTAAATTTTTTTAGCATTATAAATCAGACTTTTTAAATCAAAATTTCTTTTAACGACAGTGGTAGAGACAGGCGAAGATCTCATCAGATTACATTTACTTGTCTACTTGACCAACTATCTTCTAGCTGTGCCACAATTGCACCTTTTTGAGCATCAGTAAGAAAATTTCTAGGCGTTTTACTTCAAATACTTTACATAAAATTATTGTGACACAAGTATCTGCTGATAATGTCACTAAGCAGTTATCGAGCCTATGAACATGATTTAATTTAGAATGGAAAAAATGTCTGGAAACTATTCCCTGTCGCCAACTGTACACTTCTGTTCACTGAAAATGTATACACTTACATTTTATTTGTGTAACTTGACTTTAATATCACTGTCAGACAACAATCGTAATATTCGTTCAGTTCTTATTCAAGATTTTCAAAAAGTGTTCATTCATCGTTTGCAAACATGGAAACAGATGTAAGGCATATTTACGCAGCTAAAAAAATGCAAAAATCGCTCTCAAGACTTGTATGCTTTTTCAGTGAACAGAAATGTACATGCCTGCCCGTACTAAAGCATCCCTAGGTAATTCACTGAAAAAAGTACGTAACTCGGTAAAATTACATGTCTTACGGGATTTTACATAAAATATGTATGTAGTTTTAAAATTACAGGAATATTGTACTTTTACCAGATAACGCGCAGACAAACTATGTGATTGGTCAACGAATTACATAAAACCTGTAATAAAGTACAATAATCATGTTCTTTTACTTTTTTCCTAAATTCACTTACATTTTCATGTAATATTACAATTTTTTTTCAAATACAGATAACGTTTACATTTTATTTAGACTTTTACTTATACTTTACAACAAAAATTTAATTTTCACAATAAAATACTATATACTAAAAGAGTGTAAATTCTACAATAAAAAAGTAATTTTTACAGTATTACAGTACTAGTTATGTAAATTACTTATATGTAAACGTACATACACTTTTTTCAGTGTTTATTTACTCGTGTTTTACTCTGATTTTGTCTTAATTTACTCATAGAAAAAAAATAAATGCATTTCTTCTTTATAAGTAGCTTCTATAAACTAAATCTTTTGATAGTCTAACCACACTCCTCCTTCTACAGCCATAATAAAGCTTTTCAAATCGATTTTCAATGGAACATGAGTTTTGAATTGACCGTAAAACCGTAGTTTCTTAGGAGCGCTGTCAGTCCCACCTTGGTCTGCATCATACCAAATCTTAATCCTAAAAAAAGAAAACTGTTTAACTACGAGGTCTTTACATCTTATGTAGTGGGTGCCAACATTCCCAACATCATTAAAAATTAAGTTTAATCGGTTTGGGACAAAATTTGATTAATTAGCAAGATCTAAATATTCAATTCAGTTTTTCTCTCAGCATTAGGAAAATAATAAATATAAATATTGGCACCCATTATAAAATTATTACCAATGCAATTTCTAGGACCTTCACCAAATGGTAAAAAAGTGTATGGATGTCGCTTCCTTCTGTTTTCTTCACTAAACCGCTCAGGATCAAATTTGGATGGATCAGGATAATATCTCTCATCGTGATGAATACCATAAACTGGTATTAGTACTTCCCGCTTCTAAGATCAGGTCACTTCCAGGAATTTGATATTCCTTATTACATTCTCTGCTTAGTGACGATAAAGGTGGATATTTACGAAGTGTCTCTAAAATTAGTTAATGTTACAATGATACAAATCGAGGCTTATCTTAAAATTTTACCATTTACTACTTTTTCCATGTAGGTCATTTCCATTATTGCGTTGTATGTAATCTCTCCGTCATATTTTTTAAGTACCTCTCTTACTTCCTGTCTTACTTTTTCTTGTATATCTTGATGTGTGGCCAACTCGTACAAACAAAAAGTCATCGTTGTAGAGGATGTTTCAAATCCTGCTAGAAAGAATAAAAAGCACTGCGCTGCTAATTCATTAAACGTAATACAATCCTTATCGGTATCTTTGTCAGATAGAACTTGAACTGGATCGTCAATAAGTTTCCCATGGTTTTTCAATTGCAATAGCAGCTGCATGAAATCTTTTCTATATATATATTATTTTGTTCACGATAATCAACAGTGTCTTTTACTACTTTGAAGAAAAATGCACTTAAATCTTCTCGTACTACCTTAGTACCAAATATTTTCATAAAATCAGGAAATAGAAACGTAAAGAAAGCAATGATATTTTGTGTGAACGTCATCTCAAAAAACTTAGTTCCATAAACTCTAAATTCGGTTTTGGGATTTTTGATGCTATTACAGTCGATTCCAAAAGCACATGAACCAATTACATCTGTAGTAAATCTGCCTGAAATATCCTTTATTTCTATAGGTAATATTCCGGCAGTTTTGTCCATTTCCAAAATTAATTCTTTACTACAATCCACTAATGTTTGAAACATCATTTTTAATTTTCCAGATGTAAAAGTAGGTGTTAGTTTAGCTCGAAGATTTTCCATTTTTCTCCTTCAATAGCAAATAAATGCGCACTCAGGGGATCAGTTGTTTCGTTGTAATAGATACCACGATTAACAAAGTGGTGGAAATCATTTTGTAGAATATGTTTTATAAGATCTGGATCAATAGCTTGGAATATAGGTGAGAATAAAATATAAAAACCCCCATATGGAACGTTTTTTAATTTCAAATAATCATATAGGTTTTTAGTATTCTCGGACATGATTTCCTTCTGAGAAAGAACGTTCTTCATGTTACCAAAAAAAAATGATGGTTCAGGATACACAACGCCTCTTCTTTTCCAATATGTATGACTTCTTTTTATGTAGTATACAATCATCAATACACATACGATTAAAATAGTCAACAGATCATAGATCCAGCTATTTGTTAGCAACGCCATTTTATTTAAGCGCACTAAAAATTTAGTATTTTTTTATGTATAAGCAATAGGTACTAGCAACATTATCTGATGACTTCCCCAATTAACTCACATCTAACACCACGATCAATATAATTTATAACTAACTACAAATATAAGATAAGCATGCTGTCTGACGATGCGAAAATTCTAATCAACTGTAGTCATAGATGATAAATAAATTACTGTTGTATACAACGGCTAAACATATCTGACTCCCACCACTGTAACCTTAGCTAGAATATGGACATTAGTCAGGGACGGGTTATTCATTACAACATATAGCGTAACGGTGCGCCCCTTTCTAAAAAAAAGGAATGATAAAGAATAGTGGAGATTCGGTATTGGAAGATTTAATGCTGTTAATATAAACAAACTTGGAATGCTGGCGATACACCACAAAGACGTTAGGTTTTTGGAATAAAAACCACCAGTGGCGGCTCGTAGTCATTTAGTTGGGGGAGGCAGTTATAAAACATGCGAGCGTAGCGAGCCTACAAGCGCCGCAGACAAAATTTTTTTTGTGGTTCAAGGTCATCCTTTTTAAGGATACTTTTTGCTTAATAATCTTGCTCACGTCCCATGCCTGGTTGCCTTGATAGGAAAGTTTTTTATCATGTTTTTATGAAATTTAGGAAAAGGAGCTCTACTTGGTCAGAAAAATATTTTGCATAAGTACCTACTAAATACAAACTCTTGGTTACAAAGAAAGATACAAATATCGATTAATCTGTTTAAAATTTCACTATTTTTTCTTACTGAATCATTAAATCTTTGAATTTCGATTTGACGAGCTGAATCTAGGACGGTTATTATTATTTTGTTTGCCTAAAAGTTGTAATTTACACATAGATCTAATATGCTCTTGACTTTTTGAATGTCTCTCAATCGAGCGACCTAAATTTTTCAGGCAGTTATAGCCAAATTTTGACCAAACTTCTTCACCCCGAATTGAAAATAAAACATATCGCCAGCAAAACAATTTTTTTTAAATGAAACTTCCCGTTAACAATTTACATTTACTGTACCAATGATTAACAAAACTACGAGGCGGTTTACCCTGATTAATTAAATACCTACTTAGGTCTGGATGAGGAACCTCTAAATCTTTGACAAACAATTTATTATCGTAACAAAGTCGATTAAATTTAAATTTTATTAAAAAGTCAACAATGTCTTCACAATTTTTTATATTTGTTACACTTCCCTCCCCTTCCATTTTAAGAATAAACTTTTGTTTGCACACAAAAAAAACACAAATACCTAACCTGTTTCACCTCATACTTGCACACACAGACACACAAACAAACAACAACTGTTACATAAAAAACGCAGGCGTAAACGCTTGTTCCTTGTTCACAACAGTTTCTTTCGTGTTTAAAAAAAGGTGTTTTGCCTTCAACTTGAATGTGCAATGACAAAAAATAGTAGTAGTAACTAAAACACAGGCGTAACAATCGTAACACATGTTGACCACAGTTTCGTGTTTAAAAATATAAATCGAGGAGCGCCTCGCAGCCCAGAGCGCAAGTGCGGGTGTGTATGACAACAACATAGGCAGAAGTGCTATTCGAGTCGTAAGTGGTATGGAACCACAGATGAGAGAAGTTAACGAATATTTCGAGCATTTCAACAGGGTGGCGGTTAATTCAAATTCTGATTCAAAATACTTATCTGTAAAATTTGTTAAATTAGATCTATCTAGTATCTATATTTTAAGAAATTGAAAAAAACATTTGTAAAATAAAAATAAAATAAATTAATGGCCATAGAGTAGGCACTGCCTCCCCTGTCTCCCCTGACGAGCCGCCACTGAAAACCACTTCTCGTTCAGACGTCGATTCATTAACATTTGTTTTGTTCTAATCTTATAATAATAATTATTGTTTAGTTTGTTATAAAAAAATATTATAAACTAGTTATTTAGATTGTTTCAAGTATTAAATTATAATTTGTATTAAAGAATAGAGTTCAGTGCGGTGATTGGGGGGTTTTAAATGTAATAAATAAGTTATTTGTGCCATAGACTTTATTTTAAACTGCAAGAGCTAACGTATATAGGTAATTTGTTACAAATATTTGTACAATAATAAGCAAAGCACCATGTTGGCCTTGACCATAAAGTCTACTAATATATCATATTATTAAATTTAAATCAATATTATTAAGAATTAAAGTAAATTAAGAGATGTTTATTTTCAATTTAATTATTTTACATCACCAACATCATTTACTCTAAGTAGAAAATGAAATGAATTTAAGATTTGCGAATTAAGAGTGAAGAATCTTGAATTTGTCTAAGAGATACCCTCTTCATCATCTTCCAATGTATGTATTACAACTTCTGATAGTCTAACCATACTCCTCCTTCTGTAGCCATTATAAAACTTTTAACATCCATTTTCAGTGGAACCTGAGTTTTTGAACTGACTGTAAAACTGTAGTTTCTAAGAAGCGCTGTCAATCCCACCTTGGTCTGCATCATACCAAATCTTAAACCTAAAAGCTACTTTAAATACGAGTTTTTTGTATTATATAAGAGATGCCAAAACTTGTCTTATAGGTAAAATTTGAAACCTGGAGCTAGTGATTGCTATAAGATTAATCAATACTTCAACATTTCCTCAAACTCGAGTACCTTTACTATATGAACTACCTTGTTATCCTCCAGTAACCAAAGCAGCTTTGGTTACTAAGGAATCTAATAAAACAAATGTTGGCATCCATCACGAAACCTCATATTACCAATGCAAATTCGAGGACCTTCTCCAAATGGCAAAAAAGTATACGGATGGCGCTTTCTTCTGTTTTCTTCACTAAACCGCTCAGGATCAAATTTAGATGGATTTGGATAATATATTTCGTCGTGATGAAGACCATAAATTGGCATTACCACTTTAGTCCCCACTTCTAATATTACGTCACTTCCAGGAACTTTATAGTCCTTGTTACAAGTTCTGTTTATGGATGATACTGGTGGATATTTACGAAGCGTTTCTAAAAAATAGTTAGTTCTAGAAAAAGTATAAATTTCATCTATTAAAAAATACCGTTTACAACTTTTTCCATGTAGGTCATTTCCATTACTGCGTTATACGTAATTTCACCATCATACTTGTTCAGTACCTCGTTTATTTCCTGTCTAACTTTTTCTTGTATATCTTCGTTTGTGGCCAACTCATATAAACAGAAAGTCATTGTTGTAGACGATGTTTCGAATCCAGCAAGGAAGAATATAAAGCATTGTGCTGCTAACTCATTAAAAGTAATAGATTGATTTTCGTTCTTCTTAATAGGCTCAATATCAACTAGATCATCACTCAATTCTCCATGATTTTTCAATTGTAAAAGCAATTGCATGAAATCTTTTCTATATATACTATTTTGTTCGCGATAATCAACAGTGTTCCTTATAACATTCATGAAAAAATCACTTAAATCTTTTCGAACTGCTCTAGTCCCGAAAAATTTCATTATATTTGGAGCAACAAACGAAAAGATACCAATAATTGCCTCTGATAGATTTTTCTCAAAAAACTTAATTCCGTAAATTCTGAATTTGGTATTTGGATCTTTAAGGCTGTTGCAATCAATTCCAAAAGCACATGAACCAATTATATCTGTAGTAAATCTACCTAAAATATCTTTTATGTCAATAGGTAATATTCCGACATTCTTATCCATTTCGTCAATTAACTGTTTGCTACAATCTACCAAAGTCGGAAACATCATTTTCATTTTTCCAGACGTAAATGTAGGCGTCAGTTTAGTTCTAAGATTTTTCCATTTTTCTCCTTCGATTGCAAATAAATGCGCACTTAAAGGATCAGTTTTTTCGTTGAAATAAATACCACGATTAACAAAGTGCTGAAAATCATTTTGTAAAATGTGTTTTATAATATCTGGGTCTATTGCATGAAAAACGGGTGAAACAAAAGCGTAAACACCGCCATACGGTACATTTCTTGATTTGAAAAAGTTGTATCTGTTTTTAACATGGTTGCTTATACTTTCAGTCTGATACAGTATTTCTTTTATGTTACCATAAAAAAATGATGGCTCTGGATACACAAGTCCTTTTCGTTTCCAATACGAGTGACATCTTTTTGTGTAGAGCACAATGAATGAAACACATACGATTAATATAGTCAACAAGTCGTAGATCCAACTATTTGTTATTAAAGCCATTTTACGGCAGAGAATGTTGCATAGACTTTATTTTGTGTGTAAGCACTCGGTATAAAACTAATAATAATATACTTCCATGAATCTGTGCATTTTCGTCTTCTGTTGATGAATTTTCCAAACTAAAATTAATAACGTGTTATTGAGTTTATGATCATCTGCAAAAACAAGATGTGGTATACTCAAACGCATAAATATAACTGATACTGCGCTGATGTTCATTTACATTAAAACTGTGCAAGGACAAGGACAACACGCAACTTCCACTTTTCCAGGGCAGGCGCGGCCATGAAGAGACGCAAATAAAAATTTGGTATATTTTTTTTCATTATTAAGTGGATTAAAGATTAAAAATGAAGATTTTTGATAATTATATAAAAAAAATATTATAAAAAAAAGTAAGAAAGCATGCAAAGTATATAAATTAATAGTAGAACATATTGACAAACTTAGAAAAATGTGTAACCTTGGACTTAAAAAACTATAATTTTACAAATCCCTCTTAAAATTTCTTGCGCCTCCACAAAGTCTAGCTACGGCCCTGGAACGGGACTCCCACCATTTGATAACTCATTAGTAAAAGCTAAATAGTGGATCATAGGTCAAATAAATTTTATAATAACAATCGAAATACGAACAGAACCTTCAAATAAGTGCTAAAACTGCTCTAAGTGCATATATGTGTACCCGTTAAACATGCCAATTAGCAGACGATAAAAGTTCACTCGAAAATTACCAGTGCAACATAATGCTTCGCAGCCTTGGTACTTGCTAGTGCTATTAACAGTACCAGCTAAATTTACACTAAAAGTGATTCATACCGAATATATTCATGATTAATTTTGAATTTCAATCATGATTAATTTCTGTGATTTGTGATTTTTTTTGATAATAATAAGTACAGTTTTCTGAAAGTACCTAGACTAGAGTAGATTACAGTAGAGGAAACTCAAGTACTTAACGTTATGTTACGAAAAAATAAAGTGATATAATAAAATGACTTTGTAAAATGTTGTTATTATCTTATATCTAGGTATATCTTATATCATCTTAAGTGTTTATTTTCGATTATATGCATAGGTATAAGTATAACTTATTTTATTCTTATCTGGTATTCGTAGTTGTTAGTTGTTGATGTTTTTATTGGTTGAATTGGTTTATCTAAACACGAAATATACAACTTATGGTATAATATTATAATATATAATATGTGTGGTAATGTTATGTATTAGTTTGTCTGTAGTCATTAGCAAATATTTTTTTTATATTAACAAAGTGTTGTAAAAATGGCTCTGCTAACAGATAGTTGGTTCTACGACTTGTTGACTATTATCATAATATGTGTATCATTTATTATCTACTACATAAAAAGAAGCCAAAACTATTGGAAAAGAAAGGGAGTTGTGCATCCAGAACCTGAATTTTTCTTTGGTAACATGAAAAAGGTATTTTACCAAAAGGAGAGTGTTTGCGACAATGTCAAAGATCAATATAATTTCTTCAAATCAAGAAATGTTCCTTACGGGGGTGTTTATTTTCTATTTGTGCCTGTATTTCAAGTTATCGATCTAGATATTGTAAAACATGTAATACAAAATGATTTCCAACATTTTGTTAATCGTGGTATATATTACAACGAAACAACTGATCCTCTAAGTGCGCATTTATTTGCTATTGATGGAGAAAAATGGAAACATCTTCGAGCTAAACTAACACCTACATTCACATCTGGAAAATTGAAAATGATGTTTCAAACATTAGTGGATTGTAGCAAACAGTTGACTATTGAAATGGACAAAACTACTGGAATATTACCTATAGACATAAAAGATATATTAGGTAGATTTACTACAGATATAATTGGTTCATGTGCTTTTGGAATCGACTGCAATAGCCTTAAAAATCCAGAAACGGAATTTAGAACTCACGGGTCTAAGTTTTTTGAAAGAAACATACAAGAGAACATTATTGCATTCTTTACGTTTCTTATTCCTGATTTTATGAAATTATTAGGTACAAGAGCAATTCGCAAACCGTTTAGTGATTTCTTTTTTAAAGTAATAAAAGATACTGTTGAATATCGGGAACAAAACAATATAATCAGAAAGGATTTCATGCATCTGCTCTTGCAATTAAAAAATCACGGGCAACTAATTGATGACCCAATTCAAGTTGCCCCCAACAAGAAGAGCGAAAAAGAAACTATTACATTGAATGAATTAGCAGCACAGTGCTTTATATTTTTTTTGGCTGGTTTTGAAACGTCCTCTACAACGATGACTTTTTGCTTGTATGAGTTGGCCACAAACCAAGATATACAAGAAAAATTAAGACAGGAAATAGAAGAAGTATTAAAAAAATATGATGGTGAAATAACATATAACGCAATAATGGAAATGACCTACATGGAAAAGGTAGTAAATGGTAAAGTTTTCATTATTAGTAATTAATTTTATTCTTAACATTAAAATTTGATTTAACTGGTTTCAGAAACACTTCGTAAATATCCACCTGTACCAACACTAAACAGAGTTTGTACTAAAGAATATAAAGTTCCTGGAAGTGAATTGGTCTTGGAAGCAGAATCTAAAGTAATAATTCCTGTTTATGGTATTCATCACGATGAGAGATACTATCCTGATCCTTCTAAATTTGATCCTGAGCGTTTTAGTGAGGAAAATAAGAGGAATCGTCATCCATGTACTTTCTTGCCGTTTGGCGAAGGTCCTAGAAATTGCATTGGTAATATTATCTTCAATATTACATCAATAATAAATCCATCTCACGTTGTAAACAATTCAAATGCTTTTGGATCTTTAGTTTTTGGCTATCTTTCATCATAAGTAGATCTTATCCAAAATAAGTAGTAGATGGGTTTGTTATTTCTATATCTCGCTTCCTTAATAAATTAATATTGATACCCCTGACCTTGCATAATAAAATATTCGTGTTTTCAATACTCTTTTTTCAGGTCTAAGATTTGGCATGATGCAAACTAAGGTGGGATTGACCGCCCTGATTAGACACTACAATTTTACAGTCAGTTCAAAAACTCATGTACCGCTGAAAATGGATGCCCGAAGCTTTATCATGTCTACAGAAGGGGGGGTGTGGTTAGACTTTAAAAAACTTTAAGTTTTCTAAGATATATTTATTTATTTTTTTAATTGAGATCGATTTTGCTTTGAATGCCAAAATAATTAGAGACACACTGTATTGTTAGTACCAGTTCTTCATATCTCATAATTTTAATTTCTCTTACTAATAAATTATTAGTGATGTAAAAATTGGACTGTATTTGAAATTTATAAATAAATAAATAAATACGAACCCAACAAAAACTTTATTAAAATAAACTATTCACATTGATCGACTACCTTGTAGTCTGTTGAGGTAACCCACAATAATTAATACTGCACGTAACTACTATATTTAACAATGGAAATTCCGTGATATAACAATAGCAGTTATATTTGGTCTTTAATGAATTATTAATAATTAAAATAAGAAATATGGTGATTTACCAAATTTTTATTTTAAAAATATGAAAATTCGAGAATTAAGTCAAGATTAATATACATATGTATCTAAAAGTAAGTTAAACATCGGAAACGTTTTCTATGGATGTTGTTTTTTCACGATAATCCACTGTTTTGGTAGTAACATTTAAAAATTAATCAGAAAATTGTTTATTTATTATTTTCGCACCTAAGGGCTTCATAGCCTCTAGTATAATGAATATTTTCTATAAATGTTGGTTCAAAAAACGTTGCTCCGTGTTGAACAAATTCTATTGGGATCTTTTAAACTATTGCACTCAATACCAAAAGCACAAGATACAATAATATTTGTGGTAAATCTGGCCTCTAGACTCTTTCTCTGCCTGCTTATCAATTTCAATAAATAACTGATCACTACTAATGTATGAGACGTCGACAGCATGTGATCATTGGCGACTTCCTTAGTATTTTCCAAAGAATAGAACTGCATATAAATAAATCTTATAGAAAACAAATTATCGAATAAACTCATACCAATGAATCACGATGGACACTCGAAAATATTGGATCACGGTAATACAGCAGATTCTAAGACCAAAACTAAGTCAATTAGCTTAAAATGTCCTATATAATTTACAATTTTTCTAAAAATATGGAATTTGGTTCAAATTTTTTACGTTCTTTTTCATTTATAGTGAATATAGTATATGTATACGAGCCCTAACAACTAAATGTTCGGACAAAAGTAAATTTTTGAAGTATGAAAGAAGAACTGGAAATTTTACGCAAATAATTAGTAAATGCCTATAACAATAGAATAAGATAAAGCCTTAATGACAATATTATACGTGAAAGAAAATTATTTATTGGATTTAACAATATTTTAACCTTAATAATTAGCAAACTTTACAAAATGAATTTGCAACTAAATGTTGGGATAATTTTTAATTTAGGACCATTAATAAGAGGTTACGTCTCCTTTTGCTTTAATAGCTGCCTGTATTCCAGCAGGCATTGTATTTATCAAATTTTGGTCCAATTCTGGCATGAAACTATTCCAAATTTCTTCTAATTTGGTCTTTAAGTCCGCAATGGTTCTTGGTGGATTATTGCGTAGAATACGTTTAATTTTATGTCAAAGAGTTTCAATGACATTTAAGTCCGGACTGGATGAGGGCCATAAAAGCACCTTTATGTCGTTTTCCCCAAGTTCCAAAACTGTGATTTTTTAAAAACAGTCGTTAGAAAATTTTTCAATTTTTCAAGTGCAATTTTAAAGCTACGAAATATGCCTAAAATCACCAATTAAAGAATTGTTGATTTTTTTGTATATAAAACCAACATCCAGCTTTGCAATAAAGTAAATTTGACCAAAATCCAACCAGTGGTTCCAAAACTTTGATTATTTTAATGTAGGTAGCACCCTCAAAAAAGACATTTTTTGAAAAGTGAACTGTGGAACTCGTAAAAATGCAAAAAAAAATCATATTAACATTTCAGGATCTTTTCAATATAGTACGATTATTGAGCTTTGATTTAAAGGTTTTTTGACACAAATCCAACCACCGGTTTCAAAACTGTGATTTTTTAAAACAGTTACTAGAAAATTATATCATTTTTAAAAGTGCAACTTTGAAGTTCCGATAAATGCCTAAAATCACCAAATAAAAACTTGTATAACTTTTTTGTAAAATAACCAACATCCAGTTTTGCAATAAAGTAAATTTCTTCAAAATCCGACTACTAGATCCAACGTTTTGAAAATAATAATTCTTTGTTTCTACAAATTTCCCATCCTGCTGGGTTAAAATGCCGCAGTTTTGGAACTGCCGAGCGGATTTTTACGAAATTTACGTTTTTATATAACTAAATGTTGGCATTATAACAGAAAAAACCATCAATATTATGGAAGTTAATTTAGATAACTTTTGCGCGTATGGAAAAAAGATAATCAAATTTACTTTTGTCTGAATATTTAGTTGTTAGGGCTCGTATAAACACATAGACATCATTTTGAAAATAGTCAACCCAATAAAATCTCAACGTTGAAAATATCACGTTTACTTTCTAATGGTATACCTATTGTTTAAAACTTAAAAAAAATCACTATTATACAAAAGTAAGGAAACATAAAAAGTAAATAAATTAACAGTAGAATTGATTCAGAAACTTATGCGTAGTTTACACGGGATAGTAACTTGCGATAGAACTTGTGAGAGTAACTTGCGCTAGTGTTTACATATAAGCAAGTTGTCAAGGCAATTTCTCTCAGCAAGTGCTCTCTAGACATAACTTGCAGCAAGTGATTGCATGCGCGTTTACACGGTAGAGTAGGTATATTCAAGTGTGAAATGTCAAGTCGTAGAAAGAGAGCTGCAACCGTTGCTGTTCTCATTGCACAAAAAGAGCGAAGAGAGGATAGAAAAAGGATAGGGGTCAAAGAATAGATAGCCAGAAGGCCTGCTCTTGGAGCTTCGATGTTATTAAAAAAGTTAATAAGTGAAGATCCAAATAAATTAAAAAAACTACATTAAAATCCAACCAGTAGAGACCCAGATATAAAAAATCATCCTTATCACGTGACACACAAGCAAATTTTGTTGGATTCTTGCGGTTCAGAGCTTTATCAATGACCCTCGACTTGCTCTCAAAAATGTGGCTATCCTGTCAACTTTGTAGATATTAGGTAATTTTTGATCTAATTTGACTGGGCTAGTATTATGTACGAGTCTGTATGTACATATTTAAGCAAATTTTTAAATTAATTTGGGGGTTTGCAGACCTCATGCAAAAAAACCTTGTATGCAACACGTACGCAAATAGTTTTTGGGGACTTCTCACGATTCGTCCCCAAAACTCTTGAAATACTTGATACATAAATAGCTATATTAATGAATATAAGTTGTTAATTGATAAAAATGTATAAAATATTCGAGCGTGTCGCTGCAACTTGCACAGAACTGTCAGTAAAATCGAAAAAAATTGTAACTTGCTAGAGCGCTCTCCCAATTTGTTTAGACGTGCAAGTGATTATTGCCGCAAGCACTTGCCTCAAGTTTTGCGACTTGCTGAGAGAACTCTCGGGCAGTGTTTACACTACGCAAATTATTTGGAAGTTGCTCTCAGACATTAACTTGCGATAGTTTACTTGCTCGTGTAAACTACGCTTTAGACATTGCATAACCTTGAACTCAAAAAATATATGTACTACCTCTTTTACAAATCCCTCTTAAAATTTCTTAAGCCTCCACAAAGTCTAGCTACGCCCCTGGAAGGGTACTCCCACCATGCGATAACTAATTACTCATTAGTAAATGCTAAATGGTGGATCATAGAAGGTCGAATAAATTTCATAATAACAATCGAAATAGGAACTTAATCTTTAAGTGGTAGAACTGCTCTAAATGCACATATGTATACCAGTTAAACATGCCGATTGGCATACGATAAAAGTTCACTCGAAAATTGTCAGTGCAACATTATGTTCGCAGCCTTGGTATTCGCTAGTGCTATTAACACTATTAACAGTACCAGCTAAATTTACACTAATATTCATGATTAATTTTGAATTTCAATCATGATTAATTTTCGTGATTTGTAATTTTTTTCGGATAATAAGTGAATTAAAAAGAAGCAATTATAATTGCTTATTAATAAATATACTATGCAGGTAGACCAGAGAAGAGTAGATCAGAATCGAGCAAACTCAAGTACTTAACGTTACGATACGAAAAAAATAAAGTGTTATTAAGTAAAATGACTTTGTGAAATATATTTCTTACAATTATGTGAAGTTTTTATTTTCGATTATACTCGTATGTATAGGTATATGTAACTTATTTTATCCTTATCTTGTTTTTGTAGTTGTTGATGTTTTTATTGGTTGAATTAGTTATCTAACCCCGAAATAGATTAATATGACAGAAATAGTTTTCTGTGGCAATATTATATTAGTTTGCCATTAGCAAGTAATTATTTTATATTAACATTAAGTATTGTAAAAAATGTCAATGCTAACAGATAGTTGGTTCTACGATTTGTTGACTATTATTATAGTATGTGTATCATTTATTATCTACTACATAAAAAGAAGCCAAAACTATTGGAAAAGAAAGGGAGTAGTGCATCCAGAACCTGAATTTTTCTTTGGTAACATGAAAAAGGTAATTTACCAAAAGGAGAGTATTTGCGACAATGTCAAAAATCAATATAATTTCTTCAAATCGAGAAATGTTCCTTACGGAGGTGTTTATTTCCTATTTGTGCCTGTATTTCAAGTTATCGATCTAGATATTGTAAAACATGTGATACAAAATGATTTCCAACACTTTGTTAATCGTGGTATATATTATAACGAAACAATTGATCCTCTAAGTGCGCATTTGTTAGCTATTGAAGGAGAAAAATGGAAAAATCTTCGAGCTAAACTAACACCCGCATTCACGTCTGGAAAGTTGAAAATGATGTTTCAAACATTAGTTGACTGTAGCAAACAGTTGACAATTGAAATGGACAAAACATCCGGAAAATTACCTATAGACATAAAAGATATATTAGCTAGATTTACTATAGATATAATTGGTTCATGTGCTTTTGGAATCGACTGTAATAGCCTTAAAGAACCAGAAACAGAATTTAGAACTCACGGATCTAAGTTTTTTGAAAAAAATATACAAGAGAACATTATTCAATTCTTTACGTTTCTTATGCCAAAGATTATGAAGGTATTTGGTACAAGAGCAATTCGCAAACCGTTTAGTGATTTCTTTTTTAAAGTAATAAAAGATACTGTTGAATATCGGGAACAAAATAATATAATCAGAAAGGATTTCATGCATCTGCTCTTGCAATTAAAAAATCACGGACAACTAATTGATGACCCAATTCAAGTTGCCTCCAACAAGAAGAGCGAAAAAGAAACTATTACATTGAATGAATTAGCAGCACAGTGCTTTATATTTTTTTTGGCTGGTTTTGAAACGTCCTCTACAACGATGACTTTTTGCTTGTATGAGTTGGCCACAAACCAAGATATACAAGAAAAATTAAGACAGGAAATACAAGAAGTATTAAAAAAATATAATGGTGAAATAACATATAACGCACTAATGGAAATGACTTACATGGAAAAGGTAGTAAATGGTAAGGTTTCCATTATTAATGATTAAATTTTTTCGTAACATTTGATTTAACTGGTTTCAGAAACACTTCGTAAATATCCACCCATATCAACACTAAACAGAACTTGTAACAAGGATTATAAAGTTCCCGGAAGTGAATTGGTTTTGGAAGCAGAAACTAAAGTGATAATTCCTGTTTATGGTATTCATCACGATGAGAGATACTATCCTGATCCTTCTAAATTTGATCCTGAGCGTTTTAGTGAGGAAAACAAGAGGAATCGTCATCCATTTACTTTCTTGCCGTTTGGCGAAGGTCCTAGAAATTGCATTGGTAATATTACCTTCAATAATAAATCAATTTCACATTGTAAACGATTCCATTGTTTCAGAATCTTTAGTTTAGACATATTATATTGGCTATTTTTCTTTCTTAGTCATAATTATAACGTAACAAAGTTGTTTGTTGTTATGGAAAATGAGAATTGAATTTGACCAATGCATATTAAAGTATTCGTGTTTTCAACAATCTTTTTTCAGGTTTAAGATTTGGCATGATGCAAACTAAGGTGGGATTGACCGCCCTGATTAGACACTACAATTTTACAGTCAGTTCGAAAACTCATGTGCCGCTGAAAATGGATGTCAGAAGCTTTATCATGTCTACAGAAGGAGGGGTGTGGTTAGACTTTAAAAAGCTTTAAGCTTTTTTTAAGATAAAATTAAGAAGATTTTTTGATAATTTAGACTATTTTTTATAAATGTCAAAATAATTCAAGGTACGCTTTACTATGTTACCAGTTTATTAATATCTCACATTTCCATTAATTTCACTTACTTATAACTTTTTTACACACGTATTGCTTAAGAAAATATATTACTAATTACAAATACATTTTATTTTAATTCCATGCCTAGACAATCTATTTTGCTAGACAAAAAACTGAAGACCTTTAGTTTTCATAATTGAACTCTGAACCCATCTTATTTCATACCAAGAAGTACTATACAAAGTGTTTCTACTCGAAGTGGACAACGTAATATAGGTTGTAGATCTCATCGAGACTAACACTTTTTTCAAATTAATATTTTTCATTTGAGCTTTTGTTTTCGATTTATCGACCTTCTTTTGTTTTTACACAAACCTCTTTATCTTCATTATTTATGGCCGAATTTTAAAAAATTAAAGTTTTTTGAAATTGACAGTTTGATATCTATGATTTTTGTGTTAAAATTTTTAAAAAAATATCAACAAACAAAATGGCGACCAATTATCTTTGGAGCAGACTTAGAACTATCCAAGTTTAAAAAAGAAAATTGGTGGCCATTTTGTTTGTTGATATTTAAAAAAAAATGTTTATCACAAAAATTGTAGATATCAAACTGACACTTTAAAAAAACTTTAATTTTTTAAAATCTGACCATAAATAATGAAGATAAAGAGGTTTATGTAAAAACAAAAGAAGGTCGATAACTCGAAAACAAAAGCTCAAATGAAAAATATTAATTTGACAAAAGTGTTAGTCTCGATGAGATTTACAACCTGTATTATGTTGTCCACTTTGAGTAGAAATACCCTGCATATGTTATAGAATAATACAATAAAAGAGAGACATCGTGAACATTTTAGATACTTAAAAAAAACAGTAAAATTAGTAGAATGTTTTTAAGTGTAGTTGTGTTTGTGTTTCTTGTGCAAAAATTTATATAGACGAAGATGCTCAACCTAAATAAAGTAAACTATTCAAACCCTCTTTCTTCTTAGCTAGTAATAATAGCACCATTCAATTTAACATTTTTGAGAAAATTACCAAAACTTCGACTATATCACAAAACACCCTCTAGCGACCAGGGAAAAAATTAAATTAATGAATTATTTATCCGAAGCCCTAATAAACGTTCTTTCAAACCAAATTTATCGAAAACGGTTAAGCCAAAAAAAAGTTATTACATTCGCCTTTTCCCCCACCCTTTATTTGACAAGATAGAGAAAAATACTCCAAACTCTAATTTTGCATAGATTACAACATAACTATTTTTGGCATATATTAACTCTAGCGGTCGAGTTAGAAACTTGAAAATTATTTCCAGCAATCTCTCTTGCCCACTTTTACTTTAAATATTTTTTTCCGAAGGCTGTATGATAAATAGTTTCTGAAGTACAACCGGCGTCCTTTCTTATTTGGACACCCGGTACATCACATCATCAATTACTAACATTTCCAATGTAATGTCCGTGACCAACTAATATCATAATTACAACATATCAAATAAATCTTGCAAAACCATTAAGTTCACGTACGTTTATAATATTGTATGATATACAATACAAATGATGTGAAATAATTCAACTCGATTCTAAAGTACCTAAGGGAAATGTTTGTTGAAAATAGTCTGTCTTAATTATGTCTCTCGTAGCTTTCATAATATTATTACAAATTTAGATTCTCTAAAAGTATATGTATATATGCCAAAAGTTATCCCGCATAGTGAAGAAGAACTTTTGTATGTAGATATCTATAATCTTAACCTTCGGTCTCCAAACCTCATTTTTAAGTATAAAACCCACATCCTGTAGATACACATATTTCACGAGCACAAACTCATAATGCCTATTTTTTGAAAAATGTAATGAAATAAAACGAACACTAAAATACGAAAGTTGTTCTAATTGCACATAAAATAATAGCAATGTTACAAGTTAGTATGTTAAGCGTATTGAAAAATAAACAGAGAGTCGTTACGTAGAACTTATTAGGTGCAGTTTTTCAATCGGTGGTTATCCTTTACTATAAGTAATTTCCTCCGACGCGATTGTTAAAACAATCGTAACACCAAGGCCCTTATATTTTCTCATAATCTAACCACATTCCACCGTCTGTTGATAAAATAAAACTCTTCGGGTTCATTATTAGCGGAGACGGTGTTTTGGGACTCACGGTAAATTTATAATGTTTCAACAAAACTGTCAAACCCACTTTCGTCTGCATCATTCCAAATCTTATACCTGCAAGTTAAAATTCCAATTAAGTAATTAAACAATTAAAACTTTAAATATTTGTTTACCAATACAAATCCTTGGACCTTCTCCAAATGGCAAATATGTGTAAGCATGACGATTTCGTTTATTTTCCTCATTGAACCGTTCGGGATCAAATTTACTTGGGTTGGGGTAATACGTTTCATCATGATGAAGAGCTAATACTGGGATCATTACTTTGGTACCCTTTTCCACAACGAAATCAGTTCCAGGAACTTGATAATCTTCTGTACAAGCTCTATTTAGAGTTGGTAAAGGTGGATATTTACGTAAGGTCTCTAAAAATTGATATCCTCATATAAATATTATATTAAAAACTGAAATTGAATAAACAGTACCATTTATAACTTTTTCCATGTATTGCATTTCCATGCAGGCGTCATAAGTTATTTTACCATCATGTCGTTCCAACACTTCATTAATTTCCTTTCTAAGTTTCTCTTGTATATCTTGATTGGTAGCCAGCTCATACAAGCAAAAAGTCATGGTTGTGGAAGAAGTTTCAAATCCTCCAAGAAAAAAAATAAACGCTTGTGCAGCTAACTCGTTCAGAGTAATAGCAGCTTCTTTGTCACTATTATTGGATGCAATATTTAATTCGCCTTCATCGACTAATTTACCATGATTCTTCAGCTGTATCATAAGATGCATAAAATCTTTTCTATGGACGTTATTCTTTTCACGATAATCCACTGTTTTGGTAATAACATTTAAAAAGAAATCAGAAAATTGCTTTCTTACTGCTCTCATACCTAAGGGCTTCATAATCTCTGGTAAAATGAAGCTAAGAAGGTTTCTTATATTTTCTGTAAATGTTGGTTCAAAAAATGTTGCTCCATGTTTAATAAAATCATTACTGGGATCTTTTAAACTATTGCACTCAATACCAAAAGCACAAGATACAATAATATCTGTAGTAAATCTGGCCAAAATTTCTTTTATTTCTATGGACTCTTTCCCTGCCTGTTTATCCATTTCAATAGTTAACTGATCACTACAATTTACCAAAGTTTGAAACATATTTTTCAATTTTCCTGATGTAAAGGTTGGAGTCAGCTTAGCTCTTAAATTTTTCCACTTTTTACCTTCAAGCGAAAATAAGTGAGCACTTAAGGGATCGGATTCTTCGTTAACGTAGACACCACGATTGTAAAAATGTTGAAAATCATTTTGCATTATCCCCTTTATGATGTCCGGATCAACAGGGAAGTACATTTGTCTGAACATGACATAAATCCCGCCATGTTTTTGGTTATTTGATTTGAAATGGCTGTAAATACGTTTGCTGAATTCACCAAAACTTTCTTTTTGAGAAAAAACTGCACTTATATTTCCAAAGAAAAAATTGGGTTCAATGCAGTCAAGTCCTTTAGATTGCCAATAGTTTAATTGTTTTTTTATCCATAGGTACAGAACTGTTAATAGTACTATTACTATGGCGCCGAGGACATACAATACGGCCATCTTCAATGAACTAAAACAAAAGTACAAATTGGTATTTTTTTAAGACGACAGATATATAAAGAGTTTATATTTGAAGCCTACAAATCTCGCAAGTCAGTTGTATATGTATAATAGATATTTATTTTATTAGGAGTATAAGCGAAACTTTTATGTGACGAAGTATGGAGGTGTAAGCGCCGAGCGGAGCGAGGAGAATTAACTCCATACGGAGTCACATAAAAGTGCTTATACTCCGAATAAAATACAATATTTTATTTTCAAATGGAATCATTCTAATCGTAATATGACAATCAATTTAATAAGTAATTTTGCAACTGTCATGCAACTGTCATACATTTTTGCAGATAATGATATAACTTATACTCCGCCGGAGTATAAGTCCTACTTATACGCCGCTCAAGAGTGGTGTCATAGAAATGAAACTTATACCTTGCCTACTCAGTCTTATAACACCATGTTATACGCCGTTTGAAAATAATAATAATTTAATATAATTAATGCTCGTCATCCGGTATGTAATCAAAAGCGTCATGAAATATCAAATAATTACAAGTGGTTTCCAAATAAAATGACAGGCATGAATAAAAAATTGATAACAATAAAATCAGATTTCGGCAATTCATGCAGTTTTTGTGGCTGCTGTAAATGAAAACGAAGAAAGTCCAAATTTTGAAAGAAATTCTATTTGGAAGTTTCTGCATGTTTAGTTTCTGCAGAAATGGTATGTTAAACAGGATGAAATGATTGCGTGAAGGCATCAAATTAAGAATAAAGATTTGTAAACGATGTAACTTTTACTAAGTTTTTATGGTTCTGTTGTTGTTATGTAGAACGCATGACTTATCTTAGTAGACAATGGGAAACAATACAAAATTCTTCTATACGAAATACAAAGTTTGGGCCAGTCATCAAAAGATATGAAACACGAATAAAGAAAACCGACAATTTTTAACTCGAAAAATATTGGCGGTACTCATTAGTACTTCATTTTTTGCGATAATGGGCATTCGGACAGATAATTAGACATTTAACATTACTTAAGAAGTTTTAGTTGTCGACGTTTCGGAGACACTGATGTTTGCATCTTCAAGACTAAAACGGGGCCAAAAATTACATCGTTTTTGAGTCAAAATTGTGAATACTAATAGGAACATTTCTACAAGATAATGATGATGATTAAAAATAATAGGTACTAATAAAACTTGTGGAGTTATTCTCTACTGAAAATGTTATACGAGCCCTAACAACTAAATGTTCGGACAAAAGTAAATTTGATTGTCTTTTTTCCATACGCGCAAAAGTTATCTAAATTAACTTCCATAATATTCATGGTTTTTTCTGTTATAATGCCAACATTTAGCTATATAAAAACGTAAATTTCGTAAAAATCCGCTCGGCGGTTCCACAACTGTGGCACTTTAACCCAGCAGGATGGGAAAATTGTAGAAACAAAGAATTATTATTTTCAAAATGTTGGATCTAGTAGTCGGATTTTGAAGAAATTCACTTTATTGCAAAACTGGATGCTGGTTTTCTTTACAAAAAAGTTACACAAGTTTTTATTTGGTGATTTTAGGCATTTATCGGAGCTTCAAAATTGCACCTTTAAAAATGATACCATTTTCTAGTATAACTGTTTTAAAAAAACACAGTTTTGAAACCGCTGGTTGGATTTGTGTCAAAAAACTTTTAAATCAAAGCTCAATAATCGTACTATATTGAAAAAATCCTGAAATGTTAATATGACTTTTTTTTGCATTTTTTTCGAATTACACAGTTCACTTTTCATAAAACGTGTTTTTTTAGGGTGTTACTTACATTAAAATAATCACAGTTTTGGAACCACTGGTTGAATTTTGGTAAAATTTACTTTATTGCAAAGCTGGATGTTGGTTTTATGTACAAAAAAATCCCCAATTCTTTATTTGGTGATTTTAGGCATATTTCGTAGCTTTAAAATTGCACTTGAAAAATGTGACGTGATTTTCTAACGACTGTTTTTAAAAAATCACAGTTTTGGAACTTGGGGAAAACGACATAAAGGTGCTTTCATGGCCCTCATCCAGTCCGGACTTAAATGTCATTGAAACTCTTTGGCATAAAATTAAACGTATTCTACGCAATAATCCACCAAGAACCATTGGGGACTTAAAGACCAAAATAGAAGAAATTTGGGACAGTTTCACGCCAGAATTGTACCAAAATTTGATAAATACAATGCCTGCTAGAATACAGGCAGCTATTAAAGCAAAATGAGACGTAACCTCTTATTAAGCCCGTTTTACAGTTCGCAATTCATCGTGCAATAGTATTGCAGCAATTATTTGACCTTGCAGTACCTTGCCTGCAACTTTTTATTGCAAATTGTTTTACAGTTCGCAATTGCAATTATAACTGACAATATCTGAAGTGATACCAACCAAAAAAAAGTTATAAGGTATTATAGTATTATAATATATATATTAACACAGTTTCTAAAGTACGCCAAATAACCAAATAACACAGTTGCAACACACCAAACCACTACTGATCAGTGATAATCATTAAAAATTTAAACTTGGTAAACCTGAGTGTTAACAAACAACAAGCACGATTGGTAACAAAAAAATTACCACATTTTCCCCCAGAATTGCACGCAACTTGCAATAAAAATGATTTTGTGCAAGAGCTTGAAACGGCAAGTGACTTGCACGCGTTTTCTATACTGCGCATGCCTTTGATCAAGAGTATTGCGTATTGCAAGGAGAATTGCGAACTGTAAAACGGGCTTTAATGGCCCTAAATTAAAAATTATCCCAACATTTAGTTGCAAATTCATTTTGTAAAGTTTACTAATTATTAAGGTTAAAATATTGTGAAATCCAATAAATAATTTTCTTCCATGCATGATATTGTTATTAAGGCTTTATCTTATTGTATTAGGTATTAGGTGATTACTAATTATTTGTGTAAAATTTCCAGTTCTCCTTTCATACTTCAAAAATTTACTTTTGTCCGAACATTCAGTTGTTAGGGTTCGTATAACATTCTGTAAAATCTCTGTAATTTGACATTTTAACAATGTTTTATATTGTTCAAACGTCAAATTACATGGATTTAACAGAAAGTTATCTAACATTTTCGATACAGAATAACTCCCTAGCTAGTTGCCTCAAAATTATGTTTATAGTCATCATTTAATAATAAAACATATAGAAATCTTTAGTCTCTACAAATCTGTTAAATGTGAACACCCTGTAGATGAGGTGTTGCTGTCCAATCTTATCTGTTATAAAATAAATACAAAATACAGAGAAGTTTGTTTAATTTATAACAATCAAAACAAATATGTTTAAAATTATGTAAGTGCAACACGATTAAAAATTGAAACAGGAACATTTTATTTTTAGTATTACAGAATTATATTTTCTGCATATTTCAATAGATTACACTAATTTTTTCTAATTTTTCATTCCTTTTCTTTTAATCTAAACGATTGTTACTTATATTTGTATTAATATTCCGTAAATAATGTATGAAGTACGTAAATAACAAAACAAATAGTGTAAAATCAGATCCTATTCACAATATTTATGGCGAAAGTAACTTTATATTGTACGTACTATTAGTTGAAAATGGAAGCCTTCACAATGTTCCAGTCACACAAACAATAATCGTAGATGACATGCAGAAAGTTGAAGGATGAAATGATTAACTGAACCAGAGTGACTGTATGTATGTAGGTATATTGTATATACTCAGTTTTTTAGTGGATTGAATCCCCACCTAATATTTGAACCATAAACAAGTTCCATAATAAAATACATATGTTATTGAAATATACAAGGTGGTGAAAAAATGGTACCTATGTTAAATTTATTATAGTTAGTCGCTGGAAAAAACTATAAAATATTTATGTTTTTTGTTTCTTTTTACTTTCTTATACGAAGTAATAAGAAATTTAATTCTATAGTTTCATTAAATGGTTAGCGCGTATCGAAAAATTCCACGAATTACTTTTGGTTTGATTTTTGACAAAGAATTATGAAGATTCTATAAGAAATTATATCGCTAGGAGAATCTCACTTTGAAATTATCCAATTTTCACTTTAGTTTCATTAGAACCAAAAAATTCTTCACATTTCTTCTGATTTAATTCTTGACAGAGGCGGATTAACCAGTACGCAAAAGAAGCTAGCGCTTGGGGCGCCAAAATTTGGGGGGCGCAAAATTTCCTGCAATTTTTTTTTTATTATTTAGTTTTAAATAATTATTATTTGATCATATTTCATGAAATAGGAGAAATCTCAAAAAAAGTTAAAAAATATCTCTGCAAGTCTGAAAAGTCGGAATATAGATAGCAGATACGAGTATACCGAGTGCTTTCATTAGGATATACAGGGTGATCAGTAATTGGCGCACTCGGAGCATACTGTGATAAATAAACTTTACGTTTTAAGAATGACGAATTTTTTTACCGCAGTGCTGTAAGTTCTTTCTTTACAAAGATATGACCACTTTTGTGAAAATAAAACTGGCAACACTGCATTGAACATGTGAATAGATTCGACGAAAAAAAAAAAGAAAAACGTTCAATATTTTATGATGCGAGAACTTGTCAAAATAATTTAGTACTGTCAATTTTATTAAAAAACAGAAACAACAATCGAAATTCATTATTAATATTTTCATGGCAATAGAAAGTATTTTAGTTTATCCCAAGGGGAGCTTGAGAGGTTGCCAAACTTCAAATTTCTCTCAAATTTAGGTATTTTATTAAATTTTAACATTTTCCATTTCTTTGTATTAGATGTTTTGTGAAAAAAATTGAACAAATCATATTGCATTTTATCCAGAGATTATAGTAACATGAATTATTCACTCATTTTTGTCTTGGTTATTAAAATAATTAGCTTATAACTTGGATGAGGGAAACTCTATAACTCGGAAACTAACCATCAGATTTAATTTTTGTTTGCAGAGTATCCTTAGTTTTAATGTGCTCTATAACGCCCTGTATTCGGAGTGCGCCAATTACTGCAACTTGTTTTATTTTTCATTTCATGTTCTTGTTACAAAAAAGACAAATAATGTCAAGGGGGGCGCAAATTTTGGTTCAGCTTGGGGCGCAATATACCCTTGATCCGCCTCTGATTCTTGATCAACAATTTATTATGAAACTGGGTAAATGAATCAGAATCTAAATCCATCATAATAATTACAGATCTTCCAGATTATAAAATATCACTTCAATTTGTCCAAATTTCACTTTAATATGCTCCTAATTTCATCTGGTTTATGTCTTAATACAGAATTATGAATATTATATGGGAAAAATCAAATGGATCGGCAATCCGTCCCTAGATTATCTTATCAATTACAAAAACTCACTTTAAAATTGTTCAAATTTCGCTCTGGTTTAACTAAGTGACATCAACAATCGAAAAATTTCTTGAACAAGAATTGCAGAATTTCACTTTCAAATCATCCCAATTTCATTCTAGTTTCAGATAAACTGTCAGCGCGGATTGATATATTCTACAAATTTATACAACAATCAACTAGAGGCGTTTTCGGAAAGTTACTCGAGTTAAGCCTGGGTGATTGAAGTGGACATAATCTTATAACCTGTGTGTGTGTACGAAACAAAGAAGGATAATTTACCCGAGTTAACTCGAGTAACTTTCCTAAAACGCCTTAGGTATACCTACATTGCTAAATTCTATATGAGTGCTTGAGCACCGAAGGACACTCGTATAGTCAGCGTCTTTCAAGTACAGATTTATCTATAAAGATAAAAACGACCCTGATTTCCTTATCATATCTAAGAATTATTAAAACGGCTTCTTTATTATTTTCTTATACGAAGTAATAAGAAAGTATAGTAATCGTGATTTTTTTCGACTTCGAGATTTACACGTTTTGAGGGCGCCTGAATCCATTCTGACCATCATTTTCGCCATGATGTCTGTCTGTCTATGTGTCTGTGTGTCTGTCTGTATCCACGATAACTCAAAAACGAGTTATCGGATTTGATTCAAATTTAATATGTCGAATGTTGCTTCCATTTTGATGTACAGGACATTAAAGAAAATAAATTATTTTAAATAATTTGCTATAAATCAATAACAAATAAAGTTAGTCTTCTGAAATTTTGCATAGATCTTTTTTTTTTGTATTCTCTTACTAATAGTGGTTGCAATTATTTTATTTAGAACACAGAGGCGTGCGTACGGGTTTCTTTAATAACATTTTATTCAATAAAACGTACACCACTGGTTTTTTTTTGCAGCATCAATATGCAGAGAGTATTTTCCATTCAATTTAGAAACTTTTTTGTATCTTACAATTTCTTGATAACTTAACTTTTTTTTTCTTATTTAATAAAGAGGTTCTTCCCTATTAGATTTCCGAAAAAAGCATCAGTACAAAGTTGTAGAGAAAAATATTTCCTACAACTTTCCTTTTAATAGTTTTTTGATATTGTCAATATTTAAAAAGATATTCAACAAATAAGTTGCAAATTTTATGGAAATTTTTCTCTAGTTAGGTACTACTTACTACTCTTTCCCCAAAATTTTCAACTTTTTTGTTGAATAACTTTTTAAATATCAACAATATCAAAAAAAATTTAAAAGATAAGTTGTAGGAAATATTTTTCTTTACTACTTTGTACTAATTCCTTTTTTCGAAAATTTAATAGGAAAAAAGTTATTCAATAAACAAAAAAATCCAACCCTTAATTGAGGCCTGGTGAAGGCAGGGCGGAGTCTACGAATACACAAACTCACTGTTAAACTTTCAGGGTGACCCTCTAGAAGTTTCTACAAAAATTGGCTGTAGGATAAAAAAAGTCTATTTGAAGTCTTTTTTTCTACCTTATTTACTGTACTATTAGGTTATTTCGAGTTAAGTTATCAAAAAATTATAAGATACGAAAAAGTTTCTAAATTGAATGGAAAATACTCTCTGCATATTGGTGCTGCAAAAAAACCAGTGGCGTACGTTTTATTCAATAAAATGTTTTTGAAGAAATCCGTACGCACGCCTCTGTGTTCTAAATAAAATAATTGCAACCACTATTAATAAGAGAATACAAAAAAAAGATCTATGCAAAATTTCAGAAGACTAACTTTTTTTGTTATTGATTTATAGCAAATTATTTAAAATAATTTATTTTCTTTAATGCCCTGTACATCAAAAAGGAAGCAACATTCGACCATAGTTTATTAGACAAACCACCTTTAATTTTCGCTAAACTATCGACTGATGAAATCCTGTGATATAAACAGGGACACCCTGTATGTATAGGTCTGTCACTCTTAAACATAACACCATGTATATTCCAGAACAACTTATGCACTTCACGATTATGTACAATTTTTATTATCATATTCTGAATAATAAAACCACAAATCTAATATTTTTGCAGAGACAGTCCTAAAATGTAGGATGGGTAGGGAAGACATTTTAGAATAAGTGATTTTTAGTAATATTACTAAAATTTGATGAGTTTTTAAATCTGTAATTTTGTATCAGACAAGATTTATTTCACGACAATGAGAGTATCTAAATGATGTGATTTTGATAGTTTTAATATTAGCCCTAGCGAAAATGTTTTAGTACAACCCTGTCTCCTGGTTACGTAACATTTAGTACATAGGGCGCCACCTATTGTTATTCATTCAAACTAGCAACCTCGGTGACAGTTACTATGATAGAAAACTGCAATTAGGAATTTGCAGGATTATCTGAAGTACACATATTTGTGCTTCGAAAATTTAAAACGCCTAATCTAATAAGGTAGAAGAAAAGTATTTCCAATTAAGCAATCAAAAGCTGTTTATTCTCGTTAGTGTACTTTTTTGATATTACTGCGCCATAATAAAATTCGGTGAAATAGGATTAAGTTTAACCTTAGTTTAACCAAACCAAACGGAATACATACTTACCTAAATCACTTAAGTATTGAAAATATGCGGAGAAAAATCAGTTGTTATCTCTACGATGTTATTTAATTTACACTACAAAAGTCGATAGTTTAGTTATGCAACTTCAGTACAGATGGTGCAATGTACAGCAACAAAATCCTACACGTGTTGCGAAGCGGTTTGCGCGAAAAAATCCCAATTTCATTCCGTCAGTTGACTTCCTCAAAATCAGGTGTCCGTACTAAAACTAACCAGTTATCCGTCATGGCTTACTCAATTGTCGAAAGAGGATCTCCGTACTCCCCAGATTACAGGGTTTACATACGTAAGTCTTTATGTTAGTTCAACCTTAACCTCTAATCAGCAATTAAGTCCTTGAACTGAACCTCACACCGATAAAGATACATAATATTTACGGATTATTTGTTTGTATTGTTGTAAGTGTGTTGTGCAGGTAGTTTTAATTAATTCTGACGGGTTTAATGGAAATTTTTAGATGATAAGAATGGACCGGTTTCGCCCCTTCACGACATACCACTGGTGGTTGATGCCGCTAAGAAAACCTTTAATATGGTTGTTGAGGTGCCGAGATGGACCAATGCAAAAATGGAGGTGAGTAGTAGATTACGGATAATAATTTTTGCAGGATTGTTAGTTTAGTGGTTGGTTGGACAAAGTTCCAAGTTGGAACTTTGGAATACGTGTCAAACTTTCACTATTCAGTAATATGAATTGGGTAGGGTACAATGACTGTGCAATCCTAGTGATTCTCTTCAATTTTTAGCAGTCGAAATATAAAATTTTAGTACCTAGTTTTGAAATAATTTGTTAATAAACGTGACCTAAAAGTTATGAGGACGCTTTTTAGATAAAGATAAACGTGACCTTTCTCTGAGGAAATAAATGGATATAACATTCGAGTAATCAATCCAAGTTATTTTAAAAATTGTTTTATTGAAAAGTTTGTACTTTAGTAAAAAAGTGAATGGAATAATCCAAAATTAGCAAGGAGCTGGAAGTATACTTAGATACAAGATAAAATATCTGTTGTGTCCCGCACATGACTTAGGTATACGATGCGAAATAATACTGATCCAATATTTCATTAATATTAAAGCAAATTTATTTATTTAATACTAGTCCTGGGACTCTAACCCTCTGCTTCACATTATGGGCACAGGCCATTACCTCTACTGTATTTTAGCCTTCTGAAATAATACACACAATGAGAAATATATTATTAAAATTTCTCGCGTTATGAAATTTGTTTTTAGGAAAATTTTCCGTTTACCTAAAATAACAGTTTAAGTCCTTTTATCAGTTATAGTTTTTTTATCCTTACATGTCTCAAAATCAATAGTATCATTTTATACATTTTCAGCAACAATAGGCAAAGGTAACTCGTCGTCAGGATCAAATTCTGTGTTAGTATCGGGAATGTCGGACTATGTGAATCCTGTCTTTCTAAAGCAATTTTGAATGGTTCCAAAGGTCACATGCTCCCATGTCTTTTTAACAAAGTAAACATCTGAAGACATTAATTGATTTTACTAAATTTTCTAAAGAATCAACAGAGTCCCGCTAAAGAGGGAAATTGTTATTAACAAAGCCATATTCTTAAAAAAGTGTCCGCTTATAAGGAGTGTACGCTAAGACAGTACACTGTATTCCTAAAAAACTTTAAAATGTCCTCAGATAAGTACCACCATGGTGAAAATAAGCAGGGGCCCTCAAAACTCCATTAAAATGTCGTAAAAAGTAAAAATAAACAATTATAGTAATTTCCATTTTCAGATCAAGCAAAAAGATATATTGCAACAATAGGTAGTTTTTAAAAAGAAAAACAACGAATAGAAAAAAATATGTACTGATTTTTAACTTGGCATTTAGGATTTTCCGAAAAATCGCAAAAGGAGCTGACAAAACAAATGATATTTTCTAAAATTCAGCTACTTTGCTCTTTAAATGCAAGTATATTTTACTGAAATCCGCCCAGGGAATTAAATGTTAGCTTTAACGAAGATGATCATTATTTTCGAAAGCTTCAATTAATTCATTGATTTTTCTGTTCAAAATGTAACGAGGCAAATAAACTAGTATCTACGAGCCCTAACAACTAAATGTTCGGACAAAAGTAAATTTTTGAAGTATGAAAGGAGAACTGGAAATTTTACGCAAATAATTAATAAACACCTAACAATACAATAAAATTAAGCCTTAATAACAATATTATGCATGGAAGAAAATTATTTATTTGATTTAACAATATTTTAACCTTAATAATTAGCAAACTTTACAAAATGAATTTACAACTAAATGTTGGGATAATTTTTAATTTAGGACCATTAATAAGAGGTACGTCTCCTTTTGCTTTAATAGCTGCCTGTATTCTAGCAGGCATTTTATTTATCAAATTTTGATACAATTCTGTCGTGAAACTCCCAAATTTCTTCTATTTTGGTCTTTAAGTCCCCAATGGTTCTTGGTGAATTATTGCGTAGAATACGTTTAATTTTATGCCAAAGAGTTTCAATGACATTTAAGTCCGGACTGGATGAGGGCCATGAAAGCACCTTTATGTCGTTTTCCCCAAGTTCCAAAACTGTGATTTTTTAAAAACAGTCGTTAGAAAATTACGTCACATTTTTCAAATGCAATTTTAAAGCTACGAAATATGCCTAAAATCACCAAATAAAGACTTGGGGATTTTTTTGTACATAAAACCAACATCCAGCTTTGCAATAAAGTAAATTTTACCAAAATCCAGCCAGTGGTTCCAAAACTGTGATTATTTTAATGTAGGTGGCACCCTCAAAAAACACGTTTTTTTAAAAGCAAACTGTGGAACTCGAAAAAAATGCGAAAAAAATTCATATTAACATTTCAGGATTTTTTCAATATAGTACGATTATTGAGCTTTGATTTAAAGGCTTTTTGACACAAATCCAACCAGCGGTTTCAAAACTGTGATTTTTTAAAACAGTTACTAGAAAATTCTATCATTTTTAAAGGTGCAACTTTGAAGCTCCGATAAATGCCTAAAATCACCAAATAAAAACTTGTGTGACTTTTTTGTAAAGTAAACCAACATCCAGTTTTGCAATAAAGTAAATTTCTTCAAAATTTGACTACTAGATCCAACGCTTTGAAAATAATAATTCTTTGTTTCTACAATTTTCCCATCCTGCTGGGTTAAAGTGTCACAGTTTTGGAACCGCCGAGCGGATTTTTACGAAATTTACGTTTTTATATAACTAAATGTTGGCATTATAACAGAAAAAACCATCAATATTCTGGAAGTTAATTTAGATAACTTTTGCGCGTGTAGAAAAAAGACAACCAGATTTACTTTTGTCCGAACATTTAGTTGTTGGGGCTCGTATATATTTTTTCAATCTGAATATTTGAGTATCAAATAGTCTATAAGCCGATTTTTTCTAATTAAAATCAACATTTAGTAAAGTGAATTTGATGTAAATAAAACCGAAAAAGTTTATTTAATAAAAACATTTTCGCCCGTAAAAATATTCGTGGGTAGGTATTTCAGTTTCTAAAAATTTCATATTTGAAAGAAACGAGTCGTCATTTTTTTAAAACAAATATTTTATTTAATTCTGATCAAATTTTTGTCACCTTTTCTATTTTAGTACGTAAATATCTGCCAATTCTTAAGGTTAAAGTTTAATGTCCATACAATAGACGAATTATTACAACTTTTCATTCTTAATAATAATTGAACCAAACCTTAAAATATTCATCCAAATCTATGCAAATTTATGTAACGGATTATTATACTTGAAAGACTTTAACATTATCATCAAAATTTAATTTTTATATTATTTTTGCATATTTGTAAGCTGACTATCTAGATAACTAAATGAACCTCAGATTAGTCCGATTTTTTGCACTTTCTATTAATTTTTCCTTCACATCTACAATTATTCATACTATTTACGTAGATTTCATACGAATGTTTCTTCCCAAATTAAGCCAAGGTCTTTATGAAAAAAGTGAATAGACTTTTTTGTAAGGAATTTTATGCTCTTTAATTTTGGCACAAAATAATATTTTCTCGAGGAATCAATATTTCACAAAATAATGACAAAAAACCATAAAACTACTAATTTTCGAAGATAACTTTCCAAGATTTTTTTAAACATTTCTATTAGTTGCCCTAAAAAACTCTTATTTAGCGTTTCAGTCGAGTAAATCTGGCTTAAAACCGAACAGAAGTTGAAAAACTGTCATTTTTTAAATTATCCGGAATGAAAATTTTATCAATTTATTTACACAAGTTTTTTGATATTCTAATATTTTCAGAAAAGATTTTGTTTCTAATGTGAACCTTTTAACCTTGCATTTAATTATAATACAATCAGTAGTTTTAAAACTGATATTTCGAAAAAAAGGCAAAAAAATATAGGAATATGTATTTTAATAAGGCAATTACAGTTTTTTATTTTAATTTTATGTACGTACCTAATATAAAAATTATGTCATGCATTTAATTCCAATTTCCCCAAAAAATCATCTAACTTTATCGTAATTATTCCAACTTTTCCAGATAACCATGAAGGAAATTTTAAATCCCATTAAACAAGACGTGAAAAAGGGCAAACCAAGATTTGTAGCAAACTGCTTCCCCCATCACGGTTACATTTGGAATTATGGGGCTCTCCCCCAGACCTGGGAAAATCCCGAACATTTAGACGATGGCACAGGATGCAAAGGAGACAACGATCCAATTGATGTCCTAGAAATCGGTTACAAAGTAGCCAAACGAGGCCAAATACTACAAGTGAAAATTTTAGGCACAGTTGCATTAATAGATGAAGGTAAATTTTATGTTGGTTTCCACGAGCAAGTTTTTATGTAGTACATAGGAACAATTTAAATTTAAATAGACAAAATCCTTGACTTGACTAAACTTTTTCTTAGTAAATAAAACGTCATATCAAGTGTAGATAATTCTATGCTTAAACACTTAGTCTCAAGGTTCAAAATAGTTACAAAAACACAACAATCATTTTATTCCACGACACTATCGATTATTGTTTTTTCTTACGGACATTGATTACCATTTATTTTATTATTTAGGTGAAACTGACTGGAAACTTCTTGCCATCGATGTAAACGATCCAATTGCGGATCAAGTGAACGATGTAGCTGACATTGAAAAGCATTTTCCTGGTCTACTGAAAGCAACTGTTGAATGGTTTAAAATTTACAAAATTCCCGATGGAAAGCCTGAAAATCAATTCGCATTTAACGGTGAAGCCAAACCGGCTGCTTTTGCCCATAAAATTATAGACGAGGTACGTCAGTTAATTATTAATCAATAGTTTCATTGTTGTGGATTCATTTAACTTAACGATGTAATTTAGGTACACAAATTTTGGAAGAGCCTTGTTGGCAAAGAAGTTGATGCCAAAGGTATTTCATGGTAAGCACGCAATTGTCTTTAATACGATGCAATCGATTTCGTCATGAATTGTTTAAGAAAATTAGTCATTTGAAAGGAAATACTTTAAACTTTAGATTAGCGATTATCTCGATTGTTTATGTATTTATAGAATATAAATTTAGTAATCTTGCGAAATTATTTTACAGCGTAAATACGACATTGGATGGAAATTCTTTTAACATTTCCGTAAATGAGGCAAAGGAAATAGTTAACAAAACACCTGAATTATCTGTGGCTCTGCCGCTTGATCCTATTGGTAAGTTCGAAAATTATAATTTTTTACGCAAGAAATTACATTATTAAGGGTTGCATTTGAACAAATAATTAAAATTTATGACTATAGATTTATGTATGTACTTAGTGCACATAGTTTACACATCGCACTATTCCGAGTTATCCAAACTATTACATCCTTTCAATTTTTATCATCCTAACCTATTAACAACCTAAATTCTGTAATTTCCGAGTTTAACTCCGCCATATGCTTGTGTTTTGATTGAAATATTACAATCCAATCACAGGATGGCTCACACTTTTTCCTATTTTATTATTACTCGTTTCAGTTGATAAAACTTATTATTACGAAACTAGTTGCGGTTGCACTTGCAAGCATAAACTTTAAATTGTTACTCTTTGAAATGGTTAGTTTATTAAATTAAATGTTAACTTAATTTAATTTGATGTTTTGGTTTATGTTTCAGTTGATAAATGGCATTACCTCCACTTGAAGTAAAGCAATTAGACTGTTTAGTGTTACAAAAACATCAGCTACCGATTTCTGCATTTATCCAACTATTTATGATTAGTATGTAGTTGTTGTTTGCACTTTTTAGTTTAAGGTATAAATTTCAATTTTGTACTGTACCAGTGATACAAATAAAAATATTTTAATAATTTGATACCTGATAAGTTTTTCTATCCAATGAAATATTTTACCTTCAATTATTTTCTTTTTTCTACTTAGGCACGTATAGAGAAAAATGTCTTAAGTAAAAAATTTCGAATGTTTGCGGAGGGGGGTGAAAATTTCCCTCATTTCCCCCTGTGGGTCCGCCACTGCTTGCTATTATGCCTTGAAGAAAGTTAATTTTCAAATTTTGTCTAAAAAATAGGGTTCTACAAAACCTTCACGTAAATATCAATAGATGGTGCTACAATTCAAAATTATTATTTTTTCCGTTTAAATCTACAATATTCGTTTTAGATTTGAATATAAATCGAATTATTTAATAAAACTGATTGGAAATTGAAATGTTATAATCAAATTTTGCGAATTATTCAGTCCCTGCGTGAAGCAGATACTTTACTTTAAGATAAGTAGCTATATGGTTTATGAAAATAAAACAGATTTTAAATAAAAATTTGAAAATTCATAAATAGTTCACTTCATTTTTTTCTATGGTCGTAGAGAAACTTCAATAATAATTCGATCCATCACGGTTGGCTTTTTTACATACAAAATTAACAATGCTGTACAGGAACGTTAAAAAGTTCTGCAAATTTGCCAAAATTTTTATTTTATGGGCTGTTTAAAAAAGTTTGACTCGAATTTTGCACTAAATTCGTTATAGTTCAGTCAAACTAATCATTTTAAATTGCGTTAAATCGGAGTCCAATCAGATTTTGAGGGTTGGTAGTTGGTGCCAACGGAACACTCTCCACTTCGTTTTCACCTATACAATTCAGTAAGGGGTGGGCGCCATCTTGAATTTTAGAAGTGATTATCTTTGTAAATAAGCATATTAGGTTAAAAATGCATATTGCCAATATTGTTAAGGAACGAATTCCCAACAACTTTTTTTGAAACTTTTTTCATATTATTAATATTTACAAAGTTATAAATTTTCAAAAAAGTTGTTAGGAAAATGTGTTATTTATGAAAATTATAGAGAATTTCATAGCTACTTTTGACATCCGATGAATAGTTTGGCTATAAAATCCAAAAAACCATTTTCACCCCTGAGATATTATTTCAAATTTTTGGAAATTTATAATTTTGTAAATATTAATAATATGAAAAAAAGTTTGAAACAGAAGTTGTTGGGAATTCGTTCCTTAACAATATTGGTAATATGCAACTTTAACATAAGATGCATATTTACCGAGATAATCGAACTCACCCCTAAAATTCCAGATGGCGGCCACCCCTTACGGAATTGTACCGGTAAAAAATGAGGTACAGTGTTCCGTCGGGACCCGCTATCATGGAAAATCTAAAAATGTTTCATTTTCATGATGAAGGGATTTTTAACACACAATCGTGTGATACAATGAAAATAATAAATGTTACGAAAATCTTTTAAAAATTTGCCAGTCTACAGCTAGTTTAAAGTTTGACCTTGAAAAATCATTATAAAATCGTCCTAGAAATGTAGGGAATTTATTGTGGAATTTTCTTTGGAATTCTTAGGAAGAAGCAACAATATTATACTATAAACATAAACCTGAAAGATTAATAGAAATATCCTAAAAGATTTAGATTTTGAAGATGATTTGTCTGCAATTTTACTGCAACCCCCAACATCTTCAAAAAATTATGCTGGATTGATTTACGTACATTTAACAATTTTACATACAAAAATTCAACAGATTGAATCAAAATTGCCCCAAATTACAAGGAACGAATTGAAATGTTTTAAAGAAAAAATTTTTTCTGACCTTAATACGTTGTCTTCTGAGATGTAGACCTAATTAACTCATCACCTGCAACAAGAATAGAGTAATCAAACACAAAATTACAAAAATTATCAAAAAGTTTCTGTACTAAGTTAATAGCAAGTAAAGTGACAAAACTTTCGTGTCTTATTTGCTTTGTTTCCATTTTTGTCGTTTGTTTGGGTAGGTACTAGCAATCCAATAAAACACTATTTCAGAAAAATTGGTAAAAATTAGTGCCTGAAGCTATCATTTTGTACAACATGGCGAAGTTTCAGAATTTTTAGTCAATTATTATGAGCACGAAAAACTTTGAGTGATTGTTACCAAAAAATGCATGCATTTTCTCATTGAAATTTTCAGTCGCTCAGAGACACGATGTTCTTCAAATTTTGGAGAACATATTTTTACTTTCTTATACGTAGTATAAGGAAGTATTGTAATCGTGATTTTTTTCGACTTCGAGATTTTGATGGATTTACACGTTTTGAGGGCCCCTGAATCCATTTTGACCATTTTCGCCATGATGTCTGTCTGTGTGTCTGTGTGTGTGTCTGTCTGTATTTATCCACCATAACTCAAAAACGACTTATCGGATTTGATTCAAATTTCATATTTAAGAGTTTGAACAAATTTGTGGGTGCCACATTCAATGTTTTTCATCTAGCACTAAAACAAGTGACAGTTACGTGAAGGCATTTTTAGGTTTTTTAGGAATATCTTGAAAAATAAACAATTTATGAGATTTTTTTATTCTTTAACATTGATTTAGAATTGAATTTTGAACAAATTTTGTTTGAACTTTTTTTTTGAAATTTTGTCAAAAAAATTTCAAAAAAACTAGATATTCTTAAAACACTTTATATTTCTCATAGCGCGCGTTGATAGTTGAATTCGATGGTCGAGGTAGACCATGTGTTTCATTATATGGCTGCCAAACGGAAGGTCCCGGGTTCGAATCCCAGAAGGAACGGACCATTAGTTTATTTTTATTTTACTGGTTTCTATGGCACCGAAAACAATAATAATGAATAAATAAATGTAATTTCTTACCGGGAGATTTTTTTAAGTGAGTAATAGGTCAAAAATCTAAAATAAAACACATTTTCGTCGTAAAATTCGGTTATAATGAGTGGGACAAGGACAAATTGCTGGAAACCTTCAAAATTTTTACAAGAAATTTAACTTAATTTATTTAGGAAAAGTAATTATTGTGATACTATTCGTAAGTATAAGAAAGTCATGTGTTGGGCACATCAGATATTTTATACTTGGATTGATTTTAGGAGTGGGCATTGAAGATTTTCCGACATTGCATAAATAAGGCCATCATCCTACTAAATACACTCATTTACAAACTATAAAACTAAAAATATTGGCCTCATTTCGTTAACCACAGTTTTTAGTAGGTACCTAGACATGATGTGGGTCACATTTTCTGTCTCTACTCCTCGTGCGCTATCCTTGAGAGAAAAAGAAAATATTTATACCACACAAAACTGAAACTTTTCTAAAACAAAAAAAAAATCATCTCTGATCCGAATAATTTTTTTTTTAAGTAGAACCATTACCTACAGTAGCAAGTACAAATAAAATTTACATTTATTATTATTAATCCTTGATTTAATGGTACCTTGCTAAACTTAATATTTCAATTACTCAGAACACGCTAATTTTCATTATGTAAATGAAAGTTAAAGATGATGTCTACTATTTTACTCTCTCACTGAAAAATGAGTTAAATTGCCGAAGAGCCGAAGAGGGTAACTGCAGCGGCAATTTTACGTGAAAAGGAAAAGGAATAATGGAAAACAATATTTTAGAGCTTATTATATTTAAGCCTTCCGAAAATAAACGACTGACATCGAAAGCGTACGACAATTTTAGCTAACTAGGTTTATGTGCTTATTTGTATTCCTTTTACACCAGAAAAAATAAATATCAGGCACGTTTTTTTGCTGAAAGAAAATCCAATCAAATGTAAATTATGTAAAAAGTCACTCATGGATATTTTTTGGAAAGTTGGAAAAATAAAGCTTTATATACCTACTTACCTACCTATCGATGTCTTGACATGTTCTCCATCAGTTTTAATCTAAGTACTAAGTACTAAAAAAGGTATTTGCTTAATCAAAATTAATACAGATTCCAGTTGTTTTTACGATTATAACTATTAAATAGCCGACATTAAACTGTTTTCATCGTTAAAGATTTTAAATTCCAGCATATTGCATATTTTTAATAGGTACCATTAATATTTAGTTATTGCTGATTTAATTATAAACTGTAGATACCTATAGATACATATAGTTAGATTTTAGATATAAACAGAAACAAGCAAAATACATGAATTATGATGCAAATAAAATCAGATTTAATAAATGCAATTTTATCTACACATAATATGTATTTTTTCCTACAGAAATAGTTTTCACAATTCATCTTTTTTGTAGTGGTTTTTACGTGGCTTTAGTTATTAACCACGCGTGCAAAAAAATGTACTTTACGCACTTGTTGAATAAGTAACTACTTTACAAATACAATACCTAACAATAGTCCTGCTAGATTTTAGAGTAAATGTTCCAATTAATTAACTTAAGTGTTCAAAGCCTCAGAACAAGATTAACTAGATGGTATACCACCTTTATTTTTAATAGGCATGTGCGTCAAACTATTTCTCTCTATACTTTTCATTCATCTCCTTTAGATGGAAAGAGAGGAATAGTATCAGGTCCATGACAACTAAAAATAATTCTATACCATACTAAAAGTATACTACTTCTCCTTTAGGGTTACAGTCCTTCAGCTACGGTTTATTATAAAATATAAAAATCTTAGGTCTATAATAAAATGTAATCTCACTTTATGAATAGGTAAGTATTTCATATTAACTCAAAGTAATTGGCAGATTTTCAGCTTCTCGATCTGAAGAACTATTTTTCGATTTTGCTCATTAGACCCTTGTGACGTCAAAATATTTCACTTACTGTCTACGTCTTTCCTTAGGACCTTAGGCAAGGGTTCTAAACTAAACAAACCAGGATAATGCAACATAAAATGTTTTTGTTATAGTACATGCAAGAATAAGGAGTCTCCTCTTGACTACACTGAAATGATAACCTGAAATATGGGCGTTTACTTATTATCAAGATTTAGCCATTTTCCCGTTTCCTATTTTCCATACGTAATATGGTACAGGTAAGCTTTAGTAAAAATATCCTTAAGATGTGAGGTTAGATATAATTGCTTTTATAATTTTTTATACCTTTTTACATGATAATCTTATAACCTACAATGGCTAACTCCTCGATCTTCGCGGCTCTTCAAAACCTCAAGTTCAAACTACATTTTGAATTTAGAAAATATATGCACTTTTCTGAAAATGTCAGAGGAGGAATGTTTTTTTTGAAAATTTTCATTAAAAAAATAAAAACCCTTCCGCTCCTAGGAAAAACATACCTAACTCTTAAATCTCTAGTAGGTACATATAACTATAGTTAAAAATCCAATCATTATACTTGAAACTAGATACGAATTAGCCAAATTTTGATATTCATTTTTGAATAACCATTTATTATTAGGTTGAAACTCCACTGGCGATTCGCGATATACTTATATTTACTATTATAAAAAGACGAAAATAGACTAACCCAGTCGCATTTTCCTTTAGTTTATTTGACATATGAGAGCCTGCCGGTGAGTTAAGTTATAAAAGAAAATCATATAAATGTCAGACTGATAAAATCAATAAAATCACACAAACAAAGATTCTGATGTGTCACAAACTCACAAATGATTTAGGAGTTAGATTTCGTCCTTTGGTCGACTTTCTTATAAATTATATGTTGAACTTGCACAGAATATTCTGAGGTCAGGAAATAGATGTCAATTATATAAAAAAGAGTTATATAAAATAGGATGTTTACTTGTAAAAGGTACTAGGTTACCTCGTGAGTATTTACGTAATCTAACCTTAGCTTATACAGCAACACCCAAGACCCATGGGTAGGTAAGTATGACAAAATATTGCTATTAAAAAAAGATCTAAAAAAGATAAGTTCTGAAATAATGTAAAAAGCTCAGGATTAGGAGTTGGCGAGTTGGTGAAGAACAGTAACAAGAGTTGTTAAAGTGGATTACTGATTAACGAATAAAAAATAAAATAAAAAAAACAAAAAACTCAAATACAGCATCGTGGAAAAATGAATGAGAACCTGAATGACTTCCTGAAAAAATATATAATGAGCGCTTGAAGAAATAAGAAGATATCGTGTATAAGCTGAGAATATCTTGTAGTAAAAGAGCAAAGGTTTCATTTTGGAAATAAGGAGTATAATCCTACAAGTTGAAAACTTGGATAATTAGAAAATTAAACCTAAAACTTCAAATATAAACTACGAAGGATTATGATACAATTTATCTTTTCAGACAAGTACCTAAAAAATGTAAAGCATTTACGATAGATTTCTAATTTATTATTAATAAATAATAACATTATGCTAAATATTTCCTTTGCAGCTTTAAAGGAAATTACTAAGAATTAGGGATATTATAATAAATTGGCATATAGCATTTCTGTCTTCATATATCTATAGGGATGCTTCCTGAAATATGTCAATATTATGAACTTTATATGTGTATGTGTGTAAGTTATTCAATAAGTTACATCGAGCTCAATTTTCTTATAAATATTTGGATGTTGTAATTTATATAATTTAGTATAAATGTTTGTGCAATAAAAAATAATTGGGGGTACTTTTTGTTGGTAATTATATGAATCAAGCAGTCGTTGAGAGTAGTAATTTTGTTGATTTAACTAGATGCTCCATCTAATACTCCTTTGGATAAGGATATATCTCCACTAATCAAAATAATTTGTTCCGAGAATGATTTATTTCAAAAAAATTGTTATTCTCCTCTCGCAGTTTAATTGGTAGTTATCCTTGTTAAGGAAATAACATCCTAAGGATATATTCGTAGGTTAAAAGCATCAGTTTTGATCGCGCCTCTATATTCACTGCATTGGGCATTGATTTGGTATTTGAAATCCCCCTCCAGTTCATCCTGCACAAGAAAGCTTTTCTTGGCGCCGCGCACTCTCCGATAGAAAAGAGAGGGCTACAGAAATCGAATAATCAAAAAGTGGTCGTGCATGGTCGCGGACGGTCGCCGTGTGTGTACTATAGTTTGTACGGTCATTTGTTGGACACAATATATACAATTCTGTGTGGAGAAAGTGAATAACATTATTAATACTGGTGGAAGAATCTGCCAAAATGAGAGTAATATTATTGTTGCTGGTTATCTCGGCAGTGGTCTTTTCCAGCGACGCTAAAAGAAAGAGGAAATTTGAAGGCGACTTTGAATTCGCCGAAGAGGTAAGGTGCATGGTTGTCCCTACCACTACAACACGTCTTTGGAACCAAACGTAGATCTTTTGTGCATACAATGGGAATAGCCTCGGGCTAATACAGGTGCCTGCCTACAGTGGCGGACTACGCTTATTTACAAACGCGCGCTGCTTTGGTTGCACCTACAAACAAATAGAGCTAGATGATTTGAACAAAACTTCTTGTTCTTTGCGTTACAAATAAATTATTAGTCTGGTTAATGTTGGAGACTGACATCTCACATTTATCAAAACCCAATTTGAATCCATAAAAAACGAAAATATTTTAATGGGTCTAAAAGAAGAAGTATACATTTATATTCCAGTAAAATTAGTAGCTATTTACCTAAATGTTTACAATTTATTTAAAAAAATTCTTATGTTAATGTAGGTACCAAAATTAGGACACATATAGAACAAGGCCCATTTTCCAAAATTAAGCGCGTGTTTTCATATTTGTTAACAAAACGTAACATTTAAGGATCCATTTGGTAAATTTATTACCTACACACTTAAATAGGTACCTAATTAACAAATTTTGGTCCAAATTATTAAAAAGAAGGAAAATATCTGATGTGTCCAGCACAAGATATTCGAACTCGGGACTTCAGATTCAGATGCCCCCAAAACGTGAATTCATCAAAATCTCCAATTCGAAATAACACAATTACTATTACTGTACTTCGAATAACAAAGTAAAAATCGAGGTAAAAATGTTCTAACACATATTTTTTGTTTGTCCTCGTGAGGACTATTTTACGCTCATCACTATTAAGTGTTAATTAATAACTTGTTTTTAAAAACAATTATTAACAGTTATTGCTTCTTATTATTGTAAATTATTTTTGCAATTTTCCTAAGTATACAATAAAAATAATTTTGCATAATTATGTATGTAGGCAGTGTACAGAAATAGACAAAGATTATTTGTAATCTGCTGTAGAGGTATCTACTTTTATGTGGTTGGAACGAGCCTGATTTACAATAATTTATAGTGCATAGGAAGAAGATATACAACGGTTAATAATGCGGAAATGTATCTAAAAGATAATATAGCAAATATTTATGTATTCTACAATATCAAATAACATTATAGTCTAGTCAAGGTTTTAGGATTTTTGATCTCTTCTATGTATATGTGATGATCTGTAAATTATAAATGGACAATTCTCATTCTCAGGTAGAAATTAAAGCTTTTGTGTACTAATAAAATTAAATATGATAAATTATTTAAATTGAAACAATATAATATTTCTTTATTATACAAATTAGCAAGATCATGAATAATTAATTACCTACATTTATGTCCTTTTTAGTAATTTTGCACATAAGTTAGTTGACGATTGGTTGATGAGTAATTAAAAGACCTCTAAGTATATGTCATAAGAAAATCATCGCAGCTATGAATTTGATTATTACAATTTTAAGGTTGGATTAAAGTTCATTTTTGGAGTAAAGAGAATTGGAAGTAAAAATAATTAGCAGGAAACTTAAGATACATTAATTTGTTCGACTATTTAGTGACTTAAGTAGAAAAAGAGCCAATCAAACTGATATATTTTAAATTTCCCTCCAAAACTAAAGTTCCATTTCTATTTATTCAAAAAATGAACAGTATCTAGTTTATTCGAGAGTTTATTTTTATTTTATATTTCTTATAGTAGATAAGAAGGAACTGTAATATTTTCTTTTGACATTGCGATTCATAATAAAACCCAAAAATGTTTCCGAAATGTTTATAGGATAATTTTGTGGCGGAATATGTAGATTTTTGTATTGGAATTAGGTAACAAAATGAATAATAAATTTATATGCCAAAATCTTTTATTGATATTTTTTTTACCAAAGGATCTTGTCCGAGGTATCGTTAATGTGACTCTTCTTTCGAACTTGGTGCACTTACAACTCAAAAATTTTGATTGATCTCTCAAAATTTTATCCGTGAGGACCATTTTATATTTTGTGTTTTTTCATTACATACTACCTTATAAGCTTAGAACGTATAGTGTAGCGTGTACCATTTACATACAGGTTGTTTATTCATTTACTAGATATGAATTTCCTAAATGGCAAAGTTGTAGTATTTATTGAATCAGTCATTGCCATGAATCTAATGCCAGAAGTGTACATTTTTTAAATGTACAATAAAAACACAAAAATCCTTATGAGGACGAGTAACTTGAAGTTTTTTATCTTTACCCCATTCAAGAACTAACAGTCTATTTTTCGTAAATCCATCTGCCACCCCGAGGATTGTAATCGAACCCCGCAATCTTCAACTTCCGAGTTTCATCCAACGTCTTCTCTCCCTCGTCCACCCGACATTTTACACCCTGTATACAACACACAGAATTATGGAGGATCTAAGGATCTTTTAATTATGTTTATTCTGCCAACGAATCCAATGTAATGACTTCTCGTCTGTAACTTTCCACCATTTTTTCATAAGATTCTAAGATGGTAATGTTACACCGCATTTATAAGAGTTTGCATTCAAATTTATTTGCAGCATAAATGTGCTATATAAAAGAAACCCCCCTCGTATCACTAACGGCAACGAGAAAAACCAATTCTGTGATAACAAAACGGATGTGTATTCTATTGATCTGTAGGAGTATTTTTCAAATTTCACAAATATTCATGCGGAACTCTTACAAAATGCTGATAACTGTTCGATTCTGAACCACTGTAAAAATTTACAGTGCCCACATAAAACGTTGAAAGACGTGTTTGTAACATAATTTTATATATCTTGTTTTTGCTGCACCATTTCCTTATGATTATATCCAAGAAGGGACACTGATATGACAACAATATCAGACCGATGTTAGGATATCACCTATTTTCCTCTGGAAAATGATTCTGGGACATTTGGTACAAAATTAAGTACGAATGATATACCTCAATGTCCATATTTAACCGATAAACCCCCAACAGAGCCTGAGCTACATATCTCAGTCCTTTCCGCGCCATTAACTCAAATCAAACTTGTCATGTTTTGTTATTATGTGAGCACAGTGTAGTTTGTTAGTGGATTGGTAGGAAGTGCTTCTCAAAATCAGATTAGACAAATACATGGTTAGAACACGGTAATTTTGTTCAGAACAGTACAAAGGGTTGTAACTACCTTCATATTAAATAATTGACGTACCGAGACCAATTTAAAGACGCATTCATGTCATTTTACTGTTAAGGAAGAACATCATTGCTGGAGCACGAGCAAGATGGTTCTGATAATAAAGTTGCTGCAAATATTGTGTTCCATCAAAACTTTATGAATATTTTGCTAGTAAATAGAATTATATTGTATCTACTTACTATACGTGGGTGAAGTACTCTATAATTTGACGTTGACAAATCATTTTTGATGGTATTGCTGATACTAAGGCGTTGTATCAGAAAAGGAAACCACTATATTCAGAAACCATTGTCTAATTGGTTTGTGCACTTTGGCAAAGCTCGAAATAGCGTAGCACACATTTCTGACATCATAGGAGAATTAATATGTCATAACTCTTTGTCGTAAATTAGGAACTCCATTTTGAAATTGGTTTCATTTCTAATCAGCGATGAAACTAAAAATGGACGAGGAACGAAGTTTTTATTTAGATGTAATGCAGAGTGTTGAAATTCAAATATATAGAATTGCAGATATTTGATTTCTAGTTCAGATGATAACATACAAAAACTGTAATTTTGTTGTTCGGAGATTGTTGTTCTCTGGGATCATCTTGCGACGCTGGAGTTTCTGGAAGGGTCTTCCGTAGCTCCTCTCTAAGGAAATCTACACGAAACTGTAGACAATTTTTGTGTGTTTCAATCAAGAACTCTTATTTTATTCAATAATTGATTATTTCGAGGTAGCAAATTTTAAGATGTTTATTTTAATACCTTCCATAACTTCACAATATATTTTACTTACATTTAATTTCATTGGAGTCCCTTTAGTTAATGAAAATACTATTTGCATCCCTCTCATTCTCATATCAACAGATTCGAAGATGTCCAGACCAAGTTCCGAGGTTTGTTTATTCTACATGAACTCAATATTAACATAGATTTCATCAAACATTCCCAGAGAGCGCACATTGTGGGTTTGGAATGCCAAGAGAGGCGTAAAAGGTACTACAAGGAATTTATTTTTTTCATATGAACTTGTAGGAAAATCTTGTATAACCAAAATTTCTGGTAGGAAATAATTGGTAATGAAAATTTGGTCACACATCCTTCCGAATTATGTTTATTGTAGAAGTAATCGATTTTATTTACAATTATCTCGCTAAATAAGAAAGAGCGATTGGTTTAGTTTTCCACAATTGTACCCTTGACAATTATTGATGTTCCCTTACTTGCAATTGAATAGACCGGGCTTTAATGTTACAATAACCTGCCTTCAGGTTATATTGTACATTATAAAATAAATGATTACGGTTCTGTTGAGGCTGTACAGCCACCAGCATAATAGTATTCTTTCTTACCTCTTAAAACAGGTTCTTCGGCTCGCAGTGGTCCACAATAACCGAATCCACGTATTTCATATTGCACTTACTCAATGACTTATTTTCTGCAGTAAAGCACTTATTGTGTATTATCCTGTGTAAAGTGTTCGTAAACATTAATAATGGTAGTAAACCTCTAAAGGCCTGGTGACAAAATTAGATCATTCATCTTGATTTGTTCTAAATAAGTTATAAGTTCTAGGTGTGGCAAGGTCGACGGTATTATTTTTACATATTTAGCTTCTATGCTGCTGCTATATAAAGCTACTTTTTTAATCTTTATTGAATATTAAATATGATTTCGTGGTAAACAATTATTTTAGTATTATAATTATGACTGATGTTTTTACTTAAATCAAGTTTTTATAATTAATACAAATATTTTGCTTGAAAAAATGTCACTATAATTTTAATGGAACAATTAATGAGAAAACACTCTCATTATTTGGAACTAGAACTTGTTGGAAGATAATATTTTGACTATACCTACCTTCCAGATTTTATATTAAGAATTTATTAGTGGAAAATTGAGAGACAGTTTATGATCGATTTAATTTATGCTATCATACTTTAATATTCATAAGGACTGTTTTTGCTAAGACGAGACTAAAAAGTGAAAATTTAGTAATAACGACCTCAACTTTTATTAATTAGTACTATTAGTAGGAACAATCTTGTTTAAATAGTAGGAGTGGCATGCAAAGATACAAGATTTTATTTTTTTCTAAAATACATTGCAGCGCAAAATTTATACACCACCCAAATTTTTCACTAATTTGGATATTAATTTTATTAAACGAATGTCCGATATGAGTTTTTTTTTTTGTTTTGTCCTCAGTTAATGAGTTGTTTAAACTTACCGATACTGAAGCATTCCCCATCCACCGATTTGTTGCTCTCTCATCCAGCGCCGTCTATGTCACTCTGCTCTTTCTCATAAAGATTAATAATTGGTAATTTTTAGTTTCTAGCGCAGTATATACAGGGTGTCCCAGGATAGACACAAAATATTTTTAGGTATGATTCTTATCCATATAAGTCATTGCAGGTGGCAATGAAATCCTTTTAACAAATTTAATAATTACTCCGAGTAGAAATCGTTTATGTTCCAAATGGAATTTAACTTTTAGATTCAAAATAAACCAATCTTTCATCATGTATCACATTTTTTACTATTTTCAATACTAATTTTCAAAATAGATTAAATGAAACGTGAACATTACGATTTATTTTTTAAAATTCCAAATTTGAACACTAATAATTCTTTAAGGGTTAACACTAGCAAAAAAATTACAAGATACTTTCGATCGCAAATCATCTCTGCTACAAATTTCATGTATAACTTTTTTTCGATAATCAAATAGTTTAGCAGGCTGGCTTCTTTTTATTCAACAGTGTTTTACTTTTTTTATCTACAATTTTCAACATTCAAGAGATGATTGCTCGAAAACTAACCTGGATTGGGGATAAAAAAATTACACAGGACAATGCAGAATTTATTCAAGAATCACACCTAATAAATATTTCGTATCTATCCTGGGATATATTTTAGGACGTGAATAAGCGGACGCATCCCAGATACAGGTCAGGTAAAAAGCTATAAATTTGACTTTAAATATCGAAATTTGGCAAAAATTAAATGTTGGATTACTGTAAGTTTCATCTTGGAAAAAAATAATTGTTCCATATTCTTATATTAGATATTTTTTAAATAACTTCAGAGTAATAAAATGTAATCTGTAATAATAAAGAAATATATCCGGAATTCCTTTGTTTACAAAATTTATTGTTATTTTAAACACATATGATATAATGATCTAAAATCTGTTAACAAAACAGTATAAATGGTTTATTTATAATTAAATTATTGAAATAATATTTATTACAGTAAATATAGCACAATGTTGAAGAATATATATTTAAAATGTATATTCATATCTAAATTATGATATCTATTATATTCATATTATTGTCATAATATACAAATCATAAATAATTCAATTAAAATTACAAATTGGGTGTGAATGAGAGGAAGGAGTTAATTGGATTAAAAAGAGATATAACTGGGGACGTGCATGGGATAACCCTTGACCAAGCCATATGAAATCAGTGGATCATAGACTCATATAACATCTCTTCAACTGAATCTAACTCTAATCCTCGGACTCACGCCTAGACAGTATTATATGAATTATTTAGAATTTGATTGATTTGTATTATTATGCTTGCATAAGTATCTAATAATAATTTATTAAAATTTAGTTTCACATATTCATTTAATCACATGTAATTAATCATATTGTGAGATTTAGTTTTTTATTGTTTTCTTGGATATGGTTGAAAACCAGTGTCTTCCTTTTGTTTTCTTACAGTTCAGTCAAAATGAAATAAATTAAATTTTCAATATGTCTGTCTTTTCGTGAAGCAGAATATTTCAAATGACTGGGCACATTCACAATGTAGGTACATAATGAAAAAATTTTCATTAAATAACAATTTTAGACAGTTCATGGGAAAATGCAATAACATATGTCATTATAAGTAGTCTGTTTGCATTATATTCTCTTATGCAAAAAGTACATTATTATGTATGATGATAATAAGTTACAGCGAGTGCAGATAAGCACAATAATTGAGGAATTGGTATATGTACGACATTCCGATAATGAAAGTTCACAATATGACAATGATACTCTTGAAAAAAAGTAAAAATTCATAATTTACATCAGCCCAAAATAAATAATTGAAACCAGCTGTGAATTGTTTATTAAGGTTATTTGACAAATACTTAAACATCTGTAACATATAGGAAAATGAAAATATCACGCGTAAACAATGTGAGAAATAGTTTATGCATTGCTGTAAATCCGTTTTATCAAATATAAATTATAACTTAGACCTTCATTGTTTAATACTTAACTTGTTGAATTTTAATATTGTATATTTTATTAAAGGATCGTGAGAATCTTTTTCAGTTTGTACACATCATCGATGTGTCACCTAATACTTGAAATGTAGTTTTTGTGTACAACGTAAATTTATTTATAAATAATTGTGATTAAGATGCAGGCAATCATCATCTTATTTTCGTCAGGTAAACAAAATTGGGAGACCAAAACGCTAATAAATCCGTTTGCTTGAATTTTTATCTAGTTATTTATTTTCTATACCAGGATATTTATTTTCTAACGAAATATTAATTGCGTCTTTAAATAAAATAAATATCTTACGTAATATTTGTTATTATAACAATGGGGCTTTGAAATTTTCCCAGGTTCAAGAATATAACAAATTTTAGCCTTATTTTAATTAGCTTATTTCCTCTCCTCCAAGTGTTTTAAATTATATAGTTGGGTGTTGGGTCTAGGCTAGCCGTACAGGTAAACGATAATTTGAAGCTACCGTAACCTGTTAACTCCGGACCACACACGCTACAGTTCTCTCCTTGTAAATATTTGGCTCATAACTTAGAACTTGTGAAGACGACTTACAATGCTTATCTATTGTTCTATTAGCTTGTGTATGGTATTATCTCTATTACTTGGAATCCTAGCACGTACTTTATGGTGATAATTTTGTGTCGCTAACAGAATATTTTATTTAGTGGGGAAAGTAAGTACAAGTTATTGTAAATGTTGCCCTGCCCTGTAGTATTAATTTAGTAGGTCTGTGAAAACACGCAAAAAAGAAGTTAAAGTTGGATTGGGAAATGTTAAAACTGACCATCCAGAATATATCTAGAAAATTTTGAGTAAATCAATTTAGAATATCGAGGAGGAAATTGTAAAAGTGCTTTTTGGGAAACAGAATTTGATCTTTACATAAAAATTGTGTTTTTTTATTCTTCTATAAGGTGTCCAGAAATTAGGAACAAAAAACTCGGGGAGTGATTCTACTCGAAAAGTTAATGTGACTAGTTCCTATAATATTTTTTCGAAAGCTTATTAATATTGGGGTTACAAGGCCCCAAAGTTTATTTAATCAATTTTTTCCAATAACTTTTTTCTAAATTTTGATGATGCCCGATTGTAAAGCATCGAAAAATCTTCAAAAAAGATCCTCTTGTTGAATATCGATAAAACGAGTAGTTTTCGAGAAAAACGTGCTTCTGTTTAATGCTTGCTTTGTTAATCTTGAAAAAGAGCTGTAGTTAGTTGGTATTCATTTAAGGCGTTTTTCTCGAAAACGACTCGTTTTATCGTGATGCAGCAAGAGGATCTTTTTTGAACATTTTTCGATGCTCTTCAATCGGGCGTCATCAAAATTTGGAAAAAGGGCCTAACAAAAAAGTTCTGGGTCTTTATACAAAGGGCAAGAATACAAATAAACATTAGTGATAAGTGTGCCAAATTTGAAACGAATCGGTACACTAGAAAAAAAGTTACTGGTAAAAATTCATTTAAAAAACAAACTTTAAGGCCCTGTAATCCCAAGATTAATGAGCTTTCGGGAAAATGTTATAGGGAGTTGTAACATTAATTTTTCAAGTAGAATCGCCCCGCAGTATTTTGCTCCCAATTTCCCAATTTTCTTACAATTATATTCATTGCCCTTCTTTCTTTTTGGTATTTCGTATAAAACTTTATAAAAAATTAATATGCAAAATTTTTTCTTGATTGTCTTCTGTTACTGAAAATTGAGTCTACTTTAAGTCTAGAGTTCATCTAAATAGCAAGTTTTGATGTGAATAAATGTAAATTCTTCTTGAAGTAGCACTATTAAAATTTCTCAAAAAAATCTTCATGCGAGATTAGCGCTTAACTAAATTTATAGATAGGTTTTGTGAACAATTTAAACAACTTGGAAACTCTTTTTAATTATGTTCTCGTCATGTTAAAAATTTAGTATATCTCTAACCACACACAAGGGAACATCTTTCTAAAAAACTGGCATCACACGAATGGAGCCGAATTAAAATTTTAATTTCAGAAAATCATAAAGACTTTGTCATTAAGAGCTCCTCCGGTGAATTTGTAATACTCCCTTTTATATTTCATTGTGATGACGTCATGAAATATGTACATTAATTCATAAAATGGGAGTTAATCAGAATTATAATGAATTCAAAACTTTAGGGTGCCACCCCAAGTAAATACCAAGTGTCCCATAATTCCGCTGCACAAATCAAAACCCATAAATTGAAAGAAATATTAACAAAATATAAAAGAAATTTTTTGAAGAAATCCAGGAGTAAGAAAAACTAACTTTAGCTTATTACTTATTTTGAGTATTTTTAATTCTTAATTGGAAACTTGAAAATAAAATTTATAAAACTGAAGCCAATCTTTCTAATAACACGAACTCATATATTTAAAACTTCTAGTCATACAAAAACACATACGTGAAATAAATTGAATAAATAATAATTAATCAAAATGTTGTTTCATTTGAAATGTATATACATATTTATTTTTTTATACCTAATCCGTTAATGCGAGTAAAACCAACGGTGTTTTACAGAAATGTCCTTTGCGCATTAGTTGAAAATATAATCTATACATTAAAAGCAACGCGTCCAACGCTATTTAGGTACTCTTAAACTAATAGTTACAATTTATATTTGAATCAATCAACGTCACAAATCTCGATTGCAGAGTATTCAAATGGAATAATAAAGTAAGCTTTACAATAGCATTAAGCCCATCAAGTTTTTGATAGGGAGATAATAATTTAATTCGCTCTTTGACGATTTGCTTGTTTTTGACTGCATTTTCGTAATTTACTGTGCACCATGAGGTCGTTATAACAAAAAAATTTATATCAAAGTCTGTTTTGGACAATATCCAGAAATTGTATTGTATCCTTCCGTAACATAAAGGGAGTACGCTGATTTTGAGACTGATTTATGAATGCTGCAAATTTAATGACTGTCAATGGGAAAAATATTTTATTGATTATCCTGTTCGACAATACAAAGGATGTCCTTTATTCTGCATATTAGTTGTTTATATTTTTTTTTATATTGTTGGTTGTCGAGTAATAATAATTTGTTTTTGTAATAAATTCTATAAATCATAAAGTATCGTAATAATTCCAAGGCATATATCATCACAAGGATCTTCTGCGGAACTGAATTTAAATGTAACAGTCTTATATGAATAATAAATTGTAGAAAGGAAAAAAGCGGCTTTGTTTTCATTCGTAATAAACACTACAACCCCATCTGTCGGCAAGTTAGCTCGCCTAAAGGGCCATTTGTACTTGTTATATTGTTTTCTAAAATTAAGTACAACTCTAGTACAGCATACAAAACCTACCAACACACAAAACTTAACTCAAACAAAGCTTGAAATGTAAATAATTTTCCCCTAACGAAAGATGAACAAAGACAATAATTTTGGGTATTATACAAAGCGTAGTTAAAAACATATTCCTCTTTATGTAAATATGTTAATTTAATAAAAAACATGAATACTTATATTACAGGAACATTTTTATTATTTAAATTGTATATTAAAGGCCTGCCTACGAGATTTGGACTACTATGCAATATGAAGAAAAAAGGTTATAAATTAATCGTTCTGTCAAGCCACTGGAGGACTTTGACCAAGAATAAAATTAATTCCCGAAGGAAAAGCCCGCTGTATCTCTGTCTGTTCAACCTGGCGCATATATTTTTCGAACCCCATTTTAATTTAAAATTCACCTTTTCTTTAATTCATTTTAAACCGGAATTATTATTTAAACTCACAACTCGAACAATGTGGCATTTCTGCATCTCATTGTGGATTTTTCCCTTCACAAACCGTATTTTCAATTAAATTTACCCAACACTGAAAAACAACATCATTTTAATATTTTACTAACTTTCAGAGGACAATAGTTTTTATCCTGTTTTTGAGCTTCTGCCAAAGAAATGCTCCAGGAACATTCGGTGAATTATTGCTTGCACACCCAGCACAATTGAAAAGTTAAAGGTAAAAATTTTAAGGGAAATGCACATTTTTCCGATGCGTCCTGGATATTGATTTTTACTTATATGAAAAACTATCTAAGTCTGGGATTTTATGTGGGTAGTTTTTAAGGATACAAAAATTCCTATTTCCTGTCTAATATAATCTTGAAATTATTTTTATACGTTTGTTATTGCAGGAGTTGTGAAACATGTTCGCGAATTAAAAGTTTTTGTGTACAATTTCGTATATAGAAATATAAGAAGTAGAATTCGCAAAGCCATCAATTATTTGAATAATTTGAATAACAGTACCTAGTTGGTCTTTATCGCTCAGTTCAAAGGCGAGTAATGAGAACATGAAGATGGGATCATAGCCATTAAATATTTATTCCTAGTTTTATTATTTCACGATCGATCGCTTCGAAACACTTGTTTACGTTTTTGTTCCTTCAATATTAGCTTTAAATAATAAATAATTAATTTGAGTGTATTTTCGTCTTTCGTATTAATATTATATTACAAAAATCACTGAATATTTAAACCATCGACCATCAATTTGTCTTATTTTTTTAGATGAAATAAATAGGAAAATTGTGTATAATTTATTATAACAACGTCTGATTTGAGTCCAGTGATTTTGTCCACATTAGCAGTTTTACAAATACGAGCCCTAACAATTAAATGTTCGGACAAAAGTAAATTAGATTGTCTTTTTTCCATACGCGCAAAAGTTATCTAAATTAACTTCTATAATATTGATCGTTTTTTCGTTATAGTGCCATCATTTAGTTATATAAAAACGTAAATTTCGTAAAAATCCGCTCAGTGGTTCCAAAGCTATGGCACTTTAACCCAGCAGGATGGGAAAATTCTAGAAACAAAGAAGTATTATTTTCAAAACGTTGGATCTAGTAGTCGGACTTTGAAGAAATTTACTTTATTGCAAAACTGGATGTTGGTTTTCTTTACAAAAAAGTTACACAAGTTTTTATTTGGTGATTTTAGGCAATTATCGGAGCTTCAAAGTTGCACCTTTAAAAATGATAGAATTTTCTAGTAACTCTTTTAAAAAATCACAGTTTTCAAACCGCTGGTTGGATCTGTGTCAAAAAACCTTTAAATCAAAGGTCAATAATCGTACTATATTGAAAAAATCCTGAAATGTTAATATGATTTTTTTTGCATTTTTTTCGAGTTCCACAGTTCACTTTTCAAAAAACGTGTTTTTTGAGGGTGCTACCTACATTAAAATAATCACCGTTTTGGAACCACTGGTTGGATTTTGGTAAAATTTACTTTATTGCAAAGCTGGATGTTGGTTTTATGTACAAAAAAATCCCCAATTCTTTATTTGGTGATTTTAGGCATATTTCGTAGCTTTAAAATTGCACTTGAAAAATGAGACGTAATTTTCTAACAACTGTTTTTAAAAAATCACAGTTTTGGAACTTGGGGAAACTATATAAAGGTGCTTTCATACCCCTCATCCAGTCCGGACTTAAATGTCATTGAAACTCTTTCGCATAAAATTAAACGTATTTTGCGCAATAATCCACCAAGAACCATTGGGGACTTAAAGACCAAAATAGAAGAAATTTGGGACAGTTTCACGCCAGAATTGTACCAAAATTTGATAAATACAATGCCTGCTAGAATACAGACAGCTATTAAAGCAAAAGGAGACGTAACCTATTATTAATGGTCCTAAATTAAAAATTATACCAACATTTAGTTGCAAATTCATTTTGTAAAGTTTGCTAATTATTAAGGTTAACATATTGTTAAATCCAATAAATAATTTTCTTCCATGCATAATATTGTTATTAAGGGTTTATCTTATTGTATTGTTAGGTGTTTACTAATTATTTGCGTAAAATTTCCAGTTCTCCTTTCATACTTAAAAAAAAATTTCCTTTTGTCCGAACATTTAGTTGTTAGGGCTCGTATAAGTCAATTTTTTTTAATTCACTATCATTTCATGAAATTCTTGCCATTCTATCTTTAATAACTCCATGATGTTTTTTTATACTTAAATAATAAATTTACACGAAAATACAACAGCAAACAAACAAATACTTTTCTAAATATTAGAGTAGACTTCTTTTCATTTTACTAACTACGTACGGTCCCATAAATAATTTATTATTATTATTAATTAGAACACCTAAAATTAACCCCATAACTATAAGCTTTCTTGGTACATAAACTTTTTCTTAAGTTTGTTAAGTTCAATTTATTGTGATAAATTTGGCGCAAAACTAGATACTTAATCAATATCCAGCGTATAAAGATTTATCTGATTCGTTCTATGTGTTGCCATGGCTGCAAACTGGTAAAAACTAAAGACTTCAATTCATATATCTTTCATTCGGTTAACTGAAAAACTGAGAGTTTCATTAATGATTTATTAGACAACCTTAACAAAACATGATGAGAAAATATTGTCAGCTATCCACAAACTGTCTGTTTGCTTTCTATTAAACGTGATATCGTTATCTTATTCTCTATTTTAACAATTTGTTTGTATTTCTAGTAAATGTAGCTGCTATAGTCGTTTTTTAACACTAAATTATTTTTATAATTTATAGGACGCTTGTGAGGTTCTGACAGGCACATAAAATTTTAGGGAGTATTCCCATTACATTTGACCATTGGACTAAGTATAAAGAAAAGATAAGGCCGGAATTAATTAAAAAGAACTTTACTAAGCGGGGAAATAAATTTTATTTAAAACCACATTACGCAATTTTATTCTGTTTAAATTTTTAAATTAAGTTATAAATTTAAAGTTAAACCGTTTTTAAAGCAGGGCTTTATATAAGCGTAAGTGATATAATCTGTATCTAATAAATATATTTTGGGTTACGGTAGCGCTAACTAGCACATTTTACAACCTTATTGCAAATACTATTACTTTTAATTAAGGTTTAGGTTCGAGAATTACGCAAATGAATTTTTAAAGTTTGTTCAGGTATCTACAGTGTGGCATAACTCACAACTTTTTGCATGTACTAGTACTCGATAACCAGCTTAACGATGATGATTTTGGCAATAATTGTCTTAATAATGGTATCTAAGAAAATTAATCATCTATGAAATCGGTATTTGGCATCGAAAATACTCCGATAATTGTTACTGCAATTTCGAACGTACCCATTTCAATTGATTGGAAATACGACGTGCTAAAATATTCACGAAACTTGGGCACTATAAGGAAATTAATTCTACGGAGACTCTTCCTTTGAGCTTACTCTTGAATATATGCGAGCATATTTTAAATCTTATCGACGTGTATGTTCTATTATTACGAAAACTGCGCGCACATGGTATAAGTGCACTTAAGGATTGCACATCTGACGATATGGCTCGATATTATAGCAATTCTTTTTGTATTAGGCGTCTTCTATCTAATTTTCAAAATTTACCACTTCCCCACTTAACATGCATAACGATAAAGGGAGGGATCTCACAGATATATCGCTGACCTCAAAACGTGAGTTCAAATCGACCATATGAATCCTTATCCTGAGCATTTCAATGTTGTAATAACTTTGTGGTAAAAAAAGATGTTCAATTACAGCAACATATTATAATTTTTATTATCTTAAGACATTTTTCAATCAAATTACTGCTAACCAATGAAACCTTGGCATGCACGATTCTGATTGGTATAAACCTGTAACTAAAAGTTAAGTCCCGATTGAAAAACAAGCGCTTTGTTATGCAAAATATTTCTGATATTGAAATTCTTTCTACCAATATTAAGATTTGTCTTTTGCGTATTCCGAATAGTTTAGCTAAACTAGAGGCTCCCAAAGTTATGGTGATCGAAGTTTGTACACCAGAGAACAAGACAATAAAAGAATTTGCGCTGTCATGGAATGCATCGTTTTCTAGGTAAAATGCAAAATAAAAAATCCTGGCGTAAATCTATACAAGTACACGTAGCCCTCACATGAAAGCAAAGGTAACATAAAGGCATTGAGTTTAAAGTCCTAGTTTTATTTTGTGCCATTTTTTCAGAAATCTACACCGTTGGTTGTAGTGTATAGAGGACAAACATTGACTTTTATAATATGAGATTTAGATGGTGCTGAAGACGTCAATGTTCTTTTGTCATATATAAATTGTATTAATGATTATTGAAAAAACGGCGCAAATAAAATAACTCTCATTATTTCTACGACTCTTGTGGAAACTGAAAGAACACTCACAAACAATTTTGGCGTTGGTATCTACAACGGTATAGATTTGTATAGAGGACAAACTTCCATTTTTATAATGTAAAATATAAAAGAAGCTTTGGATTGGTATCAAATGATATTTAATGCGAGAGCTAATAACATGATCTTATTATCTGATAATTTATGAAAGAGGAAGCAGAAATTGTAAAAATTAATTCTAAATCGACAAGACTAAGTACTGCAAATTAAGTAGGTGCTAGGTATAAAGTTACGATATATGTATTTGCACGTGATATTTATGGTATCATTAGCATAACTAGTGTAATTAGTTTTATTTAATTGCCGCTAAAATGATCCTGGTGTACTTGCCTGCAGTACCTGAATTGATTATTAAAATAAAATAACCCTTCAGTGTCCACTTTGGTTTAATTATAATAATTATAACCAAAAATGGGTAAATTCCCTTTATACTAGAAGTGAATCTCTTACTACCAATAATATTAAAGGTCTGCCCATAATCCTCTTTATTACACACAACATAAAAATGAGCTATTATCTATTTTTTGTGACCAAACTTTTTCAGGATGTCTTCAAATTGAATCATTAATAATAATAATCCATGCAAACTATTATTAAACTAAGAATCCGAAGTATATATTAACCGGGCAATTATAGTTAACCAAACACGGCCCTTTAACCAAATATGGAATGCCTACATTTTATAATATACTTATATTGGTTGAGTGAAATTAAGGATAATTGACTGAGCAAAATGCCAAGATACCGAGCTATGCAAGGCAAGAATAACCAGCTTGCATGCCAGTGATGGTGCTAACATAATTATATCATGCCATGTTTGAGAACAAACCTGCAATTGCATTAAGAATTATGAGGTAACTTAATTCCATTAATATTGTTTTAATCCTTAAGTAAGATTAATATTTTTATTCTTGCAATTGTTGTTAATTTGTTGATTAAACACCTTAAAATTATGTCATGTAGATGCAAATATTTAAAATTAGGTAAACGTTAATTTTATAATATTTTAAATTATGAAGAAGTTGTTTAGTTTCTTATTTAAGTACATAGTAGGATTCTCTTTCTTGGATAATGATGCAATATTTGGACTACTTATCAAGTTATCCTTGTTAATTATCTGAGGCTTGTATAAATTTGAAAATAGTTTACAAAAGAAATTTTGCTACTAAATCAAGTTAATTCATTTAAATTTAATTCTCATGTTACCATCAATATTCTGAATCATCTAAAAAAGTCTATAGATACTAACATGAGATTAAACCTTAATTATAGTTTAGGGCTCTAAAACTTTAGTTTTTTAAACTGTTTTGTAGAATTTCATGTATAAACTTAGTCCATAAGATCCGATCATTATCACATCAATCAGAATGTAATTAGGAAAGGATCCCTGTTATCTTTTTGGGTTGTTTAATTAATTGGGCAAAACTTCTTCTCCTACTTCCCCATCTAAACTCAACATAAAGAGAGGGATCCTCCTTGTCTTTACATATCCTTGTCTTCCCATCTTGTCTCTATGAAGTCTCGTCTACCTCATGATATTAATTCTCATGATAAAATCTTTATACTAAAATTTTTTCCAAAAAACTCACTAGTAATATTATTGCATATTACCTGCCGCTCCTTAGAAACTTCAAATTTATGCAAAGCTCGTTGTTAGAGTACAAAAACCGGTACGAAGAACTAAATATTAGATACAGTATGAGAAAGCGTGCATATGCTGTCGGAATTTCAGTTGCATTCTTCGTATAAGTACACATACAAGGAAAAACATGAGTGAGGTATTGTCTGGCCCGTCTGTGAAAAATCTATATCAAGGACTTATAAGAATGTGTTATATTTAGCCCTATCTTTTATAAAAGGATTACTGTAATTTTTCTTACAGACTAAAGCTGTATTGATCCAGTAGTGGTTTTAACAGTTTTCTTCGCTCTTGCACCGAATAAAAAAGGACCACTCTGATGGGAACATCATATAGCTCGTTTTAATGATTTTCAGCTCATTTACATAATTTCGATTTAAGAAGGATTATACTTCTTTTAATTTTATACGTTATTACTTGGCGTATATTAGAACATGCCAGCGAAGAAGTTTAGTTTGGGATATTTTAATATATTCACATTTATGTAGGTACCTAACAAGTATTCTAGTTAAGCTATCTTACAATATACCGCAAAATGTACAAGAAATATTTTAACAATCTATATACGATGAGATCGGTTAAAAATTACTGTTTCCTGAAGTTACGATTGTATATTTAAATTAACCATAAATTTACTGCACTCATGTGTATTTAGATTGGTAAGTTATTGGTGTAGCTATACCTATTTACTAGCGAACTGGGTAAATGCAATTTATAGTGGTTAACCACAAACATAATTTCTCTGCCGTAATAAAATCGATTTACTGAGCTTGCTACAATCTGCAAATAAGTTTCCAAGAAGGTATTGTTTATATCAAGCTGTTGACCCTTTTTATGTCATACTTAATTATTATCTATAACTACAGGATTTGTGGTATACCTTCGGAACCTAGTGTAATTATTAATTTCTGGATACTGAATCTAGTACACCCTTCTATAATGGGTACGCGACAGATAATATGTGCATTATTTATTTCAATTTTAGCTTTACAATAGGTAGTCTGGAATCTAGAGTTAACAGTCTATTGAGTTGCTTTCTAGTCTTCTAGTCAAGACAATGAAAAATAAGAAAATAAATATTATGGCAACTTGATCATAAACTCAGAAATGTCAGAAAATGTAAATGAACTGTCAATTTTTAAGTTTTAGATGTGTCAGATGTTCATGGCAATATTTAATATTGACGGAATATTGCTGTCATGTTGCACTTCTATTGGTTATAAACTTGTGTCGTAATGAAAAATCTGTGTCGTAATAAATCTCATTACAGTATAGCTAGTAAATGTCTAATAAATCAATTAAAATATGGCAGTAGAAAAAGAAATTAAGTATAATTAATAAAACGTCTCAAATCTCTGCTCAATAAATTGTTTAATTTTTCTTACATTATGCTAATTTACCAATTAGGATATCCTGTAACCATGGAAATGTCTCCGGCTTTATTCCGAAAATGAAGTGCCTTCCCGAAAGAAAAAATGAAACCGGTAGTTTGTAAATTACGGCAGCATAAACTGAAATTCTAATTCACATTCTTGAGGTGTAAGCAAATTATAATTTGGCTTCCAGGTTCCAGGTTAATTTATAGCCATTGCAAACTTATGATAAAGTGTACATTGTATTCTGAATACCTAGTTATATTGATTGTTCATGGTGTATGAACTCAAAAGGACATTGTTGTAATAACCGGGCGATTTAGTAACAATAGAATTTTACTTAGGTTAGAATGGAGATGCTACCTATATTTAGGCGACGTGCAGGGAATTTTTAAGAATGCTTTTATGTAGAGGATGTTGGTGGAGGACATTTCTTTATGCACAGCATATAGGAATTAACACAATCCGGATTTTTTAATTCAGAAGGGCTTAAAATTATTTTATATAATAATAAGGCTTATGAGGAGGATCTAGGATTATAATCTAAATTGATAAAAAGACGTGACTTATCAATTTTTCATGTCAGGAGTTGCTGAACTGTATGTAAAGATATGTAAACTGCTGGCCAATTGAAACGTACCAAACGAATTTTTAGGTTGGATTTAAAGTCAAATATTTTGAAAACGAGAAAAGATATCAACATGAGGTTTTCAGGATTCAAGAGATAATTTTATTGCGAAAGCAATAGTCTTACCCGATTTTTTTACTTTGAAGTACGTTACTATCTACAGGGTATGAAAGATAGTCGTCTTTTTTTTCTCAAACTTTATACCTACCGGAATTCCACAAAATTTTTTTTATATTTTTTTTATGTCGATTTTTTCAGTCCCTGGTTAATGAGGAAAAAACCAATTTCTCAAAATTTTTATATCCCTCTTATTTTATAAGATACCGAATTTTATATTAAATTTAATATTGTTGAACAGGTTTTTGCAATAATAATTATGCTGCCATTTTGAAAGCAAATGTCATCATGTGATATGTCGATAAAAAGGTAATTTTAAGTATAATCTAATTCTTACGGAAAAAAATATACAAATGATTATTCCTTTCAACAATCAAACCATGCCAAATTTTAAATTAATACAGTTAAATGTAACAAAATGTTGGGGGTTGTAAAACGATTTCGTAGCCACCCGGTATACACGAACAAATTTTTGAGAAAGTGAAAAACCCGTTTCGAGGATATAACTCACTTAAACCAATGGTGAACATAAACTAACTAAATTCCATTCTATTCCATTAAGAACATAGCCTCAAAAAATGATTTAAAAAATTTACCAATTAGCGAACGTGTACCGATTTTTGATAAGCCACTGGTTACCAATAAATTAATGAAAGTACAAAAAGTGTACTTTTTATAAGAAAGCCATTCATAAGGTATTATAATCAACTACAGAGATTGGTTCTTACAAAACACAATACGGCCGAACGACAAAAAACAAAGAAAAAATCAAATTTTCAGCAAAAATTCGGTATCTTATAAAATAACAGGGATATCAAAATTTTGAGAAACAGGTTGTTTTCCCATTAGGTAAGGACTAAAAAAATCTACATCAAAAAAATATAAAAAAAATTTTGTGGAATCACGGTAGTTATAAAATTTGACAAAAAGAAGAAGACTCTCTTTCATACCCTGTAGATAGTAATGTACTTCAAAGTAAAAAAAATCGGGTAACACTATCGTTTTGTCAATTAAATTATCTCTGAAATCCTGAAAACCGCATGTTGATATCTTTTCTATTTTTCAAAATATTTGACTTTAAATTCAACCTAAAAAATCGCTTGGTACGTTTCAATTGGCCAGCAGTTTAGTTTATAGTCTATAAGTACCTAACGGATTATGTAAAAATAATATTGATGATTTTCTATGAGAGTCCACCTGTGCCACCTCATGAGCTTCTTATACGATGCGAATATAGTTCTATCTTTGAAAATAGGAAATATTGAAGCCATAACCTATACCATGTGCTTTCCATATTTTATTAATATTAATGCAGATTTTTATATCCTTACAATAGGGTGAGATTGGGTGTATCGTATGGTTGGCTATTCAATAAAATAGAAACAGAAAGCTAATATCTACTACTTTGTCTCTAAATTCACATAACCTCAATAAAAATAACTCACCGTTCATGCCTTTTATTACGGGAAAACTGTTTTCATGTACATTGCCTTAATGAACATTACGTAGTACAAAAGGAATGCTGTCAAAATCAATTAAAAAAGTCTACAGAGCGTAAAATTTAAAAGGCAAAGGCCATAATAACTTTTTACTTTAATGTGGTTAATGTTAGGCTTAACTGCGAATAAATTAAGATTAGACTTAAATATAGCTTTGATATAATTTTTCTTCATTTACCAATGACCAGTACATAATTTTCACATGGTGTAAAATATAAAATGATCTTTCGTTATATTAAAATTGTGCAGCGTTGGAAATATTAAAACCTCATATTACTTGTACGTACGAACAAATAAAACTGCGTTTGAATAATTGGGGATGCAGGCATAAACAACGCTATATAGGAAATTGTCAACTTTTCTGCTTAGTATACGAGCAAATAATATAGATTTCCTCTTTCACTCTTATATTTTCATATTTCCACCTAAAACACCCCAGGTACATTCATGTTTTATAATATAAATAAAAATCCATCATGTAATGACAATAATAGGAAAACGTATCTAGGTACGAATTTAAAATATAGATATATTTTTCAAACAATGGCTGAATATACATTTTCGATATAAATACTGTTGTTGGAAATACCATCAGGAACGAATAAATGAAAAGTTGATTACGTTCGTATAATATTAAAAGATGAACTCATTGTTATTAAATTTCACGCTTTGAAATAGGTCGCAATAGCACGGGAAAATATGGTGTAAAGTGAAACAGTTTCAGCTAATATTGCTATACTGTTGACAGTTGAATAAATATAAGCATTTAGTCCGGAAACAACGTGTCAGGGAACAATGAGTGCAGAAATTAAATGTGACATTTAGTGCACAACACTTTACAACTTTGATCTTAATAAAGTGATTTGGAATGATCCTGTACAACATTCCACAGGATTTAATTAATATCCTGCAGAAAAACCGGGTTTGTATACAAAGTACGTTATCTTCAGACCTACATACTATACTACATAGAATATTATTCACTGGGAAAACAGGAGTGTTCCCTTACAATTGGGCCGTCGCAGGGAAAAATAATAAAATATGCACAGGTCACACAGGCGCCATATAAACTAGTGAGCTTTGTGGAGGAATTTCATAATACATTCCTGCATTTAATATGAGAAAGGCAAGTAGAAATTGCATAGAACACATAACTGGAAACATCACAACATCCACACATTATATTAAAGAGGGTTAAATGGATTTATAAAACTTTTCAAATAATTTTGGATAAGTACACTCACTACCCAAAGAGAAACGAATACATTACCGAAGTGAATATACAGGGTGTCCCAGAACTGCCTCATCGTAATTTAATAGCGAAATAGGTGTACTTGGGTCTTTTTTTCCTTGTCATAATAATTTTATGAATTATTTAGTAGTGGACTTTCTTTATCCATATTATTAGTTTATTTTAATTATTTCGTTTATTAATGTATACTAAATCCATAAAAGGAGGATAGTAATAGTGCATATGATCAGTGCGTGCCTCCTATAAGAAATTCAGGTATACAATTTGGAGATAATCAGAGGAAATCTATTTAATCCGAAGGTAATCTATCGAAATCTGAAAGTTATCATATGAACATAATTAATTTTTCGAGAGAAATCTTATAAGGTAATCTGACGGGAGTCACAAGAAAATATCATTCACCTACTGCGATCTAGGAACGAAACTAGGTAATCTTAATAAAATGTGAGATAATCTAAAAGAAATCCAATGTACCTAATGGGACTTTGTCTTAAAGGGAATTCAAGTGTACACTTTTTGTCAGTTTTTATGAGCGGTTTTTCCCTCGACTTTGTCCAGGTGTTATTTCAATTATAATGGGGTTCGGTAGTTAAAGTAACGTCTTCGAGCTATTAGTTTAAGAAGATAACTCATTTGATCTATTTAATTCACATGCCTTTGATTTTATCTGAACTGGATAGTATACGTCTTTTTATTGATCGTTTTCTAACTCGAACTTCTTAATTACTGTCATAAAATGTGTACGGTAATTTTCAGGAAATATATGTATTTATATCTACAATTTATTTCGCTACGCGGAAAATTAAATGTATAAACGAAAATGATAATTAATTTAGAAACTATAACTAAATTATTAAACGATACTTTCAAGTACTGCTTTTCACCAATTTCAGATTTTTTGTTTTGTAATTACCTATTACGAAAAAAACATCTATACCCTGTTTACATTGAATCTCAAACATACAAATGAGTGCATCATTTCCATCCTGAATCGTAAAGTGAAAAAGTGACACCATAAAATTAATTCAAATTGGTTTTTACAAGTTTGACACGACAGAATTTTAGTTTTCTCATAAATTGTCTTAAAAAAGTAACAATTTTCTTGGATACTATTTGTGATAATCAAAATTGTAAAAGTTTTCGCCCTTTCCCTCTAGAAGGCAGCTTTTTTAAAATACTTATAATCACGAGTGATCAATATTGCCCCACTGTGTTTTGCTATTTTTGACTCTTATACATTTTTTTGCTGAAATAACTACGAAAAATAATTCTGTAAATATTATAGTCCAGGAAAAATAGACGATAAAAAAGGCTGAGTTGGAAAAAAATTGTAACAGGCTGAATTTTTGCATGCACCTTAGTATTGTAGCCCTCAATAATGTGTGAAAGTTCCCCATCGATTTGATGGCTGCTAACTGAGTTACTCGAGGTCAAAGGTCGCGATAAACAGTTTTTTGCAAAAATCTCAAGAACGGCGACCTTTATTGAAAAAAATCTAGAGAGATAATTTTTAGCTGAGGCAATTTGCTATAAAAACTTTTTGTTTTTTTGTAGGGGCAATCGTTCACGAGATATAGCGTTTCAAAAATCAAGAACGTAGAGAACAGTTCAATTCTGCTTTCCGCCGACATCCACAATTGGAATGGAGAAATTGATCTTCAGGACTGGGGATGGGTACTACAAAATAATATTTTAGAGCCAGTTACAACTCTGCTCCAAGCCGCTCCTGATGCATTACTCAATACCATATTTTGTAAGTGCAAGAAAGGCTGTGGTTCCAATTGTGGATGTCGGAAAGCAGGATTGAACTGTTCTGTAGTTTGTAGCCAATGTAATTGCCAAACATGTATGAACATGGAAAATTTTAATATTGATAACGAGGAGATATATAACGACATCGATCCATCGTCTTTCCTCGTCCAAACTTGGGGACGGAACAATCGCTCTCCGAAACTGAAGAAACTTAATTATTGTATCATAAATGCCCAGAAATAAATCCAATAAATGCACAAATAAATAAATAACGCCATAAATATACATATTGAATAATCATTCATTATCCAACATTATATCCTAAGATCAGTCGTTATTCTTCGTAGTGAAGTAAGTCCTCTATGTTCTTAGTTTTTGAAACGCTATATCTCGTGAACGATTGCCCCTACAAAAAAAAACTTCTGGATAAGTTTTTATAGCAAATTGCCTCAGCTAAAAATTGGCTCTATATATTTTTTTCAATAAAGGTCGTCATTCTCGAAATATTTGCAAAAAACTGTTTATCGCGACCTTTGACCTCGAGTAACTCAGTTAGCAGCCATCAAATCGATGGGGAACTTTCACACATTATTGAGGGCTATAATACTAAGGTGTATGCAAAAATTCAGCCTGTAACAATTTTTTGCCATGTTAAAGTCTATTTTTCCTGTACTATTAATGTTTTTATTGAAATTAAATCAGTAATTAAATATGTATATGTACATGTACAACCCTGCTGCACTGCCATCATTAATTATCAGTAATAATACATGGGTATTTCCAACGGAAAACTCATATAAATTCTAATATCTGCACTAATGTAAACATACTGTAACTGCATCCTTTTTTATTCCCAGTGATAAAAAGAAATGAATGCAATTTGGTGCACCCTCCTGCATAACATTGAATTACTAGGTAATAGATTTTGCGTGACCTGTGTGGCCACTCTTGATTCCTTACATATGCTTCAGTAGACGAATCCCCAGTAATCTTACTTAAATAATAATTTATGCTATAAAATTTAATAGGTAACATTCCTTCCTATCAACCTATAAAATATTTCATAATGATCTTTAATATTAATGAAACATCAATACGCTATGGCCTAGGTAGGTATTTATGCAGCCATTCGTAAATAGTATACTTCGAGGTAGTGAAGTTTCATTAAACTTGACGATATAGCGCAGCCAAAACCCGGAAAATCAAAGTTGGAAGTTTCCGTTTCCTGAATTGATTTCAACAAATTCTAAACTGATTTCTTTAATTCAATAAGGTGTGTTTGCTATGCTGAACTTATTAGAATTCTACATCCTAGCCTTAGCTATTTTAATATCTAGCAAGCTCAATCTACCTTAAATTAGTATGTTAATAAATTAATATCTTATTGCTTTTGCTATCCTTTTGACACATTAATTTACTTAACATCGCCGTTGTAAATAATAAATGTGTGGTTTATGGTATAAATAAGATATTCTAAGCTTCACATTATTATACCTCACTATTTCCATATTTTATACTACTTACCAACATAACTGGGCAGAGTAAATCTGAAGGGTTTTGTTGATACGCTTAGAGCAATAAATTTCATAGATATGGAATATATATGAATATGTTAATGGTAAAATCAATACTCTGTAGAGGGTGGATTCACTCAAAAACCACAGCTTTTCAATTTTGCCGTTCAGTGAAGGGTGACTTTCATGTATGCCTCTTACCTGAACAAATTTAAATCCTTGCTTTTATCTGGTTTTCCGCTTGAACGATTTTAAAACTATTGCTTGGGAATTTTACGAATTGTTTTTGTTGGGGTATGTTATTGTCCAATGAAAAATTAAAAATCGTTAGGAATTGAAGTTTTATGGAAATAATAGCAACTTGTGTTTATACAGGGAGTGCTTTTTTAATAAAGTGGTTTAGGATTAGAGATCTTGAATAAATACTTTTTCCAAACTTAGTCACTATATCTAGTGCTATTTTAATTAAAAGGAACTACAAATTTTTAATTAATCTAGCATCTTTATTTTTGCAGTAATATTTGAGCTAGAAACCAGAATGACTCATCCCATTAAGTGTTTCATTTCGGTTTAAGATTGCATGAAGATGATTAATAATGAATCAAAAGTTCGTTGCGTTGGTCAGCAGAAGCTGTTTGTTCAATCGATAGTTAATCTTAACTGATGTGAGTAAATTTTCAGATGGGGTTAACAATCGTATCACGTTTAATTTATAGTTAAAGTGAACTACGGATTGAAAGATTTGTAATACTTAACAATCTAAGACTGCAGAACTAGCGGCCTATAAAAGTTCACTTCTCTTGCTCTCTTGGACTCTCTTCAAGAATGGTACCAAAGTCATTTTACACACGGTATTTTGGAATCTGTGGGTCTAAAGACAAATTAAATTATGATTGTGCAACAGATTTTTGAGATTCGAGATTCCTTAAAAATACCCCTATTTTAATCTCCTAAATAATGCGGAAGGAAGACAGAAGAATCCAATACCAATTCTTATAGTGAGTCTGCAATGATTCAACATTCTTTAATCTCATACCTCAAAAGTTTGATGGCGTAACTGTGAAAATAATTTGAATTAGTGATTTACCTCTAGTTATGTCTTAGTTATACAAGTTGAATATTGAAAAATCAATTTGTGTTGGTAGCCGCTTTTACTTTGAAGAAGCAGTAATTGGGTCTCGAAATTTTTGGAAATATTAGGGGATTAAAACAACAAGAGTATTTTTATTTGGACTTGGCACAACGTGCATCCAGAACGTGTGCAAGAATGACTAGCCTGCTTTGTCGAACAGTGGCACATGGATTTTTATCGTCGGTCACTTAAAACATCCCCAGAATCGGTATATAGGATTTATGAGCAAAAATTATAGATGGGTGTAGTGGTACACTATAGAAGACTACAAATTTTTCCACAACTTCAAAACAAGTTTAAAATCCAATGTACCATTGTTGTCTGTTCTCACAATTAGACATACCTATGAGGGTTTACAAAATAATTTTATTTCGAGAAAGTAATTCGTGGCCAAGCAAGTTCATAACTTAGATTGAATGTCAAAGTACTCTAAACTGTATTATACTATAAGAAAGTCATGTGTTGGATGTCTTAGATATTTTATGTTTACATTTGTTAATTTAGGAAGTTTGAACAGTTCATGAAAATATTTAAATAGAGATATAGATATTTACAAGAATGTTGTTCTGAGAATATGTTGACCATGATTTATTTTACACCGCTATTTTTATGAACCAATATTATTTGGACAATTTCTTAAAAAATAACGTTTTTATTATAAATTTTATACCTCACGAAGGAGATTATTTCAACTGACAGGGCAGTTGCTCAAATTAACACTTTTATTACTTCATATTTTCTCATTATGCTATAGATATTGCAGCATATTAACGAGATTACTCTCTAGCACAAAATGCAATTAAAAGCAAGTTGTATATACCTTTTCAAGTAAAGATTACGTAGGAACATTATGATTTTATTTATTCATTAATACACATTCGAAGTGCGGAAAGCTTTTATACAAGTTTCCTCAAAATGAAGAGGAAAAACCCTTGTGCACTTTTAATCTAAAAACGTGCTTTATTTTAAATGCACCAAACACTAACTACGTTATGTGGTTTCATTACGAAAGCTTTTCTCCGCAACGTGTTGTTATAGACATGATCAATAATTTCAAGAGCATTCGCATTCGATTTGTTCCAAAAATAGGTCGGAATATAATAATAACATAAGAAATAAAACATGATGTTATTAAAGGAATAACGTCACAATAACTTGTAGTTTTGTTCTTTAATTGAATTTTAACTGCTCTCACTAAGAAAAATATAGCGAGCCAAATGAAACAGTAAAGAAGTCGACAAATATTACAGCACTAGTTTTATACTTTAAAATGTAACTAGGTATACATATTATAAATAGTGTAACTATGCCTGCATCATGATATGCATCAATGATTACCACATGGAATATAAGGACACGAAGAATAGTAGATACTTTGGTTCCAAAACAAATTTAACATGTATTTGAAATTCTGTTTCGTTCAGTACGTTTCCGAATTCAGTCTTCGTACGATGGAACATTCCATTGGAATATTTAGTACAGCACTTATACAATAAGACTCCAAGTTGTACGTAATGGTTTTTTAAACGTAACATTTTTCTTTTGGATTATCTATGGAAGACTTGTTACCTTACAACATTGCTTCCTAATAAATATTTAATATACAGGTGTCCCAACAAGGAATTTATGTCTTTATTATTAACGAAATTGTTGTAGGTGCCTTTAGATTTATTAGCGTCTCAACTTAAAATTATTTATAATACTGTAATGTAGGTATTTTTTTAATACTACGGGCTCCATTAGGAATACTACGAGCCCTAACACCTAAATGTTCGGACAAAAGTAAATTTGATTGTCTTTTTTCCATACGCGCAAAAGTTATCTAAATTAACTTCTATAATATTGATCGTTTTTTCTGTTATAATGCCAACATTTAGTTATATAAAAACGTAAATTTCGTAAAAATCCGCTCGGCGGTTCCAAAACTGTGGCACTTGAACCCAGCAAGATGGGAAAATTGTAGAAACAAAGAATTATTATTTTCAAAACGTTGGATCTAGTAGTCGGATTTTGATGAAATTTACTTTATTGCAAAGCTGGATATTGGTTTTCCTTATAAAAAAGTTACACAAGTTTTTATTTGGTGATTTTAGGCATTTATCGGAGCTTAAAAGTTGCACCTTTAAAAAGGATAGAATTTTCTAGTAACTCTTTTAAAAAATCACAGTTTTGAAACCGCTGGTTGGATTTGTGTCAAAAAACCTTTGAATCGAAGCTTAATAATCGTACTATATTGAAAAAATCCTGAAATGTTAATATGAATTTTTTTTGCATTTTTTTCGAGTTTCACAGTTCACTTTTCAAAAAACGTGTTTTTTGAAGGTGCTACGTACATTAAAATAATCACAGTTTTGGAACCACTGGTTGGATTTTGGTAAAATTTACTTTATTGCAAAGCTGGATGTTGGTTTTATGTACAAAAAAATCCCCAATTCTTTATTTGGTGATTTTAGGCATATTTCGTAGCTTTAAAATTGCACTTGAAAAAAGTGACGTAATTTTCTAACGACTGTTTTTAAAAAATCACAGTTGGAACTTGGGGAAAACGACATAAAGGTGCTTTAATGGCCCTCATCCAGTCCGAACTTAAATGTCATTAAAACTCCTTGGCATAAAATTAAACGTATTCTACGCAATAATCCACCAAGAACCATTGGGGACTTACAGACCAAAATAGAAGAAATTTGCGACAGTTTCACGCCAGAATTGTACCAAAATTTGATAAATACAATGCCTGCTAGAATACAGGCAGCTACTAAAGCAAAAGGAGACGTAACCTATTATTAATGGTCCTAAATTAAAAATTTTGTCAACATTTAGTTGCAAATTCATTTTATAAAGTTTGCTATTTATTAAGGTTAAAATATTGTTAAATCCAATGAATAATTTTCTTCCATACATAATATTATTATTAAGGCTTTATCTTATTGTATTGTTAGGTGTTTACTAATTATTTGCGAAAAATTTCCAGTCCTCCTTTCATACTTCAAAAATTTACTTTTGTCCGAACATTTAGTTGTTAGGGCTCGTAGATACTAGTTTATTTGCCTCGTTACATTTTGAACAGAAAAATCAATGAATTAATTGAAGCTTTGGATAATAATGATCATCTTCGTTAAAGCTAACATTTAATTCCCTAAATTCCAAATGCACACAAATGCAACTTTGCAATTACAATTGCTTCCAATTGAACACTTTCTATATTGTTACAAACGATTGAATAAGTATTGATATTTGAACAAGCTCCCATCTAAACCCTTGTCAGTATAATTTACCACGACGATTAATCGCTAATAATTCTACAGAAATACCCGAATAATACACCAATATTGCCTTGATGTCTGATCCAATATCACCACAATCAACCAATGTTTAACTGTGCCAATAACTGTGCTTGACATAATGACACGAAAAACCCTTCGAAACACTGAAATTTCTGATAAAACCTATAAGTGCAGACGAGGATGCTTGAAACATAAAAAATTTCTGTACATACAGCATATTTTTCTATTCTGTAGACTCGGGACTCGGTAGACTGTAATGTAAATTAAAAAGTCGTTTTACTTTGTATTACAAATTAGACTGATTATATTTTGCCAACAAATATTTACTGTAAAAATGGATTATCGTGTTTTTTGTAAGTTAAAGTTGTAATTCAAAGGCTCTTCTGAAAACATAAAAGTGACCTGGCCCGATTAAGGGCGTTTTTAATCAGTTAATTCTTACTCATATCAAGTTTTTTTCATTTTTTAATAAGAATTTAATAAAAATCCTCTTTAATATTCCATTAAGAAAACTAATAACACGAAACAAATTTATTGTTTGATTTTCGATGCGCTTTTTACAGGCTGTGTATTAAATTGTTAGATATGGAACACTCAAATTTGGCATCAATGCACTAGCAGGAATCATGTTCCCCTTCCACAGTCTGCTATTCGTTTTCGTTTGCATACCATGTCCAAAAGTTCATTACACAGTCTGTATACACGTGAATATTTATCGGTACTAATTTCTTTCGTTGTTGTTGTTTTTACTTATTTCACATTTCTATTAATAAATTGTGCTAAATGACGTGCGGCATGACAAGTTCTTAGTTAGTCACCTTACAAATTGTTTTTTATATAATGATAATACTTAAAGAAACACCCACGCAATGTAAATGTAAATGCAAAAGTCTTTTGACGACCTCCAGTTCAATTATTATTCTAATGTGCCATATTTATTTATTTTTGAACGGTAGGCAATATTTGCATTTTTACTAGAAGTATATTAATAAAATTATGTTACATAATTTATGGCTTCTGTATAAGGATTTGTATTTAATTATTATTAATTATTACACATAATATAAATAATTTTCACACCTTGTGCACACATGTAACAATATTTTGTATAAACTTAATACTGTATTTATGTGCATTTTTTTTGCTTAATGAGATAAGGATTTAAATTATTATTTTCTTAGGCGGTTTTTATTTCTGGAAATAATAAATGCAAATTTATTTTATCAACGGAATATTTATTACAAAGTTGTTTGTTCTAATCTTAATTGTAAGAAATGTGATTAGGAAAATAATTTCAAAATAGCAAAAAATTTAGTGCCTTGCGTAAAGGTTCGCTTGTATACAGGATGTCCCAATATCATAGATAAATAGTTCTTATAAAAATACGTGTAGAAATCCGTCACTCACAACGGAAGTATAATTAATAAAATATTAAATTTTTACAAAAAGTTATGAACACTTTTGAGATCCTTGAATTGATCTTTTCGAGAAATTTAATTACAATGCTTTCTTTGGATTGTAAGTAAAATATAATTTGAAATTAACAAAAATAACTATAAGAACATTATAATATTTATTTTAGTAAGAAAGTTACATCTACTCTCAGCTCATCCTCGCACACTCTGTATAAGTCTAGACATCCACAGTGCCTTTCAACAAGAAAACTATGCCTAATTAAACTTAGAATGCCAAGGTTTACTAAATATATGAGGATAATAACGGAATATACAGGAGTAGTATTGGGAATTTCAAGACCTATCTTTGTTAATAAATTATAGAATTCATGTTCAGTAATAAATGTCTGGGTTTCCATTTGTTCTACTACTATACCTGAAACCTAACATTCAAAGGTTAGTACAGACAATGATTGCATTTCTAGACAGGTGAATTAATATTATTTATTCTCATTGTACTTACCTACTGTTGTTTCTATACATTTTATGATTCGACACATACTTTCATTACAACATAAGTGATTGAACTTTTCTATATGTATAAGATGTGATGCAGGGCATCGTTTGGCGCAGACTGTTAAACAATGTCTAACTTTGTTTTTGATACCAAACTTGCGAAATATTGCAATTTTCATGTAATAAATTTTCAATAAAAATTTCCTCGTTTCTTAAAGCTGGTTCATATAATTTTATTGTAGTATCCGGAATTGCAGACGGGTCTCAATCTCAATCGATGTTTAATATTGTTTTATACTTACAACCTTTAAATATTTCAGTTAGGCTCAGAGATATCCTGCAACTTCATCAAAAGTAAATCATATCTATAACACAGTTTGGGTTTCAATTCCATAGAAAAATTGTATTAGATAAGATGAGAAAATTACAAAACTACAAAATCTGGAAACCAGGATTTACATATAGTCCAGAAAGTTGGTAAATTATACTAAATTTTCCTTTAATCTGCATTTGAAATGACCTTTAATATGAATTTGTGGACGATATACGAGTAATTGAACTTGCAGTTTCTAAATTAATTGCCAACATTTCAGTTTTGATTTGAATCAGAAATTACTCTTCAATCTAAAGTTGGGACAAGTTGCACTAGTATGTCAAATGAATTCGCAATGCTCTCACAAATATAAATATCTCTGTGAAACTGCATTTGCCAGCTACTGTATACTTGTCTCTAGTCCATTCAGAAATTTGTACCTGTGTAACAGTATAGTAGTTAAATGTTCTCAAATATCGCTTAAGTAATTAATCCAGTTCAGTTTTTATTAGTTTGTTCCTCGCTTTGATGCACTATACTTCAGAAACTAGAACCTAGTTGAAGTAGAACAGTTACAAATAGGGTAGTAATCCTGAAACTAAAGTAAACGTTTTTCCGAAGCTGAAAATGCGGATAATTCTTAACGCGAATGAAACTTTTGGGTAAATTGCCTAGTCTGCACTTTATCACAGTTTTTTTAATTAAACTGTTTGCGGTTTTATAAATCACTTTGAAAATTTAAAAAGGGCGTTACATTTTAAATTGAAGATTGAATTTTATCCACTACGTTAATTGTCTCGTTTTTTGTGAAAAATGCATAAATAAATCATTCAATAAATGCCACTCCGTTAAACTGTGAAAACAAATTAGTTATTAGTTTTCAGTGATACATTAGTTAACATAAATTTCATTTATTACCTACATATATAGGTACAATGTTTTAATAGGTATTGTTTACAAAAATGTAAGTTTAGTTAGTTAAATTTGAATATATCTGGATCACGCAGAGAGCTTTATCTTATCACTACATGCATTTAATTATTACCATTTTTCCATGTATAAAAGTAACTATTCGCTATAATTGAATTAAGTCTGCACGTTTCCACTAATCAAGTGCATAGAGATTTAACAGCTTGGCATAAGCACCTTCAGAAATGGGAACAAGGTTTAAAGTACAACGATAACAATAAACTATAGAACTATATTATCATGAAAACTATAATTAGATGTTTTTATTTTCCGAAAAATAAAAAATCAGTAATGAGATTTCGATACAACCTTCCACATTCAAATGAAAACTTCACCAAAAAATAGACTTGGGACATAACCTCCTTTGATAATTTTAAAAGATTTTAAAGAGAGATACGCCACTGAAAAGAGTTAAGGGTCTTTTAGAGTGATATCCCAAATAAAATGTGATTTTTTGGGGCTAATCAATAAATCAAGACTTCATTTAAGGGGAGGTAGAATAATGTTTTCCAAATAATTTGCGTTCCTTTATCATTCATATTTATATTAAAATGCTACGTAGAAGGATGTCCTGAAAATTTTTGTCAATGAAGACCAACATTATTTTTCCTCTACGTTCTTGGTTTTTGAAACGCTATATCTCGTGAACGATTGTCCCTACAAAAAAACTTGTGCATAAGTTTTTATAGCAAATCGCCTCAGCTACAAATTAGCTTTCTTTTTTTTTAATAAAGGTCGCCGTTCTCGAGATATTTGAAAAAAATTGTTTATCGCGACCTTTGACCTCGCGTAGCTCAGTGAGCAGCCATCAAATCGATGGGGAACGTTCACACATTATTGAGGACTATAATGCTAAGGTGCATGCAAAAATTCAGCCTGTTACAAATTTTTTCCATGTTAAAGTCTATTTTTCCTGGACTATTACCAGAAAATATTTTGCATACAAGTTTCTGATAAAAATTAAGAATTTCAGTAAAAGATTTTGATCTCATCGAAGAGAAAATTATTCTTTTTCTAAATATACAAACAAATTATAAAACTAGTCATCATATTTTTTAAAGGACGTCTATATTGCTTTTCAACTTCTTGGTTGTTTTTTGTTGGAAGAACCAATTTATGTGCCTTTATTTTAGTCATGTCAATTTTCAGGTTTAAGTTGTCAAATTCACTAATCTAAGACTCGCAGCCACCCAATCCTGAAAGACTTTTTAAACACCCGTTAATTAACAGAATTTTAATATTCCAATGCATCTACATTTACAACATGCTAGTGCTTATAAAATCTAATAAACATAAATTTATTAGAAATACTGCTCACCACAGGTATAACACTAGAAAAAAAGTCCCTGTACATTGACATATCTTGTTACATGGGAAAAATATTTAATAACTTATCATGTTAAATAAAAAACTTGTTCATATATTATTACCAAATTAAACAAGAATTATTCGGGAATTACCGGATATTCTTAATGTTATTGTACATTTTCCAATTAGTCGATATTGGGATATCTCAAGGCACGCAGCACGCATCCCAGAAGATTCAAGACTTAGAAGACAGCATCTCGAAAGAGCTCCAATTACAGAATTTCCAAAATAAATTAGTTCACTATTTAGAATGGAAGTAATTTAAACGATACTACTTTTAAGAATTACTAGCTACAGAATCTGGTTTTTGTCATTCGTTATTATTTTTTCGTCCTTAAGAAGACTAACCTTTTACACTTTAACAATTCTTACAAAAACGATGAGAAACGCGCAGGAGAATACTGTTGGACAGCGACTAAAACTTAAGAACGAAGGAAATCGGGTTTTGAATGTTTCGATTCCAGTTTTCTTTACACTTAAGTCATAAGTTATTCTTGAATTTCATGATAAAAATAAGATCTATTCATTATTTTTAAAAGTAAATTTTTCACTAGAATCATATTTCGTACAATATAAAAATAAAATCCATCTGAGATTACATTCGGTCAGTATGAACGACTAAACAAAAGAAATTTAATCTGCATTTTTCTCTGTCGCAATTGCACAACATTCGCATATAAACGTAATACGCCCGACTTATCTTCAAAATAATTTGCTTATTCAAAATTTCAGTCAGTCTAGTCTAGACTAGACAGTACAATGTGATTTAATCTCTGGTCCATAAACTACAAACTAAAACTGATTATTCAGAAGTTGTAATATTTAGTTGTTTCGGTAGACTCGCTGAATTTTACACGGCACAAAAGATACAAAAGGAAATATCCAACACCAAATTGAACAGCAATATTATTGGATAGAACCAAAAAGGCTAAATATTACCTTCGCAATATTCCAGAGCAATTTTCGAGTATTCAAAATTTAACAAAGGAACGTTATGCTGATTTATTCTGGTTGGAAATAGATGTGACATTCCATAAGAAGATTGACGATGTAGAGCTGTCGCAAGCAGCCACCTAACAGACGACTCATCGAAGCTTTTTACTGCATCAACTTGATACGAAAAAAATATCTTTAGCGAGTATTATTAGTAAACGTAGGGGAGCCGCCGTTTTCCTTCAAATACTAATGAGCATGTGGTTTAGTATGAAATTGCTCGTCTTTGTACCTAATGGGTCGAATCACTCTATAATGGAATTTTGCTAAAGGACGTGTTCGTGATTATAGCAGTTTTTGCATTTCCATTATATTTCCCAAATTACAACTTTTACGATAAATATTATGAACCTTTTTAAATGGCTTATATTAAGTATACTTAAAGAAACTTCTTCGGAATCACACTTACTTGTTATGTAGAAACTTTGTAATCAACATTTTTAAACACAAAGAACAACTCGCATTAAAAATACATATGAACGTAGAGTAAAATAAATAATAAAGTCCTAACAGTGGCATTCAAAAATTCATTACATCATGCTGTATCTAAATTTCACTATATTACTTTTGGTTGCCATTTACTCTCCCAAACTTCTGGTAAACAACTCTGTTAAACTTAAAAGCTTTCCCTATATTTCTTAAGCCACAAGTCAACATTCAAAACACACAAGTTTTATTAAACTTAGCGACGCAAATCTGATGGTTATTCGGAAAATACAAAATGAGTTGTTATTTGCCGTTATATTAAATAAAAATACCAGAAATCTTTAGCGACCAAATATGGAGTAGTATAACTAGAGCTTTACAAAATTATTCCTGTGAAAACTGTATCCGAAAACTTGAATTAGATTTTCAAGATAATCCACAATTTTAAGACTACAAAAATTTTAACATGCAAACGAATGGTGTAATTTTAAAATATGTACCTAATGATCCAATTGACAATGAATTTCTTTGTTCATTTTTCCTCAATTTTGATATCGAACTTGTTATCTGTTTGATGCCAAATATTGAATACTGAAATCTAAGAAGGGCATAATGATCTGGATTTAAAATGAGGCAAAAGTTCATATGGTTCTTGATATAACCTTAGGGCCAATTACACGGCGGAATCCGCGTCGAGCTTATTTACATTAGCGTCTTCATATTCGTTAAAATCTGTCCGCGCGACTCGACCGCCAGAATATTTTTCCGCGGTTCAAATCGCGCGGCTTCCTCCATGCCTGAACTGGCCCTTAGTCCTTTTTCTTTTAAAAATATAAGAGTATTTAAGTAATACCGTTGTTTTTAATACTTAAGTATTTTTAATAGACCAAAATTGCTCAGGAAATATGAACATAATATCAATACCTACTCGTTTGATGATTGTTCTTAAAGAAATACATCTTTTAGTAATAACCGAGTTAACTTAATGAAAAGACTCGGTATAGTACCTACTGTTCAATAGACGATAAAATTAACTTGGAGATAATTAAACTAGATTTAAGTTTTTTTTATTTTAGTCAGACAATTTTTCTGCTTTTAAGAGATCTAATAATTAAGACATGAAAGATGCCGACGTCTTATTTTTTACTGATATGTAAGTAATTTGCTGTATATTTTCTCATTAAAAATGTAACTGAAAAAGTGAATCTTATATTCGAACTTCTAAGGTCGAGGGTGAAATAAATTGGAAGGAGTGTCTTAAATTGGGACACTGAAACATCAAATTAGTTATCGGAAAAACTGATGAATATTGAATACCTGTTAAGTAAATGCAAAGAACGTCGCATTTAAACATTCATCGTAAAAAAGCAGAATTTCATAATATAATTTAAGCTAGTCTACGATAAAATGGTAAATCAATAACTTATATATATATAACTTGCGAAAGTAAAGTAATATAATCAGAAACAGAAATTTATGTGAGAAAGTTCGGCAATCACTACCATAAAACAGGAATAAAATTTTTACTATTTTCCGTTTGACGATCATGATAAACGACTACAAGAAGGCTTTGAAATGCTTTTTACATTTTTTTTAAACTGAAATCACAGAATAAGCAAACAAAAGAAAGGAAATTACGTTGCCGTAAATGTGCCCATCGCCAATAATCGATGAAAGACTAAATGGAACTTTACAGGAAAATATTGTATCCAATACTGTTAAGATAAATAACCTTTGTTTTAATATTTGCCAAAGACTTTACTTTCGCTAATTCCTTTTTATTATCTACTGTTTGTACTTTGGTATCACTAATGTAATATATCACTCTTTATACTCGAACATCGAATAGGATACTATAATATCTAAAATTGATTTATTCTGGGGATCACCACCTTGTAATAGGCCTTTAAGAAACCGCAGATCTAGTTTATACCCGACCCTATTATTATAGTTGGTCTCGACGAAAGTTAGTTTTTAACAACATTCTAATGCTTTCATGAGAGTCGTCATCTGTAGTTTAAAGTGGTGGGACTTTTGGGGTTAACCACATAGACTCGCTAAAATCCCGAAATCGTAAAGTTTACAACATAAAACCAAATGTGTTTTTTGGTACATTATATTACACTGAACTAATTTAATTACAATTTCAAAAGTATTGCTTTATAACATGACTTTGCTTTGCAGAATGTTCTCTTTTTTTATGTGGGGCTAAAAGTACTTCTAATGAATTTATTATAAAACTGCAGCATTGAGCTCATTCTACTTTAATTTAGATATTTATGGTATGAAAACTTGAACCTCTCCAAATAATTCACCAACTTTATATAAGTTTTAGCGTAGGTTTTCTAAAGAGTCTCATCAAAGCATTAGAAAAACTAAAGAATAATAAACTAAGTACTACTTTGAAAGAGAGTATTGAAAGAAAATAGCACGTGACAGGATTAAGTGGTAATTTAAACTTTTTATTGCTTAAAAGAATGTTGATGAGCCAGTTAAAAAGCCGATCAAAAACTAAATGCGGTGGGAGAGGTAATTATTCAGTTAAGTTTGATAATAATGAGTAATCTTGGAGTTTCCCTTAATCTTTCTAGTAAGGAGCTCTAATCAACAATTTCCTAAGGGATTCGGTGGAATCCGCTATTTCACGCATGACTACATTATTTGGCTGATGTCCTTTGATTAGTTTGCGTTCTCTGCTATTGTCATCCTCTTTTATAGAGAACGAGCGAAACTTAAATTCCCAAATCACTTGTCTAATAGAAACACTTGGGGCTTTCAAATGATGGGGCCGCTACGTTGCGTTGGTTAAGGTATTTTAAGAGTCTTAACGACAGGGATACAAAATTGTCTCAATTTGGGCTAAACTCCGCTACGCTCCAACAAATTTCTCATTCCTAAAGGTTCAGTTAGAGCGAATATTTATTCTTCGAAAGAAAAACACTTATATAACCTCTACCTCTATTTTAGATAAAAGGTTATCAGAAAAAAATATTTTGCTTTTAACACTAGCCACGGAAGGCTTTTGTTAAATCAATAGGGTAAACGGCGAAAGCGGTTTTCGATGTGGATAAATATAGTTTTGGAATGGTCAGCAAGCTCTTAAGGGCAAGTAGTATTCGAATGGGTTGGATATCCGATAACCATACGTTAGAAGTTGATTTTCAGTTTATTATACTCCTGAGTAAGTTACGAAAATAAAAGCCCCATCTGAAGGTGCACTCCGTCGAATATCAAACATTTATTTTGATGAGATTTTGGTGAAGGGTAAAATGGAAAAATTGGCTTGTTCTGTTTATAGTAAACTAATAAAAATATTTTATAGGTGTATGTACAAGTTTTGGTTTCACTGTTATTAAGCCTTCAATAAAATTTTATTTTAAAGAAATATTATTATAATTTATTTTGAACTGAAGATCATATTATTTTGTTTTCATTTTATGGTGTTACATTGGTTAACATAAAAACACATTACGAGCCCTAACAACTAAATGTTCGGACAAAAGTAAATTTTTGAAGTAAGAAAGAAGAACTGGAAATTTTACACAAATAATTAGTAAACACCTAACAATAAAATAAGATGAAGCCTTAATAACAATATTATGCATGAAAGAAAATTAATTATTGGATTTAACAATATTTTAACCTTAATAATTAGCAAACTTTACAAAATGAATTTGCAACTAAATGTTGGGATAATTTTTAATTTAGGACCTTTAATAAGAGGTTACGTCTCCTTTTGTTTAAATAGCTGCCTGTATTCTAGCAGGCATTGTATTTATCAAATTTTGGTACAATTCTGGCGTGAAACTGTCCCAAATTTCTTCTATTTTGGTCATTAAGTCCCCAACGGTTCTTGGTGGATTATTGCGTAGAATACGTTTAATTTTATGCCAAAGAGTTTCAATGACATTTAAGTGTCCGGACTGGATGAGGGCCATGAAAGCACCTTTATGTCGTTTTCCCCAAGTTCCAAAACTGTGATTTTTAAAATCAGTCGTTAGAAAATTACGTCACATTTTTCAAGTGCAATTTTAAAGCTACGAAAAATGTAAAATCACCAAATAAAGACTTGGAGATTTTTTTGTACATAAAACCAACATCCAGCTTTGCAATAATGTAAATTTTACCAAAATCCAACCAGTGGTTCCAAAACTGTGATTATTTTAGTGTAGGTAGCACCCTCAAAAAACACGTTTTTTGAAAAGTGAACTGTGGAACTCAAAAAAAAATGCAAAAAAAATTGATATTAACATTTCAGGATTTTTTCAATATAGTACGATTATTGAGCTTTGATTTAAAGGTTTTTTGACACAAATCCAACCAGCGGTTTCAACACTGTGATTTTTTAAAACAGTTACTAGAAAATTCTATCATTTTTAAAGGTGCAACTTTGAAGCTCCGATAAATGCCTAAAATCACCAAATAAAAACTTGTATAACTTTTTTGTAAAAAAAACCAACATCCAGTTTTTCAATAAAGTAAATTTCATCAAAATCCGACTACTAGATCCAACGTTTTGAATATAATAATTCTTTATTTCTACAACTTTCCCATCCTGCTTTGTTAAAATGCCACAGTTTTGGAACCACCGAGCGGATTTTTACGAAATTTACGTTTTTATATAACTAAATGTTGGGATTATAACAAAAAAAAAACATCAATATTATGGAAGTTAATTTAGATAACTTTTGCGCGTATGGAAAAAAGACAATCAAATTTGCTTTTGTTCGAATATTTATTTGTTAGGGCTCGTATTATAAATGAATAAAATATACAAGTTTTCAATACATTTTTCAGTATATCTCCAGAATGGTTTAAGATAGATAATTTTATATTTCCTCTTGTTTAACGTAAAAATCTTTAGAACTGCTAGTCTAGTTCTGTTCAAATTTGATTATTTCTACAACTCCCTCATTTTATAAAATTTGTTACTTCTTTTTAAACCCATTTTGAAATAAATCTGACACTCACACAAATTTCTACTCAACTTGTACGTTAAAGTGTCATAATTTTGGAAAAAATACTTAGAATATTTAGAAACTTGGTTTATTATCATTATTTATAACTAAGGTAAAACACAGAAGGTCCTTTGTCGCGATAACTGTTTGTTAGGGTGCTTTATAGTGGATTAATTAAACCATAATATTATAGTCCTAATAAACGCCTAACTTTGTCAGACAGGTTTTTTCCATGAACCTTAATCTATTTTACCAAATATTTAGCAAATTTGACATTTATTCTTAATACATTATGAAATAATCTCTAATCTAAATAATACAAACAATTTGTAACACCCTGTAAAGTCAAAAATATTGGGTCACTCTAATACGGCTCATTCTACGTCCAAAACTAAGCATAATTTCTATCTTATACCGTTCTGTAGATATACCTAAAAAGATAGAGGGCGAATAAAAAATACATCTTTCAACACCCTGTATTTTAGTAACGAAACATTTATGCTTAGTTTTGGACGTAGAATCAGCTGTATTAGAGTGACCCAATATTTTTTACTTTACAGAGTAAGTCACAAATTGTTTTTATAGCAAAAAAATCTTCGAAGTTAAATATCTCGCAAACAGTTGAGTTAACGCAAGTCAAACAAGTATACCTTTTTTACGTGTCTTGAGCGTATCTATCATAATTCTTGTTATTTTGTCAAAAAATTCAATACCCTACAAAAAATATCCAGAAAAACACTGAGTCCCCCCTATAAGTACGATAATGAACAATATTATTTTGGTTGTAATACCATCACATTGTAGATTCCTTATAGACTTATTAACCCACCAAATTTCAAGTCTCTACTTTAAACCGTTCTATAGATATAATACTTAAAATATCTGATGTGCCCAACACATGACTTTCTTATACTTACGGATAGTATCACAATAATTACTTTTCCTAAAGAAATTAAGTTAAATTTCTTGTAAAAATTTTGAAGGTTTCCAGCAATTTTCAAATAGTTCTCTGTCGCACTTATTGCATTACGCATAAATCTGTCCTTGTCCCTTTATTATAACCGAATTTTACGACAAAAATGTGTTTTATTTTAGATTTTTGACCTATTACTCACTTAAAAAATCTCCCGTTATGAAATTACATTTATTTATTCATTATTTTTGTTTTCGGTACCATAGAAACCAGTAAAATAAAAAAAAAACTAATGGACCGGTCCTTCTTGGATTCGAACCCGGGACCCACTGTTTGGCAGCCATATAATGAAACACATGGTCTACCTCGGCCATCGGATTCAACTATCAACGCGCGCTATGAGAAATATAAAGTGTTTTAAGAATATCTAGTTTTTTTGAAATTTTTTTTTCGGAATTTCAAAAAAAAGTTCAAACAAAATTTGTTCAAAATTCAATTCTAAATCAATGTTAAAGAACAAAAAAATCTCATAAATTGTTTATTTTTCAAGATATTCTTAAAAAACATAAAAATGTCATCAGGTAACTGTCACTTGTTTTGGTGCTAGATAAAAAACATTGAATGTGACACCCACAATTTTGGTCAAACTCTTAAATATGAAATTTGAATCAAATCCAATAAGTCGTTTTTGAGTTATGGTGGATACAGACAGACAGACAGACATCATGGCGAAAATGGTCAAAATGGATTCAGGGGCCCTCAAAACGTATAAATCCATCAAAATCTCGAAGTCGAAAAAAATCGCGATTACAATACTTCCTTATACTACGTATAAGAAAGTAAAAACGATTTGGAAAGATATTTTTTAGCGCCCTATAACTCAGTAAGGAAGGACTTTTGGACTAAGGTACGTTTGGTTCAATCGAATTATTTTAAGCCCAAAAACTTGTGGTAGGATTTTGTAAAGACCTTTAGAGACACCCTGTATAGTTTGGGAACTGCTAATCAAATTCTACTCAAATTTCTAACTAAATGTTTCAATTATTTACATTTTGTCCCTGTTTTAATAAATATTTATTTAGATATCACAAATTTTTATGGTTCAGATATCGAGAAGAATTTTCTTCCCGAAAAAGCTCCATTTGATCCACAATAAAAATATGTGCCTTTATTATTACAAAAAATACTCAGATCAATAAAGACTCTCTACCTATTTATTTTTTAGTGTAAAGTAATTTATGCGTTTTTTTAAGATAAATAAAAAAATTATCTAGTCCTAACTCCTATATAAATCTAACTTTATAAAATATATTGACGAAAGTTGATCAAATTGCTGTTGGATTTCTAATCATGATAATGTATCATAAGATTATCATTATCTAACGACCATATTTAATTTATAGTAAGTCATAACTAGGTTATAAAGTTCCGACCCAAAACAGCATAGGAAAATCGTTCAAATTATTTAATTTAAAACACGTTTAAGGCGGTCAATAACTGTCGCGTTGTTATGTCAGAGGGGTGTGGTTGGTTGTGGTGTCCGACCATCAGTAGTTATACTCTATATAATAGTAAAACTTCATGGAGGTCGTTCGGGTCTCAATGGACAAATAGTTAAACGTGACTATAGGCTGGAATAGTTACGACCGATATTTGGAAAACAGATAGATAAGGCTTTTAGATTCGCTTGAAACTCAATACACACCAGATGACAACTCGAAGTGGATTGTAAACACGTACAGCTAGTTGATGGAATTAAATATCAACTATTCACACAGAACAATTAATATCTCCATTCTGTTGTGCGCCATCATTAATTTCAGCTTACTTACAACTGACGCCAGCTTTTACTACAGCAAAAACCGTATTTTGGTGGATTACGATTTAATAGCAACTTTTTATTTTTATGTATTTTATCTAGAATCCAGAAGATGATAATTTCTAATTTTTTTATTTGTTTCAGGTAAGCGCAATTTTCTCTCATGTTGTTGTAGGTAAGTTTTCCCATTATTATCCAATGTTTGCTTTGCGCTGATTAAATTTTCGTACAAATAAACCGATCTAATAGATTGAATACATCGATAATCGTGCTAAAATTGGGAGAATAATTTTCTGTTGGGTTTATCAGAATCCATTTGGTTTGTTGTGTGTAACTCCCGGTAAGCTCATGGTGCATTATTCGTGTAACTGGTAACATAACTTGATAAACTCACCTGAATTGGGCATTACGCCTCAAGTGTTCTGATCCTGACACTCTATATCGCACAGCGAAAGGCCTCTGCTCGCTTCCTCTCTGTTAGGCTAAAATGCGATTACAACATCCACAAGGATGTAGAACTTCAATGATATAATAAAGTTAATCCACTCAACTTTTAACCAAGTTTGTTAGGGGACTCTCTCGGTTTTCTTTAGCTGTGGCAAAGAAAATATTGTCTGTTTGATGGTATTTATTTAATCTGTTTTTGTAGTTAGTTATTACTGACCATCGTATACCTTCTTAATCATGAAAATTCCACAACCATTCAGTAGAGTTCAAATACGCCTAAATCCCAGTCTTCCTGAACCATAAAAAATGAAACCAAACCAGCTTTACGATTCATTTGTTATCGATATTATTCGTCATTACATCTAGATCAACTAATATTGAGGAAAATATTCAAACTTCTTGACGCATAATTTGGCAAAACACTGTTTTTTAGATTTTTAATCTTATAATTTTCCTTCATCTAGGTAGTATAACAAAAATGTTCTCGTCCATATGCTTTATTATAGTCAGCCTAACGTTATATGATCTAGATTCTAGATAACACAAGTAGAGTCTGATTGTTCCTCGCACCTGATAGACTTTAAGCAGGCTCTTAATCGCTACGATTTGTGTTCATATCACTTTGTTTGTATGTTAGACGAACGGCAATGTTCTGTAATCTATAGCCCTAAGGGGTTCAAGGCTCCCTAAATGTGAGCTCATAAACAACATTTGAGCTATCATAGTTTAACCTAATAACGTACTAAATTTTATATACAACAAAATGTAAAATATCAAGAGGGGGCAAAAAATTATCTGTAATCTATAAAATAATTTGTTCAGTTTTATAATGAAATCACGAAGACAATTAAACTAATTGAGCCTAACCTATCCAGATTTAAAGAGAGACTGGAAGCAAAGTTTGTAAATATATAATTACTGTTTATATAGTCAGTAAAGAATATAAATTGTTGTGTTGGATACTTTTATCATCGTTTTAATTTTTTAAATTTTCGTATAACGCATAAACGACGTTGGTCGTTTAGGCTTTAGGCAACTTTATTCGACTCCCTAACACTGTCTTTCTCATTTAATCGTTTTGTGAACAGAGAACGCTTAACAGCGTATGTTGTAGATTAGATATAAACTTGTGACCAAACGGACAAGTTAAAAGAATCCAATACTAGTATTTTAATTTTTTTGAGAAAAGTGATGGTACCTACTTTCGCTCACAAATCAGATCTTTAGAATGAAGGTGGACTTCGCATATCTGCCTTAGATACAAATTCTTTTGTTATAGATAGACTCCATGTTTAAGAAGTCAGTTTCTTCTCGGTGAACATTCAAAATAGGAAAGAAAATGGCTTAGGTGTTTCTGGAATATTGTTATGCTCAAACAGATTTTTATTTTAGTCTGATGTACAGGGTAAAACAAATCTCTTGAAACTCATTTTCCAATGATAAAATGTTTAATTCTACCATGATGTCAAAAATCTTGTCCTTGAATAGGATTCTGATGCACTCTACGATTATTAAGACGAGTTTATCGTATTGAAAATTTGATGATAGAATTCTTCTGAGGTGGTGACTGAAAGAACCTCTCTGTTGTTACAACCAACTAATCGCCATGGAAGTTAAGCCTCCTTTTTTACTCGGGAAATTTTATAGCTAATAGAGTCGGCTACTCTCTCGTGAGAATTTTGTATAAGTTAGGTTAGATTCATTAAATTAGGTCAATTTTTACGTCCTTGATTTTTATATTTATATGACCCGGTATGGTAGATACATCAAAAATTATGCCTTTGAGTTAGGTTAGGTTAGGTTCAATTAAATCTCTCTCAAATATTTTTCCAAAATAAAAGATCCTTTACTCGTATAACATTTAAGGACAATTTTACAATCCCTACAATGGTCCAACTATTCGACTAGTTCTAACCTTATACTTCCATAACTTTTATTCACTCAAGACCACCATTCCATCACCATTCTAGTCGATCATTCCAATCTCCTGGTGTTTTAGATGCTACTTTTTCAAAATTCTGGATGAGAAATTTTATTATAAAAGAAATTTTCTCGAGTTATTATTGTTCAGAATTTTAACAAATTAAAAATACGAATAGATTTTAGTCCTCTAATTTCATAACTCTGGTATAGAACTACATTTTTTCAATAACTCGTTGCGATATCTGCTGTTTTTTCAGAAAAGGCATCATTTTAGATAAAGAATCCTTATCTATTGTAGTGGCATTACTAGAAATTTACTCAAATATTTATGGTAATCAAAAGGAAACTACAAAAGAATGGATTTTTCTCCATGCAACTTTTTCCTATTAATTTTTTTTACATTTTTTACTTGAAAGTCGTCAGTCTCTAATTGTTTATTTCCAATTTGTAATGACAATAAAATTAAATAGGTAGCAAAATTCTAACGATAAATATACCAGAAAGATGTTAGTTACTTAAAACTACGGATATACTTAAAGAACTATTTTAGTATGACCCTATAAAATAATTAATGAAAAGGGCTTAAGTAATTACCAGAAAGACATGATCTGAACTTACAGTATTCAGTTTTAAAATTTGCTATTTCCTGGATGTTACGTTTTATAAATAATAAATTACATAAAATGAGAAACAAAACTGTTTTCCTATAACGAGTTTTACCGTGTAATATCCCGTAAAAATGTCACTCAATAAGAAACTGAGGACGTTAATATATGTCTCACATTTTTTATTTCCTGCTCCAGTTTGGGTTCCCGAATAAGATATTAAAGAAAATACTATATAAGCCAATAATGGTTAAAAAGTGAAGATAACATGTTTCATAAAATTTTATATGTACTGTTATAAAATTTTATGGTTATTCCTAAATTCTGAATGTGACGTTAATATTGTTACATGTTGTTTTAGTGCAGTTATCGATATTATTTTTCAGCAAGAAACATATACCTACCTGTATTTATTGCCACCTGATTTAGTAATAGTATTTGTAATTACTTTGTTTTAAGCACATTTTTCCAATCAATACTAAAAAAAGTTTTACGATGTTCAGTTTGAGTAGTTGCAATTTACATTCTCGTGCAACTATGTTAGGTTATATCTGTTCAAGTAGTAAGAGATTGAACGATAAAAGCGGTACATATTTTATGAGCTGTTAAGAAAGTTTTATAATAATTAAAGAATATTAAACCCAGCGTCTTTTAGCTAAAGTCGTTTTCGTTCGAATATCTTTACCATTATCGAAGTAATGGAGTAAAATCGTATATTTATGATAAAAAATTTTTAGGTAATTTTCAATTTTTTTTAATTAATATTACGAAATACTGTTGTTTATGCTTTATTAAAAATTTATTTACACATTTTGCCTTAACCATAAAACAACCAATTAACCGCTAAAAATAATTCCTACAAACTTTACATAACACGCCATCCAAATTCGAAAATGTAAATCAGTCAATTAGATTGTAAATTGATTTGCTTTGTTCATTTCAGTTTCACATCAGTCACATTTTTATGCCCTTATTTAAGGCTTGTCTGAATTTAAATGCAATATTAACCAAAGTGAAATAAAAAAAAGGGGAAATCTCTAAATGGAACATAAAGTATACTTAATTAAAATCTACAGAACCTCCGCGACGTGGTCTTTAATTGCAATTGGTTGACATGCCGAATTGTATGGTTGTCATGGTTACTAAAGCGATTTTGATGTTAATATTAATACTAATAATTGTGAATGTAAATGTAACATCATTCTCCACGCTCTATAGGTACATTTTGTGTATCGATGCTAATTCAAATCCCAGTTCTGCAATAATAACGCTACACCACTAATAAGTTAAATTGGGTATAATTGTCGAAGAAACAATAATTATAATTAGAGTAATTGCAGCCATGATCCATGTTATTTAGCAAGTTTTCAGTTATCGGTGCTTTATTCTAATGTGAGAAAAACCAGTACAATTGAATCGTTAATAATGCACCTAATTAATCGATTTGTTCGAAATTGTATTAAGGAAATCTTTTCAAAGCTTTGTTTGAGCATCTATTATATATTAAATAAACGGGAAATGAAACTGAATTTCAGACTAATGATCGATTGATCGTCGGTATAATATCATATATGTAATACTAGTATATTGTTGGCACTATGAAAAAGAAGGCGTAAATATTAGGGTGCAGACGATAGCAACCTCTCGCGCGCACCCTCTAAAGAACGTTCGTTGTGCGCATGCGCCCGCATGTATCCGAATTAGACATGCGCATTGGCGCCCATTTCGAAATGCTCTATATCTCTTTTATTACGCGCGTCCAAAGTGATAGCGAGGGACAGGTATTTAGTATTACATATACAATGTATAATATAATATATAAATAAATTATTGCGTTTTCGGAAAACTACATTAAACAAAATTTAGTTGTAAACATATTTTACTAAATATAATATTATGAATGTTGATAAATATTAATGTTATGAATATAGAAAATGTATCATTTGAAGTTAAAATAATAATAATATGAAATGATTTAAATTCGAAATAAATAACAATGGATGCAAATTACACATTTAATGAATGTCGTGTAACATAACTATGTAATATACATAAATATTATTTTTATACAAAGTGCGGAATCGCAAATTGTAATTTTTTTTTCTAAAAGTCAGTTTTATTACTACTTTATTTAAAAATTGAAAAGAATGAGTCCGTTTTTTTAATCCCAATTTTCTATTCCGCTATTTATGCCCCTCTAATAAAAATGTAAAATTTTACCGGCTAAGTTTTTTTGCTCATGCGAACTTTAGCGTTGTTTAAAAAGCATCAATTATTTTTTCATTTTAACATACAAAAAAGTGTTATTAGCCGCAACGATCAACAACATTTCAAGAGTTCTGAAGATGCTCAAATATACTGAGCGAAACGTGAGCCTAATGAAACATTACCTTCAATTCCCACTTGTCCTAAATCGGTTAAGCTTCGATCAGAAAAAACTTATAGGCCCTAAAATTTTATAATATATGATTATGAGTCATTGCAACCTCTCCAGTGTATATTAGACTTAACGTGGCGCAATATTTTCTTGTATTTTTTGTTTCTCTGTATATCTTGAATTCCTTCATGAAAATTATTGGTACAATTGTTTGACTGATGACTCCTGTGGGGCCTATAACTTGTCATATCGTTATAGTAAATTGATATCCTTTCTAATAATTACACCGATATCGTCAGCAGAATTCATCGAGCGTCTACTAAAGACTATTGATTTTTTTAAATGTCTTTCGATATAGGTACTTACATTATAAACTTCAGCGTTGCTTGCTTTCATAGAAACAGCTGCAAATCTGTGTCTATTTTAATTCCAACTCGACTTGCCGTACTAGAAAATTTTGGACGTAATTCATTTTTCCATAAATCTTTTTTGTTTGTTACTACTTTATAAAAAACAGAACAAACTAAACAGTCTGAATGACTCAATAAAAATCTGCAGTATGTAAATTTAAATTTCTCATATTTTATGGTTGCTTGTCAAATTTCGTTCTACGATAAACAAAAGGGCGTTTGAGGGTCCGTAGGTCCCTAGAGCTGCATTTCCGAACACCGATTTATAGATGGTTTTGATATTCTTGCAAGCTGCTCGATATAGAGGTTGTTTCATTTATAAAATGGACTTCTAGAACACTATGTATATGTAATAAAAAGTATCTTGCTACTGCCTCGTAAAATTCCAGTAAAATTCTTTCTCATAGCTGTATGAATTTTGTTCTTGTTTTGGAAATTTTTTAAATCGTAGTATTTACAGGAAGCAGTAGAGCAATGAACGGTTTTATTTCTATTTTTGAAAGCATTTTGAGTGCATTTTGAGCAAATAACATTATTTAAATATTTTGCAAAATTAGTACCGACCTACTGTGAATTTGGATAATTAGAGTAAAATAATCACTTTGTAACAAAGATCCTCGTAGGTAGTATCAGTGATGTTGAAGAATCCAAACAATTACTAGGTATGATCATTGAAGTATTGAGTGTGATCTCATTTAGTTTTATTCCGTGATCAGTTCCTCAAAACATGCTCACTAGTATAACCAGGAAATATGTTTTATTATTTCATTTCATATTAAATATCAGTCTTAATAGTCTTCCATAATACAAGCCCTAACAACTAAATGTTCGGACAAAAGTAAATTTTATTGTCTTTTTTCCATACGCGCAAAAGTTATCTAAATTAACTTCCATAATATTGATGGTTTTTTCTGTTATAATGCCAACATTTAGTTATATAAAAACGTAAATTTCGTAAAAATCGGTTCAGCGGTTCAAAAACTGTGGCACTTTAACCCAGCAGGATGGGAAAATTGTATTAACAAAGAATTATTATTTTCAAAACGTTGGATCTAGTAGTCGGATTTTGCTGAAATTTACTTTATTGCCAAGCTGGATGTTGGTTTTCTTTACAAAAAAGTTACACAAGTTTTTATTTGGTGATTTTAGGCATTTATCGGAGCTTCAAAGTTGCACCTTTAAAAACGTTAGAATTTTCTAGTAACTGTTTTAAAAAATCACAGTTTTGAAACCGCTGGTTGGATTTGTGTCAAAAAACCTTTAAATCAAAGTTCAATAATCGTACTATATTGAAAAAATCCTGAAATGTTAATATGAATTTTTTTTGTATTTTTTTCGTGTTCCACAATTCACTTTTCAAAAAACGTGTTTTTTGAGGGTGCTACCTACATTAAAATAATCACAGTTTTGGAACCGCTGGTTGGATTTGGGTAAAATTTACTTTATTGCAAAGCTGGATGTTGGTTTTATGTATGTATGAAAAAATCCCCAAGTCTTTATTTGGTGATTTTAGGCATATTTCGTAGCTTTAAAATTGCATTTGAAAAATGTGACGTAATTTTCTAACGACTGTTTTTAAAATATCACAGTTTTAGAACTTGGGTAAAACGATATAAAGGTGCTTTCATGGCCCTCATCTGGTCCGGGCTTAAATGTCATTGAAACTCTTTGGCATAAAATTAAAAGTATTCTAACGCAATAATCCACCAAGAACCATTGGGGACTTAAAGACCAAAATAGAAGAAATTTGGGACAGTTTCACGCCAGAATAGGGACTTTGCATGATTTTCAAAATAATTTTTTTTGAAAAGCTGATACCAAATTATCACTATTAATATTTTTGAAAAAAATTTTTGGTGCGTACTTTCCAAGTAAATAAATAAATAGTATTGCAAAATTTGAAATTTCCACGCATTGCCCGGAAACGCCCGAATCGGCTCAAAAGACTGCTGACGTCACGAATCTAGTTCCACAGTGCAGCACGCCGCATTTTGACTTATTTCGAAAAATGTCAAACCCGTAAAAAATATTTAGACATGCCAATGTCAACTAGATTCGTGACGTCACATAGGACTCTCCGATCTCAAAGCGTTTTCGGGCGGCAATAATATATTTGAATTACGGTCAATTTATAATCGTTTTTTTATGTACAAATATTGAGTAAAAAAAATTATTTTTGCTGTAGAGTATTATTAATATAGTCGTTTTACATTTCTAACCGAAAAAAACGAGATTTAAAAAAAATGCAACATCCCTATTGTATCAAAATTTGATAAATACAATGCCTGCTAGAATTTCTAGGGAAGATTGTCAGACATAGAATTCTTTTGATCGGATCATATACGACGAGTAGGAACAATCTGGATAAAGACAGCTCCATTGGAAAAGAGGCTGTTTAATAATGATAAATTTTGTCGTAATTTTCTTTAGATGGTTTATGGAAATTTAAAATCGGTGTGGTCCTTATCTTATCTTGTGCACCCTGTATGACATGTGGTGTAGTAGTTACTGAACTGCTCAAAGATATTTCTTATAGTTGCAGATATAGCATTTACATAACTATAACATATAAATGCAGCTGTGATATATTGAGACAATTTCTAAGAGAAAGAGATACTACAAGCAGATAGACTAAGAACAATGATTTATAGTGTAACATTCAGAATTAATAATATATTTATGTTTATTTTCCTTCTGTTGTAGTAACCTTTGTATGCAATATGAAATTGCAAAACAAGTTATGTTGGTTTTCTGCAGGCTTCTGCTCACACAAGATTTATTGAATATTAGAATTGTAAAACGTTGTCTGTATGTTATGGTGATAACATACAGTCCACGAACTCATCAGCCTTTGTTTTAACGACAATTGCTAACAATTTTATGTAGGGCTTTTTCATGTAAAAGCAATTTGATGAAAAAAGCTCGTATAAGCTTTAGGCGACATTACTCTGTTTTATTTTTATACTTCTCTTCTTCTCCGTGTAGCATAAAAGGAAAGGGTTTTGCTGTCGATATGAACAAAATTGGTCTCGTTCACTTGTTTTGTTTTCTTGAAGTGCATATATTTTACCATTTTCTGTCATACAAAAAAGCTATAACAGAAACTTACTTTAAAAAGAAAAGTTTGTGTATTGAAATACATAATAGTATTTTCTTATACTATAGACCCAAACAATTTCATTACCTATTTATATAAGAATGTATATTGTATCGATTGATATAAAAGTAGTTAAACAGGGTATTATCGTAAGTAACCTATAATTTATTTTTAAATACCACGTTTAAAAAATAATGAAGGAATATAAATCAGATTACCAGTAATTTTGTAAATCGTTGATTCAAAGGCAGATTTTAGGATTTAAAACTAACCCATAATCACTTGTCACGCCTTTGAGTCTAAGAAATTAACTTAAATATGTAGAATATTTCAAAATAACATTAAACTTAAATTGTGGTATGTGCTATGTATTAGATTCTTCATTCTCCTTTTATAAGATATTTATTACGAGAAAAGTATGCAGTTTCAATATATACCTATTGCCCGATTGCAAAAATATAGATTATGTGTAAACCAGAAAAATCAGCAAAACAGCACTATCAATAATTTTGTGCCTAACTGTAATACAGATTTATATGTTGTATAAATTTATGGCCAATTTCAAATACTGAACTAATTCGATTCTGAAGAATTCATTGCACATTTATGACACCAAACACCCGAAGCGTTTATACATCTACAGTCAAATATAGTTTAATGTTAATAAACTGAACTACAACGCCTCTGCAGCACGCTTAACTCACAACAAACAATTTTAATACAATTAGATATTGAATAATGCAATTCTCCCGCTCTGGGTCATCATTAGTACATTCTCTTTCAAAGTACTTAAGTCTTAAGTAATTACAAACACTACCATTTGCTTTGATATGCAGTCCAATTAACTAATAATTAATAATATGTATTCTAATTAAAGATGTAAGCTAGTTTTAACGAAAACTTTCATTGTCGTTGTTTGAAAAAGGTATCAAAAAATGTGTGTAGTTGGATTATTTTCATACTAACTCTGTGCTTATCTTGAGGGGAGAGAGGGAGAATATGACGAGCTGCGTGGTGAAAATAATTTAGCTATAGTAAATATTTTGGGTTTGGGTTATTTTAATAGTTAATCTTAAATTTAATGTTCGTCGTATAATAACTGATTGCCTTTATGAATAATACTATAAAATCAAATGGTTTTTAGGAAAATTTCATACTTGGAATTAAGGAAAATATACTTAATTGATTTTTTAATCCAATTATGTAAACAAATAACATGTACACATTATACATACAGGATATAGGACTATTAAGATAGTCTTATAACAATAGAATATTACCTACATATTCATGATAAATTGAACAGCTTTTACCAAAATTACAATAATTGGGAAATTTACAATAGTCTGCAATAACTGAATAATAGGTACTTTTTTTAATACTTCTCTATTGTAAAAACGCAATGATTTGGCTTCTATATTTCGTTTTTAGATATTATAATTTTTTTCACAACTCATATTATACATTTTTATTAGCAGCTGATTATTACCTTTAGTGTACGAAGCTTTAACAATTTAAACATTAGATTTTTCTTCCTAATAATTTTCTTCATTTACTCTTTACGTTTTTATTTCATAGTTTGTCACTAAAGATTTTTTCCAAAATTCCAAAATACGATTTATGAAATATTTTACCAATAATAATTTACATACCTACACAAAAGTTTGGTTTTACATGGCGATTTTATCACTTATTTGCTTCAATGCGATTTGACTTTTTTAGTATTTATTTGTTGTACCTTCACTGACAAAACTATACAGGGTGTTCGCGCGAAGTGGCTTACTATTGCTAACTTCGTTATTATTGGAGCTACAAAGTCGGTTAAATTAGCAAACTAGTAGCATTTTTTCCGCTGATTACAATGGTGAAAACAGAAAAACAATTGACCATCTGGTTTTCGAGATATTCACAAAAATAACATTTTTTTAAATGGAACACCCTTTATATTTTTGCAGAAATCGATGACAAATTAAATACTGTACAAAATATGTTATTCATTTTTTTTTATTATAATTTAAAATAAGCGAGTTATTTTGAAAAAAAGTTTGCAATTCTTTAAAATCAAGTAGCCATAAAACGGAATAGTAATTTATTAAAACCAAACAGTCATAATTTTGAATTTAAGCAAGTTGAAAAAACTTGAAGAATTACGGAAATATTACTATTTTATTTAATATTTTTAATATACAGGTGTTTGCGCAAAGTGCTTCACTATTGCTAACTTAGTTATTATTGGAGCTACAAAGTCGGTTAAATTAGCAAACTAGTAGCATTTTTTCCGCTGATTATAATGGTGAAAACAGAAAAACGAGATATTCACAAAAATAACATTTTTTAATGGAACACCCTATATATTTTTGCAAAAACCGATGATAAATTAAATTCTGAACAAAGAATGTTGTTATGCTTTTTGACAATTATTTAAAATAAGCGAGTTATTTTGAAAAAAAGTTTTCAAAGTTTTAATATCAAGTAGCCATGAAAATTATAATTTTGTAAATTTTCAATATTTCCGTAATTCTTTCAAGTATTTTTCAACTTGCTTAAATTCAAAATTATGATTGTTTGGTTTTAATAAATTACTATTCCGTTTTATGGCTACTTGATTTTAAAGAATTGCAAACTTTTTTTCAAAATAACTCGCTTATTTTAAATTATAACCAAAAAAATTTAAGGACATTTTTTGTGTAGAATTTAATTTACCATCGATTTTTTCAAAAATATATAGGGTGTTCCATTTAAAAAAATGTTATTTTTGTGAATAACTCGAAAACCAGATGGTCAATTGTTTTTCTGTTTTAACCATTATAATCAGCAGAAAAAATGCTACTAGTGTGCTAATTTAACCGACTTTGTAGCTCCAATAATAACGAAGTTAGCAATAGTGAGCCACTTCGCGCGAACGCCCTGTATACTTGTACAGTTGCAGTTTATAAAATTTATAACAAAATTAATGTGAATTTACTAAATACCATAATTTGTTATCAAATTTTGTCCCTATTATATTTTTGTCTCAACCTAAAGATACCGGCATGCACATTTATTTCTGCCCTTTAATTACAAAACTTTTACATTTTTCAGCATTTATAATAGGATATTTTTCAACTACCACCAGCATAAAAAACTTTATTCTTATTTATGACCCGGAAGTAATTCTCTTATCACCAACTTCTGACGCTTGCAAACCCCAAATTCGTAGTATTGAATAAAACTTCCATATCTGGAAAGGGACATTCATATATTATTGCTTTCTTCCGAAAAGGAACTGGGCCTACGTCATTTATACACTTCGCTTTTTGTATTTTGTACTTGTATTTTCATCGATTCAGAAATCCTTTGTTTTCTGCATTGATGTCGTTGTTTTTACCAAGAAAAACCGACATATTTAGTTTCCGCTTTATGAGCACACAAAACACCAATACTCTCGAACTCTTTTGTAAATAAAATTATAGCATTACTTCTGCAATATTACTAATTAAAATTAAATATTTTTTATACTTCTACTAGTATTTCAATTTCCTTCAGATTCAATCGTCAATTTCAGGAATTCCGGCATCCGTTATTAGACGTTTATACAACGGGAATGAAATTTAAACTGTGCCGAAACCTAAGAGGCGTTACTCTGAATAGGTCCAAATGAACATAAAATTGTGGTATAAAAGTACCTCTCGGTCGATCAAATTTACTTCAACTGATTCGTAATAATAATAAAGAGAAACGTTTATTTTAACATCGTGGAGTTGAAGGGACGTCAAAATAGTCTAATGTATAAAATTCTATTAAAACTGAACAGGTGGTGATATTAAACTGAGTTTATGCGTGTTTCTGGTGACCCAAAGTTGGGAACTGAGCGCGACCTCGCATACAAATACCGTGCTTAGTTTTAGATGAAAAACATACTTCACAAAAGTGGGTTTCGAGATAAAATCTGGGCTTTACCATCTAGATATTTTTTAGCTTTTATTTACCTAATACAAGTTTATTCATTACAGATTACAAAAAAACTAAATTTATGAGTTGAAAACTAAAGTAATTTTTTTGTAAAATATGTAGAAGGTTGAAACGAAATTATGTATTAGGAAAACATAATCAGATTGTCAAATATACATTATTAAAAAGTTGTTTTCTTATCAAACCAGTTCCACTATAAATTCCTTTGAGCTTTTCTTTTTTAAATAAAAAATTGTTTATTGTATTTTGTGAGAATCGGTAATTGTATCGAAGTTAAGTAAAGTTATTATCCTTCCACAAACTTTATTTCTTTGTCTCAATTTGCAAACCTAAAATTGAATTTTATTTTGTTCTCTTTAATAATAATAATTGGACTCTGTCTGCAAGTTAGATTAAAAGATATCCATTTGGCATATTGGCTTTACTAACTACCCCCAAAAACTTTAAATTAAAATCAAACAAAACAACAAGAAAGTTTTAAATGGAAACCAGTGTATTTCAAAGTCGCAAGGAAGGACACTTTATATTAATTTCATTTTAACAGTTAGAAATATAATTGTAATAGCTGTAAATTATACTGTATAAGTTTAGTATAACAAAATAAATTAATAATTTAATACGGGGGGCGGCAATAACAATATAAAATATTTTTCGCACTTCCGATTTAGTAAGTAGACTATGACATTGTTGATAGGGACGTAACTTGATTTTACCAAAATGTTATCGGTTGTTATTGACAACGGGACGTAAGGAACTCTACTTACGTCCCTAGGGAAGTTATTAATTTATGAAAGCTTTTAATTTTGGATATTTGGATATATCAATGCTTTCATTTATAAAAACTGTTGTTTTTAGCATGGAATATTCACATCACAAACTGGCTGGTGACTTCAGTCGTGAAGATTTTTCAAAAAATATGTAAACAGTGCGGTTTTCGAGACCCCCAGCGATGTTCTTGATTTGGCACCAATCTTTGAATAATTTGTATGATACTTCGTACCGTTTCTTTGACTTTTACGGTAGTAAAGATCCACAGACGAGTTTTCGACTCGTAAATATTACTTACCTCCCTTTAATGCTTAAATATCTACTATAGACGATGCAAAATATTTGTTAATTTTGGATATGACGTCGAAAAAGCTCAACATTGTTTTGTAAGTACTTATATGTATGTTAAAGTAACATGTTGAAAAATAGATACTTTTCTATAAAGTTCCAGAATTTTTTTCTAATTTTACGATATTTTCAATAAAAAGTCGATATTTGCCAATTTTTAATAATTAAATTTGCCTGAGAAGGAATGTCACGTGACTTTTTATCTAACTCTTTAAACTTGTCAAAACCAAGCCCCAATTTTTAGGCCAGTTATATTTGTTTTAAATCTAATAATAAATGTTACTCTCATATAAAGGCCATTTTATAGCATACTCTGTATATTATATGTAGACATTTTCCAGAACTGTAGTGAAAAAGACTGACATTTTCAATAATTATTTTAATTTCTATAATTATTTATATTAGAATATGAAAAACAAGAACTTAATCTGTATTATCTTTACCCAAGACCAAAGTTTTCATAGAAATAATCTCTATATCTGAATATGGAAACTTGATATTTTATAAATGTCATCAGGTCAGATATATCAAAAACATTCGGAAGGTCTTCCTTCCCGCCGTAGGGTAGACAACGGGCAATTGATTATCCTGAGTTCTGACACTTGTTTGTCCTCCTATCTAAAATTAATTTGAACAATTGTAAATAGTGAGGGGAAGCGATCTTTATATTTTGTATAATTTGATGCTGTACAAGAAGGATTTTCGACCAGAACTTTTTTCTCAAATTATTGATTAAAACAACTGAACTGTACTTAACTTAAGTGGTTAGAAGCAGAAAAAATCCATAGAATTTCTACAGAATTCTCGAACTCTGAGACGTAGATTCTTAAGTTCCTGAAAAATATATTAGATATTTAGATAAAACGAGTATAATTATTATAAACTGGATCTAATACTAAAAGTAAAAAGTTACAAAATTTAAAGAAAATGCGAACAAACCAGATTCAGTAGAAAAAACACTTCTTGAAAATTACCAATAAATGCAATAACCTCCTTATGAGTTGTATTAAATGAAACAATGTAGTAGTAGACTACTTCCATAATAAAATCTTTCTATTAATACATACATCAATTTTAAATACATAATCCCACAAGCAATCATCATTCTGTTTTAAATTTACTTAATTTGTGAACATGTATCCGTTTTTTACGTACATCAGTAAAAATTTAATGCTTATAGGTATAATTTTTTTAATAAAACCTTTCACCCGCAGGTTATATTGTTAAAACAACCAATTGTGGTAAATTTTTCCATTAAAAGCATTTATCTGCACCTGATAAAATATTATTTGAGTGTATTTTTTATTTAGTACTCAATTATAAAACGTCATGTGAAAATCTATTTGGAAAATAATTATTTAAATAAAATGCTTTGTTACATTTCAGTTTAATTGGTTTTCTATAGTATCATAAATTTAAAATGTATAAATTTTAATTTTGAATCAAGAAAATCAAATAATATAAATATACGTACATTAAAGTCATCAGACACCTTTTCCCCCGATCCGACACAAATATAATTTAATTTATTGTATAGTTATCTTATATTATTTTAAAACTTTGTTCACATTATTTAGGTACTCGTGAAAATAAATAATTTCACAGCTATTTTACAAAAAACTGAGAACAATAGATACAGAGTAGTTTTAATTGTCACAAAATCACTTTAACAGTAAATAGAATTTTTTTTGGTCATCAGTATTATTTACTCAACATGGTACCATGTCCAATATTTATGTTTTAATTCGAGCGAACCATATTAAAATCTTCTAGCATTTTCTCCTTTCATTTTTCCTCATTTATCTTTTTCTTTTTTCCTCTTTCAACTCCTTTCATGCCTGAATTGCGAAAATAGTATTTCCCTGGTTTTAATTCCTTTCCCAGCAGTTTTTCAAATTACAGGAATTGGATTCATTATGGACGAAGTTAACTTATTGTACGTATGGATACAGAAAGGGGGTTGGAATAATTGCTATCCTTACTCAGGCATGTTTTTCGAAAGGCCGTCCTCTCTAACGTTCCAAGCTAATTCCCCACCGTAGATAAGAAATTGCCGGAGTGATATTAAATTTTAACTATAGTGCGAAATGTAGCTCTAGCCTATCTTCGATCTAGCAGAGGCATTTATTGGTTTTAATTATAATTACACGTTGGGGACCTTTTCACTTTATTCGTTGGTGTTAAGAAAACAATTTACTTTATTGCATAATAAACTGGGCTCTAAATAAAATACGGATTCGGGAATCAAGCCTCAAAGCTCTCGGTGAATTAGACAAATTTTATTTAGTTGTTGTTACTAACTTATGCAAGTACACAAAATCTTTCGATGAATTGGTTGTAGAGAGCGAGGTTTTGTTGGAAATATGATGCGACTATAATATTTTATTCAATACACAATAATAAGATATATGAAGTTTTCCGAAAAACCTAAAAATCTCGGATGTTGTGTGATAAAATGAAAATCAGTTGACCATATTCTGGAAGAAGAATTTCATTTTGTATTTACCAGGATAAATTTTATTATAAAATTCTCATACTACCTCAAACAAAATTCTATAATTCTGAAATTTTATATGAAATGGGGGGTATTACATAAAATAATTACTCGTATTATAAACTTAAATGTGTACAATATTGTGAATCTCTGTGGATGTTGAAGTAAAAATTGAACGAAAATTCTATCTAACTTTATACTTTATATATCTAATAAAAAAATCTTGTGCATCTTTTTGACCATTTTTTTTCTATACAGGGTGTATCAGTTTTAATCGAGCAAATTTTAATGGTACATTGTCCTAGCCGTCCTGATTCGGAAAAATGTATATTATATACATCTATCTCGATTCCTAAGAAAGATACAGGGTGTTGAAGTTTACAAGAAAAAATCATTTTTTTGCAATAACTTCTATAAAAAAGCTTGGATTCAAACAAAATTTTGCATGCCTGCCCTCCTCCCTAAGGACAATTTTATGAAGATATTTTCGATTTTGGGGAGGGGGGGCACCAGTGGCATGCAATTCGGCCACATGTCAATTATTTCAAAGAAAAAGGCATGCCACTGTAATTTTTAAGAAATATTTTTTTATCTATTGAATTCCTTGTTCAATTTGGAGTAAATTTTGCTTTTACAGAACAAAAATTGAAGTTTTAGTTCCAGAAATAATTAGTTTTTTCGAAAGACGTGCCAACTTGGAATTAGTCACAAATCAAATAGGAAATTTATTAAAAAACAAAAAGTAACACAAAATAATTATAAAATTACAGCAACTGTTCAAAATGTAACCCACCAGCTTCGATGAATTTCTGACAACGACGAACTAACGAATTAACAGCATCTGTCATCATTCCCGGATTTTTTTGTAATTTCAAGTTAGCACGTCTTTGGAAAAAATTAATTATCTCTGGAACTAAAATTTCAATTTTTGTTCTGTAAAAGCAAATTTCACTCCAAATTGAACAAGGAATTCGATAGATAAAAAATATTTTTTTAAAATTACAGTGGCATACTTTTTTCTTTGAAATAATTGAGATGTGACCGAATTGCACGCCACTGGTGCCCCCCGAAATCGAAAATATCTTCATAAAATTGTCCTTAGGGAGGAGGACAGGCATGCAAAATTTTGTTTGAATCCAAGCTTTTTTATGGAAGTTATTGCAAAAAAATATTTTTTTCTTGTAAACTTCAACACCCTGCAACTTTCTTAGGAATCGAGATAGAGGTATATAATATACATTTTTCCGATTCAGGACGACCAGGACAATGTACCATTAAAACTCGATTAAAACTGATACACCCTGTGTACATACTTTTATATAGCATTTCATTTTAAATCAGAAACCAAAATTTTATATTCTTAGACTTTTTCACATTCATTATTTCTTATCTAAACAAAACCAATCATTCTTCAGTTTACTAAACCCACGGATGTAAGCTATTAAATTATTGTTTGCTTTGTCTCTGATATATCGTACATTATTTAAAAATATCAAATATCAACATACGTGACTAAATTTAATTCAGAGTGAGAGTTCCTCAGGAGTCATAACAATCGACATTTCAGTTATCATATATTTTATTCAATAAATCTATTTCTCTGATTCTGAATATGAATTTCTTTATGTTAATTCTGGAGAACGAATGAAACTAAACACAAATTTTTGGTATTATGTATTGATAAAAAATGAATTTATTAAGATTTTCGTTGCTTTAAAATTACACCGAAGGAACATTATAAGTTTAATGGTTTCCCATAAATAAAATCTAAATTTTCATTACGGAATAAGCATAATAAAACAAATTGCAGATTATCGCTGGAAATTCAGTATGTAACCGTAAATGTATTTGTTTCTAAGAACGAGGACACCAAACTTTGTTGTTAACTGACAAATTTATTTATTAGCTTTGTAGAAGTTTTATTTGCATTTTTTTTATTTGATTCATTTTCAACTACGTTAAAGAGTAATAAAAATTAAAATGGCGTACATATTGTCTCCCCCTCCCTCATGACGATCACTCAAACAATTTTTGCAAGTAATATTCTATACAGGACGAAAAATGACGCTCCAGGTGAGCCAATGAAATGTACCTACAGACCACCACTTCTGGAGCAACTTCATCTTTCAGCCCTTGTTCTGACTACCACGTTTATTTTCTAAATAATGGAATATAGTCTGAATGATGTTGACTACAATAAAGAAAATTAAACTGACCTAAAGTCATATTTTTGACTAAATAAAACTGATGCAAAATGAGAAACTGAAACATATATCCTATGATTTTTTTTGTGTATGTTAAGGTTTGATTGTATTTATAACTTTGCTTTTTATGGTAAATGTGTATCCAAAAGTTGGTATAAAGAGAATATAACAGAAAATTAGTACATTTTTCCTTTTGGTAGGTGTGTCCCATTAGCTAACGCACCCTGCTTTTTAAACAATTAAAAGATTAATTGATCACGTCAATATGGAACTTTCAGGGCTAAACATCAAATTTCAGTGTATTGTTTTATTATTTTTTATTGAAGCTTTTGTTGTTAATAACGTGTAATTTATTGTGGTGAAATCGCCTGGTGTTTCAGCACCATTGCTATAGTCTATTACACTTGAATTAACAATTGCTATTTTAATTAAATCATCATTTAATTAGTTCTGTTAACATTTCATTAATATCTAACAGATTTCGATTACGCAAACATCAATTTTAATTTATGTTCATATTATTGCTATAATTATAAATTTTCAGGACATTTTTTAATTTTTTAATTAGCGAAATGTACCTAGTCATGGTTTAATTTCCATAAAGCTGTTTCTAGTTTATTTCACTAATATAATTTTTGATCTGAATAGTTTTTATTTACTAAAAACAATCTTTTTGTTTTTCTTTTACCTTGTGGGTACAATAGTTAACCCCTATAAAGAGGACAGCGCACCAAGCATTACAATGTCCTGTAACTTAAAGTGCCCTATACTCCGAAACCTTCGGATTCCCAGTGCTTTTAAAACTTCTCTCCAGCTCTATAAAGAAAGTTTCTGTCCTTTTTCACTACAATATTCTTTATAGTGTAGACTCACAATTTAAAATTCTATCATTGGAATTATTTCTTTGTTTTATTTGTCATAAAAATTGCAATTGAAAGCAATTGCATGGCAATTCGTATTTCAGCGACATGACAAATAAATCACAAAGTATCAAACACCTAGTTTCAGAGTTTATATTACAACGAAAAGAACTATCGTCTCCTTCATAAACTGAAGCTAAAAATAGTTAATAATGAGTCCTTGTTAATTGCATAATTTAAATTTTCTTTTGCTTTGTTGAAGTGGAAGTATTTTAGTTATTTTATTTCAAATATATACAAACTTAAGTCTTGATTGCTCACCCTAGTTAAAAGATATAAAATTTTAATTCAAATCCTTTATGTTCTGCTTGTTATAAATAATTATGTTAACTTGATGTTCGTGCAGCCATAGGTTATGATTGGGTGAAGTAAGTGACTTACTTCATCATAGAATAAAACAAAATAAAGCGTAAGAAACTCAAACTTGAGCTGTAAAATTTAATTTCCTTGAGTGTTTTTATTATTGTTATTCAAGATAACTAAAGATGTAAATTTGTTTCAGGATGATGTAAAGACTACTAAATCTAGCGATAAGAAGCGATGGATTCATGATCCTTCAAGTAAGTCACCACTATAAATTAAGTTTATTTCCGATTCATACAAACATCCTTAAAAGGCGGATTTTAAAATGTGTAACTGCATGTAAACTGAAAGCTTTTCACTAAATATGTTATCAATTACTTAAATAGTTGGCAGTAGATTTCTTATAACTCAAAAGTTAGTTTTCTATTTAATTAATCTACCATTTTTCAATATTCCCTTTGTCAAAGCATATTTCTGCAAAAGCTCCGAATTCAAAACCGACAGCTTTTCTTTAATTAGTCACTACGGAAATTCGCTTTGTTATCAAAGAACATGTTACCACTAAAATTGTAATTGTTGTATCTTTTACCATTACAAGCCAGTCTAAATAAGTAGTAATTGCCTGCTCCTGGAATGTATTTGAGGGGTTACTGGAGAACAAAGGGAATGAAGAAAGAAACAAAAAGGAAATGCGAAGAAATAACAGGGGTTGGAGCTTTGTTGTGGTTAATGTTTCACCAGTGTGATGTGTGGATATTCACCAAATAAATAACTGATACAAAACGCAACCCCGTTTCTTTTCAATCTGCATGTTGTTTATTCAATTCGACAATAAGCCAATCGTGTATGTATTTATTTTTTATGGCTGTTGTTTTAACCAAAAAAAATTTAATAATAAATTTTACCAGTTTAGTTTTTTAACTTTTATTTTTAAAACCATATAAAAACGTACTCCAAATTAGCTAACAAATTTTACGTATGTACATACTGATGGAAACTTTTCTAAATTCTGTAATCCGATAGAAAATAATTAAAAAGTTTAATTACATTTTTTCCATCGTTATTAAAAACTAAAATATTAGAGAAAAATCTGCCTGGAAGCGATAGGAATGTCTCATTATTAAATTCTGATGAATGATTTTAAATTTAAAGCGAATTTGATGGAATAAGTGAATTAAATGATAGTGTTTGACAAAGAACGCACCAAATCTGCTCCCAGAGCTCCGTTAAATACGACTTTAATTCTAGCGTAATTGGTACGTAATCTTCAAACGAGTTGAGGAACTTCAGCACAAATCAAGCTTATTAAATTAAAACGTTAAATTGTCAACTAGATGCAGGAAACAGAGGAAACAAGTCTGCTTGGTTTTATCTGTGTATTTTTTGGTCTTCTTTGTCTACCTAGTGCGTAGGTTCAGCTAATTATTAATAAGAAATTTTAAGCATAGTGTGTGTCATTTATACAGGGTGTACCAGTTTATATCGTCAGGATTTCACCAGTCGATAGTTTAGCGAAAATTAAAGGTGGTTTGTCTAATAAACTATGGTCGAATGTTGCTTCCTTTTTGGCGTACCTACAGGCCATTAAAAAAAAAATATTTTAAATAATTTACTATAAATCAATAAAAAAAAAGTTAGTCTTCTGAAATTTTGCATAGATCTTTTTTTTATTTAAAACACAGAGGCGTGCGTACGGGTTTCTTCAAAAACATTTTATTGAATAAAACGGACGCCACTGGTTTTTTTGCAGCACCAATATGCAGAGATTATTTTCCATTCAATTTAGAAACTTTTTCGTATCTTATAATTTTTTGATAACTTAACTCAAAATAACCTAATAGTACAGTAAATAAGGGAGAAAAAAAGGCTTCAAATAGACAATTTTTGTAGAATCTTCTAGAGGGTCACCCTGAAAGTTTAAAACTGAGTTTGTGTATTCGTAGACCCCGCCCTTCCTTCACCAGACCTCAATTAAGGGTTGGATTTTTTGTTTATTGAATGAAATATTTCCTACAACTTATCTTTTAAACTTTTTTTGATATTGTCGATATTTAAAAAGTTATTCAACAAATAAGTTGACAATTTTGGGGAAAGAGTAGTAAGTAGTATAGTAGTAGTAAGTAGTACCTAACTAGAGAAAAATTTCCCGAAAATTTGCAACTTATTTGTTGAATATCTTTTTAAATATTGACAATGTCAAAAAAATATTAAAAGGAAAGTTGTAGGAAATATTTTTCTCTACAACTTTGTACTGATGCTTTGTCGGAAATCTAATAGGGAAGAACCTCTTTAATAAATAAGAAAAAAAATTTAAGTTATCAAGAAATTGTAAGATACAAAAAAGTTTCTAAATTGAATGGAAAATACTCTCTGCATATTAGTGCTGCAAAAAAAAACAGTGGTGTAAATTTTATTCAATAAAATGTTTTTGAAGAAACCCGTACGCACGCCTCTGTGTTCTAAATAAAATAATTGCAACCACTATTAATAAGAGAATACAAAAAAAAATCCATGCAAAATTTCAAAAGACTAACTTTTTTTGTTATTGATTTATAGCAAATTATTTAAAATAATTTATTTTCTTTAATGCCCCTGTATATCAAAAAGGAAGCAATATTCGATCATAGTTTATTAGACAAACCACCTTTAATTTTCGCTTAACTATCGACTGGTGAAATCCTGACGATATAAACTGGGACACCCTGTATAAGTAAAGTACTTATTTTAGTTTAACACATAGCCCCTGATTTTCTATTAAAGATTATCTTTAACTATAAGTAATTTTTTAGATAATGGTAATTCAGAAAGTTAACTAGCAGTTAAGGATAACCACCGATTGTAAAGCTGACCTTAATTGCCGAAATAATTTGTGTTTAATACTTGTGCTTCTATAATTTTACAATTCCTTGAACCTTATTCCGAATTTATATCATAAATGTTTGATTATTTTGTTCTGTTTAAAGGCAGTTTAATAGAAATTTTCACTACGTTGAACTGAACGAATACAAACTGAAAGTGTTTAAATATTATGTCACGCCTGTAAACGCAACCTAAATACAAAAGTTTAGACATTTACATTTGCTTGTATATACATAAAGCGAGTAATACATATAAATAAAATTGAAACTGTATTTCTGGATATAACTAAATGTTTTATTAAAATTGTGCTTTAAATATTCATTATAATGTTTTGTGTACTCGTAAATGTTTGTCAGTCGTGATTTTAAGCTTTGACTGCCGTATAGAACTAAATTATAATTTATATGTAATATCGATTTGGCGTAATGATATTAAAGATTAAAACACAATAAATTCCGTAGAATCCTGGTTAACACGGTTGTGCAGTGAATAATGATATAAACTGAAAAAGGTAATACGAGTATTAAATTTTTTTTATATGTAAATCACGCTGAAATATTTCATTGACCACACAATTAGAACCATTTATTTTGAAATTAAATTCAAATTTGTTTTTATAGGTCATGTTCTTGAATAAAGATATGTTGATATGTTGAGATTATATCTTCAGTCAGTTCGGTTTGCTAGACTGTGTTGTGTTGTGACTATGCACAAATCGATCTGTATTCGTTTAGGTTGGAAAAAGAGACACAAGTTTGCGGTCAGATTAATTTTAAGGACAATAAAGACAACTCTATTCAGTTACTTTATAGAATGAAAATTGTTTTTCTTCCGAGGTTGGATTATAGGAGTTACCTAAATATGGCTATCGAAAAGTTTAATTGAAGTGGAAATAATACAGAGTGTGGGAAAATAAAGTAGGTATAATTGAAACTTTTTTATACTAAGCTATGAGTTGAAAAACTATTTAGAATTTAGAGAAGTTTGATTTATAACATTGATAAATAGACCATAATAAATGTTACATTGCGATGAGTAACATTTGTGTCTGTGTACTAGGAGAGAAAAATGAACCAAAAACGACTCATTAATAAACGTATAAAATTTAATTTTTGAGTAACTGTTGGACTCAACAAGCTACAAAAGTTCATGAATTTGTCCAGTTTGCAGATGAAAATGTGGGCTTGCCTTACAATCTTACAAAAGGTCGAGTAGTTTTAATTTTTTTGATATATTGTATAGAGTTTGAAAACCAAATGAAAATTTCAGTTCGAACTTTGCGTTTTTTCACAATATCTCCTCAATAATAGGTTCTAGGATAAAAATAGAACATAATTTCCTACTTTTGTCTGAAACATTTTATTCTATACTTAAGTCATTAGGTAATTATTATATACCACAATTTTCCTTACTTATTTTTTCAATACTTCAGTCATATTGTAGTACATTTTATTCGTTCAAAGTACATACATTTGTTCTCCTATATTATTATATTTCAAAAGACAATACGCTATAAAAATAATTCTTGAATATTGCATTCATTGATGCATAACAACGTATGGCACATGTGACGTGGATTTGTTTGATGTTATGGAATAACCATAAAACGAGTGAACGATCAGAGATAAGAGCATGAGAAGAATATATTATTACATAATTGAATACTTATAGGATACATATGCGACATTCTTAAGTTTTTCATAATTTTATTTGTATAATCAAACAAGGTATTTGTTTTATTTGTTGTAGTCTTCAGTATTACCAGTATGATCAGGCAATGAGTTGTAAGCAAGAAAACAGTTGTGTATTGTTTGTTAGGTATCCGGGTTTTAATTTAATTGAGAAAAAAACAAGTGTAATAGGAGAAATACGAAATATTTTAAAGGTCGATACTGGAGAGTATGTTGCATCGCCCTCTATAAATGTTTACCTCCAGTCCCGGTTATTTTCGGAATCATCGGCCAAAAATTGAAAACGTATATTACGCAAAGTTCTAGGATATAAAAGTGCGATTTTCTGTGCTGATTTGCAAAAAATCCTTTAAGTGATACTTTTCGGTACAAAATTTTCCATCAAAAAATGCATTAATTACAAGTTTCATATTAGAACTTTCGCCAGATTATTCAAATTTTAGTCTGTCAGTGCATTTTTGCCGTAGAAATAAAATTGTCAATTCGATCCGCTTCCGTCAATTTAAACCAACAAAATCAGAGGATTTGATATTCAGATAAATCCGATTGGACGGCATCTCCCTCAATTTTCTCCATGCATTTCACTGGTTTAGTTTCGAGGTTTAGAAGAGTTCGAAGTAGTGAAAAGCGAAGAACATTCTTAAAATTTTTGATTTGATAATAAAACATAGGTAGTGATAATTGCATATTATAATTTCTGGTTATTTCTCAAGCTGGTACTCTGGAATTTGAAGTGTTTTTTAAATTAATCATCTACAATTTGTTTACAGCAGAATCTATATTTGTGACTAAAGACGATATTAAACAATTCTCTGGAAATATATTAGTTATCCAGCTTTCATTGTTCATATGAACGATTAACTTCAAATTATTGACTCACTCAAGCACCACTACGAAAATTAACATGATTTATACTATTCAGAAAACTTCGCTCCTCACATTTAAATTTATTTACCTGCATGACGCATCACTGTCTCTTAAAGCACAGATGCAACAATAAAACAAAAAGCCACTTCTAAATTGAAGCATGTTTTTATAGCAAAATGTAAATCGTTAGGTGCAGCAACGAAAATTGGGACCCATCTATCATGTTACTTGGGCATCTTTAAATTACAGCTGCAAGTTTTGTACAAGTTAAAGGTCGATGTATAATGGCCTCGAAATGAAATGTGAGGTTAAATTAACATTTTGAATACATAAAGTTTTCCTTGATGCCCTTAAGTTTAGCTAATGTATGCAAAATGTGTTGACTGATATAAAGCTTTAATAGAGTTGTGTTTCTTGTAGATTACCTCTCTAACGAAAATAATTATACACCTTATATTTATGCCATGCCATATGTCCTATTTTGAAGATGACAAACTAAACTTGTTTTGTTTTTAATCCTTTTCGCAGATTTGCATTTGTAATTGTTATGATAGAATGTTTTTGGACAAGGAAAGTTGTAAGCTAAGTATAATATCACATCGGTTCGTTTTTTACATATTAAAAAGAGTTATTTAGTGGGTTGTTAACCCCGCGTCAATGACTTACAATTATGTCATAGATGTAATTCAATTTGATAAAATTAAACAACAAAAATTAATTAATACTGACTTGTCGATATAATTCAAATAAAAAATATGTGTGGGATTAGTTTTGTCATATAAACTAACTTGAAATGGTAGTGATAAATTGTTAATAACCATACAAGTAATTTGGATTAATTAGTTCTTACACGTTGTAACACAAATGTAATTGATTTCATAAAGCAAAGTTATAATTGGTAATTGATTAGAATATATTTATGACAAACACACCCAGTTCGAAGGTAATTTATAGTTATTAAAATCACTATTATACCTGTATACAAATTATACTCTTATGGTGTTGTATGAAATTACATTGCGAAAAATTGATTTTCATGATATATTCAGCCATTAGTTAGTGGCATTAAAAATTTTAAGAAGGGATCTTGTCTGAAAATGGATAAAAAATAAGTTTATTTATACCGAAACAATAAAACTACGAGGTAATCAGTAGACTCGTATTGTAAAATTTCCTTTTTTTCATAATATACACAAATACACTCAGTCTGATAAATCAAATGTTATATAAAACAATCTATTTTTGTAGGTTTTCAGAAGGAAACACTAGGTGACTTCTTACTTTTGTATATCAAATTCTCAATATATCCTCGCTGACGCTCTTCACAAATCCTACAAAAGACACTGAAATACCTAAATCCAATTCAATCTAGCCTTAGGTTTTACTTATTGGAAACAACGAGAACTTTTATTTAACATTTAAATTTAAATCAATGATTGTTAGATTGGAAACTACAGTAGCATTCGTTGATCACAGCAAAATACTTTAGATCAAAATATCCGCTTAAAAATCAGCTAATTAACTAGCATAGAAGTCGATTAAATTTCGTATACGAACTTAATATATTTCTGGAAACATATACAGTGTTGCATTAATAGTGAGATTAAAATTATTTGAACGCTTTGCTTGTTCTCAAAATCCAGTTTCCATTTGTACTGAATAATCAAAGCGATAAGTTTTGAAAAGAACTAAAAGTTTTGTAAAATACTAGTTGCCTCCTGATGCGGGCTTCGCCGCTCCGTCGCCGAAGACGTCAATGTTCTTCTGTCATATACGAGCCCTAACAACTAAATGTTCGGACAAAAGTAAATTTGTTTGTCTTTTTTCCATACGCGCAAAAGTTATCTAAATTAACTTCCATAATATTGATGGTTTTTTCTGTTATAATGCCAACATTAAGTTATATAAAAACGTAAATTTCGTAAAAATCCGCTCGGCGGTTCCAAAACTGTGGCACTTTAAACCAGCAGGATGGGAAAATTGTAGAAACAAATAATTATTATTTTCAAAACGTTGGCTCTAGTAGTCGGATTTTGATGAAATTTACTTGATTACACAACTGGATGTTGGTTTTCTTTACAAAAAAGTTACACAAGTTTTTATTTGGTGATTTTAGGCATTTATCGGAGCTTCAAAGTTGCACCTTTAAAAATGATAGAATTTTCTAGTAACTGTTTTAAAAAATCAGTTTTGAAACCGCTGGTTGGATTTGTGTCAAAAAACCTTTAAATCAAAGCTCAATAATCGTACCATATTGAAAAAATCCTGAAATGTTAATATGAATTTACATTTGCATTTTTTCGAGTTCCACAGTTCACTTTTCAAAAAACGTGTTTTTTGAGGGTGTTACCTACATTAAAATAATCACAATTTTGGAACCACTGGTTGGATTTTGGTAAAATTTACTTTATTGCAAAGCTGGATGTTGGTTTTATGTACCTACAAAAAAATCCCCAAACCTTTATTTGGTGATTTTAGGCATATTTCACAACTTTAAAATTGCACTTGAAAAATGTGACGTAATTTTCTAACGACTATTTTTAAAAATCACGGTTTTGCAACTTGGGGAAAACGACATAAAGGTGCTTTCATGGCCCTCATCCAGTCCGGACTTAAATGTCATTGAAACTCTTTGGTATAAAATTAAACGTATTCTACGCAATAATCCACCAAGAACCATTGGGGACTTAAAGACCAAAATAGAAGAAATTTGGGACAGTTTCACGCCAGAATTGTACCAAAATTTGATAAATACAATGCCTGCTAGAATACAGGCAGCTATTAAAGCAAAAGGAGACGTAAGCTCTTATTAATGGTCCTAAATTAAAAATTATCCCAACATTTAGTTGCAAATTCATTTTGTAAAGTTTGCTAATTATTAAAGTTAAAATATTGTTAAATCCAATAAATAATTTTCTTCCATGCATAATATTGTTATTAAGGCTTTATCTTATTGTATTGTTAGGTGTTTACTAATTATTTGCGTAAAATTTCCAGTTCTACTTTGATACTTCAAAAATTTACTTTTGTCCTAACATTTAGTTGTTAGGGCTCGTATAGATTGTAATAATTATTATTGAAAAAACGGCGCAAAATAACAAACTGACATTACTTCTACTACTTGTGTGGAAGTTGAGAGAAAATTCTCAAAATAATTGGCGTCGATATCTACAACGGTGTAGATTTGTATAGAGAACAAACTTTCACTTTTGTAAGTATATAAAATTTTGAGAATTATCAGAACGTCTTGCACTAGTCTTCAGCATAATCCTGAACAAGTGACCCAACTGAAGTAATGATGATGATGATATAAAAATAATAATTGTAATTTTTTCTTTAGATAACAACACAGAAAAAATGACTTTGGTAGATATAATTGGTAATAATGGTCTTGTAGTTCTTAGACTCTGACCAAAAACTGTGCAATGTATGATGGACAATTTCGTATTTAATATGCGCCAATTTCTTATTTCTCGTTACTTTATTTTACGTTTTCTTTATAAAATGTATAGTACTTACTAATACACTTTCTATTCTGTAATTACTAGTTTGTCATTTCATGAAATCATCGCCAACTTTAGTTTAGCTATGATCTAATGTATCTGCTGCATAATATTAGGAATAATGTATCTTTTTTATAAACAATTCGAAAACGTCATCAAGAAATTACCGGATACCAACAAAACAGTTGAAAAGTTACAGTTTTTTGTATAATACTGTTGATATATCTTTAAGACGTGATAACAACCTCCTAAGTCAAGTGTTGATAATTAAAGTTTCCTGGGCTACTAGTAAACGACCTACTGAAATGGAATGGTCACGTTGATAATCTAAACTTGTCCTGTACTCCTGTATCTTTTTAGAAAGAAAATTGCTTTGTCTGATCCTTATATTTTCTATCTTTTAATGTTCACGCAATTAACTAAGAATCCTGAAATAGCGATGAAAATCTAAATCGCTCCCTTGTAAAATTGTGTTTTCAGTGTAGCTCTTAGGTACAGAAACAATCAATTAGCTTCTAGTTACTACTACTCTAGTTTTGAGTCCTGATATACCAAATATCAAAAACCGGAGTATCACAATTAAATCCAAAAAACGTTAACTTTTCTTTTTCTTGTGGGATTTTGAGATTATTGTCGTCCTTATAAGTTATAAAAATTTAGTACTGTGCATCAGAAGTTGTAAATCGAAACAAACCTCAACCTCTAAAGTGTCGTTTTCGAAGAATTAACAACATAAATAAGGGTAATAGAAAAATTAAGAAAATATACTTTTATGTTCATGTTAATTTGGTGAGAACGGCGCCTTAATTTCTAAACATAGAGGCATATACGAGTAACTATACTTACACGGATATTGGAGGTTAGGTGCTAGAATCACGTTCATGCAAGAAATTTTCTTAGATGTAGGACGCTAGAAGGCTGCTTAGCGACAGCGCGAGACAAACGAGCACATGAAATTTAAACTACGTGTTCACATTAAGCCAAACAAACCTCTATACTCCAAACAAATCGCTTGCACTATAATCATACCCTAAGTTGGTTATAATGATAAGGAACAAATGAAGCTGTAATATAATCAGATCATGAGATATACGAGCCTTAAAATTGAAATGTAAAGTGTAGACATTTTGCCCATTTTATGGAAAATATTAAGACAACGTTTGTAATAAATGTTCTAAAAACTTTGTTGTCAAGAACCGATTTCCGATTATTAGTTTTGAAATAATAAAACTTATAATACTCATTTGGATTAAGCAAAAACCAAATCAAACATTAACTTATTAACGAAGTTCCGTTTTCTGTTTACTGAACTGGTACAAAAAGACCACGAACTATAAAATTATATTTTACTTTCGTATGAGTTTTGTGCAATTGGTATTCCTATTATTCCCACTCACTATTGTGTTAAAGCGAGCAATGCTCCCGATATGTCGATTTCCTATAATCTGCTTTAAATTTGTAATAGGTACACACATTTTGGAGTAGCCAAGTTTATTTCGTCCGTAAATTTAGTCAAAAGCTATTCAGAATACACTCACATAATAATATGTGTACATACAGAAGTATAATACAATTAAGTCTGAAAATAAACTATACTACAGTTACTTTTACTACTATTACGCACTCTTCCCTCCAAGAAAACTTATCTAATTCCCCCAAAACTTCATTAGCACTAGACCCGAAAAAACAACATACGAGTAACGCCAATTCCAAATGCGCTGTAGGTATATCTTATAGCATTTTTTATCAACTTTACCAACATCACACTCAACTTGTCACAGTTTCCAACAATTAAGTATGATGACTGTTATTACTTTACGGTATTTAAATTAAAATATTAGTATGACTTGACGCACGTTCGTCCAAATGGTAGGCAGTCAAGGACGTTCTTATCTTTTATTAATTACAATTTGAAGAGTTCTGTCTGACACATTTCTTTGCGAGAGGGCTCTTCAAATAAGAAGTGTGACGAACAACATTAGTATTCAAATGAAAAACGTGGGTTGAAAGCAATTGCTCCCTTCGTAACGCCTCGGTTCTCCTTTAATATTCTTTTTATGTTTCCCAGGAACTTAATCTAACACTATAGTACAATCTTCAGCTGCCATGTATATGTATATTTTTAATTACAGCAAATTATAAAGAAAGAAATAATAGTTTAAAGTAATATTTAAGCTGTGTACCTACAGATGAGTACAATTAAATCAGTTACTTTTGTATGCATTAATTAGATTGTATATTATAAAAGTTAGAAACTAATTTATGTAGCCACGAGAAATATCCTAGTGATCTTGCAGATATATCCAACAGAAATAACATAATGCGAAATAAGAAAAGCTAGACACTTCCAAGTTCCGTTTTGAAATGCTCGGAAAAGTTTGACTTCATTTGAATGTAACATCCTTTAACTTCCGCATTTATTAAGAAATATAGAAAACTTTGAATATATTTTCGTTTGAAGAGCAAATTTAGTTGAAAGAATTTGTTTGAATGTTATAAAATAGGTTCTATATGTCATACTTGGCTGACTTTGAGTAGAAGCTTTTGATTAATGCCACACTGAATAATACATTCGATTAATATTTATGTTTTCAGCGCCATTAGACAGCAAAAGTTTGAAACACTGGCGCATTCACCAAATTTTAAAAAACAATAAAATTTTATAGTAGTGATTATTTGTTTGTTAAAACGTAAAAATTGTAATCATGAAGCTCACATCACTTCGTCCAGTAATCTATACGAAAAAATAACTAACAGAAAAATTAAATATCAACGTTAATCCTAAAATACAGGACAAGCTTTCAAAAAAAATTGCAAATTATTATAAGAAATTTTTTATTTAACTTTTTATCTAGTTTTCTAGTTATCCATTTCTACAAAAAGAGTAAGTACTCCATAAAATTTATTACATTCACATATGAAAATCCTCTACAAAGCCGTAAATTCAAGGTAATGATTGAAAAACAAGCGCTGCTCAATATTTTTGGTACATGGTATACATCAGCCACAAAATTGCAATTTCCTGTTGAACAAACTGTTCACCATTGAAGTCAATATTGTTGCAGCCTATCTTGAGTTTGCGTTGCCCTCTTGTTATATCATCAAAGATTTCCTCAACAACCCCAAGGGGAGATATCATCCTTTTGTGCTTTGACCATGTAACCATTTCAACAAAATTTAAAAATATTAGATGGTATATATAAAACAGCTTCCAAGGGATTTCGTTTATATAAACGCAATTATGTGAAATTCCTTTGTACGGTAAGTAGGTATAAGGATATAACTCTGAGAAAATTAAAGCAATTTGAATACAACCCACGTTTGAATCAAAATCATGATAAGTATAATAAATTATTTCACTGAGTTTGTAGGAAAACACTTTTTGTGTGGAAGCTTTATGGCAACATTATTGATTATTGGTGTTAAAAATTTCCAGCTTTTAGTTAATTGGGAGTACGTAGTAGCTCATCCCAAAAAATATCGATATCGATTTATTTTGATTGAAAATAAACTGTTCTAAGAATAGTTTTCGTTATAAAAAATAAAAGAGGAAATTGTAAGCTTGTTAAGATCATCATTAAATAAGTTTAACATTGTACTTTTTCCTTTATTATAGAGAATATGTTGAATATAAACACCAAAAATTCTATTATTGGACTAAAACTTTATTGCATAAAAATATTGTACGTATTTTAAAGCCTGATAATTATTAAATTAAATTAAATAAATTAAAAAACAAATACAACAACTGTTTTATTTCAGTGTTGTACAATTTGTAGAGTACATAGAGTGAAACCGACAATAAACCGAAATACCGTATCTAAATAAAATTACTAATTCGAAATTAGTGAACCCTAATAAATTCGTACGGTTGTGATCTGGTCAAGTCACGCGAGTGTAAATAAATTTATGTGAAAATGGAAAGGACCATTCTAAACATTCCATTCGGTTTCCAATTAATGCAAACTTGTGAGGGCTGTGTATTTTAATTACATCTGTGCAATGAATATGCCATTTATGATGGAGTTTTTACTATATACAGGGTGTCTCACCAAACCTTCCTCTGCGCCCGTGGCTATAATAGATTGTACGACTAAAAATAAAATTGATCCAAAAAAATGAAATACCTAATTATAAAAATGATACTTTATTTGATAAATTATTTTTTATGCAGGGTAATCAGTAATTGGCGCACTCCGAATACAGAGCGTTATAGAGCACATTAAAACTAAGGATAACCTGCAAAGAAAAATGAAATCTGATGGTTAGTTTCCGAGTTATAGAGTTTCCCTCATCCAAGTTACAAGCTAATGATTTTCATAACCAAGACAAAAATGAGTGAATAATTCATGCTACTATAATCTCTGGATAAAATGCAATATGATTTGATCAAATTTTTTCACAAAACCACTAATACAAAGAAATTGAAAATGTTAAAATTTAATAAAATACCTAAATTTGAGAGATTTTTGAAGTTTGGCAACCTCTCAAGCTCCCCTTGGGATAAACTAAAATACCTTCTATTGCCATGAAAATACTAATAATGAATTTCAATTATTGTTTCTGTTTTTTAATGAAATTGACAGTATTAAATTAGTTTGACAAGTTCTCGCATCATAAAATATTAAACGTTTCTCTTTTTGTCGTCGAACCTATTCATATGTTCAATGCAGTGTTGCCACTTTTATTTTCACAAAAGTGGTCATATCTTTGTAAAGAAAGGACTTACAGCACTGCGGTAAAAAAATTTGTCATTCTTAAAACTTAAAGTTTATCACAGTATGCTCCGAGTGCGGCAATTACTGATCACCCTGTATATTATATACAAATCGATTATGTTTCTAATCATTCTCTGTATTTAAAACAGTCATATCAAAGTATCACTTTGACCTATATTTCTGGCTCACTCTGTAAGATTGTATAGCCAATACAGATAAAGCCTACGATTTTCGAAATATTTTTCCAGCCTTAACTTTGTTTTTAAAGCAAAACGTGTGGAGACCAAATTTATAGGAAATTTTACAGAGAACATTTTATGTATTCGTGAGTTTTCGAAATATTAGCGAAAACTTAATTTTTCAAGAAAGTTAATAAGAGGATGTAGGTATTATATGCAAATATTGCATTTGAACTGATTTCGTGAGTTTTCGAAATATTAGCGAAAAAGTGATTTTTCAAGAAAGTTAATAAGAAGATGTAGGTATTATATGCAAATATTGCATTTGAACCGATTCTATTTACATGATATGCATATTTTCCATATCATTTGGTTAAAAGCACCTACCTATCTGATTTACTCATAACTCTGTCCTATCTGCTTTATGGTAGCAAGCAAAATAGAAAATCTCAAATTACTTACGTAAAATTACAAATTGGCATGTAAGACCTTTTAACTCTATTATCAGTCAAAACATTATATTACTATAGACAAAAGAAACTGATAATGAAATATAAACCATAAAAAAGCAAGTTTTTAAACCTTGGTTGAATTGAATTGTTCTTTTGTCTAGAATACAAAATCTTACAGCAAACACCATGGACCTGGAATTAGACAACCAAGTACAAGGGACAGTCTATTATTTGTTTTCATGAAAATTCCTTCACATAAAAAGATTTTCAAGTGTTGTTTGTAAACACGAATTTTATTTACACTAGATATTCTATTGTAAGATTTTTTTAATATGTAAACAACTCAATTTTATATTGTCAATATACGGTTTCAGGATTAACTGGACACACTTAAAATCTGAATTCAGGACTTCAAAATAAGGAAAAAATTTTCTATGGAGGTACAGTTGGCGCCATGGAAAATGGGACATGTCTTGAGACAGATTTTGGCATTTTTCTAGTGGCGTAGAGCGGGTTTCTACCTGCCAGATGTTTCTCTAGTTTTTTTTTCTACCCGTTGTAAATTTTAGGTCAATAATAAGTTACAGGAAGCAGATTTTCGTTTCCAAAAGCTTTCTTGATATTTTGAGAGTTAATGCTTTATACATAGTTATTTGGTCATAATTAATTAAAAAAAATATAATTAATTAAAATCTAATTAGTTACTGTCAGTATAATAGTAACTTAATGAGTTGAAATAATAAAATTTGTTATAATTTCACTTTTATAAAACGATTTCCAAACAACTAAATCTATTTCATAATTTTCATAGTATTCCCTACTCTTTGGTAAGAGCACAAATGTTGGAAATTCTCAATTTTACCACCAGATTCACATGCAAGCACCTGACTCAAAAAGGTGTATGCTTTTCCCGTAAATATAAAAACGAACGTTCCATAAAAGCAAGAAAAAAAGTGATTTTTGGTTCCCAAACCGGAGTCTCAGTTCGAAAAAACCTCAATTCTAGGAAGAAAAGCGCGCGAGCCGGCGATGCTGCGACGCATAGATGAATTTTCCTGGCTTCGCAGAACATGTTTAATGGGTTTTAATTTCGAAAAATAACACCTCTATTGTGCCCGCATACCCTCAAAAATTTACGACGTAAAATGTAAATGAGTTATAAGGAAAATTCAAACAAAACTCATAATTGTTAATAACAAATTATTAATTTATTATAAAGAAGGTTGAGTTTTTAACTAACTCATTTTGTTAAACAATCTTCTACGAGAGTTTTGTAAAAAATCCCGATCGAAATTCATTGATTTTGATTGAAAAATGCAATTGTTCATCAGCGGTGCTAATTGCAAATTAAAAAAGTGACCATGTGAAATATCTATTTAAACATACTTTAAATTTTGCAGTTGTAAATTTTTTGCACCCATGTTTATAATTACGAAGTGAGGCTGTAAACAAAAATACAGTCAGGTGGTAATTTTTCCCGAACAAACGCTTTTTTTTTTGTCTTATATAACTGGACTATGATGCAGGTGGATGTTTTGAACTAAAATCCCGTTTACACAGGGTAAATTTTTGTGTTCCATTTTCCATGGCGCCAACTGTACGTCCGGAAACGTTTCGTTAAAGAGTTACGCCCCTTTAAAGAGAGGCTAAAATTAGGTTTTTAATTTTTTTCTCAAATTTGGATAACGATAAAAAATGAACTTTGGTAGGGATTTTCTACTAATGGAAACGCTTCTAAGGAATATTCTTTGGATCATCCCTTATCGATAAAAGGGATGAAATCAACAACTCCTATTTAATTTTTTTATTGAAACTGTTTAACGAACCCGAATTTTGTCATATAAAAAATTGTTCTGGAAAGCTAGATTCATTTTGAAAGTATTTTATCTCTTTCATTTTTTTCATAGAACTGATACTTTTTAAATAAAAAAATAAGATAATCCCGATTCACCTGGTTATTTTGGAACTTATTGCATTATTTAATAAAATAACCGTATTTTATTAAACCTTTAGGAACGAGTTACTAGTAATTAATTATTACCTAATTATTAGTAAAACGGACCCTTTCAGAAAAAATTATTTTAATAAATTTTATTTGCTGAAAATAACCCGATGTTACTAACAATTAGGTAATAATTAATTATTAGTAACCCTTTACTAGAAATTTATCAAAGTATAGTTATTAGACAGCAACCTCCCTTTTATCGGTAAGGGATGAGTCAAAAAATATTCTTTAAAAGCGTTTCCATTAGTAGAAAATCCCTACCAAAGTTCATTTTTTTATCTTTATCCAAATTTGAGAAAAAAAACCTAATTTTAGCCTCCCTCTTTGGAGGGGCGTAACTCTTTAGCGAAACGTTTCCGGACATTCCTCCATAGAAATTTTTTTCCTTATTTTGAGGTCCTGAATTCAGATTTTAAGTTTGTCCAGTTAATCGTCAGTTAATCGTGAAACACCCTGTAGAATAAACAGTTTTTTTGTAATAAACAATTTGTCCATAAATCTATTTCCATTCTTTTTACCTACACTTTACCTCACATTAAATTTGTGTCTATAAAATCCGACATTTTATTTCATTTCGTACAGCCAAATTTTTCAACACCTACTTACAATTGCAGTAAATAATAGTGTCCGCATTTGCCAACAATGTCTACCGATGACTTTAAAATAAAATATGGTTACTGCAGTTTTTATCTTTACACGTTCAATGCACGCCAATTGGCCAAGTAGCAAAAAAATAATTGCCTTAATAAATTTTATATTCGTCCGCTCAATATAGTTTTATATTATTGTTAAATTGACTGTTAAACCATTTAACCTCAATAGAAAGAATTCCATTTTGAGTCAAAAGTGAAATGTCACACTTTTATCTGATGAAAAATTAGTGCATTAGTGGTTAGGAAGGTTGCGTCTGAAAATAGCTAGTAAGTTTGTCTGTAAAAGCATTGATTTTTATGCGAGAGTGTTTATTACATAGTGTTTAAAAATTGGCGGATGCGCCAGTAATAAAAATTCTAAATGCAACGAAATGTGTAATAAAAAAATGTCCATTAATAATGTACGTTTTATTTAACTTTAATTAGGTAACTAATAACTTAAATTCGAAAATTATTCTGCAGATAAGTCCTGGAAAAATATATAAAGGAAAATTATGTCAGATAACCACAAAATTTATTGGAGAACAATATTAATCATTATACATATAACTATTAACAATGTAATAATTTATGAAAATTATGATCTATGTACTATCTACTACTATAGTATGTAAATGATACTTCTAATAAGAACAAATTAAACTAAAATTCTATTTTTATTTCCAGGTGACCTTTGTAGGCCGCTGAATTGTAAGAAAAAAGAAATATGTTTGCTAGAGGATACCTTTACGGCTGTTTGCGTTTCCAGAAAAGAATTAAAAAAGAACGGGTAAGTTAATAAAACACCTGTTTACTAAAACTCATAAATATCTATGCTTTATTATACGTATTTACCTCGACTATTTAATTATTCATTTTTTCCACAATGAAATGAACAATTAGTTTTTTATGCAGCCATTTCAAGTAGATTTTTCATTAAATGTGAATTACGTCGGGTGTACAAAGCTATACGAAAGGACAAAGTTCATATTTATGTTGTAATAATTTGAATTGTTAAATGTGAAGTTTTTATGTACTATGAAATGAGGCATTTAATGCCATGAATTATACAGGAGGTACTGTTTCGTTTTTTAATCTTTTGAAAATGTATCTACCAAAAAATTCTCAATTTTTTTTATCTTAATACTAATTTGTTCCAGTGATATCGTTGTTCCTAAATCAGTTGCGAAAACTGAAGAACCAAAAGACGAGGCCGAAGATGATGATGTATTTTACGACACAGAGGATGATCCTGAAGATGACGGAGGAGATGATCTAAGCGACTCTCAAGTGTGAGTTCTTCCACATTACATTGCTTAAGAACTGTTAGTGGTGTAATTTATATGCTCCAAATTATATGAAATGATTGTCGGGTACAATTAATATAGCAATTAAATAATATGCAAATCTATATAGAGAATTTGCAATTGTAATGGGTGTATTTTGCTTATTAAGCACTAAGCAGCATAAAATTGGTTAGATATGATACTTGCTATTACATGGAATTGTATATTAAATGTGAGTATGTAGGTTGCAGAGAGTTGACTATTTATTAACCTCAAATATTGTGACAGAAATTTTTAGTAGCCCGCATCATATTAATATTAAACTTAAAGTTAAAATATGAGAATAGCAAGAAAATACAAAACCTGACATGTTTACAATAGATATTAGTAAATAGTTATAAATACATAATATCGCGAAAGTAATTTAAAAATCCATTAATTTCCCTGCATCTAATATAAAATAACAATGACAATGAGTATAAAAATAAACCTATTAACCTCTGATTCGATGCAGAATTAATTATTTATTGAAAATACCGCATGCTTGTAATTTATTTTAACATTATTTTTTTTAGATTTTGTTTACTTATTCAAAATCCTAAAAAATATTCGATTAATAATTGAAACACAAAAACACCAAAATAGGAAAATAGTTTTTAGGAGAAACCGTTGCAAAATTTAAACAAGCAAATTAATGAAACTAGATTTATTTCATTATATTTTTGCATGCACTTGAGAAATATGCCGATCACTTAAATAAATTTAAATCGAAAATACTTACCTGAAGTACCTACTTACGATATATTGAATACTAACTTGGAGTATGTAGAAATTTGAATTATCTTTACCATAATATAAACCACTCACATTTAATATAAGTAGCTACCAAAAATCTACAAATTAATATTGAACAAAAATACGTGAGACTATTTTACGTTTACATACCTACAAATTATTGCAAATTTCTCACAAATGCCTCTTCCTTGAGTTTATTAAAAAAATTAAGTGTTATATAATTTACCTTTGTTAAAATTTACATTTACTTACAGACTTAACTGTAAGAAATCGTATACCTACCTATTGATTCATCCAAGAATATATTTACGATAAGTTAGGTGTGGATTCCATACAGATTTATAACTGCTCTATAAATTATAATTTAATAGAGAAACTCAGAAGTTAAGGCTGCAATCACAACCTTCTAATTATTGATTTAAATTAACGTTCTACAATAGAAAATTCTAAATATTTGTCATTCTCAAAAACAACTATTAGCCGAATATTAATTTTATTTTCTAAAAAGGTTTCATTTTAAAAATTTTAAACGTATAAAAAAGATAGCCTTTAAACCCTTTAAATTTATATTTTAGAAAACCTACATTCCATTTTGTAAAAATGTAAATTTAGTTAAAATTTAAACAGTGGTTCTAAAACTATGACGCTAAAACTATCACACTAAGAAATCTGGCAGTATTTTCAAGCTTTCATTTTAAAGGTCTGAAAAACACAAAACAGCCTTGAGAGCCTTTATTTTGTAAGAAAAGCTACATTCCGCTTTGTAAAAATGCAAATTACTTTAAAATCTGACCAGTGGTTATAAAACTGTGATAAAACTCTTAAACCATGAAAATTGGTGCTTTTTTCAAAAATTTAATTTGAACGCCTGAAAATATACAATAGGAATCACTAGACACTTGGAACGAGTTTTTTCTAATAAAACCTACATTTAGTTTTGTAATAATGTAAATTCACTTAAAATCTGACCAGTCGTTGAAACTATGAATGCCCGAAATCTGATACTTTAAAAAATTAAATTTAAACGTCTGATAAACATGCAAAGTTTGCGCCATTAAAACCTTAGAACTGTTTTGTTACTACAATAACTACATTCTACTTTAAAAAAATGTAAATTTATTTAAAATCTAACCAGTGATTCTAAAACTATGACGCTAAAACTGGAACACTATAATAAATCTGGCAATATTTACAAAATTTCATTTTGATGGTCTGAAAAAGACACAAAAACAACCTTTACAGCCTTTCAGCTTGTAAAAGCTACATTCCGCTTTGTAAAAATATAAATTACTTTAAAATATGACCAGTGGTTATAAAACTGTGACACTATAACGGCTAATCCATGAAAATGGGTGCTATTTTCAAAGTTTTAATTAGAACGCCTGAAAAATGCACAAAAACAACCATTAGAGCCTTAGAACAAGTTTTTTCTAATAAAACCTATATTTAACTTTGTAATAATGTAAATTCACTTAAAATCTGTCCAGTGGTTCTAAAACTTGGTCGCAAAAACTGTGAATGCACGAAAACTGGTACTATTTTGAAAATTTGAATTTAAACGCCTGCAAAACATACAAAGACTGCCATTAAATCCTTAGAACTATTTTCCACTTCCAAAACTACACTCTACTTAATAAAAATGTAAATTTACTTAAAATCTACCCAGTGATTCTAAAACTATGACGCTAAAACTGGAACACTATAAGAAATCTGACAATATTTACAAACTTTAATTTTAATGGTCTGAAAAAGACATAAAAACAACCTTTAGAGCCTTTCAGCTTGTAAAAACTACATTCCGCTTTGTAAAAATGTAAATTACATTAAAATATGACCAGTGGTTATAAAACTGTGACACTAAAACTGTTAATCCATGAAAATTGGTGCTATTTTCAAAGACTTAATTAGAACGCCTAAAAAATATGCAAAAACAACCATTAGAGTCTTAGAACGAGTGTTTCTAATAAAACCTACATTTAGTTTTGAAATAATGTAAATTCTCTTAAAAACTGACCAGCGGTTCTAAAAATTTGTCACTAAAACTGTGAAAATGCACGAAAACTGGTACTATTTTGAATATTTGAATTTAAACGTCTGTAAAACATAGAAAAACTGTTTTTTTACCTCAAGAACTACATTCTACTTTATAATGTAAATTTACTTCAAATCTAACCAGTGGTTCTAAAAGTATGATCCTAAAACTGTCACACTAAGAAATCTGGTTATATCTTCAAAGTTTCATTTTAAACACGAAAACAATCTTTAGAACCTTTGAACTTGCAAAAACTACATTCCGCTTTGTAAAAATGTAAATTACTTTAAAATTTGACCAGTGGTTATAAAACTATGACACTAAGGTCCGGTATTTCAGTGTCAGTTTAAACTAAATTTCGGTAAACTTTAATTAGAATGTGATTTTTCATTTTAAATTTGTATATTCTAAACGAAGTTTACCCAAATTTGGTTTAAACTGACACTGAAATACCGAACCTAAAACTGTTAAACCATGAAAATTGGTGCTATTTTCAAAGTTTAAATTAGAACGCCTGAAAAATGTACAAAAACAACCATTAGGTCCGGTATTTCAGTGTCAGTTTAAGCCAAATTTGGGTAAACTTCGTTTAGAATATACAAATTTAAAGTGATAAAATTCACATTCTAATTGAAGTTTACCCAAATTTGGTTTAAACTGACACTGAAATACCGGACCTTAGAGTCTAGGAACGAGTTTTTTCTAATAAAACCTACAATTAGCTTTGTAAAAATGTAAATTTCCTAAAAAAATGTCCAGTGGTTATAAAACTGACACTAAAACAGTCACATTACGAAATCCAGAATTATTTCGACTATTTAATTCATCTTTTAATGTTCATAAACGAATGAAAAAACTTAATTTTAGTCATTTCCATGGTTACAAAAAAATTGCAGCGGTAGGTAATTGTACTAGTACAAATTAGATCGATAATTGTACTAGTCCTTTTGGTGATAATTTTAAACAAATGATTGTGTGGGACGTTTTCTGACACTTATGACACTAACAGAATATTATTAGTTGTTCTTACAGTAATAATCATGAATGGCTCGATTGATAAATTATTTAATTTGCATAAAACGGGTTTGAGGTATTTGATTCATTAAATAGTCCTCCAAATACGACTCGTAGTCAATGTTATGCAGATCATTTTTGTGGTGGTTTCACTCATGTCAACTGCGCTTTCGAATTCGACTCGTGCAAGCACTTGTCAAATTCATATGCCAGCGCAGTTGACATTCGTAAAACCACGACAAAAATAATCGGCATAACATTGACTACTTGTCGTATTATAACTGAAAGTTCACTTTAAAGACTTGAAAAATACACAAAACTAGCCTTTGACCTTTTTATTTTCTTATACAAAGTTATAAGGTATACTAGTCAAGATTTTTCGATTTCGGTTTCAATATTTTCCAAAACTTTAAATCATTTTGAAGATAAAAGTACTCAAAAAATGTATTGAAAAATGGTTACAATCACAAGCCTTCCATGTTTATAATAACTATTCTTTTCAAAAAAGTTCCTCTATCAACTACTACAGTCCTGTCACAAAAAAGTGGAACATCCTATATAATACAATAATTAATCTCACATTCTCACCATATTAAAAGAATAAAACAAAATAAAGAAACAGAAAAACAATATGAAAACATACTAACAAAGTTCACCTTTACACAAAGCATGGAATGATTTGAGTTTTTCAAATATAAATACATAATATGAGATACAAAATTGTTTCAAAGCAATATGTTCCTCTAGAGATGTAATTTAATTTTTATGTGACAGGTCATTTGTGCTGAATATACACATCTATTTTTAAACCTTTTGAGCTTGTTATACAAATGAATTTACAAAGTCCATAAAAATTCGCAAATTAAAACATTGATAAACACAAAATGTTACATTTGTAACTTATCCATATTAAATAAATTTTAAAATACGACTACATATTAACAATCATGTAATAATTTCCAGATGCAAGCCGTGCCCCGTGGTAAAGCCAATTTTCCTCTGTGGATCAGATAACCGAACATACAGTTCGCTGTGTCGACTGGACTATCACAATTGCATCCACCACACAACGATAAAAGTTGGATGCAAAGGATTTTGTCCCTGTAAAGGTAAATTGCTTCTCTTAACTTCCTTTCTGGTTTTTGCATGTATTTTTTTTTGCTTACAGAAAACGAGGCGCATCTCAGAAAAAAACAACGTCAGTCGGAAAGACTGAACTCGTTCATGAATAAGTATAAAGCTACTTTGGATAAGAGCGGTGCAGGAGGTTCCATTAACGGCGGAAAACCTGCTCAACCTTCTTTAAAATCCGATGTGTATACATTTACTCCTCAGGATTTTAAATACGAAAATAAGCACTACAAGTACATTAAATACACCAAGTACAATAAGGTTTGTTTAAGTAAATTAACCGGAAAATTAGTGAAATATTTAGTTAGTTAGTTAGTTTCGCTTTTACTAAAAGTAACTTTGTTTAATTTTTAGGATAATAATAATATTCTCTACGCTGAAGACAAGGAACGTTTGAGAGGCTATAATGAAGTTACGGATAACAAAATTTATAGCAACTCAATCGAGCCTGTAGACCCAGCAATTTCTCCTATTAAACAATGTTCCTCAACAGCGTTACAAGCCATGGGCAATCGTCTATTAGACTGGTTTTCAGTTGTAATGGCCGATTCCTCAAAGAGAAGACGGCCTAGAAACAAATCAAAAGGTAATTATTCGCTTACTCTTATTGCTTATTCACAACACTTAATTAATATGTGACCTAAATATTTCAGCTCACTTTCCACCCACCTGCAAAGGCGAGGTGAGATGGATGTTCCAACATCTCGACGTAAATGGAGACTCAAGATTATCCCTGCAGGAGCTTTACGATTTGGAACATGATCAAAGTGAAGTATGTTTGAAGCCTTTCCTGCAACAGTGTGACGTTGATAGGGATGTGATTGTCACTCCTTCAGAGTGGTGCCGATGCTTCCAACGAACTGAAAGGCCCTGTGCAGCTGTCAAACGTAAAATTACTCCAGATCTTTTAGGTAAATATTAGTTAAATAAAAAACGTGTTGAGTTAAGTTTATATTTTGTGTTGTATTTTAGGAGTTTATGTACCAGACTGTGATAGTCAGGGGTATTATAGACCAGCGCAATGCCACAGTGCAATTGGCATGTGTTGGTGTGTGGATAAGCATGGTGTAGAATTCGCAAATACTCGCACCCATTCTAAGCCCAGTTGTGGTGAGTTATGTGCAATAATAAACTAATTTTTCTCAATATAACTTAATTTAATAGCAAGAAGCGTGGGAAATAATTCTGCTATTTATCTCTATTATTTATATCTGAACTGTGGACGTATAAAAACTAAAAAATAACCAAGGGAACAATGTAAATTTTGCATGACAGTCAAATAATCGTATAATTAATAAACATGGCTTCTGTTTTCTTTTTAATTACCAACGCGGTTTATGAATATGAAATACCATGTAAAAAATTTAAATTGATAGAACATGGGGAAAGAAATGAACCATCGTGACAATGCGAAACTATACAGAGAAGTAAAACTCCGCAGGTCGATAAATGAGACTAAAAATATTACATTTTTATGATCTATTACGTTTTAGTCTGGAAATATACAAATATTATATACCGTACTAACTTCAAACATGGGTTTATCTGAACTTCTTCTCATACACCAGGAAATTCTCTCTTTTTTACAAAAGTTATAGTAGAATTATACAGGGTGTCCCGGAAAAAGTGGGAAATCTCTCGGATTCAGATAGGGCATGAAAAAATAAGATGACAAGTTCCTATAAAAATTTTTCCTACAGGTCCTCCCTACGAAGATATGTAGCCCTGAGGAGCGTCGCTGGAATTCGTTTTTTTTTTAATAACTTTTAAAGTACTTAATAGAATTTTATAAAAAGTTAATATGATGGACACTACTAAGGACCTCTTGAAATAATGTCCTTCACACATATCTAGCTTGTTTAGTTTACCAGGGGCAGACTAAGCTTTACAACTTAATGCTTCAACTTTTAACACCCTGTGTGAAAAAGACTTAAAACAACAAAATCAGGTAGCTTGAACCTTAGACTAAAGAAAAGCTACTCTTGTTTATTGTCGATAAGATGGACCGTTTTCGAGAAAAAGAATAATAAACGAATTCATATTTTATTAAGTCATTAAAAAAAAAGTCTCATTCCGAAAAAAAATCTAAATTTAAAAAACGCCTGTAGGAAAAATTTTTATAGGAACTTGTCATTATATTTTTTCATGACCTATCTGAATCCGAGAGATTTCCTACTTTTTCCGGGACACCCTATATATGTAGAATAAGTCATGTACACGTTTTGTACTTACGTTTTTCCGCGTCATTTTCAGTCGTATATCTTTCAAATAAATACGTATAGATATGTGATATCCTTAAAATCCTCAGGGACCCAATAAAATAAAATAACATCCGCTATTTTAGATTAGATACTTCTTATAGAAAAATTTCATAACAAGTAAAAAAAGGTTAATTTTATTGCGGAATCCAGATTGTAAACCTGTGATTATAGTTTGGAAATACTTTTTTATAAAAACATTGCAATTCTAAAAGAGAAAAAATAAAGAAGCTTTTACGCCCTTTTTCATGATTCAAGTTTTAATTTCTAAACACGAAGAATTATGGTCAGAATTCGTGAAAGGTGTCACCCAAAATTGCCTTGTCTTGTTTTTGTGATGTAAATAATCGGTAGCATTTTAATATAAAAATTGATCCCAAGAATCATACTTTATAAAAAAAAATTTCTGCTTATTGACATAAACAATTTTTGTTTTTTTTTCAATTAAATACATCCCAAGATCTGTTGAATTGAATTTGATGGAATCTCTAAACTACTTCTTCTATAGTATTAGTTAAAAAAAATTTGTCACGATGAATATTTGTTTATTTATAAATGTTTATAACAATTTGTTGGTAAACAATGTTCTGGAGCATTTTGGTTTTTTGCAAAAATAAACAATTTCTCTTTCTAAAATAAGCAAGTTTTGCAAAAATTCAGATTTTTGTAGGCTATTTTTAGCAAAAACAGCGATTCTAGACCTTCATTTTTTATCTACCTTCCAGGTTTATTTCAAATGAATAAATAAACGTTTATAAATAAACAAATATTCATCAAGAAAAAATTGTTGTAAACTAATACTATGAAAGAAATAGTTCTAGAGATTTCATTAATTAAATTCAACATTGCACAAATTCTGACCCAACATTGAAAACTTATGTACTGCAGATCAAAATATTTCTGTAGCGGTACATATTTGTGCCCCTATTCTCTTTGAACGCTGTTTATAAAAAACCAAAAAACAAAAAATTTACATTTTCGATAGAGAATAAGACATTAATTTTTAAAATGCCAGCACTATTTAATTTTTAAAATACCCATGTAAGCCAGAAACTGTTTAGAAACTACGATTTTATGTCAGATATTTTTAATAGAAATAATTCCTTAAAAGGCAAACATTTTACTGATATTTGCTGATTTACGTAGAGAACATAATTCTTATTGCAAATGCAAACTAATTAATTTAAAATATTGTGATTCGTATAAAACATTATAGTACTAAATAGAATAAATATGACTATAGTATAAACAATTATTTTACTACTATTTAAGAATTATAGAGGTCATCACTTTACTCAAATTAATAGAATAAACAATATTATCACAAATTAATTTTATTTTTGAACGTCAAAAATTTTCTATTTAAGTCATTTTCAGACATTATTTTTATTTACCTTTAATTTTATACCCAACTTGAGACTAATTTCCTGAAAAAAATAGTTACACATCGCAATTATGTAATTTACCAAAACGTAAATGTACTTATTCATTTTGGTGTGGATTACCTACTTATATCTAAATGAAAATATTCCGTAGGCGTCGCGACGCTCATAACCATAACATAATGTAATTTGAGGATCAAAATATAGTCGCTATTAGCTGATATTAGCAGAAATTCAATATAGGTAGCGTTTGTGGTAGCCCAATTATCGGCCTGCAAAATTTTAACTGATGAATATCCCTGATTATACTTTATCACTTCCCTATCTAGATGGTATGTATACAAATATATTTATTTTAAAAATACATCATATTACATACCAACAAAATTTTATTGTCGAAGCAAAAACCTTGCTATCTAATCTTTATCCCACACTTCTATTCTTATGTAGTTTTATAGTTTTGGCACAAGTGGATTTACTTGAAATACTCAGGAAAATACTTAGTTTTCATGTACTTAAATCATCCTGTGGCTTTGTACGTTCCTCTATATAATAATTTTAAATGCACAGTGAATATGATGTACCTTTTTATAATCCTTTTAATATAAAAATTAACAGTGCACTAAAACCACTTTCCATTGAAACTCGTAGAGATATGAAGAAGTTATACATAAATATTCTCACTATAAAAACTAAAAATATATGTGCATTGTGAAAAGTGTAATAAAATTAAGTACGCATTCATATTGTGCAAAGTTACCCCTCTGTTTAAAGCAATACTGTTTTATAGTGATTAAACTGCTGTAAAAACTGCTGACCTATAAACTACCACCGGTAGCACTTTAAATAGCAGCATAGTAGGTGCTTTTATTCTGCACTAATAGGTTTTTAAATCTACTTTTTTATGCCACAAATCATGTTTAAGATTTAATTTATAATTTTAAAATACCACTGAAAAAGACTAATTAAAAATATGTTTATTTTTATATTTCTTGTAGCTTGTAGCTTCTTTAGAAGTTTATATAGAAAATTAATTTAATTTTATATTTAATTAAAATTTTAGCTAATTTCTCATTATAAGACGTTCTCAACGCTCTAATCATATAAATTATTGAATTATATAAATTTGAAACGTCAGCGACTACTCAGATCGAATAGTTTTATTCTCAGTTTTATTTTTATTTATCATGTCCTGGCAAGTTCTTATAAATGGTATTTTTTGTATTTTGTAGACGCCCTAATTAATAAGAACGACATCACGAAGCACCCGAACAATAACGATGCGGCCAGCGATGACGAAGATGGCGACGATGTTGATCAAGATATAGAAGGAAGCGCGGATCATCCGGGTGATTATTAACTAGTGGAAAGATCAAAAACTACTAGTATTGCCTGTTAATTTTAAATTCGTTTATATGGCTTTGATATTTTTTATATTCAATAAAACTTCCTCTTATTCTCAGTGTAATATAAAGAAACTTTTCCTTTTTTTCTACAATAAAAAGTATAATATATCCTCTGTAGGATACTAAGGTGTAGTAGGCAATATCATGTTAATTTCATAAAACAGAAATGCTTAATTATTTTAAAATTCGTTTAGAAGCTTGTTTAACTATTTCATTCCAGTATAATATAGAGTGATTATCCTACTTTTCCATCCATATTTTAGTTGAGTTTCTTAAAGTTTATTGTTGTACATAAATCAGGTTAATTATTATATTCTGAGTAGATATTATTTTAGTTTAATTGCAATATTAATTATGTATACCTGTGTAATAATAATAATTTGATAACATTACCACTATTATATTTAGGTAGAATTAATAATATTATATGCAACAGCTTACTGTTTGTGCCGTCTAAAAAAATACCATACTATCATGCATTTATGTATTAGATATATTGTGTAATAATTGTTAAATTTAGTAATTATTTATGTACTTTTTGAATGTCCAATTTTAATTAATTAGATGAATATACTTTATTTTTAAACTAGATATAGCATACTTATAATGTTTTTAAACGATGCTCGTTTCTTATACAATTAGTACTATGTACATAAGAAGGTACTGTCCTTTACCTACTACTCATGCATTAATGTTTATATTATAATTTTTTCTATTATGTTTTAAGCCTAACGTTGATGGATAGTGGGTATTTATTTATATGTGAATTTAATTGACATATACATCATAAGTACATATACACATCCATATTTATGTATTTATTGTATGTTTTTAACATATTTAATAAAACTAGACCTCGTAATAAATTGGTTATTTTTTATTTGAAGAGCTCTTCTATAACTAAGTAATACATTTATTAATTTATAGTATTTTATTATAATTGTACAGTTCAGAAAAAGATATTTATTATATTTGCATATTTCCATTTTTCTCATATTACACAATAAGTAATTATTCTGCGCCACTAACTCTATGTAGATAATTTCTTCTATAATTTCGTCTGAAAGGATTATCTCCAATTATTCGGAAATATCTAACTACACTTGGTTTGCCCTCAAGTGCAGTATCATGATATTCAACGACTTCACTATCATCATTGCCAAAACTTTCATCACCAAGTTCAACCGATGAATCTGTATTATGAGATGCAGAGGAGGTAGCACTTTTCTTACTTCTCATACTTTTATTTGTACCTTTAGTAGCTCTACTGGATTTAGAGTCTAAAAAGAAAATATCACAAAAAAGGTTTGTTTTATTAAAATAGTTTGATTAAATGTATTTGCATAGTTTTTCGTTCAGAACTTTCGGCATCACAGAAGAATGAATTGAAAGTAGGTAGGTCAGGTACCTACACTAAATTGAATATTAGGACAAAGCAAATCATTTAAAATTAACAAGAGATGGAAAGGTTACAGAGAAGAGAAATAAAAATTGCAAAAAATAACGCGTATGTCTAACACTGTGCATTTTTACTATAATATTTTCATTATTCTATCGATTCCCAGAGCCATGAATGAAAAAACTGAAACCCGTATTTTAAAGTATTATTTAAATCTAGGGAGATCTCGGGAATTCTGCAATATTTTAATGAGAAGTAATTAAATGGTTCGCTATTTAAATATTGGGTTAGCAAGAAAAATCAGCTATTAAATCATTTGGACAGCATACAAAGTTATTGTCGGCAATAAAAAAATATCGGGCCCAATACGTGGACAGCAAACAAATTAAATTGTATCAGCAAGTAAACACATCTTTAGTCAACTTAATATTTATGCGTATTTAAAAAAAATAGTCGCGAAACAAAGTTATTACTTGGTCAGCAGGATTATAAAATTGATCAGCAACAAAATAATATCAATAAGCTATAATATTAATGTGTTTGTATATTAAAATCATGGTCAGCTGACAAATTAAAAGGGTGAAAACGAAATTTTTTACTTTCCGCAGTGCTGTCATATCTCACACACCATAAGGTAGAAAAAATGTAAAAACTCTTCTAGATAGATATTTTTGCGTAGAATCCACTGGCTACTCGAAAAAAAATGTTTTGCACCGTTTAAGAGATATAACCAGTTAAGTTTTTTTAAATGGGACACCCTGTATTTTTAGTCTCATTAAATTTGTCCATTTTTTTGTCATTAAAATGATGTATAAGATTAGGCACTTTAAAATTTAATAAATGACCTAAAAAAGTAAAAAATCCAATTATAAGACAAAAATTTTTAGTTGGCCATGAAAATCGGGGATAAAGAAATGTTTACAAGCAAAATGAGACACTATATTAAATTAAAAACTCTTAACATTAATATTATTTTTATTTTATCTTAGTAAAAAAGAAACAAAAAGCGAAATTATTTTTTAACGCTCATATAAATATATCTACAATGAAACTTAACAAAATATTTTATAACCTTAATGACAGTTTCTAGAAAAAAATGCTCATATATGACAGCGATAAATTTCCATTTCTTTTAGTTTTTAATCCCCGATTTTCATGACCAACTAAAAATTTTTGCCTTATAATTGGGTTTTTTGCTTTTTTGGGCATTTATTAAATTAAGTGCCTACTGTTGTACATCATTTTAATGAGAAAAAATCAAAAAAATAGATAAATTTAATGAGACTAAAAAATACACGGTGTCCCATTTAAAAAAAACCTAACTTGTGTCATATCTCTTACACGGTGCAAAACAATTTTTTTCGAGTACGCCACTGGATTCTACGCAAAAATATCTATCTAGAGCAGTTTTTACTTTTTTTATAGCTTACATGGTGTGTGAGATATGACATCAGAACCCCGGAAAGTGAAAATTTTTGTTTTCAGCCTGTATCTCAGAAACAAAACAAGTTAGCTTAGTTCTGTTTATGGCATTAAAAGTTTAACGAAAAAGTGGCAAAGGTTCGCGAACACCGTAAAATTCTATCTTTACGAATTACAGAGATACCCTGTAATCACAAACAAATTGGGACACAGTGTACATTTGTTGTTGTAGAAATAGACTTTATTAGCAGAATAAAATAAATTTTACAGCTTACCAAAATTTTATTAAATCTGACTTACGATTTGCTTTTTTATTACTTATATTGCTGCGACTGTATTTAATTAGCTATAGAAATAACTTTAGAGCTGCCTAATATGACATTATTTGCTGATCAATTTTCTTCTACTTGCTGACCACAAGTGGCGGCTCAACTTACTATATTTGCCGACAGAAAGCATTTTACAGCTGACCAAAACCTCAATATTATGCTGATCGTTTAAATGATATTTTAATTAAGCATTAAAAAATTTTTTATTGAAAAATATAACAAAACTAAATGTGCAAATTAAGTGTAAACAATTTTTTGCGTAATAACTCGTATCCTTATTATAGCACGACAAATAAGGCGGATATAAATTAAACCAAATTAAATTCTCAAAAAATGTATTACCTACATAAGGTCAATACTTTTGGAGTTGCAACCGTACGAATTCAAGTTACTCATTGAGCGCAATGGTATTAATCTAAGAACGACTATTAAACCAGGTAATAAGAAATTAAGAGCATAAAAATCTTACAGGTTGTTTAATAATTAAAAAAGCCCTAGGCTATGGTGGTAATTTAAAAAAAAATGTGTCCAAGAAAGTTTTTTGTATATTTCGCTTGCTATAATTTCTTCTGCAAAAATTATTATTACACAAATGAAATAATGTTAACCTCTATAAAAATAGTCACATATAGTAGTGCTTTCTTGAAGAAATAATATTTCAAAAGTTATAGCCATTTTCTTAATTACTCAACTCAATTTAGTTTAATGAAATTAGTAATAGAAACACAAAATGGCCTTAAACAAGAAAAAAGCAGATAGGTACTGATATTTTACGGATATCTTAAGTTTTCTACCAATATTGGTGCTTTTGAAAATTATCGATGATCAAACCTTTTAATGATTTTTCCCTTATAAAGGACGAATGGTAAAAGCTACATCAAAAATGAATGGAACCTGTACATGTGCCAAAAATCCATATTTTTTCTATTTTTCCCAAAAAAACCTTGTAGAAGTATGTATAATTATGAAATTATCAGAAAAATTACCATATTACCATATTATTAATTAAATCTGTTGAATAAATTTTGACGCGTCATATCTCCGGTTCTATTAGTCATAGCAAGTTTTTTCGTTGATATTTCACTCAGTTTACCGAAATTGGAAAATGCAAAAGTATTGGTCGTAAGCGTAAGCGCCCTTTTTATAGAAAATTTCATTATATTCAGTTTTATACATACCACCACCTTATTTGTCGTACGACAATTTTTATTGATTTTTGTGTACTTGCGCGACTGTACTAAAAATAATATAATTACCCATTTTCGATTTTTGGCTTTTATATGGTGTCGAATGTGAACTTGGTGACGGTGTGTGCTCATCTGGATCATCAGAATCAATCTCCACATCTTCATCTTCGTCATAATCAAGATTGCCTAATGAATTATTTTCTTGTGCCTTCTTTGACTTTAGCACACTAACACTGTCAATTGCCTTAATGTAAACTTTGTCTTTTAGTTGGTCACATCTACAAGATACACCACTTTCCGGCTTCAAGCTTCCACAAGCTTCCACTGCTCCGCAACCGCAATCTTTTTCTTCCATACATTTAAGGCAATGACAAACTCTCAATGTTTGAGCAGAAATATTTAAATACTGTGCACTACACTGTGCTACTTCTTCGCGCATTGTACCTTTGTATGAATTGCAGAAAAAATCCTGCATACTCGGTTTACATTGTATCCCAATGCTTCTGGTTTTACTGTGACAGATACATAGATCTATTCGGGAAATTGTACAGACTTTAGATATATTTCTCTGTAAGCAATTGCAAGGGTGAAACGATGGACATTTTCCACAAGGTCTTGCACTTAATTTGTTCTTTTCAGTTGAGCAGATTCGAGTGCCGGTTGTTCTACATCTTCTAACTTGAGGGTCTTCTGTTATGTAAGGTGTATGTACTAGTTTTTTCTCTAGAAGTGCACAAGGTCTGGGCTGCATGATTGCAATAGCTTCACTAGATATGTGATGATAAAACTGCCTTTCAAAGCGATTCATTTTGCAAACACACAAATAAGTTTGTTTTGGTATTTTACAGTCTTTTGTTGGAACATAAAATCCACACATATTACACCAGTGATTAACTGAAAATTAAAATGTGAAGTTAGAAAACTGGCACATACAATGTTGACTGTCTTTCCTTAGCTAATTTGAAACTCCGAAAGTGCTTGAGAAGACGTTAAACTTATATTTTGTGAAATAAAAACACTTTTGGCATACTTAAAGATTTATTTTTTTTATTTTTAACGAATTTAATCTAAAGATGGAGATAAATAATTGTTCAGAGACCAATTTTCAGTATTAGCCTTAGCCTTAGAGGAGGAAGTTCTATGCTTTGACGTGCCAATATGTGCAAATGATATTATTTTTTTTGCTTTTTCTTCAGCTTCTTTAAATATATCTTCAAGACACGCTGCAACTAATCTTTTACAGACTATAGCAGGTTTTGTTCGTTTTAAAATAAATTTTGGCCTCACTGATTTTAACTTCTTAATCGCATTCTCGAAAGTACAAGATCGTACTTCATCACTATATACTACAGTTTTTTTTCTATTATCTGTAGACTTTTTTTTAGAAAATCTGCATCTCCAAAAAGGTTTTCTGCGGGACATTGATTTAAGGGCGACATTTAATAAATTGCATTGGATATTTTTTGCTTCTTGGAATAATCTGCTTGTACTAGTATACTTGTTAATTAATATGTCTATCCCTGTTCCTATATTTCGTAAATTGCCACAACCTATTGTCCTTGTCAGGATATTAGTTGAATTGCATGTTCGACTAAAATTGCAATTTGGGTTTGTGCAGTATTTCATAGTTTCCCTTTTCATGGGTTGGAAACATTTAAAACAGTTCAGTACCTCAGATGACGATTTTGGTTGCGGTGTAAAGTTGTGAACAATTAAACTCTTTGGATTTTTAGTAGTTTCCTCAACTTTTTGACCATATTGATTGACTAGAAAAAAGTCAAATTTTTTAGGGATTACTTTATAGTTGAAATATTTTTATTTTATTGTGTAGCTAAAGATTGTCTGTATAATTGATAAAAGTTTTTCAAATTGCTACACATTTTTACTATAGGATATAGAACTATAATTTTTTCATGTCAATCAACTTAAAAATCATTAAAATCAAATGAGCGGTAGCGAATAAATTTAAAATATACAACAGAAATTTACAGTTAGAAATAAAATGTACAATTCAGTTAATATTTATTTTTCATTGGAATTATTATGAGATTGTGAGGGGCGAAGATCACTGGGTGTTTGTGCCAAATCTATAATTTCAAATCCTCTGCTCCCATCTGAGAATAAATTAACTTTAGTTAACGCCCATACATTTCTGTTCAATTGAGATCTAGATTTAAATGCGGAGTTATCAAATACTTCAACGAAATTCACAGTTTCTTCCATTTTCTCAGCCGCGTCTTCCGTTCCATCATGGGTTAAATCAGCGGTTGATTTCTTTGTAGAGCTCGTCTTTGAAATATCGCTGCCTTTCTTCGAAGTTTTCGAAGTATTACTTTCTTTACTACGCAAATCCCGACTAACCGGTTTAGAATGTGTATTAACTTTCTTTGAAGCAGTCGAAGTTTGCAATGATGTATTGGATTTTTTAGATTTTTTAGAATGATCTGATTCAGTTGAGCTAACTGTATCATTTCTGGGTATTTCGGTTATGTTAGGTATGTCACTAATAGCTATTTTGTTGCGTCGTGGTTCTCCAGCCTCCGGCTCTTCCAAAGTACAATTTACACAAACACATTCCGTTAATGTTTGAGCTGATCCATTTACTCGAACAGTGCTTCGTTGAGATTCAGCGTCTCGTTGAGATTCATCAAAAGTATTTACTCCATATACACCTGTATGGGGTTTAACTTGTACTCCAAAACCCATATTATGCATCGCACAAACGCAAAGATTGATTCTAGAGTACTTGCACAGTTTCGGATTTCTGACGCAGTGACAAGCCGAATGGTCATCCAAATCTTTATTAGTTGCTATGCTTTCAGGGCATTTGTGACATGGACTTTTAGTTTTCGTTTTATCACCCATTATTATTGTCGGCTTACTCAAACATCTAACTAGTTTTTTACTCGGACATTCTGATGATTTCAAAGATGAACCAGATGTGTAAGGACTTTGTGAGTTAGGGGTGCAATCTTTTCGCTTTGGTAGACATGTGCATGACACGTCTTCACTAGCAAAAGCAGGCATAGCATCAGAATATCTACCACACTTACTACACCCGCTATTCGAATAACCAGCAGTACCAGTACGACCAGAAATACAAGCACAGTCAGAATTGTCGGATTTGCCTGCAATACCTTTATGACAATTTTTAGTACATTCGTAATCAGTTTTACGAGGTTTTCGACAAGCGGAACGATTGCAGCTTTTTTGGTTTGCTAAAAATAAAATAAAACACATTAGTTGTTACTGTTTCATAAGTCGTACAGTACTATTCGTCAACTAACCCCCTATGGCAATTTTCTGTAAGCATGGATGACGAAACGATTATATTAGATTCTTGATATATTTCATCATTTTAATAATTTTACTGGTACTGCTGATTGATGTTATTGGTAATTAAACTACAAAATCCTCAAAGTAAATGTAGTACATACAAATAATGACCTACTATAATTTGCAATGACCTTTAAGCACATAGCTTCATTTAAATGAAACTTAAATATCTAAACTGCCGACAAAAAAATAGATAGATTCAAAACAGCTTAAACACAACATTTTATTAGTACCTGTGAATTTTTGGTTTCCTTTGACCTTGGTATGATATAAACAAAGATGTTGATACATCTTTGTTGATACATCTTTGGAAATAATTGTTGCCTAAATCAATTACGCTTAGAAAAGCACTTCAGATCAGAACGTAGGTATAAAGTAAACGTGACGAGGAATGTTACCGGAAAAGTGCAAAATTAGTAACTCTGCAGGATGCTTAGGCAATTTTCAGGATCCCCAAATTAACAGGATATCCACAAAAATTTAGATATTGCGCTTTCTCCTTAATCATATCTATTATAGATTTTCGTATGAGGAGTTTATAAAAAAAATTCTCAGAGAAATTTAATTATAATCTAATTTCAGTTTATGCACACGTTTATCCTCAAGAGCTATTTTTGTGTTTCTATTTCTACACAATTATTAAGAAGACTTTAATCCAAAAATTGTAATTTTGTATTGGCAGTAACCTCAAAGAATTTGAGGAATTATACAAATATTTTCTATATTATTACTAATCCAATCTTAGTTTTAGAATTTAGTGCATATTTGCTTTTCATCTGTAGGTTACAGTTTAGTTAAAGATAACCCACTAAATTTCACAGCTATATTTTAAACCGTTCAATAAATATACTCAAAAAATAAATTGGGAAAATCATTTTTAATGCATACAGGCTGTTTCAAATTCGCTTCTCACTACAGGGATCTTAGAAACGGTAAGAGATACAGCTTTGGTTAAATTAGGGCAAAGTTGCGTATTAAGGTGACCAATAATAAGTCGTTATGAAATCGAAAATATCTATAGTAGTTTTGGAGATTTTGTGAAAAAACCAAATTTTTGACTATGAGCCCTAACAACTAAATGTTCGGACAAAAGTAAATTTTTGAAGTATGAAAGGAGAACTGGAAATTTTACGCAAATAATTAGTAAACACCTAACAATATAATAAGGTAAAGCCTTATTAACAATATTATGCATGGAAGAAAATTATTTATTGGATTTAACAATATTTTAACCTTAATAATTAGCAAACTTTACAAAATGAATTTGCAACTAAATGTTGGGATAATTTTTAATTTAGAACCATTAATAAAAGGTTACGACTCCTTTTGCTTTAATAGCTGCCTGTATTCTAGCAGGCATTGTATTTATCAAATTTTGGTACAATTCTGGCGTGAAACTGTCCCAAACTTCTTCTATTTTGGTCTTTAAGTCCCCAATGGTTCTTGGTGGATTATTGCGTAGAATACGTTTAATTTTATGCCAAAGAGTTTCAATGACATTTAAGTCCAGACTGGATGAGGGCCATGAAAGGACCTTTATGTCGTTTTCCCCAAATTCCAAAACTGTGATTTTTTAAAAACAGTCGTTAGAAAATTACGTCACATTTTCCAACTGCAATTTTAAAGCTACGAAATATGCCTAAAATCATCAAATAAAGACTTGGGGACTTTTTTGTACATAAAACCAACATTCAGCTTTGCAATAAAGTAAATTTTACCAAAATCCCACCAGTGGTTCCAAAACTGTGATTATTTTAATGTAGGTAGCACCCTCAAAAAACACGTTTTTTGAAAAGTGAACTGTGGAACTCGAAAAAAATGCAAAAAAAATCAAATGAACATTTCAGGATTTTTTCAATATAGTACGATTATTGAGCTTTGATTTAAATGTTTTTTGACATAAATCCAACCAGCGGTTTCAAAACTGTGATTAATTAAAACAGTTACTAGAAATTTTTATCATTTTCAAAGGTGCAACTTTGAAGCTCCGATAAATGCCTAAAATCACCAAATAAAAACTTGTGTAACTTTTTTGTAAAGAAAACCAACATCCAGCTTTGTAATAAAGTAAATTTCATCAAAATCCGACTACTAGATCCAACATTTTGAAAATAATAATTCTTTGTTTCTATAATTTTCCCATCCTGCTGGGTTAAAGTGCCACAGTTTTGGAACCGCCGAGCGGATTTTTACGAAATTTACGTTTTTATATAACTAAATGTTGGCATTATAACAGAAATAACCATCAATATTATGGAAGTTAATTTAGATAACTTTTGCACGTATGTAAAAAAGACAATCAAATTTACTTTTGTCCGAACATTTAGTTGTTAGGGCTCGTATTAGTCCAGTCAAACGAGTCATTTTAAATTGCGTTAAATCGGAGTCCAATGAAATGAGTGTTAGTAGTGGGTGCCAACGGAACATTCCAACTTGTTTTTCACCGTTTTTCACAATTCCATAAGGTGTGGCCGCCATCTTGAATTTTCGGGGTGAGTTCGACTATCTCGGTAAATATGCATTTTACATTAAAAATGTATATTACCAGTATTGTTAAGGAACGAATTCCCAACAACTTTTACAAAGTTATAAACTTCAAAAAATGATCTGATGATGATTACACAAGAACGAAACGTGGCATGAAAAAAATGTAAACACCATTTTCTAAAACATTTTCTAAGAAATGCTACTTAAAAAAATCCAGGGCCGTATTTAAAAAAAACTGACTTGATGACGTCAGCTCAAAAACGAAACGTCATACATGAAGAAAATTTTAACGTCATTTTGTAAAGCACAAAAAGTGTCCATGACAAAGTGATTTTAATTTTTTGATATCTTGAAAAATTATCGCAGAAAAAAATAAAAATCAATAGTCAAAAATTTGGTTTTCCCAAAAAATTTCCAAAACTACAATACATATTTTCGATATCTTAACGGCTTATTATTGGCCATCATATTACGCAACTTTGCCCCAATTTAACCAAAGCTGTTATCTCTTACGGTTTCTGAGATCCCTAAAAGTGAGAAGCGAATTTTAAACAGCCTGTATATCTATTGCGGTTGTAAGGAAATTTTGTGAAATCAGTCTATTTTGACATCTCGTTTACCTGGTATTATTTATGCCAGTAAACTTAAAGATTCTCCTATATTTTTGAAAATTAATGGAAGTTGGGCTACATATGCTACTTCTGATCCTTCTTAATCTGATCTTCCTGTAATTTAGCCAGATCCATAATTTTCTTATCAGCAGTTTAGTTAAATTTACACAAATAATAATTATATTGCAAGTCTAAAATAAAGAAAAGCTCTTTCCAGGTGTAAGTATAACTAAGCAAGTAGGTACACTTTATTATTCACCATCACAAAATCATCTTAAAGTGATACGCATTCAATGAATGAAGTTATGGCCACTGGGAGTTGTTTAAAATAAAATAATAATAACTTACAGCTACAGTATTTCCGACATCCAGGAGATGAGTCTGGCTTGCTACTTTGAGTTTGTGCTTGACATCTACTGCACCTCGGCTTAAGTACACTCCTAGTTTTGTCAATAAGCGTTTGAAAAAGCGAAGGCTGTCGACTGCCAACTTGATAAACTAAGCAATCATTTCTGTAACTTTCCGGAATACACTCATAGGATTTAACCATTTCCTTTTGGTCATTTAGGTATTGAGCTGCCATCATCTGCTTGATTTTAAACAGGGTCATGCTAACAGATTCATCAAAGTCATTCAAATTACTTTCAGTTTCACAGGAAATATAGCCCGAAGTTGGTCCTATGAAGTCGTCGATTAGGACTAGGCAGTTTCCGAAACAATCACTGCAGTCGTATCCTACACCAGGCGATAAGTCAAAGGTGTCAAAAAGCAGCTCGTCTTCTTTATTTTTATATTGACAAGATTTTGTTGCACTGTTTTCCATCCAGCATGTTTGCACCGTGGCTTCGTGTTTAGGTACATTTAGTTGAGTTTGAGCATTTTCAGATATTGCAGAAAACCCCGTTGGGTATTTTATTGTTGCCTTATTCTCAATAAACAATTTTTTCTCGTTGTTAATTTTTTTAAAGCAAATATCAAATTTTATTTCGTTTTCCTCGTATTCCATTCCAGCCTCAACATTTGGTTGAGAGAGAATGTTACTGGGTCTGGTCACATCTAATAATTGAGAAGTAATAATGTGATATCTAATTTTACATAGTCGATATCTACTCACATGAAAAAGAAAAAGCTTTTTTTATTGGCTTTAGATTCTCCATTCTAAAATCTAGTGGTTTTGAGCAAACTTTACCATTTGTATTTTGCATGCAATCTTCACATAAAAAAGACTTGAGGATGTCCCTTGAGTCGTAATAATTTGTATAACACTGTTCTGGCCGGTACGCTTTCAAAATATTAGAAACTTCACCAGTTTTGTGTTTATTAAATGATTTAACATTCATGTCGGATTTTGATCTACCCATACAATACCGTGCTTTTTTCCGTCTAGGTTTGCTCAAACGAATCTGATCTTTATTGTAAATTATTGGCTCTTCATAAACAATATTCTTTCCAGAGAGTAACTTATTAAAGTACTTATCCAGAAGCTCATCAATTGTTGATTTAATATCGGCTGGAGTTTTTGGTCCCGCATATGATTTTAATCTGTGATATTCTGAATCTATTTCTTGTAGCAATTTATTGTAGAACAAACTGGTGACGCTTTTACCATCTAACCCTAGATATAGAAATGTTAATTATTAAGGTAATTAATTATATAGCGACAGACCATTCCAGGTGCAACCAAAATCCCTAGTTTCTTTAGGAAGAGGTGGTGCTGAAGGTGCTGTTACTTCTGGAAAGGCAAAATATGACTCAAAGAAGCTTTCCTGCAATAATTGTAAACTTATTACCTTTAAGATATTTTGCATACATTTTAGAATAATAATCATTTTTACTATCTCGTGGCAACGATCTTTCACTAACATTGTAAATACGAGCAGATTTGTTTTCCAATTTTCCTCTTTTCTCAAAAAATGCGCCCTGATTCCTCGGTATAGCCCCTGCATAATTTTGATTAGTGTTTGTAGACCAATTAAATTTGAAAGTCGGGCGTTCTCTTTTTTGTGGTAAGGTTTGCCAGTTACTTTTTTCCTTAGTAGAAACTGGTGGTATGCAAGGATTCAAATTAGTTCGAACACTTTCCTCCGAGGAAGACTCCTTATAATTCTTATTATATTTTTCAATTTCAAAAAACATAACCTCGTAAACTTGCGTGCGTAAAGGGACAAGAAAATCATCTTTAGCTAAATTAATGTAGTAATCGAATTTGCTAGTTTTCTTGGTAGCTACAATCGTTTTTATGTCTTGATTTGAGTAAACCACCGAGAAGAAGTAAACTTTGGCATGAACTACCCAGTCCGAGTTGTGATGAGACCCTTTGTGACTGCCCCTCTTCTTGTATCTAGCTTGATTCGATATCTTTTTATAAATGTATTGTTCTAACTCATCAGAAAAAATGGCATTTAAGCTGATGCAAGAATATGGTGATATTTGGTTGTCTACGAGATTAGAATTTGTGCAACTAATTTTGCTTGATGGTCTGTCAATATGTAGCGAATTGCTCATTCTAGTTAAACAATCTATATTTTCCAATATAGCATATGAGGACATATTTTCAAAACTGTTACTTGGATTCCTGTCGTAATTAGCAGATGATTTAAACTTCTTGGAGTAGTATACGTTCTGTAGTTTACACTGATACTTTTTCGTGGGTTTTAGTTTAACTGCAAGTACCATGTCTTCGTTAGCTCTAGATTGCGGTAAAAAGTCGTTTTCTAATTCGCCAAGTATGTTAGAAGGAAACGATTCCTCGGATATTAAATGAGGATTTTGCCGTTTCTTCCATAAATTTCTCATATGTAGATGTTCTGAGTAAGTATTCACTGTATGTGAACAAGCACAGTGGCACGATTCTTCCGAAGGTGTAGCACCTCTTGAAGAAGTGGTTGAAGGTAACTGACTTGAACTAGTTGTATATGTATGGGAAACATGAGAATGACCTCTTGGTAGTGGCCTCCTGGCGCATTCAGATTGACAATTAGGATCACATCTTCCAAAATTCATATTACTACTACTTCCCTCTCGCTTTTGTCTACTATCCTTACGCATATGTGTACTACTGCTAGTACGCTTTTCATGTAGATGTTCTCTACTCCTTCTAGGTTTTGCATTTATACGTACAGTACTATTGGAATTTCTATGTAGACTTCCGCTACTACGTCTAGGTTCCTCAAAAAAACGTGTATTATTGCGTGAATATTTCTGAGATAGATGTCTACCACTAGGTTCTGGTGTGTAATGTATTTGAGCGTTACTACGAGAAAAATTTTGATGCATAGATCCACCACTATGTCCTTGGCGCGAGTAACTTCTATGTAAATGTTGAACTCTACTATGTGGTTGTTCTTGGTGCATATAGCTCCCACGTGGATACACACTACCATAAGATGGTGCATTATGCGAAGGTACTTGATGAAATGGACCTCCATACAATTGACCACTACTAAGTCGATTCTGTTGATGTAAGGAACCCCCATACGGTTGTCCATAATAAAGTGAAGATGCATCTAGTGCACAGTCACAATCACATGGATGGTCATATGCCATATAATTCCTATAATCTGGATATGGATAACCCATTCCATTTGATCTACCTGAAGGTCCCATGGGTGGTCCATATGGATAGGCATGTTCTTCAGATGCGAAACGTGCTCTAGAAGGGGACATTTTCTCTGATGGATCGTGAAAACTAGTTGTGGCATCTGCTGTTTTACCAGTGTGGGTGCTCGCAGTTTGTTTTACTGATTGTTTACTTGCCGACTTTGAGGGTGCTTTAGCAGGTGCGGGTGGAGGTTGCTCTTTAACCGCACTTTTAGATGTAGAAGTTGTAAATATAGACTGTGCTTGTTCAGGGGGTACATTCGGTAGTAAATTGCCTTCTGCTACATTGTTCTCTTGATATCTTCTAATATATAAATTAATATCCTCCTCTGTGCATGGTCCTTTTACACATACTATTAATTTACTTACTTCACAATGAACATACCCAGGTTGAATAATTGTTTTTCCATTCGTGGCATTTTGAGTAGTTTTAGAATTACTTAATTTTTCCGAAAGCATTGCGTTATTTGGATAATCAGATTCGATTGGGTAGTTTACGTCTTCACGTTCTTCATTTATTAAATCATTTATTGTAGCACTTTTTTCTAAATTAGGTTCTTCGGTTGATTTACTTTTCTTGATTGATTTTTGGGATTGGGTCGATTTGGATTTTTTCGACTTCGATTTCGTCGATTGAGTTTTTGTTGATTTTTTAGATTTTGTACTCATAGTTTTCGATGGTTTGGATTGTGAAGATTTATTTTTATAAATAATTGATTCATTGGATGATTGTTCTGCATCTTGCATTTCGTTAATATCGTCTGAAAGAATTGATTCAGAGGAAATATCATCATAGTTTATGTTTTGACGTTCTTCATTTATTAAATCATTTATTAAATCCCTTGTTTCTAAATTAGGTTCTTCGGTTGATTTACTTTTCTTTATTGACTTTTGGGACTGGGTTGATTTAGATGATTTTCCCGATTTCGTTTTAGACGGTTTCGACTTCGATTTCGTCGATTGAGTTTTTGTTGATTTTTTAGATTTTGTACTCATAGTTTCCGATGGTTTGGATTGTGAAGATTTATTTTTATAAATAATTGGTTCATTGAATGATTGTTCTGCATCTGGAATTTCGTTAATATCGTCCGAAAGAATTGATTCAAAGGAAATATCATCATACTCTACATCTTTTACAGGGATACTTGTACATGTTATGTTTCGCCTCATAGAATTTTGATACCAAATATTGTCTATAATTTCCTCATCTACAGATTCGAAACTACATTGTGGTCTACTTCTTTTACTTCCACAACCAATTTGAATTTTCTTTGAGCGGTTACTACATTTGGAACCTTGGGATCTTTTTGAAGCTGAGGAAGCGTTACTTGATTTCTTTCGACTTAATGGTGCATCTTCTACAAATAAATCTTCATCTGAAGAATCATTCTCCACAAATTCATCTGAACGCTGTCTACTTAAACGATTACATGGATTACTTTTCGGCTTTGTCGAGCTACCACTTCTATATTTACGATCTTTTGATCGTTTTGAAGTTGTACCTCGTTTGTTTGAGGGGTTTCTAATAAAATTACTTTCTTCATGATTTGATTCAACTGAAAGTGATTCGCTACTAGCATAATCAGTTTCTGTTTGAAAAGCTAAGCTATTCAAGTCATGTAAGTTTGCATTTCTTTTATATTCCAGTGAATCTTCAGAAAATGGACTCTTTAATATAGTAAAAGATTTCTTACTATTATGTTTTCTCTTTCCCTCTGGAGGATCCGATCTAGTCGCTTTTCCAATTGGATATAACTCAGTGAAATCATCGCTTCTTTCTGAACGATGTTCAGCACTAGCGTCCTCATAAATTGGTTTGTATCGTTTATCACGATATTTGTTAGATCTCCTAGATACGTTGGTGGTATATTTACTTCTTAGAGGTCTTCTGTCATTTGGTGTACTACTTTCACATGCCTTGCTTAAGTATCGCGATTTAATTAGATTTCTAAATGATTCAGTATCAAGTAATTCATCCAAATAATTATGTGGTGTATTTCGAACCTCTTCTAATGTGTAAGTATCTTCAGAATAACTCTCATGTGGAACCTCCGCAAGACTATTGGTACTATCTTTGTTTCCAAAATTAACTGTAATATTTGACGAATTTGAATCCTTGAAGCAAATTTGACCATTTTCGCTGTATAGTTTGTTCTTTGATTGTGGAGTTATATAGATAACTGTTCGAGAATGATCTTTACCTCCGGTTTCAAATTTAACGGTTCTTATCGTGTCAGTTGAGCCGGGGCTTTGTTCTTCTTTTATATGACCAACTTCCAAAGCTCTGCGAGCATTTTCTAGATTACTTATTATTTTGGATAGAATCCGTTTGGCATCCCCAGGATCACAATTTATATTAGCACTATTTTTTTTAGGTAAATTTCGACGCAAATCAAGTACTTCGTCTGAATATCGTTTGGGAGAAAAGTTGCAGCAAACATTGTTTGTGTAATCATCATGTACTGCATAAATATTATCCAGAATATGTGGTAACGATTCTTGATTTTTATTAGTAGTAGTGGTGATGTTGATATCACTAAAACTTTTGTTAATAAATATCGTACTGATAGGTGATGGTGTGTTAAGATTTTCATCAAATTTCTTATGTTCATATAGAAGTTTCCTTGGTTTGGCTTTTGGATGTTTTCCAAAAGAATCATTACTAGAAAATAAGTGACTCGACGATGATTTCTGGTCAGATTGGCTCTGAACTTGGTCGATAATTTCAGTTAGTTTCTTGTTTAGATGCACCAATTTTAACAAAGTTGTTGAATCAATGTAAACCTTCTTATCACTAGTAGATTCTAATGGCTTCCGCTTTTGTAGACGATTCATTAAATAACAATTTGCTGGTTGTAAAATTTCATGTTCGCTGTTAATGGTTTCGTCAAGTTCATTTAGTATATTTGTAGCCCAAATTGCATTTTCCATATTTGTGACCATGAATATGTTCCTCATATTGTTAAGCACTGGAATCATTTTCTGTCTAGCTATTGAGTCAGTTTTTAAAGGTGAATTTTGAAAGATAGAGTTTGGATCCATATTATTTACTTTGTTGTAAGGAGACAATAAATTTTACACATGTTCACTAGGTGGACTTTTTTTGACAAGTGACAAAATAATCTAAAATTATGACAAAAATGTTAACTTCATTGTCAGCTACTAATTAACAATTTATGTTGTCCTTGAATCATGATTGGCCATGCTGGGTTTTAAATACTTTTGGTACCTTCCTATCTACCTTTATTATTTAAAAGAAGAGGACAATTTAAATTAGCATTTATTATCTGCAAAGAAATGAGCATTTTTTTCAAGAATCATATAAAGTACAATAAAAAATTTTCCACTGTTGAAGAGAATGTTATTAAATAAGATGTAAAAAGCGAGCCTTTCTCTCAAATTCAACTTAGTAAGAGATTATTAAACTAATCCCATTTTTAGTAAAATGTACTATACAAATGAATATCTATATAGTTTTAATTAAAAAAAAAGTTTTTAAGTTGAATTATTGTTAAAGAATGTAGCGGATCAGAAACAAAATATATTGCTTTCTGGTGAGACTAATGAAACAAAGTGGGAATGCTTCAGTATGGGCAGGCACAAGCAACTGGGTGAGCGCTGCTCCGTTTCATATACTGTTTTATCTGTTTCCCTCTTGTAAATATTCTGTAGCGTTCTGCTAAGACTTATAAAAAAGAAATAGGATAAAAATAAACCATAAAGAAGATGCATTTCATCATAATTAATATTAAAAAGATATTTCAAAAATACCTACAAAAAAGTTTTCTATACCTATATCATTACAAATTTGAAATTTAATTTTCCGGCAATGTATTTTTTGGTTCACAGTTCACACAATCTATCCTGAAACATACTGTACAGGGTGTGCGACTCTATACCTGGAAAACTATTAACAGTACAATTTGGAAATTTGTTGTGGAAAAATTCACTATAAATACCATAAGTAGACTTTTAATCTTATTAATACTTTTGTAGATTATGTATTTCGATATTTTTATCTTTTGTGAAAAGCTTATAATACCTACCATGCTATTTTAGTATAAATATCAATAGTGATGATTTAGGTATCAGACATCATACTTGAAAAATGTAGAGAATTTAATACTGCAACATAGAATAGAAATAACATAGAGGGCTCAATTTTCCAAAATCAAGTTTTTCTTTGAACGTCACATTGTGTCCTTGGATACAGAAAGTTAAACAGTAATTTTTTCTCCTAAGAGAAAAAGTAACTTATTTGTCTCTCTAGGAGAAAAAATGACTGTGTAGGTTTGTGTATCTAAGGACACAATGTCATCTTTTTGTAACGTTCGTTTTGGATTTCTTTAAAATTTTCTTGTTGAATTGTTTTTTAATTGCTGCGTTCGAAGAAAAAATAAAATGTGTTATTTGGAGAATCGGAGAAAAAAGATATATTGTGTACTTCGTCGTATGGGATTGCCGGACTCGCTTCGCTCGTCGTTCAAACGTCCATACTCCGGCGCATTGAATTTCATTAAAAAATCACGATTAGATACTATAATTATTCGTATAAGGAAGTACTTAAAAATTATTTAGCAGCAGGATAATTTTAAAGTTTTGGGAAATTTATGGCAGACTTATTCGATTGTATCTGCCGAAAAAGGATACATTTTTTTTCGATAATCAAATAGTTTAGCAGACTGGCTTCTTTTTATTCAACAGTATTTTACTTTTTCAATCTACAATTTTCAACATTCAAGAGATAATCGCTCGAAAACTAACCTGGATTGGAGATAAAAAAATTATACAGGGCAATGGAGAATTTATTCAAGAATCACACCTAAAAATATTTCGTGTCTATCCTGTATACAGACCAAATAATTTATTTTATAATAGGTATAAATATTAATATTTCCATTATTCCATTAAACACTAAAAACATTTTCAGCTTGGTGGTACCAAATTTTACTACCTACACTATTGGACAAAAGTAAAGCAACAACTATTAATTTTGAAATATGTGAACAGAAAGTGAAACTTACATTTAAAAACATGAAAAATATGATGTAATTAGTTTTCTATACTCAAATACATTTGATCTGGAGATTCATACTTTTATAATATTTCTTATTAAGCTCGATAAAAAATGAAAATCAAATTGTGGGAAAAAGGAGTCGGACAAAAGTAAAGCAACATTTCAATTTTATTGAACTAACTGAACACTGACACAATATGAAACAAGTAAACAATAAATATAATATTTAGTAATTTATTGTATACCCATTATTTGCAATAATTTTAACGCATCTTCTTGGCATCGAGGAGATTAATTTTTGTATAACACCTTTCGGAATATTCCTCCAAACATCGCTGATTTTGTCGATCAACGCTTGTTTCTAAATAATTCCGTTCTAATTCGTCTCTCGACCTCTTCCCACAGATTCTCTATTGGGTTGAGGTCAGGTGACTGGGCTGGCCAGTCCAAAATTCGAACACGTTCTCTTATTAGCTACTCTGTTACTATGCGTGATTTGCGTTTTGGGTCGTTCTCATGTTGGAAAATGAAGTGTAAGGGCATTTCCATTCTGCATAAGGGAGCATGTCCCTATAAGCAAGCCCATCCATGATGCCATCATTGAAATGGACGGGGCCGACGCTATTCCATGAGAAAAAACCCCATAAGAACACGCTTCCATGGCCATGCTTTACGGTTGGTGTAACAAACTTTGGATTAAACCTCTGACCTACTGGTCGTCTTACACGACGCATTCCATCGGAATTAAAAATCGTGTACCGGGTTTCATCGCTAAAAAATATTTTTTTCCAGTCGTCCACGGTCAAATTCAAGTGAGCAAGTCGGGTGGTCCTGTTTCTTGCTGAAATTTGAGGTTTTCTTGTAGGTCTTCTACTGAACAGCTTTACAGCAACTAGTCTCCTTTGAATAGTCCTGCAACTAATATTTAGGCTCGCAATTTCTGCTTTAATACTTGGAACTGATTTGAAAGGGTCATTCTGTTAATTCTTTTAATTAATCTATCCGTGTGGATTGTGGTTTTCCGTGGTCGTCCGGATTTTGGGGCAGTCTCTAGATGTCCTCTTTCATTGTAGTTGCTAATACTCCGGAATTATTTAGAAACAAGCAGGCGTTTATCGACAAAATCAACGATATTTGGAGGAATACTCCGGAAAGTGCGTTATACAAAAATTAATCTCGTCGATGCTAAGAAGATGCGTGCAAATTATTGCAAGTAATGGATATGCAATAAATTACAGAATATAATATTTATTGTTTACTTGTTTCATATGTGTCAGTGTTCAGTTAGTTCAATATAATTGAAATGTTGCTTTACTTTTGTCCGACTTCTTTTTCCTACAATTGGTTTTAATTTTTTATCGAGACTTAATAAGAAATATTATAAAAGTATGAATCTCCAGATCAAATGTTTTTCACTATAGAAAACTAATTAAATCATATTTTTCATATTTTTAAATGTTAGTTTCATTTTCTGTTCACATATTTCAAAATTAATAGTTGTTGCTTTACTTTTGTCCAATAGTGTACGTACATATTTAGTTACTTAATTCATATAGGTATATGAAATTAGATAAATTCATCACACTGTATAAGAAAGTAAAAAACTACATTACTATATTTTATTATTACTTCGTATAAGAAAGTAAAAATGGTATGTGATATGTGGTTACCTACATATTAAATGCGTATTGAGTATTCCTTCAAAGAAATTTTATTATGTGAAATTATTAAACCCGCATCTGTATTTCGAATATTTTTAGAGCCGGCCCTGTGCCAGCAATAAAAGAAGATCGCTTTGAAACAGCTTGAAACTGTCAATAAAATTAGGATACTTTTAAATTTTTTACACTTTATGATGAAACTATATTTAAATAGTTTCATGCACATTAAATAAAACGAAAATAATTTATTTCTATTTTCTGTACATTGAAAGTAAATCAATACGAGTTCAATCCATACGTCATTGCGCACGTTCCCAAGAATAAGCATGCGTGCGCATTTACCATGTCTATGTCATTCGCCTTTGAACAGGAGGAGAACTCAAATGTAGTGTAGTGTCAAATCCATTAAACTTTCATAATTTTGGGTATTGTAATTTATAGTTAAAAGAAGTAGTGTTAGGAAAAAGTGTAAAAATGGGTTCTCTATTTCGGAGTGCAGAAATGACTCTGTGTCAACTATTCTTACAAAGTGAGGCCGCATATGCTTGTGTTTCCGAACTGGGAGAGTTAGGTCTTGTACAATTCAGAGATGTAAGTTATAAATAAACCCTCTTATTAGCAAGCGTATTTACAATTTTGAAAAGCTCAATCCCGATGTGAACGTGTTTCAAAGAAAATTCGTGAATGAAGTACGACGATGTGATGAAATGGAAAGAAAACTGAGATATCTTGAGAAAGAAATCAAGAAAGATGGCATTCCAATGTTGGACACTGGTGAAAACCCAGAAGCTCCACAGCCCCGTGAAATGATCGATCTGGAGGTAAAGTATTAACAACCCGTTGAACCCACAAACCTAATTTTTGTTCTTCAGGCGACATTCGAAAAACTTGAAAATGAACTACGCGAAGTGAATCAGAATGCAGAGGCACTGAAACGAAACTTCTTGGAATTAACGGAGCTAAAGCAAATACTACGGAAAACCCAAGTGTTCTTCGATGAGGTATGTTAAAAACCACACTTTTACTTCACCTAGCATGATATACAATACTGTTCTTTTTAACTAGGTATTTTTGAAATGTTTGTATGATAGGAATTATTAAAACTGACGACACAGCTGAGTTTATAATTATTAATTTTATTAATTGACCTTGCTGAAATAACTATACTTATAACAATGCTGTGTTTTGATAATTTCTATGCAGCTATTCTTCAACAGAATGTAAAACATGTTTAGAAATTATTTTTATTTAAAACTTTATTTTATTGCAAGGTGCTGTATTTAACGCATTGTCGATAGTTGATATTATACAGTTTTGTTCTATGCTTGTGACATGAGCCCACACTTTCATCAAAACTAAATTATGAATGCGAATGCCCATATCAGTCTTAATCTTGCCCTTAACCAAATATTTGTAAAATGAAATTGATGTTTACTGAGAGTCAACATAGAATTAGTGTGAAAAAGTTTGCGTTAATTGAATTTGTTCGACAAAGATGGTTTGGATAAGCGTATTGTAATTTATGTTATGTAAGATCGCAATAAACACTTAAGTATTAATATATACTTAATATAGCAAATCAAAATTTTTTATACCTACCACAAAAGCCAAATAAATATTTAATCAGAGGATAGTAACTTTTAATTATTGGCTGAAATTCAATAATAGATTAGCGATATTAATCAATAGGAAATAGGAGTCCGTAAATTCAAATTAAGCAGAGAATAGTTAATTACGAGTTTTACGCACGTTTCTGGAACGAAACTAAAATAAACTGCTGGCCAATTGAAACGTACCAAGCGAATTTTTAGGTTGAATTTAAAGTCAAATATTTTGAATAATAGAAAAGATATCAACATGCGGTTTTCAGGATTCCAGAGATAATTTAATTGAGAAAACGATAGTGTTACCCCATTTTTTTACTTTGAAGTACATTACTATCTACAGAGTATGAAAGAAAGTCTCCTTTTTTTGTCAAATTTTATAACTACCGTGATTCCACAAAATTTTTTTTATATTTTTTTGATGCAGATTTTTTTAGTCCTTACTTAATGGGAAAACAACCTGTTTCTCAAAATTTTGATATTCCTGTTATTTTATAAGATACCGAATTTTTGCTGAAAATTTGATTTTTTCTTATTTTTTTGTCGTTCGGCCGTATTGTGTTTTGTGAGAACCAATCTCTGTAGTTGATTATAATATCGTATGAATGGCTTTCTTATAAAAAGTACACTTTTTGTACTTTCATTAATTTATTGGTAACCAGTGGCTTATCAAAAATCGGTACACGTTCGCTAATTGGTAAATTTTTTAATTCATTTTTTGAGGCTTTTTTTGTTAATGGAATAGAATGGAATTTAGTTAGTTTATGTTCACCATTGGTTTAAGTGACTTATATCCTCGAAACGGGTTTTTCACTTTTTCAAAAATTTGCTCATATTCGTGTATACCGGGTGGCTACGAAATCGTTTTACAACCCCCACCATTTTGTTACATTTAACTGTATTAATTTGAAATTTGGCATGGTTTGATTGTTGAAAGGAATAATCATTTTGACGTTTAAAACAATCTGATGACACTTCCGGTTTCACCGGAAGGGCCACCTACTAACTTTCAAATTTTTTTAAAACAACCCTGTATATTTTTTTCCATAAGAATTAGATTCTACTTAAAATTACCATTTTATCGACATATCACATGATGACATTTGCTTTCAAAATGGCAGCATAATTATTATTGCAAAAACCTGTTCAACAATATTAAATTTAATAAAAAATTCGGTATCTTATAAAATAAGAGTGATATAAAAATTTTGAGAAATTGTTTTTTTTTCTCATTAACCAGGGACTAAAAAAATCGACATTAAAAATATATAAAAAAAATTTTGTGGCATTCCGGTAGGTATAAAGTTTGAGAAAAAAAAGACGACTTTCTTTCATACCCTGTAGATAGTAACGTACTTCAAAGTAAAAAAATCGGGTCACACTATTGTTTTCGCAATAAAATTATCTCTTGAATCCTGAAAACCTCATGTTGATATCTTTTCTCCTTTTCAAAATATTTGACTTTAAATTCAATCTAAAAATTCGCTTGGTACGTTTCAATTGGCCAGCAGTTTAGTTAAAGTACTTGCAGAATATTTCAAAATATGATTCAAAATTCATTAAGCAGAATTTGTTTTAAGTTATAAAATTAAAGGACTCTTGTAGTGTTTGTAAAATTTTTAACAATCTCTTGTATTGTACGAGATATCCTTGCTTGGCTTTAAACTATTGTATTATTTTTTATCAAGTAACTGCACAGGCTTTTACAAGCAAGAAATAGGTATTTTTTGGCAGAGATTGTACATTTTGTAAAAGGTAATGCTTAAAAGTTGTTCCCAATAAAAACTAAATAATTAAATCAAATTTGTGGAAATTTGGAATAACTTGATTTTGATGAATCGTTTCTTTTCCGATTTTTACTAAAAAAAGTCCACCTAAGTTTGTTTTTACGAAAAAAATGCATTTCTGCAATTAGTTCACTCTTTCGGTATGGTGAGTTTTCTCGAAGGTGTTTGTCGTACTTCAAAATACCATTTATTAAAATATTAAAAATATTTAGAATACCAGGAATTTTAAGTGACAACTTTGTTTATATCTCCGATAGTTTTGAAAAAATCACAGCAAAACGATTACGAATCGTTAAAAGGGCGTTCATAATTAACATTCATGAAAAAAAAAAGTTCAAATTACAGAAAATAATTCAGTTATGGAAAATAGAATTTCAAAATGCACAACTGCACAATTCGGTTCATATTTCTTATAGTGTTGCACAAAACAATTGCGAAAAAAGCTGTACCTAATCTTAAATTTCAAATACGTATTATTTTCTCAAAAAATTACCACTTTTTAATTTTTTCCTAATTTCAAAGTAAATACAAATATATGATTTAATTTGTTTAAATAATCTGACAGAAAGTTTGTTTTAATAAAATATCATAATTTAAGATTTGTCAGTGGTAAAATATATAAAAGGTAGTGAATTTTCCAAAAATATTGGTCATGTAGTCTTAGAATTGAGCCGCTATGTCTTATTGTTTCTTAAATTGTTAATAAAGTGAAACGAAAAATAAGAAAATGTAAAAAAAACAAATATTTCATTACATTTTGTGTTTCTAATTCAAAAGCCTAAAAACTATTTTTTTTAAATAAATAACAATTTCAAGCCTGTAAAACTGTTCTTATAGAAATTGTGTGGAATATTTTTCATAAAAGATTTTACCTGTCAAAACCTAATTGATAAAAAATCTCATCAACTATACAGCTCCAAAAAAAAAATATTTTGAGTCGCTGAATCCGAATCCAAGGTCGGAATTCCGAAGTTAGCTCTTGTTTTTGCCGGTTGTTGCCTTGGAAAACCCGATTTTTCGATGATTTTGCGGGCTAAGAAGAAAACACGTGCTAATTCAGTAATTCTGTTCTTGGATTCGGATTCAGGACCTCAAAAAATATAAAAAATGACTAGTGTGGTCCACCGAAACACCCACTTTTTTGGAGCCGGGTGATAGGGTCTAGTACTCTGCACAGCCCTTCTAAACTAGTCTATTCTTATATCTTTTGAGCCCCGGAATTCGAATCCACGGTCAGATTTGTGAAACTAGCTCGTGTTTTTTTATTACGCCAAATAATGTACGAAAAAAGTATGTTTTTTGAGGTTAGATAAAAGCAAGAGCTAACTTCGAAATTCCGATCTCGGATTTGGATTCAGGGACTCAAATCACTCAATATCGGAACGCCTACTTCTTTTTTTGTGGGGTTGTTCTATTAATACATCTATGAACATCGTGAAAATGATATTTTTTATGATCTAAGTAGTCGGATTTAATTGTTATTAAGTAAATTCGCTAAAACAAAAACATGCTAAAATACCTTTTTCAGAGAAAACTGATATGAACTGAAGTGAACTTGTTTTTCAGAATTATTATCATTATTGCAAGTACAATAATATTCTTTAGCTATCAATCATTCCTTGACATTAGGAAATTTTTAAAATCATACTCGTGTTATTTCATGATAATGCATTGTGATGTTCATGCACTTTATTTCTACACTCGCGACTAAAAAGTTACCTTCTGGAAATAACCTGTTTTAACAATCTTGACAAATTAAAAAATTACGATAACTAATTTTTGCAATGAGTCGCTCAATTCATCGGTAAATTATCCATTACACGTCGTAATCTGTAAAAATTACGATAATTAATTTTTGCAATGAGTCGCTCAATTCATCGGTAAATTATCCATTACACGTCGTAATCTGTTTTTAATTTTTGTAAACATAAGTGTGCCAATTTTACCTACAGATTTTAAAGATAATTTGTTTAAAAATTTGTTGTACTCATGCACAGTTTAAGAAACACCAACTAAATATTTAATCAAAGACTAGAATAGTTATAACTGAATTTTAACATAAATTAACGAGTGACCTCTAGGAGTCCATAAAAATATTTTTTTAAGATATAGGAGATAAGGTAATTACGAGTGTAATGTGTAATGCACGTTCTGTGTTTATTAATGAACAGTAATAATTTAAAATTTTCTTTATGTCATGACTCTCAGTACTCTTTTCCATAAAGCTCTAAATTTCTTTAGAAAAGTGTTTTATTTTCCAATGGCATGAAACAAAACTCGGTAAACATCTCATTTGGTGTGGAATAAAACGCTAATTAAAACGTTAAATATAAAATAGTAATTTTCTGTACTTAGTTAATGAAATAAGTTAATCATCATTCAATTTGTTTTGCTTATTGATGCTATTTACAGTCAATTTAGTTTTTTTAACCAATTACTTTTTGGTGCATTAGGACCATTTTTCGAACGCAACATCACCCGACCAGTCACAAACGCATGTTATTGACCATTTTCTTTTTTTGTAAGTGATGAATTTTCAAGTTGTTGATTTTTTAATATATCTAACAAGCTTCAAATACAGTATCTTACAATATGCATGTAATGGTTTTGTTTGAGTTTAATACTTTTTTAATAACCATATAATTAATACATAATATATTTATATTTCCAAATATCAGTTTATTGATGTTTCTAGTTTTATCTATGAGTTTGGAAGTTTTTTCGTATGGTTATTATTAACTACTAACGTTTTTTTCTTTGTAAAGAAAAGCTCAAGGCTTTTTAGGTGCCGTGGAGAACAGAAATTATAAATATACTCTTGCAGTAGTTTTTAGATTATTACTAGTTTTAATATTGCAGCCTGGTCTCACATTGCCAAACAAAATATGTATGTTTATAAATATGATAAAAAGCTTGGGTGGTGGGTATTTCCCGTTGTCCAACTGGACGAATTAGTTAAATCCACCTAAAATTTATTGTCCGTAGGAAAAATTAATTTTTAGTAATAATTGCCCGCATACATTAAGTATTTTTAACAGGAACTTTCACAATGACTTATTCTAGTCTCGTGATTTATGACGCAACTTTCGGTTACTAATGTAAATGTAGCACAAGTTTAGGCGTTAACATTTTATCGATTCACGAGCCACACATTTATATTGTTTCTTGCGACAAATTTATTTTATTCATTTCATGTCTGGTTAGGTTTGAATAAAATAATATTAGACTGGTTTTGCTTCAATGAACAATTTGATTGGAACTCATTTATTGTTGTTTTGTGCATAGTTCTTAGATAGATACGTACAGAAATTTATTGTGGTTATAAGGTGTTCAGTTCAAGGTTTTGTCTATTTTTTTTTGCTATTTATTCACTTGGTTTATTTTATATTTATTTATGATCCAACATTTATCTTTTTATACGTCAAATTAGATAAATTCCAGGATTATTTTATTTCTATCACGCATCACAAAGTAAATTAGAAAAGAATTCATTAATTTGATAATGATGCAGGTAGATAATGTTTTGTAATTGTTGAGTAATTAAAGAAAACAATAATGACGTACAGTGTTTTATCAACATTTTTTTTATAAGAGACACAGCAACTGCAAGTTAGCACGAATTTAAAAAGTAGGTACTTGTATCTGGGAAAAGTTAATACTCATAACAGGGTGTTCCAGAATAATTGTCGCTCTTTATAATGAGTTCCTTATGCCCTGAAGAAAATTCTTATGCTAAATTTTTCAGGTTTCAATAGAAAAATTGGGATACAATCTTTTTGTGGAAATAATTTATACAAGAAATATTGGTACACCAAACGGCAAAAAGCAACTATTGGTATTTAATATTTTATGTATGGGTGACGTCACTTTTTAAGTTCATATATTTACCGCCGAAGGCTAGATTTACGAATTAAATTTAAATTTATAATCCATATTAATTTTTTCCACTTTAGAAATGTTTTACATATTTCCAATCAAAATTGCCATTTTTTTTAAGGTGCAACTAGATTTCTTCCCATATTTTTGAGAAACGACGTTTATTTTTAACACTTTTTCTTAGCTTCTGATAAGGAAATCGCAGTTATTCTGGAACGATATATTTTTTAAACGATGGACAAATGTACTTGTTTGAGTGTAAAATTAGATCTTGCTCCGAAAATTAGTCCAATAATTAAAAAAAAAATACATGATGTTTTTTTCTGTGAAGTTTGTTCCGCGGAATTATTTGAATATGTGTGAATTTGGTAGCTAAATGTGGTAAAGTTATGAATCTCCGTTTTTGTATTATTCCATTTTTCTGTAAAAGTCTTGACCACAATCACTGTTGCCATAAATTTTAGCTAGATTTTTGAAAAAGAAGTGTTAGATATTACATCAGACTTACCTACGAGAAGGTTAGTTTATTACACTAACCCTGTTTTTCTTCTTTTTTATACAGGGTGAGTCGGGGTTAAACCGCCATACGTAAACCATGCATAGGAAATTTTATTTTAAGCAAAAAAGTTCATATAAACATGTACAAAAAAAAAATGCACTGAAAATGATGATCATTTTGAGCAGATTTTATGAATTATTGAAAATTAGCTGAAGTTTGACGAGGCAGTTTCTTCTCTGTCTTTTTTTTTGCAATTAAAGTTGTTGTCGAAGCTTTTTTTATTACTAATGTGTTTCGGAATTTTCGGATACATGTTTATATGAACTTTTTTGCTTAAAATCAAATTTCCTATGCATGGTTTACGTATGGCGGTATAACCCCGACTCGCCCTGTATACGAAAATTCTGATAATTTGTAGCCTCTTAGAAAATCGGTTAGATTAATTTTTCATATAAAAGTAACAAAACTACCATAGGATTTGTCTTCAATATTTGAGACTTTTTAATTTTTATAAACTGAAAACCGCGGCCTCTTTTCTGTATTTTATGGCGATTTCAAAATAAATTGTAGGTGGTAAAACGATTGAAATTTCAAAATTTGATTTCAAAAATTTAATTTTTTCGCATTTAAAAATGCTTATTTGAAATTTTATCGGCCGAAATGGACCTAACCTAACATTTATGGAGTAAAATGATTTATGTATAACTAGGACTAGGATATCCTTCGAAATTGTTTTATGGGGATAGTGCAGAACGAAGTAAAAACTGTAGTATGTCCAAATATATACAAAACCTTATCAAAAACCAGTACAATAACAATTTACATTAAGTTCATTAACACCACGATTTGTGGTAGAAATGATATTGTCCGTCGTTTAAAATATCCTACACTTTTTATTTGTTTGACTGTATAATTTGATTTTTTTATTAGTTTAATTATTTTCATTTTAATCTCCTATTCCATCACTACCTAAACACGGTTCCAATTTACTTCTCCATTTTTATTTGGCCCGACATGTTTATGTTTAAATTGCATGAAACTACTTAATGTTTTTGAGTATTTTAAAAAATGTTCAGTTTAAGACGACAATCTTTAAAGATTTTGGAACTAAAGAAGAAAACTAGTTGCTGATGAAGTAGCCAATTCCTGCATAAAATATAACCTTAATTATTTTTTTAATCACTGTAATTTTGTGCTATTTGTGCACTTTTCAGTCTTTTCTACATTAACTTAATAATTTCTTCCTTTCAAAAATTGTTAATTCTGAATTGGTATTGATGTCATAAGGTTACCAAGATCTCTATAGATTTCGTCTCACCTTGAACACCATCTACATAATTAAAGTCATTAAACTTATTTAAGTTTGTTCTGTCGCTTTGTGCTTAACAAAACAGCAAAACTCTGAGTATGATTATATGTTATTGGCCCCAAAAAAAGGTTTCTCACATACTTTTCTCATCCATTGTTGGTGAGTTGTGCAGTTGCTTTTTATCAATCTGCTTTTTGGATGCAAAACAATAACACCTAAACAATTGTTCGTTCTGGCGTGCTTTCTGTATTGTCTAACATTTGTGGTGTGACGTCGCGTCTAAGCTTAAAAAATGGAGCCAGTGGTGTCGGGTAGAGATAGGGTTAGGTGATTAGTTAGGGGGCAATGTGTCACCAGGCTGAACGTGGCGCCTCTGCTCAGATGGCTGATCCGTCGCGAGAAGAAGAACAAGTTACTTTATTGGGTGAAGAAGGCCTCCGAGCTGGAGGTCAGGCCCTCAAACTAGGGTAATTTAAAAATTTGTACACTTATCTTTTATTACATTTCACCAAAACTGTTGCTTTTTATATCTTGTTGTTGTAAGCAAGCTAAAATAAATGTTTCAATAAAATCAAAAGTTTTTTTGATTACAAATTGGTTTAATTAAGTAATCTAAACAATTGTTATCAATTGTATACAGAAATAAAAGATATAACACAGCAATTATGTCATTAAAGTAACTAGGCATCCTGTGGAAAACCATATTGTTTATAATTTTAACGGCAATTAAAAGATAAACAGATTGTCATGTGTGGTAGATATGAAGTATAATAAAATTGTAATGAATATAAATTTATTGCATTATAAACCCACGCCGCTGTAGAAATATTTTTTTATTTTAAAATGCATTTTCTATTTTTATCGATAATGCTAAGGGAATATCTTAAGTCATCTAATTTATGTCATGTTAATTGATCACAGTATTAAATATCAAGTATCGTACTAGTGTTTAATTACCTTAATAACATTAAATAAGCTGTAATGTAAACTGATTAGTATCACATTTTTGTTGTGATCATTGACGAGTAGTCATAAATAAAAAATAGTAATACATGTCCTACACATCAGACTATATCTAGCTAATTCTTTAAAACTCAATTATTTTCAATTAGCACCAATAATCCTTATCAAATTGTATACTATTTATTTGGACTTAAAAACTAATTGGAATGGATGTATCAATTATTGTAAACATTCCAAGATCAAAGCATTGTAATCTGATTTTGATCCGTTTAATCAAGCCAATTTGCATCTGCAACAAGATATAATAAAGTTTTTCACGTAAACGAAAATAATGCTATATCGAAAAAATCTTGTCGTTCTTCCAGCACTATTTCCTCGTGGCCGAAAATGTGAACTACCGGACAACTTTGAGGCAAGGCTGTAGTCTGTGTCGTATAAATAAATATTTCGTTTATTAACAACTGGCTAAGAAAAACTTACATAATTTATGGCCAAAAATAATAAATTACTATAGAATAAACTTTAATTACATACTAATTATTGTTGTTCGATGTGTGACGATGATTAATTTATTGTTAATTGATATTTCATGAAGTACGTGAAATTGAATATGTTTTGTAAATAATGTTTTGAACATATGGACAAGTAATTTTAATGAGAGTTTGTACAAAATACTGATCAGATACTAAACAACGGTGGATTAATTAAAATTTTTAAATTACGTAATTTTGTTAATTGGAACATTTTTTCTTATTTATCGATAGATTGAAACCAGTTACTACTTTTTACAAATAAAAATTAGTAGTTATAAAATTTCCCCATCTCTTTCTTTTGCATTGATTAACAATTTTGTTCAGAAGCAATGTTCTTTCTTAAAGACTAAAATTTCGTGGAAATCGAAAAATATATTAATATGCAGAGTGTTCAATTTAAAATAAGAGAGTTTATGTTTAGTCAGACAAAGCTGAACACACTGTAGTATAATGCTGACTAATTTTATGTAGTTTTGCAAAAATAACATAAATGAATGCTTTCTTTTCATTATAACTCTGTATAGTGTGTCCCATTAATGCGAAATGAAAATGTATCGCCTATTTTTCATAATATCTAACAAAAATTCATTAATAAAAGTTGTTTTAATTTATACACTGCATAAATATTCAACTTTTATTGATGAATTTTTTTATATTCTGAATAATAAAGCCATATATCTATTATCTCCCATCATTCGCACACACAAATTTTATACCGAGAATTATACAGTGTGTCCGTGAAAATGGGCTTCAGAATTATGGGGTAATATTCGGCGTTCCTACTTTTAACTAACATAAGGGTCGAGTTTTTTACACTAACATTATTATTTACGAATTTTAGATTTTTGTAAAAAAAATGTTATGATATACTAACTAGGCCACGAACCGCGAGTCGGCCGCCGCGGTCAGCCGCTAAACGCATAATATGCCTTTGACTTTGACAAGTAAATTGTGCAGGGTGCAGCGCTTCGCGGTTTGCGGGCTAGTATGTCATAGCACTAAGGAAGCTTAAAAAATGATTAGATCTTGCAAAAAATTGGCAAACTAAAATTAGGCAGGCGTGAGTGTGTTTAGGTGCCAGTCGCCAGTATTTTAATTAGAACTTTAATTTTAGATGTATACTTATTGGAGACAAAGAAAAACGTGAAATTTGGACAAATCTTATTCATAGTTAATACAGAATTGAATGAACATAAAAAATATACATTTTTTATAAAACTCCCATTGCAGATTTTATCGTGGCATGTGCGGTTTTCTCACCAATAATTTGTATAATTTTATTTTTATGAGAAATTATCATCAAATGAAAATTAAAAGAGTACTAAATTGTCTTCAGAATACCTTTAAGTGTCTGCTTACATTATTTTGGGCAGGGCACATGGAAAACAACTAAAGAAAAACTTAATTGCGGTGTACATTTGTATGTACAGGGTGGCCCATTTTCGAGCCTCATCATAGGGATCTCGGAAACCGTAAGAGATACAGGGTCGGTTAAATTATGGCAAAGTTGCACAATTTGATGTTTATCAAAATGCTGTGTTGGAATTTGGAAAATTCCGAATACTTTTTGAAGTATCCTGAAAAAAACGAAATTTCATAAAATCTTTTTTATTTTTTTCTGACGTTATTTGAAAACAAATTTTAAAACAAACAACACACACTTTTTATCCTATACAATATGGCGCTGTCCAATTTTAAATCCGACGTTTCGTCTTCCAGAAACCATCCTCAACTTATTTTTTTTAAATACGGACCTGGATTTTTTATTTTATTTTTTGTTTGCTTTGGACTACCTTAAAGCTATCACCCATCACAAATTTTGATTTTCGAACATTTCGAGAACCAAAACTGACATTTTCTGTATTTTTAAAAATATTTAATACGACACTATTTTTAAAACAAATTATTTTTTCCACATTCTAAATTTATTAGTTAGGTAAAAAATAAATATCTAAATTTATAATACTGATATGAAAAGCTATTATTAACATTATTTAGTCAGAAGTAATAATTTGTTTTAAAAACAGTGTCGTATTAAATATTTTTAAAAATACAGAAAATGTCAGTTTTTGTCATCGAAACGTTTGAAAATCAAAATTTGTGATGGGTCATAGCTTTAAGGTAGTCCAAAGCTAACAAAAAATAAAATAAAAAATCCGGGTCCGTATTTAAAAAAAATAAGTTGATGATGGTTTCTGGAAACGTCGGATTTAAAATTTGACAGCGCCATATTGTAGAGGATAAAAAGTATCAATGACGAAGTGTTGTTTGTTTTCAAATTTGTTTTCAAATAACGTCAGAAAAAAATAAAAAAGATTTTATGAAATTTCGTTTTTTTCAGGATATTTCAGAAATTATTCGAATATTTCCAAATTGCAACACAGCATTTTGATAAGCATCAAATTGTGCAACTTTGCCATAATTTAACCGACCCTGTATCTCTTACGGTTTCCGAGATCCCTATGATGAGCCTCGAAAATTGGTCACCCTGTACAGGTATAATTAATAACTCATGTCAAGATTTGACCAAATTCAAGTATAAATCTTGTGCTAATAAGACTGCCAAATAAAAATCACGAGCCACAAAAGTAAGTTATAAAGATAATAAATCACACTCTCCAAGAAAAACTCCCTAAATTTTCAATTTGGTTGGGAAACAGGCACGGATTATAGGAGAATTTTGTGCGGTTTATTATGTTCCTTTACCTTATTTTTGTTTAAGGATTACACAAAGTAGTCACATGACATAAAAATTGCGTAAAATCGGTTCTTTTATGAAAATATTTTGAAATTGTCGTCCATCTCGCATTTTTGCGATGGAATAAACCAAAAAATTTTTTGTATGGCGTCTGCTATATTTTTGCCATGCTTATTACGTGATCCAAGTATCACTCTTATCATAACTGCACACTTAACTTAATTATGAATTACTATTTGATTAAGATCTTGTACAAACTACTCTAGAAACAATTATGATAAATAGTCGAGTATGACTATTATAAATTAAAAAGTGTTTGAGACTGATATTTTTTAATTCTAACTAAACTAAAGCATCAGCATTGTGGTGGTGGATTTTTTTTGTTTTATTAGAATGCATTTAGTAGTTTCTTCTCTTTCTCCCACTTTTTTTCATTTCCGCACAGCTTATGCAATTTCTTTTATTTGTGGTTACTGTTTTTGCAAAAGTTTTGGAGATGGTGATGTATCGTTGATACTTCATGCTAGGTATCTTTTTGTTTGTATATAATTACCTCGTTTTTGGCTTAATTATTTTGTTTTGTTTTTTTGTGTAACATGACTGTTTTTATTGTCATTTAAATTAGAGCACTTAATAGTAGAAAACGCACCACTAGGCTTAACTAAAGCTATGTTATATATTATATTATACTAAAACTCATTTTCGTATATTTCATTATTGTACCTGGAATAAATTTTTGTCGAAATATTTGAGGGTTAACAAAATTTACTTGATAGTAAACACAGTCGTGGGTAAAGTGTATGTGTGTGAAGGCTCAATGGGTTTGCTAATGTGTTGTGTTGTTGAGCAGCACGAGGGGGGTGTAAACCCCACTGAGTCTATGACCAGGGCCCTCATTAGTGACGACTCTATTGCCCGACAAAGCACCTTAGGCCCCGTGCAATTGGGGTACGTATCACTTCTGCCACATTACCTAATACACCTCATCATTCTCCTTCGAAATACATTTTTTCTTCTCTGATTTTCAATGCTACATCATGTCATTTCAGCATATTACAGTCATTCAAAGTTTAAGTTGTACAAAATGCATTATTACCTACCGCCATTATTTGTTCTAAAAGTACAAAGGAATGATTGTTGTGAGAAAAAATCAAGGAGATATTTTAAGTCGACGTTTCTACTAAGTTGAGATGGTTTTTGCTTTTAGGATAAATAGTGATTCATTCATCATGAAAACATACTCTAATATACTGTTTTTAAATAAAATAAAACTTTTACTTTAGTTTTCCGGAAAAACATTTTGAACCCGAGGAGTTCTTTCCATGGTCAGTAATACTTTTTTTCTTGTAAATTTAGTTGTGATTAAAAATATGCCCAACAATGATATTTATTTACAAAATTATCAACCTAAAGGAAAAGCAAACCTTTTAGCATTTTATTAATATTTCTAGCTGCTTTATTGTAGTGTTGTTTACTTTTATATGTAATAGAGCACCGTAGTACCTTTAGTGCTTTATGTTTTCCTTTAATTGCTTGAATTTATGTATATAGTAACTGACTATATTAAATATATTTACATATATTTCCGTGGATGACATTTAAAAAATTACATGTGCTGGTAAGAACAACACAGATTTTTTTTACCAAACAGAACTGTGCAAGAAATATAGAAATTGTTTACAAATTAAAAGAATTAGATGCAAATAATCTGCCACAGTTTAGTTTGGACTATCTTTTAAGCTTGCTATTAATATTATCTAATAAACTTGTTGGAAAGTTTGAATACTAACAGAATTCTTAAAAACAGTTTTGTGGCTGGTGTGATCCTTCGAGAGCGTATTCCAGCGTTTGAGCGAATGTTATGGCGTGCCTGTCGTGGCAATGTCTTTTTACGCCAAGCCGAAATCGAAACGCCCTTAGAAGATCCTTCTACCGTAAGTTGCAACGACCCTCGAAACAAGCATGTTATGTACGATTTTTCCTGCAGGGAGACCAGGTCTACAAATCTGTGTTTATCATTTTCTTCCAAGGTGACCAACTGAAAACTCGAGTAAGGAAAATTTGCGAGGGTTTCAGAGCAACGCTGTATCCTTGCCCAGAAGCTCCAGCTGATCGAAGAGAAATGGCAATGGGTGTCATGACAAGAATTGAAGATCTTAATACGGTATGGTTTGTTAAAAATAACAAAGTTGAGTATGAGTTATACCTGAGTTGTTTTAGGTTTTGGGTCAAACACAAGACCATCGCCATAGAGTATTGGTAGCAGCGGCGAAAAATATTAAAAATTGGTTTGTGAAAGTCCGAAAAATCAAGGCGATTTACCATACTTTGAATTTGTTTAATTTGGATGTAACTCAGAAGTGTTTGATTGCTGAGTGTTGGGTACCAGTGCTGGATTTGGAGAATATCCAACTGGCGCTACGTAGAGGCACTGTAAGTAAACTTAGATAAGGGGTAATTATTTGTAACGAGTCTAAAGCGAATTTGAAGACAAAACATTGACCCTAGCAATTTGCTGATGGACTAGATTTTATTTAGTGGTAGTACTTATTTAATAAGTACGTGCTACGCTCTTGTCGAATCTAGTAATTTTAAATACAATTTCGAAAAAACCGCTTGCACCCTTATTTTCAAGACCCCGAACCCGCAAACTTGGATTTAGGTTTGGGACGAATAAAAAAACTTTCACTGGCTGGAATTTAATTAAAAATGTACTTATTCCTAAACATATATTCTGTTTATTCTAGGAGCGCAGTGGAAGTTCCGTACCGCCGATTTTGAACCGGATGGACACCCTGGAAGATCCACCAACTTACAACCACACCAACAAATTTACGACAGCTTTCCAAACATTAATTGATTCGTACGGAATTGCATCTTACAGGGAAATGAATCCAGCGCCATATACTATAATCACTTTTCCATTTCTGTTTGCGGTTATGTTTGGTGATTTAGGGCATGGGCTACTAATGGCTACTTTTGGAGCTTGGATGGTGTTAAAGGAAAAACCTTTGGCTGCGAAAAAATCCGATAACGAGGTATTTTAACTAGAACTTAGGTTGTTAGTTTCGGGTGGATTAATTTTATTTTTTTTTAGATTTGGACTATATTCTTCGGTGGACGGTACATCATTCTGCTTATGGGATTGTTCTCTATGTATACTGGGTTAATTTACAACGACATTTTTGCGAAATCGCTGAATATTTTCGGATCTAGCTGGAATGCCACATTAAATATGTCTGAAGTTACGCAAATTACTTCGGATTATATGTTGGATCCTGCGACTCATCAGTATTTAAAATCACCGTATCCGATTGGTTTAGATCCAGTTTGGCAACTAGCTAAAAATAAGATTATTTTCCAAAATTCTTTTAAGATGAAAATTTCGATTATTTTGGGAATTACTCATATGTTGTTTGGTGTCGCTATGAGTCTCTTTAATCACATGTAAGAAAACTAAAACAAATTTCCACATTTATACTAATTTAATTATTTTAGGTACTTTAAAAATAGGTTAAGCATCTTTGCTGAATTCATTCCTCAAGTCATTTTCTTGGTTTTCCTATTCTTCTACATGGTCTTACTAATGTTTATCAAATGGTTTATGTACTTTGCATCAAATCTGGGTAAGTAAATTTTGAGAAATTATAACTACATTAACAGATTTTGATTTAAAATTTTGTTTACAGACGTCGATATAGATTACGGAACTCGATGTGCCCCCTCTATTTTAATTACCTTTATTAACATGGTACTAAATAAGGAAACACCTTATGACAAGGTTTGTAGTGGACCAAATATGTATGCAGGTCAAACTGGCATTCAAAAATTGCTGTTGTTTTGCGCCTTGGTTTGTGTACCGTGGATGTTACTCGCCAAGCCAATTTATATCATGAGAAACCGGCGTAAGATGAACTCTCCGGTAAGAGTTTTGCTCTCATTTAATAAATATTTATCTAACACTTTTTTAACAATTTATTTAGGTATCCCACCAACAGATGCAATCAGCGACAGAAAATGGTGACGCAGAATTAACAATTCACAACAATACTGCTCAACCACCAGCTGGTCATGGCGATGCCCACGGTGAAGAGCCCATGGGTGAAATCTTTATTCACCAAGGGATTCATACCATTGAATATGTGCTAGGGTCAGTTTCACATACTGCGTCATATCTTCGGCTGTGGGCGTTATCTTTGGCTCATGCACGTAAGTTAGCTAGTTAGCAGTTAAGTTATTATGTAGTAAATACAAATTTTTAGAACTGTCGGAAGTATTATGGAACATGGTTCTGAGTAAAGGTCTAATTGTACAAGATTGGACTGGAGGAATCGCCCTCTACGTCATCTTCGCTGTGTGGGCTTCCTTGACTGTGTCTATTCTGGTACTTATGGAAGGCTTGTCCGCTTTTCTGCATACATTACGTTTGCATTGGTATGTCTTGCAAGAGCTGTAAATGAATATATTTTTATTTGTGTATTTTTTCAGGGTCGAATTTCAGAGTAAGTTTTACTCTGGTTTAGGTTACGCTTTCCAGCCGTTCTCGTTTGAAAATATATTAGATTCCGCCACTCAATCTAAGGAAGATTAAAATAATTTAATTGATTTTTAAATACTAAAAACAAAATAATCGCATTGATGTTGCCTATAGCCCAAATGTTTGTCGAGTACTTAATAGAAATTGTTCTGTAGGTTCCATGAAGAACAATGCATGCTTAGTTGAAATTAAAATATAGAATGTTAAATGTTACCTACCTTTATGTTTCCTGACAATTTTATTATTCTCGTATAGATAACTTTATGTAATGTTCCGATGTATTCAATAAAAGATATCATTATACTGTAATTTATTTTTTTCTATGTACATATTTGTTTAATTTTTCAGGAACCACCAGAAGATTGTTAATATTATTGATTGCCATAATTTAACTCTGAGTTAACCTCGGAATTAGTTAATTCACTTTTATGAAACTTGGTTTTTCAATCGATAGTTAACCTTAATTAATAATTAACTTTTTTCTTTATTAATGAAATTAGCTTATAGTTAAGCTTAACTAGTAAATGAATAACTGGGCCTTAGTGGCTTAATTTCGAATAATTAATTAAGTAGGTACAATGACGAAAGTTCCTGAAGTATCGCAGCCGAGTTTAGTGTATCAACAATAAACTGCAAAATATATAAACTGCTGGCCAATTGAAACGTACCAAGCAAATTTTTAGGTTGAATTTAAAGTCAAATATTTCGAATAGGAGAAAAGATATCAACATGAGGTTTTCAGGATTCAAGAGATAATTTTATTGCCAAAGCAATAGTGTGATCCGATTTTTTTACTTTGAAGTACGTTACTATCTACAGAGTATGAAAGAAAGTTGTCTTTTTTTTCTCAATCTTTGTACCTACCGGAATTCCACAAAAAAGTTTTTATATTTTTTTGATGTCGATTTTTTTAGTCCCTGGTTAATGAGGAAAAAAGCAATTTCTGAATTTTTTTTTATAAGATACCGAATTTTTTATTAAATTTAATATTGTTGAACAGATTTTTGCAATAATAATTATGCTGCCATTTTGAAAGCAAATGTCATCATGTGATATGTCGATAAAAAGTTAATTTTAAGTAGAATCTAATTCTTACGGAAAAAAATATACAGGGTTGTTTTAAAAAATTTTGAAAATTAGTAGGTGGCCCTTCCGGTGAAACCGGAAGTGTCATCAGATTGTTTTAAACGTCAAAATAATTATTCCTTTCAACAATCAAGCCATGCCAAATTTCAAATTAATACAGTTAAATGCAACAAAATGGTGGGGGTTGTAAAACGATTTCGTAGCCACCCGGTATACACGAATATGAGCAAATTTTTGAAAAAGTGAAAAACCCGTTTCGAGGATATAAGTCACTTAAACCAATGGTGAACATAAACTAACTAAATTCCATTCTATTCCATTAAGAAAATAGCCTCAAAAAATGAATTAAAAAATTTACCAATTAGCGAACGTGTACCGATTTTTGATAAGCCACTGGTTACCAATAAATTAATGAAAGTACAAAAAGTGTACTTATTATAAGAAAGCCATTCATAAGGTATTATAATCAACTACAGAGATTGGTTCTTACAAAACACAATATGGACGAACGACAAAAAACCAAGAAAAAATCAAATTTTCAGCAAAAATTCAGTATCTTATAAAATAACAGGGATATCAAAATTTTGAGAAACAGGTTGTTTTCCCATTAAGTAAGGACTAAAAAAATCTACATCAAAAAAATATTTAAATTTTTTTATGGAATCACGGTAGTTATAAAATTTGTCAAAAAAAGAAGACTTTTTTCATACTCTGTAGATAGTAATGTACTTCAAAGTAATAAATCGGGTAACACTATCGTTTTCTCAATTAAATTATCTCTGAAATCCTGAAAACCGCATGTTGATATCTTTTCTATTTTTCAAAATATTTGACTTTAAAATCAACCTAAAAATTCGCTTGGTACGTTTCAATTGGCCAGCAGTTTATTTCTCAATTTATATCCAGTTTCTATAAAATATAGGCAAAGAAAAATTGTATAAATAATAATACAGACACTAAAAGTTGATATTTAATATAAACTATCTACCTATAGATTTTTACTTGTTGAAACTGGGTGCAAACGAGAGTCCAAACTTAATTCCCGTGAAATGATAAGATTAGATTAGACGAAATTAATATTTGCGTCCTTAAATTATACAGGGTCTGTCACTGAAAGTCGGAAAATTTGTAGACGTAACTCTTTTGTTTGCCAGTTCTAACTAAAATATTTCCAAGTATCAATTTTTCATTCACTTAGGTTTCGAAGCCGTGACATTCGTCTTTTTCCTAGGCTTCGCTTTCCAATTATTTTTCCCTGGATAATTATGTAATTACGTGTAGGAGTTGGTACATACCTCTCCCCTTTCATAACATGACCTAGATATTGTAGTTTTCGGATTTTTATCTCGTTGTTTAATTTTGTCTCTTTAGCAATTCTTCGCAGAACTTCTTTGGTGACTCTATCGATGTAAGATATTTACTTTTTTTTAATTCCATTGTTGAATCGTTTTTGCTGTTAAGTAGGTAACGTTCCTAGATATCTCTATTTATATACTCCCTCTATGGGTTTGTTGGCTACAGTAAGTTTTGGGTATTAGGGTTTGGTTGTTTGGCAAAGACAAGAAAATTTGCTTTGTTTATGTTCATGTTTAGGCCATAGAGGATAGTAACTTCATACAATCTTTGAGTGATTCTCTACAGGTCCTCAATGTTTTCTACTAGTAGTACGGTATCATTAAAATTTGCATACCTGATGTTGTTAATCGGAGTACTTAGGTACCTATTACTCCGTTTATTTTTACTCCAGCAGTTTCACTAGACATTGTTTCTGTGATGATGGTTTCCGAATCTAAATTAAAAAGTAACGGAGCAGAAAGATACAACCCTGTCGTAATCCGCGTCTAATTTTACTTCAACATTTACTAACTCAAAAATTTTGAAATCTCTATTTTAAACCATTCTATAGATAGGTACTTGTTTAAGTATAAAACATTATGCACCCTGTATATACTCGAGTAAGAGTAGAAGGTTATAGGACATACAGGGAACCATGCACGGCAATGAAGAGGCAGACAGGCTGGCACGATCGGGCTCCGACCGACATTTTGTTGGACCGGAGCCAGTACTTCCGTCAACCCTGACTACTCTAATAAAGGAAGATGCCCTAAAAAGACACTCTTTGCGATGGGTAAATCACGACAGCTGTAGACAGGGAAGGGCCGCCATAACAGCACCATCCCCAAAAACAGCTGGACATTGTCGATTGAACAAACACCTCTATACAATGGGAATCGTAACTGATCCCACTTGTCGGGGGTGTCTAGATGAAGATGAAACTGCGGAGCATGTACTATGTTACTGTCTCGCACTTGATTCGACCCGAGGATCCATACTGGGGGACTTCTGGCCGAGTATGGCCAACATAAGCAACACCTCACCCGCCATGATTCTTCAACTAATCAACTCTGTTAATTGGCTCGATGAATAGTCGGGGAGCAGGGAGTTGCTCCGGAGGGGTGGCACAATGGGCCCAGACAAGTGGTCTTAGTCCCTAAGTGGTAGCATGACGCAAGTCATACACCCTCCACAATCTAATCCAGAATCCAGAAGAGTAGATAATGATAATATACAATTTTGGATTTGGGAATCCTGGGCTTCTTCTAAATTAGAAATTGACTATCTTAGTTTTTTCACGATAATCCACAAAATGAAAAGAAATTTGAAAGTTTTGATGGTGTTCTTTTCAAAAATGAAATTCTAAGTATTCGGACTTAAGTAGGTACGTAAGTCTACGTACAGGGTGTTCGCGTAAACTGCCTCATTATTGTTATATCCATAATAATAATTATTATAGTTCGGTTAAATTAGCAAACTTGTAGGATGTGAAAACAGAAAAACAATTGAACATCTCATTCTCTTATTATTTAAAGAAAATTCTTTGCAAAAAATAGAACACTGAACAAAATCGTGAAGTGTGATTCACACATTAAATATTTTTTATCTAGTACTAACATAAGTGGTATTTGCCTGAACACATTTTTAGATTTTTTTGGAATTTCTTGGCTTAGAATTAAATTTTGAACATATTATTTGTTCTAACTTTTTCTTAAAATAATGTATCGCATCGTATAAGAAATAAGTCATGCGCTGGACACATCAGATATTTTTAATAAACTCCTATCCAGTTTTAAGGCTACTGGATTGTAAAATGTTGAAAGTTTTATTATTTTTATAATTTTTAATTATTAAAAAAATAGTGTTCAATTTTTAAAAAATTAATGGTACCGGACATGCAGGACCGTGCGCAGGATTTCTTCAAGGGGGGGTCGGGGTAGTTTTTCAAGTCCATATTTCTATTTGTTCATCTTGGGAAAAATAACACGATAAAAAAGGTTTTCATGGGGAGGTGAAATAACGAGTCCTGACGAATTCTTGCTAAAATGTAAAAGAGAGAATCAAATTCGAATCAGCGCCCTGTATAGTTATGAATTATGAAAGAAAGTAGGTAAAATTAGGTGTCTACAAGGGAAGACATGATGAACATTTGAACCCCTATCCCTATATTTCGATGTGGGTTCTCTAACTTGAGTAGGTACTTAGTCATTGATAAGTAGGTATAAGATACCTAATCAAGAAATATTCCTATTTGGAAATATCTGATGTGCCCAACACATGACTTTCTTATACGGATAGTATCACAATAATTACTTTTCCTAAAGAAATTAAGTTAAATTTCTTGAAAAATTTTGAGGGTTTCCAGCAATTTTCAAATAGTCTCTGTCGCACTTATTGCAATACGCATAAATCTGTCCTTGTCCCACCCATTATAATCGAATTTTACGACAAAAATGTGTTTTATTTTAGATTTTAGACCTATTACTCACTTAAAAAAATCTCCCGGTATGAAATTACATTTATTTATTCATTATTATTGTTTTCGGTACCATAGAAACCAGTAAAATAAAAAAAAAACTAATGGTCCGTCCTTCTGGGATTCGAACCCGGGACCTTCCGTTTGACAGCCATATAATGAGACACCTCGACCGTCGCATTCAACTATCAACGCGCGCTATGAGAAATATAAAGTGTTTTAAGAATATCTAGTTTTTTTGAAAATTTTTTGACGGAATTTCAAAAAAAAGTTCAAACAAATTTGTTCAAAATTCAATTCTAAATCAATGTTAAAAAATAAAAAAATCTCATAAATTGTTTATTTTTCAAGATATTCCTAAAAAACCTAAAAATGTCTTCAGGTAAGTGTCACCTCTTAAATATGAAATTTGAATCAAATCCGATAACTCGTTTTTGAGTTATGGCGAAAATGGTCAGAATGGATTCAGGGGTCCTCAAAACGTGTAAATCCAACAAAATCTCGAAGTCGAAATAAATCACGATTACTATACAGGGTGTGTCACGACGAGTTGACAGTAGACATAACTCTATTACTAAACACAATTTGGTTCTAATAATTGGTACACGCCCATTATACAATGTGCTCTATTTAATGAAAATATTGCCACTTTTCTGGTACTTCCGGTTATACCGGAAGTCGACACCAACTTTGTTATTTTAAATGGAACACCCAGTATATTTTTTAATTTTTAGATTCTACACTTCATTTTAGACATAAAAGTATTAAGGTTGTATGGTCCTAACATTAACGGTATTATAATTATTTACACTTTTTCATTTTTTTTTACAAAAACATAGATGTGAATAAAAATTCAAATCTTGACAATGACACGTTTTTTCCAAAAAAATTTTCTTGTGTTTGAAGTAGGAATATACAAGAAATAAGCTGATGTAGTTTTGGAAAACTTGCTTTATACAGGGTGTTGGTGGTTGTCCGTTCATTTTTAAAAACTTTAATTAAAGATAACTTAATTTTTTTAAATGGAACACCCTATATATTCAAGATTTTCGAATTCTACACTTAATTCGTGACATAAAAGTATTAAGGTTGTAAGGTCTTAAAATTAACGGTATTATAATTAATTACGTTTTTTAAAAATTAACGGTCAATCACAAGCACCCTGTATAAAATAAGTTTTTTAAAACCATATTACCATGTTTCTTGTACATTTCTGTGTCCACTAAAATTTGGTTTGTTTTTTGAAAGAAATTGCCATTAGTAAAATATGAAAATGTTTGACTCAAATTTTTGTATGAAAAAATTGGGAGAAACATAATTACTTAATTATAATAAATAAAATTAAAATAAAAAATATTAAATTAAGTTAATAAAGAACAAATTTTAGTCGACGTAGAAATGTACAAGAAACATGGTAATGTGCTTTTGAAAAAGTTATTTTATATCTACAGGGTGCTTACGGTTGATCGTTAATTTTTAAAAACCTTGGAAATTGGAAAAAACGTAATTAATTATAATACCGTTAATTTTAAGACTTTACAACCTTAATACTTTTATGTCTAGAATTAAGTGTAGAATTCGAAAATGTGGAAATATATAGGGTGTTCCATTAAAAAAAATAAAGTTATCATTGATCAAAGTTTTTAAAAATGAACCGACAACCACCAACACCCTGTATAAAGCAAGTTATCCAAAACTATATCAGCTTATTGCTTGTATATTCCTACTTCAAACGTAAGAAGAAACCTTTGGAAAAAATGTGTCATTGTCAAGATTCGAATTTTTATTTAAATCTGTTTTTGTAAAAAAAAAATGAAAAAGTGTAAATAATTATAATACCGTTAATGTTAGGACCATACAACCTTAATACTTTTATGTCTAAAATTAAGTGTAGAATCTAAAAATTCAAAAATATACAGGGTGTTCCATTTAAAATAACAAAGTTTGTCTGTCTACTTCCGGTATAACCGGAAGTACCAGAAAGGTGGCAATATTTGCATTAAATAAAGCACATTGTATAATGGGCGTGTACCAATTTTTAGAACCAAATTGTGTTTAGAAATAGAGTTATGTCTACTGTCAACTCGTCGTGACACACCCTGTATATACTTACTATATACTTCGTACTTATAAGAAAGTAAAAATTGGCAAAATTAAAAAAAATGTGATGAGCTCAAAAATTGATAGACACCCGACCGATTTAAAAAAAATCACGTGTAGTGATAGTGAAAATACTTCGAAATCCCGTATTTTTCTATTTTTTCCTACGTTACGTATACGCAATAATCAAGGTTAGTAACAGGTCGGAAGATAAGATACGGTGACCTTTTACCGCCCATATGATTGGCCGACAAATTTTTAATCAAAACACTATTGGTAGGTTAGTAATCGGCATTGGACGCCGTCGACTTTCGGCACATCATACATTTTTATCAGCCCCCGCGCTGGTTACAAAACAGTTGCCGTCGTCGCGTAGGCTGCATCAGTTGCGTTGTCTAACGTCAACCTCAACAATCACACATTCAAAATTTACTGTAAAAATGGCCTGTAAAGATCCAAAACGTGTTTGTATAGTGGGTAGTGGCAACTGGTAATTGTTTGTTTATTAAAATTTTGTGTCTGGTGTGTAGATTCATTCATAATTATAGAAATTTTCTTTTATAACCCCACTTTTGCTTTTGGTTTAGTGTTGCTATTTTTAATTTTTTTTACAACTGTTAGATAACAATACGGCGCCTTGAGCCTAGTTTCATTTCCTATTATTTTTATAATGTCAAGGGTATTATTTTAATCATAATTTTTTTAGGGGTTCCGCTATAGCTAAAATTGTAGGTAACAATGCAGCCCGACTCAAACATCTCAATGATAGAGTCACAATGTACGTTTATGAAGAGATAATTGATGGCAAGAAATTAACGGATATTATTAACGACACTCATGAAAATGTTAAATATCTACCAGGGCACAAATTACCTCCCAACGTAGTAAGTAGTATTTTGCACTTTTAACCTTTTGTGCAAAATAAACTTTGATCCTTTGTGAGTGGTGAGACTACAAATTATTTATTATTGTAGGTGGCCATTCCTGATGTTGTAGATGCAGCTAAAGATGCTGATGTAATAATCTTCGTTGTGCCTCATCAGTTTATTAGAACAATATGCTCAACTCTTTTAGGCAAAATTAAACCGACAGCCATTGCACTATCATTAATTAAAGTAAGTAAATATTTACTCATCTGGGATGGAAAATAATTTATTTTTAGATGCAATATTAATTTTCAAGTGCCTTATCTCTGTATTTTATGTAGTAAACTCGTCAAATACTACTTGGTAATTAATTTGCAAATATCACATTTTAGCTAAACTAAATAGTTTGTTTACGAACTGAGGTGATAATTTTTAATTATAGTTAATCACTAGCTTCTTAGCTACATAGTTTGTTTAATTTTTATATTAAAATAGTTCCAAATTCCAGAATAAAAAAATTAACTATGCATGTTTACCATGTTTTCATGTTTAATTACAATAGAATGTATAATTTGTCATTATGTTGATAGTGCAAGTTTGCGATTAAAGCAGGAAGTAAATGCAGTTGCTGACTGATTAAATGTAAAGTTATTAACTACTTGTTTATCCCAAGGTTTTTCCTTCATCAAAAGATTAATGAAATAAAGTGATTAATTAATTAATATAAAATCTCGTGTAAAATATGTAAATGGAGGACGGATTTCAGGAAATTAAAGTTAAGAGAATTTATTTTATGTCCAAAAAAGTTGATTTCGTGTTAGAAAACTTTTATTATGAGAATTTCTGAAAATTTGCTTGGGTTTTTAAGGCCTAGTCTCTAGTCACATAAGCTGTTGTGTACTATGTCTGTGCTATTTTTCACTGTAAATAACAATGCTTGTTACATATTTATAATTCAGAATTGCCAAAGATCATCGAAGTCGATATCGTAATAAATTGTGTCGACAATTATTTGGATATCTACCTGTTTTATCTGAAACCGGTTTTTATAGAAATAGTTTAAACATTTTCTTGTTCGGTTTTTCCAGCACTAGAACGATTTTGACTTAGTTTTAGTCCTAGAATATTTCTTATTATCATCAATTATTATCAAAATCTAATTAATTGTACGGAGTTTATGCTGGAAAATCGAATTTCAACTCGAATATACGAGCCCTAACAACTAAATGTTCGGACAAAAGTAAATTTGATTGTCGTTTTTCCATACACGCAAAAGTTATCTAAATTAACTTCCATAATATTGATGGTTTTTTCTGTTATAATGCCAACATTTAGTTATATAAAAACGTAAATTTCGTAAAAATCCGCTCGGCGGTTCCAAAACTGTGGCACTTTAACCCAGCAGGATGGGAAAATTGCAGAAACAAAGAATTATTATTTTCAAAACGTTGGATCTAGTTGTCGGATTTTGATGAAATTTACTTTATTGCAAAGCTGGATGTTGGTTTTCTTTACAAAAAAGTTACACAAGTTTTTATTTGGTGATTTTAGGCATTTATCGGAGCTTCAAAGTTGCACCTTAAAAATGATAAAATTTTCTAGTAACTGTTTTAAAGAATCACAGTTTTGAAACCGCTGGTTGGAATTGTGTCAAAAAACATTTAAATCAAAGCTCAATAATCGTAATATATTGAAAAATTTCTGAAATGTTAATATGATTTTTTTGCATTTTTTTCGAGTTCCACAGTTTACTTTTCAAAAAACGTGTTTTTTTGATGGTGCTACCTACATTAAAATAATCACAGTTTCGGAACCACTGGTTGTATTTGGGTAAAATTTACTTTATTGCAAAGCTGGATATTGGTTTTATGTACGAAAAAATCCCCAAGTCTTTATTTGGTGATTTTCGGCATATTTCGTAGCTTTAAAATTGCACTTGAAAAATGTGACGTAATTTTCTAACGACTGTTTTTAAAAAAATCACAGTTTTGTAACTTGGGGAAAACGACATAAAGGTGCTTTCATGGCCCTCATCCAGTCCGGACTTAAATGTCATTGAAACTCTTTGGCATAAAATTAAACGTATTCTAGGCAATAATCCACCAAGAACCATTGGGGACTTAAAGACCAAAAGAGAAGAAATTTGGGACAGTTTCACACCAGAATTGTACCAAAATTTGATAAATACAATGCCTGCTAGAATACAGGCAGCTATTAAAGCAAAAGGAGACGTAACCTCTTATTAATGGTCTTAAATTAAAAATTATCCCAACATTTAGTTGCAAATTCATTTTATAAAGTTTGCTAATTATTAAGGTTAAAATATTGTTAAATCCAATAAATAATTTTCTTCCATGCATAATATTGTTATTAAGGCTTTATTTTATTGTATTGTTAGGTGTTTACTAATTATTTGCGTAAAATTTCCAGTTCTCCTTTCATACTTCAAAAATTTACTTTTGTCCGAACATTTAGTTGTTAGGGCTCGTGTATAATAAAAGAGGGAATATCTTTGTAAAGTTATCTCGGAGAATTTTTTTTATGGAAACTTGTGATTTGTTTTCACTAGATATACCTAAATCCGATAAATTTATCAGATTTAGGGTAGGTTCCAGTAAAACTGGAACACTGAAACTGAAAATTTCATATTTTTAAGTTTTTATTTTTATGATATGTAATTTTTTATGTCCCCTGATTTTTTTCTGTTTCACTTCTGTGATAAACTTTTCGGGTCTTTTAGACCTTTTACTTTCGGAGGGGGGTCGACTCTGAGTGTAATACACCACTTTTGGACAACCCACATTGTCTCAATTTCCGCCATCTTGAAAATAAGGGCTAGTTTTTTGAGTTTTTGGGGATTTCTCGGCACTCGTCTCTTTTTTCGAATAAGTGATTAAGTGCAATTTTATAGAGAATGAAATTCCACACATTTTTTGTTTATAATATATTTTCATATATCTAATTGTTTAAATAATATAGCAGCGCAAAGTGGAAAAAATGGGGGTAAGTCGCATTTTTATCATAGTTTTGGAACCACTAAGCAGATTTTGACGAAATTTTCATTTTTATATAGCTAAATATTGGTTTTATTATAAAAAAAATCATCAATATTATAGAAGTTAGTTTAGAATATTTTTGAGCGAAAAGAAAAAGATAAAAATTTCTCAATATTTTTTACATGAAAATTTGTAGCCGGATTTTAAAGTGTCATAGTTTTGGGACTACTAAGCAGATTTTGACGAAATTTTCATTGTTATATAGTTAAATATAGGTTTTATTATAAAATAATGCATGCATATTATGGAAGTTAGTTCAGAATATTTTTGAGCGAAAAGAAAAAATATTTAAATTTCTCACTATTTTTACATGAAAATTTGTAGCCGGATTTTAAAGTGTCATAGTTTTGGAATCACTAAGCAGATTTTGACGAAGTTTGCGTTTTTATATAGCGAAATATTGGTTTTATTGCAAAAAAGTTCATCAATATTATGGAAGTTAGCTTAAAATATTTTTGACCGAAATGAAAAAAGACTGAAATTTCTCAATATTTTTTGCATGAAAATTTGTAGCCAAATTTTAAAGTGCCATTGTTTTGGAACCACTAAGCATATTTTGACGAAATATGCGTTTTTATTATAGTTTTAGGAATGGAACGATTAATCTTTTAATAATGAATAATAATTATGCATATTGCAATAACAACTGAATTGTCATTGTGAAAACGAAAATTGAACCAAGATAAATTCTCATTGCTACACGCATCGTTCCAGTGTCAGTTTTTACTGCGGAAAATTTTTTGTTTATAATAATTTATAAACATTTAAGCGCCCCCTTTGTATCTCGGCATTTTTTCACAGTTTCTATAAATTTTTGGGTCGGAAATAGAGGTAAGGTTTGCAAAAGATTCGCATATAGTTGTGGTATCATTTTTTATCTTTTTCGAAAAAAGTGACGAGTTCCGAGATATCCCCAAAAAGTCAAACTCACCCTTATTTTCCATATGGCTTTGTCCAAAAGTTGTATTATACTCCCCTTCGATCGCAAAAGGTTCGAAAAATCCGAAAATTTCATCACAGATTTCTTTGATCTAATGTTCCTGTACTAAAAATAAACAAAAAAATTAGGAAATGATCTAACCGGTTTTCCGATTGATTAGTATTTTTTGCAGTTATTTTTAAATTTTCTCTTAGACTTTGCTAGTTCTTCAAAAAATAATATAATCAGAAGATATGCGGGTTTTTCAGTGTTTATTTACAAGTACAATTTATTTATTAGGAAGCAATAAAAACGAAATGTAAATTGAATGATTTAGTGACAATCTAAAAGAAAATCTTAATTTCACTTAAATAAAATATTTCTGCATTCCTGATTCTTACCACACTTTTCTCGAGTGACCAATTTCCAATTTCTCTAATAATTACTACCACTTCTGATTGTTTTATTATTATTGCCTGTAGGGATTTGACAGAGCAGAAGGCGGCGGCATCGACCTTATTTCCCACATAATCACTCGCCATTTAAAAATCCCTTGCTCAGTTCTAATGGGTGCCAATCTCGCTGGTGAGGTAGCCGACGAGAAATTCTGCGAAACCACAATTGGTTGCAAAGACTTAAACGCTGGACCACTTCTAAGGGACGTCATCCAAACCGATTATTTTAGAGTGGTGGTGGTTGATGATGAGGATACAGTTGAGGTTTGCGGCGCACTCAAGGTAAATAAATATTTAACCCAAAACCCACGTGAAAATTAATTACAAAATGTTGTAGAACATTGTGGCTTGTGGTGCCGGATTTGTGGATGGATTAGGCTTAGGCGACAACACAAAAGCAGCTGTTATCCGTTTGGGTCTAATGGAAATGGTTAAATTCGTGGATGTTTTCTATCCAGGTGGTAAACTGTCTACATTTTTCGAAAGTTGTGGTGTGGCTGATCTTATCACAACTTGCTATGGTGGGCGTAATCGCAAAGTTAGTGAGGCGTTTGTGCGAACTGGCAAGTCGATAAAGGAATTGGAAGATGAGATGTTAAATGGACAAAAACTGCAAGGACCTTATACCGCTGAAGAAGTAAACTATATGTTGAAGAACAGAGAAATGGAGGATAAGTAAGTGATTGAATAATTATAATTTAATGTAAGATTAAAGCACAAATCAAATTATTATTGCGATTTTCTTGCAATTTTGAAATACTGATCAACCTCCTAAAACTTGCACTAAACTATAAGCAATTATAATATTTTGTTTCAGGTTTCCTCTGTTCACAGCAATTCACAATATTTGTACAGGCCAACTAACTGCAAAAGACTTTATAAATTGTATCAGAAATCATCCTGAGCACATGTAAGTGCGGTCCAATTTATTTTTATTCATAATCGTGCATGCAAGTTTTATCAACAATGGGGTTCAAGTAATTAGCACATTTAACAATATCATAGTCATGATAGTACAAAAAAAACAGCACTAGGAAAGGAAAATAGAGATACATATTGATTAAGTTACAAACAAGAGATTGTGAGTGTTTATGTAGCTCACTAGTTAAGGGTAAAAAGAATTGATTTTAATTTTAATGTTTTAAAGCTGATTATTTTAATTTTCTTGCATCTAAGGCCAACGCTTTTTATCATTTAGGGTGATTGTGCCTTAGGATATTAAATGAGAGTATTTTAAGGAAAACTGTTCTATTTATGAACTAAAACATTCTAGAGAAATATTTACAAAAAATATACCTATACTTATTAAATGAATTAATTATACAGTAAATCTATCTGCATGTTGTGAGTTGTACAATGTTTTTTCTTTATACATTTTCGGGTATTTTATTTTATCTGTTATTAATTTGTTATCATAATGTTGTTGAATATTAATTATATTTAAATAATTAATTGTATGAGATACATAGTGTATTCCCTACGTAAGTTTAGTGTTTATAATTTTGGCGATTTCCTATTAATTTGCTTATCTGTTAAATGAACTTTTGGCAATCTGTATGCAAGCAACCGTTTTATTTTATGGTTTATTTTTAGATTTTTTTTTGTGTTAACAAATACGTTGTTTTTTTATAACTTTTTTAACAGCGGCATTCAATAAAATTGGCAAAGAACAACAAAATTGTTCTCTTTGTACATGTGCAAATTATTTTAAGATTCTAAGCAATTTATTTTTTAAGCAATATATTTTTAGACTATTTGATTGAAAGCAAGCTGTGTACTATGTCCTTAATTGAATTTGTACTGATTTTAGTGGAATAAAATTTGTGGCCCTTATTTACATTATTGTATCTAATATTTTTTTATGTTATAATTTTTTTCAGATATATCCCGATTCATATTACCTTTCAATAGATTTTCCTTCCCTTTTGTCCTGTCTTTAATCAGAAAAGTATTACAGACATACTTTTATAGCATAATGTTGCCTAACAGGGTAAAATTGTGTTATTTATACCTACACCGAAAGTAATCGTAACCATATTGTATTGTTATGTAGTTTTGTTTGAATTATATTATATTTGTTATTAATACAGCTTTTTATTTGGGATTTTTGCTAACCTGTTTGTCGAATGGAAATCACATTAATTTTATGTCGAGTTTTATCTCAGGTGACATAAATATCTCAAGTTTTAAAAACGTAATTTTGGTCGTTTTTCAGTATTTATTTTCTACAGAAAACGATATTTCATAAATCGTTTTAAGAACAAAGCAAACATAATTTAAGGGGCTGGAATAAAAAATTGATTGCCTAGCTCCAACTTCCAAAATAGGTCCAAGAGTGTTGTTCCAAGTTTCTTTAACAGCAAATGAGAAGAACAACACGTGATTCAGACGCGTTTGTTTTATTTTGTTTAGATAGATTTTGATAAATCTTTTTTAAACCCTCGAATTTATCATTTCATTGGCTATAAATTTCTTGTAGCACTATATTACTTGCTTACAATTAGCTTTAATCTATTTTCCTTACCATATTTCTTACAAAATTATTTTGTTCTAGGAATTCTTTATTAGACACTTATTCAGACAGACCCGTTCAGCATTTGAGCAAACTTTAAATTAGTGAACCTTTCTTACTAATACGAGTATACCAGATCAACAGTTTTTAATATTAAGGATAGATATTAGACTATTAACATTTTTTTTAAATACTGCTTTGTACTGTGATTATTTTTTAAGCGTTGTATTTGTTTTTTGCTATAATTTTAAGACTGATTAATGATTATTTTATTTAAAATAAATAATACCTAATCTACTGTTTCATTTTTTTCATTATTAACAACCATCATTTTGAATGTTTTTTAATAAAAAGCCACTCCGACGGGAATTTGCATAATAAAATAAATACTAATATCATACAATAATTTTTAACTTGTGTACAGGGTGTACAACTAAGAATGGTCGCCGGCTGTATCTCAGAAACTATTTATCGTACAGCCTTCGGAAAAAAATATTTATAGTAAGTGGCCAAAAGAAATCGCTGGAAATTATTTTCAAGTTTCTAGCTTCGCCGCCAGGGGGCGTACCTGCCATGGAAAATGATAAAATCATGATTTTCTCCAAATTATAGGCAATTAAGGTAACTCAAAAATAACTTTATTGGAAAGCTGAAACAATTATACACAATTTTGGTCTAACACTTTTTTCTCTAGCTCATCAAATAAGGGTGGGAGGAGAGGGTGAATTCTTCTGTACGAAAATGGTTATAACTTCTGTTTAACTTTATAGAATTTGGCAAACTTAGTATCGTTTGAAAGAACTTTTCTTGCTTCAAACGATGTTCGATAAGAGAAGTTGTTTTGATTCATATATTTGTTGCTAGGTGGCGCTTTTTGAAAACTTATTAATTTTATCGATTTTTTTTGAAAAATTTAAATGGACCCATATATATTTTTTAACATTATTAAAATTAGTATAAAATATCGAAAATATTAGTGAAAACCGCAGATCTATATCTTTTTTCGTTCAAGAAATATGGACAAAATAGTGTTTACACGATTCACAATCCGTATTATTGTTACCACAAGTCGTTTTGCGAATATAGGGCTAATTACATTTTTTTGGTTCCAAAGCCTACCACTTAAATTCGCAAAACGACTTGTGATAACCATAATACGTGTTGTGAATCATGTAAAAACTATTTTGTCCATATTTCCTGAACGAAAAAAGATATGGATCTACGGTTTTCACTAATATTTTCGATATTTTATACTAATTTCAATAATGTTAAAAAATATATATGAGTCCATTTAAAATTTTCAAGAAAAATCGATAAAATTAATAAGTTTTCAAAAAGCGCCACCTAGCAACAAATATATGAATCAAAACAACTTCTCTTATCGAACATCGTTTGAAGCAAGAAAAATTCTTTCAAACGATACTAAGTTTGCCAAATTCTATAAAATTAAACAGAACTTATAAGCATTTTCGTACAGAAGAATTCACCCTCTCCTCCCACCCTTATTTGATGAGCTAGAGCAAGAAGTGTTAGACCAAAATTGTGTATAATTGTTTCAGCTTTCCAATAAAGTTATTTTTGAGTTACCTTAATTGCCTATAATTTGGAGAAAATCATGATTTTATCATTTGCCATGGAAGGTACGCCCCCTAGCGGCGAAGCTAGAAACTTGAAAATAATTTCCAGCGATTTCTTTTGGCCACTTTTACCATAAATATTTTTTTCCGAAGACTGTACGATAAATAGTTTCTGAGATACAGCAGGCGACCATTCTTAGTTGCACACCCTGTACATAAGTACAAATAAAATTACTTTTATTTTTGTGTGATATTCACATCATTTTTTTTACCAACTACTTACTGTTTTTTAACTAAAGAAAATTCAACCGTCCTCATATATTTACTTAAATCTTTTATAATTTTTTCAGGGTAAAGTCTCAACCATCAGAGGCACAATAACACAAAATACTAGAATTTTTTTAGTAAAATTATAAATTATGTACATGATGTATACATATATTTCCAATTTTCGCACCTTCCAATGTTATTTATACATATTGTATCATCTAGCTTTAGCTGCACGCCTTTCCTCTAAATTAATTCCAAATTTAGGATCTCATCAATTTGTTAATATATTGCATGAAAACTTCCTTGAGAAAAACTGTAAATTGCAGTATCTATCTCTCTATTAAAATATTTCTTGTTGTAAGATTTGTTTTAATTAGCATTTCCAAGCTTGTTTTGTTGCCACTTCCATTTCAACCCTTACTTTACCTCAACTTGGTTTAATGTTAAGCCGTTGACGTAAGATTTCTTATTTTTTTCGTATTAAAAAAATTTAGAAATGGTCATTGGAAATTCGAGACTTTTCTGGTAAGTATAAAATCATTTTTTTTGGAATCAATTAAACCTGGCAGTTGACATAGTTGAACATTCAGTTCAGTCAGAAGTAACGTCACATTTAACCAAGCCGGCACCTATTTTAATAAATGGATTTTCATGCAATCTTCGACAATTCCATTAATTTCTTAAGACCATCACGTATTTTGGACCAGCATTTCGGTTTAACATTAAATCCAGACGACTTCTTCCAACCGCTAACAACTCGAGCCATCCCGCGTTCTCCAGCTGGTTATCTACGACCATGGAGATCAGCGGCTTCCGAACAAGACGTAGGCTCAACTATGAAACTTGCCGCTGATAAATTTGAGGCAAGCTTGGATGTTCAACAGTTCAAACCAGAGGAATTAACCGTAAAAGTGACTGAAGATTCTATTACTGTTGAGGGAAAACACGAGAATAAGGAAGATGAGTACGGGTCGATTTCCCGGCATTTTGTAAGGCGGTATTTCGTGCCGAAAAACTATGATATTAGTAGAGTTGAATCCAAGCTGTCTTCGGATGGGATTTTAACTATCATGGCTCCGAAGAGCGATAGCCAGATTGAGTATAAGGCTGTGACGATTACGCAGACTGGACTGCCGGCGAAATAGGATGATGCAAACATTATTAGTAAAGGAAATTAATAAATTATTGTATGTCAATCAAGCAACTTAATAATATAAATTTATTTAAAATATCGATTCTCAGGCAGTTCTTTTTTAACAAATCCGTTATTAAAATCAGCAGCACTCATAGTCCTTTTACCAAGCACCCCAACTTTTGCAACACTAATGCATGATTTATCAGCACAAAATATTCGTAAAACTTTACTATTTTTATCATAACTTACAAAACCCGGTGACATAGTTTCTTTGTCCGTTACACTACCACAATCTCTAATATTTATTAATTTAACCTTAGTACTCTGCCAGGAAGTGGTTAAATAGAACACATCAGTCAAAGCCCTTTCTAAGTTATAAATTCGCCTAGAATTCATCTCGGCCCAGTTGATATTTGCAAAATCCGAAGAAACTTTTGGTGCTAAAATAAGCGAATGAATAATTTGTATAATAAATATTTTAACTAGTACCAAGCATAACGCCTTCTGTAGGTTGAGGTTTTGCGTTGTTTAGAGCTACAGTAAAATTCTGAAGAACCTGCACCAACTGTGACGCACCCAAGTTACCTAATTTCGAGTGCAATTCAGGCATTTTCATATTTTCCGGTATTTCAACTACAGCTTGAGATAGTATATCACCTACATCGAATTGTTTCGGTTTAATCCGCATTATTGAGATCCCAGTCTGGGTGTCACCGTTAGCTAAGGCGTAAATTATGGGGGCTGCGCCTCTCCATCTCGGCAATAGGCTTGCGTGAACATTAATCATTCCCCTGAAAGAGTTCCATTATTACATTCCACAGCTAAGAATATTAAAGCTTACAATGGAAATTGGTTTATTACTTTTTTCGGAATTAAATGGCCAAAAGATACCACCAGGCCTACATCGTAAGTATTCTCTGGAATTGTAACCGGCCAGTTTAGTATTTTTATATTGTTTCTTTCTGCGAATTTTCTAACAGCATTGGCTTTACCTTTTACGTTGGTAACAACGTCCAATTTCTTCAACAAAGCTCCGCTCTTGCTAAAACATATTGAATAATGTTCGGTAGGTACATTTTTATTAAAAAATTCTTACTATTCATTAAATAGTGTATCAAGACTATAAAGTGAAAAGTCATCAGCACCAAAGAATAACGCACGCCAAGGAGGTTTTCCGTTATTTATGCAATAATTTCTATAAGTTTTTAAAGTTCTAGAGTAGTTTTTTAATCGAACTGGAACACAAACCATGTTGAGGTTATGTACGAAAAACTAGGTTATGTGAATGTGTTTAACTGGTTGCATAACACTAAAAAATATGCACAAACTTTAAAATGTCGCATTGTAAAAAACGATGTCGAACATCAAGTTTATCTAATTGCGGATTTTTGTATACATCGATATTACATCTAAATATTGCGCCAGCAAAAATTAATATTCGAAATGCAAACGTTACTTGCGACACCATATTTAGGGACATTTAGATATTAGTTGGTAACTTATTTGCGGGAAAGTTCATTTAGTTTGAAATTTGATTTTTTTGTTTTAAATCATCCAGAAACTAGAATATTATAGGGATGTTTGTGTTCCCAATGTAAAATTAGTTATTCAAATCGGGGAACCTACGCTGAGGCCACCACCTTAAAAGAACGTTTTTTTATACATACATGTATAAAAAATAGGAGTGAAAACGTTTCTCTTGAAATATTTCAATACCAGCCGTTCTTACGAGAAAAATAGTTATTACGAATCTTGTGTAGAATTTCATTATCTACAACTTTTATTTAAACATCTTTTTCGTAGCATCATTAGTTTACAAGTTACAAGGAATCGAAATGTTGAAAGTAAATGTACGTTATAGTTATTACTTCGTATAAATAAGTAAAAATACAACAAATACAAGTTGGAAAAAGAAATTTATTGAAACACTTAAATTATAAATCAAATTATATGTACTTATAACATTGTTCTGAAGTAATTTTATTTACTGTTAGTGTCTTTAATCTCCTTATTTTCCGTATCTTCTTCAGTTTGCTTACGCTTGGACAACATTCCAGGCCGATATATTGCAATTGTGGGCCTATCTTTATTTCTAATCCGTTTTTGAGCTGCTGACTCACTCTCTTTCTTGCTTTCCCTTTCACAGTGCTTAGAACTAGAAGATGATGCAGTTTCAGTAAACTCGCTGGTTGTATTACTCTCTTTTTCAATTGGTTTTGGTTTTGTGTCTTCACTTTCAACAGTAGTGGGTTTACTAGAAGATTCTGCAATGTTTTCCGCCTTAATCTCGGTTTTACTGTTAGATTCCTTAGACTGTTGCTCCAGTTTTTGTTGCTCCGCCTTTTTGGCTTCTAGCTTGCGTTCCTCTCGGCGTTCACTGTACTTTTTAACTTTTTTCGGAAACACTTTCGTCTCGCTCTCTTTCTTATATGAATCGTACTTAGTTCTGTAGTCTCTGTCTTTGTAATCGTCGTTGCGTTTATATTCTCGTTTATCAGCGTAATCTTTCTTCGGTGGTGGATATTTTTTGTTGTCTCTCTTCCTGTCTTCGTACTTCTTCTCTTTGTTCTTGTAGTATGATGATTTTTCGTAAGTTCTTTCAGGCTTTTCTTTTACAGCTTCCGCACCCTCGGGTTTCTCGTTTTTTTCGTGTTCTGTTTCGGCTTTGTCTTCTTTTAAACTCGAATGACTTCTGGATGGTTTAACCATCACATTTTTGTGTGGCGATTTTTCTTCATTGTACTTTTTGCGTTCATCAAAATTCTTCTTTCTTTCTAACTCTCGTTTCTTGCGTTCTTCCCTTCTGTTTTCCCTGATTTTCAATCGCTGGGCGTATTTATTCTTTATATACTCCAGCAACGGTGTTGTCATATCGTTCTTGTTTTCGCTATTTAACTGTAGAGTATATTCCGGTTTTTCTTCAGCCGGCTCTTCCGGTTTGTTGAGACTTTCCAGAAACTCCAAATAAACTGGATCAGTTTCGATTTTGGCACATTTTGGGTCTATGCGAACTTTTCCTTTCTTTTTGGGGATTTTCTGGAAAGCTGCGAATTCCACAACAGCCGGATACTCGTGTCCTCTTTGATCCAAGAACACATAATTGTCGAAGCGTTCTTTGAAGTTGTAAACGTCCTCTGGGCAGACGAAGTTTATGTAGACACGGGAAAAAGCATTTTCGCCCAAACTGGAATCACCTTTTACCATGTAAATGTAGTTGTAATCGGGAACAGGAGAAATTTGATTTAAAAAAGTTTCCTTATCAATGTTTGGTGGTAATCGACGGATTATGACTTTAGTTAACGGTTTTTCTTTTTTCTCCTGTGGTTTTCCCTCAGGTTTCTTGTCTGTAGTTGCTGACTCTGTTAAAGTCATTTTCGTTGATTTTTGGTAAACTTGATTTGACAATTAACGATATGTCAACACTGTCAAATGTCAAATAGTTAGTCGATTTCATTTGGTAACCGTTATGACGACCATTTGATACCGTAATGTGGTTTTGCTGTTTTTAATTTGACAATAATATGTAAATTCAATGAATAAACGGCTTAAATAACGCATAATAATTTGAAGATTTACTTAAAAAATCTATGTAAAACATAATAAAATACAAAATGTTGTTCTTGTAATGGTGGTTGCCTAACTTCGTAACATGAGTCATTTAAACTAAGCTAACCGTAATATACCATTACCACAATCATCCGTGGTAGGAGTGGTTGACCGAACAAACAGTAGCTTAGCTGTTTTTGTTATTTTCCGTAACCAGTTCAGCTTTTACGTTACGGCTTTACGTTTAGTTGTCAGACGTGCGTTTGTTTATATTAGCTTTGTTTGACGTATATTTTTATTATTTTGATTTTTCTTCGCTTGTTTTGTGAGTGTTTTGTTTTTGTATAAGGCTATGCTTGGAATATTCTTAGATATGATTTAATGCTACGGTAAGTTATAATAACCGTAATAAGTATTAGAACAATAAAAATAAATGCTGAGGCAAAGTCGAACTATAACTTTTAGTATAGAATATGTTATTCTAGATCTCTCCTTAATGCCTTTGATTTAAAAAAAGTAGTAGTGGTTAACTTTAAGTTATTTACATGAATACATTCCTTCATACGTTTTATGGCACCAGTTTATTAAATTATGTTTTGTAAACACTAATCGGATTACCTACACCACTATATGCAGCTAAGACGTTTTATTTTATGCTTCTGAAACGAACTTTTGAAATAAATCTACAGCATCCTATAAAATCAAGTAGACATAGTACACGTAGTAAGTATAGATAGAAGACAGGATTCTTCTCATCTTAACGTTAACAGCGGAATTTAGGTGAATGCATTCTAATGATTTATAACTAAACGACCTTCGTTTCTTATTATCTACTTAAATAATGGAATGTAATTGTTTTTAAATTTTAACACCGGACGTATTCATTTAATGCTAAGTTAATTAGGTTAGACAGTTAACTGTGACTTGCTATATTTATTATAATTCCTGCATCAGAAATGTAGGTGTTTATAATAATTTATCTTTATCAGCAACTTAATATTTACGTTTTTTATTTTCTTATACGAGGTATAAGGAATTGTAATCGTGAATTTTTTCGACTACCTATCAAATTCTTTTTTGTTAGTTTAGGACAAAAAAATAAGAGGGGTTGTAACCGTAAAACTAGGGGAGAAACGAAGTGAAACATGTAATTATTGTGCAGTTCACTACTTTTTATACTTTTTTATGGTTCACTAGCCCATGTGGTCGAATGATTCAACTAGTAATTCTAAAAACTTATTACCTAGTCAAGTTCGTGGAAAAATTATTAGAAGTGGCGAAAGTTAGAAAAATCGCCGTATAACTACAATTAATACACGCTATTTTTTATGAGTACTTAATACCTATTTATTTCTTTAAGAATTATCAATATGCTAATGAAATGTTTGTAGCTTCGCTAAATGAGTCAAAATGAAATTTTGATAAGAGTTAGAAAGAAGAGATATCAAGGAACAACCATACACTAATTTATTTATTAGTACCGGAACACTCTTTTTAAGAGTCGATCTGTCCATTGTCTAGTTAACTTTATCTTACTGATTAATTTGTTAAAAGACGGGCCTTAATCTAAAATATCTACCTAAATGTAAACATTTTTAAAAATCTTTGATTTTGTTTTATGTCATAAATTATTCCTGTAAGCAACTTTCTGAAATTTTAATTTCATTATACATGATGGTCCAGGTTAAACGTCATTAATTTTGGGAGGTGATAGAACATCAAGAAAAAAGTAGACTTTTATTAAAAACCTTTGCTCAAAAATGTTTTGTAAGAAACATACAGGGTGTCAAAGTTTAAAATAAAAACTCGTTTTCTTAACATAACTTCTAAACCATTCGATCGATTTCCACTAAATTTCGCATACAGAGTAATGTAGTACATTTCTAGATAATGATGGTGTTCATTTATAAAAATTTTTTCCAATAGCTTAGATACTGGGGATCCGTTCCATTTTCCCCCTCCAATCTTCGACACCACTGGATATATTGCGAAGAAAATTTAATTTTTGGATTGTCTGTATAATTTATAGAAAATAGTTACTCTTGAAAAAATTAATTTAAGGCTTCGTTTTTAAGATATTTGAGTTTGACGGTTTGGAAACACAAAACAACCTCAAATGCTGCTCTGAATTAAAAAAAAATTCGAATAAGTTCTCAAAATAGACTTCGATACATTTTCGAGCTCTTTTTGCCACGGAATTAATCTCTGCCAAAACTTGATGGCGATTTTCCGGATTTTCCAGGCCTAACCGAAATTTTCTTTGGAACAATAAAAGGACCATAGCATAACCCAGTGGTCTCCAAACTTTTTTGATCACGTACCCCTAACGTAGAAAAAATAAATAGCGCGTACCCCCAACTAATTGAACACAAATTTATTGTGCTAAGTACCGTTCCTAGGAAAAAAATTACACAGTATTTTATTTTATTAGGAGTATTATTTTAATCATGTCGTACCTCCATGTATCGACTCGCGTACCCCACTTTGGAGACCACTGGCATAACCCATAGATGATATAAATAGGCTCTGGCTAGAGTTCCGTTAAATCTGAGGCAAAGCAAGTGCGCCCTCCTTAAGTTCAAATGTTAGGTTGAAAATAGTTTTATTTCCTAGGATGACAATTAACTATGAATTACCAAATGTCTACAATAATATTAAAAAATATAATTTCATAAATAACACTAAAAATCTAGCGGGTATTTTTACTCGTGAATCGCATCATAGCCAATTTTGTAGACCTTTCTCATGTGGAAACTCAATTTGAATCATCTTTTATTATAGAAGAACTCATAAATGGTATTATTTAAGTAAAAACCTATTTAGTCAACAAAGTATTTGTTACTTTTAGGTGGTTTATGGAAATCATGCATGGATGATACGCCGAAAATTAACTACCATTTAATTAATATTAGTACACGTCCCACCTGAATTGTTTCCATACCTTCTTAAATTAAAAACTTATCATATTTTATTGAAATGGGACATTTAACTTACAATCTTAATCTTAATATGTATATTGTATATTTATGTATATGAATATACGCTGCTCAAGACATTAATATCTTGACACGAATTGGTTGCATTTAGGTTCCCGGTAAATGGGACTCTAGCTATGGAAAAAAATAGCTTGGGGTTTCTGAAAATTTCGAAACTGCTAATAAACTAATAAATTCCCAATTATTAATGATAATAACTGAGCATTGCACAGAGTAGATTATAATGTGTTTGCAATCCGTTCGTTAATAAAAGTGTTTAATTAAAAATTTAATAATTGTATTGTAATGTAAAAACACACTAATTGATGCTAAAGTCGCATTGCATAGAATATTCTTGAATAAACGCCATTATTTTATCATCAATGGGACACTATGGAACCACTAGAATTCAACTATCTACTTATCTAGTAAAATATGCAAAAATTATCTATCATCACCCATATTTAGTTCCAAAATTTATTGTTTCCGGAACTAAATTTAATGTTGGTTTATTTTTAATGTAACAACACAGAATATTAATAATTATAACGTTATTATTATGTTCTGTGGCAGTAATCACTAAAAATTAACTGGATTTCAAGGATTTCTGTGCGCACTTCCTAAAAGTATTTGTTTGTTTCCAATACAATAGAAATATCAAAGGATTCGAAAAAGTTACAGCTGGACACAGGGAGAAATAAAGAAAAATCCACAATTAAGTAGCTCCAGTTGTATAACTCTAGTCTTTATCCTAACTATTAGTTAATTTACTATTAAGACAATGGTAATCAAGAAAATTAGCTGTTTTTCCAGTTACATATTATATTTTTTCATATTATCCGAAAATTTCAGGGATATAATTCCCAAACACCCTGTAGATATAATAGAAATCTCATTGACATATAAACTTTTAGTAATTCGTTTTTGTCAACACCTTACGAAATCGCGAACTTCTTCCTATATTATTTATTTAAAAGCTAACAGTAGTTTGTAATTTATGCTAGGTAGTTAAGTATGATTAAAATGGACGCGCTACTACATACGTCTGTTTATTGCTCTTTCTCTGTAATGATAAGGAAGGATGTAGCATATTTGATGACTCATATAGTTTACTCGTTAAATTTGTACAACGAAAATAAACTAGCAATTATGGTTTGGCATATTTTATGGGACTGCTTTGATTAATGTGACTATTTGCATAGTTTCTTAACCCACTAAGGTAAAAATGTGGAACGTAGTTTGTTGATAAATAAAAAATAGTTTAAATAGGTCATGATGCCATGCATTGCCAAGAATTGGTGATTCTTATAAAAATAAAAGTTCAAAATGTTTTAATTTTGAAAATATTATAACTATTTAAGGTTAAAATTCAAGTATTAATTATTTTTTTATGAATGGCCGAGGGGCTAATTTGGGGAAAAAAATTCTTCTAATTCCAGAAATATCCCACAAAAATGCTGATAAAATATTCACTGCATACTCGACTGCATATGAATATATGTAATTGAGTTTTTAAAACTCTAATACACAATCAAATGCCCCAAAATTCTTCGACAGTGCCAGTTGCATTCTTAAGAAATTCCTTGAAAATGTCTGTTTAAAAACAACTATCAAAAAAGTATATAGAATTTTCATTGTCTGTTTTGACGACTTATGTATCTGTTCTAGTAACTTCGTTATATTGTGAAATGAGCTATCACCAACACCAACAGCATAAAAAATTAGATAAAAATTATGGATAACAGTGATAAAAAAGACAGACTTGGGGTCAGTTAACAAGATATCTGGCCGAGTATCTGGCATTGGATGAAAGTGGATCAATGTTGTAGAATTTAGATAACTACAGTCGGTTAGTTCACTTTTCCAATGTACGTACCAAATTGTTAGGTAGGAGCTTGATAAATTCTATAAATATTTTTTAAGCAAAATTTTCAACATTAAAAAAGTAGATAATCAGTTGGTTATAGTTTAGCCAATCATTTCGGGTTTTCCTTTTACAACATTTGAAATAATTTTCCCCAATGTCATAAATTTCGCAAATATTATTTAGCAAACAAAAATTTCAGCAAGATAATAAAGATAAGTCCAAATACTCCAAATAGAAAATATTGGCTTTAAAATTGTGCATTGAAATAATAATAATTATTGTATTGAGTTGCAAAAAGGATAATATATTTATAAATTTATTATTTTCAAAAGCGTTAGACAGATAATGTAAAAAATAGTAGATTATGACTCTGTTTATCAACTCAGTTTATAATTATTATGAGGAATAACAAAAAATATGAACGGATTAGTCATGTTAAAATCTGCTAAACACTTCAAGACGTTGTAAATGATATGCTTGAATGTTTCAACGGTTTTGTTTGTGTGGGAGAGCAAGACGAAGACACCACAGTTCACTGTTTAGTGTACTACATAGAAGGCAAGTGCAGACAACCATATGTTTGTGTTGGTTGCTAATTATTATAGTTACCACAAAAATCCTGAACATGTTCCGAAATATTAAAAAACATTAGTAGGTACATGATAATTTCTGGGAAGTATTCTGACATCTTGTAGGTATTACTTAATCGTATAAAACCACAGGAAGTCTTAAATAACCTTAACCTACAAGAATACAGTAAATTTATTCTGTAAAAAAATTGTAAGCTGCATTTTGTACAGGATGTTTTAGTTTTTTGTTCACAACTTTGTGAATTAATAGAATAGTAAAGACAATTAATTTTTATTTTTCTATTAATTCTCAACTGAAACACCCTTCTAAAATTATGAAGATCCGTTTTTCAAGAAATTACATACAAGAAAAATGTTAATTTTCTTCCTCAACTTTCAATCTTTAGAAACGATGCTATTTCTGAACTCATGTTGAAGTTAGGAATACACCCCCGACTTTCTAATGTCTTTAAAAACACCCTTACATTATTTATCTTTTCTAAAATTATCTCTTTATCAGAATTAATCTGTTAAGCACGTGTACTTTTATTGTGCTTTACAGTTTTTTGTTGGTTTTTTAATAATTATTTAAAAAAATAAATACAGGGTGTCCGGAAATTAGGAGCAAAAAACTCGGGGAGTGATTCTACTCGAAAAGTTAATGTGACAAGTTCCTATAACATTTTTCCGAAAGCTCATTAATATTGGGGTTACAAGACAAGGCCTCCAAGTTTTTTTTAAATCAATTTTTTCCGATAACTTTTTTCTAAATTTTGATGATGCCCGATTGAAGATCATCGAAAAATCTTCAAAAAAGATCCTCTTGTTGAATATCGATAAAACGAGTAGTTTTCGAGAAAAACGCACTTCTGTTTAATGCTTGCTTTGTAAATCTTGAAAATGAGCTCTAGTTAGTTGGTATTCATTTAAGCGTTTTTCTCGAAAACGACTCGTTTTATCGTGATGCAGCAAGGGGATCTTTTTTGAAGATTTTTCGATGTTCTTCAATCGAGCGTCATCAAAATTTAGAAAAAGTGCCTAATAAAAAAGTTCTGGGTCTTTATCCAAAAGTCAACGTCAGTTTCGACTCTTTGACATGGGGGATTTACCTTAATTTTGGTGCAAGAATACAAATGAATATTAGTGTTAAGGGTGCCAAATTTGAAAGGAATCGGTACACTAGAAAAAAAGTTATTGGAAAAATTTGATTTAAAAAACCAAACTTTAATGCCCTGTAACCCCAAGTTTAATGAGCTTTCGGAAAAATGTTATAGGAACTTGTCATATTAATTTTTTAAGTAGAATCACCCCTCGAGTTTTTTGCTCCTAATTTCCGGACACCCTGTATATATATATATATATAAGCTTAAGCACTGCACTGTAGATATGGATTGTTTGAATTTGTAATCTTTTGTGTACATTAAAATAATATTACCCAATCTAAGTTGTAAATAATATATTTATGATAAATGATAATAGTGCTTACTATATGATTATTATGTTTACGAAAAGTATTATTTATAAATATAATTCTGTGAATCCCCCATTTTTCTAAGATAATTCTAAAAAATAACATAATAAACTATTAATTGTACTGTCCTAAATAGTCACGATTCAAACTCGTGTTGAAAACAACGTAAAAAATTAAATGTTGAATACTTAATGGGGATATCACGGTTATAATAAACTTTTATGTGAACATATTTTTTGTGTAAAGTAGCATCTCATCGAGGTAATAATTTCTAAATTTCCACGATTTCTTCCACTTATTTCAAGATACTATAATGTGAAATCACGCAACTTTGAATATATGTATAAAGTTTCCCAGTAAACTGATATAAATGCAGTTTTGCAGAAAAACTAATTATTCATAACCACACATTTAGCAGTAAACAAATGGTAACAATCCAAACGAAAACATACAAAAACAGGAAACCGACATGACGTAAAAATTAAATTATTATCAAAACTGTCCGCTTCATGTTGCATTCTTTCCGCAGCTATTCTATTATAATTTTTTCCAAGATAATTACTCCTAAGTTACATCGTTTAATAAAGGAGGAAGAACTTGATGATGACACGATGACACAAACAAAGAAGCAATTACAGAGTAACCGTTGGTTTTCTTTACGACAATAATGTAGTATTTCGTTTCAATTAGGATACATAATAATGCAATCCGTAATAGTACCCGCATATACACACATTATAAGCATGTGAATGCAATAAATAGAAAGTAGTTCAAATTTAAACATAATAAATGTACAGTCGACAGGAAAAGTAATGATGACGGGGGATTAATAAGTGTTTGGAAATCCCAATTATTGATAAGTAGGTATATAATGTTGTGCTGATTATCAACAAAGATGTCAATATTTGAAGAATATGTAATCATGACGTAGGTAGGTATACCATAATCAACAACAAACATTTACAAGTGGCACAATTTGTAGCTTACTTAAGTCGCAATTTATGTAAAAAGTACCTTAGCGAAGAAATTTTGATCTTACATCAACTGGAAATAACTGATAAAACTTTTGAAAAACAATATATAAATATGTTATTGTTACTTTTGTTGTTAACATGTCCATAAAATTATTATTCTCTTGCCATTATTATGACTTTCTTTCTTCTAAAACTTCGACAGTTAACTCTTTTCCTTGAATATATTGTCCACAAAAAATTAACAATATTTATTTTCCTCGGGATTATTTTATATTATAAATGACATAACATTATCTTCGCAAATTAAATCCTTGTTCCTGTGATGGGATGCTATTGAAGAATCGTGGTTACATTGTGGTGTTTGATATCTGCATCCTATGTATCATTGTAAAATGTGATATAACTTGTTTTCCTCTCTTTCGCGAGAATGCAACATTAATAAGCAATAACATCTACATTCCTATTAATATAGTTGCAATAGTAATCAACGGTACGAAGGGAATTCTCGGGATCTTGATCTTTATACATACACTGTGTCCCAAATTGGTGGCTCCACTATGGGTAACTTCTTTATTATTGGAGATACAAAGACGGTTAAATTAGGAAAGTTTTTAAGAATTTCAAGGCCATTCCAGATTAGCTAACAGATCTTGAATATCTCTTTTAGTTTTTGATATATTCGGGAAAAACCAAAATGTTGCATTTTCTTTAATGGTCAATATTTTTGTTATTATCCATTTTGTGCTGTTAAGACTTTGACATTCTTTATGCACTTTTTTAAGATACTTCTAACGGTGTTGTCAGTTTTTTTCCAACTCTTTTGTTTTTTGAGATACGGTTACTAACTTTTGTTTTTCTTATGGATGTCAATGGTTTTTTTGGCACTGTCAAATAGCATTTTTTATTACCTTTCCGACGATGTATCACAACATGACGAAAAATTCCAATTTTCACGAGAAAAATCGGAAAATTGTATTTTTCAATAAAAAAAAACAAAAGAAATCCCAGCAATAAATAAAAATCAATCCATCTATCGCTGCATGATGAGTGTATGATATCTCTCTTCATTATTTATATCATAACGATTGTCCCTCTTTTGTTCAAATGGCCCAAAATTAATCAAATTCGTGGCAAGTTTTCTGAAATAAGTGTCGTGGGGTTGTTGTCGTTCAGCGTCAGTGTTAACATTTCAATTTTCCCGTATGTAAATCACGAGCATACAAATACGCTCATCATGCTCATGCAGCGATAGAGGGATTGATTTTTATTCATTGTAGAATGTCAATTTTCTGATTTTTCTTGTGAAAATAGGAATTTTTCGTCATGTTGTGATACATCGTTGGAAGGTAATAAAAAATGCTACTTGTCAATGCCTAAAAAACAATTGCCGTCCATAAGAAAAACAAAAGTTAGTAATCGTATCTCAAAAAACAAAAGAGTTGGGAAAAACTGTCAACACCGTTAGAAGTATCTTAAAAAGTGCATGAAGAATGTCAAAGTCTTAACAGCACAAAATGGATAATAAAAAAAATATTGACCATTAAAGAAAATGCAACATTTTGGTTTTTCCCGAATATCTGAAAAACTAAAAGAGATATTCAAAATCTGTTGGCTAATCTGAAATGGCCATAAAATTCTTTAAAACTTTCCTAATTTAACCGTCTTTGTATCTCCAATAATACCGAAGTTACCCATAGTGGAGTCACCAATTTGGGACACAGTGTATATCTACATATTTTTATTATGTTATAGCACAGAATCTGTGGTTATAGCTCGGTTATAGGTTAGGTTAGATGAAAAGAGTATTGACGTTAGGATTTTATAAATTTCGTTTTTATAGAAAAATTCTAATATATAATTGTTTATAATTTTCTATAATAAGCACCATCGAGAGCACCATTTTTAGCATTAGTTACTCGATTAGTTATGAAGGAAAAATTTTGGTCACAAAATCACTTTTTTAGATGGACTAAAAAAATTATCTTCTACCAGATTCACATTTTTTCACAATGAAGACAACTTTCAGTCTGACAAAATTATCCTTCACAAAAAAAAGCTCCGAGATATTTTTGAATATTTTAAAACGATCACCCAACAAATGAAATTGCAACCCCCAAAAAATCTGAACTTCTTCTCACATACAATGTGAACTTTTAGCTAAGTAACAATCTGACATTTTATTGATGTTTTAGAAGATTTTAACGACAAACATCTAAATAATCTAATCCAAATTTTGTTTTTATTTTAACCATACCAAAAATTCTAAAATAATTTCAGCAACATTTATGGTATTTTACTTCGTAAAGACAACTTTTAGGTTTACAAATCTGTAGGTATTATAAGAAATAATCCCAATGTTAGTGTCATTTTAAAAATTTAAAAGATGGCCACATGAAAAATCGCAACTAAATTTTGTTTTTTTTCTACAAGGCTCAAAAAGTCCTAAACTGTATTCCGTAATGTTCACAATTTTCTTATAATAAAAGCAACTGTAGGCTTTAAAAACTGTAGGTAAAATTCGACATTCTAATCTTTACAATAATTATTAGCCAGCAATCTTAATAATTGAGCTAAACTTTAGTTTCTTCTTCAAGTAGAGAATTATAACACCCTCAGGTTTTGCCATTTTTTCTATAAAGCCTTGCAAAACTGGATTTTAAATAAAAATCAAAAAATCTACTGAGATATTCAATGAATTTTTTAGTGAACCACGTAGAAAATTTCCAACCATTTTAATTCGACTTTTATGCAGTTTTTTTTGGAAAATGTCGGAAATTGTTTAAACAACAATTTTTCTATTTTATTGATAGGTGGCGTACATTTTAAAACTAAACTTCAATATGTATTAGATAATGCATTGTTTATTGTGCGAGTTTAGTCTGGATTTTATTTATCTTTTAGTTTATACACTTGTCTGCGATACCTTTATAATTTAATATTGTGATAATATGCACTCTGAAACAAAGAATACAACACAAAACATCTACTATTTGTAAACTAAATATTTGAGTGAATTGCATTTAAGCAGGGTAAGTTTCAGCATTGCAGGTATATATTTTTTATTCAATCACTTTCAATGTAAAAATTCAAATTTAAAAAACAAGGAAAAAATACGGGGATGTATTATAGAAAGAATTATCTACATTATACTTATACATCACATAAATAAGATGTTCTAGTTGTAGGTACTTTTGGCGTAAATATAAAAACAAATTCAGTTTTACAATACATCATGATGGACGTATAAAAATAAATCAAATCCTTTTTGTTTTGGGCAGGCTCAACCAACCTATTCAAAAGTTAAAGTTGAATGAATTGTCTATAGAACGTCATTATTAGAAAGAAATATAAATTTTGTAATTTTAGGGTTTTAATAAACGAAGGAGGTTAAATGTTATTTAAAATATTATATAATTGTTTATATCAATATGTTTTTGTAGTCTTGATGTCTACAGAACAATAATTTTTTAAATCAAAATCTGGATAATCTTATCTGAGATATGCGAATCTAAAATTTAGTTTTCAAATTTTGCGATAAGTGTTGTTTATGTACTCGGAAAGTAAAGGTTTTCCTTGGTTTATTTATTCATATGGGTTATTTTTATAGTCAATAAACAGTGATCTAATTCCTGGAAAATCCTAATATTACCGGAAATTTCATATAAAATTTCAGTTTGTTATTATTTATAGCTTATTTAGTCGTTTAGATAATTCGTGGAATTCTATTCTTACTTTAATTATCTGTATTTCATTCTGTTATAAATTTCCGTTCATCATTGTGAGTATTAAAAATAAAAAGCAAAACATCGTAAGGAATTAAATAAGATATAAATAGATTATATCGCAAAATTAATTAATTCCTGTCATCTTAAAACTAAAAATAAGCAGAAGTGTAGTAAAAAGTGAACGATAGTTTAGAAACGCTTAGTATAAATTGCTTTAAGATACAGGTTAGGTTAGAAGCTGCACCATAGAACCTTAGTTTTTATATCTTTTTGTGCGCTCAAAAGATATAAACTTTTTGAGAAATAGTAAATTTTAACTGTTAGCATTAATCAAAGGGGACAAATGGAGAATAAAATAAAATTTTGACCTTTTACGCTGTTTTCTTACGTAGAGGACCTCACAGAATCATCATGGAACCTACCTGTGTAATAACAACGAAATTATTAAAATGTGAAAAATCCTAATTTACTAAATTTATCTCATACTTTTATCTAGAAGCCCTTTGCTTTATTCTGCTCATGCACTGCACAAAACTATTTTATTATTTAAAACTATCATTATTATTATTATACACTTCCAACACTTCACAAGATAATTCACTGAAAATAAAGTTTATTTAATTATTTTACGTTTGTTTATTTGTAATGAATTGATGAGAATAAGCAATAAAGTTTACATGGCGAAGGGACGCGTGGAACTAAAAATACGACACAATAAGCAGATTTTTGCTGGTGTTTCAAAAAAAAAATTCGGTGCTCTTCATTGGAATGATCTTTTTTGTTGCTGTTTTGGAAATAGATTAGATACAAAATGTATTTATTTTCCTTAAAACTTTTTAGGAAAAACGAAAATTATACACAACACGATTTGTACTACATGAACATTAGTATTAGGATAAATTTACAGGATTTCATTCTTATTTTTTGAATGATTTTTAATATCTAGTTATATTTAAATTATAATTTAATTAATTTAATATTCTAGGTTTGTTTATAATAAAGCTTCAAATAATAAGCAGTGTTTAAGTGCTACCCCCATCTTTTAATAAGATGATCCTAGTCCAGTTATTAGGGAAAAAGTTATTGGACTCAGACTACAAAACTCCTGGGAACCTATTTTTTCCATATTATGAAGTATTGTAAAGTTAACAACAATCCTAGTTTTCGATCTTGGGGGCGCTGTTGTTTCGCAGTCATCTTGAAATTTTTAATTTTCTTAACTTCAAAAAGTAGCTTCCCGGAAATTTTTCAGTCTGAAAATCACGAGGAAAATCATTATTCTAAATAACCTATTTTATACTCCTACAATTATTATTGATTGAATCGAGGATTGAATTAATATAATGCAGGTGAAAGTTCGTGGACATTAAAAGTACACAAAGTTTTGCTAGATTCTCAAATATCCTTCCTAATAACAAGATAACCCAATCATAATCTAAAAATTTTATATGTATAAGGTGATAACTGAAGTGCAATTTCTTTTCCGCTTCGCTGATTGAATTGTGTTACCATTACATAATGCAAGAAGTTAGCATACGTAATAAGGTAAGCAATAAAACATACTTACTGCAATAGAAAATAACTTTTACTTAAACTATACACAACTGAAAATTGCTGAGGTGGATAACTATTATTTTTGGAATTGGTTAATGTTTTACATTTGTAAATACGTTTTGTAATCACTAATAACATTAATCAGTCATTAAGTACTTCTTGTATTTTAACTGTTTAAATTCTACAGTTCGTTAGACGGTCTATAAGAACTATATCTTGCTCCTCTCTAACTACTTATCTAATAATATTTGAAGGCGGATGTTCCTTATATCTTATATCATTACCACAATCTAGGTTAGAAGTTGGTCTGAGGCTAAAACGAAACTAGCTATACAACTTATTTCATAACAAAGTGTATGTTTTTACAAACGTAATCTTAGTCCGCTGTGTATTTAATAGAAAATTAGTTAAGAAATCCTAATAACAATTAATTAAAGCAAGTCAAAAATTTTACAGTGCGTTTTTTGGATACTTTTACTTTAAGAGTAATCTAGGGACTGGTTTTTCAATCGATGGTATAACATCAAGTTAATTATGTTGGTTACCATTTGGTATCTAAGGAAATTTACTTATAGTTAAGGATAACCATCGACTGAAAAACTTTAAAAAGGACAAATGGGTAATACGAAAGGCAAAGTACGAAAAGTACACAACACAATAACAACTTACTGGTTGACCTTTTTTTTTTATGGAATTCCACTAATTCCAATTCTTTGACTTCGGGGATAAGATAAGACCACCAGAATATCTTAGTTATTTTGTATTGTCATTGAAAATGCACTAAACAAATAGAGTGCAATATACCAAGAAAATTTCCCTATTACGAGTATTACAAAATTATTACCGGTTTGTAATTGTAAACCTCTAACCATGAAAATACAAGTTTTACAGTCACACTTCATTTGCTCTAAAAGTATTTAATTCCTTATAAGTAATAACAGGTGATTAGTTTCATTTGACGTAATACACAAATTTCAGCTATTTGACTACAAAAATTGAGTTTACAGAGTGTACGTAAGCTTTATTATTGGCACGGTTTAACTACTTACCTCAAAATAAATTAGTTGTTTATCTTAAAATCTACACATAAAAACTGTTATGTAAATATCTAATTCAGCTTTTACAAGTTCACAAACTCAACAAGAATGAATAAAAATTTACTTAATTATTGTATTGTAAAGGAAATCGTCCTTTAGTAAATTACATGGTTACAGTTTTAATTATTAAAATTCATATTAAAAGATGTAGATACGGTTTTAAATTATCTTACAGTTGTGACAACCTTGAGAATTGCAAAAATAAATTATTTCATTTTGTATCAAATCGATTACTGCATCGTGATGTTTTGAATAATAAATATTTAGTTTAAATTGCATAGCAAGGCAATACAAAAATAAATATTTTCAGTCTGTTTTTTTATCTAAACAGTCTCTAATCGGTTTCAGATAAATCCGCCTATTGACACAAACTCAATTCGAAGAAATAGTTTTATAAAACATAATTATCAGAAGCAACTGCTTTGTTGGGTTGAACTTGAACCTTTGACACTGCATAGTGCATTGTAAGTTCTTCCATTTTGGATGCACAATAGATCCTGAATGTTCTGTGTTCTGTGTAGTATATTTATATCCGTATGCATCAAAAGGTGCTTGTAAGTCTGCATTACACATAGCATAGAGGAATAATAAAATTGTGTAAATGACTCAAGGTATTTCAAGGTAACATTTTAATTACCGGAAGGCAAAAAGACAAATAAGTTTATAGTTTATAGTATAAGTACTTACGTAAATACTATTTTCCTGAAAGGACTCATACCTTCCATTCTTATATTATTAAATGTACTTTAGTCCAAAAGTACTCACCTTAAAGGGCTACAGGGTGTACATTTTATTTTATAACCAAGAATCGATTACATAATTGTGTAAATGAAGCAATTCTAATAACGTTCAAATAAATTGAATTGATTGATTTTTATAATCGATACTAGAAACTGTAATGGCAGTTAGACAGCATTATTTAATTTCTATGGCAAATAAAAGATGATGCGATTCTAAGAAAAATATGTTAAATAAACTTGAGTCCGATTCATCTTAATTAAATTAAATAAAGTAAACATACCTTTAAATATTTAACAAATTTTAGTATACGAGGAAGGGGTGAAAATCTAAAATTTACTCAAGAATAAAGTACCCTTATTTTGCACCGTAGAAAAAAAATATTAAAAAAAGTTGTTTGTATTTAAAAGTTATCTCCCGAATATCAAATTTGAACTCTGACTCTGTAGACAAAAAATAAACATCTTTCCTTTTTTTCGGCGCGCCCCGTAGAACAAATCGCTAGAAGCTATGCAGCGCATAAATTCAGTTTTTTAACAGTTCTTGGTTTAATACTTACATAATTTACTTAAATTGGCTTAAATGCGCGAAAACGGGTCATTTAATAAAATAATAATAATTTCATCAGGAAACTGAAATTGACTTACCGGTAGGTACAGATAAAAGTAATTCCTGAACCAATAGAATAAAGTTTTTTAAAAAAGTAAAAATGGCAATAACTTGCTAAAGATATCAAGTAAACCCGCATTTGTTTTACATTAAGTTGTTTTACTTATCCATAAAATAAAATACGGTGTGCACCAAAAATATGAGATTATTTTTGGCATTATTTTATTAACCGCCCCGTTTTCGCGCATTTAAACCAATTTAAGTAAATTATGTGTTTAATTGCCCAAGAACAGTAAAAAAACTGAATTTATATGCTGCATAGCTTCTAGCGATTCGTTATACGGGGGTGGGTCCCAAAAAAGGAAAAATGGTTTTTCTTTGTCTACAGAGCCCAAATTTGGTATTCGGGGATAACTTTTAAATAAAAACAACTTTTTCTAATAACACTTTTTTCTACGGTGCAAAATAAGGGTACTTTATTTTTGAGTAAATTTGAAATTTTCACCCCTGCAATTTTTACTGGTTTTGCTTATGCTCTTTTTTGTTTAAGGACATGCAGAACCTCTCCACAGTAAAATAAATTTGGTAATTCTAAAGATAAAAAAAATTCCTATTTGGTGCACACTTTCTGCCGGTCACTGTATAGTACAAATTAAAAGAAAAATAAAAAATAATCTATAGAAAGTATAGCAAAGCAGGCAGTTATGGTTTAGTGTAATCATATATCGCCATTTTATGAATTTAGTCGTAAATTACTTAAGTGCTGAACTTCAATAGTAAAGTGCTTTATACTGGATATAACGGAAAGTCCTCAAGAAAGCCAAGCAACTCGTCAAGCAAATTCATTTTTATAATAATATTGTTTCAGATAAATGATTTATAGTTTCACTTACAGTTGTTCAAATTAATTAAAAGTCATCTGTACGATAGAAAATCATTGTGCAGGTGTTACTCTAAAAAAAATAGAAAGAATTACCTTACAGGGAATAGTAACAATATCCCTACAAGTAAAATTTGTTTTAAGAAATACGTCTGTAAACTATGAACTTTGGAACGAATTGGAGACAAATCAAAAGACTAATTTATTCTTTAATCAGAGATTAAATGAAGCAGTTTGTCTTTTTCCGAGATTTATCGAAAATAAATTGACGGCAGTTGAAAAGGAATTTTGGTGGATATTAAATGAGCGACAGTATAAATTCCTGCAGTAAAATATCATGTAGAGTAAAGATTTCCTAGTTTTTATTTGCTTGCAGTGGTGTCTCTACGCTGCTCTAGAAGGAATTTCTTTTCTTCTGTTTAATTTTTCCTATAAGCACTCTGTCACATTTTGCCAGTCAATTTACTTACATTACTCGTTATAAATTACTAAATTAGTACCTGTTAGTTTGTTTAAGATTGACCAACGGAAAGCTCAGGCTTCACATCTATAGATATTTTAAATGTTACTCATTTGCATTTTGGAATCTAAAGGAAATGTGTTATCAGGTAAATAAATACATATAAAGCTTCTGTAAACCCAAAATAATTTTTTCGTTGGCTCACCCATCAATTTTGCATGTCTAATTACTTGAAAACTTTGTGTAATTACTCGGTTTAAAGTCGATTTAAAGCTGGAGGTGGTTTCTCATTAGGTCACTCTTTTTGTGTTTCCAGTACTTACTAGTTTTGAAAAATAATAAAACGTTATTTCGAATTTGTGTCTCCATAATGCTCCTACATTTTTCAAAAAAGAAATTCCTGAAAGCCAATATAAAATTCTGAAACTGTCATAAAATATACAAAAGGTAGCGTTGTTCCGTATCTCTTGAATATACAATTTTCCATAAAATCCACTAATTCAAACACATTTTTAGCGATTCTGAAACTAAATTTCTAACAAAAATAATGCTTTTTGACATGGAACATGGACTTCTTTTAAACTTTTAGTTTAGGCACTCATTTCCAAGAATTTTTATGCTCTAAATTTTTTTCTAGCTACTTCTTGATTGGTCAGGTATATTTTCGTTTCTATAGCAAAAACGTGACTGTTTACATTTTTTGACTATAATAATTTTTAGGAAGCACTATTTGAACCATTTTTTATAAAAAATTTCTTATTTTGTCGTCAAGAATGTTATTAATGCGTTATTAAAACACCTTGTATATTAAGTACGGCTAATTTAGAACAACACATATTTTTCAATTTTAATTTTCAATATTTTTTGACAGCAGATGGAATTTATTCACAAACTGATGCTTCAACTTTTACTAACAATAAGTTAAATCTACAAATTTTAGTGCTTTATTAGATTAACTTTATAATCGTCTATTGAAAATAAATCAAACTGCTAAAACAATGACTATAACAAGTTTAAATATATTTGCATTGTAGATGCGCTATATGGCAAAATGAAGGAAACGAGGTTAAAAAGTACTTACAAAACCATCAGGTGACACTTTGTTAATGTACAATTGGAAATAGAGTCGCCACAATGTATCTTAAGTAAAGCTAGATACATATTAGTTTTAAATAAATATTGGAACTTATAATTCATTACAATAAAAAATTTTGTTTTTAGTGCACTTATTTATATTTTTGCTTTAATAGTAGGTACCTACATATACAAATAAGTATGCAAAAATACAATAATTTTTGTTTTTCAAGGTTCATGACGATGTGTAGTAACTCAGTATCAAATTTTTTATTTTAAAACTTGTACATCCAGTTATTTTGATGACTAAGATTATTTTATAAATTCATAACGAACTAGCACCTTGAAATTTAGGTATAAAAATATTATGAGAAACAAGCAGGAATTTATATAGGTACGTATTTTCTCACTTGGATTATCATGATTTTTAAGAAAATGTACCTAACTTAACAATTGCTTCAATATAATAAAATTAAAAAAAATTGTACTTCCTTTTAAATTTTTGGTTGATTTTTAGATATATTGTTGTAAAATTGGATTGTTGAATTATCCTAAAATATTTTAACATTTCAAGTTACAAGGCAACTGATAGTTAAGTCATTTTTTTTAGGTAACTTCTAATAATCTATAGACTAATTAATAATATTGTCTAATATTCAATTTGATTCCTGAAATTTACTAATTAGTTACGACTTTACAAGTTAAATTTGGATATCTAATTGCTGTCTCCAATGGAAAAATAATAAACTTCATTGCTACAATAGAATTGTTGAAATTAAGATGCAAACTCTTTTGTCTACAGACTACACAATAATTTTCAAGCCACTCCTACCCATCCCACATTTGAATAATGTCTCATCAGTTTTCATAAGTTTGAACTGCATTATCATCAGTCTTCTTTGCTTTTGTTAAATGAGTTATTGTACCGGCCTTGATTTTATTTATAAAATGCCATCGCGATTTATATTTAAATTTACAGCACTTTTAGTTCATTAGGTTCGTTAAGACATTAAATATTATATTATCAACTTTGAAATTCAATATCTATGTATAGTTCAGTTATCGAAATGTATAATTGTTTTACATGAACCGTAAACACGGAATATCTTATTCCGTGTTGTAAACTTCATCGCCTTTTATATGATAATATTAATTACTTAAACAATAATTTGTTTTGCAAATATTACTATACCTGTGTTATTTTCAATAGACATGTGCGTCACACTATCTCTGTCTCTACCTATCGTTCGCCATTCTTGATGTGCATGTCAACATAAATAATTGTATCACGTGATAAAAAGTTGCACGAAATCTTATATGAACACTAACTTAACATAAACTATGTCTATGTTAAAATAGCATGAATATTTTAATAAGTAGGGTGAGATAGATTTTTTAATTTTCAACACTCTCTATATCACGAACCAAGCATTCTACATTCCATGTTTATAGGGATTTTTCTTCTTACAAAAACGGTATTCTATCAAATGTTAAGTCCTGCTACAAAAAACTGTCTCAACCTGCATCTTTATAGATACTTAAGTAAGTCAGAAAATATAAATTTTTTTTAACATAATTTACAAGAATGTAGGTAATTTAAATTCAATTTTTGTATCTATAGCATGGAATTTCTTTAGTAGATAGGTCCTTAATTGTGAATAAATCTTTTTTCAATTATTTTTTATGGAATGGAATGTGTTAAACAATTTTAATGGTGTTTTAGTCATCTTAAATATCTTTCACACAAACCTAACAAACATAAAATTATTCTTTACATTTTAATTAAAAATAAGTTTTAGAGTTTTATTAAAAAATTTATTTAGCATCGTGTTTTCATCATATCTAATAAACTTTCAAAATTCTACATTTCATAAAATTAAAACTAATCAAAGTGCCTCTTGTATTATAAAAATTAACTTTTCATTCTTTTAGTTAATGTTTTGGTATATAGAAATGTTTTTTTCTTACTACCAGAGGACTCAAATTCTAGGTAAAAACTATGCGGATTGCTAAAAATAACATAGTAGTAAGTAGGGATAATGTTAATGACAGCTACCTAATTATCTATACAATTTAATGTAATGGTACCTCATATCACACGAACCATGAAATGTTGCGCATTTTTTCCATATTTTGTCATTATTTAGTTTATTTATTTATTTACCAATCTCGGAGTATCAAAATATTATGTAATGCCCTTCTATACAAGTTGTATGCATTTGCAATCTGATAAAAAAATTGTTTTCTCATACAAATTATCAAACAGTCACCTATCATTGATAATATTGTACAATATACATATTTCGTAAACCACTGTTTATACATATTGGGAAATCCACACCAGCCGACTGCTAAAACAAGGACAGAGAGCAGAGTCCATCTCATACGCAGTAGTTGGGCTAGTTGGCATTTCCTACTCTGTATATTTTATAAAATGCCACATAAATGGATTCATATTTCCAAAAATTCATTCAAATTTGGCTCAGTTACCACTAAATAAATTATTTTAGTAAAATCGATAAATTTCTCAAACATATCCCAATTTTTTTACACATCAGGGAGTTTTACAGGATTTCTGGGAGTGTCAAAGGAATTTCAAAGAGTTGTTGGAAATTTTTAACTGACGCTTTTCAGAAGTTTTGGGTCATTTGCACAAGTTCGTGAAAACACAAAATGATTCACTGCATAGGAATATAAATAACCGTGTTTCACGAACTTATATGACCTACCTAGAAATTAAAAGTGTCGCTCAAAAACACACTAACTTGTTTTTGGTTAATTTAATTCATGATAAAAGTTTAACTTTCATTTTCAATTTAATACCTCGAACATCTTTTTCCATAGATAGTTACATTTATCTTAAGTTAATATTTTTCGTTGCCATTGTATTAAAAATGATATCATACAAAGTTATCTTAGGTATCATATAAATAGTATATCCGTATTGAAAAAAAGTGACATTTGAACGAATGAAATTTTTTTTAGAACGCACTTTAAGAACAATGTAGTATGATTACAAGTAAAGAATTATTCTTCGTTTTTTGATATAAGTATAACAATAAATAATGAAAAAGTGTATCATAATGCTTTTCTACCTTTCTTCTCATTGTTAGTATTCTATGGAGGATTTCAAAGTGACGTCATTCCTACACATCATAATGTAATTAGAAGAAAAGACATTTAATAACTGAATATTCTCCTACTTTGTCGGTGTTGTAAAAAGTTGTATATTTTATATTTCATTCAAAAAAAAATATGAAAAATTAATAGGAGTAATTTAATAAGGAACACAATTTGCACAAGTTTAACGGTCAGTCAGTGAAACTGAATTTGTTGTGACGTACTTGGAAGTGCCTAATTGGAAGTGACTATGAAATTAGAGTTATTATAGTACAGTCACATTGTGCCTTGTATTATTAATATCGTATAAAAAGAAAACAATTAAAGTACAAATGAAATACACTTAATAAGCAATATTTTATAAGTAATTAATCTTGTTGCATAGACAGGAGTAGGAGGAAGTTCTTCTGAATTAAGAATAATAATTTCTTAAAACAATCTCCTCAATGTTGGACCACAAGACAGGGTTACATCCTACTCAAAAAATATAATGCTTGGCAACAGGTTGAGGTAAATGTGTTTGTCGGTCAGTGCAAAATAATCAAAATATCACAGAACTGGTTTTCATCACGTACTGCCTTAACATATTTTAGTGTATTACGTCTACCTTTTAATTATTCGTGATATTTTTTATACTGCTACAAACAGATTATTCTATTACAGTAATTGCAAATACATGTTTAGTAGTATTTACAATTATTCTCCACTTTTTGTGCACACGATTCATTATCACACGTAAATGTTAATTATTGTTCATGCTTATGCAGAAGTTAACGTTTACACAGTAGGTAAAATTTTTTCTTGGTGCAAATTTAAATGTGTAAGCAATTTACATTTTTGGTGTCTATGCAATATTTCGTAAACAAATTAATATTGAAAACTAAGCAGTTGGAATAACTAGAATTGACTAGAAACCGAAATCTGCGTCACCAATAATTGCAAATTATTGTTATCAGAACTTTTCCGTAGAATTTCAACATAACGTATGAATATATAGTCATAACTGTAAATTTTTATGGGGTCGTAAAAGTAATAACAAATCAAATATTTACAGTTTAATTTCATCAGTCGTTTGATTTTTATTATAATATCCACAAAACACATTTTACAAAATCCGGAAATCTAATTTAACTACACCCACTGAATGAAATTGTATTTATGTAATCTAATTAAATATTCTCTTTGTTTCAGATGGACCAATGTGCTTCCATCTACAATGTTCAATGTGTAAAACTACAAGTATTTTCATGATCCTTGCTCACTATACAAGTATTAGTTGCCAATAAAGATGATATCCTATTTAGCATTTTTTTTCACATGTCTTGCTACAGCCTTATCGGTTCTTGAGGGTCCAAATATTTGCACACGACGAGAAAAGTGAGTATAATAAATTGCAGTGGATTTGGTCGTATAAAGCGAGGTCAAGTTATGCAAATGGAAAACAAAAACAATTATTTTATGTTCCTTTTTCTCCGAAATACTTGCAGCAGTTCGTAACCGTACGCGAAGGTCACTCAGCTGAATGTTATGATGTCTTCTTATGGGTTTGCGGAAATATGAGTATTTTAATTAAAACTGTCTAAATTATAGAAAATTGACAGATTTTCTTTAAGTTTGAGAGACAGGTTAGTTCTACTAGATACTGAAAATCCGTTGAAATTTCCTGTTTGTATCCACTTTGATAGCTGAAGAAAAAGTGGCTACTTTTAGATTTTGCATCTTTAAATCGTCCTAAAACATAAAAATATTGACAGATTTCCATGTGGTTGCTTTGCCACAAAAAACAAGTTAGTTCTACTAGATAATTTAAACAGATTTAAAATCCATCGAAAATCTCGATTTTATAACCTACTCTAGTCTAGACTATAGACTCAGTGAAAAAATTTTAGAATGTTTTATTTTTGCCTTTTAATCAGTCCTAAAACCTCGAAAAAATGTCAGATTTCTTTGAATTTTACTATGTTATAAAGAAACAAGTTATTTCTTTTAGAAAATTCAAAGAGAATGGAAATTCCTCAAAAATTTTCGATTTTATTGCCGTCTATAGGCTCCTCAAAGGTTGTCCAATTTTGTTCACTATGTCCAAGAGTCATAAAACACAAAAAAATTGAGAGATGTCCTTGTGGATTAGGTACCTTGTTATAAAAAGACAAATTAGTTCTAATGGTTCTACTAAAAAATTTAAACAAATTGAAAATCCGTCGAAAATTCCTCTCAGAGAAAAAAAGTGGTCCTAAAACTTTAAAAAATTGACAGAATTCTTTGAGGTTTGCTTTTTTATAAAGAAATTAGTTAATTTTCCTAGAAAATTCACACAGATTGAAAATCCGTATTAAATTTCTGCTTTTTGTGGGCTCAATGTTTGTCCAATTTTGAGAATATGTCTGTGAAAATGTCATTAAACATAAAAAAGTTGAAGGATTTTCTGGTGGTTTAGATACCTTATTACAAAAAGAAAAGTTATTTCTACTAGAAAATTCAACAGAATGAAAATCCGAATTTTAATGCCTACTATAATCTTCTTTCAAAGTTTGTCCTATTTTTAGACTTTGTCTTTAAAAACTGTTATAAAACAGAAAAGCTGAGAGATTGTCTTGCTTTTAGTATTGTTAGAACGAGACAAGTCAAAAATTTAATATTTTATTGCCTACTGTAGGTTCACATAATAAAATTGTTAAATTTTAGATTTTAGTGTCCGAAAATTATAATAAAAAATCGCTATTTCGGTATTTGGATTAAAGATAAATAATATAAATTTTATGATATATCAAAAAATAAAAAAAATTAATTCTTAGTGTTTTCCTATACCTATACCAAATTATTTCTGCAAATTCATAAAATTAGTTAATTAGAAGAGGCACTACGGTATAACCTGAGAAAAAGGAACATGAAAGTTAAAAATACAAGATATGATAAATAATAATAAACAGTAACTAAAAGTACTTATTCCCTGAAATGTAATTTACCCTTTCCCTTTAGGTACACGGTAACTGTAAGAGTATCAGAAGAACAACCATATCAAGTTCGGGACTACGTATGGTGTCTAAACTTTCCACCAAGGTGTTCAAAGTACAAAATTAAATTTAAGACAGTATACAAAACCCAAAACCTAGAAAAAACCAAGCCAATCGAAGACTGCTGCAAAGGCTACACAAAAAACTCATCAGAAGATCGATGTATTCCAATTTGTTCCACGGATTGTGTACATGGAACTTGCTCAGCACCAGACACATGTCTATGTGAATCGGGATATGGAGGACCATACTGTGATATTTGTAAGTGGATAAAAAATCAGTTGTTATCTAAACGTTAAAAAATTATTTTTTAGCGTGCCCAAAGGGTCTTTGGGGCAAAGCGTGCCAAAATCATTGCAGATGCGAGAACAATTCAACTTGTGATCCTTACGATGGCCAGTGTAAATGTTCTAGGGGTTGGACAGGGAAATATTGTGAAGAGAAATGTTCTGCTGGAACTTATGGTTTAAACTGTACCGAAACATGTAAATGCGAAAATGGTGATTGTGATCACGTTTCTGGTGAATGCATTTGCCATCCTGGGTATATGGGACCATTGTAAGTGGAGTTTAGTTTATATTTCAATAGTCTCAAATGACAAAATGGTTTGTCTAAAGGAATAGGTGATTATCGTTCGTTTATATTAAGGTTAAGGAAAGTAAAAAATATATACGGGTGAATCTAGTAATTTTTATGTAGCTTTTGTACATTGTTTTTTTTTGCACATGACGATACACAACTTACAATTTAGATACCTACCAGTTTAGCACGTTTGACCTTATAACAGTCTATCATCCCAAATGACTTAAATGGATGGTTAAAAGCTCATAAACTATACCGCAAAGAGGTTAATAAACCGCCTTGTATTTTCATTACCTACGATTATTTTAAGTTAAAAATAGACCCATAAACTTTCCAAGTAATTTAAATTTTGTTATTTTGCTGTAGTTATAAATAACGTTTTAAATCGAGCTTTCGTTAATTAAATCCAAACATGGCAATTAAAATAACGATTTTTCTAATTTGCAAGGTGTGACCGTCCCTGTCCCTTTGGAAAACACGGCCGCGAATGCAAATCCGACTGTCGTTGCCAAAACGGCGGCACCTGCGATCCAGAATCCGGACAGTGCTTTTGCAAACAAGGTTGGACCGGGTCAGTGTGCGCGAATCGATGTCCATTTGGGTTCTGGGGTGAAAATTGCTCAAAACTCTGCGATTGCTACAACGGTGCTTCTTGTCATCACATCACAGGTGAATGTGAATGCCAACCTGGCTTCACCAACGATAGATGTTTAGAAATGTGTCCAGAAGGAACATTTGGATTCAACTGCACGGAAAAATGCTTGTGCCAAAACGGTGCCAAATGCTCGAATAGAAATGGAAGCTGCGACTGTGCTAAAGGTTGGCGCGGAAAACTATGCAACAAACGAGCCTGCGACGATGGACAATATGGGCTTCTATGTCAACAAACTTGCGAATGCAACCCGGAAAATACCGATCTGTAAGAAATTTTGAAAAATTTTAATAAAATTTCTTTCTATGCATCTTTTGTTAGGTGCCACCCCTGGACAGGTACTTGTGAGTGTAAAGCCGGATGGAATAGCAAGGACTGCTCGCGACCTTGCCCAATCTTAACCTACGGCAAAAACTGCGAGGGCATTTGCAAATGCAAGAACAATGCTCAATGCTCCCCAATTAATGGTACTTGTATTTGCCCGCCTGGCTACACTGGCAGTGATTGTAGTGAGAATTGTCCGATTGGAAGCTTCGGCGAGGACTGCGCTCAAAAATGTGATTGTACGTAATGAAGCTTTAAGTGTTTTGTTTTGTATTTTATCTTAATGATTTAATTTAGGTAAGAACGGTGCTTCTTGTTCGTCTGAAACTGGCCAGTGTCAATGTTTGTCCGGCTGGCAAGGTCAACAGTGTGATCGACCTTGCAACAACAATTCTTTCGGTACACAATGCATTGAGAAGTGTGCTTGTAAAAATGGAGGCTCTTGTAACCCAGTAAATGGTTAGATATACTAATAATATTAATTAGCATGGTTTTTAGATTTTAGTTGTTTTCAATTAATATTTCTTTTAATAGTTTTGACTTTGCTTCAAATTTTACTTTTTATCATGCACGTATGTGCTAATGCTAATTTCTCGGTTCGTAAAGTTATTAATTTTTGTGTTTAATTTTCGTTTATTTCTGATCAAACATACAAATTTTTATTGCACAAAATAAATTAACACTCTATCCAGAAAGCTACAAATAATATTTAACAAATCAATTATAAAATACATCTTATTACGAAATTCTTATTTACACAGTTCCGAGTTTTGTTTATTCTTTAGTATATTTATTTTTTATTGAATCAATTTTATAAAATATATTGAAGTGAAACTAGTGAAAGGTCAGTACGATTACATAAAGACAGTTTATACATTTGACTTTATGATTATTTAGATTAGTCATACCACAATATCAGCAAAGTTATTTTTCTATACATTCATCGTTTCTTTGTAGATTATAGATTCATTTTTATCGTTATAATAATGATAATGTAACGATGTGATAACTACTGGAACTATTATGATTTCATATAGTTCAAAGGCGAGTTTAGGAATAGATTTTTAGTTATTTATTTATTCTAAATAAATGCAATTCACAGCTTTGTATTGCATTCTCAATAAAATTTGGAATAGCAGTGACATTTTTAAAAACGAATATTTGAAAAATCCCCTCTAAATTTAGTTTTCTTTCAATTTGATCATAACAATTCTAAGCTAGCCATTTTCTTCATATGGCCAACTTTGAGCTTTGCAAAACTGTTCTACTTGAAAATCCGGAATAGAGCTGCGATATAGAAAATTGATTTAGTTTTCCTTTCCTTCGCGCAAAAATATTCTGAGCTAACTTCAATATTGACGAAATTTTTCCTTAATAAAGGCAACACTGAACTTAGCAAAACTATAGTCAAAGTGAAAATGCGGAAATCCGATGTATAGTTACGAATTTTCAAAATTGTACCTACATTTATAGGACTGATAAGATTTTTTTTATTTGGGCAAAAATATAACTACTAAAGTAACATCCATAATGTTGATGATTTTTCTCATAATAATGTCAACTTTCAGCGTAAAAACGCAAATTTCATCAAAATCTGCTTAGAGGTCCGAAAATTTTAATATGTACAGGGTGGGCAAAATTCGATGTTTTTATAGGGTAACTTTTAAACCATAACAGATATTGAAAATCTGACCGCGCATCGTCGAGCTCTTTTTTTGAGAAACCCTTGACGGTGAAGTCAAATTTTAGCGATCGTCGTTTGTTTTCGAGTTGTGGCCGAAGATTCGATTTTTTGAGATTTCGATTTGAGTCTATATTTTGGTTGTTTGTGAATTTACAGAAATGGCGTTTGCACGTTCTTAAGGCAGTCATAGTGGGCTGTCACTTTATTGAAAAGAGCATTTTTGTCTCTTTTCAAATATATATAATATGTAGGGGCTATTCCTTCAATTTCTTCTTGAAAAATAAAAAATCTAAATTTTTGAAATTAAATTAAAAAAAATCTTATAATAAAAATGAAAATACAACAAACGACATACATATAAACACGACACTATCTAATATTAATATCTATATAAATCAACTCAAAGAAAAAGTTTCAAAATTACGTCTATTAACTGCAATACACTTTTCATGACACTTCTGTGCTCATTCGAAATGTGAATATTTGACAGGGAGTTAAGGCATTGCGTAAACTTGGCTTTGAGTTCTTCTGTATTTCTCCTTTTAGTTTTATATGAATTATCTTTAATATGTCCCCAAAGGTGTCAAATCAGGCGACCTTGGTGGTCATCTAACTGGCCCATTGGTAACAAACCAATTTTATCGGAATTTTGAGTCAAGCAATTCTCTAGCTGATCTCGTATTATGAGGTGGTGCACCATCGTGTTGTAAGAAGAACTGACTTCTATCGCTGAACGATAAATTGTTCAAATATTCATCAACAATTTTCTCATTTAAATATTGGTAGTACCGTTCACCAGTTAGATTTCCCTCATAAATCTTATATGCCAAAATTTGATTTTTTATTAAGGCACACCAAACACAAAAACCAAACCAACACTGATTTTGGATCTCAATGGCGCGCCGAGGGTTTTCAACATGACATTCGTCTACTGCGATAAATATGCGAAATACATATTATTAATTCCAAAAATTTAGATTTTTTGATTTTTTAAGAAGAAATTGAAGGAATAGACCCTACATATTATATATTTTAAAAGAGAAAAAAATGCTTTTTTCAATAAAGTGACAGCCCACTATGACTTCCATATAAAAAAATAAAAATGTATGTCATAACCTAAAAATAAAAAAACATTTTCAAAATCTGTTAACGCCATTGCATTCTCCTCAAAAAAGTGCCTCAAGAACGTGCAAACGCCATTTCTCTAAATTCACAAACAACCGAAATATAGACATAAATCGAAATCTCAAGAAATCGAATTTTCGTCCATAACTCGAAAACAAACGACGATCGCTAAATTTTGACTTCGCCATCAAGGGTTTGTCAAAAAAAGAGCTAGACGATGCGCGGTCAGATTTTCAATATCTCTTATGGTTTAAAAGTTACCCTATAAAAACATCGAATTTTGCCCACCCTGTACTTTAAACCAGGAAAATGCATTAAAATTCTAGAAAAAAATGTCATGTTTTTAAAACGTTTATTATTTCGGGTTTACTGGTCGGATTTTAATGAAATTCGTTTTATTGTTCGTTTTATTTATAAAAAAATTAATAAGTTCAACTGGTGATTTTGATTTTTAATGTTTTTCGGGTATTTAAAATTGCACTTTTAGAAAATGACATTTTGCGAGTAACACAGTTTTGGTATTGTTGTTCGAATTTTTGTCACGAAATCTTTAATTCAAAGCTGAATTATTTTGAAAAAATTCACGAATTGTTTATGTATATGAATTTTTTCTACGTTTGAGTCTTAAGTTGCATATTTCAAAACAAGCGTTTTTTTTTAGAGATTATTGTTTAAAAAATCGCAACTTTGGTAATTCTTACGAAAAACTTTTCTTTGAAACTTTCATTTCGGTTTTATTTTGGAAAAATTCATGAAGTGTTTTTGTGAATTTTTTTGCGTTTTGAGTCTCACGTTACCCTTTAAAAAGTTGCATTTTTCTAGGGCGATTCTTTATAAAGAAATCAGTTTTGAATCCGCGGAATGTTTTTCAAAGTAACCTCCATTGCAAAGCTGAATGATGATTTTATTTTAGAAAAAAACACGAATGCGATTTATATTATTTTTTCTGCTTTAAACGTCTACTTTATTTATTCGTATTTTTAATTCCATTTAGTTATTGTACTCGCAATATTGGAATATCTGTCTGACTTATTGATTATTTAATATTTAAAATTCGTAGAAATTGGCATAAATGTATTCCTTAGTTAGTTATACGCTTTAAACTAATACCACGACCTCCAAAATGTCTGTATTTCCAATAATATTCTGCTTTGAATACAATTGTATTTTTAGATATGTATGAATTATTTTAATGCAAATTTCGTACTCGATTAAGCATGTGTAAATTTATTTGTTTATATTAGGCATGCCCATTAGAGATGTTTACAGTTTTAGATGCCAACATGTATTACTAACAAAAATCTATTAATTTGTTTTTGAGTTTGAGTCGGTGACGACCTCAATTTCTTTAATTTTGAGTGGTTTATTGCATCCTTTTTACAGCAGAACGAGGATAGTTATGAAAAATGTCCCTCGTGAATTTTATTTCCTGCTACATTCAAAATAAACAGTTTAGTTCCCAACTTTAAAGAGACAAAACATAATTTTGCGTAATTATTAAAAAAAAAAACTAAAAAGGGGAGAAAGTAATAATAACTATATTTTAATAGTTTAGAGAATCGACACTAAAATAAACGAAAATTTCACACAAAACAATTCCAAAAATATTGAACTTAAAATCACCAAACCACAAATTATTTTGTAATAAAAATTACCCCTATTTTTTTTATTTTTGCATGTTTGTTGTTTATGTGTTACGTAGGCAGCTGTACATGTGGCGCTGGATTTACGGGACCATTTTGCGAAAATAAATGCCAACAAGGCTACTTTGGCCACAACTGCGAACAGGTTTGTCAATGCCAAGAAGGCCACAGTTTGGGTTGCGATTCAAAAACCGGACGATGCATTTGCAAACCCGAGTGGAAAGGTTTGTTTTTTTGTGTTGATAATAACGTTGTTTTTTTATTAATTTCAATTTTATCTCTTGAACAATCCCTAAGTAATTTTTAATCTACAGGTGTAATGTGCGAGTCAAACTGTCCTCGAGGGAAATTTGGTCCAAGTTGCCAGCAAGACTGCAATTGCAAAAATAACAGTTCCTGTGATGCCGATACAGGGAAATGTTATTGTGCGAGGGGGTGGCAGGGGGATGACTGTACTATTCCTTGTTCCGACGGATATTATGGCATTGGTTGTCGACAGAGATGCCCAGAAGTATCTTTAGGTAAAAAATACATGGCACTAGAAACATTTTGTTAGATTTTCAGCTGGCGTTTTGAAATTTATTATCTCTTCCTCAGAGCTACAAAAATGTATACAGGGTCCGTCAAAACCCTGGCATTCTTCTATTAATTCGTTAGGTTTGGAAATAGAAAAAAATTTGTAAGACAAAAGTTGTCAGAAATTTACTGCTCCATAACCTAAAATTATTTCCATTTATACAGGGTCTTTAATTACGGCTGAACAGCTACTTACTTCGTTATTTTAAATGGAACACCCTGTATATTACTGGATTTTCAGATTCTACACGTAATTTTAGATGAAAAAGTGTGAAGGTTTCATATTTTTAAAATGAACGGTTTTCGAGATATTTACACTTTTTAAAAAGAATTCACAAAATTAGAGATTTCAAAAAACGCGTTTATTTTAGTTATACTTTGTAGTTTTTTAAAAATTATTTCGGAGTTCTAAAAAGTAAGGTCTAGGGAATATTGTGATACAAAAATATGAAATTTATAGTATACAGGGTGTTTGCAATTAACCGTCAGTTTCTATTGACTTCAAACAACGAAAACTCTATTTTTTCAAATGGAACCCCTGTATATTTCTGACGTAGGTTGTAGAGATTTAAATTCTCTACCTTTTTTATAAAGTATTTTCTATACCTAAACTTAATATTTTAGGAGATATTTCAAATAATTTATATCGTATGAGAAATTCTATTCTATTTATTGAATTTAGATTGCCATGGAAATAAAAAATGCTTTATTCTGTCATTTTAAGGTTGTAGAAAACTACTCGTATACTCGGTTTGCTGAATAAAATGCCAAAAATGTCTTTTTCAATACTGCTTTTCTATTTAATGGAGAGAGTAGAGAAGAGAAAATGTCGACATTTCTCAAGTCAGCAGACTTGAGAAGGTAGTTTAAGTACTTAATTTATGCCAAAAGTAAATCTTAATCGCTGTAGTATACTTAGTTTAAAATTATAAAAAAAAGATAAATAATAAAAATTTGGATGTCTGCGATTAATCATCAATTTTCAGAAACAAGAAAAGAAACCATTTCATGAAATCGTAACAAAATTAAATAAATACAATAAAAAAAAAAACAACTGAAAGTCAATTAAGCAAGTGTTCAAAGTGACGTCCGTTCTCCTGAAGACACATACCGATTCGACGTTTAAAAGAATCTTGAGTATTTAGGAGCACTTGTGGAGTTATCGTTCTGATCTGAAGGCTGTAGTAATTCTTATTATCTTCATATTATTTGCAGTCGTTGGAGGTTCCTGATACACTAGTTCTTTATATAGCCCCATAAAAAAATCTATAGATGTAAGGTAGGGGGACCTAGCCGGCTAACGTGTGGGTCCTCCTCTCCCTAAAAGCATTTTTTATTTCTATGGCAATCTAAATTCAATAAATAGAATAGAATTTCTCATACGATATAAATTATTTGAAATATCTCCTAAAATATTAAGTTTAGGTATAGGGAATACTTTATAAAAAAGGTAGAGAATTTAAATCTCTACAACCTACGTCAGAAATATACAGGGGGTTCCATTTGAAAAAATAGAGTTTTTGTTGTTTGAAGTCAATGGAAACTGACGGTCAATTGCAAACACCCTGTATACTATAAATTTCAGATTTTTGTATCACAATATTCCCTAGACCTTACTTTTCAGAACTCCGAAATAATATTCAAAAAACTACAAAGTATAACTAAAATAAACGCGTTTTTTGAAATCTCTAATTTTGTGAATTCTTTTTAAAAAGTGTAAATATCTCGAAAACCGTTCATTTTAAAAATATGAAACCTTCACACTTTTTCATCTAAAATTACGTGTAGAATCTGAAAATCTATTAATATACAGGGTGTCCCATTTAAAATAACGAATTAAGTAGCTGTCCAGCCGTAATTAAAGACCCTGTATAAATGGAAATAATTTTAGGTTATGGAGCAGTAAATTTCTGACAACTTTTGTCTTTCAAATTTTTTTCTATTTCCAAACCTAACGAATTTATAGAAGAATGCCAGGGTTTTGACGGACCCTGTATATGTATAAACCAGTCTGCATGGGAAAAGGTTCTTAATATCAATTGAAGGTAATTTGCTGTTAAGAATCTTTTCTCATTTAGACTGTTTTATAAATTTTTGTAGCTCTGAGGAAGATACAAATCTTATAAAAATAAATTTATTATATTATTTTGTGAGTATATTAAAGTATTTTATCCTAGGTAATAAAACTTGTGATCACATAACCGGAGAGTATATTTGCCCAGCGGGCTACATTGGACTTACATGCGAACATCCCTGTCCTATTGGAACTTTTGGAAAGAACTGTAAACAAAACTGTTCTTGTAAGAACGGTGGAGATTGTCATCATGTCTCAGGTAAACTTTCCTTATGAGGAAATACAGTTTTTCTTTGATAATTTAAGACAAAAAATAGACTGAATCTTCTTGAAAATTACAGTTTTATGCGGCCAATAATCGTAGGAAAAACTATCAACTATCTAATTTTTTTCAGGTGAATGTCAGTGTCTTCCAGGATGGGTAGGAGGTAATTGCACAGTGCCTTGCGAACCAGGAAGATTCGGTATGAATTGCAGTCAACATTGCAAGTGTTTGAATGGTGGAGAATGCAGAAGAAATGATGGCGTTTGCCGTTGCAAACCAGGCTGGACAGGAACTCAATGCACAGAGAGTATGTATCAAAATATTTTTATAAAATTAAGATAAATTATTTTAACAATATTTTTTTCTTTGTCTAGTATGCCCTGAAGGATATTACGGTGACCATTGCATGGCCCCATGCGAGTGCAAGAACGACAATTTCATATGCCATCCAGCCGATGGCTGCATATGCAAACACGGCTACACTGGCGAAAATTGCGATGAATCCAACGTCCTCGGCCGCGTTCTTCAGCCAGATGACCAAGGCACCAGCGCCTCTCTTATCGCCATTTCCGTCATAGTCAGCATCCTCTTCCTGGCCATCGTCGTACTAGTCATAGTGTATTATCGTCGGCGTGTTGCTAATCTAAAGACTGAAATTGCACATGTTCAATACATTGCCGATCCAACTGGATTCTCTCCGGGTAAGAACAATGCGAAATATTGCTATATTTTTTTGCTGCTGTGTTCGAATGTTGCTTTGTATTACAGATCGTAATCATTTTGACAATCCTGTGTATTCTTTTAATGGTGGTGGTGGCGGTAAACGTGATAACGAACAGTTGTTGAATAATACAAATCAAATTCGTAATAATTTACACAAACCCACCAATACCAACGCAGAAAGAGCGCGCCTGGGAATTGCATGTTGCTCCACTGATGATGATGATTTTGCTACAAAAGGTTTGTTGCTTTCTTTGTTTGCTTTAATATTTGTAACTAAATCTAAAGGCGCTTAATAGTCTTGAAAAATTAGATTTAAATCGGGAATAAAATAAAATAATAGTTTTATGATGTGTAAATAAAACTGTTAATACGTTCCCAATTTTTTATATATTTTTCGGCTACGCAATATCTGCTTGCTTCATAAATTTAACTATACCTACATTGACTTATTTAGGTGCTTATGGCACAAATCTAGACGAACTGCGAAGTCTGAAGAACCGAGATGCCGATGCTACAAACCCGAACATCTATCACAGCATCGATAAACTAGACCACGTTTATGATGAAATTAAGCAGAAGGATGGGAATGTTGGTAAGTATTGTAGCGGTTTAGTTTTTATAAGTTAGCTATACTAAACTAAAACTATACTTTTATGTAGGTATTTCCAAATGGAAATAGGCAAGTAAGTTTATTGTAGCTTTATTTTCTAAGCCTAATAATCACTCAGGGTTTTTAGTTTTTTTTATGGTAGGCACACTGAACATACAATTTTCTTGTGCATGCTGCTTTTAGGAATTGAGTTGATTTTATTGGAATAGACCACAGTATTTTTTTAATGGAAAAATTAAGATTTTTTGCGGTTTTTGTTCCGTGACTTATCTAGAAACTATCTGTAGCAATCATGTCTATAACTTAGAATAAATCTGCTAGTACAGGGTGTCCCATTTTCGACACTTTTAGGGAGTATTGGCGTTATTATCAAAGATAGAGTGTTGCGGTTTTCACCTCCCTGTCCTACTTTTTTACGAAACGAAAGATTCCGGGGTCAAATTTGTCATGGCTCTCTTAGTTTTTAATCTACAGAGTGATTCTGAAAATCTTTGTTTTTTAGACACCCCTCGTATTTCCGTTATGCGTCTACTTATCACAAAGGTGAAAACTGATCTTGATAGAGTTTTTTACGTAGAATTCAGTGGCATAGGCAGTTTTTGTGTAAAAGGTTTAGTTTTTGAGATATTACCCAAAAAAATGTTTTTTTAAATTGGACACCGTATATATTATTTTTTATATTGATTAAGCAATATTTGAGCTTTCCAAAAATATATAATACTTAATATTTATTTTGAAAAACAAGCTCAAAATTCGATATTTTTAATAATTTACTTTTTTATAACAGTAGGCCATGGCTAGTTTATTAGAAACAAATGCAAAATTTGACAGATTTGTCAGATTTCCATTATTGATGAAATATTTTTGTTACGTAGGAGTTTTTATTTTACTTTTAATTTTTTATTACAATGGCCATTTACGATAATTATGAGAAGTATTATATTGTTGGTATGTTTTATACAATGCATTAAAATTATCTTTTGAAGTGTTTAGCTTTAAAATAATTACGCATTGTGAAAATTTTGGATTTGTTTTTAAAAAATTAGCCATGGCCTACTGTTATAAAGAAAATTAGTAAAAATATCGAATTTTGAGCTTGTTTTCAAAATAAATATTAAGTATTATATATTTTTGGAAAGCCCAAATTTTGCTTAATCAATATAAAAGATAATATATAGGGTGTCCCATTTAAAAAAAACATAAGTTTGGGCAATATCTCAAAAACTAAACCTTTTACACAAAAACTGCCTACGCCACTGAATTCTACGTAAAAAACTCTATCAAGATCAGTTTTCACCTTTGTGATAAGTAGACGCATAACGGAAATACGAGGGGTGTCTAAAAAACAAAGATTTTCAGAATCACTCTGTAGATTAAAAACTAAGAGAGCCATGACAAATTTGACCCCGGAATCTTTCGTTTCGTAAAAAAGTAGGACAGGGAGGTGAAAACCGCAACACTCTATCTTTGATAATAACGCCAATACCCCCTAAAAGTGTCGAAAATGGGACACCCTGTACATTGATTCACTTTACAAATTTTACTTGGCAATTCGCTAGAGTGGATGTCAGAAAATTATAATTATAATGAATATCAAATTTTAGCCTTGTGGAAAACAGTTAAGAGATTTTTTTACATTTGGAAAAAAAGAAAAAAAATTCTAATGAACATTTTGATGATCTACTTTGAAAATTTGAAGCCCTACACTTAAAATATGTACAGTCTAATAAATATCAATGTTGCCTTTATTAATGAAAAAATCGTCAACAGTGTGGAAAATAGTTTAGAATATTTTTTGCGAAAATTAAAAAACACCATAAATTTGAAGTTAATTTTTCAGTTGGCCGTCTTTAGATACTCCTAAAATGTCACTGGATTTACGGACGTGCACGAAAATTCCAGTTTAGTGTAGCTAAATCTTGGTTTTATAATAGGAAAAAATTTATTCTCGTGGATGATAGTTTAGATATTTTTTTATGCTTTGAAAAAAAAATATCTCTTAACATGCACTTTCGCGGTTTTTCGCATTTTGCCCACAAAACGGTCACGATTCCGCAATTTTAGCCTGTGTACAAAAATAATCCTTATAAAATTCTACACAAAAATTGTATTTACCACTTTTTCTTATATACAGTGGTTCTCAAACTACAAGTGCCGCAATACACGAGTTGTTTTTGGTTTCTAATTTACACCCATTCATTATCATTATATAATAAGTTCTTGAGTTCTCAAAAAGAGTTGGAAAAATGTTGTTGTATATTTGATATAAAATTATAATTATTTACATTAATTTACAGAATTAAATGTAAATATACAGGGTAATTCAGGTTTTAATGCACAAACTTTAACAGGGTATTCTACGTTACAAAATAAGAAAAAAAGTTCATATAAACATGGGTCTGAAACTGCTTGGTTTTTGACATACAGGGTGATAAAAGTAGCGCTACAAAACCACATTTTATTACTTATCTCTAATAATAAACAAAATACGAATTTGAAATTTGAACCATAGTATCCTTATGAGAAAGTCAACTACCAGAACAAATTTGAAATTTCTACGTCAATCCAGAGAGGTAGAATAGGGGTGGCCCATACATGTTTCTGCTCATATCTTTTAAACCTGTATAATTTTATATTTTTTTTGATTTTTCTGAATCACTGATTCAGTTACTAAAAATTTGTACTCTTGTCAAAATATCGTATCTCTTACCGTTTTTATCTGAAGACACGAGTAAAAATTTATGAATTATAAAATGGTACAAAAAGTACATAATGCCACCCCTATTCTACGCCTCTGGATTGACCTGGTAGTTGACCTTGTTATTAGGATACTATAGCCCAAATTTCAAATTCGTATCTTGTTTATTATTAGAGATACCATGTAATAAAATGGGGTTTTGAAGAGGTACTTTTATCTTCCTGTATGTCAAGAACAAAGCATTTTCAGACCCATGTTTATATGAACTTTTTTTTTATTTTGTGACATAGAATACCCTGTTAAGGTTTGTACATTAAAACCTGAATCACCCTGTAGAATTATTAACAATATAAAATCTTGATATCGAAATACCCCTGAAATAAAGGAGCCTGGAAATGGCGGTTGCTGGCATATTATGAGTTTAATAATACTGAAATAATAAAAATGTTGGTTAAACAAATGATATTCAACGTTGAATTAGCTCAGTTTGAGAGTCTTAAACTGAAACGGGCGAATATCGCCAAGGCTGTAGCCTCGTCAAATTAAAAAGTGAGAAACTGTTCAAGCGGACTCGACTTTTCCAGGGAATCCTGTGCAGCGTTGATTCTCAAGACACCTTGTGTCGATTCCTCCCTCATTATTTCACGATAACGGATACATCCGGAAGACAGAAAAGCAGTTTTGTACGGCCCGGCGGTTTCTATCAGACACAAAATGGACTTGCCTAATTTTTATTTCGTACTCGACAGCGGCTGCCTAATTCACAGAATGATTTGGTCAAAAGAGAGCACTTTTGGGGACATTTACAGCTGCTTATATCACCTTCATAAATAAGCACATGGTGTAAATGTATCTTCGATCGATAATTGATAATAGCAGCACCAAATGCGTCGAGAGAATGAGGCGAGTGCTGAAAGGTCCACCGTCGTCACGGACAAAAAAAGTAATTTTTGGGGAACATAAGAAGCAAGGAGCGATTTATCATAGCGCCAAGGAATCAAGGCAATCATCGCCGAAGACGAAAAAAATATATTGAGGCGCTTGTAGTTTGAGAACCACTGTATATACGATAAAGTTGTAAATACATTTTATGTGCAGAATTTTATGAGGATTATTTTTGTATAGAGGCTAAAATTGCGAAATCGTGACCGTTTCGCGGTAAAAAAAAACCGCGAATTATGGGACACTATAGAATATTGAAACCCACCTTTTTCCGCGTCGGATCCCGAGACGACATTTTTTTTGGATTTATTTCCCTTAATAGCACATTTTTCGTCTAATTTCATTGTACTAATCTGGGAGTAGACGTTTTTGGACTTATTTTTTGCTGTAATGTTAGAAAAATATTGAATATAAATAAAAATTTATGTGGTCTATTCCAAAGGAGTTCTGTATTCTAATTTTAGTTTTAACAAACTAATCCTTTTTTAAAATTGAATATGAGCTCATTATTTTTTATGAGTATGCACAATTTTCGAAATTTGTAATGTTTCCATGAAATAAGAATCTTTTTTGTTAAAATTGTAGTTCATATTTATAATTTCTCTACACATGGAAATTTTTAAACAAGTACCTAACAAAAACCAACATGTTTTTTTATTTCAGTCAATTTATGTAGAAATTATCTTTCTTGAAATAATTATCGCCATAAATTCGATTTAACTACTTACTGGTTTACATAATATTGTGTCTGCTTCCAGATTGTATAAAATAATGTTATTTATTTCATTTTATAGTCCCGAAATACTTTCTTATTTTCCAATAAGAAAAGTGATAATCCCGTTTTGAACTAAAACAATAGACCAATATTTTTAAAACATTTTAATATCTACCTCGATGAATGGCGGTTTTATTACAACAATATTATTTTTTCTAGAACTGTACGATCACTTAGATTATACCAGGCCCGTAAGTACACTGAAGCCGCACTATCAGCGTATGACGAGCCCGTTGGGTTCAAGAGATCTTTCAAAAGATGACAAATCCGAGACTGAAGAGTGAAACTACTTCCATATCATAGTTGTTTTCCGAAATTTTTTTTGTGGTGTTCAATCTATGTATTATTGTGTGTGCCCTATGGATATTTTTTATACCTTTTACATTTTAACTAGCCACAACTACTTCCTACGAACAAAAGTGCTCATCAAATAAACATTTAGATCTCTTTATTTACAATGATTTTTGGGAATGTGACTTTAATTGTATACTATAATATTTTTCGGCTGTACCGAAAGGTAAAATGAATACGACGGTCACGAGGGATCCCATTTTAACTTTCGGTAATGCTGTTATTAGTGTCTATTTACAATATTTATGTAGGTATGTTTTAAAACTATGTGTATATTAATTGTATTTATAATTTTAAGGGAACAAGACGATTTCGTTGAAATTAATTAACTTTTATACAAAACTATACATGATATTTAGAAACATTTGTAATACTCGCTGCTTGCTCTTGTTCCTTTAAATGATATATTTTTAATTTCTTATTTTGCAATATGTGTATCAGAGCAATAATTTTCTTACTCTCGTAATATTTGCATAGTATGCGTATTTATGTAATTAATGAGGCAAGATATAATTACCTAGGGTATGTAATACTGTATTTTATTTTTAAATTATGATAATCACTTTTAAAATTAATTATATTGTATATAATTTTGTATTTAATTTAGTACCTATATGTTTTTCTGTGATAAGTTTATACTTGTTTGATGATGGAAAATAAATTTTATCAAGTGGAATCTTGCATTAACTTTATTAACCTAAAGAAATAATTTTAGAATAGAAATATAAAATATAAATTATAATTAATCATATTTGAAAGAGAATTTTTTATTTACTAAACTGCTGGCCAATTGAAACGTACCAACCGAATTTTTAGGTTGAATTTAAAGTCAAATATTTTGAAAAGGAGAAAAGATATCAACATGAGGTTTTCAGGATTCAAGAGATAATTTTATTGCGAAAGCAATAGTGTAACCCGATTTTTGTACTTTGAAGTACGTTACTATCTACAGGGTATGAAAGAAAGTCGTCTTTTTTTTCTCAAACTTTATACCTACCGGAATTCCACAAAATTTTTTATATATTTTTTTGATGTCGATTTTTTTAGTCACTGGTTAATGAGGAAAAAACCAATTTCACAAAATTTTTATATCCCTCTTATTTTATAAGATACCGAATTTTTTATTAAATTTAATATTGTTGAACAGGTTTTTGCAATAATAATTATGCTGCCATTTTGAAAGCAAATGTCATCATGTGATATGTCGATAAAAAGGTAATTTTAAGTAGAATCTAATTCTTATGGAAAAAAATATACAGGGTTGTTTTAAAAAATTTTGAAATTTAGTAGGTGGCCCTTCCGGTGAAACCGGAAGTGTCATCAGATTGCTTGAAACGTCAAAATGATTATTCCTTTCAACAATCAAGCCATGCCAAATTTCAAATTAATACAGTTAAATGTAACAAAATGGTGGGGGTTGTAAAACGATTTCGTAGCCACCCGGTATACACGAACATGAGCAAATTTTTGAAAAAGTGAAAAACCCGTTTCGAGGATATAAGTCACTTAAACCAATGGTGAACATAAACTAACTAAATTCCATTCTATTCCATTAACAAAATAGCCTCAAAAAATGAATTAAAAACTTTACCAATTAGCGAACGTTGTACCGATTTTTGATAAGCCAGTGGTTACCAATAAATTAATGAAAGTACAAAAAGTGTACTTTTTATAAGAAAGCCATTCATAAGGTATTATAATCAACTACAGAGATTGGCTCTTACAAAACACAATACGGCCGAACGACAAAAAACAAAGAAAAAATCAAATTTTCAGCAAAAATTCGGTATCTTATAAAATAACAGGAATATCAAAATTTTGAGGAACAGGTTGTTTTCCCATTAAGTAAGGACCAAAAAAATATAAAAAAAAATTTGTGGAATCACAGTAGTTATAAAATTTGACAAAAAAAGAAGACTTTCTTTCATACCCTGTAGATAGTAATGTACTTCAAAGTAAAAAAATCGGGTAACACTATCGTTTTCTCAATTAAATTATCTCTGAAATCCTGAAAACCGCATATTGATATCTTTTCTATTTTTCAAAATATTTGACTTTAAATTCAACTTAAAAATTCGCTTGGTACGTTTCAATTGGCCAGCAGTTTAGAAAAGTTAATATTTATTACTTAACTTAGAGTTAAAGAATCATATTTTGCAAATAATGGGAGTCTCTTCATTTCGAAAATTGGTCTGTTATCAATGCACTGATATAACCAAATTTTAACTGTTGATTATTTATCTTTCAGTGCATACGCTGGACGAAATATACGCGACTTTTGGTATGTTTCTCTATTACAGTAAAAATCAAATTATTGCAATTGTAGTTAGTACCTTTTCAGCTATACCACAATATACAGGGTGAGTCGCAATAAGTGGGACATGCTTTATTTATTTTATTTTATTTATTTAATTCTTTACAGATATATAATGCATAAATACTTAATATACTGTAAGACGTCACAGGTAATACTCGTACAGAATAAACATATCACAAAACCAACAAAAAAGACATGAAAGGAAAAGATAAAAATATTTTTATGTTAAAAATTAGGTACATTTAGGTCAATACAGCAGCAAACTCAAAAATACAGATCAGTCACACAGCACAGAAAAAAGAATGACGACAGTCAATCATCCACAAAACTCATCCAGTGTGTAAATATTTCTGGAAATCAAATATCTCTTCAGTTGACCTTTAAAAACATTAAGCGACGCACTTAACGTTATGTTAACAGTTAATTTATTATAAAGTCTACAACCATTATAATACAGGCCTTTTTAATAGAAAGTAGTCGAATGCTTATCTGGTACTAATGCATTCTTATGTCTAGTAGTGTAATCATGTTTAACGATATTTTTAGAGAAAAATCCTATATTCTTATAAACAAAACAGCATACACTATATACATATACACCAGCAACTGTCAGGATTTTCAATTCTCGAAAAGCATCTCTGCAGGACTCCCGATAAGAGATTTTTGCCAATATACGGATTGCATATTTTTGAAGTACAAATATTCGCTGTATTTCAGAGGAACAACCCCAGTTCATTATGCCAAACTGCAGAACTGATTGAAAACATGTTCACTGCATACGTAGCTCAATGATCTCAGATCATAGCAGCACTTACGCAACTTTTCACAAGTCTTTCTTGTATGGTCGCTAAACTTGAGATTCTTATCTACGATCACACCTAACATCTTAACATTCTCTGAGTAATTCAGGATGCTTGAGGTAAGATTTGCATTCTTAAATACCACTGAGAAAGTCTTTTCTTTATTTAACTTTACAAAATTCAACTCCGACCATTCAACGACTCTGTGATAAACACTCAAGGGTTTAGTATCCAAAGAATCATAGTCCCTGGATTTCACAACAATATTCGTATCATCCGCATATGTAACTAATCTAACATCTGTTGTATTCAGATGGACCGAGGGATCGTTGGAATATATCAAAAATTACCTGTAAATACTAGGTCTAAAACTAAGACGATTGACGCAAAAAGTTGTTATACTAAAATGCGTAACTAAAAAGTTATAGTTATATTACCAAAAAAAATTTTTTTGTGGTAATAACTTCTAAACTAATTGAATGAGAAGAACCAATTCTTGGATCGTCAGACGAGAATGAACCAAAGGAGCTTCAAAAAAAAAAATTGTACGAATACTTAAGTATGGAAATTTAAATAATACAATTTTTGGAATTTTGCCTTGCATGAGATATTCTGTTTGTTGCAGGTAGGTTCTATCATGATCAAATGACGCCCACGTAGAAGTCAACGTCAAAACATTTTTACTTTTTTCCGTTAAAATATTTCATAGGGAAAATTCCATCAGTTTCAGGAAAATTTTTAAGGTCAAACCTTAAACCACCTTCAAAATTGAAAATTCTATATTTCTGTTTATCTTTCCATTTTTCTGAAATTTTTTATTGTTTTTTCCTAGTCAAGAAATAACAAAAATATTTTATAATAGCATGTTACAAGAATGCACTTTGTTTCCAAAAACACCCTCAAATAAGTGTACTTTAGTTAATTTCTTATTAAATATGACTGGAAACTCGGGTCGACAGATTTTATGATTATTTGTGAAATAAATCTTAGGGATGTTGAAAACTTGAATACTTTTATTTTCTCACCATCACCTCCTTGATTCTGCATCATAACACTTTCTCATCTAAAAGCAACGTAGGGGTCTTAAAATTCCACGGTAAAATTTAATTTAAGGCACCACTTTAGTTTTCTTTCGTTTGAATGTTTTTTTATCGTAAACTAGACTAGACGATCACATTTCGATGGCCGAAATAGCGCGCGATATTTAAAGGGAAATTCGGGTCCATTACACCTTAAAACTAGTTTTTCCCTGCCTCTCGAGGTACTTTAATTTTAAGAAAGCGAGAATATGTCAAAAAATAGTTTTTATTATACTTATCTGGAAACACCTTGTTTTCATCTGTTTTTGCAATGACGTAAAGGTGACATTTTCAGAACAGCGCACGGAAAACTTTTCCCGATCTCCTATTCTTTTTTCCGTGCACTAAATATGATAGAAAATAAAACATCGCCGATAATAAACAACTCGTTGCTATGGAAATGTTAATCGTGTTTGCCTACTATTTTTACGATGTATTATGATTACTTTGAAAATAAAATGTTCTAAAATTACTTCTAATCCTTTTTTGGGTTGTTTTTAGATAACTATAATAAAAAATATCGTTCATTACACGTCCAGAAATGGATTTTTCGTGCTTGCATGACTTCCCGTGTTCGGCTTCGCCTCCCACGAGAATTTGTCACGCGCGCACGGAAAAATCCTTATTTCCAGACTGATAATGAAATATACTATTTTAATAAGCGAGGCGAATTTCCAGAAAAAGAAAAAATCTTTTACACCTATAGTTGAGGAGACACTGTATGTTATGTATACCAGGAAGGTTAAATTCTTTGTTTGTTATTTAGACCATGTTGTTCCATGTTCAGGTATTCATTAGTTAGTCATCTAGAACTTACAATAAAATTTAGTAAAAATGTATAGTGATAATGGCATTCACATTCTAAGTTATAAATATGTATATTAGTTAATCTTAATAATATCTGAAGGTGACACAATCGAGTCTTAGTAGTGATAAGATACCAAAGAAAATCGTCTTATTCGAAATAACTTAAATTCAGGTTTAATTAAACCAGTTTTTTCAAAAAAAACCGTTAGTTGCTTTTTTATTTATTTTTTGAGATTCTGTTGAAAGTTGTCTTTTTTCTTGTTCTTAAAACCCCAAAGTTTTAGAACCTTGGAAATATTTTCATAATACAATGCTGTAGACTCTATCAAGAAAAAGTAGATAAAATTCTGATATACCTACTTTTATTTGCTTTTGTTTTATTTTTTGTGAGATGAAAAGTTCCGTTATTATAAATACATACTTTTATAAGTGGTTTGCTTTAAAACTTAAATGTTTTTGCAGAAAACAGCTAAGGACAGTTTCTATTTCATTTTGTTAGAGATGAAAATATTCTGTCAAAAATTGTAAATATTTTTGGGTTGTCTGCTTTAAATTCCGACAATTTTAGAACCACAGTATATATTTCTGTGAAATTGATATTAATGCTAAACTGAACATTAGTTTTAACTGAAAAAAAAAAACTAGGGAAAATTGTAGTGATACTTTTATTTTATTTATTGCGACATTAAAATTTGATGTTAAAATCCGACAATTTCAGAAGCATTTTAAATAATTTTAATAAAGATGGTGAATGATTCATGGAGCAGTCGGATAACTATCGATAAAATTTATTTATTTTGTTGTGAATTGTGCACGTCTAAATGATTGGGGTAAGAAGATTCTGCTTATTACTATTTGAGTTCACAGGATCATGGTTTAGGCACAGAATATATTTTATTCTGTCGTTTAGGTACATTATGTAAAACTTGTATAATTATTTTGTATAATATTTATTCAGTCATTCTTATACAGTATAAAAGTACAAATCATTCTTTTTTCATCCATACAATCGTCATTTTAATTACATGTAAAAAATAATTACAAAACTGTAGGTATATCTTAAATAGTGTTACTTTATAATAATTACAATAATTTCTAAAAATATATTTCTATATTAAATAATTTGTTCACTTGCACAAATTACAAGTCTTTGATGTAGATAAACATATTTAATTTGACTATAAATATGCAGCAAAAAAGGTACAGACAATTTAAATTACTTATTTAAAATTATTTAACATACATTTATAAATAGTACTATATGCACACAACAGATTCTAATTAAACGTTTTAATTTAGAAAAAAACTTGGTTCAATATGAATCATTTCTTGTAGTGTATACTTTATAATCTTATAACAATCTCGTAAGTAATGAAGTTGTGTTTGTTGTACACTAAGCAATAAAATAATCTAATATAATTTAACAACTATGGTAGTGTTATTTAACAATTAAAAAAATTTGTTCACTAGACATTCGTTGTGCTACTTGAGCATTTATAATAAATCTTGACCAGATTAATTTATTGACCCTCACTGTCACTGTCACTTTTATCTGAAAAAGTTAGTAATGTTAGTATCGCTGTCCAAGAGTTCGTTGAAAAAAAAACTACATTTCGTTACCTTTTTTGCCAGGATACGCATGGCGTTTTAATCTATCATATAAGTCGTCTTTTGTACCGTATAAGCTAGCATTAGATCTCGCTAAACTATTCATTTTCCCGTTCACTCCGTTATGCAGGCTTTCCTTCATGTAGGTTTCGTTGTAGAAATTCGGCATTTCCCAGCCGTCCTCTTCGTCATCGTAGTAATGGGCGTAGGTTGAGTGGTGGCTTGGCGCAATGCTCTCAGCATACGGTGTAGGAGCACCGTAGTAAAAGTTCACTTGGGAACCATTTTGGTCTGTAGCCGGGGTTAAGAGTTTCTTCGGTTCCTTTCTACGGTTAGCTCTGAAACAAAATTGAGTTTTTGAAAGTGATAGGTAGTGAGGTATTGTGTGGGGTACCTTGCGCAGATCATCCAGATGAGAAGCACGATGAAGATGATGAGGATCACTGAAGCGGCGATTCCGCCGGCTATGTAAGCAAACTCAGATTTTTCAGCGCAGTGTTTTCCTGTGAAGCTACCAATACATCTGCAAGATGGCTGACCGCGTGAGTCTTTGATGCAAGTTCCTTCATTTGCGCAGAAATCATCACAAACGTCTTTACATTCCGTGCCTGTTGAATTGAAACCAGGCTTACATTCGCATTTAAAGTCGCTAGTTTCTGGAATCAGAAGACAATAGGCGTTTTTATCGCAGTGCATTTCTGGACCGTGCATCTCGCAAGGATTGGTACACTCAGCTTTGCTTGTCTAAAAACAAACATAAATTAACTGAAACCCACATGATTTAACATTGAATCACTTACAGCTGCTGTTCCTCTGGTACTAGTGTTAGGCGGGCAAGGGATGCAAGTTGTCTGCTGAGACTCTGACTGATAGAAGCCCTTTTTACACGAAACGCAAGTGTTCAAAGTTCCATTCAAATACGAGCCAGGAGTACAAACTGGCAGTGAACATTCTTCAATGGTAACAGCTCCGTTCTTTGGTGTTGTTCTGCCCATTGGGCAACCTTGGCACGCTGCTTGGATTCCTTGGGTTCTGTAAGTACCGCGTGGACAAGGTTCACATTTACCATCCATGGCAAGTTGCATTCCGCTTCCACATTCGTCGCGGCATTCTTTACTGGAAACAGCTTCGTTGGTGCGAGTTGTTTTACCCAATCCGCAAATTTCGCAGGAGAAGGATCCTTCTTGAGGCTGGTAGAAACCGTGGCCACAGCTGCGGCATAATCCTGCATCGTGGTCGTAGTATTTTCCTGCTGGGCAACGCTCTAAAAATGGGAGAGAAAGCGTAATTTTAAGGTCTTGCATATTTTGGACTTTTTAGAAAGAGAATCAAGAATATAATTAAATATTTGCTTTAAAAATTCGTAGTTTTTCATTTGCAATTCGAATATGAAAATTTGTAGATATAACAATTTACACAAACCTTTACAGTCAGCTGCACTTCGGGCTCCCAGTCCAATAGTAACTCCTGGCCTTCCAGCAATCACCGGACATTGAGTACATTGCAATTGACCAGCTTCACTTTGGTACGATCCTTGCGCACATGGTACGCATGCTTTGGTGTCCTTGTTGTAGAAAGTTCCAATAGCACAAGGTACTAAAAGAAGTAATTGTAAACCAAGTGTTCTCCGCCGAATTAAAAATTACTTACCACAATCGGGAGCCACGACAACTTGACCAACAGGACAAGCATAATCAGATTCCAAGGACAACGAAGATGGATCTGGTACTGTAGTTGGCAGGATTTCCCTAACATCAAATTGATCCTCTTCCAGGATTAGTTTCTCGAGAAGCAGTTTCACTGATGATCTTGCATTTGTGTTGGAATGAATCACCGGATCACTAAACAAATTATTTCAAATTAGTTGATTTTTCAAGAGAACCAGAAAATGTTAGTTTTGGTTTTACAAATTTTTGTTAAATTGTTTGATCAAATTTAAAACAAATTTGAAAAATGTATTTGATTCAATCAAAATGTGAAATGGTTGCAGTCACATGCACATAAAACGTTGGTGCTTACTTTACTGCCGGGAAGGAGATTTCTACGTTGTAGGTGTCACTGGATGATTGCCGTCCTTGGCGAGCAGTTCTACAATAGACAGGAACATGCGACATTCACTAAACTACAATCTACTACATGCATCTAAACATCGAACTTTAACAGTCATAAAATGCAAAGTTTTTTTTTAATGAATATGACAAACATAAACAAACACAAAATACTAGAAATTCATGCCGTGACTAAAAGAATATTCTACGATATCGTCAATTGATATTTTTTTGAACGATTTTATAGGTAATAAAAAATTGCTTACTTTTCCACAGGTACACTTGCGTCTACTACATAAGTACCACCGTCTTCCTCATCATTGGCTTGTCTAGCTTGTCTGCCACTTCTATGATCACATTTAACATCTATGTTCAGTTCTTTACATTCTCTAGTACCTTCCACTGAGAACGAGCAGAAGTTCCAATCTCTATTCAGCGAGTTGACAGAGTTACGAATTTTTTGTTTCAATACACCTTGACCAGCTTCGTTGCAAAGAACTGAGCTTGGGAACAACATTGCGATCTTAAATACTCTTTGCGCAGGTTTAGATGCTGTAAGAAAATTAAATTAGATTCTTATTTGATGTTTCAAACAGCAACTTACGAGAGCAAGCTGGATAGACCATTGGAAGATTTGGATTTGAAGTAGGTCTCCAGAAACCTTCAGCTCCGCATGTATAGAATTTGGGGATTTCTTGGGAGAATCTCAGACCTTGGTTGCAACCTATTTCGCACACTTTGAATTGACCGCCTGCTCCCCAGTCCTTACAGCTTTGAATTCCTCCAACTGGATCTGGTAGCTCCGGACAAAATTCAGCTAAAGTAAAAAAATTTAATCAGCTAATTTTCTTTGGTACTTCTCAGAAAAACGTACCTAGGACAGATACTTTAAAAGTACAAGTAGCGGAGTTTCCAGCTGTATCCGACGCGACATAAGCAATTTGATAAATTCCCCATAACAGTGTTTGACCTGGTTTATGTCCATTCTTCTCCTGAGTTCTAACAACACCCACGTTATCACTAAAGGCAGGTTCATCCCAGGCCACTATTGCTGATCCATTTTTGGTAATAATCCACAAATCGCCAGGACAATATTCGACTTTCGGAGGGATTTTATCTACTTGTAAATCTTGACATTTTTGACCAGTGTATCCAGGTGGACAGTTCCTTTGACCACAGTGCGATGGTACTATTCTTTCAACACCACCAACAGTTTCTTCATATCCAGCCCACGTTAGAATCAAACCACGGTACAAAACTGGTTCAGTGCGGCAGTCTCTTACTTGCTTCTGCACTTCGTTAGTAACATCTAAGGCTCTACCCCAAATCTGGACTTTAGTTAAGTGACCTTGGAAGCCGGATTCTGTGTAAGCTTTGGGATTACCCGACTGAGGTTTACCTAAAGTCACCCACGCACTAAAAATGAAGAAATTTAAGAAAAGTTTTAGTATTTTCCTAGATGGCTCTACTTACTATTCTGGAAGTTTACGTCCACTGCCATAACCGTCTACTTTGCTGGCTATCAAACCTTCAGTTATTAACTTCAATTCACCTCCATTCTCTCCGTCCCAAATTATAGCAATATGATGCCATTGTGCATCATTTACAGTTGTGTAGTCGCGATAACTCAAATAAACATCTTGTAAATCAGGGAATAAGGAAACTTGAACACCATTGGAGTGAGCTTGTATGATTGGTCTTCTATTCTTAGGAACGTGTTTAGCTGATACACTGTATAAAGTAAAGAAAATTCCATTTTCATCTTTTTGTGTAAACTGGACCCACATGGCGATGGTAAGACTTGATTTAGTACCAGTATAGAACGGAATGACTTGAGACGCTGAACTGCGAGTGGAATCACTGAAGTACAAGTCATAATGAACGGAAATTGCTGCAACAAAACAAAAATTATGTCACATGTATTGTAAATAACGATAAAAATATTACTCTTTCTGCAATCTTCTCCAGTTAAATTAAACGGACACTGGCAGTAGAATTTGCCAGTTAAATCTACACACGAAGCACTTGGAGGACAAGAATTCTCTTTGCAGTCAACAATGTCTTCTTCACAATAATTTCCAGTGAAACCAGGCGGGCAAACGCACTTAAACCCAAAGACGTCATTGGTACAAGTTGCACCATTCATGCAAGCATTAGCTTGGCACGCGTCGTATTCATATTGGCAGCCAATTCCAGCAAATCCATCACTGCAAGAACAGTTAAGACCCGATCCGAAATCTTGGCATTTTCCTCCGTGCATACAAGGATTTCCTATGCATCTTTCCGGAGCAGTTTCACACTGTTTTCCATCGGTTCCCGAGGGACATCTGCGGATAAAGTTATAAAAATCAAATTGAACAGTTTTGCTAATGATTTACTTACACGCAGAAGTAGTCTTGGAAAAGGTTGATACATTTAGCATCATTTTGACAAGGTCTTATGTCGCAACTTCCAATGTCCGTTTCACAGTTAACTCCAGTCCATCCAGGTAGACATAAGCAACGATATGATCCAACTTCATCTCTGCATGATCCGCCATTTAAACATGGAGACGACTTGCAGTCATCTAAGTTTTCTTCGCAGAATACTCCAGAGTATCCTTCTCTGCACATACATAAGAACTTGTTGTCTAAGTCAACGCATCTCTCAGTTCCAAGTGGATTGCAAGGATCGCTAAGACATTCATCAATTTCAGCTTCGCATTGTAAGCCAACAAATCCTGGTCTGCATTTACAGGAGAATCGATCTACTAAATTGGAGCAAGTTGCGCCGTTTTGGCATGGATCGGAGGAGCAAAAATCGATTGGGTGCTGGCATTTCTTTCCAGTAAAACCAGGTTCACATACGCATGTGAAGTCATCTATTCCATCAGCACAATTTCCGCTGTTTTCACAAGGATTTGGCTCACAATCGTTGATGTTGGATTCACAATATTCTCCAGTCCATCCTGGATGACAAACGCATTGGTGGTAGAAGAGTTTGTCGACACACACACCGTTTTTACATGGGTTTTTGCTGCATAGGTTGATTTTTTCTTGGCAGCGCTTTCCGGTGAAACCAGATGGACAAGAACAGCTAAAATCGGCTACTAAATCGGTACAGTTGGCGCCAAGTAGACAAGGTTTTTCTGCACAATCATCGGTGTTGACTTCGCATGTTTGGCCTTCCCAGCCTGGTAGGCATTCGCATGTGAATCTTCCTTGCTGGAGGGCGATACAAGTGGCGCCGTTGTTGCAAGGATTGCCATTAGCTGAACATGGGTCGATCTAAAATTAAAATAAGTAAGTAAGAAAAAATTTAAAACTTAAAATTGAGCTGTGCAAAAAAGCAAAAAATATCTGACGTTCTATAATGAGAGACTCAAAACTAATTGTATAAAAAGTAAAAACATCTTCACTTACTGTAACATCGCAATCAATTCCAGTGTAACCAGACCGGCACAAACACGTATAGTTCTTGTAACCAGGCTCATCTTTACACATGGCTCTAGCGGGACAAGTATCATTGCTACAATCGGACCTCTCCTCCTGACAGTTTATTCCGGAATATCCAGGAGCACACTGGCACCTATAACCTTGTGGTAAATCAATACACGTTCCGCCATTGTAACACGGTTGCGAAGAACATTCATCAATATCAATTTCACAGCGCCTTCCGGAGAACCCAGCTGGACAGAAGCATTGCAAACCATGACCAAGAGCCACACATAAACCGCCATGTTGACAAGCGTTGTCTGTGCATTCTACAGTGTGACACTCATCTCGTCCAGTAGCTCCAGCACCTTCAGTTCTCTTATTACTTGGACATTCTTTACAGGAGATTTGTCCCGAAAGCGATTGGTAGAAATCTTTTGGACATAGAGAGCACGGGGCTAAACCAGTAGGCGAGTACTGACCGGGACTACATTTAGGTCTGCAACGGTCTTTGCCTGGTGCTGCTGGTTGGTAGGTGAAGGTGTTGGCTGGGCAAGCTTGACAGTCCTTGAAGCCTCCAGTAGGTGGTTCGCTGGTGTAGCTGTTTCTTGGACATTCTAAACAAGGAACTAATCCTGTTGGTGAGTAAGTACCATAACCGCACACAGGTATGCAATCGTGAATGCTCTTGGAGCCTTCTTCGCGGGTGTATGTGCCTTGAGGACATCGGTTACATGATCCTTGTCTATCGCGATTTTGGTAGAAACCTCTAGGGCAGTAAGTACATTCTTTTTGTTTTTCTCCGGCGAAAGTTCCAGCAGGACAATGAACTAAAAACAAATTTGTTGTTAATCATAGGAAACATTAATTATTTAGGTAATAAACATACGACATCTGGGAACATCGTTGGTATCCATGTTAAGAACTTCTCCAACACTACAAGTGAAACCTTTTTGATTGACTGATTTTAAGGCTTTCAAGGGTGGACATTGATTGCCAATAGATGCAATGCTTAGCAGTGGTTCAATTACGACATTTGCATAGGGTACTGATAAATCAAACATTAAATTCAAGGTACTTCCGCAAAGATCGTATAGTTGGGGTTGACGAACTACTGGTATGATGTCCAGGATGTAATCGATTTTCACCACGTTTTCTTCAACAAGAGATGGATCGGCTTTAATAAATGATACGTTCATTTTAACATTAACAGCCGAGCATCTTTCCGACAGAATGGTATTTAAATTGGTGTAGTACTGAGAGATTAAATCAGTATATTGGTTTAAGCAAGACGTAGCCACAGCACCATTAGCTCGATAGTTTACAGTTGCCGTAAAATGATAATCAGCTTGTTGGGTGTCTGAAACATAATATTATAATTAGAACATGAAGGAAAGTCTATTGATAAACATTACTTTCTGAAACGCAATCTGGTACTACTGACGTTGGTGTCCAAGGAGTTTTACTATCGCAAGAGAACGTCTTTACAGCTTCACCATCAGTGAATCTAAATCCAGGATTACAGGTTCCAATACACTGCAATCCTTTGTCGCCTGGCAAACAGTTGAGGGCACCATTTACTGGTGGTTTAAGTTCCCAATCCACACAAGGTGTAGCTTGCACAGAAACTTGGAAGTGACATGAAGCTTTATTTCCTGACTTATCAGTAGCGATAACAGTGACATTTTCAAAAGTACCAATAGCAATTGTAGCCTTTTCAGGTACAAAAGATATGTGCACTTCTCCTGAGTTATCAGTAGCGTTAATTCTTCTGCGGGTTTCATTGAAGTTTACTGCATAACTGTCTTGTCTATCTACAAGTTCGATGACGTAACTTTGAGGACAGCTTAATTGTGGTGGACTGTTATCTGGTACAGTGATGTTTATTTCGCAAATAGCGACATTGCCATCGTAATCAAAGGCAACGTATTTTACGACTGTGTCCTCGAAAATGTGGATTGGTGTTCTAAAGTTAGCTGGTTTCACTTCTAATCTGGCGATACTTCCGGAATTGTCCACTGCTGTAGGTTCTGTGAAGTTTACAGGAAGAAGACCGCCATTCGCGTCCTTTTGGACAATAATTGGTTGTTGTGGACAGTTTTGGAATACCGGTGTTTCATTATCTATACAAAAAGCATATTATAAAGTTGCCGTACTACTTAGTTCTTTATAAATTTCTTACCTACACATGGTGAGTACCCGTAGTCGTACCCCAAAAGTGGTTCATGTTCTGGTTCATCACAGCCCATTAGTTCAAATTTCAAACAGGCATTGTCCATATAGCTTACAATACCCAAAATAACAAACCGTGCTTGCACGTATTTTGGTAAAGAAATCATGGCAAGTTCACCATAATTTCCAGGATCGCGCATAGTCAAATTAAAGTTCGGGAAATACACAACGTAGTTTTCGCTATCGGCTTGTTTATAGAAGAACCTAATTTCAGTTGGACGCCCTACTATATCATTAGTCACAACTCCCTTTACTAAAATTGCTTTCACTCGATAAACTTTGCCCAAATCGACACTGACGTAAGTAAACGCTTCTTGTTTACCACACCAGCCAGTTACAGAGTTCAATCGTACGTTTCTAGCTTCGTAGTTCGGTCGTTCGCTAGTAGCATTTATAGCTGAGTCTGGAATTTTTCCTGAAGCCAATCCCAAAGGACGAACTATTTTACATTCTGGTTCTCTAAGACATGTGATTGGTCGTGGGTTGATTAGAATATACCCTGGTCGGTTACAACCAAAGTTAACTTCGGATCCTTGTTCGTAACTTCTTGCAAGTTGGAAGCCATCACTCGGACGACCTGGATCTTCACATACTGGACCTTCGCAACGTAAATCGCCAAAGTCCCAAACACCATTTGCTTGACATCTGACTATGTTGTCATGTTTGCTGCTTTGGCCGGCTAGTTTAAACGTGTTTTGGCAGCCGAAGAAGAAGGAAGATTGGTATTTGGTGTCGAGGTACTTGCCGTATTCTGCGCCAGGTGTTGGAGGTGGAACACCGCAGTTAGTTCTTGGACAAGATGGAATGGAACCACTCAACCAGTAGTCAGGTAGACCCTACAATAATTAAAATCATAATATAAAGTAACTTTACAATATAATAAAAGCTCTTACTGGTTTAGGATCGTAAACACATTGTCTAAAGCTAGATGTTGCAGTTCTTCTTAAATGCCTTCCAGTTGATTCACAGTTAAGAGTCACGTTTTCTCTAAAAGGTACCAAAACACTGCTCTCGTCACTGCGGAAAATTTTAAGACCCTCGTTTTTGTCGTCAGGTAAACTTACACATTGAGCATCTAAAACAAAATTGCTATTAATATTGTACTTATTGGAAGAAATACAAATTTTCTACATTTGCATTCGGGCATAGTTCCATTCCAAACTCCTGTTGAGGTACAAAGAAGCGACGAAGATCCGGACATGACATATCCAAAATCACACTGGAATTTAACCAAGTCACCAAAATGATACTTTTCTTTAGTAGACAAAATTTCGCCATTTTCCGGAGCAGAAAGCGTAGGGCACATCACAGGAACACAAGATTTGTTAACTTGGTACGTATCACCGTCACGTAGACCATCTTCGGATTCTTTAATGAAGAACGCAGCAGTACCATTTTGATTGTAAAGTTCAAAACCAACATTACAATTACAAGAATAATTCCCGGCACTGTTGATGCACTTTTGATCACAACCACCATTATTATTTGCACATTCATTAATATCTGCACATTCTAATCTGGTACAGCCCATAATTTCTAGTTTCAAACAAGGTGCGCCTACGTAATCTTGTATCTTAAACTTAATATATTGAGCTTCAATTGGAACGGGCAGATTTAAAATTGATAAGGTGGGCTCTATTATTCTAAACTCTACGGCAGTGCCATCAGGGTTTCTGTAGTCTTTGAACACATCAGTGAGATCATCGGTATATTGAATTCGTACAGCAGATGTAAACGCCAAGTTGCCGTCTGGTCTGGTCACAGTCATTGTTCTAAAGCCTCTTATTATAGTTGGCGCACGTAAGTCAATAAGTACCCAGTTGGAACCGCCTTCTATTGTATTGCCGCACCAGCCAACACCATTGTTCAAACGAAGCATCTGGGGAAAAAGCAAAGAAATATAAGCTACTTAACATTACCCAGAACAAAGTTTTTCTTACAGTCTTATCATAGCCTGTTTCACTGCTTGACACAGTAATTGACTCGTCAGGAATTCCACCATTAATCAAGCCCAAGTCGCCGACTGGTCGACAATCTAACGTTGGTTCGAAACCTTTACGACATTTGCAGTGGAAAGAACCGGGCGAATTTACACATTCGGTGGAAGCGACGTCGCATTGGCTACTAACACATTCGTTGATATCGTCACATTTTGGTGGGTTGTTGAATAATTGATTTTCACCGCATCGAAGCACACTGTTTCCGATGAGTTTGTAACCTTTGAAGCATTGCACTCGAGCTTCGTCGTTGAAGAAATATTCTCGTGAAACGTCAGTGACGAATCCATTTTTGATTTCTGGGAATTTTGGACATCTTGCTCCTAAAAAATTATGTTATAAAACTGCTAAACAAAGTTGAGTAAATATTTACTTGAACAAATTGGAACATCTCCAGACCAAGTTCCATTACTCATGCAAAGAATGACAGGTGGGCCGCTTCTAAGGTACCCTGGCTCACACTCGTAGCGAACTATAGTACCGTAAGAGCGACCTAAACCATTCAGTACTGTAACATTTGCATGTGGTACTTCCGGTAATGTGGCACATTGCGATGCTAAAAGTACAAAAAAATTGAATTATTCTCCCTTGGAGCGCTACAACAAAATTTACCAAGACAGGTGGGTTTCTTTTCCCATCTTCCATCAGACAAGCATGAGATATGCTCAATGCTTAGTCCTGTTGGAAAAGCAAAACCAGCATAACACTGATACATAGCTTGTCCTCGGTAAGTTACATTAGTAGATCCAGTGGAAAATCCATTGTCGATTTGTGGTACTGGTCCGCAATACACTTCTTGGCATTTGGGAATGTAGCTTATAGACCAGTTGCCACCGGGCATACACTGGGTTGTAATGCGATTTCGCCCAGTGGCAAATTCTTGGCCTGTCGGACAATTAAACGTTATCACAGTACCAAAAGCTGTGTCTCTACTCGACGCCAAAGCTCCAACTCCCGCTTGCAATGGTGGACAATCTAAAATCAAATTAATTGTTATTAACCTTGTCGTCAAGTTTGTAGTGTTTATTTACCGGCTGAGAAAGTGGCTTCCCATCCTTTGTTACTATGAAGCGCGTCTGAAGCAAATCGAACTAGCATTTCACCGCTGGAGGCCGTTAAGGTGATTTTGGGTCTTGCAGTAGCTGTAAATCCATCACCGGAATGCAACCTTAAACCGCTTGTTGTAGATCCGTCGTAAATTTGGACAAAATCAGATTTGTCTACGTCAAAACTGTTGAAGTTGAGCGACAAAGGACCACCACCTGGATTCCTAATTTTGTATAGGCATTCTTGATTGCTTGGATAGTTCGTCAAACCAAAAGCAGGTGACATTAATGTGCCGTTTCTTGATATAATCGTTGCTTTGCAGCCTTGTGTGTACCGAATTCTAAATCCACGTTTTGAGTCTCCTAAACTTGTTTTGAAGTACAGATACAATTGACTGCTGGTTGACATAACGATTTTTTGGTTATTTTCCAAGAGACCGGTTAGTCTTGCGATTGGTTTACTTTTCGGTGAATCTCCATCACGTACTAATATGTAATCTCTACTATCATCCAAGTCTAAGTCATCTATCTCTAAAGTGATAATTTTTCCGTTTTGTGCTCTGATAATGTAAAGGCATTCCAAACCTCCAGGATACTGTTCGGGATATCCTGGGGAAACTAACACCTGTCCTTGTGGTGTTGCTCTTAACATACCTCCACATGCTTGTGGTTCAGTTTTCCACGATGCTCTAAAACCTTTACGTTCAACTGAAGCATCAGTACTAAATTTAATTATCATAAAGTTTGACGCTGATACGAAAGAACGATTAGTTAAGTCTTGTTTTCCTGAGAGTGTCGCTAAATTAACGGATGTATCCTCCGTTCTTCCTCCTACTAAGATCTGCACAGTATCAAAGCTTTTTTCAGTTTCGAATTCTTGAAATTGTAATAGGATGTTGTGGCCTTGTGGACCTTCCAGCGTCCATTTACAGTTTGTCAGTGGGGCGTATTTATGTGGGAACTCATGGCTTTCCACTACATCTCCACTGCTGGCGAGATAATAGTTGCAATTTGAGGCACAGTCCAATTCATCGGATGCATCACCGCAGTCGTCCTGTTTGTCGCATCTGAATTTGTCGTTGATGCAGTTTCCATTGGAACAATGGAATGAACCAGAGGGACAGGCTTTGGCTCGGCACATAAATGGAAGCAAACTTTCGCAGGTTGTCAACTCCCATGATTGATTTTCCTCAGTTACAGTTACATCAACACATTCTCCTGCTTCTGGGTTTGGTTGGTTGCGTGACCAGAATCCTATAAATTCGATGTTAGGTTTACAATTGAAATGCAAGGATAAAGAAGATAGGTAATTTATAGGTACTACTACAATTTCCACGGAGATAGTAGTGGTTTTTTTAATGTTTAATCAACGCACTGGTATGCTGCCTGCGTAAAAGGTCAGAGAAATCGCTAGGAAAAGTATTTCAAACTGCGTTTCAGTTGTGATAACACACTTTATAAACTTGTATTTGTTGTAAATGCTGGTACTATATTGTTAACTTACCGGAATATTGTGATACTAGGGTACCGGCAGCTGATTCAAGTGTGTTTGTTCTGAGATCGTCTAATGAAGCCAAACCTAACCAGTAGTGGCTCGCCCCTCGACGTTCCGGTGGTACCGATGATGTCGCTATACTTGCAGTTAAGTTGTTTTCACCGTAGGCTTCCACAGCCATTAAGTCACTTCCATACCTAAAACAATAAAAGAATATTTTTAGGAGGTATTCTTATTCGATTTATAGAACATATCTAGCTAATTCGAAGTACTTTTATTAAATCAATAAAGAACACGGAGAAATTATCTCGTAAATCTAAATTAAACAATAATGCAGTTGAACACCAAAGTGAATTAGTGTGTACGTCCCAGATGAAATTAAATTGTTCAGCTCTTATTATTTTTGAACGGTACTATTCGTATTGTGGAATTTATAAATACGCACGCGAAGTTTTGTGTTTATAAACAATTAATCTTAAATAGTTCAATTTACTTTCTTTAATATGTAGTTATTATTTCGTTTTTATTTGACAAATAGAATAATAGAAAAGTTTAGTACTATTTGATAATATCATATATTTGAAGACTTTTTTTTTTAAATACTAAAGCCATATAGTAAAATTTAAATTTTTAAAATAGTAATTTGAATATACTCTGCAAGTTGCTTTATTTTCATAGGTTATTGATATAAGGTGAGATTTTTTTAAAAGTAGGTCTTCATCGAGCAGACATTGTACAGGTGCAATAACAGTCTACGTGTCGTCGAATAGCTTAAGGCCATCACGATTTTTTACACGCGGAAAAGTTACTCTCTTGTCATTTCTGTATTATTTACATAATAATCATAAACTACAATTATTTATTTCTGCTTATTAAATCTCATGTAACTATTATAATGAATGGAGTACCTTACTATAAAATAATTTGTACAAGCAGTACTTAGTTTTTTATATATTATATAAAAATAATAACGTATTTTATCTCACAGATTTGAAATACCTATGTGAATTTGAGAAAGTCAGTGTGGATTTGGCTGTGGTTTACCTGCTGAAAGTAAATAGTATTTACGTGTATAGAAACTTTAAAAGAACATATATCAAAATTAAAAATTGTAAACATGAAAAAGGCACACCTTAACTTATGATCGTATATTTTAATATTCAAATTGCGTGCTATGTGAAACATTATTTGCATATAAATTTTTTAAACATAATTGTTGGGCAGAGTAGATAACCGTTAATAACTAACTGTGTAAAATTTGATAGATTGATACTTCAGTATTATTTCATATTATTTAATCAGTTTACGGATTCATATTATGATGAAGCGTTAAAGTGAATAGTTTGAACTTCAGATTGGTACTTCTTTCAATAATTTGAGCTCATCTGAAAATCTACAGTAACCTAATTAGATAGAAGTAGGTAACGATTTTTATTTACCAAAAAGAGCAAAATGCACAAAAAATATAAAAACCCAAACAAAATTTCTTCCAGATTTGCAAGAATATGAGTTTGAACTTCAGATTGGCACTTCTTTCAATGATTTGGACTCATCTGAAAATCTACAGTGACCTAACTAGATCGAACTAACGATTTTTATTTATTAAAAAAGAGCAATAAACAAAAAAAAAGACAAAACCCAAACAAATTTTCTACCAGATTTGAAAAATATGAGTTTGAACTTCGGATTAATGCTTCTTCTAATAATAATTTGAGCTCATCTGAAAATCTACAGTGACCTAACTAGATCGAAGTAACGATTTTTATTTCTCAAAAAAGAGCAAAACGCACAAAACAGATACAAACCCAAACAAATTTTTTTCCAAATTTGAAAAATATGAATTTGATCTTCAGATTGGTGCTTCTTTCAATAATTTGAGCTCATCTGAAAATCTACAGTAACCTAACTAGATCGAAGTAGGTAACGATTTTTATTTACCAAAAAGAGCAAAATGCACAAAAAATATAAAAACCCAAACAAAATTTCTTCCAGATTTGCAAAAATATGAGTTTGAACTTCAGATTGGCACTTCTTTCAATAATGTGGACTCATCTGAAAATCTACAGTGACCTAACTAGATCGAACTAACGATTTTTATTTATTAAAAAAGAGCAATAAACAAAAAAAAAGACAAAACCCAAACAAATTTTCTACCAGATTTGAAAAATATGAGTTTGAACTTCGGATTAGTGCTTCTTCCAATAATAATTTGAGCTCATCTGAAAATCTACAGTGACCTAACTAGATCGAAGTAACGATTTTTATTTCTCAAAAAAGAGCAAAACGCACAAAACAGATACAAACCCAAACAAATTTTTTTCCAAATTTGAAAAATATGAATTTGATCTTCAGATTGGTGCTTCTTTCAATAATTTGAGCTCATCTGAAAATCTACAGTAACCTAACTAGATCGAAGTAGGTAACGATTTTTATTTACCAAAAAGAGCAAAATGCACAAAAAATATAAAAACCCAAACAAAATTTCTTCCAGATTTGCAAAAATATGAGTTTGAACTTCAGATTGGCACTTCTTTTAATAATGTGGACTCATCTGAAAATCTACAGTGACCTAACTAGATCGAACTAACGATTTTTATTTATTAAAAAAGAGCAATAAACAAAAAAAAGACAAAACCCAAACAAATTTTCTACCAGATTTGAAAAGTATGAGTTTGAACTTCAGATTAGTGCTTCTTCCAATAATAATTTGAGCTCATCTGAAAATCTACAGTGACCTAACTAGATCGAAGTAACGATTTTTATTTCTCAAAAAAGAGCAAAACGCACAAAACAGATACAAACCCAAACAAATTTTTTTCCAAATTTGAAAAATATGAATTTGATCTTCAGATTGGTGCTCTTTCAATAATTTGAGCTCATCTGAAAATCTACAGTAACCTAACTAGATCGAAGTAGGTAACGATTTTTATTTACCAAAAAGAGCAAAATGCACAAAAAATATAAAAACCCAAACAAAATTTCTTCCAGATTTGCAAAAATATGAGTTTGAACTTCAGATTGGCACTTCTTTCAATAATGTGGACTCATCTGAAAATCTACAGTGACCTAACTAGATCGAACTAACGATTTTTATTTATTAAAAAAGAGCAATAAACAAAAAAAAAAGACAAAACCCAAACAAATTTTCTACCAGATTTGAAAAGTATGAGTTTGAACTTCAGATTAGTGCCTCTTTCAATAATAATTTGAGCTCATCTGAAAATCGACAGTGACGTAACTAGATCGAACTAACGATTTTTATTTACCAAAAAGAGCAAAATGCACAAAAAATATAAAAACCCAAACAAATTTTCTTCCAATTTTGAAACATATGACTGAAGTTAAATGTGAGCCTTTTTTAGGAAGAATCGTACCAAAATTTTCTGACAGGCGAGCTGTCTGCTGAAAACAATACTACCATAATTATTGAAACAGATACTTGAAAATAGTTAAGTTAAATTAACTGAAATTAAAAACAAATGACTCCCCGTTCTAATAGGTTTTGGTACAAATAGGCATGTGATCAAAATCCATTGATGAAGAGCAACAAGTAGACTGCTAAAAATTTTCGAGAATGTTATCGCGTTTATTAGTTTATTTTCATCACCTTTTTATTCCTGCCTTTAGTATTTATATTGAACTAAACCTGAGGAGGTAGCGTTTTTCATATTAACCTTCATGCATCATTAGTTGCAATTACAAAATTTTAGTAACTAAGTATAGTACAAGATGACCCAATTATTTCTTCAATCACGATGCGAAATTTAATCAGAAAATCTGGGCTTGCTATTATAGATCTTTATATGAGTACTATCAAAAATGGTGAACACTTGGAAGTAGATTCTATATCAATAAATATTTTAACAAATAAAAACTGCACATTCGATTTTTACCAATTTTAAAACCCAAATATGAAACAACTATTATCATTCTAATTATTATACAGGGAGAGATCGTATTAACGTTCAATTTGTATGGGCAGTTCACATTTTCAAAGATTGAGCAATTTTTAAACATAGTTTATTTATTCTCTCTTCATCTCATTTAAGCTTCTATTGAGAAAGGAAGAGTGTGACGCAGATGTCTACTTTATATCACATTTTCGTATTGACACTTTTCCAAAATATATTGCATCTACAGATACGTTAACATAAGATTCATAATCCGTTAAAGTTTTATTTAAAAAGTCATCTGAAACAAACAAGACCTTTCAAAAAAGAACTCAAAAAACTGTCGCATAATTTGAAGCCTTCCTTATTTGATTCTCTCTAAATAAAAGTCTTTCCATAAAATTTAATCCTCATTTTAAGGTAAACAGCTTTTTCAAAGTGGAAGGTCCTTTTAAAATGTTACGTTTTTTAAAATTTTATATGAAATATAATGAAAAGTTCAGTTCTCTAATCGTTAGCAAAAAGAACCGCAATACCGGAAAGAATTAAAATCACGGGTAGGCTCATTCAAGTTCCAAGAAAACATCGTAGGTGTTATAAATGTCCTCGAAGGAAAGATAACAAATAGCTTACTATTTGCAATATACCTAACTGTAAAAATTGTGTCTGTGAATTTCAGTACGGTAAATTATTTTGTGAAAGGTGTGGACCAAAGTGAACTTTAACCAAATTAATTGTCCTTGCTTTTTTCATATTTGCACAATTTTCACAAAATTGTTTGACATTTTTTTGCTATCGATAGGATCTCAGAAATATTTTAAGAATACTTTATTAGTGTGCACGATATAAAAATGTGTAAACTAATCAACAGGATAAACAAATTAAGCAAATTGAAAAAATAAACCAGAATTTCCAGTTATTATAACAAAATTTCAATAAAATTCTAAACATTCTTTCAACAATTTTAAATGCATATTTTTAAGTTTCTGTTTGAAGTCTGTTATTTAAGGCGAGTAACCAAGGGTAATTTTCATTATATCTAAAATCACCATCTAAATTTCTACTCGGCAAGATTTCTATTATCCCACATTTAAAGGTGCGTCCAACCTATGACCCACTTTTAAGTACATAACTCCGAGCACGCCCTATTTGAATTAGAGGCGTTCAGTACCTTATAATTCAAGTACCTGCATATTTGCACTCTAATATTGGATATGCTTTTCCAATTGGAAAGTCTTGCTACTATTCAAAAATTTGTGTCAATATTCTTCCTTTATATAAACTAGTATTTTTTTTTGTAAATACCATCTGATCTAGAATTCGGTTTCGCGGAATTAGAGAGGAACAAAATGTATTCTGATACCTTATTTCGCTATTTCAAGTTATAAGGTCGAACGGAATTTTTGTCTGAATCATGTTTATATGCAAATTCAACAGATTTGTATCCAGGTATTTTGTTTGCTTTGCATAAATAATTTACCGCCAACGTTTATTAAAATTATTTCTCAAGTATGCTGATAAGTTTCATTTTAATCGCAAATCTTTTTCAATCTTTTCTATATACAGCAACATAACAAGATTTTTACAGAGGCTTCAAGGCAGAAGATAACTGCAATAAAAGTAGGTACATAATAATTATTATGAAACCTCTTTCTGAATGAATATTTATTGTTGTTAGGTTACAACCATCGTGGTGGGTACATAATATATTATAATTTGAAAGGAAAAACTTTATTAGAATAATTTAAAATAAAATATAATTATGATTAGCGAAATAGGCGCAACCGAGCTGCTGTATTCTAGAATAAATTTAAATTGATCGTAGGTAATATATTTAAATTCATACCTAATGACTTATTTTATATAAACAACAATAGGATGGTTTTGTCACTATTATAATTTACAATATTGCAACTCAAATATTCTCGTGTGAAGATGAGAGCTACGAAATAATTTCTATATTTGAGCCCAATTCCCAAAGTTTGCGCTTTGTATATAACAGCGTTGGTTGTTAATTATCTTATTTCTATGCACATGTGGACTGGAATCTACATGGCTTACATCAATAGAGTTTGCCATATTTCGTGACTGATATAACCTAGTTAATTTATACCAACAACAAAATTAGTCAATATCACGCTTTCATTTATCATGGTAATTTTAATTGTTCTTGTAGTTAAATGGAAGATTAGCTCTGTGTGTAATGTTGGGACTCCATAGTATAATTATTACAAAATTTTATTCTAAGGTTCATAATTTGTTGATGAGATTATACTTCGTTTTAGTGTTTTTAAAGCTGAAGAGGTTCTTATGTTCTTATTTTTGAACAGTCTGTCTTAACAAACATGAATCTAAATAAATTGCTACTACAAAATAAAGGGAAAATATATTAATTATAAAATTTTGTAATTTTAGGAGATGAAATTTTTATATTTGTGTCTGAATTATTCTTCAGTTGTGTAAATTTATTTTCTTTTCTTACGGAAATCCATTTGTAACTGCAACTGATATACTACTCAGTTTTCTAAGTTGTCGATTACGTCACTAACCACTTTGGCAAATTACATAGGTACCTACTTATCGATAAATCTGCCTAGCATGTGTTGTTATCGACTAACGTCTGGTTTAGATCACCCATAAATCTGTGATGTAATTGGACCCCCATATGCAATAAGGAACCAAACGCCAAATTGAAAAAAATCGCGCTGTGTTACTAATCTAATAGAGAACACGATAAACTATGTTTTGCAAAATAGAAACAGACAATTATTGATTATCAGCGACATATGATGGTAAGTAGAACCAACTTTAATTTTTTTTTTGCAGAATCCTTTTTTGCAACATAGATCCAACAGTTGGTTATGTTGTTGGAAATGTTAGAAGAGCAAAGAAATATCGTTATAAAGCATATAAATAAATTTCCGAGGTATAAGTCTTATTACTGTAGAGCAACAAGAAATGAACAAGAATTTTTGCCCATTGGGACAACACTTCCACTTATGTATAAGTTGTATAAAGAAGAGAATCATAATGATTGCGTTAGTTTATCCAGTTATAGAAAAGTATTCCTAACAGAATTCAACCTAAGGACGAAATCACCTGAAAAAGACACGTGGCTTCATATTAAGAAAATTAAGATACAACAGGATAAACCGTATAGTATTTTTGTGAAAAATATCCACCATGGCGCAGACTACTTCGAAGTTAATATAAAAAGAAGGCAGGGTAGACCTCCTAACACAGATAAGTCTATCTTTTTAATTAACTTAGAAACACTCTGGCCAGATGAAAAATCAGTAGCACAGGCTAAACTGGATGATATTAAATCCTATATGCATTTGATTCCAGCTGCAGATCAGCCGTTTTATTTACATTTAATAGGGGACTCATTAATTGAGGAAGATATTGATGGATATAATGTCGGAACGTTAGATTTTCAGTTAGGAAGTGACAGCGATTAGAAAACATTTTTTTAAATATTTTTATATTATTGTTTTATGCATTATTATTGTTTTGTAAGTTATTAAAATGTTCTTTTTCAAATTAGCAATAAAGCACCAAGCGACATTTTTTTCTTTTAATTTAGAATTTTTTAATTTTTTGTTTGATATGCTTGTGTAAAATTATTATATAAACAATAAAGCAATAAAAGATTTTATTTCACTTTTTGTTTAATCCTGATATAATTTTTAGATGGACATATTTTTTCGCGCAAGTTTACTCGAAACTGTGTTACTGGCGTTTGGTTCCTTATTGCATATGGGGGTCCAATTGACATCTACGAAAGTTCTTCCTTAATCTACCATTTTTTAAAACATTTTCCAGATTATTTTGTTATTGTAAACACCAAATTAAGCAGTAAATAGAAGGATCAAAAAAAATATACAGACATCAACAGAGGAGAAATGAGGTTTCATTTGGGATTGTGTTATAAAAAATACTACTGTAAGAGTACCTATCTAGATGGAAGACTTAGAAAAACCGATCTTACAGCAGTAGTGAATGTCCTGAGAAAAGTGGGTACTTTAAATTCTAAGACATATATACATACAAAATTGTAATGGAGCTATACTTAAAAAAAAATCGACCCTATGGTGAATCTTTTTAGTACTCGTAACAGTCGTATGACCTACCGAACTAGGATAAGTCCCTAAAAAATAATTAAGTCATACATGGTGGTCCTTAGACATGTAGTAGAGCTGATGATAATCATTTTCAGCAATAAGATACTTCGTTTTTCACTGTTTTCTATGTTTTTTTCTCTAATCCTCCTTTGGCTTTATCCTACTTTGGATTTATCCTACTTTTGCCTAATAATAAGACAGGATTAGAGATTATATTTAGCTTAGGTTTAGTGACCTATATTGATACCAAAGAAGAAGGCATTGCAAATATACTTACTTTCGTATACAGGGTGTATCAGTTTTAATCGACAAACTTTAATGGTACATTCTCCTAGTCGTCCTGATTCGGAAAACTGTATATTATATACATCTATCTCGATTCCTAAGAAAGATACAGGGTGTTGAAGTTTACAAGAAAAAATCATTTTTTTGCAATAACTTCTATAAAAAAGCTTGGATTCAAACAATTTTGCATACCTGCCCTCCTCTCTAAGGACAATTTTATGAAGATATTTTCGATTTTGGGGGGGCACCAGTGGCGTGCAATTCGGCCACATCTCAGTTATTTTAAAGAAAAAAGCATGCCACAGTAATTTTTAAGAAATATTTTTTTATCTATTGAATTACTTGTTCAATTTGGAGTAAACTTTGCTTTTACAGAACAAAAATTGAAGTTTTAGTTCCAGAGATAATTAGTTTTTTCGAAATACGTGCCAACTTGAAATTAGTCACAAATCAAATAGGAAATATATTAAAAAACAAAAAGTAACAAAAAATAATTATAAAATTACAGCAACTGTTCAAAATGCAACCCGCCAGCCTCGATGGATTTCTGACAACGACGAACTAATGAATTAACAGCATCTGTCATCATTCCCGGATTTTTTTGTAATTTCAAGTTAGCACGTCTTTGGAAAAAAATAATTATCTCTGGAACTAAAACTTCAATTTTTGTTCTGTTAAAGCAAATTTCACTCCAAATTGAACAAGCAATTCGATAAATAAAAAATATTTTTTTTTAATTACAGTGCCATACTTTTTTCTTTCAAATAATTGAGATGTGACCGAATTGCACGCCACTGGTGCCCCCCCAAAATCGAAAATATCTTCATAAAATTGTCCTTAGGGAAGAGGACAGGCATGCAAAATTTTGTTTGAATTCAAGCTTTTTTATGGAAGTTATTGCAAAAAAATAATTTTTTCTTGTAAACTTCAACACTCTGTATCTTACTTAGGAATCGAGATAGAGGTATATAATATACATTTTTCCGATTCAGGACGACCAGGAGAATGTACCATTAAAGTTTGCTCGATTAAAACTGATACACCCTGTATAGGACAGTTTCGACGAAAACTGCAGGAAGCTATAGAGCTGCTTGCAAAAGGAAGAAACAATATTGGACAAAAGCAAAAAAGTAAAATAAATGGAATGATAGAAGTTCCAAATATTTCTAAGTCTTCATTAGCCAATTTATTGAATGAAAATAGAAAATATTTTGTTATAAAAGATCTAGACAGATGAAGAGTACCATTTCTTAGAAACAATTATCAGCGAAGAATAAATTAGAAGAACTCTTCCATTATGATTAATGGCTCACGAAATAGAACTTGCAATTCTTATAAAGTTGAAAAAGTTATAGCAAAAAATGTTTAGAAAACCCTGGACTTCTAAGAACAAATTTCCGGAAAATGGGACTTCCATAATACGAAGCTTTTAAGAATAGTTCAGTTCAGCAAACCTAATTAGAACCTTATAGGTAACTCTCTACAAGAATAAGAAGTTGCATGATGGTAGCTGATTAATTTTACTTTGTCAATGTCAGCCTCAATTATTGTTAAAATTAATTATTATAACACATCATGCTATTGTATTTTCAGTTACTTAACTGCTTCGTTAGGTTTTACATCCTGTATAAAAATGTTTTGGTTAAATATGTAGCAGTAAAATTGTTGACATGTAAAAGGTGACAATTACTTCTTTACGTAGGTGTGCATTTCTTTAAAGAATGTCATTTAACAATTTTATATAAATAGATTTCGGTTGATTGTTTCATCAAACAAACTGTATGATAAATTGTTTCCAAATTGATATATAACACGCCTAAGAATGTAAGGCGTTACAGAGCAGTGAACTTAAAATAACTGAATAAAAATTCATCGTGCCTAGCTCTTTCTTGTACATTGATGTAAATGATAAAAAATTCAGATAAATAAAATGAAAATTATCATAAAAGAATAGACCACTGACCTTCTGCAGAGTTCCGCTGCTTTTTCCCAGGAATGTCTTATATTGAAGAATTTGTAACAATGGAGTCCTCTGAGATCCCAACCTGGAACAAATTCACTAGTTTTATTGATTGTCTTGTAGTACAATAATCACAATTTCTTTACAAATTGTCGAAATGATTTTCTTAATCTAAAAACCCAATCGCAGAACTTTATCCTTCATGCATGGCATTAAATATTATCAGTTAATGTTAATTGATGTTTGTCCGAAAATTTTTACTGTAACACATTTTAGACTTCCTAATTACATTTTCTTTCTATAATGATTGTTTCATTCTCAACTGAGTGGATATCTAGCATGAGTGGTTAGAAAAATAGTGCTTTGCATGCATAGTAATAATTATGAAAACCGAAATAATAATGGTGAAAGTGTTATTTACAAATGAATTTTCTGGTATAGACTGATGTGTGAATGCAGTTAAGTGTGATAGATGAACTGATAGCTACCAGTTGAAATTGAAACAACAAGAAAGTTGTTGAGGAACATATCAATATATACAGGAACATAAATCAAAGTTGTAATAATTTTCGATCTTAACAGACATAGTTTGTTCAATCGATCTTAACACACTGCAGCAATTTATAAGTAATTTGCCAGCATCGCACGTTGTAATATTGCAACTCATACAGATGCTATTATTTAGTACATAAATGCTTTTGTTTTTATTTCAAATGTATTGTTCATTTTATTTCTCTTTGTTACTGAATGACTAACGACTTCATTAGGGTAAAACTTAAACGCCTGCCGCCTATAACAAATTTCGTTAACATTTGAGAAACTATTGTGGGAATGTTAAGGTTATTAGGTTATGCATAAAAAACACTGCTAGTGTTAAATTGACACTGGAAACCCAATAGCCCATTAACAATTTCTATTCTTTTTTATCGATGGAGATAGTGGGAAGTGTTAATGAGGTTACGCTTTATTATTTCACTAATATTTATTACTAAACGAGAAGTAATGAATTGTCAAAAGTACCTTTAGGAAGTAGTGTTTATGCTAATAAGAAATTTGCTGGTAATTGCATCGAGTTTTATTATCCAATATCCATTAACAAATTTAAGTAGATATGTACGTACTTACATCTTTTATTCGCTTTTTGATGGAACAAGGATGGGTTTTGAAATTTTATGTTTACTTTTTGTAAAATTTAAAAGTTATTTATTTAAATTTTAGGAGGAATTAAACAATTTATGTCAAATATGATATATTAAGGACACAAAATTATAACTGTTGGATAAATTATGTCAAAAACCTAAATGATACTTGAAAACAAACATAATTATATTATTTCACAGTTTACAGACACCAAGACCATAAAATTGCATTTTAGTTGTGTAATCTGTTTTCATAGAAGAAATATGGTAGGTTATAGTATAGAACATAATTTCTTCTTGTTTTTATATAATTATACTTAAGAATATTTTATATAACAAATAAATGGCTGGATAACACAAGGAAACAATGTGTGTAAGATGATTAGGGACATCAGAAATTTAAAATTTTATTATTTATTTATTGCATATTTACTTTTATCAAACATTTTTCAAAAATGATTTAAGTTATGTTAGGAAAAAGTTTTTCTGTTATCACAATTCATAACGCAAAAAGAATTGTACAATCCAAATGGGCATTTAGTTAGAAAAAATGTGATTTTAATGGCAGATGTTTAGATAGAAAAATTAATTTATAAAGTCATTGGTTTTTGTAATCGTTTATTGAAGCTCGATTTGAATCAAAAAGTGAATAAAATGTGTAATTTGATCTTACAAGAACACTTAACTTGTCTAGACTATACATGACATTTTAACAAAAAATGAGCCAATTTTTAGTCCATTATAGCTTAATCTGGAAACCTCAACATGTGCGAGATAATTGATCAATATCGATTTAATCCATATTTCTATGTGTGTATTATTATTTTTCCTATCAGATTTGGTCTATGGTACTCATTTTGTATGTACAAAAATCAAATGTTTGGCTACTAAGGAAGCCAAGAGTAGCAGCTGACGCTAGAATTTATTGAGCACCTCAAAACCTAATCGCCTAATCCAGTGGCGGATCCATGGGAAGAGTTGGGGTTCAACACTCTCAACATTTTTAGAATATTCTGTAATTGGGGTATTATTTAACAGAAGACTCTGGACTCCTATACAGGGTGTCCCAGTTTATATCGTCAGGATTTCACCAGTCGATAGTTTAGCGAAAATTAAAGGTTGTTTGTCTAATAAACTATGGTCGAATGTTGCTTCCTTTTTGACGTACAGGCCATTAAAGAAAATACATTATTTTCAGTATTTTGCTATAAATCAATAAAAAAAAAAGTTAGCATTCTGAAATTTTGCATAGATATGTTTTTTTGTATTCTCTTATTAATAGTGGATGCAATTATTTTATTTAGAACACAGAGGCGTGCGTACGGGTTTATTCAAAAACATTTTATTGAATAAAACGTACGCCACTGGTTTTTTTGCAGCACCAATATGCAGAGAGTATTTTCCATTCAATTTAGAAACTTTTTCGTATCTTATAATTTTTTGATAACTTAACTCAAAATAATAGTAAATAATAGTATAGTAAATAAGGGAGAAAAAAAGGCTTCAAATAGACTTTTTTTACCCTACAGCCAATTTTTGTAGAATCTTCTAGAGGGTCACCCTGAAAGTTTAAAACTGAGTTTGTGTATTCGTAGACCCCGCCCTTCCTTCACCAGCCCTCAATTAAGGGGTGTATTTTTTTGTTTATTGAATAACTTTTTTCCTATTAAATTTTCGAAAAAAAGAGTCGGTACAAAGTTGTAAAGAAAAATATTTCCTACAACTTATCGTTTAAACTTCTATTGATATTGTCGATATTTAAAAAGTTATTCAACAAATAAGTTGAAAATTTTGGGGAAAGAGTAGTAAGTAGTAGTAGTAAGTAGTACTTAACTAGAGAAAAATTTCGCTAAAATTTGGAACTTATTTGTTGAATATCTTTTTAAATATTAACAATATCAAAAAAATATTAAAAGGAAAGTTGTAGGAAATATTTTTCTCTACAACTTTGTACTGATGCTTTTTTCGGAAATCTAATAGGGAAGAACCTCTTTAATAAATAAGAAAAAAAAAGTTAAGTTATCAAGAAATTGTAAGATACAAAAAAGTTTCAAAATTTAATGGAAAATACTCTCTGCATATTGGTGCTGCAAAAAAAAAACAGTGGTCTACGTTTTATTCAATAAAATATTTTTGAAGAAACCCGTACGCACGCCTCTGTGTTCTAAATAAAATAATCGCAACCACTATTAATAAAAGAATACAAAAAAAAAGATCTATGCAAAATTTCAGAAGACTAACTTTTTTTGTTATTGATTTATAGCAAATTATTTAAAATAATTTATATTCTTTAATGCCCTGTACATCAAAAAGGAAGCAACATTCGACCATAGTTTATTAGACAAACCACCTTTAATTTTCGTTAAACTATCGACTGGTGAAATCCTGACGAAATACACCGGGACACCCTGTATATTCATAAAATCCGGAATCCGCCACTAACCTAGAAATTAATTTTTAAAATCGTGTATTTTAATATGCAATTATTCTGTTCATTAAATTATTGCTTTGGGAAACCCTTGATCATAAGACGGTTTTTCCGTTGAATTAAAATTGCTGCTTTGCCCGTTTTAACCACATTGACCATCACAATATTAGTATAAAATACATTAACCTGCATATTCCGAGAAAGATTTGCTGATATATAAAAATATATAGCAAGAAATATTTACCGCATGTTTTAAATATAACCTTTAGAAATGGTAATTTATTATTAAAGTGAAATTATTCCACTATTCTATTATTGGTCCAGAAATAGCAAATGTTAAAATGTTATTACTTAACTCTATTATATTTTATAGTCGAGTTGAAGTATTAATCTGAATTTATTGATGTGGTACTTTTGTGATATTTACTTTTAATCATGATGAAGATATGTCTGTAAATGTATCTCATTTGCATTGACTTTTAACGCTCTTTTAGGGATGTTATTTTGTTTGGTCTGAGGTTTTCTTGTATGTTTTAGATAAACTGATATAATCCAGAAATTTTATATTAAATTTCCGGTTATAACCATCGAATCCAATTAGTGAAAAATGCGTAGATATTTGGAAGTTTTATGAATTTTTGATTCATTATTTTTGTAAAATTACAAATAATTACGATTTAACTCTAACATCATACAAGGAACAATATAATAAACATATATTACATATACATATTATTCGTAATTTATTTTTATTATGTACCTACTTGTGTAACATTTAATTTAATTTTTGAAGGCTCCCTGAGCAAAGCATAATTATAACTGTATATCGTTAAAAACAAACAGCTATGATATACATTTTTGAACATGACTCCTTAATGATATGCAATAATTTACTAAAATTATTATGGCGCTCATGGAGATGCACAACTTTGTAGATTAATATGACTTGTCAACGACACAAATATTATTTCATCCATCATTGGTTACTGTTATATTAACTTTTTTAATGGTTTGATATAATAAACAAAAAAGCATAAATTTTCTATTATTTTGTCTATAATATATATGAAATAAATATTTATTCAATTGCAATTTATCATAGTCGATTAGCAAGAATTTCTTCTATTATTATGTATGAAAAAATTCATTTGTTCATATTGAGTTGAGGCAATAATATTTGTGGTTAATAACAACTATGAAAAAATATATTAAAAACCTTTTATATACTCTCTGCGTTTGAATAAAGGCAATCAGCAGTCATTGCCAAAATAATTTATTAACTTTCACAATATATAAGTGTTGAAAATTTTATGGCGCACGGAAATTAATAAAAATTTAGTGTGAAAGTTTAAATAATAATGTTATTATTAAGTATATTATTTCTATTGCTTCAGGAATAATGGATTCAAAATACCTTACGAAATTAATTATTTTAAATTAGGTGTTACTGTAAATATCTAAAACAATCTTTTGTAACTGAGTTTTGAACACATAGATATTGAGTTACAAAAATAGTTTATAATTATAATAATGTTACTTTTATTGAGCAAAAAACAGTAAATTACTCTAGTGATGCAATTATAATACCTATATAATTATACGCATATATTTTTTTCTACTATAAACCTCAGAGAAAACTAAATGGTATTAGCATTATTACAGTTGCAATTGCAAAAAGATCTCTGTCTAGCTTGTTATTTAATGTTATTATACCTCGATTGCCATTCATTTTGATGGTTGTACAATGTGACATACCGTATTTTGAGCATAAAATCATGAAATTTCCATGTAAATCAGCAAATTATCTAAACATTGTTAATCCCGCTGTTTGACATAAATACTTGATAGAATACTTAACATATTATTCCGTTAATACAACAAACTCTGTTGTATTTATTTAATTCAGAGGTCTGAGGTATTTATATGTAGGTGAAAGACAGCATAATAACGATGCAATAAACTAAGTGTACCTACTGTTTTTTCTTGATTCAGGGTCGATTGCAATAGAAGTAGACATTCTAGGAAATGCAATATATTATCTAATATCGCGAAGATAAAGTATATAGTTGAAGTGTTGGATATAGTAGATAAATATATGTGTAATTTTCTCCAGTTGATTTTGTGAAACATTTACTACTGGTTTCTTCGCTGTCATATCATATTTCAGTTAGTATACACTCCTTCAGTGACTCACACAGTCTTCAGTTACCTAAGCGGAGTTCCCATAACCGGCATCTCCAGCTTGATGGGATGTGGTTTTAGAAAAAGAACTAGCCATGAACAAAAGCAGCCAAAGAAATTCGGCAAAGATTTTACAAAAACGATATTCTCGAAATTTGAAATCCTGCTGAACTTAGTAATGTAATATATGAAACTAAAAAATCTAAGATAAAAAAACATAGGTATCACTGAAGACATATTTTTGTTGATATTTTTGCAGATACCTAAACCAAGGACAATTATATGTAAAACCAATCTACCTAGTTATTTATTTATAGTTATTGAAACGTTTAACCAAAGGAATAATTTGTTCAGGGTTTTCATAGAAGAACTTCAGGAGTGGCTGGTACGACCATTTCTCGAGTGAAAGATGACATAACAGCATGTTATATTTTTAACGGTTACGGAAATAATACAGTTTCATTGACGTAGCAAAAACAAAAATTGTACACTGTAGAATTTCAAAAATTTATCTTAATTGAATTTATTAATGCAGGCAGGCATAGGCATGCCAATCCATGGACTTTTCCAAGGATTAATAATGTACACAACTGTATATAACATTTTTTTTTATTAAGCCTGGAGAATCAACTGACTATGCTTGGAAGATGTAAAAAAGTAAAATTTTCATGTGACATCACGTCTAGCTAAACACGGCCTAAGGAATATAGCTTACAAACTCATACTTTGGCTTTTGCAACATCTTTTTTTACTTCCTTCTGAGATTTTTGTTATTAATATTTTTAACTATCACAATTTCTTGTAACAGGTTGAATTAAAATAAACTTGTGTTAAACTCAAAAACAAAATACAGCCTGCACTACTTAAAACCCGATTCAGATCTAGGTACTTATCCCGAGTACATAAAATGTAGGATGTAAGAAATCTGAGTCAACTTAATGCGTGGGTTTTTATTTGGATGGTTGCTTAATTTGATGTCTCCATTTGGAAAACTTAGAAAAGATAACTAATACATTGTATAATAGTAGAAACTTGAATTTAAATAAATTCTGATGTGAAAGATTTGGTTTATTGTTCTAGTTAATGTCGATTACAAAAATGCTCTAGTGAGGTTGTTATGCTTAATTTTTTCTTGTGATCTAACAGATAAAATAAAAATTATAACTTATAACAAACTGACTATTGTTTTTATAATATATTTTCATTTTATATTCGCTGTAGGCTTTTAAGAGTAAATTCTTGAAAAAGATTTAAAATAAAAGGATTAATGGACACGAAAATCTTAATCTACCTCAGGTGGATATCCAGATATTACGGATTATTTAATGTTATTTAGAATTCCACTATATTCGAGTTGTGAATCCAAGAAAAAGAACACTTTTAATTAAATTTCGATATTCATTTGGATGGATCAGAAAAAGCTACTGAAAATTCTCCTAGAAAGATTCACCTTCATTTTTAACAGTGGTTCTTCTTTGTAACTACTTCCGTGGATCCATTCTATAAAGATATATTTTATTTGGACCTACATTTAGATAATTTTTCGATTTATTAAGCTACAATACAAAATATTTCCATCTCATTGCTCATATAAGCATATTCTTAATAATAGTGTACAACATTGCGTAAATATTTCTAAATGATCGCATAAACAACCAATCGTACCAAGAAAAAATGCAGACCATGTGGATATTGTTACAGAGGTCGATGTAGCCTCTCATAAAAGTGTAGTTAACATCCACTTAGTTTTTACTATATGTTATGGCTAATGCCTACGCTACTATAAAAATGTCAAGGTTGTCCGTAACATGTTTCAGGAAAGTACCTTTGAAAATCATATTCTATTTCCTTGCTAATCCAGTCACACCACATAACACAGATATAATTTATTGTAATTGAATTGATAAAATTTTAATCATTCATAATATATTCTACACCAAACATTTTATAACCCTGTTAATTTGTTCTGATTAAAAAAAGCCTCCCCGTGATAATAAAAATCGATTCTAATTCAGCTTTTTATGCATCCTTGAACTCCTACTTCTTTTACATATTTCCTTGATGATTCATTCAACTTATGTTGCCATATTATTCTTATGGCATTAATAATATGTCCTATTTATAGTTAAACAGGTTTTTCTCGCTGAGTAAGTTTATAGCATACATACTAACAATTGGAAAAAATAAAGAAATTCTTGTAAATAAATGTTAAATGTTATTAAGTGCAGTAAAGTTTTTTTTAAATGATTGAATAGAAGTTGTAATTGTAGCAAGGAGAATTGATCCAATTTTCATTGAACGATATTTCAGTCGATTGCAGAAACATTCCTATTGTTAAAAATCAAGGTAACATATCATTAATGTACAACAATATTTTTATTACCGTTTACAATTATCGTACATTTAAAATTAATAAATTTCGCTATATTTTATTGCAAACATTAAATTACGTATGTGCATTATTATAAGAGATATGCATATGCAGTTTAATATCATCTGTTATATAAAAGTATTATTACCTAACTTGATAATTTATAATACGGGTTGGGTAGATTATTGCAGTCTTACATAAAGACGAATGCACATGTTGCAGACGTATGTGCATCTGAAATTAACCCAGCAGCATTCCTGCTGAAGGAAAGCAAACACAAAAAACTCCATATTTACATATGCTATTAAAGCTCATATTATCACCACAAGCGGGTTTTATTTTTATTGTAACTTATTATAGTTTCAGTTCAAAGAACAGCTTGATTTGCAGTTAGTTGACACTAAATAGCTGGGTATTTAAAGGAATTAATGTTTTCATTAGAGTAATCGCAATTGCATCAACTGTAAATTTGTAATTACTGTAGATAATTATTTTTTTGGGTAGAGTATAAAAAGATTCGTGAATATTATTCACATCTAAATTCTATAGAATTGAAGTAAGTTAACCTTGATTACTATCTTTTCACATTTTTCGACAAATTATATTCCGTAATATACGTGCTATTAACAAACTAATTTATATTTTTTTTAAAAACAACAATAAAATAGTTTCGTATAACAATCTATTTAATCACTTATTGATTGAAAAGGTCAAATAGCCACGGACAATGTACTTTCACTAGTAGAGAATTCTATGAGTACCTCTACATACTGACAGCTGAAGTCGCATCAAAGTAATCATCTGAAAGAATTTTTCTTTGGTGATATAATACGTAATAAATATGATTACAAATTAATAGGTAACTTATGTTACTTCGGATTTATTTCTAGTAATTAATATAGAAAGTTGTTATTAAATTGTTATTTAGAAGGAGATTTTATTAGAAGAATAATGGAAAAAGAAACGTAAATTAATAAAATTTAAGTTGTTTGTTCTGTTAGTATTAGTAATAATAAAATTTAAAATAAAATTATTAACTTAAATAGAAAGTGCGTACGGAACAAGATTGTAGGCCTCAAGACGTTTTATTTCGGAAAATGATCCCTAATTTATCGAGAAGAATTTCACCCCTTAAAAGGCTCATCTAGAACCGCCACTGATAAAGGCTAGGTTGTAGGCAGCAAAATAATGCTTAAACAATATAACCTACAGTTTTAATACTCCTTTGGACTTGTAGTCTTTATTGACTGAAATCTAAACCTCTAAATCCCGATCCAGGTCTAAGAGCTTTTGGGATCGAGGCGCTAAACATTCCTTGGTTCTCTTTATTGGGTTAGGTTTCTAGAGTATCTTAACCTATCAACTGATGCTCATCATTATACCTTCAAACAGACATCATAATAAGAAATATTAAATACAAATCAAGAACAATATGCTTGATTGCACAAAATTGAGGTTACATTATTTCCGCTTTTGGAAAGTTTAAATTTTTGCTACTACACGTAGCATGGACTCAAGTCGGATTTTATTCTATTCTAAAAGAGTAATTTTAATCATATTGTACCCATGTAAACCAAAATTCATTTTTCCTATATTAATAACTTCATAGTTACCAACTTTTACCAATTGCTACCTACTAGAAAATATTAAAGCTTGATCGAATACAGACTTCCATATCTGATAGAAGTTATTAATAATAAAGCCAGTACAGTTTAGCATTAAACCTTAGAAGTAATAAAATATCTATTGCCTATTTTGAAAAATATGGCGCTTTAGATACTAACAAGTAACGCCTATATTGGTTCTATACTACACATATCTGCAAATAATAATCAGTTGTAATTGAAGTAAATAATTAGCTATAGGTATAAATATGGCAGCTCTCATTAAGCATCAGCATGACTGTTGCATAAATGGTTCAATAAAATACTTCAAACGGGACTTCAATAGTACTGGCTTAGAATAAGTGCCTCATTAGCCTCTTTTTGATTTTTTGGTGGCCTTTGATACTATTAGCCCCATTTTGATCTTTAAATATTTTATATTTTCTCGCTAATATAGAAAGTTCTTAGTGAGTTGTAATGATGGTAATTTAAAAGGATGTTGGGTTTGATTTTCTTTATTAGATTATTTACTTGAACTTATTCATGGAAATAGAGTTGGTACTAAAAACGAAGTTAGCGATGTGATTTTTTTCACTATTACAACCGTCCAAAAGTGAGGATGAAAAACTGGTACATTTGGTTTTCAGAAAGCTTTTGTTAAAAAATGTATCCAAATTGAAAACTTATAATAATTCCAATCGTAGAAACTATAATAACGTACCAAGAGATTATTTGTACTTGGTACTTCTTTATTTCTTCCCAGATCATTTAAAATACCAACATATTTATTCGAATAATGAGCAATCGACTTTCATCTAGGTTCTGAAACATTTCAGATGTTATATCAACCGTGATGTGGTCTTTCAAAGACATGAAGCCAAGCATTGAAAAACGGAATACCACAACACATACTCACATCTTGAACAACTATGTCGGTATTTCTATGTGAATTTAATCTTTGGAAAATGGCAAAAGTAATAAATATTCCTTTTACATATTGTGAGTAGGTAGATATATCTTTCATAGTCTCGAAGCACAAAAAATCGCAAGGTGACAAGTGAGGTTCGAGTAGCAGATGCTAACAAACTTTGTACTAAAAATAGGATTATAAAAATGTTGAATTTCGGTGGTTAGTCGACAATTACTTTCAAAATCAACCTGTGCAGGCACAAGAAATTAACAATTCTATCAACACAATCTCTAACATCTGTAGAATGAGTAAGTCTCATAAACATTAATGTAAACTAGACACACAAAAAGTATCAAGAAGATTATCTGTAAACACTTGAAGAAAGTACGATTTCAAGCAGTCTTGAAGTGGTCTTCACCAGTTTTAAGTGAAATTTGTTCGTTAGAAAAATTATTCAGTATTTCTTATAGACATAGATTCAAGGATGCTTTTGGAGCTTTGAATAGAGCAAGTCCAAAATAGCAGTTCAAATTTAGTTTTAGAATACGCTTTAGAAAAGGATTCACTAATTAGTTTAGTTTTCTTGGATTCTTACTTAACTTCGATGTAGTTTAACTTAGGAAACATCTTGCTATTAAAATTAAAAACAGTAGATTGGTTTCAAGAACTATAAAAGTAAACTTAATCGTCCTCTTAAAAGTATAAAAACTGGATTTGCGTAGGTAACTATAACGCCATTGCCCTGGTTTAAGACATTGACTGAGACTAACAAGTATTTAACATATTAGGAACTATTTGTTATAATAAAAAATATGCATTTTTTGTAAAATACGAAGTAAATTTAGAAATTTGCTAAGTTCTTTACCCACATAAATAAGCTAAAGCAAACTTAAACTGAGGTCACTATGTAAGAGTTGTTTCTTACTTCCTAACATTTTCCTTTACTTTTTGTGATATCATTTATTCAAACATGATACAATCGGTTAGATCACCATAAACCACAGAATATCATGTTTAATTAGGAGATAACTGGTTACGTATTCTGGTTGGTATCATTTCTTAATCTGACCATTGGGATAATATTAGCAACTTGATGATTTCATTACAATAATCTGAAACTATTTCTTTAGATATGGTTTATAGTAAATCTATAGTTACAGAAGTATAATTCGTGGTAAATTCTAGAATAATTTTCAGTAGGCGTATGCGTCACAATGTCTTAATCTCTACAGAGAGAGGGAAAGTGTGACGCACATGTCTACTAAAAATGTTTCAAGTATACATATAAGTTAATAATGTTACTATCACCTAGTAATATTCTGGGAAAACATAAACAGAATTTTTACTTGATTTTCTACCTATAATATTAGTGCTAATCATTACACTATGCTAGTCATATTTAGTTTGCTCGTCTATTAGTTTAATTTGTGCCGTTCAGTCTAATGATTTTGTTAGTCGCTGGCTACCTAGTAATTATCCAGAATGATACAGATGATGACCTAAATAATTTTTCATTGAAACAAGATGAATATAATCTCATTAATAAAATAATCAGACAGAGCCAGAGATGGTAGCCTTCTGCGGTACCGTTAATAAATACTGTTACGTTCGTAGGTATATAATAATTCTATTAACATCTTACGAAGTATAAATAGCAACATCAATAATACAATAGTATGTAGAATATACATTATTACATTGGATTTAATTATAAATTAAAAAATTCACAGACGCATATATGCATGAAGGATAAATGTTCTTATTAGTACAATTAGCGACATAAGTAACCTTTAGCCGGAGACGAAAAAATAAAATATGTACTTACCGTTTGGACATATGAATAAACTAGTATTTGAATTCTGAAACAAAAAGTGTAATTACTACGTATGTCAAGAAGAAAGATAAAGGTAATTTGTTGGGAATAAAACCTCGTACCAATTCATTAAATTTAATCCGCATAACAGGAAAATACGAGGACCTAATTGTAATTTACTGTTTTGAACCACACAAAACCAGTAGAGTTTTGAGTCAAAATTTAAGTAGCACATATACGTCATTGATTTACACCATACACCATACACCATAAAATATGAAATTACCTTATATATGATTTTAGATCGATTTATTCCATGTAATTAAAGATAATAAAGATTGTATGTATTTAATGAAACAAATTACATAATTTTCTATTAATATTAAAGAAGAATAGTCTATGTGTGGTATTATCATTTATTAAAAATTTCTCTTAATTCTCCTTTGGTTTATATTTACATATCATTTTCTAATTAATCCTATGTAATTTTTTTCATTATCTAAATTTTATTGATACATTAACAATATTAATTGGGTTTTTATATCGTTAATTAATCACCCGAGGTAAATTATTTTAAATTTTAAATTTCTTCTAAAACTATAAATAAAAGCTAACATTGATTAGTTCCTGTTCTCTGTAATTTATTTAAATGAGTTCAATTTCTTTTGACGGTACAACAGGCTAATGTTACTTAAGTGTCAGTAAAAATAGGCTCTGCAATTGGTTATAAAAATAGTTGGAATTTTTCTATTTAACAGAAACAACATGACAGGTGGTCGTTTAATTTGGCTATTTTTTGAAAATATAGATATTATTGGGCACATCATTATTATGTAACTTTGCTACTCCAAACATTTGGCTTAGAGTATTGAGTTTCAAAAAACAGTCCCTATTTTATAGATAAAATTCAATCAATCCATTTTGGAAAAAAATATTTAAAATAATCAAAACAACTACGCTAAAAGTAACTGAATTTGTGAACTGGGAAATACGATGGCTATGAGCCTAAAATGAATGGAAAGATTCCACGTGGCTCCGATAGTTTTGTTATTTTATTCTAGAATTATAAAAGAAATTTTATTTAGAAAAATTACAAATATGAAAAACCTAGAAAAATTAGAATCACATTTAAGAAATTTCGTATTAAATATTCAGGAAATATTTAACACTATAACAGTAAAAGAATTTAGATTAAGGATAAAAATATTTATTGCTTATCATAAAAAACTTTACTTCCAAATAATATTCAAACATTTTTATTTATACAACATTATTTACAAAAGCGGAGCATGAAATTACAGCAAATTTAGTCGATGTTTGCGAAGTAATATTTAATTTTTGTATGAAATAATTACAACCTTACTGATGGCCAAATAGAAATATTACCTGAAACCATCTGTGTATTCATTACACGATTTACCGGTCTCTGCATATAAATGTATTAAATTAACCGACGCATTTTTGTAACATTCCAATCTGTTACCCAACCACAAGAAAAAATCATTGCCTTCAGTTTCAAGTGTAGCTCAAGGGGGCAAGGGGTCACATCAGCTAAACTGGTTTTTTAAATGAGTCTTCTTTAAATTCAATTAGTTACAAAATTTTGTAACATTCCGCGATGCTCTTTGAAATGCATAAGGTTGTAGTCAAAGAAGTCAACTTTAGGTTAATGTGAACCAGTGAAAAGTGGTTTATCAAAAATGTAATTTAGAAAACAATGTGTATTGCCAATGTATGCGGAATTTTAACATAGAAGTTGATTCTGTAACAAAAGATTTGATGTGAATCTATTAATTAATACTGGGAACAAATTGCGTAATTTATAAATAAAATTAGTATTTCGTTTAGTAATTTCTATTCAGCTTGTTTCTGTGTATATGGAATAAAAGAGTGCACTTGCATAACAGTTAAATCATTTCATTATGAACGCACAATCTTATGTAAAAATGTCGGAAACTGTTCTAAAAAGTATCACAGGAAGTTTCAGTGCTGTAAATATTACAAGGATTTATCATACTAGTTAATATGGGCCTAAAATTTTAGTGTAAAAGTGATATTTATTACCGGAACATTTTTTAATTATTATTATTATGTAAATTATATATCTTTGAATTTTTCTAATTTAAGAAAAACTTGTTTAAAGGAACACACCCATGAAACGAAGAACTATTAACGTTTTATTATTAATCGTTTTTGTCGAAGTGAACATTCAGATTGGAAAAAATGTTATGAAAGAACAGTTGACTGAAAGTTCACATTGATACACATAAATTTTTGATTACCTTAGCAAATTGCATAGAGAATAATACCTCAAACTCCAAAGACAATTGTTTATTAGACCTCTCAGTTCTTCTAAAACTAGTACTTGGACACCCATAAATAGTTATACATTAAAAAATTCGCAATTAACGGTTTTTATGATTTTAACATTTCGCTTTATTGGTATGTGGAAGATAAAGATAATAGTAGAATAATGGTGGTCCGTGGAAGATTATATGGCAAAGATCAGATGTCAATCTAGTCAACGTCGTAACCTTTTAGCACCATGGAAAAAGGAACTCCCAAGAGAATTATTGAGGACACAGAAAGATATCACTATAGAATAAGAACAAGCTAAACTAAATTTTAGGACTTAAATCCTCTCAGAGTTAGTTTAAAAAAACCATTTCAACTTAAAAGTTGAAGAGGAAAGCAAGATGTGAAGTTTTTACATTATTGATCATTTTTCAAATACGGTACTTGCAGTTTTTCGTAGCGAACAGAAATGTAGTAAACTATAACTTATCAATTTTACTTACTAGATTTTGGAAATCGCAAAAAGTTAAATCATAAACATTTTTTTGAGTAGCTAGATTAGATATCGACTTCATTGTCACCCTTGAAGAGTGCATTTTACTTTAACATAATTTATAATTTAATATAGAATTTAAAAATTGCTCCTCCTGATAAAAATCTGGTACAACCTTTCAGACTTGGACACCTAAGCATGCATCAGCAGTTACGTCACTGACCTCATATGCAGTCAAACATAATCACGGAAAGACTCTTAAACAATGTTTTACCTTCATCAGCAAGATGTACAGATCTGTGTGTTATTTGGGATTAGATGAGTCAAGAGGATATAAACCTCGATTTAAAAAAAAAAAATAGTGATGGTATGTATTTAAAATAGACGTGACGTTACAAAAGTTGTAATGAATTAATGTTTTTATATAAATATAATCGAATATTTGAGTGTATAAAATATTAATATACCACAACCAAACAGCTAGTCTAGCAGGAAAATTTACCTGATGCTTGTAGAAATTGTCCATTTATCTACTTAACTTGTGCCAAAATATTGTTTACGTTATTGATGTGAGTTTAGACCTAGTTATGTTATTTTATGCCAGTAACTGATTTAATTTTGCTATTCAGACAATTTCATGAAACGAATTTCACTGGAATTATACTCACAAATCTAATCTATTTTCCAGATTTTTTAAAAGTCCATCTATGTTGAAAAAATAGTGATTTTGTCTTTCTTATTCATATTAGTGTAAAGTGGAAATATAAGAATTATGTTTGAAATATAATACTTAACTCATCTTGTTTTGTAAATAATGCGTTTAGTTGAACTCAAGCGGGGCACTCAATTTCTTCTAGGAAAACTAGATATTCTTAGGCAAGACTGCAGTAAAAGAAGAAATTAGGGGCTCGCTCAAATAAACGAGACTTTACTCTACATCCCCGGTTATTTTTACACATGAAGATTTATAACGCAATTCAATAATTAAAAATGATTTCTCTTTAGATTCACATTATTACTTAAATTACACTTTTGTGAACTGCTGACATGAAAACTTGCATTGAAGAATACAGAAGAAAAATCAATGCGGCACACAATAAATCAAACAACACTTTCCTTAGCAGTTTTCTCGTAATTATCTCATGATTTCATACAGTTAACTTCGCCAATCAAAATTAATTTATCTCTTCTCTTGCAAGATCTTAAATTTCATTTTCTGTAATCAACTCAAGAGTCAAAGTAGCTCTTGTTAGAGTCTAAGAAACGACCGTCAAAATGGATCGCAAGGTATTTAGTTCAAAGCTAGGTTACAATAGGTCAGATCGCGAAGAATAAACTTTTATTTACATTTGATTGTCACGTCAATCTTGCGCTTGTGGAGTAAAATTATCGTAATTTTTAATTGGGTGCTCAACACAGCTTTAAAACATTAATAAAATTATGTTAATTTTAATATTCCCGAGTATTTTAATTAACCATTTCGAATTAATCACCAAATATTCCATCACACCTATGTGCTGAAAGCAAATTTGTGTTTTTTATTTTTCTCAACGAATATACCGAAGTCGGTTTTATGACTCATCGCTTCTACCTGTGGAACGTAACAAGACAGGATAACGTGCCTTCATAAATATTCCTTTGTTATTTCGAGATACATACCTGTGCTAAACTAATCCTAAAAATAGCCAATAGGGCGACCATTAAGGTCGCCGGTATCCGTATCAACATCACCCTGCAACAGAAGAAAAAAAAGTTAAAAATTTTATTTTGAAATAGTGGGAAAATCAGTAGCTTGTAAATTCCATACTAAAAGGCAATTTAATGGATTGTTTATTCTAGGATTATGACATTACGTTATTATGTCATCTTTGCGTGATTTTGATGACTAGTAGCGAAAAATTGGTTATGTTTATGCAAATAACTAAACGCAAGGTAGAAGCATCAAAAAGTACAACAAAAACTAAGCACCGTAGTTAATATTTGTAGTTATTACTTCTATTTCTTATAATAATTTATGTACCACCACTGGTGTAGCATAACTCAAGTGTTAATTAATTACATTTAACGTCACTTTTATCTGTTATATCAACGGTGTACCCAACCTATGATTATGTATAAGAATTCTTGAGATTGCAATTTATTTTCTATTGAATATAATAGTGTTTCATAACGAGCTTATTTAAAAATTTTGTTAAATGCACGTTTGATTGTGGTTATTACAAGAGGTGGTAGAGAAAGAGACTGTTAGCAGAACCTAAAACTAAATAATGGAGGCTTGCCATAAATGTGCTGTGCAGTTTGCTTGAGGAACAAAGTGGGTCATTGGTTATACACAAATTATTTGTTAGAAGATATTCTATGTTTGGTTTTATGTGCAAAACTATATAATTTTTTGTGGCAGCTCTATGCAATTTTCTACTATATTTCTATGAACCAAATGTTGCTTTTTCGTAATCATTCTTTCTTGGAAATCCACTTGTTTAAAGTATTGATTAAAAAATGTAAGAATTATCTGAGTGTATAGAAATAATGACAGGAAGGTTTTATTTTTCTATTTCTAGTTGGATTTAGTTAAGTTAAGGGCAGTAATTTGGAAATATTCAAAACTTAACGCTTAAAAGGCCTTCGTTGAGAAGCTGTGTACAGTAACTGTATAGAAAAGCAATTAGATATGCTATTTGCGCCAGTTATACTCAAAGAAAAATTAATTGCGTTATAACTGTTCCTAATAATATATAAAAACAAATAATATTAACTGTTTAGTAATTAAAAATGTGTATTAAGAAAATGATTGATCCCTATTTAAGACAGATTGTCGATGGAGTTTAAACTTTATCGCAATATGCAGAAGGAAGCATGGTACTACTATTAACTTGTTTCCTTTAAGCGATACATTACATAAAATTTCCAGTTGTAATTTCAAAATACAAGTTACACAATTAAATGGATCAAAAGCTAAAGAGCGACATGGATATCAAAGACCACACAGAAGAATTATAATAGTTATACAAGAAACCCCTAAAGCTCTAAAGCCTACTTTTTGTCATCCAATATTTAAACCAGTACAATTGGTGCTCCAAATTTATTTATATAAAAATGATATAAGCTTGATGGGAACTGTTGATAAGCTTACATAAGCATTTTTGGTTACATCTTGAGAAATTAGAAACAATTAACCATTATTCTAGAGCAGCATGTGAGAAAAAAGCGAGTAGGTACGCAAATTAGGTGCCATATAAACCAAAAGTGTTTTCACTTCTTTTGACAGATATTGTGTGCGTTAATAGGTTTGTATAGAAATTTTATAGCGAAGTGCTTGTTTAGGTAATTTATGGTAGTTACTTTCCCCAGTAAGTGCGTTAAATTTAATTTAAAGGTGTTAGAGGTTATTAATGTTGGTACCAATTAAAATCTAATTTACGAATTATGTAGTCGTTTTTTACAAATTAAGATCGTGATATCCAAAAATTTTCCCGAAGAAAGTTTTTAGAAGTAATTTATGCAGGTATTGTAGTTTGAAGAACGTGACCATTATGAGAATTCCAGGTGTTTGAACACGATGAACTGTAACCTGAACCTTAATACGATTATAGTTACCACAAAAAAACATAATCTAAATTTGAATAACTATAATAAAATCAATAAAAATTATTTATTGTTTTGTTCTGTTTATTTGTAGAATTTTTAGCTATGAAATTAGAAATAAAATTTTTTCTATTATTATTATCTTGCAAAATACACCACAATTAAACACTGTATTTCACAGATTGTCTAAATTGTGTTAGACAATATGTAAACTGCCCATTAGATAGTTGTTCAAGAAGTTAAATGTCTGACGAATTGATTTGAAGAGTGGTAATTTTAAAATTGGTGGTAACAAAAGAATTGGGTAGAACAACTTTAGAATTAGTAGGTAAGCCATTCTATTAGAAAATTTCATAATTATATATAAGATTGCCATCAATATGCGCTATAATATTTATTCAATTTTTTTATATACGAAAAACATTATAATTCAATATTTGTAACGTACCGTCCTATGTTAATCCTTTGCATAGATTGAGAAAGAGAGAGAGGGAGAGTGCGGTTAACATGTCTACTGAAAAAGTATATTTTTATCTAATTAATTTGAATTTAAATACACTAACATTTGTTTGGTATTTAGTTGCTATTCCGAACTAAAATAAAAAAATAGGCTTTACATGAAATTTTCCATAAACGCGATGAAGGATGTCAGTTTTGTCAGTTGATAAATTGTTGAATGTTTTAACATTTTCATCTTCAGATACGGAACTCAGTATTGCATAATCGTATTGGTACAATAAATAAAGAATAAGTAATTTAATTATGGACTCTGACTGTGAGTTTGTTGAAGGCTGAACGTCAGTTAATAATAATTTTTAATCATTTTAATTTTAATTATAATTACACATTTAATAACAAAAAAATTCGAGGATATTCATTGACTTTTTATGCCATTTGCGACCGCATTTATTTACATTTAATTTTATTTTTAAAACACTCAATATTGTTTTGTATAAAATTTTTACAGCACATTTAATAAATAAATTGCAATCACTTATAGACATATCGTATATGCTAGGATTATTTTCAACAAACATATACGTCACCGTTTTTCTGTTTCTCCATCTCTTTTGCTCCTAAGAGAGGCGAACTGGTGATAGAGATAGCGTGACGCATATTTCTACTGAAAATAAACTTAGCATATCATTTTATTATTAGGTATCATACGCTATATCTTAAAAGATTCCAGATTAATTTTAAATAAAATTCACATAATTATATTTAAACGATTTACTTCAAAATATCTGTACTTTTAAGTGATAGGTAAACAAGAAATTATTGTGCTTTGCCTAGTTAATACAAAAGCTCATCATACCTAACAGTTATGATAGACATTAGTCACTACTTCGTTACCAGAATAATTTTGCACATACATTTCAATACAAATTTGGGACTAACTGTAATAAATTTCATAGCGGCTTATTGTTTATTGTAAAAACCTTGGTTCTTATATATAAATATTGAAAGAACATGAGTCATTTTATCCAAATGCCTTTAAGGTCAAACAGTGCAAGGCAATAAAAATATCGTGAAATATGCGAAGAAGAACAACATCGCACTCCACCTGATTTGAGTCACACAACACTAAAGTGAACGAACAACAAAACGAATGTCAGTAGGTCACATGACTTCGTCTTCACTTTAGCCGGATCTGTGCGATGCCTTAGCCATACTTGAGACTTGGTTGCAAATCTAATATGGCATTGCTGCAGGAAGAAGCATTATGGGATGAGATATTTCTTTAGAAAACCGGTAATCAAAGCAAACACGTTCAACTTTTACATAATTTCTAAAAATTTCTAAATGCCGCAGTTGCATCGGAACTAAGCGATAATTTAGGTGGACTGTCTGAAAATAAAATAAGCGCAGAATTTTATAATACTTACAGATGTAATATAAAAAATGAATTATTAAATATTGTGTAATGATGAATGTTTTGTTTTCTTTAAGAATAACGCTGCTTTCTCATGTTAAACGCAGAATGTTTGGAAAATTTATTTGCGATGAAAAAGTATACTGGAACACGACAGTGATGGAATGTATAATATAACTCTTTTAAGACTAGGTACCTAATAAAAATTCTGTTATATGTGGTACCTACCAACTTGAAAAAGTCAATACAACAATAAACAAATTTCATGTGGGGACATTTATTTAACCTTATCGCCCACCAAAAACCTCTTAAAAAGCGGGGTCCAATTACTCCTGTTTAAATTATGCTTGCAATTTTCCCCCAAGGCAAACATTAATTTTTATGCTTATATTTAATTTTACGTCATAGTCTAGTAGGTAGTAGAAACTTCTACAGGTTTTTAAAAACATTTTTGCTTTGCATGTATTCAGCCGTTGCAACTGAAGCGTGTCTTCCATACTATACGAAGAGACGATTGAGATTGTTTATATTCAACATGTACATTGAAGGCGATCATAGCCAGATAAAAGCCAACACAATATGGAAAATATTACGTTGTTTAACGTATTGTTTTGTTTACCGCCTACAATATACAAGAACCAGGTGCTATATTTATATTGAGTTAAAGCTGTTAGGTTTATGGATAAGTATATGCCAGCAGGAAATTATTTTTATAGAAGAAAGTAAGTATCGGTTGATGGTTATTGTTTCCCATTTCATTTATGGGATTAGAAATGGGTTTCTGGTTCTTGTTAATATCCGTGAGTGGTGGAAGTGGAAACAATATGGAGTAGATTACAAATTTCTTGCAACAATAAGTATTATTTTGATATCTCTATTAATGGTACCACAAATGCAAATAGTTAGAAATGTACATGAAAAATAGAAGGATATTTGAAGAACGAATAAAACGCGGAATGTGCCTATTAATATTTCAAGAAAGATCATTTTAAGACGTAAATATTGTGGGGTATTAGGTGCATCCCTATATAAATTACTGCATGCAGTATCAATTATTCATAATACGAGTATTCTGGAAAGCGGGTAATGATTATTAGTGATTAATCAAACAACCAAATATATATCTACAAATCAAACTGCATTGACTAATAAAACTGCTCCTAAACAAGCAATCATTCTCTCCTCATTAAAATATCCACTGCTCTCTATTCATCCTCTCTTTGACTAATTCCAATTAAATCGAATAAACTTTCGAAGTGATCTCAGACTATCGTGATTCAGAAATATCTACTTTTCCTAAAACACTCACGTTTAGAACCTCCTATTATTTAGACTGAATTTCAAAGCAACCCACAAGATTGCTAGTTATTTAATTGTCGGCACGTAAATTATGGATACCGTTCTTTCTTGGATTGACAAGCGACAATGATTCATTATTGTATTGTTAGTCCAAGAAATTAGTTAAGCGCAAATTCATGTTGTGGTGTAAATTGTAGGACAATCTACAGTTATTCTGTACCTGCATCTTAATCACAACATATACTGTAAATGCATGCTCTATTTGCAATTATCACAGACACGATAGAAAATTTTGTCGGCCATATTTAAATAGAGCTGCATTTTGCTGAAAGTTGGTTTGGCTTTGTGGCATTTTGCGTTTGGTTTGATGCTATAAAGTTCCGCCATCCGCGTGTATTGAAACAGCGTTTAATTAATAGTTGTCAATTAACAATAAATCTATGAAAGTTTATTGTTTTTTTGAATTGTTGGATACAAAAGAATGTAAGTAAGATAAGATAGGGAACTTGAAATATGATTGCAATTCATGCATTCAGTTCTACATGAAGGATGAAAGAAAAGAATAAGGAATGCCAGGAATTCTTTGTTTTGTTGTAATTATTGTATAGTAACCAATAACAAATTAACGTCTTGATCAGTACTCTCATTTTAATAATAAGAAAATGTATTCCTAATAGTTTTTTTTCAATTTTAAAAGGGTAGGAATAATGCGTTCGATATTTAAAGCACATTTGCACAATAGAAAATTGAAATTGTTATATAAAATAATGCAAACGCACAATAGCACTATTTGATATTAAAATCATCTTTGCATGATAAAAAAAATATTTGCTCGATAAATTTATTCGTAGTTTGCAGGGTAAAAATATTAAATGCGCCCATTTCGAGGTTTTTTTTCAAAAGAAATGAAAAAAAACCTCAATTTACAACCTAACCAGTAAATGTATACTATACTTCTTTTCACAGGTTTTTAAGTGGAAGGAAAATATGAACAAAATAAAATAAATTTGTGTATTTGACCAGTGTTTTTACCAAGCATTAAGTATGTTACTGAGCAATTAGTATTTTTACCCAGCACTAATTAATTTACTGAGCACTAACTATTTTTTATCGTGCATTTAGCCATTTTACTGTGCACTTAGTATTTTTACTGAGCACTGGAATAAAATATTGGGAATACAAACAATGCATTTGAATATAAATACCGGGCCTTTAATTTGTTGCCATTTTAAAATAAGGCTAGAGTGGTTGTTGAAATTTTCTATGTAATAACTTTATTTAAATGTAACTTCATCGATTAGTTACTAACGTATGAATCAAAGTTTAATATGTATACAGTGTGAGAAAAAATGTGCTTAATTTCAGTGTATAATAACAACTTTTTCTTAAGTTATAATCATTCTCCAATTTCTTTGTTTCAATATGTAAATATATCTAATTTTGAATAAAAAATAATTATGGGTAGGGCTGAAATGCGTGAAATGAAGAATATTATATTAGTTTCTGACTGCACCATATGGTATTTACATTCTCATTTATAAAGTGAAATTAAAATCGTCGGAAGTTTCATATTAGTTATCAAATCTTTATTTTCTAATGATGAGTAAGACTTATCTTTTACTTTCCCATATGTCATATCAGCGAAACCACGATTCTAGTGTTACGTATTATTATTTGATTCAGATATTTGAAAAGTTTTAATTTTTTCTAATAGCTACGTTTTAAATGGAAAAAGCAACTTTGAAAATTATAACCTAAATCAAGGTTCTAATATGAACTTTTAAATTTTGTTATTTTTATTCCGATTTTTAGCATAAGAATCTTCTGGTTCCTCTTCATCCTTTTCGGTAATTCCAATTCGCTGGCTGTAAATTTCTTTCAGACAGACTTTTTGAAACATGAAAATTTCTTGATTTTAGGCATTGATTTACAATTTGTTATAATAGCTACTAAAATTTAGAAACTTGTACTGTAATTGTCGTTGATTAAGTTTTCCAAGGTCTTCTGATTGATTTGGTGCAAAAAAGACAAAAAACTTTCAATCTATAAATGTTCCTATTTTCATTAAAAAATTAAGTTTTTCAGGATATCAATACTTTAAAAAATTCAAACCGAATCTTCCATGATGTAATCATGAAGGTGGTAGATATTATAGAATCTCGAATGGATTGAATATGTTTATAGTAAATTTTATAACGGGTGTTCATTTAAAAAAAGCGTTAAATTGGCTTTGATCTTCGTCGCTATCTTTGTCTAACCAACTAAATTTACGATGTTGTTGTCTTTTAAAAAATAAAGTCAAAGCCAATTTCAAGCCTTTTTTAAATGAACACCCGTTATAATGTAGATTATAATAATATATCGTTCCGTCTATACAAAGGCAATCTAAACTGCTGGCCAATTGAAACGTACAACGCAAATTTTTAAGTTGAATTTAAAGTCATATATTATGAAAAATAGAAAAGATATCAACATGCGGTTTTCAGGATTTCAGAGATAATTTAATTGAGAAAACGATAGTGTTATCCGATTTTTTTACTTTGAAGTACATTACTATCTACAGGGTATGAAAGAAAGTCGTGTTTTTTTCTCAAATTTCATAACTACTGAGATTCCACAAAAATTGTTTAATATTTTTTTGATGTAGTTTTTTTTAGTCCTTACTTAATGGGAGAAAAACGTGTTTTTCTACTCTTATATATGAAAATAGCCATTTTTCCATGACATACTCTACATGAAACTTCAATATTTTGTCTACTGCGAAAATAGTCCTATTCTCTCTAGAGTGGATTGAATATTTTTATAGTAGATAAATTTTATAACGGGTGTTCATTTAAAAAAGGCGTCATATTGGCTTTGATCTTCGTCGCTATCTTTGTCTAACCAACTTAATTTACGATGTTCTTGTCTTTTAAAAATTAAAGTCAAAGCCAATTTCACTTCTTTTTTAAATGAACACCCTTTATAATGTAGATTATAATAATATATCGTTCTTTCTATACAAAGGCAATCTATTTGAAATATTTTTGATTTATGAACTGCTGCTACCGGTTTCTATGATAATTTATTAGTCTCTCAAAATAAATTTTAAATCAAGGATAAATTTCAGAAAATCCATGAATAAAATGTATTTGCACAGGGTTCTGAAATCTACTTTATAGTGTTCCATTTTTAGTTGTAATATGTAAAATTTTGATTGATTTATAGAAGAATGAAGGACCAAAAAAGTAACTCTCTTTTATGTATGTCCATGGATTTTGAAAAACTGTTGGATCTATACTACCACCATATTAAACCTAATAAGGTAAAATCAGAATATGTAACAATCCAGGTATAAACCGCATCAAAGAAATTCAGATGTAAAATTTAGAGGTAACCCGATGAAATCTGCGAAATTGAGTCAATTTTAAGGAAATCCGAAATAATCACTTAATTTTTCTTTAATTAGGTAATCCTTCCTACAAATCAAACTTACAACCTATCCAATAGTTTCCACTTTGAACCGTTTCACTGAATAATTCCAATCCTTGAACGGGTTCATTGTCTTATCGCTTATTGAAGTCTCCACGCTGCCCTACAAAAATGCGACCATTTCGTGCTCTTCTTACGCCGTTATAGCTCTTATTATGCGAAATTTGTACCAGCAAACATGTCGGAAATGCCATTATTAATTGTTATCACGATTGCAGCCACAAACAGATATTATACGATGCTTTCTTCCGGTTCTACAGATATGGTGGTTGAGTCAAAAGAGACGGGTAATAAAATGCATAAAAAATTATACAGTTACTTGAGTCATATGTATTTTGAATTATGTTATTAGTTTGGTGAGTCAAGTATTCAATATGTGGTTGTGTATTGAATAATTGTTTTTTAATGCAAAGAAAAAATGTCAATGTCATATGCGTGAATATTAGAACGGTTTTAATTTATAGTAGTGAACTATATTTATTATTAAAATATTATGCTCGATTGAGTTATGCACGGTATTATACAAAGCCTTGACTTTCTATAAGCTTTGTTTATTTTGTGAAAATTTATTAATTAACAATTTTTGTACAATAACCTCTTAATGGCGGTGCCACAAATAAACAAGCAAACAACCTTTTAAACGATTAATACTTCGACTAATTTTCCTCACTTAGTTGAGTTTGAAACAACCTGCGCTCAATTTATTGCAATTTTTCGCATTCTGAATAACGAAAACTGGTTATTTTGTAATTTCCTATATTACCAAGACTCGATGTGTAGAAATACTTATCAATATCCTTAAATAATAATTAGAATAAATGGGCTTACATCCTGAGAATTGTGGCGTATCAAATTATATTACCTACAAATTGCATAAACAATAAAAACAAAACTAACAGTTTCAACCGGAATAAAAGAAGAATAAACAATAATCGTTATGCGCTACAGTTTTTCAGTTAAAAAAATCTGGTTTAGGTGACATTTTTATATAACGTGTAGGTTACATCTATAAAATAGTGTACCTATGAATTTTTGAAATTTCTTCATCTGCTACTATTAACACTTGTTGATTAACAACGAAAATATTTAGCAACGTCCTTCAAAAACACTCTTTGACATTTTATTTGTTATTATTAACCGTGATCAAATCCGTAGTCATCCTGGCTCAAGATAATTTTATATAAATTCTCTGTGTTTGTGGGGAGTGGTCGACATTCTTTGGCTCTACGACATACAGCAACGTGATGCAATGAAACGCTTGCATCGAGATACTTTCCAGTACAAATTTAATAATTTTGCCGGATTGTGAACAACCATTTTACAAGGATACATAGTAAATACGTTTAAGCGAGAAGGAATTTAATTTTTTTATTATAAGTTTATCGACCTTTAACTTGCTGACCTGAATTTGGTGTAATTTTTGGCATTTTCGTGCGTCAACTACAACTAATTAAATGGTGGGTACACTCAATTTCTTCTTGGCAAGTCCAACAATATCCGGATGTCCGTACGACAAAAACTTAAACGGCGGTAAACGTTTACGTAATTATTACAGTTCTTGAAGGTTCTTATAAATGAATAGCAATTTAACAAAAAAATTAACTGGAAAACAAGCTTTAGATAACACAAAATTATTTTGTATTATGCTACTGGTATACACTTCAGATTACAACCGACACTCCTTCGTGACATTTTGTCAAATATAATAAATTGAATTTCATTACGAAAAGCTTTGTAAGGCTCAGTTTTTTAATCGCTAGTTAACCTCAACTAAGGCCTAATTTTCTATTGATAGTTATCATTAATTATAGATTATTTTACTAAGATATCATTATTTAAAAAAATTAACTCTCAGTTAAGGTTAACTAACGATTGAAAACTGACCTTAAGGCTAGTAAACATAAGTACTGCAGTGAATTTTGCACAAAACTTAGTAAGCCTGTAAATCTGCAACGAAACACGGCAAATCTAATCAATTAAGATTCCAGCATCAACCATCTTTGGTCTCTAATTAAAGGCTTCTTAAAGTACTCTAAGCTAATGGTACCTACCTAGATATTCTAAATCTCCCTGCAGATAAAGTTAAAAGTGTACATGTATTGCAGATGTATGTAAAAAACTGTCAAATTCCTAATGAAAACCACAAAAACAACGGTAAAATCACTTGACGCGCACACCCGCGTTAAGTCCGTTCTTAAGCTGCGGCACCTCAACAGTACTGAAGGCTCAGGTGAATTCTCAGCGAGGAAGGCAGGTAAGTAGGAGAAACAAGTTTTGTCTGTTTCAGTCTATCGAAAATCCTGGGGTATTCTTTCAATAACAATCAAATGTTTTAATGAAAGCTGTCAGTAGTTGCACTTGATGGTTGATGGCTGTGCCAATGTTGAGCATTACACTTGACACAACTAATGAATTTGTGGGATAATGCAATAAAGCTTGATAACACAGTGAGAAATGATGCTTGTTTCTGTCTGTGAATACACATCAAGGTAAAAAAAAGTTTTGTTGGAAGATAAAAGAGCGTCGGATGCCAGGTATTGGCTACGAACCTTGAACTAGGAATTTGAAGGAATTGTACCTTTTATAAGCCGGGTTAGATAAGGAAAAAATTAAGCTAAAAGGGAAATTTTAAAGCTTCTGTGGAGGAATTTTAATGTGTTGTATAACTTTTAGTATTATATTACCAAAATAATCTTTATTTTTAACTCGAAGGATTTTAGTCAATAAAAATAAAAAAGAATTCGTGTCATCGTGTCCCAGTCACAACAACAAAAACTTAGGGTCTTTTCATAATAGTTTAGGAGTGTGGTTTTAAAATGATCATAAACAAAGTTTAGAATACTTTTTTCTTAATTTTGAGGATATAAATCCCTGATTCCAGTACTTAGGCTCAGTAACGATATAAAAAAAACCTTTGCTGTTTTCAATTCGACAAAAAAAAACAGAAATATTCGAGTGAATCCATCTTGAGCAGCAGGTACTAGCTCTGTAATTAAAGAGGTATTAATAACAGTCACAATTTTAGGTGTCTGATTTTTTCTTAGAAATATCAACAGGTCCATTTCTAGAAGCAATTATAATAAGTAGGTACGTGCCAATTGGCATTTCCCTCATTTACGACCTCTGTTTACACCTGTTTCGACTTTTATTATATTTTGTGTTGTAAAATTATAAAATACAATAAGTTTAAGGTAAAATCACTATACAAAGTGCTTAGATTATGATTTACCTACGTATTCTTTCACAGAAGCACGTACCTGGGAAGCCAATTATTGTACAGCATTGCAGGCTATAGATTGGGCCTATAAGTTTGCTTTATTTTTTATGTCGGATAGTAAAGTTTATTGGGTTTGAAATTAGGGACGGGCTTGTAGTTAAAATTCATTCATAGTTCTGTGGAGAATAATTTGTTATGTTGTAACTAAATTAAGATGATAAAAAAGTGTTTGCATAAAAATAGGAAAATTATCAATTACTTCATTCTGAAATTGGTACTAGAAAAGGATTTTCTTGAATATCACTCAAATATTCTATCAAAATCTGCATTAAAGGATAATCAATAGAACTCGCTCTAAATTATCAATTGGTCAACATGAGAAATGGGGTCAATATTCTTCATTTTCTTATATATTGGATTTTAAAGGGTTCCACCTATAATTTTCATATGGAACAAAAAAAGCTATAAGCAGCAGTATTATTTTCAGCAGACAAATCTTCTCACTATATCTGTCTTTACCTCACGTCTTCCATCTTTGGGATCGAGCGAGAGAGATTCTGACGAGCTGTCTGTTGACTGTTGAAAATAATTCATTCATATTGAAATTACCAAGAGGTGATCATAATTATATAAATGTTAAAATTGAAAAAAAAAACTATATTTTCTCAAAATTGCACGAAAATGGCCACTTTATTTGCGGGAAAATCGGGTAGCAAGTCGTCTTTTTAGGGTAGTCGCTTGGGTAGCCATTCCCTCCCTGATATGCGGGAGTTATTTGTGTTTGTTCATGGTTGTCAAGGTAATTTTCTCACTGCACAGTGTCCAGCAAAAATGTCAGTGTTATGCTGTTATAATTTGTTCGCGCGTTTCACGCAAAAGAAGTGACCGTTTTCGTACAGGTATGAGAAAAAATAGAGTATGCTACACGGGAGGAATTGATTCTGCCTCGCTCTGGCGCAATTTTGATACTCGTCAGAATCTCTTAATTCCTACCTTGTTGCATAAACTACTATTCCACTTGTATTTCAGTATAAATTAAATAATTTTATTAAAATTCAGAGCATAGTAAATGAAATTATACAACATACAAGAAAATCTACTTTTCAGAATTAATTATAACCTTATTTCAAGATCGTACAAAACATTTGAATAATTAATTTAAATTCTATAACTACCTACCTACTTAGCGAAAACTTAAATTTTTCCTGTTTATTTTAATATAAGCGAGATGTCATGCAGACCTCGAACTGAAAGCGCTTTTTATATCATTGTTGTAATTTTTTATATCGGTTTGGATGCTTAACTGTTTGTGCTTGTTTTGTTGTATTTATACATATTTAACTATAAACGGTTGATCGGCTGCTTTTATGAGCGTAGGTAGTAAATTTTTTCGTCAATGACCTAAATAAGAATTTTGCGAACTTAATTGCAATAATAAATTTGGTTTCTTTTCAAAACAAAAATTATATTGAGATATGTTCAATAGTTAAGTAAACTTTAATTATATGTAAATTGCTTCCCCTGTTCAATACCTAATAACATCGATTATCAGACGATCAGAATACGGGATAATTTTTGTAACGCAAACTAGAAAGTGCATTTATTATTTTCATGGGGGTATTTCAGCTAGGTATTAAAAGTTGGCTGTCCTTAATGATGTAACTACTATAAAAAATAAAAATGGAACTTGCTAGATCTTCCATCCATAAATCATCGTTAAACTTAACTCTTATTTCTAAACTCATTTTATTAATAATTAATCCTTTGCATCAAAAAATTTAGAAGCATTGAAGGCATAATCTGATTAATGTTATAATTACACATACCAGGCAGCAGTCAATAGTCTTAAGGCTAAAGTATGGTTAATCATCAACAAGAATATTGTAGTTGTCCAAGTGATAAATAATTGTAATAAATATTAAAAAACAAAATTGGTGATTAATAAATAAAAATAAGTTTTGGAAAAGATACACAGAAAGAAAGTTGTACGTTAATTGCTCATCGTTTCAAAGAATGAAATAACAACTTCATGACTGCATGCAGTGAACAATGTTGTTAACAGGATGTGACTTATTAATTTATCAATCGATGAATCGAGACTAAAGCTGTATTTTGATAGACGTCGTAAAAAAGTGTTTATAAACGATGCTCAGCTCAATTTGCTAATGGATGGATACCAGATACAAATTCGACCTCCTCCTTGACCAACATTTAATAAGTTTCTTAGAAGAGGTTATGTTTCTTGCAGAACATACAGTCACATTCCTGTCCCTGGCCGCTGAACGGTTTCTGAGGTCGATGGCCGCCCAATACACCCAGCACACTGGCTAAATCAGTGTGTAAATAACCAGCGTTCATAAAATGCTAATCAAGAATCACCGGACCCGCACCTGTAATGCCGTAAAAGTAGGCAAACGTGACCTATGAAAGTAGACAACTTACACATTGACACATCAACATTTCTAAGTGTATGACTGAGTTAACGATATCACATCCTCTTGCAGTGGGTGCAATAATCAACAAAAGTAGGAAAGCTTTTCTCTGAAAAATGAAGGTTTTTCTTGATTGACCGCAGGCGCGGCTAAATTTAAGGTTTGCGAATAAGAACTTGATTCAAACATTCAGGTCACAAATTGTTCGCTTATGAATATGACTGTGAATAATTTCGAATACGTATTTGTTTACTATTAAATCAGTTATGCCCATTGCATTATTTAATTATGAATATTATACAGTTAAAAAAATCTACCACTTGGAAGTTTCTGTATAGGTACCTAAATAAAATTAATTCCATTTAAATAGGTCATACTTATGTTTAGAACTTCCAGCTTGCTCTTTCCTATACAGACTAATCGGATTCACACCTTTAGTTTTGATTTATTTTAATGATTTTCTTTTAAATTATAGTCATTAATTCTACTTTGTCGGTGTTGACTTTTCTACATAATTATCATACTAAAAAACGATAAGAAACCGCTGCTTAAGTGCAGAGGGGGTGTTATGCTCCTACTATTAAAGGGGGTGTTTAGGATGCAACCAACCCCTTTAACATCAATCAGTCTTACAAAAAGCTTTATCAATACCGAAATTAAGTAATATTCAAATCGAAATTTCAATTACTAATAATTAAAAAAAACCAAAATAAACGAGTTATCAGTATACATATCTATATTTATATTATTTCAGAGTACATGTTTACTCAGCTATTATCGTCACTTTTTTACTTTCTATTTATCTAACAAATTATTACTTTTAACCAGGTTTATCCTCCTCCGTTCCACTAAATACATTAGCTAGAAGAATAACACAAAGATAAACAAGAAAAACTCAGTTAGGTCTACATTATAAAACTGTTTATTGGAACCACAAAATGTAACGTTACACACATTCTATAAACAATCTGTAGCAGTCCTGATCTGGGTAGAAAGTAATATAAGGTTCATTTCCTGTGCGCATTCTTAACTTGAGTTTGTTGCCTTTCATTCTGTGAATCCACACGACATCAAACTGATCAATTACAGGATGCATTGCTGTTAAATTGGTGGGATTTGATGGTGGTGGTAATTGATAAGCGTTTGTATTTTGTAAACCGATTGTTAGACAGATTTCTTTTAACTCCTGGTCTGTGTAGCTTTTCCGAAAGCAGCCTGAGTGCCAGACACCTGATGTACGTGTTAGGACTTCCCCTGCGTTGGGCCTAGAAATCATACAAATTTAAAAGTAATAATTTATATTAGTTAAAGGAACAGTTAACATGTTTAGATTAAGCAGGACGAGGGATGTTGTACGAGCCCTAACAACTAAATGTTCGGACAAAAGTAAATTTGATTGTCTTTTTTCCATACGCGCAAAAGTTATCTAAATTAACTTCCATAATATTGATGGTTTTTTCTGTTATAATGCCAACATTTAGTTATATAAAAACGTAAATTTCGTAAAAATCCGCTCGGCGGTTCCAAAACTGTGGCATTTTAACCCAGCAGGATGGGAAAGTTGTAGAAACAAAGAATTATTATTTTCAAAACGTTGGATCTAGTAGTCGGATTTTGATGAAATTTACTTTATTGCAAAACTGGATGTTGGTTTTCTTTACAAAAAAGTTATACAAGTTTTTATTTGGTGATTTTAGGCATTTATCAGAGCTTCAAAGTTGCACCTTTAAAAATGATAGAATTTTCTAGTAACTGTTTTAAAAAATCACAGTTTTGAAACCACTGGTTGGATTTGTGTCAAAAAACATTTAAATCAAAGCTCAATAATCGTACTATATTGAAAAGATCCTGAAATGTTAATATCAATTTTTTTTTGCATTTTCTTCGAGTTCCACAATTCACTTTTCAAAAAACGTGTTTTTTGAGGGTACTACCTACACTAAAATAATCACAGTTTTGGAACCACTGGTTGGGATTTTGGTTAAATTTACTTTATTGCAAAGCCAGATGTTGGTTTTATCTACAAAAAAATCCCCAAGTCTTTATTTGGTGATTTTTGGCATATTTCGTAGCTTTAAAATTGCACTTGAAAAATGTGACGTAATTTTCTAACGACTGTTTTTAAAAAAACACAGTTTTGTAACTTGGGGAAAACGACATAAAGGTACTTTAATGGCCCTCATCCAGTCCGGACTTAAATGTCATTGAAACTCTTTGGCATAAAATAAACGTATTCTACGCAATAATCCACCAAGAACCATTGGGGACTTAAAGACCAAAATAGAAGAAATTTGGGACAGTTTCACGCCACAATTGTACCAAAATTTGATAAATACAATGCTTGCTAGAATACAGGCAGCTATTAAAGCAAAAGAAGATGTAACCTCTTATTAATGGTTCTAAATTAAAAATTATCCCAACAGTTAGTTGCAAATTCATTTTGTAAAGTTTGCTAATTATTAAGGTTAAAATATTGTTAAATCCAATAAATAATTTTCTTCCATGCATAATATTGTTATTAAGGCTTTATCTTAATGTATTGTTAGGTGTTTACTAATTATTTGTGTAAAATTTCCAGTTCTCCTTTCATAGTTTTGTCCGAACATTTAGTTGTTAAGGCTCGTAATAGAAATATATTTCGTATATAAAGTTTTTTTATAGTTCGTGCAAGTTGCTTTGCACTTATAAAAAAAATCAGTTCAAATTCAGAAAAACTTTAACTGATTTATTACAAATATAACCGAAAGTTTTCAGTAATAAATTTATGACGGATTGCCTAAAGCGACGTCATTAAAACTAACATAAAATTATGGATAATTTACAAATCCAAAGTTACTTTTCTAGTTTTTAAGGTAACAGAATAATAATAATATTTGTTTTAAGTACAATTATTTCTGAAGTGAAGTGAAATTTTATTTATGTGAAAAATGCAATTTCTATTGTCCTGCGCCCATAAAACTTTTTGTGTTAAAAAGAGTCTTAAAAAACCTTGAAACTTTACTATAAATAGTTGTTCATTCTTACAATTTTTATAGTAAAAACTGGACATTTAAATGTAAAATATTTGTTTTAATCACTCTGTGCTAATTTTAATACTATTATTATATCTAACAATTTTTAATCCTATCAAAGGCTTCAAAATTAGTAAACCTGAATAAATATTTGTCCCCTAATTTAACTCAGAAAACTAGGTACCATAAAATCAAAATTACCTCCCATCCGCAGATTGTAAGAAAAGACAATGCTCCTCATCTTCACCTCTAGGACAATTTCTTATTCCATCGCAAACCATTTCATTTCGAACACAAATCTTTGATCTATAAATCACATAATTATTAAAACTTAATTATTTTACCACCCACAAAATCATACTGGCCGCATTTGAAATCCGTTACACGACAAGGACATAATTGTGGATCCTCATCCGATCTATCCAGACAATTGATCACACCATCACATATTTTTTCAGGACGGGTAAGCTGAAGAAGAGATCTGCAGGAACACTGACCTGGTTCGTCAGCAAAATCACCGCAATCGTTAATTCGATCACAAAATGCAGTTTTTGGTATACATTTGTTGTTTTTGCATTTCATGTGTGTTGATGGGCAAACTGAAATAGAATATTAGGAAAAGATAACGATTATAACGTTGAAGGAATAATTATTATAATAGTACTAATTTATTATTTTGAATAAATCATTCAAATGAGATTATTTTTTATGGTACCTACTCAAACTCAAACTCAAATATGAGAATATCAAGATGAATAAATATTTAAAAATCTAATATATTTAAATTTCGGGTTAAGTTGTGACACCTAGTATAGTGCGGGAAAATCAATACTAATTCCCTATGTTTAAATAGTATGAGGTCTTCAATAGTGCGCATAGATGGCGCGTATCGTTTTAAAGTTAACTGTAATCTGTTTTCTAATACCATTTAAATTCAAACTGAAAAAGGAACAATGATCCACATCTTCCATTGACTATTTAATACAGTCATAGTTTAAATTGTATTAATATTCAAAAAAGTAATCTATTTTTTGGAGCAGGGCCCTAGTTCAATAATAAAATTCACATTAGTACCTACCACAGTTATCTCGTAGATGGCAATCAACTTCCTTCTCGTAACATAAAGTTGGTTCCTCGTCCTCGCCACTTCTGCATTGTGGAATTCCATCGCATGTTTGATTTTTACTGATGCACTTCCCTAATTTACATCTGAAACCGGAACATCTTGACGGGGTAGTGAAAGTGCCATTTTTTCCTGAAAAGAAAATTATTTTTAATTATTTAATTTTAATTTAGTTCAAGCACATTTTTTTAATCTACAGGGTGTACGGAAATTAGGAGCAAAAAACTCGGGGGGTGATTCTACTTGAAAAATTAATGTGACAAGTTCCTATAACATTTTTCCGAAAGTTCATTAATATTGGGGTTACAGGGCCTTAAAGATTGTTTTTTTAAATCAATTTTTTCCAGTAACTTTTTTTCTAGTGTACCGATTCGTTTTAAATTTGGCACACTTATCACTAATGTTTATTTGTATTCTTGCACCAAATTTGAGGTAAATTCCCCAGTGTCAAAGAGGCGAAACTGACGTTGACCTTTGGATAAAGACGCAGAATTTTTTTGTTAGACACTTTTTCTAAACTTTGATGACGCCCGATTAAAGAGCATCGAAAAATCTTCAAAAAAGATCCTCTTGCTGCATCACGATAAATCGAGTCGTTTTCTAGAAAAACGCCTTAAAAAATTTGCTTGCATTAAATGAATACCAACTACTTAACTACAGCTCATTTTCAAGATTAAACAGAAGCGCGTTTTTCTCGATAACTACTCGTTTTATCGTTATTCAACAAGAGGATCTTTTTTGAAGATTTTTCGATGCTCTTCAATCGAGCATCATCAAAATTTAGAAAAAAAGTTACTGGAAAAAATTAATTTCAAAAAAACTTTGGGGCCTTGTCACCCCAATATTAATGAACTTTCGAAAAAATGTTATAGGAACTTGTCACATTAACTTTTCGAGTAGAATCAGTCCCCGAGTTTTTTATTCCTAATTTCCGGACACCCTGTATATTACGAAATTATAATCTTTAGATATAGAAGACTAAATTAAGAAAAATAATTTCCGGATTAGCTGAAAAAAATAACCCAGAATTTTTTATAATAATTACCCATAGCTTCTTTAATTTTATATTTCAAATACGGCAGACTTGTATATTGCTTAATTTTGGACAAACCACAACTGCCACTTTTTTCATGGTAAACAGCAGCCGGGTACCATCCATTTCTTGAATCACAAACAATGGTTCCGCTCCAGGGCATTTCTTTCTGTAATACAACAATTATTAGTTATTATTTATATTATTCACATAATTAATTAAACATTACTTTGCAATTTTCGTTAATTTTACTTTCGAAGCATCGATATCCTTCAGCACAATTTTTAATAGGAAGGAGAGAAATAAATTTAGAGTTGTTGTCTTCCAAACCGACGGCCACGCATTTCTCTCGTTGAATACCATCTCTCCTAAAACAATATGAAAATTAAATTTGTATATAAAGTAAAGTAGGTAATATTAATTATTGTGCAAAAAACAGTGCAGATTTAAGTCGTCAGGAAAAGTATTTAATATAGGAGATAAAATTTGTGTAAATAAATATAACATTTACAAATAAAATGTCTAAATTATTTAAAAAAATATGAACATCTCAATAGACATATTCAAAGATGAATATCTCTTTCTAATAATACATAATATGCGCGCGGATTCCATCTACTTACTTTGTATCATTGTATGCCCAGATGTCGTTTATCGATGATTTAAAAAAAAATTTATAAAAGTCCAGCTGTTGTTTAATGTTAACAAAATTTTTTTTTATTTGTGGAATTTATTTATAGTCATATTTAAGTATTTTTATAAATCGTACTCCTTCTATATTCATGAATTGATTTCGTTATCCATATATTGCGTTTGTTGCCTCAACTCTCAACTTTAAACTTTCAAACTGTATTCTGCATTCCTACAGAGCAGTCTTTGAATAAATAAATAAAATAAATATAAGATATTTATCGTCTAACATAACGCTGTAATAAAGAAGTTACAAAAGTATTTTACCTGGCATTAATATGAGCTGGTTTCGTATATCGGGAATAAATAATGCCGTTTTCCAATCTTAGCAAAACTACATCGCTTTGTGGAATTTGAACAGTTTCCACAACTCGAATAGTTTGTTCATGAGGACCTTGTACGTATAACTGAGATTTTCCTTTTCCAAGCAGAACCACAACGTAATGGAGTTGCAACCTAAAAAGAATAGTTTATAATATCTAGAGAATAAATTGTTAGAAAAATACTCATAGGTCCTACATAAAATTATTAATTTTAATTTTACTAAAGCCATGTTATAAAATACGTTTTTTAACACTGTTTAATTTAGATTGGTACTGCGGAAAGTTACTTTTCCGCACGTTGCCATTAATAGCGTTCGGAAAGTACACTTTTCCAAACTGAAAAGAGTTTGGAAACAGATCTTCCAAGATGGTAGTAGAAAAAGTAGTGAACGCAAGGTAGGAAGAAAGTTATATTAGTGAGCTCGATAAACTATCACTTTCCACCCTAGTTACGTAAATAATTATTGAACATCCAGCATCTAAAATTAATTATAACGAAATTCGAAGTGAAGTATTTTGTTGCAAAAAGTTAATATTATTATTATTTCTTGTAATGACAAGCCACTTTTTTGTAGTTGCAAAAAATCGATATTTTGAAAGATAATTAAATAAATAAAGATTGATATCTCTCAATTCGCAAATGATAAATTTACAATTAAGAAAGTGTATCCGCCCTTTCATTCCGAACTACTTACTTTAAAAGTACCTACCATTGTTTCCAAAAAACCCTTAGGCTTAAAATTTTTTTTTAAATACCTTATATCTAAATTAAAAATTAAATGTGGATGATCACTTCATGTGCGAACATCTGTACGTCTATTTTCGTGGTGTTTCGAATGTAAAATAGCTAGTAAATCCGTAACTCACATTGTAATGCCTTTGAAGCAGTTGATAGACGTAACAATCCAACGCGTATCTAGAATAGTCCCCATGCATCTATATATACCATCCGAATAAATCACTGCATTCCAGGGTGAAGTATACAGTTCAACGTCAATGGTAATGTTGTTATCCTGATATAGGTTATGTACCGAGCTATCCAAGGATACATTCGAACATTTAACATGTAATCCAACACAGTCATCTTGATTTTCACCGTCTCCAGTGTAATTGGTCTGTTTAAAGCCATCAACCCTGACGTTTAAAGGTTTATCTTTTACTAAATATTTACGGAAAGCTATGTATTCCTCAAAGCCTAACAAATTGCACACATTTGTAGCTATAGATGCCTCGTTGTCGGATATGTTTGCACAGAGTGGTCTCCAGACACCAAAACGATTGATTGTAATTATACCACTCATGCTTAACTTGGGGCGTAAATCACTGTCAAGAGTTAATGTTTTGCCATTTGTAAGGGCGGCTGAAACAAGGAAATGGTCAAATTAAACTTACACGCTTTGTAAGGAAAATAGCGGGAGTTTTTTATTTACCGCAATCTAATTCATCGTCATTTTTTTCACAATCCGAAACGCCATCGCATCTTTTGGATAAATCAATGCATTTATCACTCGTACGGCAAAAATACTCTGTGGTGGTGTTGCAATTTCCTAAAATTGCAAGGAAATTAGGAAACAGTACAATAAAATTAACTTACTACTTACCGCAACCAGTTTCATCTGATAAGTCGTAACAGTCAGTGATTCCATCACAAATTGCATTTGGGTTATAATTTTTTACATAATCTTCACATAAACAGTCTGCTTCATCCGTTCCATCTTCACAATCTTCCAATTTGTTACATCGCTTACTCATGGGAATGATTTGCAACAAACTAGAAAACAATATGTAATACACTAATCCCTAAACTTTGAGAACCTACTGAAAAACTTTAAACTTCCTACAACAAGTTGTTTATGCCTGCTCACTGAAGTATCCCCACATTATTCTTCCTACCTTATTCATAAGCAATAGGAAGTTTCAGCTTTCCAGTACAATAAAACAAACCAACCTTTTACATTTAAAGAATTGCTTGTTATTAAATCCACTTTTTTTATTAAGATTCAGTTGCTCATGTGGTGATACAGTAATGGCTTCCATGGTTGTATTATCAAAATTAGATTCCGTATTCTCTGGTATACTATTTTCAGTTTCATTACTAATTAACGATTTTGGAAGTGCTTCTAAAGATCCAGTAACAATTTTGTTTGGTTCCACTTCACCACTTCTACTCATTTGAAGAAATTGGCTTTTCATTGATTTTTGAAATAAGTTGTGGAATAAATCATTACAATTTATTTCATCGTCGCCCATTAGACAGTCAATAAATTTATCGCAACGTCTTTTCATTGGCAAACACTTGTTTGTTATTTTACATGTATATCCCGGACATTTCGGTAGGGGAGCCTTAACCGTAAATTTTGTGTTTTCTACAATTTTATTTCAAGATATTTAAGAGAAAAAATCAAAATACGAAACCTACTCATATTTTCTGCTATCCATCCGACATATTTACTGACTCGTGTATAGACTCCGGGTTCATGCGGTCTAGCACATCCTTCTCCATGGCTCACAACTCCAGCTAAGTACCACTGATTCGCATTATTAGGATTCCTGCACATAAACGGACCACCGCTATCTCCTTGGCATGCATCTTTACCTCCCTCGGACAAACCAGCACAAATTTCTTCTCCCTCTCGATCTTCTCGATGTTTACAATTTGTATTAACTGGAATTTCTACTTCCCTCATATTGTCAGCTAAAATTTATCCACATTAATAAATTTAATAAGAAAATCATACAGATCCTACGGTCAGCTCCATGTTCAATTGTAGCACCCCATCCAACTGTTGTGCAAATAGTATCCGGAGAAGGCCCTAGTAAGAAGTCCCTTCCGGCTGTGGTTTCCGAAGGCAGGCAAATGGGGCGAACATATCGGTTATATCGGACGGGGGAAGATAACCTCATAAGGGCGATATCGTTTTTGAGGTTGCTTTTGTCGTAACTTTCGTGCGGAATGGCTTGAACGGTCCAACGGTTCTGCTCCATAGGAGAGTACGAAAATCGTCTTAGCATTCCTGCTTGAACTTCGTAATAATATTGCCAATATCTACGATTAGAAAGAAATATTTTATATAGAATAACAAAGTTATAGCTAGGGGAAAGTTAAGTAATGATCCAATGGAAGAAATGATAATTCAGTCTAAAGTTCAGTTTATGATTTTTTGTCTCCCTCATTTTTTTATGATCAAGCTAATATAAATAAAATAAAAGTAAATAGAAAATGTCGTTTTAGAATAAAGTTCCCAAAGAAACAGTTTATTACCTGTCAACACAATGTGCTGCTGTAACTATCCACAACTCATTTATCAAAACACCTCCACAATGGAAGATGCCATTTTTATAAATGGACACAATCCAAGGCCAAGCACCTGGTTGACTTGGCTTTCCTCCAACAACTCTGCTAACACCAACAATATCTTCGGTTTCATTTTTCACAGCTTCAAGTATACCATCATCAAAACTTGATCTTTCGAAATTGTTAAACATATCCTCAGCACTAGTATCAACTTCTTCTCTTCTATAAGGGTTTTTCATCAACATTCTTAGACCACAATACAATGGAGGACATTCCACAAAAGCTGCTCGATCTTGAACACAAGTATTAACCAAACTAATTTCGTTATTTGGAAGTATATTGATAAAATTTCCATTGTATATGTCGGTTGTTACCATCATATGCGATCGAGGATTGCTGAAATTGTGAAATTATATTAAAAATTAAAAAAATCTTCAAGTATTTACATACATGGTACTTGGTCCAGCTTCTGCTTTGCAAACATCAGTAGCCCATACTTCTGTGCCAAAACAAGTTGGATACCATTTACCCTTATAGTTTCTATGTAAGAAACCTACAGCGTTTGAAATTTTATACTGTGGAAGAATACCAACGTGATCTGTTAAAACAGAACAGTCCTCCTCATCTTTTCCTGTTACTTCACATTGTCTAATATTATCACATCGATGTTCTATTGGAATACATGTGCTCCTTCTAAATCTGGACCAATCATCGCAACTAAATTCGTTCACACTACACCCAAAACAACTTTGCTCATCTTCACCGTTCGGGCAATCAAAATAACCATCACATTGTCGTAATTTTCCTACTCGATCACGACATGAACAAGATAATTCATCACTCCCGTCGTTGCAGTTTACTTCGTTATTGCAAATTTCGCTGTTCTTAATGCATTTCGAACCATCTGCACAGCTGCGTTCGCCCAGAGGACATTCCAGTGCCTCGTCGATTCTATAAAATATAAAAATTAAAGTGAGAATAATTCAATATCTAAAATTACAAAGTTATACCTAGTTGAACTTTCCTCAGTCACACCTTCAAATAAATCTTGTAAATTAGAACGTCTGACTTCAACACCTTGAATATTTGCTATGTTATTTGTAGGCGCAGGAATCGGATTGCAAGTGTAATATTGACCTCCAGGTCCTGAAACTTGTACAGGACTATTGTATGCACTGTTGTACGTTGAGGCAAATGGACCGTTGTAGGAATTATAATGCTGCTGTACTGGAGCCCCGAAATTTTGCATGTAAGGTGCTTGCGGTGGTATATAGGAATACATTGGAGGATTAAATACATACATAGGTTGCTGAAGAGTAGGCTGATTTAGTGAAACAATTCTTAGAAATTGCGAATTATCACTTGGTGATGCCATTTTATATGGTGAACCAAATGGAGCTGGATATGCAAATGAGCATGGATTAACCAGTGGTAGGGCAGCTTGCAGACCCTCACCATTTCCTGATAAGGAATCAACTTTACTGTTTGATCTAAACGCAGCTTCTTCGTTGTTGAATCTACTTGCGTCGCCTTCCTCAACATTTTTAGTTACGGATTCAGCACTATTAGATAATCTTACATTTGTGTTATTTAAATCAAATTTGATAGTTTTATTTTCTGCTTTCAAATTGGATATTTCACCAATTCTCGATGCTGTATATACAGGAAATGGCGACGATTTACGATCAAGCGGCATCGGTGTGGGTGAAAGGAAAGCAGTCGGTTTTAGTCCGGAATCATCAGTTTCACTGGCCAGCCTTGCACTTGGATCTGCTTGAGAGATGGTGGTAGGTGTGACTGTAGTTTCTGAAGATATTGGGTCAGATGTTGTCGCTAGTGTTGTAGTTTTATTCTCTTGTTGACATTCAGGTGAATGGCAATTTGGTGCACGGAAAGCAGCCGGGTTTAGTACGGAATCACCAGTTTCACTGGCCAGCCGTGCACTCGGATCTGCTTGAGAGATGGTGGTAGGTATGGCTGTAGTTTCTGAAGATATTGGGTCAGATGTTGTCGCTGGTGTTGTAGTTTTATTCTCTTGTTGACATTTAGGTGAATGGCAATTTGGTGCACGGAAAGCAGCCGGGTTTGGTACGGAATCACCAGTATCACTGGCCACCCTAGCACTTGGATCTGCTTGAGAGATGGTGGTAGGTATGGGTGTAGTTTCTGAAGATATTGGGTCAGATGTTGTCGCTGGTGTTGTAGTTTTATTCTCTTGTTGACATTTAGGTGAATGGCAATTTGGAGCACGGAAAGCAGCCGGGTTTAGTACGGAATCACCAGTTTCACTGGCCAGCCGTGCACTTGGATCTGCTTGAGAGATGGTGGTAGGTATGGCTGTAGTTTCTGAAGATATTGGGTCAGATGTTGTCGCTGGTGTTGTAGTTTTATTCTCTTGTTGACATTTAGGTGAATGGCAATTTGGTGCACGGAAAGCAGCCGGTTTTAGTACGGAATCACCAGTTTCACTGGCCACCCTTGCACTTGGATCTGCTTGAGAGATGGTGGTAGGTATGGCTGTAGTTTCTGAAGATATTGGGTCAGATGTTGTCGCTGGTGTTGTAGTTTTATTCTCTTGTTGACATTTAGGTGAATGGCAATTTGGTGCACGGAAAGCAGCCGGGTTTAGTACGGAATCACCAGTTTCACTGGCCAGCCGTGCACTTGGATCTGCTTGAGAGATGGTGGTAGGTATGGCTGTAGTTTCTGAAGATATTGGGTCAGATGTTGTCGCTGGTGTTGTAGTTTTATTCTCTTGTTGACATTTAGGTGAATGGCAATTTGGAGCACGGAAAGCAGCCGGGTTTAGTACGGAATCACCAGTTTCACTGGCCAGCCGTGCACTTGGATCTGCTTGAGAGATGGTGGTAGGTATGGCTGTAGTTTCTGAAGATATTGGGTCAGATGTTGTCGCTGGTGTTGTAGTTTTATTCTCTTGTTGACATTTAGGTGAATGGCAATTTGGTGCACGGAAAGCAGCCGAGTTTAGTACGGAATCACCAGTTTCACTGGCCAGCCGTGCACTTGTATCTGCTTGAGAGATGGTGGTAGGTATGGCTGTAGTTTCTGAAGATATTGGGTCAGATGTTGTCGCTGGTGTTGTAGTTTTATTCTCTTGTTGACATTTAGGTGAATGGCAATTTGGAGCACGGAAAGCAGCCGGGTTTAGTACGGAATCACCAGTTTCACTGGCCAGCCGTGCACTTGGATCTGCTTGAGAGATGGTGGTAGGTATGGCTGTAGTTTCTGAAGATATTGGGTCAGATGTTGTCGCTGGTGTTGTAGTTTTATTCTCTTGTTGACATTTAGGTGAATGGCAATTTGGTGCACGGAAAGCAGCCGGTTTTAGTACGGAATCACCAGTATCACTCGCCACCCTTGCACTTGGATCTGCTTGAGAGATGGTGGTAGGTATGGGTGTAGTTTCTGAAGATATTGGGTCAGATGTTGTCGCTGGTGTTGTAGTTTTATTCTCTTGTTGACATTTAGGTGAATGGCAATTTGGTGCACGGAACGCTGCCGGGTTTAGTACGGAATCACCAGTTTCACTGGCCACCCTAGTACTTGGATCTGCTTGAGAGATGGTGGTAGGTATGGCTGTAGTTTCTGAAGATATTGGGTCAGATGTCGCTGGTGTTGTAGTTTTATTCTCTTGTTGACATTTAGGTGAATGGCAATTTGGTGCACGGAAAGCAGCCGGTTTTAGTACGGAATCACCAGTATCACTCGCCACCCTTGCACTTGGATCTGCTTGAGAGATGGTGGTAGGTATGGGTGTAGTTTCTGAAGATATTGGGTCAGATGTTGTCGCTGGTGTTGTAGTTTTATTCTCTTGTTGACATTTAGGTGAATGGCAATTTGGTGCACGGAACGCTGCCGGGTTTAGTACGGAATCACCAGTTTCACTGGCCAGCCGTGCACTTGGATCTGCTTGAAAGATGGTGGTAGGTATGGCTGTAGTTTCTGAAGATATTGGATCAGATGTTGTCGCTGGTGTTGTAGTTTTATTCTCTTGTTGACATTTAGGTGAATGGCAATTTGGAGCACGGAAAGCAGCCGGTTTTAGTACGGAATCACCAGTTTCACTGGCCACACTAGCACTTGGATCTGCTTGAGAGATGGTGGTAGGTATGGGTGTAGTTTCTGAAGATATTGGGTCAGATGTTGTCGCTGGTGTTGTAGTTTTATTCTCTTGTTGACATTTAGGTGAATGGCAATTTGGTGCACGGAAAGCAGCCGGTTTTAGTACGGAATCACCAGTATCACTGGCCACCCTTGCACTTGGATCTGCTTGAGAGATGGTGGTAGGTATGGCTGTAGTTTCTGAAGATATTGGGTCAGATGTTGTCGCTGGTGTTGTAGTTTTATTCTCTTGTTGACATTTAGGTGAATGGCAATTTGGTGCACGGAAAGCAGCCGGGTTTGGTACGGAATCACCAGTATCACTAACCACCCTAGCACTTGGATCTGCTTGAGAGATGGTGGTAGGTATGGGTGTAGTTTCTGAAGATATTGGATCAGATGTTGTCGCTAGTGTTGTAGTTTTATTCTCTTGTTGACATTTAGGTGAATGGCAATTTGGTGCACGGAAAGCAGCCGGGTTTAGTACGGAATCACCAGTTTCACTGGCCAGCCGTGCACTTGGATCTGCTTGAGAGATGGTGGTAGGTATGGGTGTAGTTTCTGAAGATATTGGGTCAGATGTTGTCGCTGGTGTTGTAGTTTTATTCTCTTGTTGACATTCAGGTGAATGGCAATTTGGTGCACGGAACTCAGCCGGTTTTAGTACGGAATCACCAGTTTCACTGGCCAGCCTTGCGCTTGGATCTGTTTGAGAGATAGTGGTAGGTATGGCTGTAGTTTCTGAAGATATTGGGTCAGATGTTGTCGCTGGTGTTGTAGTTTTATTCTCTTGTTGACATTTAGGTGAATGGCAATTTGGTGCACGGAACGCAGCCGGGTTTAGTACGGAATCACCAGTTTCACTGGCCACCCTTGCACTTGGATCTGCTTGAGAGATGGTGGTAGGTATGGGTGTAGTTTCTGAAGATATTGGGTCAAATGTTGTCGCTGGTGTTGTAGTTTTATTCTCTTGTTGACATTTAGGTGAATGGCAATTTGGTGCACGGAAAGCAGCCGGGTTTAGTACGGAATCACCAGTTTCACTGGCCAGCCGTGCACTCGGATCTGCTTGAGAGATGGTGGTAGGTATGGCTGTAGTTTCTGAAGATATTGGGTCAGATGTTGTCGCTAATGTTGTAGTTTTATTCTCTTGTTGACATTTAGGTGAATGGCAATTTGGTGCACGAAAGGCAGCCAGGTTTAATACGGAATCACCAGTTTCACTGGCCAGCCGTGCACTTGGATCTGCTTGAGAGATGGTGGTAGGTATGGTTGTAGTTTCTGAAGATATTGGGTCAGATGTTGTCGCTAGTGTTGTAGTTTTATTCTCTTGTTGACATTTAGGTGAATGGCAATTTGGTGCACGGAAAGCGGCCGGGTTTAGTACGGAATCACCAGTTTCACTGGCCAGCCGTGCACTCGGATCTGCTTGAGAGATGGTGGTAATTATGGCTGTAGTTTCTGAAGATATTGGATCAGATGTTGTCGCTAGTGTTGTAGTTTTATTCTCTTGTTGACATTTAGGTGAATGGCAATTTGGTGCACGAAAAGCAGCCGGGTTTAATACGGAATCACCAGTTTCACTGGCCAGCCGTGCACTTGGATCTGCTTGAGAGATGGTGGTAGGTATGGCTGTAGTTTCTGAAGATATTGGGTCAGATGTTGTCGCTAATGTTGTAGTTTTATTCTCTTGTTGACATTTAGGTGAATGGCAATTTGGTGCACGGAAAGCAGCCGGGTTTAGTACGGAATCACCAGTTTCACTGGCCAGCCGTGCACTCGGATCTGCTTGAGAGATGGTGGTAGGTATGGCTGTAGTTTCTGAAGATATTGGGTCAGATGTTGTCGCTAGTGTTGTAGTTTTATTCTCTTGTTGACATTTAGGTGAATGGCAATTTGGTGCACGGAAAGCGGCCGGGTTTAGTACGGAATCACCAGTTTCACTGGCCAGCCGTGCACTCGGATCTGCTTGAGAGATGGTGGTAAGTATGGCTGTAGTTTCTGAAGATATTGGATCAGATGTTGTCGCTAGTGTTGTAGTTTTATTCTTTTGTTGACATTTAGGTGAATGGCAATTTGGTGCACGAAAAGCAGCCGGGTTTAATACGGAATCACCAGTTTCACTGGCCAGCCGTGCACTTGGATCTGCTTGAGAGATGGTGGTAGGTATGGCTGTAGTTTCTGAAGATATTGGGTCAGATGTTGTCGCTAATGTTGTAGTTTTATTCTCTTGTTGACATTTAGGTGAATGGCAATTTGGTGCACGGAAAGCAGCCGGGTTTAGTACGGAATCACCAGTTTCACTGGCCAGCCGTGCACTCGGATCTGCTTGAGAGATGGTGGTAGGTATGGCTGTAGTTTCTGAAGATATTGGGTCAGATGTTGTCGCTAGTGTTGTAGTTTTATTCTCTTGTTGACATTTAGGTGAATGGCAATTTGGTGCACGGAAAGCGGCCGGGTTTAGTACGGAATCACCAGTTTCACTGGCCAGCCGTGCACTCGGATCTGCTTGAGAGATGGTGGTAGGTATGGCTGTAGTTTCTGAAGATATTGGATCAGATGTTGTCGCTAGTGTTGTAGTTTTATTCTCTTGTTGACATTTAGGTGAATGGCAATTTGGTGCACGGAAAGCAGCCGGTTTTAGTTCGGAATCACCAATTTCATTTACCAGCTTTTTATTTGAATCTGCTTTAAAGGTAGTAATAGGTATGGCTGTAGTTTCTGAAGATATTCTTACTGGATTTGTAGATTTCTTATCTTGTTGACATTCAGTTCCATAGCAATTTAGTGCACTTTGAGGAGTGCTATGTACGATGTTAATATTGCTTTTTCTATTTAAGTGTTTTGATGAATTGTTTAATTGATTTATATTTTTATGGCTTTCTGAATTTGATTTGACTGGTGTAGTATTTGTTTTGTCTTCTGAAATATATTTGTTATGTAATTTTGAATTTGCGGCTATTGAATTTTTTATTTTTAGTGTTTGATTAATGTTTATAATTGGTTTTTCATGGATTTCTTCAGGATGATTTGTATTTTCTTCCATATTTTGGTATATTGTTGGTTTACTAGAATCTGAATTTATAGAAAACCTATTAATATCATGATTATTACGTGTGTCTGGTAGTATTGGTTGACCGTTCTGAAATGGTACTTGTTGCATATAATAATTCTTATTTTCTGGTTCTTGGTTTCTATAATTTTCATTATATAAATATTCATCTGGCTCAAGAAGTGGAGCATTGTTTTCGTATTCATAATCATTTTCATATCTTTGAAACTGTTGTAACTCATCATCATTGGCACCGTACTCCGCATAATTTCTATTTTCCTCAGGAGGGTCTAGAAATCTATCAACTGTCTGAGAAATCCTTGGAATTTGAATGTTTTTGAAGTAATCGACCTTATTTCGTAACTGTGGATTAAAAACAGTAGGTTTTTGTTGACGAAAATCGTTGAAGTAAACTTGTCTTTTAGATCGGAAATTATTGTTTTTAATCTCAAAATCTAAAATTAGTTTTAAAACGTCTTTTACTATGCATAATTCCCTTAAATCTTGCAACTCTGGATTTAAAAACATTTCACAACAATCTTCGAAAGTTTGAGTTAATTTGCATAAAATAAGTTGGTTTTCATTTTGTTTTAAATAATTATGGGATGCTAACTTTTCCTTAATTTGCTTGACCAGAGATGCTCTCTGATTTAAATTGATTTGGGCATTATCAATAGATGCATTATCACCTTTTCTTCTTATGTATGAAGGTGTTGAATTTTGTGTTGTGAACATTTGATATTCTAAAATAATGTAAATAATCACTTAAATATGTAAATGTGAATATGCGTAATTAATTACCTGTGTGTAAAAATAGTGCAGCTATGAATGAAATAACCAAGAATAATTTTATCAAAATCACAATCATCACATATTTGACACATTTTACTTTATTCCTTTTGCCAATAGAATCTCTTTTATCATATTTTGGAGGTGCTAGAAAAATAATTGTTTTATATTTAATCTATTATTATATGCTGGTTCTCTTTTTGAATAGCAGATGTATGTATATGGATAATTTTGTATATTCGAGGGTTTCGTTTTGTTTTTAATTTGTATATATCTATGAGGGTTTCCAAAAATATTGAATTTTAGCAATGACATTGGCTTCGAAAAATACATTTAATAAGAGATACCTTGAAATACTTATGGTATAATTATATTATTCATATTATACAAGGTGTTCGCGCGAAGTGGCTCACTATTGCTAACTTCGTTATTATTGGAGCTACAAAGTCGATTAAATTAACAAACTAGTAGCATTTTTTCCGTTGATTACAATGGTGAAAACAGAAAAACAATTGACTATCTGGTTTTGGGGATATTCACAAAAATAAGATTTTTTTAAATGGAACACCCTATATAGTTTTGCAGAAATCGATGACAAATTAAATTCTGTACAAAAAATGTCCTTAATTTTTTTTATTATAATTTAAAATAAGCGAGTTATTTTGAAAAAAAGTTTCCAATTCTCTAAAATCAGGTAGCCATAACACGGAATAGTAATTTATTAAAACCAAACAATCATAATTTTGAATTTAAGCAAGTTGAAAAAAACTTGAAAGAATTACGGAAATATTACTATTTTATTTAATATTTTTAATATACAGGTGTTTGCGCAAAATGGTTCACTATTGCTAACTTTGTTATTATTGGAGCTACAAAGTCGGTTAAATTAGCAAACTAGTATCATTTTTTCCACTGATTATAATGGTGAAAACAGAAAAACAATTGACCATCTGGTTTTCGAGATATTCACAAAAATAACATTTTTTAAAAGAAACACCCTCTATATTTTTGCTAAAATCGATGATAAATTAAATTCTGAACAAAGAATGTTCTTATGCTTTTTTGACAATTATTTAAAATAAGCGAGTTATTTTGAAAAAAAGTTTTCAAAGTTTTAATATCAAGTAGCCATGAAAATTATAATTTTGTAAATTTTCAATATTTCTGTAATTCTTTCAAGTATTTTTCAACTTGCTTAAATTCAAAATTATGATTGTTTGGTTTTAATAAATTACTATTCCGTTTTATGGCTACTTGATTTTAAAGAATTGCAAACTTTTTTTCAAAATAACTCGCTTATTTTAAATTATTACAAAAAAAGATGAAGACATTTTTTGTATAGAATTTAATTTACCATCGATTTTTGCAAAAATATATAGTGTTCCATTTAAAAAAATGTTATTTTTTTGAATAACTTGAAAACCAGATAATCAATTGTTTTTCTGTTTTCACCATTGTAATCAGCGGAAAAAATGCTACAAGTTTGCTAATTTAAGCGACTTTGTAGCTCCAATAATAACGAAATTAGCAATAGTGAGCCACTTCGCGCGAACACCCTGTATAATTGTAAATGAAAAGATAAAACTGACTTTTCAAGTGGACTCCCCCGATCCAAACCGGATTGCAGGATGCAGAATCCGGGATGCAGGATGACTATATGCATTTACACTGAGTTAAAAAATGGATCCTTGGTGAACGAGCTTATTTAAATACGTGTGCTGTTACCTGGATCCTGCATCCTGCAATCCAGTTTGGTGTGAAACCGCACTTATAGAGAATTAAATTCTCTATATTCATTAAATCCTATCATTACCTACAGTTATATTAACGGTCTATTCTAAACAATTAATTCACAAAAAATATGTCAGAACATTAATTTATGAAAATTCATAGTCTCTGTTAATATTAGAACTGGTTTAAACTTCTAAATCTAATGCAATAGGTACCATTTAAATTTCTTATAGGTATACATATTTTATTAGGAGAAAAATAATTAATTTATAACAAAATAAATTTTTAAATAAAATATAATTGTCAAAAAACTAAAATAAATTAGATTTTCCAATGAACCTATTGATGTAAACAATCAACTTTTAATTTTTTAAATAATCGACATACAGATTGATCAGTAATTGGCGCACTTCAAATACAGGGCGTTATAGAGCACATTAAAACTAAGGATAATCTGCAAAGAAAAATTAAATCTGATGCTTAGTTTCCGAGTTATAGTTTCCCTCATCCAAGTTACAAGCTAATTATTTTCATAACCAAGACAAAAATGAGTGAATAATTCATGCTACTATAATCTCTGGATAAAATGCAATATTATTTGTTCAATTTTTTTTACAAAACCTCTAATACAAAGAAATTGAAAATGTTAAAATTTAATAAAATACCTAAATTTGAGAGAATTTTGAAGTTTGGCATAAACTAAAATATCTTCTATTGCCATGAAAATATTAATAATGAATTTCAATTGTTGTTTCTGTTTTTTTAATAAAATTGACAGTACTAAATTAGTTTGACAAGTTCTCGCATCATAAAATATTGAACGTTTCTCTTTTTTTTTCTCGTCGAACCTATTCACATGTTCAATGCAGTGTTGTCACTTTTATTTTCACAAAAGTGGTCATATCTTTGTAAAGAAAGAACTTACAGCACTGTGGTAAAAAAATTCGTCATTCTTAAAACGTAAAGTTTATCACAGTATGCTCCGAGTGTGGCAATTACTGATCACCCTGTATATGTGGACAGAAAGTTCACAAAATCTATTATAGTAGATAAAAAAAATTTCTATTTTTTTCGATTTACGTGTATCATCGGGCCATCTAGCCCAGTGAATCTGGGTGAAAATGGACTGCAGAATCCGATTAATTGACACAAAAAATGTTTACCGCAGTTTTATGTCCCTCTCCCTGGGTGGAATTTAATTTTTTTGGCGAATATTTTGGTTATCTTGCATTTCTGGATGAAAAAGGTTTTACCAAAGTTGTAGAGCGTAAATCTCTAAAAATGAATGAAAGGCAAAAAAAATTATATTTATCCACTGCTTTTATTGGTATCAATCACCCGAAGTGTACGACCTAAGGTAAACACTCCCCTCTCCTCGCGCATTTAACGCGTATTTTTTATATAAAAATTTTTTTTTGCCTTTTTCATTAGTATAATTTTGCAGAAAATTTAATGCTCTACAACTTTAGTAATAACCATTTTCATCGAGAAGTATAAAATATAATAAGCGGCAAAAAATATGAAATTCAAGATGGCGGGTGGACAAAGCAATTAAATTTATTAGTTGTAAAAACGTATCTTGCACATCTCCAGAGAGGGAAACACAAAAGTGCATTAAAATTTTTTTCTCCAGAATTAATCGGATGCAAAATTCTAGATTCACTAGGCTATAATCACGAAATTTGAAGGAATTAGAAATTTTGTTATGTACCTATGGTATTTACTCGATCTGATTCATTATAATGAAATTTATTTAAGCAATTATGTCACTGACAGCTCTCAAATGGCTGCGAATAATTTCTTCTTTTATCTAATCTTTTATTACATCTAACATTTTTCGAGAAAAACAATGAATTTTTAATTTCAATTTGAATTAAACAAGCAAATTCTAGCTTTAAGAATGTTGCCAACGCAACGGCCACAATTTCAAATCCAAGAAAAAATATTTCTAACCTGAATCCTGCCGTCCCTCGTTCAGATCTATGCTCGTCATTCCGTCTGGTTCCCTAAATGGTTCTGGACTTGGTGAATTTTCCACAGTTTTTTCACGAAAACACACATTTTTTGAGGAAACCATTAAAAACTATTAATAATAAATTAAATAGAAATTGATAGTGTTTGACTGCCAAATCACCATTGAACTACGTTTAGGAAATTAATTTAACAATATCAGCAAGTTTACCTGCAATAATGCTTATACCGTAAAAACGTTTGTCAACGTTATTAGCTAGGTAAATTATAAAACAACTAAAAGAGTGCATATAGACAGAAAAATTGATGTGCAAAATTTGAATTTTTTATTTAGTTATATGATTTGGTTTTCATAACTTTAATATTCAATTGTTTTAGGCGTATGTATGATAGGTGACGCATTTTTTATTTATGAATTTACAATTTTAAAATTTCATCTTTTTATAAATGATTTTATTGAATAATTGACTAGCAGTAAGTTTATGATTGACATTTTTCATTTATCTCATATTTATGTATCTACCTACCTTACATATAGAATTGTTAATGTAATGATTTATGACTTGAAACTAAATATATTTCGTCGGCGAAAAATCTTTATTCGAATTTTCTATATTTAAAAATTAAAAAATTTACATATTTCATAGTTTAGTAGGCTCGTAATAGCTGCATTTTAATTTATAAAATTAGAACAATTTCATTATATAAAATAATTATTATTAAATTAAACGTCGTTCACTTTCATATTTAAATTCATTAGCTTAATAATCAGTTTTTTGGCTTAGTAAATTATAAAAATATCGTTTATCTTTGTAATGACTACATTTTATTGTGTATGCAAATAACACCTGGAATATTTTTATTATATGTTTACATCAATAAGTCGAAAATTATTAATTATGCCATCAGTACTAATAACGAACATTTTCGTAATATGTACTTACTAATACGAAACCGTTTGTGGTTTATGTTGTAGTATCTATTCAACTATATTAGTTTAATGATAATTAGCTAAACAACATTTTTAATAGTATTAATTATATACTAATAAATTTGTACACGAAAATGTACAAACGGAATATTGTAATTTAATGTTAAATACACAATAAAATATCTGATGTATCCAACACATGACTTTCTTATACGGATAGTACCACAATTACTTTTCCTAAAGAAATTAAGTTAAATTTTTTGTAAAAATAGTGTTTCAATTTTGAGCGTTTCCAGCAATTTTCAAATAATTTTCGGAAGTCTCTCTTGCACTTATTGCAATACGCATAAATCTGTCCTTGTCCCACTCATTATAACCGAATTTTACGACAAAAATTAATTTTATTTTTTTTGAAATTTTTTTGACGGAATTTCAAAAAAAAATTCAAACAAAATTTGTTCAAAATTCAATTCTAAATCAATGTTAAAGAATAAAAAAATCTCATAAATTGTTTATTTTTCAAGATATTCCTAAAGAACCTAAAAATGTCGTCAGGTAACTGTCACTTGTTTTGGTGCTAGATGAAAAACATTGAATGTGGCACCCACAAATTTGTTCAAACTCTTAAATATGAAATTTGAATCAAATCCGAGAAGTCGTTTTTGAGTTATGGTGGATACAGACAGACAGACAGACACACAGACACACAGACAGACATCGTGGCGAAAATGGTCAAAATGGATTCAGGGGCCCTCAAAACGTGTAAATCCATCAAAATCTCGAAGTCGAAAAAAATCACGATTACAATACTTCCTTATACTACGTATAAGAAAGTAATACTACGTATAAGAAAGTAAAAATGTAGTAAGAAGTTTATTGCACATTTCTTATGATTTTTTCAATATTGTTTGTTTTCAACAAAGTTTTGAAAAAAATTTTTCAAATTATTCTGGCCATCTTGAGATATGTCATGGGACCTGCACAATATAAAATGCTCAAATTGTAAGTTTATTTAAACAAAATTCATATCTCAACGCGACGAGGTTTTGTAAATATTATCACACCTAACTACTGGTTCAATAAATTTTAAACTTTTGGTGTATATGTTTTCTACTATAGAAAACACAATTTGAACGGATATATTTATACCTATTTCCTGAAATGTCGAAAGTCAACCGATTGTTAATGCTTTGAGAAGTTATGATGAAATATAAATATACCTACACAACAAGTACCTACCTATGTATTAGTTATAAAGTTAAATTCATTGAAAAGGTAAATAAAAATGTACCTACAAACAAATTCACATTGGATTGCACAACGTCATTTTAATCCAGTCTATTTAATGAATCATCGGTGGAGGGCATAAGAAACTATGTAATGAAGCTTGTATATTATTTTCTTAGGTCTATAAAGTATAAACCTAACCTAATTTATATTTTGTATTCAATGATATACGTACTAAAAATAACCCTTTAAAATTTTTTTATTAATATAATACCCATCACGTATAATTATATCGAGGATTTTTATAGTAGGTACAGTTGAAACAGTTATACCTTTATAAATTCTAAACTTCAAAACAATAATTCATAAGTTATTAATTATAACTGATTTAAGTAAACACTTCTAATAAACGGTATGTAGTTTTATACATTTACAAAACCTTGCAGCTATTTCTATTTGTGTTTATTTATACCTTGTCAAATTTGTATACAGAGTAGGAAATGCCAACTAGCCCACTGCTAAGACAAAGACAGAACCCGACTTACGACCCTACGTTTCTCTCCGTCTCATGCAGGCGTTGGGCTAGTTGTCAGTTCCTACTCTGTATATACAGAGCGAGCAGTTAGTAAAATATTATATTGAAATGGAGCGTGACAAAAATGTAATTTTAAGTACCTATAATGTTAATATGTCTATTTTTTAATTTTTTTTAATTAAACTCATATCATTTTATAAAAGTAATATTTGAAGCTTATCATTTTGTGTCAAAAACCGTCTGTATTTCTATTCGTAATGCATAATATTTTGTGACTTTTATCTGTAGAATAAACGAGAATAAATGGAGAGTCCTGAAAATGGGACACTCTGTATTTATGTATATTCCTGCCATAAATTATTGTAGCCAGTGCGAGATTGCGAGATAACATCTGTTGAAAGCCGAATAAAAAATTAAAATTATGCACAAGGTTTTGACAAGTGATAACGTGTAAACAGCAAAATCGTTACACGGCAGTTTTGATTTGATGTTGTAAGTTACGTTATCTCAAGGTAGTGAAATTTCAACGTTATATATGAAATAGTTTAATCCAAAATCAGCGTGTTAGTACGCCGAGCGTGAAATGCGCGTTCGTAGGAAAGTAACGGTGTTTGTGGCGATAAATCAGCGCAATGCGGTGTTATCAGTGGCGAGCTTGGGATGCTTACATGATAAACTCCTCCAAACAAATTCAACATTGTCCGGCAGCTAGTTCCAAGATCGTTTATCAGGCAGAATTGCGCCACGGGTCGTGATAAAGAGACCATGAATGAGGAAGCGGTCGTTTAAACTTACACCAGGGTTCTGGGAGTTCTCGATGTCTCTCTTGCGAAGATAAATAACCCCTCAGTAATTGCGTGCGGAGCGATGCCATATTTCATACACGCCATGAGCCATAACTTAGGAGGCAATTACTATGAGTATGTCGTTTATCACTCGACTCCTCCAGACAAGGGTAGTGTGTGCCAGTTGATAATCGAGATTAAATTGATAAAGAATCCATAGTGCACAAAATCAACCAGACATTACTACTTTAATCCAGATAAATCTCCTATCTGATTGATTATTCTGCAAGGCTACAACCTTGAAAATTAAGTAAAATATCTAGGAAAATAAAAAAAGTACACAAAAACTTCAAATGAATTTCAATTTATCTAACAATGTTCGACATGAAACAATAAAGAAACACTAATTACGCGCTTCTATTCGTCAGAAATAAAATCAAGTTCATTCCCACTGTTAATTATCGCGAATAAACTTCAACTTCTTTTAATAAAATACAAATTGGAAAAATAATGTCTCAATGTGAAATATCGTCTCAAATTACTGTGAACAATTCATTAAACACAAGGATTCTCTCTGATATTGGTGTTGACGACAGAAAGGGCAACGTAATTTCTTGCGCTAGTTTATAACTTGGGCGATTGTCGTGGTAGCGCTAAATGCTCCCAGAGGTCCACAATTAATCCACTTGCAATCTTGGGGTGGTTTGCGGTAAAGCTGGGACGTTTAGTGGTCAGTCTGGCCTTGCTTCATTCCCTAAATTCTACACGATTCCGTGTATACCAGACGCAATAATTTTCGGAAAGCCCTCATCTTAAATTAATACTGAATACCCGAAAACTGTCTGTTCATTAATGCTATGCCTTAATAACGGAAATTCGCCTAAAAGAAGAATAAGGGAAATATATGCACAGGGAATATGCAAAGCAAATTATTATATGAATTTTAATAAACTAAACCGAAATACTGATGATACGTTTTTTTTATTTCTTTGAAACATAAAATTATTTCTGTCTGCACACTGCTTCCTAGTTCCTAGATGAAACAAAATGTGTTAAGTATTAGAAATTAGAATAAATGCTTATGGAATTATGATGAAAGTGCAAATATAATACCCTACATAAACTGATATAATTTTCCTTGTCTGCTGTGGTCTGTGGTAATGTATAAAGGCGGTGAACGGCCTTGACCGCGTCCACGTGATATGTAACTACAGAGCTGATTTTTCACAATTTACTCAGACAGGCAACAAATAAATTAATAAACAAATAGGAAAAACGCCATAAATTTCAGATTACTTTTATAACCACGGCATTTTATCCTGTTGGTAATAAAAGTTTTACAAGGAAAGAGTGATGGAAAATAATTTGTGAAAGTTTTGTTTTGTACTTATACGTATATTGTGTGGCGGTTTTATGGTTGAATTAAAATATACTAAAATAACTGAGATAGATCCAAGATTTTTCATGTCTACATTCACAGAATTTACATTTAAGGATAAATTATTAAATGTTTATTTATTTGAGTGGGTACGTAATTTGATGGGTTCAGTCATTAAAAAATGAAATCGTCTCTTGCATTTTAATAGAAACTTTTATATCTTAACCATACTCTTTAATTATTATTTATACTGGAGGATATTCACATATCGATAACGAGCCCATATTCTTTATTATATTAAATTAATAAACAATTAATGTTATGAAAAGTTTGGTACCTGTTAAAGAAAAACAGATAATACAGGAGAGAAGGAGCAGTTAATATTTAATTAAAATAAAAATTCTAAATTGGTTTATTTATGATTTACAAGTGGTAGTTAGCACACTGTGTTTTAACAAATTTTTTGCACATTGTGGTACATTTTCGAGCAATTAATTAACCTTGTATATTAAGGTTTAAACGAGGTAATAAATATTCGCCAATGTTATATTTTCACCCCTAGCAACATTTATGATAGAATTTTCCGGAGCATTAAGGCTCCTTGTTATTTCATGGTTTTGCATTAAATCAAATGTGTCATAAGCATACATTGAAAAAGGAAAACTGTAAACACACAAAGCGTTTTGAAGCAGACGCGGTTTTCATATTACCTCAAAGGTTGATAAAAAGAGGGCGTTGATTGGTTCATTTTTACATCCCATGCAAAGCTCCGCGTGTTATAAAGTTGAAAGGTGGTAAATAAGCAAGTTTTCGATAAGCTGACTGGATTTTCGCCTGCATGTGGCATAGACATGGATGCTTTGAACTTTTTTACCATATTTCTCTTTGAAAACATATTTTCCGGCTGTCACGCTCATACACTCATACTTGACGAAATTATAAACAATTCAAATTTGTTCACATACCTACATATTGAGTTTTTAGAATTTGATTTTTATTTTGTCTAAAAATTAATACAAACCCCGGCGCATCCGCCAAAAATTTAAACAATCTTATATATAAATATTTTAATTCCTTTTACTTTGAAACAAAATACTATAGATACCTATTGAACATCTAAAAAACACTCTTCTTACACACATATTATAAAATAAAACAATGTCCTTTTTGAATTTTTTACTCCAATGCATTCAAATATTCTGAAATCGTGTGCTATCCACCTAGAAGACTGTTCAGAAGGGTGAGTCAAATCCGTGCGAATGCCCGTAACAATATTGTTTTGTTGATGGTTTTAAGTTAAGAGCAGCTTCAATCCAATTTCAAACAAATTGTCAAGTGACCGTTAAGCGAAATCTTTGAAATCCCAGCTGTCTTGTCGAGCGAACTGTAAACATATAACTCAAAGCCCGCCAGGATTATCTTGTGATCGATTTGAGACATCCCTGGTCAGCAATCTTTAACAACAACTTTAAACTTGCTAACAATATGTCTATAATACATTTTTTATGTCCCACACAGCTTATTTTGTCTGTGGTTTTTTGACAAGAATAAAACAAAACTACGTGGGTATATTCATGAATTAATTGCGTTATATTTTCAGAATAATGGTTGTAATAATTTTAGCACAATGCATATTGTATGGGATTTCCTTCAGTTTAATAATAATACGTTTTAGGAAATCAATATCAATGGATTATAATTATTTTTATAAGTACGGATGGGGTTACATATAGGAAAAACTTTCTTAATGAGTGTTTGACGAAAAAAAGTTATTCTTGAAAATCAGCTTTCCTCAAAACCTCTGCTCCTAGTAAAATAATGTTAATACTATTATTACATCAACAAGTATGTTAATTGTAGTACATATTTGGTATCACCTAACATTCTGCTTCAAGTTGGAAATAGTTGGTAGTGTGAGGTTTCATTGATCTTGGTGCGACATCCTACTACTCCAAAATTAGTGATTGATTTTTGATCAAGTTTCTTACCAAACAATAAGGACTACACACCCTTTTGGAAGAGATATGAGGTTTGCGAAGACCTTTAATTTTAAACTACAAATTACTTACCTAAATAAATAAATTATATTTGATTATAAAACTCTCGCACTAAAACTGCTATCGTCTGCACCGTAATGTTTGTGTCCACTACTGGTGGTAATTTGAGGAATTTCAATTTAGATGTCGGAAAAACATTCAAAGACTGCCATTAAAGATGAAAAACTAGTATTTTGTACTATAACATCAATATTCCGCTTTGTAAAAATGTAAATTATATTAAAATCCGACTAGTGGTTCTAAAACGGTGACGCTAAAACTGTCAATTCATGAAGATTGAGGAAAACTATAGTTTGCAAATTCAGGCCACTTCATTACACGTTGTTGAGGAAGTTGAATTTTTTTTACTGGAGAATGCCTCTTCGAAGAAAAAGCAGTTAACGAAAATGGTAGAAGTATCTCTTTCAACAATTTTGAATATCCATCAGAATCTAAGGATATTGAAGGTTAGAATGGTCAGACCATCATCACTTCAACAGCAACATCACTTTGAGTGTTCACGAGAATTCTTGTGCCTCTGCAGAAAAGCTTTGAGCCGGATGATCACTGAAGATGAAACTTCTGTGTACTGAGTCGAAGCAAAACTTAATGCACAAAAATTTTATCATATTCTAAGAAGACAAAGTTTCGCAATTGGAATACAGAGGGTATTCTGTTGATTAATTAAAGATAAGGGTGTCAATAATTGGGAGTTCTAAACTCGTGTGCTGTAATGGTTTAAAGAAGCTTGAAGGAGAAAAGGAGAGAAAACTGAACCACCTTCCTTACAGTTCGGACCAAGAAAAATGTTCTTCGAGAGAATTTATTGATAATGAAGAGTTGAAGTCTACAATTTCTGTTTATTTTGAGTCCAAATAAAAAACTTTTTTTCGGGAGTATGAACAAAATCATTGAAAGATCTGAAAAATGGATTAGGGTTAGGAATAAAAAGGCAAACATGTGTTTATTTACATCTCTTGTCCTTCATTTCGCTAACTCTTTGACCTCCCTTCGTGTTTATCTAGTATACGTATAGGTATTAACATAATCATGATACGTAACCGAAAAAATTGTAATTATAATATTATTATGTTATAAAAGGACATGCGATATGTAAAAAAATATTTTATCTCTCTCTTGGAAAAGAAAATATTTAACGCGTTCTCTTCAGGTACAGCTAATGATTTGTAATATAATAAATAATTTTAAAAATTTATTCACAATGTTAATTAGTCAAAAGAGCTAATAGAAGTCCATATAATAACTAGCTGCCTTGGGGGTTTGTGCAACGTTGCTAGAGACTTTATATACAAATTTTTGGGTAGAAATCTTAATAAAAACGTTGACAGCTAATCCGGAATTTATTAAAAAGCTCAAACGGGGCTTTAATTGAAAACTCGCATTAAAATTATTTTCCCATAAGCAAAATCGGATTATGTGACTCATTCCCCAGATTCTCAATAAGGGTAAGCAACAAAGGTTGTCACCGCCTCCAGCTTTTACGTGTAACATTGCTTGCCTGTCGGTGACGCTACAGAGACAGCCAACCGTGTGATCAAAGCACTTACTTTTATATTATAAAAAAGTCTATATGCTATACCTAGCCCGCCAAACATAACATCAAAATTGATATTAATTTAAATTAGTTTGTGCATATTTTTCTTTTGGCTTTGACATGTACGCCACTGCTTGTAGCAGTTTACTTAGAGATGGAGAGGAGAACTAATTTGGTGTATTTAGCTTTGATGTAATCATATTGTAAATAACCAAAAGATACAATCTGCGTTTATATATTATACCTACCACATACAAGGAGATTAACCTCGTATTATAAAAAAAGTAAAAGTCGAGAGAAGTTGGTTAAGAAGACTAAATTATATGCGGCATATAAATGTAGATAGAGGATGAAAAATATTAAATATGAAAAAATGTTTCCTTAATGCAAACAAAACTCTGAGTGAATTTGTGTCTATTTCAGAGAGTACAAGATAAAAGGGCATTAATTTTTGCACGTTTTAAAATAAAATTGTCCGTTGACATAAAACTTGATATATTTAAATTACTCTGTCAGCATCAAGAAATTTTAATCCCACTTTCGCGGATATAAAAATGGATATAAAATTCCATAACACGTAACTTCATTGCAGTACTTGTCACCTTCAGTATATTTTCAGTAATGCAATAAAAAGAAAACGACGATTTTACCCTCCTGGAAGTGTATTTTTACATCACTCTGGGGTCTCCAAAATTTCAAATTCCATTTCACTGTATACTGTGCTCCCCCGATAGGGCACTTTGGTCGGGACGCGCTATCAATAGTCGCATTGTAAACCGAGCACTTTGAGGTGTTGAATGACTTCAATCCACTTTCTATGACCGCCTTACCGTTGAGAAGGTGAATTATTTCATACGTCATTCCATTGAGAAATTATTTCAAATGCAATATAAGCCAAAATACAATCATATAAAAATACTTGCTGTGAAAACAGTTGTTCAACCATAAAAGAAACTATAATATAATATTATCACAAAACTAATAAATATACATTACGTATATTAAAATAACAGTTTTAAAGATGATAATTAAATATGTAATTTGCATAAATTGAAACAGAAGACAAAACGTAAAATACTTTATTTAATGACATCACTGTCAGATGTAGTGCTACTTTAAGACCAATTTTATCCGCATTACGTTTATTCTATGTAAAGATCAAGTTTCTTTGGTATTTAATGTATTGTGACATGCTGTAAACAGATACTTCTAAGTATATATTTTATGTTTCTATTATTTTTTACATCGACTTTAAAAACAGCAATATGCAAAATTGGTATATACTGTTTTATTTTTCGTTTCAATTTGAATGTAACATTTATTGGATATTTGATCTCGTTTGATCTCATGTTTGTCAATAACAATAAATATCCTGGAGGCATTTAAATATTAATTTCAAACGACAATTCATCAAAGGGACAATAATTAGTAAATTGGTTTGAGCAATTTGCATTAGTGCTTTTTATCAAAGAGGCATCCAAATCTATCAACATAAAAATGAAATTAATATAGGATGGTGACCATTGAGAATTTAAACTGAAATTATAACAGCTTTGATATTTTTTGTTAGCTAACTGAAATATTGGGTATTATATTTCTTAATATTTTATATTTTTGTTGATGTCCATGACAGCTTTATTATTGAATTTTCAAACATGTAGAGCAGTAATATTAATTGATAATGGAGCCTCAGGACTTACAAATTTATCTCTTCGAGTGCAGTTTAGTTTTAGGTTTTAGAAGCATGTTCAGGATATATTTCAAACAATAACAAAACAAAAAATTTTAAAAAATAAACTGGCCTTCATGATTATTATATTATAACAAATGAGTTGCTCCATGCCTTATCAGTTTTATCACAATTACTTTCAACTCAACCAAAATATTTCCCAGAATAGTAGATGATGTCCGAATAAAAAATTTAACTGCGTTTTTCATTAATTATCTCCAGGAGTCTTCTAGTACCTAGTTTATAGAAATTTTGAGTACCTACAACTTTCGAAGAACTCAATATGATAAGGATTGAGCTTGGGAATGAGATATCGTTCACTTTAAAAAACATCATCAAATATATCGTATATTGAAGTATTATCTAATAAGTCAAGGACTGAAACTTCGCACTAAACCCCCGAAAAAGCAGAAAATATACTTTTGACCAATTTAACTCCTATTTGGTAAATATAGTACAGTCAATAGGGAAAAATCTTTGCATTTTTGGAGAGGACTCGAAATTCAAATTGCATATTGTGGGGTATATCGAGACTAAGTTAAAACTCGATTTGCGGGACTGAAAAGTCGGTGGTTCGTCCGCCATCTTGGAAAAAGGAGGTGAAATGGTTTTTCCCTTATATTCCAAAATCTATTAACTTTATGCAAAAACTATAAGAATAACTTTTGGTTGGAAGAAGAAAGATACACACTTTTTATATATAACTTTTTTCCGGGCCATGCGTATTTAAAAAGTTATTAACAAATACGTTGCAAAAATTAGTGGTAGTTTTTCTTTGACAGCCGATATTTCGCGTACGGTTGATTTCACGGAAAATATACATGTTCCTTTTTGTAGAGCAGTTTTCGACGAAGAAGTAGGTGTACTGTATAGTATTAACCATTTGTATAATTGGTTTCGATCTGATAGCGCTCCAAACGCAGGTATCTCCACGAAGCGTCTCGCAAATATTACTCTGATTTTAGGGATACAGCTGCAGATAACCGCCGTCGTCCTCATCGGGGAGCGATTATTTGCTTTCGTAACACTAGTGGTTATGATGTTTTAAAAGCAGCAGTTTTACGAAAACAAAAAAAAGATCCCGCTGAAGAAACGAAAAGAATCGTCTCTAAAGCAGCAGATATTGTTCTATCACTTACAGTATTGACTTCGATATAGAAAAATAGGCACTTTTGTTGGCAATTTTTTTTTTATGAGTTTCTGAATCTGTAGAATACAGAAAAAGTGACAAATAAATGGAATAGATCTACCATAATTCCGTATGTACAAATTTTGGGAGTATAAAATAGACTTAATTCTAATACTAAAAAATTCAAAAGTGGTAAGGTCAATCTTCGTTTGTTTATAAGTTACGAGCCTTTGAAATTATTAACAAGTTTTCTTTTTTCAGTGATATCTTCTATACCGTTGTTTTTATCGGAAAAGAGGTTAAGAGTAATTTTGTAGCAAAAAAAAATCCGCACATTTTTTGTCTAAACAAATACATACTCACCCCGCCCCGCATTATTCACTTCCCGCGTCATTATTGTTTAAACAGTTGATTGCAGAAAAAATTGTTTAAACAAAAAATGTGCAGATTTTTTTTTGCTACAAAATTGTTCTTAATAAATTTTCCGGTAAAACGAACGGTTTCGGAGATATAACTGAAAAAAGAAAACTTGTTGTTAATAATTTCAGAAGCCTGTAACTTTAAAACAAATTAAGATCGACCTACCACTTTTACATTTTTTAGTGCTAGAATTAAGTCTATTTTATACATACTTTCAAAATTTGAACATAACGGTATGGAACACCCTGTATATTCCCATTTATCATTATTTATCTGGACATAACTGCGTTTAGAGCGCTGTCAATTATACAAATGGTTAAATATCATGCACTAACTTCTTCATCGAAAACTGCTCTACAAAAAGTAATTGATGTATATTTTCCGTGAAATCAACCGTACGCGAAATATCGGCCGTCAAAGAAAAACTACCACTAATTTTTGCAACGTATTTGTTAATAACTTTTTAAATACGCATGGCCCGGAAAAAAGTTATATACAAAAGAGGTATCTTTTTTTTAAACCAAAAGTTATTGTTATAGTTTTTGCATAAAGTTAATAGAATTCGGAATATAGGGGAAAAACCAGTTCACCCCCTTTTTCCGAGATGGCGGACGAACTACCGACTTTTCAGTCCCACAAATTTAGTTTTAACTTAGTCTCGATATACCTCACAGTATGTAATTTGAATTTCGAGTCCTCTCCAAAAAATGCACTCCCTATTGACTGTACTAATATGAGCCGAGAAATTCTGAGGAATATGGATGTTAATATTCCGAATCAAGCCCATTTTGAATTACTCTAAAATTTAAATGTTCCTCCTATAGACTCTTTCTTCTTAGAGCAAAATATGGTTAAAAAATCCTAAATTCCAATGTTTTGAAGCATACTCAGGACAAGTTCCTAATTTTACTCAATCAGAAAGTCTTTCAAATACGTAGATCATGTAGATCTTCTGAAAAAATTTCATATTAGCCTAGGTTAGTTCCAGTTGTTGAAGATTTTGGATTTCATCCAACCGTCTCAAGTTAAACATTACAAAACGCAGTAAATTCGTTCAATGAATTCAAACTGACAGTAACTACGTGTCTTGGATCCACTTGGATAGCGGACTACATTGGCATATTCACGTAGATGCCACAGCATCGTATCCTCATGTATGTTTTTATTATATAAGGAACTCCAAAAATCAAAGACATTTATCTAGAAATAGTGAAGGAAAATATGGAATTAATGTATTGTACTGCCCAATAATGCTCGTGACTTAATTCTGCATAATTATGAAAAAGTACTGCAATCTCCACAAGTAAAGTCTTAACGTATAATTTTCATTTTTATAATTTTTGACACCCTCTCTGATTTCCTTCGTAAAGCTAAAGTGTACCAGAGAACAATGATATCCATTAAATCTAAAAACTAATGCCGGCATTTCCGCATTCTGAAAATTTTACTAAGGTGATAAAGGATGATTAAAGATGTAAGTGTTCTGGCAAGAAAGTTTGTGAGTTAGAGTAATTAATGGTGGTGTGTAATAATTAAATCGTTAAGACTGGATGTTGTCAGGTGCGAAGACCTTTTAGGTAAACGAGACAGAGCCAACTCGTTGTAGTTTCGCCACTAATCATGGAGGTTTAAGGGAGAGGGTTAACCCTCTCGCTGACATCGGCCACTCAATTACCGCGGCTTTAATTAGTCCGTGACGGCCCATTGCCAGCTCATTAATACGTAGCGCTACGAGCTCCCGCGAGAGGGCAGGTAAATCACTCCTGACATCCACGGGCGCGCTCCCAAGCCGTCTCGTGTCGTTGCTTAATCACTGAATTAATTTTAATTGCACGCTACAAATGGTAATACGCCGTGTTTTTAGCTCATCCAGTAGTTGATTCATTTTCATTCCAACTGACTGCTGGTTTGGTATACATTAATATTCTCATTGTGTGTTGAATATATTTGTAAACTACCTGACGCTCTGACTCTGATCACTGGAAGGTTTTAATATCATGTTCATCTGCACTCTGCACAGCGTTTCATGCCACACATTGTTGTGTGGCAAGTAATGTCTGTAATAATTTTTGATTGGTAGACAAGGAGATTTGATTATTGTTTATTATTTAGTAATTCCACTACACTTTATTTTTTGAGTACAGGAAAATGTTAGGCGGAAAAAATACATTAGCGATCTATGTAGTTAAATAGTCAATCATTATAATATTTCAAATTTCCCGCTAAATATTTTAGTTCCAATTCTCTCTACTAAAAAAATAAATATCAATCAACGCTATAACTTATTTATGAATGTAGGTATAGTTGAATAATAATTTTTAGTAGACAGTTCATCATACTCTCTGCCTATCTCGCTTTACAAGGGACGCTGATTATGTCTGCCCACTGAAGCATCCTCACTTCACATAATGCTTTGTTTCTTCCACTTACCAATGGCGTCTATTCTGCAAAAGAAAACCAATTCGATACGTTAAATTGATGCTAATTTTCGCGAACAACAATTTTTTTTATTACACTTCAGATCATGTGAAACATTTTCAGTAGACCCAATTCTGTGACGTTTGTGAAATAAATTTTAATGTTCAGCACAAGAACACGACAAGTTTTTAATTCAATGCCAATACAATAACATCTGCAATGTGAAAAGAAAATGATTCGGTTGCTCTCTAAATAAAATCCCTTTATAATATGGCTGTTAGACTGACAAAAGAAGTAATAAATTACGACAGCTTCGTTATAAAGAACAAGGGAAAAAGAGGCCGCTTAGTTTGCTTGTCAACTGATGGTGACGGTGCTTTGTTTTCTTTAGAAGGGCCACTGAGCTTTCATTTTTAGTCCTGACCACGTACTGCATAAGAAATTTTGTCAACAAATTATATTCTAAGTTCGTATCACACTCTTCCATGCAGGGATGTCGCTTTATTGATGAACTTAGAACAAACCGGAGAACACAGTAATCCTGCATCCTTTGTGTACTGGTCGCCATAATAATTTTATAATATACTTCGACATTCCGAGATTGCGAAAGCTAAGTAACAACTTGCTGTCTTTATTCATTAATGATAAAGCAGCAGCAGCTTTGTCAGAATTTGCAGAAAAAATGATATAAATTTTAACAAATAATATTTCCTGTAAAAGCAGCCTTTATTCAGCGCTGTTGAATCTGGATGACGGATGTGAAGGAAACCTTCAAGAGAAATGAAGGTGTTGCAAGTTATGAGCTTCATCTCTTTCCCGCCTCAGCCGGATATTGCTACTCATTTGTCTTCGCAGCCGCAATATCGTGAGCGTCTCTGGCCTGATTGTAGCGGGACCCAAATCCAAAGCACTGTCGATTTGTCATGACTGGGCCATATTCGCACCACGACATGACATAACCACCGGCTGCTTATCTCATGTTAACTATCGACTTAAACTATGGCAGATATTTAACAGAGGCCTTGTGGGGTTATGATACGGCATTTAGACTTTATCGCGATGCCGAAAATTGCCCTTTATCGCTAAATACTGTGCTTTGCTATTTTAAAATTAGAAGCGGTTGTTTAACTGGGAGAAGTTATGATACTTTTTATATTATCTCTCCCCAGTAAACCTATTACACTTAAATTTTAAAACAGTCACATTTTCTCGCACTTATCTCGCCCATTATATCTTGAAATGCGTTGCAAACACTCCTGCATCTCTTCTCTACTACGAGAACTGATGACACAGAACTTTCTTATCTTTTAATAAATTAAATTTGTGTGCCTTTACCACTTGGATATAAAAATATTTTTTCGGAAATGTATCTTATGCATATCCTTGTTGCAGCTACCACGTTTTATAGTATAAAAATTGAGCACCACTTTTATAAGTTGACATTCCAGGTTTGTAACTGTATTGTAAACTTTTAAGTAAATCACAAAACATGTAATTGTAAAAGTAAATTTGATAAAAAGGAATTGAATTTTTACGTAGATTTCACCTTTTTATCTTCACTTAATTTAATTTTTTGGTATCCTAAAATGATCAAACTATAAGTAGGTAGTGAACGAAATATTGACTGGTATGAGGAGGGAAAATTAAGCTCCAGCTCCAAGGCATTTCAGTTTGTTGTGATGAGCTTAAATTTTTATATGCAGCTTGATCTTTCACTTGAAATTACTATCCACGACTTAAAATGTAACACTAGAGTCTCTGACTGGAGACCCATCTATAGATGGACCTTCAATACTCCCAAGAACTGCCACTTGAACCCGGAATTTTAACGTCAAATTTAATCTCTTAGAATAAAAATACAATAATTTTTGGGTTAGATGGTCGTTCCCGTTCCATTCTATTTTTTTAATGAAAAGTTTCACCCTTAAATACATCCCTCACCACAGACTATGACATTTATAATTGGAGGTGTTAACTATAGTTTTCTATCGTAGAATGCTCCAATGAAGCCTAAATAAATGGCGAAACGTCAGCTGAATGAACGATTTAGCTTAATTTCCTGTCCTATCCCGACTAACGACCGTCTAACCGAAAATCGAGTATTATAAGAATGAAACTTTTTTATTTAAAAATAGAATGTTTTTTCCTTATATTTTATTCCCTACGTATAAACAAGAAATATTAGCTACAGTACGACATACAGATACAGTTAAAGCGTATTTCAAATTATGAATTATTGAAATTTTTATGACAGTTGTGATCAAGAAGACTAAAACAGGAAACGAACTCATTTGGAAAGGGAAGGCAGATATACGGTGACACACATGGCATATGCGCAGTACAGCAATTTAAGAGCATAGCGTTCCATCGCTGTGTACAGAGGACAACATAGGAAGTTCGTTCTCCTGTTTCTAGTCTTCTTCGTTGTGATAGTGAATATTGAACCTAACGATAGTACTTAGAATAACAACATTTTTCAATGTAATATATATTGTAGTAAAACGGGTTACTGGTAAATTTAATTTTTTTATTTCATGTAATGATATTTTTCAGGTTATTATAATCTACCCAATAATTTGCGATAATCATATTCGTATATAATTAAATAAAAACATCATATTTAATGAGTACTTTAAATTCTTGATTCTCTACATAATCAGAGGTATAATGATGGACCATAAAGTCTCAAATTTGGAAATTGGATATGTGTATGTATATAAAATACAGGATTCACTTAACCCATAAACAATTACCACACACAGTAACAGGTATGACAAGCACAGAAGTAAAAGCAGCAGGAACAAAATAATCTCCAATAAGATAGAAAATTAATTAACAAATAAAGCGATTTTATGTTTTATAGAGCCATAACGTAGCGTGTTTAGTCGTCAGGTAAAGCGCTAATACATGTCACCCAATGGTAATAAAACTAGTAGTATATTCTCCCGGCTTTTCTTTATTCTCTTAACTGGCTCGTATTTCAGTATGTTGTCCCATTCTCGTGTACTTAATGTGCTGGGAGTCGAGGGGAGCCGTTTTGCAGGACCATTAATGTAATTCATTGGCCTTTCGGATGTAGAGATGTGCCGAGTTGGTCGCAACAAATGCATGTAAATATGATAATATATTTCAAATCAAAATTGACATAAAATTCCATGTGATTATCTTAAGAGGCCAGCAGGTCTACAAAACGGTTATGTTTATTGAACTTTTCAATTGGCTTTTTTAATATCTTAATACTTACATGAATCGATAATGAACGACTGATTGTAAGCTTCCTTAATTTGTCATTTGGGATTGCTTAAGAAACTTAAAATTTATTAGTCTGTTTATAAACATTCCATTCTCATCATAAGAAATATAACTATGCGCTCTAGTACTGTGAAAATTTTTTATGATTTATAAACGCGACAGTGACATAATAAATTGCCACTTTCCTTAAAACTTGGTAGAAAGTAATTTACCGTCAACGCCAGGCATATTTTAAATGCACAAAGAGAAGCCATTAGCAAATGATCTAAGTGGCAGTTCCCATAAACAGATCTCTCGAGAGGGCTGAGAGTCACGTGTGAGAGATCACTGTCACATCACCATCCATCAACCCATCCTCCACTCCTTACAAACGACCCTCGTACACTCACTGACTTGAAACGATACCGCGTCGCTTTACCCGCCTGCTTTCAAATATAATGACAATTAAATTACATTTTCATGATAAATCTGTATTTGATCTCGTTTTCCTTCACATTATATTATGAATTAATCATTGTGTTCATTTCTGGAGTTGTCATTCCACTCCTCTATCTAAACAAGGAACTATTAAGTTACCATTATGGAGTATGCAGGAAATATGAAGAAGTTTTAATGCCTTATCACTAATTAAACGTTTTAATTTTTCCGAAAATACTTATCTATAATTAAAACACATCTAGCCATGTTATGTGATAAACCATAATTATCCTTTGTTTCACTTCTTTATGTAATTTCTCAAGATATAAATAATGTTGTTGAGCGTTTGAATGTAATAATTGTGTAAAACTATCCTGTGCAATCATAAGGTTTGAGATGCTCGGGCGTGACAGCCAGTCACAGAAAGTTACCAAAGTTACTCCGCATCGACGTGAGCATATATCTCTCCCTTACACTTGTCAATAGACATAAGATCTAAAATCTAAACATTCACCCCATAATACTTTCACTAACTTTTGACATTTTTGTTAAATAAGTTTTAATGTACTCTGTAATACCTAATAATAGGCTCTGTCATTTTAGTTCTGATGTAATAGTTATTTGCATATCAAGTCATGAAAATTATCTATAACAGGATGAAGAGAAGTATTATTGAGAGTACTACGCCGTAAGACCGAGTACTTTTAAGCTTCCTGAGTCCTGGAATCATAATTTTCAGGACGTGTTATGTTATGTATAATATTTTACCTGAAACCTTTAAGAAAGTCAAACTCTCAGGACTATTTTGATTCAAGAAAATTGATCATTGCAAGACTAGTACTATAATATTTTACATGACAGTACTATTTTTAAAAGTAGTCAATGTACTGTTGGTAAACTTATTAAAATGTAGGACTTTATTATTAAACAGAATTCATGTTTTGTAATTTGATACTAAGAAATCATAGAAAATCAATTCATATAGATTTGTTACAAGATTCTTCACACTTTCTTATCTATATTAACGACTTTGGTCGTTATTGTTCTTGATACTCGTTATCGATTAATCCGTCTTTGCCAGCAGTGATCTTTCCCTGTAAGACTTTCAAAATGGAAAGGATTTTGTTTACTTTCAGCTGAGAATGTTAAAGGAGAGCTGCTTACACAAAATTTCTCTTCTAGATTCTGTAGCAAGTAGATTTCACTGCAAAATGTGAGAAAAGCGTTTTGCCTGAAATCCTTAGGATGCAGTATTTAAAGTGCGGAAAAATAGAATTTTTCAATAATTGCCTTATTGTAGGAGAGACCCGTAGGACCTACTTTACCCCTCAACTTGAGAAAATGAATTTGAATCTTTCATCGCGAACACTCAAAATTTTCGGAAAGGTCGTTGGACTTGTAGGAGTTATTAGAGATAGAAGGGATCCAATTTTTTAAAAACTATTTTTGCAGATTATGAATGGAGTTGTTATTTTCTTATTATGAAAAAGCGTTTTTTTTTCTTTTATCTTCAACAAATGGAAAAATTATTATTGTAATTTTCATGTTTAACAACCTCCTTCGTTTCTGTATCATTGTGTACCTCAAAGATCCGGAGGCCAAAATAATAACTAGAACGCAAAGATACAAAAACAAATCGTGTAGAACAACCACTTATGTATAAGTACCTAAATCATTCAACCTCAGATCAAAATATGACACGAATGAACTTTTTAAAAAAAACAGACGTCGTGTAAAAACAGAACAAATATATACAAACAATTAATTTTTGTTGAAGAAGCTACATGATTCTAAAAATATTTGTTTAGTATTCCTACTTGCTTACAGATATAAAATAAAATTTTTTAAAAAGTACCTGCCTACCTATTTTTCGAGATACTTCTTTACAATTGCCGCCAATTTAAATTATTTTTTAAGAGAATTTGTAAAAAGAAATATATATGTTTATTTAACATATAAATATAGTTGTTTACTGCACCTACGTAATGTAACATCCGTTTTAGACTAAAAAATGAAAAATGCAGACTACCAAAACTTTTAGTAGTCTGCATTTTTCATTAGTCTAGTAATCACGGTATTCACGGTATTATATTAGATTACATACACGGACATAAGGCTTAAAAAATATTACATAACATAAAGGTACCTACATATAACACAATTTTTATTAAAACACAGAATTTTAATAAAACGAAGTAAAAATTTTCCGCTAACAATGTTAATTAATATGGAAAATAACAGATCCGAAGGTGCTTAAAACGAAGGAAGTCAATATCCTACATTATCTATCATTACATTTTGTGGTTCTCAAGCTTTTTATTTAACAAAGCTGAGGCATGATCAATTTTCTGCTGCCAAGCTGTCGACCTGCTGTGATAAATTCCATTTCTGTATTGTTTTCTGAACGAAATATTCGTCATGACGAGCTGCCAACTTCACTCGCGATCCTTTTATTAGAGGCCGTCGAGAATGAGGATTTATTCCATATGTTATCCACAATACAATCGTGTTACATAAGTTGTCTAAATGATAGTGCCAGTTATAAAGAAAATGTTTGTTGGCGTAAACAATAGTTTCCAATTTTTCTTCTAGAAATAATTGCAGAACTGTATAATTTTTACTTAAAGTTTTGTTAGATAAAGCTTTTAATCTGCCATATAACAGGGAAGTATCCAAGTATCGCTGTGCCGCCGGTTCACCGGCTCTGCCACATCGAAGACGAGGGAGATAAATTGTAAACCTATGGCTTTCGTTGTTTGCCATAGTTAGGCATCTCCATCACGCATGCATTGTCCCTGCTAGCGAATAAATCAGTCAGGATATTAACCCCGCGTGTGCAATGTCCACATAGCGGTGATTTACGCGTCTAGAGAACCATTCTCACCGCCTACTTGTTACAATGTACGCGTCACGTTGCATATAAAAATGTGTTTATGGCTGGCTAGGTGATAGAATATGTCCCGCTCTGTCACAGGAAATAGCCACCATCAATCACAATTTACCAGCTAGGCATTCGACAATCGCAGGGCTCGGACCGTAATTTGATCATGGTAACGACATTGGAGTGACAATTATGAAATTACATTACTCATTGAGATGTACGGTGAGCGCCGCGCCCGTTCAGAGTGTCACTCATAAATCATAATGCCTGTCAGCTTGCTTTAGCGAGGATGTTAAAAATACCTATTTGTCTTTTGCCTGCTTTATATCTTATGACATATGACACACCCGTTGCGAATCTCTTTCTCTCTGATGCTTTGGTTCTGGTTTTATGCTTGCCCAACGTTTCAGCCAGGATTTACTTTACGCTACTCAAAAATTCCTAAATCTTGTCATTTATCAAATTCGTATATTTACGACCCTCATTTCCTTCTTAGGACTAATTTCTCTTCACACTAATTTATTTATCATTCAGAAGTTAAAAGAATTGGATTGTCATATGTCAACACTGGGGATTCTGCCATTATCAAGACTCTAAATGAAATTTAACCGAACATCATGATAAAAACACGTTTTGATATAGTGGCACAGAATATATTATTCTGTGATAGTGGTATAGTATGATAGTATAACAAAATAATATGAAGAAATAGAAAAGATAAACGAAACAGGAAACATAGACGACATGAATAAAAAAAATTCTCTTTAGTCATTGTAATATATTGGCATAAGTTTTGTGACAATAAAGTATAATTTCATGAGGTCATCGACGAGTTGAGTGTAAGTTTCTATTAGCTTCGATTAAAGATTTCTAGCAAGAGTTTTGATTTGATTAAGCTATATTTTCGGAGAGAGATATTTTTCTTCAATTTGACTTTGGACTATCAATTTTTGTACACTACTGCTACAATTAGTGAGATCTCTATAGTGGATCCTAACTTGGAAATAGTAGTCTTCATGAATTTTGTCTTATTTAGACTGAAGGATTTGATATACAGGGTGACTCCCTCACTTCCTCTGTGTAAGTTTGTCTTCAAGACAACAACATTAATTCATTATCCTAATAAAAATGTGTTTCTGAGGTTGGTTTACAGAGAAGAGAGTTCGGTTCTTTACTTTTACAAACAAAGGAAGTAATTGGTACTCCTCGTGAAGCATTTACTCTATATGCAACAAATTAATCCTCAAGCTTTTGATGAAGATCAGTATCTACTTTCAGGCTCGACTTTCCTTTCAGTTTCCTCCTCGAACCGATTTTCTACAAAGTCCAGGAACTACTATAAATTGGGTCCTCTTAATTTGTCCTTCGGCTTATTGTCGAAAGTCGGAATACTATGAACCGAAAAAGAGTTTTGGGACATAATAGAAGAAGCAGGGAATTAGTTAGAGATAGTCGAGATTCACTAATTCAAGGTAGGCACTGGGAGCTCTTTTGAACATATTTTATAAAATAAAGGTTTTGATTCTATTCGTTACAAGGTCTAATTAAAATAATAATCATAATTAAAATTTTAATGTCAAGCAATTTTGTTATCCTGTTACTTAGTAGCTGAAGCGTTCTGGCTCTGTACTCTCTATAAATGTACTTCTAAAACCAAGGACGTATAAAAATAGAGGACAGAAAGCTCCCATGGTGGGGGTAAGAATTCGTGGGTCAGAAAATGTTGCATGTTCAAATGGACTCAAGCGTACTCGAAAGTTTTTGCGCATGCGTCAACAGCCATTAAAGCGCGTGCTTCAAATCTGCATATTTGTCAGTGTTTGTTTTGGTTTGTGAGTACACGAATTTTGAGAAATTGGGCCGCCTGTGTTGTTTGTGTGGATAAAAAACTGATGAATGACGCGAGATTTGCTGTCACTGCAACTGGCAACGGATTTGAGCTTACACCGATCCGGGAGCTTTCTCTCCTCTATTTTTATAATTTCTTGTCTACAACATCAATACATTTTGCTATTCCAACCTATGAAAGCTCGAATAAATAAAAATTGTTCTTGCTTTGTGAATGAATTTAGTAACAAGAAACTAATACTTTAATACATTCTTCCGAGAAGTATAACAGAGTTTTATTTAATTATAAAAAGCAGAGTACAGTAGGTAGTTGTTGACATTAAGTATAAATTAAGTAGTTATCATCACAGTTAGTAACAAGTGCTGGAGCTGTGGAGCTTTTTGATGGCTTATTGAGTTTCAAGTTACTCTTAAGGCTACAAGTGTACACATTTCCACAAGTTTATTGCTGATTAAGCATTTCCTATTCATTAATGTATTAATTATTAATGTATAATTCATTAGTATTATCTAATGAACCATATCAAAGAGTCGAAAATTTTTCAATACAAGCTGTCCATTATAGAAAATATTGTTGAACATGTCTTTGGAATTATGTCCTGTGGTTTTAAAGTATTGTTAGTTTGTTAAAGGCTAAACCCTAAAGTGCTATTGATAGATATTAGTATGTTAGAACTGTTAGAAATTAGAAATGGACTTCTATTTATTACGTTTGTATACCCATTTCCTAATTTTTACATCTACTTTTTTATTAACTTTCTAATTTCGCTATGGTTTAAATCGTTTCCAAATGCTTCAGTTTTTTCTCAGTACCTACCTTATAGTATAGTTTATTGTACTCTATCAGCTAATCCCTGTTTAGGTACAAATTTCTCATTTTCTGCTCTATTATCTACATGTTCCAGTCAAACCTGTCAAATTTATCACAAATTTTCAATGTCATGGTTTCTGTTTCACACCAATTTCATTTTTCTATTGTATGTTCATTTACCGTCATTAATAATACCTAAGGATTTATTTGTGAGTTTAAAAATTGTCTAGTTTTCATTTAATACTGCGATACAATTCTAGGAAAAATGCGACAAATACAAGACTCGTATGCCTTTCCATAATAATTATGACTGTCTTCTTTCTATTTTTAGTTATAGAGAATCAATTATTATACTCGTAGTACTTATAAATAATGTGTTTGAAATGGAAACGCTATAATTAACCCATAAAATGTACACATAATATAATAAATTAATCAATAGGTTTCATATTCTGGTTACGTCTACCCAATTTATTACAATTGATATTTATAGCCCCAATACAAATTTGTGTTTTTATGTGCTTTGCGCAATAAAAAACTCAGTGAATATCAAAATTGCGTTTTTATTTAATTAATATTGTCATAGGATAATCTATATTTCATTATAGGTTATTGATACTACTATAATAAATTATTTCTTTCTACCAGTCCCAGCAATTTATTTTTATTAATTGCCAGAAAAAGTGATGAGAACTAAAATTATATTTAAATGTATGGGTTGTGCCAAACTGCTGATGATATCCGGTGAACCGGAGATGGTTTTGTCTAATTTTGCACCAGTTCATTACACTATATTGTATTATGTTGCATGAATATAGTCATGCTGTTAGTAGCATCTAGAACCGATCCAGGTTTTGACGTCATATTGATCCAATCTTTGAGAGATCACGAAGCATTTCTAACTATTTCAAATACATTCATTCGTATGATAAATTAAGAAAACTAATAAATCTGAAATAATGTTTTTAATGAGTAGAGGAAGGATGACTATTTATTTGAAATAATTACATTTTTTAAAAATATAGGTAGGTATTTACGTGTCTTTGAAAAATTCATTTCAAATAATATTCTTGTAAATAATAGTCATTAATGCACCTGCTCCTATATAAAATATTTATGATCCCATATCCGTAAATTATAGTCGGGCATTGTTTGGGTCCGTAAAACACCTAACCAATTGACTTACTTCACCTTATAAAAGGATACGGATTATGACCCTGTTGTTTAATAAATCATAATAGTAAGTGAAAATAAAAGTATGATGGGAAATATGGATATTAAAATTTCCATAATACGAAATTGGACATAAAACCGTATCACTGCAGGTATAAAAACGAAAGAGCGTGTTATCGCTTTATAAAATGCATTTTTCTTGGGGTTTATCACACACAATGGTAGTACAAAGAATCGCCATAAACTCCTGTTGCAAAATGTTAAAAACATAACGATATTAATATGAATTATGAGTCCGGCAGCCGTCATAAACTAAGCAAAATGTCATTTCGTGAGAAGCCTTATCGTTATCGCCGCTTTTACGTCCACGGACCAGCATGAGGTGCCATAGCGCCAGCGTACTTGACGCCCCGCGTCGACTTATACAAAAACTTTCCACATTACCACATTATACACCGTTTTAATGGAAATGAGGTCTACTAAACAAATACGCACTGCAGTCTGATTAAATTAGACAATTAAATAAAGAGTCTAGTTTCACTTAAATTTTAATAAAACACGTCTTTACACAAAGGAAAAAAAGGAAATTGTAAAGAGGTTTACTAAATTCGTAGCTAATTTTCTTGACTTAAAACTTTAAATGTATTCTCAGAAGTTATAAGGAACGGACGAATTTAGGGACCAAACAAGTGAAGTAAGAGATCCTAAATAAACTGTAAATTCTTCATAATGAAAAAGGAAGAACAGTTTGAGACTTGATCATGAAGAATAAACGAAGAATAATTCTTAAAGTCAATTTAATAGAAAGAATATCGTAAAAGCACATAAAAAATTTAAAAAAGAATGACTCACAGAAAAAATAAAACTATGCGATATGGCGACTGGAAATGGTACACTGCTAAGATCTAAGCTAAGCCTTTAGTATTGGTGAAGAAACTAAATGCCAAGAAATGTTTCTAGTATGGGCATTTACTGACCTAAAAAAATTATGAAATAAAAGATACAATACTTCAAACGAAACTAGTACGAGCCCTAACAACTAAATGTTCGGACAAAAGTAAATTTTTGAAGTATGAAAGGAGAACTGGAAATTTTAGGCAAATAATTAGTAAACACCTAACAATACAATGAGATAAAGCCTTAATAACAATATTATGCATGGAAGAAAAGTATTTATTTGATTTAACAATATTTTAACCTTAATAATTAGCAAATTTTACAAAACTAATTTGCAACTAAATGTTGGGATAATTTTTAATTTGGGATCATTAATAAGAGGTTACGTCTCCTTTTGCTTTAATAGTGGTCTGTATTCTAGCAGGCATTGTCTTTATCAAATTTTGGTACAATTCTGGCGTGAAACTGTCCCAAATTTCTTCTATTTTGGTCTTTAAGTCCCCAAAGGTTTTTGGTGGATTATTGCGTAGAATACGTTTAATTTTACGCCAAAGAGTTTCAATGACATTTAAGTCCGGACTGGATGAGGACCATGAATGCACCTTTATATCGTTTTCCCCGGGTTCTAAAACTGTGATATTTTAAAAACAGTCGTTAGAAAATTACGTCACATTGTTCATGTGCAATTTTAAAGCTGCGACATAAGCCTAAAATTACCAAATAAGGACCTGGGGATTTTTTTGTACATAAACCAACATCCAGCTTTGCAATAAAGTAAATTTTACCAAAATCCAACCAGCGGTTCCAAAACTGTGATGATTTTAATGTAGGTAACACACTCAAAAAACACGTTTTTTGAAAAGTGAACTGTGGAACTCGAAAAAAATGCAAGAAAAATTCATATTAACATTTCAGGATTTTTTCAATATAGTACGATTATTAAGTTTTGATTTAAAGGTTTTTTGACACAAATCCAACCAGCGGTTTCAAAACTGTGATTTTTAACACAGTTACTAGAAAATTCTAACATTTTTAAAGGTGCAACTTTGAAGCTCCGATAAATGTCTAATATCACCAAATAAAAACTTGTGTAACTTTTTTGTAAAGAAAACCAACATCCAGCTTTGCAATAAAGTAAATTTCATCAAAATCCGACTACTAGATCCAAAACGTCTTGAAAATAATAATTCTTTGTTTCTACAATTTTCCCATCCTGCTGGGTTAAAGTGCCACAGTTTTGGAATCGCCGGGCGGATTTTTACGAAATTTACGTTTTTATATAACTAAATGTTGGCATTATAACAGAAAAAACCATCAATATTATCTATGGAAGTTAATTTAGATAATTTTTGCGCGTATCGAAAAAAGATAATCAAATTTACTTTTGCCCGAACATTTAGTTGTTAGGGTCGTAGTATGAGTAAAATGGCTCTTTTGAACGCGATTATCACAAAATATGGAATTTTAACGCCCTGTTTTTTCATAAAATATATAGCGTTATTATTATTCGAACCTGATGCTTGTTTTTCTGAATAAGTGTTATGGAACAAGAGTACCGTCCTGACTACAGATTAAATCTTACTTGAAAAACCGTTTTCAATATGTCGGAATCTTTTCGAATAGTAACATTGCTTCTTCTAGCACTTGGGGTGTGCAAATGGGCGTACCACAAAGCAATCTAAGGAACCAATATTGTTTTTAATTTTATTATTGATGCTGCGACTTACCTGTCAATGCCCGATGACGATACGTTTTCAGTATTCTTGTTTAAAAGCATCGATTCGTTGGTAGAAAGAGCAAGAGGATATTTTTAGGACTAAATTCAATTTCTTTTTTCTCGAAATTGCATTATTCTTAAAGTAAAAGATATAGAAAGATATATCTGACTATAGTCAGGTTTTCAATATTACTATCCTACGCCTTTGAGTTCATCATCTTTGATATCCTGTATTGGGGTAGCGAGATTTCTATCCAGGATCTTCATTTTGTAAACAAGTCTTTGACATGTAAAAGTGGTTTATCGATAGATACCACATAAGTTTACTATCTCTCAAGAGGAGGAGTGTTTGAGAATTAATTCAAACAGCTTTAAAATATTAGAGGTGGTGATTATCGCTCAATTTGTATGACTTTTCTATGTGGTCCACAGCCGGCTCTGGAAATTACTATTAAAGCAATAGGCTTTAGACGCTTGAGCTCCCTCACTGATGATGAAGTGAAGGAGAACTTCAGATTGGCATCGTACTTTTCTAGATGTAGTTTCAGCTTACCTTTAGAAATTTAAAAGATCTTTAAAATATTAAATCCTCGAAACTTGATGTTCTGTGAAGTGGAATATTTCAATTATATTGGACTGAAAAAATTGTAAAAGTTAAAGTAGGTAGTAAATAGAATGAACAAGAGATGACATGTAAAACTAATATTTTAATACATTTACGTTATTTTCGTGCTACACGAAGTGTGACCAAAATAAAATTGTACAATTTATCATAGTATTATCTAACAACTTCATAACATTTTGTTAGAGAATACACTTATATTCATTGAAACATGCCTTTGTATGTAAAGATATCAATTGTACAAAGAATTTATAAATATGTATGTTTTCACTCAGACTTGGTGTGTAAATCTTGTGTATACGTGGCGACTTAATGCATCCATTGTCGTATTACCACCCAGACCGATTTGTTGTACGACCATTACTTAGAGAAAAGCAGCACCCGCATGTAGAAGCAAATGAAACATGTTTTGAATTCAAACGATGTGATTGCATGCCTACACTATTGTGTGATACAATCATTTATGAAGCAGTGTATTGTTATTAACATTTGATTCTCAGCCAGTTTCTGTTTCACTAAAACCAATTATTTCATCTACGTGCTTGGAAGAGTAAACTGCTGCCAGCCTTCTGCTTTGATATTGTTCTAGGTATAGGTAGGTAGGTATTCGATTAAAATATAAGTATATAAATTTTCCATCAGGTTTTGGTTTCGTCGAAATTGGACGAATGAGGTAGAAATTTTTAAAAATTAAATATATTTACCTATAACGACCCAAGGAATAATAGCTGATAGATAGATTTTTATATTTTTAATTCTTCGTTTATCTGGAAAAAAATTATTAGATAAAGTATTCTAAAATAGACAGCAGCCAAACTCTTCTGTAGGTCCATTAAAGAAATCTCGATGATTTGTTGGGATAAAGAAGAAATTCCTCTCATCCTATTTTGGACGAATCAATTACCTACCAAAATTGATATCCAAGATGGGACTTGAAGAACCACGTTTTTCAAAATATGGTTCAGTCACTGAAGCAGCAACTAAAATAAAATTTCTCTACATATTTATACTTTGAGAAAAATATTCTTTACATAATTTTATCTTTTATTGTTGTTATGATAGCTTTGAAATTGCTTGCCGTTGTAATCAGAAGGAAGCTTTATTCGAGGAATGATGACTAGGTTTTGAAATTATCCCCTTCGAATAAACTATTGTATTCTTCATTGTGCGTAAATAATATATTAAGGTGGTGCAGTTTTAATTGAATAACTTTATAAAAAATTGGATTATACACCTAAGAAAGTCAGATCTAATCATAATTTTATGTATTTGGTTAAGAAAGATTTGGGTTAGATAAGTTTTTGGTGGTAATAAAGTTGTGCAAGCGAGTTTTTATTACTCACTGCCCACATTTCCTTCATAATTTTTGTGGTGCTAATTAATTGAATGCCGTTGCTTCTATCAAAGTAGTTGCAAATTTTATTAGATTCATAAATTTAAATTAGTATTACAGCACTGGAATTTAACATGGCAACTAATTAAAAATATATAGCAAAGCACTTCGTTGTGATTAAATTTTCATTATAATGCTTTTATCGAATATTTACGGTTTTACAGAATCCATACTGAAAACTGATTAGTTATATCTAGTATTTGATTTCCAACATATCGGTAATAATGGGGGCCACGTAAAAGATCACTTTAAATCAGCCGGTGAACAATATCACAGATTAATCGTGGCGGTGTATCTATTTTCAATTAAAATAAAAGTATAAATCGAAGATTGAATGTGATAGCGGCCAAACATGACAATAAAACGGCGCGACTTGGCCGGCAATTGGAAATAAATTGCAATTTTAATTATACGTTACATGTAGTATTTTACCAGAACGTGATTGGTGAAAATAATGAAGCCACTAATCATTCCAGCTTGATGGCGATTAAAGCAGCTCATTTCTATAATTGCCCCATAAACATGCCAATTCTCTAGTTTTCTAACGCTCACGTCGCAAAAACTTTCGTGTTTTCCTACAATCGCTCAATAAGGCAATTGTGATATTTAAATTTTTCCCGCTACCGTTAGAACTTATGAATACTAATTACAGTTATTTGTCCTTCTTAATTCGATACAATTACCATAAATTTTACTAGACGTTTTTAAACTAATAAACATAGGACTGTTTTGTAATTACAACATGCAATGCAACCTCCCATATATGCAACTATATTAATACTACGCTACAATTAATATGACTTCTAGACATGCATTATAAATTGCATTAAAAATATTTTTTTTTCAAGCGTATAATAATTTCGATAATATACTATTCACAACCTTATATTGAAGGAGTTCATTTTTGTCCGGCGGCAGTTTTGTCATTATTTTTGTACGGCGGAGCTGAAATAAATGCATTTAAATAACATGGGAAGAGTGTCTCCCTCTATGAATCGTAAACTCATTCAGACAGATATCTGCGCAACTAACCTAAAAAAATATGAAATGTGTAAACTGTCATTTGAACTTAACCTAAATATGATGTTACAAAATGTCAAAGAAATATTCTAATTAAAAGCTTGAAAAAAAAATAGTATATAATACACGGCGGCGAAAGCCTACTAATTGCCTCGCATACATTCTACTGCCTCGGCTAGCGCCTCTGCAGTGAATTGTATGCTCGGCTATAATATGAGCTTTCTCCGCCTGGTTTATAATATACTATTACGTTATTGTTTTGGATGGAGTAAATAATGATTTTTACAATAAATATTTTTTGTTACACTCATTAAAATAAAAAACTGTTAAAACTGTAAAGGGATTGTATAATAAATATAACTATTTATTTTGGCTTAGGCGGATTGAAAAGTAGGTATATATACAGGGTATTTCACGAGTAATAATGAGCCTGATGGAATTGAAAATGCAACCCACAATACACTTGCAATACAAATACCATACGAATGTATTGTGGGTTGCATTTTCAATTCCATCAGGCTCATTATTACTCATGAAATACCCCGCGAAAAAAATTAAAAATAATAAGTGTTTCAATTTACTGCCAATAAATAAAATTCAAGATATAATAAGAGAACTGTCCATTTTTACAGTATTCATGACACCTTCAGAAGCAGTACTGAAGTACTCTTTGAAACCTCTTTCAGTCTGGTATCGTGTTAAAGCAGACATAATCTAAATAATTTAAAGAACGCGAATTTATCAAAATGCTTTATTCTAAAGTTAAATAGTCGCCTACAATATAAACTTTATAAATTCCAGAAAAATTACACTGAATAATATCGTAGATTATTTTAATGACAGATAAATATTCAGTTTTAAGCACTGTTAATATATGAGAAGTTTTTATTCAACGGGGTTAGATTTGTAGTTTCGTTACATGACAACCCTACGTTGCGTGTAGCAAATGTAACATTCCAATTCGACTTTGATGTTTCAATCTAAAGACAAAGACAGGATGATTTATTGGCAAAAACATGCATGTATTATTTGATATTAAAGGGGACAAGAAGTATGGAATGCGTGAATATATGATGACCACACCACACGCTCTGTCTACATTCCACATTTCCGCTTATCACCATGAAATCGTGATATTTAATTACAGCTAAATGAGTTGTGCAGGGCACTCTTTATATAAAATATTATATAAAAGTTAATGTAAACCTTCCAAAATATGTGCGGTTTTTTTATACGTGACATTATTTTTATACATAAGTACATTAAATTCATGTTTAAGTTTATATAACTTTTATTAAATAATAAATAGTAATCAAGTAGATAAGTTAGGTCCTCTATACAGGGTGGCCAATAGTAGTCATGCTTATTTTCTTCCATTTTTATCAAACTACAAATTTTAAATGTTTACAGTCAGCTCAAGTACGACTTCAGAGAGGTGATAGAATGTTAGGTTTCTATACTAGAATGATGAAAAATTGTGTTCGTGGTGAGGCTCTTTTACAGACTAGAGGACCATCAATCTCAGGGTTTCTCAATAATGATTGCAGATGATGTTATCACTTGGATACAATAAATGAAACTTTTACCAAGATTTTCCATTCGAGTGAAGAGTGCTGTCCACAAAGGAGATAATTTTTTCGAAGAACGGTACTCATTGATGCCTCATTGTCTAGAATATGTTAACCTTTGACATTCTTGTGTCTTGAAATAGTGAACTTTGAAGAATGTTTAACGTTTAACTTAGGTACTGTCTTAAAATCGAAAGAAGTATTTTTGTATTATCTCATTGACCACTCATTTCACGTTGACCTATAGCAACTTCCTTACAATTGTGTACTCTTAGATCTCCTTTAACTTTCGCTCTGATTATCTTTACTTACATCCCTTCCTTATTCATTCTAGTTCGTACCATATTCCACTTGAACTTATCAGTTTGATTCCAGGGACAGTCTTTTGCACAAAATACATGCTATTCAGCTGTTTTGGTGTTGGTACTGCGTCTTCTTCACATGCTCTATAGACTTGGAGAAGGGTTTTGGCTAAACGATATATGGAAAGTTATTTGAATCTACTGGCAGCAGAACGCGATGATTTATATTAAGATACAACTTCAACCAGGGTTTCAAAATATTTCCCTTACTTTTTAAATTCTACTCTAGAAACCTTTTCATTAAAGAGACAGGATGACCAAGATACCAAGAAAGAGCTAATTGCCAGTGCAGACGGGTTAAAACTTCAGCTTCACCAAAGCGTCTTCTAAAAGCTTCCAAAAATCATTTTAATTATGGGACTATCGCCGCGCTGCTGATTTACTCCTATTTTTGGATACGTCATGAAGAAAAAATCCATTGCTATAGCTTATCAAGAGAAGTTTTGAAGGTAGAAGAAGATGCGGAAGACGGCTCAGGAATAGGAAGGAGACCATGGATGGTATTGAGATTAATTATGCTGTTTAGAACTACGACAGAATAAGATGGGCCAAAATTGTTAGCTAACGAACACTGACGATATGGTACGACAAGAAGAAAAATCGATAATTGTAAATGATTGTAATTTCTATTTTGATTTATCAACATCAATCATATATTTATTTTCGCTCATTAACAGTTATTTATGTTTTATTAAATATATAATTCCATATCGATTATGGGTTGTACAAAAGTATAAGAAAGGGTTCTTCAGATTTTTAGTGATTAACATTCTTAAAAAAAGCCATTTTGCACATTATCTATTTAGTGGGATACAAATTTGCAGGTTCTACTCAGTTAAAATGTATCCCATTGGGAAAAATAGAGGTTTCCTTTAGAAATTAGTTTATGGCGGATAAATTGTGAATTAAAAGAGGCACTCAGTGCCGCATGGCTTGTTGATGAAGAGAAATGCTATATGTGTACTCAGCTGGGTCGTAAAGCTGTCGGAGTCGAAACAGGAAGTAGTTGGTGATGTTAGAACGAGCGACCAAATTGCTTAAACGCATCAGGAAGGCGGCTGACAGAGTCGAAGTGCCCAGGATAATGGCCCAGAGGTGAGAGTCAAATGGTAGTCTAAATAAAGAAATACTGCGCCAAGCGACAGACAAATTAGTACAGCAACCACCCCGTTAGACATACGTGTAGAAAGATGGAAACACACTAACAAAATACTGCTAGGCGACCGTAAATTTGATTAGTTGACATTTATGTGTCGGGTGTGATGTTGAGTTATGGCCTCAATATTCCGCCTGCCTAAACTCCGGGAGGTTTAATACCACTGTTTTTACTTTAACTTTACTTTTATTTATAGCCTGAAAAATCCCCTACACATTTTTATTGATACGTTTGCTGCTAAAAAATAATAAATTAAAACTGTTGTAAAAAATTATTTCAACATAGTTTATGGTACGAGTACAAAGGATTTTCTCTAATTAATAAGTAACAGACACATTGTGTGAGTTGTTATTGACCATAAATTCTTAGCATGAATATAAGAGTACTATACGAAAATACTTTTTAATACAAATAAAATTTATTTTATGTGCAAGTTTCAACATTAAATTAAACAACTTTATAATTATAGACCGCTTACTTCAGAATATTTATAAGTATCGAGTCCAGTTATATCCACCGATAGTTAAAACTTGCATAAACTGGCAATCTAGAAGAAAATTGATGGCGCCATAAAGTCAATAATAACCGTAAATATTATCTAGATGATAATTTATGTATAAAATTGATGACACATAAAATAAGTTTCAATCCTGGTAGCAGCTATTAAAAATATCATTAATATGTATTTAGTAGTTTATCAAAGTATTTTCGTAATAATAAAATTTCAAAATAATGGATGTGTAATTTTAAAAATTTTATCCACTTTTAATCAACTGCAAGACAGAACCAGTTATAGTCGACGATTTATTATTATTTTTAGTATACCTACAGGATATTTTATTTTCTTGCTCGCAAAATGGAAGAAAATTTGAGGAATGGAAAAAAAGCAGTCACATTGAAAAGATTATTTGAAGAATACAAAATAGAAGTATTTAATAATAAACATACTTAATGTCAAACTTTAGAATCTTCAGTTGCACCCTCGGTTGCACTATCCAGATTCATATACGAGCCCTAACAACTAAATGTTCGGACAAAAGTAAATTTGATTGTCTTTTTTCATACGCGCAAAAGTGATCTAAATTCACTTCCATAATATTGATGGTTTTTTCTGTTATAATGCCAACATTTAGTTATATAAAAACGTAAATTTCGTAAAAATCCGCTCGGCGGTTCCAAAACTGTGGCACTTTAACCCAGCAGGATGGGAAAATTGTAGAAACAAAGAATTATTATTTTCAAAACGTTGGATCTAGGAGTCGGATTTTGATGAAATTTACTTTAGTGCAAAGCTGGATGTTGGTTTTCTTTACAAAAAAGTTACACACGTTTTATTTGGTGATTTTAGGCATTTATCGGAGCTTCAAAGTTGCACCTTTAAAAATGATAAAATTTTCTAGTAACGGTTTCAAAGAATCACAGTTTTGAAACCGCTGGTTGGATTTGTGTCAAAAAACATTTAAATCAAAGCTCAATAATCGTACTATATTGAAAAAATCCTGAAATGTTAATATAATTTTTTTTGCATTTTTTTCGAGTTTAACAGTTCACTTTTCAAAAACGTGTTTTTTGAGGGTGCTACCTACATTAAAATAATCACAGCTTTTTAACCACTGGTTGGATTTTGGTAAAATTTACTTTACTGCAAAGCTGGATGTTGGTTTTATGTACCAAAAAATCCCCAAGTGTTTATTTGGTGATTTTAGGCTTATTTCGTAGCTTTAAAATTGCACTTGAAAAATGTGACGTAATTTTCTAACGACTGTTTTTCAAAAATCACAGTTTTGGAACTCGGTGAAAACAACATAAAGGTGCTTTCATGGCCCTCATCCAGTCCGGACTTAAATGTCATTGAAACTCTTTGGCATAAAATTAAATGTATTCTACGCAATAATCCACCAAGAACCATAGGGGACTTAAAGACCAAAATAGAAGAAATTTGGGACAGTTTCACGCCAGAATTGTACCAAAATTTGATAAATACAATGCCTGCTAGAATATAGGCAGCTATTAAAGCAAAAAGAGACGTAACCTCTTATTAATGGTCCTAAATTAAAAATTATCCCAACATTTAATTGCAAATTCATTTTGCAAAGTTTGCTAATTATTAAGGTTAAAATATTGTTAAATCCAATAAATAATTTTCTTCCATGCATAATATTGTTATTAAGGCTTTGTCTTATTGTATTGTTAGGTGTTTACTAATTATTTGCGTAAAATTTCCAATTCTCCTTTCTAACTTCAAAAATTAACTTTTGTCCGAACATTTAGTTGTTAGGGCTCGTATAATAATTTCATAAAAACTTCATTGTCGAATCACGTCGATTAATTAGGTACAGGGTGTGTCCGTATTCTGTGAACATAGCTGTACTTTAATTCCGTCGAATTTTATTTATAATTTTAATACTGATTATTGTAGGGAGAAAGAAATATTTGTCTGTGGATCACCCTGTAGAGTAGCGTGTGTTAATATACCGCATTTTCAGATAATGTTGCAAAAATGCCATATTTCTTATAATCTGATATACCGCGTGTTTTACAATCCTTTTTTATAGTTTTCTGCAAAAATTAAGATAAAAATTTACATACTTTATTACAAACTTTTTATGGTTATATGTGAAATTAAAAAAATGTGCTTAGCTGGTAAAGTTATTACGACCATTTAGGAATTTATGACCATTCAAGTCCATTAAGCTTTTCATAATAAATGTCAAACTAGCGTTGTTTATTGCTGTTGTCCATCACGCAGATAGGGGAACTGGTCAACAGGACCGTACTTTATCAAATTCGTTGCATACCAAATCAAAGTAAACTATGCAAACCACAGAGGTAAAATCGACTCACCTTCTCATATTTCAGTTTAATATAAATTTAAAATTTAAACAAATTTAATAACTGTTTGAGCAAAATTAAACGCCAGCGGAATTAATAATTGCCTTAAAATCGTTGCTTACAGAATGTATCAAAATTTTCGCGTTTAGAAATAACGTTATGTAAGAAAAGTAAATCTATTATCATCAATTATATTATCATCATTAATAACTAAATTGTTATTTAAAATGTCAAGATCTCAATATCAATGATCAATACCACTTAACTTTTTCGAGATATTGTTGATACATTTCTAAGGTACTCGAGATAAAGATTCATTTCGTCTAAAGTTTAAATTTAGATAATCAAACGTCAATGAATGTAGAAAGAAGTTCCCTTTCTTCTCTTTAATACCAAATAAAGTTGTCTTGGGTTAAACACCAAAGTTCTTAATGGGTACGAATCTCAGAAGGATCACTCTTTGTTTTTTACTGGTTTCTATGATACTGATACCAAGTATATAATATAATTATAAATAATATAAATTCGATTTTATATTAATAACATGTTGGATGTGGACTGTATGATTTCCGTGAGGTTTGCTTTTTTACAAAGAACTAAGTTAGTTTTACCAGAAAATTCAAACCGAATGAAAATCCCTCAAAAATTCCGGATTTTATAGCCTACTATAGACTCGCTTAAAAAATTGTTCAAATTTCAGGTTTGTGTCTTTTAAACTGTCATAAAACTTTGGAAAATTGACAGATTTCCGTGAGGTTTGCTATTTTCCAAATAACTAAGTTAGTTTTACCAAAAAATTCAAACCGAATGAAAATCCCTCAAAAATTCCGGATTTTATAGCCTACTATAGACTCTCTTAAAGAAATGTCAAAATTTCAGGTTTGTGTCTTTAAAACTGTCATAAAACTTCGGAAAATTGACAGATTTCCGTGAGGTTTGCTTCTTTCCAAAGAACTAAGTTAGTTTTACTACAAAATTCAAACAGAATGAAAATCCCTCAAAAATTCCGGATTTAATAGCCTACTATAAACTCATTTAAAAAATTGTACAAATTTCAGGTTTGTGTCTCTAAAACTGTCATAAAATTTCGGAAAATTCACAGATTGCATTGTGGTATGCTTTTTTATAAAGAGCCAAGTTAGTTTTACTAGAAAAATCAAACCGAATGAAAATCCCTCAAAAATTCCGGATTTTATAGCCTACTATAAACTTGCTTAAAAAAATTGTATAATTTTCAGGTTTGTGTGCTTAAAACTGACATAAAATTTCGAAAAATTGACAAATTTACGTACGGGTTGCTTTTTTATAAAGAACCAAGTTAGTTTTACTAGAAAATTTAAACCGAATGAAAATCCCTGAAAAAATCCGGATTTTATAGCCTACAATATACTCGCTTAAAAAAATGTCCATATTTCAGTTTAGTGTCTTTAAAACTGTCATAAAACTTCGAAAAATTAACAGATTTTTGGCGGTTTGTAATTTTACAAAGACTCAAGTTAGTTTTACTAAAAAATTCAAACAGAATGAAAATCCTTTAAAAATTCCGGATTTTATAGCCTACTAAAGACTCGCTTAAAAAATTGTCCAAATTTCACATACTATACTATAAGTTACAACACATGTCTGAAATCGCGAAACTTCTGCACCTTTTACTTCATTTATCTGAAGTATTTTCTTGCAAGGCAAAGGTAAAGATTGTGAATACGAATTGAAGCAAAAGCTTTTACTTCTACCTTTTACTTCTTAGTGCTACCTTTTACTTCCACCTTATACTTTAAAGTAAATGCTTCATTTTTATAAATACCACCTATTATCTTTATTTCATTGATTAAACTGATAGTCCCAGACCAACTTCCAACTTATTTTAATGAAACCAACCTATACAAAAATAGAGACTCTTTCATAACAAATCAACACATCTCTACAATTTCCTCAAGTACTTTAATTTGATCATGGTAAGAATAAAGCGATCTGCCTATAAGGCCACTGAAGTACAGAACTTACAACTCAACTCATGCACATGATACTGACTGTCTTTACTCTTCTTCAGAACCAAAGGAAATCAAGTAGAGAGTACAAATTGAGACTATCACGGGACGATGTATCCATCTTGGATGTATTTTGGTTTAAATTTGTAAAGAAAAAATCAAATTTTAATATTATAATCTGGAACTTAGGAGATAAGTCACTAATTAATTTGATAAAAATTCGGCTACTCTATAGAAAATATAATGTAGACATTTCCGGTATTTAAATGTGGAGTATTTAACAACACATGCAAAATACCTTATAACATAATGTAGATATAGTGTAGTTTCCTTGGTTTTATGCATGAGTGATTAATTGGTAACTATTTCAAATCAGATTGACTCTTTATGTTTCCTTATGTCTCGGCGGTCGAAAGGCCCTCCTCTTGGCCACATAGGATGCCTTGGGGACCATTTTATTGCTTTACTAGTTAACTTTTCCGCTCCTGTCGGCAGTTCTCAGTATGTGGAAACCAGTATATTCATAAAAAGAATTTTGTAGAGATCTACAATCATGCAATTATCAGTTGATTTTAGTGGTTTTCTCCTGTTAAATGTTATAAGGTACCTACTACTTCTACATTTATATATGCTATTAATTATTTTTAAAGTTACCTCGTTTAATTTGTTTTTAAAATGCTTCTAGTTCCTATATTAAATTTCTTTCTCTATGGGTATAAATTTAACCTATAAAACAAAGATACAAACTGATTACTGATTATAACCTGGCCGCTACATGCGAGTGGACGGTAACAGTTTATGGACATCGTAAAGCCCATAAACACCACGACATTCCGGCTTAAAGTAACAATCATAAAACATACCGGCAATTGCGGCCATCCTGTACATAAAACTGGCCAACAGCTAGCTAGTTTCCAACACAGCACTTGGTCATAATTTAACATTCTAGAGGTTAAATCCAATATTTTTCCATAACTTTTCTGAAATTTTAAGTGAAAAACTGCGTTTAATTATTATTGATATGTGGTAGTAGTGAAATAGTAGTTATTTTTTGCGATAATGTCGTGTTGTAAAACCATTTCAATGGAGTTATTTGTGGAAACACATTCCTATTTTATAGGCAATTATTGCAAACTGCTTCGAATTAAAAGAATACCACCATAATTGTGCGAAATAATGGAGTAATTACTGCAAATGTAAATTCGGCTGGTACATCTGGTGTATAAGTATTTATCTAAAATGGGAAGGTTGTCCAAGTCTGGTCTTGGTAGCATGAAGGCGCGGCAGTTATTCTGTAACATAGAAGTAACGAAGTAACGGTGGTCGGTCAAGTTGCAAGTAGCTAAGTTTGAGCTGCCCAGATATAATTACAGCGCGCGGCTCGCCTTTATACTTTGATTGATGGATTGCCATGTCACACAGCGAGCTTTGTTTAAGCCGGTCTCGATGCACCATGAATTAACGCTGCTCTTATAATCAGCAAATCTGTAACCATTTAGCGTACAGGTCGTGTCTGACAGAAACGGGGTTGCTCAAAAACTGGCCTCGCGTCATCACCAAATTTGGAATTCAATATGTTTGTGATTGAAACCATTTTAATGACAATTTTGTCCAATAGTCGCTCAAGGTGAACGTGATGGTTGTTTCTTATGGGTTTATATTAAATTTGTGATTTACACAATGGGTTTCAAAAATGAGCTAGGTTGCCTATATCCTATAAACATTTTATCGTCTAAGGATTTGAAATTTAACTTTCAAATGAAATGAGATTTATCACTGCAAATACTTTGGATTTATTAAAAAACTAAACTTTTTAATAAAACGTCTATTTCTAATATTATTTTGTATAAAAGCTTATACTTTTTCCATTTTATAACTCTACTATTTAAGGATGAACACCATATGCAATTATCACCGTTGATGATTGATATCTATTTTTGGAACTAGGGGGGAAAGTGTATCTTATCCTCCCGCGGATGAAATTTAATTATCCAAGGGAGGAAATGATACTTTAGTTCAGAGTTACGCATGGATTTCTTGCACATATGCACACTTTCAGCTACGTCGCAGAGTTGTCACTAAGATATTTAAAAAAAATTTGAAACCTAAAAAATGGCTCTACAAATGATGTTAAAATACTCAAAAATATATTATTCATTCTTTAAAATACAATACGTTTTCAAAAGGAAAAAGTCACCTAAAAACGCGACTTTCTACGAATACGAATTTGGTGCAAATGAGCCGATTTTAGGTTGATGACGACTACACATACGCAGTTTGCAACCGAGCGATTGTGCTGCCGTCTGGTGGCCAAGTGTGACAAATTTAAATTGACAAACCTTTATGATTTTGCTTGTGATTCGCATGCTTTCAAAAACCGTGGTTTCGTTGAACCTGGGACAAAAAATGTGCGTGTTTATCTTGCTTCTTCGGTCGTGCAGCAAACTTCCCACTCGTCAAAACTGCCTTTGTTTCGCATTTGATACACCATGATACACCACCTACTATTCAGCTTTATTTCAAAGATTTTCTAGGAAGTTTCTCTGGCTGCTTTTTAAATGTACCTCGTAATGAATCTCGATATTTTTTATACTTATTGTTAGATTTACCACTTCATATGGTTAATATACATATTTACCAGAAAATGTTTCTTTAGTTTTCTCCCTATGTTAATTAGGCAGTATATAAAAGAAGCATTACCTTTTGCTTTCAAAAAATGGAGCAATTGCTTCAGGTTATATGCATAAAAAAAGCGAAGGAAAAGGTTTTGCTTCGAGGCGAGAGGTTTTGCTTCAAAATAAAAGCTATTACTTTTTTCGTATTTATAAAAAGACGTATTTGCTTCTAAACTGAAGGATTTGCTTCTGAATAAATGCATCTAGTTCGCAGCAACTTTTTTTGCGAGAATCTCACATTTTTTATGACTATCTTGAAAAATAAATAAATTACGAGATTTTTTTATTCTTTAAGATTGATTTAGAATTAAATTTTGTACATATTTTGTTTGAACTTTTTTTTGAAATTCCGCCAAAAAAATTTCAAAAAAAAACGAGATATTCCTAAAAATTGTGCGAGTTGAATCAGACGGCCTAGATAGATTATTGGCATAATAAGGGCTTGGATCCCAAAGTCCCGGGTTCGAATCTCAGAAGGATCACTCTTTGTTTTTTACTGGTTTCTATGATATTGATACCAAGTATATAATATAATTATAAATAATATAAATCGATTTTATATTAATAACGTGTTGGATGTGGACTGTATGATTTCCATGAGGTTTGCTTTTTACAAAGAACTAAGTTAGTTTTACCAGAAAATTCAAACGGAATGAAAATCCCTCAAAAATTCCGGATTTTATAGCATACTATAGACTCGCTTCAAAAATTGTTCAAATTTCAGGTCTGTGTCTTTAAAACTGTCATAAAACTTCGGAAAATTGACAGATTTCCGTGAGGTTTGCTTTTTTCCAAATAACCAAGTTAGTTTTACTAGAAAATTCAAATCGAATGAAAATCCCTTAAAAATTCCGGATTTTATAGCCTACTATAGACTCTCTTAAAAAAATGTCCAAATTTCAGGTTTGTGTCTTTAAAACTGTCATAAAACTTCGGCAAATTGACAGATTTCCGTGAGGTTTGCTTTTTTCCAAAGAACTAAGTTAATTTTACTAGAAAATTCAAACAGAATGAAAATCCCTCAAAAATTCCGGATTCTATAGCCTACTATAAACTCGTTTAAAAAATTGTCCAAATTTCAGGTTTGTGTCTCTAAAACTGTCATAAAATTTCGGAAAATTCACAGAATGCATTGCGGTATGCTTTTTTATAAAGAGCCAAGTTAGTTTTACTAGAAAAATCAAACCGGATGAAAATCCCTCAAAAATTCCGGATTTTATAGCCTACTATAAACTTGCTTAAAAAAATTGTATAATTTTCAGGTTTGTGTGCTTAAAACTGACATAAAATTTCGAAAAATTGACAAATTTACGTACGGGTTACTTTTTTATAAAGAACCAAGTTAGTTTTACTAGAAAATTTAAACCGAATGAAAATCCCTGAAAAAATCCGGGTTTTATAGCATACAATATACTCCCTTAAAAAAATGTCCATATTTCAGTTTAGTGTCTTTAAAACTGTCATAAAACTTCGAAAAATTGACAGATTTTTTGTAATTTTACAAAGACTCAAGTTAGTTTTACTAAAAAATTCAAACAGAATGAAAATCCTTTAAAAATTCCGGATTTTATAGCCTACTAAAGACTCGCTTAAAAAATTGTCCAAATTTCACATACTATACTATAAGATTGTTACAACACATGTCTGAAATCGCGAAACTTCTGCACCTTTTACTTCATTTATCTGAAGTATTTCCTTGCAAGGAAAAGGTAAAGATTGTGAATACGAATTGAAGCAAAAGCTTTTACTTCTACCTTTTACTTCTTAGTGCTACCTTTTACTTCTACCTTATACTTTAAAGTAAATGCTTCATTTTTATAAATACCACCTATTATCGCTAAATTTTCAGTGGCATTGTCCCTGCTACTTGTTTTTTGCAATAAAAAAATGACAAGTTAAGTTGTGGCACAAGTTAAAAATATACACCCTCAATATGTTAAATAAAATATAAAATGTTGTTCGGGACGTTCCACTACTGATAGTGTTGGTCGATAGGGGCAATAAATCGTGCGAGCGAACGTAAACTCTCAATATTTGCAGCGTTGGACGATGTTTCAGTAAAACACCCCAAAGTGCAGAGGTGGTTTTCCACATTTGTTCGGCCATTAATCGGGCGACGCACGAGATCGGTGATTTATCTGAGCTGTCACGACCGGAAGCAACCCTGTGCTCTACAAGCGATCCCCACTAATCTCCCGCCACGTCTTCGCGACTTCCCGCTATACATCACTCTTATCGTGCGCTAATCCTCCAGGACCACGTAATGTATTCTACACTAACGTTTCGTTCCCGAATAATTAAATCTATTGCTTTACAGACTGCCGCATGTCTAACCAAATTTAGACAATTAACACAATGTTTTGTTCACACGGAAATCGTTTTTGCTTTTAATTATATTAAGTAGTTTATAAGCAATCTTTCATTAAACGCAAACATATATTGTATGTTTTATCAGGTTAAAGTTAAACATTAATTTTCTTTAATATTTATAATTACAGTAAACGGAAACCTATAAAAATTTGCATTAATAATTGTCATTATAATATTTATTTTATCCAATTACAATTTATTTAGGAAAACAACATTTCTGATTATTTTTCGAATAGTATGAGTGATGGAGCTGCATAATGGTAAGATGAAATAAGCAAAGGGTTGAAGCTTCAGTGGGCAGGCATGAACAATTCTAAATTATTTTGAGAAATCGATTCTTTAGAAATTATTATACTGTGACTTAGAAAAAGTAAAACTAAGGTAAGCAGGTCAAGTACCCGGACATATTTTTATAAATGTTTCTTTGCAATTTTTGTTCTAAAACAGACTAAAACAATGTAACCTGCGAAATCTTTTTAATTAAAGTTTAGAATAAATCATGATATCATTTCTACGATCAATCACTTTATCGCTGAATAGAATTAAGTACACCCAAAGGATTTGTTGGTGTGCACCCCATTCGACATCCCCATATCTCTTATTATTGTGACATCTCTCTTTTCCCACACTACGATATAATTTCATTAGTTTTGTAGTAGCATGACCCCAATCCTGATGATTTATAGCCGACAGACTACAATTGAAACCGACTTCCATTTATATTTATCACTTCAATTACACACATTACCTTTCATTCTTTGTAGGAAAATGGTATATGCGCGGAGATCATTACAAATAACAATACAATGAAAAAATTAATAGGTGTTTAATGCGGAACACGTCAACAAAGAAAAATAAATTACTCTTTATGTACAAGCGGCTTCCTTGTTGGGGAATAGTACTATCTTAAAATAAACTCATTTTCTACAATAACTTTTTGTTACTCCAATTTTTTACCAGTTTATTGTTAATGATATAATTTTCCTTATACAATTTAATTTTTTCCGTGAACGTTTTATGGAAAAATGATAGACTGTTATTAAGAAAGTTAATTAAGCGTAAATATGTAAAGAAAAAATTTTATAAATAGTTTTATTAAATGAAATTAAAAATTAATATGTTCCAGGAAGTCCCACGAGATAATAGCAATAAATCAATCAAGTTTATTGTGAAGTAATAAATTATTATGATAAAAACTATACTCGTGTCAAGAATAAAATACAAGGCAAACATTATGGTACTATAGTAAACCTACTAAGGTTTAAAATTGTTTTTGAAATCAAAATTATCGAAATTCCAATCGCCATTAAGCTGATTTTCATCGTGGGTTGTAAATCAAAAACCAACACAATGTGTACGAATATAAATTATTGTATGGTTTTCATTTAATTAAAAGAAAATGCTCCTTTTTCTAACCAGTGCCAAACACGATGAATAGAAACACAGTTAGTTGATCTTATATTCAAAACAATTCACAATTCGCCATCTCGCATAACACTACATTAAAATTAATGGTTTGAAAAATTTCCTTTGGATATAGTTTTTGTATATTTAGTGATGCTTGCACATAAAGACATTTTTTCCATCATGTATATTTTATATATCACATTAATGTATTGAAAGATATATTTAAGGATGCGGAGAGTCATAAATTCTTTGATGTTTTTCTCATTGTTGTGCCTCCAGTGATTTACATTTTCTATTTGGTGTAAGAGAGAAACATAAATTGTACAGATGTCCCATCAAAGGGCTCGTATATCTCCTCCCCTTACGCCTGACCAAGTGTTGTGGCTACATGGCACCATTCATCATGTAACTCAGCTGACGGACATCGTTAAGGGAGGGCTGGTCGCCGATAAAAGCAACCATAAATCTACGACGTACTAAAGTGGTTTATATCTGCACACGATTTCTATGCTCCAAACCGATCATATCACCAAAGCGATTCAGTGAACACGTCATATCCGCTGGCCAGGTTCATATGTTAACACTGGACTGTTCCGGCAGGTACTGGGATTATTGAATTTGTTCCAGGTCGGTGGCGTTAATAAGCCCTCAGCTTTCCTAATCCCAATACATCATTTGCACTAGTTTAGTTTGACCGACACTGCAAATTACCACTGTTGGAAGTAACTGCTCAAAGCTTATGACAAAGGATTGTGCAATACATGTTGCTCAATAGGAATTAATTACAGTGGTAGAGTTAAGTTACCCGCCGGGTAACGCTCACCATCTCTGTTGGACTTCCAATTAATGAAGCTGAGGCACATTCATCTCAGTTTGCAGATTATCCCAGCTGGTCCTGGCTGTTAAACGCCCTACGAATTGCACCCTTTGATCCAATTTTCCATTGATACACAGTTTCATATCAACACACTCTTTAAATATATGGATGCTCTCCATTCTACAACAATAATAATATTCTAAATTAATATATTCAACAATGTCGTGTTTTACTTTGGTATCAATAGTACTCTAAATAAGGGGTGCATTTCGATTCAATAAGTTTCGTTAAAATAGGCCCTCCAATAGACCCAGTTGCTTAAGGGCTCGTCGATCTCGTTATAATAAATTAATTCGCCTTCACTAAACGGGTACAGCGAGGTAAGTTAACGTTTCGTCGTTATGTTCCTTATTTTGAAATAATTGCAAATGGACTACTTGATGGTTCCAAATTTCCATGATATGCAGGCGTTTTCCTTAATAACATCCCACATCGCTTACGACAGTTTTTTCATACGTTAATTTTATGTTCAATGATAATGCTGTTAATGCTAAATTATCTTAAATTTTATAATCATGGACACGGTTGATTTACGCCAATTCTTTGAAAATTTGGAATTTGAGTGTTAGGTTTGGTAATCCATTATAATTCCATCATCATTTCTAATTTGTGGATAAGTTAGATTGTGAGGAGGTACATGTGGTTTCACCCTAAAACCACTAGGCATTAGCATTAAGAGTACTTTACTTATAATAATCTGAGATGTGAGCATTACTCAAGTGATCTACAAAACTTACACTCCTTCCAGGTTGTACTAGACTTGGCTGCAAATGAAAAATGTTTTGATGTTAAATAGTTCTACATCTGGCTGAGATCATTTGAATGTAATAATTGTGCTACATTTTCTTTTTGCTTATCTAAGTAAAAATCAATATTCTCGATTTTGATACAGTGATTGTCAGTACATTTATCAGTACTATCGGAGTCAACATAATTGAACTATTTTAGAGTTACGAAGGAAAAACAAATTTAAAAATTGAAGGTGATCTACCTAAAAGTATCCAGCTATTTGAAGAAATAGTACTTAAAAGACAATGTAGGGAACTCCTTTCCTAATATACTTCAATTTAATATCAGGATCCTGGAAGACGGTATAGTAATAACAAACCAAATGCACAATATCATTAATTAACACAGTTGTATAGTGTGTACCACAAGTCAAGAAACAACCATCAACCATAAATGAACATTGAAACAACAAATCAGCTGTAATTGAAAAGGTACATTTCAGATAGAATCTACTTACTTCTGTGTTAATTAAATTGATGTGTGTGTTAATATGTACACACAGCCCCACAACCATCTATGTAGATGATGGCCAATCTAGATGAAAGTTGTAAGCGTTTGCAGCTCGTGACACATGGGTGTTATCTACTAATCAGCAAGGCTTGTATGTATCGCATTCTAATTGGCTGTCTTGTCCACAACAGGCTATCTGTATCGGCGTGGGCTCGAGAGGCATCTCAGTAAGCCGCTTCTGCCGCCCAATGTGTTTGTTGTACTTACAACTTGCTATGCCATTTACTGGAATTCTTCTCTTCATTATCAGCTCGTTGATCAGACCAAGTTTTAACCTTCACTGACTAAGAGGATTAATTAGATTGTATGTGTCAAATGAACTTTTAAGTAGCTCTTGTCAAGTAAATAAATAATATACCATTTAACACTTTTAAGCATTAAGTTTAATGGTTTTTAAATATATTAACAAACGTGATTATTATGTTTGTGTATAATGTAATTGTCGAATTACCATTACAAAATTTACGACTCTTTTTAAATGTCGTGAGATGTAGACACCATAAATTTAAATAAACTTAAATTATATGTTGACAGTATAGAATTACTTTTCACAGCAAAACGCTTTTCAATATTGTGCTTTATTTTTGTTGTGACACAAAAAATCAATCAAAATTATACGGTAACTGACATTCTGTCGATATGCAGAACGCCTTGAGAGCTGTGTGACGCATTATTCCCTGTGCAAACAGTAGATTTTTGCACATGTGTGTCCGCGTGAGTGATTATGATAGATGCTTCAATAATCTCCTGCGAATGGTCGATCCTTGCCAAATCCAATTACGCATTTCAAAAGTTGACAAATCTGATGTTGGTTTGTCACCAAAACCAAAGAAAACATGCTTATACAATTTATTGTTATATATTTCAATGTTTTAAGTCATTAGTGTTGTTTTCTTGTTTCCACAAGGTTATTATAATGTCACCAGGACTTGAGAAAATATAAATAGTATTTTACTTTTATCTTTTACGATGGTTGTAAAAAATATACCTACACCTACCCAACTCCACGAGATATTAGAGGTGTAAATCTTAAAATTATTATATTATCGCAAACTTTTACAACCTGCTAGTTGTACTATATTAAATTAACTTTTTGTGTTACGTATCGATGTTTTAGAAAGGACGCTGAGCTCTTCTTAGAAAGAGGTTTCGAAATATTTTATATAGATAGGTATACCTAAACATTGTATTAACTAATGAAAATGTAATGACTACGTATATTCTATTATTACCTATAGTTTTAATATTCTTCTAATATTTTTAATTAAGGATATTTTCCAATTAAAAATATTTCAATGCACAATAAATAGTCAGTTTACGAAAAATTGTTGAACAAGTACTTAATATACCTCGGGGTATAAATAATTAGCTATTATATGGTGATGCTCAAGAGGAAGAAGTCAGAATAGAAACAAAGTTGCCGCATCAGTATCAGGGGCTTTCATGCAGAGATGTGTGGAAAATAATGATGTAAATAGTTAGTGGAAGGCAAATAATGGCCTACAGCATAGAAACACGTGTAGATACTGAGAAAACAATTCTTACTAACTAAAGAAATGAAAGTACTATAAACAAAGAGAACACGCAAAGTGAAGAACAATATATTTAATTTCAATAAGGATCAATATGCAGTAGAAGATATAGTAAGTAATAGGAAATAAGGAAAGAAGAAAGGAAGAAAGAAGTGGCTCGATACATAAAATAATATCAGAAATGGGCTGATCGAGATATGCATGAACGCAAGTCAAGAGAATGACCTAAAATTTCGAAGGATAGTTTGAACGTCTACGTAACAAGAGGCTAAAAAGGGGGTTATATAATTTGTAAGTTTGTGATGGATTGAAGAATGTGTGAGGTTATAGGGGATTGTGAAACAGAAAATGATGTACGAGGTATTCTTCATAGTTGGGAGAAGAGACTGTAAAAAATGGTCACCATTAAATTTATCAGTTTCTCCTGAAAATATATATTTCTGCCTCGACTGTGGTTTTGGCGTTTGAGCTGTTATGGAATATTTCTTGTTCATTACCTGCCTGCCCATCTTGTAATTCTAGAAAGTCTCTCTTATCTTAATTATCAATATTACATAATCATCAGAACTGTCTAGACAAATGGCATTAACTATGACATCAAAGTGTTGATCTTTCTTCAGACTGCTTTCACTAACTCTATGCCTAGGAAAGTGTACATGATTCTTTCGTTGAAGAGTCTAATTGCCATGCTTCTTGATTATATCTTTCATGGCAGGTGAGCAAGAATTTTGAAGAGGATTTTGTCAGGACAGATCTGTCTTTTTAGTAAATAATACTTTTAGTTCTTTTTGCAACTACAGTCCCTGATTCAAACCTAATGGATGAAAGTAGAAAATAAGACTCAAATTGGAACTTTATCGAAAAAAACGGCGAGGAGTGGAGAAGAATCTCTTGTTGAAAGGCAGCACCAGGATCTTCATGATAGATACATAGTCACGTGGAATAAACGACGGGAGACAAAAAAAAGTGGCAACGAACTGCATTTGGGCTTAGGGAGGCCTATGTTCATCAGATGATGATGATGACGATGGGGCAAACTCTTAAGATTGCTATTTAAGCGCATTTTGATTTTTTTGTTATGTTTTTTAGTAAATGCGACAAAAATATATTTAGCATCATTCCAAGGTTAGTAAATAAAATATGCTAAATCAATTTATTATTATTATTAATTTACTCCTATAAGTATCAATTAAATGGACATCAATTCCTTTTTTTAGCATTTCAAATCAATTTATTGTCTTGTTATATATTATTTTGACAATATGAAAAACAGAAATGTTAGCAAATAAATAATTATTGTGCTTATTATTAAGATAGATTTTTGTAATAATAGATCAAAATAAACATGCTACATTGTAGCGAGAAAAGGTGTATCTGTAGTCTGTACGTATGTGTCTATGTGTGTGTGTAATAATTAAAAATAGAAATACAGTGTTATATTTCAGTGATCACATTAAGCAGCTCTCCTACATAACACATTTGTTTCATTTGGTCGTAAAAACTGAACGAAGCGGGTGGCAGTAAATGTCAGAAGCACATTCAAGTTAAAAATTAAAACCCCGACTGGTACTCTGATTTCTCGGCCATTTACTGGCTGAATAACGGCCACGACGCGTCCCTCTTGGCTAAATGAAGATAAACCGACACAGTTGCTTCAACCACATGTGAAAATATTTAATTTGTGTTTGGGTAAATGTCACAAAAATATTTGAAGTTATGTCCTCGTGTAAATGCTCCATATTTCACAGTTTGCATGTATTTAGTTTATAAATTTTAACCACTGGAAAACCACGTTGTTATTTTTGAACTTCACATTAGCCATGACGGGCCTTATATTTTGATTAATTTTTGTAACTTAATTACTTAAAAAAATATATATTAATCAAACTGAAATTCAAGCTGTGATTTAACTACCATTTTTAATTCTCTTGTGGGTTGCACACCCTTAAAAATTTATATGTATAGCGCATAATTTTAGAAGAAGATAAATTGAGACCTCTTTGCTATCCCTTAAGTGTTGTTAACCTATACACTCTTTCTGGTTCTCCTTATTTTTCACCATAATTCTTCTCCACACGTCGTAGTTGTTTCAGCAGGGTAATTTATAACTTTAGATGGCAATAAAAGGATCATCTACATATCGTTTATTTTTACACTCCATAATTTAAGGTTGCTTTTCTTTTCGCTTTCGCGTACATATATCTTAATGGAGTTTATATTGCAGAAAATTTCAAAATTCCTAATGACATTAACTTTCCTGGGTGAAATATTGATTCGTTACAAGTCTATACAGGGTATTCCAGATATCTTGGAATTACTATTAATAAGAATATTAAAATTGATTGAAATCACATTGAAATGATATTGTACTATGTAAATATATAAATAAGGCAATTAATTACATGGTGTTAAATTATCTGTACCTACTTAAATCGTTCTGTTTATGTGCAAATTTCTTAAGTAGATATAAGTAGAAATATGTAAAAACAATAACTCATGTTATAATCATAATGTTTTCCAATACTTTGTAATGAAATCAATGTTTACCCTATTACATGATATTTGTTCTAATTAACTAGAATGTAATACTTAAAATCGTAAATGCATGTTTTTATTAATATTTTATTACACACATAAATATAAATTATTATATATTTTACTGTAATATGTTTAATAAAATATGCTGTACAGTTTAATGGAAATTTAAATTGCGGATAGGTTAATATTTAAATATATATACCAGTTTTAAGCATAATATAAATGTTTATGATATTTATAATCCCAATGAATTTGTTTTTGTTCCAGTATATTTCATATAAATTATTATTTATTCAATGTTTTATAAATACTACCAATATATTAAATAATAACTAATAGGTATCTATTTGATATTTTCAAACTAGTCAAAAACTTGAATATAAATGTTTTTATTTATATCATTATTTGAATTATAAATTGTATAAGTAATTGATTTATTCAACATCACTTATTATATTGGACCACCATGCTATAAATTAATTGCAGCAAGTTTTTGTCTAAAATGCATTTTTTTCTACTTATGTCATAATTACGAATTATATTTAGTACGATAACACCAAAAAAACATTTTTGTGAGTAAATATCTAGATTTGTTGAAATCTTTCAAATGAGCTAATCTCATTTATCAATAATTTATACGAGCCCTAACAACTAAATGTTCGGACAAAAGTAAATTTTTGAAGTATGAAAGGAGTACTGGAAATTTTACTCAAATAATTAGATAGTAATCACCTAACAATACAATAAGATAAAGTCTTAATAACAATATTATGCATGGAAGAAAAGGAAGAAAATTATTTATTGGATTTAACAATATTTTAACCTTAATAATTAGCAAACTTTACAAAATGAATTTGCAACTAAATGTTGGCATAATTTTTAATTTAGGAATAAGAGGTTACGTCTCGTTTTGCTTTAATAGCTGCCTGTATTCTAGCAGGCATTGTATTTATCAAATTTTGGTACAATTCTGGCGTGAAACTGTCCCAAATTTCTTCTATTTTGGTCTTTAAGTCCCCAATGGTTCTTGGTGGATTATTGCGTAGAATACGTTTAATTTTATGCCAAAGAGTTTCAATGACATTTAAGTCCAGACTGGATGAGGGCCATTAAAGCACCTTTATGTCGTTTTCTCCAAATTCCAAAACTGTGATTTTTTAAAAACAGTCGTTAGAAAATTACGTCACATTTTTCAAGTGCAATTTTAAAGCTACGAAATATGCCTAAAATCACCAAATAAAGACTTGGAGATTTTTTTGTACATAAAACCAACATCCAGCTTTGCAATAAAGTAAATTTTACCAAAATCCAACCAGTGGTTCCAAAACTGTGATTATTTTAATGTAGGTAGCACCCTCTAAAAACACGTTTTTTGAAAAGTGAACTGTGGAACTCGAAAAAAATGCAAAAAAAATTCATATTAATATTTCAGGATATTTTCAATATAGTACGATTATTGAGCTTTGATTTAAAGGTTTTTTGACACAAATCCAACCAGCGGTTTCAAAACTGTGATTTTTTAAAACAGTTACTAGAAAATTCTATCATTTTTAAAGGTGCAACTATGAAGCTCCGATAAATGCCTAAAATCACCAAATAAAAATTTGTGTAACTTTTTTGTAAAGAAAATCAACATCCAGTTTTGCAATAAAGTAAATTTCTTCAAAATCCGGCTACTAGATCCAACGTTTTGAAAATAATAATGCTTTGTTTCTACAATTTTCCCATCCTACTGGGTTAAAGTGCCATAGTTTTGGAACCGCCGAGCGGATTTTTACGAAATTTACGTTTTTATATAACTAAATGTTGGCATTATAACAGAAAAAACGATCAATATTATGGAAGTTAATTTAGATAACTTTTGCGCGTATGGAAAAAAGACAATCAAATTTACTTTTGTCCAAATATTTAGTGGTTATATAGGGCTCGTATATAGAATTATCTAAAGTAGTATTTTACAATTTTCTAATTAAACTACTTAAATTAACGTCATAATTACTTAAATAGGTAAATTTCACTTTAGCCTTGTGAAGTCATATTTACCTAATTTTAAGAAAATATTTTATTCATCTTCATTTTGTTACTTTTAACAAAATTTTCTATTCTAATCAAATTACAATAGGTTTTGTTCCAATTATTGCAATTTTAAGTTCTCTCGAAAACATGGAGCAAGTAAAAAACCTCGACTTGATTATTTCCAATCCAATCCCTAAAGTTGATTCGTATATCTAATCTAAATTTGGTCAAAATCGATTCGAGGATAACCAAGTTATCTAAGGTTTTCTAAGTGCTCTAAGCTTAACGACCCTGCACATGAAAATTTGACCAAAATAAACTTATGTTAAGTACATTTTAAAACAAATCTTTTAGTTTTTAATTAACAGTTATTAAATGTTGATATTGGGCATATCTCGAGGGTAAAATGAGTGGAAGCAAAGCAACTAATTGGAAACTCGACCTTGGCTCCCGGTAGATTTTTTGTAACTTGTACGAAACACGGAAGATGTTAAAAGGATAATGTGAACAAGTCACGTGAGGTCTACAAAAATAATACCGTCTATATTTGGTTCGATTGCTTCTCCCACTGTACAACAGATTTTTAACATCTCACACTGTCACTTTGATACCTGCTCTAATAGTTAAAACAAATACTTATTGTTGGCTATATTTAAAAGTTACAAGTAGCCTACAATCCTGATGAAATATTTTTAAATAGTTTAAATGTAATATATTGTTTCCATTTAGTGTGATGTTGAAGCATAAAAAGGAACACATAAATAATGCTGAAAGTAAAGTCGTTTTCATAAGAGTTTATTTAAAGGTCCACCATCTTTATGGAGTCGAGTAAAAGCTCTATGTCGTTCATTTCGTATTCAAAATTTACAGCACCAGCAGCAGCAACGGGCTTGCAAATACATATCTCATAAACGTCACCGCCAGCGAGCTTATTTCCCGGCCCGGGCCATAAACATTGAGGAGCTGCCTTTTCTATGTAGCCAATATGATACTATATTTTATTTTGATGTGACGGGACTTTGATTTAAAGATCTATAAAACCCGCCCTAGTTTTATATGTTATATCATGTAGAAATACATAATATCCTGCACAATATCGAATAACAATAGTAGTTGTTATCAAAAATGCAATAATTTATAACTGCTGTGATTTGTTGCCGCTTCTCTCTTGCACTATATCGGACTATGCAGAAAATTATGCATTGTGCAACTTTTATCAATTCATCAAATTGCAACTAATTTATGCTTATAAAATATAAATTTATATTAATTTATTGCTGTACGTCGTAATATACGCAGTACTAACTTGCCATGAGTACCGATTAACATTATCACAATATTTCTGTTAATAAATAGCTCTCATTATTATCCATGCTCTTTTACTACATATTACTATTCGTTACGTATAATTTCTAATATTATATCTAGTGCATGGTATAGATTTTAAATATTATTAAGTCCATTTCTACTCAAATATATTTTAATATTTTTCAACAACACAATGGGGTAGGCGTTAAATCAGAAGGGTTGCAACACAGCATTAAACTCAATTACTAAATGAAGTGATCGATATGAATGAGTGAATTCTCGGTACACCAAGGCAGTAATTTACCGGTATTTACACGCTTACATTTTAGCTCCGAGATTTATAGAGAACAATATATCAACTCCAAGTACCAATTTACTGAGTTGTAAAGCACAACCCGATGTTATTAAAAGCTCTATACAATCAATAGCTCAAATGGCATCATTAATTTTCTTGCCTCAGAAGTTCTTTACAAGCTGCATCGCAATACAAAACGTTTCATGTCAGTGGAAAATGATATATACATATGACTTTTACTTTTCTTCTGCAAATGAAATATTGCAAGTTATTACAAATTTTTCGTTACATTATTCAAAGAAACCAAGATTTCAGTTGTGACCCAAAAAAATTGTAATGTATTGACTTGTTTACTGCAAATATTGCAGAATTTAGAGATTACTTATTATACTTAGTTCTACTAATTATCAAAAATATATTTGACACCTGCCTACAATTTATAAGATAAATCAAGATCCATTTTTACAGCCCTTAAATGAAAGTAAACAATAAAATGAGAATGGTGTTAAATCTTACTAATAAAAATAGAGAATTTTCATTTCATTAATAAACAGCATGTAGAATACAAGAGAAACTGTGCATAGGATGCCGGTTCGAGGATAATAACAGTTTGGTAATACTATATGGACGAGAAATATTTAGAATCAAAAAGGTTTTATTTTGTCATATGATATTAGGATAAAATGTAAAACATCATTCTTTTAGGCCTAATATGGATAATAGTATTATGTTCCTGCCTTTATATTCTGACTCAACGTTAACAATCCGATATAAATATATAGTAAATATAAATGTATACGCCTACTCAAATTTTCCTCTTTTAGTTTTGTGATTCATACTTTCACAATAAGTAATGTATATGTAGAAATGCTTTACTAACATTTTGTATTTATTTGTACCAACATCTTCTGATTTCAATAAATTGATGTTTGGAATCAGATGAATATCCTTGGAGATTTTCCTATTATACCGGTTTAACCTACTTTTCCTATGGATTTAAATCATCATCATTACTTTACAGGCTTATTTTCGGAATTATTCATGGGGACCTTATAACACTCGTTATATAGAAACTCATCGTCTATGAAGAATAAGGTGTAACGCTAATCCGTAGATTGCTGATTACTACAATTGCACCCCGGATAACGTTAAAAATGAACTAGTAGAATTCTTGAACCAAACAATCCAGTGCCTAGACTTTGATGATTAGAATTTGATTTGCAGAGTAGCATCGAAGTGATTTGAAGTATTCTGTATAGGCCATTCATTCAAGCATTTTAAAGTCCATTTTGCAAAAGTTTTGAAACTTGGACACAAGTTTGAAAACGCTAAAATAATATTAAGTCTAAATTTGCAACCCGTCCCGATGACCGGAACATTGTCAAAAATTGAAAAAATAACAATTTGAAATATCTTTTTGTACAAAATTATAAAAGTTGTGCAAACTTGGACAAATGTTTAGTGGCCTATTACAAATCTTCCATTGAGTTTGCAACCTTTTTTGCTAAACGGAACCTCGATTTTTATTAAATAATTAGCGAATTTTGTTGTAATTCTTCGTACAAAATTCCAAAAGTTATGCAAACTTTATGTAATACTTATAATACAGTCCTGAACCCACATGCCAATTTGCTTAAATTTTTGAGGAACGGAAGAATTTTTTTTTATTTCTTTATTACTCGGGGGGTCAACAAAATGCAAAAGTTTTCGAACATGGTTGCAAATGTTCGTTACACAGGTACAGACAGTACTTTGAATTTGCAACCTTTTCAAACCTCCGGAACTTTGTTAAATTGATAACACCATGTAAATAATACCAATTTCATATATCCAAAAAATTGCAAAAGAGTTGCAAATCTCAAATTATATTTGTCTATAATATTATTGAAAGTACTTCTCAATTTGCAACCTCATAGCAAGTCCGGAAAATATTTTTTCTTATTTTTATTTACACTATAGACAAGGCAGTGTCTTGCTCTCTCACTCTCACTCGCTACTAACTTAGTGTAAATAAAAATCATGAAAAATATTTTTTTATCGATCGTTTATTAAAGATCTAGTTAATGTAATAAAAGGAGTGTATTAATAACTCAGTTTAATGCATACATGCACATTAAAAACATTGTTGAGATTATGAGATTTGCTAGGTAACCAACAATATATTATATTATTGAAACATGCATTTGGAACTGACACCTGCCGAAATTAATTAATTATGTCAGTGGTATTTTGACTTATTGCATATTATGTCAGAATTTGGATTTTGCCATGGAACAAAATTAGATTATTTTCATTCTAATAAAGAGCGATCGACAAAAAAATATTGTAATCAACATGAGTGTTAATCGGCGATTAATAATCTCGACTCATTAACGCGCTCGCTGCGCTCACGCGTTAAAATCGTTTCGATTATTAATCGCTCTTATTAACACTCTTGTTTATTAAACTACTATTCCCGACTTGCTGTGAGGTTGCAAATTGAAATGTACTTTCAATAATATTAGACAAATATAATTTGAGATTTGCTACTATTTTGCAATATTTTGGATACGCGAAATTGGAATTATTTACAAGATGTTATCAATTTAACAAAGTTCCGGAGGTATGAAAAGGTTGCAAATTCAAAATACAGTCTGTACCTGTGTAACGAACATTTGCAGCCATGTTCGAAAACTTTTGCATTTTGTTGACCACCCTTTGTTAAAAAATTCACCGCCCCGAGTAATAAAGAAATAAAAAAAATATATTTCCGTTCCTCAAAAATTTATGCAAGTTGGTATGTGGGTTCAGGACTGTATCATAAGTATTACATAAAGTTTGCATAACTTTTTGAATTTTGTACGAACAATTACAACAAAATGTACAAATTATTTAATAAAAATCGAGGTTCCGTTTAGCAAAAATGGAAGATTTGTAATAGGTCACTTAACATTTGTCCAAGTTTGTATAACTTTTATAATTTTGTACAAAAAGATATAGCAAATTGTTGTTTTTTCAATTTTGACAATGTTCCGGTCATCCGAACGGATTGCAAATTTAGACTTAATATTATTTTAGCGATTTCAAACTTGTGTCCAAGTTTCAAAACTTTTGGAATTTTGTGCACAATTTGCTTGAATGACTGGCCTAGTAGTAGAATCGATAAATAGACTTATTATGCATTCTGTTAAAATCCAGCTATCAAAGGTTCAATTACAGAATTGCATTGTTACTTTTCGATTCTATCAAGCTTTTCTAATGATCAGAGTCCTATGCAAGATCTTCTGGTCTAAGGATGACTCCCAAAAAAACTAAAATAGTTGTTGGAAAAATCCACACTAGGAATAGGACCATCTATAAACTCCTAGACATAGCATGAATCGAAGCATCTATATGCGAAAATTTAATTGCTAACCTAATTTATACTGTGAATATGTTTTTGGAAAGCGACGTTTCTATTGGTTTAACAAAATATGGTAAAAACATCACACCAATTTTACACCATTGAAGCAAGTTAAACTAACTCATTTTCGCTTGATCCAATACAGTATACCTATTTATATGTAGTGAAAATCGTGTTTTCAGTCAATTCCATTGCATGAATAAAAATATTTTTGAAATATGTACTAACTCATATTCTATTAATTAGTGAACTGAGAAATATAAGATGTGTTTCATTTCTCGGGATATGTTAATCCGTAAAATCTTTCAGAAACTCTGAACTATTTCAAAGAACATCGTGCTACAATAAATTAGATTGGCGATTCCTTATTCTTCCAATCCACACAAACATTAACTATTAAGTAACATGATATTTCGTTTCTTTTCTCACACTGCAGTAATAATGAAAATTAATTAATAAATGTTCAATTTTATCAATTGATTATTGAGCTATTTCATGCCTATCACTCCCTTACATCTCTTCACACCCAATAAATAACAAACGACAAGGGTGTATTTTCCCGTTTAGCGCACAAGAAAAATTGAGGCAATGATTAGCCTTGGTACATACAACATAATGTGTCACGCGCAACTCCAGTCAACACCCTTTTTTCATATGACAATGAAAATCCGGATGCCGAGTTCTCACCACACTCATTTCCATTATGGGTGGTGGAGTGAAGTGGCCCCAGACGTGTCTCTGCTACCCCCCTGGTTAATAGATATGCTTTTTGGAAGGCCTTATTAAAATTTCCGAGCAGCTGGAGATGAATGGCATGCAAATTGGTCCTATTTCATCGTGCTTTCAATGTGTTCAAATGCAATCACCGCAAAATCACTGACTTTTTATTTGGATTCGCTTCAGAGACTCACATCGACTAAAAATAATTTCTGAACGATTTTTTCTCAGTTTTTCAAATGGTCCTAAAGAGTTTGATTCTTCCCTAAGTATAAATGAATTCTTGATTAAAATTCTATCATAACATTGAAATATAATGACAAAATATTAGAAACGTGGTTAGTAAATATTCAGCTTCACAGTTTAATGACCGACATATTGTATTCCATTTGGCTTCAGTATCGAACGATATGATGTCGTGTTTAGAAGCAGATTAACATTGGGAGTGTGGCAATTATAGGGATATATTCCAGAGCCGTTATTATCTCTGTAATAGCTAGGAGCCGCAGCTTGGCCTTGCAGACAGGCAGCAGTTGGGGTCGTGGTTAACCGTTCAAGCCGCAGACAAGCAATGATTATTATCAAAGCTTACAGACTACGTGCTGATATTATCGACTAGCATTGCACTCGATATTTAGTGGTTCACCAAGTTACAACATTAACATTATTTCAATTGCTAATAACCACAAAAGTTTTCTTGTGTTAAGTAATGTTATAAGGTTTTTTTTTGTAGATATATATTCTAATCACTAGTTTTAAGAGTATACCTGTATCATGTGATCATGAAATCTCAATTAGTATACCTACACTGAATGAATAAAATCCAAATATTTTACTTTACTAGTAGGTACTATAGGAACTAGGTACTACGTCGGAACCTATACCTTAGACTAAAGAGCAAATTAACCTCCATAAGAGCAAAGCTAGTTACCTAACCAGATTATAATTGGTTGACGCGTTATGTTTTATGAAAATGCAAACGAAAACCATTAATTCACCTGCCTATTTGACAAATTAATTTATTCTGATTTAATGATTTGCATAGTCCGCAGGGTAACGTCTATTTATATTAATAAATTCCATAATTTATACACGTAGTTTATTGATGTGGTGCATTCCAGTGCAGTTCATAGTAGTGGTTTAATGTCAAAAACAACGATTGCACCAAGCTTTGATGTGTGATAATTAATCGCGGTCATATCATCATACTTTCATTTTATAATCAAAGACTGTCAATGCATGTTTTGATTAATCGGAAAGGGTACGCAGACAAATTCGATGTTTAATAATAATGTCCTCTGTAAATTACCTTTTGACATATTCACGTAAATCCCTCAGGACAGAGAAATATGGAGTGCATCTATTCGTTTTAACCTATGCATCGAATATTTCCTCGCTTCACCTGATGATATTGGAAAATAGAAAAAATAACCAGCTATATTTACAATCAATTTCTGTTTTGTTATGGTTCATAGTAGAACATTTCAATGGTAAGGACTGGAAAAGAAGGGTTTCTAAAATAATTGATTCTATACATCATATCTGGAACTGGTTGATCCTACTCATAAATTGAATCACATACTTCTTTTTCTTTTCGTAATCTATCGGAAAATTTGTAAAATAAAGGGATTCTGTAGTATCTGTACATATTGTAATTATCAATTTAGTCTCTTCTGAAAAGATCCGGTATTAATTATTCGATTCACTAAGTAGGTATATCATGCTATTTTTATTAGGTTTGCTGGGAAATGTTTGGGTACATCCAAGACTAACTACAATACTACTACAATAATTCTTATAGATAAAAAAAATCGTAAAGTCTGTGCATACCTACAAGATCTTAGATAAATCCTTCAGATATGGGTGAGGTAGGTATTTTACATGACACTCCTAACAATGTGTTGCAGTTCTTAGTAAAAAAATTGGTTAAATATTGTCCTATGATTATATGGTGAATTAAATTGGGTTGCAAGATGAGCTCGCTTTTACGGAAGGGGGTATTCCTTTAGAAACGGCATTTTAATCACCTACCTAACTAGTTCTGTCACTCATCCAAACAATAAGCGAGTATCAGCCGAAAGAAAACCGATACATAATCCGCGTTTACAAATACTCGAGATAAATCACCCTAATCCAAGTAGGCTATCATTATGGCCCCACCCGGAGTAACGCATGTTTATAATGTATAGAGGATTACATGTTTTATTCGACAAAGGCGAGTAACACAATCGAGCGACGGATTTGAGCGGTGAAACAGCTTGTTGAATGCCTTGTGTCAATGCGCAACATGCTGACAGGCGGACAAAGGAGCGGTTTTCCAGGGTGATGAACTAAGCACCTCATATAACCGCATCTCATGCTACTCGGCCGCTGGGCCAAGCCATCTGTCCTCGCGCAATTCGACCCGTAACAAGCCGGATCCGCCACTCAACACGCAATCTTTCTCCGGATTGGGTTACCTTGTCTTGTCACGGTATAAGGTACCTACATAATCCAATATGACAGGTCACCACTGTTGTGTCGGCAGAGTCACAAGAACTCTTCTATGTATGTCGCTTGATGTTGTTTACCTGATGTATGTAACAATAGGCGAATTGCAATTTGGTTGGGAAGGAAACAATTAAGCTGCGTCTTATAAAAAAATGGAACACACAACGAGGAAGGGTAATTGCCTTCCGTTTTAATTAAAACGGAGCGACGACAAAATATAAATATTTATTAACTACTTACATAGGACATGTTTAATACTTTGACACATCGCTGGTTTTCTCTAGAAGTCAAACATTACTGTTAGTGTTTTACAATATACATAGAAGAACAGCAAATTTTGGTACCTACCTAAGGGAAAACTATAAATATCTTTTACTGAATAAAAAAATATTAAAGACGAATGTATCCAGAAATTTCTCATAATCTCAGATACTTATCATTCCGAAGACATTCAAATCTATTGGGAAATTTCTAAGAACACTATACGCATTCAATATTGTTGAAATTTCCTGCATTTTTATATAGGTACTGAGATCGATTAACACATTAATCACTTCTGTCAATGTATAAAAGAGAAGAAAACGAGAAACATTACAGTTGGTTTTAGGATGTTTAAGAAAAAATTAATCTTCAGTGAGATCAATAGATGATAAATCGAAATATTTAGGTATGTTTGTCATGTATTCAAACAGCCATAAAATTATCAACAATTTCTAATTGCTAATTTTGAAATTCAATTCTAATGATTGATATCTCGAGGTATCCAAAAATTAAATTTTTGAAACCATTGCCTTCTCAAATTTATTTAATAACAATTCGTCTCAAGAATTGCAGACAAATTTGTGATTAAGATGAAGTGTGAATATTCGGGCACATCCTGATTAAAATTAACTATGTTATAACAAAAATAATCACAAAAATGTATTCCAGAGTAATTCCTGACCTCACTGTGACGATTTTCCTATTCCTATTGGTGCACCACTATGAAATACGTTCTATTTGAAAAGTACTGAAGAGTCATACTAGAATATTACTTATTAATCATCAGATATACACAAACAGAAATTATTTCAATATTTATCCTCTGTTTAACTTTTACTCTCTTTCTTATCGTCACCATATAACATTTCAAATCATGTTACATACAGATAAACAGATACGACGATAAATTGTTGAGGTCATCAATATTATTTTTAAAGGATACACTTAAATTTGTAGACGTACGCCCAAGAAGACATGATGTGTTTCTAGAATTGGTAGGCAATGATAATATAAAGATCTAAACTAAACACATTATCTCAAGCATGTAATGCGAAATAGTTAAAAGAAAGTATGAGCATTGCACTTGATGAATCAATATATTGCGAAAATAATCTCTTCATTATCATAATTTTTTTTGCTAACACATACATAATTACTCATAACCATGTAGCATACCTTCGTGCACAAACTACAGCAATATTAATTATCTGCTCCAGACTAGTTGATGCAGTCGTCGCCTGGCGATGAAATGGTTGAACTATAGAATTAACGCGATTTCTTTGTTGGTGAAATGGGTCTCGATCTTTTTCAAGGCAAGAAATATGGCCCCATCAATCTTCCCACTGCTAATTGTGAAGGTTAGGTCGTTTGTTCGGACCTCTTCCGTCGGCTGACTTTTACAACAGTCAGATTCACAAATCACCTTAACTACTTTTATTTTTCCCAATTCACTTTTGCAAACTTCCCCGGCTTCGTTGAATTTCGTTTCAGTAATAAACTGTTTTCCACTAGGAAGTATATTTCGCGTAATGAATTACTGGATCGCACTGACAAGGTTTACTAACAAACGGTAAAATACATAATTGACTATGTAAGTCTTGATATAAATCTATTTGCGACATTTGATTTATTATTATAATTGCATGCGCAACAGCAATTCAAACATTACCTACAGTACAGGCTGATTGTAAGTTGGTGGTGCGTGAGCAAAATAAAATATGTATGCATCATAATTCATGTAATAAATATCACTATAAATTGATCTAGAAGGCCAACTAAACACGAGGGGTGAGTTAAGTTACACATATGTTATACTTAGGTATAAAGAAACAAGAATTGAAAATCTTTCTGGAAAAACTGGTGAATTACAAAAAATAATTATCCGATTCATGTATCTTTGGGTGTAATTGCCCTTTTATATTCACTGTATACAAATGATTCATATTCATTGCACAGAAAAGCTACTGAAATAACCTTGTGGGTGCATGGTAAATGGTCTTCATCTGTAGAATTTTAACAGAAAGCAATAAAAATGAACGTTAATTTTAAGGATGGTAAAATGCATAAAAAAGTTCAATGAAATGTAAGTACAGCAAATTTGTATTCTTATAGAGAAGCTCCAAAATACTGTACGAATCAAATTTGAAGAGGCGAATTCCTTTTGACGAAGTCATAGATTCGAGTTCCATTTTGTAAACGTAATAATTTTTGAGACAGAGCTTCTTACATCGAGTCAGTTCTCATATGTAATCAATTTTTCTTCTAGGAAGTACGCGTATGGCTTAAAGCAAAAAGCTGTTTATGCTACTAGGTCGGAAAGTATATCATTTCCTCCAGCCAAGAGGGAAAATGATACTTTACATAGATGTATGATGTTTTTAATTCCTTCTCATTTTTATGACAAAAGTAATATAAATAAAATAAATGTACTTTGATAAACTAGAAAAGATGACTTTCGGGTACAAAAGAGGTGACAACAAACCTAGATACTACCTACCAGTTCTTCCTAATAAGTCCTGAAACTACGTGGTAATACCTCGTCTTAAACATTTAAATTGGAAATACATGACAGATTCTGTGTTTTTACAAATGTTTATGCATAGATAAACGTCATCTATGCAAGTTGCATGGTGATTCATTATGACTTGTAACAGCAATTAACGTACCGGTACCCCCCTAATAACGAACATATCGTACAACTTGTAAACACTGCATTATAAGGTAAATAGTGTTTTAGTATCTGCATTTAAATTGCTGTTCCACGACTAAACGTCGTGACAAATACATCCCGGATTGCATCTTAGGGTTAAAGGTTTGGGGCGTGTTAAAGCGTAGGTGCGTTGCCTGCAGACGCCTACTGCTTTCTGTTTACATAATAACTAGATCTATATGCATTTGCTTATTATGCAGTGAATTAGAAGTTACTCGTTTTTAAATTGCCTCCATATATCTTTTTAACGGGCAAACACTCTTGAAAAGGGAGAAAATAAATATATGCAATAACACTAAAAGATAAATTTATTTCTGAGGGTAGGAGCATTAATCTTATTTTTGACACAAAAAAATTGAATTATGCCTAACAATCAATAGTAAGGCCAATTTTTATCACTTTTAAATTTTTGTAGCTAAAATTAAATGTACAATAAAATATATAGGGTGTTCCATTTAACACAAGAAAGTTAGTATCTACTTCCTGTATAACCGGACGCGCCACAATCATGCCATTATTTACATTCGGTAGAGCATACTTGAAAATTTCCGCGCGATTTTCCTATTGCTGGTTTTCCATAAACGGCTAATAACCCACGCACGTGAATGACCCTGTATACGAAGTAATTAGCACATATTAAGATAACTTTTTATAATTTTCCACCGTTTATTATCGCCATTAATTTTAGCAACATCGATGTGTTTCGATATTTTTCATATTTCAGTGTCAGACAAACAGAAACTCATTTCCAGGGCATGTAATTTATGTTGACTATATATTGACAATAGGACAGGCCATTTCCTTTGTTAGTTTAACGTAACTGTCGGTGCGTAAACTAACACTTGCCTGTGAATTGTCCAAATTTTAACACACTATAATCATTAACAAACCAACAAGCAATTCACGACACATTATGCGCTGTTAAAGGTATAATTATTTCCATAAATAATACATGACGAATATAAAATTATTATTATTGTGTTTCCTTTTTTACGAGCATACACAAAATAAATATTTTAGTTTTAATTATAATTCGATATCAGCAGTAGATAGCAGTAGATATTCAAATTGAAATTCTATGTTTTAAATTAATCATTAGCTTTGTTTTTACCTTTACTTTGTACCTATATCAAAATATAAATAAACAAATTGATACCTATTTATAGATGATAGACTTCTAAAAAATTGCGGATCATAATTTGTCAACAATAAACAAACATGATATAATGTTGTTAAAATAAATTGGCTAAGATAATTAATAATAATTGTGGTAACATTAATTTAGTTTAATTGGCAATTATTTAGATATTTAGTACTTATTTTTATGATACGCGCAAATTATTAGCCCAACGTAAAAACAAAAATGATTACAATGGTTTCTAATATTGTGATAGATATGCACATAAAATCATTAATAGCAATTACCGTGGTTATAATTTTGAATGATTGCAGTTAATTATATTTGTTGGTTAATTATGTCAGAATGATTGTGTGGTTGTGTAAACACCATCAAGCAGGCCATAAATTTGGAAATCAGATTTTATGGGGCTAAACTATATAGAGAGAGAGTGACGGGCTGTAATGGTAGGTCAGACATGACTTTGATAAATGGAGCTAAGTGTTTAATAGACTAATCGATATAATACTAGCGTGTGGTTTGAGTGGCAGTGCTAGTAATTATTGTCGGCCTTTTGGCTCCGACGGCCTGACGCGACCACCGAGCCTGAACGTTAGGCGGACAGAAATCAGTACTAATAAGAGTTCAGAAAAAATAAATTTCCTTCAGTCCATGGTAAATTATATCTACAAGTGTAAATTAGCAAAAGAATACGACTGGTTAAAAGTAGTTCTTAAGCACAGTTGCCTCAACCTCAACGAAACAGTGTAATTTATTTACATGGGAAAAGTCTGTCTAACAAATACAGAATGTTAGTTGCTGACAGTTGAAAATTAACATTGCATCTTATAGTTGAATACGCTATAATAGTAGCTCTATAATAGAATCAGAAGCTTACAAATAAATTAGATGTATTATTTTTTTTAAACAGTAAAATAACCTTCATGATCATTTTCTTCTAAGAACTATATAATGTATGAAACTATAAAATATAATTTACTATATTATATGATTTATAAATGCGATACTCTCAGCAAAATATTTTGTCCAATCGTTGAAGCTCCGTAATTATCATATAGGATTCACACAGAAAACTGAGCGCATTAGCTCTTATCTAACTCCGCTTTGCAGTATATTTTTACGTTTACAGAAAAATCTATCCTATCCTATCTATAGTTGTCAAAAATTACTTCCTTGAGTTCCAGAAAAAGTATTATTATCTGAGATTGGTAGCGATATAAGCTCAAAGTTATGATACCTTCTGTTTAAAGACACTGAAGATAAAAAAGATGCGAATTGCTTCTAATATGGTTCATTTATTTTTGGATTCGAAGACAGTTTTGTCTTTGTAATTGCAATAGTTTTCAACTTATGAGCCTTACTATTATTACCAAACTTATTCCTCTCGTAAATTTTACTAACTCGTATCTAGGAAGTATCTGCACATAAACAGATAATAGACCTGCAGCAAAAACTAGAAAGTACCAAAAGAGTAATTGGAAGGAAAAGAGGAGGTCTTCAAAAAGAACGGGCTGATCTATTTTAGAATAAGAATAAGAATAGAATCAGTGTCAGAATTAATTGAAAATAACTAGAACTTGCAGCATTTATACCAGAACTGCTCCTGATGATGTGGTTAGGATTTCTTATACTTTTGTGAAGTTCTTAGACTCAGACTCACCAAAAGACAGAAAAGACTAATTACAAGGAAGAGAGGAAATTTTTAAACAGGACAGCTTGTTTTCTTACCCATTTTTGAATGAGAAGAAGAACAAAACCAGGTGTTAGAAGTAAATGAAAATAAGTAGAACTTGCAGCAATTATCCTAAGACGAGCTACTACTGATGATATGCTTAGGAGGTCTTAGACTAAAATGGACGCATATGAAAAAAGTAATTAGAAGGAAAAGTCTTTTAGTCTCTTATCGATTTAACAACAAGAAGATAAAGATTAAAATCAGGCGTTAGAAGCAAATAGAACCAATTTGTTGTAGAATTTAAACTGACTGAAAGCCAGAATTAGCGATGAGATCAACTTTTTTATGCAGAATTAACAATGTTAGCTGATCCTTATATTATTTACCTGTATCTGTAATTACTGCAATTAACACTGCAAAGTAATTTTAGCGTATATCATAATTACAATTACATTATACATTATTCTTATTATTGATTACTCTTATTGCTTGTACGTATCCTGTAAATTAACTATATATCAAAGATCAAATCGTCTTATTATAAATGATTTATAAGTTATACTCATTGATAATTACATGATTTTGAAGGATCATAAAAAAATAATAAGTTATTTTTTGTGTTTGATTAGTTATTTCAATTTTATTCAATTATATCGAATGAAAATATCAAAGGAATACCACGAGGTCATATAATACATAACAACAAATGAAGTAGTTAATCACACAATGCAATGAACATATTTCAACACACCACAATGCCCCGGCAGTATTTCATAAAAGCAACCTTTTATAAACATATTGGTAAAACAAAATTAATAGATGTTATTCACTATTACTTCTTTTTAATTATTAATTTGATTGATGTTTAACGTGTATTGTTAATGCTGTTGCTATTCACTAACTTATAGTGCAGAGAGGATAGGAGAGAATAGAACAGGACGGTGATAATAAATTAACGGCGGTTGGACATGACAAGGATTAATAGATTGTATTGTCAGCAAGGAAGACTTTGATGTATTCTCCTGCTATTTTAATGTTGTTCAATTGAGACCATTCTCACATTCATTATAATCAAGACCAAGACGGTAGAACATAGTAGCGAGGATATTAATTCTATTTTATTATTAATAACGCACCGCGGCTGCTTTTTTGAGTAAATTATATGGGCGTAAGTCCTCCATCACTAAATCAATTACTACAGTAAGAAAATGTGTGTTCGATTTTTCTATATCCATACTACGTGATATCTTCCGTTTGATCTCATTGAGTCAACTACGCAATGTGTCGTTTAACGTTCACTAAATACGAGATGTATAACTGCACTATTTTTCTTAGATAGTGTGTTCCCAAAGCTGTCTAAAAATCGATATGCGGATTCTTACCAAAGTAACTTTGACTTTTGGTGGTAAAAGTAACTAAATTTTATCTACAGCTTTAGTGTAAAATTCAGTTTGTTATATAAAATAATAGCTATGATTCTCGTTCTCCAAATCTTCAATTTATGGACTCATTAATCCATACTCCGAATCACAATAAGAAAAATAATAATATTAGTAAGAATATGAATTCTTAAAAAGACATCTACTGGAATCTTTGGATTTAGATCTATAATATTTTCGAAAAGAGAAATAAAATGAGCTAAGAAAGAATGCCATCAGCACTTAGAATAAATAAGTACTATTTACTATTACTTACTACTACTTCAAAAAAATATAAATTTTGTCATTATTTCAAATCGTCCATGTTAGAATTTTTTTCGAGCCGAAAAAAATTTTTTAATTCTTTATCGGAAATAGGAGCAAAAAACTCGGGGAGTGATTCTACTCGAAAAGTTAATGTGACAAGTTCCTATAACATTTTTCCGAAAGTTCATTACTATTGGGGTTACAGAGGGTTACAGACTCCAAAGTTTTTATTTGAAATCAATTTTTTCCAATAACTTATTTTCTAAATTTTGATGATGCCCGATTGAAGAGCATCGAAAAATCTTCAAAAAAGATCTTCTTGTTGAATAACGATAAAACGAGTACTTAGTTTTCGAGAAAAACGCGCTTCTGTTTAATCTTGAAAATGAGCTGTAGTTCAGTAGTTGGTATTCAATTAATGCAAGCAAATTTTTTTTAAGGCGTTTTTCTCGAAAACGACTCCTTTTTATCGTGATGCAGCAAGAAGATCTTTTTTGAAAATTTTTCGATGCTCTTTAATCTTTAAGGCCCTGTAACCCCAATATTAATGAGTTTTCGGAAAAATGTTATAGGAACTTGTCACATTAATTTTTCAAGTGGAATCACCCCCCGAGTTTTTTGCTCCTAATTTCCGGACACCCTGTATATGAAAATAGCCATTTTTGTCTACTGCGAAAATAGTCATATTCTATTTATCTAGAGAGAGAATATCAAAATTTCAAATTTATGATTTTCTTCGTGATTTTTTTAACGAAAACACTATATGCACTAAATTTACATAAATTTTCAATATAAATTCATTGACTTTCCGTGGAATATTTTATAATATAAAGCTTAAAATAGTTAAAATAAAAACTAAAATATAATTATGACGTTTTACTTGAAAACTGTCACCTTAAATAATTTAAAAAATTTTTTTAGTTTTTAATCCAATTTATAAATTACAGTAATAGTAATTACTTGTTTACTACTCGACATGAAATAGGTTTTTTTTTTGTTCGTGAGATTGCCTCACTCGCTGCTACACAGCTCGTATACAATTCTCACCTCACGAAAAAAAAACGGTATCTTCATGTCTTGTTGTAAAATTCCTATATCTACTATTTTCTTTTGGCTCAAAAAAAATTTTTTTTCTATAGCAAATGTTAAAGTGTGCTTTTATCAACTCAAAATAGTAGATAAAGTAGCACTTTATCTGCAAGGGTAGATAAAAAATTTTGATTTTTTCGAAATGAATGAATTAAAACGTATTACTGTTGATTTTGACACCATAGTGACAACTCATAATATTCACTGACATTTTAAATTGTCATTGATAATAATTTAATTTGTAAGTAGTTTTTCTTTATAATTGGCTTTTCTTTAACATTTGCTATAGAAAAAAAATTTGTATTATACACGACGATAACATTTTATTATCTTCTCGAGCTTATTAGCGTCTCGGCCTACGCCTCGACGCTAAAATCGCTCTCTAAGAAAAAGTACAATGTTATCGTCTTGTATTACAAATATTTATTTTTTCATTCAAATATGCAATCCGGGCATTGTAGTAACACACCTAAAAACTGAAACATTTCAAGACGACGCAACTAACCAATTTAACTGTTGATTTCGACATATTGCATGTTAATTTTCATCAGTGAGTATTTGTGCACAGTTGAGAATAATCATATTATGTAATCCATGTAAAAATTTAGATAATAATAATAATAATAATAATAATAATAATAAACATCATTGTAGTATAAGAAGTATACGATTTTCGAAAAATCCCACATTAAATTTAAAAAATCTTAGTTTTTGAGCGGGGAATTTGCGCATGTGGAGACAGCTCTTATTAGTTGTTTATTTACTGCTTTGTTCCAAAAAAAATATCAAGAAAAAAGAATTGTGGCAATTCGAGATTTTTCAGTTTGAAAAATTTTTGATTTTTTCAGTTATTCTTCTGAAAAAAAATTTACCCAAGAAATATATCAAGTTTGGGGCAGGGTTTTGTTGAAAACACATTTACCTACAAAATGGGATCTAAATTTTGAAAATCGGATCATTTTTGGCAAAGATATTCAAGTTATAAATATATAGGGACTGCGTAAGCGAATAAGTGAAAAACCGGATTTTGAGTCTATATTTCGAAAATTCCTAACACGAAAAAACATTTTTTGGGCCTAAAGAAAAAATACGTATCTTATTATTTCCGATAAAGAATTGAAAAAAAATTTTCGGCTCGAAAAAAAATCTAACCTGGACGATTTGAAATGAAACGACCCCATTGTATTTCACATTAGTTTAGAATTCATTCCAAATGAATATTTTCGACTTATTTTATAATAATGGATAAGTCAGATACTCAGATTGAAAGTGTTACCAAGAAATCTTGTTACATAGTCGTGTAACACGTACAAATATTTAACTATATGACAAGTACATCGTGAAAATATTCATAGAGCTTCTCGGTTGAAGATGCTATCTGTGTTATAAATACATTATACAAAAATATCAGAGAACTTGAAACATATCAACATTTAAAGATTATTCAGATTTTAATGAATTTAAATGAATTCCAGTTGCATCTTCAGCAAAAGCAAAAGCTTTTTAAAATTTACCGGTGCGCATTTACTTTGGAATTTAAAAACATGAAGGGAATATATTAAGGTAATCGATTTTGTATCAACGCTGAAATTGTTATTAAAATAAGCGATTGGATTAAAGAAATGAAGACAGAGTGTTAACGTGTATACGTATAATTTATTACATGTTCGTCTAATTAAGGCCATTGGAGACGTGAATACATCCTGAAGTGTTAAAAGATTAGAAGAAACCTTGTTGGAATTGCGCATTAGTATTAATTAAGTCAACGGTGGTTTATATAAATAATCAATAATTTCAATTAAGTTATAAATTGCAAGAAAACTGGTTCAGATAATTTTAAACAAGTATAAGTAGTGACTTGAACGGCAGCCGGCAATCTGACAAGCATCTTTCTTCGTGTAACTACGCCTTATACCACTGCTCTTATTACATGTTACATGGATATAATACCCATAAATCAGCAACCATGCGGGAAAGTTTTATATGAAGCAATGCAAAACACAGTATAATAAAACGCGTTAAGCTCATATTTATAGTTCTAGCAATGGTGTCGTGATTAACGTTCGCTCATTATTCAAAGAGAATAAACTGCGTCCTGTTGCTATCGCCCGTAACGAATAACACCGAGAAGATTACCATTGCCACTGCATTGCCACGTAAACACCTTCGTGAATAATCACCGAAGACACACCTACCATATTAATAGGAACTCACCGGGCACTGGGGTCCTGTGAACTCTTTCGGAAAATTGTAAACATGAAAGCAATTATAACAGAAATTCAATCAAAAATTTAAAGTGGTACCTACATTTATTAAACGCACTATACTACGAATTTGTGATCCACTTTATCTTCCTGAAAATAATTATATCATACAGATCGTTTCCACTCCTGAAAACTATGCATAAAATCTTCAACTGACGCTGTCTTCAGTTGAATATTATCAGCAGTTCCAAAATAGCAACTAGAGGTTTATTTGGATTTTTGAGAATATGAAATGATAACATGGACTCAGATCAGGATAGTAAGAAGGCCTGAGAGATAGTGGTGAAGAACGTTATCGTAATGAAGCATCCAAGAGTTAACTACCTTATACTAGAAACTATATAGATAGAAATGAGCCTTTTTCTGAGTCTTTCAATGCTTTGGAATTGCAATTGGAATATGACGGAATCTGAAAGATTTCGCTGGATTTATTTTGAAAGAGTTGACTTGTAATGAAGTTGTTAATAATAGTATATTTAAAAAAAACTAGTTTTGTAAAACTTATATTAAGATACGAGTCCAGGTTTGCAGCACGACTGCCATAGGCAGGAGTGCCTGTAAAGGACGAGTGCTCTTAAGTTTTACAAAACGAGTTTTTTATACTATTTTTTCTAATTTGCATATTAAATACATTTTTTTTTACAAATGAAATCAATTTAGGGAATTTTGTGACAGTTGGTGACACTTTTATTTCAAAGTTGATATTTACAGGTAACTTTTAAATTTGAATCAAGTAGATACATATTTGTCATTTTTCGCGAAATGAATTCAGAAATAGGTACGGCAAATTACAGAAAATTCCACGGTTAATTTCAATCGATAAAATCTCATGATAAATACGAAAAACAATAAAAAACAGTAACGTCAAATTCACACTGATATTTGACATTTTGTTCAATATGTGTTACCAACCGAAAAAAAGTTTCTAGATTTGGGGGGGTTTCGTAATGGATATTAACACAATCAAAACGACTACTGTAATAGCTTTGTTACGTCATCAAATTAGAAAAATTTTTACAGATGCAGTCTCATTGCTTATACTTTTTTCACATCGACCTCCGAACTATCACGTTTCTTCATGTTAAACTCAATCTGATAAAATTTGGTTGATTCATGATTTTTTGATGTTACATTTCTGATCTATTTATGGCCGAATTTTTAGAGTCGATTTCAGATCTTCCAGCTACGTCTTTACACCAAATATAAACAATTCCAAATAACCTGTATAGATGATAACTAACTTGCATAGGACAAATCATGATAAAAAGACTCAGTTCGGAGAAAGAGCTAAATCAACAACGACCAATGAAAGTTCTTCTCCACCTACAACATGAAATTACAACTAAGAATTTACATGAAGCAGTGTTACGTCTTTACATCTTCTATACGATTTATGTTAAGTAAGTTGAAGGTTTTAAAGTTTTCTGATGCAGCTTTAAAATAATTTGGAAAAAATTTGTTATTGTTAAAATTGAACCAAAAATACTGGGACGAACTTGGGAAGGACAGCATCCAACTGCAGCAGATTATTAAGGAAAAGCTTAACTTAACAGTCACTACTGCCTAGAAGAAAAACATTATTATACTTGAAAAACAGTGACTTCCGAGAAATAAAATTAATGTGCATAATTTATGATCACTTCAATAAAAAAATAAAATTGTGTTTAGATGCTAACTAAGAAATAATTTCCTTCCATGTGCAACTGTGAATCGTTAACTTACAATACATGCTTAGTAAATGATTATGTGAAATAATGTAATGTTACAACATCTAACATCAGATTATACCTGAAGACAGAATACAAATTGATTATTTTTAAGAAACGTGTAAAGCAGCTGTTAATCCTGTATTTTATAATGATTATTCTTAATAGGAAAACCTACAACCAACATGTATTGTGCTGTAATATGAATAGTGTTTAGTTTTCCCAGTAGATGTAATGCAATTTGTAGTTGGATTATGAGGTAAGTATGGCGAAAAAGAAGCGTGACTTTACGCTGAAAGTATTCTATCGGTATTATCGGCCTCTGCGGTGCTGTTACTGCTTCCACTGTGTTGATACACCTGAAATACGGGCCTAATATCTGGCAAACGCCAGCTAGTGTCTGCAGCTTACTCTTGGGACCAATCCGCCACACCTCACCATGACATATATAACCTGAAAATAACACATTATATCACTTCTACAGCGCTCTACAACTTTATTAATACCAAGCACGTAAATACCACCAACATTTTTCATAAACACAAAGGCATAAGCCACAAAATATATTTATTATATGCTATCTATACGACCAAACAAAAAAGGGTACATTATTTGATTATATCAGTAGATTTATTATGGGTTTGGCTGATTAGAGCTTAATAAAATTAGTCTACGCCTCTTCAAATTTACAAAATGCTCATTTGAATGAAACATTGTGAGTGAACAAAAGTAAATGTGTTAATTAGTTAATTTTTAGATGTAAGTAGGTGAAACTTACAAAGCAAAAATTTTTGAAGTGAGTATCTTGAAACTACAGTAGACCTGTCTGTGTAATATTTAGCTTTTTTAAACTAGGAAAAGCAGAAACTAAGCGGAATACTTATAATATTCTGAATGAAACTGATAATTAGCAGAAATTAAATCATGTGACTATAGATCTAGAACCAATAATCTTAAAATGGATGAAAATAGAATTACATGAGACAATATTCAAAATATCTTTGTGCATATATTCATTTATAGTTGAACAGCTGTCATTGCTCTACTGTCTACTAGAATGAATTGGTAGACAAGAAGAAGGAATATATTATGTTAGGCTGATGTGATCTGTCAAAGTTATTATTAAATGTTTTCACAGAATAATTGAATTTTTGCAGTATAAGAGAAACTACAACAAATTAATCTGGAGTGCACCGAGCACAAGAAAATGTGGTAGAGTCTCTTATTTTACTAATATACATATTAATGACTTACCTGCTTACCAATAATGGTATTTCTTGATAAAAAAAAAGAACGGAAGCTGAAATGGTTAGATTACTAGATGAAATGTTGCTGGATTCATTCACGAGTCACATTTTGGGTACTATCCAGATACAAGGCGTTTGAAAGTATGGAGAAAACCAGGTAATGAAGCACAGTTATAGAATGTAGAGGAAATCATTCTTATAAGTGGTAATGTAATGATTTGGGATGATGGGATGGAATCAATGTTGGAGGAGGAACTGCATCACATGTTGCTAGAAATTTCCTAAAATTCTTCTGCATGATGCATGATAATGAACGATCGTATATTGTGATGGCGTCAGTGCAAAAACTTCTACTTCTAAGTCATTGTCAGGTATTGCCGAGGCCTGCTCAATCACCGGGTTTAAATCCAATGTAGCACTGAATTGCTCCAAAGACGAGTGTAGATCGTAACTTCTACTCTTCACTAGCCTGCATTGTTGACAACATCTCAAGCAAACATCTGATTATAAAGAATGACGAGACCAGGACTTTTGGACTTAATCTTGCTTTTCCAATTTAGAAAGTTTTTGAAAAAAATGTTTTCTGTCATTTATTAACTTTTAAGTTTTCATCATATTTTCGTTAAAATTTTTGTTGTACTTTGAGTAACTTACTCCCCATTTTTTAGTGCTAAAATTCACATAATATACTGAAAATTTATAGCTGAATATAGCATATCCATAGATTATTTCTATTAAAGAAAGTTTTCTATTTCCATTTAGTTGATATAATTATAAACAATAAGTTAGGCATGTAATTGTTAAACATTTTTAAAAACCCAAAATATAATTTAAAAAAATGAAAGATATAATTGGAACTGACAGAGAAATTTGAAAGTTTCGATGAATATTTTGCCGCATAAACTCATAAGAAATATGGGTACTTACATGATTACATTCAGGCATTAAAAGTTTAAGGAGACGTGTTAAAAAGATACCTACTGTTAAATTCCGTTTTATAAATATATATTTAATGTAACATAAAATTTAGCAAATTTAAAGCTTAAAAACCGGACATCTGATCAGTATTTTATAGACATGATAATTAAATATGTTGAAAATTTCAGTTAATAAAGTCAAGCGTAAAATAATTCCTTTCCTTTCATGTTCAATTAAAAATCAAGTTTCCTCTAAATGTGAAATGCATTTGAATGTTTTCAATATTCAGTGCGTCGTTAATTTCGAAATTTGCTTGTCGGTGAAGTGAGCGATTTTTAAATATCTTGTAATGCTATTTCAAGGCTATTTTTTTGTTAATCTCCCTTGAAGGCGAAAAATGTTAAATGAGTTTCAGGAATAAAAGGCATCTGCAAAAATATCTGAATAAGAAATGTGTATGTGACTGTTCGAAGACGGTTTTCAGCTTTCTAATTACCAACTACAAATCTTAACCGCGACACCTGTCACGATCAAACGAGGGAGAAATGTGATTCTTAAATTGGATTTTTCCTCCACATTTCTAAATAGCCTTCCTCTTTTACCGTAAAATTATTTTACGGCGGATCCACAAATAAAATTTGAAGAATTTGCGAGGTGCATTTATAATCCAGGACGATTTGGAAACTTGTTAAAAGCCACCAAGAAAACTGCTCAATACTTGGTGGTGGTTCATACTTTGTAAATTGAGTCAAATAAATAACTTCTCTAAAGTTTTTCAATTTAAAGGAATTAATTTATTATTCATTTAAGTAATTATTTTGTAAATTATAACAATACGTGAAATGTAGTGAAAAGTAAGTGATATTAGTAAATATTTGTATAGCAGAACTTATTTATGTTTACATTATGTATTCGTAAATATCGATACCATAGCAGCTTATTTTTAAGCTTCATTAGAATTAAACAACTGTTTGTAATCTCTTGCAAATATTGTCCATAATTATCAATAATCACCCGAGTGAACAAATAATTGGTGTAGTCTACAGTCAACACTAAACTGATATCATTATACATATTATTAATTACTTTGTTTTTAGATTAATGCATATATACACATTTTATAAAGCAACCATTAATAAATAATATTTAATTAGAATTTAAAATCAATTGATATATTTTGTAAACACCATCAATAATTCATGACTATTTAAAATCGTTTCAAATATTAACCCAGGGTAAATACACTACTTAAATGACGTTTCATTATTTGAAACCATTATACATATCAAAATATAGAAGTGTTTGTTTGTGTTGAAATAAACTAGTAATAATTTAATTCGAAATATGGAAATATTTGTTTTGGTTAATGCATTCGATTTATATTAAATACGCAAAGAGAACCAAGGCAGATAATTTTTTTTTCTTCAAACGTCATTTAAGTGTGACATTATCCTGCTGTACTGATTATGTTTAAGTGGTCACTTTATTGCCGGCGACAGGTAAAGTTCTACTTTATCTGTCGCCGGCGCTTAAGTACTACTTAAGCGCCGCTGGCCATAAGTCAAATTAATTGTCAAAATTTATTTATTAAAATTTCAATTAATAATTTTACAATTTAATGAACTGTTTGCGTTTGAAGAAAAAATAGCATATTTTATTCGGAGCTTAAGTCGCTTTATGTGCTTCGGCTGCTTTTGTCTGACTCACTTCCTTCGTCAGTCTAACACCAGCCTCTGCACATAAAACATCACTTAAGCTCCTCATAAAATAATATACTATTTTCTTCAAACGTCATTTAAGTGTGACATTACCCTGCTGTACTGATTACGTTTAAGTGTCACTTTATTGCCGGCGACAGGTAAAGTAGTACTTTACCTGCCGACTGCGTGTAAATAGTACTTAAACGTCGCTGGTCGTAAGTCAAATTAATTATCAAAGTTTATTTATTAAAATTTCAATTAATAATTTTACAATTTGATGAATTTTTTGCGTTTGAAGAGAAAATAGCATATTTTATTCGGAGCTTAAGTCGCTTTATGTGCTTCGGCTGTTCGGCAGCACCAGCACATATTAAGTATTTCTATTTTTTAAAGTTATTGTCTAAACACCAGTAGTAATTTACTTAGAACTTATTCCTGTAAAGCAAAAATTAAATATTAATTTCTTATTGCCTAGGTTGGTATATTAAAACTGTAATTTAATACAATATTTATTTAAAAATCCAATTATAAAGTAAGTTCGACAAATTATTCCTGGAAGGCGACCGCAATAAATCATGTAAACGTATAATTTCCAAACGTCTATTAAATTCAAATTATCCACATATAAAATTATAACTTGAAGATGGAATAGTTATACATATATTTAATACATAAAAACTTATAACAAGAACACCAATTTAAAATTGTTGTTGTTTAATGTGTTTCTGTTCCGGCAAAGTGGTTCGAGCCTTTGCGGCATTTTTATTACATCTTGTTGCCGACCGCCAATATACTTCAAATCACAGGGTATAGCGAAGAAATCACTAGTATTTCCCCACGGAGCCATTTTCTAAAATCACAGCTTACTGCCCACGAAATTATAGTGTCGCAGTTTTGAACACACATTGGAGGCACCAGTTACGGCATCAACACAGACCCATCATCGACTGTCGATCAGTTAAAGTGCATGATGGTCTTCAAGATGATACTTAGAAACATTTTTTACAGTGTTGGTATATGTTATATTCAGACATAACTTATCCGATATGGTGTTACTGTAATTGGATTTGTCTTATAGTAGGTTTTAGTTTAGGTAGAAAACAATTTTATATATAAATTGATACAATCTCCCATTTTTTTTATATATTTGCAATAATACCTTTTATGAAGTGAAGTGGTCGTTAGATAAACACTGCTTCTTGTCATTTCATCCAGGTTATCAGACTACACACCATCAACTATTCTTTTTTTGTGTCTTCTTCAAAATTTTTCACCCATTTCAACAACTCTTTCACCTCATATTTTCATAAATATTAAAGAGCGCGTTTATTCCCTTCTGGGTAATTTTATTTGGCAGTTAAATTCCAAGGATACAATTGTTGAAACAAATTTATCGAACAGATAAAGTTTCTGGGAAGATTAATAAACTGGTCCAGAAGTTGTGATGTGGTTGCAAAGTTTTTCCGAGGTTTTTTTTCATGAAAGATAGCATTCGCTTGTGTTGATTCGCTTATTTGCCTTCTTCAAATAGTCTCAAAATAGAAAAGACTATTCCCACTGAGATATTGTATGCTTTGATCATCCTTTAAGATATTTAGTAAGTTGTCATCTGCTGACATCGAATTTTCAGTTTTTTCTTTTTCTTTTTTGTTTTTTTTTTGTTTTTAATCAGTTTGTTCCTAATAGTTGATGATCATCCTTCAATTAGTGAATTTTCAGTAATTTCTTCGCTATATTGAGTATGTTGGTAATTAATTTAAAATTTAATCCTTATCAACTATTTAAGGGATTATTAGGAAAAAATCTGAATCCATACTAATAAAATTTATAACACACACCATAATACCGTGAGATCAAAAATTATCTTGGGCAAAGGTGGTCATGAAATGAAAAACGACGGTCTTAGCTTGTATCATCCTTTTGAAGTTCATCAAGTTATGTGCCATAATAAGTATTGCCACGATACTAGCTCCGACAATTATTTTAAAATCCATGACCACCTTTGACCAAGATAATTTTTGATCTCTCGGTATTTTCTGTAAAATCTCTTTCCTTCTATGATTTTCTGGAGATTAACAAATCCTCTTCTTCATGGTTTAAGATAAAAACATGCCTAATTAGCTCTTCAGCTATGTCACTAAAGGCTAATATCAGAGAGTCTAGAAAGAACACAACTACATTTTAAGTGAGGTTAGATTAGATTGAGAAACACAGAAAAATTTGGGTTCCAAATTTGAAGTGTTCGGTTATAACTTATTCACTCTTCTGAACCAAAGCGCGGTGGCAGCTCACGCAAACTGGTAAAATCATCCGAGAGTCTGAGACGAACGCAACCACATTTTAAATGAGGTTACATTAGATTGAGAACCGCAAAAAACCATCGCCATTAGGTGTTCCAAATTCGAAGTGTGCACTTTATGATGGCACCTTATTCACTTCTTCACCAGAGTGCGGTGGGAGCTCACGCAAACTGGAAAAATGATCTGATATAATATAAGAATAATTTTTATTTACATATCTTTCTTTACTAAGACTGCTACTTGGAAAAACGATGTAATTTATCTAACTTTTGAAAAATCTTCTACTTACTATTTCTAGGCTCCATCATTTCATTCTTCGTTATAGTTTTCTGTAATTAGGCCAATATTTTAAATTTGCCCTTTTGTTTATCTCTACAAAATTCTTTATTTTAGTAGAAAACGTACATGAGCTACAGGCAATAACTTAACTTGACCATAACTTAAGTAGGTACCTACTCATTTTACTCTCAACATAAAAAAAGTTAGATTAAGCAATTTTCTAACCTCGTGATAACAATTTTTTATAAGTATCAAAACAAATTTGAAATAATAAACCGGATTTTGGTAGCAATTTCTCCTGAAACCTGAAGCGGAATGTTCTGTATTGTAATTGGCATTGGCAACAATTATTGCTAAATTATGTATCATTTCCCATATTGCGAATTACTTAAATACAAGTTAAAATAAGAATATAGATTATTACTAGGTATTCGTGCAAACTGATAACATAGTGAATTATTTTCATTGTTAATTTGTAGCATAGCATGTTCACGAAATAATTGCTTCTAATAACCGCATATCCCAATAAATTATTTTTGTATCGCTTCCCTGTTATAAAGACCCTGTCCCCGTCTTCATAATAAATTACGAATAAATGGGTACATAATTAAGGGGTTCAGAAGAACTATTTAAACTTGAATGAAATTTTCGTAATTTTTAAGGAAGTTGTGAAGACAACGGCGCCAGAGATTTGTTTGGTCCTACATTATTAACTGCCGCCGAGGCGTCGCCGCCAAATTGTAGTGATTTGTAGTAGTGCTTGGAAATAGTTATGGTGCTAATGGTATACTTATGATAAATATATATTTGCCTCCTCTCACCCATCAATTATTTCAATTTTAAATTATACATAATTAAACTAACAACCATATTAAGAGGAAGACATTTTTTAGTTGGCTTTATATACATTCATGAATATATAATTTGCTATATACTATACACAACTTTAGATTAATGCTAATTTTTAATTAATTTCATATCAACCCGACACATATTAAATGTGTCCAAGATGTAGGTATGAATAAATATTAAATAAGTCTTGTTTATTGCTACCTACCTACATAGGTATCACTTAATTTGTATAGTTCAAATTTATTGTTATTTTTTGACGCTTTCACAAGTTATTTTAATGTAATTTTTATACGGTGCAAATTAGACCAATTGCTTGTGATTCCTAAATGTTGAACGACTGCGAACTAGTTATTAATTGGCTGTTTAGTAATTTATTTTAATTTAAAATTATCTAGATAATTATCTGCCAATAAATTAAACGTAATTGTAATTTATTTCTTCTTTGTGCGAGTTTACAAGGTCTTGGTTGATTACAGTGTTGGAAAGTACGTGAGTAAAACACAATCAGGTTGAAGTGAAGCGATTTGTGAATTGCAATGAAGCATGCCACAAAGTTTAATGGTCTGAACCCTTTCGAACAAAAATAGCACCTCACCTTGTCAAAGGAAACTGAGTTCTAAAATTGCTAGTAATAAAAAATCATGTTGCAAACATAATTTATTTTACTAAGCTATAAAATACAGGGAAATAACTATCAGAGTGTATACTAAGTTATGACGAACCATAATTTATTCCATAATAAAAACTATAAAATATACAGACATTTAACCTTTGCTTGAAATTAACTATAGAAAGTTCTAATATAAATCTCCTGAGTAGTAGCTAAGTAGTTATAGACTAATAGAAATGCCAACTCGAATGGAAATAAATTACCTTAATGTATGGTAAACATTCATATATGTAAGCGTAAGAATCATAAATATGTCACTACTGTTGTCAACTAAATGCCTATTAATGTGTTCTTGGGAAACGTGAAAGACATCGACTTGGTTTGCTTCACGTCAACATCCTAAACCAGCCGCAATCTTAATCAACTAGATAGACAGTGACAGCTGTCGACATACAGAAAAATAAATTGAACTGTTTGCAGAAGCAGCTGCGGTAGTTGATCTATTCTAGGATTAGATAGATGGCTCTGTCTGCTCGTTATTTTGTCCCAATTATTTTTGTTTTATGACCGATGAAATGCTAAAATATTGCCTTTAATTTTAAAGACAATTTTAAGTTTTTTTATATCAACTTTCATCACTTAAAGCCATTAATTTATGGGGTAATAAAATAAAAACACAACACTATGTTTAATAATCAATTTACTTTTTTTAAATAAAAGTGACGAAAATAACACATTTTAAAAGTTTTAACAATAATAAAATGTTACGAAATGTATTTGAATAACTAATACGCAAAAATATACATAATATGATATGATATGATCGGACAACATCTGTTTGTACAGAAACTTTATTTAATAATTATGAACAATAAGTACATAGACAAAAACCATCGTAATGTTTGCATGTATAATAAGAGGGGAACAAACACATTCAGTATAATAGACAAGACCAACAATTAAATGTTGTTAATAATTCTCATTGCAATAAATTAACTGAGATCTGTACATAAATATACAATATAAGGTGCAGAGCTTCACCCTTAACTGATTTAATCAGTTGAATAAATTTTACTTTATAATTTATTTACAAGAAACTGATCATCGCTTTGAATAACGTACATAATTTTAAAAATAATATCACACAGGCACGTCCACACAAAAATACACTGTTGAAATAAACTGATTGATAGTCCTGTAGGTAATCTTGTGAGACTAGTTAGAGTCTATCGTAACACAGCTTCATATTTGGCATAAAAGTCGGAATTTTTACGGATGCATACCGGGGGCTGCTCCTAGACGGGGTCCGTACAAAGAATAGGGTGAGAGGTAAGGATTTAATCCGGGATGACTCAGAGGAAATCCTGTTAAAGAGGAGGAACTTAGCGACGGAGGCAACAAGGACGGCTTACTATATGGATGGTATCGAGCCGTTGCCAACGGGCTGAGCGGCGGTGTGGGGTATGTCCGATGAAGAAGAGGATGTGTTGGTGGCAGACCCGGTGAAGTCAACATCGACAAAGCCGAACTAGCCTCTGATACAGATGTTACACTAGTGTGGGTCCGTAAATGAGTTAACAACTCATCGGAATTGGAGAATCTTTTTCCGCAGTAAGCAGCATCCCCAGAAATCCAATTACAAACATACGGCAAGTGCGAGGCAGCCGCCAAAGCTGCAAGTTGTGCGTGTGCATACGCAGCGGCAGCTGGGTTGTGTCCTATGTACCCTGTTGAAGTTGGTGGTTTACTATGATCACACTGAGAACACCCTGCCGGACACGAAGACGTTTTACCACTAGCGGCATTTAATAAATGAGAACTAACACTACATCCAGTACAGTATGGATCACGACACACTGATTGAAGGGAGTCTTGTGCCTTCATTCTGCTGTAAGCCAAATAAGGACTCAGACCACCAGTCTTCAGGGCGTGATGCTGAGACATTAAAGTGCTCGCCATTAAATCCATGGGTAAGGGGAATCCGGCTGTCGGATATCCTAGAAAAGCAGATGATACTGGTACGCCGGGCTTGAATGTTCCTAACGGCAAGTCTTTAATTGAAGGATCCGAAGACGAAGTTAGGATATTTGGGGTAAACGCTGTTTTAGAAGTGGACGATGGAGTTTGTGGACTGCTTCTTTCCGTTGCCTTCTCCGGTGATGTCCTGTCAATTGAACCATTTCCATCACCGACTGGAGTTTTGCGTTCAGACACTGCAGGAGATGCTCTGGGTGAAGCAGCACTTTGATTGCTACCACAGCGTCCATTAGTATTGCAGGATATATTACCCTTGGAATTTAGTGGAGTTCTCACGCGGCTTCCGGTAGATGCCGAACTAGATCTTTCCTCGGGAGTACGTGACTTTTCACGTAAGGATCCATTTGATTCGTGGCCTTTAAGAGAACTTTTATGTAAGTTCTCTGATGAGTTAGACTGTTTTTCTTTCGATGAATCGTTTTTGGTCGATTTGCTGGATTTTTCAGCACTTTGTAGTAGCTTAGCATTTGGTGTGTCGGCACCAATTTGACTGCATGTTTGTGCCAAAAGAGCTAATGGACTTTTCTTAGCATCCAACTATAATAACAAAAAATGAATGTGTTAAGTGCGCTTCTAACTAATGCAAAGAACTATTAAAAAAATAATCAAATATTTGGTAGACTATCAAACGATATCAGTTTGAATATACATTCGATCTTTCGTAAAAATAATAGGTATCAAATTTAAAATCGAATTACTTAAATCTACCATTTGATTTTGTACCTACTTTAAATAAATAAAATTTGAAAATAAATTACTCCTAATAATTACTTGTAGCAAAATTTAAAATAATCTGAAAAATAACTTACCGTAGTAGGAAGAGGAGTTAAGTACTCTGGTCTAAGATACTGGTTGCTTGAAGTCAACATTGTGATTATAAAAACAATAAATTATTAACACTAACACAATTCTAACACAACAATATATTTAATCCAATAAATGTTTTCAATGGGTTCCATTCAGGTAAACACTCGTGAAGTTGAGACGCACTAAGAAGACCGAACACTAACTGACACGAGAAAGTACATGACTGAACTAAACTAACGCTCAGTTGGCCATGCGACAAGCGCTCTCTGTCGACGATGACGTCACGCGTCGTTTCATCCCCACTGTTGTGAGCTTTGACACCCTCGACCGCAGATCACCATGTTATTGCTTCTTCTATTTGCTTGTCGACACTTCTTTCTTTTTACCCCACTTTTACTCCCATTTCCCTACTCTATCATCGTATGTTTATTCGTATATAAATTAAATTCGTCGATCCTACGATCGACTACGATTGTTTTTGTCTAGCATGCGAATACGTTGTTTTGTTTACCCCCTTCGATAAAAATATGTTTTGTTTTTATTAAGGATATAAATAAAATATTTTTTTTCAATTCAATACAACACTAAATTTTTTATATGTACTTTAAGTTTATAGATCTATTTTGTTTTTTTTTTAATTAGAGAAAAGCTATATATAGGTATTGTTTATTTCTGTGAATTAGATGTCATTAAATTATAAATTATAGACTTCAAAATTCAAATAAGTGTCCGTGTTTTTCAAATAAAATTTGTCTTTAGGTAGTAGGTACCTAATCCAAAAAAAATCTTCTATTTCATTTTATTAGAGGATTAAATATATTAGGGACTTTAGTAATCTGGTTAGTACAATTACTGTAATAAATGATCCATATCATATAACTAAATATTTTCGAGTGTCACTGTTTCTTTAGTCTTACTTTTGACCAAAAATAATGACTTGCCAAAATAGCGGTTCTTGCTAAATTTTCGATTTTCTTTCTTTATTGCTATTTGCATCACTAATCTAACTACCTACTTATACTTCACGTTAGCAACACTAGACTGTACTTGTAATTTTATGTATGACTAACATTTTTTTATTTTCGTGAAATGTAGGTTATAGTACTATCCAATATAAAATTCCTCGATCCTCAAGATATTTTGTTAAATGATGTTTTAAAAAGCTTTTGCTGTACGATATTAACACAATATGTTTTCCTTAAACATTCTTTTGTTGTCTGGTCTTGAAACAATAATTTTTCCTACAGAAACTTGGATAATCAGTGACGGACATTGATGAATGTAAACGTTCACTTTTTTAAATACTGTCGCAAAAGATAAACACAATCAATATCTGTCCAAAGTTATAGCTACGAGTGTTGAATTTCCAATCCAAATATATACAGGACACATTATGGTCTCGTCAAAATACATGCGAATTCTTTTGTGTAGTGGCCGCCATGCACAAAACCAATCAGGACGTATAAATCACTGTTGATTGGCCGTAGCTGACATGGTGAAATGTATGAACCGTGTGGCCGAAGTATACTTGACCCAAGCAAGACGCCGTTTCACATTCTGGATCACTCCCACGGGAGTACTCCAATAATCTCCCGTGCTTCGGTGCACTTCCCAGACATTTTTGTTCTGATAACTTCACAGCCCCATAGTCCAATAACAAACAAGTCACGATCTCCCTTTGCAATCTCTTTGAGGCATAACATCTGTTAAAATCACAAAAACAATCCACAATTGCATCAGAGTTAATTGATTTAGATGCGATATTGCCAAAGTTTCTTAAGATTTTTTTTGTTATAGCATGTTATACTATAAATAACTCTTTTTTTAATATCGCACTACTAGAATAGGATATGGAATTGTAAGAAATATGTGAATGAATGAAATGTAGAAGTGCAGTGATATAGATAACATCAAATTGGCATCTTTTATTTCGTCGAGAAGTCAAGTGAAGAGTGCTCTTAATAGAAAAACGTATTTATGCTCGTATGTGAGACCACTAACGAGGAGAAGCGTTCGTTTCGATGACGTGTTTATGATGGTAGTCGTTGATGTACAGAGTCTGCTAATGACTCAACATGTGTACATAGCCGACATGGCTGAATTATTAACGAAGCAAATACATTATGGCAGAGATACTGACAGGAGCCGAAGACCGTTCATCTCGACTGCTAATGCATGATCGGCAGCCAGAGATAGGATTTGAGTGAGCACAAACAGCTGTTCTTTGACGGTATAACTGTTTGTTTTCAAAAATGCGTGACTCAAAGGAGTTTCGTTTATACCCCACTGATTTGTTTAGAAGGTTTTATGTTGATCTTTGGTTTTAACACCACGTGGACTTCCTAGAACTGTATATCACTACAAAAACCATAAAGATACGGCTTGGCTCACATAAATTATTACCGCCTCATTTGATAGCATAGAATATAAGTGCTTTTCTAAATTCTACCAAATGCCATTTACGCTGTAACTACGTACTAAAAATGGAATACGACTTCATATCTCACGATTTATGACTTAACGCGTCAAATAAACAAAGCCCATGTTATTGGATCACCCATAATAATATTTTCCAAAGCCTGTATAAAATGAATGTTTTATTTATTACAGTGGTATAATAGAAATTATTTTGTAATAAACTAAAATACATATAACCTATATTTATATGTCGAATAATATTCATATTAAAACAGTATTTTCTTGGTTTTACATTATATTACATCGTACTACACTACGCATTACAATATTAAATAGGTACATTTTACATATTCATATTATACATAATAATATTGATTCCATAATACGTAGTTATTTATGTAACATGTGTCTAAAGTGATTTTTGAATGAGTAGAAAGTTTATATCAGGAGCGTTGGAAATCTACACCTTCATAAATTTACAAATTGTTCGGAATTATACAATTTCATGAGAAGTTTTCGAATAATATAAAATCTAAATTTTTTACTCAATTGGTTTTTCATTCACGTAATACGAATGACATAAAAGATAAAACCATTCGTTTTTTTACAAATTTTTGATTTTTCCCCAGTAGGTATTTTCGATTGACAACTTCATTATTTCAATAAAATAGCAATGGATGAGCTATTAAATTTAATAAATGTCAGAAATTTGCAAAATGTTCCATCGAAGTATCGTCAAAATCATCCCAGATATTTTTATTGATCTCATGACCTCAAAGACGAACAATTATTAGTCAACATGTTTAGACTGTCCAAAGAGTTAATGCCCATACTTAATAGTTCCTTGAGCTTTTTTTTTCATCCTAATATATTTTTCTCCTTTTACTTTTCTTAAAAATTTTACACATTTTCAATTTTTTTTTAATATTACATTTTTGTAATACTAGTTTTTTATCGAAGATGTATTTGTTGTTGCTACTACCTTATTCTTTAAGGGTCGTAAAAACTGTTACGTCACCTTGTGCTTTTGTATTATCGGCAACTTAGGCTAGGGTTCCACTTGCGATTTCTAGTCTTGGCGACCAAAACATCGCTGACGCAAAATCTACTTAGCACACACTGCAATAGATAAATCCGTCAAATCGTTGTTTTCCAATGGATGTCATTGAAATTGGTTGTTTGATCGCTCTTTTACTTCGGGAGAGAAGTTATAAGCGACAGAAGCAACATTATTATTGGATACGACCAGTTGCAATCGCTGCGATTGTTTAGTGGCATGTGTGTTCACCTTTATTTGAAACAACGAGTTTTATTTTCGCGACTGATCAATCGCGCGAGTGGAGGCCTAGCCTTAGTGTCGTATACGTTTAATCGGTTACTTTTATTATTAAAAAAGAAGTTTAAACCCTTGAATCTGTCTGTAAGCATCAGCTACTGAACATGTTCTTCTATGTACTAGAGAATTATTGTGATAAATATTTTCTATACTACATCCCACCTATTGACAATTTATTTTAGATTGATTACTTCTACAAAAAAGAATAATCCAGAGTAATCATCGCTAAAATGTCCCCATAAAACATATTAAAAAACGTGATCCATTATGTAGTTTTTGTCGAAGCCAACTGATATTACAGCATTACAAAGATGGCACACATAATTCTTTCTATCCTACGATATATCCAAGGTATAAATCAATCGAGTCTTTGTGGGCACAATAAGGCCCGTGACGCAAGTATTGAATGCGCCCTCGTCCCCCTGCTGGTTCCGAATTACACGCAAAATTGCACACAGAAACTTATTTTGAAATGACATCATGACATGAAAAATGTAAGGATATCCATAGCAGGGTGTCCAATTGTACGTCATACACGACGTAAATTAATGTGACAGGTTGGTTCGTCCTCTCTAGCAGCTGTTCTGTGTGCCCTAGTAATGTCCGGTTTGTCACTTTGGCCTTTCTTTGGCCATCCTGCCGCGCAACTAATCCCAAAATACATTAATATTAGTTATGGTCTACATCAATGCCCTTAATGATATATTACAGCCGATGCCTTTCAGAAAATGCCTTTTACAAAATGGACTTTTTACCCATGTTCAATAGACCGTTGTAATCAACTGTCAAAGTCGATAGTCATCACTCACTTTTCATCTAATGCGTTCACTTTGTTGAGACGGTTTCCTTGATTTAACGTATTTTTCTAGTTTTCATTATTTCTCATATAATAATTTATGAAAATTCCCTTGACGCTGCTTGATAAATAGTTATCCTATATATTCGATGCCTCATAAATTTCATGACTTAACCGTTCCAATATTATTTATGTAAAATGTACCATGTCATTTTGTCATATTAATATTATATAAAATATCATCAACTATAACAAAGTACATACATGTGTAACAACGTGAGAAAATCCGTTTTATGTTATTACCATCCAGTTACATCCTTAGTGAAAATAAAATTGGGCTACATTAGGGCTCTGTTGTGTACATTACACTTATGACAAACGGCGGTACTCTATCATTGAGAATTAGAAAAGACCACCAGCCGTCTTCATGCATTAAGGTGGATATAAAACCTTTACTGTAGGGTGTGCTATGGGGATCACTTTTGGAGGGCTAACTCCGTGTTGAGCGGACAGGGATGAACTTTGGGGTGGCTTATATTTAGTTTTAGCCTTTTAGCTGTCACATAGGCAATATAAAAACAACAAGTAATTTTATTGCATCATAAACACTATATACCAGCGACCACCCAAATTCTATTTTATGACATTTTTTACATCGTAATATTGCGGCAAGGGATTTATTAATGGTCTCAAAGCACTTCGGTGATGAGTCATAATAATTCTTATAGCAAATAAAATCCAAAACAATACGTTTGGTTAGTGTTAATGTACTTGGTTTAGGGGATGAAATAACTGAGTTTTATTTTCTAATATTAATAGCGCAGGTTTCAATTAATGATATTAATGTTATTAGCACTGCGATTTTTGGGAAAGGAAACAAATTCCTATACATTAAGAGGAGCTACACCGATATTAAATTATCGTGATATTACCTAGATACTCGAAAACTGCACCACCAGCTTCTGCACACCGTATAAAGGGTGTCCCAGTTTATATCGTCAGGATTTCACCAGTCGATAGTTTAGCGAAAATTAAAGGTGGTTTGTCTAATAAACTATAGTCGAATGTTGCTTCCTTTTTGATGTACAGGGCATTAAAGAAAATAAATTATTTTAAATAATTTGCTATAAATCAATAACAAAATATCTGATGTGCCCAACACATGACTTTCTTATACGGATAGTGTCACAATAATTACTTTTCCTAAAGAAATTAACTTAAATTTCTTGTAAAAATTTAAGGGTTTCCAGCAATTTTCAAATAGTCTCTGTCGCACTTATTGCAATACGCATAAATCTGTCCTTGTTCCACTCATTATAACCGAATTTTACGATAAAAATGTGTTTTATTTTGGATTTTTGACCTATTACTCACTTAAAAAAATCTCCCGTTATGAAATTACATTTATTTATTCATTATTATTGTTTTCGGTACCATAGAAACCAGTAAAATAAAAAAAAAACTAATGGACCGGTCCTTCTGGGATTCGAACCCGGGAACCTCTGTTTGGCAGCCATATAATGAAACACATGGCCTACCTCGACCATCGGATTCAACTATCAACGAGCGCTATGAGAAATATAAAGTGTTTTAAGAATATCTAGTTTTTTTGAAATTTTTTTGACGGAATTTCAAAAAAAAGTTCAAACAAAATTTGTTCAAAATTCAATTCTAAATCAATGTTAAAGAATAAAAAAATCTCATAAATTGTTTATTTTTCAAGATATTCTTAAAAAACCTAAAAATGTCTTCAGGTAACTGTCACTTGTTTTGGTGCTAGATGAAAAACATTGAATGTGGCACCCACAATTTTGTTCAAACTCTTAAATATGAAATTTGAATCAAATCCGATAACTCGTTTTTGAGTTATGGTGGATACAGACAGACAGACACACAGACAGACATCATGGCGAAAATGGTCAAAATGGATTCAGGGGCCCTCAAAACGTGTAAATCCATCAAAATCTCGAAGTCGAAAAAAATCACGATTACAATACTTCCTTATACTACGTATAAGAAAGTAAAAAAGTTAGTCTTCTGAAATTTTGCATAGATCTTTTTTTTTGTATTCTCTTATTAATAGTGGTTGCAATTATTTTATTTAGAACACAGACGCGTGCGTACGGGTTTCTTCAAAAACATTTTATTGAATAACACGTACACCACTGGTTTTTTTTGCAGCACCAATATGCAGAGAGTATTTTCCATTCAATTTAGAAACTTTTTTGTATCTTGCAATTTCTTGATAACTTAACTTTTTTTTTCTTATTTATTAAAGAGGTTCTTCCCTATTAGATTTCCGAAAAAAGCATCAGTACAAAGTTGTAGAGAAAAATATTTCCTACAACTTTCCTTTTAATATTTTTTTGATATTCTCAATATTTAAAAAGGTATTCAACAAATAAGTTGCAAATTTTAGGGAAATTTTTTTCTAGTTAGCTACTACTTACTACTACTACTTGCTACTCTTTCCCCAAAATTTTCAACTTATTTGTTGAATAACTTTTTAAATATCGACAATATCAAAAAAAGTTTAAAAAATAAGTTGTAGGAAATATTTTTCTTTACAACTTTGTACTGACTCTTTTTTTCGAAAATTTAATAGGAAAAAAGTTATTCAATAAACAAAAAAATCCAACCTTTAATTGAAGGCTGGTGAAGGAAGGGCGGGGTCTACGAATACACAAACTCAGTTTTAAACTTTCAGGGTGACCCTCTAGAAGATTCTACAAAAATTGGCTGTAGGGTAAAAAAAGTCTATTTGAAGCCTTTTTTTCTCCCTTATTTACTGTACTATTAGGTTATTTTGAGTTAAGTTATCAAAAAATTATAAGATACGAAAAAGTTTCTAAATTGAATATAAAATACTCTCTGCATATTGGTGCTGCAAAAACCAGTGGCGTACGTTTTATTCAATAAAATGTTTTTGAAGAAGCCCGTACGCACGCCTCTGTCCTCTAAATAAAATAATTGCAACCACTATTAATAAGAGAATACAAAAAAAAGATCTATGCAAAATTTCAGAAGGCTAACTTATTTTGTTATTGATTTATAGCAAATTATTTAAATTAATTTATTTTCTTTAATAGCATGTACGTCAAAAAGGAAGCAACATTCGACTATAGTTTATTAGACAAACCACCTTTAATTTTCGCTAAACTATCGACTGGTGAAATTCTGACAATATAAACTGGGACATTCCGTATATTCTATAGAACTATTTTGTATTGAATGAAGAGTTAGGGGAGCTAACTACATATATTTTATTCATTTTCTTTTTAGACAAGTCTAAATGTTTTTCTAATTATAAGCATGATGTAGTTTCTCTTTCAAATATCCCCCCCCCCCCCAAAAGACAGTGATTTCAAATTTATATAATTCTAATATGGCGGGATATTGTTTAACAAGCCAGAAATCTGCTTGCTAGCGACACGCGACGCTGTCCGTTCTTATGAGCTTAGCAATAATTTTTCGAACAATCTTTTCAGTTAAAGGTAGTACAGCTTGTCATACGTACGAAGAGATGTGAATCTTTGGATGCAGTCACGCCCCTTTAGTGCGCAGTGGACAGCGGCTAAATTTATCATTTGCATCATATTCTTTCTTGGCAAGTACAGTCTGTGTAGAAATTTATGTCAAGTACAAGGGCGTACTCAGTGGAGGGCTAAAGGGACTAGAGTCAGGCAAGTTTTAGTACAAGATGAGTCATCATTTAGTAAAAATTTGATGAGAAGTAAATGGGATATTTTCGGGCGTTAATATCAAAATGTACCAAATTACATAATTAGAGTTTTGTGATTGGTTTTTTTCTTGTCGTCCAAGATCTTGAAGACAAACTTTCAAATAGGAGGCAGACAGAGGTAGCGTTCTGGAACACCCTGTATAACATGTATGTAATATATATTGCACATATGAAAGTCGGTAATATGAGGTTGAAAACGAGAGCATAAATTACAATTGTTGTTAAAAGTAAGTATACTGAAAAAATAGCACTAAACAATATTTGTTGGTTCAAAAATACAATCTAGAACCGCAAAAGAAAGCGACAATGCATCTCAGACAAGCATTCTGTTGCGGTTCATAATAGAATAACAGGCTTATTTATTGGGGTGCTATAAAGTACGTCTGGGCATGTATTATATAGTGCATGCCGTGAGTTTTACAAAGGTCGTATATCCTCGAAACAACCAGCCCGTGACTCCATAATTCAAGTTATATGGTCTTTTCAATTTTTCTGCGGTAAATATATTTTATTATCAAACAATGAACGGAGATGGAAAATATTATAAAAAATATACTGCCGAAATATATTGTTATAGTTTTCATTAAAAAGTAATATGAAAAATGCTATACTTAAATAAGGTTAACAAAATTTATTTGTACCATAGTTTAATTCATCATTTTTATATTTCATTAAACTAACCGTAAAAAAGATATGCAAACAGATTTGATGAGGCGTCACTGCCGAAACGAAAATCCATCATAAGCTGAATAATTTGTGATGACAGTTCAGGCTGAGCAAAGATGATGTATTTGCACCCCCACCCCAATCAATCTTCATTGCGAGTGACGACCATAATCCAGCGGATGGGACACAATCCAATATAATGACCTCCGTAGGCCAGTTACGTAAGCCCCATTGTGATTCGGTATCCGAGAGCTTCATATTGTTACAGCTGTCGGTTGACACATGTACAAAGACTTTTGAAACCACCCTGTCATGTCAATTTTGCTCTATTTAATAATGGAAACGTCCCTAACCGTCAATTAAATGTTTTACAATGACTTTTATTGCTTTATGCAATTTACTCTTGACTTGTAGCATCGTTCAACATTTAAATTTATGGAATTGGATATAATAGAGGATGTCATATATTGGCAGTAAACGCCAAAAACCCCCCAAATACCACATTATTCGGTATTATAACACTATAAACATTGGCGTTCAGATTTATCTCTGCGACATTGCTCTATCTATCCAGTTAATGATAATAGACATCATTACTAGATAAGTGATATTTCTAATGTCAAATTTTCGCAAGCAGTGACATGGTTCGCTTATTTTATAGGTACCTAAAAATGTAAATGACATTTTTTTTGTTGATGGTTCTTAATCTGGAAGAGATATTTGCTCTAAAACTAATAACTCCTAGTAGCGTTTTTTATTATCATTACATCGATATCAATTTTCTATTAATGCGCCGCCTTATCCCGCCCATAATTCAATGCGCTTCCGAAAATCTAAGAAAGCGCGCTTTTTTGAAATCGGTGGATGCTTCCACTGCACTAACGTAACCGCACCTTAACAGCCCAAATTAATAACTTGCTTTTTTGCTCATCTTATTTTTAACGTAAAGTGCATAATTACAATATTTAAAAATATTCTTATCGTTTAAAGTCTCGCTATAACCTCCACAATAACAAAGGTTAAAACAACCATTATTATGTTTAATGATGCAGTTAAAATTACGACGATAATGACTGAGCTAATTATGTATTTTTTAACGAAAAAGTTAGTTATGTGCTCAAAGCATTAGTTTCAAACACCTCGCACACCTTTATATTTAATTAGTTTGGAGATAATAGTCAGCCAAACGTTATATTCGTAAAATAGGACATCAGATTCACATATAAGGAAAATTTGATGATTGAAAAGACGCATAAAAATGAGCCTAATTAAACTAATTTCTCAAATAACTAATTCTTGTTAGGTGATTAAGAATAACTAAAATAAAATATTGATACTAAACTTTTATTATTTTGTGACCTTATCATTTGATTTTTATTGCTTAGCAGCAACGTAGATGTTTTTATATTTCACATCAGTTTCAAATTTAGGTTGTTTAACATATACAATTAATTAACATATTTCGGAAATATAAAAATTAAACTGTAAAAGTTAATTAACACTAAATTATTAATAACAGCTATGTCTGATGTATTGTAACAAACATCGCAGTAATTTAGGAAATTAAAACTGTATAATAAGAGAATTATTTTGTTTTATTACAATGTTCCCACCTTAATAAGAAAAGTATTAGTAGTGCATACCTGCGTACTATCTCAAATTTAAAATGCTGCTGTTACCAAACTAAGATATATTAACTAACATTTTTTATTGGTAACTGTCGCTTTAGAGATTGCCTTTTATTAACCTAACACCGTATTTATGTTTTCAGAAAATGTGAACTTCTCAAAAATTTTGAAATTTAATCTAAAATAATGAACTTCACTTCACCTGCGCATTACGTTTAAACAGGATGGACCATATTTTAATTTAGAGAATCACCACAACATTCCAAAATATTTATCATGTATTTAAAGCTATTGTTAGAAATACTTAGTTTTCGAGATAAAGACCGTTGATATTTTGATTTATGTTCAGTTTTCCCACATTTTTCTTGAAATATTTGAGATACCTTTACGAAATTTCGAAGGTAAATTAGTATACTTTCGACTAGTTCTCCCTAGTCCAACCAGAGTAGAGGCGTAACGATGGGGTGTTTCGAGAATATTCTTCAAGAGAAAAATGTAACGCCAATGATGTTTTTTCGATATCTGCTATCACGCAAAATCTCCGACTCAAACTCATTTCAAAATAATTTATTTCTACTGGTAATTAGTTGTTAATAGAGAACCATTTAAGAAACTATATACTACATAATTGGCCATCATGAAAGGATTCTATAATTAAAAATGACATTTGTAGTAGCGACAGTAATTCATTGATAAGCTGCCAAAATTAAGTCTCATAATAAATTGGAAATAATAAATTGAATCAAAGATGAAATAAAAATGTTAATAAACGAAATTTCAAAATAGAAGTCGGACCAACGCAACGTCGTAACCACTTTACCTTTAGTGTTACTAACTTCTGATTTAAAATTTCAAGGAAAAGAAACAAAGCAAATTTATCTATTTCGATAGAAAGCAATGCTTGTTTACTGTCATCAACTTTTGCAAGTAATTAATTCATTCAGCATTTTAATTTTGGCAGTGTTGTAGTATTTTTAATCAAATAAAGGGTTTGGTGCTATGTAGAGCGTGAAATTGAGGGAGAGATCCGAGCATCCAAAATTCAGTACGGTAAGTGTGAACATTTTTTCGGCTATTCGCTCTACCTCTACCCATGCCCATTGCCCATAAAATCTTTATTAGGTATTCATTTATCAAATTGAGCACAGTCAGTGGTACAAGTACAAGAAACACAATAGTTGATAATTTGTGAACTGACATAGTTACCTAAATTATACAATTTTGTCTGTTTGCTATAAATGTTTTCGGAAAGTATTTTGCGTAAATTAAAAACTAACGCCACAAGTACTCAATTTATTAGACATTTAATACCTGTACTGTAATGAGATTCATTACGATACATACTTTTAATGACGATACAAGTTTATTACCAATAGAAATGCAACATTACAGCAATATTCCGTCAATATCAAATATTCACCTACGGATCGTGTCGTAATTCTCTTACTCGTGTCTTAATAACTGTCGTTAAATGCTCATTTTCACACCATGTAGCTGATTTTTTGATAGGTATCGTCCGATGCTTATAAGATTTACAAATCGATGACGTTTTTTTTATCGAGATTGCAAAAATGCTCCAATATTTTTTAGTTTCTTTTATTTTATTTTAGACCCATAATCTACTTTCTAGTCTCGCAAATACGAACGAAAAGTGGACTTTTTGGCCCGATTAATAAAAAATTGCTAAGCAACGATTTCGGCTGCGAACTATATTTGTCATTGTGTCATTGTGTTAAGACAAAACAAACTGTCAATCTTGATGTATTTAGGACGTAAATAATCAACTACCTAGAGAACACTAAAATTCATATCGGCACAACTGTCACAAACTTGCCGGAAATATTAAATATTTTTTTTGTGTTTTAGAAACTAAAATAGAATGAAACGTTGTATGTACCACGGACATAATTGTCGATAATGGCCCTCGGGAAATTAAAAGTCCTCCTTCGTCGGGCTTTAAACACTCCCTCATGCCATAATCTCTTGATTATGCCCTCAACCCTCAATACACAAATAACTATTACGTGTGCTGAGTTTTTTCAGATTAAAATGAAAATCCATGTGTGAGTTCATTTCTAAGTTACCTTGTATCTATTTATGCGTCACAATTTTATTATTTTAATAGACTCATTAAATGATTTTTTCCTAATAGTGGCGTAGATTAATTAGATATTAAATAAGCTCCATTTACAACATATTCACAGCAATAAATAATTTCGAAACCTTTGACTTTAAAATGATAATGTATTCATAATGAAAATAAGGCTTTTATTGGGTCTGTATAAGGCAATAAATCTCAAAGTTATATTAATATTAAGTTGTCTGCAATTTATTTTATCTGTTTTAAAATCGAAATTATGAGACATAAACCAGTAGCTACATTAAGTCGACTCATATAGATACGAGTTATATTTATGAAATCCCCAAATGTGATCGCGGCATAAGCGAGCAGTTAATATTCTTACGTCTTGCTGTGTTTTTTCCCACAAGTGCGGACGTGCGTCTCTGTTAAAATATTCAAAGAGCATGGCAGTCATCTTTGTTGGTGATGGTGGTGGTAAAGTATCGTTGGACAGCGAAGTTAAGCGCTTCTACCGGTAGCTGGGTAGGGACAATAAGGACGATCGTATATTCAGATTAAGGCCAAGCTGGGTTTACATAGGCGTCCTAGCCTCAATGCCTGAATGTAATAAGAATTGTCAAATATTTTACTCGTAAACATTTAAAGGCGGTGTGAGAATGTGAAGTGTTGTATATGTCCAACATAAATTGTGACTAAGAGCTTTTATTACCACAATAAAATAGTAATGGGGCTGGTAAAAGCAGTCGGCTAGTTGAGGTCAATGCATGATTACGATTTTTTATGTATATAACTTTTTTTCGTATAGTACAAAATACTCAACTATTGAAATGTTATCAAATCCGGGGATCGTTTTGTGTATAATACGTACATATTTATACGGGTGTAGTAATAAAATTAAATCTCAGATTATAGGCTTCCAGTTTTATTTTTAGGAATTTTTATGTTTTTATTTAAAAAAGGACAACATTTTTGAGAAGGCATACATTCTTTCAAAATGTGTTTTATATAAATTTCAGATGTTGAGCAATAAATAAGTCCGTCTGCAGTTGTAGCAGTTAACATTTCCCATAAAAAATAAGCTAGTAAATTTGTTTTCCAGATATTTTTACAAATTTTATGATCGAAACTTGACAAGTACTTTTATTGCTCAAGTTATTTAATAATAAGAATAATTTATTATAATAACACAGTAAAGCTTCTATTCTAATTTTTATTATATTCATAAAGTAACTACCCACGTCATTCATTAAAAATGATTTATTAAAAGATAATTAAATTACATTTAAAAAATATTCTACGAGATCATAAATAATCGTTCATCATATTATTTATTGTGAATAAATAATTTATTAATTTAGTCTTCTAGGAATTGAAAATAGTAACCTCAAGGATAGCATAATTTATTTATCTTTTATGTATATAGGATTTTATTCAAACTTGGGTGGCAAATTTGCAATAAATAACAGACTTTCGTATAGAATGAAATTAAGACTAACTGCATTATTTAAAGAGATTATAATACATCCAAGAGATGAGTGGTTCTGGTGAAAGTTACATCTTGTTTGCTATGATTAGATGGTAAATACGCTTAGATGCATTCCTGCTACTCATATTTAATTAACTGTCAAACTATTTCAAATAACTCTGAGACTGAACACATAAACACATAAAGACAAAAACATGCAAGTATAGCAAACATTCAGATAATATCTTGTTGATTATATTGATGAATACAAATCGAGATCTAAACGCAATAAGAAGAATATGTTGTTAAATTAAAAGTTTTTCTTGGCACAAGTCTAGGGTAGGCCAAAGTGTAGGTAGTTGAAATCTGACACGAAAATTTGTGTTCAAGGATTAAATTCTGTTGTCAAATAATTCTTGTTAAGTTTCTTACTGAGAACATCACTTCTGTGTTGTAAAGCAATACTTTTTCTGTGAAAATTATTATAGTTTACAGTAATTATAAGTAGAATGTGCAAGCAACGGGCCTTTTGTATTCGAATAATAGAGAAGTGGCGGTCATTTAGGGACGGTATAATGATCCTTTGTGCAGGGTCACGCTGTATTGTAAAAGTGCTGTCTAATCCAGCTGGAGAATAATTACCAGTTCTCCTGTAATCATTTCCAAAGATGAGCTCTGTGTCACGTTTTACCTTGAGGCCATTGATTTCCAATCAAACAGAAGCTTTCTAGGGGAAAATCATTTAAGATGATCGTTTCGTTGAAAAGGAAGAAAAAAATGTGCCAATTCATTCTTTAAATTAACTATACTTGTTTGTTGTCTTTCGGTTTTGTTTGTGTGAAATTTATAGAATTTAAAAATGGGATGTTTGTTATTTCTGGGAGCTGAGTGATTCGTCAGTTTTTCGAAACAAAATATTGTTTCTGCAAGATTTCAGGGATAAATATTAGTCCTATAGGTATTCCAAGTATATCCAGGTTAATGTCATTTTTTTGACAAACATAACTAACAAAAAAATAGCTTTATGTGCCCCTAGGGAGGAAATAGTATCAGTTTTTCAGAAGTCGGAGGTTAATCATCATCACGGAAGGAACTGATACTATTATTTTAGAGTTAAATATCTACATGAGTCCGTTTTATATAGAAAAGGACAACATCCTCTTCCTCTTAGTTTAGTTAGCACAAACAGAAAAATTAAGCTCGGAGCGCTGAGGTTCAGTTACCTACAAAGTTGATTTTTTACAACATCATCTTAGATTTTCCATATTTATTTTACATAGAAAAAGGTGAAATAAGAAAAACCCTTACTACTTTTAAGATAGTCCTTTTTTAAGTTTGTTAGTTAATAGTGGTTTATATGTATAGTTTTTGTCAACATGATATTGCTAAATAAACTACGAGGAGCATGTTGTCTTTTTCTAGTCTCTTTTTCTACCATAAAATGGACTCCTCTAAGTTCTTATTCTGTCGATTCAGCCATTCAGAGAAGAAAATGATCTCACTAGGAAATTTCTTACACAAAAATTATGCAAATTTAAAAAATTCCTTGCAATTGATATTAAAACTTTAGTAATATCTAGTTAAATTTACTTTACAAATTTTTCCGTCCGAATATAGGTATCTCCATTAACAATCGGGAAATTGGCCTTATTTGTATTTAGATATTTTAATAAACATCTGGAAAAGTTGTCCAAATACTTAGGGTGGGTCGTTTTTAAATAACCACCCGATATAATGAATTATAATTTATAAGCAACAAAATTAGTTAGTAAGTATAAATACGGAACGTATTGTGGATTTATTATATGTAGGTAAACACCAAATTTCATCTCTTAATATTTTACAACTATACTGCATGTAATACCCGGACACCCCGTAGAAATTCCAAGTTTAATGCATGCAGAGTGACATCCTGTATATTGAATTTTCTTAATATAAATCGACATGTTTGAAAACACAAATAATTAATTGCTGTAGTGTAGTAGATAAGAACTATGTCGATAAAAAATCTAATTAAAATCTGCTAAAAAAATTTTAATTAGGTAATAACACAGTTTAAAGTTGAATTTTATCCCAAATTAGGTAAGTAAGATAAACTAATAAACAAATAATTTTGTTAAATTGCGAAGCTTTAAATTTTAAAAAATATGTACGTACTTGAATAAATATATACACGATAGTAATTAAATAGAGTAGCAAATGTTTTGTGATGATTTGATAAACTGGTAAAAAATAAATTACCTATAGGCGCACAAAAAAATTGTTATTTTATGAATTTGTATGTTTAATTTGAATGACTTTTTCATTAATCATTGAGTAATTAGAAATCTTTAAGCGAAATACAGCCATATGCATAGTCATGTTTAATAGTCACAAAGTAGCTTCTTTCTTGCTACTAGGAAAATTGCCATGCATAATCGGTATTTAGTAACTACTTTCCCTAGTACTTACTAGCCAGAATGGTTCCTAACCTATACAAATTTGAAAGCAGATAATCTATTTGGAGCTTCTAATTTAGTACTAAGTAGACGCATTAGTGAAAATATACCTATAATAGTATCTATATTAAAAAACTAGTTTTGTAAAACTTATATTAAGATACGAGTCCAAGTTTGCAGCACGACTGCCGTAGGCATCAGGAGTGCCTGTTAAGGCGGCATCCCACGACGTGTGCCTTGGCGAACCTGGCTTGTGGCTTGGGCTTGTCGAAGCTCGCTTAAGGCTTGGCTCGTAACAAGACTTGGCAAGTGAATGTGTATTCCCACGACGTGTAGTTCGTTGAAAGTATACTAGCTGAGCCCAAAGATGCTCGCCTTCCTTTGGCTTGCGTTAAATTTACCGACAAGAAGCGGGAAAGCACAAGCCTTGCCAAGCCAAGTCACAAATGACGAGCATGCCCATTCCCACAACGCGAGACTCGGCGAGTCAGGCTTGCGGCTCGCCGAGCCACGCGTCGTGGGATGCCGGCTTAAAGGACGAGTGCTCTTAAGTTTTACAAAACGAGTTTTTTATACTATTTTTTCTAATTTGCAAATTAAATACTTTTTTTTTACAAATAAAATCAATTTTGGTAATTTAGGGAATTTTGTGACAGTTGGTGACACTTTTATTTCAAAGTTGATATTTACAGCAAACTTTTAAATCTGAATCAAGTAGATACATAATTGTCATTTTTCGCGAAATGATTTCAGAAATTCCCTGCACTCCGCCTGAAATAGGTACGGCAAATTGCACAAAATTCCACGATAAAATCTCATGATAAATACGAAAAACAATAAAAAACAGTAACATCAAACTCACACTGATATTTGACATTTCGTTCAATATGTGTTACCAACCGAAAAAAAGTTTCTAGATTTGGGGGGAGGTTTCGTAATGGATATTAACACACTCAAAACGAGTGCTGTAATAGCTTTGTTACGTCATCAAATTAGAAAAAGTATATTTTCATTTCTCTAAGTGTATTTAAATATATCATTATTTTCTCTAAAACATACTTATTACAGATGTAATCGATATAACTTAGTAGGACAGTAGGTATTCTTGTTTTCTAAAGCTAATCGACTCTGCTCTGTTCAATATACCTAATCAAAAATGTCATAGGCCCCATTAACTTTCAAATTTACAGTTTCAGTACACTAGACTACTACTTAATTTCTTACTTCAGAGCCCAAATATTCAATTTCACATGAACTTGTCGTAAAATTAGTTACAGGAAAAAATTATGAAACTGGCCCCGTTTCATCGTGTGTGGCTCTAAGGGTGAAGTTTCAAACCAAGCTCATAAATTTTTTGCCTCAATATATTTTTTCACTGTCTATATAAAGTCATAAATTTAATGAAAGGCGGCACTGAAAAATATCAAACAGTTTTATTGCGCAGGAACATAAGCCACAGCTTATCCTATTCACAAATGAGTAAAACACTATTATATCTTTCTGTTATTTGTTAGATTTATTGAGAGATTGTTATGACATCCACAAGGGAATCGGTACCTTTGAAGAAGAGTCTGACAAAGGACAACCGAATTATTTTATATCAGGGGGCTGTGTGCTGCTGCTTTTCATGACTCTAGTAATAAAGTTGAACAGTGCGATTTATAGTGAAGTCACTTTTTTAGGTAATGACCACTTCTAGTGTCAAAACTAAATTTATTGTAAACGTGGCTTTGAAAGTGGCGTACAATCGTACATTTCCGTTAATGGTTTGATGCTGGATGTGCTTTTTTATTCGTGAACTAAATGTGACTAGAGGGCGGACATTAGCCTGTCATGACGTCAAATTCAGCATACGGACTAGGTACAATTAAAGGACCTACATACTAAGTAATTTACAAATGTGTTAAAATACACTAGATAATTATGAATTATACCAATAAATTGTTTATATAATTTGTTCCTATTTCTAGGCTACTTTCGAAAACTCTTAAAATTCTCCATTTATTAATTGGCTGATAATAATAAGCACTACTTTTTGTGGCTACATAAAAACACAGGCTATAAAATTAAAGTAGTTATAAATTTAGCGAATAATTCTAGATTGAAATTTAATTAGCAACCATTCGAAATACATTTAGTAAGATGATATGTTTACGAAATCAAGTTTTAGCTACAGTAATAAATAAAAATTAATATCGCTTATTTTATGAATCGAGACAGTTTTAACGGCTTCATTTCTGTGTAATTACTTACTTTCTCTGACAGCAGCCATGAGTGATAATATTAATTTATTATAACTGACATTTAAAGCGACCCCGTTATCGCTGACAAGTAATAACTTATGTTATTTCCGTTGTTTTGCTCAATAAAAATACAGAAAAATCGCATTTGTCTAATTAGTTTCAATGATTTATTACATTAATATGACATGTTTTTTAAAAAACTGTCTCATGTAAATTGATACAAATTATTGGGTATTTTGTTGCTATTCGTCATAAAATGTAGAAAGTTACGTTATTTACAAATTTTAGAATTGCAAAAATAGGAATTGATAATTCGGTCAGTATTATTACATATAAATAAATACGCGGGATAATAAATAAACGATTCTGTTGCCTAATTTTATTTTAAATTTGAATTAAAGTTTTCGCAATTACAATCACTTAAGTATTCTTATTAACTATAACGGTATTGATTTGTTATTATTGTGGAACTATCATAAATAGAGAATATTTCAAACTGCCCTTAATTTCAGTTAAATTAGTTTCCCAAGCCCAGAGCTTTGATCTTTTGTTATACAGTGTGTTTCGGTTTTTGTAAGGTCTTTATTTGTAAAGAATGTTTTTACAGTACGTACAGGGTGTCTCATTTTCGACACTTTTAGGGGGTATTGGCGTTATTATCAGAGATAATGCGGTTTTCACCTTCCTGTCCTACTTTTTTACGAAACGAAAGATTCCACTTCTTTTGAAGTGTTTAACTTTAGAATAATAACGCATTGTGAAAATTTTGCATTTGTTCCTAAGAAATAAAGAAAATTATTAAAAATATCGAATTTTGAGCTTGTTTTTCAAAATAAATATTAGGTATCATATATTTCTGGAAAGCCCAAATTTTGCTTAATCAATATAAAAGATAATATATAGGGTGTCCCATTAAAAAAAACATAAGTTTGGGCAATATCTCAAAAACTAAACCTTTTACCCAAAAACTGCCTACGCCACTGAATTCTACGTAAAAAACTCTATCAAGATCAGTTTTCACATTTTTGATAAGTAGACGCATAACGGAAATACGAGGTGTGTCTAAAAAACAAAGATTTTCAGAATCACTCTGTAGATTAAAAACTAAGAGAGCCATGACAAATTTGACACCGGAATCTTTGGTTTCGTAAAAAAGTAGGAAAGGAATGTAAAAATCGCAACACTCTATCTTTGATAATAACGCCAATACCCCCTAAAAGTGTCGAAAATGGGACACCCTGTACTTTTTATAGTAGCAAGAATTTCATATTGTTTCGTATTTTGACAGATATTGCGGATTTTTAAGTACTAGATATTGTTAAACTTTTTCCCTGAAAATATAGTCTTTCCAGGATATTAGATCATTAGCAAAAGGAGACCAAAGCCCAATTTGGGCTGTAGCTCTAATGGAACGGCTGATTTATTTGAATATGTAGAACTTTTGTGAACCGTAAATACAGAAAATTAAAATTTGAACTTTTGACTTAGGTACCTATTTCAAAGTTTTAAGTTTATGTTTAATTCATTTACAATACTAAACATTTTATAATAACATTTTGAAATGTTTCTACAAAAATACTTTGCTTTAGCGTCACTTTTTTTTCTTCATTTTTGAGTCCCTGATGTAAGACTTTTTAATGAACTTTTAATTATAGAAGAAAGAGTCTCAACACAACTTTTTTAATAAAATCTAGGAGCAATATTTTTTCAAGAGATAAAAGAATTTTTTTATTTTATAGTGTCGATTTTGGGACATGCTACTCGTATGTATATGGGGAAATTTTGGTAAAAATATCTACAAACGGAACCGATAAAGAGGCCTGTAAGGGGTTAGATGGACCATCTTGTATTTTAAGCCAAAAACAATTTAACGCAATGGTTAATTTTGCTGGTACTTAATCGACGGTATGCCCAGGAATTGAGTTACAAAGAGGATATCTTTTATTTTTTATTTCGCAGAAAATGTCACTCCTGAAAAAAACATTGCTAGTTTTGGACACCCTTAAATTCATTAAACTTAAAATTTTTAAAACTTTATGGTATACAAGGGGTTCAAAAATGTGGAACATAAAACTAATAAGAGAAAAGTAACTGAATTTGTGTTAAACACAATTTCTCTCAACTTAATAGCGCAAAAGACAAAGCCCTGGTACATTTTCCTTGTACAACATTCATTATCGATACAATGAAAATCAATTTACTTGTAATACCTACAAATTAATACCCATTATACAGATTAGTTTTATTATTTTTATAGTTTTCAGTAATGATTCGTATTATCCCGTATTTACGTATTAGAATAGGGAGCATAAAAAGCCCTTACACACGACGTTAATACAAAGGCTGTCCTAGACACAATGACGGCGCCAAGGAAACATTAAACTGCCAAAATATTGACTGGCCAATAATAATGTATATTGGGATAATAAATGATGCTGATGTCTGTTAAAAAAAATAACAGAATAGCAGAACGGTGGATTATTACAGTTACGTAAACATACACTTTTGAACAATTTACTATTCTATTCGAAAATTGCACCCAATCTCTTTGTGCCGTTCCGACAAACTATTCACTTGGATGCGGGTGGTTGATTTATAATGTTTCCAACGTGACGATAGCTTTCACGAGAGTTCAATTTGTAAAACTAGTTTTTTTAAATGAAAGTTTTTTACATCTGTTAAAAAATTGACATTTTGATTTGTTTGACATAAAGTGTCACTTTTTGAAACCGTGAGAATAAGTAAAAATAGTGAAATAAAGTTACTTTGTTGCACTATTTAGAAAATTAGTATTTTTTCCCTAACTATGTACAACTCATAAAAAAATTGTTTGCAACACACCTATAATAGTTATTTATTGTATAAGTATCTTAGGTAGTACATTATCCACGCAAGAATGTTTAAACACGAGAACGAAGTTCGAGCGTTTTTTAATGTTTTTAAAGTAGATAATATACAACTAAGACAGATATGCAATACAACGTTTTATGCACAACCAGACCAAAGAGTTTTTAAATAAATATTTTGTAAAAATTTTATTTGACATTTTGAAGTGACTTTTGTCATTTTATGTAGAATTAATTTTTATTAAAGAGTAGGTAGTCATGGGTATTAATTATAAGACCCATAAGACGTCTCCTAATAGTAGAATTATGACCTTATAATCCTACTGGTTGTGGATAAAGTGTCTTTTTTTCACTTATGGGATTGCCGATTGCACTTTAGAATAAATGACTATCTTGGATTCGATTTTCAAGCAATTTTTTATTTAAAAGAAATATAAAACCCATGTATTTTTTTCTATCACCCTGTAAATTTAGATTAACGAATTTATTATTATAGGTAGAGGATCAATTTACCTGAAAGATATTTTTTTTAAGCTTCGTGGGAGGTTTAAGGACCAAATTTAGAAGTAGGCGGCTTATTGCTTGTCATGTTTTATAACTATTATCAGTGCTAAAATATAAAACGATATATAAAATAAAACGAGACTAAACATCAATATTTACCTTTAGTAATGTAATATGTTAACGTACCTTCACAGTGGAGGATGAAAACCTTTTCTTTATTCATAACAATTATTGTAGAAAGATTTACATCCCCTGGGTTTATAAAAACTTAATAAAAATTGCAACTAATTCAGGTAAATGCATTAAAATTAATACACTTTAAAAGTTTATTAGTTTTATAGCTAATGGCGATTAATTAATATGTACATCGATTCGGTATGAGCTTTAGTTAAACTTTTGTGTTCTCACAATTCAATTTGAGAAAGGTACGTTTCGAAAAACTTCAGTGTTAAAAGAGCTTGTCAAATACATGTTCAATTTATGCTGGTTAATAATGTACATAAATTCATGAAAATTTGAGGAGGAACTAAGTCGATTCAGAGCTTGTTTGAAAGGTTGTACTGGAGAATGGAACGAATTTCTGCAATGTTTTATGGGAAAGACATTAAAAAAACTGAAACACTGAAAACATGTTTGCATAGACATATTTTGCATATCAAAAATGATGTGTACAGTTTCACGACGATTCAGAGAAAAAATAAAAGAGTGAAAAAGACGTAGAAAATATATTTATTGGTATCATTAATTTGATTTACTATATGTTGTACGGGGTGATACCATAAGGACGGAAAAATTCTACGGTACATTGTATAGAAAGTGGATCTGAAAAAAAAAACAAAAAATTCTTGGTCAGATAATTTTTTATTGCTCTTATATTATATTTAAAATTTGAATCTGTAAAGCTACACAAACTAAAATCTTGGTATACTGAGAAGCAAATGATTCTAAATAAACACATATACCTACTGCCCTACTGGGTTGGAAGCAAAACATTTACCTAGTGCCTTCTATAAGTAAGAGCAGGACACTATATTACAGGGTACTGGTACAAGGGAAAAAACCTGAATGAAACCTCAGTATACAAAAGCCAGTACCTAGGTTATTTTTTTGTTTCTGACCCACTATTTATTTTAACTAGGTAAGAAATGTGCTAAGAAGTTTATTTTTAGGTCGGAGGGACAACTAAAAAAAAAGTAACATGGGCGTTAAGTTTTAACGCAAATGGTACTGTAATGAATATTAACAAATTGTTTTTACTGTAGCAATTTTCCAACGTGGACGAATAGTTCCTGTCAATGATGCTTAATTAATGCTTTGAAGCTTTGCTCTATAAAATGTTGATTAGATTTGATTTTTTGATCTGTTTTAGAGTTAGATCCTGGCTAAAACAAACTGTCCTGCCATTTGCTAGTAAGTCTTCTGCCACTCTTTTGTGTAGGGTTACATGTATTGAGTTTGAATTGAAATTTAACAGATTTTATAGATTACATATCAATATGCTACTTATTGTTAATAGGTATGTAATTTTAATTGATCTTCCCATAGTACCCATAGAAGGTAAGTTATGATATTGGTATTTGAAAAGTGAATAAAAATGTCAGATAAGAAAACTACCTGTTTTCATTTTGTAACGAGAAGAACATAGAAGTCGATTTTCTCTTTAACTTGAAGTACCTACTATTTTGGTAAGTAAATCTAAGAATGAGGTTCCATGAACGATTAAAAAAAGATAATAGTTTTATTCGAATACCGTACAAATTGGGGAAGTTTGGAACTGAAACAGTTTTTCCTTTTTTTATATAGTCTATACAGGGTGATCAGTAATTGGCGCACTCCGAATACAGGGCGTTATAGAACACATTAAAACTAAGGATAATCTGCAAAGAAAAATTAAATCTTATGGTTAGTTTCCGAGTTATAGAGTTTTCTTCATTCAAGTTACAAGCTAATTATTTTCATAACCAAGACAAAAATGAGTGAATAATTCATGCTACTATAATCTCTGGATAAAATGCAATATGATTTGTTCAATTTTTTTCACAAAACCTCTATTACAAAGAAATTGAAAATGTTAAAATTTAATAAAATACCTAAATTTGAGAGAATTTTGAAGTTTGGCAACCTCTCAAGCTCCCATTGGGATAAACTAAAATACCTTCTATTGCCATGAAAATATTAATAATGAATTTCAATTGATGTTACTGTTTTTTATTAAAATTGACAGTACTAAATTAGTTTGACAAGTTCTCGCATCATAAAATATTGAACGTTTCTCTTTTTTTTCTCGTCGAACCTATTCACATGTTCAATGCAGTGTTGCCACTTTTATTTTCACAAAAGTGGTCATACCTTTGTAAAGAAAGGATTTACAGGACTGCGGTAAAAAAATTCGTCATTCTTAAAACGTAAAGTTTATCACAGTACGCTCCGAGTGCGGCAATTACTGATCACCCTGTATACAGGGTGTTTCTACTCAAAGTGGACAACGTAATAGAGGTTGTAGATCTCATCGAGACTAACACTTTTTTCAAATAAATATTTTTCATTTGAGCTTTTGTTTTCGAGTTATCGACCTTCTTTTGTTTTTACATAAACCTCTTTATCTTCGTTATTTGTGACCGGATTTTAAAAAGTTAAAGTTTTTTGAAATTGTCAGTTTGATATCTACAATTTTTGTGTCAAACATTTTTAAAAAAAATATCAACAAACAAAATGGCGACCAATTTTCTTTTTTAAACTTGGATAGTTCTAAGTCTGCTCCAAAAAATTTTGAAAAAGTTTCATCATTAAATTGCTTATTAAATTACATACAAATATTATCTTAATCATTTTCCTAAAATTCTACTCATAAAGATGTTATTTCAGAAAACTTACAGACATGCTCTTAAAAAGACAAACAAGCCTTAATGATTTTGTATCAAGTAGGTAACTGTCAATGAAATGAACATTTTAAATTTGAAACATGTTCAATTGTTTTTATTTGTTGTTATTGAATTAGAGTGTTCGAATAGTGTATTACTTTCTGTATGTATTATGTAATAAGATGGTGCGTCTTGAAAACTATGAGCTGGTTGACATGTTATTAATTTACGGGGAGACACGGCAAAACTGCAGAGCAGCGAAAAGACTTTATCGGGAACGCTACCCTGATAGAAGAGTTCCAGATCGTCGTTATTTTGAAACAATTAGGCAGAGATTGGTTGACACTGGGTCATTAACTACGATTCGACACGGTAATCCTCTGAGACCTGTGAGGAACCCCAATTTTGAAGAGGACGTTCTCGCTCATTTTGCTGCAGACCCAACAACAAGTACACGCAGAGTCGCTAGGACCCTTGAAGTAAGCCATGCAAGTGTCTGGAGGGTCATGCATGAGGAACGTATGCATCCTTACCATCTTCAGAAGGTGCAGCATCTGAAGGATACTGATTTCCAGCCACGAGTTGACTTCTGTAGGTGGATAATTAACCGCAGGAATTTAAGAAGAAGCTTTTTGGACCACATCCTCTACACGGACGAGGCATCGTTTCATCGTGATGGAATTTTAAACACAAGAAACAGCCACATTTGGGACGCTGAAAATCCACACGGTGTATTCATACGAGGCTTCAACTTTAACATACTTTAACTTTTTAAAATCCGGCCATAAATAACGAAGATAAAGAGGTTTACGTAAAAACAAAAGAAGGTCGATCACTCGAAAACAAAAGCTCAAATGAAAAATATTTATTTGAAAAAAGTGTTAGTCTCGATGAGATCTACAACCTCTATTACGTTGTCCACTTTGAGTAGAAACACCCTGTATATAAACAAATACATATACATTTCTACGACAGATGAAAGCTAATGTGATTAAAAAATATCATATCAATATCGGTCCAATTCGATTTCATTAAAATTTTTAAAGTTGTATTATTTTCATTTTTCATTTTCAACACCGTATATCTCGATAAGGAAGAACAGTTGCATTAGGATATGTTTGGTCCAATTGACTCCAAAAACCTGTGGTAGTTTTGTGCTCACAAAATTCTATTATTATAATTCTTTTAAGGTTTTTAACTTCTTAACGCATGGAACCCACGTTCACATAACACTTTGTCTTAGGACCGGTTTTTCCATTCTTGGTTAAATATTTAACTGACAGTTATTTATAAGTTAAGTCGAATGTGCGTTTTTCCATATGTAGTTAACCACAACTTTTTAGTTAACTTTAATTGGTAGATGAGGTGTAGGTTAAACCAAAAGTCCGAGTCAAGTTATTGTCAGCGCAGGCGCATTGAATATTGCGAATTGAACATAACCTAGTTATAATTTTCTACTAAGTAAAATGTTATATTGAGTATGTTTTTATATAGGTATATAAATTTTTTTTTAAGTAGCTGCTTTCTTTTATCTGCATATATGTGTATAGGACATGGTATCAGCCACTGGCTGTCTTATGTTCTTTATAGAATATTTCCTTATTTTTGTGTCAATTCTATTTTTATTTTATTTATAAATGTTAATTTGTTACTTTATAACAATGTGAAGAATAATTGTAATATTGATTTAGTTTGGAAATAATTTTATTTATTTATTTACTTCTGCAGTGTCAAGTATTATTTCTTTTTTCAAAAATGTTTGATTATGATGTAAACGCATATAGTGATGATGAAGAAGTGTTCATCAGAAAACAAAACCAACTAAAAAGTTGTGTAGATGCGCACATGATTCGCAGATTAAACGTAGACTTTCGTAGTATTTTGTTTAACTTACAGTTAGGCAACCAAACATGAAAAATTATTGGAAAAACGTAAATGTAGTTAACTCAAAGTCAAGTGTTGGTTAAAGTTAACTTACAGTTGCTTAACCAAAAAGTTAACTAATAATGGAAAAACCGGCCCTTAGAATCACATCAGCTTTCATCTACCAAGTTTGTTATATAGCTAATAAATCACCCTGTATAATTTCTTAAACACAAATCAAACACAAGGTGACGTATTTATAATTGAATATAATAAGTTGTAGTGAATTTATGTGTTTGAAACAATTTTCATGCAGAACTGATCACAAAACAATAAACTGAGACGTAGAATAAAATTGAACTGAATGTAATTTGATTTCACAATAGAAATTCAACTATAAAATATGAATAATGTAATGTTACGAGAAGGTTAATAATTTGAAACCTTCATAGCACATAATACTACATCATACACAATTATTTTGTTATTCTTTGCATGATAAATGTCGATGTATGTTCCGCCTTTTATATGCCCCATAATAACGTACGACTCCACCACTGCCAATATGCTGTATATCAAAGTGACTGTATAAAATAAACGTTCTCTTTATGCTGAATCGTTTTCTCGAATTTATGGCTTCAATATATTTATATGGAAGGCAATTTTGTGAGGAGATGCTGCTCCCCTAACACTCTGGCAGCAATAGTTTGCACCGATAATAGAAACATATTACCCTCTCACGACTTCAACGACTCGTACCCATTACGGTAAGGCTGGTTTATGGTGTTAATGCGCTCTATTACCCTCGCGGTGAATTACGTGGGCCTAAAACAGACGTACATTCTATTTATCTACACATCCGCTACGCATCGTGTAATTTACAACCCTTTTATCACCCCAATTGTTAAAAAATCCGACAGTATTATGTTTGCTGCGGTCTTTTTAACTCTAGTGTTAGCTAACAATGTAAATCATATTCAGGTTTGTTAAGTAAGTTTCAATATAAATGTGATTTACATGTAGTTACAAAACTGCAAATATGATAACTTTCTTTCTGGTTAGTTGCGTTGAAATAGTTTTGCTTATTGACGTTTCGCCAGACATACTGCTGGCTTCTTTAGGACAACTTTCATACATACCCTGCGTGATAACCTACAAATTTTAATTAAACTGATGATTTAGAAAAGCAGAGAAAAACAACTTCTAGAGCTTCAAACTTTAGAGATAGTGTTTTCAGTTAAATGAAAGTCAAAAATGTAACGTTAAGTTAATCAAATACTATATTTGCATTTTTGATTTAAATTGTAGGTTACTGATTAATAGTCGTATGTGTTACTTTTGGTTGCACTTTATCTTTGAACCATTAATTCTTTAAACAAAATCTGTCACTTTTTCTTGTTACGAATAAATTAGAAACACCTTTCCACTAATTCCCTCTTTGTTCCTGTACATTTTTTTAAAAAGCCCTTGTTTTCCTAAATCTTATCTCTGCTTCTCTAGGGACTTTAGTCAATTTATTTTTATTTGTGATTCATCACACCATCTTCGTCAATATAATTGACAAAAGCATTTCTTCTTATAATCGACTTAGCCAGTGCACCCTTAAACGAAATTTCTTTGAGTCCGTTGGTAATCCTTGAGTATAGTTTCAACAAATATATTTGGAAAGTACTCTTTATCTTTAGTCTTCTTGACTAAACAACGAGTCTTTTGGACGATAATGGTGACATGAAGTACTTTATGAGGTTGGAGAGCATACGTCATTAAGAATTTATTGATCATATTCTAGTCAGTTCACAACTTCTCTCCTGCACTATAAAATTGTGGATGCTCCAGATTTGCCACAGGTCAAAACAACTTCTACATATGATACTTATTTGAGTTTATTAACATTAACAGAAAAATCAAAAATATATCTTGAAGTGAATCAATGATTTTATTACTCATGATTTACAACGCAAATTTATAATACTATTTTTTGTTTTTTTTCCTATTCGGAATTTCACATTTTCACAACTCATGCCCAAAATAATGTTATGCAGTAATGTTCTTGATTCAGCATTCGACTTCGAAAAAAGGGAAGAGGATGATTTTATGCTTCTCACTTTTACGCAATTTTTGACACTTTAAGGTGATTTTTTTTGACTAATTTATATTAGGGTCTATTATAATATTAAAAAGGCGTGTTACAAATGACATCTACACAACAAATGATAGAGCATACAAATACACATAGTATTTGTTCCTGATTTATGTCTGAGATATTCAGTTGTTCGAAAAGGTACACCGCACACACCATTAATCGTCCAGAACTGGCTTCTGTTCTGTTGAGAATGCATTGCTGGCTGCCCTAGCTGACTGAACACACATGTGCTGCTGCTGACACTCCTATAAAATATGATCCTCTGAAGGATAACAAATGCATTATTACTAGTGTTAATGGTTATAATAAATAAAACACGGACAATGGATTCTTAATCCGCTAGATTTATTAGCATCCGACTACCCAGGATACATAAAAAGGATGATGAGAACCGAATAAATCACATTTACAGCTGTGGATTTTATTGCAGACTTATGTAGTTTACACCTGCGTTGGACTTTGTGCATCAAATTGTGATACATTTACCTGGAAGTTAATTATTTTAAACTAGCACAAAATTATTTACTGATGCACAGATGAGAACATTTCTAGATTTAGTTGTTACATACATTAGAAATCTAGAATGTGTTTATTTTTCCTTCATCTTAAATTGGGCTGGATATACATCTACATACGTCCCTTGGTAGTTAATGCAATTGCTTGAGCTCGGACATTTTACTGTTCTTGTGGGTTTTGGTCAGACTATAACAATTCCTCTTTCTTTCTATTGCACTGTGGTTGTTTGTTTCGAAACAGTCCCAGAGGACGTCCACCAAATCTTTTCACATTTCTTACAGCTTGTTTTCTGATATATTATAACAATCCACAATTCCACTATATTGCTTTGTTTCATTGCCCCCATAATTTGGGTTACAACGCGAATAAATTTGTAGGAATAAAATAATTTTGAGACAATTCCTTTCAATTTCACAATTTAAGAAAACAAAGGCGAAATCTTTTTCTTAAGAAATTTTTAATATCTACAACAACTTATTGACATTTGAAAACCAAGTACCTATTATAGTGTCAGAACCAGTCGACCATCATAGTTAGTGCCTATTTGTGCACAAGCAGTTGAAATGAAGGCTCGCACTACGGGGTTTCCTCTTTGTATGAGGTTCGGTTCATAGAATATCGGGAATGGTAGGAGAAATTGCGGTGACAGACTAAGAAATATGGCAAAATGATAAATGTTCCGAGTGTGCCAGACAGATACAAACCATTCCGTTGCGTTGGTCTTGTCGTGGTAAGTGACAAACTGTTGAATGACACGGCTAAACAAACACTGTAAATGTGTTTAGAATGTATTTAGAGTCAAAGCATGTATAAAAATTAAAAAGAGAGAAAAAATAATTATATTGAGTTGACATTAAATAATTTAAATTGATGATAAGGTAAATTTGTTGGTTAATGAGGAGATACCGATGTTGACAATTACGAAACAATATTTTTGTAAATTTTTCATGAAGAGGAAAATGCTATAGACAACTAATCTAGCATAAGCGACAAAATTTCATGGGTAGGATTAATTTTTCTCCTAAAGTTTATGTACGAGCTCTAACAACTAAATGTTCGGACGAAAGTAAATTTTTGAAGTATGAAAGGAGAAATTGAAATTTTACGCAAATAATTAGTAAACATCTAACAATACAATAAGATAAAGCCTTAAATAACAGTATTATGCATGGAAGAAAATTATTTATTGGATTTAATAATATTTTAACCTTAATAATTAGCAAATTTTACAAAATGAATTTTCAACTAAATGTTGGGATAATTTTTAATTTAGGACCATTAATAAGAGGTTACGTCTCCTTTTGCTTTAATAGCTGCCTGCATTTTAGCAGGCATTGTATTTATCAAATTTAGGACAATTCTGGTGTGAAACTGTCCCAAATTTCTTCTATTTTGGTCTTTAAGTCACCAATGGTTCTTGGTGGATTATTGCGTGGAATACGTTTAATTTTATGCCGAAGAGTTTCAGTGACATTTAAGTCCGGACTGGATGAGGGCCATGAAAGCACCTTTATGTCGTTTTCACCGAGTTCCAAAACTGTGATTTTTTAAAAACAGATGTTAGAAAATTACGTCACATTTTTCAAGTGCAATTTTAAAGCTACGAAAATTGCCTAAAATCACCAAGTAAAGACTTGGGGATTTTTTTGTACATAAATCCAATATCCACCTTTGCAATAAAGTAAATTTTACCAAAATCCAACCAGCGGTTCCAAAACTGTGATTATTTTAATGTAGGTATCACCCTCAAAAAGCACGTTTTTTGAAACTGAACTGTGGAACTCGAAAAAAATTCATATTAGCATTTCAGGATTTTTTTCAATATGATACGATCCTTGAGCTTTGATTTAAAGGTTTTTTGACGCAAATCCAACCAGCGGTTTCAAAACTGTGATTTTTTAAAACAGTTTCTAGAAAATTCTATCATTTTTAAAGGTGCAACTTTGAAGCTCCGATAAATGCCTAAAATCACCAAATAAAAACTTGTGTAACTTTTTTTTGTAAAGAAAACCAACATCCTGCTTTGCAATAAAGTAAATTTCATCAAAATCCGACTACTAGATCCAACGCTTTGAAAATAATAATTCTTTGTTTCTACAATTTTCCAACCTAAAGTGCCACAGTTTTGGAACCGCTGAGCGGATTTTTACGAAATTTATTTTTTTATATAACCGAATGTTGGCATTATAGCAGAACAAAACCATCAATGTTATGGAAGTTAATTTAGATAACTTTTGCGCGTAAGGAAAAAAGACCCTCAAATTTACTTTTGTCCGAACATTTAGTTGTTAGGGCTCGTAGTACCGAGATAAAAATTATAACTATTCTTTAGACGAGTAAACTAGGTAAATGAGACAGCTTTTTCTGTCCTTTATCAGATCCTCAAGTTCCCACTTAAACCTGTGTACAACATACCGTCATCACTTGGCCATTTTAATATTGTTCGTTGGGAATCAAAAGCTCAAAATGTAACTTTTACGTGGAATGAACCGATTTACAAATCACGATTTTCGTTTTTCCAAAATTATGTTAATGCAACAAGAATAACAAAAAAAATGTTTAATTCTTCCTTTGTAAAGTAGCTAACGTGAAGTTTAACTCAAAGAATTAAGAGCAATTTTATTGTAATCACCAAAATATCGGCTTTCTCTGATACTATTTTCTTCTATGTCTATGTTGTGGTTTATTTTGGACCCTCCATTTTAATGATTTCATTTTTTGTTTTAATGCAAGTCAAGAAATTAAACTGATCAACAAGGATCTTGCTTTCCCATTGCAGCTGTACTTCTAGGCAGTAATTTGAGATGAGGGTCCCACAAAAATAATTCCAAGGGTTAAAATATGGCGATCTAGAACAAGACCTAAACAGTTACTTGACTATTTTTTCGAATCTTAGCCGATAATTTCTAGTTTTTGGCACATTTCATGTACAAATTTGAACTACATAGCGACATATTACAAAAAAAATATTGAGTTATAGAAATATATACTACTGTCAAAGGACAACACCAACCATATAACTACCTATGTGTGTGGTAAAATATTCTCCTGGCATATTCTGCGGAACAATTTTATGACAGACATATGTCAAATAATAAAACAATAGAATAAACTCGGTGATAAGAATATTAGTGAGTGCTAGAGCGAAGCAATATATAATTATTGGACGCGACTGCGTTTGCTACACATGCAAAGGAAATATTAACAGCAGTCGTTTGTCACGGAACGAACATTTCGAGCAACGTCAATTTATCATTATATAAATTATATACTTTTGCTGGCATAATAATTATCTGTCATTAATGTTAAATTAATTAATGGTAGGTATAGTCGAGATATTTGATATATGCTGGCAGACATTTTTTGCACTCATCTTAATTGCATCGTTAAACATTGAGTATACAAGTAGGAATTTTTCAGAGACGTTTGTGAAGGAATTTCCAAAATATAGCCGGAGTACTAAACTTAATAAGTAACTTAATCATACTGGTTCCAACCATTAAAAGAATATTTCTTTCCATGTTTATTTCTAGACCAAATTTATCTATGTTCTATTGTCCTATGATAAAATTACAAACAAATAAAACATTTATAAATCTAGTTGTTCATCAAGTATAAGGATCAGCTTTGAAAATTAAACTGTCTGCATTATTTTACCTCAGCCAAATAAAATATTTATATTTTAGTAAATCTGAATGGCGGCTAAACTTATTAGGGTTCTTCTGTATTCTGTTATAGTTTAAAACCAGTAGCTACAGCCATTCATCAGGTAGCCGACAACAGAATTCTTTCAAGTCGTACCGAAAGCATTCTTTTATTCAAAATCTTTTTATAAGAAAAAAAATATAAACGGCTAGACTATACGAAATCTACCGAAGAAAAATGCATGTGAACACTTTTAGATGCATTTTTATTTCCATTCAAATGTAAATTTACAGGCGTAGAAGACAATAAATTTAAAATGCCGCAACAAATATTTGAGATCAGCCAATTTAGCAAAAAATAGACAATTTTTAAACAATAGACCAATATATTTTTTTAGTTTCAAATCAATCTTCCAATAAAAAATCTACTTGTCCATCTGGCGGTTTAAAGGAAAACAACTTTTTGATGTTTGTTTCTTTGAAATGATTTAGCCACTTCATTGGGAGAATGATCAAATATTACAGTTTGTTACGATTTTCAAGCATTATTTCTACTATAAATTATTTCTTGATGAATTTAAGAAATACAAGGTGTCCTAAATAAAATATGCTTCTGCAACTGCTTTTTAATGTATTTCTGGAAACTTTGCTGTTTCATGCTGTTGGGACGTGGAGGTAGGTTATTTCGAGTACTGTCGAAATTTCGGAATAAAGGTTATAATCAAGTTTGTTTTTCAAAGTATCTGTTTTGTAATTTTCCGCCACGCTGGAGGGCTTCCATACTCCATGCTTCTTTAAATCTAAAATATCTCCACCATAATTTACTAGTAGCGTAGTCGAAGACCGTCTAAAGTATACAAATTTGCGTCAGGTAAGTGTAGAAATTTTGTAATTGTCACTGGTATTTTAGCGAAGGTGTGTTTGTCTACAGGTTGGTTGACACATTTCACATTCTGATAGCGCACGTAGAAACGAGAACTGTTTGCTAACTTCATATCAATTTCGTAATATTTCTTAAATATCTTTATTTCTTAGAGATTTTCAACAACAGTAGTGAAACTTCTTGTTATGTCATTTATTGACTATGGGATTTTTATTATTATATATTTTCCATGATCAGTGATGTGGCGTAGTTCCATTTTGCAGAATTCATCCGTCCTGCAGGATCCCGCAATCCCTATTAACGTAACGGTTTGAAGCAACCCCAATTAAATCTAGAATTTGCCTTTGCAAAGAAATGACTTACCTTAATAAGAAGATACGTTTCATCGACTCGCTCAGCTAGAAATCTGAAAATATCTTCTCTCTGTAATACCTCCGACTTTTTCGGCCGATATCTTTTATTTTTGTTGTTGAGGAAGCCTATTATTTTAGGAAATTTTGAAATGTCGATATGGTCGTTGCAGTTTAATTGTGGCCTTGGACATTGAATACTCGAACCACTAGCTTGCAAGGGACTTTAATTGTTCAGATCTTTCCAATCCGTAGATCCGTATCAGTTTTTCCGTCATACCTGTTTCTGGATCTTTTTGGTAGTACACTTGAACAAGTGATGTTCGCGGCTTCTTCAGTTTCATCCATCTCCATTTCCAATTGGCGGCTTCGCCTTGGCTTGTATTTAGCTACCTTAAATATTAATACGTCTTTATATTCCTTGTAGCTTAAATAACTATGATTAAGATAATGAATTCGTGTAGTTTCATTTTCTGAATTATAATTTCTTTCCGGAATCTCGAATCGGTAATGAAAATCTTCAAGATGTTCTTATCTTAAAGAAGAGGACCAGAACTATGAGTTTATGAACTCGCGTTTAAATATTAAATATACTTTCTTTTCCCACTGTCAATGTTAAAAAAGAATAACAGTTTATTTGTATTTTTTTAGATATATAATATATTTTAACTCAATTGCAGACTGGCTAAAGTAAAAGAAGTAAGCGTATAGCACATATATCACATATGGCAAATGATTTACAATGAAACAACAATCCGATATGTGTCATAAATTTTGTCGGATCAGCATCGCATAGTGTATGCTACATATCTTAGGATTAGAATCGTCTAAAATGATACATTTTTTTCATTTCATCTGTAATGATTTGTGGAAATGCGGGGACTGTCGACTAAAGGGCCGTATAACTTGATATAGAGCCTGATAAATTAAAAACGTGCACTCAAATCCCCCATGTTCCGTCGAGTTATGAAATCGAAACAGTGTCATAAACATTGGAAAACAATAATTCGCCGGCCCTTGGAACATTCTTTCTGTCTAACCCCGCAACCATAACCATAATTCATCAGACCGTACGTAATATGTAACTCAAATTTTATAGGCACCCCTACATAAAAATAAAAGAATGATTGCATTTCAAGGCACTCTCAATAGAAACATTATTACGTTCTTTCTTATGGCGTGTTCAGCAGAATGAAAGTTATATGTATGTGCACGCAGAAATATTCATATCAGTATACACGATTTAAAGAACTTAGTTGTATGACTGAATACGTCTTGTATGCATGTGTACGGAGTGCTCTACTTCAGAATTATATTTTACTTGTATTTTTTTATCCTAACTTTGAAGCAATAGGTATTTATTTTTACCATTAGTGAATTCGTTTGCAGTAAGTTTCTATGATAACTAATATATTTTTGTAGTTAGTCTAAGATGTTTAACCCGGTTATTTTAGCATAAAAATAAAGAAAAAGAAGAGAAATCTCCATTTCTATGAAATTTGTCTGTTCAAACATTTTACGTAATATCGAATTTTTGAAAATTGGTCACAGCGCATTGTGTAGAAAACACGATCATTTAGAGGGTAAGTTGTGTTTGGCAGCTGGGTCATGGATGTTGATAGACCGGTTGTATGAAAGGACTGCAGCAAAGAGTAAATTAACACTAACAAAGAAGATTGTTTTGCTTCCTTGCTTGGCCGTCATTTATCTAACCTCAACAATACCTGTCTGGGATTTGACACATCTATCAAAGCATAAAGAATAGAGGCGCACAGAGGGGAACATACAAGTCGATGGAAGGTAAAAACATCTACAAAGCCATGGCCGACGAATACAAGGCAGCGATTTTCATTACTGATAGTCTGCAGTCTTCACAGATATCGTATTACAGGCGGCGGAAGATTCAACATAAAATCAATCAACTCGGATGTTCTTTTCAAAATATATCATTTATTATTGGTCGGTTTTTCTAATCCTATAATTATGTGAAACAACCGTGAGACGTTTCGCTTCTTTAAAATAATGCTGTTATAATATCTGCCGCTGCTTTCAACTTTCAAGCAATAAGTACTTAAAACCGCAAATGGAAGTTTAATTATTTATGAATATATAAAAAATGCAATATACATCATTAAAAACTTTTTGTGTACACATGGTTAATTGTAATTTTATACAGGGTCCTCCGTTGACGTGGGGATCTTTAAAAATGACTTGCTAGAATGTATTCATTTTTTCTTGCACATAGTGATCGCAATAAAAAGTCTCTACAATAGAAATTGAATTATTCAGATTTTGGAAAAAAAATGAAAATATGGGAACTTAACTAATTATGATTAAATGTGTAGTTTGTATTGCATCTACTCTTCCTGAATTTCTGCTGTTTATTCGATATCAAATATTCAATTTTCAATTGATTCTTTTTCGAATCTGGATGACTATGCTTGGATTACAATTCATTTTGTGTTAAAAGTGTACATAAAAACTCTTCTAATAACTATTGTCACACTTTAATTATGATGATTATCAATTGTATGCCGTAGTAAAGCAACAAATAATAATATTATTAAAATGATTGGTTCCATTGAGATGAGAAAACTTTGGATTATATAAGAGTTATGTCTGATTTCGCCAGTGACAAAAGTCGGTGCTAAGAAGATTTTCTAGTCGAATAGTCACTTTAATATTTCCATTTCCATTTCTATTTATTTTTATTTATAAATAACTAAGAAAACGGTCGTAATTTTTGGGGCACAATGTATAGATGTGATAAATTTTTGGACCTATAGGCTTTCATTAAATCCTCGAAATCTTTCGTTGCCAAATCTTGCTATACCGGATCATTTTGCATTCCAGTGCCTGAAGCTGCTGTTGGGTATTGTTATTGTCCAATCTAAAAGAGCCACAGATTGTTTATTTGCCGATTTTGAACAGAAGAAAGTTGTCGTATTGGCAAGAATGATCCTTGAGTTAAATAGCTGCCATATAAATTAGGTGACAGGAAAGCAAAGTGACAACGTCCAAATATGAAATTAGCAATTTTAATGTATATTTTTAATAAGAATTTTATTTTAAACAAAACAAAATAAGTATGGGTTAGTCGAATTACTTCGACTCTATAAAGAAAATTTTAATGAACCCACATGATCTAGTTAACATTTTGGAAATAGCTGTTGAATTAATTACATCTTGATGCAGGATATACCTTTCAAGGCGGTCGATCCATGATAATTCTTTTGCTTATTCTTAGTATACGCCAACTAAGGAATTTACAATTCTATGATTAGATGTTCCCTTGGCATTCAGAATGCAGAAGTCGCGCTATCATGTGAATCGAATACTTTTCCTGACTCGTTATACGTAAACAGTGATCGACAGACATGTTTTAGTCAGGCTGTTGTACTGTGTAATTATTTTTAAATTCCATGATAAGATATCGTTTGCATCGAATCACAGGGAATGCCATCCGACTGCCTTTCCTTTATTGGGATTTACTTCTTCAGTTATCTGAACTGTCACTCACTCGTCAATCTTGATAATCATCTTATACCATTTTCGTTCCACTGGATTTTAATTTTAAAATTATCTTAACATAGACGTAAAGATATAAATTAGTGTACACATTCAATAATTATAATTTAGTGTATACTCAATATTCTGTTAATGATCACAAGGAATTTAAAGAAATTATAGCTTGGCTTGGTTAGAACTCCCTAGCAACATTTTTACAATACTACCTTATTTGTGATGAAATGCAGTAATGTAGTTCGGAATCATGGAGGATTTTAATAATAAAACCATATGGTTTAGTCATTACAACCTCCTTTTAGCTTAATTATATTTGTTTATAAGGCAACGTAATTGTTGAACGTTTAAACATTTATACAATAAACCTGCAATGGAAAAGCAATCTCTGCAATGATGTTATAAAAAGCTTCTCTCCTTTCAAGGAATTTTAATTATGCTACGCTTGTTGTCGACATGACATTTTAAAACTATGCGTCTATTTGTTACACAGAATTAGTTTCTTTGCTTCTGGAAAAAAAAGTGTGTATGATGAAAGAAAAACGGTTTCCTATGTGCATGCGAAGTATTTAACACTTCTGATCTAACTCTGCAATCTGAAGTACAACTCTATTCTTAAATTATAATGTTAAATACGCAAAAATTAAAGGAACGAATTAACGGAAATATAATATAAGTTCATGATTACGATATCTTACCCTTTTAAATGGTCAGGATTAGTTGAACTTGGATAATTATCTGTTACTTGTAAATGTATCAAGGGATTTTGGCTGTAATTTTAATATCAATAATATATTTTTCACATTGTAGGCAATTAAAATGCATATTTATAGTTTCATTTTCTATGTTAGTTGGATTGTATAAGCTTAAATTGTGAAGATAGGTATGCAATCCTTGTTAATTTAGAACCCTGAAAATGCAAATTGACATTGTCACTTCGTCTACTATATTTTCCCATCTCATCTGAACTCAAATCTATGTTAGGTCTGGTGTTTGGTAAAACTCCATGATTAGTAAAATGGTCATTCAATCGATGAACTTGATGGGATCCTGTTGGTAAGGTTCCTGTTGTTAGATTTAATGGCTCCCGAAGCAAATTCGTTCTAAACTGCAGGCCAATTGAAACGTACCAAGCGAGTTTTTAGGTTGAATTTAAAGTCAAATATTTTGAAAAGGAGAAAAGATATCAACATGAGGTTTTCAGGATTCAAGAGATAATTTAATTGCGAAAACAATAGTGTGACCCGATTTTTTTACTTTGAAGTACGTTACTATCTACACGGTATGAAAGAAAGTCGTCTTTTTTTCTCAAACTTTATACCTACCGGAACTCCACAAAAAAAATTTTATATTTTTTTCATGTCAATTTTTTTAGTCCCTGGTTAATGAGGGAAAAACCAATTTTTCAAAATTTTTTTATCCCTCTGATTTCATAAGATACCGAATTTTTTATTAAATTTAATATTGTTGAACAGGTTTTTGTAATAATAATTATGCTGCCATTTTGAAAGCAAATGTCATCATGTGATATGTCGATAAAAAGGTAATTTTAAGTAGAATCTAATTCTTACGGAAAAAAATATACAGGGTTGTTTTAAAAAATTTTGAAAGGTGGCCCTTCCGATGAAACCGGAAGTGTCATCAGATTGTTTTAAACGTCAAAATGATTATTCCTTTTAACAATCAAACCATGCCAAATTTCAAATTAATACAGTTAAATGTAACAAAATGGTGGGGGTTGTAAAACAATTTCGTAGCCATCCGGTATACACAAATTTTTGAAAAAGTGAAAAACCCGTTTCGAGGAAATAAGTCACTTAAACCAATGGTGAACATAAACTAAGTAAATTCCATTTTATTCCATTAAGAAAATAGCCTCAAAACATGAATTAAAAAAATTTACCAATTAGCTATCGTGTACCGATTTTTGGTAAGCCACTGGTTACCAATAAATTAATGAAAGTACAAAAAGTGTACTTTTTATAAGAAAGCCATTCATAAGGTATCATAATCAACTACAGAGATTGGTTCTTACAAAACACAATACGGCCGAACGACAAAAAACATAGAAAAAATCAAATTTTCAGCAAAAATTCGTTATCTTATAAAATAAGAGGGATATTAAAATTTTGAGAAACAAGTTGTTTTCCCATTTAGTAAGGACTAAAAAAATCTACATCAAAAAAATATTAAAAAAATTTTGTGAAATCTCGGTAGTTATAAAATTTGACAAAAAAAGAAGACTTTCTTTCATACCCTGTAGATAGTATGTACTTCAAAGTAAAAAAATCGGGTAACACTATCGTTTTCTCAATTAAATTATCTCTGAAATCCTGAAAACCGCATGTTGATATCTTTTCTATTTTTCAAAATACTTGACTTTAAATTCAACCTAAAAATTCACTTGGTACGTTTCAATTGGCCAGCAGTTTAGTTTCAATTATTGCTTCGATAAATTCTAACATATTTTGTGTTGGCTTCAAACACCATTGTGACAATTGAATTAATCTTTCTGCAGCTCTCATAGGTCTGCTAATCTCTGGAATTTGATAAATCTTTCCTGATTGCTTCTCCACAGTTCTATGTCCATGATGGAATGCAACAAAATCACCTCCTGTGTGGACAAGATCAGACGTACATTTTTCTTTCACAGTAAAAAATAGAAATTCAGTTTCTCCAACACAATTATCATGATCTAGTTCTTTTGCAAATCATAAGATAAATTGATGTATTGGATGAGGAACAGTAACTCCATATAGGTAATATGGACGAGCATTGGTTGTAACTTGCATGTCTCATTTCTTAATTAAATGGCTAATGATGTAGGGCATATACCTACATATTTCGTAGTAATTTACATTGTAAATTCAGATTATTTATGGTGTGGGATAAATTAACCCAATTTTATATTGTATTCTGTCTTCACTATCCCAATGAAGAATGATGTTAAGTCTATTTTAGTTAACATTTTTTGTAGGTACAGTTTTCCCAGAAGAAAAATTAGCCGTGATACATAATTGGGTACAAGTGACTGTTTGTCTCATTATCTCATGTAGTAATTTTGAATATACATACGAGTATGTGCTCAAGATCCACTAAATATTTATATAAGGCTGAGTCTTCATTCTCGGAAGTGGAATTAAAAACTCCTTTAAAATTTTAATTTTTTCCAATAGTATGAAACCATTTGAAAATGACGTTTTTGGAAATATTTGCAAGTTGAGGGAATTTCTATGTCGAGAGATAATGAATCACTCACCAATAACTCTGGATCTCCTTTCCCAAGACCTTGATATCTATCAACCATCTTAAAATGTTAGAACATGTTACGAATTTTATTATGAATGTGTTATAAAAGACAAAAATGTTGTTAATGGATCTGGAAGCCCTCCAAAGATATAACTAAGCATATTAGTATTTTAAATTTCAAAACTCCGTGTAATATAAAATGTTGTTCTACATCACTTGATATCCAATCATACACAATACGGTTCTGTTTGACATTTGGAAATAATGAACACATTGTCTCTCTTGCAACCATCAAGAGGGTCTCAATTTGACAAATGAAATATCCAGTTCACATATCAAAATTGCTCTGTGAGTAGTCTGCATGGCAGATATTTTTATAACGAAGGTAGTTATAGGATATAGATCATTGACATTTGCCATAACTCTTGATATTCTTTTCAATCCATGAGATAAATAAGTCTTTTCCATAATTTACTATTTTTGAAGATATCCAACTTTCTTCAATCTTAACTAATCGAAACAAACGGCTGAGTAATTTTAGTTTAATGTATATATTATCATATTTTTTCAAATAAATCGGTTACTTTTTATTATCTTATCTTTATTCTGAGACCCTTAATAGGGCCTTCTACAGGGATCATGAATTTTAAGAATTGGTCATCCCCCTGACCAATTATGTGGGTCTTTATTCCTGTTTTCATTTCCAGAATTAATAACATGATTAGAATTATAGTCACTATAATGTCCATAATTTTTCTATTATCCCTTCAAAACCTCCTGTTTGTTGTTTCCATATCAATGGATGTTCATTGTTAATTAATTCTAAATACTTAAGGTATGTCATTCTATTAAAAGATAAGTATACATCCATATGCATAGTCGTTTGGGAAAATAGCTACTTTCTGTCTACTAACTAGTAGTGACTTTCTGGCTAGTAAGTACTAGGGAAAGTAGTTACTAAATACCGATTATGTATGGCAATTTTCTTAGTATCGAGAAAGTAACTACTTTGTGACTACTAAACATGACTATGCATATGGCTGATTTTTTTTACGTTTAAGGGTTTCTGGAGAATTAAATCTGGATGATATAGATAGGTACTATTGCACTCTGAAAAAATATATGGGCATATAAATAAATTCCAAGATTTGAAATCTATACTTAAAAATAGAGGGATATAGACCAATCTGTCGTATCTCCTGTGCGAAAGTGAATTGAAAATACGACAAATTTAGGTAGATATGAAATAATTACGGGAAGGTAGAGTGAATATAGGAATGCTTGTTGGGTAAAAACAAGCGAAAATAGACTAAACATACGACAAATTTAGTCACCATGCAGATGTTTTTATTTATTTATTTAATTAATGATATTTATCGTTGTTAGTGCAACATATAATTGTGTACTTATACCTAATGTATTTGTGACGTTAAGTAGATGTATTTTTCTTTTATCGCTAAGGCAGAAGTGACTTCTAAAGAATGACCGGAGAAACTGAAACTTATAGGAGATCACCCCTTTTATAATTAATTTTCGAAGTTACAATATGTTGCAGATATTTCAGAACCTATTACAAAAACAAAAAATAAAGATTTTTGCAATATTAGCTAATAGATATCTAGATGTATTATTTAGGTGCGAAGTCGACATATTCCATATTGTGATACTGCTGTATATTAATATTCTAGGTATAGGAATAGTGTGACACTGTCAGGTGCAATATGCATACGATTCAGAAACGTGACTAGAAATGAATGTCAGCCCTAAACAAGACTAAAGCAATCCCTATTCCCAAAGTTCATAACAGGAAAGATTTACGATTGTTTTACGACGCTGAGAACCATCAACCTGAGACGCGAAATGAGATTTCACAGCCTTATTTATGTTGAAGTTCCTTTTAGTTTTAACACTTGGCGTGTAAACGAGCTTGGTAATGGCCATCGGCGAGTCCGGTTGAGGGTCTGCAGAAACGGTGCTGGCTGATGGTGATTGCAGGTCTCTGCTGCAACCGCACGACGTGCGTAGAGCCGCCATCTTGAGTGGCGACGTCACTTACAGTCCGGCCCCCTGACCCAAGTCTCCGCCTCTCCAGCACTCTAGCCCATCTTTATATAACATACTTGGAGAGAGACGATCGTCTAAAGTGGCTAAAGATGACTAGGTGACTGTAAACAGGCGCTGAGCGCGGCTCTCTTCAAAGACTCCGCTGATGGTTAAAAGTGCTTTCGGTAATAAATCGACGGAATCAGCGCTGCTATTCATAAAAGTTGCCGCTATCGCATTAATTATGAACCCGCTGTTCGCTGGGTTGAGCTCCAACAGTTTGCATATGGGCATCATAAATAACTGTCAGTTATCAGCAGTCTAGTCGGCATTCTACAACATTCCCAGCAAATTTAAATCAACTGTTATTCAGATGTTTTTAAACCATCGACAAGTTAATAGCCAACGCCTTCTTATGCCATTAATTAACAATAATGTAAGATATACATCCATTTACTTCTAATCGACAATGTGTCAAAATAACGGTTCTAACAGCTAACTTTTGAAGCGCATACGTTATCTCATTCTTGGGTTTTCTTCTAATCATCTACACCACTTCCTATAACTAATCTACCATCTAACTACTAACCAATCAGTTTTTCCAAATTCTATTAATTATCTTTACATCATTTAAAGATTTAGAAAATATAATATTCTCAAGTTATCTTCAATCTAGAATGTTGATACTTTTCAGAGAAGCATCAAATGATACGATCTTTTCGCTCATATTATGATAAAGAATTCCAGATTCCCAAGAGTCAGACTCCAGATTATTATTTTATGTTGTACTCGAAAACATGATATTTTTTATCATTTATATTCATTTTATTATATGTTTAGAGTCGTATCATCGAGTATCCTAGAACTCGTAGAAGTATGCTAAATGAAAACCTACCTATTGCATACTTTTAGGAATGTAAGGTATAGATCAACCTGTAATAAGAAATTTTTGTATAAAAAAGCCCTGTTTACAAAATACAAATTATACGGTATCTCTATTAAGTATGCTATTTTAATTATTTTTAGGAGTAAAGGTTTAGTTTTGTGCCGAGTCTTCATGAACGACTTATTTTGAGATATTTACTCAACTAAAATGTCAACTTTAAGCTCAATTTACAGTTACTTTGATTCTTCATTCTTCTATAGATATAGAATTTTCAGTGAGATTGCTCCGCCCCTCCTAAATGAGTAGATACATAGTGGAAATCTTGCGGCGCACACCCAATTCGATAGTAACTGGGTTCGCATAATTACAAATAATAATCACATCCTGATATATCATGATGTGGAAAGCTCGCTGGTTAATATGTATTTTCTTCCTTTCCAATTTCACCTGTACCTATCCACTGACATCAGCCACTTCGACTCTCCTAGAAGTTTTGATATTTTGTTTCAAATGAACCTGTTGGGACCCTTTCGGGATTTATTGGCTCCTACTTTCGGAAGGATGTTGATGTAGGCATGCTAGTTACTTTAACTGGCTTTGAGCTAAGGTGGGCTAGCATTTCTGCGTTTCTTAAGTTGCTATATATGCAGTTAGTTTTTTCCTAGCGTCCAACTCCAATACAGTTTTAGCATATGTATTAGCTACCTCATCACAGTGGTCCCACCCTAGAATCAAGGGTCTAGAAAGTCTTCAGTTCAGAGGGTTCTGGAAGGAAAAGCGATTCGAACTCTGATCAAAACTTCCTATTAATTTATTTTGAAGTTTAAATGTAGATGGAGATTTCTATGAATGTCGAACGATATACAGTATGTTCCACCAGAAAGTGTCGCTAATGACTAGCGCATAGTTTATCTAGAAAAAATTTTGATACTTAGGTTAAAATTCTGAATAGTTCGTGTATTTTGGTATTGTAAAATTTACGTTTTGATTCGACTGGGCACTTTATTGAAATATTTTGACCAATGTCAGACCTGTCTAGGTCCTTATCTACAAAAAAAACCATAGATACTCTACAAGAATTTTTATTTATATATAGGGAAGAATATTTAAAGAAAAATAGAGATTTGGAAGAAGTTGCAAATGTTACTGTAGATGATACTTACAATAGTATTATTACAAGCATAAATATCACTGCTAGTCTTCGTGATACTGTCAGTGATTTCACCACAACACCTTCAACATCTAAGATCATTGCGAGTAGGAGAAGAAGTAAAGGAGAAATTTATTTTGCAGATATATTCTAAAATACGCGTAGGATGTAACAAGTGGATCTTTGATTTTGGTATCTAGTCAGTACTAAATTAAAATTTTTATCGTTCAAATACGTTAAATTTAATGAAATGAACATTGCAGAAATAAAATTTATTTACAAAATTGCAACTAATGAAGGTTACATTAATTATAATTTTATTTTTTAGATGCAATTTTCATAAAAAAAAAAGTATAACCTGTCAATAATTAAAATAATTATTATATGTATGAACATTAATAAATCAATAAACTAATAAATTTATTACCAAGGAAATTATCCTTAATAGTGAGTAATTATTATAGTTAATGTTTTCTATAATTTGAAATATTTTTTTGCACATGTTTTACAACATACCTAATACTTGTAATATTTCATGTCATTTAATTTATAAGTTAACTTTGTACTTTTCCTATGATCTAATGACTATAATATTTGTACCTATGTCTTTATTTTTACTCGTATTGAAATAAAATTTAATTAGAAAATTTTCTACAGTGAATGGTATAATTAGTAACATATATGCAAGGTGTTTCGTAAACGTATGAGTCATACTACAACGTAAACTTTCTTACAAAATAAGATGATTTAGCAAAATACACCTATCTCCTAAATTTAAGTTTACGTTTGAAAGAAATTTGAGGAGCAAATAAACATAAGCGAATAAAAGCAACTAATCAGATTTAACCCCCTAATTATTTAATCAGTCGATATTGTGATGACTTGTTACAAAACTTGTTATCCTTCGACTTCGTAACGTATTTCAATATTTTAAATTATAGATTGTCATGTACTAGCGGGTGAAACTGGATTGGTCAATTACGAATTAGGGAAAATAATGTTTTGCTTTATTTTCAGTGGTTTGACGATATGATGCGGCAGCTAAGATCAACCAAAGAAAACCCTTTTCATTGTTGAGCTTACTTCCACATCCGGAACACAACGAAAGAAACTTGCAATTTCCTGTTCAGTATCCCTTTACTTAAGATTGTCAAATATAACCGTTAACTCTGGATAAAAACTAAGTTTTTCATCAGTTTTTATGTACCTAAAATATCATGACTTGTGCACAGGAATTGTGTAATCAATGAATAGGTATGTAAAACTTTGAGCTGCATGTACACTTACTATTAATACATACTTCCTTTATAAATAATCAACGTTATAATATAACCGAATTTAGTTAACTACTTTCACTGCATTGTAAATCATGTCGTTACTGTAATAGGATATGCGATATGTCAATCTCAAACTTGTGTTTTTCTCTATCCAACTAAATTGAATCAAGGCTGTTTTCTATCATCAGCGCTCCGAAAATGATTGATGTAGTCAATTCATCTTAGTTATTTCTTTCCACGACACTCGTTCAACTTTTAATTTGTTGAATTTGTTTAATTACTGGAGTTTTCCGAAAAAGCGATTATCATCTTAGTATCTTCTATGTTCATAATTGAATTGATTATGTTGGACTTATGACTTTGTTCCACCATTCATTTTATACCTTGAAGCTGCCTGCCATGATTATAAATTAATAAAATTGAGGGTAACATTTTTTTATTTGTGAATCACGTACCCGTAAAAAGTGTTCATTGCACCGACAAATAAAGCAATCAAAGAACAATAACGGGATGAGGAAAGCAGATAATGGATGGGCTTGGTGTTTTTGCGGCTGTCCAGCTCGAGGGATATTTAGAGAGTCGTTGAGGAGCAAGCAATGAGCAAAGGGACATTCCGCGGTAAATGCTGACCCTTTTTTCACCCTTATATGCTCGTCCCCTTGGGCGACATAATTTCCGTTCTATAAACGGACTGCAGTTTCTACGGCGTGATTAATGTGATGGTTTCCATTAAGCAATAATGTTTTTGTTTGGTGATGTGATGAGCCCTAGGCGTTATGACTCACATGATTTGGTTACTAGACGCTCTGTGGACCAAACTATATTTTATGAAATCATTAGTCTGTTAATAACTAATGCTATCAGGCATGTGTTATATCACACATAAATTTATGTTATTTATTGGTGTACTGTTAAAATTTATCATTATTTCAGGCAATATAAGTATAATAAACATAAATTAATAAACGATGGTGCCGACCGAGGTGCGCATACAATAACTAATTAATATCCACGAGGTATCATGAGTTTATTTTATGTTATGACCAATGAATGTCGAATTGTGGAAATCAATGTTTTTGTTTGTCATGAATCAAAAGTGGTTTCCAATTTTATAAAAATTATTTGATCAGAGGGGAACTGATTCTAAAATATAAATGCATTGTAGACAGTTATACGACTCAAGCAAATAATACCCTCACCGGCAAAATGCTTTTAATGATGTTTAATAATAACTTTTTGTTGTATATGGTCTAAGACTTTTCTCTTCAGTCTTCATTGAGTAGTACATTTATTTCCAGTCTTCCCATTTTGAAGATTCAAAAGGGACTTCTAAGAACTAACAATATCATTGACTACAAAGCTATCAACCGATACACCAATCAGGGTGCAAAGGTTTAACCTTAACGAACATTCCAACATGGAAATCTTCGACGCATTTTAGATTTTATAACTCCTGTAGTGCTTCTTTCTTGTGGACCAAACCAAAACATTTTCGAACTCTTTTTTGCAATTTTTTTTAATTATATTCTTTGGAACTTCTGGTTCGCACTTTTTTACCTTCAAATTATTCAACGGCACTTCGATTTTTTGTATCTACACACAATTTTATATCTTCTTCTTTTAGCGATACGAATTTTTCATATAATTCATGATTTTCTCGTCAACAAATTTAAGGCCAATTCTGAATACTTCCGCCAAATTGGACACGTTAATAAAATTCATACCACACACCTCATCGCATGCATTTTCTATCTTATTAGCGATTGTTTTCGACGACGAATTCATGAAGACTAAAGAGAATAGCGGTATTCCTATTTTCTTCAAAAAACTGGACCTGTTTTGTCAAATGATAGGTTATAACATATGTTGAATGTTTGTAAATTGCTAAATATTTAAGCGTTTACTCTTCATTCCTTTTGAAAGAAGAAAGAAACCTTACCCACTATGTTGTCTTTTGCTATGGGCCTAGATGCCCATACGCAAAGGCGTAAACCTTTTTCCATTTTGGACTTTTTCTTCGATATCCCAAACATAACAGAAGGCTAATTTTTTGCCCTTCTCCACTATTTCATGAAGACGATTTCCATTGGGTACAATCTTTTTATGTGCTTACTTGCCAAATTTGCTTTTCAATTACATATTGCTATGACCAAACTTTCTTAGTAAAAGAACTTGTGATAAGGCAATGACTCGCCAGTTGTATAAAAACTTGTGCATAAATTAAATTTTTTCCTTTCTTTTCATAAACTATTTTCTGTATTTCACAATTATTCCAGCGGGTCGAATCTATATATGTATAAATTTTGAAAAATTGAGATACAAAATTCACAATGCGAATACTAGTGATAAGTGTAAATTCTAAAAGAATTTTACTGAATTAACAAGACACCTACAATTGTCTTTCAAATTTTAACACTAAAGATGCGGAAAGGAATTTGTGGCATTAATGCTCTGTGGAAGCAGTAATCTCCTTTCGGATGATGAAGGAAATTAATGTGGAAGAAATATCGTACAATGTGCACATTTATGGACATTATTTAAATTTGAACTTTTTTTATATCCAATCTTCTACCATCTACCAAATAGTTATTTTTAATGATAAAAAAGTTAATTAATTAATCTAGGTTTTTATTTCCTGTTCTTTTTAATGCAACCATTTCAGTTATTCGAAGAATTCGAGGTGCACATGTTTTCCAACCAACAAGGTAATATATATATTACAAAGCAATTATTAGAAAGAGAGATAAACCGATATATATGGCCAGCAGCTAGTATCTAAATGTAATCTAAGGAAACGAATCTAATTTACAACAGCGTACAGCCTCACCAATTTCCTTTAATTGACTCTATAATGGCGACGGATGTGTTGATACCGATATAACTAGCCGCGGATCAAGACAGTAGCAGTTGATGCAACTACACCTAACTTGTATGGTTTCTTGTACAAATCGTCACTCTAGTATTCTAGTAAGCATAGCAATATCAATTATGTTACCTAAAAAGTGGTTTTAGATGAGATAAGAAAATAAAATAGCTGTTAATTCTCTTCAGAAACGATTTTCGAATTAGACCAGATGTGTACAAAAATGTGTATTCATTTAAGATATAATATAAGACACTTTAATATTTTATTATTTGGAGCGACATGTATTAGGTTTTCTTCGATCATGGACTCAAGATATGACTATGCAATTATAAAAGTAATTTTCCATAGATGAACCCATCATATGAATTTTCTGGTGTTATTAAATTAAATGATGTGAAATTGGCTGAGGAGGGCTTTTGTAATTAGAATGTTAGTCGTGCCATATTTGACGTTAATATTATTTGTCAAGTAGTATAATGATGTAATTTAATGAACCTCCCCCAGCTGTCCAACAGTGTAGCTCATCTGTGGACGCTGACAGGCTTGCAAATCAGCAGTGACATTAATGTTGTACATGACAACCCGCATTACTGATTAAGCCTCTGATAACAGATTTAATGGAACGCTCTATATATTACACGGTAATTCATAATTAGGTTCTCTCCAAGCCTGCTAACTTACCAATTTGGTAATCGATGTACGCAGGGGATAATTAATTATTCTCATATACCTATGTAGATCCGTCACAGAGTCACATACATTTGCATAATGTGCTTTATCGCATGTGCGTTTCCGTTGATATCAACGTAAATCAAAAAATTAACTACAAATAATTATTAAGCAAAACTCAAACGATTAATCTATACATTAAGTAATGTGAAGAAAACGTGAGAATATTTAACCTCTCGTCAAGTTTCTCTACTTTACGCAGTGATTAGCAGGGCTGTTAATGAGCGAGGGAATCAAGGGAGACCTGATTGATTGTTAAGCATGAACTACACTGTCATGTGATCGATCACAGGCCAGCTAGCAATGTCCCATCAAACTGTACCACTAACATGCACTGCTTGTTACAACAGTTTATTATATATCCTCCTATGTGCGACAGTGATAGATTACTGAACATGTGGTATGGTATGCTATACACAAAAAATAACTTCTAATGATTTCAGTTCTTGTGCCATTTTCATATTTTGGGAGAGTGACTTGAGTATTATTATTACTGAGTTATGGTATAGTCTAAAAAATCTTAAAATAATTTAATTTCACATAGCAATCTAAGTTAAAGGAATAGCGTAGGATTTAGAGTTTTCAAGAGACTATACCTATCTCTCCTCATTTTGAATTATCTTCCGTTATTTGTGTTAGAACCGTCATTTAACTCTTTAGATACCGGCGTTTAGAACTTTATTTGCTAATTTAAATTCCATGGATCAAAATATGTTAACTGGAAATGAAATAAGGGTACGAGTTTACCTACTTATGATTCGTCCCTTGACATTTTTTCTTTTAAATTTACTCTTTATTTTCACTCCAGAATCCGATATTAAACTAGATAGTTCTGCAACACCCCCTATAGTGGCATTATAGTGAGTCAAATATATTTTTTAATCCAACGATGTACCTCTGTGGAATTTAAACAACACAATTCACTTTATTGGTTATAAAATTTGGAAAGATATGGAGGAAATGGAATAAGTTGAATACAGAAGATATGAAATTTGTACTTTTTTAAATTAGTCAATCAGTGTGAAGTATACATAGCTAATTTACTTACAAACCTTTGGTTTATAGGACGAATATACTGAATTTAATAGGAAATCTAACAACTGGTAGTTTTGTAATCACGTTAAAAGTCCTAAAACTATTATGTTAGTTTTACGTGGCTATTTTCTGATCCTGCATCTTCTGATCCTTCATCAAAGCCTCTGGTCTATTAGTTAGTGATTATCTCTACTACAGAAAATTCATGTAATCGCACATTCCAAGTAGCATTTCTTTTTCTATTGTTTGTTTTGTTTGTCAGTGAAGATACGACATATTTTCTGATTCAATCAGGAATAACAGCCAACTGTAAGAATAAGAAGAGAATGGCAGTGTTAAAAAGTTCTTGGTAAGCCTAACCACACAAGTAACGTAAGGATATTATTATTCTTTAATGTTGAATCATATTTTATAATCTTCATTAAAAGAAGAAAAGCGGTATGTCGATGTCAATGAGAAGGTGCTAGTCATGGTATTGTGGAATTAGTAATTAATTTGAACAGAGATTCATTATTGGGGCACAATGGGTGTACATCAGTTAGACTGTCAATGGGATAGAGAGCATTCCATGATGCATAAACTTGTTCATTAAAAAGATATTTCTTCTGGTTAGCATAATGATGTAGCAGAACACGCCACCGAGCTGCGCGATAGGCATTCGTTTGGTCAAGAGTCAATGAATAAATGATTTGTTTAAAGCTCGCGTCGATGGTATCGGTTGTATAAAAGCTAGTTGTATTAATCATATATCCAGTCGGCGAAAGTTAAAAGAAGACATTACGGTAACGAATGGGGTCAAGTCAAGCTGAAACAACATCTCGATGTGAACAACGTTCGATATCACAGCACACATCTCGAATTGGCTCGCAGTTAACAGAGGGTGTGGAGCATTGATAAATGGGCTCATAAATTATAGCCGACTCCTCCCTGGAGTTGAGTGGGCAAATATCTATCACAGTTATAATTTAAAAGATCGTTTATCAAGATATTTATTGCAATCATAAAGCGTCTACTGGTAAAATATATAGTGACAGCGTTTTATAACGATATCTGACGACGGGGACCGGTCTGTAAATAATGCGGTTGACATGCATTCGGTTGACAGCCGTTTCACAACACTACGCCGCGCTGCCTTTCTGAATATGTCAATATGTCGTATTAATTAATGTCTATCGGTGACACATCCAAATGTTCGACATAAATCTCAAAGGCCAATAAGTGTAAACTTGCCGCGATAAGCTTTGAAATATATGTTAGAGCATTTTCATATAACGTTAATTCGCACTCATTTGCATTTGCATATGGCATGAATTGCAAAACCACTGGCTTGAGATCTACCACTTATCTGACATTTACACTTAACTACTGGAATCTAATTATTATTTATTACCACGTTTCCGTCATACTGCCTGCTGTACTGCTTCATCTGATAAGCCATAATTTCAATTTGTTGTTTTATATAAACCTATAGCAATAGCATCTTGGAAAATCCTTGGTTCTTTCAAACCTTGCGCTTTCCTTATACTTAGTGAAATTCTACTTATTAGTCGTTAAAAACGTAAAATGTTAAAATATATCTGTCGACTTAAAAGTCTGCTACGGTTTCTTAGAGCAGTACGCAGCGCACAACTCACAGTCCGTGCGTCGCGCCGCATCAAAATCAGAATTGTAGGGGCGAGTGGTTTCTAAAGTTCTGCTGAGCTACGCGCACAGTCAGCTCACAAGGTCAACGGTGTGGTTCGTAATCTGTTGTCGATAGTTTTGAACGCAGAACGCAGTCGTCAGGCTGAGCAGAGCAGAAGTGTTGACTGACGGTACATATATGGGTATATACTAGATATAGATACATATCTATTATATTTTATTGTGACAAAAATTTACAAAATGAATGAAAAGTTTTCTGCGAAGGAGGATGAAACTCTTATTGATTTGGTGAGACAACATCCTCCTCTTTACCAAGTAAGCAGCAGGAGCTATAAAGATGCTGTGATAAAAAACAATATCTGGAAAGTTATAGCTGGAGAACTGGGAAGAAGTGGTGAGTATTGCAATTTTATTACAAATTGAATACAAAATTAAACAATAGTAGTAATATTATTAAGAAATGCGCCTCACAGAACTGTCTTGCCACTGTACTGATCCATGTGTACTATTAAAATATATTTAAAATGCATCCCTGACGCGAGTTGATTCAAATGTTGATCTGGTAGTAAAGGAAGGAGTTAGTGGTAGGTACACTATTGGACAAAAGTAAAGCAACAACTATTAATTTTGAAATATGTGAACAGAAAATGAAACTTACAATTAAAAACATGAAAAATATGATGCAATTAGTTTTCTATAGTCAAAAACATTTGATCTGGAGATTCATACTTTTATAATATTTCTTATTAAGCTCGATAAAAAATGAAAACCAAATTGTGGGAGAAAGGAGTCGGACAAAAGTAAAGCAACATTTCAATTTTATTGAGCTAACTGAACACTGACACATATGAAACAAGTAAACAATAAATATAATATTTTGTAATTTATTGCATATCCATTACTTGCAATAATTTGCACGCATCTTCTTAGCATCGACGAGATTAATTTTTGTATAACAGTTTCCGGAGTATTCCTCCAAAAATCGTTGATTTTGTCGATAAACGCCTGCTTGTTTCTAAATAATTCCGGAGTATTAGCAACTACAATGAAAGAGGACATCGAGAGACTGCACCAAAATCCGGACGACCACGGAAAACCACAATCCACACGGATAGATTAATTAAAAGAATTAGTCAGAATGACCCTTTCAAATCAGTTCCAAGTATTAAAGCAGAAATTGCGAGCCTAAATATTAGTTGCAGGACTATTCAAAGGAGACTGGTTGCTGTAAAGCTGTTCAGTAGAAGACCTACAATAAAACCTCTAATTTCAGCAAGAAACAGGGCCGCCCGACTTGCCTTTGAACTTGCTCACTTGAATTGGACCGTGGACGACTGGAAAAAAATATTTTTTAGCCATGAAAACCGGTACACGATTTTTAATTCCGATGGAATGCGTCGTGTAAGACGACCAGTAGGTCAGAGGTTTAATCCAAAGTTTGTTACACCAACCATAAAGCATGGCCATGGAAGCGTGTTCTTATGGGGTTTTTTCTCATGGAATAGCGTCGGCCCCGTCCATTTCAATGATGGCATCATGGATGGGCTTGCTTATAGGGACATTCTCCAAAACAAAATGCTGCCATGTGCAGAATGGAAATGCCCTTACACTTCATTTTCCAACATGAGAACGACCCAAAACGCAAATCACGCATAGTAACAGAGTAGCTAATAAGAGAACGTGTTCGAATTTTGGACTGGCCAGCCCAGTCACCTGACCTCAACCCAATAGAGAATCTGTGGGAAGAGGTCGAGAGGCGAATTAGAACGGAATTATTTAGAAACAAGCATTGATCGACAAAATCAGCGATGTTTGGAGGAATATTCCGAAAGGTGTTATAAAAAAATTAATCTCCTCGATGCCAAGAAGATGCGTTAAAATTATTGCAAATAATGGGTATGCAATAAATTACAAAATATTATATTTATTGTTTACTTGTTTCATATTGTGTCAGTGTTCAGTTAGTTCAATAAAATTAAAATGTTGCTTTACTTTTGTCCGACTCCTTTTTCCCACAATTTGGTTTTCATTTTTTATCGAGCTTAATAAAAAATAGGTATTATAAAAGTATGAATCGCCAGATCAAATGTTTTTGACTATAGAAAACTAATTACATCATATTTTTCATGTTTTTAAATGTAAGTTTCATTTTCTGTTCACATATTTCAAAATTAATAGTTGTTGCTTTACTTTTGTCCAATAGTGTATATCATGTTTTCTTTTGGTAATGCGGGTGTGCGATTAGTATTTTCATCCGTATATGGAAATCTAGAATTGCCAAGCATATTATGCAATATACAAGCTGAAACTATCAAATTATCTGCTGCTTCGGGCATAATTGCTATCGGAGTACAGAATACTGTAAAATATTGGCACAATATACCAAAATGCAATTCTGAAGTTCGTCTAGTTCTAGAATGTTTGTAATATTGTAAACGCCTTTTGTTTGATTCTGTAAATACGGTTCCAGCATATTAGTTGTTAGACTAAATGCTTCATATCCTAAAATTACGTGCGGTTGTATAACGTTAGTACCTACTTGGAAGAGCCTTTGGAGGTGGAATGTTGAAGTTGTCATCATTAATTTGCTTTTTGATATGTGACTTCATACTCTTCATAGAAATCCCCGCATCCCGTTCGCGTCCATATGAACCAACATCAATAGCTACAAATCTACAAGTATATCCTGTATCCACCATTGCCAGGAGAACCATAAATTAAAAGTTTTTGTAATTAAAAGCGATCCTGCATTGCTGGGGCTACGAATTTGAATATGTTTTCCATCAATTGCTGAACAGCAGTTTGGGTAATTCCACATCTTGTAGAAATCTTCAACACTAGCTCTCACTTGCTCTAAGCTCGGTGCCGGTAGCATACGTTTCTTAATGATTTGAAGCACTTCTCTAACGAAAACGCTAATCCAACTATGATGAATGCGATACTGAAAAGCCATTGATCGGAACTATTTGCCAGTAGCCATGTATCTGTAAAGAAAAGATTGTTGTAACTTCATGATAATTTTGGGAAATTTTAGATAAGGATTGTAAAGCCAGATGGAAGAGTATGCGGGATTACTATCAACGTAAAAAGAAGGAATTTTTGAGAGCCACGGGGACGGGTCCCCAGAGAGATGATCTTTTTTCAAAAAAATTCGATCATATGCGTTTCCTTGATAATACGCCATTGATGGAAAGAGGGTAAACACTGGATTTAAGTGGTAATAATTCGCAATTAATGTTGTTGTTGTTGTATTTTAGCATACTAAGTAGCAGTCATCAAAGGACACGAACACGATCAAGAGACGAATCCCTATCGAAACAACACACAGACGGTATACAACAAGATGAAGATGCACCTGAGGATATAGAACTTTATTCGACTGAGACAGCTGACGCTTCACCAGCGGACTCCCATCACACTGTAGATACAGATTATACAAATTCTTTTGGAAGCAGCAGTCAGGAACCTTCGACCAAACGGCGCAGAACCATCAAAAGTTGCAGTTCTAAAGACGGAACTATGTTGATGTTAAATGAACTTCAAAAAGGGAGAGCTGAATTGCCAAAGATACCACAGACACAAAAAGAGGACTCATATGATCCGGCCATTTCATTGTTGTTTAAAAGTATGGCTGCAACGGTATCTACGTTTTCTCCATTATTGAAGGCTAGAATAAAGGTCGATTTAATGAATCTGGTTTCACGATATGAAATGGAACATCTTTCCCCACCGACTGATGAAACATCACCACTATTGCACCATTCATCCCCTCAGCATCATCAATGATGCATTGTTTTATACGTTATAATTTAGAATAAATTTTTGTTCTTACGTAAAAGCCAAAAGCGATGCGTTTTTCCTCTGGGGAAATGGGACGAGTATGTCGATTATATGGTGTTTTCATAATATCATCCTGTCGTAAAAATTGTAAGACGGTTTGAAACAGTTCAGTAGAAAGTACGATAGTATTCCCGAAATTTTTGCTCGTTTTCAAATAATCTTCTTTCTACTGTTTGAATGTGTATTATTTAACGACAATAAGAGATCTTCTATTAACAAAACTACCTTAATAAGGTATATTTTAGCTTGGATGCTCATTTTGTTATGTCGATATACACTTACACATTCGAACCAGCACTAATCAAACAGAACTGACTAAAATAATGCGTCTTCTAAAAAAACACTTCGACGCACGACGTATTGTTTGTTGACTGCACAATTGTGAGTTGTGCGTCGCGTACGTCTTTAGCCTTTATAGTAAAATTAGATAAAATGTTGTTTTAGTTTTTTTGTACTATTATTTCCTAAATGCTATGAGTGGATATGCATATCCATATCTATCATGATAAGAAATAATTTAGCAAAATATTTCTTAAATATTACTTTCATATGCTCGCTTAGGAGTGACAGTTTTGTCAAAAGACTGAGGGAGGCAGACATATAGTTTTATTTATTGAATCTTCGTTTTTTCTATCAAGTGTCTACATACTATAGCGGAAACCTGAATTTTTTAGTGATGATCATCTAGGTCAACAATTCTGAGTCTCCTAATCCATACAGTAAACATCATCGATAACATTTGTTTGATATTGTATTATACAAGTTGTAAATTTTATTTTGTTTGTGTAATTTTATTGTAGCATCATTTTTTTATCTTCATGTGTACCTAACTCCAAAAAGTATGATTCATCAACAAAAGCACTACTTTTCACTATATCAAAATTTTTATATATTTTTTCTACTCCCACATGTTAAAAATGTCATTTATTGCATGTTTCCATGACGCTAAGTGATCTTTTAAACACACTCGTGGCTTTGTGCGTTTTAGTCACGGCTTGGGCCGCTTCGGGTGTATTCGGCACGCTCGAAGTTTCATAAGTCACGGGTTGTATTTTGTTGACGTAAATCTGAATGCGAAACTGACTTAACTGACGTTTGTCAGTTTCACATTCAGAATTCTTTCAAGTCAAGTGAATCTTGTGAAACTCAAAAATTTTAGTATTTTTGTGGTGGTCGTAGAAAAAGTATAGTATGCAATAGGGATGTTGCATTTTTTTTAAATCCCGTTTTTTTCTGTTAGAAATGTAAAACGACTATATTAATAATACTCTACAGCAAAAATATTTTTTTTTACTCAATATTTGTACATAAAAAACCGATTATAAATTGACCGTAATTCAAATATATTATTGCCGCCCGAAAACGTTTCGAAATCAGAGAGTCCTGTGTGACGTCACGAATCTAGTTAACATTGGCATGTCTAAATATTTTTTACGCGTTTAACATTTTTCGAAATAAGTCAAAATGCGGCGTGCTGCACTGTGAACTAGATTCGTGACGTCAGCAGTTTTTTGAGCCGATTCGGGCGTTTCCGGGCAATTCGTGGAAATTTCAAATTTTGCAATACTTTTTATTTATTTACTTGGAAAGTACGGACCAAAAATTTTTTTTCAAAATATTGATAGTGATAATTTGGTATCAGCTTTTCAAAAAAAATTATTTTGAAAATCATGCAAAGTCCCTATTCGTTTTATAAACTTCTCTAGAAACTCGCTTATTAAACACTCGCTCCGCCAGTGCCTAATAAATCTCGTTACTAAAATGCCGTTTATAAAACTTATAGCATAATATACTATTTTATTTTGTACACACCCATTAAATTAGTTCGGATTTCGATTCTGAAGGTCCTGTTTAATCGAAAATGTATTGGCAAAATAGGTTTTAACGGAGTTAAATTTTAAGCAAAGACAATTTGAAGTTGGACTTCTAAGTACCTACTGGATAGCAGTTCGCGGATTTGGAAATTTTGAAGTCGTGCTTTACCAAATAATTAGAGGAGAAAATTTCCCAAAAATGCAACGAAATGCGGTACTGTAGAAAGTAGACAAACAAGTCAACCACTTAAAGGAATTGGTTCTGAGTTGGAATTATTTTATTGTTCAGTTTTTTCTGTAATTTCTTCTTGATAGGTGTTTTATAATATCGATTTTTTTATGTAAGCCATACAAAGAAATCCAAAGGCATCCTAAAATTGTTGTAAAAAAAAGTCGGACTTTGAGTTGTTGATAGAAACCATATTGCAACGAATTAATAAATGGCTCAGAAATTTCCTCATGATATCCTTGTGCAGTTGAGTATGCCACCGAAAAAATGGTAACCTATTTATCTTCGACGACTCAGTCCTAACTCTAATTTGTTTCACTCTAAATATTGTAGATATCAAAAATAGTTATTAGAAAAAGTTGGTTAGAATACAGTTTTGACAATTTTGACGATAATAATTGTGATCGAGAGAAGGAAGAATTGAAGAAAGTTGTACATGACCTCCATCTATTTACTAAATCCAGATGATTTTACTTCCTATTTTAATCAAAATATCCATGTTGCAATATATCAACTTCAAAAGAGTTATATTTGCATAACAATTCTATAACAACCAATTACAAGTAATTGGGTACTTTTCGTGTATACTTATTTGGTATTTAGAATTGTATGAACTGTTTTCTCAACTACTTCCTGGGCGTATTGTAATTTGTTAAGTGACTGTATACCGCGAAACCTGTGCTATTTACAAGCCATTGTTTCACTGCAGGGCGGTGTGGAAGATAACCACCTGCTAACACCTACATACCTTTCATGTAGAATATGCAATGTTTAGTTCTGCATTGTTTTTTGTATGAATAAGAATTTATGGATGGAAGGATAATTTAGTTGAAGCAAAATTACCATTATATTATATTTTTATAGCTTTCATCTCTATTAATAAAATGATTTATGGAGAATTTTATAGTTATCAAACAGCTGATAAACTATGTAGATAACAGTCGTATTCACTAAGCCAACTTACATTGAATTTATATCTGAAGCAGAGCGATACTTCTTCGAAATTGGTTATAAAAGCTTAAACCGACGAAAAACAAACTTATGTAAATGAAAAAAAAAGCTTAATATTTATTAACGTTCTTAAGCCAATAACATGATGCAAAATAGCTCAAATTAATCTAATGAAACGTATAAACATTTGTCGAGAATACATTGGAGCAACGAAAGCTTTTTGTATTACATTCCCAAAGCTATTCAAGACATTTTCCTAATGAACCAGTAAACTATGATAACATCAGACAGACGGGTCTGCCAAACGAAATTGGCATTGGCACAAAAGGACCTAACAAAAGAAAAGAAATGTAACGTTATACTAAGACAATGTAGACTCTCTCTGTTACACGCATTTTGTCAACTGATACTATCTAACACATACATTCGTTTCAAGTGAGCGGGTATTATTTATAACAACCGAAAGCCACACTATTGTGAGTGTAAAGTGCATTAGCATAACATTAAATTACAAGGTCTGAACTGCTTCGTCATTTTAATTTTTAATTGAAGCATAAATTATTTCTCAACGTGAAATAATTACCCGCGTGGTGTTATTTTCTCTCTATTATGCGAAGTGTTAGTGTCTTAAAGACGGCTGTTCAGTATTATTGAGCTTGAGGGTATGCACATCAACATTTGCATTTTAATATATTGAACAGTTATGTCCACAATCCTGTTATGAAATAATTATCTGTTGACATTTCCAGTCAATCCTGTAACATGAAAGAAAGTTGAACCTGGTCCATGGTGCTGTTGTTTTCGAAAAACACTAATAAAAGCTCAAGAGTTGAATAGAAGTGGAGAAGGTGTGGATATGGCGCAGCAACTGATTTTCGAATTTTCGTAACTTTAGAAAAAAAAACACATTGGTGCTCATAAACTTTTCAATAAGATAAATAAACCAGCTCTTAATAATGTAAAATGTTATTAAAACTAAATCATTTGATGTCCCCTTAACGTCTTAACCCCCACCCCACTTTTTTTTACCACGTCCTCTATTTCTCCCAATTTATTCCGTTTTCCTTGGAATCCTCTCTTCTTTTCCCTTTATTTTCTGTCTGGGATACAAACAAAGAAGGTGCGGCATCAAATCCTAATTTTATTCGTAAATCAGGATCTAGAAGGCTTATGTTGTCTTCATCTTGGAAGTAAAATGAACATATCTTGAGGTAGGATTTAGGTATACCTTCGTTTAGATTGCAAAACTGTAACAATTGACATCAAGCACAAATGACAGCTTAGAATGACTTTTCTTATCTTCTTATCTATCTTAAATTTGATCACTTAAGGGACTTATTTTCTACACATCTGCAGTGAACATAGTTTCATCATTTTCAATAGATTCAATTGTAAAAGAGGAGTTTTTGTTCAAATATTAAATCGGTTATAAAACAGTTCTACTAAATTATTTTCAACGATTTATAAACTTTTCTTATACTGGATGTTAATGAAAAATATGAATCAATATTCTATAAGGAACGCACATCATTACAGATGAACCATATGGTTCGATAGTGATTTATCATTTATATTATAACATAACAGAGCTATTATTTATCGTTACCATCATATACTATGAAGATTTTAAGCAGGAATGAAATATGAATTTTCTTGACGGTTAGTGAATAGATTAAGGAGTGGGATATTAAAATAGTGTTGTATGTCGATGAGTTTTATTTGCAGTTATATTGAAACCATTTATAAATGTTGATAGGCAGCCGTCAAGACCGTGGCAGATGCCGTTTGTCATGCGGGGGTCGAGGTCGTTCGGTCGCGGTAGCCGTGCGGTGGTTCACAGTGAAGATTAATGATACGACCTCAGTATAATAGAAAACTGACATCGTAACAATAAGCTATCGAATGTTATTAATGATATTCGCCACTAATTTCCATGCAACTTGACTTATAACAAATCTTCAACATTATTTTGTTTACGTCGAGAGAGGCATATTGTTTGAACTTCCACACATTTATCACTTTGTTGTCATCGATCGTACTTCAATTTCTTATTCAGATGCCTACACTTACAACCATTATATATTTTTATAATAATTGTACCATGATTCTTTGTGGGTTGACATTGTTGACAACCTAGCATTATTTTAATGTCAAACTGAATTGTTAAAAACTCTTCTTTCTAATAGATAATTAATATCTTCTATCTTAGAACTTTTTTAAATATAATATTTGTTTTGGTAATATTAATAACTCTTGTCTAATTAGTAGTATGAAGAAGTAGTAAGAAGGACGGTTTATGCTCTTTTTTTTTTATTTAATATATTTTGTCAATGAACAGTTGAAGACTTGAAGATAAAGTCGAAGACGATTTTAAATAAAAACCTGAATCCCGACGTAAAAAATGCATTAGTTAAAAAAAGGAGGGTATTTTTCGTGAACTTGTCTAGGAACTCGAACACCCAATCGAAACATTTATCAGTAGATCCACGATTCACAGTCAGTATACAAATTGAAGACTTTGAACAAGGATGAATAATATGAGTTTCTTGGACTGCCAAAAGCTAAAGAAATTAAATAATACCCATATGTACCTATACAACAAATATAGGAGGCTTATACCTCCCCGTTCCCAACGTTATTAAGTTGGCAGAAAGTATAATTCTAGATTAATAGTAGCAATTTATATAACTAGGGAGGAAAGTTTCACTTACTTAGGCAGTAATCATTCAAGATAGGAAATAAGTACTACTTTACTCCCACAGTTGATCTTACGAAAAGTGGGGAATATTAACGTTTAATACTGAGTAGATAATATTGCAAATGCTAAATCTCCATCTTCATTTTTTATTAAATGAGAACATGTAACACGTACATAAATAAATCAGTTTTTAGTTATCGAAAATTTTGAATATTCATAAATCTTTTTTGTAGATGTATGTAGTTTAATCTTAACCTAATTGCTGTAATTTCCTATGCAAATATATGAAATTCATGTATGACAATATCTGATTTTATAAATTTCAGCTGCCTTCATCTTTGGTTATAGTGCCAGTTCGACCTTAATAAATAATTGGGGTTTTGTCTAAAATTAATAGCTTAGATATACTAGTCAGATAGATATCTAAACATTTTGTAGATTAAGTAACAAACAATTCAAGATGACAAGTTGATGCGAACATATCTGTCAGTTTATCAGTTGGTTATTTCCCTTTTTGACATGGAATTAGCACCGTAACATTTGAGTTATTTTTATGAAATACAAATGACAAGTGTTCATGTTGATGACCATGTAGAAGCTACTATAATGTATGTTGGTGCAAGTGAGATGGCTTATGGCCATCATTAACGATAACCATCGCGCCTGCCACAGACCTCTCTAAGACAAATGAAGGTGCGAGCTGACAGCAAACCCATTTAGTCGGGAAGTCGTAATTATTAGGCGTGGTGATGGCGTTTCATCCTGAGCAAGTTAGCACCGTTAGGTAAACAAGGATGAAGATGTGTTGCTAGGTACAAAAGAGTGCTGAACAAGAAAATGATTAATATTTATAATTAATATATTTAGATTTTTCGATTAGGAAATAATAGGTTGTTACTTAAAAAAGTGCATATCTAATTAGATCTTACTTATTCATTCTACCACGAGGAATTCAATTGTTCATGGATAAATATACTAACAATAAGTGACATCGACTTTTTATTTTTATACATTGATCATTTGCTTTCTAACTCTTAATATTCCATCAACAGATAGAAATTCTAAAAAGCCTGTATCTAAAATTGGGAAAAATTGGAATCAAGTCCTTCTGCATCCACTTTACTCTTCCTTTTGTACATAGGCTTTAACTTTAAGAGATTTTTGTTGATACTCTTTTCCATGTGGCCTTTAAATTAATCTCCGAGAAACATTTTCCAAGTATTTTCATCGAGGTACTCCTTGTGCGATTTTGAAGAGTCAAGCTTTACAATTCAGCTGTTCCTCTTCATCTTCAGCCGATCAATAATGCCCAGGTGGTAATCTTTTAGTATATTAATAGCAGAACACTTGATCTTAGCTTGCTGCAGAGAAGGAGTAGTCAGTATAAAGATGAACTTATAGATACATATATGATTTATGGAATATATTACACGTTTGGAAAACCTAGTCTGAAGGTGATTACATAACTCATTGTGTTCCCAAAGAACTGCATGTAAAAGGCAGACAAGTATTAACATTCACATCTATGTGCTATGGTTAAGACCGCTTTGTTGTATCAGATGACATAAATAGACGGCTGTAAAAATGTTCAGTAACACGCGTTCGTACAAGGCTATCTTCATGACTTGTTCTAAACTATCAATTAAAGCACTTATGCTGCACTCGTTGTTGCCTTAATCTCATTAGCACTGTTATCATGGTGTTTCTCTCGCTCGCTACCCGTTTACTAAGTAATTAATTAATCCCTAATCTGTGTACATATATTTCTGGACGCTACCTAGTACCCGTTGCCAGTGCTGATTGTGCTCGTGGGACTATTCAATAACAGCAGTTCGCTAATTAAAATCAGCTAACGAATCATTTCTGCTTTTATATTACAGCCTTGAATTAGTGGTTTAGTATTTTCTATATTGTGATAATGCACATGATGTTCCAAAAATACCTTCCTAGATGTGAATCCAGTTACTATTTCTGTATTTCCGAACATTTTACTTCATATTTTAACTGTTTCTTTTATAAAATTAGAGTTCAAATAAATAATTACATAAATTTTTCAACTGTATGGATATCTAACAATTAATTTGTTTCAGTGTGCTAGCCATTGTTTTTCGTAAGTTGAAACAGATTTATTAAAAAAGTAATAAAAAATGAGGAGACGAAAGCCAAGCTGTAAAAAACTGTGTCACTTGAAAAATATAAAAACTTTATTTCAGAACTAATGCCATGTTTACTAAAATTTTGTTTGTAAATGCGAAAACATCTTGGAAGTTGTCCAACGCTAAAAGCACCCATGACAGCTAGTAATTTGAAATAATTCCTCCTGGCATTTTGAATTAAGATTATTCTGTTCCAAAGTGTGAAGCTTTGATCTTCCGGTAAAATAAATTATGTAGTTATATATAAAAATATTTTCAGTTCATAACATGACAGCAATGCAGTGACATCACCCGATAAATATTGTTAGTGGCTGGGGTACGCTAAAACTACTACATAAATAAATTCTCCATTTCAACAGATTTATACTAAATAATTTATCTTAGTTTTTGAAGAACAAATTATATTGCAAAGTCGACTCTATAAAAAATAGAGTCAAGAATAGAGTTATAGTTCGTGTTAAACATATTTCATATGTATAGCTGAGATATTTAATTAGATTTAGAACTAAACTTTGTGTAATCATAGGGCTACTTTCAAAATTGTTATTGCACACCCTGTCTTTGCTGGATAATATTTTTGTCAGCTCTGGAAAAAATTTCCATCCATTCTTATAATAATTATAATCTGTAGGAGATGAAACATGCACACAAGTTCTGTTCCCTCTGATTTGTTATAAAGTAAAATATAGTCCTACATTTTTCCCATTTTATTTTATTTTCTATAATAGGTCGTGTTCTCTCCTATTAGAGATATTTCTCCGTGATTTAAATTAACGAGAACAAAACAAAGTTTTCATTTATATTGAATGTTATAAGTTGAATCAAATATCATATTTTGTTTATTATATTCATAAATTTGATTACAAAACGCAATAGGGGATCGGTAAATCCGTACATTTCATTGCAATTAAAATTATTTTTCGTAGATAGACATATGCATCACTTCTTTCTCTCTCTCTATCTCTGTGGTCCTATATTCATGAGGGAGAGAGAGTATGATGCACATGTCTACTGAAATTCATCCTGGTATATACGAGCCCTAACAACTAAATGTTCGGGCAAAAGTAAATTTTTGAAGTATGAAAGGAGAACTGGAAATTTTACGCAAATAATTAGTAAACACCTAACAATACAATAAGATAAAGCCTTAATAACAATATTATGTATGAAAGAAAATTATTTATTGGATTTAACTATATTTTAACCTTAATAATTTGAAAACTTTACAAAATGAATTTGCAACTAAATGTTGGGATAATTTTTAATTTAGGACCATTTTGTCCTTTTGCTTTAATAGCTGCCTTTATTCTAGCAGACTTGGTATTTATAAAATTTTGGTACAATTCTGGCGTGAAACTGTCCCAAATTTCTTCTATATTGGTCTTTAAGTCCCCAATGGTTCTTGGTGGATTATTGCGTAGAATACGTTTTATTTTATGCCAAAGAGTTTCAATGACATTTAAGTCCGGACTAGATGAGGGCCATGAAAGCACTTTTATGTCGTTTTCCCCTAGTTCCAAAACTGTGATTTTTTAAAAACAGTCGTTAGAAAATTACGTCACATTTTTCAAGTGCAATTTTAAAACTACGAAATATGCCTAAAATCACCAAATAAAGACTTGGGGATTTTTTAATACATAAAACCAACATCCAGCTTTTCAATAAAGTAAATTTTACCAAAATCCAACCAGTGGTCCCAAAACTGTGATTATTTTAATGTAGGTAGCACCCTCAAAAAACACGTTTTTTGAAAAGTGAACTGTGGAACTCGAAAAAAATGCAAAAAAAATCATAATAACATTTCAGGATTTTTTCAATATAGTACGATTATTTAGCTTTGATTTAAATGTTTTTTGACACAAATCCAACCAGCGGTTTCAAAACTGTGATTTTTTAAAACAGTTACTAGAAAATTTTATCATTTTTAAAGGTGCAACTTTGAAGCTCCGATAAATGCCTAAAATCACCAAATAAAAACTAGTATAACTTTTTTGTAAAGAAAACCAACATCCAACTTTGCAATAAAGTAAATTGCATCAAAATCCGACTACTAGAACCAACGTTTTGAAAATAATAATTCTTTGTTTCTACAATTTTCCCATCCTGCTGGGTTAAAGTGCCACAGTTTTGGAACGGCCGAGCAGATTTTTACGAAATTTACGTTTTTATATACTTAACTAAATGTTGGCATTATAACAGAAAAAACCATCAATATTATGGAAGTTAATTTAGATAACTTTTACGCGTATGGAAAAAAGACAATCAAATTTACTTTTGTCCGAACATTTAAAAGAAAAAAAACTTAACGTTAACTGAAGTTTTCTCTTCTCCTGTTTCTTTGTACCACTCTGAATATTGTTATACAAAGCGAACAATGTCATTTCTCTGTCCTACAATCTTGTTTTGAGAGGGTCTAGAAAAAATACTTAGTTTAGTGTACGTCTTCAATAAAAATAACAAATCATATAATTATTTTAATGTCATAGGATAGGATGTATGTTTGCTATTATAGTCCTTCCGGTTGTTAATATTAATATCCAAATATAAATATCATTCTTTGTTGGCTATAATTTTTTTGCTATACATGCAATTCGAAGCTCGGAATATAAATGATTTCAGCTGAATAAATATTTTGTCTCGTCTAAACAGTGAAAAAATGTTTCGAATATATCAGCTGCATTTTCGTGTGTGGTGATTTTGGACATGGTTTTGATTGCAGATGTCGATATTAACGATAACGTTGTGTATCGAGCCGCAGCCTCATTATGATACGGAGAACATCCCGCTCAAAGATGCTATGTCGGCTTAGGGCTCTTTGATTGTTTATTCACCGCGACTTCCATCACTGTCGAGGAACGTCCAATAAATCAGACCTCTGGTCTCAACATTGACATTTGCCGGGAATTATTTATACTATTCCAGACTGTTTTTGCAAATAATCTCCGATCCTAGCCAATTATTGGCGGATTCTTTGATTCGAACGGTGAATGAATACGATTCTTTATAATTTTGTTCTCCGATGTTCATGTAGTAGGAATAAAATTTGAAATGATCAGAAATGACAATTACCTCTAAGGTTAAGGTTGTTTCTAAATGTATTTGAAAGTTAATCTTCTTGGTAAGCATTGTCTTAGTAATAGTATCTAAGGATAACTTATAATTAAAGTTAACTACTGATTGTCAAAGCTTACTATTTGTCAAAACTGAAAACATACCTACCTTTAATTAGCACACATAAAAAGAAATAAAACAAATATTAAGCATGGAACAAAATTTTTTCGGTACATTTCTGTTATTAATATTTTTTTGGTGCTCGGAAACTTGTTTAGTAGTATCTTACGAACTTACTAGATATATATGAGTATAGGCTGATATCACTCATTATCAAGATCAATTAAAATAATTAATGGAAAAAGAAAATTATATATCATTCACCTATCCTAAGGTCCGAATTATCAAACACGAAACAAAATATGTGAGGTAAACAGAATATGTGAGTTGAGGTGTACCAATGCGACTGTTTTCTACGTTGGCAAAGGCCGTTACCCCTAACAGTTTATGGTCAATCTGATACCTAAGTATCTGATGTTTTATTAAAAGTTCCATTTCTGTAATTAAGTGTTATTCAAATTCTAAATTTGAGTGTAATGTGCATTTAAGTAGCTAATTTAAAAGTATACTCTTGTGAAAGTTATGAGTGATGATTAATTGGATAAGTATTAAGATAAGTATTGCTTAACGACGATGTACCTAAATTATTATTAATTGCGAAAAGCAATTTTTATTGTTTGAAATATTCTGTTAGCAAAAAGGGCTAGGTAATAAATAAATCTTTGATTATCCTTATCATATTAAGGGCTTCAACTCAGTAATTTCGATTCTTGCAAATAACATAGTCTTGAGTCTTTCTGTGAAAAATATCGTGAAATGTACTAATGTAATTACAATAAAAAGTAATCATATCATGCAAAATTTGAAGCACAACAATGTGGGAATATATTTATCATTAACTTAATTACACATCAATTTTGAACAGAAATAGTCATATATGAACTCAAACCAGCAGAGTAATAAGGCTATAGTACAAGAATAGCTCGTTCACAGCCAGTGCTATGTGACTGGGTATGTTATATTAGCGAATTATCCAAGACTTGGCGATCTTAGGCTCAGGAAGGATTCGTCTTCCATCTTCTTAGTTTTACTATTATTTAAAATATTTGGTGTCACCTAAAAACCAGGACTCGGTATAGAGCTCTTGATATCAGTAAGTCTGAAGCTTGACATAGGATTTGATGGCTAATAACGCTCCTCGATAATCTTGTGTTCCATTTGCGTGCCTTGTCAGCTCGTCATTAAAATATAGATTCACGAATGATTGTAAAATTACACGCGTTAACGTTACCAAGAATACCAAGTTGACACTTCTATAGTAGGAAACTAGGGATGTATAGTAGCTCTCGGCAGATGAATTTTAAACAAAGCTTCGAAAACACATTTCTTAAATTTGTTTTTAATACACATATGTACTTTCTACTCATTATATAGTTTCATTTTCTCATTCTTCAATGTGTGCTTATTTATTCTATAAAGATGTTATAGTACCTATAATGTGAAGATATTAAATACTTAGGAATTTACCTTTATAAGCCAATGAACCTTTTAATCAATTAGAAAATATATTTACAACTGACAAAAATATTTTATTAATGGCAACTATCATTAGTTATTTAACTAATGTAATTAAAAATTCAGATTTTTTACTACAATTTGTCAATTAGGTACAAAGTGAAAAGTTGTTTTGTAAAATTTATGTCCCAGCCTGATTTATTAAGAAAAAAATTACAAGGCTAATTAATAACAACTTCTAAATGTCGAACTGTTTTGGAATTATTAATTCAGACCGGCTTTAAGTTATCATCAGAGCTGTCAGTTTGATGATGAAAGGCCAGAGAGAATGATTTACGATGTATCTCTGCGTGAGTCGTAAGTATTTAAAGAAAACGTATTTTATGCCTTTAGTTTGTTTATTGCTTAGTTATTTTTTATATGTATATCATCTTAAAATGTTCAATAAATAAATAAAATCGCCCGTTTTCTAAAAAAGAAATCTAGTAATAACTTCATGCCGCAGGCTTCGAGGCAATTGAGTACCATTTATTTTGATATTTGTTATTTGTTCCATGTTTTGAAAGCTTCTGATTACTGTGGCTGAACCATGTGAGAAGTTGTATTTTGTATTGTCGGCAACTTCAAAGTATCCAGAGGGTCTGTCATCGTCACCAGCTTCATGGGTGGTAGGAGCCGACAGGCCAGAAACGTGGCGGTATTAACGCTTTGTCATACCAGAGACTACAACAGTAGAAGGGAGCTAGAGCTTGCGCACTTTAGACTTATATTCTTGAAACGGAGCTGTTTTCAGTCGAGTTCTGGTCTCATACTCATATTGAAGTCGACTAGCGTTTGTGTAGTACGTGAATGTGTTTAAGTGATATCAATTTTATATCTAACGCATTATTTGTGCTTAAATTATTATTATTTATAACTTTATCCAAATGGTTGTGCTTGAAGGTAACGGAATGTTGTCCTCAGCAGGAAACCAGTATCTCCAACCGGATTATTTATCACCTTTACCAACGACGGTATGTTGTTTTTCTTTACAACCTAAGCAATTCTTAATAAATTGTTGAAAATAATATGATATCTAACGTTTAATCTATTTTGTTGTTACAGCTTGATGCAAAGAAAAGTCCATTGGCACTTCTTGCCCAAACTTGCAGTCAAATAGGCGCTGACACTCCTTCATCCAAACCATTAATTTCATCTTTGGAAAAAAATAAGAAGACAAGCAATGACGCCCGATCGTCTCCAAATGCTGCTAGAGAAAAATCAGATAAAAGCAGTCAACGTTCAACACCAACTGAGAATAAATTGGCATTTAAACCATATGAAAACAATGTTATAACAAAAAAAATTGAGGAAACTCGTCCTAATTCAAAATCCAGTGTACAAAATAATTCTGATGAGAAAAAGCCGGAAACATCATCTCCAGAAAGAAAATCGGCGTCCCCAGCTAACAGCAGTTCAGCGACTCCTAATCCCGAAGCTGGTAAAACTTCTCCTTCTTTTGAACAGAAGCCTTCTACGCCGTCGGCTCGAGGAGCTAGTCCAATAATTCGTTCTGGTTTAGAAATTCTGCAAGGACATCCAAAAGACACTCCGTTAGGCACATATAAACCTGGTGCTCTCTCTGGACTTAGTGGTATAAATGCGCATTTGAGTTCTCTTTGTTGCCCACCTAATTTGGAACAACATACGAATCCGGCATTCAGGCCTCCATTTCCGGGAGCACCATTTACACATCATCACGCTGCGATGTTGGCTGCCGGTTACCCTGGTGCTACTCCTGGACCTTATTTAAGTTATGCGCGTGTGAAAACTCCGTCGGGTGGTGAAGCACTCGTACCAGTGTGTAAAGATCCCTATTGCACGGGATGTCAATTCAGTATGCAAAATCAGCAGTTATTGATGAGTGGAGCTGCAGGACCTTGTCCATCTGGCTGTACACAGTGCGATCATCAGAAATATAACTTGGCTATGGCAATGTCCCTTGTTCCTCCAGGTCCTCCGCCATCGTCATTGGGTTATCCATCACTTCCCCGACCCTATGTTTGCAATTGGATTGCTGGCGATACATACTGTGGAAAAAGATGTGTGACGTCTGATGAACTGTTGCAACATTTAAGAACTCATACCAGCGGGTCTGACGCCGTCGCTACTTCATCCGCTTCTGCATTGCTTAATCCCCATTCTTTGTTCACTTCGGCCGCTTTGCACAGGCCCGGCTATCCCAATCCACCTTTAAGTCCATTGTCTGCTGCAAGGTACCACCCATATGGTAAGCCACCACTACCCACTTCTTTGGCGGCCTCACCGTACAGTGCTTTTAATCCCACAACCTTAGGACCTTATTACTCACCATATTCAATGTATGGACAACGCCTTGGCGCTGCAGCTGTCCATCCATAGTGTTAAAAAACAGTTTAGTAGATTGAAAATTTGACTACTATTGAAGTTCTTTCTGTGATAATTTTACACTTACAAAAAGTGCAATCGATGGAAGATGGGTGGACAATGAATATTTTAAATCTGTCCATAAGTTTTTCTCACCTATAATTATAATTATTAGAAAACTTGTCAGATACAAGTTTTTTTATTATATTATTATGTAATTACTATAAGAACTGTTGATTTACTTCTACGAAACGCTTTATTAATAAAAATGTTTGTAGATTATATTGTTCTCTTTTATTATCCTTTAAAAGTGTTCATACTTTACAGATGGTGCTCTACAAGTTCCTGGTAATCTACGATATTATAGTGTATTCTAAGTTTAACTATATCACTTAAACGGCTCTTAATAAAAAATTGTCGAAGTGGAAAGATAAAACGATATAAAAAGCTTCATTAAATTAAGTCACTCATTCCAGATTTTGTTGAGGCGTAATTTAAATGATTTGAACAATTAAATATTGTAAATAATTGGCTAGCTATAGGTACTTCGTCTTATTTATTAATCAAGAAAATCAAGTTTTTATTTGGAAAACAAGTTGCCATAACAATAAAATTATCTATTTTAGCCCAATTCGTATAAAAATTTAATTATTTATTTGGCCTTTTAACATTTTAAAGACTGACAGAAAAACTATAAACTTTTATTTGATCATTAAAATAATCTAAACTTCTGTTTGAATAAATTTAATTTATAGCTACCGTAGTTATAAAAATAATATAGTCAGGACAAGTAAAAATTAGGCTTTACTGTGCTTCAACTATAACCAAATTAATAAACTACGTTTACAGAGAGTTCTAATTTTTCTAAGAAATGTTTTATAGATACATTAATATTTGAATCCAAGTCAACGGTGATTTATGTGAGGTTAACTCTAACAGTGGCATACCTTAGTGGGCACCAAATTATTTCCATTGTTACTAAAACCATTCCGTAAAGAATTTTATGTGATGCCATATGGACGGTAAGCACAATTCTGATCTAATAAAGTTTGACCAACGATTTCAGTTTTATCAAAGCATTAAGATGACTGGTCTAAAATGTGTTCCAGAAAATGATTTTCCTTTACCAAGCATTTGCTTCTATTGTGGTGGGTGGGCTAGAGGGATTTTTATAGACAATACAAAAAACTAGGCAAATGTTTTGTTTGAACAATAGCACAATGCACTCACAGTCACTGAATTGAGTGCAACAGTTTTCTTTTCAATTGTTGTGTGGTAGTGGAAGGCAGCTGGTCAACGTTTTGTCAGTTCCGTCAAGACTAGAAGATGATACTTTATTTTATTGTGTTTAGATAGGTGCAGGTGAGTGTGTCGGCCGTCATTTAGTGTGGTGTGTGACGATGGAAATGAAGGCAGTTTACGGGTTGGGTGTGAAAGCGCGATGATGGATTGCCAGTGAGTGACCTCCCCTTGGCATCTCCAATCTCTTGTGTATGATGGATCACCTGAATACGTCACGGGCTCATTCATCATTACGTCTTGTTGCCGACAGCCTTGCACGCCACTGACGCCTAATTGAAACTGCTCACGGAATTTATCGTACCCCTAAACACAAATTACCAAGTTGCCCAATCATTTTAATAATCACCTCAGGTTTTTTAATATACGGTGCTTGAGATCCAAAAAGAGTAATTTTGTTAATATATTTTTAATCTTCTGGAATATGATGGACTCTCAAATTTTATAACTGCCCCGTTATTATGTATTTACTGCTACTCTGCTAATAATCTTAATATTTTCAAGATACCTACTCTATAATGGAATTCATAAATTTAGCATAAATTCTGTTTCCTTCAGCTTCTATAATAGATGCCATAATTCACTAAATTAAATAAATATCTATATAGTATATTGCTATTCTTTTTAACAGTTAATAAGTTTAATGGTACGTCTTATAACATTAATTCAAATGACTTGATGGTGCTCACCTTTAAATTAGCAAACACCAGACAACTAATTTCGTCGAAGTAATTCAGGTTGGTGGTTCCCATATCAAAGTAATAAAATTCATTCTAACTGACAGCAATTTCTGATAGACTGAGCTGCTGTATGATTAATGACAGAAGCTCTTCATGAGGTACATCCCATAACCTGTTTGGCTACAATTGATGATAGCAAGTAATTGGATGATGGGTCATCATTATGCTGTTACAGCGCACTCTTTGACGGCCGCATACACTAACTGATGGGTATTGTCGATAATGGTATGGTTGTTAAACCAACGGCTATGTTTTCCATCATACCTGTGTAATAATTATGTTAAAATAATATATCTGCATATAGCTTTTATGGAGGCACGATATGCAGTTTTAACGGTTTACTATTGAAAATTGTTGAATGTAGTTTTATATACCTATCGATAAACCAATTTGAACGCATTTAATGCTGGCAGTTTAAAGTATAATATCTTGAATTTAAATGATAATCAAATCATCGTTGTGTTATCCACAGTTATAAACTTACAGTCTACTCCCCTGAATACTTCGACGATCTTAGAAATAACCTTAAAAATGGAGTGAATCTTCTTAAAGCAAGTCATTTTAACTACATATCTGTCTATATTATTGTTATTATTTTGATAAACGATAACGAAAATATTACTTATATCATTAAATACAGGAACAGCTTGAGGAAACTTTCTTCTATATTAAAACATTCAAAGTAAAACAAGCAAAATTATTGACAAAACTCCAATCAACTCAGTTAAAGAAGGTACCAAATTTTCACTCATTATAAAAAATAGAGACATGCTATCACGTTATCATCCAGACTTTTAATGCAATACTGAAAATTAATAGATTTTCTAAGCAATGGCCAAATTATTATGATCTCTTATATCAGAATAATGTTAAAAAAAATTAAACCTCATAGACCTTCTAATTTGCTTCTTAAATTGCCTAACGCCATTACATAATTAATCCGTAATCATCAACTTCATCACCACCATCAACAAACAAGAACAAAAAGGAAACAAAACAGAAATTGATCACAATCCAAGTGTTTGAACTCTGTTAAGTTTATGACCATGGTGTTTTCCAAGGAGCGATTATGTAGTGTTAAACTATCCGCTTGTGTCCTGGACTCCTGGATAACATCCACAGCACAAAGCGTAGCGCCATAATGACGGAGTAAGCCCTAGATCCTGTAACTTGAGGAGTGTAACCTCTAACAAGAATAGGTTGGAACTTTAAGCTCGTCTATGGCAATGGGTAAAGGAGTTCCTGGATAAATAGTTTTGTCAATCAAATGCCTCCTCTGGTATGATGCAATACAACCTTCGCAATTGAAGTTCAACCTCCTTGTCCAACAATATTGATTTCTATTGCTTGTTACTGACTTAAAGAACTCTTTGAATATAAGAATGCTGATTGAAAACTAATGGTGTAAATTGTTTCTTATTTATCTCTTATATCTTATATATCTTATTCATCTCCTGAATGCAGGACACGTCAGTCTGTGGACAATTTTTTCTTAAAAATATTGAATTTTTTGACTAGAATTTCTAAAATAAAAATATTTAAAAAAAATTTCTGCCTTACAGAAAATTGGTTTTCTTAAAATAGAAAATATTATAAGACAAATTTTGCTAAATGTTCTACAATCATTATTAACTGGAGAAAATTTAAATCGATCACTAGATTCCGCCTTACCTTGTATTTCACGAAGAAGGGCTTCTGTAATAAATATGTTGTCATGTTTCTTTACAAGTTTGTTTTTATACGAATAACAAATCGTAAAACGTTCATCAAATGTCTATATATCTCTCAGTCAAGATCGTTTCAATGAAACTCTGTGTAGCTGTTTTAAAGGGTTAGGTGAAAGATTTAAATGGAAACAGGTGTCGTCCAACGAAGCGAAGAAGTATATAAAGGAAATGTTGATAAACTGGTGGATATTACGTCAAAACTTTAGAGTCGGACACAAATTTATTTTAGAATGATGAAATTTCATACTACGTTATTGCATTTTCTGATTTTTTCATTCGTATATCGTGTTGTGAACTCTGAAATCATATGATAAGAAATTTTTGTTTAATTGTGATAAAAGTTTAACGACTTCTAGCAAAAACAAGTTTATGCACATAACGTGACAGGTTGGGTCAAGGTAACTAAACGTATCACTTCATTTAAGAATTTTTTGTGTGTAAGAATATAAAAGAATATTCGTTATAATTTATGGGGCTTTGTTATATCAGCTGTAATAAACGTGAACGTGTTTTTGTTGTAAATAAATTTGTAACTGGATATTAAATATTATGAATTATAACCTTATGCATAAATAACTCATAAATCAAAAGTTGAAAGGAATCTATTTTCAAAATGACAAACTTTATCGTAATAGAAAGAAAAGGTAATAATAATATTGCGTTAAAATGACCCAAAAGCGGAAGCACGCATGTACTTGATATTATTATGAATTTATTACCACTAATTAGGCTTGTAAAAAGTGTTTTTTCGTGACAGGTGTTGCATTATGCTCATAAAATAATGAAAACCTTAAGAACCATTTTATCAGTATTCCCAAATTTGTATATTATTTTTATGAGCCAAACATTTGTAAAGATTACCTCATTTTGTTGTAAAGATTACAATAGACTATAAGATGACTATAAATTAAACTGTTTTTATTGGAATTAGTAGAAAATTTTCCCACATGGAAGTTAGAAGTTTTTTTTTAATAATTACAAGTCTTAAACCAACAATAAACATAATAATTTAAGTTTGTGCCCACGCTGGAGCGTTCACTAAGCTAATTACTCATAAATTATAACATAAAACAGTCGCCTTTTGATCCCAAAGAACATAAATAAACTTTAGCATGTCAGTCACAACAAGCAACCAAGGTAGACGAACTAAAGTCTTTCGCAATGTTTATTGCAGCGTTAAACAGATCCTACAAGAAAACAACTGTAAATCTCAGCTTAGCAGTTCACTTTTCATAAATAATTTTAACTTATGCCTGTAGACTTTTATGACACCTAGTTAAAATATGTGCGTTTCGTTTAACTTAAGAATCAGCTAGGAAATTTCTTTTGCTACACCAAGAGATTGCATAAACTACATACAATTAAATTGTTTCTTACGCTTACAATTATAAACAAACTAAATATAGCTTATATCTTCTTATATTTTGAAATGTGTTCCTTTTTAATTATCAAAATTATGTGATGTGCTATTGTGCTCATACAGGATGTTCCTGAAAGGACCGTATATAAGAAAGGATTAAGTATTCCTGGAACCTGCATGGGATAAGCTACAAATTTTTGTAAGAGTTTGACCGACAAAAATTGCATCAATACTAAGAGCCATGTTAATTGCGGATGTCAATCAAAAATTGTCCGTCGAAAAAAGTCTAATCGGTCTCACTTTCAAATTAGACCCCAATCGTAAAATAAAATTTATTTATATATATTTCATGTAATATATTTACTTGTCAAATTACCTCAACGCGTAACAAATAATGTTGTTGTTTTAAATAACACGTGATTTTAAATATATTGTTTAGTGTAATTTACGGTTTTGCAATAAAATATTAATATTTATAGCTTCATTTCAAAATGTGACACATTCGTTATTATATTTCCGCTTATTAAATATAATTTATCTAAAATTAAATTTAAGCTGACAAAGATTAATGGTACAATAATTTTATGGAATAACATATTCCCCATAATAATCGCTTATCTAATGTATGACGGCCATTTTACATTCCTATTTACATATTAATTAAGCATAACTCATTCAAGACATCTAATTATTGTAATTTAATATATTCGTTTACATTAGAAGAAAAATGTAGCAAATTTTAATTAACATTACTCAATATGTTAACATTCATAATATACCACATAGCCGTAGAAACAAACATTTCAATTCAATTAATTATCTCGACTAAACCTGATAATAAACAAATTTATTACACATTAAATCTTATATTATCTGCTAGCGGTCTCGATTTATTCTGATTAGGAACGCTGCTAATGTTTCAAAACATTTTTCAACTGCTTGAAAGCCAGTTAGTTGCTATAAACTATAATCTACCTTGGTTTCATCACGCCACGTATATTATTATTTTGAATTATATCCAAAGCTTTCATGTATACATTGTTGTACTGCCTTCTGGGTGTGTTATTCCGTTATGGATTTATTTGTCAGTTTGATTATCCTAACTTGTCAAAAGAGTAAATTGTAATTGTTTATTTCAAGTGGTTAGAGATTGTCAATATAACTTTTGAAATCTCAATAAAAATTAAATTAATAATACTAATTTCATACCATTAAATGATTTCTTCAAATACGACGAATTAAAATTTAGTTCTCCCAACTAAATCATTTAGTTGTATATAAATACTAACAAGGAGCAGCAGTTATAGTTATGAGCGGAAAACAGTTCGACTGAATTTTTTTGTAGCATTATAGCTCTTTATTAATAATCGGTTGCAAGTCTTAACTATGTTCGTCAGATTCTAATGAGCCCTGAATACTTATCTGGGAGGAAATGGAAACATTTGATCAGGAGGTTATTTATTTATTTTAATAATAATTTTCAAAAGCAACAGCCAACAGAGACAAAAGTTTTGTTAAAATCAACAGAATTTAGTAATGACAATTAAATCCCAGTTTCCTGCATCTCACCTGTGTTTTTTTAAATGCTATAAAAGAAATGTCACTTAACCCTACTAAATATTTCGCTAGATACTAGAAAAGTTCTGTGTGTCTGTCTTTGTGTCTTTGTGTCTGTGTAAAAAACGACTTATCGGATTTGATTCAAATTTTATATTTAAGAGTTTGAACAAAATTGTGAGTGCCACATTAAATCTTTTTCATCTAGCATCAACACAAGCGGTACTTACCTTAAGACTTTTTTTAGATTTTTTAGGAATATCTTGAAAAATAAACAATTTACGATATTTTTTTATTCCTTAACATTGGTTTAGAATTAAATTTAGAACAAATTTTGTTTGAACTTTTTTTTGAAATTCCGTCAAAAAAACGAAATAATCTTAAAATACGTTTATTTTCTCATAGTGCGCGTTGAATTCGACAGTCTAGATAAACTAGTGACGTTGGGACTTGGCTGCTAAACGGAAGGTTGCTGGTTCGAATCCCAGAGGCACCATTATTTTTTTTTATTCTATGTTTACTGGTTTCTATGGTACCGCAAACAATAATAATAAATAAATAAATGTGATTTTAACCGGGAGTTTTTTTTAAGTGAGTAATAGATCAAAAATCTAAAATAAAACACTTATTTTTGTCGTAAAATGTGGTTATAATGAGTGGGACAAGGACAAATTTATCCGTACTGCAATACATTCAAGAGAGACTTCCAAAAACTATTTAAAATTGTTGGAAAAAGCTCAAAATTGAAACATAACTGTTACAAGAAATTTAACTTAATTTCCATGTGGCTTAAAAAAAATATTCGAAAGAATCTAAAGACATCGACTTTAGGAAAAGTAATTTCCAAGCCCAATATTTTTTTGTCCTAAAATCTGGTTGTAAAAGGACAGATTTATGCTTACTGCAATAAGTGCGAGAGAGACTTCCGAAAATTATTTCAAAATTGCTGGAAACGCTCAAAATTTAAATACGATTTTTACAAGAAATTAAATTAATTTCTTTAGTAAAAGTAATTGTGGTACTATCGTATAAGAAAGTAGTCATGTATTGGACACGTCAGATATTTTGAAACAGTAGCTACTTACTTATGAAATCTCAGACTTCTATTACATAATTTCTGTTTTTCTAAGACACATGAAAATTTGTTTTTGTACTTACTTCTTTATTGATATTTTTCCTATTGATAGATTGATGTAGACAAGCAAGAACAATAGGCAGATGTGTGAATTTATTAATAAGTATAGTAAATTTAATATTTTTGAATTTTGAACACCTTTACGTAAAGTTCCAAATATTAAATGCTCACTTACCTATCCATCAGCATAATTTAACTCTGACCCCAAGTCAACAGTGTTTGAAAATTTAGGTATGTACAAAACTAAGTTGACAATATTCAACCCCAAATCGACCAGAAGTTAACTAAATTAATATTTACTGCGATTCCTTTCCACGTGAGAGATTGTCACTCTTAATATTATACATATTCAATCATGTCATAAACTATTTACACTTATTTTTTTAAACGTTTCCCCACAACCCACAAATTAGGACGGAATACCTACGACAAGCCTAATTTATTGACACGGGGATAAAACTAGAAACTTGTATGGAGCAAATGTTTAAAATGTTAATGTTCTTTTCCATCAGGAGTTCCATATGTGGTAGAAGGAAATAAGATAATATAATAAATCAATATATAATCGCAGTAGAGTGTCAAGGCGGCCTGGGAAGGAAGAATAAGAAGCGCACAGTAGAATGTGTTTGGTAATGCGATTTAGATTAGACTCTTGATGGCATGTGACACACTTGACGGCTTATCTTTACTTCCCATCAGGGTTGCCACTCTGTTTCCGTATATATTCACGATCCTCTTTACTCCTACAATAAAATACACTTAAATGGGAGTTACTTTGGCTAACACAACATAAAAATACTGTACTTTTCGTCATCAATAAATTAACGTTCATATTCTCAAAACTTGTCAACACTTAAATTGACAATAAACATTCATTTCGGAGGCTTAATGGACATTTTTTCATGTACCTATATGAGTTAATGTTAAAATACCTTGATATAAATCAATTGAAATTTCTTTTAAAATGATTAAAATAATTGGAAATTGAAACATTTTGACAGTGTCCTTGTGTTTATCGTTTATCAACATTAAAAACATGATTCGTGACTCCCATTTCAATCTCTTCATCCTTTGATACCTTTTCCAGCAGAAAGGCATGTACCCCAACTATTTTATTTACAACAAAATAGGAATCACTTTGTTGACCAATCCTGTATTTAATAGCATAGGATGCATTGAGGTTTATTAACTCCCTTTATTAATTTACTATAAATCTATTCGAAAAAAAATTATACAAGAAAAAAATACAGTTTTAAGGTACATCTTATAAATAATAATGAAACCGAAATTATAATCGTGGAAAAATAGATAATATGAAACATTAATTTAGTAATTGCTAGTATAGAATGGAACGTAATATTAAGCATCATTAAACTAAAAAATTATCGTCACTTTAATTCGTATCGTATTATTTATTAAGGTGGAGAGATGGAATCTTTATTATATTGTAATCAAAGAACTATTAGGTGCTTTGAAGTTATAATTTAGCTAAGTACACGTCTGGTAGGAAAAAGATAGATAATTATACTGTTAGTAGGCGTGATATTTCGTGTCGGCATGTATAATATTGCAATCGTTTCTTTTTAGTACACCTTGAGTTTCTTCAGCTTTTATACATGTACGTTAGAGATTACGTAGGTACCAAGTTTATGACTCTTATATAATCTTACTTACACATTTGACTATAACCGCGTGTATACTGTTTCTTAGGGATTGGATAAGTAGTTGAAGAAAGTTTTTTTCGTTAATTAGTTTAGTTGAAAAATTATTGAAATTCATCTAGGGGTCGAATCGCTAAAGAAATAGTTTAATTTAATATTAGGTATATATATTTTTGTAGTAGGACTTTAATAGTTGATGAAGGATCTTTTTTAAGAAGAAAAGTTCCTATAAAGTTTGGGTCTTTCTGACATTTTTTAAGTCTGAAAAATGGAGTACAGGGTGTCCAGATTTCGTTGTAATTGCGGGTCTCTCGGTTACTAGCAGAGATAGAGAGATGCGGTTGTTGCGACACGTTGCTACTTTTTTCTGAAACGAAAGATACCGTCAACTGTTATTTCATAGCCTCCTTCATTTCTGTGATACAGGGCGAAATTGAAAATTTGCACTTGGGAACGGCTGAAGATATTCGAAATCGAAAGGTAAAAACTGCACCTTATACATATTTTTACGTAGAATCCAGTGGCGGTTTTTTCCTAGAAGCGATAATTTTCGAGATATTTACTAAACTTGTATTATTTTAAATGATGGAACACTAGTTGGGTCCAGCTTATCATAGGCTTTACAAAAATATAAAACACTCTGTAGTTATTTTGTATTTTAAGCTAAAAAATGACAATTTTCAAAAATTCAGCCAACATTTTTATAAGTAGGCCATGAAAAATAACAAACAAAGAAGAAAGACAGTTATCTTTTCACAAGAACAAATAAAAGTTTGAATCCACTTTACAGAAATTGTTCAAACTGATGTCTCAGACACATTTCGCACATTTTTCTAATCCTGTGCAAAACATTCAGAATTATAAGAGATTTGGCTTGTAAATCCCTAAATTACCTTTCTGTGGCAGTACGTAAATCTTCTCTTGTATGAATAATGACATTTGTTTCTTATTTTTCAAAGCCTACTTATAAAAATGCTGGCTGACATAACTTGCCTCTGGAAACAAAGTCGATCTAGTCGTTTTCTTGCTTACCGATTTCCAACACATTCTGACAAGTATTATATACTAAGTCAGGATATATTGTTCGAAATCTTAAGCTACATACTCTGCAACATACTTGATTCCTTCCCATTCTACGCAATTTATTCTTTATTCTAGTATTTCTTGATTTGCTCTTGCTCTACACTCATTCTCTCCTGTCTGAATTGGCCCCTAGATCAATCTCAATATTCTTCACTCAGCTACTCTTAGTTTATCCTCGTCCTTCTTTGTCAAGGAGATAAGGAGATTGCTTCTGTTGCGTACATCATCACTGGTCTAATAAGCGTCTTGTAGCTTATAATTTTTTCCTTATTGTCAAGATTCTTACTCTTTAGAACAGATGCTGGGTGTTGCGTTCGCATATTTACATAATTCCTCTAACGACAAAACCAACATTTCCACCTCTTAAATGCTATTAGATTTCATAAAAATGAAGATCTTCGTATCTTGACGTCATTTTGTCCCCGGGTCATTAGCGCCTCCTTTCGTCCGGTGGCAATTCTCTTCCTCAATAGAATTATTATAGGTAGTTTATTTAAAATGTTATTCCCCTTTTGGTGAGTCGCCATATTATTTACGTATCCTACTGTCATTTCTATATCATGGTACGGATTATTCAATCTTTCTTCAATTTCATCGTTTGTATTAAGCAAATCTTCTAATGTATCGCTTGACAAAATAGGTACATCTATTAAGAAGAATGCAGCCTGATACTACATATTAGCAAATTGATCAACTTAAGATGTACCACGAATTTAGGATCTGGTTCGCATTTGGATCATCTAAGGAAGGTACTTTCTAAATAATTATTTTGCATAATAATAATTAAATTCCAAATTCGTTGAAATTTTCCCTTAAGATAGTACAAACCACAATCACAGTATTGTAGTGGACAACTGTGTTTGACAGATCCTGTTCTATTGTAATTTCATATGTATAACATCATTCGATTTTATTTATGACCATCCTGTATGACTATAGTCAAATCTGGGAGATTTAGGGGAAAATCGAATTTCTTATCGACAATAACTTTATCTCGTAAACTGCATATTAAAAAAGTTTTTCCTATACGTAACCCCATCTGTGGACATACTGTATAATGTGAACACACTTTAACCATTTCAGTTGATGTATTACGTATTTTTTGCAGATTAGAAAATTAATACTGCCGCATGCACCACGTATAACCAATATCTATTGAAACGGTTTTGTAACAGTTTATAAATGTAGCTATATATTTTGCAGATACGTGTACATTCCACGTACACCTACCTATTTGATAATATTTATGACAACATTATCACTTATCATATTTTTTCTTTGTGGAAAGCTGGTTGTTACATACAGTTTGAGCAAATATTGATTATTATTTATGACTTGAGTGTGATGGAAATTGTTTTACATCTGTTTGAATTTTGATATTTTGAAAGAAGGATGATACCTAGGGGAGTTTATAACACAACACCTATTAACTATATTGCAAATGGTGTTATAAAGATAAGGATGTTACAATTATTATTTGTAGAGACATTAAAGCCAAACTTTTAAATTTGCGTAATTGAAATTTATGTTGTACTTTTATAAAGTTTAATGAATCATAATTGCTGGCACAGTCGTAAGAGAACGTGTAACAAAACAAGAGTGTGAAGACGAGCGATCAAAATGTCATCATAATGAAGAGTAGTTGCATATAAATATTGATATTGATGTGTGAAGGGATGTGGTAGACAGTTCCCTAAGCGCTCGCAACTTCGTGGAGACCATTTGTTTCAATCTGCTGAGACTTTAATGACTGCATTAGTCCAGTGTCATCCAACATCATCAGGTCACGGTTGCCTGACATTTCGACCCTTTGCTTTAATTTATATGACATAAACTACAGATTTTATGACGTTGTCAATTTTATATGTGTCCGGTCCTTTGTGGTAGTAAATTATCTGATTTATTACCATACCCACTGCAGGTAATTAAATTTGTTATTCGTAAAACATAAACCTTGACTAATTATTGTTAAGTAAGTGAATATAATTTTAAATAGGTTTTAGTTTTATGGTTACTACAGAAGCGTTCGTGGGTATGTTGGAAAGGTAAATAATCAATAGAGTTATAATGATGAATAGCACAATTTCATAAAACATTATTTAAATTACTAATGAAAAGGTCGGATGATTTTATATGTATAAGTGACATTCATTATCTTGACAAATATAGCTAACTCTAAAATGGCCAGTATGTCAATGGTTGGTAATTAATGGCATTTTTAAAGATATTTTTATGTACAAAAAAAGGAAGAATTGTACTTCCTGAACAGAGTGTTCTTGTAATTTCCTCTAGGTCTATTCCGGAGTTTACCCAGTGTTCCAACTTACTCTTGGGTTGGGAGTATTAATTAGTAGGTATATTTGAAATGTGAAATTGTGCCGCTGCTCCTAGTTCCTTTTCATCGCTGTAGAAATATATCGCGGAATAGTAAAGATTGGACTATTGACGTTTATGCACTAGTTCAACGTCTTTTAGTTCTAGTACCTACGTGCAGACATTCGAACAAACTAGGATATTTGGACAAAAGTGTGTCGTAATTATTGTTACCTGAAATTGTCAAGAAAGTCAAACTGTCAAAGCTATTTTGGTTCAAGAAAATTGATCATTGCAAGACTAGTACTGTAATATTTTACATGACGGTCATTACAGTATACTACTTTTAAAAATAGTACTCTAATGACCGTCATGTAAAATATTATAGTACTAGTCTTGCAATGATCAATTTTCTTGAATCAAAATAGTCTTGAGAGTTTGACTTTCTTAAAGGTTTCAGGTAAAATATTATACATAACACGTCATGAAAATTATTATTCCAGGACTCAGGAAGCTTAAAAGTATTCGGCCTTACGGCCTCATATACCCTCAATAATGTTTTTCTTCGTCCTGTAATAAATAATTTTCAGGACTTGATATGTAAATAACTATTTTCTCCTGCCTTGTTTGAAAATAGGCTATTATTATAGATATTTGAAAGATGAAAGTTGGCATTTACAAAAAAGAATGGTATAATGGAAAATTTTCCCCCTAGAGTAGAAAGTAAAAAATTTGATAGTTAGCAAATACAGAGTTGCCGCATTTGCGGCCTCTTCAATGTTCTTGCCTACATCACTACTATTTTGTTCGTCACTGCATTCCATGTTTACTAAATCCATTTCTAAAACAACAAGTTGACAGGATTGACAACGATTGCAGAAAAATTTAATTATTTTTTGTTTGCACTGTTCCTAAGGATACGATCAAACTTATCTACTAATTTTTCTTGAAAAATTCTGATATTTTTTAGTAAATTTAAGTTCAGCACATTTCGATATAAGGCAGTAGAAAAAATAGTATACTGAAGAAAGTCTCTTTTTCATTCTCGTAGATTTATAGCCCTCGGCCAAACAACTTTTCTACTTTTATAGTGTAATATACTATTAATTGTATATGCCTCCTCAAGAACAGGTCCTAGAGTTAATACTGAGTTTAATGTGTCCAAAAATTTGTGATTCTCTCCTCATGGGAAAAGGCTTATTGAAGATAAATTCCGCCAAATATCCGAAAAAGAGGCCATCCTTGGTTTGATACCACATCTAGGGATATTAGCATGTGTTTAACAAAACCACTCTTTTATCACCGTTAACAAAGTTACGATTTTCTTTTAATTATAATCGGCGCAATTAAACCAATCTGGTTTTTAACTCGTTAGTAATGAAATTACTCTGAGGATATAAATTAGTTTTCACAAACCACGTTTCATTTCTATCAGAAAACTTGTAACTGCAGTGCATCTTCATTTTCTTTTATATTTATTTACCACTAGGTACTGATAACATCGTATCGGACCAGCAGATTTTCAGGGCAAAAGCGGTGTTGATCTTCGAACTGCGCATACTAATCTTTAAGTAAAACCCTTTCATTTATTAAAAATAGATAAAAATTAATATTATTATCATTGTTAAAACGACGAGAATACGGATACCAAGATGTATCATAACATTTTTTCCATATGTTGACTCTTACACTTGCAGCTCGACTTAACAACTCGTAAACACACTTTTTTCAATTTCTTTTTTTGTTATACAAAAAAATTTTTTGTTTCGCTTTGGTATGGATCAGGAGAAACTTAAAGGGAGAGTTTTTGAAGATGAGGAGGCAATGATCTAGGAGCATCGTCCACCTCGTTGTTAAGAAAATAGAAGATGTCTTATATCATATTTTTCGTCCTGCCATGTCTGTAAAAACAATAATATTTAGATCATTTAAACAGAAACCAAAGAAGTGGTGTTTAATGTTTAAATATTTAGGTATAATGGTTTAATAATATACATTACCTTGTGCCATTGGATCCAAATCTTTGTGGGTTCTTCCGGAATAGCATTAAACGTTAACAAATTCTGGGCGATAGTCTTGATAAATTTTCCACAATTGACTTCGGAATGCTCTTTCATAAATTCTAACAGCAGCTCTTTTACTTCTTGCATCGACCCCTTTTGTTTTAGTCCTCATGCGGTCCCACTTTTTGTAGTTGTAGCTATTTTCTATCTCTTAGCGAATTTCTTTTTGAACTTGAAACGAAATAAAAATGACAATTGGTAAAATCTGTTCCATAGGCTGTTTTTACCTTTTTATAACTATTCAGTTTCCTTAATGTCAAGAATACCTGTCCAGGTGTTATGAAACCAATTCTAAAGAAAAAGATAAATTTGAATTTAGAGAAAACATTACTCCTATTCTGAATATAATAAATAATAAGTATCATTTTACTACAATAAAATAAAAGTTAACAAAATTCAGTTTCAAACTTTATAAGTTGTTGTATCTTATTTTTAAAGCATCCTATTGTAGGATTTAGGATAATTTATATATTCTTAAAGACAATCTCTATTAGATTCAGACTCGTTTAGATTGTTGCTGAGCTACACCACTAACATACCTGCATCCTTCGTTACTACATGAAATGTTGGGTACTTATGGTCTTTGAGAACAACAGTTCTAATTTCCATAAAACGTTCTATGCAAGCGTTGGCAACTGGAAATGAATGTAAAAGTTGGGAAGAACTTGTTATACATGTCACTTACACCGGTGAGTCACATGAGCTGGCAACATAGGTCAGATACCCCAGCCCCAGGTCAGGTTGTTGAATGCGTAATCACGGCCTGTCAGAGCAGAAGGGCGGAACCTGTCATGCAGATTGAATTTTCTTTTCATCCTTACATAATAGATTGCCTTGGGGCCCTTGCAATGAGAGAAGAACACCCCATTGTTTATACATTCACGGGCGCTTTATTGTATACTATGTTAAATACTTTTTAACACGACGGGTTACGTACTTGTCAATCTTTTGTGTGTGGCCATGTTACCATTTAGCGAGTGTGAGACTATTTCGAAAATAATTATTCAAATACGTGTGCATAAATATCAAAGTGACTATTCCTTTATCATTAAAGGCGAAATGACCCAACAATATTATACATAATTCCTTCATTAATATACTGATATAGATGTGTATCACAAAAAAATGCTAATAATTACAATTTATAACAGTAGTATCATAGACAACCTCGGTTGCTAATAAAATAAAATGTTCATGCAGATATTTAACCGTTGTGGACATAATGAATTAAATATGTCGTGAAATTAATTAATACATTCAGATAATTTCTCTATATACGGTACAGGTTTTACCATTTCTAGACAAGGACTGTACCTACCTATCTTATTGAAGTTATAAAATTTATTACCAATGGTGGCAAATCACTCTAATTGGCTTAGTTGCTGCAGCTAAGACGGAAATGTAGTTTCGCGATTCTAATAAACTTGTTTTAATTCATTGCGTCTAGCTATCAAGTAAATCACTCATAAATTCTCAAATGCCACAAATCAATTATGCTAAATCATTACAAATAGATATAAAGTTATGCATATGATAAAATAGTTATTAACATAATAGATGGAAATGACATATCTGCGGCTCGATCAGTATAATTCTTAACTTCATTAATATTAATATGTTTGACTATTTATGACTTATAACTAATTGTTTCTCATTACCCACGTCAATAAATAGGTTTATTAATTATATTTTTATTCAACTTGATGGTTGGTTGGGTTATTTATTAGTGTTTCGTATAAAAAAATTGTAAACTACTTTAATTAATGCCTACCACGTATACAGTCATGTCAGATGTTTTCAATTTAGAAATGGAAGGCCATCAGGTCGTAGAAGGAGTTCACTCAAACAGTGAAAAAATTTATAAGTAACTATAGGTACTGCATTTCTAATTGTCTACGTATGAAGAAAAACTTTTTCATTTTTTATTTTTCGAAGAAAAGCCGTTGTTGATTTTCAAAAATCAAAGATAAATTTCAGGTCTAACCTACACCTGTAGGCCCAAAATGTCATACCACTAATGTTTCAATGTTTGCACCTTCTTTGAAGCTGTCTTAGCTAGTTCTTATGTTAACTATTGGAATGTACACACAGAAAAGTCACTATCTTAATTTAATAATATTACTTGTCTTGACTTGACTTTATTAATTAGAGACTACATTTGTTTAAAATAATTATCTTTATTTGTATTAAAATGAAATTATTTCTTCGGTAAAGAAAAAAATAATTTCACTTATTTCTTTTACTTTAAAATTTTTTTTCTTGTTCGAAATAGTTTAAGGTTCTATTTAATCATATTTTGTTGGTTTAGACTAAAAGTGTAAGTTATCTTAAAATAAAAATTAGTATTCTCAGGGCAGGTATAAATATTTTTAAAATGATATAAAATTACTTCAGTTGAAAACAAAAAAAAAATATTAATTGGAAAAAATAGCAATATCAATTGAAAACTGACATAGTTAAGCTAATACTTGATCATTTTAGCTTAAATATAATTTTCTTGAATGAAGTATCTAGTTTTCTTCAATCGTTTTTGCCCGTGACCCGACAATTGACGCACATACGGATCAACGGCACACCAGAGACCAGGAAAGACACCCTGATACGTGAGAGGGAACGTTGAAAATTTTGCCAAACCATACTATATTGGAGTTTACAAATAATGTTGAAGTTATTAGTTAAAGTGTTTCAATCATAATGAAGGAATTGTTAGAGTCTTAGGAAGTCGACGGGACCGATTTCAAGGTAGGTGATGATTTTTAAGATTATTACGCAATAGCATCATGTTAAATTACAGACTCCTGCGGAAATTGACGAGAAAATCAATCTCCAGAAACAAAAAGCAAGAATTAGGCACCAAACTGTGCAGTCACACACTCTTCAAAATGTAAGTTACTACCATTTTGTTCGTTAAATTTTATAATTTACTTTTAAAATATGAATTGTATGTAATAGGTAGGTATTTGTAGAAAAACATAGAATAGAATAGAATATATCGGAGGGTGAATTTTATGTTTCATTATTAAAAATGTTTTAGTTCTTTAAAATGTTAATTACCCATAGGTAGTGTTATTGTGTTAAGTGTTACTTCTATATTTTTTAAATAAATGTATTTTTTTATTAAAGGCATTGTATAATTTACCCAAGAAAATTACATATTTCCAACAAAAAAATACCTAATTATTTGTATGAAACATAACAAATATTCGACTCAAATAACGATATGTTCAAATTAAACAAATTATCATCTTGAATTGACTGTACAAGCTTCTATTTTAAGAAAAAGTTTCTTCGGTTAAAAATACAACTTATTTCAATTAAAAGCTCATTTTTTATTATAGGAACTAGCAGTTTTCAAGTAAATAATAATATTTATTTATTTTGATGTGATATTTATTTAATTTAAAACTCAACCGAAGTATTTACATAGAAGAATTATGTTTCTATGTAAGAAATTAAAGTTGAACAAATAATTTTCTATTTTGAAGAATATATTTATTTGCGTATATCGAAGATTAAGATTTGTTTAATTCGAGAAAGTTTTACTTAATGTTAAACAATATTTCTCTGTGTGTAGGTAACACATTCTCTTTTATTTTCTTTTTTAATAATTCGAGATTATTTCCTATACCCATCTTTTTTTGCTTCAGATATCCCCAAAAGTAAAAGTTAAATCGGAATGCCAGGTGGCCATAGGTAATGGTCATACCTTTCGTTGTGAGCAGAGCAACTGTTTTCTTGTTTTCTTTCTATTACGCATTTCTGGCAAAAATTAAATAAAATACTTTTCTATCATTTCCAAATACAAATTTTGGTTGTGAAAACGAAATAAGGATCATTATACGAGACCATCCACGCAAAATTCCTAATTATTTGCTGGTTGGTAATATCTGTTCTTTCATCACCCAAGAAAACCGTGCGAAGCCCAATAATTAAACGTTAAAATTCCCGTATTCCCATATTATATTAATAAATATATCGTCATTGCCATTTTGTTAATGAACACATGGTTGGAATGAGGATGTGATTTCCAACTTAAAACCACCAGAAAGAATAATATTTTCCGCATGTTTTATCTCCAACTCCTTAAAAGTTGTAAAATTTCCTATCTAGCTCACTGTTAATGGTTATCGGAAGTGACGTAGCATATTAAGCTGTTTCCAAGTCTGTAATAAGCCAGTTGACAGCTGCGATATGTCTAATTTATCATGCCCTCAGTTCAACTGCAACATTTCAAACAAGTTGACAGTCAACATCATAAGGCAGCCATCAGAGTCAGACGCTCTATTTCAATTAATTTGGTTCAGTTTAAATATTGAAGTTTTTGTGTTAGTTATAACTTTCGTGACTGAGTGCAGTTTATATTCTGACTAACCATCAATTTTTAAGTGGCTGAAAATCAATTACACTGTCATAAATGAACTTGGGTATTTAATGTAATTATAATTATAGAATAATTACTTATGTTGCTTTTATTAAATGCGTTACAGAGGAATCGATGATATGTCATTTAGTAGCTCTTTAAGCTACGATAAGAACTTTAAAAAATGCAAAAACGGAAATTATGCTCAATTATTCTATTCAATAGATAATTAGGTACACATAATAATTCATTATAATAAATAGCTAAAAATGTAATCGTGCTGATTAGCAGTGAAAATTTTACAACCATCAACACAATAGACAGAAATAGCCAACTTAATATAAATTTTAATTACAACTTACCTTGGTTTACTTCAAATTTATTAACAATATTGATGTAAATGTTCCGTGTTTCTCCACAAGAAAAATCAATGATTATTACTGAAGGTCGCTGCATTACATGATATGAACATACAATTCTTCATAATAACCTATTAGTTCTGTCAGATTGATAAGTACTTTGAATTATTCGGTTTTTCTTTTATCTTCAATTCGAAGAAATGAGGTGACGTCTTTAGATCTATTTATACTTAAACTGTAGGAGGGAAGCGAATGTGTGAGGTTAACAAAATTTTCAGTACCTACTCTACTAACTTCTGAGTAAGCTAATTGAGCATGGACAAGGAGTGCGTGATGCAGCACAAATAGGGTATAGTATATACAGGTTGTCTGAAAGTCAACTCCCCAGCGTCGCAAATGCCAAGAATACCTAAATATTTAAGAAGTTTTCCTAAAGGTTAAAAATTTCACAAATTATAACAATAATTTTAATGCAAATGTGTTGCATACAAGAAATCAAACAAAAGCATCATTAATTTCTGTAAACTAATCGATTAGATTAAGATCAGGTGACAGGGGTGGCAAGATACTGGTTCACCGCATCCAATCAATCTCTCCGCAAATCTCCTGGAAGTGACACGTTTTCGAACACACGGTATGTATATAGGTATACAGGGTAACTCACGACCTCTTCGCAAAATTGAAACAGGTGATAGGTTTCATTATTTAAAACGACATTCCTTATATAACCATATTTAGCTGTACTTCCTCGGGACTTTAAACTCGTTTTCTTACTCTTACGCCCGAATTCATCAAATATTTGTTATAATTTTTACCAAGTTTAATCGTTTTACATTTGTCATTAATTTTACATTCATGTACCACTTAACTGTAAGAAAAATAATTTGTAGAAAACGATTATGTTTATTATTTATGGATAAAAATAAAAAACAAAGATTGATTTATACTTACAAATCAAAGTCAAAGAATTATATATAGAGCTTTATAGTTTATAATATATTTTTATTGCAGCCTTTTTAGTTATAATTTTTTCACTTTACACAATATTGATTAACTTGTACACTAACCCACTTTTATCTGTAAGATATTTTTAAGATTTGTGATTGTACCTACAAGACATACTATTATTAATATTCTAGCTTACTCTACCGTAATCAATCATTATTTTATTACTTCAAAACAAAAACCCAATAAATAGCTTCCTGCAATTATACGATAGTTAGATTCTTCTATTTCATTTTGAAGTGCAGTAATTTTCTCGAGTGGATAAAGTCCCTTCACTCACATGTACCGTATAATATTTTATCAAAAACATCTTTATCGTAAATTTAATGGTAAATACTATTTGACAGGTAAATACCTATCTGACAGATACAGTAGTTTGTTATTTCAGATTATGAAATCGTAACTTAAACTCGTTAGTCGGTTATGTACTAGTATCAAATACCTACAGGGTTATTCCGGCTATTCAATAAAAAAGTGTTTTAAGACGATTATGGGAAGGGCGTGTCTACTGTACCGACCATCCGATGACTTAGACAACAGCCTTCGATCTCTACATGTCATATTCTTAGTTATTCTATTTAACCTGGCTTGTTGGAGTGGCTGGCTATTGAAGCAGAAATTTTGGGATCGAATTCCAACATTTGTTTTTTATTTATACCATACTTTGGAGTTTGGATTGAGGTTAGGTAGTTAAGAAGACAGTAATTTCCTTAAAATAATATAATTTCAAGTGCGTGGGGGTTAAGTTATAAATTGATACTGTTTTTTTCATTTTTCATGAGGATCAAAATTTTTATATCTGCAACCCACAATACCACTCGGTACTGTAGACGCTTCTTTCTAGGGAACCACCAGGACAATAATGTTGAAAATTTATACTCATAGGTTTTCAAATCGAATTTTTTTTCGAATATAAAAATAAACTTATTTTACCCTATTCCCTATTCATCGACATTCAAATATAGCCCCCAAATGGATAAGAAAAATACTTTGGTTTAGATTTACATAAAAAACTGTAGCTACAAGTGTAGATTTTTTTCTTATTATTACAGACATTATCCAATCTAAAAGTGAGTCTAACGTTTCTAATTAGTGGTGATCATTTTGTTTTGTCGGTACAATAAAGAGGCAGCATGGGGTTGCAGCACACTTTCTATACACACAACATCCGGCCAGAACACACCAGCAGTAACCCGGATTGAATAATTATCAATAACGTGTTGGGAGGTCACCCAGCAGTACTCGTATGCTATCGCCGCATTTGCTTTACATACAATGGAGTCGTGTAGTTACGTGACTCTCTTTCAAAGCATGTGTTTTTATGTGAAAAGGCTAACAGCGTCCGGCTTCAAACACAGTTGATTCTTTGGTCGACTGATGAATGAGAATAATGTTCACTCAAATGTTCTAAGAGTTACCACCGAATGCCAATAAGGCTGGACCTTCCTGAAATTCAAACGACCAAATTATGAGCTGCTAAGGAGAATAGCAACCAGAGGCAGAACATTTGGTTTTTAAAACCGATGCTAGTCTACATTTTTTCTTCGCTAGTTAATAATTATGGAGATCACAGCATTTGAATTAAATTACTGAACATGTTTTCTGAAAACTTTTTAGAGATAACGAACTTGCTAATGTAGAAAATTGTTATTCAAGAACCTATTCGACAGGTGATTTTCAGTTACGCCACTGAAAGAAGTCTGCTTGGCTCAGCATTGACGAGCTGCATTACCATGATTGCAATTGATTGAGTAACGGCTGACAGGAGAACAATGGAGTCGCGGATGTCCTCCCAGAATGCAGACGTGACGAACAATCCAAAGCTCAGACTTTGATTGCCCAAGAAGCCGACATGGCTGTTGCAATCGGTAGCAAATACTTTGGAACCCCATCTAGAGGGTCATTTCAAATATCTTAAGCTCCATCTATCTTTTCCACATTGGACAACTGCTGGATTATTTTACCTATGCAAAGTATGTAGCAGCATTCAGTTCTGTATTATCGTACAATAGCTGCCATCGACGAATGTTTTGAATATAATTACCACAGAAGTAGTTCTCGGTAGGCACCTTATGAGCGTGGCGTACGTGAATGTGGACAATGCCATGTGGGTGTTCGGGCGAACAATTTATGGTTCAAATAGTTACTTTATATTTAGAAGAGTTATATTTTCAAATTCAAATGTATACATTATTTTAAATGTGGCAAATCATGTGTTTACATGTCAGTCATAATTAGTCATGATTGATTTGGTACAGTAAATAAATATTACTTAATTATGTTGAAAATTTTACTAACAATAACAAGGTTAGATTTACATAAAAAACATGGTCAGGCAGTTATACAGAAATGGCCATACAAATTAGCAGAAACCTACCTACCTTATTTATAACTTTTCATTGTTGATCTTAAAAATAATAATGTAGGTAATAAATATATCTGAAACATGTTCAATTTTAGTACTTTGAATTAAAAAAACTATAACAAAATTTAAAATGAACTGTTTTGATGGTTCCACTTTAGAACCATTGATTAGGTTTTTATGGAACTCAAAATATTCCGAACTGTCAAAACGTGGAGGGAAATTTAAAAATCCTACACAATTTCAGACTTTACGTGTAAATTACGTTTCATATAACAATTTTACGGTAGGAGGAGAGAACAAACAACCAACAAAATTAATATTGTTACAATAGTTTTCTTGAAACAAAAATGTAATGAAAATTTCTACGTCATTTATATCAAATATTATGGCTTTTGGACCAGAAAAAATTCGTTCTCTTTACTGGAACTGTAAAATTAGGTTTAAGATCACATTTTTATATGAACATAAAAGATAGTTAGGGTTTGAACTAACTTTCTGGAGAAGATCAGTAGATATCAGTTAGTGTTAGATTTTAATATACAGTGTGATTCAAATTCGATCCTCACCATCACGATCTCGTAAACCGTAAGAGATACTGGGTTGGTTAAATGGAACAAAATTTGAGGGATTCGAAGTGTAAAATGAATCTGTCATCAAAACTGCGATATCTCTTTTCGTTCCTGAATTATCCTGAAAAAACTGAAAAAGTCGATTTTTTATTTTTCTGTCTCGTTCGGTAGTAAAAACATTATTAGAGCAACTTTTTATGGTCTACACGATTAGATAAAAAAAATTTTTTTTCGGCGTTTCATTTTTGTGAAACCATCATCAGGTTCATTTTTTCTTATGGGCGCCATATTTGATTTTGATGTCATATTTTAGCATATTTTTTGCTGATTTCAATGATGTATCACACTTCATGGATATCTTTGATTTTAGGATCAGTTTTTCAAAAAAAATGTTTAATTTACAAAAAAAAAATATGAAACAAATGAAATAGTACACACAACGAAATAAATCATTTTGAACAAATAAATATGATGTATCCACATCATCGTCAATCTTCCTAATTGAATTTGTGGGATTATCCTGGTCAGACTGAATAATAACATTTTCTACATTTTGGCGATACCCGTAGTTTCTTCTAGGGGCACAAAATGATCCATGTTCTTTTAAATTTCTTTCTAACTCTTTAAATATGAGGGTGCGTCTTCTTTTAGGGTATAAATTATGATATTTATAACAAGCATTAACTGTAATACGTCTTTATTTGATGTAAGTAAGTATTAATTTTGTCTTCGTTCTTATAAATATTCATGTTAATTACAATAACAATTGGCCACTACAATATCTACCCATGTTATTTGTTTAATTTTGTTATGCATAGCCTACGTTTCTTATTTTTCTTATTCTTATTACATACATACCTTATTGTTTATAAACTATTACCTAATAATTTATTAAATTATTAAAAATAATATAAAATTTTGAAAAAAGATTTATTATTAATAAATTTCATGTTGATGTAATGGTTCAAAATGATTTATTTCGTTATGTGTACTATTTTATTTGTTTCATAATTTTTTTGCAAATTAAACATTTGTTTTGAAAAACTGATCTTAAATTTAAGGATATCCATGAAGTGCGATACATCATTGAAATAAAAAAAAAATATGCTAAAATATGACATCAAAATCAAATATGGCGCCTATAAGAAAAAATGAACCTGATGATGGTTTCACAAAAACGAAAAGTCGAAAAAATTTTTTTGTATCTAATCGTATAGAGTATAGACCATAAAAAGTTGCTCTAATAATGTTTTTACTAAATTAAAATCGGTTATGAAATAACCGAACTAGATAGAAAAATAAAAAATCGACTTTTTCAGTTTTTTCAGGATAATTCAGGAACAAAAAGAAATATCGAAATTTTGATGACAGATTCATCTTACACTTCGAATCCCTCAAATTTTGTCCCATTTAACCGACCCAGCAATTTTTGTGAACAAAATTGTTTGAAAATATCCGAATCATCTATTTATCTATTAGTGTAGTTAAGATTTTAATTCTTGACATAAATGAAAAATTCGTCCACATTTGTTTTTATTCTTCCCTTTGATAATCCAATCTTTAAATGATGACGACTAATTAGTCACCCTCTAAATCGACAACCATTTCAAAAGATTTCTTTATAATGAAATAATTCCGACTACCTGGTAGATCATGTGCCTGCTAGTGTGTTTGGGCATAAACTACGGGTTCCGTTTGAGTTTCCTTACAGTAAGCACATAAGTCATAATAACATGACTGGAATGAGTGTCGTCGCCTCCCAGCAGGTGCTCTCTTGTGTCGTGCTTGTCTGACAGATGTGTGTGGCCGCCGAGACCGGCACGATTCCCATTGACTCTAGGGGTTTTGATTTATGTACTATCTTGTTTTCATATACTTACATGCGACCCATAACTTATGTTTCAACCAGACATATTTTTTGGATAAATTAGATTTCTACAGTTAACCCATGAGTATACGACATACTAAAAGATCATGGTAAGGAAAGTAAAAAAAAAGGATTACCGGATAGCACAATAGAGGCATTAGTGGAAGAAAAAAGGATAATTATTACTTTATTTAACAATTTGTTAGGTTATATACAAGTTTTGGTTGTAATCTAAAGAAGCAATTTAAATAAATCGTTTTTGTTTTTTAGTGTTTAAGAAGGTAGTAAATTTAGGGTTGATGACAGGAATTGTCCAATAAGTCAGCGGCTCACGAGTTGCTCGCGCTAGCGGTGTTAAATCTACAGCTCTCCGGGTTGCCATTTACGCCAGTCTTAACAAGGTTTCACCATTAGATTTATCTATTTTAATCGTGTTCTTCAGCATGTACAGCTGTCTTAGGATACAAGACAGAACAGTACGATCGGTTAGACATTCTTTACTGTTGATACATTATGGCTCTATACGTGTCGAGCTATTCAGATAGAAAGCCCGATAACACCTCAAGTGGACTTAGTATAAAGACGACTTTGAGGTGTATAAACTTTAGAGAAGTTGCTTCTGTACTTGACATTATCATCCGAAGTCGGCTTTGAGTTATCTCACTTCGTATAAATCACATTAACTATCTGAGTTCCTGCTTGTGGTGCCACGGGAAAAATATGGCGTTATCCAAACTACCCACTTCTTGAAAACGAAAAATAATGGTTAGCTGCAGGCCAACACCGCGGCGGCGGTCTCCCAGCCAACTTTGAGTTTGCCCTGCAGATATATTGCCCTACTACACGGGTCGTTGCTAGCCTTATCCTGCTCTCACTGCTGTCTTGAATTTATGAGTCTGTCATATTTCGCAACTTGCAAGCCGGTAATTCTTGGGAGGAAATTTATTATACTGCCGTCTCTGCTGGCCCATTAATCCTTGCCGTTTCTCAATTGACGCGACCACCACTCGCCGTGGCTATCCTTTCCCAAACCAAAACCCTCATTGCTCAACTTGAACTGATTTTACCTCAAAATTGCTGTTGTTAAAAATTAGATAACAGCGTTACATGACTAATTGAAGTATGTAGGAAAAAGCTTAGCTTGCGCTCTATAACAGCATATCTAGACTACTGAACCTTACCACATAAAAATATTTCAAGAGCTCAATTATGCTAAACAAACAGCCGTATATAGTCGTCAACCCATATTTTACATAATGTACGTTTACTTAACTTTTGATTTATGGCTGCTACGCGGCATGAGGGCATTGTTTGGTAATGCGAGTGCTAGCGGGCCATGGGTGTGAACTGCTCTACAAGTATTGTCTTGCTTGAACAATGCGCCTATCATAATTCTTACACGCTTAGCAAACACACGGCTAGGTGGTACAGCTTTTTGAATTGAGATCGAGACCGTTTATCATAAGTTAAACGCATCGAGAGAGGGATGTTTTGTATGGAGGACGATGAGTTTATGGTACCGCTTAGACCGGTTCAGCTACATGAAACTCGGTTTAAACAATTGGATATCAGCACTTGCCAGTGATTTATGGCTTGTAATAAGTTAATATCTGTCAGATACAAGTTACAATACAATCGGGCTCATTAATTCACGTCGAGGGCATGTTCAAAGTTATTTACAGATATATTCATTAATGTCTTGAATCTATCTTGGTATATAATTGTATGCACATAAAGCGAAATCCTTCAGATGATTTATACAGTCGAATTTTAAATAGCTGGAACCTTAAATTTAAAATTTTACATGACTTTCGCATGTTGTCAAGAAATTAAATAAATGACCCAACATTATAGTGAGTGTAATGGGATAATGGGTCACAGAGACTTAGGCACTTCTTTAATACAACAATTTATTTCAGGACATGAATTATAACATGATTTTGCAGAGGTAGAGCTTACTGTTTTGATTATCTAACTGGATTTAGAGTTTAAATTCTGTGTATAAGGTGTTTCAAAAGTAACGCCCTACCACTTGGGGAACGATTCAGTAAGTAAAAATAAATCGAAATGCATTTATCTTAGATTCAGCTGTTTAAATTAAATGAACTATTCCAGCAAACTCGTTTACAAATTTTACATTATTGACTTCATGAGAAAGGTTTATGTTATTATGTTTGTCAATGATATTTGACTGATTTCTATTATTTTTATTTATATTTTTCCAAACAACTATTTAAAGATTATTGTTTCAATTTTACACTTGTCCTATTACTAGTTTGACATTCATTTGGTAAAGAAAGTAAATCTTAAATTTCTCACTTTATACAGTTTCGATTTCTAAGAAGACGAGCGTTACTTTTGTACAATTTATTTACATAATAATAGTTTGGTACGTGTATAGTTGACAAAAATGTCATCTTAGGTTCATATTTCAGATTAGAAATTACGGAATGATTCACTTATAGCTTGTATGCTATGTAGCTGCTCAAAAACGGTTTTGCTTCCTTATATTTTTTGACTTCTGCCTTTATTAAATGTATATTTTAGGCTCCAAACCTCTGCTTGTTTGGGACCGGGACTTAATTCGCTTGTGACAATATAGGCTTTGCCTCAAAGCTGACCGGATCTATTTCATAAATAGCCGAAATTTTTATGGTTAAATTATCTCTATTTCCTATTCTGAGCTTACTTTGACTAAATTTTTTGATACCTTCATCATAGGAGTTCAATTTCAGACATCTAGAACCCCATTAATGTGCCTCGACATCATTTTACAAATAATCATGGTCTTCATAAAAATTTCCAATCTTGTAGAAAATATGACTTTATGAATCCTGGAAGTTTTTCTAATTTTGGTTGCAGAAAAATTTATTTGGAGATTTATTTAATTTTTGGCTACATTTTATTGTAGATATTACTGAAACTGTGTTTCCAATTCTTTCATGTGCCGGGTACTGTTATTCCTTCGCTAGCAAACATTCGTAGGGGATATTGGTAACAAAATAATTGAAATATAACCTTGGTCGAGTAAGAAGAGTAGCATCATATTCCTGCACTACGGTAGCATTATGGTAGAGAGGAGTGTCCAGCCTTTCTGCCTTTGTCCTTCTTGCTAACCAAATTAATACATCGGGATGAAAACTTAATACTCGTACCTACCTCTAAAGATTTATGAAGAACATTTTAAATCGATATAAGGATTGTTCATACGAAGAATGGTGCTTCGGATCTAATTATGGACTGATGCTTAATGTAAGGGAATACCTCAGATCTAATTCGTGATGAATTAACAGTAGTGCAACAAAGTTTTGATCCTATAAAAGCAAGCAACTTCTTTCGAGCTTTTTCAACAGCCCACTATTTTTTGCGTGCACCTTGTCTTTTAAAAGTTTTCATCATCAACATTTGAATAACTTAGCTATGATTAATCATAGTCATCATCAAATTCATTCTTAATAGTTTAAAAACACAACTAGCTTCTCACTTGTCTCAATAAAACTCAATATATCGGGTGTTCATTTAAATTTCACCTCAAGTTGGCGTTGAAGTGCGTCATTTATGAAATTTCATTCTTAAACGACACTTCAACGCCAACTAGAGGTGAAATTTAAATGAACACCCGATATAAATAAACAGCGCTTGCGCCTCACTACAAATTTGATGAAAATTTGCAAACGTTTCTGATATAGTGAGGGAAATTAAGATGACATTATGAACGATACTCTTACTTTGAATCATTTTCACCGCCAACTATATGAGAAACACAAACTGCTCGCATATGACGTCATGAGCTGCGGGCTGACAAACCTTGTAAGTGTATGGTGGGTTTTAGTTAGTATGGCGAATAAAACTTTATTTATTTAGTTCATTTACTACTAAACCTACATATTGATTGGTGATAAAATAATAATGAGAACTTTATCTTGGACATGAAAAGGAAATTCACAATTATTACAAGTTGCTTCATTTTTATCTAGTTAGGAACAATTCCAAATAAATGGTGGTATTGCATGAATAGAAACATTAAGAAAGAATGAGTTAATAAATTTATTCTTAAAGCATTTGCAGGGAATTTTTAAACCGTGAAGAAAGATCAGATGCAATTAGCTGTACACACAAGTAAAATTAATGTTAGTACGTCGGGGCAGTGACGTTGACAGAGCAGTTTACAATGCGCACCTTAACAACTGTCTAATTTACATATCCTCGGAGAAATCTTTTCGAAACGGCTACAGGCTTTTAATTTACACATCATTAATTACTGGTGCCTTCGGACCGCCGACATACTGTACGGGCCTACTTCATAAATGTCAGGTTGCTCCTCTACAACTAATTAAAGGTGTACGATATTTGAGAGCAGCAATAATTCACAATGGTTTATTGGACTTAAATTATCTTTATTCTAATTAAGAGGTCCTTGGGGCGTACATTGCTAAAATATTTGTTTTCTGTTGAAACTATATAGTTGATTTTTACTATGCCACTTGTATTTGTCAGCTGTCATCACACATAACTCTGCCTCTGGAACGCATTAATACGACGCCCACTCAATATGTTAGCTACATGTTTTTGTAATGCAACTCATTTATTTAAATTTATGGTGTGTGGTTTATCGTTTCTAATTTCGAACATCCCTCCCAAGTTAGTAAATTATTTTAGACGAATATAAATATGTCTGTTTCAACTTATAAAACACAGCCATAAATTACACGCTTTTTGAAAGTCACTGACAGTTTTACAGCCAATGAACGCGATAACGTCATTTCAATATTCGAACGTGTATCTTCCTTTGACATTTGCTGGAGATACAAAAGATAAATTTCGACTTAAAAACTTTCATGTTTAATGCCATTATTAACTAGTATACACTACCGAAGAATCCACAAATTTACATATAAATGTCATTTAAATGGATATATTGTTAGAAAATAAACATCAAATTAATTCAGATTGGATGAAACCGAACACTTTTTAAATAAAACTGTAAAAAATTTAGATTTCATATAATTACACGAAAAGATTTACAAACAAAAACCTTAGTCCCACAGGTGTGTTTGTAAATATGAATTTAATATCGATTTAATACTCATCGCTACTCATCATTGACGAAAATATTGTAAAATAATGATAATTACATTTAAATATTTTATTACATTACTGCAGATTACCTCAAGAATTATACTTCTATAATTTATAATTGACGTTAGATATTATTCCATTTCGTCATGAATATGTAACTCTGATGGTTTGAATATTCTATCAAGGTTTCAAAATATCCCCAAAATGAACAATCTCTACCAAACTATAACCTTGGGATTTTATTATATGCATCATTTTGATATATTTATTAATATGTATGTATTTGTGGCACCATCATTAATTATTTATAAATACTAATTTATTTAAATGTCTGTTTTGGATTCGCAGATTATGCATTTTCAACGTGAAACAAATTGTTGATGTTCACCGAAACGAATCAGCAAACGTCAACAAATAAGTCTGTAGCGCGTGATCAGACAACATTTTGAGCACAGTTATTTATCACAAAACATCAATTAATAGAACTGTCAACTCTGTGCTACTCTATGGAAACGGCTGTGAAGCATTTTGATCCGTTAACTGCGCAAGTGCAAGTGCGCGAAGAAAAAGAACTTATTTCATAAGGAAGTTGAGATTCCTCCATGTTTTTTCAAAAATAACCAGGATAGCCTCCAATAAAAATTTTGACTTGTCTGCAACATCCATTTACTCACCATTATTTTTATAGGTTTTACTTGCCTTGTTAATGCTAATAAGGGCTCCAGACCTCAGCAGTGCTCCCTAGCATTCGATCTGGTGAGCCATGCTTCATGAACATTTTTAAACACTTTTAAAATTTGTTATTCCGGCCCACCACGACTGACGTACTTGGCAAATATTTGGCATTTGCGGATACATGATTGGTGGCAAATGACAAAAAATAACAAATATTGGCCAAGTTCACCACTCGTAGAAAGTCGGCATTACAAAAGCTACTAGTGAGCTTATAATTTAATTTTATATGTCTATGATGTTATTCAAGGGAGTAGGGATGATACGATGCTTCGAAGGCAACCGTGTTTGAGGTTTAGTAACAAATAAGCTGACAAATGAAGACACAATAAGAAAGATCATGCATGGAAAATGTTTATTTTTTAAGGACTTGCGCCAGCTGACTACAAATGGATAGTCTTACATTTATAGTCAGATCCACAGATAACAATAACTTCTTGTTGTTGTCGAAGTTTGTGCCCTATATCTCTAAAGAGGGATTCGATGTTTATTGATGACAATCGAAATTTCTTATTGGTCATATGTAATATAATAATTACTCTTGCGAAGCTGCTCCTCGTCCTTGTATTCTAAGGAAGTAAGGGAGGTTGTCATATGTTTATCTCCTTTTCTTGAGATTACCCTAGAAAATTGACAAGTATCCATACATGTGGTGTTAAGAATTATTTTCCATTGATGCATTTCCGTACCTCCTTAGAATCGATTTCCAAACTAGAATGAACGGACTATAATATCAACTTGGTCATAAATAAGTTAAGTTGTAATTGAATGTTATGTAACATGGTCACAAAGTTATAGAATAATAATTGTAAAAATTATAAGACAATTTCAATACAAAATCACCTACTGAGGTTACACAGTAAATCTTAATTTAATTTGCTTCTCACAAAATTACAGTTCCTTTGTATTTACGAGGTAGTTTTATACATGAGACAGAAAATAAATAACACATATTTTTTAAATGTGAGGATAAAATTTATGATCTAATATTTATATCTTCATTTCATTGGTGTAATGAATGGGCCAGGTAATGGGACGTCGCTGGTTTCATGCGGAGCCCAGGTGTGAACAATGACTAATGGCCCCAACTCTGCAGGATGCACCAGTACTCATTCTGGTACAAAAATAAATCTTGCCATATTCCTTTAGCTCATTTAAATACTCGTTACGTAACTTTAATAAAAGTGAACATTAATTATAAGAAATCCATTGCCTGTCAGAATAGTAATATTTGCTTTATCGATGTATTTGTTGGTAAAGATTTACTGTAATAACATGTGATTATTTATTTCATTGCCATATGGATGATTTATTACTTGTAATCACGACTGCTGCCCATTTATTTGCCAATCAAATTGTTAACGAGTTTGTGTTAGTAATTTTATGATTTTGCCACGCATAGTACTATTTCACTTATTTTTAATTAAAATTAGGCAGAATAATTTGTTAGCGAAATGAAAAAGATGAATTGAATTGTAAGCTAATTGTAGTGATATTGTATAATAGAATATCAACTTTAATGGACAGCCATGAAGAACTAAGTTGGTGTCTGTTGACAAGAAAGTTTTTTCGTTTGACAGATCTGGGACAAATTGCGATACTATTGTAATTATTAAACATTTTGGTATAATTCGCTAAATGAAAAATCAGAAATACTCTCTGGAAGTTACCATTAATCATTAATTTGTTGAAAGAATCTTTGATTTATCGATGTAGCTAATTAGGACGATCACCTTTTCGTACAATTTTCGTATTCTAGGGTAGGTAATCTATTTGTGTAGGGCACTGCAATCTTTGAGTTAAGGATACTGTCTTGATGTGTTGAGCTTTCATGGAACAAGTTTTTGAATCAATTAAAAGAGTGTAACTGCACCTATACGAGGATCTGACGGTGAAGTTGGGTCTGCTCCCCACTGAGAGGACCATCCATCTTTCAAGCTGGACCACCCGACCGTCGGGCTGATAGTAGCCTACACTGGACAGTGCGGGCCCCCGACAGTGAAGCTCTTGACAACGAAGATAAACTGGCGGCCGTGGGTGGTGGCTTGTTGTCGCAGAGTTAATGTTCATGTATTCATTATTTATTATTTAAAATGTTGAAAATACCCCTATTTCTCTTGACATATCGCTATGTGTGCGGATTTTCAACCTTACAGAAATTTTGCATGTAGATTATGCTCGTGGTTATTTGGTATAACAAATTGCTATCTTCACTCTGTAAACAGCAAATAATGCAAAATTATTCTAATGTGAACTATTTTGTTTGACGTAGGTAACAAAAAAAAAACATAATAACATCATTATAACCCAACTTAGCATAATATATATTTATTTCATAATTAAGTAGAGGTATCAGTGTTACTAACCATTAAGCTCAACTAACAATGAGGTAAATTATAAAATGAAGACATTTAAACTTCAGAATTATCCATTATATAATAATACTGAGGTCGTTTTTAAGAGGCCAATTAAAATTTCTGTTTTGTATCAATTAACATTGAATATGTGGTCGAGTTGAGGTGAATTCTTCTATATATGTAGTCTAGTGTACTTCATTATCAGAAGGCATGTGTGTTGTGTCAGGCTTGAGTTATGCCTTCCTCCGCTGGACGCTGGACAAGACACTACAAAGAAAAATGCCGCTGACTAGAAGCAAAACACCAATCCTTTGTCATAAATTTTAAAACTAAGCTGTACATGATGAATATAAACTATCCGATTTCTTTATATGGTCCGGCCATTTCTCTTTTGTTTTCAACATGAATAATTTTTATTATAGCATTATACACATTTTTTATGTTAAAAATGCAAGATTATCTATGCTTCTAAACAGTGTAATATTTTTATTGCGACATTTTGTTATGCATGACAAAAGAAATAAAAAAATAAAATAAACACAAATTTATTACCTTGTTCTTGTGGCCTGCCATGACTTCCTGTATTTTGTCTGAAACGTCCAGCTAAAGTTGAAAAAGTAAGTAGAGCTCACATATTTGTGTTAATGGCTTCCGTTAGCAAAGTGTTCGGTACGGTTCATTTATTTGCGGTGTCGTTTCATCCGCTTAAACTACTTTATTACCCGCAAAGAAAGAAGCCGGCCATTAAATTACAATAGAAGTGGTACAATATCAGTATCCGTAAAAGTGATAAATTACAAGATATATTCCTTTGGAATATTCGTTCACAACAGCAGTTCAATAACAAAAATAAAATACGATATAATGATAGTTTCTTTATTCTTCGGGCATTTAACGAACTGTGAGAGTAATAATCCCTAACATCACACTTGTCACTTTTTATTTATTACTTTATCTTTTACGTCAGAATACCCAAAATCAGTACAAGTTCCAACTGCAACAAATTGATATTTACAAAGGACTGGAATAATGCACTATATTACCATTTACTCACAACCTTTTGAGATAATTGTAACTAGAGGAAATTCACAAATAAATGGACTGGTCAAGTTACTTAAAATTCAGGCTTTTTAGATCTATTTTTTATTAAGTAAATTGACAACCATGCACATCTTTAGCTTAATGATCGGCAAGAATTTTCAAAACATTTTTTTACCCACAGTCTATTTATTTATAACGAGAAATTCCCAATTACAATGAAAAAAGAACAAAATACAATTTATACCAACAAGGCAAAAATGGCCATAAAACACATGTACAGTACAATCAATTAATAAAATGTAACAATTAAAATAATACAAATTAAACATAAACAATTATAACATTACCCATTATAAAAATTCTTAATATCGTGCAAGGAACAGTAGAACACATCCAGACAATCAAAACAATCATTTGCATTCCGCATCATCCGAGTAAGGGATTCATTACCACCGTACACAGTTCTATGATGTTTAATAGAAAATACATTAGTATCACGCAATAGTCGGGGCGGAACATAAAAATCCAACAACTCAAGCAATTTCGGGCAGTCGATCACATTATTCACTAATTTATAAATAAATAGTGAATCCGCGCAGGCTCTTCTTCTGGAAAGGGAAGTCAAATTCAAAATGCTCGCCACACCATCATAGCCTACATGAACAGGAATGACCAGTTTTAATTTATAGGCCATATATTTGAGGAACTTCCTCTGGACCCGCTCAAGCTTGTCAACATGCACCTCATAATGTGGGGACCATACCGAAGAGGCATAATCAAGATGCGATCGAACGAGTGCCAAGTAAAGACTCCGGACAGTATTAATATCACTAAATTCCTGAGTATGTCTCTTAATAAAGCCAAGCATCTTTAGAGCTTTATTGCAAATTGAGTTAATATGACTACTAAAACTCAACTCAGTGTCCAAAACAATACCCAGGTCAACAATTGAACAGACCTGGTCCAGTTTGACCTCATTAATAAAATACGTACCAGGAGTCCTCAGTCTCGATCTACTAAATTGGATGTATTTACATTTGCTGACATTAAGAGTCATCCCATTACGACCACACCAGTGAAAGAGTTCGTTCAAATCGTTCTGAAATAAGCATGACTGTATCTCACTGTCAACAACACCAAAAAGCTTTAAGTCATCAGCAAACAACAGTGACTCGCAGAATCTAAAGTTATCACAAATATCATTAATAAAAATGCTGAAGAATAAAGGACCTAAGTGAGACCCTTGAGGTACACCCGATGAGACCTTCATGCTAGGCGATAGATATCCCTTCAACTTCACAATCTGGCTGCGATCGCAAAGATAAGACCCCATCCAGAGGAGTAGTGACCCACCCACACCAAGACCAGACAGTTTTTTAAGCAACAATGCATGATCAACCATGTCAAACGCTTTAGAAAAATCTGTATAAACTGCATCGATGGTGTGAAATTTCTCCAAGGCATCAACAATATACTGTTCATATACCAATAAATTAGTTGTAGTAGAACGGCCACGCATGAATCCGTGCTGATCAAAAACAATCACATTTCTCAATTTTGCGCTCAAGTATTCAGTAATAGGTGCTTCAAAAACTTTAGGAATTGTACTAAGCATGCAGATAGGTCTATAATTCTTTATATTATTTTTATCGCCCGATTTGAATACTGGAATAACAAACGAGACCTTCCATATATCTGGAAAGCTGCCGCTTTGCAGTGATTTATTAAATAGGAGCCACAACGGTCTACACAATGAAAAAGAACAAATTTTCAAAATGACAGGTGGAACAGCATCGTAACCTCCCCCCTTATTGACATCAAGACTATCCAACTTAACCAAAATTTGATTAATACTACACTCAAAACAGGAAACATCTACAGGGTCACAGAAATTAAAATCATTAGTGTTATATCCGCCAACCGAGGGCGAAGTACCACTTTGGTACACGGAGGCAAAATGATCAGCAAAAAGGCCTGCTATAGATTCACCATCCGAAACTGCCACGTCGTTCAAAAACATATTAGCAGGTACACAGTTATTGTCTCTTTTAGAGTTAACATAGTTCCAAAAATATTTACAATTATCCTGAATGGAATCCTCCACTCGCCGGATATACAACTCATAACATTGCTGCGTCTGTTCCTTGCACAACTTACGTAAGACATTAAAACTATCATAATCCGATTGAAGATTGGATTTCTTAAAATGAATGCATTGTTGCCAAATTTGAGTCTAGCTTTCTCGTACCATGTCCAATAGTCCAGTATACAGTTTGTATATTACTTGTATTTATTTAAATATTCGTATCTGAAGTTTATGGGAAAAAATATTTGCTATACTTACAATTATTATTTGTTTAGTTAAAATTGAAATGTGTGGAACGGCTCTGATTAGATCTGATCTCTTGAAAAAATATTTTCATATCAAATTAAATTTCCTCTGACATGTTTAGGAAACCGAATACATGCAGTCTTTATAAAATATGTCCACAGCTGTAATAAATGCTCCGTGGCAAATTGAGAAATATCCCACCCTGATAGAAGACAGCTCGCCAAACTCAAAACACCCCCGCAGCTATTCATCTCCAAGTTAAATTTATTTTCTCAGAGGTTCAAGTTGCAAGTTCAAACATCTATCTTCCTAACGCGAAGTTTTACAAGTATACTATTTTACTTTTTCTTTTAGGGGCACTCATAAATAATCCAATTTTATTATTTCTCTTCTCCTTTCTGGGGTATTACCATATAAACATCAAATAAATCTTAAAAAACAAACCTTTGCTACAAATAAATTTTAAGGTGTAGACGAATTGCACTCCGCACGCCCATAAAATTTTTAATAGCTACGTCAAAATGTGTTTCATCTTACACACAAAATGCAACACTGTTTTGTTTTGCTCTATGGTATTTATAAGAAGAGTGCTTTAGCTTGACATGTTTAAATAAGTTTAATTAAAACTGATGAATCGAACACATTTTGCGTATCGGAGGTTTCGGTATTAAAGTTAACGACAAAAGCCATTTTTTACTCAGTTAATGCGCTATAAATTTTATAATTATACAAACTAATAAAAACGAAACGAGTAATATAATAGTAATTTTTATTTTAGTACATTCAACACGATAAAAATTAAATGAATTTATGACATTTTAATGATATTTTTATTTATAATGCTATAAAATATAATCATATCTTAGTAATATAAAGTATATATTTTGCTATAAAAAAGTCATAACCACGCTGGTATTAATGCACAATTTATGTATAAAAGTAACAGTATATGCTTAACGTAACTATTCGTATTTAATTAATCGTAAAAACGATTAATTTATTTCTTAAAAGAAAAATAGTGGGTAGGTGAAGCTATTAGCTATTATACAAACACGGTAAAACGATAAAATAACGAAATCCAACTTCACATTTTTTAAATTGGTCACTCTATGTCAAATTGCCGATCATAGCAACCAACTGCTAAAAATACGCCGACGTTTTGTTACACTAGCCCTCAAAATATGATGAACGTGAGAAATATATCTTTTCGTCCATAACTTTATTGGTCAATAACTCTTTTTTGGGAGAATGAATCTGGCTCTATGTTAACACCCAGGCTGTAATGGAGATGACAAACGAGCGAATTCGGGGCGTACAGTGTGCCTTACGGGCCAGTCCCTAATCATACTTTTTACAAGCAGCCAACACTTGTGCTGGTTTGTGGTGGTACAAGAACCGAAGCGATGAATAAATAAAGCTATCTAGAAAGTTATTTATCATACCCGTATCAGAAGCGTCGCCATAAATATTGTTGCACAGTCGATAAGAGGTGGAATAATGCGAAATTGTGAGGCATGTGCTGCAATAAGTTAAAACCCCGATTACTAACAGATATGCATTTGCATTCGAAACCTAATAATTTTAACCAGTTAATTATAAGTTTGTATAAATACATTTATTACTGATCCTTATCGAAGTTTGTCACATTCTGACATTTAATAGATTACAAAGTAATTTTTTTATTTACATTTTTCATTAATAGCAGTAAAAGTCAGTGTTCACTGCATCCATTGTACAATATTTATGTCACCTTTATAACGTAATAGAGGGCTGTCGACAATTTATTTCTCTTGATCCAAAATTGCTGAACATCTATGCTGTATTCCTGTTAGGCTGTACACTGTGTCCCAATTTGCTTGTAATTGCAGGGTATCTCTGTAATTTGTAAAGATAGAACTTTGCGGTTTTCGTGAACCTGTGCCACTTTTTCGTTAAACTTTTAATGCCGCAAACAGAACTAACCTAACTTGTTTTGTTTCTGAGATACAGGGTGAAAACGAAAATTTTCACTTTCCGGGGTGCTGCCATATCTCACACACCAAAATATTGTTTTGCACTGTTTAAGAGATATGACCCAAACTAGGTGTTTTTTAAATGGAACACCCTGTATTTTTTAGTGTCATTAAATTTGTCTATTTTTTCTCATTAAAATGATGTAAACAGTTGGCACTTTAAAATTTAAAAAATGCCCTAAAAAACTAAAAAACCCAATTATAAGTCAAAAAACTTTAGTTGGCCATGAAAATCGGAGATAAAAAAATGCTTACAAGCAACATGAGACACTATATTGAATTAAAAAAAATAAAAAAGTAAAATATTTTGTTAAGTTTCATTGTTGATTCATAATGACCGTTAAAATTTTTTATTTCGCATTTTGTTTCTTTTTTACTAAGATAAAATAAAAATAATATTAATATTAAGAGTTTTTAATTTAATATAGTGTCTCATGTTGCTTGTAAACATTTCTTTATCCCCGATTTTCATGGCCAACTAAAATTTTTTGACTTATAATTGTTTTTTTGCTTTTTTACGGCATTTGTTAAATTTTAAAGGGATAAAAAATAGACAAATTTAATGACACTAAAAAATACAGAGTATTCCATTAAAAAAAGACCTACTTTGAGTTATATCTCTTAAACGGTGCGAAACAATTTTTTTTTGAGTACGCCACTGGATTCTACGCAAAAATATCTATCTAGAACAGTTTTTATTTTTTTTATAGGTTACATGGTGTGTGAGATATGACAGCACCCCGGAAAGTGAAAAATTTTGTTTTCATCTTGTATCTCAGAAAAAAAACAAGTTAGCTTAGTTCTGTTTGCGACATTAAAAGTTTAACGAAAAAGTGGCACAGGTTCGCGAAAACCGCAAAGTTCTATCTTTACAAATTACAGAGATACCCTGCAATTACAAGCAAATTGGGACACAGTGTACATGCAGCTCAGAAACGATATGTGTATATGTTTTTGGGCATGAGTTTATCGAAAAGTTAGTAGTAGTAACTGGATCATATCACATTTTTCAAAATTGAAATAATTTGCAATCTTTACATAGTAGCGCTTAAACAATATTAATTGGCCGTTGTATCGTGAAATACCAATAGTGGGCCTCATTTAGGAATGAACCTCGTTAACTGGATAGATAGACCTGCATGTAGCATAATCACAGTAAGTAAACAATTCAATCATAAACTTTCATTTAGGTACATGGTTGTAGATGAGAATGCTAATTAGTATAGTACAAATAGTCCAAACCACAAGTAAACCACTTTCCATATCCATCCATCAAATACATCATTGTGTAACCAGTAGTTAACCACTTTCGAGTTGACTAGTGTTCATATAAAAATAGTTGTATAATAGTTATTTATGTATCAAGGTCGTAAAGGTGATCTCTTTTGGTCGAATCTGTTGTTTGCGTCCGAGGCGCCAGCCGAGGCTGCAATTCAGATGAGACCAAAAAAGCACTTTTGGCCGAGGTGCACACAACGCTTTTTAGGCGATTATCACGAAAGAATTCAAAAATTTGATCACAAAACACAAAATTAATTTTTTTTGGACATTTTGCTGAAAAACATAGTTACCTTAGACAAGTAAAAACCAAAGCATCTGCTGTCAAATTTAATATTAAGCGTCACTTTTTATTTCAGTTTCTGACAGTTCTGTCCCAAAAAGTAACATCTGACATATGTGTACAAAAAAGTAAAACTTTATGGCGGCAAAAGACGCCATAAAATCAACGTTTTTGTAATGATCGCCTAAAAACTTTTTTTTACGAAACCTGGCAGGAGAAACTTTTTTTCGTGAACGCTTTAATTCCCACTCCTCAATCACTTAAGCTTCGACTTCAGAAGCTAACTAGAAGTTTCCTGTTTTTTAAAAGCAAATTTCAACTTTGCCTCCTGCTACTGCGGAGAATTTTCATCTGCTGTGGTATTCAGGCTCAAAAGGTTCCAGCATAGGCAAGAAGCCTTACCGAGATACGAAGGAATCGGAAAACCAGTTAAAACAGAATGGTCTGGCAGTTTCAGATACACGAGTAGATATGATGATCTATCTGACAAGTGAGGACTGCTCAGATTAATCTGTGGTAGTGCTTGGACTAGGCTTCCTGTATTTCTAGATCTTAACACATTTTAAATCCTATTCAAACACATCTCTTACGATTAACATTACCTTATAAGAGAATGTAGCAACATTAATTTCTAATATAGGTAACTACTGACATGTTAAAAGACCAGAAAATTTTTGCAAACGGCACTTTTTACTTTTCCCGAAAAAATGATTCTAGTTTGTCAACAATAATAATATTTTTCTTTACAATATTTTTATGGAACATATTCATGACAGTTCATGTATCAGATAAAATAATAAAACGATAATATAATCATGTCACATGCAAAGTGAGTGGATGGATACTATGGCGTGCATTTATAAGGTATATGGCTGCGTAAAACGGGTTGCGGGTGACACAAAGCCGTATATTTTATTAAGAGTCTCACCTGTCGCAACTCGTTTGGCTGTTCCCAAGCAGCCAAAGCAACGGATGTCGTGTCTGTCTCTCACGGTGACGGGTAATTATACGCTGACAGTGACATAGTATGCGGCTTGCTTCTGCATTTTTAAAACTCCTGTAACTCACCGTTCCACTCCTAAACTGACGTCGCGACGCTAAATGTAATAAGCTGTTGATATCAACACACATTATTTTTTCAACTAAATTTATCTGTAACTATTTTTTGTTTTTGTTTGCTAATGTATTCGGTAAAACACTTCACATACTGAAATAAGTTATAAGTCGAGTCTGAAATTAATTACAAATTAAAATGAAAAAATGTTTTTGTTCCGTAAGGTTATAATGTATGTAAATTAGGGAGTTTTTTAAAATATTTAAGTAGGAATTTCATAATAAAATACAAATTTTAATGATCACGTTATATCCATAATTATAACTGATTTACAGCGTAATAATCCGCTGATAAATGTAAACATTAATTATTATAAAATATGGCCAATTACTATTTTATGACTGTATTTTAGGACATAGCGACAATAAACTTATTTTATTATCCTATGCATTATTCATAAGCGCGTATAATATATTTTAGATAAATATTAATTATTTTAATGGCAACAAAAAATAATTATACCTACAAAAGCTTAGGTTTATTATATTCTCAGAACTTATAAACATCATAATTACTTTTTTGTAAAATTAAATGTTTTGTATATTTAGAGTTAAAACTTTTCATAAATAAAACCATTTAAAAACACATTTTATCTAGACACAATCGTATAAAATAATGACAGTAAAAGAGTAAGGTCGGCGCCACCACTGCGTCGCTGCTTGATTTGGCACAAGAGTTTAAATATCGGAAATATATTATGTACATAATAGATAATTTTAGTTTCTACAACGTAAAATAATTTTTTTACCAAGGTATAAAAATATTAAGTGGAATCACGACATATGAGAAAGTCTTCGATTGTGGTCCACATAGATGGTGCCTAGTGAACGTGGTGTGACAATTAAAAAAGGATTTAATTTTATTTAAAATACCATCAGGTTGGATGCATCAATGCACCTTACCGAAAACATCATGCACAAAATCTTTTTATAGCAAGTTTCATTTGAATTTTCTTCTAAGAATAAAAAAACAGTTTCGCAAGAAGAATGGTAGTTCTTGGGATTGCAGCAAACTTGAATACGTTCTATACATTTTGGTGTAACCTCAAAAAGGCGCAGGAGTCCGACTTCGAACTTTAATCCTTCCCCATTTACCTGGCATTAATGAACAAAAGCACATGTATGTACCTAACCTATCACTTAACGACAGTCATTGCGCCCCTATCAACTATCTCTAACTCGATACGCCGATGATTTACTAATACTTCCCCACACCATAATATAAAATCCGTCATCAGGTCATCACAGTTAACATTTTAGAATGATGTTGCACTAGGCCAATCTCTTTCCATGTCTTCGCCACACTCTCAGACGTTAATCTGGTGATCGAAGGGAAAATCTAGATTCATCTTTGAAGGGGTATTAACTCCTCGTTGCCCCAATGTAGATGTTAATAATATTCTATTTAGTGTCATTTGCTGATCCTCAAGCAATTTCTCATTTCACAACCTTCTCCGTATTGTTAATTTTGTGTCATACCCCAATATTCTTCGAATTGATTTTTGACCCCAACTCCTATGGTGTTTCAAGAAATCCTTAATGCTAACAGGCGGTTAGCTGGAGGAGTTGTCCATCTTCTGCCCAATCTCTCCTGTCATTGTCACGAAAGCGTTCTATACTTCTTTGGACACTACATCTAGAACATTAGGTACGTAATCAAATCAGAGCTGTAGTGGTGTCGGTTGGATTCAAAAGTAATTAAAATAATAAATCTTTTTTTAGAGTCTCCTCAGGTTTGTCAAATGAAATCAAGATGAAAACAGACTTTTATTGTCTTCACCTTTATATAAAAAAAAATTATCGTTACGAAATTTCTCTATCTCAATATTTTTCGAAAGCAAATTATATTTTCCTTATTTATAAACAAAAAACGATTTAATTTGTGGTTTTATTTAATTTACAAAATTTATATGAAATCCTAAGACTTGGCCAGAGTTATAAGAGGACACAGTGTTCAAGCACTGTGGCAGGTAACATTTATTTCGCAACAGGAACATTTATCAGGCGCAGCGTCGGCTGGAACCGCCGTAAATCACGTTAGATTAAAAGAAAATAAGCCACAATTCCGAAATGCGCGTTATTAAATATTGGAGTAATGTACGTTTCTTATAAAATGGATGCATAGCTCGTAAAGCTGTAATAAAATATACGATGCAATAAAGCGTTCACTCGGTGGTGCTATAATTGCACTTAATGAATATTTATCGGCATCTTCTCAGTGTGTTCTGTTACATTATACGGGCCGTGTGCATGAGCAGCGCCCATAAAGAGTGCCTTCGTCCTACACAACTCATCTGCATTCAACTCGCTAACCTATTGCCATTTACAGACTGCCGTTGCAGTTACGTTTGACGTTAAATTATGGCCTCACTTTCCTAGAAATAAATGATTTACTACCACTTATACTGTTTCTTGCGTTTTCGAGCACCGTCAATGTTCACCAGACCTACACCATTACATTCATCATCTTTCTCTTTCTCTCTTCATTGTCTAGCGAAATTCCAAACGACAACCTTTGCGACGCGACTGCGACTTATGTCCATTGCTATAAAATTAATTTTCTCATATAGTTTTATTCTTCTCCTGGTAACTAGAGTTAAATCTTAAATTGATATTCAGTGTAGGTATCAAGGAAAGTTATTCAGATTATGTGACTATACGACTACAAGAAAAAGATTGATTTATGTTGAAACGATGTGGAAAAGTTTGTTCACAAGAGGTCATTTATCTTTTTCCATAAATTCAACCCACGACGTAATTTATCAAATCATGTTAGCAAAAATTCTCAGTTATCCAAATATCAATTACAATCTAAAAGTTTAAAGCCATACTTTTTCTATTGAAGAACATAAAACATGTGTTAATTTGACATATTATAAACAACCGGTAAAATTTAACTACATATTTATCGTTACTCTTTCATAATGCCTATTAATTAAGTAATAAATATTTATAATGGCTATTCTTATGACACTAACGACTTTGATTTGTAGACTTGTTTTGTAACCTCTTAGCTTTAATAATTGCTTCGATTAATCTTCAGATTCCTGTACAAACTCTTCATGAATGCTACTGGAAGATTAATGTCTTATGATATAATTATTAGAAGATTTACTATCAGAACCTATGTACGATATTTACAAAAATAATCATTAATTCTCTCGTATATCCCACATGGTTAAATAAGGTTTTTTGTTGCAATAAACACTGAACGGTACAAATTGTGTGACAAAATGACAAATGATATGTATGGTCGACGGCAAACTTTCGCCAGAGTTGACACTGTAATCACTACAAGTAAGTGTTGTTGGGTGTTTGTAGCAGTAACGGAGCGTGGAATCCAACCGCCTTCAGATTAGTCCACACCTGCTATAAGCAACAAGCATATATAATGTCATTTGAAGCTACCGTTTTACGCTTTACATTCCATTCTGTGACACCCAAGGTGGTTGTTGGGATTTTGAAAACCTTTAAAATCTCTGCAATGTAGAAAGCAAGAGACAAAACAATACTGCGTTTGCTACGAAATTCTAGTACATATGCACATTGGAGAAGTTTAGTTTCGATTTAAATGGCACCTAAAAATTTAGCACCCTGTTTATCAAAGAATGCATGTTTTCTCTCCCTTGGTTCTAAAGGCTCGTCCACACATATAAACGGCTGTTTTGATTGCACATTTACTCCTAATTTTGCCTTGCCGATCTGTGTCAATAAGCCTAGTGTGAAAAGGATTATGATTCAGAATCAGGATCACTTCCTCCCGTGTAGCATATTCTATTTTTTTTTCCATACATCCACGAAAATGGTCAATTTTTTGCGTGAAACGCGAGAACAAAGTCTAGCAAAGCATGATTGCGACGAAGTTATCTTTTTATCCGCTAAATAGCGACACTGTGCGGTAAAAATTACGCTAAAAACGCAAATAATTCCCGGATATCAGGGAGAAATGTTATCCCCACTTCTCACTTTCCGTCACTACCCCAAAAAGGGGACTTTGTTCCCTGAAGAAAAAAACGAACACAAACTAACGTTTTACCTATACGCAGTAATTTTCAATGCTAACTTATTTTTGAGGCAAAATATAGTATTTCTTTGTTAATTAAAGAACACATTTTCTCGAAATAATTAGTAAATTATTTGAATTGATATAAAAGCAGGCGCAAATATATTTTTTCTCATACATGAACGAAAATGGCCATTTTTTTGCGTGAAACCAAAAATGCCGCGCATAAAATTGCGCGAGCGCCCAAAATGTTCCTTAAATAAAAAAAATGAAGTCGGAGACGAGAGTGAGCAGTATTCCTGTAAACCTCCAATAGAAAACATAATCTTGAAATGACCTCACTTGTATAAGTACAGCGTTTTACAGAATTTTGTCATCCTATGTAAATTGGTATTAAGATTTTTTGATTAAAATGATTGCACGTTTATTACATTTATACATATATGCAAAGTGTCAGATAGTATCTCCGTAACAGAATGATTAATCTAGACGAACATAATTTTAATTTAACGTACCTACTTCTTACATCAAGACCGCCATAAATATATCTGAGCATTTATAAATTAAATGAACTTGATGTGTGTCACGAAAAAACCTGCGTAATTTAAGCAATTAATAGTAATGAATGGGATCATTAAATGTAAAACCAATGAAATTTATGTTTTCCGTGAATATTTGTGAGGAATCGTAAAACGCCCGACTGACTTTGAAGTCGATTGTGGTAAGATTTGGTTTATTTATGTTTTTGTGTAATCGAAAATATGGGCTTTACTGACAGAAACGAGTAGTCACCATGAAATATAAAGCGTGAACAGGGATTGACATGTTGCATACTGTAGTTAGGTTTATTTGAAGTGACAGATGGGTTGCATCAAACTGATGTGGTATGGGGGGGGCGATGAGGAACGCCAGCACATACGCGGTCGCTTTGATCTCGTCAAATGAGGCGCTCTCTTGTCGTGTTGTGTTAATGTTATGTCTTTCTCGTACACAGACTGAATCTGACCGCTTCTGAACCCGACCCCTTTGCCTCTAACTTGTCATGCTTTTTAACTACAATCTACGGAACTGACAACTAGCCTCACTTGTCATTTCATATAAAATGATTTAATCATAAGCGACATGAGCAAATCAGACAACCGGTAATTAATTTCCCAGCCAGCTCGTTAAGGTAACTCCTAGAGTTAAGGCATTGTTAACCGCACAACCTCAAGTCAGCTTCACAATACTATTTTTTTTTATGAAGTTCAATCTTCAATACACTATAGGTTTAAATATTAAATTAATGAATTAGTATTATAATTATTGCATATTAAAGAGTTAAGGCTGACAACACACTTGCTACAAAATCAACGTAAATCGTATATGTAACCGTAAAGTCAGCAATACCTACACATAAACGCGTGCGCATTGCTATATAACACTGTGAAGAGATAGACTACCGAAAAGGAAGCAGTTCAGTATCAGTATCACGTATCTTAATTTTAAATAACGAAGTAGCTAATTTTAACTTTAATCTATCTGTAAATTATTCTTACATAGAAATATAAACCACCATGAAAGTGAAAAATGTAACCCATAAACATAATAATTCCATTGTTGTCATAAAGTTCTTTTATGTGGTAGAACGAAAGCTCATTTTATTTCTATACATGTCATGGTTTAAGTCGATAACTATCAAGTTTTAGACACAACAGCTGCAGCTGTCCAGTGACGGTAGACACTATCGCATTTCCAAAGACACTTGACAACCATAACAATAAACACAACTAACTTTATATCCACAACATAAATAATTTATCAGTTAATGGTCAATAACAACCACATAATGTTAATAAGTTACTATCATCGAATAAGATTCTCGCATCAATTAGAAATTAAATACAGGGACGGCGTCAAGTTAAACGGTTAACAGTATTTTTATTTCCAAACGTGTTATGCGAAGCCAGTTTGTTGTAGGCATTTTATGGGTTTATAAAAGGATAACAGACTTTGAAATTTATTTTATTAAGCAACCAACGTGCTATTTGAATTGAAAGGATAGATGTTATTCAAAAATTATTTTTCAGGTGAATCGTTTTAATATAAATAAAACATTCAGTTGGTCATAATTTCTATTTCTATATAGACAAGTGGTTTCCTATGTTATCGTACAGTTATACAAAAAGTTACCACGTATTGTTGGAACTAAAGTATGTTAATTAAATCCAGCTTAGCTCTATACAAGAGTTCTTCCGCTAATAAACGGACATTAATTCCAAAATATCTTAAAAAATTTAGAGATTTTTCTTGTTTCAGTTCTAGATCGCTCTAAAGAAAAACTACCAGATAAATTGGCTTAACGGTAAGTTATATACTGAAGGGGTAAAGAAAGACAAATAAATGTAATAGTACTTTTAATAAAATACTCTTGTCAATAAAATAAATAAATATAGAAATATACATATATGTACTTAAGTATATTTAGGTTTGGTTATCAAGATAATGTAACAATAAATCGAGTACACTTAAGGGCTGTGCTCAACTTCAACTTTAACATTTACTGACGCCTCCAATTCAGCCAACAACTCTAAAGTTTTTATCTTAGCCTCATTAATGAGATGATTAGGAAGGGCTTTAACAGACATTGCAACACTTTTAAAAAAGACATCAACATGATCTTCCTGAAGTCCCAGTAACTTATTAATCAACACAGTACGTTCAGAATTCATATCCTTCATTATTTCAGTCAATGTTTCAAATTCAACTTCTGAGGTGCTGGTAGTATTCCTTCGGTGGCTTTCATCATCATCCACATCATCTGTATTTTTTGGGGAGATTTGAGGTGGGAATGTATCACTATCAATTTGTGGTTTAATTTCTTGCTCCGTAGATAATGTATCCTGAGCACTTTCATTTGTTTCATCTGGATATGGCTCTTGAAATTGATCATCAAAGGCAGCAGACGATACGAATTCAATGTCACTACTCGTAACTTGGCTGTGTTTTATTGTCTTCCTAAAGCGAAAACAATTTTGGATACAATTTTTAGACCCTAGACCTATACGTACCTTTTTTTGGTCCCAACTGCATCAAGAAATGTTAACATTTTAGCCAAATGCCACGTTTCCCTGTTACCTTCACCTGTGATATTTTTTCCTTTCCTTTTTCTTTTATTGTAGGTGTCTTTAATATTTTTCCAGCGCCACTTACAATCAACCACTGAAAATAAAAAATATCACATGACTTTTCTGTAGTGATACCTATATATGTTATAGCTACATGCTTACTGTGGTATAAAGAAAAAAATATTTGTTAATTTACTTAGTTATGATACTAAGACAATGGACCAAGTGACTAATTTAGACATGAAATCCCACGCTGGCAATGCGGATTAGGGAATTTGGCAGCGTAAATATGCAAAATTTCCCTTACGCAGCAATCGAACCTGCGATCTGAGTCTCAATAGTTCGGTGACTTGACCACTGAACTACGCTATGGCTAAATTAGTCCTCTGATCCGAAGATCAAATAAATTTGTAATCGAGTCATCCATGGATTTGAATCCGTATGTCTTTAACTTGAACCATTTTAGCTTTCAACGGACATTTTATTGTAATGCAGTTCAAGTAACTACATATGATTTCGGATTCATGGATGTCTCGATTACAAATTTATTTGATCGCTCTATAGGTAGAGAACATGCCGATAGTCCAACAATGGAGTGAGAAACGGCTAATGATGATGAACCAGGAAAATTAAATATCAGTTAAAGTTAACTGTAAGAATACCATAAGAGAAAACTACAACTCATCAACTCTCAGAGGTGAGTTCTAATTTCTTGTGCAACGTTTCAAAATTCTACTGCTAGCAGTTTTTCATACATGTGCAGATTGATTAAGTACCCACTTATATTTCTTTTATTTATTTGTTGTACCTAAATGAACTTACCAAATAAAATAATACATACCTGATCGCCCAACTTGCCCAGCGATTTCATTCCATGCTTGGTCCTTGGCAACTTGATTTCGGTACCCCGAAGAAAATGCGTCAAATATTGAGGGATATAGTGCTACCATTTCAATTAATTCTATGTCTTCATCTAACGTAAAATCTTTCATTTTCAGTCAGAAATAAAACAATAAATCAAAAAATAAACTCGCCGCAAATAACCTTCTACTTCCACGACTAAGACCAGACTGCCCGCACCTCTCATAGTCGCACTGCTTGCAGAGAGGCCAGTCGCGTTCGCGCCAACTGCACAAGTGTAGAACTATTGAATCGGTCGCCGGGTCGCCGGGTTGCCAGATTGCCGTTATCGGTCGCTCGAACAATCTCAGTTGGTCCGGAATATAACGTAATGAATGACAACATGGGAGGTTTGTAAAATACTTGTGAGTGCATTCCATTTAATTTATTTGCATTAAAGAAAAAGCCAGGCCCATATTTGTCTATTGAGAAATCACTGCTAAAGTTTGGGTTTAGTGTAAATTACTAGCAGTAATAATGTGAATCAAATTCGATCCATAGAAATACAGGGTCAATATAGTGAGACAGAATTTGGAGAATTTGCTGCGTAAAAAGAGGAAACTGATATACAGGATGGACTAAATTTTAATCGAGAAGCTTAGAGAATCGACAAAATACTTCAAAATAATGTGGATTTGTCATATTATAGCTGAAAATGTTTAGTTTTTATGGTAGAAGGCATTGAAATTTAATTTTTCATTTTTTCTTCAAATCTGAATAATATATTTTTATGAAATTTGGAAGATAAATATTGGCTGTATTAAACCAGTCATCATTCTTTTCGTCTCTCTATTCTAGCCTTCAGAAGGTACCGAAGAGATTTTAAAAAATTAAAATAGTACGCCACTGACAAACTATTTTTATCTTCTTTTCGGCATCTAAACTGCTGACCAATTGAAACGTACCAAGCGAATTTTTAGGTTGAATTTAAAGTCAAATATTTTGAAAAATAGAAAAGTTATTAACATGCGGTTTTCAGGATTTCAGAGATAATTTAATTGAGAAAACGATAGTGTTACCCGATTTTTTTACTTTGAAGTACATTACTATCTACAGGGTATGAAAAAAGTCTTCTTTTTTGTCAAATTTTATAACTACCGTGATTCCACAAAATGTCTTTTATATTTTTTTGATGTAGATTTTTTTAGTCCTTACTTAATGGGAAAACAAACTGTTTCTCAAAATTTTGATATCCCTGTTATTTTATAAAATACCGAATTTTTGCTGAAAATTTGATTTTTTCTTTGTTTTTTGTCGTTCGACCGTATTGTGCTTTGTAAGAACCAATCTCTGCAGTTGATTATGATACCTTATAGTTTTCTTATAAAAAATACATTTTTTGTACTTTCATTAATTTATTGGTAACTAGTGGCTTATCAAAAATCGCTACACGTTCGCTAATTGGTAAATTTTTTAAATCATTTTTTGAGGCTATTTTCTTAATGGAATAGAATGGAATTTAGTTAGTTTATGTTCACCATTGGTTTAAGTGACTTATATCCTCGAAACGGGTTTTTCACTTTTTCAAAAATTTGCTCATATTCGTATATACCGGGTGGCTACGAAATCGTTTTACAACCCCCACCATTTTGTAACATTTAACTGTATTCATTTGAAATTTGGCATGGTTTGATTGTTGAAAGGAATAATCATTTTGACGTTTAAAACAATCTGATGACACTTCCGGTTTCACCGGAAGGGCCACCTACTAACTTTCAATTTTTTTTAAAACAACCCTGTATATTTTTTTCTGTAAGAATTAGATTCTACTTAAAGTTACCTTTTTATCGACGTATCACATGATGACATTTGCTTTCAAAATGTCAGCATAATTATTATTGCAAAAACCTGTTCAACAATATTAAATTTAATAAAAAATTCGGTATCTTAGAAAATAAGAGGGATATAAAATTTTTGAGAAATTGGTTTTTTCTTCATTAACCAGGGACTAAAAAAATCGACATCAAAAAAATATAAAAATTTTTTTGTGGAATTCCGGTAGGTATAAAATTTGAGAAAAAAAAGACGACTTTCTTTCATACCCTGTAGATAGTAACGTACTTCAAAGTAAAAAAATCGGGTCACAGTATTGCTTTCACAATAAAATTATCTCTTGAATCCTGAAAACCTCATGTTGATATCTTTTCTCCTTTTCAAAATATTTGACTTTAAATACAACCTAAAAATTCGCTTGGTACGTTTCAATTGGCCAGCAGTTTATTATCATTAATGAAGAAAGAAGATATAATACTCCATCATGCATAAACAGCATAAACTATATTCGATACCTAACATTATTTAATGGCATGACAGCTTTTCGAATTCAGTGCTCAAGAAACTGTCGCACCTTCGGAAATTATACAGTTCAAAATCCACACCAAACATTACTGAAGAACTGCACTGTAGATGTCGTCCTCTAATTGCGTGTGGATTCTCATCAGCATATTATTTAAATTTATTATTCCATTTCTAGTAAAGCATGACTCATCGGTTATTAAAACAAATTTTAAAAGTCCTGATTTGTGCGCGCTAACCTGCTAACACATGACCAACTGGTAAAAGTTTGAATGTTTGTATGGATCATCCGCCATCAGTTCTTAGCATTCTTTAAATAATTTCATGTCAGAAAATAGTATTGTCACAGGGTTCATCTTCTAAACATTTTGTTATACATCTGGAGAAAAATGGGGTACCTACTACATCATTTAATTTGCAAACCATTCAAATCAAAAACGATTTATAAATTATTTCCACTTTTGTGAGAATAAATGTTTCCATCAGAATAGTTTATTTAACATTCCTGTAATCCTGTGTAATAAGGAAGAAGCAAGATTGTTTAGTACAGAACTACCTGGTAATCATTGAGTTATAAAAATAAATTTATTGGTATACTAACGTACAAAATTAAAAATTGTACAACGTGCGCCTGCAAGTCCAGCCCTGTTTGATTATAAATTAGATGTGTTACGACGTATATTTAGCAACACTAATGTACGTGTCTGACATGTATTATAATTGAGAAAACTACTTAAGAGTGACAAGAGGCTATCAACATGCACTGCCGCTCCCTGGAGTGACCAGTCCAACTGCTCAGAGTTAATTTGTCTTCAACATCTCCTTACCTCGAAGTTTAAATCAGTATGAGAAACCAAGTGTGTTGAACAGCAACAAACGATTGACTGGTAGGAAGTTTTATTGGATATAAAAGGCTAGCAAACGCGGCACAACAGAAACAAAATATAGTTGATGTTGATTATTAATTACAAAGCAGTGGGATGCCTATTAAACAGAAAATATGTTTTTGATATTAGGTATATTATATCTATTACAGGAAATTTAAATATTCATTTTATTTCATGTTAATTGTGTTCAAGCTTCATTTATTTAAGATTAACTCGTAACGAAAAAGATTTATTATTATCCAGGTACTACTTAATTATAAATTTATGCACCGAGAAAGGTAAATAATAATATTACAGAAATATAATTTATTGTTTCAGGCGGTCGTAAATTATGTTGTAGCATTTTATTATTTTTCTTGGGAAACTTTTATTGATTTAGGTTATATTACGCCATAGTTTCACTTTTGATATATGGCGTAATAAAATTTGTGAATTTTTTCATACTTTTATTACAAAACAATATGCTTTTATACAACGTATAATAGTTGAAAACAATAAAAGCAACTATTTTAGTACCAATGCTTTGTTAGGTCTACCAACAGAATAGTTGAAATTATATTATTGGCAGACAAAGAATTTATCAATGAAATAAAGCTTTAAAAGCGTTTTTTAATAGCTCTATTCCATCGATAATTTAATATTTTATTGAGAGATATTTTCACATATGCATGAACAAATCGTTTCAATATAACATTTTAGAAAATTCGAATCTCCACGAGCTTTACAAAGTATAAATGAAATCGCAATCTCTAGAGACATGTTCAGTTGGATTTGTAGATTTTGTATATGGTAATAGGAAAATGAAATAAATAAACTAACAAATATGCAGTATAGCAACGAAAAACAGTTGCACCCTCCTGAAAATATGCTGACGAGTACGAATGTTTAGTTTACAAGAGACGTAACAATTACAATTATTTTTGGTACATAGCTCCTCGTACTCTCCATCTCTCTCGCTCTCAAGCAAAATGAACGGGAGGTAGAGACAGGAATACTGTAACGAATTGTCTACTGAAAATAATTCTGCTATATCAATAAGTAACGATTGGATTAAATAATTGATTGGAACTGATGAACTATGCGAAAATTTTATGTTTACGTTCTAGGAGACCTTCCGGTATAGAAAATGTTTTTCGGACTATTTTACATGAAAGTTGGTCATATCTCAATTGTAACTCAGCAGCTGATAAAATAGTGTGTGATATGACTCGTGTGATATCATATTGCACTATGTGTGCAATTCTCAACGCAAACTCTCAAAAGTCCACGTCAATGTCTATGAGAAATCTTAGAAAACATAACGCGAAGCCATTTGGAACCTAACCTCCACGTAACATAACTTATTTTATTAAACGATTAAAATTAATGCTGTACACCATTAAGAATTAGCATTTTTTCGTACCATAAATAATATATTTTATTGCTTTGAGACAAGAACATAAAATATTGGCAGTCTTTTATGGAGAAGGCTATAACTTAGTGGCGTAAAATGGACCGAAAGGTGTTTCACATAATAATCCTATAAAAGTTTGTATATATTATCATAACAATATTTATTGGTAGCATGTTCATTACATTGGCAGGGTCGGTAGGGTGCAGCTCTGCTTCAGTCTTGATCATAATTTAGACGAAACTTACCGAACAATAAATCAGGGAGGAAAACAAATTAAGATTTAAAAATAATTTACTACCAGAGAAATTCTCGTCGCTGAATGTATAGCTTAATCAAATTATTGCATGTTTCCACCTACTATCAGTTGAAGCTTAATTTATATACATCTTTCTGAATATTTTCTTTATACAAGAACTACTTATGACCCTCGTCTGTACAGTTTTAATTTATTGAATTATATCTACTCAACAAGTTTATTACGTTTTTGCACGCTACTTAAATGATAAAATAAATGTAGGCAGGTATGTTTTAGAATCAATAATTATATTTATCTCCAGCTCCAGACAAGAATATTCAGGTAATTTAAGTACTATTCCCAAAAATTTAATAAAAAGTGGCAATATACCTAAGTTAAATTAACAAATTACAATATAACCATCAAGGTTTTGAACGAAAAATGCTTAATTTATGTTTTGGTTTAAGATGTGACATAATACTAGTAGGTACTAATATCTAGATACTAAAATTTTACAGGAAAGATAGTACAGGGTATTTAGACTTTGCTGGGAAATAATTCCGAAACGAATTTGGTTTCCGATTTTCGAAAGTGTATAAGTATACGAGCCGGAAAACATATTTTGCACAATTCTACCCGGTGGTGCAACGCCACCATCTTGTTTTTAAGAATTGTTTTAGTTTTTCGCGTATAAATCGCGTATTTCCAATTTTACAAGAAAATGTTCAATGAAATTAATTTGCAAATTGGCTTCTCTACAAAATTGTACTGATGACTTTTTTCGCTAATTGTAATTGTTTACAAGTTACAGTGTTGTTATAAAAATAGGGGATTATTTTTTTATACTCGTTATATCTTTTTTATGTTGCTTTAATCGAAAAATTGTACGTATAAAAAGTGTAGAGCTTTCAATTACCTATATTTCTTATGTGATAAAGATTATGATGTGAACAATACTTCTCCCTCTGCAGCACATGGAAAATATACATATTTTCATAGAGCTCGATCCCATATAAGCAAATGAATATTTTTATAATTATTGGAATTATTTCGAGACGAATTTTGTATTCGAATTTTCAAAGTGTATAAGTATACAAGCTGGAAAAACATCTTGCACAATTCTACCCCGTGGTGAAAAGCCGCTATCTTATTTTTAAGGGTAGTTTTAGTTTTTCGCGTATAAATCGCGTATTTTTTATTTTAGAAGAAAATGTTTCAATGACATATTGGTTTGCAAATTAAAATCTCTACAAAATTGCACTGATGACTTTTTCGCTAATTGCAATTGTTTACAAGTCACAGTGCAATTTGTTATAAAAAAAAATTATAAAAAATACCAAATGTGCCACTCAGGACAGTGATTAATTGATTATGATACCTTTGTTGACTTTCTCTATTGGTAAACTCATGCGACCGGATTTTCTATAATCAATTTAAAAAAATCATTTCCTATTTTTTATAACAAATTACACGGTAACTCCTAAACGATTGCAATTAGCGAAAAAAATCACCAGTGCAATGTTGTAGAAAATTCAATTTGCAAATTAATGTCATTGAAACATTTTCTTCGAAAATCGGAAATACGCGATTTATATGCGAAAAACTAAAACTACCCTTAAAAATAAGATAGTGGCTTTTCACCACGGGGTAGAATTGTGCAAAATGTGTTTCCCACCTTGTATACTTACACACTTTCCAAATTCGCATGCAATATTCGTCTCGAAATAATACCAATAAGAAAATTTAGCGATGATTCTTTTATGGATATATACCTATTCATTTGCTTATATGGGATCGAGCTCTATGAAAACATGTTCATCTTCCATGCACTGCAGAGGGAGAAGTATTGTTCACATCATAATCTTTATCACATAAAAAATATAGGTAATTGAAAGCTCTACACTTTTTATACGTACAATTTTTCGATTAAAGCAACATAAAAAAGGATATAACGAGTATAAAAAAATAATTCCATATTTTTCTAACAAATTGCAGTGTAACTTGTAAACAATTGCAATTAGCGAAAAAAGTCATCGGTGCAATTTTGTAGAGAAGTCAATTTGTAAATTAATTTCATCATAACATTTTCTTGTAAAATCGGAAGTAGGTACGCGATTTATGCGCGAAAATTTAAAACAATTCTTAAAAACAAGATGGCGGCGTTGCACCACCAGGTAGAATTGTGCAAAATGTGTTTTCCGGCTCGTATACTTATGCACTTTCGAAAATCGGAAACCAAATTTGTCTCGGAATTATTTCCCAGAACACCATGTACCGAAATCTAAATGCCCCATACTAAGACCTTAAATAAAATTAGAAATTTTGGTGACCTTAAGTATGAAATGTTTTTTATGTAAGATAGAAGAGTATAACATCTAAAAAATAATTGTGTATGGAAAACGAATGTACAAACAGGATAAAAAATGTAATGATTTAAAGGTTTGGTGCTGGTATAAACTCGGAGGTACAAATAAAATAAAGTAACAAGAAAAAAGAAAAGTATTATGAGATGTTATTGTACATATTACTTTCCGCTAACTAGAGCAACATCAAAAATATTTCTGGTAAAATTACAATATGTAGTTATATAAATGTTGTGGCACTAATTTCATTTTATCGCGCTTCGGGTTTTGCACGCTGCAATTATTGCCTGGCATGTATTGTAAGTGAAGCCTTCTATTAGATATATTATTGCCGCCTTGCCTCATAAAAACCCTGATAAATTGCAGATATGAATGTTATTTTCCTGAGCCATACTTGCAAGTGGTATTTTACATAATTATGTACTAGTATAGATAAAATAAATTATTGCAATTAATAGAGTCATAAAACAGTTACAATGTATCCTGAAAGGTGAAAATATTTTATGGTGGTATTTTCATTTGAATGCTATTTCTAATTTCTAATGCTAGATGTTATGGCTCCTAGAAAATTTTGTTTAAAAAATATGTAATTGGATAAGATTGTCTAGTGCCAAAACAATTTTTATTTTGCTTGGATATGATGTAATTTGACAAAACCTCTGGAAAGTCTCTACAGTGTTTCTGAGAACAATTTGTCTTGTTATGAGTGGTCAGTGGACAGTACTAGTAACACAAAGTGACAGGGCAACCGCAGAGACATTCCTGTTAGATCTGAAAGATATCCTGGAGCGGCAGCATTCAACAAGAGGCTGGAAGTAAGGGAGAGTAAGTGAGTGGCAGCTCCAATACGCAGTCTGACATGTATTAATGACGACCCTACGCGATTCATCACTCTTCCACCTCAACTCATCCCTTTCCAACTTCAGATCAAATGCGTCCTTGTTTATCTTCTGTGATCAATCACTTCTGACTGTTCCAAAGAAGCTCATTTATTATCTTCGCTTCATATTGGAAAACATCTTTTAGGAATTTCACATCAAAACCAAATCAAATTAATATAAATCTTTTTCTGTATATATGCGTGCGAAGATCAAACGAATCTTTTATATATAAACTACGGATTTTAATATTCTCACTGACAGCCAACCTATGTTTGCTACTTGCAATAAATGTTCACAATATTTTCACCAGAATTTAAAACTCCAGGGAAAACATATTTTTAGGTAAATTTTATTAATAACAACATTAATATTCGATGAACTCAAGGATTTTTCTTTAACATTGAGCTAAAAAGTGGTAAGTATGCCTAACTTATTTAACTTTTGTTTAATTAAGAGAGATATAATGCATTACAAATTTTAAAACAGCGGTGGATAGCATTTACACAATCTAATTTTTTAACTTTTTTGTACAGGTTCGTGATTATTTTCAACTTTGATTAGTTTGATGGACTGACACATTTGTCTGTCTGTAGAACGTGATAACTAAATGGAACATTTTTGATTTATCCAGATTTCATATTGAAGACACTTTTAGTTACCTATTTACAGAATACGAGCCCTAACAACTAAATGTTCGGACAAAAATAAATTTTTGAAGTATGAAAAGAGAACTGGAAATTTTACGCAAATAATTAGTAAACACCTAACAATACAATAAGATAAAGTCTTAATAACAATATTATGCATGGAAGAAAATTATTTATTGGATTTAAGAATATTTTAACCTTAATAATTAGCAAATTTTACAAAATGAATTTGCAACTAAATGTTGGGATAATTTTTAATTTAGGACTAATAATAAGAGGCTACGTCTCTTTTTGCTTTAATAGCTGCCTGTATTCTAGCAGGCATTGAATTTATCAAATTTTGGTACAACTCTGGCGTGAAATTGTCCCAAATTTCTTCTATTTTGGTCTTTAAGACCCCAATGGTTCTTGGTGGATTATTGCGTAGAATACGTTTAATTTTATGCCAAAGAGTTTCAATGACATTTAAGTTCGGACTGGATGAGGGCCATGAAAGCATCTTTATGTCGTTTTCCCCAAGTTCCAAAATTGTGATTTTTTAAAAACAGTCGTTAGAAAATTACGTCACATTTTTCAAGTGCAATTTTAAAGCTACGAAATATGCCTAAAATCATCAAATAAAAACTTGGGGATTTTTTTGTACATAAAACCAATATCCAGCTTTGCAATAAAGTAAATTTTACCAAAATCCAACCAGTGGTTCCAAAACTGTGATTATTTTAATGTAGGTAGCACCCTCAAAAAACACGTTTTTTGAAAAGTGAACTGTGGAACTCGAAAAAACTGCAAAAAAATACATATTAACATTTCAGGATTTTTTCAATATAGTACGATTATTGAGCTTTGATTTAAATGTTTTTTGACACAAATCCAACCAGCGGTTTCAAAACTGTGATTATTTAAAACAGTTACTATAAAATTTTATCATTTTTAAAGGTGCAACTTTGAAGCTCCGATAAATACCTAAAATCACCAAATAAAAACTTGTGTAACTTTTTTATAAAGAAAACCAACATCCAGCTTTGCAATAAAGTAAATTTCATCAAAATCCGACTACTAGATCCGACGTTTTGAAAATAATAATTCTTTGTTTCTACAATCTTCCCACAGTTTTGGAACCGCCGAGCGGATTTTTAAGAAATTTACGTTTTTATATAACTAAATGTTGGCATTATAACAGAAAAAACCATCAATATTATGGAAGTTAATTTAGATAACTTTTGCGCGTATGGAAAAAAGACAATCAAATTTACTTTAGTCCGAACATTTAGTTGTTAGGGCCCGTACCTTGAAAAATAATTAACATAATTCTGGTCTAGTCTTCACAACTTTAAGATTTATTTAAAAAAGTCTTCGGGCTTATCCTAAAATGCTTTTGCTAATAGAGTCATATCCTATTCTCTATTCTACTTTACTAATACCCCTAGCTTACTTAACTCCACTCTACTCATCCAAGAACACAATTTCTCGCCCTTCTAACTCTTTAACACAGTTTGAGCATTGACAATTCGTAGACACTTACATTTTACAGTAATACTGAAAGCTCTTACAAGATAAAGAAATGTATCGGTGGAAGTTGCAATTTACTTATTGGGAATTCTTAATGGTGTTGTGACTGTAAATGGATGTAAACAAGTTCTGAGAATATTGGCCAATATTTGCAGCTTGGAGTCTAGACCTGAGCCCGATAGATCAGTCTATGATTCAATTTACTCACTAGAATATAAATTAAAAACTTTATATTACCTAAATCATTTTTTTTTTGTTTTCATACCATTTCTTATTCGAAAAACATATAACTTTTATTTTTCAAAATGTTTTCTTTGGTTTAGTTACAAACTTACGGTTAAAAAGAAATAAAATTGTATTATTTAACAAAAAATGCCAGCGTTTTGTACAGTGTGTATGTTGACTACTAAAAGATTTCTTATATAATAAATATTCATTTATTGATTTAGACCCGTCTAGACATAGATTAGCAAATATTACATTTTAAAAATACAATAATTTGTAACTTACATGTTTAGTTCATACTAATCAGACTGGAGTGATAATCATCCATAAAATCTAACCTTGCGGATGGTAATATATGGAATACATTTGTAAGAAAAATTAAGTTGTTAGTGTAAAGTGCTTCCAGTTTAAGGGGAAGTTGTTACTCATGCAAACTGTTACTAGTTACCGTTTCTTGGCAGCCATTACCTACAACAGCCAGACTAAATATGAGCCATGCCGTCATGCAACTAACAACTTGCAGAGACCATTAAACTGGCAGTGATAAAGCACTTACATGAAGCCGTATTTCAATCAAGTGTACATGAAATATAGCATAAAGTTGTCGTATAACCTGGTGTGATTAACTATTACATCGGTCAATCTAGACATGCTCTCATATGTGGTACTTTCTAGCCATATTTTAATAATAATCACTCTATTTTAATATGCTAGGTCGGACAGCAATCATTATTTTTATTGAAATTTTGCTCTTCTGCATTCACTTGATGTCACTTAATTTGTCTACACTGTAAAGCAACGTGAACTTCGTCTTGCTCATAACTAAGATTTCTTCGAAAAAAAGAAACAGGAACTGTAAGTACAACAATGACTCAGAAATTCATGTCTTCTCTGTTTTAATTAGAGTTACCTTTAGGAAGAAGAGAAGGAGCCATGGAAATGTGTCTGAAGAGAACTTTGATGGCATATCTCTGTTAACATTTTATTTTCGATATACAGGAAAGTATGTAGAATGTAAAACAGAAAATGTATTGAAGTATAAAGCTCTTCTGTGTTATTTACTCTACCACAAAATAAATTAGATGCAAACAGATTATGGCAAAGATAAAAAAATGATTTTAAGTAGAAAGAAATCTGTATTAGAAAAAGAATCTAACACCGCAGTGAGCTGTGACATTTAAAAATATTGTGCCTCCCACTAAAAATGATAGACCAATACTAACCATAATAAAGTAATTTAACAGTAGCTAGGCAATCTTCTAAGTTATGTTATATATATGTTAATTGTATGTGTTTCCGTGATTAGTAAATGTACAACGTTTCCATGTTAGATTCTTTTATAATTACATACCTTGTATTTTTACTTCCTTTCAGCTATTTGCTCCTAGAATATTTTTTGACCTGTCAATTTAAATTTGCTTAAGACTTTAACGAAAGATATTTTGTGATATGATATTAATATCTATCATACGGATTATAATTTTCTCGTAACATTTCATCGACTAAGATGGTATCAAGTTGAACTCACATGTGTATTTTGAATTTTAGAAACACTTTCTTTTGTGGCACGCAACATTGGTTGAGTAAATCCAATTTGGTATGTAAAATGTAGAAGCTATATAAAATATTTTAAGGAATGGCTCCATTGGGGTGTTATGTCCACATTTCTTAAAAAACATGCGCATACCCTTGACAGGTTTAAACCCCAGAAGCTATAATGTTTCATATAGCTATCTTTTATATGTATGCTAGTGCCAATTTCTAAGAGCAGTATCGTATAACATAAACGGAGACCTGATATATGGATATTCGTTTTACTTCTGCCGGATAGGGTGGAAAGTGGCGGCTAAGAACGCTATATGGTGCTAGATAGCTCTAGGGATGAAGGTAATATCGTAGAGCGCTCTCTTGATGCGGCTTTATACAAATGAAGTAAAACAAATTCTTCTGCTATGCGCGATCTCATCGCTAGTCCCTCTATAAATTATACTTTATGATAAAGATAAAATAAGCTTATATTCTAAAATGTATGACATCCGTTCTGGCCATTTCAAACCCGGGTGAAACATCTATTACCAGCCTGGCAGTCGTAAAAATGATGAAGTGTCTCCATGTCTTCAGTAACACCTTCAGACGTCAGCGACTGTCTTCCACCCAATCAATCTTTGGGGTTGCACACTCGTGTCGTTTCGAGCAGTGCACACAAGTTGTATGTCATGACACGAAAATGTTTTATAGCCCCTATTTCAAGTAAAATGTCTGGCTTTCCTTGACTTTTATAAAATACTTCTATTTCACAGAGTGATTTTCGCATACAAAAGTTATACTCCCCAAAAACCTATACTTTATATTATTTAACTCAAACTTTCTAAAAACACTATCAATATAACTAGCTAAATATCTAATCTTTGTTTAATATACCTACTGAAAAAATATTTTTTTACTCCTTGTTTAGAAAGTAGGCTTTTGCTTCCTCAAATTGGGGTCCAAAGTAGGCAAGGAAGGAAAATTTAATTTTCTTAGATGAAAACCGGTGACACATATTGTAAGAATAAACAAATTGTTTATAATAAACAAAACGCTACCTTAGAAACGTCGCACAATTTCCTGTAGGTAATTTGATAAAAGAAATTTAGAACGACATCCAAAATAATAAATCGTAGAAATGATTTTAAAAGTGAGTCGTAGAAAAAATTATATGTATAAAACTATAGGGAAGCTTTCTCCTCCCCCTTGAACGATTACTTCATCCGCGGGACAGAATTCATGGCTTTCCTCCCTAGTTATACAAATAACTATTTACTATTTTGTCAGCATTTTATATTTATGTATAGTTTGGATAGATACCTACTTCCTCGGCCTATGGCACTTGCATGTGTAGTTATAAATGATCGTGCTGCTATTTTTTATGAAAATTAATTCTACTATCCATTGACATCCTTTTTTAAATTTTACATTATTTATGTACACGCAATTATAAAATATATGCGTGGTAGACTAACAAACATATTATCAAATTATGGATATAGCATGTCACTTTAATTCCTGTAAAATAAATAAAAAATATCCTTGCACAATGTAAGATTAATTTATGTAGGTATATCACTACCTACAAAAAAAATGAAAGTACATTTACATAAAACCGCGAACAAACAATTATTTTGATGCCATTCGACCTATGAAATGTTGTTAAGTACGTCAATACCAAAATATTTGATCATTGTTATAACAGATTTACCTATAAAACTGAACTATCCAAACAAACGGAGTCGAATTTGTTGGCATTGAGTGACAGGTCTGCACTTTTACTGACAGCTATCAATCATAGACAACACAACATCTGAACGATAACAACGAAGTAAAAATTATTATTGTTATCGAAGACATACCTACTTATTGATAAGCCATAAAATATTATGTATATTTACATTAATATTTAATAAGTAAACTGTGTAACGTAATGTGTGTTTAGTTGTGTACACGAGTGTGTTTTATACAAATAGTCATTTTAAGCAAATGTCGTTAGTTCGATATCTTTTTGTGTAATTTGTTGTTTTTTAAGTAGAATTCTAGATAGAAATGAAACATGTTTTTTTCATTTAATACAATTTGTCTTAGATATTTTTTTCCAACAAGTTTTCAAATAAAGAGAATACTGAGATATTACATGCCAAGTAAGTCACAATATAATTTGATACTATTTACAGGCAGTCTTCTTTCTTATATCTTAGCCCAAAACCACCGACGTCTCCCCCAATACTCCTGCTACAACAGCCACTGCAACCACCGCTCCTACAGACACCATCCAGACCATCAACAACTTGATGCCTGTACCATGAGAATTATTCAAAAAAATATTAACACTTAGATGGGACATCAAACTATATTCCATAATAATTTCATATTTCAGAGGCCGTCAACTTGGTTCGCTTGTATATCGAAAAAAATGCCGATGTCTGTAAAAATATCCATACGTAAGCCTTAATATTTTTTGACTAACCCTTACTTACATTTTGTTTATAATTATGAAAGCCCTAAAATAGAATACATGTCATAAAATTACTTTTAAAGGGGATCAAATGAGCAAGCAAAAAGAATTTATATACCACCACTTCTGCAGCAGTCTATCTCATTTCACCCGTCATTCAGCCGTTAATCTGTTTCGTTCGTAACTGACTACAGTATTTTTCCAAGTAGTATAGAGACGTTCACTGTACTGTATGATAATTATATAGTGACACTCTCTCAAGACTCACTTAAGACTAATTTTTATCAAATTCACACCAAATTGATGTGTTCCTATTTAAGACCACAAAATTTTGTACCCTCTTCACATGCTTAGGAGCTTAGGCCATTCTGTCGAGAAAACTTCTTCGGATTCATTTAAAAGTCTTGAAGCCACTGTTTGTTTCAATTCAAGTGCAACGAAAACGCTAATAACAAACATTTAACTTTACGAGACAAAAATAAGAAGAAACTTACAGAAATGCCTCCCGTCTTCAAAATATTTTACAGGGGTTCTAGAACATAGTGAAAAAATGAAATCGTTTTGGGTTCGAAGTGCATAACACTTTCTCTTAGCACCCGGACTAAATATTTAATAGTTATACATGTTACCTCAAGAAGTAGCTTATCCACTTGGTATTAAAATGTTGCATGTACCTATTTTTTTTGTATATCTCATAATTCATACATTCCTATATATCTTTGATTTACATAATTATAATAATGACGTGTCCATTTGTTGCCATAATTATGTATAACAAATTAGCAAACAAGTCTCACAATCCAACAAATGAATATGAATTAGAAATACCATAGAATAAACATTATAATTATAAATATTCAAATAACCTTAGAAAACGATTATAATTGTGCATTTATTATTTATTAATAACTACCTTGAATGTGTTTAGTTTAAAATCGCATTCATAATAATATATATTGAAACAACGTAAGTACATATTTTACAAATACTCTTAGAAGTGAATAATAAGATTACTGAAAACTGAAAATAAATTGTAGTAATGTAGACAGTAATCAACTAGCTATTCTTGATAGCAGGCATTATAATTTCATGAACTCCTAATTGAATTCTAATAGATTTTTATATTCTTCTTAATTAACAAGTTATTAATTATACAGACATTAATTAAACGATACAATTGTTTCCTTGTTATTATATTTCATGTTACAAATGTACTTAATTAGCATTACGAGATAATTAACTTTTCATATTATTCAACTTGGTAGAACATCATCTATCAATTCCAGTTTATTAGATATTAAAAAGTTTTTTTTAGTAAATTAGTGATAAATTATAGATTCTTGTGGTAATATTAATTATTAAAATTTAATGCCTATATCTTCTCGTACAAGAGCAATAATTGGGGTGAGAAAGTTGACATTTTGCGCTAGGGTTCCATACAGATTTGTAGAGGGCAGTACCGGGTAACTGTTTTAATTAGTGATAGTAAAATTTTGACTTTGATATTATTATTATTTTCGGAGAGTGTAGGATAAAAAAACATAGATATCAAACTGTCTCATTCTGCACAGTTGATGGAAAATGGAATGTTTATTATTCAAATTATGAAGATGGTATAGTACATGTAGTATAACTGTATATTATATTCTACTTGTGAGTAGTTTTCAGAAAGTTTTAGTTTAGGTACCATTAAAAAAATAATGATGAAAATATTTTTTAAGCAAACGCTGACTATTGTGATTATAGTTGTGCGAAGGGCGCCCTTTAGCTTTGAGGGACGGAGAAAGGATTCTTGAACAATACCATTCAAAACATAGAAGTAATCCGGTACTCTACATCCTTATAATCTAAGTCTGTAACGAATTTTAAGGATAAAGGTTCGTTGTTTTTTTGTTCTTTGAGTGTCATTAGAATTTAAATGTATATTAGTTTTTTCTTAACACAAAGAATTTTAATGGTTTGAAAATAATTCTTTCTTGTAAAAAGTTGATAATAAAATAAAAATGTACATTAATTAAATATTTATAATTTATGTACCTACAATATAATAATCGAATGTTCTCTATTAACAAATACCGGTAAAATTGAATTTACCTACATTTTATATATCAGTTTTGTGAGTATCTAACAGTAGGTATATAAAAATGACACGGTTATTTGTGCTGGTGTGCTTTGATGTGACAGTTGTCACCCTTGTTGTAGTAAGGGAAATATGAGAAATTATCAGGGAGCAAACATAATTTGAGTAAAGCGGTGGGTTTGTTTTGTTTGTCCTGTCAGCAGGTAACAAGAGTCGACTTGAAACCCTGCGGCCCGACCTAATTGACAGGGACAAGTCAACCAGACGGATGTAATACCGGCCCAGTTGTCATCTCTGGAACTCTTCTTTCACTTCTCTTCGTTGCATTCCTGGCAGCCGCCCGTGAAGAGGGTTCTTCAGCTTGTCATACGGTAGCACATAATAGTCATTCGACGCCGCCCAGATTATAACACTGGAATTTCTTAGACCTAATCCTATTATGTTTTTCTGTGCGATATTTAATATGATTTGTTATCATTAGATCAAAATTTTTACAATTTCATAAACTTTTATTGACATTTCTACCATGTTTTTAAACCTAACACAGGATGACTCATAATGTTAGTGTTAATTGCCAATTTAGATACTTTTTAGTAAACAACTAGGTACAACTAAATGCGACAGTAACAACCAAACAATTATTAAAAATGTTTGTTTGCAAGATAAACACTACATGACATTTTTTTGTTGACTATCCTTTTAGGTAAGTTATTTGTCCTAGAGGCATTTATTAGTAAAGTTGAACGACTTAAACAAATATTGAGTGTTTGATGAGAACATTCAGAAGCTTTCAACTTTGTTGTGTTAATAATGTGACAAGCTCCGACAAAGGTGCCCATAGTCTGTTCCAAATGCTTCTAGTCTTGCTGATAATTAGTTTTAGTGTTCGTTTACCAGTTCCAGTAGAACACTCAATTAGTTAATGTCAATAATAAATGTTTGATTAACGGTTTTAAAGGTTTTTTCAATATCACTTCTTATTTAGTAGATTTTGTAATTCATCACCAGATACTTGCCTCGTTAACTATTTTAAATTGTAACTAGCGTCTAATTGACAAAAGTAAGGTACCAGAGGTTTCATTTAAAATTTAAAATGGGCGACATATCTGTTTGAATGTTTTTGTAAAAATCTAAAAATTGTTGTTGTTGTTCTAGCTCAAAGTTGACTTTTGGGGGATCCGGGCCAGAATCTTTAATCCCACAGGGAAGTATATCTGACCTTTCTCTTTTTGTCCATTAATTGATAATTAATATTTGTAACTTAATCTCTTATAATAGTAGAAATAACATAAGAAATTTCTGATCACTGTCTTTTTCTCATCATATATCTCTTCAAACTGATCATATTTCTAATTTTTAAAAATCTGTAACATAAATTGAAGTGTTTAACAGCAAAAAAGCTTTAATGTTCATCAAAAACATTTTCTAAGTGTGGATATTAAGTGTAAAAATACAATTATAATTGCCTTGTAGATTCTAGAAAGCTGTAAGAAAAGAGCAATCAGTTAATGCAGCCAAGAGTAAGAGAAATAACAGTGAGCATTAGAGGGTAAGTGCGTCATCAGAATCATTAGTGCGAAACTGGTTGAAGTCTGACGTTGACTGACGAAGATGAACAACGCTGTCATTTCTGATTTGGCCATCAATAACCAAGTGCACATGCCTAGCGGATGATAAACGTCCTGAAAGTTGCTGGCAAGAAGTCGGTGTAGAACCAATGCGAGTCAGATATCTCGGTCATTAGAGACTTCCATTTCTGTCATCCATCATCTTCAGCCGAAGCACCTTGCCTGTTTCCTACTGCTTGCAAGAAAAGCAGCACACATATCAATAAGTTTTATTTTATTTTTCTCACATTTTCTTGGGGTTTTGTGTTTTAATACGGAAATAAATGAAGTAAGGAGAGTAAAGAAATTGTGACAGGTGTTATGCTTTGAATAATTTTTCTGTTAAGGTCTAAATTACCATATGTTAATGGTTTCATTTCACGAAATATTCAGGTAATATATCTATGCCACCCACAAAAATGTTTGTTTAACATTTTACATGTTTATCGTTTTTATTCATCAGTCAATGAAAATATATGATTTATGTTGTGCTATATATTATACTGAGTCGCCCACATAATATTGTGTTTGATACCGAATGAAACATGACATATTGAAATAATACAAGCATGCAAAGTGACTTTTTAATATTTTACGATTGGGAATCTTGAAACACGTGAACAGTGCATAAGAGCTTTTACGTCCATGTTTAGAACTACCGAATGCATGCACGAGTAGCCATATCAAGATACATACAGACTTAAGCGACAGCTATATGAGACTTTCATGTGTTCTATACTTTTGCAATGCCAACTTGGCAAGCTATTTGAAAGTGGGTGTCTTATAAACTCAAACGATAACTTGCTTAAACTTCCATCTATTGCACGATTCCATAAACCACTTCAAACACTGAAACACTTTGGAGAATATTTACATCTACTTTAATTTTACCTTATAACACTGCCTCAGTGGCGTATCTTTACAGCTAAATTTTGTAAAAAATGCCGAGACTCAACATCAATTCCAATGCCAAGTTTCTAAGATAGAGAAGAATACTCAGGACCCTTTTTGTAGAGCATTGTGCACAGTGTAGAAATATCGGTAGGAATAGTGATCCCTATCTTTATCATAGCCTACTTATATAGCCCTAAATCAATCCTGATTTTGACGTCATAACGACCTTAGGTCCGCTGTCGAGTTACAATTCTGTATAAAAAAATTCTTAAAAATATTTTGAATTCATTTCCTCCTTGTGTCTCTATTTTTCGATTTTAATTAGAAAAATAATTGTAGTAATTTTGTCTCAAACATAGCGGCAAATTCGAGCAACAATAGGGGATAATTGTGTGGAAATAAATTTGTGGCAATGGGCAGACAACTGGTAAAGTTGGCGTCCACGCGAACAATAATAAAGCAGTAAAGTGTGTTATTTGGTAAATGTAGCGGGTGCAATCAATCAGTATGTCAGCAGGGAGTGACGCCGTGACGGCCGAGCAAACCGGGGCGAGCCGTCCCGACGCGCCTGTCGGAAAATGAATAAGTGCACACACCATACATCAATGTCAAACTGAATATAGATATAAAATAACGATGAATGAACAGTTCTGTTGAATGTAGATAAACTTTCCTATTACACACATGTTGGATAATTTATCATTTTGCTTGACATTGGTTCCTGCCGATGATAATATTTTATTCTTAATAAATACTGCATTGTATAATAATTACTTGATTGACATGTCAAATCCCAAATGATCTACATCCATTTTCATCAAGTGGTTACTTGTAACTGTTTCATTAATGTTTTAGTTATAAATTAGCTGATCAGTCCATCCGTTTAATTGAAGTATAGTATACAGGGTGAGGTAATATGTGAGGAAATATCTAGCTGTATATTTTAATCCATACTTTTTTGTGTTCAGTGTTCACGGGGAAAGTATGTGTATTATATGTGTAGCTGACATTTTTTTTGAGAGTATGAGTGTGAGCTTCTGGATTCTAATTTTGCTTGATATCTTGATATATATTTATTTCTTGTGTTTAATAGTGTTTTTTTTTTGTTTAATTTTGTATGTCTGACTTGGGATGTTGTCCCAATAAGTATTTTTAGCCTTTATGAATTTTGTGAACAAATTGTATTTTGCTCAGGAAACAAGCAAAGTCAGACGAACACTCGGAAAAACCGCTCGAACGTACTGCTCATGTCCGATCAGATCTAGATCAGGCCAGAACTTCTCAGTCAAAAACGCTATTATTCTGTAATCATCGTGGCCATTAAGGTTGATATATTAAAATCATTTATGACGCACTACAACGAGCTTTTGGTTAAATATAGAGAGTGAGCGGTTTATAGACGTTTTATAGTAAACCTCTAGGATGTGAAAGCTAAAATTTAGTACCATAGGTTTTCAAAGATGCGTTATCAAATAAAAATAATGACATGATTGTAGCACTTCCAGTTATACCCGAAGTAATAAGCCTGAATATTTATTTTAAATAATGTACAATATTCACATTGCGATAGAAACAAGTCCCAAACCTCAGAGGTAAACAGAATACCATGTAAAGTCTTTGGCATATTTACAAAGCATAATACGAGTACATTTAATGAAAGTATTGTAAAGCAAACGAAAGTGATTGTTAGCGAATATAAAGCTTTACAAATTCGAAATGTGAGAAGATAAGCACTGAAAGCACTGCAACATGGAACCTCGAGCCTCCTACCTGTGGTGTTTGAAAAGACAGCTACTTGGGGAACAATAATTCGCAGCACTCGCAGCAAAGCTATTATCCCTCCGTCAAGGGGATTACAGAAACCTTGGTAAATAATAATGGCTAATCGAGTGCAGTGAAGAGTGGAATGGTGACAATCCGAACCGGCAAAGTAACTCCAGATTCAATGGCATTGCGGTGTCTTGAAAAGGCCCAGACTAATGCTGTTCAATTCATTGCGGTGACAGTAGATTTAGTTGCCCATAGAAAACCAAATAGACGGAAAACATACACATTAGACTTGGCCTTTCTTTTACAAATACAAATGTGATCAGCCACCAAAGATAAATTTGACGACAGCTGTTGCTAATGTAGGGTTAATTTAAAGTTGTCCGTTAAACATTTGCTGTCTGAAAAACAGATAAAGTGTCGTTAGGTGTAAATTTGAACGAACAATATATTTTGTGGAAGCATTCGTGCAGTTGCTAACACTTTTTGTTTTACAAATTATTGGGATGTCACCTGCTCCGTAATGCGCACCACTTTTTTTATGTGCTGATATTTATGTCTTGCCAGAAGTGATACAATGTGCCGCTTAGTTTCAATTCTGATTACAACGGGTTTAGATGAGCATCATTAACACTAAACGTGTGTTTAGTATTTGGCACTTAATTTGGGAGCTATATTAACCCTCAAGTATGAGGACATTAATTAAAATGTTATATTTCTGCAAATAAATAGCTAGAATACTCCTATATTCATTTTAATAATTGGTTTTTAAAAGACATAATACCATGTGACTATGAATGACTGAAACAGATTCTAGTTCTTATGGTGGGTTCATACAGATACAAAGTAAAATAAGCAAAACAAACAACGCAAAGTACGAGTAAAGTAAAGAAAGCATGTCTGAAGAAGGCGGTTCATACAACTCGAATAAAGCAAGCAATAGTTTCGGAACATTTTATAAATTCTATAACACAATTAGTGAAACTGATTTAACTAAACTAATTTATTATACATGTACTGATACTTTTGCACAAGGCCAATTAATAATAAATCGACGTCTATTCTTATAACACACCGACAAAACAGAAATATAACCTCCAACAAAATCAGCTGACATTCCGATCGCATGTGCGTTTGCGCAAGTACAAATAAGTTAAAAAGTTTGAAAATGCCAACTATTGCTTGCTTTATCAATTTTGCTCCTCTCTGCTTGTTATATTTTCGTGTATGAACGAATCCATTTCTTTGCGCGTGATCAACTTTCTACTTCCTTGCTTTGCTTGTTTTGCTTATTTTACTTATATCTGTATAATCCCTCCATTATAGCCGATTATTCAGGTGCAGGATCACTTAAGAATAAAAAACAGTACATTATTTATTAGGTAGGTATAAAAAATAATAATTTATTAGAAATATACAACAGAATAATAATTCATTAAATTATTTTCGATTACCTACTGAACATTAATAAATTTTGAACTTCTATTTGTAAAACTTCAGATGCAGTTGCGAAATGAGGGCTTGGCAGAAAATGTAAAATAAATAGAAGCAAAATAAACTATAATTTAACAATGTCGTCCACGAGTAAAATGCATGCCAGCAAAATGAAATGTTTGTGGTTTTTATGATTTTTGTACCCTCATGAGTCAAACTGTCATCAGGCGGCTGTAAAAGGCATCTGATTACACAATTCATATGACAGGCAGTCGCATTTGATCCATATTGCGTCGACAGACCAAATGCGAAAAATGTTTCCCAGGGTAATTTGTTAAACAGCCCCATTTGTTTTAAGTGGAATGTTATTGCCAATCTCTATAAATCTGTCTGGCTCTTTAACACTTCAGCTGCTCGCTTATTTTTCGAAATAATTACTCTTAAGTTTGTAACAAGGATGGAGCAATAGCATTATATTAAAATAGATACTGCAAATTTGTTTATGCCACTCTCTTTGATTTTAATTTATTTTCGTATCATTAATTTTATTGTAATGGATTGTGGAAGTTGTGTTTCACTTAATTGTTACCATTTTGTAGCAACATTAAATTGGCATTATACACAGATGCAAATACTTACACACAGAAAAATCTACTATTTATCGAAATAAAATTTATTTCACTGAAAGCAATGAATGTTTCATATACGAGCCCTAACAACTAAATGTTCGGACAAAAGTAAATTTGATTGTTTTTTTTCATACGCGCAAAACTATCTAAAGTAACTTCCATAATATTGATGGTTTTTTCTGTTATAATTCCAACATTTCGTTATATGAAAACGTAAATTTAACCCAGCAGGATGGGAAAATTGTAGAAACAAAATATTATTATTTTGAAAACGTTGGATCTAGTAGTCAGATTTTGATGAAATTTACTTTATTGCAAAGCTGGATGTTGGTTTTCTTTACAAAAAAGTTACACAAGTTTTTATTTGGTGATTTTAGGCATTTATCGGAGCTTCAAAGTTGCACCTTTAAAAATGATAAAATTTTATAGTAACCGTTTTAAAGAATCAGAGTTTTGTAACCTCTGGTTGGATTTGTGTCAAAAAATATTTAAATCAAAGCTTAATAATCGTAGTATATTGAAAAAATCCTGAAATGTTGATATAATTTTTTTGCATTTTTTTCGAGTTTCACAGTTCACTTTTCAAAAAACGTGTTTTTTGAGGATGCTACCTACATTAAAATAATCACAGTTTTGGAACCACTGGTTGGATTTTGGTAAAATTTACTTTATTGCAAAGCTGGATATTGGTTTTATGTACAAAAAAATCCCCAAGTTTTTATTTGATGATTTTGGGCATATTTCGTACCTTTAAAATTGAACTTGAAAAATGTGACGTAATTTTCTAACGACTGTTTTTAAAAAATCACAGTTTTGGAACTTGGGGAAAACGACATAAAGGTGCTTTCATGGCCCGGACTTAAATGTCATTGAAACTCTTTGACATAAAATTAAACGTATTCTACGCAATAATCCACCAAGAACCATTGGGGACTTAAAGACCAAAATAGAAGAAATTTGGGACAGTTTCACGCCAGAATTGTACCAAAATTTGATAAATACAATGCCTGCTAGAATACAGGCAGTTATTAAAGCAAAGGAGACGTAACCTCTTATTAATGGTCCTAAATTAAAAATTATCCCAACATTTAGTTGCAAATTCATTTTGTAAAGTTTGGTAATTATTAAGGTTAAAATGTTGTTAAATCCAATAAATAATTTTCTTCCATGCATAATATTGTTATTAAGACTTTATCTTATTGTATTGTTAGGTGTTTACTAATTATTTTCGTAAAATTTCCAGTTCTCCTTTCATACTTCAAAAATTTACTTTTGTCCGAACATTTAGTTGTTAGGGCTCGTATATGCAAAAAATGTATTTTTAAAACAAGAAAATTATTGTTTTAAGAAAGAAAAAAATATATGATTAAAGCTAAAGCTGCGCCACATGTAAAGTAGGTCCCTTTTATATACACAAAAACGTTGCTTAATATTTAATCCCAAATTAAGGTTTCAGCTGGGTTTTATTCCCGATTTATTTTAGTCCTGCAATTTTAAGATTTTCGCTTCAGGTCTAAGCGAATGATAGCAGCTTGTGGTCGATGCGTCAATAGTAAGCATGTTTGACAAGAACAATCTCACGTAAAGCCTTCCTTGAGGTCGGTAATGCCTTCCCAAAGGGCAACTGCCGTAATTATGTGGCAAGGGTCGAAACAGCGTCGGGGATTTGTTCACGAGACGACTGTCATTCATTATCCACACTATACAGCCGGCTTTCAAATCCAGAGTCCACCACACGAGACTTATTTGAACGATTTTTGTGTGGGTTTTTGTCGGAAAGCCTATAGGAAATTGAGGTGATAGAGATAATAGGTTAACCCTTAGTGAAACTTATTTTGTAAAGGTATAAATTTTGGTACATATAAAAGTTTCCTGCCAATGTTTTAATAGAATATGTGCGGTTTTGTTTGTTCTGCATTCAATATCATATAAATCAAACTGGAGATTAGGGACTAATTCGGTAGTGAAAGGATAGGGCAAGTTGAGAATAACAATTCGCAATCTCATTCTAAAACTGTTAAACAATATATCTCTGTGTAGGATTAAGTTCTCCGTACTTGTGGATTAACAGGACAATAGCAGCATATTATTTCTCACTAAGTACTCTCCCAGCGATGGAGGTTTACTCTACTATGTTTCGTAAAACATATAAGCTAAGTATTCTTGGGTTAATACTTCTGCCGCCTATATTACTGAACTTGTTAACACCTTATTTTAAACGTTTGTTTTATGTTAATCATATACCTAACAACGTTATGGCTTTCGAAGATGCATTGAAGGGATCTACTAGAAATTTTATTTTCTTGACTACAGCTTCTTAGTTCCCATAATAAAATTTTGGTAGTTTGAGTAGGTATAGGTACCTAGCATTTAAACATCATGTATCATTTTCCATAATTTTAAATTGAGTTTTCAAAAATACAAGTAGGTATAATAGAAAAGTTTGGCATCATTCAATACTCATATAACGCACCTTGAAAGAATATATGTTATCAATTAACCTACAATTAAGAGTCACTTATTGATGAGTCTAACTGTGACAAATAATAATTATATTGTTATTAAAAGTAGTGATCACCACATTAATTTTTATCACACAGTAATGTAGTGTAACGTTTATTTTGTGCTATACATAGAGCAGATTGCAGGTGGTATTGAGGTCGCACTTGGATAGAACTGCTATAAATTTGTGAGCCGGGATTGCATTCCCGAAGACCGAGGATTAGCTGGTTGTTATCAACGCGGGTTTAGGGCTTTAGATGAAGTCGTCGTGCCCGGAATGTTGTAGCAAGTGTCGGTAATGGAGAGAGAAACCTCTCTACTCCTCAGAGATTTTAAGACTACAGATCTCAGTGGTATTAGCTAGACCAACTTGTGCTAAAGTCCAAAGATATTTAATAATATCGCTAGTCTATGTGAACATCCCACGGTTCACAATTGCACTCTGTTCCTAATGGCCGCTTGTTATTACATAACATGAACTGATTTGCAGTAGCGAAGATATTAAACCGCTGTACAGGGTCATCGAAAATATTTCAGCTTTTCGGTGTTCGAGTTAAATATCCAAACTAACGCATAATGTAAACAATAATAAGCAACAAAAAAAGGCGTTATGAAAAATGTACCTACTAGTATTTTTTAAATTTTCGTTCAGTTAGTAAATTTTTTAAAAAATGCTTTTAGGGTCAGTATTTTGTATTAATAAAACCAGCGATAAATTTGAATAAACCATAATATAACGGATTTTACAAAAAACCTACATGAGGTTGCGCTTGGAAAGTAATAGGAAGCGAAACCATGTGTTTTTATTATGAATGACCTGACAAAATGGTGGGCAAAGATGTCAGAGTGGAGCACAAAATGATTAATACCTTGCCAGCGGCGCGACTTGCCCGGCTAGCCTACATATTAGCCGACGAACTCGGTAATAACCACTCATAGTGGATATACATCAATCATGTGCAAATTATACAGGCGAGCCTCACACATAAGAATTATGACTGTCATTCGGGTAATTCCATGGCACGCCACAAAGCCTGGTTTGTAATCAGAGATTTTTTTCGAAAACGTACATTAATTATATGCAATTCACGTAATTATATATCAAAAAATGAATAGCCCCCAATTTAACCAGACAGTAAAAACGTTGTTATGATAATATACTTGCTCAATTGGACCAGTCATTTAGGCAATATATTGATGGGGATTATTAACTAAAACTAGACTATAAATTTAAGTGACCATTAATTCAATTTTATACTGTTTTGGCACATAATACATTTGCATCTAAATCATTTTTCTTAAATACGTTTTTGTTATTCTGTTTTCGAAATGATGTAAGTATTCGATACATAATTATTTTGCAACCCTCCAACGATTTATCAATTTAAAATCATACACCAATTTATAAACACATTATTTCAATATAAAGATTTCTCTTGGTTGTACGATCGTACCTGTCCAATGTACAAATTGGGAGCCCAAATTTTCTTAGAGTAGAATTCATTTGATTCATCTATGATAGATGCACTTAGATTATAGCTTCCAGTTATCTATGAAACTAATGTATATATTTTTTACAAAATTATCCAAGATGACACCCAATGTCAGACTCCAAGAGCAAATTTACAGTTCGTTTTTGGAAGAAAATGCTTGTATCGATCTTTGCTAATATTCGGCCTTTTGCATTGCCTACTATAAAATCTATACAAGCGAAACATAGATCCAGAAATCCATAATTGAGTGAGATAGTGTGGAAAAAACAATTTATCTTAATTATTTCTTTACTGTTCAACCAATTTTGTCAATAGTTCAAATTTATAGTGGCGTAGATATTTGGGAAGTCGACCAGTTTTCTACACCATAGAAGATATTTTTTAAATTTGTTGGCATTTACAGATTACCTATAGATTCGTTGTTTTTGAAAACGTCTTTTATTTATTAAAAAACGAAAACTTTTTTTAAAATGTTGACCATATACCTACATTTATCATATAAATATGTATCTAGTGAATAACATACCATATACATTTACAATGTACAAATATAATTTATTATTTTTAAAGGTAACATACATATAAAATTGCATCTTCGGAAAATATTTGTATTAGCAAATGCCTTTGGGGCTATTTATAATAACATGTCAAAAGCAGGGATTCTGATTTACTTTATGTAAAAAGCTAAAAAGTAGACCAACGAAAGTTAGAAGAACAATGTTCCTATTATTCAATACGTTTTTTGAACAGAGTTAACTTTAAAGCAAAAAATTACATTTCTAATTTAGTTTTGGTTAACTTGCAAGATAGCAGTTATAGAATTTACGTAAAATATGCAGTTATGAATTAAAGAGAAAATGTATTTACCAGAACTCCTAATAGAAATATTTAGTCCCATGCAACCAGTGCTTAACTTTTATTTTTAATTATTTCTGACAAAACTACCTTCACTAAAATGCTATAAAATGGTGTATAAATAAATTGTAAACTTGTTTATTACTATTTAATAAATTTTGTTAACATTATTTCCGAGCAATCAATCAATCATCATCAGTGATCGGAAACATCAAATAGTTCAGAGACTCATTTATTAGTATGTGTTTTGAGATCAAGATAAAAGAAGAGTGGTAAATTAACTCGAACGTAACGATATCAGTAAATATTAATTTGCAGTAATCTATAGGATATAATGAAATTTCCGTTAGAATTGTGTTTGTTATAGTGACAGTACTTTTAGAGGTTCTGGCTATGCTGCTTATATGTACTATTAAAGAATGGTCACGTGGCTAACAAGTGGTTGTTTTTTTAGATTAAGATTACGGCTTTTATAAAATGTTAAGATTTCGAAAAAAAAATGTATCAGCTTTAAATCAAACAAATTCATATCTAATTAAATAGAATTAAAATTACGGAGATCCAAAGAAATTATTAATTCTAAATTCTTGCAACTGAAGGTGGAAGGACCTTAAGAATCATTGCTGATATCGGGAGTCATAGAATTTAGCAGATCTATCTTTGAATCGGCACGGATGTTAGAGTTTTTCAAAAATATACAAATACATCGTCCGACAGTTTTGGGACATCCTATAATTTAGATATGATTTGTTTTATTCAGACCTAAGTAAGTATTTAATTAATCAGGGTAAACCGCCTCGTAGTTTTGTTAATCATTGGTACAGTAAATGTAAATGGTTAACGGGTAGTTTCATCTTAAAAAAATTGTTTTGTTGGCCATGTGTTTTATTTACAATTCGGGGTGAAGAAGTTTGGTCAAAATTTGGCTGTCTGCCTGAAAAATTTAGGTCGCTCGATTGAGAGACATTCAAAAAGTCAAGAGCATATTGGATCTATGTGTAAATTACAACTTTTAGGCAAACAAAATAATAATAACCGTCCTAAGATTCAGCTCGTCAAATCGAAATTCAAAGATTTAATGATTCAGTAAGAAAAAATAGAGACATTTTAAACAGATTAATCGATATTTGCATCTTTCTTTGTAACCAAGAGTTTGTATTTAGTAGGTACTTATGCAAAATATTTTTTTGACCAAGTACCTAGAGCTCCGTTTCCTAAATTTCATAAAAACATAATAAAAAACTTTCCTGTCAAGGCAACCAGGCATGGGACGTGAGCAAGATTATTAAGCAAAAAGTACCCTAAAAAAGGATGACCTTGAACCACGAAAAAAATTACGCTCGCATCTTTTTTAACTGCCTCCCTCGACTAAATGACTACGAGCCGCCACTGCTAGATAGTGACAGGGACGATCATGGATTGTGCTCCATTTTCGACAGAAACGGTATCATGAAGGATTCCTCTTTATTGGAAATCCACACATAATTTCTCTTACCTATAATTATAGACTCGAGTAAGTCTTCTTGTTGTAAACGACAAAATAAGGCTGATCCTTGAGCTAACTTAAGTTTTCACTTGGTGTTACCCGTATCTCTCTCTCTCTCTTTAAAGTCGAATTCCATGTCCAGATCTTGTAGAAGGTCCTGGATCCTGGATACTTTGTCAAAGAATTCAGACTTGTTTCAGTGTTAAGAAACTGAACTTCTCCATAGTTTGAAATGTATAGTAGATGGCGCTTCTATCAATATTCTGCCACTATCAATCTAGAGGAATGTAACGCAGTTGACTACTTTATTCAATATAAATGATTACTTGTGATAATTTTTCATGTAATGTTGAATCGTAATATAGAATATACCTAGGTATAATTGCAATGAAAAATAACTTAATTCTTGCATTATAATTTATGAAATTATTTATCAATAAACTATTAGTTATACTGTTGATGTCTTTTTATTATGCTCATTAGCGATGGGGTTTAAGTATGCGGCATGTAATAGATTTGATGTAGCAGTGGATTCACACAAGTCTAACTTGCGGCGGTCCAGGCATTTTGATGAGCCTCGGACACGCCAAAGTGCAATTATTGTTGAATTACTCTTTCACATTCTGACAGCATTATTAATATGTTGCCTTAATCTACTCTTTATGTTTACATTAAATTAACATTAGTTTTACTGGTTATCTTTTTTATGAATAAATCGCAGTTGAAAATATGCCTCGTGTTATAGTAGCCCACGTACGATTAGTTAGGTTGAATTACGGTTCATGTCAGGGACTTTGATGGACTGGTTTTATGTTCATGCCGACTTGCCTTTCGGTCAGAAATAAACAAGTATTGATGATTTATTTTATTCCTTTGTCCAGTTTATACAGTAAATAAATCATGAAAACATTTTGAAACAATAAACTCAAAAAAATATTTAATAACCTTTCATGTTATTTTTATTATTGCTATTTATTTCATAATTCTCGACGGTTTCCTCGATATATTGTTCAAGTTACCTTCTATTGTGTGATGAATATTTTAAATAATTTATCAATTTCAAAGGTATGTAGTTATTTATAATAGTTCTATAATATAGGTACCCTTGCACATCATCATTGGAATTCACATAAAAATAAAAACATTTCTTCACCGCTTAAAGGAAAAATAAAAGACAACAACACACAGGCTTCGTTAATGATCACATTAAATTCACACAATGAAATCATAAGTCATGATATTTCCATTTTGACAAAGTTGATGTTTTTTACAAATTTGTGATTGAAATGTCTTCTATGATCGTTATTTTACGAGTAAATACCTACATACTAGTAAAGCACCTACTGTTAGTTTTTTTTATCTCTGATGTCTGATGGACGAATAATCCAAAAGTGTGGGTTTTTTGAGTTGGTACAAATGGGTATAAATAAAAAAAGATTAATGATGTATTGATGTGGATAGTGATGGGGATGTTTGATAGAGTGTAAAGACAAGGGGGTAGGTGAGTCAGTGATGTAGCCCAACCCTGAAAGTGAATAATGCGAACATATCGTGCTACGCCGTTAGGTAGATCAATCTTTGTCGAGTTTGTCGGGCGCACCTCACCACATGCCAATCCTCCAGTTGATTTACACTGTATTGTAAAATCCAAATAGGCATGACAGTAGATTTACATAATCTGTTATTTAGATTTAAAATTTGAAAAGATAATTAACTGAATAGAAATAAATAAGAGCGTCTGGCACCACCAGGGCGTTTATCTGTATCGTGGCTTTGTTACTTGAAAGGCTACAAATGTAAAGCGCTTATCTCCGGGCGAACCACTTCCGAGCTCCCGGCGGGACACGCCAGGTCCTCGAGTGAGTAATCGCTGCTGCCACCGGGGTAAGAGACTGCTGTCTGCTCTTCCGCCGCCGTGTCCGCTGCCCCGTAACCCCGTCAATTCATCTTCTCGGCCTTATCTGGTCGCTCGACAGCGTCCCGGCACCGCCCGCCTCATCGCTCACGTGCTACGTTGCTATAACTGCCATCGCCGTCGTCTTCGTCCCACCAACTTGACACTTCCATTGCAAAACTATACTCTTTAATGTCATAATAATTATACCATATCCGATATCCAGCACAACAACACATGTCATAATAATATCACGAACTTTAACAGTTCCATATAACAATAAAAATTCCTTAATCCCTTTAAAACCTAGTGGTTTTTTGGTAGTTTTTTAGAGAGTATGTACTAAAATGTAATTAATGTTGTCATTCCTATAAATTTTTTTCATAAATCAGATATTTCATAGAAGTTCGGTTAAGTAGACTAGATTTGCTCACCTTAAGAATTCGTTATTAGTCTCTTTCTAACTGCATAATGGAAATGTGATATCTCAATGAAAAAATCTGTGGTGGTTTCATATTAACCTTTAGATACTCAGATTCTTATAAAATGTGTTTGCACTGTTTTCTATGAATTATCTGATACCTAAGAGAGAGTTATTGAAGTTCGTCTTTATTGGAGCGGCTGAAAATTTAAGATAATTTTTTCAAGAATACGTTCGACTGATCTATGATTCTTCGACCACATTGCAGGAAGATCTAAATGGAAAACTATTCAAATTAACTTACACTTTAAAAATTTTCAATTATCTTCCTCATACAATATTGAAGAAAACAACTAGAATTAATCAATGTTGGGTGTATTTTTGATAGTTTTTTAGGTTTCCAAATAGTATATCATGGATGAGTAGAGCAGTATTAACTAATTTATAAAAATGTGGGAAGCAGTTATATTATTTAAGAGAATTTGAAATATAAAAGATTTCTATTATCAAATAAAAATACTCCCCTACATAAAATACCACGTAACACGCAATAAATAAAATTTCATTTTCATTTCTCATTTCTTGAAGGTTGAACGGCTTTAAGGTTTTATGTGCAAGAAATAAAATGATTTGTTGGTGTTATCCGTATTTGAGGATAATCTGCAGTCAGTTATGGCGTCATAAATCAAGTCGACCGCAGGATTTTAAATCACAGCGAGAGCAAAGTACATAAGCCATCGTTCAGACTGTAGTAAAAGACTTTTATCGAAAAAATTGAGGTAATTTATTTCCAGAATAAAGGCATTCTACTCTGGCTGTTATTTTTGCTTCACTTGTACACAATATAAATCATTCGAAATTTTATAACATTGTTATGCCATTATAAAGAAAATTAATTCTAAACCAACAATCTGATTTATATGTTAATATCATGGTTTTTCAGTACGTGATATTTTGAATTTAAAATTTATTACGCTTGTTTTGGTGTCCTACATAATTAAACACTAATAGATTTATCACAATTCAATGTTTCAAAAAGTTTTGTTAGAAAACATCGATAACAATTTCTAGACTCCAATGCATCGAACCATAGACATTTAAATTATGAAGCAAACTTAACCACTGCAGATGCAAGTTTACAATCTTTTTATTCTAGAAATAGTTAGGAAACATTACTGACCCTTCTATAGGCCAATAAATGGTTATGGAGATATAACTCCAACTCACTTTATACAAGTTTTCCAATCTTATCTTTAAACATGACTTCTTTGCGAATGGATTTAAGTATATTGAAGCTCGTTTTGCAGAGTTTTATTTTATCGAGAAATTCGTATATCGTCATAGTTGACCATTCCACAAACTCAGGTTAACTCTACACCACTCTAAACGTGATCTCCCTACTGATAGCGATTTAATAACATCTAAAACTGCATTTACTTAGAATACGCCGAGGGATATCCTGGAATAATATATTTTCAGTAGTGGGATCATCTCTTCAACTAGAATAAAACTGTAACGCCTAACTAGTAGATTATTAGTTCTTTTTCATGCTTGTAAAATTAACAATTTTGTTAATTATCTCTGAAAATCATCGTGAGTTTAAAACTGTGCATCTAGAACCCCATATAATAGGAATTTTCTTTATATAATATTTTTTGCAATAGTGTTAAAGCGTAGCAATATTTAAAAATAATATACCAATTTCGGGATGACGGTCCTTGATGTCACAGGACATGCAGCAGGAATGACCACTACCACTTATCTGATATTCCGGACCGTATAAATTTTCCTATATTCGCCGGTCGTGTCATGCGAAATGGGGTAGTTTTCTCCAAACCTAATGGTTATTGCCTTTCTCCAACGGACATATTGCGTTCCATCTAGTGCAATGTGTGCTGCCCATACATCACTGGATATAGAGCTGCAGGGAGATTCTGCGGCAGACAGAATTGCTGTGATATGAAAAGGTGTCCCGGATATGAAAGAACACGAGTGGTCAGAGTTAGGACCCATTTGATCTAATAAATGACTTAGGTACGTATTATTGTTTAAACTAATGGAAAGATACGAAATAAAGTTTTGATTTCAATTAAAATATACATTGCTAGACAAGGAAAACCGGACATAAGGCGGTTATGGGTTTTGGTTTTGATGCAATTTGACTGTTGTTCTTGTTCTAATTTTAAAGTAAATGTTCGCATGCTTTGCTCTTTTATGACTCTGCATCATAATATGTACCTAGGTAGTTTTTTGTATGAGATAAGCTATGGCTATGGGTTCAGGTCAAGTATTAAAACTAAAAATGTCAGCATATTGTGTCTGACAGTGTGGTTAAAACTTACCGAATGCTACAGTTAGAAAATTGAAGCGAATTTCTAAATATGTAGTCTTGTTTGATCGACCTTTTTTTATACAGATTTTATCTATTCTTTATGTAGACCTTCGCATCGAACTAATTGCTTTTCAAAACAAAGAATATTATAGGTACTATGAGCAACTTTATCTGACAATTTCTACAGGTCATTATCTTTTCAGCTTATAATATAATTTCCTACTGTAGAGGGAATGTCTGCAGTTGTGACCGTAGTCCGAATTATCAATTATACTTAAGTGTATTTTTATGAAGAGCTGTTATATCAAGCTGTTGCACCAATATGGCTGCTGAAAAAGCAATATCGCGACAGTAAGAAACAAATAAATGGGTTTTGCTTTATTCTAGACCGTGATTTTTGTATAATCACATACTACAATGATTTACAACTCTTGCAGATGTCTTACTGCAACTGCTTATAACTGATCTCACAACATATTTCATTTACATTTTCCATAAAACAGACAATATTCAGGCAATCACTTTTTATACATATTATAGAAGTATGAAATTTTCCCCTTGCAACTAATTCTCCCATGGATGAACATTATTATAGTTAATTGGGTTTCACTTAATATGCGTTGATTCAGTGGTAGTCATAAACCAGAAGTAATTTAATAAATTATAATTAAAACGTTCGTGTAGTTTATATCAAGTGCAGTAAAAAAAGAAAAGTGCTGGAGGCGTCACGCAATTTCCGTTCACTATTTACATTCTGACATCAGCAGATGCAAAAAGAAATGGGACGTTTCTTTGGGCAATAAAACTTCGTTGACAGCTCGAAATTAAATATGAAGTAGAAATGTCTGGTTTCTTGTTATACAGCACCGACATTGGAATGTACTGCTTGGATGACATACATGATATGAAGTTTGTTTAAAAAATTTTGTATTGAAAATATGTATTAAATATACAGGGTGGGGTTGTTTTTTTCTAGCTTTTCTATCATAACTGTGAAAGTTTGTTAGTAGACATTTTTTAAGATGAAAAGTTCGTATAAACATGGGTGGTAGAACGCTTCTATTGCGACTAAAAATACATCAACAAAATTTTTAGTATAAATTGTGCTAAGATTTCCTCTTTCGCTCTGCTATCTTGAAAAAATAGCAACCAAAAACAATTTTTTCGCAATATCTCATAACCAATAGCATAAGAAGACAATGTTTGAAGTAAAAGTTGTAGGAAACTATGTAATTATGCTCTCTAATTGTTTGAAACTAACTTTTACCTTAGGACCTATTGGTGAGGAGATATTATGAAAAAATTGTTTTTAGTCGCAATTTTTTCAAGAGTGGCGAGTCGTCAAAGTCGAACATTCTCATTACGATTCCAAACTTTGAAACAGATCAAGAAATCAAACTGATCGAATTTTGTAAGGCAACTGATTATTTTCATCTCCAATGACTGGAGTATTCAAGTACGGATTTAAAGTTAATTTTTGGGCCGGTAAGGTGGGTATCAGTTTTTAATAATAGGAAATATTTCAATTATCATATCAAATCACTAACTATTAAACTGTCTATCTCGAAAACTAATCATTTTACCAATAAGTTTATACTTTCCCGGTTTTACCTATTTTTACTTTCTTATACTTTGAAATTCCATCAAAAATTTTTCAAAAAAATGCGATACACTGTGTCCCAAATTGGTGGCTCCACTATGGGTAACTTCGGTATTATTGGAGATACAAAGACGGTTAAATTAGAAAAGTTTTAAAGAATTTTATGGCCATTTCAGATTAGCCAACAGATTTTGAATATCTCTTTTAGTTTTTGAGATATTCGGGAAAAACCAAAATGTTGCATTTTCTTTAATGGTCAATATTTTCTTTATTATCCATTTTGGACTGTTAAGACTTTGACATTTGACATTCTTCATGCACTTTTTAAGATACTTCTAACGCTGTTGACAGTTTTTTCCCAACTCTTTTGTTTTTTGAGATACGATTACTAACTTTTGTTTTTCTCATGGACGGCAATTGTTTTTTTGGCATTGACAAGTAGCATTTTTTATTACTTTTCCAACGATGTATCACAACATGACGAAAAATTCCTATTTTCACAAGAAAAATCAGAAAATTGTATTTTTCAATAAAAAAAAACATAGAGATTTGGCTGTCAAACGGAAGGTCGCGGGTTCGAATCCCAGAAGGACCATTTTTATTTTTTTATTTTACTGGTTTCTATAGTACCGAAAACAATAATAATAAATGTGATTTTAGACCGGAAAATCTTTTTAAGTGAGTAATAGGATAAAAATCTAAAATAAAACCCTTATTTTTGTCGTAAAATTCGATTATAATGAGTGGCACAAGGACAGATTTATCCGTACCTCAATACGTGCGAGAGAAACTTCCGAAAACTATTTAAAATTATTGGAAAAAGCTCAAAATTTAAAGATGACTTTTACAAGAAATTTAACTTAATTTCCTTGTGGTTTCATAAAAAATATACGAAAGAATTAAATACATCGACTTTAGGAAAAGTAATTTCAAAGCACAATATTTTTTTGTTCTAAAATCTGGTTGTAATGAGTGGGACAAGGACAGATTTATGCGTACTGCAATAAGTACGAGAGAGACTTCCGAAATTTATTAGAAAATTGCTTAAAATTTAAACACGATTTTTACAAGAAATTTAACTTAATTTCTTTAGGAAAAGTAATTGTGGTATTATCGTATAAGAAAGTCATGTGTTGGACACATCAGGTATTTTCGTGCGTGATTCCAATTGAGCATACGAGAAATATTTTCGGAATTGTACTAGGTATTCACAGTTAAAAAATTTAAAATAAAACCAACATGGCTTTTATTATAGTGACGACAGTAAACAGTATGCATTATTACATGCAAGTTCTAAAGTTGTTCATTTTCTCAAAGGCCGTTGTTCGGTTCGTATAATTAGATTGATGTACGGATGTTGATATCAGTCAGGCCGCCACTCACAACATCAAAGACGGCATGTTATAACAGAACCACGCGGCAAATTGAAGGTTCATACATTTTCTACAGGCAATTAAATGTAATTTATTTATGGTTCTGTCATTTTTAATAAATTAATATGACTAACAGCCGTATCCGTCTGAAATAGATTTTTATGTAAACCAAGTGAATACAGAAGGTGTTCCATAAAATATCTCATTTGACAGGTCTCATTATTAAAATTTAAAATCCATCTTGCCTGTTGGCGCGATACGCTAAGATACGTATCTAAACTACGTATTTAAATAGTTTGGTTTTAAATTATACTGGACTTTTAAATAAATTGCATTACTTTGTTGTAGATAAACGGTTATATCTATTTTTTCATCTCTACAACTTTTCACAATTTATTGATGGCATATTTTTTCAATTGGTGTGAACCCACAATGTTATTTGTCATTGTCAACAATAAATTAGAATCGAACTAAACAAAATTTATGATGTTATAAAATTATACGTAAAACAAAATGTCAATAACCATAGATTTATAATCAATTAATATTTATTCAAAACGACAATTGTTAATTTATCTTTACTTTCAGTATATTTCATAATGTTTTTTAATTTATTATTATTGTTTAAGAACGGCAATCATTCATTTATTCAATTTCTGACAGTACAATAAAAAAAGATTGATTACTCTCCACACTGCATTTAGCAATGCTACAATATTTCATTATTTAAATTATTGTATTTCTGTCGGTGTAAATTTTATTTAACACATTCCAAAATATGCGATACATAATACATATGTCTGTCATACAGGGTGAATCAATAAACTAGCTTCTAAAATTTCACACATCTGCGACTATTTTATGCAATAAAAAATAAAAAATTACGTTACACGATGTACAAATAACACACTGCATAATTTTCTTTCAAGTCGCACTGCAACTGATTAATAGCACTTCGTTCACGCCAAGATGACAATGCGAAGACTTTTGTACCAATGACTATTATGTCGTAGAATTAGTGCCGGTGTAACAATAAATCTATAATGGGGGTTGGGTTCCCAATAGAGGCAATGATGTGGCATATTTCCTAACCACATGACACCGTTGTTTGGTGTTCTAATATTGTTTGTGGTCCAACTGGTAGATATCTGATGCAGACCTCCTGGTGAGGATATCATTAGTCTCGTCACTAGTCATGGCTGCCAACTAAGTAAGAGACTTTATTCAATACAGAAACACTATTGTACCAACGCAGCGGCAGATCAGTGAGGATTATTTTTTAGAAGGGCCGTAGGAACTGCAGCATATGTCTGCATAACATTAATGATATCAAATTTTAATTAGATTTTAATGCAAGGACTTAAAGGATATTTCAAACGTTATTTAAAAGAATTGCATATCGTGACTCTACATAAGGATTTTGATTATTTACAAGGATTCGATTTACATTACGTGCCTCTAGAGGAGTCTTGAGTCAGTATTAAATTTAAGTCATGTCGGTTTGCATATTACACGTTCGTTTTCATGCTAAATAAATGAAGTCCGTATTCTATAACACAAGTAATCAATCTAATTGTAAGGGAAAATATCTTATGTGTCCAACGCATGACTTTCTTATACGATAGTACCACAATTACTTTGCCTAAAGAAATTCAGTTAAATTTCTGGTAAAAAGTTTCAAATAATTTTCGGAAGTCTCTCTCGCACATATTGCAATACTCATAAATCTGTCCTTGTCTCACTCATTCATTATACTCGAATTTTACGACAAAAATAAGTGTTATTTTTTAAAATTCATTTTTACGGAATTTCAAAAAAAAGGTCAAGCAAAATTTGTTTATAATTCAATTCTAAATCAATATTAAGGAATAAAATATCTGATGTGTCCAACACATGACTTTCTTATACCTACGGATAGTACCAATACTTTTCCTAAAGAATTTAAGTTAAATTACTTGTAAAAATCGTGTTTCAATTTTGAGCGTTTCCAGCAATTTTCAAATAATTTTCGGAAGTCTCTCTCGCACTTATTGCAATACGCATAAATCTGTCCTTGTCCCACTCACTATAACCGAATTTTACAACAAAAATGTGTTATATTTTTTTGAAATTTTTTTGAGGGAATTAAAAAAAAAGTTCAAACAAAATTTATTCAAAATTCAATTCTAAATCAATGTTAAAGAATAAAAAAATGTCGTAAATTGTATATTTTTCAAGATATTCCTAAAAAAAATAAAAATGTTTTCAGGTATTAAGTGCCACTTGTGTTGATGCTAGATGAAAACATTTAATGTGGCACTCACAAATTTGTTCAAACTCTTAAATATGAAATTTGAATCAAATCCGATAACTCTTTTTTGAGTTATGGTGGATACAGACAGACATCATGGCGAAAATGGTCAAAATGGATTCAGGGGCGCTCAAAACGTGTAAATCCATCAAAATCTCGAAGTCGAAAAAAATCACGATTACTATACTTTCTTATGACTTTGTATAGGAAAGTAAAAATCTCATAAATTGTTTATTTTTCAAGATATTCCTAAAAAACCTAAAAATGTCTTCATCTAAGTGTCACCTATTTTATATTATTACTTCGTATAAGAAAGTAAAAAGTTCTTTGTAGGTGTGTAAATAATAATGTACCGAACTGTAGGAAAAACCACGATTTTGTCTTGACATATTTTTAAATGAACAAATAAGTAATATCTAATTATTTTTAATTATTTTATTTTACCAATCAATTTACCGAAATTATAATTTCTTAAAGAGGACTTCCTATTGAACGAAGAGTTCATTGTGGATGTGGAACGTTTGCAGATGAAGTACTAAGGAGGTGCAATAACGAATGAAATTAGTAATGAAGCGACAAAGCGCTGATTTGTACCGAAAGACTAATGGCCCTTCGACTTACAACTTTCCGCCCTCACGTAGGCTGTTAATTCAATTGCGCACTGTGCCACTTGATTAAAAGTAACGCGTTGAAGATCGCCTTTTGCCGGTATAAGAATGTCTGGGCGCTCCTCCCATATTTCTTCAATTCTTTTAATAAAAGCACGAGGATTAATGAGGCGAACACTACGGACCTGCAGAGTGCCGACCCTATTGATCATACTAGAGTTCTTAATTACCTCACCAGGCCGTCTTGGATGCCCTTTTCACCCTTGTGCACGTTCCGCCGATTCAAACTCGATTCAAATTGAAATAACTATTTCCTTTTCTCATAAATTATGTCTCTATAACAAGCACAAAGCGTCGAGCTTGCTTCGACTTTGATAAATGACTGCACATTCCATTAAAATAAGTGCCCCAATATATTTTCTACTGATTTATATGTTTATTCGACGAATTAGCTTGAATTGTATTTTGTGTTGGTGTCTCTTAAATCTTAAAAAACCAATAGACTTCCGTACGCACAAACTTCCAACAGATTTAAATGCCATTTTTCAGAGAATGCTTAGTTGTAGTTTAAAAACTCTTTCTACTAATGGCTATTTCCAGGTGCATGACAAATTAAATACAAAACAAGTCACCCATGACTTGTAATTATTTGTTGAAAACTTGTTTTATAAATTAACGAATAAAATTAACTGACTAATAATTGGTAAATGGATGGTAATTATTTAATGTCAGAGAATAAATGTGTGGTAATAAATCTACAGTTCATTCCTAGATAACCCCATAGTAGGATGAAAAGGAATGTTTGCATTTCTTGAAAAAGAGAGAATATATCATTATTACCTACATAAATCCCATACATCACGTGATATCTTAATATAAAAATTCCATTAAAGCAAGTAAGTATGTAATAACACAAAAAGCTGAAAGAAGACGAGAAATCATAGTATTTCAGTTAACGGGCGCCGCAGACGTGGTAATAAATTAGTTGTTCTCTCCACATACTCCACAACCCATCTTACAAGAATTTATGAGAGCTTTCAAGAAGATCTTTGAAACGAGCGCAGCAGGTAATTATATCCAGCTCCTTGCCGTGAAATGGACCGCCATATAAACGCGGACCTATCGTCGCTCACTGTCAGACAACCAGCAGGTTCAGATAGCTTGTCATCTGTATTTGCTACCAGCGTTGTGTGGGTGATATTTATTATATATGTTACATGGATACGAAGTTAATTGACACCCACAGAGTTAATTGCCATTTACATCTATAGTCAATGCTTTTGTGTCTCTACAATTGATTACTTTGTCACCAACAACGCGTCAAGTCTTTTATCTTCTTTTATAAAAAATGTAGAATATTCCGTAAAATATTATAACTTTATCATGTACAAGGTGACTCAAAAACTTCCTCTAGCTCTTGTATGTGGCCAAAAGTGTGACCAAATTCATCCTTCGTCTGCAAACTCTTCTTAAAAGTCTTCCTCATGCATCTAAGCTCCTTCTTTTCTTCTTTTTCCATACTCAATATTTTTGTCGTTACTCTCGCCATGGAGCCAAAGTTTATTTTGAAAAATATTGGAGGAAAACTTGATCCAAATATCTTCAAACCACATCCAGATGCAGTTGAAGAAAGTCTTAGGTGGGCCACTCCGTGTAATACCACAGTACCGAAATAGTAGACACAGATTCTTATTGAAAGACAAAACGTCTTCGGGGAATGAAACGTGTGTGGTACATTTTTTGATAGAGAGGCATCTTATCATTGTAAAGAAGCGATGTTAAGCACATGTCAGATTTCCCCTGCATTAAATTTGTGCTAGTTTTTTTCATTGTCACTATTTCGGTACTGTGTTATAATTTATTATAACATTGTTACAATATTGCAAATTCAGTTTTGAAATATTCATGATCTATGTTTAGAGACTTTACTAGATTTTAGTATCACCCCCACAGTTTTATGCAGTTTTCCAAACCTAATTCAATTTGATAAAAACAGAGTGCATCCAACACTGTATTTACAATGTTACTATAATACTAAATAATATAAAAACTTCTTAAACAGGGAGGAATACTTACCATGCTATAAAAGTCTAATATTTCCTTTAGTAGTACAATATTTCTTGTTTACGGTCGTTTTCAAAGCTTTTCCTTGCAAAGTTGCCTTCCACAGTTTCTTTGTTATCTTTTACACTGTCACATAAAACAAAACCAAGACTCCAGTAAATTGCATGTTTGTTAGACGGCATATAAATTAATGTAACAATTTGTTTCCATTTTACGACCTATTCTCTGAAACTTTTCACTATTATACCCACTATATTTACTTTCAAAACAAGTATAATTATATTAAATTACGTCCTTGGTGCGTCAAAATAACTAAACTTTTTTCCACTACAATAAAAAGTGTATAAGGAGATTACTTAAGATAATTTTCAGATTCGGTAGTGGATTACACATATTTGGCGGTACTTTGGCAGAGAGATTGGCTGAGTATGAAATGATTCCATGTCGTGTGACTTGGCGTAGAATGATATTTTAATTTGATATTAGTATGTAATTATAAATTGTTACTTTGTAAGTTTTATATTCGGAAAAAGCTGTAAAAATGTTTATTTATTTATTTAATAACTATTCTTATTTTATGTGTGGTAACGAAACATTAATTACCTAATTTAATTTATGGGTATCTGATAAAAGATATGATAGCATTAAATAACGGTAGGGTGCTGCAGAAGAATTATTTACAACTCAGGCAATAAATGTTTATTACAGCACATAGTGATAATAAAATGTCGCAATTTCCTTAATACCATCAGGCATAGTTGAAGTACACAACGCATCATGACTTTGGCGCACTTTGTCACTGTAACTGCTTTAGGTTGATATATTCATGAGACTCCTTTCCATTTCATTAGCATCGCTAATGTTTCTCCCCTAGGGTCATAACTTTCCAACTAGAGTTTTATTGGCAAATAACAGTGGTGATGGCATTGCTCTTTAGAACGTTTTCCTAGCTCTCTAAATTCACAATGTTTACGATACTCTTAAAGACCGTTGTATATAGGCGTGATATTGCGACGTTAATGCGGCTTTATGGAAATATAGGGTTCAATATCGGCGAGAGAGGGACATTAATCATAATTAAGTGTTTGGTAACGACCGAAGTCGTGCAGGAAATGGCCCCAATAAACGTAGACATGTCTGTAAACGGAAGATCATATTGGTGGGTCTAGATAAGGTGAAAATTGCATTCCTTGTGCTGAACCGACGTGGAATTTTCAGATCAATATATGACCTGATGAGAGTGAAAGAATCAACAGTTTCTTCTATTAAACCATCATCCGATTAACAAGATACATAGGTAGATTAACTTAATACTTTATATGCGACCCATCAATTGTTACGCGTGTTTGGATGTCATATTAAGAAAACGTATTTCTAAACCCACTGGAAGTGTAATTTATTTATTTAATACACTATTCACTTTTTAAGTATCTATGCCAGCATGATATGAAAATTATGTTGTGTTATTGAGATGCTTGAAAAGTTGCATCTGACATATCTACTACGATTATAAGGCAGTGTACTCAAATTACGGTTTCCATATAACTTCAATTGATTACCTAAGTTGCCATGAAACTTTCTAGCACATATCATGAGTGTAAGTCTTCAATAACGTTAAAACGATCAGTCAAAAATGATAGATGGCTATACGCAGGAACTTTATACATTATCTCTGAAAAATTCCTTCACCACAAGTTCTAATCAAACAGACTACAAACCCAAATGACATCACTTGAAGTTGAGGCAAACGTTATCAAGTTTTGTGCCAATTAAAAAAGCATCAAACTAGCAATTAATTGTTTAATTTGCATTATAATATAAAAATTTGTTTCCTAAGCAAACATCCAAAAGATCGAAAGTGTTTATTTATTATGAAAGATTAGCTTCATGAAGAGAGCTTGTGAAGATACCAATCTATTCCTTATTTTTCTGTTTTTTGACAAAATTTCTCTTTCAATGTTACTGCTAATTATACCATAATTGCGAATCAATTGTAATAAATGTTTGTTATAATTTTATTATTGAAATATTGCAGTTGACGTAATATAATATGAGGCAATATATTTGACGAGTCGTTCAATGGGATAGAATCAATTTAAAAATCAGATCCTTTAAACACAAATGTCTACTATTTGTTCTTGTCGGCGAATAAAAATGATAAATGTAGCAATTCAAGCGGTTATGTCTTTCCCCCAGCAATCAATTATGAAATATGAGAAAACATAAAACTCCATTCGTAGTATTTTCTTTATGTGAAAAGGATTTCTGCGGTTCTTTGAACAGGCGTTTTACTTTAAAATCACGTAGGCTTATACAAAATCTATCAATTTTCTTTTGGCAGATGATTTCGTTTTGGGTAGTAGATGCGAAAATCGTTTCATATCCTCAGAATAAAAGTAATTTAAATAAACTGCAAATAGGAATATCAAAGGTATAACGTGAATTGAACGTTGACTGTAATATAGTAGCTTGAATGTTTTCATGGAGTGCTGTTGTCGACACCCTGCTGTTCTCGGAAAGTTTGCTCTGCAGGGAGTATCTCGGGTCTGTCACTCAATCGCCCTTCATGTCATTCACGAACATCCCGCCCAACTCGTCCATGTTAACATGTCCTAATTACTCTAATCGTATCAGAATACAGTAATATGAACGACATTGATGAGTGACAGTGGACAATTGTACCCCTGTCAGTTCGCATGTTCTCTTTCAACCAGCAACAACTTACATTTTATGTCCACATTATTTGTGTTTTAGACGAAGAAAAATATTTTTCTTAAACTAATGTCGGACAAACAAGCAATAAAAAGTGTTTTTAACCAACCAATGCCACACACAAACAACACACCGAAATAGCTCTCTGATGGTAGGATTATTAATTGAGCCTATAACATTTTTATTTTTATTATTTGTTTGTTACATTCAAGACGAAATATTTACTGTTGTCAGGTGCATTTTTTAAAACCCGACTATAAGTTGACAGGCAAATTTAATGTGCCAGTTTATTATTACCAGGTGCCTTGACAGTTAAAAGAAGGCTACATTATTCTTAAGTGCTGACAAGAAAAGGTTCTTGATTAGATAGCAGGAGCGCGGTAGATACGCTCTACTTTTATAAGTGATTTGTTAAGTACGTCAGTGTGTGGGATCAAAGATACACACCGTGTGGTTTTTAATGTATGCAGATGACAGCGTTATGAGGCCTTAGTGCCATCATTAACTCTTTAATAAACCTGTGTAGACATGGCAATGCTAATGTTGTCAGCACCTGTTATGTTACTAATCCTTTTTTGCATTCTAAGTGATGCTGCTTGCAAACTCAAGCAATATAATATCCAAATTTCATTATGAAGTTGGGACTTTACACATATCAAATATGAAAAAAAATATGTTTTTCATAGATGAGAAAGACTTCTATTTGAATAATACGAGCCCTAACAACTAAATGTTCGGACAACAGTAAATTTGATTGTCTTTTTTCCATACGCGCAAAAGTTAGCTAAATTAACTTCCATAAGATTGATCGTTTTTTTCTATTATATGCCAACATTTATTTATATAAAAACGTAAATTTCGTAAAAATCCGCTCGGCGGTTCCAAAATTATGGCACTTTAACCGAGCAGGATGGGAAACAAAGAATTATTATTTTCAAAACGTTGGATCTAGTAGTCGGATTTTGAAAAAAATTACTTTATTGTAAAGCTGGATGTTGGTTTTCTTTACAAAAAAGTAACACAAGTTTTTATTTGGTGATTTTAGGCATTTATCGGAGCTTCAAAGTTGCACCTTTAAAAATGATAAAATATTATAGTAACTGTTTTAAAAAATCACAGTTTTAAAACCGCTGGTTGGATTTGTGTCAAAAAACCTTAGAATCAAAGCTCATTAATCGTACTATATTGAAAAAATCCTGAAATGTTAATATGAATTTTTTTGCATTTTTTTCGAGTTCCACAGTTCACTTTTCAAAAAACGTGTTTTTTGAGGGTGCTACCTACATTAAAATAATCACAGTTTTGGAACCACTGGTTGGATTTTGGTAAAATTTACTTTATTGCAAAGCTGGATGTTGGTTTTATATACAAAAAAATCCCCAATTCTTTATTTGGTGATTTTAGGCATATTTCGTAGCTTTAAAATTGCACTTGAAAAATGTGGCGTAATTTTCTAACGACTGTTTTTAAAAAATCACGGTTTTGGAACTTGGGGAAAGCGACATAAAGGTGCTTTAATGGCCCTCATCCAGTCCGGACTTAAATGTCATTGAAACTCTTATAATAAAATATAATATAATATAATAAAATTAAACGTATTCTACGCAATAATCCACCAAGAACCATTGGGGACTTAAAGACCAAAATAGAAGAAATTTGGGACAGTTTCACGCCAGAATTGTACCAAAATTTGATAAATACAATGCCTGCTAGAATACAGGCAGCTATTAATATTAAAGCAAAAGGAGACGTAACCTCATATTAATGGTCCTAAATTAAAAATTATGCCAACATTAGTTGCAAATTCATTTTATAAAGTTCGCTAATTATTACGGTTAAATATTGTTAAATCCAATAAATAATTTTCTTCCATGCATAATATTGTAATTAAGGCTTTATCTTATTGTATTGTTAGGTGTTTACTAATTATTTGCGTAAAATTTCCAGTTTTCCTTTCATACTTCAAAAATTTACTTTTGTCCAAACATTTAGTTGTTAGGGCTCGTAATTAAGTCAGTATTTTTTCTACACTTTTAAATCATCTTGTCATTCTCTATTCTTTAGCTAGAGCTAATTATTGTGAATTCACATGAATAACTTTGAATCTGCTTCCACATTCTTATTATTTAGAAAATTTTAATTTATGTCAGTCATAAAAAAATTTGAATTTTAGATAAACCGCTGCTGCAGAACTATTCTCCATTTGACATATGTTGGTGTTGGTATTAATCTTCCTGTGGATTTGACCATTTTCTGTAGTAAGAGCAAATTTACCCTTTTTATTTAAACTCCAAGTCAATAAAGAGAGATAATAAATAATTTTTAGAGATAGTTTTCTCAATTTCAATAATTGCGAAAATCTTTAAATTGTTAAGATCATAATGGTTTGGAATCCTATACTAATCAAATTACTAATACTTTTGAGAAAATGAGAGAGCAAAAGCAGTCATTATGTCATATTATAAAGAGTGTTTACCTAAATTTTAGATAAAGTATTAAAGCACCCTAATCAGATTTATCCAATTGATGTACTTCTTCGTTAATGGCTGACGCTTAGTTTTTAATCTAATAAGCATAACGAAAACATTTAAAGGCAAAGCAAGAACAGCTATCGTGATGAACTGAACTGCGATTAACAAGTAAATACATGAAGCTTGTAGGCCGCAATTAGATATTCTAGTCACATTTGGCTTAATTAAACATCACCTTGATTGAAACCACACGTATCGTTTTACATTAGCGTCTGGTTTTTGTTCATTTACCCCGGCGACAGAGAGTGCTCTTTTGAAATTTACGACTTTATTTCATGGTGTCGACAAGATATTTAATTAGAAGTTTGTTGTAGGTGCGGATAGTGTGGTCGGGTGCGGCCAAGTCAACACGGTGGTAATTAAGGCAACAAGATGAGACATTTCGGCTGCCAAACAAGTGTGTTCCTGCACATCCCTAGGCTCTTTCAGAAAATTTATTGTTGGGAAACGGTCGAAATCAAATTGCCAACATAAATCTTGACCGGCACCTTATTGATGCGACAACCGCAATAGTGGAAGTGTGGTCTTGTTCCAGTCGAATCTTATCGCTAAAACCACCGTCCGACCCCAACGACACTGAATTGATTTCTTTCATACACTATCCCCTTGACGGGGTTAAACGGGTCACATGTCTTCTTTGTCTGCTTCTACGAACAGAAACTCCCAATGAATTTTGTCATGACTTGTACTACTACAACTTTTTTCAGTTTACATGTTTATTTTTGCTTCCTTTCTTCAATAAATTATAATATAATTGTCATTGTATCTTATTTATTTTATATATTTACAAAAGAATTATTTTTGAAGATTTATGAGTTACTTTATTTTTATTAGATGTACATTTTTTATAAAATAAACATTTAATTAAGTGTAGCTGTTCTTAATTCGTAATTATTTATCACAGTTAATAGCTTTTATTAGGCAATAGAAATTAATATTTAAAATAAATTGTAGATAATTTCCTATAGAAAATACAGACATAAATTAAAAACGCTTAATTAGTTATGCTGAAGCCGAGGTTCATTAATTACAGTTTTAAATTTACGTCAAGAATGAAAGGCTTAATGAATAATAATAATTCTATAAAAACGGATGTCGGCACTTTTGACAGTATATGCGTGACTACAAACATTGATTTGTAGACGTGAAATAATTATCCACTACTTGTCTATTAATATTCTAGTTAATGTTATATAACGGGGATAGGATAATATTTTAATGTAATGGATACAGTAGTTATAAATGTTAGTCATTTATTAAAGGCTCCCTTTTTGGAACTTCATTCCCACTGGACTAGCGCTGATTAACACATACATTCAATACAACCTGTTAAATTTTGTAAAACTTCTAATTGTCCAGTTGGCAAACTTTGTATACCAAAATAAAACCACTAAAACTTTATGACCTAAAATAGTTTACATGTTAGTTATTAATGAAATCAATTTGTCATTTATGAAGCGGATAATGGTAAAGCCAAATACGACAGTGTTAAGGCTGATTCATACTTGGCGGTCCGGTCTCAGAACGTCGAAGATTCAACATTCTTATTTACTTTCACGATATTAATGTCTAGCTCGATGAACGGCCGAAACATACAGTGGAAAAATTGCCTTAATTTTAAATGAATAAGAACTGGACAATTTTGGGAGGACAAAATCCTGGTTTGAGTAGTATAGATTGACTGATAAAATACGATAAAAACAGACTAAAAAAACTAGGTTTGTCTGAAATTAATTTTTGCGTTTTGACTAGTTAAACCTAGTTAATACAAACACCTGTGGTGATTTCGGGTTTTAATGGTAACGTACACTGGCGAGTAAAAATTGAGGTCACATTGAAATTTTCTGTTTTAAACATGAATTGTTGGTGTGAGCCTTTGTGGTGTACAAATGATGTTTCAGCGCTATCAGGAGACAGACCGGATAACCAGAAGACCAGGATCCGGGCGAAAAACAGTCACCACCCAAAGAGGTAACCTTTCTTTGGTGACTGCAAGTTTGCGGAACAGAACAGTTTCTGTGGTTTCGCTGCGAAATCAACCTGAAGAAGTTAGAGATGTAAATGTTAGTAAGTGGACCGCTAGAAGAAGGCTTCATGCTGCTGAATTGTCTTGTAAGAGGATAGCTGTAGGTCCACTATTGCAACGCCGACATTAAACTGCAAGATTGGACTTTGCTCCAAATCACTCATCTGTCATGGAATGATGAGTAGGGTACTGTTCTTAGATGAGTCGTGTTTTTGCCTCATTGGGTCAGAAGGATGTCAAAGAGTAGAAGGAGAAGACCTGGAGAAAGATACGATACGCTCCAGTTTGTATTGACCAGCGACTTCCATTTGGCGGTGAGTTGGTTATGAAAATTTCAATATGACCTCAATTTTTTCCTCACCTATAGATATCTTATATCGTTTAGAAACTCAAATAGATTTCAATCTGCAGTTATTCTGTAGTATAATATTATAAATAATTTATATTTTTTTATCTGTACACCTCAATATAGCATAATACAGGGTTGAAGCTAATGTATGTTATCATAAAAATACTATATAATTAAAGGCGGTAAAATAAAAACAATTAAAAATAGTCGATAATTAAACCGATATGAATCGCTTTAATTTTCATAAATTATAAAGATAACGCTTAACTTTGAATCATAACTAACAATATTACTACACACGCACATTGTTACAAAAAAGGAATTAACATAATACTTCGTTTTACGTACTTTTTTAATTAAGACTTAATACGCTTCGTACAAACAGTACATGCAACTATCATTTTTAAATAAAGTTATTAAACATCGCTGTCATAAGGCAGATATTAAAGAACACGCAATTCCGTTAACGATTACTTTGTTTGGGCCACTAGTGTATTTTTATTAAATTGTATATAAATTGTTTGTTTACTTATAAGTTTTCATTTAAAGTATATATTGTTATACAGGGTCATTATAAAAGAATCTAACATCGTAGTTGGCTGTGAAATTTAATAAATTTAGAATTACTAGGAAATTTCAAAGAGAATAAAATTTAAATGCCGATCTGATCAATTTATACTAGTGATATTTAAATGATATTTATTGATTCATTACTGATTGTGAGAGGTGGCAAATCCTAATACAATAAACAGCCACCTTTGATGTTAGATTCTTTTATAATTACCCTGTACTTATTCAAGCTGGCTGCCGTTGGACGTCATCAAATCGACAAAATCACCGTAGACAATATGTTAGAAATTCCTTATTTTTATTGTGCATTTTCATAACTTATTATGAGTTACATTAGCCCAAAAGTTTCGTCGTTAAGTGACCTTCTTGGTCATAAAACCAAGGAAAAGTAAACCAAATGTTGGAAATAGTTTGTAATAAACAATTTTTAATAGTTTTAGAGTATTACGTTTTTTATATACAGAGTAACTAGCCCAAAGAATTGCGTAGACGGAGAGCAACGCATGGTCGTACACCGTGCTCTGGTCTATGTCCTTGTCTTAGCAGTCGGCAAGCTGGCATTCTGCTACATGTATATCGTAGATGACATCGCAAACGGCAAATATATTAATATTATTTTCACAGATTATAATGGATTTCACTAGCAGTAACAATAAAATCACATTGTTTAAAACTTTCATGATTACTGCTGGTCCTGATTTCAACTTAGTTACTCTCCTTAAATAATTTTAATATTGTTTTCATCTGGGATTATTTTCTAATAGTTACAGCTTACTGTTCAGCAAATATTTTATTCTCACTATACTTAGATACTTAATTACATTAAATGTATTCAATAAATCAAGAAGTCATGCATGTATTGGATTATGTACAATGTACAACAAATTCCCAAATTCTCTTCATGTGTTGTAAATCCCTTGCCATTCTAACATAAGATATCCTGTTCAGTACTGGTCCGAAAAGCTCCTATGAGCAAATTCACAGCAAATGTACTAGGCGAATGATCCAGGAGTCTTTCATACAGAGTTAATAAATTTTAATGCGTGGTAAAAGTTTCCGAATGAGATTTATCTTGTTTGAATAAGCACGTTTTACACTTCTGTCTAAGGGTGTCTTATGCAAAACCAATATAACCAGATATGACAACAGCGAAACTCACATTTTGAATAATTCATCATTTAAGGGCGATTTTTGTTCCAGCACCTTCGACTTCTTCATGGTAAATTAAAAAGTTCCGCGTTATTAGCATATGTGTTCAAGTTTTATACAACAAAAAATTAGATATACAACATATTATACTCGTACAAATTTTAGCTATGGTTTATCTTTCTTATTATGCACACTTAGATAGTGAATTATTTATGGAAAAAATATAGCTTTGTTTCTGAACGTACATTGTCTAATTCAAAGTTATTAAAATTGAAATGATTTACAGATTGTGATAGCATTTGTGTGCTAATAATGTAATTACAATTCATTTATGCCTGTACATTGCTTTCAACCATAAATCACAAAATATTTGCAAATAAAAGTAGATAAATACACAATGGTCATATAAATTTAACAATATACTATCAAAATTTATGTATAAAAATCGCTTGGGAAATCATTATTAATGATGGCGTGCCGAGTAATTTATCACTCGAGCTTTGGCGGCGAATGATAGATGAGAATCAGCCATGCATGCACATTTCAAGATCTACTGCAAGTGAGCCGTTGCAGAGCTCATAAACAAGATGTGAGACCGTTCAAAATTTATTATTAAAAGTTAATAAATACTTGAAAGGATATTCGGTATCCCACGTAATTAATTGCGCTTCGAAAGAAAAAAAAATGCTGAAGACTAAATTTGTACGAAGAATATGCATTTCTGAGAGTATAGAGAGCGTTATTAAAAGTATGTATAATGTAATCATAAAAAATTATCAGAACGCTCGCACTGTCAATTAATGAATGAAATCGAAACAGACAATTTCAAATTTCTAACCTGTTTCGAATTTACACCAAATCATCATGGCAAAAAGTCATTCAAATGCGCAGGCCAGATAAATCGGCATATAAGTACATTGTTTTTCCTTTTTAGAATTTCAGGAAGATTGGTAAATGTACCTACCAAAGAGATACTTACCTTGTGTCCTGTGCACTAGGTATTTATTTTAACTTTTCAACGAGATTTTCTTTTGAATCTTAATTATAAATGATGTTCCCAACAATCTGCGTCTTGTCTTCATGAACTAAAACATCCTTTACCATTAACAAAAACGTCCACATTTATTTATCCATAATCACCAAAGTGAGTAGAACAATTTACGAAATTGTATGCCACAATCCCAAGATCTTCTTCTTCAAGAATCATTCAGGTGTCATACTTGATTGGCGTTAAAACTAATTTTTGAAGATGGTCTTATGGTTAGTACAAATAACTGGATGTAGAATTGTAGACAATGATCTTTAACAAGCAGGAAACCAACATTCTCCCTAGAAAACTTAACCTTGAAATTTCAAATAGGAAAAAAAAAGTATAAGTATATCAATTGGATCCGAAATTATATCAAAATTTACATTTTTTCTCTAAAGTATAGTATAAAATATATGAGATAAGCCTAGAATATGTAAGTGTATAAATAAGTTTAGTGAAATAAGAAAAGAAACTTAGATATAAAATATGTTCTCAGTATTTTTTCAGTGCAATCAAGAACAAAGGAATATGTAAGGAAATTTTCTTGAATTTATAATCCCTGGTCGGTTGCATGAATATTAGGGGTAGCAGAAAATATATTAAAGTCATAAAGCGAGTCAAATGTAAAAAGTAAAAAACGGAAACCAGAAAAATATGTTCCAATTTCGTAGAGATAAATGGTCGCATTGAAAGACGGCATTTGTCTTCATCGTGTAAATCAGTGCGAACGGCAAACACAAACTTGAACGGTTTCGTAAAGCGGCTCGACAAGATAGAAAGATCGGCTGACAGAGCGCCAGAGTGATGAGGCCATACGTCTTGGCTGCCCTCCCAACTCTTCCAGCGACGTAGAAAAATAACCCTCACGCTCGCAAGTCATGAGAAACTAGGGATGTAAGCTAGCGCCTAAAAGAAACCGTTCATCTTCCCTATTTATATCTGCCAAGATGACATGTATATGTATGGCTGCAGACACATCTCATTTACAGAGAAGCATAATTCTTTTACACTTTTCGCGAGAGTGGCCGTAAATCTGAGTTTGTGCCACGTAGTTTATAGCTAGCTGCCCGCACTGTACCAGAGTTGATTTATCGATGGCGGTGCAAACCAGATGAAGGATAAACGTAATGGATGAACCGCTAACATTAATCTGCTCCCACCAATCTTGTCTATACGCTAACGCCATTTGTGTCAATCAATCCACAAACACACATAATATATCACTTCGATAACACTATTTAATTTATTTCTTATTTACATTCCATTTAAGCTAGCTAATTTTCTTCTTCATGAACTAACACACCCTTTACCATTAACAGAAACGTGCACATTTATTTATCCATGATCTCCAAAGTGAATAAAAATAAAATCCCAAGATCCCCTTCTTCAAGAATCATTCAGGTTAAAACTAATTTTTGAAGATAGTTTTCTGGTTAGTACAAATAAATGGATGTAGATTGTAAATTAAAATGATCTTTAATATGCGAGTAAACACAATGTAAATATAAATTTTAATTAATAATAAGTAGTTGTTAGTTTACCGCTTAGTTTAGCCCCATAAAGTAGCGGTAGAACATTTTATCTCCATCACAGCTGGTCTTTTAATGCCAGTATAATGAAATTATTATTTGCATAACAGCGGGCCGAGTGTTCAGAGGCGCGGCCGTAGTGCAACAAACATAAATCTTTGTGATTTATCTGAAAGTGGCGCAACGCGGCTTTAATCTGAGCAATGCACTTCGCAAAGTGGCATAAGCCGAGTGACAGATATCATAGTAAATGTCAGTAGGCTGCCAGCCAGGGCACATACCCATCGTTCTAATGTTCAATGATCTTTAGTTGAACTGAAATAGAACAACCAGCGGTGGCGTTTTCCGTTGCTCCATTAGTGCGAAATAATGGGCCATTGTTGTGTTCTACACACTGACGTTGATAGAGCTGCGTTTGCTATGATACAGTGCGAAGTGCGCTTTGTCGAGCACGAACAGACGCTACCCCGGAAAATGTATTGTTGGTGGTCGCCGGGCCTTTGTGATGTCGCCTGCCTCATAAAGGGAAATAAATGGCGTCATTAGGAAGGGGCCGTGTCCTTGTATTTTTGCCCGCATTTGTCGGATCTTGTCGCCCACTTTATCAATGTCGTCGGGGTGCGCGTGATGCGATTTGTCAATTGCTCTATTCCTTCACTATCCACCAAACAAATGATCATATTTATTAACCGTTTAACACTCTTCTTCCTCATCATTCATTCCCTCATAGAGATAGAAATAATATAAATAATTCGGCACCCTCATATTTAATCATAGAAAGCCAACGTTCAGTTGCTAGAATATAACCATGGATTTCCACACTCTAGATCTGAAACACTGCGTGCACGGCTCAATAGTGGGCCTTTAATTTAATTTAACTTCTTCAGCGCGTCGGACTTGACTATCATTCACTAACCTAATTAAACAGACATAACTCACTTGAATCGAATTTGAAGAAGAATTTGGTTTACCAAAAGACATATTTTTTTCCAAAAATATGTTTAAGTAAATAAATTGAAACCCATTGTAACAAGATAAAATAAAATAGAGAGCTGAGCAGAAAGTAAACAGTATTATCAGAATAAGAACAAAAATATTCATGTGATGATTTAATTCAAGTAGAAGACTACAGTCAGTTAGGGATAATATATATAAAAACGATCCAAGGAAAAGAAGGTGAAGATCTGCCTATAATAATTTCGAATGAGCAAAATTCTCGACTGCTTCAGTGGAACAGTCTTTCTTTCTTAAATTTTTCTAAAAATATGTTTAAGTAAATAAATATGAACCCAGTGTAACAAGATATAAAATAGAATAGATACTTACCTCTAAGACCAAAGCAAACAGTATCATCAAAATAAGAATAAAGATATAAATTTTATGATTTAATACGAGCCCTTACAACTAAATGTTCGGACAAAAGTAAATTTTTGAAGTTGTATGAAAGGACAACTGGAAATGTTACGCAAATAATTAGTAAACACCTAACAATACAATAAGATAAAGCCTTAATTACAATATTATGCATGGAAGAAAAGTATTTATTAGATTTAACAATATTTTAACATTAATAATTAGCAAATTTTACAAAATGAATTTGCAACTAAATGTTGGAATAATTTTTAATTTAGGACCATTAATAAGAGGTTACGTCTCATTTTGCTTGAATAGCTGCCTGTATTCCAGCAGGCATTGTATTTATCAAATTTTGGTACAATTCTGGCGTGAAACTGTCTCAAATTTCTTCTATTTTGGTCTTTAAGTCCCCAATGGCTCTTGGTGGATTATTGCGTAGAATACATTTAATTTTATGTCAAAGAGTTTCAATGATATTTAAGTTCGGACTGGATGAGGGCCACGAAGGCACTTTTATGTCGTTTTCCCCGAGTTCCAAAACTGTGATATTTTAAAAACAGTCGCTAGAAAATTACGTCACATTTTTCAAGTGCAATTTTAAAGCCACGAAATATGCTTAAAATCACCAAATAAAGACCTGGGGATTTTTTTGTACATGAACCAACATCCAGCTTTGCAATAAAGTAAATTTTACCAAAATCCAACCAGCGGTTCCAAAACTGTGATTATTTTAATGTAGGTAGCATACTCAAAAAACACGTTTTTTGAAAAGTAAACTGTAGAACTTGAAAAAATGCAAAAAAAATTCATATTAACATATCAGGATTTTTTCAATATAGTACGATTATTGAGCTTTGATTTAAAGCTTTTTGACACAAATCCAACCAGCAGTTTCAAAACTGTGATTTTTTAAAACAGTTACTAAAAAATTCTAACATTCTTAAAGGTGCAACTTTGAAGCTCCGATAAATGCCTAAAATCACCAAATAAAAACTTTTGTAACTTTTTTGTAAAGAAAACCAACATCCAGCTTTGCAATAAAGTAAATTTCATCAAAATCCGACTACTAGATCCAAAACGTGTTGAAAACAATAATTCTTTGTTTCTACAATTTTCCCATCCTGCTGGGTTAAAGTGCCACAGTTTTGGAACCGTCGGGCGGATTTTTACGAATTTTACGTTTTTATATAACTAAATGTGGGCATTATAACAGAATAAACCATCAATATTATGGAAGTTCATTTATATAACTTTTGCGCGTATCGAAAAAAGACAACCAAATTTACATTTGTCCGAACATTTAGTTGTTAGGGCTCGTACAAATAGTCAGTGAGAGCGAAAATATAAAGACGCTTCTAGAATAAGGTGAAGGTTTGTTTATTAGAGTTTCTATTGTTCCCATAACCTTTTTCTTAGGTGGTCTCAAGATATATACTCAAAATATCGCTTATAATTTCGCATGAGTAAACTTCAAGACTACTTCAATAAGACAATAGTCTTCTGGTTAGAGATCTTTCGGATGTGGATACATTCAAATCGAGATATTCTACACATTCAAACCGATAGTTGGAACGAAAGGCTGCTAATATTTCTAGAATCATAGGTACTTATATAAGAGAAAGTCATAATTTCCTTTAATATTCGAAAAATTCAGAAATAGAAGATAGAACATTAATTAATTTGTCCCCAATAAATGTAGAAAGACCATGATGTGCGCTTTTTACTTTTTAGTAAGAGCTTACCTAATTGTAATTTTTCAAGAATCCTTAAAAGCTTGTTGCAATTTGATCCAATCAACCTTGAAGATAATGAATGCTTCAACAAGATAAAAATATTAATTTATTAATAGAACAAACGTAAATGTATGTGAGAGAAAAATGACGCCTCACAGAAAATGGAAATTATATGCAAATATAATCTACAGGAGTATAAATAAAAAATCAACAAATGATTAATGACGGTCATACATCCACGGTAATGTGAATGCGGCAGCTCTCTTGTATATACAGCGTGATGTAGGCGGTTTAGAGAAAATCTGACTGTAAACTTTAATGATTATCTGGTGGCCTCTGGGTGTGAGGTCACTCTTGGCAGCAACAAATTACATTATTATTCAGCAACACTCACACAAGCCATTTTATTAAATATATAGTATATATCCGGGCACATTATGCATTGTCGGTCATATATCATTAATGAACACGCCTGCAGACTGGTAAACACAATGATAGAGTGCTGTAATTGCTAGTAGAGATACGATCAGCCAAGTAACCAACGATTAATTGGTTCACACGTGGTGTATCTTTATAATTATAAGCTGATCGCGTCAGAATCCAACATCGGACAACATTTCAATTTGTTCTGAAGAGAAAACATATGCCTAATTATTAGTTAAAGGAAATTGAGTACCTACATGCAATGACGTTTTTACCGAGTAGGCATATAGAACCAAGTACAATTTAATTATTAATTGTAGACTCATCATCGTAAGGATCATTTGCCTAAAAGTACAGATATCTAATAACGTCTTGTATTTCAGAAACAAATTTATACGATTAATATTTATAAGAACTTTTAGTCTTAAAACGATCTAAGACGACTATTTAAACCGGGAACACTCTGTATCTGCAATGACATATGTAATCACTTTTAGGAACACCCAATTATTATTTAAATAAAACCGATTTTATTCAAGGTAAATTTCAAGTAATAAAATGTTTAAGCCACAGTTTTAGCGCAGCATAGCGTGGTGTGCAGTAATATAATCGTTGCATAGTCTGTTGGTGTTGCGTGTATTTGCTAGAGCGGCTGTAGCTGTCACTCATGCTATTCAAATGATCTTAATTAGTCGTCTCGTACAAAATCCGTCGACAGTCATTATCATGACAGCGTGTTATCAGGCTGTTATTAAAGTAAGCGCGACACCGGGTAATTTCGTAGGATTGTGCATTCCATTACGTATGCAAATCAGAAAGTTGATAAAATGTAGATCCAATTTTTGCTGGCTATCAACCGTAATCACGATGGCGGGCTCACACCAGACAGACATGTAAACCAGACAGCTAACTGACAGCTCGACTGCGATCCACGGACAGCTGACAGCAACAACTTGCTATTCCGCCACATTGAATATTAGCCTGTATTGATCACGTCAAAATTCTCCCCACACGTAACTTCCTACCTTACTAGAATGCACCTAATATCCAATACATATTTCATAGTTTACTGATGTTTTTTGTATCAGTTGGAGGATTGATTAATAGATTAAGTAGGTTTAGTTTTTATACCCATGTATTATAAATTAAGCTAAAACTATGAAAAATCTAAGTTAAGTATAGGTTTCAAGAAACAACAGGAGAACAGGATTAAGCACGCAATATCAGAATAACTTTTCGGCTATCTTGTTAAGCAATTTGAAACAGTGGCAGACATGTTAACTTGATTCAAAAGGATACCTTGGGCCAATTTAAAAATTTACGTGTTTTATAATAAGTTTTTGACGATCTCTTTTAATTCAGGTAATTGGATGAGAATCCCTTTTGGGCTATTAGGAGTTGCAGACTCATCTCAGTCCTCATTGCAAGTATCTTGATTCAGGTTTGATTGATTCAGATCGCCGCTGTTCAACAACTCGTCATTGCCATCATCATTATCATTATAATCAGATCCTCTCTCTGAGGATTTGCTCATTTAGATACCTCAAGACCAACTGAGAGCGTTTGATATTAGCCACGGATTCTGATACTTTTTTTTCTATTGAGAATTGGAATTTTTCTTCAGACTTGAATATGGTTTGACTAAGAACTCTCCGCTTTCCAAATCAGCGTCTTTTCTTCAATCTCAACATAAAAAATTTGGTTGTAATGATAAAACAATATTTAATTTAACATGTTATTAGTTAATATATTCAATAATTTTAAAGAAGATATCAGATCTTTAGATTACAATTTTAAAGTGGAACCTACAAATAGTTGAATGCCAGTTAGCCGACTGCTAAGACAGGGACAGAGACCAGAGCACGGTGTAGGACCATGCATTGCTCTCCCTCTCACGCAATCCTTGGTTTAGTTGGCACTAGTTACTCTGTATATTCTAAGTGGTTACAAATTTTGCTTAAAGTTTGATCTGATCTGGAACTATGCTCAAGATAGAACGGCGAACGCTAACTTCACATTCGTGTACTTTAGCTCCGTCTTATAGAGATAAGCAAAGGCCAACTAGCCCAACAATCGCGTGAGCTGGAGAGCAACCGACGATCGTACACCGGCTTCTGCTCTCTGTCCTTGTTTTAGCAGTCGGCTAGCTGGCATTAACCTATATGTATATTTGCATGTATTATGTAAAACAGTGTAAAGTTGGTGCATGCGCACAGGTTCCAGCCCTGATTAAAAAATTTCCTATTATATGAATGCATAAACATATTTAACTTTTTTTGCTACAGTAGCGATATGATTCTAAATTTACGAGTGCTTTTGTTTAAAAACGTACAATAACATACCTTGGTACAACAATTTTATTGTTCTATCAAAGAATCAATTAATCATAATTCCTTTGTAGGAATTGGTAATTAGCTACAGTTAGATACACAATTTCGATTCATTCATCATTATTGTAAAAGTAATTAGCAAACAATACTAATGACTTTGAATATAAATGATTTTTGTTTCATTTATCACGTTTTAATAGATATTGATTATGTTGAATATTATGAGAGAGAATAAGAGGTATATTATTGTGTCACATGTGCAAGGTTCGTGTGTAGTGAATTAGAGTGTAGATTTGTTTTGTCGTTTTGTGTAGTTCTTAATTATACTGTCAAGTTGTCAGACACTTTACGCCATCTACGGAGTTGTTCATTGTGGTTGGTGACGTGCAATGACGTTGCTATATGCGCCGTGACGGCTGTTGAAAGAGGCCGATAATAACCGTGCATTGTCTGCTTCCTTTCCGTAGAGGTATTACGATATACAATGGTCAATTACCTGTAGTGATACGGCACTCTATTCACTGTTGACATGCGGACAGATGACTTAAAAGAACGCCGCCAAGATCAAGCCTCAAACTAATTTCTCTAGATTATATCTTAGATTTTCCTCGAGACGACGTTTTGATCTTCCTGTTATTGTTTGAAGTAATTGACTAGGATATAACTAGGCCTGCAGTATGAATAACTTATGCAGTCAAACGAAAATTGAGGCATGTCATAAGCCATATGATACTTTTACACACTCATGAAATATACCTAAGTATGCTGATTTAAATTTTTATGATGAATGTATCACACATTTTCTAGACGTACAGCATTTGTACTAAAAATATCTGATGTATCCAACACATGACTTTCTTATACTTACGGATAGTATCACAATAATTACTTTTCCTAAATAAATTAAGTTAAATTTCTTGTAAAAATTTTGAAGGTTTCCAGCAATTTTCAAATAGTCTCTGTCGCACTTATTGCAATATGCATAAATCTGTCCTTGTTCCACTCATTATAACTGAATTTTACGACAAAAATGTGTTTTATTTTAGATTTTTGACCTATTACTCACTTAAAAAAATCTCCCGGTATGAAATTACATTTATTTATTCATTATTATTGTTTTCGGTGCCATAGAAACCAGTAAAATAAAAAAAAACTAATGGTCCGTTCCTTCTGGGTTTCGAACCCGGGACCTTCCGTTTGGCAGCCATATAATGAAACACATGGTCTACCTCGACCATCGGATTCAACTATCAACGCGCGCTATGAGAAATATAAAATGTTTTAAGAATATCTAGTTTTTTTGAAATTTTTTTGACGGAATTTCAAAAAAAGTTCAAACAAAATTTGTTCAAAATTCAATTCTAAATCAATGTTAAAGAATAAAAAAATCTCATAAATTGTTTATTTTTCAAGATATTCCTAAAAAACCTAAAAATGTCTTCAGGTAACTGTCACTTGTTTTGGTGCTAGATGAAAAACATTGAATGTGGCACCCACAATTTTGTTCAAACTCTTAAATATGAAATTTGAATCAAATCCAAGAAGTCGTTTTTGAGTTATGATGGATACAGACAGACACACAGACACACACACACACACAGACAGACATCATGGCGAAAATGGTCAGAATGGATTCAGGGGTCCTCAAAACGTGTAAATCCATCAAAATCTCGAAGTCGAAAAAAATCACGATTACTATACTTCCTTATACTTCGTATAAGAAAGTAAAAAGTGGCCATCCCTTTGAATAAAAAGTGAAAGAAAGTAGAATTTTATCAGTATGGGTTCATTTGCCATGCATTTTGATATGTGAAAGATTATGCAATTTGTAAAAATCATACCGAGAAGATGCTAATGCTCTTTTCTTCTTATTTTTTAGTTTTTCGAAAGATGAAATAAAATAGTAGTTTATGCAACAAGTATTTATAATCTATGACTTTATTGACTCGTCCTATTTATTAGCCTCGCTCGCAAGCTCGCTCTGCCATAAAACAGACTCGTCAATAAAGTCAGATTATATACGAGTTCCATACAAAGCTTTATGTTCAACTGCCAAAATTACCTTTTAATTATTTAGAAAAATTATAAATGACAGTAATAAATTCATTCTGACAGTATTTATTGTGACATTGACAGCTGATGTATTGATATTTTACAATAATAATAAAATAAAGTGCCATTATACACTAGTGTATAAAGAGCCACTTTACGCACGCAAAAGTACGTCATAAACAGTACTTTATAATGCAGTCGTACATAAAATCGATTTATATGTATTAAAATTGTAAATAAATCAAATTAATTGTCAAAACCTGCCAGTATTATTAAGTCTACGCCACTAGCAACCGGAAACATTCTGACCGCCATCTTTAAAATCCATCCCGTTTACCCAAAATTTACTAAATGCTCCTTCCTTTCACTACGTGTATATTTAAAGAGCCACCTTACAATCTAAAATGTGACATGCCATCATGCTAAGATTGCTAGTTTACAGAAAATTTATATTTTAAAATATGGTGCTTTTATTAAGGATTTTATTCAGCCCTTCGAAAAAGCATTTCTTGATAACGTCATCCCTAAACAAAATGTTGAGTTTCACTTTAATTTCACCCATATGGATTCCAAAAACCATAAAATTTAAAATTTACTTTTTCGGAAAAATAGAAAGAGCACAGATAGAGATTGTTGTATTCAAACCTAGAAATTTTCAAGTAGTGCAAAAATTTTGATTTAGAAAATATAAAAGTAGGATTCTTTAGATTTAAAAGAAGTAACTATAAATTTGCAAAATTTTGATATACATATAAATGTCCCAAAATTAGCCTGCCAAAATATACCAGCCGATTCTACGTTCAAAAATAATACAAAAAGTTCCAATAAACATACGTTGAAAAATGCTTCCTAAGGAGGCTACAGCCCCCCGAGAGGGGGACCCCAAGTTTTCTGTAATATCTTTGCAACTGTTTGAGGTAGATTCATGAAATTTGATGAGTTTGAAGCTTTTATAATTTGCCACATATTTTTTGTCTCCATTTTCAGAAATTTTGCCAGGGGCGTCACATACAGGATGGGTGCTGGGTATATTACTATATTATGCCCCATATTTTTTGTGGATAATTAAAAAAAAATTTATATCAAATTTTGAAACTTAGTTTATTTTTACACAAAAAAGGTAGTCTCAGTCGATCTTTGTATCTTAAACCGTTTTCGAATAAAATCGTTTTGAAAAAATAACGTCCATAAGAAATGCACTAATAAAAATAATCATAAAACTAAAATTTATCAAAAGTAGACAATGGATTAAAATTTATAGGTATTTATTACTTCGTTTAGCATTTCTTTGTCAAATATTAATAATAAAAACAAAATATCAAAATCAAAAATTTTTTTTCAATTTAATGATTATTTCGAGGATTATTTTTATTAGTGTAGTTTTTATGGCGTGACTTCTTCAAAACGATTTTACTCGAAAACGGTTCAAGATTCAAAGATCGACTGAGACGACCTTTTTTGTGTAAAAATAAACCAAGTTTCATAATTTGTATGAAAAATTTAAAAATTATCCACACAAAAAGTATGTGGCATAATTTACCCAGCACCCACCCTGTATGTGACGCCCCTGGCAAAATTTCTGAAAATTGAAAATAGAAATATGTGTCAAATTATAAAAGCGTCAAACTCACCAAATTTCATGAATCTACCTCAAATAGTTGCAGAGATATTACAGAAAAATTTATATTTTGCTTTTTCTGAAAAATTGAAAGAGCACAGGTAGAGATTGTTGAAAAGATGAAGGTATACATATCATATCATCGGTTTGTTAGTATTCAAACCTAGAAATTTTCATGAAGTACAAAATTTTTGTTTTAGAAAATATAAAAGTAAGTATTCTTTAAATTTAAAAGAAGTGATTATAAATTTTCTATTTTTGATATATTTCTCTGTATAGAATTAGTTTGTGTTCTTTAAAATTATGTTCTATAAACTAGTAATGATGAAATGAGCAATCAAAATCCATTTAAGTTACATTGTAATCTATAGAGACTTTCCTAATGTCAGTTTTCCATTCATTAGCCTGCCTACCAGCATTAGCAAGGTAGGTATATGAGATAGAAAGTGCTAAATTGCTTTTGTATTGTACATAAGGAAAGATAACCTTTGTTTGTAGCATACCGACAGACCGACAGATGGCAAAAAAACGATCCCAACTTAGTAGTAATTTATTGATGCAATAAATTGAATTTGCTAAATATTGCACCGGCTACGAAGGGTTGGCTGAAAGAAAAATGTTTGGTTATTAAAATTTGACGGCTATCTAAGCGCGTACTAATTTGTTTTATTTCGCAATATTGAGGGCGAGATCAAACACATTAATCTCTATGAAAGGCATTCATAATTTCCTTTCAAATGATAAAGACATCCATTTATCAAATGTAGTTATATAAATTATTAATAACATGTCAAAAGTTGCAAATGATTTCCGCAGTTTAGACCATAAATAATAAACACATTTACATTTTAAGTGGGGAACTGTACAAGTGAGAAAATACTTTTACAACACACAACTTGTTGCACTGCTGTACAGCACCTAGTAATTTTTTTATCAACTGTGTAAAAAATAGCAGATTTCAGATACCTATATAGTTGTGTAGTATGTGACATTTCAACTTAAAGAATTATAAATGAAACAATGCGGAGTTTCGTCGAGACGAGCCATTAGCATTCCATTCGTAATACCAACAAAAATTTCACGCATTTAAAAAAACACGAGCTTGTTTTGAAGCCCATTAATTTTCGTTAAAAGCAAATGTCGTTTCTTGTATAATAATTTTGTGCACTGAAAAAATAATGATTCAACAGCGGCTAATTTTTAAAAGCACATGCATACAACATCGACTCTATTTTTTAAACACAATTACATGTTAAAAATATCGGGCCACATTGTAATTTTAGTTACAACAACAAATAAATTTAAAAATATAATTATATTGTATGCTGCTTGCTTATCGTTAAGTTGGTTTTTTAAGTATCTTTGATTATATTTCTGAATCTAGAATTGTAGTGCCATCTAGAGGCGACTTGCAGAGGTTACATCTAAGTCGCGTACCTGAAGGAAATCTTCCTTATTGCGATTCCGTTTCCTGTTGTTGCTAAAGCGTAATTGTTTGGCTTTTAATATCATTTAGCCATTTATGCTGTTATTGTGTTAAATAAGTGTAAGTAATTGTTATACAGGCTGCAGAATAATTCTAGCTAGAATCAAAGTGAATATATCCAGAGGAACTTTGAAAATTCTGTGAGGTTCAGTAATAACTTGTATGAAACAACATCAAGGAATTAGTTTCCACTTCAAGTATTAACTAAAAAGGAATTCTGACTAAGTAATAACTCTGTTTGAGACATCTTACTGTTTAATCCCCCTGAGGAAATAAATAGTATTCCTTTTGAAACATTAACTGTTAACACTTCAGTTATTTAGTTATGTTCCGGTTTTTTAATTATTTTCTCTTCATCTTTATGATATAGCGCCAAACTCTTAAGGTTTATTCAGTGGATAATTTTTCTTCAAGATTTATTATAAAAATTTTATGTACCTAGCTACATATTATAAATACGATGAAATTAACAACTTTGCAACTTCTTTACATAAAATAAATTAGTAGTTACTTTGATACAATGTAGACATTGTGAATAGTTTATGGCATAGTTATTAATAATTAAAACTGTTAATTAGTTTGGTCAGAAATTTACATTATCAATGTAATGTTGACACTGTAATTAACATTCGGGCTTGTTATGTTTTAATTAATACCTTTCTCTCATAATGGTTCCGCAAGTAGTACAAATACATATTATCAGCAATGATATACTGTATATTTTTGATTTATGTTCAACTTCCTGCCATATATTCTCACACCTAACATGCACATGTATTCTAATCAGGTCGTATATTTTAATAATTCCTTTTTGTTCATCGTACTTTATTGAACATTGGGTGCGGGTACTATTTGCATATTAATGGTTAGAAGGGAGACACGTGTTTGTATATGGTAAATACAGGGCTACATATTTTTAATTGTAAAACGAGGTGATGGGGCACTATTTAAATGTTTGGATTTTAATCAGATTGATATACGTTGTATCAGTGTTATAAAGTGACAGGTTCTAAATGGATATTCAATTATTCGATTTATTTGTTAATACTTATTTATTTATTTTCACTTGTATAGGAGTTACAAAGTTCTGATTCGTTCCGACTGTCTGACTTTGTCCACTCTTCTATGTTTCCGAATATTCCGCCAGTCTTCATGCTGATGCTCACGAATCTGGAATAACACTTGAGTCATGGATCCACCTTAACTTTCATGAACTGAACCTCCTATTTTAAGTCTATGCTCCAACTTTATCAAATAGGCTCTTATTAAATTGGAATTGAGCGTTTTTCATTGGGAAGTCATCTTTGTTGGATGACTCAATTAAGGAATGCTGCTCCGATGAAAGCGTTTTAGAGATGCCCCATCCAAGTAAATTTGTAATAGGACGTCCATGACCATAATGTGGTTCCTCTGGTTCTCATTTAGAGGATGGGATCAACAGTGTATGTTAGATCTTAACAAATCCGTCTTACTACTGCAGCTGGTGCTGCAATATCCTCGTACATCCAGCATTCACCACTCTACTAAAGTGACCTGTTCTATTTGGTCAAGCAGGGAATTTAATCCAACATTCAATCCCAGTTTTGTCGTTGGTTGTCCTAATCGCCCGTCTAGATACTCTTCTACAGATCCAAGGACTGGGTAGCTTGATCCCCTGATAAACTTAAAATACACATTGGGTCGTTCATTCAGGAGTGTTCTTCGTTGATGGGGCTTCAGGTTTCATTTCGTTGATTAAATCAAACTTCAAAAGTGGGAGCAGGAATATTCTTTTCTTTCTAAAAAATACTGCCTCTGCCACAACCCCTTCTTGCTCTACTATTTTTAAAATATAAATTTCGTGGGGAGCCCGAGAATTAAAAAGTCTATCTATAAAATAGGTCCACTACAAATCACATGGTTAAGATCGAGTAATCTCCAATGACATGTGGAATTGAACCGTGAGTATCCATCGTCAAAAAGCCACTAAACTAATTAATGAGTACATTATCATTTTTTTTTTGATAGACCCTGTATATCTCATTTAATAACGGAGATAATAAAATAAATAGAAAAGAGAAATATTAAGAAAACAACCGTCTAGAATAAATTATTATATTCAAACAACATTGAATTTTGACTACAACAATAACACAGTAACAATCTTGAGGAATCGACTACATAGTTAAAGAGATCGTACAAATTGGATAGATGGTTTAGAAAATATAATCACATCAAAATTACGATTAATTTTTGTAAATTACGTGCAGAAAGTAAAGTTTATTTTTATACTGAAAACACCAATGAATTCATAACATTACGAGAAAATTCTCCAATATACCATCACTTTTCACTCTTTAATGTTCTTATAAATGCACCCCCTGTTGTCTGAATCCTCTTGAACTCGTCATTATTAATCAGCGAGCGAAACCAATCACCTAATACAGCTCACCCTTCTTCTAAATAATTAAACAGCAGACAAATGAGTCGGCTTTTGACGGCTATGAGACAAAGCAATAAATAATAAAATCTCTCTTTCCACTGAGAATTCATTTAATGGTTCCTTATATGGTCGTTGAAACACGGGGCTGTCGGTTGTGCTATTTCAAAGGAAACCATCAATTTCGCCTTGAGACGAGATTGCCACAAACGGAAAGACACAAACAAAATGTATTCCCAAAACGTATCAAAGGCATTGCAGTGCGTTAATAATGCATCGAGTCTTGAACATTGATGAATGTCTACCGTTTTCTACCTCGCCAGACTGAAACTTCTAATTTACATGTTAAGAAGCGCCGCACATAACGAATTCTGCAAAAGTCTCCGATAGTTGACGTAAGGACGGCTGCCACAATAGGATATCATTCATGTGACATGCTCTGTGCTGTCAGTATTCGAGACCAGACTGCCAATAATAAGCAATGTAAATGCTGATGCCTTCGCCTTTTGCGTTTATTACCTACGAATTTGCGAACGTGTGCCACCGAAAAAATATCTTTAAATGATTGTTTTGATTACGGAAATTACTACACCTTAAATGGCACCGCAAATACATAATTTTTTCGATGGTACAACGATTACCTGCAATTTGATAAATTAATCTGATTTCTACAAATATGTACTATATACATTAAATATATTAGTAATCTTTAGACCTAGACTTCTTGTCGAGTAACAAAACTATGTTACAATTCAGTTTCCAAAACCCAAAAATATTTGTAGGAAAAATAAAAACATTTAAAAATAATATATGTACAAAACTTAATTTAACTTGATTTTTATAACTAGTTAATAATGACACATGGGGGTCCTACGTGTGCTCGGGAGGTTGTAGTTGATAGGTTGGGGATAGTAAAAACATATAGATTATAAAAATGTACAATATATTTAACAATAAAGATAACAATGCTTATATAAATAAATATTAGATAATACCTACTAGAAGAAATCTTACCACAAAAATTGCCATTCTGGGGTCTGTTGGTCAGCGCTCTGAGGAGGATAGGTTTTACCACGAATGATGATATGTCAAAAACAAAATGTCGAAAAAAGTTTTTATATCTTATAATGTAAATATTGTAAATCATGAAAAGTTGCTCTAATAAAAATTATTTTACCACACTAAAATCAGATAAGAAGTAACTAAACTATAAAGGTAGGGACTAAAATTATGGTACTCAGAGCTGGCGAAACAGGTTTACCTAGGGTGTGGATTTTCGTAAGACATCATTTTTTAGGTTCAAGGTCATGTGATTTACATGTATTTCAGATTTAAAGCGCTATCGCCTTTAATTGCACATACACGTTAGCACAAACGTGTGTTTTATTTTATGGAAGGGCAAAGTTTCTTAATGTGCCAGTATCCCTTTAGGGTCTGCTGCGCCCCTTTGAGGTCTGGGCCATTGGCAGCCGCCCCTGCGGCTAGCCCCTAGCTACGTCACTGTGGACAGAAGCTATTATGGGCGAAGACAATTCGGTGTTACCCAAATTTAGACGTTTGGAAGAGTAAACATCATTTGATTCACTTTCGTCTCTGAATCTCTAAAAATATCCATAGGGGAGACCGAGGAGGGTTGTAACAGTTTTTACGTTACCTAGCATATTTCATGCAAAAATAGTCCTATCTCTATGAATCCTATAACTCAACATAGCCAGTTTTATACACTATGTAAACCAAACATAAAAATAAGTAAAAGTAATCAGGGTCTATGAGAAAATCGACGAAAACTGAAGTAACTCCCCTCGTTTCAACTCTCCTAGTACCGAGGTAAGTTGAAACAGAGGTCGAGGTAAGTTGTAACAGGTGTGTATTTAGGGATTATAAGGAAGTAAATTTAATATAAACGCTACTATTGGCGAATAAACGAAACTTTATTATTCAAAATCTAGTCCGACAAACAATTGTGACAAACATATACGAGCTCTCGTTCAGTGCAGACTTCATCTGACCATCCCTACGAGCTATGCTTGTTGCTTGAGGAAATCTTAAGCACAAGTTTGGATGCCGTTTCATAAATTTCTTATTATGCTTCTTTGCTAACCTGTACGCCAATTTTCTCGCCTCTTTTGTTGTCAGCCCATACCTAATTGGATACCGCACAAGTCAACATATACTTGCATAATATATTTTCTTCCTCTTCTGTAAAAACTGTCGGACTGATAGTGATATACCCGACAGATGAAGGCTTCTCTGTTAGGTTAGCCTCAAAAGCCTTTTTCTTTTTAATAAATCGAAACAGTGAAATGTAGTTCAGATTGTATGAAGATGCGGCATTTCACCTCCTCATGCATAGGCTAGTTCATAGATTTCTTTGCTAACCATGCCCTTATCCGTCTTTCGCACATATTAATTGGGCATTCTGAGGCAATAAAATAACAACTTAGTATGCAAAGACACACCATAAAAAATCATAGTTAAGAAAAAAGCAAAAGAGGAGAGTTGAAACAAGCTGTTTCAAATCTCCTAGGCGCAAAAATCGTGCATAGGTTCGAATAATGGCTCTTAAACTCAAAACACGGGGCGAACCCAAAGAAAACAATATCATGCTATGAAACTTGAATAACCAATGCATATTAGAAAAAATCTTGCAATAGCTCTAACCTAATACGTATCAAATAATAGGCCATCTAAATATTGGTCAAAAACTTACTTTTGGCAATTTTTTCCGTGTTGACGTCGTTTACACTTAACCACTCCTTATAGGCCACCGACGCGAATTTAAAAAATGACGCGTCGAAAAAGCAATAAATGCGCGACATTTGACAGTTCGCTAATGGTCATAGGTTAGGAGAAATTGACTTTGTTACAACTCTCCTCTGTTACAACACTCCTCGGTCTCCCCTATTTATTTTACACGCTCTTCCTGGAAACATCAAGTGTTTTTTCCCATCGGCACGATTTTGCTCGAATTTGCAGTTTTCAGAGTGAACCTTGCGACTACAAAACAATAAGTTATTAAGAAGAAACAAATAATTTCATAAACTTATAATTATATCATTAGGTACTTTAATTATAACACTGAATTAAAACATAGAAACTCATGCACCGAACACAGACGAGCATTCTGTGTGGGGTTCCAGTTCTGTCTTCTGCTGTTTAATAACAATTTCTTTCGTCTTTCTAGATTTGCCGGGAACTTAAATCACATTAATTTAAATTATAATAATTGTAATCTTAGTAATGCGCCTTGTCTATGTATTTAGTATTGTAAGATACAAAATGACGGATCTTTTATCAAGTTCTGTACCCTCACCAAGTGAGCTTCGTACTCGTATCCTATTACTCTATAGTATCCATGCACAAGTTACAAATGGAATTCTTAGGCTGTTAATAGTATATTATATACTAGGGGATTGAGGTGCATCATTTAATCCCTGAGGGTGAATTAAATTGCATAAGCGAGCAAAGCGAGCGAGGGAAATAATTCACCTGAAGGATTAAATGATACCTCAATCCCGTGGTATATACGCTATTTTTTGCACTTTCGAAGCATTTGCATGTGAAATCATTCTAAATTTATGCTTGTCAAAGTGACAAACGTGTCGGCAACAACAATAAAATACTGTCCAAAATGACAAAAAATACTCGTGTAACCTAGCAATGTAAATTTAATCCCTTGGGATTAAATAGGTCACTTTAGTCCCTGTAAAGAGGGATTAAATTAGCACATTTAATCTCGGAAGTGAAAAAAAAAAATCATTATTACATATTTCGCATTCAAAATTGTTATGAGCAACGTAGCTCTCTCTCTATTTCGATTTTTAAAATTAATGAGGCAAAAGGGGAATCGCTAACTATATCTGGTTTAGTTTATGTTTTATTAAGTATCTGATCGCTTATATTTTCTATTATCTAATTAATTTTTATGTCCAGTCCTCCAATCTTAAAAATACTAAAAGTATGTATGTGGCAGAATATACTTTATTCACACGCTTGGTAGATAAATTATTAGTGACGAAATATACAAAATATTTTTACATGACAGCAACATCTATGATAAAAGACCTGAACAAACCAAACGGCACTAAGTACATAGTAGACGTAAAGTTTTCGTGCAAGGCTACACTAGAGAGTAGAGCGTTGTGGCTTCGCAGCATCAGGTGGCAGCACTCATATTGCTTTTAAATAATTATTATTTCAATCAGTTTGGCATAAAATATTAATATATCATAAAGATTTTATGTCTCTGACAAGTCACGTAATCATAATAAAAATTGTGGAATTTGTAATGTAGGTATATGTATCTACTTTTATACTTATATAATTTATGTATTACTGGTACCAACTTTACTCAATTAGAAAATCCGTTACGGTCATGGATAATTTACAGATGTACCTAGTTTATTTGAAGAACTATAGGTACATTTAATTTATATATGTCAGTTTTATTCTAATTAGTAATAGAGTGCTAATAAACTAAAATAAATGAATTTGCACTAAAATTACTTGAAGGTACATTGTATAACAATATACCTAGGTCTAGGTATACTTTGTATTAATCTTATCACTATTTGACGTATCAGATATGTAGATCTTCAAAATTAATAAACAAAAAAAAACGCTTACTATTATCTTAATAAGAACCAGGTGCAATAGCCACTTACACAAAACATCTAATATTTTTATCTTTTTTTATATAACGACTTTACTCTATTTACTCTATTTACTTTAATACTGTGATCCAGTGTAGTAGCTGAAAACATGGGATCAAAAAAGAAGAAGCAAATTACAAAACCTGTGGATTCAAAAAAGTTTTTTGATCCAATGTCTGTTACATGGACCGAAAAGTATGATGCTCAGATATCTAAAGTTTGGAGTTACGTTCCGAATAGTGTTGGAAAAATTCTAGCTACTGTAGCTACTTTTTTAGTGGGAATTTCTATTAACGGTATGTATAATTTTCCTGCATAATTGTAGATATTTATTGTAATCAAATAATAATAATCTTTTACAAGAAGATACAAACAAAATGTTAATGTGTTATTAGTGCTAATTTTACGTCATTAAAGTATAAATGTGTATGTACATGTGGAATTTTGTATAATTCTACGATTTATTTATTATTAAACACATTCTTTATAATAACTACAATTTATTTGAATATTTAATTTTAAAATTATCTTACCTACCTACTATGTTAAAAATTGTATTATAATAAGATAATGATAATAAGAAGTTTTGTCGATTTGTAATGTGTTTTTAAATAAATAATAATTTTAATTTACATTCACGTACAGTACCAATGTATTGGTATAAAGAAACAAAGTATAACATACTAAATAACTCTCATTATCTCAATCAAGATAAAGATCAACTCAAGAAACTATTAGAAAGCAAAATATTTATTATAAGTTGTTATAAGTATGTGTCTGATACAATGTATTTGTTAGGTCACGAAACAGATTAATTTTAATCTGGAGTACTTTAAGTAGATATAGGTACAGCACTAGTATTTTGAGTAGGCGGTTATTCGGACTATTTATATCTCTACTTCACGTTTGCACCCTTGGGGGCGAGAAATATGAAGAATATATGACAAACTATTTACTGAAAATAAATTCAAGTATATTTTGTTTATTTATAATTAACATATACGTTTAGTTAGTTCCACTATTTGTACCCACTTATTTTCTTTGATGTGAAACTAAGAGAAAATCTCATTTAATTTAAACAATAAATTCTATATTTTGATGCAAATTATTTCAGTGTCGTCTCCTTCGGTCAAGTTTTGTTCTATTTCGAAATCGGAAAAGTATTAAAATATTTAAATTAACTGATTTAAAAAAATAACTTGATTGACGCCTTCATACCTTTTTGACATTTTTGTGTGAAGACATCTTCATCATCAAATTTCTGGATACTCTCATTTTTTATTCAACTTAGATAGACTAGACTGGTTTTCTTTCGGTTGTTCAACTTTGGAGTCGACAATTTCAGTATCAATTGTAATTAAACATAAAACAATAAGTAGGATTCTGGTGACGGTAGACACTAACAATGAAACTCCCGGCGTGATGGAAACTTACGGTAGCCTCGATGTTTGGGCTCGCATCTAAGTTTCACTTGATGAAGATGAGATTGATTCTTATTTATTTAACGCCTTTTATTTTTTTGTAGAGTCTAGAAGGAATTTAAATGTTTTGAATTATTTTTATGCCAAAATACTCAAATGTTAGTCTTGTCCATAAAGGTACATTATGATTTTTGATTGTATCTGCAGTATTTTGAACATTTTCTCGTAGTTCCATATTGGATTGATGTCTATCCATCCTATAAAATCACTTGGATTTTAGTCGCGAATTCTTAAGGATAATACAACTGGGCCGCTACGACCGTAATAATTATTCATTATTTCAATGTTCACGAATTTCACGTCGTAAATGTGGCGGTGCACCACAGCATAAACCACATTCTTTCCTTCACTAGCAAGGAAACATCCTCAAATAATCCAGGTAAAGTGTACTGTATGAAACGTAAATTAATACTCAATTTATCGGGTAAAATGAGGGGACGTATTAGTATGCCATTCATAGTACCAGACCAGACATTTATAGAAAATTTTATTCTTTTAAGGAAGTGAAAATAAAATAGGTTAGGAAATTTTTGTATAGCTCGTAGTCTGCGTTTATTTTTACAAAAAGTATTTTTTAAATACAATTCGTTTTCTAAAGATATGAATTTTGAAATTGGTCGATTTCATTTTATGAATTTCATTTACATTTTAGTGTATTACGGAGATATGAATTTTGAAATTGGTCGATTTCATTTTAAGAATTTCATTTACATTTTAGTGTATTACGGAGATATGTTAAAATATCATCATTTTCGACAAATTCTTGATATCTTGAGACGATGCTGAAAATTCTGTCTTCGGTACGTTTTCTCGTCGGATGATTTGACGGTTTCACTCATTGGCCCAAATCCAATTGCTCCAACATAATCTCCGTATCTGCATTTTAGTTGCGTACTTCGCTCAAGAAAGCGTAGAAGTTTGGATGCTACAGCCCATTATAAATGCAAGCGATTATACCACTCTTCGGATAGATTGTTCGTTCTCGGTGTATGGTCTAAAACGGATTAATATTGAGACCACATCCGCGGCTCATTATGAGGACGTACTGCTGCAGGTCTTCCTCCAGTCTAGTTGATCGACCACGAATGTAAAGTAATTCTAAGTAATCTGCGATCGACAGGACTTCTTTACGTAAGTCATCTTGCAGGGTTTGGAAGTGTTTAATCACATTTTCAGGCGGAAGAAAAGCTAATAAGTTTATCTTTTGTTAAAAAAATTATTTTTAAAATAAACAATTTTTTAGAAACAAATTTTTAGATCCATATTTAACACGTTTTTCAGAAAAACTGTACCCCAGTCCTCTGATACCCTCTTTGGACATCTATCTTCAGACATTCTTTGAGGTACTTGGCAAATCTCTGTAGTACCTTCTGTTATATTCTGCAAATGCTCCTTTACGTACAGAATCTCCAATTCACTCGCTACTTAGATCTTGTCCTCTTGTGGTGCAACACCTATCTTCTCACCCAGTCTGATATACAAGTTCGAACAGGAGAGACTACAGGCTTTGTAACTGAGCTGTTCAGATGGGTTCAAGATTACAACTAGAATCTTACCTAGTTACAACAGTATTGTAGGTCAGAATAAATTGGTTGGCTGGGTTTTTCTGTAATGTGAGTGAGAACCTCCAAGTAGTAGGTCTTATTTCCCCTCTCTATGTAGTGTCTTTTTGCACTCCCTTTTCAGGTGATTCATAGTATTATTTTATCACAACTTAAATTCTATCTCAATATTGAAAAATATTTATTTTTATCATTACTACCGTACAAATGTTAAATTCAAACATGTTATTTAATTACACGAGTGTAACGAACCCTCAAATGTTATATCAAACACAATTTATTTCAGAATGACATAGACATGAAATTATTATATTCCATTAATATGGGTGAACAACCCTACCTTAGAAATTCTAAACAAGATTACTTCAGTAGATACAATACAGGGTGGGAACATTTGTTTTCACTATTGTTATCTCCATCAATACTCGAGCTAGAAACAAGGTTAATTGGACTGTACAAAATCACAAGCACATCTTATCTTACCTAAGCTGTACCCAAAAATGGATCAATTTTACAATTTTAAATAATAGAACTGGTTGGTTCAAAGTTCAAACATTTCACACACATTTCAATAAAGTTTTTCGTGTGAAAATCGATTAACCATCAAATATTTTGCCTACATAAAAATGATGTCTAATAATATTATGTTATTAACACACAGAAAATGTTCTTTTTTATTTTATAGGAGACTGGATAAATTTGTTCGTTCACATCAGCAGGCAGTTTGGTTATAATATTCAGGGAAGTGTTCAAACTAACTCATCACTGAAATGGTCTGAGCTGACGTTAGAATCTCTAAAACTGCAAAATATTGGATCGTTTTGGATAGGTGCCTCAATTGTATCTTATGCCATGTACTTTGTAATAGGAGGTTTTTTGCACGTAGGTAACCATTAGCTATAACTGACAAATTGTTTTCTTATGCTTACAGTGTATATTTTAAGCAGCCATTTGTTTCAATTTTAAACAAAGGATCGGTTGTTATCGGGGCCAATTAAAATTACTGTAATTCTATGCTGTGTACAACATAAAATAAAACTGGCGACCCTTCCTGACTGTAAAATCTATTATGTTTTGTTTCGTTTCCCACTTTCTTTAGAATTAAAATATGCGTCCCCTGTAGAACCAAAGAATGAACCAACATTCTAGACAATGACATTGTATCTGAATATATTCAATGTTTCACAATTTTATCTTGAAGTTTATACCTAGCATCTCCAACACTTCTGTAAAAAGAAAACATAAACTGAAAGAGGTGCAAATTGGTTTTTATGGGCACGCATAAACATTTGTCGCTTGGGAAGGAGCTCTAAGGGTTGTCGTAAACTTTTAAAGCTTGTTTTCATATATGTCTCGTGCTGAATTTTCTTTGACCCCTCTGTTTCATTTTATTAGCCAGCAAAATAATTGTTTATCAGCTCCCAGTGCCATAATATTAATTTTTACAACACTTTAAAGTAAAATTTACTTTTTTATTAGGCACCTAGCTGTATTTATGACAAACAGTATAACTAACTTTACCAATAAGCGTTTTTATTGGTTTAAAGTTTATAATTAACAATTACATGTAGGGCAGTTACTTAAGAATTATTGCTGATTATACAAATAGTCCTTAATCGTGTAGAATGTAAAATCGTGTGACCACAAATTGACATTTTTTACCTATTTGGATAATTGTAATTTTTTATTTTTAGTGGTATTACTACGTCCGTCAACGCGATAGAGCCGAAGAGTGGAAAATACAACCAACCAAGTGGTTGTCACCAGATTTGGAACGGCACGAAATTTTGTTAGGTTCACTAACTCTTCTATTAAATGGTACTGCTTCAGCAATCTTGGCTTGTTATATTTCCAATGGAGGATATAGTACTATTTATTACAAATTTTCGGAATATGGATGGCTATGGTTTTTAATACAATGGCCCGTAGTGTTTATTTATCAGGTAAAAAATTATAGCTCTTGTTAGAAAATATACAGGGTGTTCCAGTTTATATCGTCAGAATTTCACCAGTCGATAGTTTAGCGAAAATTAAAGGTGGTTTGTCTAATAAACTATGGTCAAATGTTGCTTCCTTTTTGACGTACCTACAGGCCATTAAAGAAAATAAATTATTTTAAATAATTTGCTATAAATCAATAACAAAAAAAGTTAGCCTTCTGAAATTTTGCACAGATCTTTTATTTTGTATTCTCTTATTAATAGTGGTTGCAATTATTTCATTTAGAACACCGAGGCGTGCGTACGGGTTTCTTCAAAAAGATTTTATTGAATAAAACGTATGCCACTGGTTTTTTTGGAGCACCAATATGCAGAGAGTATTTTCCATTCAATTTAGAAACTTTTTCGTATCTTATAATTTTTTGATAACTTTACTCAAAATAACCTAATAGTACAGTAAATAAGGGAGAAAAAAAGGCTTCAAATAGACTTTTTTTACCCTACAGCCAATTTTTGTAGAATCTTCTAGAGGGTCAGTACAAAGTTGCAAAGAAAAATATTTCCTACAACTTATCTTTTAAACTTTTTTTGATATTGTCGATATTTGAAAAGTTATTCAACAAATAAGTTGAAATTTTTGGGGAAAGAGTAGTAATAAGTAGTAGCAGTAAGTAGTATCTAACTAGAGAAAAATTTCCCTAAAATTTGCAACTTATTTGTTGAATATCTTTTTAAATATTGACAATATCAAAAAAATATTAAAAGGAAAGTTGTAGGAAATATTTTTCTCTACAACTTTGTACTGATGCTTTTTTCGGAAATCTAATAGGGAAGAACCTCTTTAATAAATAAGAAAAAAAAGTTAAGTTATCAAGAAATTGTAAGATACAAAGAAGTATCTAAATTGAATGGAAAATACTCTCTGCATATTGGTGTTGCCACAAAAACCAGTGGTGTACGTTTTATTCAATAAAATGTTTTTGAAGAAACCCGTACGCACGCCTCTGTGTTCTAAATAAAATAATTGCAACCACTATTAATAAGAGAATACAAAAAAAAAGATCTATGCAAAATTTCAGAAGACTAACTTTTTTTGTTATTTATTTATAGCAAATAATTTAAAATAATTTATTTTCTTTAATGCCCTGTACATCAAAAAGGAAGCAACATTCGACCATAGTTTATTAGACAAACCACCTTTAATTTTCGCTAAACTGGTGAAATCCTGACGATATAAATTGGGACACCCTGTATATATCTTATGTTAATATTGGATTTAAAAAATTCTATTTACATAAAGTATGTACTACCTGTAAAGTTTGTTAAAATTACTCTCCTAAGAAGTTTCACTTTTCTTACTTAAAATAGATAAAATAATAACAGTTTTATTTATCTCAAAATTATAGTTTTCATATTTTCTTATCAACTTACGTTTTCTTCTTTATGTTCAACTACATGACACGAATTTTAATTTTGAAGTTAATTATTAGTACGTAATTAGTAAATTACTAGCATATTTTCATTTACATTGAGCAAATTAATGTGGGTAGCTAGCATTTTATACGTATTACGCTATATGCAGGATTTTTTAGTTAAATGTGTACCTTCTTTAATAAAATCGTGTATTCATTTCGTTGTAAAAGCCTAAGTACTCTACCGTATGAGAATATAAAATAAACATAAATTCAATTAAAAGTTAATCCCACATAATTACAGTTTTACTTTGAACGTGAATACCTGGCTTATGTTATTTTAACTAAAATTAAAATGTCGTACTTAAAAATTGAATTATTTATTGAGGCGTATTATTAGCTATTTAAAAGACACTCGTGATTGCATATTTATTTTATCTTTCCCAAGTCTTAATTGCTACTTTAGTATACATTTACCCAAACATTTTTTAGTATTTAAATTATAATATATAAAATTAATCTACATTTTCATACAATAACTTTCGGGGGAAATTCTATTATAAAATTGAAACTTAAATTTCAGGACTACGTGACATATTGGCTGCACAGGATCTATCACACACCATTTCTCTATAAAAACTTCCACAAATTGCATCACAAATACAAGCAACCTACTGCATTTTCAGTGACGGCTATTCATCCTTTTGAAGCCCTGCACATTCAATTGACTTTGGTTCTACCAATATTTGTTTTTCCAGTACATTGGTGTAAGTTTAACGTAATCCTATCAATAATTTATTATTTCAGGGAAGTCATAAGTAAAATGAGTACTAATATGTCATACAGGGTGACAGGGTGTTCCATAATATTGTGAGACAAAAAATTTAATGCAATTGTAAAATCGACATAAGTATGTCGAGACTTCAAAAGTTTGGGCAGGTGTTAGTTTCCCAAAAAAGTGACTTGTGCGATTTAGAAAATGTAGATAGCGCTGAATAATTTTGACAAAATATCATAATTAGAAATAAAATGGACTGGTTACGAAATATGTATCAGTAAGTGATCATAACTTTTTAACAAAATGGGATATCCATTTGTAATTGACCCGATCTTCAAAAATAGTTATTTATGTAACAAGTGAGATATAGATATTGTTATTGCACGAATTTGTAAAACTAATGCATTGAGACTAGTTCATATAAAACATCTAAACTCGCGCAAATTGAGGATCCTGTTAAATTTAATCAACTTCTTACCTTAACCTTAATAATTATATACATGTTAAGTAAATTCAGTTTTATAAATAAAATTTTGCGACATTGAAAAATTACCTGCAGTTGCTTAAAGAATATTGAATTTTATTATTCCCCATTTCTAAAAATGTAACCGTACCTCACCAGCATTATTATCTTTAACTGAATCCTGTTACGTTCTATGAAGCCGCAAATATTTAAAGGTGACCTTAGGGAAATGAAATGTAATAATATTTGTTTTTATTTCCAGTTTCATTTTATGCAATTGCCTTATATACATATTATCACGGAATTATTGACCATTCAGGAATAAATTTCAAAGCTTACTGGTGGCAACCTTGGCAACCCGATGCAATCTTTCACGATAATCACCATCAATATTTCCACGTCAACTTTGCCTTTAACATACAGTTTTGGGACAAGGTAGGTGTATAATAGGATAATCCGTCAATAATATTAATTGAATATGAATCCTTTTATTTGATTAAACTCTGTCCCCATTCTGTAAACTATCTAGTAATCAAACTGATATATTTATCATGACCCTTTACAAATCCGAAATTGTTTACTGACATATTTTTATTCTGAATTGTAAAACAAATATAAAAGTAATGTGAATTAAATGTACGAGAACTAGTAAAATAGAAAGGTCTATTCTCTGTTGAAATTGCATTTCCTTGGGTACATTTTATTGTATTGTTATAAATGTGTTTCAGCTACATGGAACCTACAGAAGAAAAGATCGCGTGTACACTGAGGAAATTTTCTATGGTAAAGGAAAAGCTCTTGACGAAGTTACTGCAGAAGAACTGAAAGCAGATTTGGATGAGAGAAAATCCGAAAATCCATTAGCCTATCGTGGAAACAAATCGGAATATGAATTAAGTGCTAGTGATATTAAAAATATGAAAAAAAGAAAGACAACTAAATAAGGCCAATATAAAAACGAATAATTAAACAAATATCGTGTTATATTATAAACTTCTAGTGCACAAGCAAATTATTATATTTATCAACAACAGGAGACATAACATTATAAAGTGATGAAATAATAAAGTAATTCACAACACCTATTATTTTTCTTAATTGCATTGAATTTAGAGGAATAGCGCATATTCACACTCCATTTCATCGATAAGAGCACCAGATAACTAACGGCTTGCCGCAAGACAGGTTAGTAGGAATATATACCACTGTTGGGAGATTTATCAATTGATAAATGACTCTTGCAGCTTCTATAATTGCGGACAAAACTATCAACAGTTACACAAATATCTGAAATATAATTCAACGATTTTGTTATGCAGCAAGGCGTAAGAAGTAAATGCTTGGGAAATTGTCTCAAGAGACCTGTTAGTGTTCCCGGAGGTGGCCTATTAACCTTTTACACCACCCCCTAGTTACGATATTTTACAAAGCACAGTGTTCATATAATGAAGGTGTTTACATGCGTACCGCTGGTTTCAGGCAAGAGCCTGATAATTAGGCAACCACAGAATTCGCGGAGGAGCTCTTCATTATCAAGCCCGCTATTAGCAACTAACGAATGCTATAGCGTTACGGACATCTTAAATTTTCTCATTAAACCCCAAAATACTTCGTTTACTTTGTTTTAGGTTTTAATTGAACGAAAAATCCTAAAAAACTTACATTTTTTTTACCGCACTTCACATTCATTTCAGGCTGAGTCAACACTTTCTATAAAGTTAATTAAAGAAAATGGTAATTTGCAAGTGGGTAAAAAAGCATTCCTTGATATACATAAAAATCAATATTAGGTCCATGTTCCATATAATTATTAGCATATGAAGAAGAATTCAACCCACTTCCAAGTTGTTTTTAACATTAGTGTCATTTGATGATTACAGCTCTGATTGTACGAGACGTTTTCCTTTTTTACCATTCTATGCTTTAAGTGCTTTTTGCGAATATTTGTACAGTTACTTAGTAATAGATATAATATGTATTGTTTACTTTAATCAGAATTGTTTTGATAAGTTGTCATTTCGAAATTATTCGATTTTTTTGTTTTGAACGACAACTTTCACAGTTATTTTTTCTAAACACATCATACGGATTTGTCTGGTATAACCAAGAACGTATAAAATTAGAGGACAGAAAGCTCCCATGGTGGGGGTAAGAATTCGTGATTCGTAGATCAGGAAGTGTTGCACGCAAGAAGGTTGCCAGTTCAATTGGACTCAAGCGTACTCGATAGTTTCTGCGCATGCGTCAGCAGCCATTATAACGCGTGCTTCAATTCTGCATATTTGCCGGTATTTGTTTTGGTTTGTGAGTACACGAATTTTGAGAAATTGGGCCGCCTGTGCTGTTTGTATGGACAAAAAATTGATGAAGGACGAAAAATTGCTGTCACTGTCACTGCAACTGGCAACGGATTCGAGCCTGCAGCCACCCTGGGAGCTTCCTGTCCTACGTTCTTGGGAATACCTCATGTTAATCCTTTTTTTCTACAAATTTTAGAATTAATTTTGGCATTATTTTTCACTTAACATGCGTAGACTTTCAAAACTGGAGTATTCATAAATTCAATATGGCTGATCAGTGCCTTCCGCGAAGGATGCAGACCGGGAAAAACAGTAACTTAAGATTTTAACCTGCTACCCAACAACATTCTTAGATACTACAAAATTTTAAGATAAGTAGAAATGAGTAATTTTTGTGCAGAAATAACAAAAAGCACTGTGAGACTTTTTGATTTTATTCCCTGAGTTTGTTCACCATCTTCAATAATTTCAATCACTTGCTCAACATGGCTAAATTCAAGTTTCATTTATAACTTGCTAAAGCGTGCGTTTCTAGCTTTCGACCAATCCAATGTGACACAAATGTTAAAGTGAAATGTATGTGCACAATCATATCGCTGCAATATCGCACTTTTTCATGCGTAATTTATAAAATACTGTTTAAAGCATTCAGAAGAGGGCGTATCGAGAAACGCTGCGATGTAGAGCATCAATCTATAAATCATGCTTTAATGTTCCCATTAAAATTCGAAGTAATAAAGCTTATTTATAACCACCTTAGGTACGTCACTATCATTTCTTATAGGCCACTATTAGTTTAACGTCTTTTTATTTGTAAGCGTTATTTGATGTGAATGATACTTTATATTTAGGGCAAGTTTTACAATGAATGATAGTAGTAGTACGGTTTCTTGAAATAAATTCTTTGTCCGTATTTTCAGTATTAAATTCATTACATTTTCATTTAACACTAACTGAGTGAACTGTATAGATATTTTTCCATACAATTTATTATGTCGAATTAAAACATTATAGACACATGTAAAAATTACTTCATGTGAAGGTTTGAATAAAAAGTTTAAAAAACATTTTCCGCATAAAATGTATTCACACAACATGTATGTATTATTTTGTTAATCAAAGGAGTACGAAAACAAGTTTCAAACTAAATATTAATAACGGCGAGTGTTAGGTGTTGAAGGGTTTCAAAGCAAATTATACTCCGACCAGGCGTATTGATAGAAAACTCATCTCTAGATATAATATTTACTCAAAACATACAAACTGAATCTCCAAAAGTAATACCATTTCAAAGTTTTCCTTTCATATTTATTTTTTTTATGACTATATAGCGTTTGTTCTAGTTTTAGTATATAGAATTTCATATTTCATAATATTAATGTTTAGTAATATGTTAAGTATCCTAGAAATTTTTAATTTAGAGAGCAAAAATAATTCTAATCAGGAGATTCAGACCTCATTAATGTTAATACCTACAGGGTGTTTCACGGTAAATGGTAGATAACACCTCAATAACTTTTTGATTCTTCGGTAAAATTAGAAAAAAAAATTTTCTGTTTGTACAATTCGCAATTCTCTTTTAAACGAGTAAAAAATGTTTACCAAGAGTGAAAAAAGTAGCCTACTACAATAAAAAATAAACTGAAAAATTGAAAAAACCTATTAGGCATTCTTTTTTTCGAAAATTTTTATTAACAAAAATTTTTCTGGCTTACCTCAAAATCCCAAATCCCAATTTTGGCTGAAAACAAAAAATATAAATTAAAATGGTTTAATGGTTTATTAGAATTTTGACAAATAATCATTGTTTTATGTGATAGATCTCTTGATGTTTAGGTACTGTTTAATGCATCATGGCAATCTTGAAAAAATAATATTAAAATTCATTACGAAAAAAATGTTTTGGAGAATTTTTATATTTTTTATTTTCAGCCAAAATTGGGATTTGGGGTTTTGAGGTAAGCCTGAAAAATTTTTGTTAATACAATTTTTCGAAAAAAAATGCCTAATACGTTTTTTCAATTTTTTCGGTTTATTTTTTATCGCAGTAGGCTAGGTTTTTACTCTTGGTAAATTTTTTTTAACTCGTTTAAACGAGAATTACGACTTGTACAAACAGAAAAAAATTTCTAATTTTACCGAAGAATCAAAAAGTTATTGAGGTGTTACCATTTACAGTAAAACACCCTGTATATCACAAACTTAAAAATTTGGTATAATTATCTACTGAGAGTTTTGTAAAATATTGGAGTTCTACTATCACAACTGGTGTGCATCTTCGCAATTTTATTGTCAGTTCGTTGCAAGCTGTCAAGTCAAAGTAGAAATTTAACAATAAGATCCCAAGTTTTATAAACATCCTTTGTTTTACTACTAATAAAATTTAACAATTTTAATATTATATTCAAAATTTATGTGTGGATTTAATTTTATGTAGGCAATTGCATTTATTTCTGTGATACATTAGAAAATACAGTAGGTATATGAAGTTTTGAGTGAAATAAAATAGTTCTTTATACGTATAATAAAATTAAATTATCAGACATCCAGAAAATAAGTTCTCGTTATTTCATTTCGCCTCATTCAAATGATTTGTTATAATATTGCATTAGTTTGATAATATAATAAAATGCTGGACAAATTTAAACCCATAAAAACTGAATTTCAGCTACCCTGTAGACTGTACTTTTACTAATTTTGTTTATAAACATGACTATAAAAATAATATTCACAATAATTGATTGACGAATATATTCCGCCAAAAATGTTTCTAAAATTTTCCCTCATAAGATTTACGTAGTAAATAAGAAAATTACCACTTCGACCGAAGTAATTAGTTCCGACAGCAGTATCAGGTTTATCAACTCTAATCAAAGAACCTTCCGTCGATTTCAGAATCTTTGTTAAAGGATTGCTGGGTAGATATCAGCGAAATTGTCGTCCTTTACGGTGTACATTTTATACCACCAGTATTACCAAATTAAACGATGGGATTTAGGAAGGAAATAAGTAGTGAGTGTACTTGAATTGACTCAAAACGTATACCAACGTAAAAATAAGGCAATAATTTTAATAGCTTTTATCTTTTGTGATACTTTCACGCTTAAAAATCGGACAATTATCTTAATTTAGTTATTTTAATATTTGCAAAAATCAGATCAACCACAGTCTGAGAAATTTTGATTTCGGTTTTAGTGCTACCTTTTTTAGTTTGATAATTTTCTGATTGCGTTACAATAAAGAAATTTACTATTTTTTCGACAATGAATGGATGTTAAAATTTGCATATTCAAAAATACCGAAAAATATTAGATACCATGTACGAATATTTAAATGTCGTTCTGATACTAGAACAAATTACATATTTAATTTAGAACAGATGGTTTCGTCTTCGGTTTATATATTCGTACTTTCATTCTATACACTGTGCTTTTATTATTTAATTCATTTCATTTAGTTTTAATGTTGAATCGGTTCTGTCTAGATAGGTCTCGCAATGTAAGTCTATCGAAAAAGCTTAATAATTTAATGTATTTGTAGTAGCTTTTATTCCTCGTCGTTTAAAATGAATTATTTCTAGTTTCTACGTACCTCCATTGTCTCAATATACTTTTTCTGTGGTTCTCTTCTATGAAGCAAATTTCCAGTGCTGAAATATAAATAATTACCTTGATTCAAAATTATTATTCACTTTAATTCCTTCAATTTTCCTAGAAAAATTTGCTTAACATGAGCAGATAAGAAATATATGCGGGTGAAAAGCGGTGGTAACGATTAATTTCTGTTATGTTATCATCAGAACCTGTACAAAATACTTTTGTCACTAAATTATAGGTATATAAAAGTGCTTTGTATATTGTTTCAGCTGCTTCCTAAATTTATTTAATGCAATCTAATTTGGGAAAACAATAACGCTGTCATTTGATGTTAAAGGAAATACCTTGAAGATAATGTTCTACTTATGTCTGAAATCGTATTATGTAAACAAGCAACATCGGAAATTTGTGTCATGCCTCCATAACAATGTAGATATATAAATGCCCCACGGTTATTCAATATACAATTTCTGTAACATCTTTGAGTTCAAACTTGACTAGCAACTTAAGAAAATGTATTGTATCCATGATGATGTTAACATTCAAATGAACAAATGCTTCCTTTAATAATATTTGATAACAATATTCCGACCTTGACTGAACTAGGTACTTAGGTACAAAGTACTTTGATGTAAAGATTGTTCGACATGAGTGTAGACTCTGGTTGCATTGTCTTAAATAACGCATCCAATAAACCCTAATATGTTAAGAACTTCCCCCTTTGTTCCTACACCTTGATATTCCTAATAAGTTTCATAACACAAACTTGACGAATTATCGGAAGATTACAGCAATTTATACATTATATGTACTCGTAGAATAATTTCCCAGTACAATACTATCTAGAACTGGTCAAATTTTAATAATTACATTTAATTTTTATTATTCTGAATATGAAAAGATTTAGGTTCTGTTTTTTGCATTTTCTCATGAAACAAATTATTGATCTCTTCGCAGCAATTTTGAATGCCTGGATGAGGTGCACTAATTTTTATAGAGTTATCGTGCACTTGCCGTAAAAACACTGTAAAAACGTTTCTAATGTGAAAGATGTTGCGTAGTATATTTTTAACAGCGACGATAGCTGAACTAGATAACCATATAAAATGTTCCTCTTGCACATCAGAGTTGCTTTATGGTTCATAAAACGTGACAGTAAAGTTTCAAACTATCGATTTCATTGAGATGGTTAGGTCTTGGCAACCCTTAAAACCCCATGGGCTTTCTGAAATTGATATTGATAACACCACTGTGAAAACTTTACACGTATTTGTAAATATATGCAACATAACCTAATACATGCAATGTATCCTTTTGTCCTTTAACACAATCCTTAAATGCCTACACCAATTTCACTTTATGTTCCTACCAATTCACACTGTCACTATGTCCTATATTACAAGTTTTACATTTTTTCCTAACTTTTACTATCTGTTCCCTCTTCATTTAGGCAATAAATTTATAAATCGATATTTTCCACCACATTGCAAACTTTTAATCAGCCCTCACAAACCTAAAACTATTAAAAACTGAACTAGATTTAAAATTAATTATTGAAAAAGCTAAAGCTTTTAAATTTAATCCCTGAATAATTTTTCGCATCATATAGTTTCGTTACAAATTAATAAATGTTCGGTATATTATACTTATGCCAGTACATTTTATCCAAACGCTCATTAAAGAATGAGCTAATTATAGATGCTCAGTAAAAAAATTAATTTTCAGCGAAAATTTTAAACGCTTATGGAAAATAAGTGCCACAAAGTTCTTCAGAGTTCACAGATGTGACCTTTAGTTTTTTAAGTTTCTCGTAGAAAAAAATTACAGGAATTTAAATCTGCGGAGCGAGGTGGTCAATTTCGGGATCCCATATTGGATAAATCACATATCTCGTCTAATAGTAGAAGAGGCGGCTGCAAAAAGTTAGTCGTCATAAGGTGGACGAACAGGAAAAATAGGAATGATAGTTTAGACCTTTATTAAGAAGGAACGCTAAGGTTGCCTGCGAAAATCCTGCCGAAACAGGGTTAAAAAAATAATTTTTTTGTCGATCGTTTATTAAAGATCTAGTTAATGTAATAAAAGGAGTGTATTAATAACTCAGTTTAATGCATACATGCACATTAAAAACATTGTTGAGATTATGAGTTTTGCTAGGTAACCAACAATATATTATATTATTGAAACATGCATTTGGAACTGACACCTGCCGAAATTAATTAATTATGTCAGTGGTATTTTGACTTATTGCATATTATGTCAGAATTTGGATTTTGCCATGAAACAAAATTAGATTGTTTTCATTCTAATAAAGAGCGATCGACAAAAAAATATTGTAATCAACATGAGTGTTAATCGGCGATTAATAATCTCGACTCAAATCGTTTCGATTATTAATCCCTCTTATTAACACTCTTGTTTATTAAACTACTATATTTACAACTTCAATAAACTTCATAGACTGGAATCACGTTTTAGATCTCTATCATTCATGTATTTCGATTATTTATCAAGGATAACAATTTGAACCAGCATGCTTCTCCCGCCAAACAACGCAATTTGTGAAATTGAGTCTAAATTTTAAAAATTTGTCGAAAAACTAGTGAAATATTTGAGTATTGTGAAGTTGTCATTTAATTTCAAAAGTGACAGAAATTTAGATCAACTATCACTAAAAGTACGTTTCATTTATGCTTCTGCCTTATGACGTCAGTTTTTAATAAAAAAACATCCCCTTAAGCGGGGCTGCCGGGGCGTTCCGACAGGGTGGATGTAGGCAACTCTATTTATTTTTGTTTGTGGCGACTCCTTTTTGTCCACCAAAATGATTATTTTTGAAATTACCTATTTATTTAATTATTTTTTTTTAACCCTGTTTCGGCAGGATTTTCGCAGGTAACCTTAGCTTTCCTTCTTAATAAAGGTCTAAACTATCATTCCTATTTTTCCCGTTCGTCCACCTTATGACGACTAACTTTTTGCAGCCGCCTCTTCGACTATAAGTGGCATTCGTAAATCCTTTATTTTTTAAAAAATGTAGATAATTTTCGCTATTTAAGACGCACGGTGTAATAACTTAAAGATGCAAGCTTTGGATAATTAATGTGTATTAAAATTCCAGTATAGGTATACATCACAAGTTTGTTTAAGTTCCTTCCAAAATAACTTCGTAGTGATGAGTTTTCTTAACAAAAAGAAAACATGCCGAACAAACTGCAGGAGTTATGCTCAGTTATGAATAATTTTTCCTATTACAATTACTGAGGGAAATTATTATATCTGGAAATCATAAAATGGTGGAAATCTAAGTAGTTTCCCTATGAATAATGCATTTGCTCAAAATGGTGATTAAGTAATTAGAATCCCATCAGGCAAATAAAGTTTGCAATAGGTAAGTTTGGTTATGAATCATTCCAACCATTTTACTATAAAATTAAATGCCATGATTTATTACTATAGAAATTATTCTACCATTTCAGTTAAACAAACATTTTTTACATATGGAATTACGGAAAACTTTGCCGAAGATATTAGAAGTCGCGATTATTTCATTTCCTTTATTTCTGTAATATATTATAATATACCAGAAGCTTTTGTAAATGGTTCAAACTAGAAACACGTCATAAACGAACAATTCTTTTTCACCCATTTACAAAGTTAATTCGAATCCAGATAAAGCAAAACGCAACGTGATGGAGAAGTCTGTTGAGAAGCGAAACATTTAATTGTAATGAAAAAAGTTTGCAATTAAAATCGCTTTCAATGTATTGCACAAACAAGTAAATGCAATAAAAGTTCGTTTTTCGCATGGAATAATAAATCGGGTTTACATATAGGTATGGTAAGTATAACTGTAATTATGAAATTGGTAAAACTACAAAGTAAGTATACTGTATAGTGTTCAAACGACCACACGTACAAAACCGTAAAAGAGTTTTATTGTAACCCTATAAGTATGACAAAGAGCACTTTCAAAATTGTAAATTGTGCTTTTCATAGTATGCAAAACCAGTGAATCACAAGCTGATTTAAAAGAGATTATTTGTTAAAATGTAAGTTTTCTTGAGGTTTTCTTTCATGGAAGTATAAATAGTTAATTATAGAAAATTTCTATTGTACGATGCCTTCATTTCTGAACTTGCCACCCAGAAGATTTTGAACAAAACCACGTCAATGTAAATATTGAAGCGAAAGTTAAAACCATGTTAAAATGTGTAAGCACCACAACAAACATGGTAGATTGCACTGCATGTTTTAAACATCGCAAATTTTTTTTCTTTTGGCCCCAAAAAATTAATTTAACTTTGAGATCACAAGTATCTTACCATGATTTTCTTAATAATTCTAAATTGCTCATATTAGGATATTCTGGATCATATCCTCACTTCTTTAGCATAGATGTGGGAAGACTTCAGGTAAGAGCTTATTTCTATACGTTCACATTTTGTGAGGTAGGTAATCGATATGGTAAAATTTCTGTCAAATAAATTATTTTTTGCTTCTTTTGAATTTCTCTCCAACTGTTCTAAGACATTTTATTACAGTTGCTGTAGTAGTCGTGTATTAAGAGAAGATTATCTGAGCTAGATCAAGACATCGAAAGGTAAGTGCGTAACCCGTAGAACCCATTGAGCCCTAAGAGTCCAGTTCACTTGTCTGACGACAAAAATATACTTACGGATCTCGGAATGTAAGATATAAATCTACATGTTTTTGCTCAAAATTGAGTCAAGTTTAGATCCAACCTTATTCTGGATGGTAAGTTTTGAAATGAATGTTAATATTGCTTATATTCAGTAATGGGATATAAATAACTAGCCAGAAAAATATTATTCATACATGTTCGTGCATATCTTCTTTGAGGGTGTGCTTTCTGAGAAAATTTACTTTTATTTTTATTACTCAAACTATTTTAATTCAATTCCAAATGTCTCATTTTATTTCCAATCAAAGAAATTCCACATTGTTTTAGATTTTGACGCGGAAACTAAAATTACAATTTACGAAATGAAATAAAGTTACAAGCATAAATATTTAGATACTTAATTGGATCCATATAAAATTATTAATATAATGTATGTGATATATCCTTTAGGCAATCTTACTGGGGTATATTGGTGGTAAAAAGAAAACTATCACTATTATATGTGCACGATATCGTTTTATCTTTAATTTTTCCAAAGTTATACGAAGTCATATATAAAATTAAACGCAAATCGACTGTCATAAGCGTACGGTGTCATAATTTTATAAGGTTCGCAGCCCAGGGAGGAAAAAAGTAGAAGTTACGACACCGTTACCCACCTACGTTCTACCCAACGCTTACACACACACACAGATGAACTTCCAATCCCTTTTCTTTAGAATCAAATCAAATAGAGACACGCAAAGAACACATTGCAGTCCAGCTGCACGCAAAGCCGTTAACGCGTTCTGTCTGGGGTTGAATTATATTAAGCAGTTAAACCAACTTGACAATGGCGTTGTAGATTACTTGAAGAAAAGGCAACTCACATGAAAATATATCAAAAGTAATGAATAGTCAATAAGCAAATCACGATATTAATACCTTGATACCTCCCCTGTTTTTATATAAATACCCATTGTAGTTTTCCGAAAAATCCTTTAAGAATTCGCGTGACCGAGCAATATTGATCATTATATATTGTGTCAATTCGGCAACAATATTGCCGCGCACCATTAAGGCACTGTGTTTAAAAACTAATTTATTAAAAGATAAATTATAGATAAAGCTTTGGAAGAAGCTTTTAATCTTTCATTTTTCAAATAATACTTTGTGAGGCTAGACAAAAGGCGAGCGTTTACTTCTCTTTGTGTAACTGATTGTATTGTGTTAACATTACTATCTTAATAATGTAAAATCAATAGAAATAGTTGATATACTCAATGGGCCATTCCTTGTGAAAATTAAATGCAGTGGTCCCCCGAGGTCAGCATTGACGCTCAGGAAATGGCTATTGATGATAATATTGGGCTTCCGACAGCAAAGTGCTTCCATGGTGATATGTGGGCTGCTCACTAAACAAAACGACTTGCTGTAAAATGAATCAAACAATAAGATCGATAAATTATTGTATTTTTCAATGAACATCCTTAGTGGAATTGAAAAAAGCAGCATATTTTTGTTCCATTGGCGTTTAAATAATATATTTGGAATTGTTGGAGCGTTAACGATTTGATTTAGGACCCAACTTTATGCTGCTCAATGCGCATTAACATTTTGGCGTCCACAGAAGTTTTAAGAATATAATAAATTATTTGTTAAACCATCAGCTAATCGGGTGTGTAGGTGATGTATCGATTAGCTACATCAGATTGTTTTTAGACACTCGAATGATTTTCACCAAAAAGAGAAAAAGGGTTGTGCTCAATTATGAATAATTTTGTCTAAATAGGTAGCTTCTCTCTGAATGTGGCCTGGCTCAAAATGATGATTTTATAATTTGATTTCCATCAAATACATAAAGTTTGCAATAGTTAAGTTTGCGTAAGAATCTTTCAGACCAATAAATTAAATGCCATAATTTATTACTACAGGAACTATTCAGCTATTTCAGTTAAACAAATATTTTTACGTGTTAAACTTTGCTGAGGATATTATAACTCGGATCAATTAATTTCATTTATTTCTGTAACGTATTACAATATACCAAAAGTTTTTCTAAATTATTTAAACTAGAAATAAGCCATATTTGTTCTTTATAAACTTTCGATAAGAATAACCCATTACAAAATAACTAGTTCAGTAAGAAATTACAAATAATATCGTGCGAGCAAATAAATTTGTAATGGAGTCATCCATGGATTTGAATCCGTATGTCTTTAACTTGAATCATTTTAGCTTTCAACTGACATTTTATTGTAATGCAGTTCAAGAAACTACATACGATTTTGCGTTCATGGATGACTCGATCACAAATTTATTTGCTCGCTCTTTAGAAGAAAAGATGATATAAAAACTTAAACTAGAAAATATTGCTCTGTTTATCCGACTCGCACTTCTGCAGGATTGGGTCTCTAAGTACTTATATTCTCTCTACTAGGTCTTGGATGGGAGGACCGAGTCAATTCAGGGTTGTACCTATCTCTAAGATTACACTAGATGTTTAGTAGCTAGTTGTTTTACAGGTATTTTTTATATTTTTGAAGAAATGTTCCTTAAATCACCTGGTCTAGATTATATGAATGGAACAAGTCTGACCAGATGTTTGGGCAAACTACTCAATCTAAAAAGGAGTTGACATCTTGGAATAATCCTTGAGTGTTGGTAGGTCAAAATTTTAATTTTAGTTGGTACTTGTTTCTAAACTCTTTGGGACTCAGCAAGTAACTTAAAAAGATTGCCATAGAGCCCAATGACTTTATTATTGATAATCCTCTCTCGGTTAGAAAAAGAGTTTCTAAGTCAAAATTTGAACACTCAAATACTTTAGTTTCTTCCAAGTTCTTTTTGTCAAAGATCTTATACCCTAATTACAATTGTTTCATTTAAAGTTCAAAACCAGAAATAAAATACAACTAAACTGCTGGCCAATTGAAACGTACCAAGCAAATTTTTAGGTTGAATTTAAAGTCAAATATTTTGAAAAGAAGAAAAGATATCAACATGAGGTTTTCAGGATTCAAGAGATAATTTAATTGCGAATACAATAGTGTAAACGAATTTTTTTTCTTTGAAGTACGTTACTATCTACAGGGTATGAAAGAAAGTCGTCTTTTTTTTCTCAAACTTTATACCTACCGGAATTCCACAAAAAAATTTTTATATTTTTTTCATGTCAATTTTTTTAGTCCCTGGTTAATGAGGAAAAAACCAATTTCTCAAAATTTTTATATCCCTCTTATTTTATAAGATACCGAATTTTTTATTAAATTTAATATTGTAGAACAGGTTTTTGTAATAATAATTATGCTGCCATTTTGAAAGCAAATGTCATCATGTGATATGCCGACAAAAAGGTAATTTTAAGTAGAATCTAATTCTTAAGGAAAAAAATATACAGGGTTGTTTTAAAAAAAATTTGAAGGTTATTAGGTGGCCCTTCCGGTGAAACCGGAAGTGTCATCAGATTGTTTTAAACGTCAAAATGATTATTCCTTTCAACAATCAAACCATGCCAAATTTCAAATTAATACAGTTAAATGTAACAAAATGGTGGGGGTTGTAAAACGATTTTGTAGCCACCCGGTGTACACGAATATGAGCAAATTTTTGAAAAAGTGAAAAACCCGTTTCGAGGATATAAGTCACTTAAACCAATGTTGAACATAAACCAACTAAATTCCATTCTATTCCATTAAGAAAATAGCCTCAAAAAATGAATTAAAAAATTTACCAATTAGCGAACGTGTACCGATTTTTAATAAGCCACTGGTTACCAATAAATTAATGAAAGTACAAAAAGTGTACTTTTTATAAGAAAACCATTCATAAGGTATTATAATCAACTACAGAGATTGGTTCTTACAAAACACAATACAGCCGAACGACAAAAACCAAAGAAAAAATCAAATTTTCAGAAAAAATTCGGTATCTTATAAAATAACAGGGATATCAAAATTTTGAGAAACAGGTTGTTTTCCCAATAAGTAAGGACTAAAAAAATCTACATAAAAAAAATTTTGTGGAATCACGGTAGTTATAAAATTAGACGAAAAAAAGAAGACTTTCTTTCATACCCTGTAGATAGTAATGTACTTCAAAGTAAAAAAATCGGGTAACACTATCGTTTTCTCAATTAAATTATCTCTGAAATCCTGAAAACCGCATGTTGATATCTTTTCTATTTTCCAAAATATTACACTTTAAATTCAACCTAAAAATTCACCTGGTACGTTTCAATTGGCCAGCAGTTTAGAAAGTGTCAGAAGATATCATGGAGTGGTCTCTAGAGTACAGTTCTTTATCCATAGTAATGATGCTTTGGTTATGGAAGATATTACTCTTATCTTCTTTGCTACTTCCAAGGTTGTCTTTGGCTTCTTCACTTCGATGTTCATATTCGGACTAAATTGTCTTTTGACCCCTTTGGTATTCTAAATGATTACATTACGAGCATACAAAATGCAACAGAAGTTCTTTTTTGTATGGAATAGTAAATCGGATCTATTTTTTGTAAATATACTCAATTTATGAGATGGGTGAAACAAAAAGTTAGCAAACTGTATAATGTTGGAACGACCACAGAATGTCTAATCTTGGTCTTTCTGCCACAGGAGTTGTTGATGTTAAACCAATTGTATGAATTAAAAGCAAGTAAAGGACAATAGCTGGAAAGAATCGAACAAGCTTACATCTTTGTTACGTCCAAATCCGTGCGTAGTCATGTAATGTCCTATTTAATATAACTTTTCACTAAAACACCAAAACCGCTTAATAATAATGCAGTCAATCATAACACAGTTTTATTGTGTAAAATAGTAATTTCCCCTTCATTGATTATGCAATGAACAAACTCATTGAACGTGTAACTAACACAAAGTGCCTTTACAATCAGTGAACATTTCTCATTTGGCAGCTGACATCACTTAGTGCCGTTTGAACTGTGACAGTATAAGATAAGCTAATGTAGTCCGGATGTGGTGCTCGAGGTCACTTCCGCCAGTCTCGACACAGTCAAGTCGCTAAACTAATACCCCGCATCCCTTCCTTACCACTATCAAACACATCTAATTACACAGCGAATTTCATTAGTTTTCCTCAAGATTTCGTGTGGATGCAAACTCTCAGATGTGATTTCAGGCATCGTGCTACTAATCTCATACCGATAGGCTTACGCGAACAAATGAGGAATAATTGTATTACTCCCTCGATATTATTTATTACTTATCTAATAATACTACAATGGATGAAAATATTTTTTTACTTAATAGCAAAAATTGAATTTATAAACACATTTCAAGAATTCAGAAATTTTATTACAGGATTTTTCGATACTTCAATTCACAAATAAGAATTATTTTGGGTTCTGGGTTTTAACACTATTATATGTCACATGGATTATATATCTTTTCATAATAATTGTGTAAACTCTATCCGTATATAAAAATTTACATTGTTCAAAGTTTAAAACAGCGTCTTCGCAGATGGTTAGTCATTTTGATACGGTGTATCAAAACAGAACATCACACTGCGATAGAAGTGATGTATGTAAAGGTGCATTTGATAGCGTTCCAGCACTCATTCTTAAAACCTCTTTTTCTTTGTGATAGCCTTTGGCGTTAGTTCAGAAATCTTTCAAGAATTATTAGTGGTCTTAGATATGGTACAAGGATGTTGAAAAGTAACAATATAATTCATATATTTATGGATACATCAAGGCCTTTGTAACTAAACTATTAAGAGAAAAAGTAATTAATTTAAGCAAACTTATTAATAACATTTTAATTAATGTTTTGGGTGTTTTTACATGGATATTGTTAATGATGTGCAGAAGTATATTGTTGAGTACGGCGTATAAATTTATCAAACGCGTTTGACATAGTAATTAAAATAAAATTATGAGAATATGTAAAATATCCACTTTAAGCTTTTAATGTTAATGATGCGTTGATTGATGTCATTGGTAAATAAAAAGTAAGGGGACCGGGAGGACCATTAGTAACTTATAAACTAAGAAAATATAGATCCCTATTTTGTATAAGAATTGTTATCGATAACAATGTTGCTATGAAATTTCAACTACTTGATTAGTTGATTTTAATTAACCAACCAATGAAAACACTGGAAGTTCTGATTTTTAACAATTTGTTTGTCTCTTTCGGAACATCAGTCTACAAACTATTCAAATTTATGTTTTGCTTCAACACAGTTTACCTACAATAAAAAATCACATATAGATTATTTCTTACCTGGAGAAGCCTTTCGTCTTAATGAGAAAAAACAAAATAATCTAGACTAACGTAAAAAATGAGTTAGAAATTTACATATGCAAGGGAGCACGAAACACTTTAGTTAATTTTTCTGCAAAGTTTATAAAATTTATACTCGTAGGTCCGTTTGTGAAATGCAATTTAGTTTTTCATGTCGGTGGGTTAATTCTAAAAGCGGCATTTAAGTAATCCATTTTAAACTGATATTTTATTTTTATTGCATTTTGAATTCGTTTTACATTGAATATATAAAATAATATTAACCTACTTTTTTAAATTTAATTACGTATGTTTTAAAAATTTGTTTAAAAGCTATTTCAATGATTTTTGGATTGCATGCAATAGAAAATAATACACATCATTTTACATTAATTAAATTTTATTACTCAGTTTTTGTTTGTAAATACAAACCATTCATTTACATAAAATATTAGGGAAACAGTTTTTCTATAAACAATACATTCAGTCTTAATTTAAATTATTATTACATACCTCTATAACTAGTTTTGTTCCAAAATCATAATAAAACATTAGAGTGCTACGGTTAATTATTTACAAGAAATTTTATTAATCTCAAAAATACAGCAGGTACATTAGGTAGACCTTCTGCAAAATTTTAGGAAAATTTACCACAATGAAAAATATATACCGCATCCGCTTTATAAATTCACTCACGTGACAAACGTATGTGCGATATAATTACCATAAAAGCTTGTAGTAGTCACTTCTTTCTAAAAGTTAGAACTGAATCTATAAAATGGATACGGTTTATATTAAGATCAGAATGTTTCTTCACTAAAATATATAAATAAGATGTACAAAAATTATATAATGTATTTTAATAATATATAAAAAATAACAAAAAATATATAATTTTTATTTATTATTAAATTCTACATTGCTACTTAGAAAATGTAATTTTATTGGCCACTCCATTAAGAATTTATTTATAATTAACCAATTATATTAAAAAAAACAAGAAGGAATGTACACCAGTCGTCAATTTATTGATAAATATTTACATAGAGTCGAGTATTACTAATTGTTTTAGTTCCACAATTCCTGGTTGTTTCACGTTAAATTGTGATCAAACCTATCCGTTAAAGTTAACCAAAAATGAATCTAAATAATTTTCCATATAATATCTATTCATAATAATTAATGGTTGATGTAAATAACTAATATGGCAATAATTATTTTACATAATTAACGTGTGATGGCTAAATAAGTAATTTATCCCGAAAAATATCCTTAAATTATATATAATTATATTACACATTTACATATCGTATTATTAAAATTGGAATGGTTGTTGAAAATTTAACCTACTATGTGAAATATTGTCCTGCCTAAAATACATGAAATGAATAGCGTCAGGCTATCAGCAGTTGTTAGGGAAGAAGCAGAGAATGGGTAACCGTCGTCTGAATTGTCCAGTTGTTCCGTACTAGCGTCGCTTGGATTACTTCGGAGGCGTAGATCTACATAAAATATTGTAATTAAATTGGCATTATGCCTTACTCTTCTTTGGCATTGCTTACTAGGACTACTACACACATACATACACAAGCGAGGAAGCATGTTATCTAACATTTACAAGTGCATCAAACCAGAACCGGATTTAGAAATTAATAACAGTAGAATTAGTACATAAAATTATTTGTATACCCGACCATTTGGCACACAATTGAGACATCAATATGTTAAATTAGGACGGTGTAAAATTATTATAAAATATGAATTATTAGTAAATATTTAAAATATTTATCAGTTGTTGTTATGCAGTTCTTGTTTAATTTTTTGTTTGTTCACTACAAATTAAAAAAATATGAGCCTATCCGAAAAATAGGTAAATTTAAGTAAAATTATTTGTAAATCTTTTTAAAAGTTTAAATACTAAGTAGTGCACAAAATAGTATATTATGCCACAAGTTTTATAAACGGTATTTTAGCAACGAGTTTTATTATGCACGAGCGAAGTGAGTCTTTAATTAACGAGTTTCTAGAGAAGTTTATGAAACGATTTGCATACTAAGTATACTTTTTCTACGACCATCACAAAAATACTAAAAATTTTGAGTTTCACTTGAAAGTATTCTGAATGCGAAACTGACAAACATCAAACTACCAACTTGATTTATGTCAACAAAATTCAAGCCGTGACTAATGAGACTTCGAGCGTGTTTTAAAGTGCTGAAAACACCCGAAGCGGTTCCAAGTCGTGACTAATGAGTACTCGTATTTAAAGAGAATAGAGAAAAACCCTTTCCAGAGTCAAAGTATCAAAAAAATTGCTATTTGCATGCAATTTTTGTTGGTTATTCTTCATTTTATATGCTTCTGTAATAAGTTTGGAGAGCAGAAAGTTAGATAAGCTTAATTTATTTTGTTCTGTGATACCCAGTTTTGCTAATTCCTCATTTAACGAAATTTAGATCAAATAAAAAAGTTTAGGGGTTTAGACTCTCAAAATTATTGTTTGTTTTTATCTTTATTCGGCGGATGAAACTGTTGAAAATAAAACTCATGATTTGAAAAAATAGTTCAACATCCCAAATCTTGAGAAAAAGTGTTTATTTTTATATAATATTATAGACTCCCTGACTACAAAATCAGAAACCCCGCCGACTTTTCCAAATATTAACAACAGATATCGCTGTTTTTACAATTTTTAGATATTTAAAAACTGCGACATCTGTTGTTAATAGTTGGAAAAGTGGCCGGGGTTTTTGTAGCCACCCTGTACATACTATACGCTGAAGCCTTACGCTAGTATTTATTTCTTACTTGTGGAAAGGTCTATTACCATTTTATCTTGTTTTGCTCGAGAATATTAAACCATAATAAAAGTTTTGTTAAACTCTAGGAACGACAGACAGTTTTGTTTGAGAATACTTTTTTTTATACCTTTTATTATTATTTATCCGAATATTTTATTTTAAAAATGTAAATATAAATATGAGATTATTTGTATGCCATTAATTGAATACGAGTACATCTAAATCCAACTCTGTTTTGTATTAGCCTAAAAAGTTGAACCTTAAATTTAAACATGTCCGAAACAGCAACAATTACCTCGCTCTTTTGTTTCTTCAGCATCAAATATTTCGTTGGTATTCAGGCTTATAATAGGATCTTTTATACGGTTACGTTGTTTAGCGTTATCTGTTAAGGGTTAACAAATTTTGGTTAGACGTGCTGAAAATGTATAAAAACCAAGAAACACAATAAATACCTCTCACTGTAGGATCTCTAATTGGCATCTGAGTTGTTGTGGTTGTTATTGTTGTTGTCTTTATAGTTGATGGTGTGGGAATATCTGCAAAAGAAATATTGTTGTAATTAAAAATATTAATTTATTTATTCTCTTTTTAATAAAGTTTAATAAAACTTTATTGTTATTATATTAAGGTTTTTTAATTACATCTATGAAAGTTGATAACCTTGCTGTTTATTAAAGCTGGTTATTATCTTATATATGTCTCTTGTTAATTGGCATTTTCATCAGAATTTTCAATAGGCATTCGTTATACGGCGACTGATTTAATTTAGCGAAACTTATAAAACGTTTCGATTTAATCATTGACGCAGAGGTTTGGTGGAGCAGTTTATTAAAGCCTTATGTGATATTTATGTAATAAAGAGAGCCAGGGTCGTGATTTTTATGGAACTATTATTCTGTAATATCAAAACAGAAATGCAGGTCAGATAGGCATCGCTGATGCAATAAACGATAATCAACGAGTTGTTCCACATTTTTAACCGCCAAACCAGCCATATCGACCTAGGTTAAAGCAATTGTAATAACATTTACGAATCGACTCGTAACACAATCGATATCGCTAGAATATCAAGAGAACAAAATGCAATTTACACGTCGAAGAATTGTCGAAATATAGAAATGTTTTGTGTCTGCACCATATGCACCTGTCTTATATGCAAATTTTAACGGATTTTATTTGTATTATTACGTAAAATGTAAACGTTAAGATAGAGGAAAGAGCTTTTATATAGTTTCAGTGGCACCTAGATTGATAGCAGAGTGAAGTTGAATATTTAAAATAGACGTGTATAATGCCGCATATTCCTCCACGTATAATGATGTGATTCACTACATTTTAAAACCAAAATATTACACAAAATCAGGTGTCGTGCGGTACTTACAACTCCAAAATTTCTACCATATAACAGTATCTAGTATGAACTTGAAGTCGAATATGAATAAAAGAAAGACAACAATAAAATGAGAAATAAAAATAAAATAACACGTTCAGTAAAAGTAGAGCAAAAATTAGTTCTTCACTTTCATCTGGACATTTTTTGAAAATTTTATTAAATACATTAAATTTGGAATAAAAATTGGAACCAAAACTCTCAAAAACTGAGCGAATTAGGACCATGAATTCTTCGGTAAAATCAACCTTTACACCCTTAATTTATGTACTGTATACTTAAGGCCACCCTGTTATAAGTACTTCTTTTATTTTGATTGTCCTTTATTATTTATTCTATCTTGATTCAGAAATAGTGTACTAGTTTAAAGTTATTTTAGCGTATTTTAAAAATTCCAAATTAATTTAAAAATATGTATATATTTGTGGTTGCTCAAACATCCGCATTAATCAATTTGATTCATTTAGCACCTACAAATAAATAGTAATTGACTTGCATATTAGCTGATTTGCAATCAAAATAAAATGAATGACCGTGAGAACAATTTTTGTGCCCGGCGCATCCGCCATTTATTATAAAAATTATTGAGTGGCCTTCAGCTACTAATATTGGTTAGTACCAACATTGTGTTAAATATTTTGACGTAACAAACATTCTATTATGTATTTACAATATATTGTTTCATTAATATAACCAAAACTAAGAATTTTATAGGTATAAGTACAGGGTGATTCTTTTATCTGGAGAAATGCGTTTTTCTCGTAAACGACTGAAGGGAATTAAATTTTGAAAAAAGTGTTATATACCTATTGGCTGTCACTCAAAATTAGGATAGAAATATAGACTTTAATAAGCATGACGTTAGGCGTCGCGACGCTTCAAAAAATGTTTTTCCAGCAACATAGCACTTTTATTATCATTGGAAAGGTCTTTTAATTGTGAGTCTTCTTTCTAAAAACCATTTTTTTTATTCTTATTTTTTAAAAAGTTATGATCCAATTTAAATTATTTCTGTTCTAACTAAATTTTGAAATATTTTTAACAGTAGGCCGAGTTTTCTCTCAAATACTAAAGTAAATCTGGTTATATAAAATAAAGTAGGCTTAGAAAAAACAAATCCTGTTATTTGTCAACATATTACGACAACAAAAAACTTATTAATACCTAAATTAAACAAAAATTTAATGAAAAAGTTGATTATTTTAACAATTGTTCAATATAAGTACCATTGTTATCTAAACATAAATTATAACGTTTTCTTATTTCATTATATGTGACTTTTCTTAAAACATTGGCATTAATTTCAGCACAGGCATCGACAATCTTTTGTTTTAAATGATCTATATTATTAGACCTTGTTTTGTAAACTTTATTTTTAAGAGTTCCCTACAAGAAAAAATCAAGAGGTGTTAAGTCTGGGGACCTAGGACGAAATTCTACTGGCCCGTAAGTTCCCATCCACCTGTCCACATATTCTATATTTAAAAAATTCCGCACAATAGTGGCAAAGACAAGGAGCCCCATCTAGTTGAAGCCACAAATGTTTTCTAATCTCAAGAGGCACATTTTTTTTGTTTAATTTAGGTATTAATAAGTTTTTTTTTGTTGAAATATGTTGACAAATAACAGGTTTTGTTTTTTCTAAGCCTACTTTATTTTATATAACCAGATTTACTTTAGTATTTGAGGGAAAACTTGGCCTACTGTTAAAAATATATCAAAATTTAGTTCGAACAGAAATAATTTAAATTGGATCATAACTTTTTAAAAAATAAGAATGAAAAGAATTGGTTTTTAGAAAAAAGACTCAAAATTAAAAGGCATTTCCAATGATATAATAAAAGTGGTATTTTGCTGGAAATTTTTTTTTTAAACGTCGCGACGCCTAGCGTCATGCACATTAAAGTATATATTTCTATCCTAATTTTGAGACACAGCCAGTAGGTATATAACACTTTTTTCAAAATTTAATTGTCTTCAGTCGTTTACGAGAAAAACGCATTTCCCCAGATAAAAGAATTATATATATATATATATATATAATATATATATATATATATATATAATATATATATATATATATATATATACATTATATCAAGTAGAATAGAAGTACAACAAAAATTTTAATAAAACATTTTCTTTTGGATTTGATTTAAGATTATATAATGACCTAAACACCAAGTCACATTTAAATTAACATTTAGTTAATTCCAATGAAATATTTCTGTCAGTAAAATCATTATTAAATTTAATATTATTCATGGTTTTCTTAATTACATTTCGGATTCTTATCTACTTCAGTGCTTTCTTTACGAACTGTTTCGGAAAAGGTCTCTTTGGAATAGGTAAATTATTTGATTAATAATAAATATTAAATTACGTTAAAACAACAGCAGTTTTATGATAAAAAAATATTTCTTAAAACCTATCGAATCAAAGCAAAAAATAGAGAGATCAATTAGTAAATTAAATGTTAAATTAGACCATGTTTAAAACGATATACCAAAGCAGTATCAAAAATATGGTTCACGAGAAGTGCCATAAATCTAAAATTCATAACCAGATGCGTTTTGTTTCACCATATAATTATGTAGGTACTTTATTTTGTAAATTTCCAGTTTGATCGGTAGTGATATAGGTAACTCTTCTTATTTCCAAAATAGTGAACCCTTTTTTATATCGAGTTGATAGCGTACATAGGATTCCAAAAATGTTTCATAAGCCTAAAACACTTAAAAAAATCCAGAAAATTACATTTTTTACTTGTAGGGATCCCTTCTATACAACAATGTGCCACAAAGTTAAATTTGCACTGAAAATGAGCCTCATTTTATAAGCTATCATCTCTACTGCAGTAAAAAACACAAGTTTCAGGACATTGTTCAGGAATATTTTAAGTTTAAACGTAGGCTTGTGACACATTTTTGGAATTAAATGGATGCTTGTAACACGATTCTAAAAAATTGGCATTTTAGTACATATTTAAAAGGTTATTGTCACTTCCGGCCAAACCGGAAATTCAATATTTTTTACAAAGCATGTTGCTTCATATTGCTTAACTTAGAATATTTATAGATATTTTATATAAAAAAGTACCATGTAATAGCTATTAAAAAAGAATATATTATTTTCTACATCACATTCTATTCAATGTCAACTCTTCAAATCATGTCTTCTGTATAAAACTTCAACTTTTAACAACCCTCTATCACTGTCTAATTTTTGTGGGGTCAAGCAATCCTACACATTAAAACTCGAAGCCAAACTTATTTCATAAGGTTTAGTGAAGGGGAGTTACACAAATACACACCGTTTTCACACATCTACACACATTGAACAGCAAATATAAGATGGCATTTCGTTTGTCTGTTGGGCTGCATGGCGTTGACGCATTGAAAAGGCGTCTCTGACAGTATAGATGAGAATGACAGACGATTCACATCGCCACCGAGGTTTACACAATACCTCCCTGTGAATCACATCCGATTTGTATGAGTCGCTTTATCAGATTGATGGTACAGTATACCTGACTTCTGCGGAGTTAAAAGGATAACGGTTTTTCCTTTACATTTCGTCTATATGAAAAATACTCCCTTTAAGTCGCGATATCCGTTGCGGTCGTATAAAAAAGGGACCCCGGGATCTATATAAAATATATCTTTAGTTAACTTCCAACCTCTAATGTTGAATGCAATACATTTAACCAACATTATCGGAAGCACTAAATTAAAGAAAAGGTCATTTTATTTGACTTTTTTAACTACAAGTTAACCAAAAATCAATCAACTGTTATTTAAGCTGAATTTAACAAAGATTTACTACGTAGAAATAAAGTTTGTTGCTCCTCAAGGAAAATCGTAAAATGTGGAAATACTTACGATATAGTTTTATTGTTCCATCTGTTTCTCCTAATGAATTCTTGGAGACACACTTGTAGGATCCATAGTCACTTTGGGAGACCGATCTGATTGTAAGTTTCATGTGCACTTTGTAAGCGTTGTCCACAAGTATAGGTTCATATTTAGCTCCTAGAAAAAGTAATAAGAAGTATATGAAAGTTTGAAGGTATTATAGCCGAAGATATATTATAGGTAGTATATAACTTAGGTCATAAACACAGAGAAGTGTGTTATCGATAAAGTTAAGCACTGAAACCGCTGCTAAATCATATTAAAATATATAAATTCAAGAAGTTTGACACATAGATTATGCCAAACTAACTTCGTGTAATCTCTTATCAAAGTTGTAATATTTATAGGGAGCACCACATACACAGCAAATGAATAATTTAAGTGGTCGCTAAAAGTTTTACGGCACTTTGAAGAACGCAATAAGCCGAATGGTTCGGGCTATGATTGCTTAGTAATAGCGAAGACTTTGCAAAATTGCCGTTACGACGTCTTGTGCATCGCCAAATTTACAAAACGCCTGTGATTTTTCAAGTTGTTCATATAACTCGTAGATTCCTGTATATGAATTGTTCATTAACAACCCTCAATCATAGAAAACGATTTGAAATATTCATAACGACAGACGACTCGCATCAACTGGTAATTCCATCGTTAAATCAAAATTCATTCACCGTTTTCGATAACAGCTTATGGTGTCGCAAGGTTCGTTTCCAATAATGTCTTATATTCCGTTCATATTTCTTCACAGACTCCTCTCAAACACGTATCTTGATATAAATTTGCAATACAATTTCAAGCTGTTATGGACCTGTGTCGCACTACAGATAGTAACTACGTTCCATGAAAACATAAACGATTTTCTCATTTGTGCTGCATCACCACACGTAAAGGATTGACGAGTGGTGTTTAAGTAAAATCACAGTGAGGATGATATTAATAATATGCACGATTTAAAATTATATAAACTAGCCTCAAGCTGTAGATAAAATGATAACATGCAGTCATGCAATTTCATTTAAACTGAAATATAAATTGCTAATAATGAAATTAATTACTTATGTTAAATTACATCGAAAATATTTCAAAGTGATGTTTGCTCATTTATATTAAACTGTAAACTGTAATAGATTATTTTCAAAAACTGTAGTTCGTAGTAATTATGATCAAATTCATATGCATATGTTAAATGCAGGTTTCATTTAAAATTTCCATTTTCCATTATTTACTTTCATTTTACAGTTACAAACCAATATTAAAAACAAGTATAGTCCAAACTTTAGTTTTTTCATATTTTAAAAAACCATCCTTCATAATATATCTACTTACTTTTTTGAAAAAAAAAGGAATCCAGGTTTACAGTTTATGAAAAGAAATATTCGGAGGAATTCATGAAAGTAATTTGAAAGTAGAGTGCAGGCAATAATATTGTACGCGGAACCGAAATAAATTTAAGAAAATTTGAGACAATGTCAAAGGAATCTAAAACTCTCTAGTAAAACCGAGAGCCTCCCCCCTAAAAGAATTTAGCTGTACAATTTGGAGATAATATGTTGTAATCTGAAGTTAATCTCGAGGAAATACTATTTAGAAATTTGAGGTAATCTGAAGGAAATCCTAGAAATCGCAAGGATAACCGGTGAGATGATCTCTAAAGAAATGCTCTTAGAAACCGGTTCAGTACCACCAAATGAATTGCCAATAAATGGATGGTTGCTAGGAAAATAACTCTGTTAGATCAATTTGCAACAGAATAAGTATTCCAATTTTATATGTGGGCCCACGACGATCAAGAGGGTTCGCTGAAGACATGAACAAAGTTGGGAAATTCAATATTTTATGATCCTTGAAGCAACGTTTACTCGAAAATTTATGGTTTTGGAAGTCATACCATTTCTCTAGCATTTCTGATAGGAAACTACCATATTTAAGCCTTCATTCTCAATATTTTCAAACATAATGCATTATCAGCTATTTGAGCAATTCGTTTGATTTCTGTCCTATCCTAGTTATATTGAACCCAAAATTAAAGGATATAAACTTTGGTACATTCCAATATCTCTAAAAACCTGAAAACCTATTTTTCAACATTTTGCTCTGCTAAACTAACAGCATGGTAAATATTTAGCAGCGGCATGTTATTGGCTAAATGATTGTTATTTGCTGCGTTGCTTAGCAACAAATTTAAAAGGCCCAATAAGCTGCCGCTGCTAAATTTTAAACGCGCAATTAGTTAACTGAGCATTTAGCAGAGCTTGGTGCAACCGGGCAAGTATGTATGAGAAATTAGGCATATCAGTAGGAAAGCTCCAGCTCATGGAATTTGGGAGCTTTAAACTTTTCTAATCATCATGAAATTTTAATCTTTTCTTCGTAATATAAATCCAAAGACAAACGTTCTGAGTTCTTGGAATAACTTTAATACCACCCTGACCAAATGTCGTCTCATATTAGGTAGAAGAATTAATTGGCTTTCCAATAAATGAATAGTGCTTGTTATCCTACATCCACAACTCAGGATGGATTTATAATTATGTATTCAATATAACATACAAAAATTTGCCATTTGTGTAGACCCTGTTTGTTTGCCGTATTGCAAGAAATATTTTATTGCAAACCACTTTAATAGTAAACTACATAATACAAACTGCAATCAATATAATGGTATACCGATAAATTATCCTATATTTTTTATTAGCCGTTCTAGGTATTTAAAATTGGAAATGTAAAGCACATTCGCGGACGTTAAAACAACTTTTGACCTCGTTTGCAGTAGAATATAAAAAAGAACAACCGTAAATTTCTCAATTTGCATATGTACGATTGTTAGAATTTTATTCACCTAGTAAGGTGTATTGGTAGTGTCGTTAAATATCAAATGAGATTATTATGTTTACTGCACAAGCACCAGCAGGAATTTTAAATAGGTACACGATTTAGGTTGTAGAACATTGCGTGTGGAGGAGGAAGTCATGAAATTTAACATAAGCATAGGTGTAAAATTCATAGTTAAAAATGATTTCATTTGAATATGAAATGATATGGAAACAAAGCGTTGAAATCAAAGCAAATTTAAATCTTACTACAAAAGAATGAAATGATGTTTGATATAAGGGAAGTCTTGAGAAGAGAGGATGTACTTCAAAAATATTGATGCGTTGAGAGGATTCTTGCACAACAAAAAAATACAGTAAAACTAATTTTCTCCTCCTTGTGTTCTACTTGGTTACATCATTATTAATGAAAATAGTACACTGACCTGGTATTTAAATATCCTTTTTATTTTCTTTTTGAAACTGTACTTATATGGAAACGATATATTTTTAAAATAAAACAGAATATTCTTCATTTTATTTAATGTAGGTACTTACTAGGTATACTAAGTATACCTACATTAATTATTAATGCATAAATCAACATTAGTTGATTAAGTTTACCGAATAGAATGTTGAATATTTTTCTATCAACTGAAACATTGTGAACATTAATAATCCTGAAAACTAATTCAATGACCTCGCTCATTTTTATTTACTTAAATTAACATATCCTTCTTAACTACCGGTTAAGTTTCGTTCCTAATTAGCGTAATGTTTTAGCAAACATACTCAACGATGAATTATAGTTAAAACGTCTAATGCTTTGTACAAGCAACATACAATTTTGAACTTTAATACCAGCTTTACTCCTCTATGATAGTTGTATTCGAATGTTACGAGTATATTATGATTTCTCACGTTTTGCAACAAATAAATTTGCTCATGTTTGGTATATGTGTTAGATGTAACACTGTTTGATACGAGACCAGCTATACAAGTAAAGATATATTAGATGAGAAATTCATCAAAAGACTGCAGATTTGTAGGTATTGTTTTAAACAAGGTGTTTGCTTAGGTTAAATCACTATTACGTGTTTATTTTGTTCTTGGAAATTCTACATTCATATTTATACAAATATTGAATGTTACGTAAATGTGCGCATTTAAACATTTATTCCAATTAAAGTTCTGTGGAACGACAATTTAATAGAGCTTATACAAGATACGTCTAATAGAAACACAATAATGTTATAATACAGGGTAACCGGAAATTAGGAGCAAAAAACTCGCGGGGTGATGCTACTTGAAAAATTAATGTGACAAATTGCTATAACATTTTTCCGAAAGCTCATTAATCTTGAGGTTATAGGGCCTTAAAGTTTGTTTTTTTAAATCAAATTTTTCCAGTAACTTTTTTGCTCGTGTACAACCGATTCGTTTCAAATTTGGCACACTTATCACTAATGTTTATTTTTATTCTTGCATCAAAATTGAGATAAATCCCCCAGTGTCAAAGAGTCGAAACTGACGTTGACCTTTGGATAAAGACCCAGTACTTTTTGGTTAGGCATTTTTTCTAAATTTTGATGACGCCCGATTGAAGAGCATCGAAAAATCTTCAAAAAAGCTCCTCTTGCTGTATCACGATAAAACGAGTCGTTTTCGAGAAAAACGCCTTAAATAAATACCAACTAACTACAGTTCATGCAAGCATTAAACAGAAGTGCGTTTTTCTCGAAAACTACTCGTTTTATCGATATTCAACAAGAGAATCTTTTTTGAAGATGCTCTTCAATCCGGCATCATCAAAATTTAAAAAAAGTTGTTGGAAAAAATTGATAAAAAAAAAACTTTGGAGCCTTGTAACTTCTATATTAATGAGCTTTCGGAAAAACGTTATAGGAATTAGTCACATTAACTTTTCTAGTAGAATCACTCCCCGAGTTTTTTGCTCCTAATTTCCGGACACACCACGATCTTGTTTAGATAATTCTTATAAAGATTAGAATAAATTGTTAGTTTTACCTCAATAAATTAGCATGCTTTTTAATGACCAGTATTATACAGGGTGATTCATTACTTATCGAAAAAAATATAAGGATATTTGCACCTAATAGATCGGCGCTCTAGAAAAATATTATTAGAAATATGCTGATTGAATTCTACTTATAAAGGAAGCAGCGCCTTATGTGCTCACGTTAAAAGGGATTTAATTCCAATGTATAAAATAATACCTATGATATTTTTACCTTATACTGACACAATCATGTATTACAAGCTAACGGAAACTTTATGAAATACTCTTTAATTTTTATGTTATGCACCTCTATCATATCCAGGATCGAAGGTGTTGTCGCCAATCTACACCTCCAAGAACAACAAGAAGGAACTTGTGCGATAAAATTAGATTCGGGATCCTCAGAGTTGCTTAGAGGACGGCGGACTAAACTTGCATCTCTGTTGTAGGAGCAGCATTTACGAGCCCTAACAATTAAATGTTCGGACAAAAGTAAATTCGATTGTCTTTTTTCCATACGCGCAAAATTTATCTAAATTAACTTCCCTAATATTGATGGTTTTTTCTGTTATAATGCCAACATTTAGTTATATAAAAACGTAAATTTCGTAAAAATGCGCTCGGCGGTTCCAAAACTGTGGCACTTTAACCCAGCAGGATGGGAAAATTGTAGAAACAAAGAATTATTATTTTCAAAACGTTGGATCTATTAGTCGGATTTTGATGAAATTTACTTTATTGCAAACGTGGATGTTGGTTTTCTTTACAAAAAAAGTTACACAAGTTTTTATTTGGTGATTTTAGGCATTTATCGGAGCTTCAAATGATAAAATTTTCTAGTAACTAATTTAAAGAATTACAGTTTTGAAACCGCTGGTTGGATTTGTGTCAAAAAACATTTAAATCAAAGCTCAATAATCGTACTATATTGAAAAAATCCTGAAATGTTAATATGATTTTTTTGAATTTTTTTCGAGTTCCACAGTTCACTTTTCAAAAAACGTGTTTTCTTGAGGGTGTTACCTACATTGAAATAATCACAGTTTTGGAACCACTGCTTGGATTTTGGTTAAATTTACTTTATTGTAAAGCTGGATGTTGGTTTTATGTACAAAAAGTCTTTATTTAGTGATTTTAGGCATATTTCGTAGCTTTAAAATTGCACTTGAAAAATGTGACGTAATTTTCTAATAAATAATTACAGTTTTGGAACTTGGGGAAAACGACATAAAGGTGCTTTCATGGCCCTCATCCAGTCCGGACTTAAATTTCATTGAAACTCTTTGGCATAAAATTAAACGTATTCTATGCAATAATCCACCAAGAACCACTGGGGACTTAAAGACCAAAATAGATAAAATTTGGGACAGTTTTACGCCAGAATTGTACCAAAATTTGGTAAATACAATGCCTGCTAGAGTACAGGCAGCTATTAAAGCAAAAGGAGACGTAACCTCTTATTAATGGTCCTAAATTAAAAATTATCCCAACATTTAGTTGCAAATTCGTTTTGTAAAGCCAGTTTTACAGTTCGCAATTCATCGTGCAATAGTATTGCAGCAATTATTTGACCTTGCAGTACCGTGCCTGCAACTTTTTATTGCAAATTGTTTTACAGTTCGCAATTGCAATTATAACTGACAATATCTCAAGTGGTAAAAACCAAAAAACAGTTATAAGGTATTATATTATTATAATATATATATATTAACACAGTTTCTACAATACGCCAAATAACCAAATACCACAGTTCCAACACACCAAACCACTACTGATCAGTGATAACCATTAAAAATTCAAACTTGGTAAACCTGAGTGTTAACAAACAACAAGCACGATTGGTAATAAAAAACGGCAAGTGACTTGCACGCGTTTTCTATACTGCGCATGCCTTTGATCAAGAGTATTGCGTATTGCAAGGAGAATTGCGAACTGTAAAACGGGCTTAAAGTTTGCTAATTATAAAGATTAAAATATTGTTAAATCCAATAAATAATTTTCTTCCATGCATATTATTGTTATTAAGGCTTTATCTTATTGTATTCTTAGGTGTTTATTAATTATTTGCGTAAAATTTCCAGTTCTCCTTTCATACTTCAAAAATTTACTTTTGTCCGACCATTTAGTTGTTAGGGCTCCTATAAGTACAGTCGACCAGTTTTCCGTAGACGTAGAGAACCAGTGGTTTAATTACTGTGAAGGTGTTTTTTAGTTGGGCTATGTTACTTGCGTAACGAATACCAAAATTTAAACTATTTTTTTGGTTATTAGAATAGCAAAACTTAGAATTCATATGATGGAAATTGTTAAACATTTTTTTCTGTGTGTGGTATTATGTGGTAAATGAATATTTTTCCCAGCTTCAAATAAGCTTAATCGATTATAATTTAGTAAACAACTTATCAAAGTCTAATTTTGCACCTCACACGATGCACATTAATGATGTTTATAATCTATCGAAAATTTAATAGCTTTTTCGATTGAAATCTCAATCTGTCAAAGGGACACCGCGGAGATTGAGTAGTTATAAACATCCGGCGTTAGGTATAGCGGGCCATCGTTTACTTAAATTAGAATTATCGACTGCTAGCATTAATCATATGATAAATTACCTTGCGAAATAATGTTACCATCATCCTTAGTCCAGTAATTAATGGATTTCGGATACGCTTCCGAGTGGCACTCCAAAGTTATTTGCTGGCCCTCCATAGCACCAACAAGTTGATTTTGTATCCAGATCATCGGGGGAACTACAAAAGAAAGTCTCAGTCTATCACGACATCATTAATTTTTATGTGACAGAACTTACAATGAACGATGAGCATAATCCTTTTGCTAACTGATGGGGGAACTCCGTTCGAGGCGATGCACAAATATGGACCCATATGCAGGCGATTCACTTTACTTATGTTGAATATGGTGCCATCAATGCTCGGAACTGCAAGAAAATTTATTATTGTTTCTCGATTCACTCAACTTGAAACTCAGATAAGCTTGTATTCGAATGATATTAAGATTATTATCAGTTGTATTGGGGATTTACAGCAATAAAGTTCCTTTGAAGGGATTTTAACATAGTTTGCTAAGTGCTATTAAGCGATCTTGTATTGCATTAGGTATATCCTATTTAAATAAAGTTATTATTATTATCTAATTTATAATTATTGATTTACAATATAAGGTCAGGTTCTACGATAAAAGTTATTGTGTGATTGAATCAGACAGAATCAGGGCTTTAATAATATTCTATAAATGGAACTGGAAGAATATTCTCAAATAAATAACGACAAGTGGTATACGCCTTACAGCCAGCTATATTACACATGAAAATTATTTATAATATCCATTACTGTATTGAACCATTTTCGTTTGAATCCGAACGTGGAAAGTAATAAAAAAAATTATAAAGAAGATTGATAAATTGGAGTTGACACGAAGTTGTTATTTCTGTTGTGTTGCGAGGAAAATTGTGGGAAAAATAAACAGAAATCAGTGTTGACACATACTGCCACATATGAGTGATTTCACTTGAAATATAAAGCTAATAATAAAAAATAAAACTAAAGGTGTCACTTTGATACATGAGCATGTGTGTAATTGGCGAAGAATACACGCACATGTAACGCACGCAAGTAGTTCACACGCAATTGCGAAGTGTTAAAATATTATCTTGTTATCGCCTTCACTCTTCCACTATAAATTACGACAATAAATTACCGTTTAGCATTTAGATTTTAATTAAAAAAGTGTTTAAAAAGAAGATCGATATTCCGTGTTTTGTTGGAAATATTTTTAGTGAATTTTACACGCGTTTACAACGGAAGTTTATATCTTGCCGCTTCTTTAATCGCCATCAAGAGAACTTTTGTTTTAAAACCATTTCCTATGTTAAGTATAGCTAAAACAGCGAGAAGATTTATATTTTAATTTATTCAGTATTCTACATAATTTAAATCAAAGTAAAAGTTTATGTTTAATTTTATATAAAATTAAATATAAATCAGTGGAACCAAAAATAAAACTTTGAAATATCACTACCGAAAATGTAATTTTCTTAAAGTACAAAAGAAATTTTTAAAATGCAGCGGCAAATTTGTTCGTGACATAAAGTAATTTCCCAGGTTGGCCAAATCAAGCCGAATTTGGATTACTTCCTCTTAAGCAGTTTCGACAAGAGTTTATAAGAACGTAAGCTTGTATGGTAAATAAATAAATTCAATACATCTTGCCGACAAAATGAAAACGATTTTAGAATAGCTACTCAAGTATAGTGCTTGAGAAAGAACAATATTAATATTGTTTAAACAACTTTCAAGAGAAGATTACTCTATAAGGCGTTTCATTGTTTGCTGCTTCAATATTAGCTTTGTAAAAAACCGAGAGAAAAGTTGAATAATAATAGTTTAATCTACTGTAATTTTCGAAGAAGGTGAGTACATTTTGATGGACAGGCCAGCGTCTAATTATACAACTAAATATAATATTCAAATTTAGATAGGTATGATTTTGTGTTTGAAAATTTTTGAACATTTGGAAGCCTAATATTTTACATGTAGAAAATGTCATTAGCCGAATATTTTCTGTTTTATTTTTATTAAAGATAAAGAAATGCAAGTAGTTCTTTTCATATATGACAGGAAGTGATTACATATTTCTTTTACAGCACATAATCACTCAAATTTATGAACTTCCGGTTGAGTTTTAAACACAAAAATGCTAATTTTTCATAGCATCTATAAGATTCCAAAATTATGTCATAGATAGTGAACCCTATGAATAAATTGTATTAAGCCTTAAAAATATTGAGGTAAACGCTTAAATCCAATGGCGACAATTCTGGACTTTTCGGAGGCCATATCATTAAACCTCTTGTTCTAATCCAGTTCTCACCGAATTGTCTATTTAACAGATTTTGGTTGAGTTTGTCTTGATATTAGATGTCAAAATAAATGATAATTTGATAATTTCCTTCAATCAATCAATACAGTTTACGAAAGAGAACCGTTTTATATCGTTAGGCCTTCTTAGGACTTGCTAACCAACTAAGAATGGAAAAGATTATTTCGTATTAGAAAAAAGCAGGCAGACTGCCCAAATTTGAATAATTCCTATGATTTAAAAAGTTGCATATTTTCTGTTCAAGCTTATAGCCCAGTAAAATTAGATTAAAAATGACAAAATTTACACTATGGCCAAATTTTTGAGAGAAAGTCAAGGGTCATTGATGAAGCTCCGGCACGCAAAAATCCAACAAAATTTTTTGCGTCACGTGATAAGGGTGATTTTTTTATATCTCGGTTTCTACTGGTTGGATTTAAATGAATTTTTTTAAATTTAATCAGATAAATATTTTAAATAACTTTTGTTTGAAACTTTTTTGATAGCTCTCTAAAGAAAAAAGTTATAAGCAAAATACTGCCCTTCTTAAGGGGGTGAGTTTCTTCAATAAAATATACTTATATATTTTTCTATTGCAATAAAGTTGTAGAGGATCTTATTTCCTACAACTTTCATTTTCGTATATTTTTTTGTGCTCAAAATGTACATGAGCTAGAGGGCGCCAAAGTCAACTGCGCTTACAAAATATTACTTCTAATGGTAAAATTCGCGTTTTTTTGGTAATCATCGTTATTAGTTTTTTTTTAATTGTAATAGTAAAGTATACATATTATGTATATTTGATTGAAAAAACTCACCCCGTAAAAAAGACCAGTTTTTTGCGACCATCAGTACCTCATGTAATTTTAGTTTCACAAAAAAATACCCGAAATGAAAATTGTAGAAACTAATATCCTCTAAAACTTTTGTTTAAAGATTTTCTTCGTAATTGTAATAGAAAACATATATTCCTACATTTTATTGAATAAACTCACCTACTAAAAAAGTGCAGTGTTTTGCGCCCTCTATTTTATGTAATTTTTGTGTCACAAAAAAATACTTGAAATAAAAGTTGTAGGAAATAACATCCTCAACAACTTTTGTTTGAATATTTTTTTCATAATAGTAATAGAAAAAAATATATATTTTAATGAAGAAACTCATGCCCTAAAAAAGAGCAGTCTTTTGCTTATAACTTTTTTATTAAGAGAGCTATCAAAAAAAGTTTCAAACAAAAGTTGTTTGAAATATTCTTTCGAATAAACTAAAAAAACTACATGAAAATCCAACCAGTAGAGACCAAGATATAAAGAATCATCTTTATTACGTCACGCACAAGGAAATTTTGTTGGATTTTTGCGGTTCGGGGCTTCGTCAATGACCCTCGACTTGCTCTCAAAAATTTGGCCATAGTGTCAATTTTGTAGATATTAGGTAGGTACTTTTTGATCTAATTTGACTGGTCTATAAGTTTTATGATATCTTCAAATCGTATATCTTTGAAATTTGGTCATTACAGCTTGTTTCTGGAGAGTAATTTCCATCATATTATTGTTGAAATATTTCGCAGTTGTTAGTTAATATCTTTTTTCTACTCCCATACTTTAATTGATTTATTAGACATTTACTCTCTGTACTGTAATGAGATTCATTACGATACAGATTTTTCATTACGTTACAAGTTTATAACCAATAGAAATGCAACATTACAGTAATATTCCGTCAATATCAAATATTGCCACGAACATCTGACAGATCTAAAATTCTAAAATTGACAGTTAATTTTGATTTTCTGACTTTTCTTAGTTTATGATAAAGTTGCCATATATAATATTTATTTTCTTATTTTTCATTATCTTGACTAGGTAGTCGTAAAAAAATAGTGTATGCAGCTAACTTTTAATGGCTATTAAGACACTTGTATTCATTACCACACTCACCTACTGCTCATATCGTAATTCTCATACTCGTGTCTTACTAGCTATCATTAAATGCCCATTGCATAATATATCTACTATTGGTTAATAATGAAAGATGTTTTATATTATCTCGCGATGTATTAGAAAAAACTTTTCGGCTTTATTCATTTGAAGCATTTTCTGTCGTTTCTAATAAATTTTACAATTAGGTCGATGTGTTTCAGTAACCAAAAGTATTTGAAGCTTTCAGTTGTACTGATTCGCGTAGTGAATGAATGCACTTAACCAATGTATAGATGCCTGATGTTTGTTTGACTCCACTTCAAAGGATCAAAGCAGTACGAGCTCTTAACCAATTGGATGGATGGATATATCGCGCTTTTACATATACAGAAACAAACGTCCGCCTAATTACTAATTGTAATTACATTCTCATTTGCTGAGCCGTCAAATTTTCAAGCACGCTTGTAGAACTGCGGCAAAATGGTTAATACAGTTTATATTTAATGTTTTCAAATAACTTGAAATGAGCTAAAATGAACAAAATATTTTCCGTACTTCCAAAATACCCATAAATCATCAATCAGAAAAATATTAGTTTTTCCTCACTAGTGAATGTGTGAATTAATTAAAATTTTGCAATAATAGGTGATAGTTCATGATTATTACAATTTGAAATACGACAGTGGGCAGATCAGTAAATGTTATATTATGTCTGTCTGGCGCATTTTACAGCGTAATAAATTTTGAATATAACTTCAGAACTAAGTGAATTTTCTGCAAATTATTCATAGTAGATCATAAAATGATTTAAACGCATATAAATAATGTATATGCGATATAAACATAACAATGAATCCAAAAGCTGGCCTAAATACATCCATAGATGGAACCATAAACAGGGATTCGTGCAACAATACAGACATTTGAGCAGAACGGGGATGATTTAGCGGCAGCCGTACTCCGGTGAAGAGTTCCGGTCGGCCGCCCAGAAGCCGGCCGTGCCGCCTTCTCTCAACTCATTTACACCTCCTCGTGGCACCATTATGTTCTTGTGGCTACTCCACACGCCGCACTCTCCACTTCGGACTTACCATTGTTTAGCGCATTCATTAAGATTACCGATAATCACAAGTGCTATAACTTACCAACTCCACCCTGGGTTGTTAATGAAGTATTTAGATAGCACACTCTGGGAAATTCTGCTATTTAAATGAGTCATAAATAAGAGATTGTAAAATAGATTGCGTGTAATGCACACTTTCTTATAGCAAATCACTTGCCACTTTCTTTGTCTGTTGGATCGCAAACAATATAATTTAACAGTACCTAAGTTCCACGAAAACTATTTTTATATACAAGGTGATTCAAAATTCGATGTAGATATTTTAAGGACCTATTGTTGGGATCAAAATAAGACTTTTATTCAAATAAACATGTGTCGTAAAATGCACCCCCTCCCCTTCTCCAACTTCCCCACAATATGTTTCTACATAATTTTTGACGCAAAAAATAAATAGAGTGCCTAAAAAAATGGGGGCATGCCAATTTTCAGAAGATTTGATCCGTTATTGTAGTCACAATTTTAAATAATCGTTTTTTTTACGCAACTTACAGTGGCTGTAGCTCGGAGGGGGTGCATTTTACGACACATGTTTATTTGAAAAAAAAGTCTTATTTTGATCCCAACAATACGTCCTTAAAATATCTACATCGAATTTTGAATCACCCTGTATAGGTATATATGTAGAAATTATAGAAAATTGTTTTCTTAATCTATTTTTGATAAGTAAAGGTGCAAGTTAATTTTTATATTTTTTAACCACCAAATGTTCAACGGAAAATATGTGCACGCAATTTATTGTCTAGCAGATTATGAAGTGCTGTTAATTTTTTTTCATGACAACCAATCACTGTTAAATTTGTACAATAAATAAATTCAGTTATAAAAATTTGTTTTCAATGACCATGTTTTATCATGATGGAAAACGTAAAATGCTTTATAAAATTTTAATTTAAATGTAAATTACTGTCTTTATGAAATATTGACAAACAAAAACATTACATTTTGTAAATTTATTATTTAGCCTACATATTTTTGCCATTCGATAATAAAAAACATGTATATTATGAAAATTTAATAATTATATAAAATAGATTTTTGTAAATTATTTTATACAGTTTAACGAAGATATAAAATACATAAATGTATATTTTCGTCTCATATCCAGATAAATCGGTCGGCCCACCTCTGATGCGATGAGGAGATGATCTGAAGAGAACAGCAGGTGTTAATTTATTGGTACGACGTTGAACAAGACCGAGAAAGATGGAAATCATACAAGGAGGCCTATATCCACAGGATAGAAAATGGCTAAAAGAAGAAGGAAGTCGAGATAAATATAGTAAAATTATAGTGTAACAACCATCCATTATTATCAAGAAAATAGTAAGAGTTGCCAGTAGCTCTCAAAAGAGAGTTTAATAGCATCATCCTAGGAATTCATAATTTAACCTACAGTTTTACGGTCGAAGACCTAAAAATATTAGAGAAGCCGAAATTTCAACACAACTGATTTTAAAAATTAGTAAAAACATAAATGAAGACACTTTATCGTGAAGAATTTTGAAAAACTTAAGTTTAAACTGAATTCATTCTCTTTTTTGGATTTTTACTTCAAACTAAGGCCATTGTTGAATAAAATAACTGGGTGGAAGGGTGAGAGTGTGGAAGGAAATGTAATAGCCGACTATCTCGCAAGAAGAGGTGCATAGGCTTTACCCATAGAACCTGAACCCTTCTATGGCTTGAATAAGACTGATAGAAAGGAGGTATTTCATAAATGGGAAACAAAGGCTAAAAAAAAAAGTCAAACACAGGCGAAAATGCTTATTGACTATTCGCCTCAGAAAACTAAAAAGCTTCTTCTGTTATTAAGGAATGGGTTAAGATTTCTTACAGGTCTTTTCATCGGAGACTGCCCAGTGATATACCAGCTCAAGAATCACAGTCTGGTGGAAATTTCGACCTGCCAACTATGTGAATCGGAGACTGAAACTGCCGAGCATAACGTATGTTTCATAAGTTTTGTCAAAAAATTAAAAATCAAATATTTTTAAAACAGTAAACTTGTTATTTTGGATATTTTTGTCTTTTGCGGTATTTTTGAGCACTTCTGGCCAAAATTCTAAAAATAATGCTGCCAGTAGTCCAATTCTCCCTGGCTAGTTTCCTGACAGATACACCAACTCTATTTTTAGCCCTTCTTACCACTCTTCGGCACTGCTGAGGAGTTAAAAGCCTTGGTCTTCCACTTTTTGGAAGGTTCATGCAAGGGATACCCTATTCGAATTATAAATACTTTTTGTAATTTCCAGTTTGTACAACATTTTTCGCAAACCGAATAAAGATTTCCATGTGCCAAATTGAAGCCTAGTAAACAAACATACTTTTGTTTCCAAAGCCATCTCGATAAGTTGCATAGGTACCTCATTAGCGTAACTTGAATTTTTTAACAAAACTTATGAAACATACGTTATACTCTGCAAGTGCAGCGTATTGGCGCATCTTAGGAGAACTTACTTTGGAAGTGCTGAAATAACGCCTGAAATAGTAAGAGAAGCGCCTCTTGGAACCGTTCTTGGCTTTGCCAAGAAGTTGGAATTTTTTGGAATGATACTTTGCGTGGGGTACGAACAAAACACCAAGGAATGGTCGCAATTCCCGAAACACAGCGGGTGCCAAACGACCCCTGTATATAATCTAATCTAACAATAATAAAATTTTAATTTTTTTCGAATTTTGGTTCTCTTTGGTTGGTAACTGAAAATACTACTAGTAATAAAGATTGCTAGGTACTAGAAATGTTTCAATCATTAATACCTATATTAATATAATATATAATAATATAATAATATAATAATATAATAATATAATAATATAATAATATAATAATATAATAATATAATAATATAATAATATAATAATATAATAATAATATAATAATAAATATAATACATTCAATACCTACATGAAAATATCTAGCAATATGGTAGGGAATAAGTAGAGGAGACAATAAATTTTTATGATTTCGGAACACATGGGGATAGAATCAGCTGGAAATGATTTCTTATGAGAAATAAAGGAGAGTTATTAAAGACATCATAGCATAAAACGCTTTTTTTATATTGAACTTTATCCAACCATAATGTCATATTCTCTTTCTTATAATTTCTTCACATCCAGAAGATGATGCTCAATGTAGAATAAAATTATTCTCTTATGTCAACACACAGTAGGTAGGTTAATGAAGAGTGGGCAAACTTGAATCATAAATAAGAAGTATGATATTCCCTACAGAGTTTTATACTTGTTCTTATTACCCATTAGATAAAGCCAGGATTGAAACTTGGATATGTAAAGGTTCATAGATAAAATAAACCCAAGAGTCTTCCACTATTTAAAGTAAATTTTCCATTGATAATTCAGACTCAATGAATTGTGTTAAAATAAGTAATTTAATTGCTTTTTGGTATTGCGGAGCTGTTATTTGAATATTACAGTTTTTGCATTGAAGAAATAAATAATTGCGATTTGGTTGGTGGTTAATCAGTCGACTCTTTGATCGTATCCACAAAACTACAACAGTTGCGTGTGCAACATTCTAATGCTATCATGTGGAAACCAAACTCGGAGTAGTTTCTAACAGAACGTAAATATTTTGTTAAAGTTATACCTTCACTCTCTAATTAGTTAATTTTGCTTTGTGAAATAAATTCTACATATATACATAGCAAATATATAGGTATAGCGTAAGCTCTTTAAAGTTTGTTTTACAAATCCGTGTATATTACTTTAGAGAATATGTTAATCACCGTAACATATTAATAAATACGAAAACACGTTACACATTGTATTTTATATAGGGGAAATATGAATTTACGCATTGTATGGTCTATGTACTTGAACAAGCCTTAAATTATTTTATGGCACCGCGTGGTTAGTAACTTTTATTATTTAATTAACTAATAAAAACAATTTCGTCAAATCTCGGGTTTGTGAAATTTGTTTCATAATAATTGTTTTTTCTGACGCAAGTTTATCACATGACATCTACATCCACCCCAAATTGGAAATTTCTAACATTTTATGATAATAAAACTAGCAAATTGAAATAGATTAAAGCCATTCATTATGCACACAAAATTACCCATTTAGGCGATACGTAATTTAGCAGAACTGAAAAATCAGCTTAAATGTAAATTACTTTGTATAGTAACGGATGTCATGAAACAAATTAACAATAAAATTAATTGACTTTATGAAATAACTAGCATGAATTTTACTATAGGTCGTATTTGATATGAAATGTATTTTATTGTTTAATTTTATATTGCTATGCAGCACAATAAATTTTCCAAATGATGCACAATATATTTCATTTAACATTTTAATGAATTTAAAACACACTATGCTTTGTAGATACTAATAATTTCAAACGTGATCAAAAACTTAATGGTTTCGTTTAAACATGAAATGAGTTTCCAAATTATGATCAAAGGTTGATTATTCTCTTGCCGCCATTTCAAAATGTGTTACTTCTCAATAAAATATGCATCTTTTCCTAGTCTAAATGATTTAGTAAAAGCGAGCCGCGAAATATATAGCAACTTTTTTAATTGCTCAACAGTTTAGTTAGTAAAATAAAACAATGCTAATTTCAGTTACCATAGTGCACTACTGCACTGAAATCCGTATTATTTATTTTGGCCATTGGTAACATCAAGGAGTAAAAGCAGATAAAATTTGCACCCCTGCATCATTAGTTATCATTAATCATAATAGGGATGTTGCATTTTTTTTAAATCCCGTTTTTTTCTGTTAGAAATGTAAAACGACTATATTAATAATACTCTACAGCAAAAATATATTTTTTTACTCATTATTTGTCCATAAAAAAACGATTATAAATTGACCGTAATTCAAATATATTATTGCCGTCCGAAAACGCTTTGAGATCGGAGAGTCCTGTGTGACGTCACGAATCTAGTTGACATTGGCATGTCTAGATATTTTTTATGCGTTTGAAATTTTTCGAAATAAGTCAAAATGCAGCGTGCTGCACTGTGGAACTAGATTCGTGACGTCAGCAGTCTTTTGGGCCGATTCGGGCGTTTCCGGGCAATGCGTGGAAATTTCAAATTTTGCAATATTTTTATTTATTTACTTGGCAAGTACGGACCAAAAAAACTTTTCAAAAATATTGGTAGTGATAATCTGGTATCAGCTTTTCAAAAAAAATTATTTTGAAAATCATGCAAAGTCCCTATTGGGTGGTTTAAAGGATACCAATGATGACAAAGAAATTGTAGTGGAAAACTATTTGAATGATGCTAAAAGAAATTCTTCAGGATTCTATCAATCTTTTATTTGATAATTGTATACTTATTGATTGCTGCAAACTAAAATTCTAAGAATGACTTGTGCTGATCTTTCTGGTATATCTTACGTACAAATAGGTTTGCACTTCTTTAAAAAAATTCATGTACAAGAAACAGCATCTCTTCAATTCTGTTTCTGCTACCTTTTGATCATCTTTCTATTGCCTAGATGAAAATCTGGGAAAAACTAAATTATCTCGTTAAATTTAAATTAAGTAATCTTAGTCTCAATTGCACTTAACTTGTTTCAATGCTTTACTATTTATTCATTTTCACTTTTGGTTAATCGCTTAAATTAAATTTATGTTACGTCAAAATTTTTAATGATAAACCTGCCCGAGAAGAGTTTCCAATTAATGGAACTACAATAGCCTGAATTGAGAGACATCAAAAAAGGTATAAGTTGTCAATTAGTAAAGCAAGGACCTTCCAGCCTTTCAAATTGCGTCTGACCAAGCCTCTTTCAGAGGAATTGGTAATACACGCCAACGTTACAGTTTATGGTAACAAAATGTAAGCGTACTTGACGCAGCGATACACGTTTCATGAAAACTAGGTATCGAGGCATGCATCGCAACACGTATCATCCCGTTTTACTCTGTCCGGGAATTGTTATTCTCGTCTCCTTCCTGACAGATTTCCTTTTTCCTTTTAGATTCACATTTTTTGTTCCATTTAGATTTCAGTTTTGGATATTTGTAATTTTCAGGTTATATTTGTTTGTTCCAGTTATTAAACTTCGAAACTCTGAGAATTAGTTTCTGTTAATGTTTTGGATAAAGTATAAACGTAAACTGATATTAAATACGTTTCATTTATTATAGATTATGACTATTCGTAATAAGATTATGAAGTGTAGTCACGATTTAGCTCGTCCAATTGAATCTTTTTATGTCATGAAAAGACTAGGTACAAAAATAAAAATGGAGTAATTTATCAAGATAAACATTTTAAATAGTAGAGCAACAAAATACTTAAATAAAAATAATCGTTGCCATTAAAACTATTAAGCTTTCCAACAATAGCGAGTAACAATATTTTTGTAAAAATAATAATGGATGAGCTTGCTTCCAAGTACGCTTTTAAAAAATTGTAAAGTTCATCTCTCCAAAGAATATAATGACCTGATTAGTGTTTAGACAAATAGGAGGTTGCATTTATCCACGAGACACAACGAATTTAAAATTGTAGTTTTCATACAACATTAGGGATCTATTATTTCTCAACATTTCAAAGACGTAAGTTAATAATAATTACTACACGTTAGCTCAATTAGGGACCTACTTAAATTATATCATCACATCAGGCTTTGTAGCTAGTGTACTTATATTTGTATTTAGGAATGTATTATATATAAAACTACTCCTACTCATATTTCCATATTCATCTTCTACTTAACGCAGACTACCTACAGGGAATAACATCTATAAGCCGCCACAACTATTCCGATATGTTTATAAATTGAGCAAAGTTTTACCTTCCTGCCCATTTCCCACTGGAATAGCCTCCCCGCCTTCTCTGCGCCAGACGATTGTTGGTTCTGGTGCTCCTGTGGCTGCACATCGTAAACTTACATTGGATCCCTCTCGAACAACCATATCAGTGCTTGTTGGGTAGTCGAGAATGTCAGGCGGAACTGAAAATAAGAAAAAAAGGATAATTGCCAATTGTATAAGAATACATACACACTAGCATAAAATGCCTACAAGGAATTCTATTTTATCTATTTTTTTTATTAAGGTCAGCGGTAAGTATGCTAAGAAAATTTGTTTGTTGTAAGTCAGATGGGACCAGAGAGCAATCAGCGGTTTGCAGGGTTGAAGTTTTTTATCGGTTATGGATATTTCAACATTTTTATCGATAAGTAATTTTTTTAATTTGTAGTATCTCGCATTAAAGATCTGAATTCGTTTTAACAAAATTAAAACTTAATTTCCTAACAGGAAATGAAAATTTAATTTTCTTTAAAAAAATCTCTACTTACATAAAAGTGTGCCAATTTCATTATCCTTGTACTTGTAATAATGGATATATCAATAGTGATCAAGGAACTATCGGTACGCTGTATAAGTAGATCGAATATATGAATTTCATTACTGAAAGTCGCAACGAGAAAACAACTATTGGTTATAGAATTGGAATACAATTTTGTATTAACCAGAGAGAATAAATTAACTACACAGGAAACATTCGTTTTTCAATTTCTCTTACCAATTGTGGTATAGTTCAGTTACGACTGTTTTAAATGTAAAATTACTTCATAAAAAATATAGGCCATTGACACAGAAAACAGCGAAGTTACGAGTTAGGAGAATTTATTGTGGAATTACTTACAAATAGTTGGATAAGCATCTATTTTAAAAGTTTAGGAAAAATAGGGTCTTGTCTACGTTCAGAAAAATTTGGGATCTCGGTCTATCTTTAATAATAATTTACTTAGAGCACAATTATTAGTGGATAAAAATTTTGGAAGATATATTATCTAGATAATTGAAGTTAAATTTGTGTGAAGTTTATGCTGATTTTGTAATATTATAATATATTAAAATTGAAAATCAGTTTTCAGAATGGTTGAATAAATTAGTTCTTATACTGGAATTTTTAGCTAAATCGCTAGACTGACTACAAATAAGTTAAAAATATATGTATAGTAATAATTAGGCTCAATTAGAAGAAATAGTTTCTAGCATTTAGTATATTTTATAATTATTAAGAATTTTCAAAATATGGCAAATAATCTGTCATCATGAATCATGACAGGCACGCTATTTGACACAAAGAGATATAAATATTTACAAGCAGCATAAGATCGTGGCAAACAGTTGAGACGAAATCTGCATGCAAACCAGACGGCGTTGTTAATACCAAACGACTCATAATGCAAATCTGACGTCCTCACAACACTTTTGATCAATGGTAAGAGGTTATATTTATGTGTTTTTCTACTCTCATACTTTAATTGACTTATTAGACATTTACTACCTGTACTTTAATGAGATTCATTACAGATACAGATTTTTCATTACAATACAAGTTTATAACCAATTGAGATCAGCACTCAGATATGCGACACCCTTGGCCGTTAGACGAACTATCCAAGATGGCGGCTAAGTTGGAACATTTAGCATTGGTAGCATAGGGAAAGAAGGGACTTATCGAATTTTTTTAATTATAATTACATTCCATCGATAATTCGGTGACAACTATTATAAAGTCAAGTGTTTTCAATATTTTTCGACAAAGTGAAGATGAAATTTCCTCCTATAAGTTTTTTAAGCTGTCGAAAAACAGTCCGGTGTTGTGCTCCATTTTGTAAGAGCATGGTACATTGATCTACGGTTTCTGAATTACGCTTTAATCGAATCCCACGTTCAACAAAAACGTGTACGCGTAAAAATTTATTTCGAAATAATGAAGTGGTTAATCTACGTAGAGAGTAGTTCCGGTGTTGCTAAAGGTAAAGAATACGGACGCACACCCCAATTTTCACATATATCACTAATTTCCATGAGTAGATCACGAATCTGAAATTATTTTGCGTCGGACTTTTTTACTTTTCGAGATATAACTGTTTAAAGTTGTTACATTATTTTTAGCATTACTTTTTGACGTTTTAATTATGGTTTTCATGGTTACGAAAATTCTGTAAGAGGTCTAGAGAGAATTTACTTATTCAATTTAAGGTCGCTATGGTTACCTGCGTTTATTTTGTAATTTAATGAAAGTGAAACTTCACAAATTTATTATGTTAATAAATAGTAGAAGTATTAAATTTTAGGTAAATGTCTAGAATCGCAAACTGAATTGATGCGTCTAGCTCGTTTCTCAATTAAAAAATTGTATCCTCAAAATTTCTTATATGTTTTGTTGTCGACGTTTGAAAAAAAATAGTAAGTACCTATATTTTATTCGGAGCCAAAGTGACTTTATGTTGCACGGCTGGATCTATCTGCCGAACGTAGCGAGACAGTTAAACGTCCAGACTCTCCACATAAACTATCGCTTTTGGTCCTTTATGAAATAATAGTTATTTATATTATAAGTGGGATATGAACATCATTAACATCAGACGAATATGTTAAAGATTGTATATCCCACGTGTAATATACAAGATTTTATCTACTACCGTCCAAATAATTAAAAATGAATTTTGAATTTATTTCCAGCGACATTGCTCAGTAGTTGTTGTCAAGTTGTCGTACTGGATTAACCTAACCTAAGTTATGAAAAAACTAGCCAGCGCTACACAACAGTTAATTTGAATTATAAATTTTGAAATAATTAAACAATTTATAGACAAAAAAACTCGGGGACATGGACCGTGTTATGTTTATTATTAAAATATAAAACTAATTTTTTCTAAAATAAAACTACAAAATTTTTCAGTTATCTAACGTGAAATTAGGGTTTTTTCTGGGTAGATACGCTATTATAAAATTCTCCAGGTTTCAAAAATCAAACTTAAGAGTATGAAGTGTCATTACTCAGTGTTAATAACAAATTTTAAAGAATTAAACAATTTATATTATAATAAAATTAGACAATTACAAATATAAACTTTCCTATAATGATACTAAATTGTAAAAATTGTGTTGTAAATACTTGTAAGAAAGAATTTTCTTGTTGAAATTTCAGTGTGGTAATGATTTCTTTAAAACACATGTTGCGTAATAATTTGACTTACCTTACTCAAATTAATGTCAAATCAAGGCTATTATGAATTGGTAGTAGATAAAATACTATTACTTGCACTGTTTGTATAATACTATATGTATGAACTTGCCGGCCATCTTGAATATGACGCCAGCGCCGCTGTGGTAAATCCTGATCTCAATAGAAATGCAACATTACAGCAATATTCCGTCAATATCAAATATCGCCATGAACATCTGATAGACCTAAACTTTAAAAATTGACATTTCGTTTTGAATTTCTGACATTTCTGAGTTTATGATAAAGTTTCCATAATATTTATTTTCTTATTTTTCATTATTTTGACTAGTCGTAGAAAAAATAGTGTATACATCTTACATTTAAAGGCAATTAAAACACTAGTATTCATTACGACACTCACCTACTGCTCGTGGTGTCGTAATTCTCATACTCGTATCTTAATAGGTATCATTAAATGCTCATTGCATAATATACTATTTCACAGGGTGTATCAGTTTTAATCGAGCAAACTTTAATGGTAGATTTTTCTGGTCGTCCTGAATCGGAAAAATGTATATTATATACCTCTATCTCGATTCCTAAGAAAGATACAGGGTGTTGAAGCTTGGATTCAAACAAAATTTTGCATGCCTGTCCTCCTCCCTAAGGACAATTTTATGAAGATATTTTCGATTTTGGGGGGACACCAGTGGCGTGCAATTCGGTCACATCTCAATTATTTCAGAGAAAAAAGTATGCCACTGTAATTTAAAAAAAATATTTGTATCTATCGAATTCCTTGTTCAATTTGGAGTGAAATTTGCTTTTACCGAACAAAAATTGAAGTTTTAGTTCCAGAGATAATTAATTTTTTCCAAAGACGTGCTAACTTGAAATTACTAAAAAATCCGGGAATGATGACAGATGCTGGTAATTCATTAGTTCGTCATCGTCAGAAATGCATCGAGGCTGGCGGGTTGCATTTTGAACAGTTGCTGTAATTTTATAATTATTTTTTGTTACTTTTTGTTTTTTAATAAATTTCCTATTTGATTTGTGACTAATTTCAAGTCTTTCGAAAAAACTAATTATCTCTGGAACTAAAACTTCAATTTTTGTTCTGTAAAAGCAAAGTTTACTCCAAATTGAACAAGGAATTCCATAGATAAAAAATATATCTTAAAAATTACAGTGGCATGCTTTTTTCTTTGAAATAATTGAGATGTGGCCGAATTGCACGCCACTGGTGCCCCCCCAAAATCGAAAATATCTTCATAAAATTGTCCTTAGGGAGGAGGGCAGGCATGCAAAATTTTTTTAGAATCCAAGCTTTTTTATAAAAGTTATTGCAAAAAAATGAATTTTTCTTGTAAACTTCAACACCCTGTATCTTTCTTAGGAATCGAGATAGATGTATATAATATAAATTTTTCCGAATCAGGACGACTAGGAGAATGTACCATTAAAGTTTGCTCGATTAAAACTGATAGACCCTGTATATGATCTGCTTACAATTGGTTTGAAACATGAAATAAAAACATAATAAAAACGAAACGAAAAAAACTTTTTGTGTTTCATCCCACTTCGATTAAATGCTTTAAAACGAGTTGATGTATAATAGTTGACGAAAGTTGGGATCACAAGTTGGAGAAAGACTGCAAAATCTAGAGGAAATACTTTGGGAGATATCAAGGAAAAACTGGAAGAAACCATCGTTCTGATAATTAAGATGAAACTTAGGTTAACGATAACTGCACTAATTATTTATATTTAGAACTATATTATTTATATATAGTAACTTGAAAAGGGACCAAAACAAACAGATGACATCACAAATGATCTTATCTGAAAAAATACCTCTTCAAAGTAAAACGGGAAATAAATTGTAATATCAGATAAACCAGAAGAAAGACCAAGCCAGTTCGAACCTACATTTTAGTTTCCACAGAAGATGCATTGTAAGGAACTTCATGAATCTCCATGAATTGTTTTGTAGGTATCGCAGCAGGATCTTTAATTGAATTTCTAATGGCTCCTCACGACCACAAGCTGCATAAGAGAAAACTCTGGCTCTGTTGTTGACCAACTAAACTAGCATAAGTTTAACAATGAAGAAATGAGAAGAAAATGGGACCTATAGCCAGCAACAGAACTACAACACAATTATTCCAAGGATGTATTCAGAGCTTTCTGAACTTACTCGAGTAAGTTAGAAAATTTGCCAGGAACTTTAGCAGTGCCTGGGTGTATGTTTTTAAAGATACTTTCTCAATTTTATTTCATTATTTAGGATGAGCGCTGTTATCTTCTACTTGATGATTTTTCCTGCTTAAAGAACCAATTATAGAAAATCATCGCTGCTAATTCATCAGTTAACTCCATTTTACTAAAGAAACATTTTTTTTGTTTCCACATAAAATGATAGAGTTAATCTAAGGACATGAAAGACAAGTTGAGTTGTATTCGGAGATATCATTCCTACTTTCACTCTAAATCATTTAACATAACTGTGTAAGCTGTGAAATCAAAATTGGAAACATGAACGTCATTTACTGTGTGCTAGGTGAATTGGTCAAGTTCTGCTTTTGACTTATTTTTATTTACAAGAAAAATATTTCTGATGTAGCTACTACGTCAACACATGTTCTTTATTCATAAATATATGCGGAGAGTATTATATATTAATGTAACCCATCTAATTACTCCATTTATATTTGTATGATACCTCATTATTTTTGTGTGTAGAAACCATATTTTATTTTTGTTATAAAAACAATCTGAAACCAATTCGTACATATGTGCAGATGTAAGCAAGTTTAAATATTCAATAAACCCCGCATTCAAGTTTTTGCGAAAGAGAATATCATATTCTCTAAATCGTTCTAAAAGGAAAAACTTTATAGGGCAGTATATAAAACTTACCAACTACATTTAAATAACCAACTTGGCTTTTCATGGGGTCAGTGTTGATCTGGCACATATACCAGCCTCTATCTAACTCTCTTACATCTCGTATATGCAGATACCACGTCCGGTGTTCGCTGTGGGTTACTGCGATGCGATGATTTTTTGTTATAACGTGACTGTGGATAGTGAGGATCGTTTGTGTGTCCACCCTCAGCCACGCGACCTGGAACAAAACATGTATGATGAGTTAACATTTAATATTTGCTTTTTGGTCTAAATAAAACAAAACCGCTGTGTTAAATATCATGTATACCCACTATTTTTTGCTGATTAAAAATAATTAACATTTAGTTACGATTTTTCACACCCCATGTATTTTAATTAAAAAAATATTTCTTTCATCTGATATTCTTTATGGACATTGCAGTTAACCTTAAAATAGTTTTTCTAATTTGCTAATAGTTGGAAAAATAACAAAACTATTTTGCAATAACTACATTTTTGTTGTGTAACTTGAAAAAATATAAATGAAAATATTTTCACGGATGAACAAACATTACCCTTGATATTTACTTGTGAACATAAAATCAATTAGAGCATTTCCTTTAAGCTGATATGTGATCCATAACAATCATACCCCTTGGAATGCTCCCCCTAGAGCGGGTAACCAGTTTTCGTATCGCAAAGGGGAGTCAAATATCACACATAACACTGTGGGGGACAAGGGATGACTTAATCTCAGAAAGCGGCTTTTCCAACCCCAAAACATATATCTTCTTTTATTTCACTAATAAAATACAGTGTATATTATAACCGTTATGCCATTCTAGAATATTGAATCACACGAGCAAGAAGTCACTCGATGTAGAGGCTCGTTTCAAATATTATTTTTTATTTATGTGGTTAATATGTGCTTTGTATGAAAAAACATTAAAATGATGTACTTAGTTATTTTTTAGTGTTTCAGGAAAAACATTCCATGTTGTGTTTCAGGTAGGAAGAAGAAATTTTGTGAAAATTTCAGTTAGGTAGTTGTATTTAGTTCTATCAATCAAAATTAACTAAATTTTTCTTGAGCAAGTCAGAGTGAATATGGGCACTTATTTTAACCTTAAGAAATAATAGAGAAAAGTAAGTAATTATTACTTTTGAATTACTGAACGTGTATGTACAGCAGACATTGTAGTGTAAAATTTTGTGGTCAACTTTGTAAGATGATATACCTACATATTATTATCACTCAAGGGGTTGATGTTCGTTTATTTCCACAAGTTTAACATTCCCAGAATAATTTTCCATTTACACATATTCTATTTTTATAAAGTGATTAAAATTAAGTCAGTAATATTGATAACAAACACTGTTAAGTGTTTATATTGGCAAACTGGTAGGATTTTGGTTAGATATCCCCAAAAATAAAAATCTTAGAGGTGTGTTATGCCTGGGAAAAGAGTGGGTTGGTTAACCAAGCCATCTATTTCTAAAGTAGGTAGCCTTCCAAAAGTATTCTAATTCAATTTGAATTAAGGGCAAAGTTGCGTCTTGTTGCTTTCTTGGGAATAGATCATAGACAAAAATCGTTAGAAACATGGATAAAATACTTCGGTTGCGATCACACAACTACGGGTTTCGTCCCCTCCATCGGATATTTCTGGTTACACATTTTTCATCACAAACAATTTTGAAATTTTCTATATAATATATTTCAGGCAAAATATTTATGTTATTTAATTAAGTACATGTGTAGGATTCAGTTAGGATTCTAAAAGAACCTATGTTGACGATATATTTTGTGATATAAAGCATAGTTCTAAAGTATATTTTCTTAGAATTTTTCTTTTATCTTACAAATACCTGCCCCTCTTCGTAGTATACTTACTTTGTACAAGAAAGAATTTAAGATCAGAGGACAGTGGAATTGTTCCTCCAATGAAAAATAAAAATTAAATGTTTCTAGGTATGTAACATTTTGGGCAAATAGTTTACTTACAATTATAACAATAATATGGTTGCAGAGGATATTCTTAAAGATAACTTATAATAGGTACATATTATAGAATTTTAACAAACACAAAAAGGTAATACGGTAGGTAAGTTTGTAAGTTTTTATTTCACTAAGCGCTGATATATAAAGAATCCACGAGGAAGATTCTTCAGCATCCTTATTTTTCCTTTATCTAAATGTATACCTACCTAAATTAGTAAAAGCGGAAAGATTTTTATCGTTATTAATTCTTTCTGAGATACAAATTGATGTCAAGCGCTATTCCTGCAATTTAATAGGTAAACAAGTTTCACTTGCATAAAATGTCTCCTTTGCAATGGCAATAACAATTTATTGTTCAAGAAATGATGCAAAAAGCGCATTATTAAAAATAAAATTGCAACGCAGAATATTACCACTATAATGTAAAATGCTTAGTCATATTGTACAATTTTGTTCTTTTCATTACAATTACAATTGAATAGCAAACAAACAATAATTTCTTTCTATGAGTTTCCAAAACATAATTTTTAGCTTCATACATATATCACAACAATAGAAAATTGTATATTATTAAATTGATAGTGTTACTTTTATTACTATGAAATTGAAGCAATTGGTGCATAGAACTAAAACGAGCTTTGTACACGACTTGAATATATTTTATGACGAAAAGTTTTAATCTGTTAATATCACATAGTTGTAACAAAATAAAAGACGTTAAATTCAAGTAAAGAATTTATTACACTGCTATAAAAAATTGGTATTAGTGAAATCTGAAATATTCGTGAAATAAAAATGAACAAATCTTCACAATAAAATTCAATTGATATAACACGGAAAAAAGAGGGTAGGTAGTTCATGAAAAGTCTGTGAAATTTCCGTTGTTGGACCAGAACCTCTGGAATTCTTTTAATGAATTTTAGCTGACGTGCTTTTAAAACAATTCTCGAGTAAGGGGAAAAAGCGGATTTAGTCACTTTTACAGGTAAATAAGTTTAATTTAAGAAAATGTTTCTCCACTTTTTAAATTTACACTGCGACTAGCTGTCAACATAAACTTGGTCGCTACGAGGAAGCTGGAATGAACTTTTTTCTTTAATTAGGAAAACCTTGCTTTTCGGCTTATTCATCTGGTTCCTGACTCAAATTAGCGAGATAAATTTATAAGATTACTCACCTTAAAAGTTGATAAGTTGTCTACGCCACATTCAAGTACTGCTTCTCGCCCTACCGGAACGGTTATGTTTGAAATGGGAGCCGTGAAGTTTGGACCGTCTGCAAAAGAAAATCATACTTAACTTTGTCCTTTGTTTCTACTATAATAAATTTTGACGCTTTTGTGTGGAAAAGTGATACTAATTTTCAGTGTCAGTCAACAGACATTGTTTTACGCTTACACGGATTTAAATAGATATTTTCCAGGAATTATTTTACTTTTTGATCCAATACTCAGGTAAGGTAATTTAACATTTACAGAAATAGTGAAAATATTATTTACTTCACAGTCCTTGTACCCTCAAACTTATTTGAAGGTGCGAACAATTAAAATTTCTAACTTTATAATTTTAAAATAAAATTGGCTCTGACAATCCTTGTAGATTTTTTATAATTTTTTGTGCTGCCAATTAACTAACCTAGAAAATGTTATTCCTGTTGAAAAACTATATTTTTTACTTTAAACCTAACTTAACTCTCATGAACTATTTATGAACGAGCAAAGCGTATCTAAGCCATCTATCATAACAGAAACTGACTCAGAAAAGATAAAGAAAATACCAGGTCTTCAAAAGGGTTCTTCCTTTTCCCTCCCGAAGCTTTATATCAAATAGATCTCTCTAACAAGTCTTGAATAACTAGATCTATCATTATTAACCTTAATCCTAACTAACCTAAAACTGGAAAACTTATGATATATTTGTAACTTAAAACCATTAAAATTTAATGCCATTTTAAGATAGAGGTTCGTCCCCTTACAGTGGAAGGTGGCCCAAATAATTCTGATCCAGAAACCTGGCTTGAATTGTAGTGCTGTCCTATCTGAGCTTGTCAAGCTGAAGCTCAATATAGAAACGAACGGCTCAATCTTATACCATCAATTTGAATTTCGCCAAAACTCAACCAGAGAACAAGTTAAATTTATGGTACCCAGAACCCAGTATGGATGGACTAAATGTTAATATATTGGCAATACTTTCGTCCTTTAGGATAGATTATAAAATATTGTGGGAAAATGAGAAAAACACACTAAATATTAATTAATTACAGAATTATGAATTTTAAACTATTTACCTGGTTTGGTTATTGTTTTCAAATTTTCACATATATACAAAGTAAATAATACCTAAACAATAATGTAACACAATGTTTAGGAGTAAATTTTACATAAAATGAGCAATTAAAACGAGCTTGCAATATTTTATATCTCCTTTTACACTTTGCGGTTGTTTAAATTAAACTCAGTAAACCGCTTCGGTTATAATATTTTACAAAAAAAATATTTCAACAATTAACACAAACTGTATTCCCTTTATAACCTTAAAGGGAGTTTTATGTGTTACAGTAATTAACTAAACAGTAAAGAATAAATTGAATCATAAAATATTCAATGCTATTCTTATTTTAATAGTCCATTAATGTTTAATACTTTTTAACAAACAACCTGTGTAGGAGGAAATTGCAGTGCGGCTATGGAGAACTCCCTTATTTTTATGCCATATTTTTATGTTGTCTCAAAAGTATATAATTAAATTGTGTGCATTTAATGCTGTTTCATTAATTCAATGACGTTGTCTTTCAGCGGAAATATGAAGTCGATGTAGAATCTTGATTACATATGTAAATTTTTCGTAAAATTCTAAATAAGCGTATCTGATAAGGTTAAAATAACTGCGCGAATATAACCGTGCAATTAATTTATACAGCAACCTCGTATAAGCTTAATTTAATAAACGAAAATTGTGGAGGAGATTAAAATTTGTTTTATTGCATTCCTTTGTATTTACTCTAATTATGACTAGCAGCTAAAGAATATTACTACTTGTTTTTCTGATTCAAATCAAATGTCAAATCCAGCAAAAAGCACATTACATTTAATTAATTTCATTTACTGTTTGGATGTTTGGTATTGTATGAACAGCCAACACGGTTCTCATCAAGAAGTATTATTTTAATATTAATAATGTAAAAACAAGATTATTTTTTACGGTGTTTATATATTTAATTTAATTAAAAAGGAAATATATAAAATGTCAGATATGTTAGATGGAGAAAATTATTTATTGAGAGGAGTGCTATATCAGAATTTTTTTAGGTAGAGATAGATGTACATTATACACTCTCCTCTCGCTCCATCTCGTGTATTTGTCCACTGTTACACTTGAGGGAGAATGGGAGGGAAGGTGTGTCCCGATAATTTCATCTAGCGACAAGATTTAATAATAGTAAAAAAATTCTAGCTACCAAAAAATTCAGAATAAATTAAAATTTACGTTAATGATTAGCCTAGATTTCAAAATGTCTGCAAAGGTGTGGAATTTGGTGCCAATCGTTAGAGCTTGATTACTACAAAGCTGTTACGTCATCTTGCATCTTTTACTTCTTTTAAGCATTAGGTAAACTGAAAAAAATGTATGTACTTTTACATATAATTTACATAACTAGTACTGTAAAAAAATTTTTTTATTGTAGAATTTACTCTTTTTTAGTATTTTATTGGGAAAATTAAATTTTTGTTGTAAAGTATAATTAAAAGTCCAAATAAAATATAAAAGTTATCTGTATTTGAAAAATATTGTAATATTACATAAAAATGTAAGTGAATTTAGGAAAGAATGTAAAAGAATATGATTATTGTACTTTATTACAGGTTTTATGTAATTCATTGACCAATCACAAGTTTGTCTGCGCGTTATCTGGTAAAAGTACAATATTCCTGTAATTTTAAAATTACATATTTTATGTAAAATCCCGTGAGGCATGTAATTTTACCGAGTTACGTACTTTTACTATGATTATCATAGTAAAAATACACGTTTACTTTTTCCAGTGTATAACTAGTTAAAAACTAATGTGCCCTAAATTTTTTTTGAAATTCGTAGTAGGAAAAAGAATAACACTAGTTAAAGTTTTTAATTACGTAAACCTCTACTCTGCATTAAAAAAATTACTGTATAAGTTGAAACGAAAATGAATATTTTTTTAAATTCTGGCGGAGTCGCCGGTGTAAAATATAATAATAAGATTTAGTAGGTAGGTATTAACCAATATGGACTACAGTGACTGTAACAGTCAAGATGTTTGCTGGAAACCTAAAGATTGCACATGCAAAATGTCTGATTATAACTTATCTGATGGGTGACCGCACCATGTGAATATTCCGGCAAATTTTCAGACCAAGATCGGGCGTGACTTGACTGAAAATATGAATCGGCATAACAAAGAAGTGCTAAATGATTTTTAATTTAGGTCGTAGGCTAACAGTGCTGGTAGTTGATGAACAATGGTGTCGTAATAAAGTAATATTTAATTATCTTTGTGGGAAATTGTTTTAAGAGAACATCTGGTAATTCTGATACGAATAATTATAAAATTGAGAATGTTCAAGTGCGTTAATTACGGAAGCTTCATTTGAGGGATTTGTTCAGAAACTTTTAGCTGCCTCGTCAGATAGTTTTAAACCGCGTTTCTATTATTTGTTGTGAATTAGCCATTTAAAATAAAAATGTGATTAAAGTGAACTCTCTAAAACTGCACTTGATGGCTGTAAATTTTCAGACGAATGAGGCACTCGCGTAAGCCTTTCTATTTACAGTTGAATGAGGTTTTCATATATTAATTATTATAAATTATATTGCTTTTGCAGAAAATATTGTATTCTGAGCAAGTTATTTTGTAAAGAAATTAATTAATTTCAGTGGTGAGATGTATTTCTGCAAAAGGGTTGTATAAGTACACTCTATTCATTTATCCTCTCGAATATAGTACATAAAACAGATAAAAGCATTCAATGTTAGTCAAGAACTAACGAAAATAAACCAGCATAAACAAATCATTTACATCGCCTGAAAAGTAAAATGAGCGTTTGGTTTTGTATTATTTAACAATTTGATGAAATATTATGACACTTAGTAGTGCTTACAACAAGAACAAACAAAAGTTCTCCAATATTTTTTGAAATATGTCTATCATTTTTATTGCGTACAAATACAACATAATAGCTAGAACAACATTCGATGTTAAATATTTAAAACGCGTTTATTGTTCGAACGGATTGATTGATAGAGGTAAATTATTCATGTCATCAAATTTATATTTAATTACACTGATTTCAAAATGAATTCTGTTTCGAGAGTAGATAACAAATGTATGGCGTTTTCGGTTTTATTTTCAAGTAATTGCATATCAAATATTTAAAGTATAAATAAGTCAACTATAAACATACTCAAATATCCTTTAAGCGTATAAGTATCTATACTGTTATTAAAAACTCGTTTTCACAAGTATAACTCGCGGCATACCACATGTGGATTTAAAAAATAATGACTTTAGTTTTATTGCGTAATTTCGAAATGACATATATGTTTAATTTTTTTCTACTCCCATACTTTAATTGATTTATTAGACATTTACTAGCTGTACTGTAACAATTCATTACGATACAAGTTTATAACCAATCAACAAACATCTAAAATTTAAAAATTGACTGTCCATTTTGATTTTCTGACATTTCTGAGTTGATAAAGTTGATATAATATTTTTCATTATTTTGACTAGTTGTAGAGCAAATAGTGTATGCAACTCACATTTAATGGTTATTAAGACATTGTTTTAGAAAAATTTGAGATTTATCCACGGGGCGATATAAAATTAATAAAACTTGAAGAGAAATACTTTTATTTTTGATATAAGGAAAATGCGTTTATAATAAATTGTAAAAATAAGTTCAAACGCAAAATTGTAGATTCAAATTATAGGGACTTTTAACATTCTACTAGATCAGAGAAAATATAACTACAAACTAAACTGCTGGCCAATTGAAACTTACCAAGCGAATTTTTAGGTTGAATTTAAAGTCAAATATTTTGAAAAATAGAATAGATATCAACATGCGGTTTTCAGGATTTCAGAGATAATTTAATTGAGAAAACGATAGTGTTACTCGATTTTTTTACTTTAAATTCAACCTAAAAATTCGCTTGGTACGTTTCAATTGGCCAGCAGTTTATTTGAAAAAAGCATGCAACTGTACGTAGACCTTGGTGGGAATATTAAATAACTTTGTGGCTTCTTTCCTTAGAAATTTATTGTTTTTGTTTGCATATAACCCGAGGACACTCTGTATAATCCTAAAAATAATCTGAATATAAAATATCTTAGAAGCAGACGAGACGAGCGTAACATTATTTTGGAATTTCTTGAAACACCCAATTGAATCCCAGGAATTCTTAGGCTTGATGGAAGGGCCGTCTGCAAGTCACTTTCCGAAACATGAAAAATATGTTATTAACTTACCTTTCTAAATGCTGGAGGCGGTTTGTTTTGGGGGAAATAACAAATAACAGAAAGCAATATATACTAAATTTTAGTATAACGCGCGATTTAAATACTGTTTGATCAGGACGAGCAAAGTCCGCGGCTAAGGTTAAATAGCTGGTCACCCTATTTAAACTAGGGGCCGCAATTACATTTTTAAATGTTATAATATTAGTAAAGAAAGATTATGAAGGAAGGTGCCATTAAAAATTTTAAATAACATATTATGACAAGGTTATCTTCTAAATGTTTCCGTTCTTGTAGCAAGTCTGGATAGTACTTTGTGGTGAGAAAAGAAAATGTAAACGGAATTCGGAATAAATTTAAGCAAGACGAGAATAATACAATTTCAGCAATTTTTTAACTTAAAAATATAACCATTTAATTTTAATATTCCTGCAGCGTACGCTGATAAACTTTTTGTTACTTTAAACTGAATTATACGGTTAACTGTGATCATAATATTTAATTTTAAGATCCACACGGCATCATTATTATGCATTTCACCCTTATAATTTAGATGTAATCTTATTAAACCGGGGTGCATGGTTTGTAGTGATAGGGAAGAATATCTTATTTCCTTTATGTTAAATTTAGGGTGATGATTTAAATATTAAAAAGGGAGTTGGTATTGATATTTGTGCAGCATTTGATACAAGCATAAAATAATATTGGGTGGGTAAAATACCATTTACTCTGCTCTCATATGAATAAATTATAAACCGAACGACATATACTTTCAACATGGGTAAAAGAGGGGTGTCGAGGACATTGTAAGCGGTTTTCAACACACGTATAAATTACTTTTATTTGCATAATAATTTAAATTGTTTGTACACATTACCCTTATTCTTTGTAGTTCTCCTATACTCGTAGCTTTATCATCAAATTACTTTTTTTACTTCTTCATTTCCAGTTACATATACAAATCGTGTCAAAAGAATGATTTTTTTAATGGAAGGTACTACATATAGGTACGCACTTTTAAAACAATTAAATACCTAGGCCTTTGGAAAAAAATAATAACAGCCGACAAAGAGGTTACTCTTCCATAAACATATTTTGGAATACACAAGCGTAAAAATTTCTTTGTTATTCAGGATATTATTTTTCTTTTCAATTAGTTTAAAATAAGTGAATTCAGCTATTACACACTGTCATTCCCCAGATGGGTACAATTGAATTATTTCGCTCTCACAGCGACTCCTTATTCAGAATCAATTCGCTAAATGCTTCGTAACAGAGTATCAAATAACAACGATGACTACTAGAATTTTTAATACCTCGTAGCACAGAAAAGAAGAAGGGGTTAATTCATTTGACTGTCAATTGATTTGAATGTTTTCCTAATAAGTAAGGTGCAGAACGGGTAAAATAATTCTTTTTGAATTCTAATCCACGTCTGTTTCCATTAGCTGACTTGCATTGCTAATGAACCACTTAAAAGAGAGAGAATTGGAAAATAGGCTAAGAGGTTTTTATATGGTTGGATTATGCCTCAATTAAAACTTGAATGAAAAGCCTGTGTTTTAAGTACAAGTCACTTCTTCTAAGTGCACAACTTTAAAATCAGGTTGCGTATTGCTTTTATATTTACTTTAGCTTAAGAAAGTAAAAATAAATAGAAATCATGTTGAATGCTACTCTTTTTCGCATAAAAAGTGTTTCTTTAAAAGAAATGCTTTAAGAACGGAAAGCATACAACAGATTTAGTTTGAAAATTACATTCGATTTTCCTTTGTTAGCTTTGTAAAGACAGTTATACAAGCAGAGAACATTTGACCATAGAATTTAAAAAAACTGTTTGTTTTTCAGTATTTGCTGAAAATAATTTATCATTTTCATTGGAAAAAGTAAGTATATACCCATCAGTGTCTCAGGATTCATGTTACATTATATTAAAACTGAACCCCGCTTAACGAATTTTAAGAAGATTTTTAGTTTTGCAAGTAGAGAACCGGTCGGTGAGGAGGGCAGAGATTCGAAAAAAAATTTCCACTTCATAGCCAGGCAATATGATCACTAATCTATCAAACTATAATAAGATGATATTTTATAAATATACATAAGTGACGCTCTACGAAGAAAGGGACCTAAGCAGCCAAAAACCGATTTTCAGATATGACCGTTTCAGATTAATTTGAGGTCGCTCTTCAAATTTGTGATGTAGAAAAAATTTGTCATCCATTATTACTGCCTGAGCAGTAAAGAAAAAAACTATTTTCTTTTTAGATAAAGTATACCTTTTTTGTTCATTATATTGCACGAACTTACTAAGAAAAATTGTTGGGAATATGAAATGATGACCATATGAAAAATTTCAGAAAATCGACCTACTTTGGTGAAATCGGTATAATTCAATTTATAAAATCATTATTTCACAACATAACACTAACAAGAAAAATTAGACGCATGAAAACATTGTTGATTAATGTGAAGTTCTGTCAGATTACAAGTTGTAGCTCCCTAGCAATCTTATCTCAAGTTTTAATTACTGCTAGATCATGTTAACCTTGCAGCAGAAGATTTACGTTGTTCATTGCTATGGGGTTGTAGAAACTGCACCAAAAGAATTGATGCAGCATATATTAACGAGATATTTCTTGCACTTATTTTTGACGTATGACTCTGGAATCGTTGAATCAATAGAAGTTTATGCCAGGATGCCATTGAGAGTGCGATCAAATCAAATTATTAATATTAACAAATCCGAATTTTAAAATCGCAGAAGTTTAAGAGCATTTAAATAAAAATGTGTGCGCATTATTGAAGCAAAAAGCAGGAGATGAAGAAAGTGGATAGTTCTTTTGTTTATTTATTTGGGAGAATTGCACGGAAGTGCGGAATTTTTATAAATCCATAATATTCTAGAAGAATCGACCTTTAATGTTAAGCTTCTGAAAATTGTCGGTATTTATCTAGGACTTCAGAAACGCACTAATATACCATTTCATATAGTTTTGGCATTATTGGTCCTTTCTTCATGGAGCGGTTAAACTAGCGTTCTTATGTACAGCTACTTGAAAGATTCAAGGAAGAGTACTTAGAAGACTTGCGCTGAGAAAAAATATTTCCAGCAGAAACGGTTGCGCTGCCCAGTCTATCACAGATACCTGAATGAATGAGTTTAGAATTTTAAGAAAAATTTTAAATGGTCCGCAAACCAAATCCGTCTGTAGGAAATTATAAGCAGAAAATTCAGACTTTTATTTGATTAATCTGATTAATCAGGATTATGTGCAATTTATAAATCATGGAAATTATTAGACTCTTCAGTTTTGTGACAATTTTACAAACGTCTAAAACAAAATTACCTCAATGGTCAATCATCCTTCATATAAAAGATATGAGCTACATCAATAAACGATCTGTTCTATCTCTAGTTTTAGCTAACGCTATGGAATGATATACATTTATTGACATATCAGAGGGGTTAAACTGCCGGAAGCAGTGAAGGGTGAATGAATTAAATATATTTGAACAAATATGTATCTAGAAAATACCTCTAAAAGGAAATAATATTATTATAAATCAGATGGCGAACTTATTGAATAACATGATATGTTTATTTGACGTAGACAGTCGATAAATCCCATAGTGTCATAGTGAATTGACCCGTTCAAACTCCCAAATTAGAATTAAACACATGATTTAATTACTTTCAAATCAATACTATTTAGATTCAAACTAAAACGTCAAACATCCAATTAAAACGTATCATGTATCTACAGATAAGTGATTACCATCAGAACATATCAAACATCCCTAATGATATAATTTTCATTATTTACACTCTTTAATTTAGTTTAATATATGCTAAATCAAGCGTACCTGATTTAGCAAACACTAAAGAGAGAAGTCAATGCAGAGTTAGCTGAACAACAATGCAAACTACTCAAATATTTGTCGACCGCTAGTGAGTTAATTGCACGGTTCGTACAAAGCAATTAGAATGAAAATGTGTTAGCATAATTATTGCGAATGAACGGATTCGCGGACAGCAGCCGCACTCCTATTGCCTTACATGGCTAATCAACATTGCGGATTTGGGCCAGTCTGTCACTACAAGTATGGGACCAGTTCCAACCAACTGGCTTTCCTATTTCATTTTGGATAAGTTAGAAGACCATGATTACTGCTGGTACATATAGTGAATAATAAATATAAATGTAGAACAGGAGGATAACTCGTTTAAAACTAAGTTAACTCTTGTAAATGTTCGGAAAAGATTACGAATGTCATCATTTCCATCAATCTATTTTGCAACTTTAAATATTATAAATAAAATTTTGTAGCCTAATATTGTTAATTCGAACTTTATCATGAACAAAATTCACAATGATTTGCACTGTGTATGATTAATAATCGCAGAATTTACATTGCACGAATTATTCTGCTTTCATCAATTTAAAATATTTCGATATAGACAATCGATCATCAGTTTATGACACATCAGCTGCTAGTTGTATTATCATAGAACTAATTTTTACACTTCTCATCGAAAAATGCAAATTATTCAAAAGTGGTTATTTGATAGTTCTTTAATTCTATAGTGTCATCTAGTCCTAAAGAACTTTTACGTCAAGTAAAATTCAAAGGCTGGAAAATTATGTAAATGACTCTGGTTATAGATTACAAAACAGTGAATTAAGCTTTTAGAATAAGCGTTTCGATGCTTCATTTTGTAATTATATAGCAGTTCAGTAGACAACTCGGCACACTACCTACGTCTCTATCTTGCCACGGCTCCCTTGAGAGCGAAAGAGTAAGAGAGTTTGACGGTCTGTCTACTGAAAATAAAATAAATATGTAACTTAGTAATAACCAAGATTAAATTTGTAGTTTTTTGATGAGGGTTATTAGCAGAAATTAAATTTTCAGAAATTCTCACGACTTTGGAGTCATCTTTTACTAAGAAACGACTATTCTATCATAAAATGTTATTTTTTGCTAATTATTAGGGATTTCACGCTCGATTTTGTCAATTTGCATGTTTAAATTCCTTCGTAAATTTTATTTGCTACCAAGTAAAAATGTTGATTCAATTATTAAATTTTTTAAATACTTTAGAGGTCACGTTTCAACTCAGTCAAGCAGTCAAGGTCTTAGAACATTGAATTTGTGATGTGCACTTTCTCTATACAATCACAATTATTTTGGTTCAATGGATACTCATGATTCACTTGGAAATATGATTTAGTTGTTCAAAAAGTTGTTCTTATCAAAGATTTTCGACCTAATAATATTTTAAGGTCATCGAATGTCCTACTTAAGATTTAGGAATAATAAATTGAATAAAAGTTTAGTACAACTTAAAAAAAATCAAAATTACGATACTGAAGCTCCCTGTAATATACCTACTTGTTTTTTCTGAAAGATCTGAAACGACACGTTACTCTTCTAGCCATCTCACTTTAGTTCCTGTATGAAAATAATTATTTATCAATAACATAGTAAGTAGAGACGATTTTTCTTCTTATATTACTCTCATTATTTACAAAGGAAAATATTATGAACATTCAGTGGTTCATAATCGGAGGCGAATGTATGAGGTTGTGAAATTTTCGCGTGACCACAGCTGTCTAGTGGCTGTCACCGCCGTGTAGTGCTCGAAGCAACATGAAGCGCTCACTTGATTTCAGCTCTATAATAACTCATAGCCAACTGTGATCATGTATCAACTTATCGTCATTGATTAATCTACTTGAAGGCTCGTGTTGTTGCCAAAGTAATTTGTTTCAGAATAGAGTGTTAATTTTCTTTGTTTCGAAACTTTTCACGATTAATTTTTGGCTTAAGAGTGCAAAATAATCTGGTACAGCCCAGAAAAAGTAGAGGTAAAAATAAAGTTTTAATAGAAAAATGATTTATATATCCCTTAGTTCTAATACGTCATACTATTCCAGCGAACTTGTGTTGTTAGTTGTTTTGGTGTGTATCTGTTGAATATATTTAATTTCAGTCTTGCAATTTTATCCACTCGTATGGTATACGCAAAAATAAATATTACACATTCAAAAATACATATACTCTAATTATAACGACTGTTTTTAATTAAAATCAGTTTTCAAAGTAAAATACATAATTGAAATGAAATGGCACAAACACATAAATATAATTTAATGCAAGAAATAATAAAACTGTCCCATTGCAATATTTCCATCAGTTATGATCCGGTGGTATCAGTGAAATACCCCGGAGACAAGTATTTTAATTTGCATTAGATCACGTTGTGCAGGGGAAAATAATGACATTTATTCAGACTAAGACCTTTAAACATGAATGTAACAATGTCATTCTTGCTACATTAAACACGGGCAGCTTCTGCTAAAGGTAAGTAATTTAGCAAACTTGAAATGTCAATATTCGATTTAGGGAACCTCCACTGAGAGATTTTCAAATCAAATGCAGAGTGTTTTCCCCGATAAGAAAACAGTTTTACATAAGAATTTTTTAAGATTTGACCCATCTCGAGACCTTTGATCTTGGATCCCCGTCATTTTTACTAGGCAGCTGAAATCTTTACTTACACGATCATTTATTGACGAGAAGGAAATGAAAAGAACATATATTTTGTGTCTACCCTCGATACGACAACTAAGAAAAATATTTTTAACGAAGTCAGAATTTTTAGCTGAAATTCGCGTCTGATGTAATGAATAGCAAATAAGTAAATTCATGAATATTTTATACACATCTCTATAACAATACCCACGTTTTTTAAACGTCTGTATTATAGTTAATGGAAACCATATTTTATAGTTATTAGTAAAATTTACATTATGAGGTTCAGACTGTTTGATATTTTTTTAGTAAACGTTTATATACGAGCCCTAACAACTAAATGTTCGGACAAAAGTAAATTTTTGAAGTATGAAAGGAGAACTGGAAATTTTACGAAAATAATTAGTAAACACCTAATAATACAATAAGATAAAGCCTTAATAACAATATCATGCATGGAAGAAAATTATTTATTGGATTTAACAATATTTTAACCTTAATAATTAGTAAACTTTACAAAATGAATTTGCAACTAAATGTTCGGAAAATTTTTAATTTACGACCATTAATAAGAGGTTACGTATCCTTTTGCTTTTATAGCTGCCTGTATTCTAGCAGGCATTGTATTTATCAAATTTTGGTACAATTCTGGCGTGAAACTGTCCCAAATTTCTTCTATTTTGGTCCTTAAGTCCCCAATGGTTCTTGGTGGATTATTGCGTAGAATACGTTTCATTTTATGACAAAGAGTTTCAATGACATTTAAGTCCGGACTGGATGAGGGCCATGAAAGCACCTTTATGTCGTTTTCCTCAAGTTCCAAAACTGTGATTTTTTAAAAACAGTCGTTAGAAAATTACGTCACATTTTTCAAGTGCAATTTTAAAGCTACGAAATATGCCTAAAATCACCAAATAAAGAATTGGAGATTTTTTTGTACATAAAACCAACATCCAGATTTGCAATAAAGTAAATTTTACCAAAATTCAACCAGTGGTTCCAAAACTGTGATTATTTTAATGTAGGTAGCATCCTCAAAAAACACGTTTTTTGAAAAGTGAACTGTGGAACTCGAAAAAAATGCAAAAAAATTCACATTAACATTTCAGGATTTTTTCAATATAGTACGATTATTGAGCTTTGATTTAAAGGTTTTTTGACACAAATCCAACCAGCGGTTTCAAAACTGTGATTTTTTAAAACAGTTACTAGAAAATTTTTAAAAGTGCAACTTTGAACCTCCGATAAATGCCTAAAATCACCAAATAAAAACTTGTGTAACTTTTTTGTAAAGAAAACCAATATCCAGTTTTGCAATAAAGTAAATTTCTTCAAAATCCGACTACTAGATCCAACGTTTTGAAAATAATAATTCTTTGTTTCTACAATTTTCCCATCCTGCTGGGTGAAAGTGCCACAGTTTTGGAACCGCCGAGCGGATTTTTACAAAATTCATGTTTTTATATAACTAAATGTTGGCATTATAACAGAAAAAACCCTCAATATTATGGAAGTTAATTTAGATAACTTTTGCGCGTATGGAAAAAAGACAATCAAGTTTACTTTTGTCCGAACACTTAGTTGTTAGGGCTCGTAGTTTCATTTGAGTTTTTTTTCTAGAATAGTGTCTGTTACGAGGAAAGACAGAGACACTAAATTACAATTTTCATTTAAATATATACATATATATTTTTTATTTATGAGTACCTAGCGTATTTTTTACAGCTAATGCCCAAAATTTAACCATCATTTTTTTTTCAATAATTTTAAGATGATTGCGAGTTCATATTTTTTTCTTGAATTTTAAGGAGCGGTAACTTTTCAAATTTATCATTATTGGATACAGATATATCTAACCTAATACTAAACTCGAATCGGTTCTCGTTTGTGAAAATGTCCATATTCCTCCAATTCTATGTTCCCACTTTCTGCCTTCTGTGTGCTATTCTAGAATCTTTAATGGTGCAATCACAATACCTGAAAAGACTTTCCTTCGTTGAGCACTCCCGTTTCTTTTTCAGCTGATCCATTAATAGCCTTGACAAAAGTTCTGTAAATTTTTGTCTTTGACAATTTAGAGTAACTTTAGTTTCATCAAATCAAATATTCTAGTTTTTCGGTGCTTGTCATTTTCTGGAATGATCTCCCATACTTTTTTTTAGTATTCTAGTTTCGCAGATTGGTTATCTGAAGGAATTGAGAGATCTTCTTAGTATATTCTAAATATAGAGTGAAATAAGAGTAGGGTCTTTTGTATCTCAGCCATTTCTACGTCCCAGTTTATGTCAGGAAACCTTCTAAGTCGGAAAAATTGATATGTTCGTATATCTCTGGGTAAAATCACGTCACAACTGGGGAAGAATATTTTTAATTTTCTTCTCTCCTCCAATTCTCTGGCTACTTTTGTCATACTTTCTGTATGGGATATCCACTTACTTGGATTTTTTAATCTCGATCTTCTGTAGGTCTCTACCTTGGATGTGGCCTTAGAATTTGATACTGAAATCCATTAATTCCTGTAAATGTTGAGGCACTTTGCCTTTAGGTGAGGTAGATTGCAGATATGTGCATTTCAAGGTTGATGTTCAGGATATAGAATATCGAAATGAAAGAACCGATCAATGACAACATCTTGAACTTCTTAGAAGAGTCACTTTACATAGTGAATCTCTTGACGCTTAGTATTTCAGCTCTAGTATCAAGCTACTTTTAGACTATTGTACGTTCTCTAGGTTGATTTGGGTCCACTATGTTTAGACCTTGTAGCTTTGAATCAGATTTGTTGTGCAGTGATTTTAATATACATATCTAAACCAGGAAATAAGGTCTTGTAAATATTTTATATTACATAATAATTCATATAATATATGAAACAAACAGTAAACTTTTTTACGTTCTACTTTTTCAGCATAACATAATTCATGATAATATTTAATAAGGTTCAAGCAAAAACCCATATATAAGAACAGAAGTTATGGAGCTACTAGATAATTTTCCACTGATACACTTCTTTTATTTAAAAATAATACTTCTAGCTTCAACTCGTGAATTTATTTTAAATGAAGCTTTAAGGCCCTTCTTTTCATTACCTCCGATTTTCGTACATAATTTACTGCTACAGGTTTCAGCATCACGTAAAGATAAAAAATACAAGATGTTATATGTACATCCAATAAATAGCCAACGATTTCAATACCGACGTTTCATTTGTTGTTTTCGACTTGAATAGTGTTTTACTTCATAGAGCGTGGGTCGATTTTAAATTTCGTTAATTAAAAACTTCATGTCTGGCAGTGAATTTGAATAACAAATACTAACAGTATGGACAAACTTATCGACAAAAACCCATAAATGTAGGGAGAACTCTTTCAAAATCAGTTTGGAGAGACTGTCGTAAAAAGTCGCAATGGAAATCAAAAGTGAATTACTTTGTTTTGTTGATACCGCTGAGAAATTGGTTCAATTCAATGGTAAAGTACCTATTAAAACTTTTTCCTATCGCTATTTTGTCTTATTTTTTCGACCAAATACTCCATTATTATAAAAAAAAAGATTCAGCAATCTAAAAAAATTATTAAGACAGTGATCTGGAACACTCTGTATATAATTTCTTTCTATTTTGTAGCATGTACTGGACGAAAGAGCATTAAAAGGGAGACTTTCACTCCGCCGATCAGATAACAAAAGGAAAATCATCGGAAAAAACGCTTTACGTAGCGTAGGGAAAATTCGAAAGAAATGAAGGAGGTGTGTTAGATTAGAATAAAAGTGACCAGAAAACCAGAAATCCTCCAGTTTTTAAACCTGGTAGGCGACGTTATAATAAAACCAGTTCCCTTTTTGTCTAAAATTTAAATAAATATTAGAAATCAAGAAGATTAATATCCTTAATTAATGGTTATTTCTTGGAGATTGTTAGTACTTGTTGTCAGACTAAAAGATATTTAAGATTTACGAAAACTTCTATTTTTCAAATAGATGTTTGAATCATTGTATGAAAATAACAAATTCGAAAACCTTGTTCGATATTCAGATTGCGTCTCTATATCAAAGTGTGAAATGTTTGTAAATTTACAAACAATTTTCAAAATATATTACAGCAAGTTAACCTGCATTCGCATATGCCAAATCGATATCGAAAGAATTTATTGTACACGAGAGTCTGGCTAAAACACAGAGAGGGTAGCCACATAACAGGCAAAAATATGTTCAATGGGGCAATGTGTTTGTATCTGAATCGAAGGAGTTGGCGAGCAAAGCACTAGCAGTGAGATATAGTGCGGGATACCTTTGTGTGTTCACTATCATCGATTACTATAACAAACTCAAACACATTTACCTCGTTCTCACTTGTGGAACAGTTTTAAACTTGGCGAACGAACTAACGAAATCAATAGAAAAACTTGACCCTTGTTTATTTATTGCTTTTGGTTTGAGTAAACAGACACAAACAACCACTCTACGATGGGTTCAAATTTGTCTTTCGTACGTTATTTTCCTGGATAACAAATCTGGTTGAAGTAATCATCAAGATTGTAATGTAAATAGCATTAGTTCCCATATATTGAAACTAAGTCCAGTCAAAGTACATACGAAGTACATACGAAAATATCAAATATTTACGTAAAATATTGCTGACAAAACCTCAGCTTCATTTTAATTTATAGTATACAGTCAACTTTACTAAAAGCACAGTAACCATCTGCATATGAGATCCTTGTGGAGCAAACATTTCTATCAGGAAACTTTGAAACTGTGAGGTTTTCCCCAGTTTATTAGTTACAGTTTTATGTTGAAAATTTTATATTGGTCCCAAAACTTGTCAAACTCATAAAGTCAATAGTATAGTTCAGGGAGGCTGATAGCAAACAGGTGTCATAAAAAGAGTTGTGTGCAGTGTTGGAAATGGCCGTGCAGGTCACACAAGTCACATTCCCGAACCACCTGCCACTCATAACGTGCTCTGGAATCTAGATAAATTTCATGCAAACATTGAACTTTATACTTTGAATTAGTATGAATTTAGGTTACAATATGTGGGTTATATAAGATTCAATAAGCAGATAAAAGTTGTAAATTTGAAAAATTATATGGTTAATTGACATGATATTAAAATTATGTAACTTCGGAATAATATGTAGTATGTTATTATAGCAGCCTAAAGGATTCTTATAATAAAAAAAATCTGCCAATCGAGTATTATAACCTATCCACCTGAAAGTAAAGTGTTGAGCTCTCATAAATAACTTTTAAAATTAATAGTTCAGTCAATCTGGTGGAAAAAATTACCCGGTAAACTTTCTCTTCATTAATCGTTAGGGGGTCATGTGGAAAGCTTAAATTCAAAAACTCGGGAAAATCCTCGGACCCATTTTTTGGGAAATCCAAGAAGTGTTTAGATTTGATTTTACGCGAGAACGGTGAGTTGCAGAAGAAATTTTTTTTAATAAATATTGTAGAGGGTAATATTTTCTACAATTTATCTCTAAAGATTGATGCGCTACGACGAAAAATTCCTAAAGTAGAGGGCGCCAAAGTATCCAAAAATGAGTTTTTTCACTTTTTTATATCGAAAAAATTTTTTTTACGCACAACTGTATATATAAATATTGACAAGCGAAGAAAAGCACACAATTTTTATATAAACGTTTATTCTCTACGATCCACCGTTTCGGAGATACCCCCTAATGATTTATGAAGAGAAAGTTTACCGGGTAATTTTTTCCAAAAACGACCCTTTTTCCCGACAGATTGACTGGACTATAAGAAAATTTTTCGAACTGATTAAAATTTTACTGTTTTTGAATTTGCTTTGTTCAAATCTCAGAACATTATATTCTGTATTGCTTCAGTGCAGGAACATATTTACTCCAATTTCGTATTAATTTGGAGTTATGGGGAGGTTAGTGCAGGAGATATTGTTACCAACTCCTACTTTCCCTGTATTATAACAAAATTAGTTAGGTTAACAGAAGGCTTCCTGACAAACTAACTTGCCCAGTAACTCGAAAATATGGGAGAAGGGTATACGTGCAATCTCGATAACAGAGAAGTATAGGATATCACTCTACAACTTTTTTATTTATATTAACAACATTCATTATTTCAGATTTACCATTTTCGGAGATATTGAATAGAAACCATCTTCAGGGGTGCACTTTTAAGGGGCTGTAGCTCCCTTAGGAAACATTTTTCAATCTATGTTTATTGGAACTTTCTGCATTATATTTGAACGTAGAATCAGATGGTATATTTTGGCAGACTAATTTTCGGACCCCCTGTATATGTTGGAAATATAAATACAGGGTGTTAGATAAATAACTGGTAATCACTGAATGGGTGGAAATATACAGAGATATCCAAATAAAAATGAACAGGCCTTATAATTTTTTTATTTTTAAAGATGGGATAAAATGTTACATATGAAAGTTTTGGGGATTTTTATGGGTGATTCATTTATATCTTATCAACAAAACAATTGAGCATCGAATAAAAAAATATGTAGTATAAAACATCGATTTTTTCGCTTAATTAAAATTTGGATGGTATGCTTTTTATCGCATTTTTGAATTCTAATAAGAGAAGTTTTAGAGATATTTTGTATAACTTACCCTATGCGGTTTATTAGTCGTTTTTGAAATGTGTATATCAAATTAGAACATATTTTTTTGCAATCTGGATATAGTTAACCCGGCGTTTGTCGCGCTATGAGCAATTTGCTCACATGTTCATGTCATAATTTGGCAACCGCTAATTGTCAACTCGTAAAGCCTCTTCTAGCTGACTTTCAGACCTTCCTAATGTGGAGGTTTACCATAGATTTGAGATAGCGATGGTCAGTTCTGTCTAAGACGCTATTTGTCAAGGGTCTGGTGAGGCTGTGAGCATTTCTCTCATCAAGCGACAAACCGTGTAGACAATATATTTGTGAAAACATATTTTTTGATAACAAACATTTTTCATTTATATTATCATAGATTAAACTAAAATTCAAGTAATTATTGTTGTTTGAAATAAAAGCTAGCAAGAAAAACTTTAATAATAACAATAAACAAAAGTGAGCAAAATGCTAACGCGCGACAATCCGCGTCACAAGTCATATAGCGACAAACGACGGGTTTTTGATTATTGATAACTAACATTTTGCATTTATACTATCATAGATTATGCTAAAATACAAGTAATTATAGTTGTTTAAAGTAAAAGGCAGCAAGAAAAACTTTAATAATAATAATAAATGGGACTGTGAGCAAAATGCTAACGCGCGACAAACCGCGTTACAAGTCATATAGCGACAAACGCCGGATTAAGTTTAAAGTATATTTATACGAAATAATTGGTAATTTGAAATATTTCAAAAACGACTGAAAAACGGCATGGTCTAGTTCTAACAAATTTAAAATAAGCAAAATTTCTTAAGATAGAGGGTGTTCGAGAACTTCTCTCTTAGTATATGATAAGGTACATATTGAAACGTGATGGTAAATAATAAAATAACAAAAGTTGTCGTTGGGTTTTGTAGCAACCCATCACAAAATCATAGATCACCTGATAAATTAATTTCGGGGTTAAATCTGATTAGTCTTTTTAATTTATTTAAGTTGAAGACGAACTTTTCAAGTGTTCTGGAACACCCTGTATAATAAATTATATTTATTATTGACAATAAAAAGCACCAAGTTAACATTTGTGGTTGATAATTTTTACGATTAACTATTTTATATACGTGTTTTGTATTTTCTCTTATTTTTATCGACTATCACTAGCTTTTACGGGGAAGCTTAACGGCACAGTTTTTCACTGCTACACATGATAAAGTGCACATTGTTATCTCGTCTCTACGGTATATCTTCATAAATAAACGTGGCTCATAAACGTCTTTATTACGATATTTTTAAAACATTAAATTTTCAAAATTTACCACACAAAACTTTGTCATTATGAATTTTTCAATCTTAGAAAATATTTACTACTACAAAAGTACTTTGCAAATAATATTTGTTTTAATATACATATAGGCGACAGTGTGAAACTGAAATGTGTATGTAGATTTGAAATTTGCATACAATTTTTATATCCAGAAATTTCTTCAGTTGACTGGTATATAATTTCCTAGTGCAATTTATCAAACGCTGCCTTGGAAACAGCACAGGTATCACCTTGACAGAAATATAAATAAGGGTCGATTGATTTACTAATTTCGGTTATGGTTATTGGTAGGAAATGGCCGAGAAAGGGACAGCCAAATAATACATTGCGTGTCATTGGGGAGAAATTTGATATCAATGATTGCCGTCTGGTTACATGACGAGGGGCTGTGATGGATCGCTGTAGGACGCGAATTGCGGTGAGATGTCAGTTACAGCATCATGTACGTCATGTAGTATGCAAACATGACAGTCTATGCATAAACCAAAAATAGTTCCGCGTAAATATATAACCTATATATCATATTAATTAACTTAATGCTATTTATAACCAATGCATATATGAACAACAAGTTTGTTTATTGTTTAGTTTCATTTCCTATGGATTATGGAAATTGGTACAAACAGCTAATTTAACAATGTAAATTTCTATGAGCTTCTCATCTCATACAAAACCGTAACCGCAACCCTAAAACTAAGCGAATCAAATTAATTTCAATATGACTGATAATAGAACCAACTTTAATTTTTTATTGCTGCTCTGTTTGATTAATTCACATTTGAGAATGAATTATACACATAACACGTAAACGTTTTGAAATGCAGTGAAAAGTGCACCAGCTTCAACAATGTATCATACTATATTATGTAGTGTATCTACACATATTTTAGTGTGCCAGTTATACAGTTTTGCTATCACAACGTGATAGATTACTCAATCTATCTCCACGAATTATCCATGAACTTGACATTGGAACAATACATTATTCGTGAGACAGTTTACTACTATTACATTTATTTCCACCTATAGCTACAACTTGTTTAAAAATTTCGTGGTTTTTATAGAGGTAAAAACTTTATCACCTGGATTATATTGAACATAAATTAATGATGGTTGGTCGGGTTTTTCCACTTGACTTCGTATGATCATAAATTAACCTGTTTTCAGTAAGGTATATACAGGGTGTCCCAGTTTATATCGTCAGGATTTCACCAGTCGATAGTTTAGCGAAAATTAAAGGTGGTTTGTCTAATAAACTATGGTCGAATGTTGCTTCCTTTTAGAAGTAGAGGGCATTAAAGAAAATAAATTATTTTAAATAATTTGCTATAAATCAATAACAACAAAAGTTAGTCTTCTGAAATTTTGCATAGATCTTTTTTTTTTGTATTCTCTTATTAATAGTGGTTGCAATTATTTTATTTAGAACACAGAGGCGTGCGTACGGGTTTCTTCAAAAACATTTTATTGAATAAAACGTACACCACTGGTTTTTTTTAGAAACTTTTTTGTATCTTACAATTTTTTGATAACTTAACTTTTTTTTTTTATTTATTAAAGAGGTTCTTCCCTATTAGATTACCAAAAAAGCATCAGTACAAAGTTGTAGAGAAAAATATTTCCTACAACTTTCCTTCTAATATTTTTTCATATTGTCAATATTTTAAAAGATATTCAACAAATAAGTTGCAAATTTTAGGGACATTTTTCTCTACTTAGGTACTACTTACTACTACTACTACTTACTACTCTTTCCCCAAAATTTTCAACTTATTTGTTGAATAACTTTTTAAATATCGACAATATCAAAAAAAGTTTAAAAGATAAGTTGTAGGAAATATTTTTCTTTACAACGTTGTACTGACTCTTTTTTTCGAAAATTTAATATGAAGAAAGTTATTCAATAAACAAAAAAATCCAATTCTTAATTAAGGGCTGGTGAAGGAAGGGCGGGGTCTACGAATACACAAACTCAGTTTTAAACTTTCAGGGTGACCCTCTAGAAGGTTCTACAAAAATTGGCTGTAGGGTAAAAAAAGTCTATTTGAAGCCATCTTTTCTCCCTTATTTACTGTACTATTAGGTTATTTTGAGTTAAGTTATCAAAAAATTATAAGATACGAAAAAGTTTCTAAATTGAATGGAAAATACTCTCTGCATATTGGTGCTGCAAAAAAACCAGTGGCGTACGTTTTATTCAATAAAATGTTTTTGAAGAAACCCGTACGCACGCCTCTGTGTTCTAAACAAAATAATTGCAACCACTATTAATAAGAGAATACAAATGAAAAGATCTATGCAAAATTTCAGAAGGCTTACTTTTTTTGTTATTGATTTATAGCAAATTATTTAAAATAATTTATTTTCTTTAATGGCCTGTACGTCAAAAAGGAAGCAACATTCGACCATAGTTTATTAGACAAACCAACTTTAATTTTCTCTAAACTATCGACTGGTGAAATCCAGACGATATACACCCTGTATAGTCTAATTTACGTATTGCAGGGATCTAAAGTCAAAAGCCAAAACCTCCTCTTAATTTTTTGAAGTACAGGCAAAAATTTCTGTAAACATAGAGACATAGTTTAGGGACAACTTTCTCAGAATAGAAATAAAAGGTGATTGAACCTGAGCTCCATAAGGTCATAATTTTGCGTTAATTTAAATATAAGCTGAGCCAAATATACTTTTTTTTCATTTTTATAAAATTAATGATGGAAGGAAAAGCGAACTATTGTAACTTCAATTTTAGATGGATCGTGATGCAATTTTGCAGCAATGCAGTAATGTCTGTTACATCTATATCAGACACTATTAGAACTTTAAATATTACATTATGGTTTGGAAACTCGTGTTCATAAATTATTTTCTATGAATATCTATTGATGTCCAAACTGCTACTATCGGAGCCATTCTATAAATTAACTCTTGAATAAAAACTAAGTTTGTAAAAATTTACTTTCTTGAATTACTTTCAACTACTGTGCTATGAAACATTATCAAGAAAAAGTATAAACTCTGCTCAACATCGCATTTAACAAAATCTACTTTATTACAAATTTCAACTACGAAACCGAAAATATCTAACGTCTATCATCTAGCATCAGATTATCGCACAGTAATGAAATAATTAGGGAAAGATATCACGGGGAATAAAACATGTTGGTTGTATTATTTTGATGAAGAGGCATCGCGAGTAACCAAGTTTAAACATCAGTTCACAGATTGCTATGCATTCAATTTTGTGCTACTTTTGCATTATGATACGCCACTATGTACTATTTCGGTACAATGTGCTAAACTTCCGTTCCGCTCCTCCCTGACTTGGTAAGGCACATATGCTTTCGTTTGCTAACTGGATTCATATATGACTCCCCTGTTGTCCAGTTTCCGAACTATGAGAAAGCGTTACAGCTTTGAAGCGTTTACATATGATAATATAAGCGATTGTGTACAGTACACGGACATAAAACTAAGTAAAACTGAAAATTAATACAAAAGGAAAGAAGACTGTCTATACGGTTGTCATTTAGGAATTCATTTTCATTATTTTCTTAAGTGAAAATCTCAAACATTTATAGCTAAGGAAACTGCTACAGTATAAAACATAGATAAGAAAGTTAAAACTCATCTCGATAGTGGCGCTAGTGATCGCCATGTGGTTGAAAGCACGAACAGTTTTCATATATCTATGGCCACACATCACCAGAGTAAGAATATAAAAAAAATGAGGGGCAGAGATTTAGGTCTAATAATAAAACATTTCTTCTAGTTAAATTCCGAATGTTGTAATATTATCACATTGTTTATTTTTACTTTAATCTCTTGGTAGTTTTACTAATTTTTAATCTCTAGAGAGTCAACGTTCCTAACCGTTTAGTCACATGACAGAAGCTATTTTGTATTATTTCGTTCGATCGTTTGAAAGTGTTTACAACTAGTACGAAAGTATGATTTTCTCCTCTAGTTCGAAATCTGGCACTTTCGGTACTCGTTATGAAAACTACTATTTCAGTCGTATATCTCAATAACAACCTTACTTTACAAAGCTCAGCTATATCACACAAGTCACAGGATGGAGTATTCTTCTTATTATTATTTCAGTTTTTGTGAGAAATGTCTTCACTCGGCTTCGCTCTGCTACGCTTCGTTTGTCGATTCACAATCGCAGTGCGGAATATGCAACTTTCGACACTAATTATGAAAACTACTATTTTGGGATTCCACGTAGCAACAGCTTGATTTTTGTCACATTGTAAATTTTTTATTAGGACTGACAATAAATAATTACAATTAGTTAAAATGGGTTAATGTCAAATTTAACAAATATTCTAAGCATACATAATTTTGTACTTGAATATGAACTTCACAATAATTTTATGTTGAGTGTCTTGAATGTATTAAATAGTCGGTACAAGTACAAGTTGAGATTCTGCTGTGAAGAAGTACATCCAGCAGCGTGCATTAAAAATAAATAAAATATTAGGTATCTCCGTGTAAAGTGAAACACACTAGAAATTTAATGTGAAAGTTTTATACGGCTCTGGTTTTACACACCTTTTGTGCTTATCAAAAATATTTCATTCAATTTGTTCAGATTGTGATATAGGTACATCATTACTATTTTATATAAGCAATATGGGTTCAAATTTAATTAATGAAACCCTTTCAGTTTGTTGTACATTTATACATCCCACAGGCACATTTGCTGTCCCCCTTTTCCAATGATGCAGTTTTTTTATTTGAATAATTGATCTCTTTAACAATGGAGATGAATGCGACATTAAAAGTATGACAAATACTAAACCCGATATTGTCAACAGAATTTGCTACACTTTTTTCAACAAGTATGATTCCAAAGTAAACTGAAAATAAAAGCACCTCAACAATAAACAAAAAATAAAAAAATATTTTATACAGACTTTTATCACGCAAACTATGGGACAAATCCAATAGATAGAGCACGTATGGAAATTAATAATTTTTTATAACTCTTTAAAGAATCTACAAGGTGTACTACCAAAATGAAAATTGTATACAAATATATAATTTTTTCTATAGCAAATGTTAAAGTGTGCTTTTATCAACTCAAAATAGTAGATAAAGTAGCACTTTATCGGCAAGGGTAGATAAAAAATTTTGATTTTTTCGAAATGAATGAATTAGAACGTATTGCTGTTGATTTTGACACCGCATAGTGACAACTCATCACATTCACTGACATTTTAAATTGTCATTGATAATAATTTAATTTGTAAGTAGTATTTCCTTATTAAGTTAACATTTGCTATAGAAAAAAAAATTGTATTATACACGACGATAACATGTTATTATCTTCTCGAGCTTCTTAGCGTCTCGGCCGACGCCTCGACGCTAAAATCGCTCTCTAAGATAAAGTACAATGTTATCATCTTGTATAATAAATATCTATTTTTAATTTTAAGATTTCATAATAAATTGATATTAGTATTTAAGATTCTAATTTGTTAAATTTTATGGAGTTTTCCGTTGAATGAATAAATAAATAAAAATAAAAAACCATACACAGTGGCGTCGAACCCGGAGGGGAACATATAACTGAGCTGAGCCCCCCATGAAAACTTTAAAAATACCGATGTATAGTTTACTGACATTTATTTTTAAACACATTTTACGAGGCTGCACTAGAGGTAGAGGAATAATAAATAACTATATAATAGGCGAATTTCTATAATATCCTAGGTCAACTTTTGATGTGACATACTTTAATAAAACGTACGTTTACCAACAATGGTAACATTGGACCTTAGCATTAATTAACTCAGTAAGGTCAGTTTAGGTTAGATAGGCTTTCTTTAAGGTGTACCCCCTATCATAAATTTCGCTCCGACCCCACTGATTCCACACCATATCAGTTAACTTTTTTATACAGTTTTATTTGTAAAAACTGCTATTTGCTATAATATTACTTGCTGTGAAAACAACCAGAAAAAATAATTGCTCGGAAATTAACTTTACTATATCATTTAAATCAGTCTTTACAAAAATATTGAACATTTTTGAATTAATATTATGAATATAAGAAAAAGAATCGAGATGGAAATAAAAATGAGTGTATGAAGCTTCGCGTCTTTTGATCTTTGATATATGAGACATCGTTATAAAATAAAAATTTATAATGTTGCTATTTATTGCGTATCAACAATGTTGTGATCAAAGCTTAAATCAATAATCAAGCTCCAATTTAATTACACTTGAGAAGTAACGTCCGTCTACTAAACAATGTGTATTATTCACATATGCAAATATTTGATTTAAAGCTTTTCACAGCAGGGCTAGTTAGTAGAATGAGAAGCACGTTTCTACAGAGTTGGACCGGAAGTGATGGGCTGAACGGAAATGTGGAACGACACCTTGGACACCTCCACCTTTGGAATACCTATACCTATTGATCTTTGTTAATGAATGTTCTAACTATCGAGACAAAGTTTCTCAACATCAGCTCGCAAAACAATGAAAGTTTGATTTGTTCCAGAAGCGAACACCGTTACACCTGTTTCGAAGCTACACGGTCTCTGCATTATACTTCATTAAGAAGCCTTTGCAGTGGATGTCAATTCTGAACTCGCCACAATGCCGGTGTCCTCTGAGAACGACGACATCGCTCCGCTGCTTCTTTTATGTTAAACTTTGCACAAGTTGCATTCATTTCACTTTGCACAATTTATTGTTGCAGACAACTAAATTATTTTAGATACAATAGAGGAAATGTGAAGAAATAAATTTACCACAAAATAGCATAACTACTCACAAATCGATACTTTATAATTTATTACTTGCTTCGTGAACGCATACACAAAAAGTTTGTTTGTGATTTATCACTGATAAAAAAGAAAATATAAATTATACGAAGATATGTATTCATCATTAGCTATTAATGAGTAATATTTCATTACACATATGAAATTAATGTGATAAATATCATAGTACATTAAGTGTCATTTACATCCATTGAACTTATCTATTATTAGGGTAACACACGGACAAGTTCAGTCCATTTCAACTTAAGAGTATCCGTGTGTAAGAGTGTACCAATCTTGGGCTCAATGGTATTGCTCTTGGAAACCTTCTTCACTTTCGTGTTTAACTTTTGATAGTTAATAAAAATTTAACAGCAAACAAATCGAGAAAAATAAAATATATTACTCGAAAATAAATTAGTCTCAATTGAAATCCTACAATATTTATGTAAAGGCATGGAAAATTCAGGATGTGAAGATAACACAAGGTTTATTATAATAGTCTCTGTATTTGAGATTACCCAAAAAATTTCTAGCTTTTCACACACACGAAACATTTTAAATTTAGCAGCACTACCCCACATTTTAGCTGTATAATTTAATATTAACTTATTCAATCAGTGAAAAGCATGTAACACGCAGGACACAAGGGAAAACTTCCGTATGAACACCCTACTGAAAAATCACATCGATACGAATTTATATAATTTGAACAATTAGTTTTGGTTCTCAGAAAGATCCATAAATTTTAAGGAGAGCAATATTTTGATATTTTTCCAATATTCGGTACATCGATCGAAGGACCATTTACAATTGTGAAAACGAAGAGCTTATATTGAAACCTTGAGGTATCCCCTTGAATGAAGTCTTATGCTGAACCTGAACTTCAATGGCAACTAGCAGAAACGAATAAGGGTTAAGTGAATTATGGCATGTCATAAATTTTTTTGCTTAAAATGGTTCCAAGGAGAAATGTTGCAACATGTTATAAAATGTGCGACAAAAAATGTTCTTCCAGCAAGATGGTGCATGCATTCACAATTTTCGAGTGATTTGGGTGGATTTAATGAACATTTATTGACGAACGCTAACTTTTAACTTTGCCCTTAAAGGTATTTCGATCCGTTGTTAGACTCTATTTTTGAGATACTGGTATGGTTTAAAGAACATGATTTTGGAGCTGAGAGGAATCAGAATCAAGGAAATTAAGAAATACTAAAAGAATGAAAGGTGACAGTTTATCTCTCAACTTTACTTCCAATTTTTGTACAATGTGTTTGTTTAATTAATCTATTTTCGGGGTACTCCAGTCAAAACTGGAAACCAAAAATGACTTGTTCATAATACACTCGATATAATTACTTTCTTTACTCTTTTCGATATTTAACGCGAATTTTTCGATCAGGAACTAAATTAACAACTGAACACCTTGATGAACATAATCTGACACCTAAATGAATACCTGTAATTATCACCTCACCGGAAGATTCCAGTTAAAGGTATTCACAAGAGAGTTCAGGTGTTAATTTAGCTTTTCATCAAGGTATTAAACACCTGACCAGAAAATATGCACCCTGGAGGGTGTAGAACTAAAATTATTCTTACCACCGAGTAAAAGAATAAACTAGTTATAACACCCTGTAACTATTTTACATAGATACATTTTTACCCACCTACTCAAATATGGTTTCAAACAAATCCATTAACGTTTTTTACTATTTTCAAACTCATCAACCATTGTTTATTCAAATTAATTCAATAATAGACAGTTTAATTTTCTATTAGTCACAGTGTAATGAAATAATGTAACTCATTAAAGTGGTGAGCATTGAGTTGTCATGTACCTCATTTAAGTTTGTGACATGTGTATTTTAGGCTACCAGACTGGTTGAACGCTTTCAAAGGGCTGTGGAAGGTCACGCTAACACTTGACATGCACCCCTAATTGCTCTTCTCTATCATAATTAATCCGATGAAGGAACAGCTTATACTCAACAATTACACCGTTGAGTTCACTTCAAAACATTCAAATATTAAACACGTCATTTAGCATTTACTTTTACTATTCACAGTCACTGTGATTTATGAAAGTATATTACCACATTCAAGATATTTCCAAAGGAATAGTTTTGCAACGGAAGAGATGAAGTTGTTTTATTTTAGGATCTTATCGTGCCGGTAATTATTTCAATCGAGTAGATGATCAAGAAAACTTTTCAATTATGAATGGCTATATTGAGGAAAGAGTAGGTAAGTATTGCCTTTTTGTAATCGAATTTATCAGAAAATATTGAAGGACTACGTATAGCTTTTATACCTACATCTATTTTTTATCAAGAACGATAAGACACAATAATAATAATATAACGATCAGCGGTACAAAGAAAATATATTTCCTGGAATTCAATAGATGTAAACCTCTTTGGAATTACAATCGGACGAAATAGGTTGGATTCGCTTTTTGCGGTTCCCAGTTATTTATCTATCTGAAACTAATATCTTAAATACTGGTGGGACCTATATAACAAAAACCATCAGATCGAAGATAATGAGTGTGTGTGCATGTGTATAATTAACAAAGTTTGTCTGTTTTCCTTTCATCGATCGGATGATAAACATGAAGTATCACAGTCACGTCGAACTTAGTCCTTTGCTATAATCAAATGGTGAAGTTTACTGACTGGTTACGTGTTGTAATCGTATCACTTTAGTAGGATTTTCAGCCTGAGGGAGTTGGGGGGCTGATTCCTAATTATCTGTATATTTTCAAAGAGAAAACATGTTGAATCCTCTTCATAAGTCTGCTTTTATATATCCTACGCTCACCGCATTAGCTTGGCTGAATAATATTTACATGAAACATTGATATTAAAAAGATTGCGTATACACATTATACAACTATAAATATACTCGTAGATCCAAAATAGATTTAATATGAACTAAACTAACTAAAATATGAAAATTTACTTAATTTCTAAAGTGTATAGCTGTCAAATAATGAGATTTATTTCTTTGATCAGAAACCAGGTCCAACCTCTAAATGAATATCTTTTTTCTTCTGAGTTTGGTACAAACAACTTTTTTAATTCTAGTTCTAGTACCTAGTTCGTCCATGTCAAAGTACCACTATTTTATTTTAGATGGACTTTAATTCCGAAAGTTCTCTCTCTCATATTTAATTTACAAACATTACATTTGTTGCCACATTTGAAACGATTACAAGTTCCTATTAATCTAAAGGATGACTACTTTATTTAAGGAACAATAAGCTAGTTTCACTGGTCACGTGAGTGCATTTATAAAATGGATAGACTGTACAGGGTGATTCTTTTATTTGGGGAAACGCGTTTTTTTCGTAAACGGCGGAAGGGAATTAGATTTTGAAAAAAGAGTTATATACCTACTGGCTGTCACTCAAAATTAGGATAGAAATATAGACTTTAATATGCATGACGCTAGGCGTCGCGACGCTTCAGTCAAAAAATGTTTCCAGCAACATACCACTTTTATTATATCATTGGTCTTTTAATTTTAAGTTTTTTTTCTAATAACCAATTTTTTTTATTCTGATTTTTTAAAAAGTTATGATCCAATTTAAATTATTTCTGTTCTAACTAAATTTTGAAATATTTTTAACAGTAGGCCGAGTTTTCCTTCAAATACTAAAGTAAATCTTATTATATAAAATTAAGTAGGCTTAGAAAAAACAAAACCTGTTATTTGTCAACATATTATGACAACAAAAAACTTATTAATACCTAAATTAAACAAAAAATTTAATGAAAAAGTTGATTATTTTAACAATTGTTCAATATGAGTACCATTGTTATCCAAACATAAATTATAACGTTTTCTTATTTCATTATATGTGACTTTTCTTAAAACATTAGCATTAATTTCAGCACAGGCATCGACAATCTTTTGCTTTAAATGATCTATATTATTAGACCTTGTTTTGTAAACTTTATTTTTAAGAGTTCCGTACAAGAAAAAATCGAGAGGTGTTAAGTCTGGGGACCTAGGAGGAAATTCTACTGGCCCGTAAGTTCTCATCCACCTGTCTTCATATTTTATATTTAAATAATTCCTCACAATAGCGGCAAAAACAAGGAGCCCCATCTAGTTGAAGCCACAAATGTCTTCTAATATGAAGAGGCACATTTTTTCTGTTTAATTTAGGTATTAATAAGTTTTTTGTTGTTGTAATATGTTCACAAATAACAGGTTTTGTTTTTTCTAAGCCTACTTTATTTTATATAATAAGATTTACTTTAGTATTTGAGGGAAAACTCAGCCTACTGTCAAAAATATTTAAAATTTAGTTAGAACAGAAAAATTTAAATTGGATCAAACTTTTTTAAAAATAAGAATAAAAAAAATTGGTTTGTAGAAAAAAGACACATAATTAAAAGACCTTTCCAATGATATAATAAAAGTGGTATGTTGCTGGAAAAACATTTTTTGAAACGTCGCGACGCCTAGCGTCATGCATATAAAAATCTATATTTCTATCCTAATTTTGAGTGACAGCCAGTAGGTATATAACACTTTTTTCAAAATTTTATTCCCTTCAGTCGTTTACGAGAAAAACGCATTTCCCCAGATAAAAGAATCACCCTGTACTTAAAATTTTGTACTCCAGGAGAAGCGTGGTTCTTCAGATCCACGAACGAATACCGATATCTTAAAGGCTTAAACTGACGATTGATTTCAAATCCTGCCATGTAGACTTTTGTTTGTTCCCTAAGACATTTCCAACAATGACAGGTCAACGATTAATTTTCCTTTTTGGCCAAATGTCTTAACTGTAAACTTACAAAATAAATTGAAATAGACATAAGAAGATAGAGCGAAAATATCAACTGATTTAATAGAAAATTTGCAATTTTATGTAGGTACCAAATATTGACTTTTTACACATTAGTTTTGAGTAAAAGCACACATTGTCATATTTTTATTTGCAATAAACATATGGATGACTACATACTTTTAAATAGCAAACACAAAACAGCAAAACAAATTGCTGAAAGCAACCATTTATATAAAAATACTATTCTCTATATGCGCCAAAATTGATGCTCTGTCAATTTTATTAAATAAAATAAATCACACTTAATATAGTAATTTTAAATGCTGGGCTGAATTTCACGGTATAATAAACCTGCACAATAATTTCATGTGTTCTATGTAAAATGTTGACTAATGTAAACAACAAAAATTTTATCATAAAACACTTTAAAAGCCGACATTTATGTAAATTGCTATATCCCAGAACATAAAAACAAAAGTTTACTTTCAAATGGAAGAACAAACATAATAGAGCATGATGAACAATAAGAACGGTCAACCAGTGCATACATATACAACTGTCACAGTACATATTACATCAGCTTGACTATAATTTGCTTTAAAATAAGTCAAGTGAAATATGGTTCTGACGTACTGCAAAGCAAATTAAGAAATCAGTCAAGCACGTCATAACCGGGAAGTCAGATTTAAAATTGAATGTATGGCTAATTAAAATCCGATAGATATAGTATGCATTTAATTCAAGTAATACTAGTTTGATTGATGTATTTATCATACTAGCGCTGATTGCTGGTTACAAGCTTTATTATATTGTAGCGGGAGTGTAAATCATGATTTTATTCTACACGTGCATCCTTTTCGAAATTAATTTATTTTTACTTGGGTAACGAAAAATTAAATAAAATATCCACAGAACTTCGAACACTAATCCAATGTTACGATAAAAGGTGGAGAAAGTGTGCTCTTTCATTAGGCGGAAAATTCAATTGTTTTTTTTTTACTTAAAGAAAAAAACAACTATAGTGAATTAGAACTAGTTGTAAGTTGTATAATTCTCTGGAAAACAAAAATCTAGGTAAGTGGTAAGTGGAATATTTTTTAAATACATGTTAAGTATTGTGGAAATGTTTAAAATTCTGTATTAAGCTCTTGTTTTTTGTTCAAGCTGTTTCATGTTTAATTTTCAGACAAGAGTAATGTTTGAAGTCACTGTGGTGGATAATAGTTCTTTCTTCTTCTTTCGCGTTACGAATGCATTACAGAGGCAGCTACACTACATCCCGAATTAATATTATATTATATAAAATACTATTAATAGAATTAAGTATAATTTCATTATTTAAATATAGAAGGTACATTTTCCAGTGGAAATTGCTTTAAGGAACATGAAGTAAACACAGTTAAGAAATTAACAGAAAGGTTTATTTATGTTTTTATATACATATGTTAAATATTCACAAAAGCCTTATTAAGAAAGGCGTCAATTTATGCGAAAGTTGTTAGTTCTTTATTACTCTCTAGAGTGGCGGTTACTTCCATTTTTATTGCAACACTTTAAAACTGGCTGTTCATTACTCCCTTATACAGAGAATTTTAATCCTATTTTAATAGGAATTTTCAGGAAACATCATCTAATTTTTTATTCCCTCAAATATTTTCACTTATCATTCTCACCAATTTTATAACTCCAGAAAGTGTGTTTATAAATTAGAATTAATACAATCTTTAGCTAAAATTTCGCTTAATAATTTATAAAAAAAACCTCGAATCAAATTCGCTTTCATTAACTATGTAAATGATAATTACTTTGTGATTGTTTGTTCGGTTCCTTCGTATTACATTAATTCATCTAAGACATTAAATTTATTTTCTAGAATAGAATAATTTTTGTAGGGCCAATCATCTTTTGATGTGGGTTGTAAAAGTTTTAAAGTAATATACCTCTAAGTTGTAAAACTTAATTAGGAATTTCTGTTTTAAAAAGAAGAGTTAAACTGTTTGGCACTGGAAGACAGATTTTGCAATTTTAATTTGCAAAACTTTTGAGATGCTCAACTTCCCGAAACCATTTATTAATGAAGCGCGAGTTACTGGTGTTTAGATAGCATTTTCTGAACATTCAATTTCATGATTTTATTTGATTTTCTATAAATATCTTATAGCAAGACTATCATGTTGTTTTTGTAGATTGTACTTTTTTTAAATAACAAAGAAAATCCCGAACAATCGCTTTATATTTTCATTAGAAATTAGCTAGAGTCTCTCAGAATTCAACAGAAATTAAATGCTCTTAAAAGCTAAAGCATCAAGTTGTTTGTGTTAATTTGCATTATTTTGCATCAAATTGTTTTAGTAAATTATTCAAATCTAAGTTCTATTGAATCTTATACTTGAATTAAAATTGTGCTGATTTTCATTTCATATTCGCATTCAATTTATTTGAACAGTTTACCAAATACCACAATACAACTCTGGCATTTTAATTAACCAAGAGCATAAAAGTATTTATATGAAAGTTAAAGTTATAAAGGAGTGGAAAGTAAATATACTGGTTATAACTCGTATGAAAAGTCACATACGGGTACTCATAATAATCAAACAAAAATACGTCTCTCCTATAAATTATTGGATGACAAACGAAAATTATTTGAAATTCTATTATGTGATATATAAATTTATAGAATTAGAAGTTGTAGTTGTAGATGTTTGATCCAGGTACTACTTTTTAGAGAACCAAACAAAGTTTTAACTAATTGAGCTCACTTTTAGGTAATAATTCTTAACTACAAGTAAATTTCCTAAAATATCGTTTAAATCCACTTAACTTAACGTAACGTACGGAAAATTATAATTAACGTACGAAAAATTAAATTTATCTACTCTATTTACAATCACTTAATATCTTAATTGACGCATGCGCAAATGAGACCAATAGTGTCATTGTCAAATTTTATGTTCATAAAATCGCTTCTTTTTTGTCGTATATTTGTGGATACGACTGTACCAATGTTATTAGTTGTCGGTCATTCATACTGCAAAATTCACTAATAACCGAGCTAAATAACCACAAATAAGGTAAACACTAATAATGTGCGACTTGGTGGTTATGTTGACTAGGCGGATGAGAGAGAAAAATGTATGATGCTATGTTATTTTAGGAAGCTTGTGATTGGTACACTTAAAGCACGGATTCTGTTAAGTTGAAATTGAACTTTTCGTTACGTTACGTTAATTTAATAAATTTTTTCATGAATGTAAACGTCTACATTTATAACAATGAGTTTCAATATATCTTAATTACTAATGTTTCGTACGTTGCGTTAAGTTAAGTGGATGTAAACGAACCTTTAGATACTATTGTTAAGACAGTGGTAATGAAAACAATTAAATAACAGTTAAATATTAGCATCGATTGAAGAACTATCCCTTAGAAATAGAAATAATCTAAATTACAGTTGATGCCTAAAATTTCTTTAAATTGTAAATCATGTCAGATTTTGAAAGCAAACGTGGTCTTAAGAGGAAGGTGACCGTATTTTTTGACTTCTTTGACTCAGCTGTAGCAAAACTGTACCATTTTATTTACATAAAGATTTTTGTAATTTTTTCATTCAGCGTAAAATATCAAGAAATTATGGCTTACAAGAGATCAGAAAGTTTTTCTTAGATAAAAATTGCGTTTCTTTGGATGTAAGTTAGCCAATCAAGCTTTTAAAACATTTTTAAAAGAAATTTGATAAATTTGAGACCAATGTTGACAGGCCTTAATATATAAACTTTATGGTTTAAGAATTAAATTAAAGAATAAAAAAAAAACGTCTTTGAATAATTTTTTTAAATTTATTTTTTCAATTTATATTAACATGATATAAATCGGAGAAGGAAATTCACAATTTATTGATTACGAAAAACAAGGTACATTAATATTTATGCAAAATATGAAGATTTACGTAACAAAAACATCACATTTTACAATTTTTGTTTGGATTAGGTTAGGTTATAATATTTCTATTCTTTTTAAGAATGCTAAAAATAGTCGAAAAGGTACTAATTTTATAAGGAATTCAATGCATCAAAAATAGTTATTTGTGTATCAAGGCCATAAAGCACTTTTGGCCGAGGTGCACACAACGTTTTTTAGGCGATCATCACGAAAGAATTCAAAAATTTGGTCACAAAACAAAAAATTTATTTTTTTTTGGACATTTTGCTGAGAAACATAGTTACCTTAGACAACTAAAAACCAAAGCATCTCCTGACAAATTTAATATTAAGCGTCACTTTTTATTTCAGTTTCTGACAGTTCTGTCCCAAAAAAACATCTGACAGATGTGTACAAAAAAGTAAAACTTTATGGCGGCAAAAGGCGCCATAAAATCAACGTTTTTTTGCATCATTTTGTCGGTAAAAGTACGTTATTTTATAAACAATGTATCTTGTAGGAAGAATATTCTTTGTCATTTACCTCTACTCCAGAAGTTAACTTTAAAATAATTCTAACTTTATCCATACTTATATGAGTTAAATTACAAAAGAATACTGTATATAATGAACAAAATAGGATCCAACGCAGTCCCCTGGGGCCTTCTATGCACTACTAGATGATATGCATCCTGATTTTAGCAACTTTTAAGTGGATAAAAATTCTAAAAGCGCCTGCGTACATATTATTAATACTCTTTTCATAATTAAATATAAAGAAGATCAACGTATCGTACATCCTAAATGGAATGTTAGAAGTAAACTCCGTATGAAAAGGTTTACGTTTTCAAAGTCTTCATGCTTAGGCATTCTTATAATATCTAATATTATGCAGAATCCCGACCATGTTTTTAAAATCATCTTCAGCAAATGCGGTTTCCTTGATATGGTACTCCTGGGGGCGCAAGGCGACTTGAACGGGGCACGATCACTGACTGAATTCCCAGTAGACTTTCCGTTAATCCGCGCTGACCGCAGCAAGCTTCTTGAATCACCTATCGCACATAACAATCACCGACAGGACAATGGTACGGCAAGACCCTGTCCTGAAACGATTCACTGGAAGGTTTGCATCATGGCCCACTTGGCAGTTAACCCGGATTGTTTCAATTGACGTCAAAGCGACAAACGAAAAGCGGCCTGTCTATCACAGTAAAACCTTTGTTGAATAAGAGAGATCATTATTCAAGAAAGAAAATTGAATATGTTATTATAATAAGCTTTCGTCCTTTACAGAGAAGTATTAATATGTCATTTTTCCTATAAACCAATTCAATAATGAAATGAGTGACGTATAGCTTCGCAAAAATTCTCCCTTATAAATCCTCGTCCATTATCGAACAATACCTTAGAGGACGGGCTCGGAGAAAGATTAATTGCTCAAAAATATATTTTTATTTTTGGAGATGGGGGAACTTGAAATGAAGCTTTTTGTTTTTGTTATTTCAACAGTGGAGAAACAAAAACAGCCCCTGGGTGCGATATCCACTAGCGCCACTTCTCGAGAGATGTCCAAGCGATGTCTCGTAGGAGAGTCCATTCCCAATGAAAGCTATTGATTCTTGTTACTCTCTTAACACATACGTCCAAAATATAAATAAAAGCGGTTCTATAAATCATTGACTCTGTCGTTTTCTTTTATTTTTGTGTCAGTACTGTACGTGAAAATTTATAGCTTATTGTTGACAATTTGTTATTGATGGTCAGTTATATTAAATACTAACAACTCAATGCTTACAAACTTTAGATTAATTACACGTAAATGACAAAATAATTATACAAACTTTGCAAAAAACTTTTAATCTGTAAATATATCACGTAGGAATAGTTTTCTCAATTAAGTAAATATCCTGCAAAAATGATGACAATTAAATTATAATTTAACTTGAAACGAACACAAAAGTGACTAATAAGAGCAACACCCACTTATATATTCTTAGAACATTCGCTAGATGAATACGGTGAACTTATTGGGCGGGCTAATTTAATTTTCATGAAATTCATGAGTTGTAAGTTAACAATGTATATTAAAATTTGTTAGCGCTCTCATGCAATTTTATTGGAATATCAGACACATCTGCAAAGATTACATAAAATGAAATGCGCGATAATAAACGCAATGCGGCAGTTAATAACAATAAAAACATGCATGTCGGAAGATTCGGCGGCCTCGTTTTCCTTTTATTATGCGACACAACATGCATACTGAGAGGTGGATGGTACAAAATTGAATTAGATACACAAAACAACAATGTAAATAGTTAGGACCAATCGTAAAGGAACTACAAGAACACGAATCCTGCAGATTATGTATTATAAATATCCGCCTCTGTACCACAAAACCATATAGTGTGAACATATCCGGATTATATTCCGCAAGTGAAATATCTATTACCCAGACTCGTTGAAATCATCCTACATATATAATAAAAGACAAATTACGGTGGCTAATTATTTACAAACATCCCACTTTAAATGAGAAATAATATCAAAAAGATTGCAATAAAGGTAGGAACCGGAGGCGTAGGCTTCCGTCACGTCCGTCATAGTCCGTCATGAGACAAGAAGGTTTGGAATATCAACCATTTAATAAATATAATAAGCTCGCCAACTCACCATGGACAAAGTGTGTGAGAAGACACATGGAGAATTTTACATCCGGGTTTGTGTGTTATTTAATCTGGCTTTGGGGAATGTTATTATACGCATAAACACCACAGGCACCATATTTAATAAGTCAAGATATTCGCTTTTGAGATTGACTTAAGGTTGATTCGTATTATAAGGAGACCACACGACAAAAAATTTAATAAAATCTGTAGGTCACGTGTCACGTCCAATTCGCATTTACAGATAGAATATCTTTTTTTTTGCTATGTTTCAGAACAATACATTCTCGTCAAATGTAACAAATAGTTATAAGCAGATACATTATTAAAATTAATGTATTTACTTATTAGATTAAACCAGAGCAGAAATACTGAGAAAATTTCATATACAGGGTGTCCGGAAATTAGGAGCAAAAAACTCGGGGAGTGATTCTACTGGAAAAGTTAATGTGACAAGTTCCTATAACATTTTTCCGAAAGCTTATTAATATTGGGGTTACACGGCCCCAAAGTTTTTTTTTAAATAAATTTTTTCCAATAACCTTTTTCTACATTTTGATGATGCCCGATTGAAGAGCATCGATAAATCTTCAAAAAATATCCTCTTGTTGAATATCGATAAAACGAGTAGTTTTCGAGAAAAACGCGCTTCTGTTTAATGCTTGCTTTAATCTTGAAAATGAGCTGTAGCTAGTTGGTATTCATTTAAGGCGTTTTTCTCGAAAACGACTCGTTTTATCGTGATGCAGCAAGAGGATCTTTTTTGAAGATTTTTCGATGCTCTTCAATTGGGCATCATCAAAATTTGGAAAAAGTGCCTAACAAAGAAGTTCTGGGTCTTTATCCAAAGGTCAACGTCAGTTTCGACTCCTTGACACTGGGCGATTTACCTCAATTTTGGTGCAAGAATACAAATAAACATTAGTGATAAGTTTGCCAAATTTGAAACAAATCGGAATACAAGAAAAAAAGTTACTGGAAAAAATTGATTTAAAAAAACAAACTTTAAGGCCCTGTAACCCCAAGATTAATGAGCTTTCGGAAAAATGTTATAGGAACTTGTCACATTAATTTTTCGAGTAGAATCACCCCTCGAGTTTTTTGCTCCTAATTTCCGGACACCCTGTATGTATACAGGGCTAGTCACGAGAGGGTTATTTCTGAACAAAATTAGAAAGCAACCAAAAATACAATTTACAACGGCTGCAAGCTTTCTCATTTTTTAAAAATGGAATATTGGATCTAAGATTGCCGGTCTTGCCATTTGATTCTGTTCCAGTTCTGTCACTTTAACGTTTTAAGAGTGAAAAATCAATCTTGTAGATGATGTATTATTATACAAACGATGAAAAACAGACATGTTCCTCATCTACGGGGAGTGTAGGAAAAATGCTTCTGCCGCTGCAGACCTTTATATGCAAAGGTACCCAGCACGAAGACATCCGGTTCCTGAGACGTTTAAGAATCTTGAACATCAACTACGTCCAAACTGGCCTCCAATGAAAAGATATCGTCAGAGGACAGCTACCGGACAAGAAAATGAAATTGCTGTTCTTGAAGCGATAGAAGAAAATCCTCACGTTAGTCAGACTGCATTGGCAAGACAAATAGGTATTAGTCAGTCTTCAGTTGGCCGTATTCTTCGAGAAAATAAATTCCACCCGTACCATTTGACCCTGGTACAGGAATTAAAGCCGACAGATTTTCTTAAAAGAGTTCAATTTTGCCGTTTTATGCAAAAAAAGCTGAATGCAGATAATAATTTCATAAAGAAAGTATTGTTCTCCGATGAGGCTAGATTTAGCAATAATGGGGCCGTAAACAGGCATAACTACCATTATTATAGCCAAGTGAATCCACGATGGATTCGCGAAACACACTTTCAGAATATCTTTTCGGTAAATGTTTGGTGTGGCATACTAAATGAGCAAATTATTGGACCCCATTTTTTTGAAGGAAATTTGAATGGACAAATTTACCTTAATTTTCTACAGACGGACCTGGCCCCCTTATTAGAAACTGTGGACTTAAATACCAGGCAGCATCTTTGGTTTCAACAAGATGGTGCCCCACCGCACTACCATAGAATTGTGAGAGACTATTTGGATGCAAATTTTAGAGGCAGGTGGATAGGACGAGGATCGAACAATATTTGGCCACCCAGAAGTCCCGATTTGACTCCATTAGATTTTTTCCTCTGGGGGGTGTTGAAAGAAAAAGTGTATAAAACTCCAGTGCTTACAATAGAACAGTTAAAAGACAGAATTCGCCAAGAATGCATGGCTATAACGCCCGAAACATTACGGCGTGTTCTGCGATCGATTTTTAATCGTATTGAAGTTTGTGTACATCGCAATGGGGCACATTTTGAACAATTTTTTCGGTAGATAATTTAAATATGTTATGTTTTGCTTTATTGTATTGTCATTTTAATAAATTGTCACTTTTACGTTTTTTTCCAAAATTTCAAATCACTTTGATCCGACTTATTAATCAAATAAAAAATAATATCAAGTGATCAGATTAATTAGTATTTTGGGTTGCGTTCTAATTTTGGTCAAATAAACCACTCATGACTAGCCCTGTATATATTTCGGAAAAATTTTAGACTTGAAAGTCAAATTTTTGAGCACAGAGATTCCAATATGTGTAAGTTATTATAAAATTCTATTAGCTTAGAGGACTTAATACAATTAAGCTCTTCAATCTTGCGACTATCAATGAAATAACTCAAAAGTGAAATAATACCTGATTTTTGTTGCGGTGGCTAAATATCTGACTTTAATTAGATCTTACTCTTTATGCAGTTGTTCCCATGGAAAGGAGGCCTTATTATTCCAAACTTTTACCAATAACCGAATATTATGTGACACAGTTTGTTAAGGGGAGAACGGATTTTGAGGAGTAAGATTTCTATGAGAGCAGCAGATTTCATGAGGCATCTGGCTCCATAGTAGAACCATAGATCACAGTGTCAATATGATATATTGTTAAATTTATAGGAGGGGATGAATCCCAAGGCCCATAAAATCCAGAATTATATTCTAGTTTTATTTAAAATGTTCCTAAGGTGCTCTTCAACCTTTTGCACCCCGAATGATTACTAATTTTTCGACATTTTGTCCAGATTCCAAAGTAGTTGGAGAATTTTGGAGCCTTTCAGTACCTTTATTTTTTTAATATAACTTCAGTGTGAAAACTAGACGGTCAGTTGTCATGTAGGAGGTACTGCTTCTTTCACTAAAATATCTCTTTCAAAATTTCCTAAACGTTCCAATTAAGAAAGCACCAAATATCAAATTTTCATAAGAGCTAGAAGGGTGTGGTAGTTGTGGTTATTTCGGGGTTACAGAATAACTTGTAGTACTCAAGGACGTATAAAAATAGAGGACAGAAAGCTCCCATGGTGGGGGTAAGAATTGGTGGGTCAGAAAATGTTGCACGTTCAAATGGACTCAAGCGTACTCGAAAGTTTCTGCGCATGCGTCAACAGCCATTAAAGCGCGTGTTTCAAATTTGCATTATTTGCCAGTGTTTGTTTTGGTTTGTGAGTACACGAATCTTGAGAAATTGGGCCGTCTGTGCTGTTTGTGTGGATAAAAAACTGACGAATGACGCGAGAATTGCTGTCACTGTCACTGCAACTGGCAACGGATTTGAGCCTACACCCATCCGGGAGCTTTCTCTCCTCTATTTTTATACCTTCTTGGTAGTACTATTGAATTCATCAGAGAAGACGTGATCATAATATTTTACAGTAAATAAAAATACATACAAAATTAACAAGATCGATAGATACTTTTTCAAGTTATAGCTAGAAACGCCGTAAATTAGAATTAAATAAATTTCGTTGACAATAAAATTCCTAAATAAAAAAAAATAAGTAATATATTAGCGTAAAACAATCGAGCATATTGGTAACTTTCGTCTAAGTACTAAAACATTGCAGAGCAAAGCTATGAAGTTCCTCTAAAGTACCTCGTGTTGAACATGACTAATATTTAATTTATTCTTAAAGCTCTCCAAATCACATTGTTTTACACGATTTGGTAGGCGAAATAATAAATCTACCATTACCACTTCAATGAAACTTATCCAAACAATATTGAAAATTTTTTCGCAACAGTCCCAGGACTAGGAATAATAACCCTACACTAAAATGAATATGTGATGAAATCCACTGAGTTTATTAACAGCAAATGAGGTTGATAGATGTCGAATTAGCTCATGAATGATGTCACCTAGTCACTGGAAATATCAGAGTGTGTCCACCCGTTTAAATTTTACAGAAGGAAAATAGGATTCAAATGATGATATTTTACGAAACATTCAAATTTGTGAAAAGTAGCCACAGAGGATACGATTTAGTTTATATTTTAAAAATACAGTAATATTAAAACAAAACAGTTTATAATATTCACAAACTCTAAAAACAAGGAAAGAATAAGATAATTATTTACAGGACACAGTGCAACTATTCTGCTTTAGATACCTACCGGAAGTAAGGGAGTTCAAAATAGCAAGATGGACTATTGTCAGAAAATACTTACTGAGACAGCAACATAAAATGAAAAACCTTTGTGTTACTTTTAATCAATAAAATACGACTTACTTAACTATACTGAAGTTTTTCCTATAGTTTCTTTCCGTAATATATTTGTTTCGTGGTAAGATTATAGGGAAAAAGTTCTACAATGTATAATTTTTGATTCGTTTGGTATAAACTTTTTTATAAATTTTAATGCGAAATATCGATTTTCTATACAAAATAAAATATATTTTCAATGTGTTCACCATTATTGAAACAAATATTAAATAAAACATGAAGAGAAATCTGTTTTTTAAAGATCTTATTGACTTACGAGTACATCATTTGTATTGAGACTTTCTAAAGGACCTCTGTAGAATGTTTACAACTTTATTTAGACAAATATGTAAAGTTATTTGGTTATTTCACTGCGTTTAATTAGCAGTGGGTTTGTGTAAAATATTTATTCAAAAAGTTTATAAAACAGTTTATGATAAAGCGAAGAGAACAACGTTATACCTACAAACTATTTTAGTTGGAAGTTATGAGGAGACTTCACGCAAAGTAAACTTCGTGATAGCATTATTAAGTTGGTATGAAATGTCCCAATTACAAGCTCAATTTAGAATATCTCAAAACATAGGTTAACAATATGGTTAATTATAATTAATTTAATTTTGGAATCATATGTAGGGGGTATATATGTTTTCAGATCGACTTTATTAGAAGATAATAAAGGTAATTTTCTTTATAACAGTTAAAGCTATTTACATTTATTATAATTGAAATACAGACCACAAACAGAAGTTCAATTATTTCGCTAATATGTTTGTGTTTAGACTATTTTCTCTGCAACTAACAAACAATAAAGTCATTCGTTTTCAGAAAATATATAATATTTCTGGTTCTAAATTAAATTACAAATATAATTTCATTTTCCTTTATACATGTACAAAAGAAATATGAAGAAGACATTTTTAAAGGAAGGAGTTCTATCGATTTGGTGAGCCACCACGTTCAAACATTATATTTAAACTCATATTACATTCAAAATTATACTAGACGGGCCTCTTGCACTCAGGTGTCTACAATTTCTTTTCCTGCAGTATGTGCACAATATGCTTTTTCCACTACTAAGCAGATGTGGGTAACCATATTTAGACTTAAACAAAAGTCACCCACCTCTGCAATTTCAATTTGAATTTACCCCTAGGGGAATTTTGCAAAATGTGCAGAAAGTGTGTCTCAAGCATATAGGAATAGGAACAGGACCAATATTTGAGAGCCCTTCATAATTGTGGAGTAAACGTTTAGTATAATTAGGAGGTTTTTCCAATGGTTATGGGTCTTTAGATTATTCCTTAATGCCGCCATAAATTAGCCACATTATTTTATGTATCTACTGAAATTTAATGCAAGAAACTATATCACACCCAAAGAAGAGTAGGTATCTCTAAATATTAATAAATGCTCCTATAGTTATATATTGCGGTATATTCAGTGAAGCATTTGATTGATTATCTTAAAAAGTTCGTTTAAAATCAACTCCTTTTCAAATAATATGCCCTTTAGTATTTATAAATAAATATAGACTCGGTACAGATACCTATAGATTCCTCAATAATTTAATTAAATTTTGAATTCTCATATATTTTAGAACGAATCCAATTCTTCTTGCTTAAACATGAGCAGTCAAAGTTTAAAATACTTTTAAGAAACGCCTCGATATTGAATATAAACAAAGAGCGATTTAAATCAAAGTGATTGCACCATAACAATAGTGTCGTCATAAACGTGTCATTTGTCCCAGTTCCCTTAAATGTCAAACGTATAAAGCGCGCGAAAACCTTCGTGCAAAATGTCAATGCAATCAGAAGTTTTCTTCATAGTTCCACTACCAAATTGATAAGTTTACGAATTATTTATCGATGTCAATCTTGGTTTTTATAAATAAATTAAACACTTTAATGATAACGAAATGCACTTTACATAAAATTCTTTATTTGAATAAATTTTCGGAGATTATAACATAGTTTAAAATATTTCAGACTGGCGCACGTTGTAAATTTTGGCTGAATGTGACAATAAGGAGATAAAACAAATTTAAAATGTAAAATTTCCAACCCTGTTTTGTGTACTTGTGATATATGTGATGTCCACGCATTGCAGATAGCTGTGGAAATCAAAGTATTCATTAACGATTTAATTTGGATTTGATCTGAAAAGGGTTGTACGTAATATGTATGTTTTTTTTATATAGGGAATTTTCATTTAATATGATTTTTTGATTATTCTTCAAAGTTTATTTGCGGATGGATAGACATAATATGAGAGATGAATAAATATTGGTTATGTATTTGGATATTTGCTGGATAGGAAGTCTGGAATACAAAATAAAGGAATTCATTTTCTACCGAATGTGACGTTTCAACTCATAAAATTATAAGAATTATATTCGTCATCTCTTTCTTTTAAAATATCACGTTACATAATATCGCACTTAAGGAATAAGACTAAGGTTGGGTAGTTTTATAAAAATGTAAAATTTTAAGTAGAGTTTTACATTTTAAATTCTCGCTGTATGTAATAAAATTTCAATTTTTATCTGCAGAATTATTCGCACCTCAAGTTATCGAACCAATAAACTGAAAGGATTAAATATAGATTTGAAATAATGTATCTGGTTAGATTACAACTTTCTATGCTCCAGTAATTACATTCGATTTTGTAGATTGTTAGTTATCATATACCTAGATGATATAAAAGCATGACAAATAATATCATGAAAGTAATCAAGAAATTGGTTTTTGTAAATACTCGTACAGATAGAAAAGAGAAAAAAATCGAGTGTTTGATTATAGACTGAAAACAGCTTTTGGTGTACCTATGTGCAATAAATTTTGATTATTCAAAGCAGGTATTAATTAATTAATTTTCTCTGTACGAAAACAAAAATAAAGGGAAAAGGCAGTGTAATTCTAATTAAAATCAACCTACTTTTTGTCTGTATTTTAAGCAATTATGGACCCGGAAAATAACTTTTAATCAATACGGATAATGATGAGTGCGAACCGTTATATATTTTGTTTCCATAATTTTGTTTACTTAAAACTTATTTATCATTTACAGTCTTGGTTCACAAAAAATTGGTAATGCGAAGAGTGCTGTATTCTCAAGTTAATTATAATTTACAGTTTTCTTCCAAGTGATAAAATATTAATAAAGCAACTTAATTATTACGTAAGGTTATCCCCCAATGTAGATTATATTTAGGCAACAAAACAAGTTAAAATTGCATAAAATAAATGTTTCATTACCCGATTGTAGCTATCAAGTTAGTGTGTGGGCTAAATAATATTCCATTACGAAGAAAATTGTGGTCAATAAAGTAAATAATGCTAGGCATATGTGGCTTTGGAATTAGATAGGATTTTATGTATTTAATATAACGTATTATTTTCATAAATGCCACAAATAGGGTAGACACCTACACAAATTATTTCGTTCTTCACGTAGGTACGTAATGGTTTTGTACACGCTTACAATAATAAACTTGTAAATACGAGAAAATGCGTGCGTATGAAAAGGTTTAAATATTTATAAAGAAAAAACATGTGTAAAGTTTAATTTGCAACAATTATACAGAGTAACTAATGCTAACTAGCCCACCGATTGCGTGAGATGGAGAGCAATGCGTGGTCGTACACCGTGCTCTGGTCTCTGTACTTGACTTAGGAGTATAGGAGGGACTCCGCGTATATTGCATAATGGATAGCCTGGCGAAGTATTTGAAACAAATCGCATGTCAACAAACTTACATCAAGTTTGATTTTAATTTTATTGTATAAATTTCAAATTGCAACTGAAAATTTGTGAGAAAATTAACAAGGTAAGTACCTAGTTATCTGATATAAACGTTTAAAATTAAATAAATATTTCCAAAAGTAAAAAGTAAATTTGTGCGCCATGATTCTGCGCGTGTAGAATGTCCATCATGGACAAATATGGACATATCTACTTTCTAAGTATAATATATAGTTAAGAGTTAAGGGTAATAAGTCCTAATCTTTTCATATAATGCCCTCCTTTCTGAGAAATCAGAGTGGGGATAAATATGATGGAAACAAGCGGTCACACGAGAGTGTTTTTAGTCATATGACGGTATGTCCTCTACACATTAATTAACAGAGTAATAATCTTCCCCTATTGTCATTGGAAATTTGTTAATGGGAGACTCATTGTTTTTCGCATCCACATATTGTGTTAATCTCTAGGTATATGTGAATAATACTGGCAACATATGAAATTGATTGATTATCGTCAATAAACTCACCTTTACACTAATGTTTTCGTTAATTTACATGCATCGCCAACTCCAATTCAGCTAACCACTTATTCATTACTAAGTCGACCATAAATATGTTATCATATAGAACCAGATGTATTACTTTAATAAATTGAATAATCTACAGAAAAAATAAATAAAAAGAAATATTATTTTTTCATGTCAAGTTCAAGTCGTTCCCAAGATTCACAGTATTAAAAACATTTCATTTTGAGGTTATGAAGAAAACCTGTTGAACCAATTGAGATAAAACAAACGGACCAAAGCACATCATAACATCTTAACTGTTGCTATACCTCTCCATTAAGTGAAGCTAAACTCCAAAAGGACATACCTCCAGTTTTGTTCAAAGTTTTTTCATTATTTATAACATCCCAATACCTGTCACTTAAGCATGATTCCACAAACGTCAAATAAATATTTAACTAGCTATTGTTCTTGTTGGTTGAAATTTAATATAGATTAATGATTGACCAATAGGACTCCTTAAAATTTTAATTAATTGGAGCATTATTCGTTAACAAACGTTTGTGGAACCGTGCATTAATCTAGCTTTATTTCGAATTTCCAAGGTTGTCAATAATACATAAGAAAGGAATACCAAATGTCCGCTTAGTCCATGTTTCTATTTTTAATGTTGACTATAAATAACGGACATGAAAAATATAACCAGAAATAAATATTAAAACATTTTGTTCAATAAATATTAAAACATTTTGTTCCATTTTGTGCTATTATTTGCAAATAAAATGTGTTATTGAATTTTAACAAATTTTTTGACAGTCCTGCTTTTGTTCATCATGTTAATAGTCCTAAATAGATTATCAATGGTTATTATTTGATGGAAAATTTGGTCATAATAAAAAGAATTGCGTGCGGTTATATTGACCACTCCTTTTTTTGCTTGATTATAAGGAGTTAAAGAGTTTATCGCTTTTACTGTCCTAATCTGCGTACAAAATATGAAGGTTATACATCAAAGTTCTCTATAAATTATACGTCGTGTAAATTACAATAACGCTGAACACCAAGAACATACCTATAAATTAGTTCCAATTTAAGGAAAGTAGATATAAAGGGTCGGCTTTCTCATTTTCAAAGTTAATTTCAGTGATTCATAATTCGAGTTACAAATATTTATTGATTTGTGGCTTCAACATAAAAGGGAATCCGGCACTAATACATCAGAAAGACTTCAACTGAAGAAATTACTATTTTAGTATAGATTGCAATCGATGATAAAACAAATACCTTGCTTACCAAAGATATCATCTGGAAGTTACAACCACTGAAAAGAATTAATGGAGAAAGTCTATGCGTAAATTTGATCAACTACTAATTAATGGAAGAAGACAAAGTATCATCAACGGGATTGTCATGTTTGAGAAATTTGAGATTGATCACTATGGGTGATCAATCTACCCTCCCTTGAAGCCTGCATTGAGCTGGCTGTAGGTATTATTGAAAAAATATTATCACTTCCGCAGTGATTTCTTAACGAGTTTTCTTTCCCGATAGGTAGGTAAATATTCTTGGAGCATTTCTCTCCTTTTTCGCATATTATTAAGAGGATATTTACTAGTAATTCCGTAACAAATGTCCTTAATTTTAGCAGCATATTTACTAAATAAATCCTTGTGTTGATAGGATTATTTGTATGGCAAATGTTTACCTTTCACAACAATTAAAAAATGATTAAAAATTAAATCCTAGGTTTGTAATTAGAATAATGTGGGATACTTATAGAAAAACTTTGGGTCAGTTGTAATTAATTGCTAGTGGTGTTTCCTGTTCTTCAGAAAATATTTCATAATTATTTGTATAACCTTTTATGCTATGCACTCAAAAGAAAGTTCCACTTTAATATATTTGACAAATTTTATAAATCTTGTACATATTTCACGCGGAAACATCATACAAGAAGAAAAGTAATTTGAAAGTCGGGCTTCTAAATTACTGTATTTGTACTCAACGAAATTCACTTAAATAGATGGAAAGCATGTTCAGCATGAAGTATTCCACTAGCAAGTTTTGGCGTAAGTCATTCGAAATTCGTTAATCAAAACTGTAGAGAGTGATGGATCTTGAATATCTGAATGGCCTAATTTGTCAAGAATCCACCAACGAATGCCACTTTAACTCAGGTATATATGATAGTCAATTTAAAGAAATCAACTAAGTGGAGCATTTTTATTACGTTTCTCGGTCAAATAAAATTTATCTTCCAACCGGCTGTTATTTAATTCGTCTAAAAGGCGATTGGATCAGATAGTATTTTATTATAACCTCTAAACGTCAACTGTGGTTTATCAATGAGAGTATGACCCTAACCTTCTTTTATTAGATATAAATACAGCATGTTATAGTTAGCATGTAGCATATTACTTGAGAATATCATAAACGATAAGTGATTTAAAATAGTAAATAAGGCAAAATATTCATATAGGTACATAAATTTGCATGATCAAAAATTTATAACAAATACTTTTTTTAAATTTAATATGAGTTTGGCATTTCATTGTTCATGAACGTTATAAATTTTTCTATGTATATTTTGATTTCTTATTTTACACTAACTTCACACATTAGAATTAGAAAACAATTTTTATATAAATTTTATAAGCCCACCATTTTTTTGGCAATACAGGGCAATACAGTTTATATCATCAGGATTTCACCAGTCGATAGCTTAGCGAAAATTAAAGGTGGTTTGTCTAATAAACTATGGTCGAATGTTGCTATTAATAGTGGTGGCAATTATTTTATTTAGAACACAGAGGCGTGCGTACGGGTTTCTTCAAAAACATTTTATTGAATAAAACGTACGCCACTGTTTTTTTTGCTGCACCAATATGCAGAGAGTATTTTCCATTCAATGTAGAAACTTTTTCGTATCTTAAATTTTTTGATAACTTAACTCAAAATAACCTATTAGTACACTAAATAAGGGAGAAAAATGGCTTCAAATAGACTTTTTTTACCCTACAGCTAATTTTTCTAGAATATTCTAGAGGGTCACCCTGAAAGTTTAAAACTGAGTTTGTGTATTCGTAGACCCCGCCCTTCCTTCACCAGCCCTCAATTAAGGGTTGGATTTTTTTGTTTATTGAATAACTTTTTTCTTATTAAATTTTCGAAAAAAAGAGTCAGTACAAAGTTGTAAAGAAAAATATTTCCTACAACTTATTTTGATATTGTCGATATTTAAAAAGTTATTCAACAAATAAGTTGAAAATTTTGGGGAAAGAGTAGTAAGTAGTAGTAGTAAGTAAGTAGTACCTACCTTACTAGAGAAAAATTTCCCTAAAATTTGCAACTTATTTGTTGAATATCTTTTTAAATATTGACAATATCAAAAAAATATTAAAAGGAAAGTTGTAGGAAATATTTTTCTCTACAACTTTGTACTGATGCTTTTTTCGGAAATTTAATAGGGAAGAACCTATTTAATAAATAAGAAAAAAAAAGTAAAGTTATCAAGAAATTGTAAGATACAAAAAAGTTTCTAAATTGAATGGAAAATACTCTCTGCAAATTGGTGATGCAAAAAAAAAAGTGGTGTACGTTTTATTCAATAAAATGCATTTGAAGAAACCCGTACGCACGCCTCTGTGTTCTAAGTAAAGTAAATGCAACCACTATTTATAAGAGAATACAAAAAAAAAGATCTATGCAAAATTTCAGAAGACTAACTTTTTTTGTTATTGAGTTATAGCAAATTATTTAAAATAATTTATTTTCTTTAATGCCCAGTACATCAAAAAGGAAGCAACATTCGAGCATAGTTTATTAGACAAACCACCTTTAATTTTCGCTAAACTATCGACTGGTGATATAAACTGGGACACCCTGTATGTAGTTACATTCACGATTTGATTTAATAAAATCTTAAAAAATAGTCTTACTAAAATATTTACCACAAATTCTTTTATTTTTAAGATTAAGTTTTCATTTTCGACATCGTTTCCTAATTAAAATGCTGGTAAGAGATGAGGAAAATCAAATTAATTTTCACACGCATTCTTCCTTGCACACTTGGCATTATTCTTACATGTAGCAACACTTCAGTCATCTTTAAATTTATTATTTACTGAGTACTAAATAGATAGTTTTAACATTCTATACGAATTTAAGTCAAAATAAAAATGGAGATAAAAATCATGACTAAATGAAAAAAAAACTTCAAGAGGCATTTGATGTAACTTATTGACAATTACTGTTAAGTTATTATAAACTGACCTCTCTGTATGCGAAAATCGCTGTTTTATAGTCTGAAAATCTGAAAAAGGTCCGTAATCCACAGTGGTGACCATTGTCTGAAATTTTTTCATTATTCAGAAGCCAGGAATGCGAATGATAATTTTTTCGATTTTAACGTTCGATTTCGATTAGTTTTTTGTAGGTAATAATAGTCACCATTAAATTTAAACAGTATACTTAAATTCGAATCACATTTTAACTATGCAATGTGTTATAAAAAATGCAAAAATATTCATTACGATAGGTTAAGAAGCAATGGTTTACAGAAACTCAATATCAAGTACGTTGTGTACGAAGCCCTGTAAGTATAATATATAAAATATCCAATTATTTTCTTTATAAGAGATGGGTATGTCGAGAAACATTTTTAAAAGAGCAAATAAAGGACAATTATAAAAATCGGTTGTATATATTTTCTGTTGTTTCTTTCTGTAGGTACATCTACCTGTATGCACGTTTACTTTTATTTCAAAACAACAAATCCAACTAAACTTATACTTTTCAGGAATTTTCAATTTTCATCTATCACACCGAATAGTTTTTCCTGAAAAAACGTACAACAAGATAAATAAAATTGTCCATTCCGTTACCCTTCGAATTTTATAGCGCGAAAAATACACAAACCGTTTAAATGAAAATAATAAAGTTTCTTATGTTTATGTTTTACATTTGCCGAGTAGAATTGCGTGAAAGTTTTGCCGCGGTCCCATCATTTCCATTCTTCCTCAGATAAGACGGCCTCTGTGATTGAACTAAACTATGTTAGGTGTAGATTTATAAAGAAAAAAAACAGTTTGCGTGATTTTCTGATAGTAACTTGGGGTTCGTTTGATAGCGCACGAGTACAATTACATTTAGACCTAGACAGCAAGGACCATTAGCAGGATAATACTTTTACACGCGCCTGATAACTACGCTGAATTGAAGTGTAGGCACGTTACCTCGTGCATTATTGTTTATTTTCGTATGTTTCATTTTCTCCTGGTTGGAAATAAATTTTTATTTATCGTAGCTACTAATAAAATAATATCAAAATAATGATACAGTGTACAAATAGTTTGTTTACGGTTTTTTTTTGGTTGCTGAAAAATGTACTAGCATCAAATAAAAGATAACTAAAATTGGAAAATAAACTATTTAAAATAATATGTATGCCGGTATTATAACAGAAAACTTCAATTGATTTTGTGACAAACTAAATATTATCAACATATAGAGTACATATAATTTGAAAATATTTTAATTTCAGTAACCAAATAAAATATTGCAGTGTAAATATTAAATAATTTGTGGATTCGTTTATTAAATTTCATTTTACAGCGTTATGAAAAATGAAATATTATTCATAGATTTAACCACATTCATTATTTTTCATATTTTCCAAATTAATAATAATATATGTATTATGTACGGATTTCAATTAAAACATAACAATGTGGTTAGGTATAATTATTATTTTTTGAGTATGCACACTTTTTCATAGAATCAACATTACTACGAAATCCTGACTAATAATAAGTTTCCTTTAATCAGTATTTGTGTTTACAATGCTCTAAAACGTTATTAAAATTTAAATTTCCAAGATCAAATTACATTCATTTTTTCGATATAAAATACCTATTCAATAATTGATAATTTCTAATTAGCGGTAAAGGGTTAAATGCAATTTACTTCACATTTCCGTAAACACAATTAAAACGTCATATTTTAATTAACATTATTTGCTTTTAACAAGAAAGCAAACTTACCGGTACCGGCGTCCATAACAGCCGAAGAAACCGCGATATTGACAATGAGAACGTAAAAGAAGGGCGCGCTCAGTAGAGCCATTAGAACAGTTAACCGTCTGCGTGAAGCATGCCGACTGACATGAGCGTCGTGACGCCGAAACGTGCCTAAATAGCTAGCGCTTGCGCTTGAAAAACTGACCTACACAACAATACTGTTGCTACTTTTGCTACGTATTTGTATCGCCTCTGCCAATATTATTACTATCGAACTAGATACGGAACGTTATATACATCAAAGGACTTTTGTCAGCTGTCAAAGAGATTGCATATTTGTTTCCTTTTTATTGCTATAAACGGTAGCTTGCAGTTTGCTTTAATCAATTCATCAGTTTTTGATAACGCTGTCGATGAAATATTAAAAATAAACCGCTTCAGATCGGATTATTTATCTAGTTTTGCTCTATGTACAGGGTAATTTAAAAAGAAAAAGAATTTCCAGCTATGACAAATATTTATTGACTTTTTATTTAGAAACGACCTCTTTTTATTGTAGGCATTGACATCACAACAGAAACTGCTGTTATCACTTTATTTTAAAAAGATCGAATTGATACGCAAATTTCAACTGGAACATAATTTCATAACAATACTTATAACAATGTTGTTATCAAATTTCCAGGGTCTTGATTGGTTGCTCTTTGTACTACCCTAAGTAATTCATACAAAATATGGATGAATTAAATACTATTTAGCGTCTTGTAAAATTGTAGTATTGTCATCGTATTCTGTAAGATCCGAATTTATATTCTTCTATATGTTGGTTAATGCTTAAATAATAATGTTAATCTTTGGAATTTTTTTTATTTTTGCATTTCGAGCTGAAATTCGTTTGAAATACGTTAAGCCTTGTACACACTTGTATACAAAGTCGAGCGATTGTCTATAGACATGTATAGGGACTGTCTATAGACATGTATCTAGAAAATGTATATAGACAGTCTGGAGACTTTGTCGCATGTCCACACTTGAATGCCTTGTTCCTAGTTTTAGTTACTAGACATGACAGACCTGCAGTAAAAACTACAATTGAACGTATGCAAACTAAGCAATCTTCACAGGACATACATTATAATTCCGTACTTTGAAACAAAACTGTAGGCGAAAATACAAACTACAACTACAACTACAAATTAAACCTCTTATTTTTAATGTAATGATAGTATTTGTATAATTTTGGTGTTATCATCTTCATCTCTTAATTAGGTGACATAAATGGCTTAAGTACAGTTCTAGAATCTTAATCTCATGAAATTTGTCATTTTATGAAGAGCTTAAGTATAGGCATTACTAGAAATGCCGGCATATAGTGTAATACTGAACACCTCTCATTTCATTCGCTCCCTATAATATTTTTGAATAATAATTTTTGAGACATCTGAAATAAATAGTGAACGACTAGAAATACGACAATCATAACTATGTGCCAATAGTTCACGCAAAGTCTTTTAATAAAGTGGTGGATTTCACCATGTGCCTAAGACATTTGTACTACGAAAGGGTATGTAATGATGTGGATATATATTTTTCAATACGTCGATTCGCGGCTTTAGTCCGGATTGCATAGGCTCTTTCCTCTCTACTCATATTACCATTATGAAAAACTGCTATAAAGGAATGTGATTGTTTCTGTAATTTGTAAATTTCTCGATATTGTACATATTTTTTGCAAACTTTTAATAGATTTCTACTCAGGAAATTGGATATTGATTTTCATTTCCTATTTAAATTGACAGAATAAATAAGCGGCATGTTGATTTGTTCAATTTTGTTGACCGGTATTTACACATTTTGCATAATATCTACTGATAGATACTGATTTATCATTAATAGTAACACTATTATAAATATAATTAAATTATTGAACGAAATTTTCTATGCTATATTATTCGTGACCCCCATGTGAATCGCCAACATTGTTTAAATTATTAATTAAGTTGTGTACATTTCAAAGCTTCATTATATGTTTAAATTACCCTGTCTGATTATGCAATAATCATATTATGTCATAATTAGGTACTTACTTTAATATTTCATAAAATTACACGATTTAATATATGAATTCCAATCATGTGCTAGAAACTTGTATTCATCTAACTCAAACTGAACTAAACCTGTATAACAGAGTCAATAATTATTAATAAGTAGGTATGTAGGTAAACATGACCCTTATACTAGCATACAGGAAATTAGATATTTAGCATCCCAAACAATAGTCAGCTTTAAAATATTAGTTACCGATTTATTTGAAATATTAGTAAATGCGATTGGATTGAAAATTATTCATGCTAGGAAAGTTTGAAAAGCTGATGTGTGACTCTATGTCACGTCAAATTATTTTTTTTTCAATAGAACTTTTCAAAAGTAAGTGATATAGACCGTATGCGCAGGAGTTTTGCGCATATAGCATGTGTAAGTTTTGGATGCTTGTCAGAAATATAAATATTATGGTTAATAATTTATAAATATAATAAAATAAAACAAATTTTATTATAATGTATAATGCAAATGCAGATGTAGTCAAATATTCAAGTCTGACGTCATGCCATTAGAAATGGACGTTTTCTTTTGAAAAGCTCCATTGATTAAATATTAAAAAATAATTTAAATGGTTAAATATTATACACTGTAATATTTACAGCGGATTTTAAAACACCCACATGTTTTTCAATATATTTTCCTATAATGTCGAAAAATATTATTTTACCACAAGTATGTTGTATATAATAGAAGGTGTATTTCGTTTGGTTGGTTAAAAAATTATTGGATGTGGAACGTATTAATATTTCAACATTTTTTGATAGGTAAATACTCCCGAAAGTAAGGAATATGTTTTACATCCCTTCTAATTTATGGTATACAAAAATGTTCTATAAAATTTTACTTTGTCAAAAAACTTTGGATTTATGACCGGCTCTCCAAATACCTAACAAAAATTGAATTACAAAAACCAATATTTGCCATTAAAACTGTGGCAAGATTTCATAACGGCGGCTGGGTTATTTAAAGCCCCTTGCTACACAGTAGTATTTCTTTCTAGTAATTGAATTCAGTTTTCAGGAAGCTGGCCATCATATTTTATTGAAATGAAGTCGCAGGTGGGCTGTTCGATTTGGTGGAGGTTATAAAGTTAGTAATAAGTCAAAATGATAACATAATAGCCGTTATGAGCTTCGCGCTTGATAGAACAAAAGCGAGGAAAGCGGTGCGTTTTTTAAATGAAGTGTCTGTTTACGGTGCCTGATTTACGGTTTCGTTTAAAAATGCTCAGACCCTGTTAGTGTTGCTGCCCTCTAATCTGCATTACATCGATATTCATCGTTTATACCAATCTATTCATTAAGCCCCATCGATAAAAAGCGACAATTTTCAATTTAGTTCTTTAAAAGCAGTTGTAATTAAATTAAAGACGAAATGCCTGTTTAGAGGACTGTTAGTTTTGATGCATTATATTATATGATTAGTTATAGCTGACATTAAGTATTTATGTCGCAAAAAATATGAGAATCTTCTGAATTGCTGAGACTGCGACACAAAATGTTTTTCCATCAGAATATTAATCTTACCTTTACTACCACCACCACAATGTAAACTTTTCCCTCGGGTAGTCCCGAGTGACCGCTCTACTTGTTCCTATCACTAAGATATATCGAACCAATCTACTATTCCATTACATGCGAAATTTTTTTGACTGCATAAAAAAATGTCCACCACATTTTTGTCTACAACTATATACTTGTTCTAGGTAAGATATCAGGTAATTTCAAAATAGATACATCTGCAACCATCAGTACGTTTCAAAAATAAAATTAATCGATATTTAAGTTTGACGAACTTAACCTAACATTAAAGATTGTAACAGCAGCAGAATTATAAATAAATAATCAAGCAATTTAAGACACTAAGTGCAAGTGACACTTTTGTCTTTGTCACCCTTCTACTCAATAAATGCATATTTTATTTATGATTGTTTTATAATAATTTAAGAAGCTCTAAAATTATAAGTAGATTTATTATGTATTTATGCAGAGAACTACACATCAATATTTGTTTTAGAATCTTTGTATTATATTTTCTTACCGGTTCCTTATATTCCAGTTTGTTACTTGTTAAATTGTAAAAAAGTGATACTTAATCCAGTTTAACTTTCGGTTCATTGTGTAAAAGCAGATTTTTTGCGCTCATCTTGAAAATTGTCAAGGGAAAAGAAGGGCTAGACCGGCAAAAACTAGGAATTTTTAGTTTATCGATTGGCATCATTGAAATCATAAAGAAAATTTGTATTTTCCATAGAAACGGATTATTATTTCTGTCATTCGGCTACTACTGTCAGTGTCAATTTTAAGTATCGCGTGTTACCATTATAAAAAAAGTCCCTAATACCAAATATTTTGTAAATTTTATTTATTTAAATAAACTTCGGCACAAAAAATAGTGTGTATTACACGCCTTGAAACTGTTTTGCGAGTACTCGTAGTTGCGGGCCTCGGCCTACGGCCTCTGCTCGCAAACCCTACTCGCACTCGCAAAACTCTAGTTTCAAGGCTAGTTATACAAATTACTATTTAGGTACTTGTTACAAAAAAAATTAATTTACATTTAAATTAGTTATGATTTGGTAGGTACCTAAACTTAGCTTGCAAGATTTTCACTTTTTTTCATTAATCGTTAGTACTTGCTTGATGCATTTTACTTTTACCGCTTTCTCATTTTTCGTTAGTGTCTTTGAAATATAAAAGAGAAAATAATTTTTTTTTGGAAACTTGGCATAGTACCTAAAATTTACGTGAGTACTTCAAACGTCTAGTGCCTAGAATTTTTTTAAGAAACCTTTAATTCCGAAAAATGTGGAAATTAGTGCCAATCTTTAGTGCTCCCTTAGTGTCTTTAAAATTAACGTTAGAGCTTTAAACGTCTAGAGCGTTGTTTTTTTAAATCAGTTCACTCTTAAAAGTTATCCCTAGATATTTAGTTTATTTAAATGACTTCATTAGTTTATTCCTTTTGCAAACCTTATACTGTTATTCAATAATTTAAAATATAGTCGGTACATCATTTCGAAAAAGGCTTTTCTTTCTGTAGGTATTTTATTCTACAACAGATTTAGGAAAGCTCCTGTTGATTCAAGATAAACATTTAAAGATTATTAATTCCCTGTCACAGATTTAGCAAAAATGTTGTGCAGTTTATCCATAAGAGACATACGAAGTTATATTGTCGTATCACTTAACACTTTTTATAATTTCACTTTATGTTGAATCGAATCTTCGATGTAATCCTCAGCGATCTAGAAGATAATTTCCATCTTCCGTGACGTTTAATTGATATTATATCTCTCTGCCAGAATACACGAACTATTATTTCATACTGTGCTAAAACATGCATAGAACAGTTTTACGGCTTCTAAAATTTGCACTATTTACATATTCAAGACTAATTTCAACAACATTCTGGTGTCGCACTGTACAAAAATCTAATCCGATAAATAATCGCACAATTTTTTGTCTATTGTCACGTTTAATATTCGGACATTCGTATTCATTTTCTTTAAAAAATCAATAACAACTTTGTCATAATGCTGAAAATTTCTGATAAAACGTTTTTATAATCTAATAAGTTTTATTTTGGAAAGGGATTTTTTAATTTAGTTGATAAAGCAAGTTTATTGTAATTTTTAAGTCTAATTATCAGTATTCACTAATGCACAGTAGCAGATTTAGCAAGTCTGCATTCAGCATTTGCTGACTAGCAATGAGCAATGTCCCCAAGGCCCCCATCACCAAAGTTTACTTTGGCCTTTTTAGACTAATTGAATGAAATTTTTAGATCCTTTTGTACTTCGTACTTCGAGGAACCTCTCGTATTAAAATTATTTCAAATACATTTAAATTTGTTTTATTTAGGTACCTTTTTAAACGTGGGTATTAAATTTAGGAAAATTTTTCACTACACATAAATGTATAGTATTTCGCTATACGCCTAGCTGCACTCCGCACCCTGTATAACATAAATATCAAAGAAATATGTATACATATTAGTTTTATATACTATATGCTTGTAATATGTATTCTCAACAACTTACTTATATAAAAATAAAATATTGTTACGTTATATATTTGTAATAATTGGCGTATTGTAAATACAAATTAAACTATAGAAATATGATATTAATTAAATATTACTCAAGACATGTTATTATGTCCAAATATACATAGAGTTAGTTTTCGTTAAATTAAGCGTAATTTAATAACAGTTAAACTTATCTGAACAACAATAATAAACATTATAAAGTATCCATTTCTCGTTATTTTAAACGAGCAATATTACTGTTTTGTATTTTGGTAAAATGACCTACGGATTTGAAATGGATTATTGCATTAGTTATAACATTAAAATATTCCTTCAACGTTTGGTCATTTTCTGATAAAAATCTTTTAATCGACAGTTAGTTAAAGCTTAACAATGGAAAACAATTATTTGTCGTTTTCAACAGAAAACAACGCCAATTTTCCTTCTGCCTTTGCTTCCCGTTAATATTAAGACAATTCAATATTGATTCCATTAAATGGAAACTTTAAAAAAATATTTTGTTGACAAAACGATCTATGGCATTTTATCCGAATTTGATTCAATTCACGATTTTCAATTAAAATTTTAATCATGAAAAGTCTGCATAATTGAAATGTAATGCATTAAAAGAAAATCGATATTTTGTATATTCAGCAGCGTTAGCTGAATTACTTCAAATATAATGGAAGCACCTTTAAAGTCACATTATTTCATTCAAATACTAATCAAGTAATCAATTTTCTTAATTATATTAAAAATATATTTAATCTGTAATAAACAAATAAAGTTCTAGTAGATGTTCAAAATAGTAATAATATTTTTTCCGGAATTTTTGTTAACAACAATTGAAATTTTCCTGAAAATAATCATCAATTATTTCGAAAAAAGCAGCTATCTACTTGTCATTACTGTAAAAATTATGGTTTATTCAATAACAATACATTAGCGATATAAAAATTCATTGTAATATTCGTTCTCATGGAACCACCTGTAGGAACATAATAAATCATTCTGCTAAAGATAGCTATACAAAAAGACATAGTATTGATTTATAATTAATATTTTGAAGTCAAAATGTATAATTTCCATGTTCTGAAGAATTCCACTAGAACGTAATGAAAGTTTGTAATAAAAAAAATATTTCGTGATAGATACATCCATAAGCCTTTGTATTTAAGCACATTTATCTAACGGATAACATGGGATGGATTACTAACCGAAGACGATATATTCCTTTGTGTCGACTGTCCTAGACTACCATTATACGCTTATAGGGAAGCTCAGCAGACTGGCTTACACAGCTTATCACAGCATTCACAGCTTTCTCATCTCAACAGCGAGACATTCCCGGAATGAGGCACCGTTATTCCATTATCATTCAAATATACCAAAAATTTAAATTTGGAGTCGACTTAGTCACTAAAAAGAGCTTTCAACGGACGTAAAATGAATATTAAAAGTTATTATTAATGAAGAGTGAATGCTTATCTATTCAAAAAGTTTTATAGCATTATAATAATGCATAATGTTATTATGTTTCGGAAATTCTTCACCTTGTTTTATTGATGAAGCGTATCCGGAACATAATTTCGTTGTGAAAACTGAGGATACACTTGAGTACAAAAAACCAAAAGTAGAATATCGGAAGGAAGATTGATGAATACATTAACAGAGAACTAAAGGAAGGGGGCGATGTAAGACTGGGTTAACAATAAGATATTTTTTTAACTATATTATACCGTGCATGGTAGTTTTGTCCATGTCACTCATTGTTGTCACACATTGTTTCGTATTTATTACGGAGGACATTCAACAAAGGCACATTTATTTGTAAGAATTGAAAGATTATATAATTTCTGTAGCAGCTATTTAAATATTGTGACTAAGATAGTCTGACAGATTGTTTATACGTACTTGTTTAAGATAGAATTGATGGACTATGTATGTGAGGAGGATTCCTCTCTTTAGTCACACAGCTTTGCGAGTGGATGGACTAGGACTACGTAGACCAACTGGTTGAGTGTTAAAATGTATTTTTTCTACAAACGTAAAAATTGAATTTTCTACACGGCCCACTGCAATTAAAAGTGTCATATTAAATTGAAAACGCGTTAAAAGTAAATCACGTGACTTACTTTTAACACCAGTGTTAAAAGTAAAATGTGAGGTTAGGTTCTATGACTTAACATTGCCTTTATTATCAAGTAATGAGCGTGGAAAACTGAAAGACTTATATGTTTTGGAATGTTCTTCTATTGGATTTGCGTTGGAACTCATCTTTAGTTTAATTACTTTTGAGGTGATTACTTTTTTGACAAGCATGTCACATTTAAGATTTGTCCGTAAATGTCACAGACCACAGACTACTATTTTTTTTAGGTAATTTTTGAAAATTTTAATAAGGCTTTGAAATTTTACTGTGTTTGTAGAAAAAATAGTGTATGATTTACGTGTTAAAAGTGATTTTAACACTTGTATCATAAATAACTGTTATAGGTTCCCTTCTTAGTGAGTCATGTCCTTAAGTGGCGTTTACATTTATCAAATTACTTGAAGTCTCTCTTTCAAGTCGATCTAAAGTGACTTGAAAGAGGTTGACAAATGTAAACAGTTCCTCAAGAAACTCTTTAATTCCACTTCCACGTTTACCTAGACAATTTTTTCAGATCATTCCGCACTGCCGAACCAAGACGAACCTGGTTATTAGTACGTATAGATTGAACTAGAAGACAATAATCTGCCTTGGACCTTCACAAAATGTTTTACTGCTGTCATCGAAATAATGGCGTAAACTCTCCACATTCTTCTTTTGGGAGCATTCGCTTTTGTGGCCATCGTTCACCCAACTTGGATGCATGCCTGCATTATGCATAAATATGGGCTCCAATTTAACTGTTTGCTTTGGCCTTTCCAAACATTATCTTAAACTTGTCCAAAAATCTTCAATAGCCCGAGTCTGAGGAACACTTGAGTTACTAAATTAATGTCATTTTCACTAAAGAGAAGTTCTTAGTTATTCTGTTATAATGGCATGAAGCTAGATCAGGCCAGAATATTGTTTCATCATGATGATAAGGATAAGCAAAATCAACCATTTTTGGAAGACATTTTAGAAAATAAGCATTTGCATCTACAACAGCTTCACCTGTCTCTATACTTCTGACGTAACGACTTCAAATTTCAGGTTCAGAAGCACCACATTAGACGAAAACTTGCACCTGGGAATTCTATCAAGTTGCATCTAGTATATTTAGAACACTACGTTCTTTTTTCAAATCGGTGAGCTAATTTGCGTGTCGATATTCCAACTTCGTTTTCAATATGTTGGGTAAGTTTGTTGAATCTTTTTCAAACCAAAACTTTGAATCTCCCACTTTTTGGCAAATTCATGTATTCTGTCTTCTTCACATTCCTTTATTTTTAAAATTTAATAGTTTAACATTTTGTTCTGTAAAAAGTTGAAAAAATTTTCGTTTCGTCATCCATTTAACTAAATCAAAGATATAGACTTAAGTATTTCAAGTTTATACGACATCTTGCTAAACTTTTTTTTAACAACATTGACTTATCATATTAAAAAACCCTATTCCGCATTTGTTATATCCAATAGCAATAACATAATTTGATTCTAGTAGGTGGTAAAAATTAGCGTCTAAAAATTTTCCCAAACGTTATGCTAAGTTATACATTGTTACTCCAGTTAAAATTTTGTTGTTTAAACTCACCGGTTAATCGATTAAAACATTAAAAGAAAAACTAATGTATTATAAAGACATAAACCATATTTTATAATGAAAAATTATTTGCATGCCAATCTTATAGTCAGTAAAGTAAAGGCATTCCAAGCATTATACACCACCTGAAATATAATTCCTCGCTATAAGGTAAAAGAAATAAAAAAGTAAATTCAAATATTTCCGGAATCAGAGAAGACAATTAAATAAAATCTCGCTAATTCTCAGGGGATCATCTGGATTACTGGTAAGAGAAAACTGAGTTTCTTCAGTTTTAATCACCTAATGCATGAATCTATAACTTTGTTTTAAAATAATTAGATGCTTTAACTCACCTGCTTTTATTGTGAATTTTTAAAAGAGATTATTTTTCCATTGAATGCAATTTAATTTCTTTTATTCACTATTAGAGGTATTTCCATACGAGTAACTCTTAAATTTATTATACTAATTATAAAAATCGGTTTTTATGTAACAACAAAATTAGGTTTTAGCATTAAATATGTACGTTGTTTAAACAAGCACTTAATTATTTTAATTATAATGATTTGTTTATGCTTGCTTACATCTATATTTAAGTCTGATCTTTGTTGTATTCACCGATATTAAATTACACCTAAACATGTTTATATAAAATGATTAAATTGACATAACAGCAAAGCAGATCGTAGCTATTTCTCTTTTCCCTTTATATAAATATATATATCTGCCCCTGCGACAGTCATAAATATTGTCTACCATCTTATTTCATTGTTTGTAGATATTTGCTATGAGGTCTCCGAGAAACGCTGTCCCTTTGTTCTTAACAGAATTATAGGCAGAACATATTAAATCAAAGGAAATATTTATGTCACAATATAGAACCTCTGTAAAAAATATTTATTATAAAATAGCTGACGCATAATAAAAAATAAATATATCGGAGCTACCTTGTTCTAAGAGCTTAAAAAAGAATTTATTATGGTACATTCATAGTAGTAGTTTTTTATTTTTAAGAAAATTTCTCATAATTTCGTGGTACTCAAAATTTTTGTAATGTCGTAATCAAAAATTATTTTTGATTTTTAAAACGAAAGTTTAGTACAATAACTAGAAGAGTTTTTAGTCCTTATTATTTTATGCTAAAGCATCAAAATACACATTGAAGTTTTTTTGTCCTATATTGCTGTCAGTCGGTGGACACCCTGTATATTTTATTTTAGTATTGTAAAAGGCCCAGTTTTTCAATCGATAGTTATCCTTAACTACAAGTAATTTTAGTTAGATGTCATTATTAGGACAATGGTGACCAAGAAAATTAATTCACAGTTATTGATAAATGTTGATTGAAAAATTGGTACCAATGTGTATGAAAATTTAGTTGGTAGATTTAATTTGTTTTTCACACAGACAGATTCTGCTCAGTATAATGTTACGTTTATAATTCATTCATTCATTCATCAATATTGCTTCTCCAATTTCGCATAATAATTTATGTCAATTAAAATTACATGATTATATGGTAAAATGGTAAACCTTCAGAGATTCTTAATAGAATTTGCGCTGGAATATAACAGAGGTTTTGATTAAATGCCACAAAATCATCATTTAATATTGTACGCCCTTAATATCTGTGCACTGAGCGGATTAGACTATAAAATCTCTATGGAATTCAAGAAAATTAACGTCATTGCAAGTACAGTGACTCAAAGCAGATACTGATATTTTTTGAGCGAAAAAATCTCATGGAGGTTTTAAGGCAACGCTTTCATTAATTTTATTAATTATATTATTCTAAATAACCAACAAAATGACGTAGCTTTTTAACTGTCTTTAATTTAGTTGTGTTCTAGAGAAAACATTTGTTTTCCTTAAAAAAATACACCAACAAACGAGAATAACAACTTAAAATTATTTGTTGTTGTTCATTATGAAACAAACCAAAATATACGAATTTCTGGAAGATGAACATATTTTTTTTTATGCAAATGTCTACAATCCTTCTGTGTATTTTTTATAATAATAATAATACAGGACCGTCCTCTTTTCATATAACAACCACTCTTTATAGAGTTAATTTGATAAACAGCCGCTAGCGCCATCTGAATAAAAACTTCGCAACTACAAGTTATGTACACATTGAAAATTTAAATGGCTAATTAACTCTTGGTAATTAATTTTCAATATTAACGACATCTAATTTGTAATCACCCGCAACATTAATTAATTGTTTAGCATTATGTTTTGGTTATTTTGAATACTAATTAGCAATTAATATAATACAACAATTAATAATTGCATAGATAGAGAACATTATTTATAAAATGAACCCTTCAAATTGTTTTTGCGTTAAAATCAACTCGGGTTACCATGTAGGTAATAATTACTATTACAGATGTAAGTATACTTTATTTCTTCTTTTTTTAATAATTATAAGAAAAATCATATTTTATATTTGCAATTCTTATTTAAATAAATGGTGATTTAAGCCTGCAGGTAAAACAAAATTTAAATAATACGAAAAATGTTAATTTTATTGTTAAGGACTGTTTTGCGCAGGCGGCATAGAATTATTCAAACAAAACACCAACGACGCGACGCTCAGAAGCTTTTGAGAGCGTCAGTCGACATGCGGCAGGACGCCAATGTACAACTCTATGGAAAAAACACGTGGCGATGTGATACGCGTAGTATCAGCAGTTCTAGTGATATACTTTTTTAATATTACGCTCATAGAATCTTTAGGTATGATGAACAAAATTAACCTATTAGAAAGCACCAATCAAAATGCATGTTGTAGAAGATTTAATTAGTTATATTTATATACAAATTGTTTACACTAAGCACAAAAAATAAATAAAGCACATCAGCTTTTTAAAATTATTCGTGAAAAAGAAATTTTATCTAAAGGGTGTTGTTTCTCCTGATTTCCACTGCATAACAACTCCCTGAAATAAATGTTTTTATTCGCTGTTTTGACTTGCAGGTATTTGCCACAAAAATAATTTAGAATTCAATAAAAACTGAAGCCACAAATTTTCAATTTAATATTAGATTGCTTTTGAGCAAACATTGTGAAAAAAATATACAAATATCCTAATGTAAAAAATACATTACTTTTTCCAACCAAGCAAACAAAAAACTTGTTAGTTATAAACGTAGGCAAATATTTACGAAACAAATATATGTCTATGTTGTGAAAAATCTTGTAGCCATCTGAAGAAAGTAGTTTTTTATTGATTACTATAATGTTTATTGTTGTTGGTATGTGCACTGACCACGATACCTTTAGGCCTACCTGACGTATATTTATCATATAAATTTGATTTTATTAAATATACTCACCGCTTATATAAATATTTTCTTAATCGGGAGCTTTTAATCTCGCTTGATATGCTGAAATATTTTATACTTCTCGTGTCTCGATCTGACTGTTAATAACTTAGATATTTACGACAAATTAGTACTGAATGTTATGAAATTCCAGATATCAGTACTTTCTTATTGTAAGTATTTTATATAGATTTAACTTTTGATTTCTTTTCTGTAAGTTATACATATACATATTTACATTTTTCATTGAAGTAAAATGTTTAATATTTTCTTAAGGCCGATGATGTCTTTAAGAAGGACTCGTAGCCTAGTTTTCAAATATTCATTTAATGTGGCTACCATTCGCAACTGCAAGTATGCTTTTTTAAGGCAACCTTTCTAAATACTCCTGAAGAATAATTAGTTACATGAGATAGCTGCAGACGGAGATTTCACTTTCTAACGGCTTTCTTACGTAAAGCGATTTTTTTGACGGGGATGTACTCTTATTTTTAAACCAGAGAATATTTAGTATTGGTTTCATAACTATATAATAATATTTTTTCTACTACTACTATACTTTAATTGATTTATTATACATTTACTACCTGTACTGTAATGCGATTCATTACAATACAAGTTTATAACCAATAGAAATGCAACATTACAGCACTATTCCGTCAGTATATATTGCCATGAACATCTGACAGATCTAAAATTTAAAAATTTCAGTTCATTTTGATTTACTGACATTTCTGAGTTTATGATAAAATTGCCATAATATTTATTTTATTATTCTTCATTTTGACTAGTCGTAGAAAAATTAGTGTATGCAACTCGCATTTAATGGCTATTAAGACACTCATATTCATTACGACACTCCCCTACGACTCGTGTGGTAATTCTCACACTCGTGTCTTAATAGCAATCATTAAATGCTCATTGCATAATACAGGGTGATTCAAAATTCGATGTAGATATTTTAAGGACTTATTGTTGGGATCAAAATAAGACTTTTTTTCAAAAATAAACATGTGTCGTAAAATGCACCCCCTCCGAGCTACAGCCACTGTAAGTTGCGTAAAAAAAAACGATTATTTAAAATTGTGACTACAATAACGGATCAAGTATTCTGAAAATTGGCATGCCCCCATTTTTTACGCACTCTATTTATATTTTGTTTCAAAAATTATGTAGAAACAGTTTGACTCATACATCTGGGGCTCTTTTGATTTCAGTACCAGCTAGATGCTAAAATTTACACATAATTCATAAATAGTTGCTATTTTTATAAGTGAAATAGGTATACTACCCCGTCAATAATGGCACGTGATTTATTTTCAAGATAACATGTGTACGCCATAAATAAATTTTACAAGATTAAATCGACGTTATTCATCACTTATCGTGTAGTCTCGACATTCGCCGATTATATCGAATAATTTTAATATATTTATTTGCAATATGTGCTAAACACCTTAATAGGGAGTTTGCATGATTTTGAAAATAATTTTTTTTGAAAAGCTGAGACCAAATTATCATTATCTATATTTTTTAAAAAATTTTTTGGTCCGTACTTTCCCAGTAAATAAATAAAAAGTATTGTAAAATTTGAAATTTCCACGCATTGCTCGGAAACGCCCGAATCGACCCAAAAAACTGCTGAGGTCACGAATCTAGTTCCACAGTGCAGCACGCCGCATTTTGACTTATTTTGAAAAACGTCAAACGCGTACAAAATATTTAGACATGGCAATGTCAACTAGATTCGTGACGTCACACAGGACTCTCCGATCTCAAAGCGTTTTCGGGCGGCAATAATATATTTGAATTACGGTCAATTTATAACCGTTTTTTTATGTACAAATATTGAGTAAAAAAAATATTTTTGCTGTAGAGTATTATTAATATAGTCGTTTTACATTTCTAACAGAAAAAAACGGGATTTTAAAAAAATGCAACATCCCTATTGCTAATCGAAATCAAATCGTGTGTTACTATGTACTAGTCAAAAGTTAAGCTTAAGAAGGAAAATATGTTTTTATTATTTATTAGTGTGCTCGAAGAAGTATAAAAATGACAAGAATGTGCTAGTCGCAATGTAGATGAAATCGTGTTATGGGTAAGGGCCTTCGTACACAGCGCGACTGGTTTGAGACTTTTAAGAATATAAAATCACGTAGCAGTCACTTACGCGTCACTTGCATGTACTCAAGATGTACGAAGTAGATTTATTAATACACACACTATTATTAAATTCTAAAAAGTTAAATTTAAAATGGAGGTTTATTATTTTATAGAATGTCACTCTAATAAATGGTTACACTTCGACCAGTAAACATAAGATAAATTCACACATTTTCAATGCGTAAGAAAAATAATAGTGAAGAGAAATTATTTTTTTCTTTTACGTTTACAAAAAAAAATGATCTGGAAATACGACGTGACGATGGGTAATTATAAGATATAATGACGTTTTCTATTTATGTATTTATTTGTAAGAACATTTTCTTTTATTAATTTAAATAGTTAATAGGGAATCCTAACAATTTCTAAATTAATCCCCAGTTAACTTGTGCTTCAGGTATTCAATTCATTTCAAGTAAAAATACCAAACATTATTAGTAATTATTTTGTAAAACAGCTAATTTATATAATACAATTTTCTTCGATAAAATAGTCTAAATATATATTAGTACAAGAACGTTGTGTAATCTAGAAAACTTCGATACCAATTATGCTGTAAACAAACTGCTGCTGCCTTGTCGCTATAAAATCTAATTGATGTAGCTACGTAACATCGTTATTTAAATAGCTAATTTAAAAAAGGTTTTCACTATAACAAGGCACAGAAGTATGTACATCCCTTTAATTATTTTGGATAATTTTGCTTGTTTATAAGTTTAATTGAATATACAGACATATTGATTTTGGCGACAAAGGCAACAAATTAGAGAGAACGATTGATAAGAGCAAATAAATTTAGTTGAAAAGCCAAAGTTGCTCTCGAGTACGCGTCAATTTCTTCGTCTGTTTAATTGAGACATACTTTATAATTAAATCATTCCTACTGATAGGAGCGGGAGAGGGTCCTGCAGCTGCAATTAGGAAAAGTTTATTCCTCTTTCAACTTTGTGTGGTCAGTTTATGATGGCTGATAATTCACGTTATATCTAAAGCACCGCATAGAAAGTTTTAATCGAGATTCTAATCAAATAATCAAAAATGTAAATTTCTATGGTAGTATAAAAGCAATATTAATTGCGTGTCAATAATCTTAGAACATAAACAAATTTACAAAATTATTTGTTTTTTTTATAAAAGCAATAATCTTACATGGCAGATAAGTATATTAAAATATTATCACTAAAATCTCGTTAGCTACAAATGTATTCTACGTCTATCATTCTACGAATATAACTATTTTGAATAGCTACACAATAAAAGCGTGTTTTGTATTGATCGAGTATAAACTAGTTAAACTAATGGTAAACATGTCAAAGATGCAATCTGATGTGATCTGATGGTCTTTCTAAATTCATACATTAGTATAACAGAACCGGAAACTATATACTAACTCTTACATTAGTCCAAGATATTGGAAATCGACTGGTTTAGCCATATTACTCAAATTTCTCGCGCATTTGAGGTTCGACGTTTCGTAAAAATCGTACATGGGGGTATGACCGCTTGATTTACTATGTCTGCTAAATCAAAACAGAGGCAAAATATTTTTTTAATAATAATACAAATAATTGGAATTTTTGCAAACACGGCGTTATAGTACAGAGCACAGTACCGAAATAGTAGACAGTGATTCATATTGATAGGCGTGACGGACGTCGAAAAGAAAATATGCGCGGGATGTATTATTTTGATAGAGGCCTAGTTAGAAAGCATTGTTATAAACATAACAGCTTTTTTTAAATAATATGGATAGCTATATGTTTTATTTTTACAATGAGATGATGTTTTAAATATCATAGTGCATAAACTTTGGGGCTATTTGTATGCATTATTTTTAAATTTTATCCACACGCGAACAAAAAAGCTTTTAATGTTTTGTTTGAATTAAAGGCAAAATCCAAACCATAGAGAGTTTTTAATCTCAACTGCAATTCTAGTACACCAAGAGGCTCATTAGCAATGCAAAGAGGCTAATAACAGAGAATATGTTGTAATTGGAGCTGCTTTAGCCTGTATTTAACCTGCAGCACATTCACTTTAAGATGTTAGAGGCAAACTTGGAAATCCGTCTTTATTCTTAATTTCCACAGACTTAATCCAATTTCATTATGATTAACAACTTGAACTTCACTATAGTGTCTTGCTGTCTTTCACTTTTACAGTATAAATCGTTATTTTATATAATCCGATTTTGCATACTTTTGTTTATTGTTTCTAAAGGAAATTCACTGTGTAAGGTTAGTTAATTTCCGGACTTTACGATATTATTTAGAAAGGTACTGAATTTCCGTCTCAACTTGGAAGTTTCGAATATTTGCCTAAACTAAAACAAGTTTCATTCAGTTTTTATATTCAGTTCTACTAGCATGTGTTGCACAATGCATGGATGTGATGTTTTTATGAAAAAAATGAAAAACAAACTGGTAATTTCAAATTTTCATTTCACCTAACACTCACAAATTTTAGTCGCCTTTTCTGTCACCTGTATAAACTTTCATTCGGTACAAGAAACTTACACGGGATCATATCGATTACAGTGTATGAAATTTTAACTGATCAGATTAAGCTATGAGTTATTCAAATGCAAACAAATCTTTACTGTGCCTCACTCTTAGATTTTCAGGACTGATTTTAGTTCCCTATTAAGTATCCTAAATTTTTTATCCACTTGCTTCTCATAATAAACGTCAACTTGATATAGTTATGACACATTTTATAGAACTGAATATTATAACATAATGAATTTTATTATAGCACTAGGACCATAATTGATTCATTATTGGACTGAGTTGAGTTGAGAACAATTCCTGTACGGATAACGACGATGCAAAATATTTTTCATGTTTTTAAAGCGACAATCTCATTTCGAGCAGTTCACCGTTTCGTAATTTTTCACTCACATATTGAAAAATCATTTTGACGAGGTACGTCACCAAACGGAACATCTCATTCTTTGTCATAATATGAACATCTTCCTGAAACAAAATGGAAAATGGTCTTATATGCGACTGAGCGCGCCTAAGCCAACGAAGGGAGGAAAATTATCGTACTTAGAATAAACACTGCCGAACGTGGTCTTATCTTCAGACTTAGATGGACTAAAATAGGGGTTGAGTAATATTATAAGGGGTGGTTGAGACGGTATTGTTACAAATTAGTAGACAATTTTTTGGTTTGTGAGTATGTAAAATGGAAAATAGTTTAGGAATATTTTTATTAGCGTAAATTTTTATATGACTTGATTGAGATTTTGTAATGTCGGTGACCAAGCACTTCAGCTTTCACAACCAATAGACTAATTAAGATAAATCTTTATTATTTAGCTTTTGGAGTCAACGTAATTTCCTTTATAATTTAACATTATTCCTTCACATTTCAACGACTAAATTTATTCTAAACATCGTTACAAACTTCTTAGAGAAGTCAATGAAATTACACGAAATTAAGTTGTATGTAACAAGTTGTACTTCACTGGATAATAAAATACTTTTCTCGACTTAATGACCGACTTAACCGTCATAGTTTTAGTAACTGAACCTACTTCTTAATACTCCCTATTTATTGTTCGCCAAACTCAGCAAGGAGTTCGTGTTGTTGTATATAGTTGAAACTGATTATTCGTAGCGGCTACCTTGGTAACAAACGTAGATAGTTTTCTATTGTGTTAAAGCGTTATGGAAAGGCGACTCCTCGTGAACAAATATGGCTGTTTTAGTGATTTGAAATATGTATTGTACAGCCTTGGGTTTCATCAATTTTTATCATAATCTTTATCCATTTGGAGCTAGAATGTTGTAGGGTTGCTTCCATAATATGACACTATTATGTAGTGGATTTTTCATAAATTTTCAGTACATTACCGTAGGATATTTATCAGCGGACAAGACATAAAATACCCGAGTGGTACCTATTCTTAAAAGCAATATAGATAAATTCAAGAATTTCAATTTTTGTACGAAAAATCTTAATTGGTTACGGAAGTGACTAAACCTTGGGTATAATTAGGGTATAAAATACACTCAATTGATTATAATAATAATACATCTCAATCTTATTTATCATGTAGGTATTACAGTCTCGCATATAATAAATATATAGGTAATTGTGGAGGGCATTTTTCTGAATCCTTTGAAGTTGATGCGAGGCCCTGTAGTTTTTACTTTTGTACAAATCCGGATTTTTGTTCAGTGACCCCATAAACTACAAGGAACATTATGTTAAAATACTCACCGTTTCGTCTGAGCTCCCGCTATTTCTAGGACTAAAACACTGAAATTTCTGTGATTCCTTGAAACGATTTCCGAGAAGCTGGTGCTAGAAAGGAAAGGACTTGACATTCCCAAGTCAGGAAGTTCGTGATTATCTCAAAGTTACGCTTTAATATGCCATTTTGACCATCGCAATCCAAATATACCTGTGAGCACTCCTGAATAGATCCCTCAGCAACTGCAACGTGATCTACAATCCTTCTTGCATTCAGGAAGAATAGAGAGTCAGGAGCTGGTGGGACAGTTGTGACTGTTAGGATGAGCACAGAAATCAGGAGTATTGCTGGTGCAGTTCACTGATTCTCCTATTGGTTCTTATTTTTGCAATAAACTGCTTACTGAGACCAATCGTTCATTCTCAGAGAACGTTCCATGGAAGCACAGCACTTTGAGGTTTAGAATCCTAAGAAGATCAAATACAAATCATGCACCAAGTACCTATTATAATCTGTTGTTTCTGTGGTCACTGAACAAAAATCCAATAATAGTATATTATATACCAAGGGATTGAGGTACATCATATCATCCCTGAGGGTGAATTAAATTTCATGAGCGAGCAAAGCGAGCGAGGGAAATAATTCACCCGAAGGATTAAATGATACCTCAATCCCGTGGTATATACGCTATTTTTTGCACTTCCGAAGCATTTGTATGTGAAATCATTCTAAATTTATGCTTGTCAAAGTGACAAACGTGTCGGCAATAACAATAAAATACTGTCCAAAATGACAAAAAATACTCGTGTAACCTAGCAATGTAAATTTAATTCCTTGGGATTAAATAGGTCACTTCAGTCGCTGTAAAGAGGGATTAAATTAGTACATATAATCCCGGAAGTGCAAAAAATTATTTTCAAGGTTTACATTTTTTCGCCTAAGATGCCTAGGCTAAATTGGTTCTTAAAATCGGAGTACAGAAATTGTTCCCACAAATCCATATTTATAATTAATAGAATTCTATCCTATATTAAAGATAAATAAATTTTCTGTCTTTTTAGCTTTCACAATATTGATGATAAATCGTTCATCGTTTGTTTAAAATTATATTCAATCAATAACATTAACAAAAAATCAGAGTTTGATTATTTAGTAAACAGTGAACTATAAATAATTGATAAAGCAGTAGGTATAATTTGTAAAATTAGTGTGTTATTTAGGTATCTATTTAGAAGCGCGCCCTATACATAGATAAACATAAATGTTCTTAATCTGTTATCAGAGTAAATATAGCTACTACACAGGGGGTTATTTATACAGTGAAGATGGTTAATCTACTAACAATTGGTTCGTTTATTTCCTTCTTTGGCATACAGGTAAATCGCAGCCATCGTGGGAAACAATAAATTCGTTAAGCTGATTAGCAGTGAGTATCGCAGTGAGCTTGGTTCCCATTCGCAATTGAGGGCTAATCCGAATGAACTGCTCAAGTAGATACCGCTTTAAATAATAGAATCCTCTAATGCTCTTTCAGATAGTACTCATATTTATATTCAAAGTTAATTTGGCCATGAAATTTATTTTAAAGCGCCAAGAAATGCAATTCAGCACGGTGAAAAAGCAACTTAAAATGCGACCCTGCGTTAATAAACTTAATAAGTTGTTTCTTTTGTTGCAGAAAGCCCGAACTTTGTTCAACCAATAACAAATGTTACGGTTGCCGTTGGCCGCGAAGCCATTTTAAGCTGTCTTGTTAAAAATTTGAACCCGTTTAAGGTATGTAAGAAATTTAATTATATAACAAATTTTTCTGTTTCAGATATGTATTGTGTTTCGGTCCATTAAATTCAAATAGTATTCAATTCGGCTGTTAAATTTTAAATTTGTTCATTATGGATAATCTCTATAGACGAATTAATTACCTACCTACACCATGGACAGATTATATGAACACAAACTACTGGCCATATATCTCAATTCTAAAAATTTATATGAGCATAAAATGGCACTTGATATAATGCCAGAGTTAACTGTACATTTTTAATAATGTTACGACATTTTCTAATAATGCGTGTATTTATAACTACATACATTTGACATTTTAACGGTCCTTTGTATATTAAAAACAGAAAACGTAAAAGTCATATGGGTAATAATGTAAAATATCGCTGTGTACAATTTAAATTTATATTATACACACACACTTTTTACTTTGTGCAAAAGGGGAAACATATGCGCCAACAAATATGTATTATGAAAATTGAAATTGTTTTTGGACATGTGTTGCTATACAACCAGTACGAGCTTTGAATTTATATGATTGAAAGAAATATTTTATTAAACCTTTTATAGCACTTGATTATGGTCCAAGATTGAAAATATGGACAATCAAAGTATATTCTTATAGCGAAACATATTGAAATACTTGCTACGAAGGTACTAAAATTAAAAGATCTTTTACTCAAGCAAGAAGAGTTATGGAATCGTTACATTTTCCTGACTAATTTTAAAATATTTTTTGTGAGCAATAGCAGAGTTACATATAAGAAAAAAAATTCCATTATAACAAATGGTTAGATTTTAAGATTCATTTCTTAATTATAAAAATATTTGTGATGAGATTTAATTTTAAAATGTGTAAAAATAGCTGCTTCACTTTAGGTATATATAAATTTGGGCCCTGGAAGATTTTTTTAATTGTAAAACCAAAACTAGTCGCTGGCATCTAAGTCTGGACTACATGCGGTATGATAGGGGAGCCACTTGAGACAACTGCCGTATGTAATAGTCATATCATTGTCAAAGTCATGCAGTAGACGTACTCATACTTCTTTCAATATTACCTTTTTGAAATATAGTAAAAGGAATCATTGGATGCCCTAGAAAAATGAAACCCTCGTGTTTTTGTCTACTGACACATCCTAGCTTTTCTTGGATGAGGTCCACCGACTCGCCACCACTCTTTGAGTACTACTTTCCCGTCTAGGGCGAAAATGAATAAAGATAATCAACCTTTCGGAGTTCAGAGACAGAAATCAAGAGACTCGTTGATTTACTGTTATGCGCTTGATCTGGGCTCCTCCTTGTTACTGTTGATCAACTTTTGGTCCTGTAGCAAAATTAGCATGTACCTACCTAGTATCTTTTTTCCTTTGAGTTTTTGCGGGCTGTGCTGGACTGCCAAAACTTTGTAAAACAATATTATCAGAAAAGCAAATTAACACCCCATCCTTCTAATTGGTGAGAATTTGGTGCTGTTGCAGATGAGTCGTTGGATGTATCAATATTATTTTGTAGCTGGTTTTGTATTGTACTCGTACTATACTTTTTCTACTAAATTACCTTCCAGGAAGAAATGCTCAACTGCTTGTAGATGCGTACTGAAATGTTGTCTTAGTTTTGCCAAAATTAATTTTAAAATATGTTTTTTAGAAAATTTTATTTTAAGTATCTTTTTATACATACAGGGTGTCCGGAAATTAGGAACCAAAAACTCGAGAAGTGATTCTACTCGAAAAGTTAATGTGACAAGTTTCTATAACATTTTTCCGAAAGCTCATTAATATTGGGGTTACAAGGCCCCAAAGTTTTTTTTAAATCAAATTTTTCCTATAACTTTTTTCTAAATTTTGATGATGAATGATTGAAGAGCATCGAAAAATGTTCAAAAAAGTTCCTCTTGTTGAATAGCGATAAAACGAGTAGTTTTCGAAAAAAACGCGCTTCTGTTTAATGGTTGCTTTGTTAATCTAGAAAATGAGCTGTAGTTAGTTGGTATTCATTTAAGGCGTTTTTCTCGAAAACGACTCGTTTTTCGATGCTCTTCAATTGGGCGTCATCAAAATTTAGAAAAAGTGCCTAACAAAAAAGTTCTGAGTCTTTATCCAAAGGTCAACGTCAGTTTCGAGTCATTGACACTGGGGGATTTACCTCAATTTTGGTGCAAGAATACAAATAAATATTAGTGATAAGTATTCCAAATTTGAAACGAATCCGTACTGGTAAAAATTGATTTAAAAAAACAAACTTTAAGGCCCTGTAACTCCAAGATAAATGAGCTTTCGGAATGGGGTTATAGGAACTTGTCACATTAATTTTTTAATTAGAATTACCCCCCGAGTTTTTTACTCCTAATTTCCGGACACCCTGTATATTAACTGGAATAATGTGTCATTTATTGACTTAGGGTAGTTACAAATATTTCAAATAACATTTACAATAAAAAATCAATTTAAAAGTACTGGAATGCAAAATTCATAATTAAAGCGCAATATTTGATATGCAACAATAACAAACATCAGTGGCGGATTTACGGGGGGGGGGGTTTCGGGTTCAAACCCCCCCCCCGTGGAGATCCAAAAATTAATACTCATCGAAATACTGAATTTACCAAATTATTGTAACGTAATATTATAGAAAAAAACTATCCAAAACCCCCCCCAGGGTAAAATCCTGGATCCGCCACTGACAAACATGAAAGCATAAACAATGAAAATAAAATTCGTATATTCATAAAATAAACTGTCAATAGATAAAATTTAATTATCAAAACTATTATGAAAATCTTCTATATGTATATTGGCGTAATGATAGATTTAATAAATATGCTCTAAATTGAATTCACATGTTACAAAAGCACAACACGGGAAAAATAAATTTAAAATAATTCTAATATATCCATTCTCGATACTTGAATTTCTAGAATTATGTTGAAAAACATTCATTGTTTTTGTGTAATTATATTGATTTTGATTTTTTTCGAGTCGATTTTGGGGCGGCACCTCAAAAATATTTTTTCAACCTTCTTAAGGACCACCCTAATATGCATAAATACTAAATATTAATCCTAAGGCCAGTTACACAAGCAGCGGTTGTTGCGGTCTCGGTTTCGGAAAGCATTGGTTTGATGGACTGTTTACCGACCTATCAAATTTGTGTATTTTAGGACCGAGACAACAAGAACCTCTGCATGTGTAACTGAGCTGCAGAGCTGTCATTATATTACACCTCTATCTGATTTGTGAACATTGTAATAAATTCTAAGTCATAATTGGTTGCTGAATATAATAATATTAAACATACTAAATAGCAGTATTCATATTAACCTAAACTATGCCTCAATTACAGTTTAATATCTGAATTTAATCTGCACTTAATAATACATTTGCATTTCAGTTCCTCAGATTTATGGTAGCATGGTGTGTTGCCAAGAATTTATCTCGTGTGCATACCATATTGAATATTTAACATTATTTGTAAATTAGAGATTGTTTCGGTTTCAAGACAAAAGTGAATAGGTATTTTGTATTCTAGTACATACTACAAAGTTTCATGCAGGATACAACCAATTCATTACCTACTATGTAAGCAGTTAGCACCCTATTCATATCATTACATTATTTTTAGACATGCGGCTAATTAGTCAAAACTTTGGAGATAAAATGTATATTTATCACCAAAAAATATGCTTTTTAAAAGATGTCTCTTCGTGAATATCTCTTTCCGGTCTAGATTCATAAATACTATTTCCGCAAATTAATGTGTAATTTTTAGTCTTATATGAATAAATTAAATATTTTTCAAGAAGAAATTGAAGGAATAGATCCTACATATTATATATACATATAAAGAGAAAAAAACGCTCTTTTCAATAAAGTGACAGCCCACTATGACTTCCATATAAAAAAATAAAAATTTATGTCATAACCTAAATATAAAAAAACATTTTCAAAATCTGTTACCGTCATTGCATTCTCCTCAAAAAAGTGCCTTAAGAATGTGCAGACGCCATTTCTCTAAATTCACAATCAACCGAAATATAGACATAAATCGAAATCTCAAAAAATCGAATTTTCGTCTATAACTCGAAAACAAACGACGATCGCTAAATTTTAACTTCGGCATCAAAGGTTTGTCAAAAAAAGAGCTCGACGATGCGCGGTAAGATTTTCAATATCTCTTATGGTTTAAAAGTTACTCTATAAAAACATCGAATTTTGCCCACCGTGTATAATTTTAATCATCCTCGAATTTCCTATGAAAAGATCCCAACTTAAGAAATTTTGAAACAAGAATCCTTTTTTCACGGTGTAAGTGTTTACAACATTTTTAATTCCCTTTTAATTATGGAACAGCATCTAAATATAAGTTTTTATTTCATTCTCAAATGGTTTGTTATGAATAATTTTCAGTGTTGCACTGTACAAGGAATAGAGTAATAAAAGCTTAAATTATAAATGAGCCTTTAGGAAGCATGAGTATATAAAAATGTAATCAAGAAATAAATTGGGGAAGTAGCGATTGTCATAATTAAAAATATTTGTCAACATTATTTAAAATAGGTCGGGTGTAGTTGAAGTGGGACTCTTTAATTTCATTAAATTAAAATATACGCCGTCATAACTTGCAGAAGTAGAGCTAATATAATTTCTTTCGTACCATTTGAGCGTATAAAATGTGAATTTTTATCAAAATTTATCACTAGAATTAAAAACTGAGTGAGACTAGAAGTTGGTAATGAAAAATTTCAAATGATTTATGTCTGTTTTTTTCAGGACAGGTTCACCTTTATATAATGACAAAGATAGAGATTCCAGTTACTATATAGAATAGGTTAATATTCTGGTTACAAACCTAGAACAATACCGATTGTGCGATATAACAGAGGGCAACCAACTGACCGAGCTTAATACGGCATGTAGGTACCTACAGTGAAATGGCATTCAAAGCCGATAGCATTGCAACAGACTACAAACAATTGTGTTGTATGCCCATAATAATGTCGGTCTGCATGTATATTAATGGCTATTTTAAATGAACTTTTTAAACAGCCGAACGCGATGACTGATTTGTGTCGAAATCTTTGGCACTTTGTAACTGAAATAATACAAGGAAATTCAATTCGATATTAAAACTCGGTTGAGTTAAGAAATACTGGTTTATTATACTTGGATAGCTAAAAGGGAAGAATTGGTGTTATAAAGAAACCACAATTGAAGTGGTTGGTTTATGTTCAAACTTAAAATAAATTTTACTGTGGGTTCATGCTACCTTAAATTTTATGTGGACATGAAAGGTAACATAGCAAGAAGGTTTTATGATTTTCACAAGGTTATAAATAAAAAAGTTTCCCAATTTGTCTAAAACGCATCACATAATAATTTCCTTTTGTAAGTGAATCCCAGGATTTCTAATGTGGTATTTAATAAAAACATTTTTGTTATACTTATGCAACCCCAATATGTATAACAATAAAAATATTCCCTAAATTTTTAAGTATTTCCTCCCTTTATAGCATTAACATCAAAGGAGCGACTCACGGAAAATTATATGAAAACATATAAGGAATTGTGTTTACTTCATACTCCTTCATGCTCTGTATTCATATATTTTCTGTTGGTGTATTTTAAAAAGAATCCTTTCGTTTCAGGTTGCTTGGTTGCGGGTAGATACACAAACAATTCTAACAATACATAATCATGTTATCACAAAAAATCATCGAATCGGGGTTACACATAGCGAACATAAAACATGGTTTTTGCATATCAGAGAAGTTCGAGAAAGGGATAGAGGATGGTACATGTGTCAAATTAATACGGATCCTATGAAAAGTCAAGTAGGATATCTAAATGTTGTTGGTAGGTATTTTTTCGATATTTCTTCCTGTAAGCTAACTGACAACTATAAAGCCTTTGCGGGCATCTCGTTTTCAAATGTCTACTTAAATCTCTATACATTTTTCTAACTTTTAGCGGATTTATTTTTTTTTGTAGAAATAAATTAGGATAAGGCATGCATGGCACACAATTTATTTTTCCGTATGGCTAGTATTAGTACTCAATTCAACAAACTGATATATGAATGGTAATAATTATCTTTGGACAGTTTTGGAAGAACGATGGGATAAAGTGGTTTAAGGGTTTGTCACATGATTACAGTAAAAAAGTTTTATATCCGGAATAGCACATAGAACTAGCCTTACCAAATTTATAGTGTAACCTATATCATTTCAATTATAGGCAAATCTTGTTTGAAATAGATTTTTATCAGTGGTGTAAGTTTATATTAACTAAATATTCTCCCAAAATCTTAGTCGAAAGCCAAACGTAACGGTGACTAAGTCAATAAACCTTAAAAAATGTGGACTAATAATTTTACGTTCAGTAGAATATCTTAAGCTTCGTACCGACCTGAACATAACGCCGAACGACAATCAAAACAACGAACAGAACATAATACAAAGTTGATAATGGGCAATAATTTGTGTAGATTTTGTATGGTTTGTGCCATTCCTAGTAACTGTGGAAACCACATAAACCATAAAAAATTAACACATTCTCATCTTTGTATGATGTTCTGTCATTACCACCTACAATGGTGGTAATGGTTCTCTTCGTTGTTCTGTTAGTCGTTCGGTGCAATGTTCAGGTTTGTACTAAGCTTTAAATTTCTTTTCATCCGTTCGCAACAATTTTTGTGCTGTCATGAAAATATATTTCATAAGAAGATTTTCTGGGCAATCATTTGAGTCTTAATTGAACATTGCACCGAACGACAAACAAAACAACGCACCGAACATCACACAAATTTGAGAATGGAAAATGGTTTGTGTAAAATTTTTATGGTTTGTGCTGTTACCAGTTACTGCGAATGGCACAAACTATAAAAAATCTACACCAACCATTTTCCATTCTCAACTTTGTATGATGTTCGGTTCGTTGTTCAGTTCGTCGTTCGGCCCAATCTTCAAGTCTGTACGAAGCTTTAGAATGTTGATAAAAATAAACACAAACTGTACAACATTTTCTCTATCCGTACTTCTTTATAATATATCTTTATTCGTTAATTCAGCAAATTAAAATGTTCAGTAAAATGTTTATGAGAGTTTACATAATCATTAATATTTAGAAAGTTTGTCGCTAATAACATAATTATGTAATCTGCTTTGAGGAACGCATTTATCATTTTAATATGGGTAAATCTACACCTGACAATCACTTTAAAAGTAGTTCACCTAATAGCTGTTGATTATCTTTTATTACATGTGATCGTGTACAACTTTTTTTCTATATACTTATTACCCAGTCTATTATTTAAAGCTGTTGATTTGGAAAATTACAATTTATTGAGCGAGTAAAAAGGATCTTTCGTGATTAGAATAATATATTATCCTGCGATTCTCAATTTGTTTCCAAAGGGATATATTTATAGGACTGATTCTTATAAATCTAGGTAATAGGTAATTATTTCTAACCCAATATCTAATTTGTAAGTAAATACTTTACATTATTTAGGTAGGTATATATGGTTTTTGACAAACTAAGTAGTGATGCAAATGCAATAAATTAGATCTCATCCTAACATAAAATTGAAAATAAAAACTGGAAGTAGAAAAATAAGAAGTAGTATTTGATCCTAGATATATGAAATATGCTTTCGTTGGAAATGACAGTAATAATACCGTCTTGGCAACACACAGTATATTTTTTGCCATTTTGCCATGTAATAAAAGCAGTCTATACGATATTTCTGCGAGACAAAAACAAAGCAACTTACATCAATATCTTATTTGTTTTCTTTCAGTCCCACCAGATATTCTTGACTATCCAACAAGTGCGGATATAGTTGTAGATGAAGGAACGGATGTTAGTTTACGATGTGTAGCAAAGGGATCCCCGGAACCGTCAATTACATGGAAAAGAGAAGACGGACAAGTCATATATTCCCAAAAGGGCCAAGATGGTTAGTATAAAACGTTAAAATAGATAAGGGAAATCAATATTTAAACAGTATCACGTAATCCATAACACTTTACGTACATGCTAAACGTTTAAAATTCTCGTATTCTGTAGATGTCGGATAATAATAATTACATGTTAAGGGAATATTAATATTTACTTGATCTGTTTTAGTGTTGAGTGCGAACGGCTCGATCCTTAATATTACAAAAGTTAAAAGGGATCAAATGGCACCCTATCTCTGCATTGCTTCCAATGGCATCCCGCCGTCTGTCAGCAAGCGTATCATGCTTGTGGTTCAGTGTAAGTTTGCTTTTATTTTTTGTTTGCTCCACTAGCTGCCAAACCTAATAAAATATTCTGAATCTTTTATTGTGACTACTGTTACGCTTTTTCCTTACTTCATCCTATTTACTAAAAAATATCATCTATAAATATTTTATTCCGAATATAAAATGAAACTTTTTAATTATTTTTTTATGGTAAATTATAAAGTGAAATGAAAAGTTTTCATATTTATAATCTGAGCTAATATTGAAAGGTCAGCTATTGTTTTGTATTGAGTGGGTTAGTCGGATAACAATGTGACCTAAAACTTTATTTGTCACAGCTATTCATGCAATTTCAGTTTGCTCTTTTCCGACAGGTTCTCCCTACTTTTAACATGTCAATATATCGCTGTCCTCCAACCTTCCCTTCATATCACTCTGTAATACTGTCAACGTTCACACTATTATTATTTAAAATCATTTAAGATAGTAAAATTAACTTTAATTAGATTATAATTATTGTTTGTTTCTGTGAGACTATAAATTCTACATAGAATTTGCACATCAATTCTCAATGTTTTTATAGCTACTATATGTAAATTATAATTCGTCAATTTATAACATGTATTTTTATCTGAAATTATCAGTATCTGCCACTATGAATATTTCATGTTCATTTTCGTAAGCAAAGCAAAAACCCATTATTGAAAAACGTAATTGACAGGCAACATTGTTCTTTGTTGTAGTTCCTCCTACTGTTTGGATTCAATATCAATTAATTGGTGCCTACGATGATCAACAAATCACGCTTGAGTGCCATTCACAAGCTTACCCAAAATCCATCAACTACTGGACCAGAGACAAAGGAGAAATCATTCCTCGCAGTAATAATTTAATTTTTCTCATCTATCTGTAATTTTTAGGGATAAAGCCAGTCGTATCCGAAAGGGACATTTTGTATAATTTTTGCTAACGCAACTGCAACTAATTAAATTATTTTTGCTTGAAAAAATTCGATAATAACATAACTCTCTCATTTTAATTTTTGAGTTTGTATTTCATTGGGGAAAACAAAATTTTAATTAATCTTTATTAAATCAAAGTATCACGAGTTTTGTTTTTGGTTGAGTACTGGCTGTATCCCTTTGTGTTGCCCTTGGTTTGTTATCGGAATTAAATTATATTGTTCCTCAAGCATGAAACCATTTTTAGATGTTGATTACATACCCGAAATAATTGAAGATGGTTACAAAGTACATATGAAGCTTACAATAAAACATTTGGGACCACAAGACTTTGGCATTTATAGATGCATATCAAAAAATTCCTTAGGAGAAATGGAGGGAACTATAAATGTATATAGTAAGTACCCCTGAATAGTTCGGTAATTTAAATAATTTACTCAGGATATCTTGCCCCAGGAATACCAAATCCAAACAACTTGTCTTCGAAAAATAAAAGTAAGTAGCGTCATTGTCATCGTATGAATTTTATAGGCTCATTTTATAGTTTCAGGCACAAAACAAACAAATGATATAACATTTAGGTTAGAAAATGGTAAGGATCTTTTAAATTTTTCATTGAAACATAAACTCAGTTTATATAATTTTCATTTTAGACCATGCTGACTTGCTGCTCCATGAAAATGAATATTACAGTGATGCTCATCGCTTCACAGTCTTTAATGTCAATATATTTTCAGTGCTATGGTTAAGTGTGCTTTTAAACTGTATAATGTTCGTTTATGTTTAACAATGTGTAATTTAAACAATAAAATATTTTCGTTCAATGACAAATTGTTATATAAATAAAACATTTTGGATAATTAAGTACGCCTTGAATGTTTTAAGTACAGGATGGGTCAAATGTATGGAGCTTTTGGGAGTAAAAATTAAAAAAAAGAACTTAAATGATTAGAATGATAAACACTCGTGTTCAATTAGATAATTCAGTTACCGTGGAGTTACTTTCCAGTATATAGCGCAAAGTAACTCCACTTTATACTGTATACGGAATAGCTTTTTCTATAATTCGTTGTTTAAACTAAGCTTTAAAATAAAAGAGATGAAATTCCTACAAATGATACTGATGCCCTACATATCCAATTAACCAAACTTAGAATCATGATTCAGTATCTGCAGCTCGCATGCAACAACGAATTTTCTATCGCAGTCCATCGGTTCCATACATATTAACCACCCTGTACAAAAGCTTTCCAAGGATTAGATCTTAGAGCTATTTTTGTACGCTTATATTAGATGTCTCTTGTAAATAAATTATTATATTGTACTACAGGTTCGTAAGCACTTTATTATCCCTTCATTATCATTCAAAATCTTAGTTTGACTTTTAAAATTTCTGCTGAAAGTAAATAGTTTTATCTGTATTAAATTATTCTTACTTGAATTTGTTGATAATTCGAGTATAACTTCATTTTACATATTTCATAGACATTCTATCGACCAAATTACTAAATTCATGACCTTTCATTAATAAAATTGAAACTTTCAAATGTCAGTTTTAATTAGTTAGTTATAAATTTTCATATTGATTTCAAACTAATTTTAAAAACTATTACGAAGGATTTGTATTCTGTATCAGTTCAGAAATAGTATTTCATAATATTTACCTTACATAATGATTTCAGAACTCGTGCCTGCTCTATCTCTTTTATAATTAACAATAAATATGCATTCTTTCAAGCAAAGATTAAATGCAAAACTTTAGGTTAATACCTTGTAAAAGTCATTAAAAATGTCGACAGTTTGATTAGAGGTAATTTGTATTCTAGAGGCAACACTAAGAAGACTATTTGCAGCTGGCTTCAATTCGAAGTTTAGTGTTTTATGGATCGGAAAACTTTTACGTTATGTTGGAAAGTGGCAAACCACCGTATTGTAGCTATGTACAGGAATCTGACAGGAATATTGTAAAAGAGGCTTCAAAACCCAATTACAAACTTTAATATTTGTAATATTCCTTTACGCTACCATCGATTATATTGTTTGGAGTTTTTTCAATAAAGTAAAGAGAAGAAATAATATTTTATTCAATTATTGCTATATGAATACAACATAAAATATAACAAGCTAATAATATAAATTAAAAAAAATATACAGTAGACTATTGAAAACTTTCCAAAAATTATGAAAGAAAAACTATCCCATGAGTTTATACTTCTTCTGCCTTACGGTAATGGTTGCATCAACTCATCTAATTTCAGCTCACGCTACTGTGAATGGCATTGTAGCTGCTCGAAAACTCCATGGGAATCAATTCGTCATCAACGCGCTGATATTATTTCTGATTTATCAATAAATAATGTTTATCAGTAATTGCTCTTGTTGCTGCTCATAAAGCGCATTTTACCACAACAATTCATTACAATAAGAATTCTTTATAGTGACCCATGTGACATTCGTTTTGAGACCGGGAGGTGTTCCTAGTCCCTTAACTAGTCCCAATATCTTGCTATTCCAAATATCTTTCCTAACGATTGTGGCAGCTTTTTGCGTTATTCTTAAAAATTTGCTTTTTTGTATTTGCTTGGACAGAATACCAAGAAATCATTAATTTGTTGTAGACAACATGACGAATTCACAACACTTTCCTTGACCTTAGACCTATTCTGAGCCCTAAGCTCGTCCTTCTTCATTTTTTCAAAAAAAGATAAACCGCTGAGGAATTCATATGTACAATTTGAAGGTAATTCGGAGAAATTTATGTAATTCGATTAAAGTCTGGGGGTAATCTCGAGGAGACACTATTCGAAAATATTATTTGCTGTGATCTAGGCGCGTGTGCTAAATAGAGGTAATCCCAAGAAAATATGCGGAAATCTGAAGAAACACTTAGAAAGCTCGGGTAATTCAAAGGTAATCTCTAAAAATTTCCATCTAAAAGAAATGTCGTTCTACAATTTGGAAGTAATATGAGAAAAACCAAGTAATTTTGAATTAATCTGGAGGTAATCTCAAGGAAATGTAATTTGCCAGTTTGATCCTTATTCTAAAAGCTCTAGTAGTTTATATTGACCATCGTATGACACGAACTAATCGCAACCGTAGATAACTTTAAATGTTTCGTATCAAGTTGGTTATCACATGTTACATATTTGTGCTTCATTTTGATCGGCCCCTACTCCTTAAATATTCACTTGGTAATATCTTGAGTTTGACAAAACTGATACAGTCGAAAGTCATTTATATCTATAATTTCTTCTACAAATTGTCAACTCGTTTGCTTTTATCGATTGCAGCACTAATGACTATCGTTTGACTAGCTTGTACACTATTCAGCAAATACGCATCAAAGAATTTCATCAGACAATTTGTGAAATATTTTAGCAAGTATCAATGAAATTTTCCTATTGATAATTGTTATACATTTTGTACAAGAGTTTCGTATCTCACAAAGATCTATCTGAAATAAAACTGAAATTCCTTGTAAACACTTACTTTTAACTTATTCTTCTGAATACCGCTTTTGCTCATTTTTATGTAGACAATTAATTTACCGCATCAACCACTAATTGTGCTTCAAAATAGCTATTAGTAAGTGCAGTAGATATTCATGATACTGCAAAAAATTATCGATAATTCTGATAAATTATTTTATTTACAAATTGCGAATATTTGTTGTGTCCATTCATGGAATATAGAATCATTTTTATCCGTATTTCTTCATAGATCAAGCCCTATAGTCACGTTAACATTTTATTTATTCGACTTAGCACCATTCATGTCGCATGTTTGTTTTATTCAAATTTTAATTAATGTAGATGGCCGAGTTAATCACCAAACCCCACTTCAATAAATAACAAATAATATGATTGTTTCATCACAAGGATATTTCCAAATATTTCTTGTGTAAATATCATTTATTATTGTAAAAAGTATGCCGTTAATCCACACACAGTCTATTGTTTGCACTGTACAAATATCCCCTTGTGTTGAAACCTGTTGTGAGGGACACGAGAAATCCTTCTCGCCTTATCTCAGATTTCCTTTGTTTTTCTTTCGTCTAGTTCAGTGTGCGGATTAATTCAAGTTAGGGTAAAAAAACAAAGAGAAGAACTGTCGATATAAATTACCGTTCTGTGTTAACAACAATAACATTCTTTTGAAGAGAATAGTCGCACCTAAGTATTAGTCGAATTAAAATGCATGTCTAAATAATTTTATTTAACTAGTGAATTAATGAATAATACTACGCCTACTCAGAAAATAATATACTTATGTATATTTCACTGTAATATAAAATTTACGTAAATAAACATAGCGGACCTAAAAGATGAATCTGATAATATTTCAAAAACAAAACGTCGACACTTTTTCTATGGAACAATACAGAAGATAAAAAGTTTTTTTTTAAACATGCATTATGTGAGGCGCATGGGAGACAGTGACGTGAAACTCTAGTACAATCTGAGGAAGAATATACAACAATATTGTTTAAAAACGTACAAATTGTGTGCATTAACTGCGAAGTATGAAGTTATAACACATTCTTCTCCAGAAATTTTTTAGGGGAATCCCGCGTGTTCTACATAATGGGGTAGGTGTGGTTTGGACCAGTGCGCATTCATCGAATCCGTCATGTTTATCCTGTTGTAGTGTACTTACCAAGATTTACAAAACGTTTCAAAACATATATTTTTAATTGAATCATAATATTAAATTTCTGATACAATCTGAAATACTTCTATTCAATTTTATGATTGTGGCAGTGTTCTTCATTAAAATAAGTATTAAATACATATTAGAATTACGAGATAATGTATTTGGATTTTGAATTAGTTACACTATGACTATCATATTCACAAGTTTTGTAGTGTAGTTGCAGTTTAATATATCCTTTTAATCACATTTTAAATTGTAAAACTAAAACATTACTGTAGTTGAATTTCATGTACAAACTCTAGATTTTTATTCTGAAATTTTATTTTCTGCAATGTTACCTACTCTTCTGATAGCAAAGCCAATAATATCAAACAAAGATAATACAAATAGCCGAGATAAAAACTTAATACCATAATCAAAAAGCGTTCAAAAGTTTATGATATGCCAGTTCAGAAGGTAAATTAAAAGCATTTCTTTTGATAGTGTTTTTTTATTTGCTTACTTGATGTATTTCCATCCGAAATAATAATTTGGCGGTGCCACGGAATCACACCATATATACAACTTGAGGAAATAAAACAAGAACTTTTACAGCTTCTTGTGGAGACCCTTGCCAAATCGTTATCTTTCCCCTGGAAGAGCGTGCCAAGGTTGTTAACTGCTACATTTGCAGAAGTGCTAATGAAATTTATTCTGTGTTTGTAACCTTTACATATAAATTGGTTTATTGTACAGTCCATTAAAAGCGATATCCTAGAAAATAAAGATGCAGAAATTGTTTTGTTCGACAGGAGTGGGGGAAAGGTACATTCAAATAAAACGCCGGTTGTACAAAACTATGTTTACTTTTTCAGCTTCTTGTAATACAAAAATGGAATGTCTTTAATCACATAAATGCCTACAAAATAACGTACACCAGTATATTACAACAAACATACATTAATTATGAAGTATACAAAATATACATACGAGGGTTTCTATTCAATAAGGGACAATCCGTATTAGATTCTGTTAATTTACTAAAAGGTTTTTTTAACGTAGGAAAATTAACCAAAATGTATTATTGCGAAGTTCGTAAACGATCCAATAAAGTCTAAGCACTAACAGGCTACCTTGATCAGTGCCTTTAGTTTACGAAAATCACCAAAGTAATAAGTAAACAGGTATAATGATTATTAAACATTAATAATATTGAATGAATATGGAATAAAATAATTTCTTAAAAGCTTGAATATTAGCTTAAATTTTGATATATCGTCTCTTGCGAAATAACCTTTTTTTTTTAATCATCCGTATAATTTAATCTAAACCATAGTGTAAAAAAACATATTTATATATTACCTACTTTAAAATATAAATTATATTATATCTTAATTAATTACTCTATCTTAGCAATATTATTTATTCTAAAATTCACTACGCCATTGTACTAAAAATTAAATTATAGAACATTGTAATATATTATATCAGTCGTTTTAGAAGCTTTTTCTGCAAATATGGACCATGTTTTATGTACAGGAAGAGTCAACAGTATTTTTAATATACAATGAATCCTTGCAACTACAAAGAAGGATCAAAATATATTATTATTTTTAAAGGATATGCATTGTGAAGAAGTCTTATCAAGTAAACGTATTTCATGTGTCTTTATTATATATTTTACAATTAATTCTCGGAGTATGATTTACTTGAATGGTGAAGTTGTTACCATTAATTGTACCTAGTTCCAGTATTTTAAAATGTCATTCTCTCCATGTTTTAGTATTGCACAAATAGTTTTCGCCTAACTGTAGGCTTTTATTTATGGACAATTTTTCGAATGATTTAAATATTTCGCATTTTGAATCATGTCAATGAAATAAATACATGATTATCACTAAATTTGTAGAACGACTGAAAAGGTTTAAGAACCTATTACCAAGGTCACCATTATAGTGACAAGAAGAAATGGCTAAATGCCTAGGTTGGCGTATGATGGCCAAGCCCAATATTAAAATTTTAGGGTAACCTGTTGACGAAACGATAAATTGTCCAGATTATACCAATATCCGTATCAAATTTTTAATCAATGTTAATTTATAATTGGACTTACAGATGGAGCCAGCTGGTCACTCTGGATATGCAAAAGGATTTATGGGAGAACCATATGGGAGAAACAAATGTACTGGCTGTATCTATCTGGAGAAGGCAGCAAGGATGGTCACATACAGACTCTGGCAGATAGAACATAGACAGCCCAAGCCATTTTTTGAGAGCCAAAACAGGATGGTGCGAGAACTAGAGCTCCACAATACACAATGACCTCGGACTACATGCCCACAAAAACAGCCAAGACAGAATCTTCAAGGTCGTCTTTCCCGAGCGAGACGTATGGGAAAGAAATCAGTCCTCCTTGCTGAAGGCCAACCTGTGCTGGTTTACAGACGGCTCCAAGTCTCCTACAGGAATTGGACCTGCCGCGTGTTGTTGCCGACTAAGAATTGAACTTTTCTGTGTGCACGGAAGCTGATGGAACAACGTTGTGCGGTAAAATCAATTAAGACTTTCTCTGATAGCCAGGCTGGATTGATTAAAGGCTACAACAAATTTAGTTCAAAACTGATTTGGAACTGCCGACGGACCTTAAACTCCCTTGCAAATTCAAACAGTCACTCTTGTTTGGGTGCCGGATCACTACGAGATCGAGGGGATTGAAAGGACCTACGAACTCGCGCGGAAAGCTGCGAAATCTTTTTTTGTGTGCCCAAAGCCATGCTTGGCAAAAAATGCAATCTCAGACTGGGTTGAGGGAATTACTCTCCAGCGATGGAACGAGACTCCCAGTCAAAGACTGGACCAGGATCCACAATAGCAAAAGCTCAAGCACTGCTGGAAGAGGGAAGGAAGAATTTACGCTTACTAACAGGACTCCTGATTGGTCACTGTAGACTTAAAAGCCACATCCACAAAATGGATATGGAGGACACAGAATGCCATCTGCGCTTACAAGAAGACGAAACAGCACAGCACTTATTGTGTGATTGTGTAGCCTTGGAAAGGACAAGACAACAGACTCTGGGTGCGATACGTTTAGGTCCCAGCGACGTCGGTAAGCTTTCGCCCATTATGAGAACCAACTTCTTAAAGAAGGTCGGAATGATGGGTGAATTATAGACTAGATGTAAGCGATAATAGTCGAATGGTCGCAGTGGAGGGCCTCATATTGAACCTTGAACCTTACAGATGGACTAGTAATTAAAAAATTGTCAATCCTATGGAACCAAAAACCTGAAGTACTCATACATTTTGAAACTGCACTCATACTACAATTTTGAGCAAATTTTTGTTTATCTGAATGTTAGCACTAGAAGAGAATAAGACATGCGTGTAGCAAAAAAATATAGATCACCTTTCTCGCGTATTACTTTTCTGATATAGGTACCGTAAACTTATGTAAATTAACTTGATTTAATTTCGGTTTTTGAGGCAAGCGTCCCCTGAAGTTACGGTTACAAGCTGTTAAAAAATAGGTAGAGCATAATAACGTGTCACAGAGTTATGGTGTTTATTTCAATGAAAATAAATAATGGATCTTCAAAAGATAAGGAAAAATTAATACTGTTCATTTTTAGGGACTTCTACTTTTAACTTATTTTTCCATAACTCATCGAGGCGTCCACCAATATTAAAATGACATCGTATAACATTAATTTTACGAAGCTCAGTTTTTATATCTATTGCATCATAAAAATGAGAATAGATAAAATGTTAAGAGATAGATTAGAAATATTAAGCAGCTTCATAACTAAACTCCTTAATGTTTTAGGAGTATTTTTTATCCTTATCTCAAGTATATTCAGTTTAATGCTTTGGGCATATAACCATAATGATTTTAATACGTAGCTAACAGATTTCTAAATATTTAGTAATGTTATACCTATTGATGATGGTGATATGTACATATTTTTCTTATCGGTTGTACATTTTGTACTTGCAGAAGTCTCTTAGTACAATTTTTTTGGTTTAAGACAGATTTCGAGTTAGTTTCCCCTATTTGAGATATAATTTTCAGACTAACAAAATAATTTATAATTTTTTGGTTACTTGTATTTTTTTTCAAACACTTCTAAGTACTAATCTACACCTAACTAAAATCTTAGCTTAATAAGTAGCTTCTTCTTTGATGAAAAATAACCTTACGTTTATTGGTCCATTTTTGCAAATAAATAGATTAATTTTATTAAATACGTTATTACAAATGAAATAAGCAAAGAACATATAACTACCTCATATATCTATGTATAATGGTACTTACGATATTCTATAGATTAATAATTGAAAAGGAACTTTATATCGAGCTTTTCAAACAGACCGTATCACTAAACCACTTGTAGCAGCCAAGGAAGCATATAAAAAATAGTTAAAAAGAGTTCATAGTCTGAACACATACTTGTTTCAGAATTAATCTTTAAGATTTTTCTTAGATACAGCGCGTCATGAGTGATTTATTGCAGGACGAAAGGCAACAAAACCAGAAAAACTATAGAGATAAGTTTGGTTTTTAGATTTCCGCAGGAACTGAAGGATTCGTCCTCTTGAAACAACGAATCTGGTTGATCCTCTAATTCTGGAACAAAGGCGGATATATCAACAACTTTAATTTTTAACGTAATTACTTCATTACTGAAGTAAACCACACTATATTTTTCCCAAGTAGGTAGTACTTTTTATCTATCATATTATTTAATAATTTAAAGAATAAATCCTTTTGTTTGATTACAAGACGTTGTCTTGTTTTAATATCGCTTTTATTTTATAAAATGTAATATATGTTGCGTCCATTATATTGTATATTGACTTGGCTTGTAATCTAATAACAAAAATTGTACTCTGATATGAAAATTGCAAACGCAGCAAGTTACACATTTATAAGGTGTATAAATTTTATATCACTGTAGTAAAGAAAACGATGTTTTATAAAGCCATTTCTTTTTACAAAGTAATGCAGCTTTATCACAAAATAGAGAGATAATGTATGAGAATTACTAAAACATGTTACAAAGACTTACCGTTGATGTTGTCTATGTTATCCAGGACATCGTTTGGCTTCCTGTACTTTCCTGTGTAAAAAAAGAGGACTGGTCACTATATATAAATTTAGTAGGACAATAGGACATGTTGCTATTTAATGAATGACAAACCAAAGATAAAATTTATATAAACAACAATTTTACTAAGAAATTATTAAAATAAAAATATTATTTTTATACCTTCATTATTGTTTACTTTCTCAGACGAAGCAATAAGAATGTTTTCTTTGTTTCAATTTCAATTACCTGTAGTTATTGGAGTGAAATAAAATATGGAAGTTACGTATTTATTTTTATTGTACCAGGAAATAGCTATTTGTGCAACTAGTGTTGAAAGTAACACTTTTTTCAAGAGTGTGTCGGCTTATTATGCTCTTTTTAGCTTATTTTATCATAAAAAACGAGAATAGAAAAATCAAAATGGGGAATGTAAATAAACACGCATTTTCTTACTTATAAAAAACTCTTTGGCGTTTATTACATCATGTCGTTACTAAGAGCGAACAATTTTTTATAGTCATCGATAATAACTTAAAAAATAAAAGTGAAAAGTGACAAATCTCAAACTAGAAGCAATAAAAGAGGCCTTCTTTTTAATTTTATTCTATTTTAGACTCATAATCTAATTTATAGGCCCGCAAATACGGGCGTAAAGTGGACTTTATGGCCCGATTAACAAAAAATTGCTAAGCAGCGATTGTGGTTGCGAACTATATTTACCACTGTGTTAAGTCAAAAACAAACTGTCAATTTTAATGTATTTAGGACGTAAATAATCAACTACCTAGTGAACACTAAGATTCGTATCGGCACAACTGTCACAAACTTGCCGGAAATATTAAATATTTTTTTAATGTTTTAGAAACTAAAATAGAATAAAACGCTCTATGTACCACGGGCATAATTGTCGATAATGGCCCTCGGGAAATTAAAAACTCTTTAAACATTCCCTCATGCCATAATCTCCTGCTTAGGCCCTTAATCCATAAATAACTATTATTTATTTATAGTGTCATTAAATTAAAATTAGATTATACAAAATGACGTGCGTAAGTTGTTATTATTTTGAAATAGTAGGCTCAAGGTTCATAACTAAAAAGTAAAAATGACCAACTCGAAGATGTATTTCTGTAATATATAATCTAAAGCATAAGCCGTGTTGATGTGAAAGTGAAACAAATTATTATATTGCATGCTTCCAAGACGTTTAGAGTTAAAATTCATTTTAAGTGACTGAGAAAGTAAAGAATCGTGCCTGTTTAATAGTGACAGTCTGCACCATGCCGGGATTTCCTTATATTAATCAAGACGCGCCACCAACTAAACGTCTTCTAACTATGAAAAATAGTAAAGTGACAAAGAGATCGAATCTTGTTCTTCGCTCAACAACAATTAAAGTTTAGCTTCGCGCGCCTCAACAAGCATTTTATCATGTAGTTAATTAATCTTGCAAAACAATTTATAATCTGCTTAATTGATTGTCTTTAAGGCAGCAGCAAGAATAAATGGAACATAAATAATCATCGTCTTATAATAATAAATAAGGTTTGCTCTTGTCGGCTTGTCATAAATTACATCACGTTTACTAAAACTTCCCCAACTTAAACGCTACAAACTCACCTTTCCTTGATAATCCATTTGAAAGTTTTGATGGTTTGGATATAGCTGTAAAAAATAGATGACATATAATTTTAGATGGTACAACTTTACGAGTTTGGGGTGTATGTGGCTGGCAGCTGAAATAATTTTTTGCCAACAAAATCTTATATTTACTAGCTCAAGTGATACATTAAAATGCATTATATCTATAACGCCATTTTTTGTTATAACACTTAAAAAAATGTTCTGCTGTAGACAGAAACAGTGTTTACTCTCGGACCATAAGAACAAGTTTGCTTTTTATATTACTTTTTTACTACGACACAAGAGGTTACTAAGGATATAAATAAAAATAAATAGAGAAAATATATCTTGGAACCATTTGCTCTATTATGGTTAACACTACCTACTGTTTGATTTTAAATTTTATATATTTTAACAATAATTGCAAATGTTATTGTATTAGTGAATGCTGCGCTAATACTTTCATGGTCAATTTTTCAATCAATATTTTGCTCTAAATATAACAGACAATTTATCAAATAATAATACTATTAGGAGAGTATTTCAGTATTTGGTTCAATCTGAATCATGTTTAAAATTATTAAGATAATTATAATTATAGATTTAAAGCGAAGCGTTCAAAATTATGAACTACCTTTTCCGGCTTGACGCAACTATCACCGAAAAATATGTGATGTGTCCAACACATGACTTTCTTATACATTACCATGATACAGTTTTAATCTTTGGAAAATACTGAAGGGGTAGCCAATAATCACATGCAGTCAACATTCAATACGTTATTAATATAAAATCACATTTATTTATTATTATTGTTTTCGTTACCATAGAAACCAGTAAAATAAAAAAAAATAATGGTCCTTCTGGGATTCGAACCCGCGACCTTATGTTAGGCAGTCAAGTCCCTTTAGTCACTAGTCTATCTCGGCTGTCGGATTTCGGATTCAACGCGCACTATGAGAAATATAGGGTGGTCCAGGTTAAACGTCATTAATTTTTGGATTGTCTGTTCAATTTGGAGGAAATAGTTACTCTTGAAAATTTTTTATTTAAGGTTTCGCTTTTGAGATATTTGAGTTTGAAGGTTTGGAAACACAACATCAAATGCTATGCTGAATTAAAGAAAATTTTGAATACGTTCTCAAAATAGGCTTTGATACATTTTCGAGCTTTTTTAGCCACGGAATTAATCGCTGCTAAGACTTGATGGCAATTTTCCGGATTTTTCAGACCAAACCGAAATTTTCTTTAATTCAGCACAGCATTTGATATTGTGTTTCCAAACCTTCACACTCAAGTATCCCAAAAATGAAACCTTAAATTAAAATTTGTAAAGAGTAACTATTTTCTCTAAATTAAACAGACAATCCAAAAATTGTATTTGCCTCGCAATATATCCAGTGGCGTCAAAAATTGGAGGGAAAAGTGGAATGGCCCCCAGTATTTACGCCATTGGAGATTTTTTTTATAAATGAACCCCATCATTATCTTGAAATGTACTACATTACTCTGTGTGCGAAATTTAATGGAAATCGTTGAATTAAGTAATTAAATATAAGATTATGAATTGTTAATGAACCAATGAGTTTATCTGATTCTTAATTTTTGGCTTCATGTGATTTAAAATTTTTAGATTTGCCCTGAGGAAGTCAGGGAAGAGAAACCTCATCAACGTGACATAATCCAGAAGAATGTTATGTGATGCGAAGGTAAATAAAAGTTGCTTTTCTTTCTTAACAACTAAGGGGCTGCAGAGGTTAATTTAATAGTGCAAAGTGTATAGAATATTGTTTCTCAGATATATTATTTTGTGATTAAAATAAGACTGATATTATGGGGAAGTTTTTAGCAGCATTATAGTACTAAATAATTATCGCATAATTTCTGGAAAGAATATAGATCAAACGATGATGCGTCTTCCTTCAACTGACTTATTCATTGTGAATTGTATATAACAGAAGAGAGCACTCTGTATTTTCATGCAACATTTATAAACGTAAATTTTATTGCATTATTAAGAGTGGGGGTTGTGTTATATCCTCATATTTAATGGTCAATACTAAAATTATTCCTAATACATAAAGTAAATAAAACTTTGCGGAACATAAAAGCATTAATATGTAATTAGAAATAGCCCCTTGTGCATTTTATAAACTAAAAGGAAGTTATTTAGATCAGTAATCTTTGATGCATGTATAACTAGATTGCGCGCTTCGATAGTCAAAGATGAAATATAGCTAAAAGGGTGTATTTAAGAATAAGTTTCGCAAAGATTCACTCTTTAACTAGCATTTCAGATTTATTCAATGATATCATTTTAATTAACTCACTGTGAAGTTGGATTGTTCCATCTGTTTCGCCCAACGAATTTTTTGATATGCATTTGTAATTTCCGTAGTCTGACGAACTCACTGACCTTATGGTCAATTTCATATGGATCTTGTAACCATTTGTTATATATGCAGGCTCGTATTTTCCACCTATAACAATAAAAAACCAAATGTCCTTTTTACAATTTCAATGGCGACATAAAACTAGAATATAAGGGTGCACATAAATAAATGATAGAAAATTAATAAAACTTGTTTTATGTGTCTTGGAACTCATATATTAAAACTTTTCCGGAATAAAATGAATAAACGAATGTATAAAAAGACATTCAGCATATAGATTAAAACCCAGTATTTGTATCGAAGTAATAAGCGGTTATTTTTAAGTAAATCAGAAATAACTTTAATCAAACGGTAATTAATGTTTGGTTGGGCAAAAGTAATAAACCCAAAACTTTGTCTCTTTCTGTGGGAAGAGAATTAATAAAATTTTCCGAGTGAAAGATTACAGCAGAAGCCGTCTTAACGATAAATCGTAAAAAGCTGAAACTTATCCAAAAAGCAACACGTTTTTCTTTTATATAGAAATAATAAAAAAAGTACTTACTCTGTGGAACGATTTCTCCTTTATCAGTGGTCCAGTAGTTAATAGACTTTGGAAAAGCTTCTGAGTGGCAGTCAAGAGTTATCTGCTGGCCCTCATAAGCGCCAACTATCTGATTCGGAATCCAAATCATTGGCGGAACTGAAAAGGCACTTACTATAGATAATAATGAACAAAACATCAAAATTTTTAGAGGACTGTCATCTTTAGATAACTAGTGAAAGCATTTTTCTGTATACTTTTTCTTATATTATGTACCTAATAGTTTTTGTTTTTTATACCTAAGTACGTTTTATAACAATTTATATTTAAAAAATTAAATAAATTAAACCTAAATTATACAAAACTTAAACATTACTTACAATGTACGATAAGCATGATGCGTTTACTGACTGATGGCGGAATTCCATTGGAAGCAATGCATAGGTACGGCCCCATTTGCTGCCTAGTCACTCGTGTTATATTTAACACCGGCCCGTCAACGCTTTGCACTGAAAAACAGCATTAAGATAATGAACAAGTATATTCTGAGAGTTCTTTTATTAATTTTCTGTTTCTCTCTCCCTGATATACTTAAATATTTCATTTAGCAAAATTAAAATAATATAAGAATTAAGTTAATGGTAGGGACAAAAAGGAGCTTTTTCACTATTACGTGGTAATTAGCAATATAAGTCAAGAACAAAAATAAATGTTTTGTTGGGAAGTCGCATTTTTTCGGATAATTATGGCAATATTTTTGAAATTTAATTTTCTGGCAAAATTGCAAAGTTTGGGTATATGGTTCGACCAAAAATTAATTGGAATAAATGGCGAAGGATTCTATATAGTTATTTGTGAGAAAATTTATATTTGTACAAGTTAGGTTTGTATTATAGACTATATACACTAATTTGTCACATGACTAAAGATAGACTATAAACCATATACCTATCAACTTTTTTTCCTGTACTTTTTTTGATCAATCTCGAAAACGCTTCAAGATATTTCTCTAAAATTATTGGATTTTATATTTATTAGGGGGCATGTTTTGATTATCCTTAAATTTTTCTCGTGTTCGATTCCTGCCCTTCTTCAATTTTATGAAAAATACTTCCTGTAACTGCGAGGTCTGAGTTTCTCTAGATCTTCTAAGACTGATTGTTGAATGGTTCAGTCAGTTTAGATGAATTTGTGCCCCAACATGGATATAAGTAGTTTATGCAACAAGGTAGGAATTATGAGATTCTGACGAGTGTGAAAATTGCGCCAGAGCGAAGTGAGGGCGCAAGAACACTAGGCAGAATCAATTCCTCCTGTGTAGCATACTCTATTTTTTCTCATACCTGTACGAAAATCATCTTGACAACCATAAACAAACACAAATAACTCCCACATATCAGGGAGGGAATGGCTACTCAAGTGAGAAATGTTACCCCAACTCATTATTTTCCGCGACTACCCTAAAAAGACGACTTTCTACCCGCATTTCACGCAAATAAAGTGGCATTTTCGTGCAGGTATGAGAAAAAATTAATTTTTTTTCATTTAAGTAGGAAATTAGGTAATTGTGGATTCGAAAGTAAGCAAAATACAGTCAAATAGCAGGAGTAGAACTTTATAGAGCGTGACGTTCTGCTCAAATTTTCTATACCTAAATCCAAAAATTCATCTTGTTTATAATTTTTGCGTGGTAAAATTCTATGTTGACTATACTAGAAGTCGTGTACGTAAGAAATGAATAATATGTACTTCCTTCTAACGAATTTCGCTTCTCAAGACCATAAACAAAAATGTATGTCACTCAAAAATATTTTTCATAAAGTCTTACCAAATTTCAGAAAAATACCTTGAAATTTTTTGGACATATGGACGTTTAGGATATATGTATGTTCATATTATTTTTAGTTAGAATAGACCTAGAAATTACTCCTTAAAATTTTAGAACAGTCATGGTGCTATTTACAGTATAAACATAACCCAGAAAAAAGTATAAGGAAAATATGTGCCTTTGGTTGTCAGTAGAGATCGTGGTATTTTCAAATGTGAAAACTACATAATTTTATTGAGCGATTTTCCACAAATGTGAAACATTTTTTATTAGTCATCCGCCAAGAACTTTACAGAGGTACTTGATCTATGCTAAATCCATAAAAGGAGGATAGTAATAAATACACTTGATCAGAGCACGCAACACAGCCTATCGGCGTTTGAATTTGGACAAGATATAATTATAAGTAAGACTTACAAAGGCTTATCCAATCAATGTCGCTCTCGTTGTACCCGCTGATCACGTGACGTTTATATTATATTCCTTTTACAGAATTACTATGAGTTTAGATTGCGAGCTGGGGATTATAAAGTAGATACTAATAATGATATTCTAAAAAATAGTAATAATTTTATTGTCTTATCTAATATGTAAAGTGTTAATTTCAAAAATACAAAAAATTACTGACAAATACTCGAATTTATTTTGAACTGAGTAAATTGATTTAAGCCGAAATTATCTGAAAAATGATGGCTTACATACGTAAGTACGTACTATAAAAATCTTTTTCCTAGATTTGCTATCATATGAAATTACTTTTTGTATTTCAAAATAAGGTTAATCTAGCATTACCATTATTAAATCAACAAATTACATGTTTAAATGTTTTTCGAGAACTAACTTTATTGTAGTTTAGAAATAAAGAATTACAAAACAAATAAGCTATTATTACATAGTTTTCAACGGACTGTATAAGTATATTACATAAATATTCACCACTGTAGCATTTTTATTAGGCACAAAGTTACATGTTATACATCGTCCTGTTTGGTAGGAATTCCAAATTCCTTTTAAAATAGTTGTGTGGAGTTGGTGCTACCAACAATATGTGGAATGCAATTTTCTATGCTTCTGTAGTCCAATGTGTAAAAAAGGGTATTTTAATATGGCAAAATGTATTATATACTTATTGGCGATACATAACAGATTCAAAGTATTGATCGTATACGCTTCTATAATAATGCACAAACAAAATATGCACTAATCGATTAAGTGCAGCTTTGCACATTTCACTGACCACTTAAATGTAGATAGTCCACACAGAAATTTGTTCTACAATATTTTTAACAATGCACACTACAATTTACTAAAACGGATAAATAGATTAAAGTGTAACGTGCTGCCGGATTATTTTGTTTCATTATGTTTTCGCCTATTTAATAATTCAACTGGAAATATTCGACTTTGGTGCAATACTGACAAAACTACTGAATTTTTTAATAATGTAATGTGATTATATGGAAAAGTTTGATGATAAATGTTCAAAGAAGCGACATGTGTAAATTATCACATCGGTCTCTACATGGAAAAAATTAAATAGAGAAATTGAGAATAAAACCGTCGAATTTAGGTGCAATAAAATGTTAACATAGAAAGGAACTAATTGAATATAAAAATTATTATTAAAAGTACAAATATTTTCATCTACTTTATTTGTATAATTCTGAGAAATATACCTATCAATTGAAAATATATTATCTTGACTTTAAGTAATAGTATGTATGTAATGTTATAATAAAATTTAAATTATATTATAAATCAGGGATTCAGTTTGTACAACACGCGGATTTGTTAAATTAAAATATCTTCAGAAATCGATTTTCGAAATCGAATACACTATTCAATTAGAAAATTTATATAGCATTTTCACTGAGAAAGCAGATTGAATCTAACTAAATTTATAACTTTAATTTATTTTCTGTTCACAAAATATATTTACCACACTATGACAAACGTAATTAAATTAATTTTAATTTAAAAATGTGGATTATTGTTATAAAATATATGGAATATTTAGGAGCGGTTAAACAAAAGTAGGTATGCATTTTTTCCATGAAGACAAGTAAATGTAAAACTTTTCCATGTTTTAAAATTTTTGTTTATCTGCTAGGTGATATTAAATTTTTTATCATGTGCCCAAAGCACTATACTGCATTTCATTTTAATGTCATTTTTACAGCAAGCTATTTCGCTGATATACTCTGAGGTATTTGTATTTACAGAGTTTATTTTTATGAAAGCTCAAGTCAACAAAAGGTTTATGCACTGTGTACATGTAACTCTTGTACATGCATTATTGGAATTCTACATTTTACAATGAAATATAGGAACATATTAGCTACGATTAAAAGTGGCAGTAGAAATCTAGTTTATGTTAGCATTAAATGGTAAAGTTCTTTAAAACCATTAAACTAAAGTTTTGCTTTATTTGATTTGAGTTTCTAAGAGAACGAGAGGTTTATTTAGAAAATTAGCGAAAATTTTAGACAATGCATACTCGTAGTTGTATGTCAATTGTAAAGTTGTGAAGAAAAAAAATGTGAATTATTTTTATGAATCACATCCAATGGATTTCTTTAGATAATTCAAAATAGTTGTTTAGTAGCAAACAGTTAATACAAAGTATGTTCTTTAGTGATTAATTTATCCAAATAGAAAATACCAAAATGTCATTACCACTATCAAGAAAGCTAGCAACAGGAGAGCGAACAGTTTCCCTCTCAATCCCCACGCGCCATGTGCGCCTTGCTATTAAATTGCTGTTCTGCGCAGTACAGCAATTTAAGAGTTAGGACGCACATGGCGAGTGGCGATTGAGAGGGGAGCTATCGCCGTATAGCGTCCCATCGCTGTGTACAGGTAAGATCGCTCTCCTGTTTCTAATCTTCCTGACCACTAGCATAGTATGATGTTTGTCAAGCTGATGCAGAAACAGATTATTTTAGAAAAGGAATAAGTTTATAAAAACTACATATTTGTCATTGTATTTTTTTACTAAAATCTGAAATAAAAAGGGTCAATTGTTTCAATTAGTGGGTTTATCTGTACGTCGGTCGGTCTATATCTATGTGATAACATCAAAAGGATATATTGGTATTTAACAAAATTGCGAAATTTGGCGATATTTCGTTAAAGCGAGCATTCCAACTTTCAAAGTCGACAGATCAAATACTTTAAGATCGTTCTAAGAATATTTACACATAATTTCCAAATATTTATTAGGACAGTTATGTAAGCTTAAATCTGAACAAAGATTGGAAAAAATACGTGGATTTTTTTTCTGGTATACTAATAACCGGAAAGATCTCCCGAATAAACTACTAAAAGTCCCCTAAAATCCTTTTCTAGCTTGAGACACCATCTTGGAAAAGTTGCCTAAAAACAGTTTTTCTCATATAACTTTTAGATAGCTTCTTCCTTCAAAAAAAGCTTCTACTGCACGGTCTTCATCTGGACGTAAAATTTTTAATGTTGCCTATGTAATTTATATTTTATTTTAGTTATTTTATATTTTATAAACTTAAATAAAACAATAATTAAATTATGAATAATTAATATTGTCAAATTCTGTTCGATTTACAATAAACATAATGCCAGAAGCCAAATTGAAGATTGGAATGCGTTAGAGATAGCTTATAAGACAGAGTATTAAATTATGATATCTAATGTAAACTCGTGTTATTGAGTGCACTAAACATTTGTGAAAATAATTGTTTACATACCGTCATGATGTTCTTGAGTCAACTTAATCATTTCTCCAGTTTCTCGTCTCCAATTAATAGATGGTTCCGGTGAACCTTTTGCTACACACCGCAAATTAACATTAGCACCCTCTAGCACAATCATGTCGGTACTTGTTCGTTGGTCTAAAATATCCGGAGGCACTGAAAAAAAGACAATAATTATAATAACAGTTACATCCCACAGTATTGTGTTTAGTTAATTACATTATTTTAATCTCACAAATATTAAATGACAATTTCGGGTTGAGAGTTTTAATTATAAGGGAAGAATTTAATGGATGTGCTTTGTTAAATGTATATACAGTCGGAAAATAAGGGTGAAACATGACGAAAGCAAAATGAATTTACCATTGTTAGAGAAAAGGAAAATTCAGGTGATAATATGAAGTTATTTAGAAAAGGGAGAAGAACAAAGGTAATAATGAGTAACGTAGCTTTGGGTCGAGAAATACCAAAAGATAATTATTAACATTTTGATTACAGTCAAAGGTGAAAAAAGAATGTGAGCAAAATATTTTCCTATTGTTCAATGACAATTTTCTTTTATATAGAAATAAAGTAAAGAATGTTTCTATTATAACGCTACCTAGCAGACCTTTTTTAGTTTCTTTCTGTTATACTTGCATTTAATTTCTCTGTAACACAGCTCACATATTAAGTCCACGCCATTACGTCCTTAGCCACTATTTGCAAATTTAACCATTGTTTGTAATTAATAAATGTCTAGACGTTACGATACCAATTTGTATATCGGTATTAATAATACCAATTATCCGCCTGTAATAACTTTTGGTCGACAGCTGAAAGTAATTATACGAAGTAAACTCTAACATAAAGTGGTGACAATTATTTTATCTAAAGACCATCTAACTTACAAAATAAATTATTAATCAAATTAGGCAAAGCTGTTATAATAAATATAGGAATTTGAGGCTCGTCGTAATCTAAGAGCATCAGGTAAAACCACTTCTGCAAAAGCCACTAAATTTGCTACGTAATAGATGTCGCCCCGTACGCGGTTAGTGACTCGCTAGTGAACAACCCCAACCCACCATCCAATAACATGCAAATGTATGTAAAACAGACATCAAATTACATAACACCGATTCAGGAGAACAGTGCTTCTTGTAGAATGCTTGTTAAAGCTGTTCTACTACTGGTGCTGCTTTACCATCAGCTTATGACTGCCGTCTAATTGATTTATATTACACTGCTTAATAATGACCCTTTGGCGATATCGGGTGTCGAAGTCCGATTAAAGTTCACTGATATCTCCGAGTAATATCTATATTGCCAACCTGCATCCCATATCATGCACAAACTTGCCGAATTTAACAACACTTTTCAAAGTAGGTAATATTGCACTGATTAGGTACTTAAGGGACGGCAAAATTATCGGTATTATATCAGGAAATCATTTATCTCGAAATTGGAAAGATTTAATATTAGCGTAGAATTCTTAATTAACTGTAAAACTCAATAGTTTGATGTTGCGTATATTCGTTTATTTTGTAAGAACAGAATATTACAGGCGGTGAGTACCTACTCTTAAATAATCTGATTATTAACAAAATGTATTAAACAGGAAAGTTATCATAAATTCACTTTTTGTACACTTTATTTGAACTAGAGATTGATGTTCGTAGTTTTGGCTCAGCTTCGCTTGTATATTATCAGGGGTTTAGCATGAGACTAAATCGCATCTTACGAGGATGGATAAAAGTTTGTAGATATAAATTTTATTTCGCTAATTATTAAAATACTTAAGTACTGTAAATAGAGACTTGGGATAACGGACACCAAACTACAGCTAAGTATGAGGTTGTCAAATCAAAGACAACATTAATTTATTAATTTATTCTTTTGATCTCTTCTGTATCAGGTCATTTATGTAAAATTAGTCCAGTCAATCTGTCGGGAAAAGGGGTCGTTTTGGAAAAAATTACCTGGTAAACTTTCTCTTCATAATTCATTAGGGGGTCATGTGGAAAGCTTAAATTCAAAAACTCGGGAAAATCCTCGGACCCATTTTTTGGGAAATCCAAGAAGTGTTTAGATTTGATTTTACGCGAGAACGGTGAGTTGTAGAAGAAAAATTTGTTAATAAATATTGTAGAGGGCAATAATTTCTACAATTTATCTCAAAGAATCGATGCACTACGACAAATAATGCCAAAAGTAGAGGGCGCCAAAGTACTCTCAAAAATGAGTTTTTTAATTATTTACATCGAAAAATTTTTTTTACACGCAACTGTAAATATAAATGTTGACAAGCGAAGAAAAACACACAATATTTATATAAACGTTTTTTCTCTACGATTTACCCTTTCGCAGATACAGCATGTACAGTGGAAATGTTAATCGTGTTTGTCTACTATTTTTACGATGTATTAGGTATTATTACTTTGAAACTAAAATGTTCTAAATTTACATCTAATCTTTTTTTCGTTGTTTTCAGATAAGTATAATAAAAAATATCATTCATTACACGTCCAGAAATGGATTTTCCATGCTTGCATGACTTCGTGTTCGGCTTCACTTCCCACAAGAATTTGTCACGCGCGCACGGAAAAATCCTTATTGCCTTATTGAAATATACTATTGTCTGACGACAACAACAAATATCATTTAATCAATTTTCTTCAAACAGACCTCCAGGCTCCAGGCTGTTGGCTTTGAGGTTCAGCAGGCATTTGAAGATGCGGATCGTCTAATAGTCGAGACAGCTCTCCAAAGATCTGCTGAGTATGACTCTACTACAATAATTGACGAAAACATTGACCTGTTAGTATTGCTTGCCACTTTGGGAAGTGCAGAACGTACAACGTACTTAAAAAAACCGAGCCATGGAAACACGTGCTTTTCCTTCATACATTCAATGGTGTGTGTATCGAAATACACTACTAGAAACTCTGCATGCTGTATCTCCGAAACGGTTGATCGTAGAGAAAAAACGTTTATATAAAATTTGTGTGTTTTTCTTCACTTGTCAACATTTATATTTACAGTTGTGCGTAAGAAATTTTTTTCGTTGTAAAAAAGAGAAAAACTAATTTTTGGGTACTTTGGCGCCCCCTACTTTTGGCATTTTTCGTCGTAGCGCATCGATCATTTGAGATAAATTGTAGAAAATATTACAGACTACAATATTTATTAACAAACTTCTCTTCTGCAACTCACCGTTCTCGCGTAAAATCAAATCCAAACACTTCTTGGATATCCCAAAAAATTGGTCCGAGGATTTTCCCGAGTTTTTGAATTTAAGCTTTCCACATGACCCCCTAACGATTTATGAAGAGAAAGTTTACCGGGAAATTTTTTCCAGAAATTTCGACAGATTGACTGGACTAAATGTATTATTTTTAAAATTTAATTGCATAAACTGGAGGAAGGAAGAGCCATCAATGAAACAACGCATTAATGCAAGATAATTTTTTTGTACATTTTTTGAGTGAATATGATCCGAAGACCAACAGTCAAAGTAAAGAGTAGAAGATGGAAGGGGAACACAGAATCAAAAATCTGATGATCAAAAGGAAAATAAAAAAAATGATGTTTTCGATGTTGAACAACAAATAAATTCGCAGTATTTTGAAGCATCTGCATGGACACCTGTTAATATTGTTTTGATCATAGAAAAAATGTTCGGGCTGAACTGTTTTTGTAATAATACTATAAATTTAAAGTCCTAATCTAAAAATGATATTTATCCAACAATTTTCAGACCTTTATCTCAATCTTTAAAAAACTGTAATTTTATTATTTTCAAGCTTTGCAATGTCCAACCTACGACATTTTTCTTCATTTAAGGTGCCCGAAACATTATACAGGGTCTCTCAAAATTAAGGGGCAATATTTCTAGGAAAGCTTGTCAAAATATGACGAAAAGTTTATATTAACATGGCTCAAAAAATGCTTCATAAGGAGGCTAGAGAACCTTGAAAGGGGGACCCCAAAGAGGAGTTTTCAGTAATAATTTTACAACTGTTTGAGGTAGATTCATGAAATTTGGTGAGTTTGAAGCTTTTATAATTTGCCACATATTTCTTTTTCTAATTTTCAGAAATTTTTTCAGGGGCGTCACATACAGGGTGGGTGCTAGGTAAATTTTCCCCCAAATTTTTTGTGTGGATGATTTTTAAATTTTTTTTCAAAGTGCGAACCTTGGTTTATTTTTACACAAAAAAGGTAGTCTCAGTCGATTTTTGTATCTTGAACCGTTTTCGAGTAAAATCGCTTTGAAAAAATCACCTCCATAAAAACTATACCTACTTATACAGGATTGGGCATATGTGTGGCAACCCATAATTTCTGAATAAACGTTTTTATTATTATTATTACTCTTAAAAGAAATATTTGTAGTTTTCTTATTCTATTCAGTGACGTACTTTGTTGTTAAAACAGCTACCCTATTTTTTATTTAATTAATTATTATTTAATACTCTTTATTTTATTATTGAATTATTTTCTTTAATATTTAAAAAACCACAAGTCGCACACCGACCAAACCTTATTTCATTGTAATTGTTGAAATATTGTCTATTTAAAAACTTAAAAATATACAGGGTGATCCATTAAAAAAAGTGCCGATCAGTTAATATTTCGAGAAATCGAGTAGCTGCTGGAAAACAAAATAGAGTAAAAAAAGCTACAAATATTTTTTTTAAGACCAATAATCATAATAAAAAATTTTGCCAGAAATCAGGTGTTCCCACACATATGCCCAACCCTGTATATAAAAATAATCACAAAATTGAAATTTGTCAAAAGTAGACAATGGATTAAATTTTATAGGTATTTACTCCTTCGTTTAACATTTCTTCGTTAAATATTAATAATAAAAACTTTATTTTTTATTAACGTAGTTTTTATGGATGTGAGTTTTTCAAAACTATTTTACGCGAAAACGGTTCGAGATACAAAGTTCGACTGAGACTACCTTTTTTGTGTAAAAATAAACCAAGTTTTATAATATGATATAAAAAATGTAAAAATTGTGCACACAAAAAATATGGGGCATAATTTACCCAGCACCCACCCTGTATGTGACGCCCCTGAGAAAATTTCTTAAAATTGGAAAAAGAAATATGTGGCAAATTATAAAAGCTTCAAACTCACCAAATTTCTTTACTCTACCTGAAACAGTTGTAAAGATATTACAGAAAACTCCTCTTTGGGGTCCCCCTTTCGGGGGGCTCTAGTTACTTCAGGAAGCATTTTTCGAGTCATGTTTATATAAACTTTTCGTCATATTTTGATAAGTACAACTTGTTCTAGAAATATTTCCCCCTAATTTCGGGAGACCCTGTATAAAGAAAATCAAAAATTTCGTATGGTTTTAAAGTTTTTAAGATTTATCAAAAAAGCTTGCTGCCTCATAATTTGTTATTATTCCCAAAACAACATCAGTTAAGTAAATTATTTCAGAAAACCAAGACTCATAGACTCCTTAAATAATTTTTAAGTCGTATTTTACTAACTTTTTGTAGCTTGTCTAGTCTGTAGCCAGACTGGCTATGCTCTTTCTTTAAACTCACTACACTTTTTCAGCCAGTGAATCTAAATTATTATTATTATTACTTTAAGCTGAAGCCATACCGAGACACCAATTTATTGGAAGCAATATATCGCGTTTGTTGTCTATACAAATAATTAACAATAACTATTGTTCTCCAACGCTATTCTACATTTTGCATCTTTTCCTTCTAGGCAATACACTCTAAATGTAAACAGTGCTCCTATTCCAAGATTTAATATTATGATTTCAAAGCGAGACTGGCATTCAAAATTGAGCATCTTTGTTTGCAGTAATAATAACTGTTTGATTTTTGACGTGATAATTATTTACACTACCAAAATAAAACAGCTTAGATATAATTTACGTTGTACAATGTTTTAAACAAATGGTATTGCTGACATAAAGCAATCTGTAATCCTTTTGATACGACGCCGATTGTTACGTGATAATTTACGTTATCCTTTCAAGACGAAGCGTTAATTATATATTAAAGCCGTTACTGTGAGTTATAATAGGGGGTAACGAACATACGTTATAATAACTCTGTATATTAAAAGCATATTACTCTTAGTATAATGCGATATTAGATAAAATAGATGGATATATTAGAAAACTCAACGTTTAATCACTAGAAAATGTATTGATTGTGATTTATATCTACACCAAGTCGTATTTTTAGTTCTGGTTATTTTCCAAATAAAAATATAACACTGGCGCATCCACCAAAATTGTAAAACATAACCTGAGAACATCCGCTCACATTAATTTATGTATTACCTATTTTGGTGGTTAAAAATTGGAAAAATACATAATGTTTTGAGACCGCACATTTTGTAAATTAAATAAAATATTCAAAAGTTACCGTTACTTTTTACTACGCTTCCATAAAACTATACGGAAAGAAAGTTTAGCGCCTCTTAAATAATAAAGCATGTCCTTTCTGAACCGACGTATTCAAATAAAATATGAAAATTAAAAAGTAACATTACAATTTGCCGAGTGCTGTACGTGCTCTTGTAATTCCCATGAAGTTAGTCCAAGTAAGAATGTGATCCGAAGCAAATTGTAAACAAATCCTCGGTAGAAGTGTGTCGGTTGGCCGTAAGAGGGCTCTTACATCGTGTAATGAATAGCAAGTGTATGAGATAGCTTGCCGCTTGAAGCTATGAGGATTGTCTCATTCCAACTCCTCACAGACATAATTTGTACATGTAGTAATTCACTTATAGAGTGTATATTCTAAAGAAGAGCATTCCCGCGATACTTGAAATTCTGGTACATAATACAAACATCTGGTTTCAAGCTAACTGAAGAAAAAAGTTTCTTTTGAGTTATACATGTTTTTAGAAAATTAGTTGCTATGCAGTTTTATTAAGATTCGCTTCTGTTAGACAAAATTAATGGGAATTTTATAATGAATAGTTGCGAGTTTTTTTAAATAGAAATTACTTTTGGATGTTAGTCGTTAGAATGTATTGTACATACTTGTGCTAATTAACAATAGCATTAGACACAATAAGCCCTTAAATGTTGAACCTGTTGCTTTTCTATGAGGAATTCTATAATAAATTGAAACTCATCTTGTATTTCATGAAAAGTGCCACAAGTTTATAACTCGGAAAATAAAAATATTTCAAATATCGCACAAATTACAAGAATACGTAACATAAGTTCTAGTACACTGTGTAATTAACTATCTTTTCGATCTTCAAGTTTTATCGGAAGTGACACCAGATTCCTTAGTTTAAAGTAGAGGTATGCCAACTTTTTTAAGAATCTTCTTATATCACGATACCTACCACAAGACAACTTTGCTGTACCCTTGAATCCTACTACAGTACTAGTGTACCGTACTTTACAACAACTCCTTAGATAATAATCTAGAAAATTCAAATCCGGCAATCTGGACGACTACATCATTCCTCTTCTCCAGTTGATTCATTCAGGAATGATTTGGTAATCATAATCCAGTCAAATTGTACTTTTTCTGGAAACTAAAACCAACCCGTATCATCATCCTGCAGTCGCTTGACTAGTTGAATAGATGACAATTATGAAATTTATAAGAAAAACATGACCATTTTTTTTGAAAAAAGTAATTTAATCACAAAATCTCATAAATTATATACAGGAGGTACTTATTTGAAATTACATATGCTAGATACGTACTTCCGGTCTTCAGTCAAGTCTTCCTTTTCAGTTGAATTTAGTTTTTTTTTGAAGGACCTGCCACATCGTTAAATCTCTCGAAAGTTTCTCCCTCTTCGTTATTGTAAAGAAAAGTTCCCAGGTCACAGAAAGTTGTCTCTTCAAAGTCGGGAGTTTCGGTAAGAGGTTCTTTGTTTTTGTAATCATCAAGGTCGTTTTCTTTACAATCGAATACTATTTCTTGTGCATTCTCGCACGTTTCTCCACCGCAGTTTTTGCACAGGGGTGTACATTTCAGGCTAGCTTTCCTACAACCGCAAGCTCCACCACATCCTTTCATGCATGTGCAAGAGATTAGTGATTAGTGTCATGAGGGCTTCAGGAGCAGGATCTTTAAGAATGGTGATTGGTGTTAGTCCAGTCCACCCCCCTCCTCAGCATCTAATTTATTGTCGAGCCACAACTGAAGCTGATGGTACGTCCGGAAAATATGTTGCTCAGCAGCATCTTGAGTTGGTGGGAGAGTTGCAAGATGGAAATTTTTCTTAGTTGATGATCGCGAAAAACATTTGAATCTAAATTCATTCTTCGGTTTTTCCGTATCAGGATTTCCTCCATACAGGGCGATGAAGACTTTATTCTCGACTTCTGTCAATATTTTTGGCGATTGTCGTTTTTCTTTGAATACTCCCGAAGAGGACAGCAACTTGGGATATTTTTCGAGAGCTTTCAACAGTTTAATTTTGCCAATATTGAATGGAGCAGCAGTCGTGTCACAGCCACTGAATGCATGTAAGAACAAACTGTTTTCTGACATAATTTTTCCGTATTTCATATTGTCAGGGGAATAAATTTTTTCTGGCTGGTTTCCGTAAAAAAATGTTGCGCGTATTCGTTGGCGTTAATATCGAGCCAAAATAATTATGTGACTACAGGACACATTTCACAAATTCACAATTCGTTGGCGCGTTGTAAAGCAAAAAATATTTGTTTAACAAACAAAAAGTTAAGACATAAAATATAGACAATTTGCTGTTCTACAATGTTTGTTAAGACATTTTTTTAATCCGGTTGACAGGAAATGAAATATTGCAAAAACACTGATATTATTATGCTTTTTTTATTTAAATAATTAAATGTTCACCATGAAAAAATAGGTTCTTGAAATTGTTCAAGACACCGTTTTGTAGGTATGACTTTTATCTACGAAATGCTTTTTTTATTTTTTTCTGGGGTACAAAAATTATGGGAGTTATAAGCGAAAAACCAATTTAACCCTTTGATTCAAGATGGCTCCAAAGTTAAGAGGGTGATGGTCTATCAGAATATGATGTGCTTTGCTGAAGTCATTGTCTTTGGAAAGTAACACACTCTAGTCGATTAGCTGAAGAAAGTGGGCGTCATTTCTTCCGTATCTTCTAATAGGTCACCTAATTTCTTCAGATTAGTCTCGAAAATGGAGATGCATATAAAAAAATTGGCATAGTTGAATTGGAAAGCTTCTTTAATTTTCCAAAATTGCCGGGTATTATATTCATATGAACCATAGACGATTTATATTTTATATTTTCACATAAAAATAAGTATGTAATTTAGAAGTGGTTCGGAGTGCTGTAGAAAATTTTGTTATATTGTTTACATTTTAAATACCTAGTTCAGAAAATATCGATTGTCTAGACACTTAGGATTCATTTTGTGTAGTTTACGTTCTAATATCCAGAAAGTTAGTTTTTACTGTCTTGTAGATACTTTTAGCATTTTACAAAAAAATGCCTGTTTATTATGTCCATTTTGTTTCTAAACCATTCTAGTTTCCTTTTTAAAAACCAATTATAATGTAATTTTTTCACACACTAGCTAATAAAATTGGATTACGTTTGACATAATTTAAAAAATTGCACATAACGGAAAAGCCGTAGTGTACATATTTTTTATATCGACCCTTCAGCTATTAGAAAACAACTAACCTACCATTATAAAAGGCAATAATTATGTTGTTTTACTAGAAATCAATACAAAGCAGTAAAACTAAAATTTAAATGTCGTTCGTTGGTAACGTTAGAAAATTATCACTGAAACTTTAACCATTAATGTATGTGTTAATTATTACTCTCTAAAATATACTTCCATGTTGAGAAACACACCATTGCATAATTAAGAACTACTTACCAACCACGTCCAAGTATCCAACTTGACTCTTCATGGGATCTGTATTGATTTGACACATGTACCAGCCCTTGTCTCTCTCTCTAACTTCTTTTATATGAAGGTACCAAGTTCTATGTTCACTGTGGGTCACCCCAATTCTATGATTCTTTGTTATGACGTGACTATGGATTGTTAGGATGGTTTGGGTATCTACCCTCAACCATGCTACCTATAAATAAGAAAATTGTTTTCAGATTAGATATTTAAAGAGAAAGTATAAAGCTGTGGGTAGAAAAAGTAAATCTAGCTTGGGTTATGTTAAGTAAAAAAGCGTAAACAAAAAAATTATTCATCAGATAACTGATGTAATATTGCTTTGCTTGGTACTAAATGTTAATTTTATAATTTTAAAAATGGGCTTTTTAAGATAATAGCCTCGATTTGCCATGTAAGTTAAGTAAACAGCTTCTCGCTAAGTATATTTTTCTGCTACATGCCACAGAAAAGCTTACTATCTTTACTGGAACATAATAACCACTACAAGGCATTCTTTTGGATCATTGGTTTTTATACCTTCATAAGTATACGTCAGTGAAGATGATTTGATCAACACAAAATGTACCATTAACTAAAATGTTTCATAAAGATGCTGATTGTGAAGATCCGATCACTATGAATTATTTTTGTAGAGTTTGGAAAACTGCTCAAATGTTATAACAACCATTTTCGAGTTTTATTTTTTGTAGTGCTATTTCCAGATTTTTATCCAATCTGCCTTTTTGGATATATTCATTTATTATTAGATATTATTTCTTAATAAATGAAGGATGCGACTAAAGCTTATTTATACAGGGCCTTCCAGACTTCTCGCACTTCTTTTTACTACAATAAGTTTTTCTCGAAATCTGAGACGACTTGCTTATTAAAGAAACTTGAGGGACCAAAAATATAAGCGAATAAAAGAAATGAATCAGGTTTAACTCCCTTATTATTTAATCAGGTGATAAAAGATGTGATGAATTGCTACGAAATTTTCAACAAATAACTCATGTCAATCTTTTTATTATAACTTATGTTCATATTTAGTTGCTGAAATTTAATGGCGGTACTTTTATTACTATTATGTTTATTATTATATAAGATGCAAAACATTGGACTCCCTCAATTTTTGTTGTTGTTTTTCTGTGAATAAGAACAGGACCACATAATAGACGATATTGGTAAAGTGAAATAAAAAAACCGTAAGTGAAGGGGAATGCTTCAGTATGTAAACATAAACAATTGGCTAGAGGTAGATCTAGATTTGTGTTACTAGACACTATAGATATAAAAAAAGATTATTCACTGAAATTTTATGATAAAGTCGTGAAAAAATGGAAAATATCCTTAATCCTTTATATTTTCTTTACATCTCGTCAAAACATACCATAATTAATTCTTAAAATACGTTCTACAAAGCAAGATAAAAGATGATTCGATATAATTTTCAAAATATCTAACAAAGAAACAAGAGACAGCAATTTTACCTAATACGTGTACAGTTCCGTAGAGTAGTAACCTTTTTTATGTGTTTATAATATACCCTTAAACTTTCCTTGTTAGCAATTTTATTGAAATTGGATAAAACTCGACTAGCAGGGAAAATATATTTTTCAAACTTTAAATTAATTATACACCAGTTATTAAACAACCAAGAGTTAATTATATTTCTTGTGTCAAAATAATAATAGCAAATTACCTAAATTAATTTTCTCCTTATAATTATCCTTAATGATTAATTATACGGTTTTTAATGAATACCTTCTCTGTTTAAATCCTTGCGGTATGTACAAAATTCAACAAAGGCACCTAGATAAAATAAGGCATTGACGAAAAAATCCTTATTAATATTTTCACCATTCCAAACCCAAACGATTTTCCCCTTTTCTGTAAGAGATCACGTGCGGTAAATTAATACCGCATAGCTTTCTGACTTTTGGTTGGGTGTTAATAAGACTGTGACTGACAGACATGCTAATGACGATGACTCACTCACTCTTCTTCATTGCAAGTCTCTGACTAGTTAGTGAAAGCTTTTCTCTACGAACTTAAATTCACGTAGCCAGTTTTCTTGCTGGGGTATTGGTAAATAGACAGCCAAAATACTGCCTAAGTTTAGTTAAATGCGTATAAAGGGGGAAATTCCTAATTTGCAGGATTTATTAAACTTTGATATCATACTAATTAAACATGATTAAGTAGGAGTTATAGTTGTTAATAAGAGTTTCTTCATTGTTGCAAGATTATTGATGAAATCTGTTTAAGAAAATTACGCCAGGAGCGGCTTTATTAGATGTGTCCTAAACGTTATTCAGAGTTGCTTTTAAACTGACGAATATTATTAATATGGTAATAAAACGATGGGTGTCATATGTTATTAAGTTTTGAATGAGGGTTAATTCATTATGAATATAATTATACACAAGCACAAATATGTGACTTAGGGCCGGTATTTTCATATTCCAAATATTTAACTTTATTTGGCTACATACATTTTTTAATTTTCATTGTAATCTACGAATTTATCTAGTAAATAAAATTAACAAGACGTAAGAAAAAAATTATCGACTTAAATAAATACAAATATACTAGAATTATAGTCAGTAGACATGTGCGTCACATTCTCCCTCTTGCTCGCTCTTAAGATAGGAGAACAAGAGGGAGAGACCAAGGCCGTGTAACGCACACGTCGACTGAAAATAATTTTGCTATAGCAGCACAATGTTGTCTTATAAAAAGATCCTGCAACCTGCACATAATAAATATACGTTATTATTTAACAATATAACAAAATATATTACAACCAAATATAAAAACAGCAGATGTAAAAAATGTATATCAATGTTATCGACCCATGATGAAATAAGTTTACTATAAACATAAGTTTAGTATTCAGAGAAGTCATTTCTTTTATTGTTGCTATTAAAGTTTAATATGGGGGAAGTTTTCCTTTTCTTCCCCATTATTCGTTTTATAATTTTCTTGATGTAGATACTTCAAGTTACAAACATACCTTCACCGAGGAAAGTTCTTAGGTAAATATTTGTTGTAATCATTCCATCAACATTTTACCATATCATTTTCCAGAGACGTTGCTATTCATTTTTTATAACAAGGCAGCACCAACGCTGGATTTGCTTCACAGTCAACATCTTTCACATAATTGTTATTGTGATAACTTCCACATAGTTTTGCCTCCATTCGCTTATACTGAATTGGTTTTTTTCTTCAAAATTATTTTATATTTTCTCAGTTTTTGTAGGTGACATTTTACATAAAATAATATGTTACTAACTTTAGCATTTAACCGTTTATTATATTGATACAGAAAGTAACAAATAATAACATCAACATTAATTTTTCTGAACATCTTATAAATGATAAATCGTTTACATCTGAGAAACAAATACATTTTATGTAATGCAAAATGTAAACCTACAAAAACACAGGGAGCACGCACTTTCCAGAAAGATATAAATAAATCACTTATGACATATAGGATTTTGAAATGTTCTCCTGATGTTTTATGTGAATTATTTCCAATGTTTCCTTACGTTTAACGTCTGATATGTTTTATTTGATTTTACCATTGACAAATCGTAAGAGAAGTAAAAACTGTATTATAAGAAAATTGTTTAGATATAATGGATTCTGATTTAACATGATTTGAAATTGAAATGTTATTACAAAAACAGCTATAATGATACAGACACGGGGATGAAATTGAGACAAAAAAAGATATTTAAATATATATTTTATAAGGATTTCTTTGTCGTAATAAGAATATTTATACTTGTTGCTTATTAAAGCCGTTTAAAGAAATAGCCAAGCGCAGAGATATTAGATGCAAAATATTTGTATTAAAACGGATTTTGATTTAGTTCAACAAATTCAAAACTAAAGGCGCTGGTGCATTAGCAACTTTTAATTGCTCGACAGTTTAGTTGCCCAAATAAAACATACATTTTACAACAAAAGCACACACTGGCAACTAAAATTTGCATTGTTTTATTTTGGCAAATAATCTGTAGAGCAATTAAAAATTGCTAGGGCGTGGCTTATCTAAAAGGCTGTTAACACTACCATAGAAGAAATTATAAATTGACATGTTTGGATTTAAAATTAAAAAGTTATCAAACTGAAATTAAAATATCTGATGTGTCCAACACATGACTTTCTTATACGGATAATACCTCAATTACTTTTCCTAAAGAAATTAAGTTAAACTACACCTAATATTTCCCTGATGCCCTGTGTTACAATGCCTTTATTTGATTGACGTTTACTGTCAAATTGACAAATTAAGTACTTATTTGCATCCGTCGCCAAAAATCAAAATGCCAAAACTTACTGAACGACTCATGATAAAAAATAACCTAATTTCTGTGAAATTAACTGACGAGAGGCTAATCACAGCAAAGTATTCCATCAAATTCAAGGTCACGTGTAAGGGCAATGGTTATTCCGGCATCATCTTATGGTACCGATTTATGCTATTATTTAAAGGAAAAAAAAACTATACAAAACAACCTAACCTGGTCCGTGACTTATAATCGCTCCGAATAAATAAAGCATTTAATTAAAATTAAAAAAAAAGGGAAATCTATGGAATCGAACCAGCACCGTGTAGATTACTAGGCAGATTCTCTACCCACTGTGCCACGGCGACTTGTGCTAGAGGTGGTATTTGTTCTGGATAAGAAGAGTACACTGAATACTTTGCTGCTATTAACTACTCCTATTAACTGTACATATTACAATATGACACAAAAAACACAAATCAACGACCGCGTAACAACCGGTGGTAGTTTCGCCACCACAATGCTGCCGTAGCCGTCGATCTTTTCAAATAATAATATTGCTACAATCGATTTCCTCAACGGTATAGATTTCTGTAATTTATATAAAATACTTTTGCAACTGAGTGATAGATGGCGCTACTATATGAATAATAAGAAAGTAAAAAAAAAAAGGGAAATCTATGGAATCGAACCAGCACCGTGTAGATTACTAGGCATATTCTCTACCCACTGCGCCATGGCGGCTTGTGCTAGAAGTGGTATTTGTTCTGGATAAGAAGAGTACACTGAATACTTTGCTGCTATTAGCTACTCCTATTAACTGTACATATTACAATATGACACAAAAAACACAAATCAACAACCGCGTTACAACCGGTGGTAGTTTCGCCACCACAATGCTGCCGTAGCCGTCGATCTTTTCAAATAATAATATTGCTACAATCGATTTCCTCAACGGTATAGATTTCTGTAATTTATATAAAGTACTTTTGCACCTGAGTGATAGATGGCGCTATTATATGAAAAATAATTAAAACATTTTTGACGGAATTTCAAAAAAAAGTTCAAACAAAATGTGTTCAAAATTTAATTCTAAATCAATGGCTAAGAATAAAAAAATGTCGTAAATTGTTTATTTTTCAAGATATTCCTAAAAAACCTGAAAATGTCTTCAGGTAACTGTCACTTGTTTTGGTGCTAGATGAAAAACATTGAATGTGGCACCCACAAATTTGTTCAAACTCTTAAATATGAAATTTGAATCAAATCCGATAAGTCGTTTTTGAGTTATGGTGGATACAGACAGACAGACACACAGACAGACAGACATCATGGCGAAAATGGTCAAAATGGATTCAGGGGCCCTCAAAACGTGTAAATCCATCAAAATCTCGAAGTCGAAAAAAATCACGATTACAATACTTCCTTATACTACGTATAAGAAAGTAAAAATAGTGTGATTACCAGTGAAATAGAATGAATTCTGTTGTGAATTTTTGTATCTGGAATATTATATTCGAGATATTTTAAGGCAACTGAAGCTCATTACAATACCTTAGATAGTGCAATAAATTCAGGATTCAACTCATGGAACAAAAAACGGTCTTTATGGTATTCAAGTACTAGTATAGTATAGTCAAACGCCCGAAGGGTTTATTCCGATTGCATTTGAAGTTTATTATTTCTGCATAAATATGTTGGAACCTCAATAAAATGACTCATCTGAACATATCAAGTAGTGTACAAAATATTTTTTTGTATTTTTCGTTGAAAATAATCCGAAAAACCGCATTTTTTAGCATTTTTTGTTAGTATTTCGAGTTTTATTCAGAATTTCTCATTATTATTTCTTACAAACTTCAATGAAATTTAACTTTGAGATTAAATAGATAAATTTCACGCATATATCAATAAAGAAATATTTATTTTTGGGAATTTTTCGTCGACCAGTAGTCGTTAGATCGCACTTTAATCGCATTTCTTGTCAATATTTCGAATTTTTTTTATTCTAGCCAAAAAATTATGATGATGATAAAAAAATTCATTGATCTCTTGCAACAAATGAAAATACATGCATTGAATACCTTTGTTTACCATTTTATTTTAAAGATATGAAAATTCAAATGAACATTTTTATAATGAAACAAATCAATGTGTTGAACGTACTCTCTTTCGCGTTGGTTTTGCTTTATCTGGTTCATCACCATCGCTATCACTCGAATCATCATCAGAATCCACATACTCATTGATCAACTCGCTTTCTTCTTCTTCCTCATTCGAAATTTTGAAGAAATTCTTGCTCCACCAGCAAATTTCAGCCAAAACAGCGTCAGGTGATTTTTTTTTGTTGGAAAGAGCTCAATGTATTTTTTCATCATTCATCAATTTTTTTGGTAGAATAAAAAAATTCGAAAAATTGACAAAAAATGCAATAAAAGTTCGATGTAACGGTTACTAGTCGACGAAAAAATCCCAAAAATTTATATTTCTTTATTGATATAGGTGTGAAAGTTGTGAATTTGATCTCAAAGTTTAATTTCATTGAAGTTTGAAAGGAATAATAATGAGAAATTCTGAATAAAAGTCGAAATGTTAAAAAAATGCGATATTTCGGCTTCTTTTCAACGAAAAATACAAAAAATTATTTTTTTCATTTGATATGTTCAGATGAATTGTGTATTTGACTTTTAAGAATCATTTTCTTAAAGTTTCAGCATATTTATGCAGAGATAATAGGATTAAAATGCAATTTATAGACAAAACAATGAGCGATTATAAGCTAAAATTGGTCACTGTCGAAAAAAATCCAAATGGCCATAACTTCAATTTTCGAGCCACTCTGAATAAACTCTTCGGGGGTTTGACTATACTATACTAGTACTTGAATCCCATAAAGACCGTTTCTTGTTCCACGATATGCTGTTGCACTGTGTTTTAGATACCTCAAATATTTTAATTATCGATAATTCAATCAGCACATTTACACGATTTTTTACTTTTTTCAATGTGTAAGTTTCGTATTACTGATTCTCTTAAGTTTATAGAACTCAAAATCTGTCAACACAATACCATTTCCATATTCATATATTCTAATTGTATATTAATATCTGGACCAAGCAGCAATGCATGCTTACACTTACATATTAATGAAATTATGTAGTTACTAGTTAACATACGTAAACATTACCTTGTAGGTTCCCAAATCTTCTACCAGACAGGCTAGAATAGCCTCACGTCCCACTGGAACCGTCACATTAGTTATTGGTGCATGGAACTTTGGATTTTCTGAAATACATATTAGATAGTAGTAGATTTTAAAAGAAGGAATTATTAAACTGTATACAATTAGTTTAACATAGAGTAATCATCAGTTTAGTCAATTCTAGGAAATTAATGTAACATTTTTACAACTACCTATTTATTTTAATACTTTATAAAATATTTGGTAATTGTAGTCAAGTGATTTGATTATAATTCAATTTCCTTTATAACAAATGAGATAAATTATGACTGATGTGGTGTTTTTACAAAAGTAGTTTTTATGTGGAAGGGAATACAACAATTCTTTGTGCAATAATAAATTTAAGGGAACATGTGAAATTCTGGTTCATTAAAATTGAATCTGAAGGTTAGGAGAAATAAATGTTGTACTTTTAATTTGTTCCTTGCTTCAATCTTCATTACTTCAGTTTTATATTTTAGAAAAATTGTATAGATCCTGAACAACGAAGTGACGCATGAACTAGCCTGGATGCTAAGGAAACCTGCTGGAATAGTAGTCCATAGTAGATTAAGAATGCAGTAAGTCAAATCAACCCAACAATTAGTGAAAGCAGATTTGTAGTGAACTAATAGGTGGCTTTAACTTACTGCAGCCAAGGACACAGGGTAGGTTGTGTTATTAAAAATGAAGAAATATCAGCAAAACAAGAGCATAGAGTCAGAGGATCTATACACTCTACCCATCAAATTTTATAGTTCGTTTGCACATCGTTCGGATTTCTAATTTTAATTCTATCTACAAAATAAAAATTTGTCAGGAATTTTGTTTAGGTATGCCAATACAATATTGCGATAAATTATATGAGCATTTCCCTAATACTTCATTTTATTATAATTCAGAAAGCACAAACATTTTTTGAACAATTTTATATAAATTTTCCAATTTCGCACTAAGAAAGAAATAAAACAACATAACGTAATACGTACAAGAAAAAAAATGCGGAAAATATTTTTGGCGTTAATATTAGTTGGTAGGTGTGTTTTCTGATACCGGTGTCACTTTATTTCCCGAATGCAGTAATTTAATGGAGTGTGTTAATGAGTCGCTTGGAGCAAACCAGAGGGCGGCGCAGATTAGCGACTGAACAAAGCTCTGCAGGACTTCCGGTCCAAAGCTCAACGAATGACGCCCCTGCTTCTATCATACTTAACAAATAGTGTGCACGTATATACGAGTAAAGCTTATCAACTTGACGTTCAACTTGCAGGAAAAATTCTCTCACAAAGGAATTTACAAAGTCACATCAAGTACCTCGTTAGTTAGGTATATTTATATTCTATTACTTTTATATTTTATAGCTGTTGTTAACTGTCCTAGTAAAAATTCTCAAGAAAATTTAATGCTAAGTAACCTATTATTGCAGCAGTATTCGAATAAATTTAGCTTCTTGAAATGCTTTTCTGAGAAAATTCTTATTAAAATATCACATAAATGTTATGTATTGTACATAATTGTGTAATAAACTGATCGAAATATTCTAATAAGCAATATTTATAAGTATCTTATAATATAACTTGTCTGTAAATTAATCTTTAATGAAAATTTAAACTATCCGTGAGATTATTAGATCTACCTGCTATACTGACATCATCTGTACCGGAACATTAATTACAAACTTAATTAGATTTCCTCCAAAACGGTCGTAAGTTTTAGTTTGCATGCTCACTGTCATTTTTATATAAGTTTGTGAAATATGAAACCTGCTAATTAGTTTAATAAAATTACCAATAATTTTGCTTAATTCTATTTTGGGTTAAAAATAAAAAGTTTGTAATAATGCTAACAATTAAAGCTCGCTTTTCTCTTAGTTTCTCAGTTATCTGATGTTCATTTTCCAGAATAATTACATTAAAGCACAAAAAGATTATGAAAAAACATTATAATTTCTTTAATCGCTTATAACTCGGAGACTCGCTTTATATAAGAGCAGAAAATTTTTGTTGGATTAGCCTTAGCATTCACGTACTTAAGTAGTTGTGAACAGCTATGATTAAAAATAGTCAGTTTTTACTGGTATGTTGATTTCAATTAAGTATGTATTTTCTATGGCAATGATTTCCAATAATCGTCATCTAGTACAGTTCAACTGAAAATAATTATTTCACATACACGCTCCTTTGAGATGCATTCCTAAATACGAGGTGGAGAATGAAACTGGTCTTGTTACAACAACATTTATGAACAAAAGTCTTAGTTTCAGTTTATAAATTTTAGTAAATGAATAAGGAATTAATTATATTATAATATATAAAATAGTAATATAGTTTACGTCTCGTTTCATTTTTGGGCAAGAACTAAAACTGTTCGAGGTATTTATGACTACTTATAATATAGATATTACGATAAAACAAAGTAATTACTCTTTTCCATGGTGCTAGTTGTAATTATAAAGCAACTTTTACGACATTTCGCTAAAGTTTTATGTGTTTCCGTACGACATTGCAAATATTTTTTTACAGCACACTTGTTTATATGAGAATAAAATGTTATATTTTTATACTTTATGTTCCAAAATTGTGTGAGCTTTTGTGTGTTTTGCCTGCCGGTGTAATAAATATCGTTTTTTATGGTTAATAATAAGAAATTCATAAGTAAAACTATCTAAAAATAACCGCTTTGTATATGAGAACAACTAATAAAAGCAAAGGCAAAATAATGTGTTCATAAATTGTGCGGTTGGCTTTATTTTAATGAATTTTTAAGCCTAATTTAATTTTTTGTTCATCTGTCAAACGGCTTGAAATCAAATTATGATTTATAGTGTAAATATGTCACTCAATGGGATTATGAGGCTATAAATAGGCTACAACAATAGTAGTACAATCATTTTCCATAAAATAATGTAACTGACCTGACATGAGAAATAAAATCAATGCTTAAACTTCACGTATTTGCGTGTGTAAGTCGAATGAATAACTAATTTTCCTTTGGCATACTTTACATATTTCTATATAAGAAAGAGAAAAAAAAGGGAATTTTCAGCATATTTATGAAGTTTCTAAAGTAAATTAATTATTGTATGCAACTGGGCATTATGTGTTATTAAGCAACGCATAATAAGGTGAAATTTTAATTTTTCATGAATTAATCATTAGGTTATAATTTGCAAATTTTCACGTCATAAATCAAGTGAAGAATGCTGCGAAATCATTTGTCATGTACAATGCATAATACGAGTTAATTCTTAAAGCACCAGTATTTATCAAAGTTAGAAGAGAAACCATTATATTAGTTGAAGTTAATTGTGTCCATTATTTCTCTGCACTATATTATGTTCACATACTAAAACTATTTTGAGTAGGCATTGGGAGTCACATTCTTTTTCTCTCTCACTCTAAAGAGGGACTTATATTCTGCAATTGTACATTAAAGGGTGGTTATAATAGCAAATATTTTTATGCATGTTTAAAGTAACTAGTAGTAACTAGCTCTAAGTAAACGAGTTCAACTATTTTAGAAAAATTAACTAATTCACTGTCGTTATTCCAAACTTCTTCAGTAAATAAAAAACTAGGCATACTTTGGTTCGAGTTAAAACGCATTCAGAATATACCAATGAGATCAGCAGTGCATTTCTTTCAAAATTATAAGGCAGCAGATCATACTTTTCTTTATTATTATGCTATTTACTGTCGTGTTAAGCTCAAGTCGCTTTGCTCTAACGAGAATAGTTCCACATCACGTGTAATCACACTGAGCTTCATTTGATTACGTCACGCACCGCTAGTTTTTAGGCGTTCTGATAAAACTGTGTTGTTCTTTATAACACAAAACTATGGAAATGAAATAAGGTAATGAGTTTACTTGACAAAGCAATTAGCAAATCTCTTATGATTGGTCAATCCTCTATATTTTTCACATCAGTAATCGCTATCAAAATATCATTGGTACGGCAGTTCTAATTTTTAAATTTGATTTATTAAATGTAGACATCTAAAGTTTATTTTAACCATCGGATTTTATAAATTTCTTTTGAAATACTAACGGTCTACTCAAATTTGTGTTTATAGGCTATTTTACCTGCGTTTTTACAACTAGTTTATACCAAGTTACAAAACTTTTACACGCTAATAAAACATGCGCATCATTTAGAAATGAACCCCGTGGATATACATAATTTACTTTCCAAGAAGTAACTTGGTTTTAATGAGATCCGCACAAAGTGAAAAATTATGTAAAAGTGATTGTAATGATTTTGAAAATACTTTACGTCCAAAAAAATTTAAAAAATTAATTTCTGTAAGTTATTTATTATCAAATCATAATTGTAATTTCAAAATAATAATTGTTTTTAGTATATATTTTTTCGTTGTACTTGCACTTTTAGTACCGCAAATATTTTTCTAAACTCTTTTCAGTTTAGAAACTGCTACATTATCGCACACTGTGTGGCAAAGTTGCTTTGTCGCACGTTATGATAGCTACGTGCAAAAAAGTAACAATAATACTAGAGGTAGGTACATTCCCTTGTATTAATTTTTAGAATTAACGGTTTAATATTCATATTAAAGAATTAGTCATCAAAAAGGCGAGCTGGAAATTTTCTGTTTCCAACGATTTGTTGTGAAATTTTAATTTTAATCATCATGCACTCTTCATTATATCCTTCGGCTTACGGGGTTGATTTCCAACATTCGCAATAATAGCATAATCCATCATTATCTAGGCTTTAAGTACTCAGCTTAGCTACTCATCACTACTTAAGCGAAAAGTATTCTTATGTAATAAGTGATATATTCATGGGATTAAACAATATTTTAGTATGCCACATAATAATGTGAGTTATTATACCAAAAATATAAATCCATTGCAAGTGTTTTATTACCTACTATTATATAGTTTTGTAAAAGGTTAATATACTTTATCCACGACCATTCAGAAACTTTCTTATGCTACTATAAAACGTATTTGACAACTGTCAAAATGTGTCGAATTCATATGGCAATTACTCTTCTCATAGCTTTCATAATCCAATTACAATGTGGTATTGAAATCATGTGACTTACATTATCGCACGAGCGTTATTACTACATACGACATACTACTCAGCTATAAGTTAAGTTTTCTCTTATGTCAGCCTCATCTAAGATATTGCATAAATCGATTAAAGATGTTTTGAAACAAAACAAAGCAAAACCTGGTCTCTCTGATTTGTAGTCAAACGCCGTAAAAATCCTTTGTATAAGAAAGTCCCACGTTACCTGCGAACGGAGGATATTTTATTCGTGCTCAATTTGTTTGCAATTTCCCAATCTCATTCGGGGTTACAGTTTTTGTGCCGTCATAACACCCACATACGAATTAATTCATTATCTCTGAACAATATACATTAATGTCCCACAAAATTTGTTCCCAAAAGTTTGCCACTTTGACATAATATATAAAAATCTGGAAAATTTAATTAGAGATGTGTACTTTGGTGTTTTAATAAAAACTTTCCGAAGATAAATAAGTGATGGGAAATAATCCGTAGAGTGTTTTGTCCCAAGTTGAGCTATCCTTGAGGTATTTATCATTATCAGTCTTTCTATCTTTCAAAGTGTACCCAGAGACTTCTCTAATTGATTGAATACAGTCGTAGTCTCTAGGCTCGTCTCTGATCTTATGCTCTTCCTAACTTACATTAAATGATAATCCAATGTGCCAGCAATTTGTTTTCTACAAAAAGATTTTTCTTCGCTGCAAGTCACTTTTTTAAAACAGCCACGTTGGTTCAAAAGCAACAGTAATTAAATAATATTACTGTGAGATTTTGTGCCGTAAACTAAATGAGCCATTTCACCATTCACGAAAATACTTACTTCAACTGATGTAGTGGTTATTTTATGTAAATTCTAAAATATACAAATCGGGCTCTCCAGTTCTGTCTCTGTACAGCTGCATTAGATATTTTTCTGTTCAAAGAAAAACTTTTATTTTTAGCTTTAAATGAAATATATTTGAAGAAAAGAGATGTAATAGTAAGTTTCTGAATGATAAAAAGATGCTAGTGAATATTCAATGACTTGGAAAGTCTGGTTTTGTAACAGATTGTTTGATATGAAATTTTGCATTCGTTTCCAAACATAGGGTGTTGAAAAAGTGTCTGATTTTGTATATTATTTCTGATAATACATAATTTTAGTTGACTATTTGTAATTTATTAGATCCACGAAATATTTTATTAAATCTTGATATTTTCATGAAATACTTGATGTAGAACTAAACATTTATTTTTATCTGGAAAAAATCTATTGTTTAGAGTCACAGTTTAAAATTGGAAAACTTCTGAGGCAGAACGTTGCACATAATAAAAAATATCCATCAGCGATATTATTTACATTTTGCTGTGCTGATTGTTTTTAAAGGAGAATGCTTTCTCCCAAATCGAGGAATTTCCACTTCGCTGTTTCACATTATAATTAAAATCAATATCTATCATTTAAACTATAATAAAAAGATGTTTATTAAGAGCACAACTTTTGAAACAATTGGTTGCAGACAAAGAATGCCTTCGGCACGGAGCTTAACTCTGGAATGTTTCTTTATGTTGATATTATGTAGAATATCACTTCGTTCCAGCTTGGAGCATTTTCAACATCCGGTTTCATTTTTCCAAGATACGCAGGCAGTAAAATGTTGAGATCGCACGTATTTGCTTTATGACACCTGTTTGCTGGTGTTCGGATACTCGATATCTATATTCTCTTTTACAGCTTTGTTTCAGAATATTTGCCAACGTTACAAAGTTTTATATTCTCTTTACAGTTCACTCACAAATATTTTCAATAAATTAGGATTACAGTGCAAGGTAAAAAACCGGAAACAATTCTGAGTATAACGCATATTTTTCTTTAAATTTCAAGTTGCAATTCCTTTTATTTCAACAGCTTCTCTTTGACGAATAAAAAGTGATAGATTTCAGATTGAATTAATTAATTTTTGAGATAGATTTCGTTACATATTTTTTCAGATAATAAATATAAATAAACTGCTGGCCAATTGAAACGTACTAAGCGAATTTTTAGGTTGAATTTAAAGTCAAATATTTTGAAAAATAGAAAAGATATCAACTTGTGGTTTTTAGGATTTCAGAGACAATTTAATTGAGAAAACGATAGTGTTACCCGATTTTTTACTTAGAAGTACATTACTATCTACAGGGTATGACAGAAAGTCGTCTTGTTTTTTTCAAATTTTATAACTACCGAGATTCCACAAAATTTTTGTTATATTCTTTTAATGTAGATTTTTTTAGTCCTTACTTAATGGAAAAAAATCATGCTTCGCAAATTTTTGATATCCAGTTATTTTATAAGATACCGAATTTTTGCTGAAAACTAGATTTTTTCTTTGTTTTTTGTCGTGTGACCGTATTGTGTTTTGTATAAGAACCAATATCTGTAGTTGATTATGATACCTTATGAATGGCTTTCTTATAAAAAGTACATTTTTTGTACTTTCATTGATTTATTGGTAGGTAACCAGTGGCTTATCAAAAATCGGTACACGTTCGGTAATTGGTAAATTTTTTAAATTAATTTTTTGAGGCTATTTTCTTAATGGAATAAAATGGAATTAAGTTCATTTATGTTCACCATTGGTTTAAGTGACTTATATCCTCGAAACGGGTATTTCACTTTTTCAAAAATTAGTTCATATCCTATAATATACAGGGTGATCAGTAATTGCCGCACTCGGAGCATACTGTGATAAACTTTACGTTTTAAGAATGACGAATTTTTTTACCGCAGTGCTGTAAGTCCTTTTGTGAAAATAAAAGTGGCAACACTGTATTAAATATTTGAATAGGTTCGACGAGAAAAAAAAAGAGAAACGTTCAATATTTTATGATGCGAGAACTTGTCAACCTAATTTAGTACTGTCAATTTTATTAAAAAACAGAAACAACAATCGAAATTCATTATTAATATTTTCATGGCAATAGAAGGTATTTTAGTTTATCACAAGGGGAGTTTGAGTGGTTGCCAAACTTCAAATTTCTCTCAAATTTAGGTATTTTATTAAATTTTAACATTTTCAATTTCTTTGTGAAAAAAATTGAACAAATCAAATTGCACTTTATCCGGAGATTATGATAGCATGAATTATTCACTCATTTTTGTCTTGGTTATTAAAATAATTAGCTTGTAACTTGGATGAGGGAAACTCTATAACTCGGAAACTAACTATCAGATTTAATTTTTCTTTGCAGATTATCCGTAGTTTTAATGTGCTCTATAATGCCCTGTATTCGGAGTGCGGCAATTACTGATCACCCTGTATATATCCTATACCGGGTGGCCACGAAATCGTTTTTCAACCCCCACCATTTTGTTACATTTAACTGTATTAATTAGAAATTTGGTATGGTTTGATTGTTGAAAGGAGTAATCACTTTGACGTTTAAAACAATCTTCCGGTTTCATTGGAAGGGCCACTTACTAAATTTCAAAAATTTTTAAAACAACCCTGTATATTTATTTCCGTAATAATTAGATTCTACTTAAAATTACCTTTTTATCGACATATCACATGATGACATTTGCTTTCAAAATGGCAGCATAATTAATATTTCAGTACCCTGTTCAACAATATTTAATTTAATAAAAAATTCGGTATCTTATAAAATAAGAGGGATATAAAAATTTTGAGAAATTGATTTTTTCCCAATTACCAGGGACTAAAAAAATGGACATCAAAAAAATATTAAAATTTTTTTGTGGACGACTTTCTTTCATACCCTGCAGATAGTAACGTACTTCAAAGAAAAAAATCGGGTCACATTATTGTTTTCTCAATTAAATTATCTCTTGAATCCTGAAAACCGCATAGGTATTGATATCTCTTCTTCTTTTCAAAATATTGGACTTTAAATTCAACCTAAAAATTCTCTTGGTACGTTTCAATTGGCCAGCAGTTTAGTTTCTATTAATAATTGAAAAATGGTTTCAACTGTAATTAGCTAATTAGTAATTGACTAATTATTAATTTGTTTAATATCAGAAACATGATATATTATTTAATTCGTAGAATCCTTAAACAATGGGATTTGATTTGATTTGGTTTTAACGTTTTGAAATCAACTGCATTGGAATTAAATTTTAATAAATTGAATAGCAATTGTTGGAAAGATAATAATTTAAGCCCGCATTGGAAATATTTCAGCAAGATTAAAGTGAATGCAGAAAACAATATACCTACAACAGATCCATAGAATTTATGCCGCACGATTGAATTTGACATTTGTAGACATAAACGGACTGTGAAAATAACAAATAGCTAATAATATTGTGAGCAATCATAAAATCCCGAGAATGTTTTCCACTTTGCGGAAGTAATGCGGATTGAAATCATTGGACCAACATTGGAGGCTCAAAATGCCACATGTGCATGCATATACATGTTGGGGGAAATAAAGGAAATCTACGTAGAAAATTGTATTTTATTGCCATGTTTGATATTTGGAGGTTAAATTAGAAAACAAAATTTCATTTTACCGTTTTCTTTCTTCTTATAACCGGAGGTCACGCTATTTTCAATTTACCAAGGATTTTTAATAAAACACTCTAATTCAATATTCTCACAAAAGTTTTGCTCTTAATCAGTTCAATGGGATAAAAAAGATCATCCCTATGAAACCGAGTACGTTTCAAGTTGCGGAGCTGTGTATTTAACAAACGATGATTAAATTATACCGAATGTTTTTTAGCTAGCGACACTTGGAAACAACTTTATTTCATTATAATTTTTATTTATTTTCTTTTATGTGAGTATATGAATTAAGATTTACGCAACCTTGATTTTCATATTTTTATTCGAAATATATTAGAAATAAACTATTTTGCACTTCCTCTTTACAGGGACTGAAGTGACCTATTTAATCCCAAGGGATTAAATTTACATTGCTAGATTATACGAGTATTTTTTGTCATTTTGGACAGTATTTTATTGTTATTGCCGACACGTTTGTCACTTTGACAAGCATAAATTTAGAATGATTTCACATGATGCAAATGCTTCGGAAGTGCAAAAAATAGCGTATAAACTATTTCTGACACAATTAGCCGAAAGTGACATTTTCTTTCTATTGTAACTTCCTATAAGCAACGGAGATAATTTAGGTTCGTTTTTGAATTCCACATTTATTTGTACATTATTTTAAGTGGCTACTTATTGACTTGTTTCTGTTTAGATTATGCTCAGTACGAAGTTATGTTGTTGGCATATGTCATTAAATGAAGACGTATTAACAAAAAAATAGTTTTTCCTTGCTATATTAATTGTCACCAGTAAACTCGTCAGAAATTGATGTTAACTTATCTGTCAAAAAAAAATCATATTCAAATTTAGAGTTTAGAGTCAAGTTTAGAGTTTAGTACCTATCATTTCTTTCCTTCATCGGCCGAGCAAAGCACTTTCCTCCCTAGCTGCACAAATAACTGTTATACACATAGGTACTTACTGTAGAATACTTTTAATTTTATACCAAAGAGTTTCAATGACATTTAAGTACGGACTGGATGAGGGCCATGAAAGCACCTTTATGTCGTTTTCCCCGAGTTCCAAAACTGTGATTTTTTAAAAAGAATCGTTAGAAAATTACGTTACATTTTTCAAGTGCAATTTTAAAGTTACGAAATATGCCTAAAATCACCAAATAAAGACTTTTTGTACATAAAACCAACATCCAGCTTTGCAATAAATTCAATTTTACCAAAATCCAACCAGTGGTTCCAAAACTGTGATTATTTTAATACAGGTAGCACCCTCCAAAAACACGTTTTTTAAAAAGTGAACTGTGGAACTTGAAAAAAATGCAAAAAAATTCATATTAACATTTCAGGATTTTTTCAATATAGTACGATTATTGAGCTTTGATTTAAATGTTTTTTGACACAAATCCAACCAGCGGTTTCGAAACTGTGATTTTTAAAACAGTTACTAGAAAATTCTATCATTTTTAAAGGTGCAACTTTGAAACTTCGATAAATGCCTAAAATCATCAAATAAAAACTTGTGTAACTTTTTTGTAAAGAAAACCAACATCCAGCTTTCCAATAAAGTAAATTTCATCAAAATCCGACTACTAGATCCAACGTTTTGAAAATAATAATTCTTTGTTTCTACAATTTACCCATCCTGCTGTGTTAAAGTGCCACAGTTTTGGTACCGCCCAGCGGATTTTTACGAAATTTAAGTTTTTATATAACTAAATGTTGGCATTATAACAGAAAAAAAACATCAATATTATGGAAGTTAATTTAGATAACTTTTGAGCGTATGGAAAAAAGACAATCAGATTTACTTTTGTTCGAACATTTAGTTGTTAGGGCTCGTATATGATATTTTGTATATTTACTGTAATGATTTGGCGATTATATTTATGGAAAGTAGTCTGAATAATATCTTCCACGACTAATTGGAACATGTTTATTTCTTGCAAAGTTGCCTGAAAAATTATGAAACATTTTTTATGTCGCTACGCATACCCATGATTAAGTGTGAAATTATTTTTTCAATTTTAATTCTCCCCTTCTTACAGTATTTGTATGTATGCAGGTGGGAGGATAAAGAGAGTGTAAGCTAAAGTGAAACAAGACTATTTTTAACATGATGAAATTGCCCGTACTTAATGAACAAAAACAAAAAAATATGATCTCATTATTTAATGGTATAGTTCCATTAAATATATTTAAAAATGGGAAAATCGAATAGATTTACGGCCTTACACGAGCTGGCACAAACCTCCCACACCTGTTATTTTATTGCAAATACATGTGGGTATTTTGATTTTATCACACTCCCTCTACATTAAAGTCAGTATTTGTGATACGAAATAATCTGGACTAGTATAATTGCGTAATAAATATTAGGCACACAACAGAAAATAGAAACAGTAAAGAACTTTCCACGATTTGTAAAATATCACATACATTTTCTTTATTTCTATTGTGCAGGTTTTCTGTGTAGTTATCGAGTTGTATGCATCATCATCATCACTTATTGTATCATTATCCAATGAAGGTTAAACATTTTTTTTACAGAATGATATTTGATAAAAGTTTATCCAATACAAAAGCATAATCTGTTTATATACAACTTTAGCAGTAATTATACTCGGAGCTTAGTGTGTTACTAACCAATATTGTCCATTTTCAACAAAAAGTATCATAAACTCTGCATGTTCGTATTATGTAGTGTACTAAGTACCTGATTAATACTTTTTCAGTTTTCATGACAATGTGGATATTATTATGTGTTTGAAAAAGTAATACTTATCCATAACATTTGGAATAGAAGTAAAATTATTGATCACTCAGCCAATATTGACTAATGGACTTATTGAGTTCATCAAATGTAAGAACTTCTAATGGATGGGCGGTTTGAGTAGTATTGAATCATGTCAGCAAAACACGATATTTCAGTTCGTTAAAGTCTCAGCTGAACAATGCTTTTCAGCTGTAACAAGCAAATGAAAATAAAAAGCTCAAATAAATGATTAACTCTTTTTATGCAAATAATATGAATTTCTGTTTACTTTGAACTAACTTTAAATATATTTTTAATTATTTTATTACAAGTTTCATTGTACAAATATTTTAATAAGCGTATTTTTTCGACCATAACGTTTATATAGCTATAATTGCAATTAGATATTTATAAATTTGTACTTAAATCAACTGGTATTTTTTAATGATTTTACTTAATAAGGGTGGTAAACAATTTTTTTTTAAATTACTTAATTATTTTGCCTAAGAAAATGACATGAAAATTATAAATAGGGACGATAGAGAACGTCTCATATTTCTTTAAAAATTCTTCAATTCAATTAGAAAAAAAAATTTTTGAGAATATAAATTAAATCTACCTAAAAATATTTGTAAGTTGTTTAAATTTTTTAATTACATATTTTCTGAGATTTTCTGAAAATTCTAAATCTTTTAAAAATATTACCTATTTTGGAAATGTTCCTATGTTCCATTACCAATGAATAGTGACATTTATAAACTAACAATTACAAACTTTTGTAGATAAGTTAAATACAAAAAACGGCTTCCTGTCTCATTCGTTTCACAATTTGTTCTACTCTCATTCAGTGTAAAACCTTTGTACTTACTAAATCCGCATTAAAAAATCGTTATCCATTAGCAAAATCTAATTCTGAAGTGATTTCAAATAGGCAGCTTAACTGTTACAATCAGAATATGAGTTCTACCACATTCATATATTGATAAATCGATTCTCTATGCGATAGGTATTAAAAACTTATGGTATCAGTTGCCGTTAAGTCGTTTATTCTTTTTCTTGTTTTATTTATTACGAGTTTTACAGGACGTTCAATAACTAAAGGACAGCGTTCAAGTTGAACGGTAGAAAGACTAACTTATTATATGTTTTATAGTAAACAAAATATCTGATGTGTCCAAGACATGACTTTCTTATACGGATAGTACCACAATTACTTTTCCTAAAGAAATTAAGTTAAATGTAAAAATCGTGTTTAAATTTTGAGCGTTTCCAGCAATTTTCAAATAATTCTCGGAAGTCTCTCTCGCACCTATTGAAGTAGGCATAAATCTGTCTTTGTTTCACTCATTACAATCAGATTTTAGAACAAAAAAATATTGTACTTTTCTTAAAGTCGATGTATTTAGATTCTTTCGTATATTTTTTATTAAACCACATGGAAATTAAGTTAAATTTCTTGTAAAAGTCATGTTTAAATTTTGAGCTTTTTCCAACAATTTCAAATAGTTTTCGGAAGTTTTTCTCGTGCGTATTGCAGTACGGATAAATCTATCCTTGTCCCACTCATTATAACCGAATCTTACGACAAAAATAAGTGTTTTATTTTAGATTTTTGACCTATTACTCACTTTGAAAAATCTCCTGGTATAAAATCACATTTATTTATTCATTATTATTATTTTCGGTACCATAGAAACCAGTAAAATATAAAAAAATATTGGTTCTTCTGGGATTCGAACCCGCGACCTTCCGTTTGGCAGCCAAGTCCCTTTAATCACTAGTCTATCTAAGCTGACGGATTCAAGGCGCACAATGAGAAATATTACTACTTATCGTATAAGAAAGTCATGTGTTGGACACATCAGGTACTTATTCATTATTGTATACAGGGTGTTTCCTAAGTACGTGCAGATAACTTAAGAGCGTATTCTTTGCCAAAAATAATGCTACTTTTTCAAATAAATATAGGGACTTTAGGCTTTTGTTTCCGAAATACAGGGTGTTAAAATTTACAAAATTTTATGGTTTTTACTTTCTTATACGTAGTATAAGGAAGTATTGTAATCGTGATTTTTTTCGACTTCGAGATTTTGATGGATTTACACGTTTTGAGGGCCCCTGAATCCATTTTGACCATTTTCGCCATGATGTCTGTCTGTCTGTGTGTCGGTCTGTCTGTGTGTCTGTCTGTCTGTATCCACCATAACTCAAAAACGACTTATCGGATTTGATTCAAATTTCATATTTAAGAGTTTGAACAAATTTGTGGGTGCCACATTCAATGTTTTTCATCTAGCACCAAAACAAGTGACAGTTACCTGAAGACATTTTCAGGTTTTTTAGGAATATCTTGAAAAATAAACAATTTATGAGATTTTTTTATTCTTTAACATTGATTTAGAATTGAATTTTGAACAAATTTTGTTTGAACATTTTTTTAAAATTCCGTCAAAAAAATTTCAAAAAAACTAGATATTCTTAAAACACTTTATATTTCTCATAGCGCGCGTTGATAGTTGAATTCGATGGTCGAGGTAGACCATGTGTTTCATTATATGGCTGCCAAACGGAAGGTCTCGGGTTCGAATCCCAGAAGGAACGGACCATTAGTTTTTTTTTATTTTACTGGTTTCTATGGCACCGAAAACAATAATAATGAATAAATAAATGTAATTTCATACCGGTAGATTTTTTTAAGTGAGTAATAGGACAAAAATCTAAAATAAAACACATTTTCGTCGTAAAATTCGGTTATAATGAGTGGGACAAGGACAGATTTATGCGTATTGCTATAAGTGCGACAGAGACTATTTGAAAATTGCTGGAAACCTTCAAAATTTTTACAAGAAATTTAACTTAATTTATTTAGGAAAAGTAATTATTGTGATACTATCCGTAAGTATAAGAAAGTCATGTGTTGGGCACATCAGATATTTATTTTTTATTTTCCAAACCACGCAAGATATTTTAACAAAATTTGGTACCTATAAGTAACATTTGTCCTAATTGAGTGCCATAATAAGCAAAAATATCAAATTCGATAATTAATCAGTGGCGTGTTTTCGCAATTACTTTTCAGCCTGGGAACCCAATCTGTTTTAGAAGGTACAATCTTCAATGTAATTTTATGAAATACCATAATATCTGACTATTATAGGCCATAATTGATTATTTGATTGACATTTTTATCACCATCAAATAAGTTATAGTCTTCATTTTCATTCACCAGTAAATTCACATGTTTTACATTCACATAAACAGATTTACAATCCATAACTGAATTGATATATAAAATTTGATGAAATATTGAGATTCAAAAATATGTTTTTTTTTATTTGGGTATTCATGGCACATCTTCCAGTAAAAGGGTAAAATATTAAGAATAAAAAGTACTACATATTAACAAATTTAAACCAAAAATAACTTTTATGACAAATATTGAGCAGATTTCTCTCGAATCTTCATTGCATCTCCTATACTTTAAATACCTTCCAGTTTCAAAATTTTTTTGTTCTCTGTTCTGTATTCAGTAGCCCAGAGTATGTTTAGTTTCCTTTTAACTAAGTTCTAGTTTTTCGTTAAAAATCTTCATATGTTTGTATTTCACTACCAAAATTGAAAAATTATTTTTTAGGTTAGGTAACTTTTATTGTTAAGACTCATTGAAAAATTAATATTTATATGTATAACTATCAGTTTATCTAGTTGAATTGTTTGGATATTACAGTAAGTTGAATCAGGAAAGATTACTAGCTCTGAAATGGTAGGAACGATTTTTCTATTCTAGTTTAGTTATATAAGACGCAAATTTAAAACACATGAATTGAAAAGTGTCATTGTTATTGAAAGCTCTGGGTGTCTATTATACCGAATGTTACATTTCTGTTATTCATTACTTCGGTATTATTGTCAAGAGATAAGGATAAAGAGATCACATGGCTTTAGTAGCCCATGCTGATCATTTATTGATAGTAATTTAAATAATATACACTAGTTACTTAATATTAATAGGTACCGTTAGATCCAAGGTTAGATCCATTCATTTTTCATAATGCTAATTTTACTTTTGTGGTTTTAAGATTCAAGAGCTTCTTTCGGTTTGTCTTAAAAGTTAACTTGTTGATTTGATAAATATTTTAAAAATAATTCATATCTATGTACATAGCTGTCTTTTTAATGGTTTTTCAGATGTAAAAATTTTTGTACAATTATTTTAAAATATGTTTGTTTCATAATATAGTCAAAATTTTAATATATTGAAACCTACAATAAAATATAATCCATCTAGTCTAGATTATTGTTCATATTAATTAGCTGATTATATTTATTTTATTCTCTCTGCATTTAATCTAATTAAATTTCTTCGTATCTACTTAATCTGAACAAAAAATTAATTCGTAACTAGTTGGTAATAATAACTGAAATCGTAAACCATTCTTAGTTTAATCAATTCTGACATAAAATTCCGGTAAACAGAATGAGATTTGTTTATGAGATCATAAACTGTGTAGATAAACAGTATTTCCTCATTAACGAGTAGACAAACTGCACCTGCACTATATCTCAAAGCCATTTTAACGATATCTAAGAGTGTATACATATAGATAGATATCGGATAGTTTTATTTTACAAGATCAGCTCGCCTGCATTAAAATAATACACCACAGACTAGTTTCCAATTCCGTAAATATTTGTGGAGCATTTTTACTTGAAGGAGCATAAGCTGAATAAGCATATTCAAATGAATTCGGCTTCGTGGTGAGGTTCAGAAAAAGTTTGAGTTCAAATAAATCTTAGTTTAAAATAAGTGGTTCTGCTTTACGCGCTAAGAAATTCTACGCTAATGAATCAAAATAATAAAAAAAGATACTCCTGGGTGCGACTTTAATATACCTACTATTTTATTTTGATTAGTCTACTTTCTTGCTGCTAAATATAATCCACTGCCGAAGAAAATAAAGATTTTTTATGATGGGATTGTTAATTTGTTTAGTGTTAGAAGTGACTTTTGTGTTGAATCTGACCTAAACCTAAAATGTAGTTTAGTTATTGTTTACTGAATCTCAAAAGGAAACAATAACTTTTACCTCTTCATCAAACACATGAAGTATCGTTTGTTATTCTCTGCACATAAAGGTGTACAGGACCTAACTATATCACAGAGTTACATTGTTGTCCTCTAGTATATCGTTAACCTCATTTATGCAGTGATTATACTACATTTATACTATTAATTCGTATTTTTATAATCATATAAACGGTATAATAATCTATCTATTGGTATAATAGAATCATTAGTATAATTTCTAATTTGTGTGATAAGTTGTATTATGCCCCCATATATTTTTCACGTACATTAAACAAAGCGTTGGTGAAATTATCCATAAAATTTTCCCATTTTAGTTTTACGATAATAGAAAGTAAACCCCCTGTTTTGGAAACTATTTGCTTTGAAACCGTGTACCTGCTGAGCTTAGCATAAAATGCTTTTCTATCCTAAAATTTAACAAGGATTACGCGCCTAATAAAATCCACATTACACAGCTAGTTAGAGACCGTAACCTCACATTAGAAAGCATTGCCAGCTTTATTATCTAGCCAACTTTATGATCTGTTTTATTTCATATTATAAACCCATATTTTATTAGACCAACTTACACCCCAAAAACAATAAACTGGTTTATTAAAATTTCGCAAATTAATAATATTCGACTTTTATTTATCTTTTTAGCTGTTGGAAGTTTTCATAAGTTCTTATTTCGATTGTAAAAGTAAAATTGGTTTATGTTACAAAATTTTATTTCACATAAATCTTTGTAATAAAACATTTAATACTTTATAAGGGAAAGAATTAGAATTCGACTAACTATTATTCTACTTTATAAATTACAGAATTTATTTCCTCTATCGTATTTTCATATGTTTAATAAATTTATATTCGTGATAAAAATACATTTTATATTTTTCAATATGAGGATCAAACTAGTAATCGCTGTATATATTTATCCATAAAAACACAACATAAAATTATTGTTCGCTTGGATTAAAAATTCCTACTTTATTCAAAATATCAGACACATATTTCCTTAAATATATGATCCAAAACATTCATAAAATAGCTATATAAAACTGAACTTGTGCTGGATTAAAAAATCTAATTTCCCCTTACATTATTTATAGTCACATTATATCTGGCCATTTACTCGGCATTTCAACATAAATATGTCTATATAAGATGCATAAAGTCAGTGATATTTCTATATACATCTACATATATACTAAATAGTATGAGTTTATGCTCGCTTTAGCTCTATTATTTTGTAGTAGGGAAAACAAAAATTGGATTTGCATTTAAAATTGGCTAAACTTTTCATAATAATTTCGTTCATGAATTTCTTTGAATGTGTAATGTAATAGGAGTATAAAATAGTAATGGATATTTTAGAGCGATTTATTAATTTGTTGTGAGGGTACAAAATTATGTTATAAAATAATTTTATCTACTACCAATTCATAATAGCCTTGATTTGACATTAATTTGAGTAAGGTAAGTCAGATTATTACGCAACATGTGTTTTAAAGAAATCATTACCACACTGAAATTTCAACAAGAAAATTCTTTCTTACAAGTATTTATAACACAATTTTTACAATTCAGTATCTTTATAGGAAAGTTTATATTTGTAAATGTCTAATTATAATATAATATATATTGTTTAATTCTTTAAAATTTGTTATTAACATTGAGTAATGACACTTCATACTCTTAAGTTTGATTTTTTGAAACCTGGAGAATTTTATAATAGCGTATCTACCTAGAAAAAACCCTAACTTCACGTTAGATAACTGAAAAAAATTTTAGATTTATTTTATAATAAATTAGTTTTATATTTTAATAATAAATATAACACGGTCCACGTCCCAGATTTTTTGGTGTATAGATTGCTTAATTATTTGAAAATTTATAATTCAAATTCATTTTTGTGTAGCGCTGGCTAGTTTTTACACAACTTAGGTTAGGTAGTCCAGTACGACAACTTGACAATAACTACTGAGCAATGTCGCTGGAGATAAATTCAAAAATCATTTTTAATTATTTGGACGGTAGAAGATAAAATCTTGTATATTACACGTGGGATATACACACATTAACATATTCGTCTGATTACAGAACTCGTCTGCGACTCGTTCTGCAATTTCCAGACTCTTATGTTAATGATGTTCATATCCCACTTATAATATAAATAACTATTATTTTCAAACGGCATATAACATGGTGTTATAAGACTGAGTAGGCAAGGTATAAGTTTCATTTCTATGACACCACTCTTGAGCGGCGTATAAGTAGGACTTATACTCCGGCGGTGTATAAGTTATATCATTATTATTATTATTAAAATTGATTGTCATATTACGATTAAAATGATTCCATTTGAAAATAAAATATTGTATTTTATTCGGAGTATAAGCACTTTCATGTGACTCCGTATGGAGTTAATTCTCCTCGCTCGGCTCGGCGCTTACACCTCCATACTTCGTCACATAAAAGTTTCGCTTATACTCCTAATAAAATAAATATCTATTATTTTTACATATTTGTTCGTCAGCAGACAAAATGCCGGTTTTATAATTACTTTTATCTAATAAATTAAAATGTCTTGGGTTCAAATGATTTTCACATATGTATCAAAAATGTTACTTTAAATTTTGGCGAAGGCGCCGGGGTAACACTTTTTATTAACGATTTTAATCAAAAATAGCCGGAATATTTTTGTTGTTTAAAATCATTTCAAGGACGAAATATTGCGACATATTAACAATTTTATAGGGTATTAAAACATAAATACAATATCATATCTATTTATAAATGGCTGATAATGGTATCTCTTTCTGGTGTTTAAACCAATCTAGAAGCAGAAATGTCGGAGATAAAATTCTAACCGAGCTAGGCTTTCAGCAGTGTTAATTAGAATTTAATAACAATTTCAACTTTAAGTTTTCATTAAGCGAATTTTACAATTATTTTAAAATGTCTCATCTGATAATAATTGAAGTTTAAAAGCTGCTTTAGTAAATTCCGTTTTCTGATAAAATTGCGAAAAATAATAATATTAAATTAATATTTAGCAGCTGACACAAGTATCTAAAAATTATCAATATTGATTAAAAATGTAAAACATTAAGAGCCGGTATTTCAATATGCTGTTAACTCTAACCAGTGGTTTTTCCAGTTAGAGTTAACCGCATATTGAAATATCGAGCCTATAAAAGGCCTAAAGTTTAATAACTGTAACCATACATCCTCTTAAATAGTTTAATTTTCATAATTTTTATTATTTCATAGCCTAAACTGATGGTGGCCGCATATTTAAAATTGACCTTGAACTTAGAACAAACCCCAGCTATCCCTATCAACAGCTAACCGGATTTATGAATGTGTACGTCAAATCGATTATTCCAGTCCGCTCGTTATTGTTATGTATAAAGACATACACCATGTAATTTACTTTAATTGGTTGATACATTTTAAGCTAGGTCAGTTCAGTTTTTGGTTCAACCCCCTGATTTAAATATTTGAAAAATTATTATTCACGAATCTTAAGGTTATCATAAGTTTAGCTACCAACCAGATCGTGACTACACCTCATCGGTAAACCTACTACTATAAACGTAGACAGGAGGGAGGATGAAGACACATATTTTTACAACTTGTGAAAATATCAGGCAATGGACAGATTAGGCATAACGTCTGCGGTACCAGCGCTCTTCATAATGGGGAAATTTAGTTCCTTCACATGAACCGAGACACATAGACTATAGCAGAAGATTTGCTCGCTTCGGGAAGAAAATCGGAGGGGAGGGGAGAGGGGAGAATTGCTTCTTGCTTTCTTTGAGATGACCGGAAGGCTTTTTGAGGCCTATGAATCAGGATTCGGCCTCCTTATATATAAATAACGTGTGATTCTTAAAATTTCCGTTCTAGGTAAGCCTTGGAATTTGAACGTACGCGCCGAATTGATTCATGTGTCGCTGTCAGTTTCAAACAACAACCAGAAAACCTAACCTTTTTTGACATTTAAAGAAATGAGGTGTAATCAAAGACATGATTATTTTTTCCACCGTCAACTCAGAATGGAAATTTAATGAATCACACGTTATTTGCATTGAATGCTTAGCGCAAAGATAGAAATGGATTATTAAATCTAAAAATCCGTTTACACCGCATGGAGAGCGAAGTTAGGCATATAGAAAAATATTTTTCTACTCTTATAAAGAGTAACTAGTAATAATTACCCCAACGATTGTATGAGACGGAGAGTAACGCATGGTCGTTCACTGTGCTCTGGTCTCTGTCCTTGTCTTAGCAGTCGGCTAGCCGGTTTCCGGCTATATGTAGATACCTATATGAAAACAGCCATTTTTCTATGACCTACTCTACATGAAAGTTCTATTTTTCCTATTTAGAGATGAATATATTTTTTTCTACTACCGTTTGGATAAACCTTAAATTTCGATATTCGTGTGAATTAGGAAAAGTTCAACTTTTCCTAACAAGTGCGGAAAAGTAGATTTTCATATTTTTCCTTCGAATTTACAGGTAATAATGATTGAACTGCTAACGTCAACTGCTAAATGTCAAATCCAAAATTTTTAAAACACCCTTTTTAAGTTTTTTTTTCGAAACGATATTAGAATAGTATATTATATATTAAGGGACTAAAGTGAGTGGTTTTATCACGTAAGGGATAAAAGATCACTTTAGTCCTGAGGTATATACGCTATTTTTTGCACTTCCGAAACATTTAGAATGATTTCACATACAAATATGCAGTAAGTATGTGAAATCATTCTAAATTTGTGCTTGTCAAATTGACAAAACATACTCGGGTAACGTAGCAACGTATATTTATTTTTTTACTTTTGTCCCTAGGGATTTGAAATGCCACTTTATGTCCCTAGGGACTAAAAGAGACATTTTAGCCCCTATTATAAGGGACTAAAGTTAGTTCTTTAGTCCCGGAAGTGCAAATTAAATCATATGTGCAACACCTAGGAAAAGTGTTTGTTTAATCTCGGCTATGTCTCGATAAAAAATCTCTCGCCTAATACGGAAAAATGTCACTGTTCCTTACTTGTTGCACAAATAGCTATTTCCTACCCAATGCATACATCATGCATAATAATTAATCAACAAAATGAAGATGTAACATATTTACTGTTTCAATATAATTTCATCAACACTCACCACAATGCCCTTTCTTATTTGCGCTGCCAATTTTGTTTATATTTATCTAGTTACCACAAATTTTCCTGGTGGTCTAATTTCTATGCTAAGTGCAGATGCAGTTGCGCGGTTATCCCACCTCTCTGGCAAGCTATTTCCCGCTTAGCTTGTGTTTTCACATCGGTAAATGCGTTGTTTATCCCTGGGGAACTCATAAAAGTGATCCAATCATCTCCCACATCGTCAGCCACTACCGACGGACTATACGTGCTGACCCCTAAACTAAATTTGTAAATGTTCACGTCCTGCCCAAACTCACGTACTATTGCTTTCAACTTATGCATTAAAAGCTAAAGTAAATATGCCAATGAAATCCAGAATTTTTTTTGCAAATGTGTTGTATTTTTGATCACGTTCGATGGTTTATATTTCTGGTATTTCATTAGTTATTTTGAAGGCGTGATTGTGTTCATGAATAAAACAAATATTTACTCGGACCACGTGCACTGCAATCAAATCACAATTGAATTTCCATTCAAACTTAAAAACATCTAATATGTTTCCAATCTGCCAGATACACATAAGTAAAGGTTTCAATACTAAGTATTGCTTATAAGAGTTTTATAATATTTGCATAATTAACTAATTTAAATTAAATTTACACAAGAATGGGAAGAGGAAACGATATTTACATCAATTAAAATTGAAATAATTAAGAGATTTTATCAAAACTTATCTTGTGCTGCAAGTTTATGAGATAATTTGTTAATTCAACTATTCAATTAGTCGTTTAATTAAGAATTTTGAAACTTTAAATTTTAAACCTAGAATTATCCTCTGATGAATGCTAACAAATATTTTGCTCGCGCAAACAAGATTCTCAGTTTGTGTTTCGTCTAATTAAAAACATAACGACGTTAAATAAAATAGAAAAATGTTAAATATTTTATTCTAAAATAAAATATTAATGTGTACCAACACATTAAAAAGATGTTTTGTTATTACGTTAACAAAACTTAAAAGTTGTACCGATGGTATAAAAATTACAACTTTTGTATTCGAGCCTGTATTAACATAGACAATAATTTTATAACAGGTAATAAAGAAAGGATCATAGAAATAAAAAAGAATGATTTGTAATGTTAAATTTATGCATCGAATTTGCATTAACCAGTAAAACTGCGGTCTGTGCAATTAAGTTTTTGTGATGAACACTAACCCCGTATAACACCTTTAAAATGGGCAGTTGAAATGTGCGAAACACATATACATACATATGTTTAAAGTTGTGTAATATCTTAATCCTTGCAAAAATACGACACGGTCGTCGCATTCAAATAAACAAAATTTATTGTTTACGTTCTGTATAAATTACAATAAAGCTCACAAAGCTTTGCGAAAATAAGAATAAACTATGCATAATCAAGCTCAAGTTTCACTCTTAACGGGGAGTAGTGCTGATTTATCCGTGTTGGCCAGGCCGACCTGGGGATTTTTAATTAGTCTCAAGCTAATTTTGCACAGACATCATCCAGTTTTATTATTTAATAAGGAACTTCTTCGCTGCACATTACGCCTCGCTGTAATCAAATTTCTAATAAGAGTACTGTTGCGTAAAACATCCTACATTCCATTTCAATATCGTGAAATAAAATACCACTGCATATTGTAGTTTAGGTATGTGTGAAACAATTGTTTTGTGTTGCAGAAAGTGTGAACTGTTGTAAATATTTTTTACATTCTGGACTGGAATAAAACCAGTCGTAAAACGTACAAAAATTATCGAATAATTTTTATTCAAAAACACATCTTTTTTAAATTTTTTAATTTAATTTTTATTATTTATTTATTTCTTTAGTTAGGTACTCTTAAAAGGTAAAAATATACTAAAAAACATAGTAAGTATTATTAATAATAGTATATTACGCAATGAGTATTTAATGATAGCTATTAACACACGAGTAGGTTTATCACAAAACTCAGAAATGTCAGAATATCAAAATAAACTGGCAATTTTTAAAATTTAGATCTGCCAAATGTTCATGGCAATATTTGATATTGACGTAATATTGCTGTAATGTTGCATTTCTATTGGTTATAAACTTGTATCATAATGAATCTCAATACAGTAGAGGTAGTAAATGTCTAATAAATCAAAAGTATTTCTTTAATAATTCAGTACCTCCGGACATATTGATGTATTTTCAGTGCTCAGAGCATTAGAGAAAAGGATAAAATCCTCCGCCCACGAACCTTCGTACTTTATGTCTTGGTAACATACTTAAGGACTAATTCGACAATTTTTAAATAGAAAATTTTGGAAAAACTGATTCCATTGAAAAAATGATCCGATCTCTTCGCCATCTGTTAGAAGTGATGGTTATCTAACTTGGATTCTGGAAATCCAACAGTGATATCTAGCATTTTTTTCTTTTGGAACTTCCAAAATTCTTATAAACTCATTTTTGGAATATGCCAGGCAAAAAGTCACACGGAATGTATTTTTTCAAAAATTACATGCTAAAAAAACTCGTTTGGTTAGGTTTTTGTTATAGTTGGAGTAGAACAGGTGAAAATCAAACATAATCCTTCATTCAGTGGAAGTTTCACCCTTTATTAAGACTTCATCGGAGCAATCTGAGTATTTTAAAAATTCCTTTGAATAAAGCATCACATGAAGATTATATTAACAAGCGAGTAAGCCATATGAAGAAGTATAACTACTTAATAAAGTATGTACAGCACATCACATGGAATATTGAAAGAGGAAATTTATTCCGGAAATATAACTGATACTAATTACCTCACTGAAAGATATTATTAATGGTGGTTAATTGTATTATTTTGAAGTGTGGTCAACTCTGCAGTAGTGAAATCACTTTGTGGAGAAAAATAGGGTGGGATAGGTAGATAATTGCGCTTTAGTGGTTGAATCTGTATTATAATAATGTAAAAGTACGCAGCAGGGTATATAATTTGTTAATTATTATCGTTACAAAAAGAGTATTAAGCTTCTCTTTGTACTGTAATTTAACGTAAAAATTATAAAATTTTAATTAAAAATATTAATAATGTGAGAAAATCATTTTTATCGTATTTACTTAAATCCATGTATTCAATAGAGCAAGTGGGAAAATGAAATGCATATATACATTTTATTAAAAATGATTCAATGTGTCCAAGATTACGATATTTTAAAAATATACAAATAAAGATTGTTAAATGATAAATAAGACTTTGTTCTATAGTTTAACTAGATACCGTATAATTATATAGAATAACTAGTCGCAAGGTACTAGATATTAGAAAATTATGCAAAATGTAAACAGATGAAAAGACACAGATTTTACCAGCTCGTGAATGCTTCTAGAAATATCTAAATGAAATGTTAAAGATAACAAACCTTACACATGTACAATAAGATAAGGATAATGACTTCAAACTCACTCGTTTGGAATTTATAAGATGGATGTAGATGTAGATTCGAGAAGCATGCACTCAACACTCAACATATTATGCAAAAACTATAATCCTGAATTTAAAGAGTACTGAAGGAATTTGAAGACAATAGACAAAAATAATGATCTTGAAGGAAGAAAGAAAACAGAAAAAGAAACCACACTCAATCAATGAAAGATAAGATAAAGATGGAGTGTTTGGTCAGAAAAAATCCGCCGTCTAATAATTCATTTCTCTTCCTCAAATAACTTCATTTTATTGTATAGAATGATTTTATCTGAGGGACAGAAATAACAGCATAGAAATTATTTTCATTGTACACAATCATTAAGGCCCCGATTTTCAATCAATAGTTAACCATAACTATTCGGTTAACTATCGATTGAAAAACTGACCCATGTAAAGGATGCAGTTCTTCTATTTATAGAATATCCGATTTCCCGCTTTAACTATAATCCGTTTTAACTCTAAAAGAAAATTAAAATGATTATAAACTCAAAATTAAAAAGTTACCAATGTGCAAAAACAACACTACAATAAATCTAAACAAAAACCAATTCGTACCTTTTAAAACACCTTATGGTGTAATTTATAATAAAAACACATTCAGTTGCAGATAATCCCCCTTTTTGTGGTTCTGTGGACGCGGTGTTTCAAAATTAATTTCTAGATATAATCAGGGTGATAATAAAAAAAAAACATGTAATACTTCTGCTTTATGTTTTCGACCGCAGTCTAAAATCATTTCGAATTAAATTCAAATTGTTGCGTGTCAGAGCAGATTTATAATTTCATCAATAATATTACAAATGTAATAAAACATAGAGTTGAACTTATGACACGTTTTATGTTATACATAAAAGTACATTAAAACTTCAGGAAACTGTATTATAATTATGTCATTAAACCAAACAAAAATGTTTTATTTAATAATTTAAACCTTTTGTGGGATTTATTCAGATATAAAGCTGGTTTGTCTTTTGATAGATATAAAAAACTGTCAGGTTCATAAACCGAAAGTTTCTTTGTATAAATAAATAAATAATCAGGTCATAAAGTATCTGACAAAATGGGTTTTAGAAAAATAATACAAAGTGCCCAGTGCAGTAATTTAATACTGTTAGCAATTTTGATGAAGTTTTAAAATAAATGTATGTATAATTGCAGTTGTATGTAAAATATGAAAAAGATACATTACATGCACAATTAGCAATTTATATTAATTTCAAGTAAAGTCAATAGAACTGCAGCGAGATTTATAATCAAAAACGCATATCTAAAACTACAATTAAAATAAATAAAACCAAATTTATTTATTTAAACACAAAAGGCGAGGGCTTTCTGAAATATTAAATTACTTTTGTAAACAACTTAAAAAGTTGTTGCCTTCGTTTGCCCTTTTTATTATTTCACGGCTTGTTAAAAATACATTTTTACGAGTTTTAGAAGACGTTGAAAAGATTAAACTCGGTCCATTTAGTAGTAAAATTGACACCTGTCGTAAATTTACCTGAAAGAATGCTAAAGTGTTATCTTGTTAACCCCAACAACTCTAAAGAGCCAATTAGGTAAGCGTAACGGAGCGGTAAAACCAGAGTAGGATATGAATGAGGGTCTTCATTTCTAGCCCCAATCCAATATCTTATAATAGTCTGGAATAGGTGGTTTCCCGTTTGACGTTTTATGAATATTTAGTGTTCTGATCCCTTGTATCATTTTTTTTCCTAGATGGTGCTTTGCATTTTTCTGAATTCCTTAAAGTGAAATTGTCTCTAATGCATTGTGTTTAATATAAATTGAATACAAAAAAGTGTAGCTTGAATTTGAATTGATTGTTATTTTTTCATTGATATTTTACGATGCTGCATATAAAGTAGAAAATCCGACCCTTGACCGAATTTTTATAGATCTCGTTTGTTGTTCAATCCGCCTACTTTTATACGTTGCATAATAGGGCACGCAACATTCAAATTTTCTATAATAAAAATAAAATAATGCTTACAGTTTTACTAGTAAAAATAGAATTAAAAAATAATTATGGGATTTTAACTTTTTTTATTTGCCTATGAAAGCAGTTGTTTTAAAAGTTAATGTGTAATACCAAGTCGTTACTACACTATGCATTAGAATTGTTAAAAATACAATTCATCATCATTAAGTTCATTATCATTTAATATTAATTGTGTTTTGTTTGTTAAGAAGTTCAAGCACATTAATTTATATTTTGTCTTTTAATGTTACGTAAGATTTATAAATATATGTGTTTCAACCAACTATATTTGAATTTAATCCAATTGCCATATAAAATAGAATGAGTAACGATTTATTCCTAATTGCTCCAATTTTTTTTTAATTAATATTATAGATTATTATTATTATTGGTTCCCAGTATCACTACAATGTTATTAATTCCTTGGTTTGTCCTACAATTGCCACAAATATATTATATTGAATGTAATTACAGTAAAATAATCTATCTACAGATATAATATACTCATACATATTCGAAGGTTTTATTGATTTAAGAATTAATATAAAATATTTAGGTACTGTCTTAAAAACTCATGCGTTTTGCGTCTCAAAATTGTTTATACGAGTAGTAAATATTCCAAGAACTTTGGTAAGTAATTGTTTCTCAATAACTGCTATTTCTGATATATTTAATAATAATAATGAGTAATTGGATTTTACTACAAGTTTATATATTAAGCTGTTATTATTTTCACATGCTCTAATAGTTCCTAAAGTTTAATTTGAATTGTAAACTTTCTCAAATCTCTATGTTAATATACGAATTACAAAGTCAATCAATGCATTTACAATGGGTGTACATTAATATTATCTGGTTCGTATACGAATTTAGAAACATGAGAACGATTTCAACCTAGCAATTTTTGTTGATGGAAATAATTGTAACCGGCGCATCCGCCATATATCTAATGTCATTAAAATAATTATAAAAATAGAATAAAAATTAGCTTAATTATGTTGTTTGTCGCACATAAATGACTTACCTAATTGAAAATTAATAATACAGTATGTTGGTTGGAAAGCTAACATAATCTCATACACAGTTTGCCTATAAAGTGGCAATTTTATATAAATATGTTAACAATTTAAATAGTTTTGGTACGGTTACTTACTTCAAATTTTTATTTCATTTCATTATATTTATTCAGTTGATGTCCAGTTTTTCGGTTGACAGTCTACATTAATTAGTACTTAATTATCTCTTTAGTAAACGAATGACAGCCGTGACAATTATCTTTGACTTATTCGTTTAAATATACAGAGTATTTCACGAGTGTTAATGAGCCTGATAGAATTGAAAATACAACCCACAATACATTTGCAAAGTTAACATGGATATTTGTTATTTAGTTTAAAAAACATAAAACTTATGCCCGTTTGCACCGACAGCATTTAAAATCAGTATAACGGGAACTTAATTTCATAGTAACAATTATCAAAACCTTAGCAACAATTGCATATAAGTTCTAGTTAATTTTAAGTTATGTCGGTGCAAACGGCCATTAGCTGTACAAGTTCGTAAATTTTAACATAAATGTCATTCGCTTGGTTAAATGAAATTGTGAAAATGTCAGTTGACAAATAAAACTATTGGAAGCAAAACTATCATGGATTCATAATTTTATTTTAAAACAATAGGATATCTAAAACAACCACGTTAACTTTACAAATGTATTGTGGGTTGCATTTTTAATTCCGTCGGGCTCATTATCACTCGTGAAATGCTTTGTGTAGAGATGATATTTTCGTCAAGAATAGGACAGTTTGTTAATTAATATTAAATATAAATTATTAACTAATCCTTAACACAAGATTTGTACCTCATTTCTATAAAACTCTCTGTTAGTAGTAGTTAAAGAAGTAACAGCAATATAAGATATAAATGGCTTTATGTTTCATGTTTCGTTCGAGCATAATAACTCAGAGATGCAAACAAAGTAATTCACAAGAAATTATCATTTTATAAAATAATGTAAACATCATTTATAAAATATATCTTTGGAAGAAAACATTAACATATCATCCTCTGGATGTCCTTACCGCCTAGATATGATCTATTTGATCTTTCACTAATTGGGACGTATAAATTGGATGTTAGATTTTGAACGAGCACATTTGCAAAAATTTAGATGCCTCGACGCTAAAATCGCTTTCGAAGATAAAAGTACAATGTTATCGTCTTGTATAATAATAAATAACTATTGTCCAACTGACTGAGAAAAATATACTAGACAGGATGATTTGTAACATTATATAGGAGATTGAAAGGGCAATTAGTGGGGACTAACATAAATATTTTTGTATAATAAATTTTAGACGAAAACCCAATAAAACAAAAGTTACAGTGGTTTAAAGTTTGTTTTTTATCTATTGAGTACCGCTGAAATTAAATTCAGAAGGCGTGCGTCTATCTGAAAATCTTTCTATAGACCTTGCAGCATCTCCATGTATTCATTATTAGTGTAACTACACCATTTTAACGTAGCTATTAATTTAATAACAATAATTTCTAACAACTAATAACAATAAGTAATAAATAATAACATTAACTCAAAAAAAACTGATATTATTGCAATTTACTGAAATGTCAGTTTGCCACTTACTTACTTTTCAACGGCAACTTACTATGTACCGGGTGATCATTTCAATTTCAACTCTAGTTATCCATGGAAATTGATGTCATGACTTTGATTAGTTCACTATTTATTGTTTACTACTGACAGTTCATAAATTTGACATTTCAATTAATTTGTTCCATGGATAACTAGAGATGAAATTAAAATGATCACCCGGTATTTTGTTTAATATTCAGAGGCTCTCAACAATGGAAAATTTGGGACATTAAAAGGAAAAATTGCAAATTAGTAATTTTCATTTTACAACTTTCTTATAGTTTCTTGAACTAAATAATAGTTCAGTAAGTTCAAATATGCCCAATATAAAATTTAAAACATAAATTATACCTATTATTTTTTTGAAAAATGTTAGTAATTCATATAACTTTGCATTGATGTATCTTCATAATTATTGAGCTTTTGTGAAAAGTTTATTAATAAAATTAGAGAACTAACCCTCTTCATTTCCAGAATTCCTGTGTAGCCTGGGTCAGCAATATTATCACTTAAAATACTAATAAAAAAGAGACCTAGATTTGTACTTTGAGGAACTCCAAATAGTCTCGGTGGGGACTCGCTTTAAGAATCGAAATTTGATTATTGACTCGATAAATAAATATTTACTAATTATTAGTGTAGTGCAAGTTTTAAATCAAAATTAAATACAAATTTTTAAAAATAGTTGGTACTAAAACAGTATAGTGTTTTCAAAAACTTTATCTTTTTATAGACGACAAATTTTCATCGTTTATAGATTGACATCGTGCAATATTTTTTTAATGAAATACAACAGTATTAATTTCAAATTTGAATTCAAAGTCTAAAATAAAACACCTTCTATAACTTTTTATTGACAAATATAGTGAAACACGTTGTGTTTATTGTCATTGAGATTTACATAATTTTGAGTTTACAGACTGTTGTGAATTATTTTTAATAAATAAAACTTACCAATATAGTCACCTTTGGTAGTGAGCGCGCAAACAACAGTAGTAAAGACTACGTAACGAAAAAGAACACGTTGCTCAGCCATTGACCTGAGCGCTCAGCCCGTACCGATGCCGCATACCGACTACTGTTTTAACGCTGAAGACGCTGACGACGCTGACATCGAAACCACCACGATGCTTGATTGATGTAGCGCCTGCGTAACTGACGTTTTATTTTGCTATTTTGACTTGCTACACATAATCATTGCTTAAACACAGATGTAATTGTTGTTGAAGTTTCGAGGACGAAGTTCTCACAGAAGGATTTTTATGCATAAGGAAGAATTGGTAATGTTTTGGAACATCTTCGGACGCTTTTTGCGGATTGCAATAAAATTAAAGGATCGAAGTTTAAATTATATTTATGTTTAAAGATTGAAATTGTGTTTTGGACTCAAGCTAAATCAACTTACTTCTTATCGGAAAAAGTTAATTTATTCTGAAATAAATAAGTTGCATGGTGGAGAAAATTATTGATTGGCATGTAACTATAAGTAGCTTAAGATTAATGCCGATACGAAGACGAAACACCGGGTAATGATATCAAATTATTCTAATAGCATTTGAACGCAGAATGTTAACATCTTTCAAGTTGTATTATGGTTAAAAAAATATCGTAACGGTACCTTTACGGGATTAGATAATTGTTAGATATTTTCAGGTAAATGCTGTCTTTACTTTATGATCCATCACAGCGTGATTCAATTTGTATATAGGAAGATTAAGAGGTTAGCATCGGTCCACCATATTGTTTATATAGAATTAAGGCAGTGTTGCACCTGATGCATTATGTGTTTGTTCAATCAGGGATGCAAATAATATTTTTATTTTCCTTCTTATTTTATGCAATATATTCAACAGAAAATTGAAATAATGATTGGATATGAAGAAATAAATATGTACTAAAATTTATTGATTATTATGCAAAATACCGCTTTATGATTATTGTTTGAATGGAACGTCCATTTATAATTATAATAGTCACAATATTGGGTGCATGATTAAATTAACTGGGAATATGTTAACTTTGCTAATTATAATAAAACAGATAGTTACTTGTTATTTATTTATGCCATAAATTTTATTAACGCAGGACATATTCAAATGACATGTGTTTTTACAAATTGATAATTATTGGTTTTATTATGGAATAACACCATATGATGTAATAAAACATATTCTATTTCTGATATACCGAAACATTTTTACACTTTTAAACTCACAGAAATTGATGTGATTTTTGCCAGACTAGATTTTTTTTCCCAGACTATTTTGAAAATGACTATCTATCATCTTCTAATTTCTTAAATTTAATAGATCTTTCTGTAGATAAGGGATGGACAATATGCGTCATAATGGTTCTGTGCATATACCTAGAATGATAAGATTTGAGCTTCTGAAGGCAGCATACAGAATTTAAATTGGGAAAGAAGTTTTATTTTATTTGGAAGTATTACAAAACACAAGCGCATTCCAAAAATAGCCAATAAAAATAATCAAAATGTTGCAAGTCACAATAGAAGTCAGTGCAAATTAACATATTTTATAAAATAAATCAAAAATTTTCTTATTGACTAAATTTAAAATAAGGCAAGTTTCTTTTAATAAAATCAACCACTGATCTGTTTTGCTCAATTTGGAGCTTAATCTAAGACTTAATAGTACTTACATTAACCTAATTTTAACAGAAGTAGAAAAAACATAACTTTTGCTAAAGGCTGAGTGCCCATGATTTTATCACTAAGCGTTCAAAGGAAGAAGTGGTATCTCGTTTAATGAGACTCTAGCCACTATGAAAATGAATTGTATTATATTAGCATATTATCCAGTTTCTCTGTTACAGCAGATTTATTTTCAGCAGACATGCACTTGACCTTTTCCTTCTCTCTCACTCTCAAGGAAAATGAATGTGAGATAGAGGCAGAGATAGTATGACTACCTGAAAATTGAAGATAATACTGTTATACTACATAAACACTGTTTGTTATTAAAATTTATATTTATATTGTTGGCAGAATATTATAAGCAGTATCTAAGAATAATAAATGTGTAACAAAATCATTACTGCTTTACTTATAAACCTCATCCGCCAAAACAATATCAAGTTTTATAACCTCAGACTCAACAATATGAAACTAATAATGCCTTTAGCTGCGTAGTTTTTCCTTTCTTATACGAAGTAATAAGAAAGTATAGTAATCGTGATTTTTTTCGACTTCGAGATTTTGATGGATTTACACGTTTTGAGGGCCCCTGAATCCATTTTGACCATTTTCGCCATGATGTCTGTCTGTATCTACCATAACTCAAAAACCAGTTATCGGATTTGAATCAAATTTCATATTTAAGAGTTTGAACAAATTTGTGGGTGCCACATTAAATCTTTTTCATCTAGCACGAACACAAGTGGTACTTACCTGAAGGCATTTTTAGGTTTTTTAGGAATATCTTGAAAAATAAACAATTTACGAGATTTTTTTATTTTTTAACATTGATTTAGAATTGAATTTTGAACAAATTTTGTTTGAACCTTATTTGTGAAATTCCGTCAAAAAAATAAAACACATATTTTTGTCGTAAAATTCGGTTATAGTGAGTGGGACAAGGAGAGATTTATGCGTATTGCAATAAGTGTGAGAGAGACTTCCGAAAATTATTTGAAAATTGCTGGAAACGCTCAAAACTGAAACACGATTTTTACAAGCAATTTAACTTAATTTCTTTAGGAAAAGTAATTGTGGTACTATCCGTAGGTATAAGAAAGTCATGTGTTGGACACATCAGATATTTAATTACACATTATTGTTTTTATAGATAATCATTTAGTCTTTTCTTTCTCATGAATCTTTATTTTAATTCAAAAAAACTGTCAAGAAATCTGATCGATACTTAAACCGACTTTTCGAATTACACGTTTTTTCAAAATACTAATCCAAGCATCAAGATAATGTTGATTTAGAATAATTACTTTTTAAATGGGAAATTATACAATCTACAAATATAATTTAGATAATAATTTACGTGTTAGTTTATTTAATCAGTTCATTAATATTTTATCTTTGTGGAGCATTTCACATTGGGTTTATTTAATTTTTCCACCTGTCACGAACCTAATGTTCTATATTTAATTGAAAATACCGTTAATAGTAAATACTGGTAAAAACACAGTTGATTTTGAACATGAAACCATCAACATTATGCACTTTAAATGAAGTGCTTCATATATTAATATACTTTTTTGTTTATAAAAATAGCTTAATCTAGATAGTGGTTAACTTCAACAAACCCAAGCGCACAATAATATTAACACATCACGCTAACTTGGAATAAATGATAGCGAGAGGAATATGGTGGAGCAAACTCGAAGTGGGGTTGTAAATATGCTCAACGGCGAGTGAGCCGTACTCATTGAATTATCTTAATTCTATCATTGAGCTACGTTTGGATTATTCACCCCTTTTGGGCTCCAAAAGCCACTGAGCAAGTGAGCTTTTTGCGATTATATAATTGGCCCATTTTATATTTGACGAACGGCCAAACAAGTATGTATACTTTTGCTGCACGGTGCTTTGTCAATTTATACTCTGGATTATTTGGCAAAAAAGAAATTATCGTAACCGTTCACGTATAACAGGATCAATATTTATATTTTGCTTCGCTCAGCTTTTTAATCCCCTCTGGCTATTATTGGTACGTCTATTATATTTTAAACAATTGTTCATAAATCACTTTAAAAAGCGAATGTTTGATATAAAATAATAAAAATATATTTTTTTGGAATAAACTGGTTTTCATTTGTTGGTTTTAGATAATTAATATATCAGGTATACATTGTTTTATATATTAATACATTAAACTCTGTGTAAAATACAAACTAGTTCTTTGTTTTGAATTTGAATTAGGTCAATATCTGTTTTAAACTAATTAAAATAAGTAGTTAACATTTTTAAATTTCAATATGTAAATATTGTTATTGCTTCACGTGATATAAAAATGTGACTTTACAGTTTTCGTATCATAAGTTTCAAAAGCCACTTTAGAATATTATGCTTCTTGAATGACAAAATGCTTTAACAAGTCGTTAGACATGAAAAGGTATGAAATAGATCGGAAGTTAGTTGCAAAATCGAATAGTGTACACATAAAAATACAAACGTTTCAGTACCTAAGTTGTTCGGCTTCTTACAAACGTAGAAATCTTTTACAAATATACGGAGTCTTCTACCAATAATAATAATTAGCTTTGACTTCAATAAAAATCCACAATCATTACACGTTGATGCACTTTTTCACTAAAAATATTGGCATCACTATTATGCACAGTTACAATTGCTTAATTCCGCAGTATAAATTACCAAACTGAAAACAAAAAACGATTAAAATAGGAACGTAATAAATAATAGCAAATCTGTAGGTATACGTTGTATTTGCCACAGCGGATTTGGTTTCCACGTATACTTTCGTGTCCATCGACAATTCAACAATGAATGACGTCATCAATCCGCCTGATGAACAGGAAACATGCATACACATATTAGAGCTACACATTAGGGAAAGCTTTCTGACATTATTCGGATTATCTATTTGGTCAAAAATAATATGTTTATATGTGATTATTGAGAATCAATCCGTAAGTTAATAGTCTTCATCTAGTAAATATTTATAGATTTTTTCATGACACAATTTATAAGAAGCAAATTAACGTTTGGGTTTTGGTAGAATTTTTTAAATTTTGGGCGTTTTTTAATTCTATGGGAAGAGTGTTCTTTATGTATCTAATGGAGGGTACCTTAGATTAGGGTACATGAAAAACGAAGCCTTTCTTTTAATAGTATATTACACTATAAGAGAAGAAAGTGACCTTTTTCCACTGAGTAGAAAAGTGGAAAAGACACTTTCTTCTCGAGTGGTGTATACTATTTTTTCTACTGCCTTATTCCGATATGTGCTAAACTTATATTTACTAAAAAAGTTAAGAATTTTTCAAGAAAAATTAATATGTAAGCTTGATAGTATCCTTAGAAACGCTGCAAACAAAAATTAATTAAATATTTTGTAATCGTTGTTAAATCTGTCAACGTTGTCAACTTGTGATTTAAATTATTATAAAAAGTATTTATTTGTCTATGTTTTAGAAAAAGATTTACTAAAATGGAATACAGTGACGCAGAAAATAGTAGTGATGTAGGCAAGGACATTGAAGAGGCAACTCTGAATTTGCTAATTATCAAAATTTTTACTTTCCTCTCTAGAGACGAACATTTTTCATTACACTACTCATTTTTGTAAATGTAAACTTTCATCTTTCAAATATCTATATTAATAGCCTACTTTCAAACAAGGCAGTAGAAAAAAAATATTTCGACCAGTACTTTTCTTTAATGTAATTGGGGCTAAACTAAATGAAGAAAAGATATAACTGTCCATTGTGAATTCGTCTTCATAAATTTGTGAATCAGAGTAAAGATGCGCTTTTTACTTCAGGGAAGCCATTCAAAAATATTGGTTACAATAGAATAATTAACTAACTTTTCAAAAACCAAACGAAGACAATCATTAACCATGGAATTGAAGAATTGAAGAACCTAATTTAAAAATTTTGGGTAGGAGATAATGTTACTTTGTGAAAAACACGATCCATAAGGTGTGGACGATTTAGGAAAAACTAAAAATAAAACTTCGACCTAACCTAACCACTATTTTAACTTTTTGCTTTGTTGATGAATGATTCTTCAAAGGCGCATGGTTAATTGATCATTTACTATTTAGATTTTGAAGTAAAGGACCAATGCGAGGCAATTAAAATATAATTATGACTTCATCAGGAGTAACATTACCTCTAATAAATGATTACCATTGTCGACTTGACTCAGCTGATGGTTATGAACTTCATGCTGAGCAGACCCTCGAAATATCAGGCAATAACTCAATTCATAAAATTCATAAGCTTGACTCATTACTTAGGTTCAACATAGTCAGTGATGATTCGATTTCTGAAGGTTTTTAGAAAAGAAAACAAAAAAGAAAACATCAATAACCTGATAATTTTGAAATTGAAAGAATAGGAAAGGTACTAGCATTCTGTCTGTATAATATTTTGTAACGGGTGTCCAATAAGTCTTTCAGTCAGGGCGGCTATGGAGTATTTTTCTTTTCATTAATAAACACAAAACTTAAAATATAATTTTCATGTAACCATCATAAAACATTACTTTGTGTCGTCTTAAATGACGTTTTGCTTGAGGTGAGGTTGTAACGGTTTAAGTTTTGTGTTTATTAATGAAAAGCAAAACACTCCATAGCCACCCTGACTGAAAGACTTATTGGACACCCGTTATTTAAAAGAATAGAGGGCTAAAAGACGCATATGGACCACCAGCACAAATAACTGGAGTTTTATTTGTGTGTAGATCTTTTTGTGGTATACCTACTAGGTCTTTTTTTAGCTTTTGGACAATTTAAGATGCATTTGGTCGTCTATCCCATCATAGTTATTAAATTTCTATAAATCAAAACTATTTCTTTCACATTTACCAGAAAGAAGTTACGTTTTCTTAAAAGTTTCAGTTAGAAGAGCTCTAGGTTTTGAAGTCACCGGGTTACAACCTGATGTAAGAATATCCAATAACTGCTCCTGCTTATTGTAAACAAATTTGAGAGAAAATTTTTAATCTATTCCTTGACAATCGATATAAACCACAGTTTTAAAAGTTAAATTATAAATTTTATATGCTTGAAGTTGTTTCATTAATGCTACAATTTAAGTCTGTTAGGCATCACTTTTATTTGTAATGATATCTACCTATAATCTCATCATAATTAAATGCATGTATTCCTGGTAGGTACTGTATTATTAAATATATATTTTTATTTCGGAATCAACTAATTCTTTATATTGAATGGATGAGTTCTCCCTAAATTGTTTTAGAAGTGTTTAGATGTCCATTAGTGTAACACATTGAATATGAAAAATATCTTCGAGGCACAGTTTTCTGTATGTGTTATAAATAATAAATTTTATAGAAATTAATTCCGATTTTTATCATACATCTAATGTGGTTCTACCAACAATAATTCACGAAAGAAACCATCAGTTGTGTTACTGGATAAATCTAAAAGAGGAAATGTAAATAATTCATAGGGGAAGGAAGCGTAAAATCTGAAATACGTTCACGAAATGTAAGACAATAGTAATATTAGAAATGTTTAACGTAAGGCATCTGGTTATTGACATTTGGAGAACTTGTATGTGATTTTCTACGGTTTCATTTATATATGGAATGTTTCTTTATATTCTTGAAAATTTACAATTTGATTGTATGGTTTCCATCTTTTTAAATTATTGTGTTATACATACACAGCAAGGTTTTTGTTAAATTTATCCTTTCAACTTTTAACATCAACTCTACGCTAAGTATTTACAAACTAGAAAGTAATTCTATGTTGTTTTGATATTTATTGTACTTCCTCGTTGGTGCTGTTACGCTTTAACAAAGAAAATGAAAGACCATATTTTATACTGCACAACTGCACCAATAAATAATACATTTACAGTCAGTCAAGTTTTGGAGATTTAAATGTCTCTTTGAACTACACCACAGAGAAAAGAAATTTTAAAGGTATAAATCAAATCTTACGAAACAATAACGAAATTAAACAAAAAGTTACTTGCATGCCAAAACAAAGTTGTAATTAGAAAAGTTTTCATATGTCAATAAAGAGACCATTCGTGACGACTTCCATAACTCGAACGAGTCGAAGAAGTAAGTCATGGGTAATTTGTAGGCTACTAATGAGGCGACTATCGCTACTCTCAGACGATGATATCGATATAAAAGTAATATGGAGGCAATAAAACCATATTTACATACACCAAAGTATATAAAGGTGTGCGTGCAGCAGATTTAGGGTTGATGTATTTTTAAAATATGGCAAACCGGTGCTTTTATCGTTTACAATTCGCCATAAATTGTTATAGAAACAAACCCAAAATTATGCATTTTATTTTGCTATATATGTGTGTGGACCCACGTATTATAAACTTGCTGAAACGACTTGAATATTGATGTTTCGATAGCCGGATTCCTGCTGAAGCTAAATATTCTGGCGGAATATGTTCGTGATTTTAGGTTACACGCCATTCGTCTTAATGATACCTCAACCGGGACCGTCGTCGACATTAATGTGACTTAAACATGTATATTCCAACGATTGTTTTTACTTGCCCCACTATAAATAATGGAAATTTAACAAACTTTTCTTTTCAACCCTATGCCACAATTTAATCAATAATGTCTTTGTTCTAAGTTTAATGTAATAAGAAGATTTATGTCCTGGAACATTTTGACTTCGCCACCCATTGCTCCAACCCCACAAATCATAACTGTTGTTTTGCCGTTTCAACATTAAATATCAAGTTACAGTCTAACACCAATACGTTTTTATTAATAACTATTTATGATTGTATGTATTTACACAAATTATGTAGGCTTCTTTTACTAAGACATTTTACAAAAGTTCAAAATTATTATTGTGGTCAAATATTTCTTTAAACAGAAATTATAGAATTATACATTATGCATTGTCAGGTGCTACCTAAAATTTTAAATTATTAATGAAGTTATTTATTGATTTACGTTGTTATATCGCATTAAGGTTATATAACAAGGCGTATGCTATAATATTATCAAATAATATAAATACAAATATTTCCAAGCAGTATTCGCTAAAAGAGCTAAGTAAAATATAAAGAATAATACAAGAACATTCTATATACTTATTGGAAACAAAAGTAGCTAGTCTCTTGTGAATAAAACAGAGCAACGACTGACTAAAGGATGAAATGAGATAGACAATTGCTGCAGATGTGGTGGTCTATAAGTCCATTTTGGTTACTCACTTTGACTCTCTTTGAAAGTGACTAATAATGCTATTGAACAACCTGTATACAGGGTGTCCGGAAATTTGGAGCAAAAAACGGGGGGGTGCTTCTATTTGAAAAATTAACGTGACAAGTTCCTATAACGTTTTTCCGAAAGCTCATTTTTCTTGGGGTTACAGGGCGTTAAAGTTTCTTTTTTTTAAATCAATTTTTACCGGTAGCTTTTTTCTAGTGTACCGATTCGAATCAAATTTGGCACACTTATGACTAATGTTTATTTGTATTCTTGCACCAAAATTGAGGTGAATCCCCCAGTGTCAAAGAGTCGAAACTGACGTTGACCTTTGGATAAAGACCCAGAACTTTTTTGTTAGGCACTTTTTCTAAATTTTGATGACGCCCGATTGAAGAGCATCGAAAAATCTTTAAAGAAGATCCTCTTGCTGCATCACGATAAAACGAGTCGTTTTCGAGAAAAACGCCTTAAATGAATTTACAACTAACTACAGCTCATTTTCAAGATTAACAAAGCGCGTTTTTCTCGAAAACTACTCGTTTTATCGATATTCAACAACAGGATCTTTTTTGAAGATTTTTCGATACTCTTCAATCGGGCATCATCAAAATTTAGAAAAAAATTATCGGAAAAAATTGATTTAAAAAAAAACTTTGGGGCCTTTTAACCACAATATTAATGAGCTTTCGGAAAAATGTTATAGGAACTTCTCACATTAACTTTTCGATTAGAATCACTCCCCAAGTTTTATGCCCCTAATTTCCGGACACCCTGTATACTGTACAAGCTGTCAAATATGATCTCTAATCAGCCTAATTTCATATATGGACGTTCAACTGCTACCACTTTTTTGGTAGACATTTTCAATATTATATAAATTATTGTATTTAGTACCTACAAAAATTTTTAGTGGCATGTTATTTACAAAAATCTGTGTAAATTTTAGTTAATTGTTCACATATTTTTTGTTGTCATGTCATTAGTCTTCGAGAGGCGAAAGGGCTAATTTTCTATTTTAAAAAAGGTAATACCGCTTTGCCCCATATTTTACATTTAAGTATATGATGATTACTTATTTTATTTACTTCAGATATTGTAGCAGTTCACAATTGCAATAATGGTCATACATGGAATCATGAAAACCAAAACACCTTATGACCCTGTAACAGTAAACCAACATTAACAGAGAACAAAATCATGGCGACTGATGAAAATATGGGGATAACTATAGCTCCTTGCTACTTATAGGCTGCAATGTGTGTCAAGATACATCATGAGATTAGATATGTGATTCATATACACCTCTACATGAGAGACAACCTAGATCACAACTTCCCATATCATTGAATTAGTCGTTGAAGAGATTTTCCAGGTCAGCTAGTTGTCCTGATATAATACCCGATTTTATTCTTGAATGGCTAAAATAGGGTAGATGGTAGATATCTAAAACTTCTCTTTAAAAAAATATGTCCAGCATACTAGAATTATTTTTAGCACACATGCTGGTGATTCTCCTTTTCTCTCGCTCTTAAAGGAGACGAATATGAGTTAAAGTGAGACGCTAGTATACATATACAGTAAGTAAGTACACAGGTTTTAAATAATGTAATAACGTTCAGGATGCTTTTTTCATGAAAAATTAACAGAAAGTTAAAAGTATTTCCACAAGCAAACACAATGATGGGTGTTACCAGGAAGTAGAACCTGGCACTTCAGAACACACATGCGCAGTATGAAATCTTCATGAAGTTTTCTATACGAAAATAGCTATGTTTTATTTATGCGAACTGACATTTTATTGCTAAAGTGACACAGAAAAATTAATAAAGATCTTCATGAAGCAAATCTTGATAGTAATAAGTCATAAAATGCACGTTTAATAACAAATCCCACAGTCCAGTGTATATTAAATTTTAATTTCCTAACAATATGAGAAACAAAACCACGAACATATTTGATGTAACAGGTCCTGGTTCTATTGATTGTCTGTTTTTTCTCATATTTATCTTACTTTAATATCTCAGTGGATGACAAACAATAACTTATCTGATCATCGTTTTATTGAAAAGAAAGTAGAGGTGATGAAATCAAATCACATCATTTGATTGAATGTTGTGCAGATGTAGTTGTGATTTGTGATCGTACTTATCTAAATTGATACCTATTCGATATTCTTGCATTTATATTAAATTTTTGGAATACATCCAACTACTCAAATGACATTTTGTTCGTGTTCAAAATTATTAAACTAATTTATATTGTACATTAACTATTTAACTAATTTATGAGCGGCACATACAGCATGTACTTCACATAAATGTCCTTATATACTACTTCGTTCAATAAATTTCGTCATGAAGACATTTAGTTCCGTCTTTCGCTTGTTCCTTTTTCTTTACATTTTTCTATTTGTGTTCTTGAAATTCCTACTTTTTTATTAGATTTTTGTATCCAACACAACACAAGGTCCTCGTGCTACAACATTGCTTTGGAGAATGATCTAGGGAGGCTATTTGTTAACTTATGTCATATAAGTTACTCCCCGGACAATATCTTCATAGTTCTCAAGATTTAACGGTTCACAATCGCATACAAATATTACATGACATGCTACTCTACAAGTCTGTTGTAGTGTCATCCCATGATAGAACCAGATGTATGTCCTATGCCAAATTTGCGTAACTGAAATTCAATTTATTACGGATTGTAACTGAGCGGTCTGCATTGAGAGCGTTGTATAAAGCAATTCCGTTCTTTTGGGGGTAATAATGCCCACATTATATGTGAATATAGTATGTGCACGTGGGATGTGGTATATTTCGTTGGTTCAAATAAAAACCTTCAGAGATTTTTCATAAAATGCTGAAAGGCATCAATTAAATAATTTGTGCAAAAAGAAAAATGAAAATAAATATATATTGTTTTCTTTGTGTTAAATGTTAAATAGGTGTGTTGTAGCAAACACTATTTTGAAAAAATGTATGAATAAATATAATTTGTAGTTGTAATTTCAAAAAAATACAAAACATTAATATTTGACAAATAGAGATACTTATGTGAAAATTTGGCTACAGTTCTGGAAAAACAGGATGTATTTAATAAAAAAAGTTCAATATAGATTAACATTGCCGATTACCCGTAGTTATAGTAAATTGTAACTTCATCGTGGTTTTACCTAAATGTATTTATACTGTTATTGTTTTTTGGATTCGTCACTCAATTTTATGCATAAAAGTTTAAAAGTTGTATATGTTTTTCTAAAGAGTTTCCAACCTTTAAATTTAATTATGCAATAAAGCCAGAGTTGAAGCCAAAAAATGTTTTACGACAAGTATCCCCTTAATAAAAATTTTCTGAGAATTTTGGAAGAATTTGTAATAAAATTGAGATTATTATAATAAACTAAAATATTTGTAGATAATGTATTATATTTTGGATATAAATTAATTCACTAGTTATGTTATAACGTACATTTAAATATAATGATGTAGGAATTTCCTACATTCATTACTGTTTTGCACATAACTCTAAATTCAGTAATTCCCAATAAAATATTTAGGAGCGGTATGTAAACGGCTAATATACTTCCAATCTGCATTGTTTATCAATGAATTTGAAAATGCAATTAAATGCTTTTACAAAATAAAGAGCGATCAAATAAATTTGTAATCGAGTCATCCATGAACCCGAAATCGTATGTAGTTTCTTGAACTGCATTACAATAAAATGTCAGTTGAAAGCTAAAATGGTTCAAGTTAAAGACATACGGATTCAAATCCATGGATGACTCGATTACAAATTTATTTGATCGCTCGATATTTAATGTCATTAGTTCATTTATGAGAATGATGCTGTTATTTTACTTCAATATCATAAAACATGAATATCTTATAGATTACTTATATCCGGTTCCACATTTTACGTACTAGTATTGCTAATTTACATTAAAATTTAGCTAATAAAAAAAATAAATCAGCGTCACCTAAACCCTTAATTTGTTTGGTATCTAACTGTATTGTATAGTGTGAGCCAAAAAAACCGTCTTTACGTTTGCAATTACATATTAGAATTTAATTAGACTGACAACAATATTTCTGTGTAGTGTTAGAATTCAATTTCAGGAAAGTAGGAAGCTGTTTCCATACATATTAACGGTGGATTATTTATGTACGCAGCATTTAACGCTTAACAGTTAAGATTTAACACTCATTATGGTTTCTCATTGGTTATGTTTATGAAACCAATAAAACCCCTCAGCATTTCTAAAATCTTAAATGTTGAAGGTTAAGTTGTGCCTGCATGAAACGACCTAAGTCTTTTAAGATTATATTTTTTAATTATTTGGAATGCCATTCTTCATTAACTTTACGTATTTACTTCACAATTGTGTTACAATATAAATTAGTTTGATAATAATTTTTCTTTTGATAATTCTAATAATGGTGGTAGTTATTTTTCTGAATTTTTATCTAAGATCCAAAAATATTGAATATACGAATTTGTATACGCGTGCAGGTACCAAAGTTATTATTAACAGTTTATTTTAGAATTAGCATTAGTAAACTAAAGCAAAATAATTGTATCTAACTTACTTTTAATTGTTGAAAAAAACTTTTTCTTATCACTTCGATCCATATAAAGGAATACTTCTCTCGAGTTTGCAAATTGCAAATTAAATCTGGATTCGTGTTTATATTTATAGCTTGCAAATTACAGTTAAACTCGTAATGAAAACTGTATTAAAAAAAGAGGGAACAAACCCTAATGAAATATTATAAGACCCGGAATGAGACCACGTTTTTAGGAATTCCTTGAAAGTCCAATTAAAACAAATAACCGGGACACGAAATCAAAAGTACAAAAGCAATAAAGGCTAAAGGTAAATCCTAGTTTGATCCTGGCAGACTTGGCCACTAATGGTGTCTTGGACACGAACTCACGCGACCTGAACCAATCACATCGGCTGTCAGGAATTAACAAGGATCCCCGCCACAGGCACATCCTTAATAGTGATGCATTCACTTTCGTGATAAGAACATTTCAGCTTATCATCAAGTTCTCGATGTTTAATTGACAACATCAGCTCGAAAGCTTTCTACCGCTCAATTTGAATCCAATAAGATTTACTTTTTTTTATATTGAAATTAATAAGAATTTTGAGGATGAATACAATAAAACATTTGAAATATTTAGTGATAAATTAAAAATCAACATAATTTTGTTTAAATATTATTTATTAAAGGCAGCATAAAAAATATTGTTTGTTACTCTTGTGAAAACTCATTGCATTACTCACTCACATACAACGTTAGACTGCTCACGCCATATTACCGTTCCTAATGCAATGGATCGTTTTCAACACTTGTAACATAAATAACTATTTCAGTTTCAGTTTTCTCTATTATTAACAATTACTTTTGATGCATTCTTAGATATACTGACGTACATACATAAATAATTTTTCAATAAACATAAATAACTCAGTGGGTTTCAGTTATAATTAGCCCCAAAATTCAGGAGTCATCTGACAACTATTTAATTGATTTCAATGGTAAACAACGTTTTCCTTCCCTCATCAGCAAAGCGTTCCACATCAGAGATATAAATAAATCTCTTTTTGATATCAGGAAATAATAGAATTGGTTTGTAAGAGACAAGAATATATTTTATAACGTACAATATTCAATATACTAAGTATTAAATTTAAGATGTTCAGTTACGATTTCTGCGTTGGACAGGAGGGGGGGTTAGCACAACACAGGAAATTATACAACTCTATTTACATGAACGTATTGTCTGATCCAGACCTAAATCACTGTTGTGATTTACTGCATATTCCGCATAAATTGGAACAATAAATTAATTTCTCCACACAGTTTCCTAATTTTTCTGGACTCACGACCAATAATCATTAAATTGTTCCGGTTGATTTATTGCTGACTGAATATATATTAGATATGGCATACCTATCCAGATTTATATTTCATATTCGGTGGTATGCACAAATTTAGATGTTATTTGATGTCGGTTTTAATTTTGTCTTATAACTCGCAGGAATCTCCTGTCAGGCATATTAGGGCATTTTAGATAAATCGAATGAATGAAGGGTTGCAAATTTGTTGTATATTAAGTACAGAGCCAAAAAATAACATGCTACAGCAACATTTTTTCAATTTATAATTTTGTATTCTGATTAGTAAACACATGCAGGAATGCATCAACATATTTCTATTTGAATTTTGAATAATAAAACTCCGCTCATACCATGTGAACTATATAAATAGTATTCACAAATATGAATTGAAATAATAATTTCTAAATGTAAATACTGATTTGTGTGTTGTTTCCAATTGAAAAGTTCAAAAATGTTCATATGATAAATTAAGCATACTGCTTCATAATGATTTTCTTTAGTTTTGATTTTTCCAATCTACCTTGAATGCAGTATATTAAAACTATATTCTAAAGTTTGAGCTAGTAAACTTTTAGTTAAATGTGAAATTACGAAAATGAACAAATTTCTATTCCCCAGGCATCCTCATTACTATTTTAACAGGATGAAGTAGTTTTCAAATTATTACTTCTGTGTTACTTTTCTGCCAAAGAAGAGGAAATGGGAACATTTCTAATTTTATCCATCATCATTTTAACTATTAATGAGTATTTACTTACTGTTTTGCCTTCCACAATTAACTAATTGATGATGCTCCTCTACCGTACCAAAATATTTACTGAATGTATTTCTCGCTGTTTGCTTTTTCTGAATACTTCTTGGGGTTTGCAATATTTTGTTATTCCGCCTTATGGGACTAATTATTATGATACCCACGCAAAGATACAGGGTGTGCTAAGCCATTTATTCACTAATAACGTTGTAACATTCATGATGTAAGGTAAAATACTGTTTATCCTTATAGTTAATGTTTCAAATTTTAACTAAGCAAAAGCACATTTGTAACTTTATAATTAGCTCTACACAATAACAGAGGATCTGTTCTTCAATTCTTTTACCAACTGTAGTTATCTTTGATGACGCAGTTTTAATTTTTGCTAAATAATTTCAACATCACATAAGAGAAACCCCGACAATTCAAAGCAAAGAAACATGGCTCTAGGTAACATGAATCTAGGAAACGTGAATTGAGTTGATGCGTGTGTTAATTATATATTTACTATAAAGGGGATATTGTACAATAAACCTGTGACAAGAAATTATGTTTACATAATTATTAATAATGTTAATTAGAATAGTCTATGTAATCCAATCAAATTAGATAAGATTTTACTGTTCACAGGAAAGCTTAGACTTAGACCTTCTCATCAATTTAACAAAAGTCAGTAATCGTATTGCAGAGTTTGCCACGGTATTGAAAAGTGTCATTCGAAAGGAGCACTAATTAAACTTGCTTTATACTAAAAACTAAAACAAAAAGGCATCAATGTGATAACGTTTAAGAAAGGAAAAATGTCTATAAAATAACACAACAGACGCCACGACACGCAATGAATATATTTGCTGTTCTGGGAAGTAATATAGATTTGTTTGTCTTATTTAACCGGCTGCTTCTTACAACGAAATTTTCGTTTTAAACCCAGCGAGAAAAAGAATGGCAAATTTTTTCATAAAAATATACAGTAAAAAGCATAAAAGTTGTGTGTTAAATTGCCTGAGTTAAAGAACTAATTAATGTATCTGAAACAGTGGCGGCTCGTAGTCATTTCGTCGGGGGAGGCAGTTAAAAAAAGATGCGCCGCTTGCAAAATTTTTTTCGTGGTTCAAGGTCATCCTTTTTAAGGGTACTTTTTGCTTAATAATCTTGCTCACGTCCCATGCCTGGTTTCCTTGATAGGAAAGTTTTTTTATCATGTTTTTATGAAATTTAGGAAAAGGGGCTCTACTTGGTCAGAAAAATATTTTGCATAAGTACCTACCTACTAAATACAAACTCTTGGTTACAAAGAAAGATACAAATATCGATTAATTTGTTTAAAATTTCTCTATTTTTTCTTACTTTAAATCTTTGAATTTCGATTTGACGAGCTGAATCTAGGACGGTTATTATTATTTTGTTTGCCTAAAAGTTGTAATTTACACATAGATCTAATATGCTCTTGACTTTTTGAATGTCTCTCAATCGAGCGACCTAAATTTTTCAGGCAGTCATAGCCAAATTTTGACCAAACTTCTTCACCCTGAATTGAAAATAAAACACATGCCAACAAAAGAATTTTTTTAAAATGAAACTACCCGTTAACCATTTACATTTACTGTACCAATGATTAACAAAACTACGAGGCGGTTTACCCTGATTAATTAAATACTTACTTAGGTCTGGATGAGGAACCTCTAAATCTTTGACGAACAATTTATCATCGTAACAGTCAATTAAATTTAAATTTTATTAAAAAGTCAACAATGTCTTCACAAATTTTAATATTTCTTACAGTGTCACTTCCCTCCCCTTCCATTTTAAGAATAAACTTTTGTTTGCACCAAAAAAAACACAAATACCTAACCTGTTTCACCTCATACTTGCACACACAGACACACAAACAAACAACGACTGTTACATAAAAAACGCAGGCGTAAACGCTTGTTCCTTGTTCACAACAGTGTCTTTCTTGTTTAAAAAAAATGTGTTTGTGACTCCAACATGAATGTGCAATGATAAAAAATAGTTGTAGTAACTAAAACGCAGGCGTAACAATCGTAACACATGTTCACCACAGTTTCGTGTTTAAAAATATAAATCGAGGAGCGCCTCGCAGCCCAGAGCGCAAGTGCGGGTGTGTGTGACAACAACATAGGCAGAAGTGCGATCGAGTCGTAAGTGGTATAGAACCACAGATGAGAGAAGTTAACGAATATTTCGAGTATTTCAACAGGGTGGCGGTTAATTCAAATTCTGATTCAAAATATTTATCTGTAAAAGTGGTTAAATTAGTTCTATCTAGTATCTATATTTTAAGTAATTGAAAAAAACATATTTGTAAAATAAAAATAAAAAAAATTAATGGCCATGGAGTAGGCACTGCCTCCTCTGACGAGCCGCCACTGATCTGAAACCAACTTTATCTGTAATATCTTGAGAGATATTCTATTACTCAATAATGTTATGCTTACTTGTTGAATAAATAAAATATTTTGGACCAATAACAAGGCTATGGTTACTAAAAATGGTCAAAATCTGTTTAGAGTTGTATCAGATTCCATAATATTTGCTGGAAAGCTATTCCCTAACTTGTCAAGGAAGCTAGAGGAGCCAAAAAGTACGGATAAATTTCTATACTTTTGTCACATCTACAATATCTGTGAAAAATGATCTACGAATATAAGCAATCGATTCAATCGAACCCTTTCTTATACCATAGTTTGCTAGTTGCCACGTTAGAAAATTTTGCAAATACACAATCTGACTTAGTCCAGTGAAGTAATAGTTTATTTGTAGTGTACACGTTTAACATTTTTGTAACAGAAAGCTACACATATAATTATTCTGAAATAGGTATAGTTTGGTCATTGTCGCTAGTAAAGAGTAAAGTGGAGAGCTTTATTGAGGACAATCAAAATGAAGTTATATAATATGGAATTGAAATTTATTTAGAAGTTTATATAATTAAACAGCAGAATGTGGCAGTTGACCTAATTATATGGCATTATGAAATTTGAGGTTGACTTGGCAAGTTATTATGATCGAATAAATATATACAATGTTGACGCAACCACAGGGCATGTGCATCATATTGGACTGATGAGAAGACTATAGAGTTTAACAACACTGTCAAACGGACCGTATATTCATATATTTGATTGAATCGATGTGACGCTTTGCTTGTAACATCATAAAAGGGAAACAATAGTGAGGCCATCCGCATGCACATCACAACGGCCCCACAATAATGCTAATGTTAGTTAATACCAACGGGACGTCCCGGGTCTAATCCGCTCATCGCTGTGATATTAGCCACGTGCAATATTAAACAGCGGGTGTGGGTATTCAATCGGTGGGGGCACGCGGCCTTCCGGTTCATGGAGTCGCGTTACCCACGAAACCCATACCTGTTCATTTTGTGTTCAATTATGTATGCTCCAAACCAACTTTGTAATGATGCTAGATATTATCACTAAATTATATAAATAAAGTGGAGTGCTCGTCAAAACCTTTATAACCTATCTCTTCATGGTGTGCGTCCATGAATTTTACATTTACGCATAAAACTACGCCATCTTAGACCATATAAGAAGGGACAATTGCCTGATCATAATAAAACAATACAATAACATTTTTTAATATTAATTTAGGATTATTTAGAATTTTATTTATCGAAAACAGTTTGATACTTTTAGTTCATTTTATGTATATCTACAGACAGATTATTTGGTTCCTATAGAAGTTTTTCTTTTCTTCAAAGATAACAAACAAACTCTCTTTAACCGATCAGAATTTCGGCCACCAACAAATTTGCCAGCTAGTAGCTCCTTTGCTATCTTTCAGATCACCCGTAGTTAAGATCTCGTGGCTTGTTCTTCGAAATCATCATAACTGTAAAGAAGCTTTTCTTAGTGTTAGTCTATGTGAGGTTAGTTGAACATCAAAGAGAGAATTATAGTTCAGACCTTGATGTTTTCAGTCCTTATCCCACAAAACACTCCTTCTATTGGAATATCATACAGAATGCCCTCCCGAGGGTAAATCATGTTTAGCGAGATGGGTTACAAACATGCTCATGATAAGCATGTAGGTTTAAAGATCCAGTAGCTTTGCATGTGACTCATACCACACTGGCTAGTGCTAACATTTTCACCACTTGTGCTCCAGCTGGTGCAAGTTATCTATTTAGAATATTGTTGATTCCACTGACTTTTGAGTTAATTCAGTGCCATTTAATGTTAAGGCCCTGTTTACAGTAACACCTAAATATTTTGGAATGCGCGCGTTCTTTTCACATAACTTCTAGCTTTGTGAGTGCTTGCTTGCTGCGTAGGTCTTCGCTGGATTAAGTATCTACTATAGCATCTGTCTAGATTCTCCAGGCCTTCAGTTAAGCATATTTAATGATCTTTAAAGTTTTTCCTTGCAATAAAGAGGGTAGTGGAAAATCCGCTGGTCTGTTGGAAGTTATTTCATCGATTTTTTCATCTACTTCGTTTTCCTTGGAACTCTACGAAAAGCATATGCTTGAATCAATTTTTTAACAATGTTTGAAAACTTGAAGTCATTAATTATTTCGTAGACTTTCCTTATCAATAATCGGAAGATCACGATGGTAGCGTATGCGATCATTAGAGCTATGAATATTTCCTGTAACTTTGAGGATTACGTAACGTCAAATCATACATGTTAGCTGCTGACTTATGTTACAGTTAGTTCTATAGAACAAAATAATAATACCGGAAAATGTAAATGATTTATGCTGTCAGGAGTGAATGTTATTTAACAGGCAAAATCGTTAATACACAGAGTGCCCCGAAATATACACGCCCGACTTTCTCATGTCCAAATATTCAGTAATCAGTTAAAACATGATTATGGTCATATTGGTTAGCGGTCTGCATAATTATGTAGGTAATGCTTAATTTTTGGCAAACACTGCGTCGTCTCATCCCGCGTTTACTTCCTACCTTTTGACCCCTAGCTGAAGAACTAAACCATGTTATTTGATCTTGTTACCATATTTCTATCAACTTCAAGATTGTTTAAGTGTTTGGTGGATAATCTCCTCACCATAATAACCCACCTTCTTTAAAAACCCAAGTAAAACATGAGAACTAATTTTAGAAATTGGATGCAGAAAAAATTAGGTACTAAAGATCTGACAGTTTTAACTACACTCCACAGAGAAATTTGTTGCTAGTTATGCAGATGATTAATCGATATATGTACTTTATGTTCCATGTTTTAATTACCATCCAATTTTTCTTCAAAATAAATCAGCTTTTTTCAAATCTTATAACGATTACACAATTCCACAAAAAGTGGGTGTTCCAACGCACCAGACTCTTACATAGTTTGAGTCTCCAAATCCGAGGTCGGAATTCCGAAGTTATCTCTTGTTTTTTCGTAACCTCAAGTTGACTAGTCTGGTCCGTCGGAACACCTATTTTTTTCTGGGGTCGTGTTATTTTAGTGATTTTGTGCGAACATATATGAAATAACAAGTTTTAGATGTCGGATGAAGAATCTAGTGTATTTGAAGTAATCGAGCTAGTCGGGGATACATCACAGTGTATGCAGGAGGCGAATCATACAAACTTTATGCACTTACTGAAAAGTTAATCAATTCAAATGCCAAACGGCATAGTTGTAGTGGACAATTCGGTTCAAATGCATCAAGTACCAAAACAAGCTAACCGAAAACTAGCCATTGACTAAAACATATTTCGTATGTTGATGAGTGATGGTGACATAATTGTATATTTACCGCCTTGCCACTGTGAGTTAAATTCGACAGAGTTAATTTGGAGTCAAGCAAAACACCAAACCGATATTAATAATGCTTTATCACTCATAATAAAGAAATCCAACAAGTGATAAGAGGGACATTTCCGAAAAAACATTGCAGCCATGTTAAAAAAGTTACAAAAGAAACATGTAAAAATTACGGGCTTGAAACGCTTTTATTTATGGTAAACACAGGTTCTTTAGATGAATATAACCGTTGATTGACATACGTCAATTAACGATATAACTGAAGAGATAGTAGTTCATCAATCTAATTTTTTTGTAACTTTTAGATTTATTGGAAGTTTGTAGTGAGTGTTATGATTTTATAAAAAAAGCTTTATTATTTTTGTATACCTACGTTTATAATGTAATAGGTATCTACTTATACAAAATATTAAAATATCTTCATTATCCAGATAGAGAATTAATGTTTAAAAGGATAAATAATGCAACAATGAAATAATATACTTATCCAAATTTCCCGTTGTAACTTTTTTACTTCGACTGTAGCAGTAGAGCACTTGCAGCTCTAGACAATCTAGATATGTCCACTCAGGACTGTTTATAGCTCAGACGGACTATACCTACATAGTGATTCTAAACTCTTCAAAAAAGCATTGTTGACAATATTTATGCAGAGTCTCTCTTTCCCTCTAAACTAAATTTAAATAATATTTCACTGGTGCATTTTGAGAAGCTTCTTGGTCATTGTATTATTATCGATTTACATAATTGTCGATGACTGGATATTCCACAAAGAATACTACAATCAAAATACATTCAAGGGGTGAGGTTGATATTGTACTCGAAGGACTATTTGAAGGAAAGACCCTCAAATAAAACAGAATAGGACACTAAGAGGGATCAAAATATATATGGTAGTTATTACAAAAAGTTTTTTTTCAGTCAAATTGAAGTTCCATCTCAAAGATCTGTATGAAGTATGAAAGGAGAACTGGAAATTTTACGCAAATAATTAGTAAACATCTAACAATACAATAAGATAAAGCCTTAATAACAATATTATGTATGGAAGAAAATTATTTATTGGATTTAACAATATTTTAACCTTAATAATTAGCAAACTTTACAAAATTAATTTGCAACTAAATGTTGGCATAATTTTTAATTTAGGACCATTAATAAGAGGTTACGTCTCCGTTTGCTTTAATAGCTGCCTGTATTCTAGCAGGCATTGTATTTATCAAATTTTGGTACAATTCTGGCGTGAAACTGTCCCAAATTTCTTCTATTTTGGTCTTTAAGTCCCCAATGGTTCTTGGTGGATTATTGCGTAGAATACGTTTAATTTTATGCCATCAAAGAGTTTCAATGACATTTAGGTCCGGACTGGATGAGGGCCATTAAAGCACCTTTATGTCGTTTTTTCCAAGTTCCATAACTGTGATTTTTTAAAAACAGTGGTTAGAAAATTACGTCACATTTTTCAAGTGCAATTGTAAAGCTACGAAATATGCCTAAAATCACCAAATAAAGAATTGGGGATTTTTTGTACATAAAACCAACACCTAGCTTTGCAATAAAGTTTAAAATTTTACCAAAATCCAACCAGTGATTCCAAAACTGTGATTATTTTGATGTAGGTAGCACCATCAAAAAACACGTTTTTTGAAAAGTGAACTGTGGAACTCGAAAAAAATGCAAAAAAAATTATATTAACATTTCAAGATTTTTTCAATATAGTACGATTATTGAGCTTTGACTTTAAGGTTTTTTGACACAAATCCAACCAGCAGTTTCAAAACTGTGATTTTTTAAAACAGTTACTAGAAAATTCTATCATTTTTAAAGGTGCAACTTTGAAGCTCCGATAAATGCCTAAAATCACCAAATAATAAGTTGTGTAACTTTTTTGTAAGGAATACCAACATCCGGCTTTGCAATAAAGTAAATTTCTTCAAAATCCGACTACTAGATCCAACGTTTTGAAAATAATAATTCTTTGTTTCTAAAAATTTTCCCATCCTGCTGGGTTAAAGTGCCACAGTTTTGAAACCGCCGAGCAGACTTTTACGAAATTTACGTTTTTATATAACTAAATGTTGGCATTATAACAGAAAAAACGATCAATATTGTGGAAGTTAATTTAGATAACTTTTGCGCGTATGGAAAAAGACAATCAAATTTACTTTTGTCCGAACATTTAGTTGTTAGGGCTCGTATAAAGCCTGAAATATGATGGATGTTAACTTAGGATGGTATTTAATACGTTATGCCATGGATTGTAAGATGTAAGGTTTTTGAGATTCTTTTAAGAAATAATCGAAAAATATCCGTAAAATTCAAGCTGTAAGGCTGGAATCCTGTATGTGAAACTCATGCCATTTTTTACAATATTTTATCGCTATCGCTCGTGTTTACAATTTCTATCATCCAACAGCACTTTCATAACATGTAGTGTAAAATGTACTATAAAATGAAATAAAATGTATCACGTATTCAATTCATGTGATATTCCTCGCTCTTAGGCGTAAAAATTTGTTAATTAATTTGTGTTTATTTAAATTTATCCCTGTTTTCAAAAAATATTTAAAACACATTTTAACAAAAAATAACATTTAGACTGTGACTTATTAAATCAGAAAGGTATAAACATAATGTCTTTTAGTTCAAATGTGTTTTAAAATTGTTACGAATAGGGAGTGAAAAAACATGAATAAAAATTTTCCAAATTCTGATGCTTCATTACAAGTAAGTATTCCATATATACGTATTATAAATCGTGAAAAATATTAGACCAAGTTAAAAATCAATAGGAATTGTGTATGCAAATCAGGCATACCTTACCAAATTCCGGGTTCACACAAGTTCCACTATATCCTAATTGCTCGTGACTGAAGAAAAACACGTTGTATAAATGCGAAAAGTTTTTAGTTTGTTGGAAATTCGTGATAGAGTAAATTTCCTTTGAACAGATTCAAGTTATAATTAAGTGAAAAAAACCAATAAATTTGTGGGTAAAACAAACTCAGCAGTAATTTTATTAACTTTAACTGGATTGCTTTTTATAGTTTGAGTTAATAATCCAGATTCGCGTGTCACACTGCGTTCAAACTTTTTTGTTGATGTTTATTATAGAAACCAAACAGGAAAAGTTGTATAAATCGATAGTAAAGTATTATAAAGGTCTTTCTTGGAATCGACAACCGTGAACGTATGTTGTTAACATGCAATAGTCGGTAATAATAGGTAACACTTTCAGACTGCAACTTTATCGTGCCTATGGTAATGCGTCTGAAAGTATACTAATCATACACAATTACTTATCGTCTCATAAATCTAGCTTTGCTACCATATGTTTATTTATATAATATATTATTTTGTTTTTAAAAAAGCCTAATCTATAAGTACTTAGGGTTTATCTATGCAGTAGTAAATGACATCAGTGTATATATTTTGACCTCTTATAATACAGGCTAATTTTTCCTTAGTTTTTTCGATAGGTAATCCAGGGAGTTTAAGTAACAAGTTTATTAATTTAATTGAAAAGTTGCACAGGGTGAACATGAACACCGAATCGATTGTATAGGACAAATACAAGGATATTGAATTGAATGAAGAGTAATCTGGTTCAATCTCCAAAGCTGGTTATAAAAGTTTTGTATAGATACAGGCAAAAAATTTAAACATATCTACGAATAAATACACGATTTTCTAATAATCGTAATTTCTGTATCTTTTAGTCCGTATCGTCAATAGTAATATTTATCTTAAATATGAAATAAAACAGCTAGAATTACAATTAAGAGAAAAATAGTCCACATTTGAATTGACAAGCAAAAACTGAGTTTTCACTCCAGTTGCACAAAGAATAAAAATATTAATTACCATGTTAAGTTTGAGAATAAGTAATGATCCCTTGGAAATTATCAACCGAAAGAGCTTCAGAATAGTTCTTAAAGATCTTAATTTCAAATGTTACATTATCACGTATTTTAGATTTACATGTACTTACTTATCAGGTTATTGCTATAAATTATGAATAATTTCAAAATATCACATGTTCCAAGTTATGTACTAAAATAATGAAAATGGTACCGAATAATTAAAATTAAAAAGGTTAAGGTATCTCAGAAAGTGTCCTGAAATATATAGAATTAGGAAACTTTTTTTCAACTTAATTCTTGTTTTAAGTTTTACCAAATGGTGATGGTTTTGAGTTCCAATAACACTGGCGCATTCGCCAAATTTAAAAAACCTTTTCAAAACCAATTTCCTTTTTGAACCGAAATTCTCGCTCACCTTTATTCTCGTTTTATGTATGTGGCAACACATATTTTCGCTATTGCATAGAATAAACTAAACAATTTTTCATGAACAACGAAACATCAAGTCGAGTTTAAATCATTATAGCAAAGTCAATGTTTTTAAGCTCATAAAGTATTTGTCAATTTCAATATTTACTGCACAGGTAGAATTCATTTGATTAAATTTGAAATTAGTTTTATTGAGAACTGTAGGTTATATAGTTGTAACCACGCTAAAGTATTAATAATCCTGACTCAGATCGAAATTTTTAATTTTTCTATTTTGACATACTGAGGTTATTTGTGAAAATTTTAGATTTTACCTAACAATATTTCTTAAAGGTTTTAGAGAGACTTGCGTCTAATTTGAGTAGTAAAATATAAATCTTTTGCTGCATTAGTAATTTAAATCGCTATTTTATTAAACCTAATAATATTATAAATTAATTTCGGAGAAATGGTGGGCGAAGATTTGCACCGTATTTAGTTGTAGTTATATTTATATGAAAATTATTGTTATGGCGAACAATAGTAGGTACACTTTTAGAATATTAATCTATGTTCATGTATATTACGCATTTAACACAAAACAGTGAACTTATAGTCAAATAAATATTGGTAAACACGATTTCGTAATTTATAATTATTTTGTTTCATTTTATTCATTTATCAAATTTATATTAACTAAAAATACGTTGATTATCCTCACTAATTGCATTCAATTACATTATACAAAACATTTTAAATTGACACGTACATGAGACTTCGTTATGTTTAATAATATTTAGTTACTAATAAAAATGTAATTTACAAAATGTATTCCGATATGAGTCTCTCTATTGTCATTACCAATTATATTCAATAAAAATTATTTTGTTATTGCATTTATAAAAGTTTATACTGACAATAGAATTTCCAAGCAGCTTAAGTGCTTAGTATATAAAATATTGAAACTATTGTTAAATGTTTCTATAGCTGTCAATATAAGGACACTCTAAAATAAAATCTATTATATTTTTATAGATTATACGTGTGCACTTATTTTATTTTAAAACTGCTACGAATTAAATACAAACTATAGACAAGTATCAGCTTATTCCTTAAATTGACTAACAAAAATAAACATTAGTTTTCGAATTAAATATGAATAAAATATAAATAGCTATAAATTTGCCATCTAAGTCTTAACGCTGAAACCAGAAATATGTATTTTAATGATCATACAGAGATTTCTGTAAATGTCAAACTTTCAGAACATTTAAAATAGTTTAGTTACAGAAATTCTTGAATTTATAGATTTTTATTTAAATGCATAACGGCTGAAACCACAGAAGTATTCTCTTTCAGTTTGTACGTTAAGTTCAACTTCAGTTTAACAGAGAGCAGCACCGGTGAATGATATCTGAAAAATCTTTCTAACAAATACAGTTGGAAAATTATGTTAATGTATAATTTACAAGAATAATTATTTACTCTAGTATTAATTAAATAGATCACTAATTACTGCAAAATAAATATTGCTTTTACTAATAATTAATGAACGAGAATTATTTTTCTAATAATTGATAAACGAATAGTAATTATATGCAATCAAATATTAATTATCTATTATATTTACAATGAATAATTTATCGAATTAATTAGAGGGCAACTAGATTAATCGCAGAATATAACGAATTTATTTTTTAATATGTATACATATTTGAAATTGTATTTTGCGAATTCGTTATTTATTTAATAGTATAATTAATATGAATGATCTGGAATTTTATAATGAATTTTTACTCATTATTTCAGTTTTGAATACAGAAACTGTCGGTTTAATAGTCTCTAATTTGTATCTGGCTGAAGACTGTCCTGTACATTAACATAAATAATTTAAATATTTGCTTATATATTAAATATTTCCTGCTATCCCTCGCCATTTATTTGTCACCATTAAATGGTCAATCTAGAAGGAAGTAAATTAAAATACATAAGCTTTGATTTAAGATCCAAATTACCGGTGTAAATTCACAGCTCTTGCACGCTAGCACTTTGACGGCTACAGGAGACCTTTAGTTGATTCCCACTTCTAAGAATCGACATCAATTCCTAGTATTGACGATTGCTTATTTGTTGGATACTTACAATTAAAATAGAAATAGTTATTCCTCGAGACGTCTAGTAAATTATGTCCGGCATATCAAACGGCAAACTAACTAATTTTGTTGTCAATTATCAGTTTCTACACAATAAAATAGTGTGCAAAGTTAGATAGTTAATAGTCCAGTCAGTCTGTCGAAATTTGTGGAAAAAATTACCCGGTAAAGTTTTTCTTCATAAATCGTTAGGGGGTCATGTGGAAAGCTTAAATTCATAAACTCGGGAAAATCCTCGGACCCATTTTTTTGGGAAATCCAAGAAGTGTTTGGATTTGATTTTACGCGAGAACGGTGAGTTGCAAAAGAAAATTTTGTTAATAAATATTGTAGAGGGCAATCTTTTCTACAATTTATCTCTAAGGATCGATGCGCTACGACGAAAAATGCCAAAAGTAGAGGGCGCCAAAATTCCCAAAGATGAGTTTTTTCATTTTTTTACATCGAAAAAATTTTTTTTACGCACAACTGTAAATATAAATGTTGACAAGCGAAGAAAAACACACAATTTTTATATAAACGTTTTTTCTCTACGATCCACCGTTTTGGAGATACAGCATGCAGAGTTTCGAGTAGTGTATTTCGATACACACACCATTGAAGGTATGAAGGAAAAGCACGTGAAATTTCAAAGTGTCGTTCTTTAAAGATTGTGGAAAGTAGTAGATTCGCTCGGGAGTGTTTCCAGAGCTCGGTTTTTTCAAGAACGTTGTACGTTCTGCACTTCCCAAAGTGGCAAGCAATACTAAAAGGTCAATGACTTCGTCAATTATTGTAGTAGAGTCATACTCAGAAGATCTTTGGAGAGCTGTCTCGACTATTAGACGATCCGCATCCTCAAACGCCTGCTGAACCTCAAAGCCAACAGCCTGGAGCCTGGAGGTCTGTTCGAAGAAAATTGATTAAATGATATTTGTTGTTGTCGTTAAACAATAGTATAGATATTTCATTGGAAATAAGGATGTTTCCGTGCGCGCGTGACAAATTCTTGTGGGAGGCGAAGCCGAACACGAAGTCATGCATGCATGGAAAATCCGTTTCTGGACGTGTAATGAACGATATTTTTTATTATACTTATCTGAAAACAACGCAAAAAAGATTAGATGTAAATTTAGAACATTTTATTTTCAAAGTAATAATAATACATCGTAAAAATAGTAGGCACACACGATTAACATTTCCACTCCGCATGCTGTATGTGCGAAAGGGTGGATCGTAGAGAAAAAACGTTTATATAAAAAGTGTGTGTTTTTGTTCGTTTGTCAACAATTATATTATATTTACAGTTGTGCATAAAAAAATTTTTTGATGTAAAAAAATGAAAAGACTAATTTTTAGGTACTTTGGCGCCCTCTACTTTTGGCATTTTTCGTCGTAGCGCATCGATCCTTAGAAATAAATTGTAGAAAATATTGCCCTCTACAATATTTATTAACAAAATTTTCTTCTGCAACTCACCGTTCTCGCGTAAAATCAAATCCAAACACTTCTCGGATATCCCAAAAAATGAGTCCGAGGATTTTCCCGAGTTTTTGTATTTAAGCTTTCCACATGACCCCCTAATGATTTATGAAGAGAAAGTTTACCGGGAAATTTTTTCCAAAAACGACCCTTTTTCCCGACAGATTGACTGGACTATAAGGGACAGTTTTTCAGTCGTTTCAGTGTTAGTCAATTTTCATAACAATTAACTATTAAAATTAACTTATAATTAAGGATATCATCGATTAAAACCTATTCCTAAGTGTGTGTGTTTTGAAAATTTTTTGAACAACAGGCACACAACTTTACTTTGTACAAGACAAACTCGACCAGATCCTGTTGAACGAAATGCCTACCTCTTATGTCTTTCAGCAGGAAAGTGCACTACATAACAATACAAAAGATAAACTTTGAGTAATTAAATAGACCATTCAACAAAACTGAATTGGAACAAGAGGTTTAATAAATTGGACTGCGAGAAGTCCAAATTTGTGGCTATTTTAACATTTGAGCGTTCAGGAAATTGAGGTAACCCTTCTGCGACAATAGATGATTTTCGCCAGAGAATAATGGACCTCAGCACTTATAAATCCTAACAACCGCAGTACTAAAAGGTTGTCAGCTTTGTGTTCACAGTAAGGAAGTCAATTCGAGACAATAACCTATATGAAAATCGATATTTTTTCAGAGCCAATTTTATTCTTGGGTTTACAATCCTGTTGGCGAGTAGAGATCGATTTAATTACATTTTTAAATTTTGCTGCCACAAAAATTATATACCTACTACAATTATTTTCAGTAGACATATGAGTCACATTCTTCGTCTCTCAAGAGAGACAAGTGCATGAGAGAGTGTGACCCACGCGTCCACTGAAAATAATTCTAATCTATTTATAAACGATTTATAAAAATTACCATTGACACGTTTGCATTTAAAAGAAAAAATGGTGTGATTCCAAATCGTATTTCCATTGTAGGGACTTATTGTTTATAGTGTCGTCAAATAAGTTTTAGAATAGTTCTTGTAGTGTTACTATTTTTAATTGTAAGAGAATCCTCCATATGAGTGGTTCTTATTTTGGAGACATATATAGAGCCGTAGCATGGCATCTGCTTCTAAACGATGTAGGTATCTATGATTTTGATAAGTTATATTGACTTGTGATGAGTTTGTCGTTGATAATGACAAGAAGACAATATAACCACGGTAGTTGTTTTCCACAGATAAAAGCCTTTTTATGTAACCAATATTCCTACCTTTTCTGACCTGAGTAAGGAGTCCTTACATGTTATCCTCCAATCTTCAGGGGGTGCGACAAAGAAAGAAATTCACTCGATGTACTGCTCGCATCTAATGTAAGTACTGAATGTTGTACGTGTTTAATATTTGTATAAGTACTAAGCTTCATTTATAAAAAGAACTGTTGTATATAAATATCCTAAGTATCTTTGCTAGCTATTAAAAAATATCTGATGTGCCCAACACATGACTTTCTTATACTTACGGATAGTATCACAATAATTACTTTTCCTGAAGAAATTAAGTTAAATTTCTTGTAAAAATTTTGAGGGTTTCCAGCAATTTTCAAATAGTCTCTGTCGCACTTATTGCAATACGCATAAATCTGTCCTTGTCCCACTCATTACTGCCAGATTTTAGGACAAATAAATAACAGAATACTTATGAAAATTCCACAGTGCGAAAAATGCTTGATATCTTTGAATTTGCTGTAGCTAAACTTTAAAGATTTATAAAATACTTCTCAGTTTTGGTCAACGTTTCACTCAAACAAACTGTGCAGTGCACAATAATCCTTCTCATCAAAATATTTCGATCTTTTGCCTTTGACAGCTGTTTGACTAACAATCCCTTCTTCTTCTTCGTACTTGGATTGCAAAGCAATGTCAAGTTTTTGGTGTTTGGCGATATAGCCACTCTCACCAGGATTGGATTAATTGGTTTTCACTTTTTAAATTTTTATAACTTTATTCGAGCTCTTCGTGTGTTTAATGCAAATAGAATCTTTAGTATAAAAACAAATAGATTTCTGTAATGTAAACAACAGCCACTCAGAGATAGATGGCAACACTATATAAATATGTAAATAATTTATAATTATTAAAAAACGGCGCAAAATAAAACACTTTTGTTACTTTGTCGACACGTCTAAAAATTGAAAGAGCATTCACAAAAAATTTGGCGTCGATATCTTTAATGTAGATTTGCATGCATAATACAATTTCACGACTTTATTGTATATATTAGAAAAAAAATTTTAATCGAGTTGCCATGATATCCAAAACATAAAACCGTAGCCGTTGTAGCCGTCGATCTTTTCAAATAGTAATGCTACAATCGATTTCCTCAACGGTATAGATTTCTGTATGTAAACAACATGTACTTTGTAAATCAGAGATAGATGGCGCCACTATGTAAATAAAAATTTTTGACGGAATTTCAAAAAAAGTTTTAAACAAAATTTGTTCAAAATTTAATTCTAAATCAATGTTAAAGAATAAAAAAATGTCGTAAATTGTTTATTTTTCAAGATATTCCTAAAAAACCTAAAAATGTCTTCAGGTAAGTACCACTTGTGTTGGTGCTAGATGAAAAAGATTTAATGTGGCACCCACAATTTTGTTCAAACTCTTAAATATGAAATTTGAATCAAATCCGTTAAGTCGTTTTTGAGTTATCGTGGATACAGACAGACACACAGACAGACATCATGGCGAAAATGGTCAAAATGGATTCAGGGGCCCTCAAAACGGGTAAATCTATCAAAATCTCGAAGTCGAAAAAAATCATGATTACAATACTTCCCTTATACTATATATATACGTATAAGAAAGTAAAAATCAATTAAATATATATTCATTTAACTTTTCAAAATATCAAAATGCGAATTCATGAAATAATTATAGTGAACAATCAAATAAGAATTATATTAATTTAAATTTTAAAATTGGAAGTTTATGTGTAAATTTGTAATAATAAACCCAAACATCATTACTGTAAAAAATAATAGAATTACTCATGAAATAACTAAAACATTTCAAAACATCCGGCAAGCTTTGAAATAAAAATGCTGAAGCCAGCAGTGACAAATAACCTACATGATTTTGTTTTAAATCCCCAATTGGCTTTAATGTAGGATAGCCCCTGCGGGCTGTAAGTTATGGTGTAATTGGGTGATAATGTCGACATATTGCAAACAATTTTTTTCCTCTGAATTAAAGATGATAATTGTAAAAAGTTATATTATCAAGCTGTTGTATCTGTAATTTATGTCGGCTTTGTCGGAGCTGCGTTGGGGTTGCTGGGCTGGAATATGAGGGTAGCGGTAGTATCCTCCCTGGATTGTCAAGTTTTAACGCTTGCTTCGGTTATATCTGTAAAAGTTACATGCAAGAAACACCTTTAGAATCTTTTAGCTTTCATAAATATCAATCGCGGTTAGGTGTTATCGAAGTCGTCTAATGCGCGTATTAGAGTCACGTACTAAAAGTTGGATGAAATGCTCTGTTTCGATTTGGGACCGCTGCAAATCCCTCACAATCTTAGAGATCTCTTGCAATCCAATATGGGAATGGTTGATCCCCAAGTTGAACAAAACCAATATCTGCGCATCCCCATTCTATTTATTCACACAGCAAAGGTGCAAAGTTTTTTGTTGAACGGCTATTTTGTAAACAAATTACTCTTCAGATAAAAGTTTTAACGCAAATCCTTTTATCGTGGCCAATGAATAATGTGGCAAACTTACGGTTAGATACAAAAGCCGGCCGTCTTCAACGTCTATCAATCATCGTCTGGCCTCCCCATTTATAATTCTAATTTTACCTACTGATATAAATGATTCAATTAGTTTTTTTTCCTTAACATCTGCATACGCGTTGATTTGTTGAATTCACGATTTACATTGTACCTTGAAGCAATTATATTTTATTAGAGTGTAATAAATGAAATAATTGAATATAATATTATTAAGGACTATGATGTTATTGTGTAGATATGGTTACAGTAATTGATGTAATCATCACAAAGTTTGATAAAATGGGGCAGTTACATTTTATAACTAAGTCTGGATGCCGAGCGTCGGCCCGTAACATTCGTTTCATTCAAAAGAGGCCGCGATGCTCAGCAGCAGCGCAAGAATGTCACTTACCTCCTAAATGTTGTTATTTATTAATGAGTTAATAACAAGATATAGCAGTAGAAAAACTAGAAAATATTAACAGAATATTTATTAAGTGAATAAATATTTTCTCCACACTCCACTTTGTTATAATTTACTTTACTCCATTCTACTCTTCTGTACTCTAGTTCACTCCACTTCACTTTACTCTGCTCTATTCTGCTCCACTTTACCTGATAGATAGTCATTAGATTAATTCTTGCATTCAATCGTTTGTCTGCCGATTGATAAAATTTCTGAAATTAATTCCTTCTTGATAGAGGAAAACAGTTTTTAGAACTCTTCTTGAGAGATGGAACAAATTTCATAAAATTTCACTTTAAGCCTTTTACTTCATTAATTTTGAATGGATTCCAAAATATTTTTCTGGGTTGCCCAAGTTGTCAAATATGTACTATACAGGGGTCCGAAAATTAGGAGCAAAAAATTCGTGGGTTATTCTACTTGAAAAATTAATGTGACAAGTGCCTATAACATTTTTCCGAAAGCTCATTAATCTTGGGGTTACAGGGCCTTAAAGTTTGTTTTTTTAAATAACTTTTTTCCAGTAACTTTTTTTCTAGTGTACAGATTCGTTTCAAATTTGGCACACTTATCACTAACGTGTATTTGTATTCTTGCACCAAATTTAGGTAAATCCCCCCTTGTCAAAGGGTCGAAACTGACGTTGACCTTTGGATAATGACCCAGAACTTTTTTTAGGAACTTTTTCTAAATTTTGATGACGCCCGATTGAAGAGCATCGAAAAATCTCCAAAAAAGATCCTCTTGCTGCATCACGATAAAACGAGTCGTTTTCGAGAAAAAACGCTTTAAATGAATACCAACTAACTACAGCTCATTTTCAAGATTAACAAAGCAAGCATTAAACAAAAGCGCGTTTTTCTCGAAAATTACTCGTTTTATCGATACTCAACAAGAGGATTTTTTTTGAAGATTTTTGATGCTCTTCAAGCGGGCATCATCAAAATTTAGGTTATTGGAAAAAATTTATAAAAAAAAATTTGGGGCCTTGAAACCCCAATATTAATGAACTTCCGGAAAAATGTTATAGGAACTTGTGACATTAACTTTTCAAGTAGAATCACTCCCCGAGCTTTTTGCTCCTAATGTCCGGACAATCTGTATAATTATTTTGAAAGTAAGTCGTATTAGATTATTATCAATTTTTGTAGAGTAATCTTGACATATATCACCAGAAACAAGAGCAGATTCAGTAGAAACGAGATGAATACCCAGAATATCAGAGGTGTAGTACTTAGTTGAGATCAATAGCAGGAAAAACCAACAGCAAAATCAAAGAAACATGCTAGATGTTATGTGGAATCGGTAAAGAAGATGGGAACGGAATAAACCTCTCAGCAGAACGAGAACTGAAAGTTGTAATAACCAGATAACAATGTGCAAAAACTCCAAGAACTATAAGACCAGATCAACCTCCGAAAATATGGTGATGAGCTGACAATCTACATCACATGAACAAATTTAGATTTTTAAATTGAAAAATCAGTGTTATCTTAAACTGATGGTAAAGATTCTCCAGGGGGGATTATCCACCAATCTGGACCAGCTGTGTGTTTGATCTCCACAAATCTTGCCTCATCTAGTTTCGTATTTACTTCTTTGGATGTGCGTGGAAAGCTTCTCCATTATGTTAGTCTTCTTCTACTTCAGTCTTCTTGATGACATGGGGGCGGCTCAGGTTTCTGAGTTTGCAGTTTGCTGTGTTCAGAACCTAGCTAAGACCTCTAGTGGAGCAATGCCAACCCAGTTTTCAGGTTTATTCTCCTAATTTTCTCAGAAGATTGTTTCTGTTAATCACCATTTTGTTAGGTCGCATAAAGTGTCTCGTAAAGGTCAGGCTCAGGTGTTTCAGGCAATGTTTCCATTATGTTAGTCTTCTTCTACTTCAGTCTTCTTGATGACATCGGGGCGGTTGAGATTTCTGAGTTTCCAGTTTGCTGTGTTCAGAAGCTAGCTAAGACCTCTGGTGGAGCAATGCCAACCCAGTTTTCAGGTTTATTCTCCTAATTTTCTCAGAAGATTTTTTCTGTTAGTCACCGTTTTGTTAGGTCGCATAAAGTGTCTCGTAAAGGTCCGGATCAGATGATTAAGGCAATGTCATCAGTTGATCAGAAGCCTCATATTTGCTTTCGCATTCTGGGTGAAACGAAAATGTGATTTAAGTTTTTATCCTTTATATTCTCTATCAAATACATATTACTCCATAACTTCTTATGATAAATACATTGCGTAATAAAATGACTCAGAGGGTATAAATAAGATCCCCCTGATGTTCTGTAGAATTAATGTGCTATTTGGAATCCACCCTGTATATTTTTACATATGTATGTTATGTTATTAATGAACCCTCTTGATTTATCTTTCTAAAATAGAATAACTCTGTTTACGAGTATTTACATTTTCGTGCATATATTTATTTTGGAAATTAATAGATATTAAATACTTATCTACTTTCTAATTTACTGCCACTAACCAATGATGACGTGAATATTTATAGTCATATTTTATACTTTTCGTAAAAAGTTCCGCACAATTTAGCTTCTGATAGGCAATCAATGAATAGGAAGATATGGACCAACATCATACCATTATCGGCCTCTATCTTACACAAATGTGTTTTGTATGATACTGCAAAAATACATTGAAATCAATATGTTAAAGGTGGCTTCGTATAAAAGAACACTTGCTGAGGCATACATATTTTTTATAAAATTTGTACGTTCGTTTCCTCTATAGTAGTGATGCTTTTCCAATTTGTATATTTTTATACATTTTCTTTATCGTATTTTCTGTAAGTGAATTGTTAAAAAGCTCAACACTTACCTGCTAGCAACAACTGTATTATCCAATGGAAAATCCTCAGTTTCCTAATGTTCTACTCGCTTTTTTCTTGCTGTTCGTATCTTGTCGGTCCAAGTATTAAGCCTGACAAGCAGTAATTGCTTTCCATTGGATCATTCAGACAACTGAGTTAGCATTTCGTGCCAGGACCTTTGATAAAAGTTTTATCACGTTCAACAGTGTCTTTGATTACACACTTAAAAAATAACCAAATAAAACTATTGAAATTATTCAGAAAAGCGCTTTAATAAATCAATTATTTTACTTAATTGTGCATAAAATTTCTCAACTTACCGACGTTGTCTTTAGTAAATTATTAAGTGAATTAAATTGCATTTTCAGTAGATTTGCTACCATTTGCATACACCGACATTTTATCCGGAAAATCCCTTCAATATACTACCAGTCAATAATCATTTCGATTTACAGTTTATCACACTTTAGCTATTAAGCATAAATTTATATGTATTATTATATACTTACCTACAGAGTGTCCAGCAATAAATGTCAGGATATTAGGAGCTGATTTTAAGGAGGTTGAAACCAAATTTCTAATGTCCAAAAAAACTAACTTCCATATCTGCATAAATTTAAAAGAGGTAGAAAAATAGACATGAAAGGAAACTTTTATTTCAGAAAGAAAAAGAAGGATAAAGGACAATGTGATTAGTGAAGGTAAATTGCTTACCACTTGTATACTAAGTATACGAACCTCGACATTTTTTCTTTCGATTTTAATCTTAGGTTTTACTCCTTGCATAATTTGTTATTAAAATATGATATGTAAGTGCTGGGACACCCTGTACAAGAGTGTTTGTATGATGATCTGGTGAGTTTCAAATAAAACTAGTATAAATTCATTTCTATACATACATTATTTTTAATCAGTAATCTGGATTTTATTTTTAGCAACCAACAAATAATAGTAAAGCTACTGGTTTATTGTCAAATGTCAAGCCATTATACATAACACAGATTGAAACAGTGCATCATGTTCCATATTATACATACTCTATGGTATACTCTAAGTATTATATAGCTCATCTCACTCTCTTTGCGGCAGTAAAATTAAATTACGCAAATGGGTCCAAAGTTTAAGGTTAATTAACTTAGGTAAAGAGGACCACCTTGTTGTATGACTAACAGAGGTTCACATCAACAAGTGGTCGAGTCCCTTGTGATGTTTAATTTATGTACAACGTAGGTACTATTGGTCCTAATCCAATTGCATCAATTTATCAATTTAGTCATCATTTCAGTGAGATTTATTTTTATACATCTGTGATATACTTTGCAGATAAAGTTTTCGCTTTGACACAGATTTATGATAAATATGTGTCTTGTGGATTGAAAATATTGAATGAATTTATAAGATATGGGAGTGTTTTGTATAATGAATAGCTTTAATATCAATGTGTAAATGGAAATTGATAAAAAAGCACTAAATAAATTTTATTTTTAACAGGTTCAAATTGGCGGCAGATGGACCCGTCAAGGAAATGTTAGGGCCATTCATCCGTAATATGCGAAAACTAATATGATTCGATTTGGGGACGATAGCGGCGATTTTTGATAAATCTCTATTCCCGTGAGATACTAGGGGATAAGAAGTATAGGCAATAGTTTCGAAGATAGAGGCAATAAATCTCGGAATTCGATCTTGAGAGAACCATAAATTGCACCTGTGATCGCGAATAACGCTAACCGGCTCACTATACCATCAGGATGCAAAGCAGAGTCGGTCTGTTTCTGTACGTTCAGGCCCAAATAGAAAACAGATCCAGCGATAATTCAGTACAATGTATATATTTATCGCTTTCATATTTCAACCGCGTCTCGTATATAAAACTTAACGTGCCGAGACATGAGTGTAAAAATATATATAGAACATCGATACACATCAAAATATCCTTTATCACATATAAATTGGATTTAATGTCGCATCAGTACATTATCCTAAACATAATCTCTTCTTGAATTTCTGCTTGATATGCTTCCACATCCCTTGCAGTTTTTAAATATCGCATCATATTTCCCCACAAATATTTATTTAACATGTAACATTCACAATTTCCTCTGAAATTCTATGATGTGTATAAAAAAACTAAAAAACCATTTTAATTAAACGTTATAAACATTAGCTTTTTTGTCGGGCAATAAGAATGAAAGGCGGTTGGAAAAAATAATGGAACAAACTTGATGCAGGCATAGTTTCTACTGTAGTTCACGTACCTCGAATTGTAAGCCTTTTACAATGGAAGCGTACTAATGTGAGAATAGGATCAGTGAAGTCATTTTTGTAATTGCCTTTATGCAGCACGTACAGCTTGAGGAAGTAGAAGCGTTAGTAATTATCACAAACCTTTAATTATTGCCTAAAGCAACTCTTGTGTTGCTTCAGTATAATACAAAGGACTTGTAACTGAATGGAAAATAAACACTAGTAACACAAACAGATCTTTACCATATTTTCCTAAACGTTTCCCTTTGTGCCTTAAGCCACATCTAAAACTTCTGTATACTTATCAATTATTGCAATCTTTTGTTGGTTCTGTACACATGAATTTCGTGCCATATATTGTTATATTGTTTTGATGCTCCTACATCAAGATAATTATAATTTATCTTGTAGCTTTGTGTAATTTTGACTAAGGAAAAGGTAAACAATGTACAAAGATAGTTGTTTAAAAATAAACATTATTACATTATTAAGATTTCATGAGACTAGCTTGACAGTCTCATTAATTACAATGACAAAATACTTGATGTAGAACTCACATGGATTTCTTGTACAAACCTGAATAAATTTCTATAATTAATAAATATTTTTGAAAGAAAATAATTGTAGCATGTCCAGAAAGCATGAATGTAACTCGTACCACCATCAAAATGATTTATTGAAAAAAGAATCCGGCTTTAATACTTTATTGTTCGTAGTACCAAACATGTAATATCATTTTATTTCAACGAATTTAAACTCAAAACGGAGCTAGAGTAAAGAAAAAACAGCAAAGATATTTGTGCCTAAGGATCTATCAAGGCGAATTAGTCTAAACAAGCAAAGAATGATCACGATATAAGAAACAATAGGATAAACAAGAGGGAATCAAATTAATCCCAATTTCAAATATTTAGTTTTGACTTCAACAAAAAGCGAGAATAATTGATTCCATAATAAAGCTGTTGTTTCAATGTATCAGTTTGTTCTTAACACACAAACCGTATACAGGGTCTGTCAAAAGGAAAGGGGAAGGTCTGATGTGCGCTAGTTAAATTAGTAGATATATAATTTCGATATATATTTTTTGTCTTATCCATTTCAAACCATCATGGATTTTTGGAATTTGTTCACTGCTCTTCTGATGGATAATTGTTAGCCTCAAGTCATTTCCTTGCATTTTCCAGTCATTGTGTTTTAGGGTGACCTGTTTTACTTTCCTACTCCTTTAAACACTTCCTCGTTCAGTACATGAAAGGTCTTAAAAGCCTACATTTTAAAAACGTCTATTTACCATACAGGTTTTTGGTATACTTAGTCTAAGATTCCACTCCATGAGCCCTAAAAAGATCATCTTACGATTCCCAGTTAAGTATCTATACAATTCAAAAATAGCAATTAACGTATGGTCCTAAAGTTTTCGGAAATTTTTAGATGGTTTGTATTTGTACCAAATGGCGTTTAATCAAGTTGTAGCTGGAAATGAAATATTACAATTAACTCGTTTTTATTATGATAGTTTAGTTTTTTCGACCTGGTTCAACAAAATATTTATAAGCTAGATATTCGTAAAGGCATTTACAATCTAGTTGGGCGAATATCAAAGCGTAGGTATCTAACATTGTCGCAGTTTATCGAGATCAAAATATTTCATTATCAACAAATTACACTAGTTTACAAAATAAATAATTTTTTTTTTATGTACATTTGATGAGAGGTAGCTTTTCTTATGTATTTTCTCCCGCTGAATTCGAAAGTTAAGGTTAGGTACATTTTTTTATGGAATTTTTTGAGATATTGTAATTTTTGTATTTTTTCTACTTTTTTTTACTTTAAAAGTCCTATCTCGAGCTAGAAATGTCCGAATTGGTCGTTCTTGGTACCAAATGAAAGGTATTAAGATGACAAACAAATATACATGTAATCGGATCTTTTATTGGTTAAGCAGGTTAAAAGATATCGATGAAAATAGGCGAACCTGCATTCCACACAACAAGCACACGACTTTGAGATCGGAACATTTTTTTAAAAAATCTGGCCTATTTTCATCGATATCTTTTGAACCGCTTAACCAATTAAAGATCTGATTACATGTATATGTTTGTCATTTTAATTCGGAGATTCCTAGCTTGAGATATGACTTTTAAAGTCGAAAAAATGAAAAAATTACAATATCTCAAAAACTGTTCCATAAAAAAATTTTAACTTTGATTTTCGAATTCAGTGGAACAAAATACATAAGAAAATCCACCTCTCATAAAATGTACATTTTTAGTGTAAACTAGTGTTATCAGACCATCAAGGAATGTGAAGAGGGTAAAACATTTGCCTAAAAGCGACCGACTAAAATTTTGAGCCTCACGAGGGAACAAAGTCTGCTTGAAGCTGTTAAACACTAAGTTAAGGTTTCACAGCGAAAATTATCTCGAAGATTCGGTGTTTCAAAGACCACTGTTTTTAGACCAATTTCCCGAAATAATGTGGTGTTTCGAAAGAGTATATAGAGTAGCTAAATGTTGGTCTGAAACACCAAATCTTCGAGCTAATTTTCGCTGTGAAACACCAACTTTGCCTTTAACGGCTTCAAGCACTTTTTGTTCACATTCCTTGATGGTCTGATAAATTGTTGATAAAGAAATATTTTGATCTCGATAAATTCCGACAATGCATGAATGCAATGTTACGTTGATTAAACACACTTTGGTACAAATACAAACTATCTAAAAAAAAATTCGAAAACTTTAGGACCATACCTTATACGTGACTGAATATCTAATCCACATCACCTAATGACAATAATTCAGTAAGTACTTAAGATACGCAGTTCTTCGGTGGCGACTAAATGCGAAAAATTTTATAAAGTGAACAGCTCCATTTTTGAACGTAAGGTGCAGGATCTTTGTCTAAAAAAATTTAAAAAGCACTTGAAGACGGAGAAACTTGGAATGAGATTAATTAATTCATAACATTTCAAAATGTCGCTATTATTCTGTCAACAAGATGGCGAACATCCAAGGTCAAATATTTTGGTTACTCTAACAACAGCAATAACAACGTAGTTCAATGATATTGAGTCTTATATCGCAGGTTCGATTCCTGCACAAAGCAAATAATTGGAAAATATGCATGTTCACTCTGCCAAACTCCGCAATCCACCTTGCCAGCGTGGGGTTTTATAGTTGAATTACTCCTCTGTTTCGAAGAAGATTTTCATCTTCTTCAAGTAGTTCGAAATCAAAATGAAACACTAGGAGTATAGATCCACCTATAAAACGGCTGGTGATGATGAACAACAAAAGCGGGGAGAGTTTCTCTACTGCAAGATATTTATTCGGTGCTTATAATCATAAATTTATAGTTCTTTTATTGTTTAGTGTCAATTCATAGTGATATGGCGTAAATAACTTTTTAACCCGGCGTTTGTCGCGCTATGAGCAATTTGCTCACATTTTTAGGGAAACTGTGATAATTTGGCAACCGCTAATTGTCAACTGGCAAGCCCTCTTCTAGCTGACTTTCAGACCTTCCTAATGTGGAGGTTTACCATAGATTTGAAATAGCGATGGTCAGTTCTGTCTAAGACGCTATTTGTCAAGGGTCTGTTGAGGCTGTGAGCATTTCTCTCATCACGCGACAAACCGTATACACATTATATCTATTTGTGAACAAATATTTTTTGATTATTGATAGCAAACATTTTTCATTTATATTATCATAGATTAAGCTAAAATTCAAGTAATTATGGTTGTTTGAACTAAAAGCTAACAAGAAAAAATTTAATAATAACAATAAACAACATTGTGAGCAAAATGCTAACGCGCGACAATCCGCGTCACAAGTCATATAGCGACAAACGACGGGTTTTTGATTCTTGATAACTAACATTTTTCATTTATATTATCATAGATTATGCTAAAATACAAGTAATTATAGTTGTTTAAAGTAAAAGGCAGCAAGAAAAACTTTAATAATAATAATAAATAGCACTGTGAGCAAAATGCTAACGCGCGACAAACCGCGTCACAAGTCATATAGCAATAAACGCCGGGTTAAATATATTTGAGTAGGTACTAAGTATATTTGGTCCTATTTATCCTTAAAGTTGTCATAAAATTATCTCAAAACGTTGAAGCAACTTACCTCTATTAATTATAATAGTCGGAATTAAAAATTACGTTTATTTAAAATTTGAAGAGTTGACGATCTATTGTATTTAAGTAGGTATATACAAAGAAGTACTGACTAATACTTGATTTCTGAATCTCTGTAATTACTATTAAGTAAATCAAGCCCTGTTAAGAAGAGAATAAGATACATCGACTTTTTACAATTCCGTTAGAATTCTTATCATTCTTTAAATGAAGTCACTTTTTGTTTGCAATTTTGATATATCTTAATCTCGGTAATACGTTCTATTACGTAGAACTTAGGTATACCTATTTCAAGAAGATTTTCACTCTAGTACATATTATTCAAATCAACAATAAGTTATACAAGTCTTGGTAGAGTCCCCTGTGATATTCCAAAGATGTAATAGCTGCGACATATGAGGTCGTGGCGAGATTTGTTTATCTCAACATATTGTTGTGTCTTAAGTAAGCAGTTTTTAATTATCATTACTAATGTCTATAAAATAATTAAGGCCCCATCTTTTCATCTTCTAAATAACTGTAACTGGCAGATAGGAAGATAATATAATCAAGTGGACGAAGAAGAGCATATTTATGAAATAATTTCAACGGATTAAGAACCTCGCCTTCTACAGTCACGGAGAATACTCGCTTGTGATTCGTTTTCATATCGGAAAGAGTCATAATTGGGGAGTTGAATAATTTCCTTCCAAATAACTTTATCCGGTAAATTTAAGTTTAAGTTAACCTCAACTAATAGTTAATTCTAATCTAATATTGCGTGTAATTTTGTAGTTTTAATCACATATTCTATACAAGCTATGATTTTGCTCTTATTGATATTTTACACAAAACTACAATAATTTCAAAATTGTTTGTGTGCTTTGTCAGGACAACGATTGTTAAGATTTCTCGTACATTCACTAGTTAAAATGTAAACATTGACTAGTTAGTAATTAGTGTCTACATTCCCTTTCGTTTACATTTTAACATATCGACACTAAAATTAGGTAATTTACATACAGCTTTCAGTTGGGTTTTCATTGTTCAAAGCTCCAATGGACACCACTTATCAGTCCTTGAGTACCGCCGCCTCCTGGGTCAGTTATGTGAAGCTGTCAGCGCGCGTCCGTCACGGCTTTGCCCGCCGCCACAAATCATCGTATCCCAGGGGGCGTGCAGTCAGCTGTCACAACGTGAAAATCCGTAGCGACACACGTTTCACAACAATAGAATCACGACGTGGCTGGAAAAGTAAACTTTCCTGTTGTTGCCGTACGATCTCACGGGGATGGGACTAGTGATGTAGGCGACATGTTGAAGAGATCGCACAGCTTGTAGGCAAGTACAAATTGTTAAAAGAAAATAGAAAATAGCTTAGGAATAATTTTATATAATATTAATATACAGGGTGATTTCTAAGTTGCTGCTTTTCTTTAACAGTGTTTAGAACTCACTAAAATAAACACATTTTTCAAATTAATTTTTTTATTAAATCTAAAGTTACGTAAAGTTATTTAATGTTAATGTTATTATTTTAGTGAATTCTATACACTGTTAAAAAAGCATCAACTTAGGAACCACCCTGTATAGTATTTTAATGTTATGTAGTTCTCAATTTAATTCAGTTTTATTTAGACAAAATTAGTAGCAGTCATCATTAAATATTTACGGTGAAAATTGGATCGTTTGTTCTAAAAACACGAGAAAAGTTTATTCCGAATTCCCAGAGATATTCCTGAGCTGGACAGACGAGTCTGTTTAGTGAATCGTGCATATTTTTCAAAAGCAAACAGCACTGGGTAACAAGTGTGCTGCAGGTTTGGTTTATATTTCACGTAATTTTTCTGTTCCATGTTCATTTCTGCACGTTGCTAGTTGCCAGTCCAATATCATTCGTGTATAATACCACAAACGAGGGCGGCCTGAGTGGAGGGTACAATGCAATATTCAAGATCTTCTGTTTGAACTAAGGAAAATAAATTGTCTGGCTTGTATAATGGATAAGGGGAGTTCACAGGCCAAAATGATGGCGTGCCACTGAGAAATCTAAAACCGTACAACACTGCTACACTTGTTGAAGCTATTTACCCCTGATTCTCTCGGACTTGTCTGTGGATTTTTTTTTTGTTCAGCATGTAACATTTCCTTGAGGTTGGTTGCCGAGCATAATTGCTCTACAGGACTTCTGCATAATTTTTAATTTAGCACCACGGGTTTTTGTTATGCGGACGTAACCCACCTTTAAATACTATAAGATTATGTACGAACCTTTTTTTGTTTTTGGTTTATTAAAGTTTACTACTCTGAGCTGTTTTCATGGTAATTTTGAGCCGCAACAATTTATCTCCACAGTAATATAATTTTTTGCTAATTAATACTCTATTATACATGGAAACTTTGCAAAACACTATCCATCTTAATTTGAAGTCATTATATTATATATGTAATACTATAGTATGCAATGAGTATTTAATGATAGCTATTAAGAAACGAGTATGATAATTACGACACGAGCCGTAGGTGAGTGTCTTAATGAATACGAGTGGCTTATAAGTCATTAAATGTGAGTTGCATTCACTATTTTTACGACTAGTCAAAATAAGAAAATAAATACCATGGCAACTTTATCATAAACTCAGAAATGTCAGAAAATCAAAATGAACTGTCAATTTTAAAATTTGAGATCTGTCAGATATTCATGGCAATATTTGATATTGACGAAATATTACTGTAATTTTGCATTTCTATTGGTTATAAACTTGTATCATAATGAAAGATATGTGTATTATAATGAATTTCATTAGAGTACAAGCAGTAAATGTTTAATAAATGAATTAAAGTATGGGAGTAGAAAAACAAAATTTATTTTCTAACGAATTCACCCAATTTAATTAATCATTAAATTTTATAAGATTTACATTTTCTTTTACCGTAACTGTTTCTTTTAGGTTTATTTTCAATTTGTAATGTAATTGAACACAACCATGTGTAGCAATTACTTACGGCTTCGATTACTGGCAGATATTGAATCACGAACGAGGATATCAAAGTAAACTTGAATAATGTGTAATTTGTAAGTCGTTTCTTTAAGTTATATCACATTCAAGGGGTGATGTAATATTTACTAGAGGTGAGAAGTCGTTGATGCCAACTGAAGAAGCTACAAGATAAAAATCATTATTTCAAGCATCGTGATTCTATTATTCTGCATAAGGCTTACTATGAGGCATGTCGGTATATTATCTGACAACACATCAAAATTAATTATTAATTTTGATCTCAACTTAGGTATTTTAAACCAATTAGGACTAAAACTTCACATCTATTACGAAATGAATTTGCTTAGAATAATAAAATTGTAAACAAAATAAATGTAAAATTGGTTCTGGAAAATCATGATTTAAACTTTAATAGCTTTTGTATATTTTTGTGTATACTCAAAGAAAAACAAATTACAAATAATGGTTTTACAAAGAGAAATATTGTACTTACATAAATGAATTGCTCCAAAGCAATAACTGTAGTTATTGTTTTGTAAATATGTATATTTACAAACCCAATAGCAATCCTGCGCTTGACAATATATGTACTAGAAAATATTTCATATAAAACAAATTCTTCCAGATTTTGCTGATTTTTACTTAAATTATGATGGAAATGTATTAAAGTCATAATACAATTTTTGATATGGCATCCTAGCTTCATTTTATACCATACTCTAGCTATATAAATATATTCGATAACAGAAAGATTGAGCATGCTGTAGAAGATATTCCAACAATGTGCAGGAATATTTACTGAATGGAAGAGCCCATTACCTTGTTAGACAGTTGAATTGTTAAACTTAAGATAAGCAAGTGCAATTGTTTCTAATGCTTAGTAGCAGATTAAGGTGCCAGGTATAAACACCAAGGTTGAGCTACTATTACGACATTTTCCCTCACGAATAGTTATTTTGTAAGGGATGAAAGATTTGGTATAGAAGTTTATGGGATCTCTGCACCATTTCTTCCTCTGACTATACGTTAAGTTGAAAATCGTATATGAAAGTTTCATATCTCAACGACAAAGTACTTTAAAAAGTTGACAATTGCACACATCATATGTTATTTTGGTGTTACTTAGCAACAGATAAGATGCTGTGCGATATAGCCATGTGATATAATATATTTATTTAGCGCACGGATTGTAGTGTAAATTTCACAAACTCGTGCGATATATTACCTATATCCCACTTGTTACGTAAATAACTAATATCACACTGCTACACCGCAGGGATCATGTGACTCAATTTATTCGAAAGTATGATTTCCCTGCCCTGTGTTCTTCATTCCTCAATTTACAATCACAAGAAATCTGTTACATTCTACACTAGATATAAAAATACCTATTACAGAATCTACCGTATAAATATCTAATTTATTATATGTCATCAGTAAAATTATTATTGGGACACTTTATAATACAAATAACAATAACGTGTCAAAAGATACAGCGAGAGGATAAATTTTCTCATTTTTTAATATATTATAATAATATTTTAGATACCATTCAATATGATAAACGTCGACTACATTTGATGTTATAAACCTTGCAACACACGTTCCTGAAACATAACAAATACGGTCTACGTTCTAGCACGTTCATAGTTATGTCTACTGCTGCGAACTGCTTATTGTCAGAGGGTACCAGGCAACTTTATATTCTGCAGAAAATTCTCAGAAATACAAAGAGTCTGTCATTTAGTAGAGTAGATATTTTAGTTTGTTAATAATGTACTATATTGATTTGCATTTTTCATGAAATACATCACTTTTATAACAATGATTTATATAAAAGTTTTTTAAAAAACTTAACTTTGGAAAATTTAAGGTAATTACGATATTAATTTTGAAAATGTTATCTAAATTGGCAGTTCATTCATATTTCTTAAACTTTTAATTAGCGATTTGTAAACAAAAGCGTTTAACTTATATAAAAATAAACCAGTTTAGCATTGGAGCTATGTAGTTGATTTTGTTGTACAACCCGGAAAATTCTTTGACGGACTTAAAACTTTTAAACCATTGCATTAAAACTTTCGGAAAGAGCACGTTGTACGTTTATTTATATAATTATATCCAAACAAAAATACTGCCAAAAAACTATTTAATTACAACTGCAGTTTACATGCTGATAAATAGTTAATTAATTTTGCTGATTAATTTTCATTATATTTTGTTCAAAAATTATATTAACAAAACGTGTGGTAACTTAAAGTCGTAAAGGGATTAAATTCTTAGTAAAAATATTTAGAGCCGAGCAATTTTTTCCACATTAATTATTAAGGATCCATGTTTGTCTTTTCCGTGGGGTATAAAAGAAGCCATTTCTACTCTTGTGGAGAAAGCCTACATAAAAGCATTGCAGGGGCATAAACTTACATTATTAATAAAAATTACGTTAGACTATATAATTTTACTGCGGCATTATGCTGTCTATATTGAAATGGACAAGGTGAGGTTTAGCTAACTGAAAAAACATGTTTTTGTTGTCGATAATTTAAAAATATGTTCTTAATGTGGAAATTATTAATTTAGAACACTTTTTATACAGAACCCATCAAGCATCATGTAAGGAAAATTTATTAGGTTATAAAAGTTACAACCTTTAAAAGGAATATATATAGTTTAATTTTTTATTGAATGACCAAAAACCAAATTTAGAATTCATAGCTTGTGTAGCTAGAGTGTAACAAACATTTTATTGGTTTTATTAGATAATGAGCAAAAAAATATATGACGAAAGTTTAATATAGTTAATAATTGTTCTATTACAATTTTATAGAGGTAACTGCCACAGACACTATACGAAATGAAGGCACATACATTTTTAATTAAAAACTCGTTTCAGTTTGTACTTTTATATTAGTCGCCTATATTTAATTAAGGCAATTAGTTTGAGGAATGGGAGCCTCTAATAAAAATACGGTCATATACCGTTAGTATAATTATTCTAAAAATAATCTGAGCGATTAGCCTTACATAATGGAAAATTCTTCTAATAAAGATGATTATTGCAAATTTCCAGTTAGATTAGTCTTTCGGTTTGGTTTCTGTTCAACTGTGGACTTGTAATAAATCTGTTGACCGCAACACGGTTAGCTTTCTCTACTCCAATTTATTTGTTGGATTTTCTATTTCTATATGTTTGTATCTCCCAACTGCTGGGAGTTCAAATTTGAAACCATTTATCTTTTGATGTATTTTATTACCGAACAAGAATGACCTATTAGCGACTGTGGCCATTAATCCCGTACCGAAATAACTCACCTTGCGCTTTGTCTAATTATTATTAAATTTTTGTGTAATTTTGATGAAATATTTTAAAAATAAGGAAGGAGTATTTTTGATTAGTAATATAGATTCGACACCACCTACATTAATTTCATTATCAGCTTTTTGTTACATTTCAATCTTATAAAGGTCAATTCAGGTAATAATGGGATGACTCTGTCAAAAACACCTACAGTTACCGTTATATTTAATAATAAAGAGTCTAGATTATATTATGAACCACGTGTATTTCTGATTGCAAACTTTCCCTCAAAATGGATTTCAAAAAATGGAATACGAGTGACGTTCGGTTATAGTAGATAAAATTAAGTTGGATTAGATTAAATCCTGGTTACATTAGGCTTAAAATTTCGAATAAAACTAAAATTTTATAAAAATAAGCACCAATTTAATTAGTTCAAATTTTGGTGAAAGCGCCGGTGCTAAAGCAATTTTAAACTGATACTTATAACTGCAAAACTAAAGATAATAAAATAACATTCTTAAAAGCACCTACAGTTATCAGCATGATTAATAATGAAGAGTATCGGTAATATATCAAATGCCATAAATGTTAAAATATTTCAAATTTTGGTGGGTGCGCCGGTGTTAAAGCAATTTTAACTGGTTTAACTGCAAAACTAAAGATAATAAAAATAACATTCTCAAAAGCACCTACACTTATCGGTATGTTATAAATTGATATTTTAAATTGTTTTAAAGTTAACGACAATATCTTTTTTTTAATTACACAGTGCAACAAATTCAAGGGTCATCTCATGGAACAAGAAACGGTCTTTATGGGATTCAAGTACTAGTATAGTATAGTCAAACCCCCGAAGGGTTTATTCAGATTGGCTGGAAAATTTAAGTTATGGCCATTTGAATTTATTTCGACAGTGACCAATTTTAGTTTATAATTGCTCATTGTTTTGTCTATAAATTGCATTTTAAGTTCATTATTTCTGGATAAATATGTTGGAACCTCAATAAAATGACTCATCTGAACATATTAAGTAGTGTAAAAAATATTTGTTTGTATTTTTCGTTGAAAATAATCCGAAAAACCGCATTTTTTAGCATTTTTTGTTAGTATTTCGACTTTTATTCAGAATTTCTCATTATTATTTCTTTCAAACTTCAATGAAATTAAACTTTCAGATTAAGTAGATAAATTTCACGCATATATCAATAAAGAAATATTTATTTTTAGGAATTTTTCGTCGACCAGTAGTCGTTAGATCGCACTTTTATCGCATTTCTTGTCAATATTTCGAATTTTTTTTATTGTACCCAAAAAAAGTGTGATGATGAAAAAAATACATTGATCTCTTGCAACAAATGAAAATACATGCATTGAATACCTATGTTTACCATTTTATTTTAAAGATATGAAAATTCAAATGAACATTTTTATAATGAAACAAATCAATGTGTTGAACGGACTCTCTTTGGCGTTGGTTTTGCTTCATCTGGTTCATCACCATCGCTATCACTCGAATCATCATCAGAATCCACATACTCATTGATCAACTTGCTTTCTTCTTCTTCCTCATTCGAAATTTTGAAGAGATTCTTGCTCCACCAGCAAATTTCAGCCAAAACAGCGTCAGGTGGTCTTTTTTGTTGGAAAGAGCTCAATGTATTTTTTCATCATTCATCAATTTTTTGGTAGATTAAAAAAAATTTCGATAAATCGACAAAAAATGCAGTAAAAGTTCGATATAACAGTTACTGGTCGACGAAAAAGTCTCAAAAATTAATATTTCTTAATTGATATTGTGAAAGTTGTGAATTTGATCTCAAAGTTTAATATCATTGAAGTTTGAAAGTTTCATTTGATATGTTCAGATGAGTTGTGTATTTGACTTTTAAGAATCATTTTATTAAAGTTTCAGCATATTTATGCAGAGATAATAGAATTAAAATGTTTTTTATAGACAAAACAATGACCGATTATAAGCTAAATTGGTCACTGTCGCAAGAAAAATTCAAACGGCCATAACTTCAATTTTCGAGTTAATCTGAATAAACCCTTCGGGGGTTTGACTATACTATACTAGTACTTGAATCCCATAAAGACCGTTTCTTGTTCTACGATATTCTGTTGCACAGTGTTATTTATTATACGTTCAAATTACAAATGGTATGGAAGATGATCAAAATAGAAATTAAATTAATGAAACAAATTTAAAAGTGTCAAATTCTGTTTACAAATTACTAAAGATGAATCATCTTAAACGTACCACTTTGTATATAGCAAAAATTTATAAAAGTAAAAGAATAAATATAGCGCAGGGCAGTGATACTTGTTGAAGTTTCAGATTGACACTGTTTGGTGAGTTTAGGAATGTTCAACAAACTCAGAAGCTAATCTTCCCCAAACAAAAAGTGTACGAGTGCGGAAATAGTGTAACACATGTCATGATTACGAGGAGGAGAGCGTAAGATAAACAAAAAGTTCGTAAGTAAATTTGGAGTGATTCTGTAAGCTATAAAAAAGGCATCATAATAACTTCATAAGCTAACGAAATTAAGGTACAAAATGTAAATGTCAAGCAATTAAATATGAAAAATGTAACTACGTATAAATAAATAAGTAAAAAAATTGAAACCATCATTTCTAATGGTTTGTTTCAATGACCCTTCTCATGCAAGTACTTTTTAGAAAGTTCTATGCCTTGGGTTATTGAGGAAACTCATACAAGCTGTTCTTCACTTGTAAGGATATTTGAAGATAATATCTATGTTGAAGCACTCATATTAAAGCACATTTCCGTTTAGTAACTTAAAATAAATACTTTATGTGTGCTTTTGAAACAATTTCTACTCGTATATAGATATGTAACACTGTCTTGGTGTGGTGCAGTTATATAATCAGTAATCCTTATTATGAATAAAAATATTAATAATTATTGAAGTCTGATTGTAACAAAACATACTAGACTTAGTTACAAAACTCATCCAATGTGTAAATATTCTTATAAATGAAATATTTCTTTTGTTAACCTTGGAAAATGTTAGGCAATGGCGATGCACCTGAGAGATTGCAATCATTATAATACAATATCCTCTAATAAAAACCAGTCTGGTATGCATCCATTTTTGTGTCTAGTTGTGTGATTATTCATTTTTATAAACAAAACAATAACATACTTTGTAAATACGACAACGCCCATTAAGACAGTAGTAACCAAGAAAATTAACTACCAGTCAAGGATAACTACAGATTAGTAAAATTTCTTTAAGTTAAATAAGAATACTACAATTTACAAGCTCAAGGGACAGGACTGCGGAAAACGCATTGATCGTGATTTGGTACTTTAATTTTTTTGCAGTTACTCTCACAAATTCTTATACTGTCAAGAAGCACCTTTTTTTACAAGTGAAGTGTGTTCATACAACTATAACCTATAACTACTTCTGGTTGTGCATTCTCCTCTTCTAATAGTCTCCAATATACCTGGTTCCTATTTCCAAGAAAAGAAGGTATTCATATTTTCATAAAGCAAAAATCTGCGTTAGCATGCCTGTTTATTGCCTATTTTGGCTGTGTTATCTTTTTCATCATTTCCACCGACGAAAAGCTCTTTAAAAAGCTAAAGTGTCTGTCCGACAAACCCCTCTAATTTTTATTCTGAATTATCGTACGTAGTACATTCTTCAGTAGTTTCTCCTAATGCTTATTATACACAGATAGGTTTATACATCGTTTCTGCTTTCCTTCTTCGGTTTAAGTATTTCGACCAGTTTGCTTTCTTCCAGTTTCTAGGAAATTTCAATCCTAACATTTTTTTTCATGATTTCCAGGCGGGTTAACGTGTATATCAAAACTTTAACCACTTCTTCAGGAATATTGTTTTTGCCATAAGCTTTCGTGTAGGTTCTTCTAGCTTCTTTATTTCTAATAAGAGCATTTTCCGCATTTCATCCATTTTTACCATTTTATAACCGCCTATTTTGAGAGCAATTTAGCTGTTTGTTACACTTTTGGTAGTCTGTTAGCTTCTGTTGTTGTTCCCGCCTCATTTTGATTTTTGGTAATCAGTACCACTTTACATTAAGGATTATTTTCCACCTTCCCTCGAACTGGTTCTAATGAACTTCTTTAGCTGATTTTTCTGGTCTTTCTTAATCATTCTTTAAACCGGCGAAGTTACGGAGCAAACCTGTAGAAAATCCTGGCAGAGTACTTTTATAAAGTTAAAACCTAGTAATTTTAGTGCTACATAATAAATAATAATAATTCGTAATCCAATAAGAAATCAGAAATCAACGTCTAAGTTTTGTACAGGGTGGGGAAAATTCGATGTTTTTATATGGTAACTTTCAAACCATAAGAGATATTGAAAATCTGACCGCACATCGTCGAGCTCTTTTTTTGACAAACCCTTGATGGCGAAGTCAAAAGTTAGCCACCGTCGTTTGTTTTCGAGTTATGGACGAAAATTCGATTTCTTGAGATTTTGATTTATGTCTATATTTCGGTTGTTTCTGAATTTAGAGAAATGGCGTTTGCACGTTCTTAATGCACTTTTTTGAGGAGAATGTAATGGCGTTAACAGATTTTGAAAATGTTTTTTTATTTTTAGGTTATGACATACATTTTTATTTTTTTATATGGAAGTCATAGTGGGCTGTCACTTTATTGAAAAGAGCATTTTTTTCTCTTTTCAAATATAGATAATATGTAGGGTCTATTCCTTCAATTTCTTCTTAAAAAATCAAAAAATCTAAATTTTTGGACTTAATAATATGTATTTCGTATATTTATTGCAGTAGACGAATGTCATGATGAGAACCCTCGGCGCGCCATTGAGATCCAAAATCAGGGTTGGTTTGGTTTTAGTGTTTGGTGTGTGTTAATAAAAAATCAAGTTTTGGCATATAAGATTTATGAGGAAAATCTAACTGGTGAACGGTACTACCAATATTTAAATGAGAAAATGATTGACGAATATTTGGACAATTTATCGTTCAGCGATAGAAGTCAGTTCTTCTTACAACACGATGGTGCACCACCTCATAATACGAGATCAGCTAGAGAATTGCTTAACTCAAAATTCCGATATAATTGGTTTGTTACCAATGGACCAGTTAGATGACCACCAAGGTCGCCTGATTTGACACCTTTGGGAACATATTAAAGATAATTCATATAAAACTAAAAGTAGAAATACAGAAGAACTCATAGCCAAGTTTACGCAATGTCTTAACTCAGTCAAATATTCACATTTCGAATACGCACAGAAGTGTCATGAAAAGTGTATTGCAGTTAATAGACGTAATTTTGAACTTTTTCTTTGAGTTGTTTTATATAGATATTAATATTAGATAGTGTCGTGTTTATATGAATGTCGTTTGTTGTATTTTAATTTTTATTATAAGATTTTTTTTAATTTAATTTCAAAAATTTAAAATTTTTTATTTTTCAAGAAGAAATTGAAGGAATAGCCCCTACATATTATATATATTTGAAAAGAGAAAAAAATGCTATTTTCAATAAAGTGACAGCCCACTCTGACTTCCATATAAAAAAATAAAAATTTATGTCATAACCTAAAAATAAAAAGACATTTTCAAAATCTGATAACGCCATTGCATTCGCATCAAAAAAGTGCCTTAAATACGTGCAAACGCCATTTTTCTAAATTCACAAACAACCGAAATATAGACTCAATACGAAATCTCAAAAATACGAATTTTCACCGTCAAAGGTTTCTCAAAAAAGAGCTCGACGATGATCGGTCAATATCTGTTATGATTTAAAAGTTACCCTATAAAAACATCGAATTTTGCCCACCCTGTACGTACAGAAATCATCAACAGTTTCTGTATTTACTGACTCACCCGGTATATTAAACGATTTGTCTGATAATATAGAAACAATGATTTGGATGGTGGACAAATAATGTAATTTTTTGTGGAGTCCTGTTCCGATGAGGCTCCCCGTTATCCTGTCGATCGGGTAAATACAAGCTTTCAAATGCACGCTGTCTTGTCAGTGACGAGAAAACCATTACTCATAAATTCCCATAGGGAATGATGCTGCCTGTCACTTGTTAGAGGACCAATCCTTTGTGACAGATTGGACCTGTAAAATATTTTTCTTTGCAGCAATATCTATAAAAGCCAGGTATTTTCGACGCGCCGTGCCAGTAGGAACCTAGATATGACAATGCACTATCGCTAATGCACTAGTTACTAATTCAAGAACAACACAATAATATTATAACTTTGAGATGAGCGCGACAACTGGCTAAGAAGTATAGTCTGTTTTATTTTGAAACTTGTCAAATAAATTATCATGGTAGAGGGATAACGTTTTGCAAGTTTTTTTTTTAATTTAAATAACTCAGCTCGTAAATCCTTTTGACACTAAATTTATCAACCCCTGATACATGATTAATGGTTGATGTTTAATAAAACCGAATTTTACATTTGTTTTATATAATCCAACAAATAACTATTTCATGAGTCAGCTTTAAAAATATGTATTAATGGTATTTATTTGTATTTCATGATTAAAGAGTAACATTGTATGAATTTATATCTCGAATGTTTTAAATCAAATGTTTTAACGAAATAATGGGGTGTTGTTTTGCAGCTGTATAAATATTTGTTAATTTAATTAGTTTTGAATCACAGCAGTACAAGCAAATACTTATGTAAGATTTAGGAAGATGTGGCCAGGGAATTAGTTGCATTATGAGGTATTAATTCAGAATCCTGCATGTTGCAGCTAGACAATTGTCAATGAAATAATCCCTCCGAAATGTCAAGTCTTAAAACAGCTTAGGTCTCAAACGAATTTTAGTAGATTGGTCCTAGTCGGGGAATGTTCGTAAAGGGTTCGGAGTGTTGTTGGGAGGTTAAAGATGGGAGACGAAGTGTGTTTGGGAAGTAGTGTGTCTCTGTCAAGAAGCGGGCGGCGTTGGTCATTTAGAAGGGTATTTTCAGATGCAGGGTGAATCTGGTGATGAATGGCCCCCACGTAATGCCCAGGTAATCGGTTGTTCAGTCGTCTGATACGTGATCCATATCCGTTCTTAGTTCTCCGTGAATATTGTATCAAATCGACTGGTCGGGTAGCCAAAATAATTGCACTAGGAGTTGTTGTTTATCGTAGTCGATTACCACGGTATCGTGGAGCAGTTCCATTTCACGGTGTTACCTAAGCTCGACGCTATGCGTTATCCAAACTTCTGTTCTGTATGCAGACCAATCTGTTCCCAGCTGGGGACTCCGGGAGCTCATGCATAATAATGAATTACATCCCAGGGGCAAATTAAAATTAAAGGTCTTGCGTCTTCAAAACTTTGCTATTTAGTGCAATGATTTCCTTATGCAGATTATCCAAGACAACGTTTTATAACAGAATTAGAATAACTGATACATACACTTAATTTTTTATTTCAAACTGCTTTCATAATTAGATTATTCAATTTTTCCTACAAATTCATCTTGCGTAAACTCTTGTTAAAAATATCCGCTTACCTCTTATACTAGGCACAAAAACAAAGAAGAGAAAGCTGGTATCATCTTACAAAAAAACTTTGCACAAATGTGTCTGATGTATAAAAGATTACCTGAGAAATACAGTTTATATTATTAAAATCTCTAGACAAACTGTGATACGTAGGTGCAATAAAAAGCACAAAAAGCCACTTCAGTTGTCTTCAGTCCAATTTAGAATATGTATGTCTATATTCCATTGTTAATTAATACGCCTATATAATTGACATTACCAATGCATTTAACGTGGCAATATGTTTAAGCCCGTTAAATTATTAATACTAAAAGCATCAAGGTTTGATAATATTGTCGACTGTAGCCAATAATTCGTAAAATCAAATAGTTTAAATAAATAATAGATGTGTGGGAATAGTTGGGTTTTATTAGTCCACAGAAGTCCACCGCATAGGAATTGCATTATTTAATAGTTTGAGATGTAATTAGAACATCTTGCAGTCTACGGATGTAGGAGAGAAGCGGCAATCTTATTCCCTCAAGTCATGTCCAAATAACATGAATTTGCCGGGCCATTTCTCAACAGGACACGCGGTCTCTGCTGGCCGCCACAGATTCTCCAGTACTTAGTCTCACGGGACAGAAATGTTATTAATAATGTAGGCTGGGACTCGGTTCGAATAGTCACACTTGAACAGTTTTATGGGTTTTCTTTCAGACAAGCTCTTAGCTGATAGAATACATGTATATTATCGGCACATTCTATCCCAATTTCGAGAGGAGATTCAACAAATGTTTTGTTGTTCTGTTTTCTGTCCCACTTCGATTCACTTAATTTTATTGATTAGAAACGCTTCTGTTTTAGCTTGCCGTGTAAAATTTGATTCGTTTAGACTTTAGCAAATTTAATTCCGAAATAAATTGAACGAAACATCAAATAAACCTACCCATTACCTCTAAAAATTTAATTTTATGGTTCAATTATTTTAATTTAATGTAAAATAAATAAAAGAATATGGTTAAATACAATATCAGGGTATAATAATATTATAGCTATATTTACGATGAAATTTTGTTAAACTGTTCGTGTTTTATTGTTTTATATTCAAACTTAATTTCCGTTTTAAGAAAGCTTGATGAAAATTATGATTATCGATCAATAGCGACGACATATTGAGAATATTTGGTCCTCTGGTTTTATGTAGCTAACGTGAAACACAATTCAAATGTATTTTTTAGCTTTAGATATATGTACATTTTTTAGTACTTAAACAAAATATATAAATAACCTTACCACTTACAAAATAGATTAGTCATATTATGATTTTTAGGTTAGATGATCATTGTAGCTGGAATACGACACGATATTAAACAAAATCGTTCATTCGACTGACTTTTTGCATTTTATTTAAGGTTATTGGAGCATTCTAGAATATAATACGTATTCTAATGCTCATGATTATTACACGGCTGGAAGATAGGTAATTAGAAAAAGTTATAAGTACACAAAAAAAAATTAATTAAAGAATAAGAAAATAAAACATGGGAGAGTACTTCATGTATTTATAGTTTTAATTTAAATTATCGACCTGTTTCGCCTTACGGCATCTTCTCTACAATAGATAGCAAAAATCATAATGATCAATTGCTATTGGATTTTGATAGCGTTTTGATAGGGTTACCAGACGCTCTGATTTTTGACCGTTGGCGCTGAGTACTGATTTTTCATGAAATGTGCTGATTTTTACCCGAAACTCCGACTTTTTGAATTTTTTTACATATTTTCGTTTTTTACATGCGTTTTGAAACAAAATTTCTATTTTTTTAAGTTATCTGTGTGAAAATGGAAAATTTTGTTGAGGTTAATAGGGGAGGGGGTGCAAACGATCATGCGTTGATTTTTCGCGAGGCCCATCTTATAACCCTACTTTTTGCATAATATCTTTTTAGATTAGGTTAGTTCAACTATAACACGCAGAATTCAGATACTCACTTTATTATATCTTGAAATGTTCTCTTCTCTTTTTGCGTGGTACTTAAATGCAGAAATATATGGAACTACCCGTGCTATACTAAAATGCCGCTTATTTTATAAAACTTTCAATATTCAGCGTTGAGACTATCTTAGTAGTAAACCACGAAACAGTAAGATAATAAAATAACGCAAGAAACTGGAAACTAAAATTTACCTTTTGTATGAAAGATGAACAAAAATTAATAAAGTTCCTCTACACACATTCATACTTGATACTTAACACCAGTACTTTGAAAATACCTTCAAAAATGTTCTAAAACAATTTATTGTACAAGAAGTTTAAGCAAAACAAGTACTCACTAAGTTTTTAAAATAAGCCTATTTTTAAACTTTCTCAGCCCTTCCTTAGATTTGTTGAAAAAATTAATCTTAGGTCTACTAAAAAGGTGATAACTTTTAACAAATGCGATCGTAATGCCATGTTCGCTCGAGTTGTGAATGAAAAACTCGTCTATCTCTCAACTTCTAGGTGCCGAAGGATCCATATTAAGAATGAGTATACTGGGGAGTCCTGGAATAACCTACTCTGTATCTTATTTTGCCGATTTCCTGTGTATTTATGATATTATCGGACCTTATGCTTTCGGCTGTTAGCTTGGGTTCTGATTTTCGTGTTCGTTGAACAATTCAGCTGAAGACTTATAAGTCTAACTATTCGCGAAGATAATGTGTGTATTCGATTGCCTTAGATATAAGGTTCTCCGCGATACTCTAGTGTCCTTGCTAACCTTACCATTATCATCATCATCACATCTAACTCCCCCTTTCTTTTCTCCATAAAGACTTCTACCGGGTTACATTGTTAACTAAAAAGATTTGCATTTGAATTCACCGTGCCATCTACTTATAAAAATCTGACGTCCGAGATCCCCTCCCTCCCTAATTAACCGTTTTCTCCAGTAAAGTGCCTCTCAGCTTGTTGCAGACAATAGTCTTCTTTGAGGAAATGCTTACCATGGAAGTGGAAACTTATTTCTTGTACTAATTTGCTATAAATTAGTTTTTTATATAATTTGAGATTTACCTATTTTATTATTGTTACTTTTACAGTTTGTAACGCCGCACAACATCATGGTGATTAGAGAGACGTAGAAGCGTATACAATAGAAAAAACACCAAAATTTACCGAAAACATTTAAGTTCAAACTAATTAATGTTATGTTTTCAATATTTTTCAGTGGATCTAGATTGTGGGTGGCCTCTACTACACAAGTCTAACATATGACAGAGAATCGCCTACGACCGACCTAGCACACAGCAGCTTCAGAAGATCAAAGGTACTGTAATAGATTATTTATTAAAATACGTATTAATTAATTATGCATTCGAAACAGTTAAATGTAAAGGTCATAGGAAATTACCAGATTGCTTTCCTGTTAGTAAGAACAGGGCCGCTTCATAATAAATCGAGGCACTAGCAAGAGTGGAACAAATAAAACAACGATGGTAAAGTGGCCATGCTTCAGTAGGCAGACATAAACAGTCCCCTTTATACTATTAGTATAAGAACTAATAATCGGAAAACAAAAACATCCATTTGAATCATATTAAGATGTAGTCTACTAAAACTTAGGCCTCGTTCGGGCGAACAATAAAGATGGTTTGCAAAGGACAACGTCTATAAACTAGCGTTCGTCCATCAAGACTAAGAGTAATAAAGAACTATTGATGTGTAATATCTACTGTAATAAAATTTGATGGAATGGAAACGGACCTGAAACAGATAATGTAAATCAACTTCCATTCTACGTGTTAATTTAGTGATAATGTCATGGAAATCCGATACCAATTTTATGTTTATATATAATTTATCTTTCACATATAAAATTATAATTTTGTACAACAACAACGATAATAAAAATTTACTTCATTTTTCTCCCAAATCACAGAAGTAGAAGATGTCTGAATTCTGTTATATGTTTTCTTGTTAATTTTGGAGAAAGGTAATTCCCATTTGCAATCTTTAATTTACTAATTGAAGCGTGTATTCCTGATGGTATATTTTGATGCTAAGTATAGGCCTCAATTTCATTAAATTGTTAGCTTTCCTAATACTATATGTATATCTTGCTATATCTATAAACAAACTTGTAAGTATGTTATTATTATATTAATATTATTATATTAATATTAAGGATATTATACATATATTTTATTGTGACTTTATTTTGTCACCTTTCCTCTAAATCTTATGGGTTACTTATACTTTAATATATTTATTAGCAATATACTATAATATTTCCGTGTTTATTATTGAGTTCAGGTTACAGATGTACCTACCTACAAGGTAAGTTTATATGTTTCTTCTTTAGTCCCCGTTTTCACTAGCTTTAGTTTAAAGATTTTTATACAGATCGAATTCTAAAAGTAATATTGGCGTGTGTACTCTAAACGAAATCCGTGCAATATCCTTGGCGGGCGTAATATCTTGCTGTTTTTATAGGGTTCGAATCCATATGGCACCGAGCGTGCAATCGCCCCTTCTAGCCGAGACCTGACTCCGCTCTCCATCCTTTCTGACAACATTCACGGAAGCCCATTTGTTCGTCACCCACCCGCATGGAAGTGATTTTAATGTTGACTCCATTCTGTGAACGTTATAAGTTTCATGAAAGACCAAAAGTAGCGCTATTAACTTTATTCTGGCAGCGATAGATAAAACCCATTATTCTCGTACAGCATACAATATTTACTTAAATATCAAAATATGTATTGTTTACAATGGAATAGTTGCCGGGAATTTAATGCTTAGGTATTTTGTGGATTAGTTATACACCCTGGCGAGTTTCAGAATGCTGAAAACGGGGTGGGTTATCGTTCGCTTTTGTTACACGTCGAATTGTGGGCTCCCATTTTCTTAACGTCTTACGTGTTGTGATAATAAGTTGACTATTTTCATGCATAACACGTAAGAAAACGATGGTCAACCTCCATATAAGAAATTACATACCTATTTATGTAAAATTTTACAAAAATATGAATTATGGTTTACTGTATAGATATTTGTATATTATTATTAAAACATTTTTATAATACATTCCAAAGTTCTTTCTCAGATATAAAATCTTTTGTCTCATCATCTATGATTTTACGTAAAATATAGTCAGCGACAAAACTTTTCTAATTACATTTATGCACCTGTCTGCGACAGTTTCTACCTACTGGATTTTATTATTAAAAGAAAACAACTCCAAGCGGAATATTCGATATTAATTATTAACAAAGTTAATTATATTGTCATTAATCACAACCCATCTTCATCTTGCACGTTTCATTTTAACTTTGACATTTTCATTACTTTGCGGCATCAGGCTTAAAATAAGTATTTCATAGTTCCAAATGGCTTCAATCTTGACAACAATTAAAATTAATTGATCTTATTTCCTTAGTTGCTAGAAAATGCATTCTTACACTATAAAAATTAAGCTTTCAAATGAAAATTGTCCACGAATATAAATAGGTTTTGTCTTTATCAATGTAAATTGTAGGCTAAACAATATTGTTGTCTTTGTTTGGTAATAAATATATCAAATAATGTACAGTTAAATCATAATGGAACAGAATTCAATGTGAATAATAATGTAACTGTTTAGGTTAAAATCGTTTGTAATTAATTAATTTGGCTAACTAACCATTTAGCTTTCAGGTATACTTGGACGATGCGGCATCCGTCATAATGATAAACTAAATTAAATGCTATTCATTCTCATTGATAACAAAATTTATGGAGAAATAAATGGCGTAGTTACAGAAATGAAATAGATCCATTTTTAATGTTGTTTCATTTCTGAAAATAATTCAATTTTACGTAGTTCAATGTTTTAGGCAATTTCTATTATACAACGATATAAAAAATATTCCCAGGGTTGCATAAGAAAATATAATATTCGTATAAATTAATTAAATACTTTTTAGAGTATTTATCAATTAGGCTAAAAAAACGACATTATTTTATTATTTTAAATTCGCCGATTCCTTTGATCTTTTATTTATGCAATACTCATAATGTTCTCTGAAATATTCCAATTCTTTGACCAAGATTGTTGGTTAGCAAATCTTAACTCATTCTTGGATAACAGAAGAAACACTTTAGATTTCTGAGGCCAATAATCAATAAAGCACGTTTTACCTCAGAACCTTATTAGGCCAGTCATCCAAACAAAAAAGGTACACAAAATTCCAAAAGTTTTTAAACTTGGACACAAGTTTGAAAACACTAAAATAATATTAAGTCTAAATTTGCAACCCGTCCGTCCTACTGGACAAGATCTGGATATTACATGTACTAGGGGAGCCTATCCAAATGAAATGAGAAAAAGCAAGTATAAAGAAGTATAGCACACTTAGGGTGCGCAACGAAAGCCGCCCAAAATAGTACCTACCAGCATTTACGTGTTAGAATTAAGTCCAACTCCAAATGATGGAGTTTCTGGAATTTCTCTATAGTGCAGTTCCAAAAATGAAGCATTAATATTTAGGTAGGTACTTATAAGATGACAAGCAGAAAAAATAAAAATATCCCGAATACGAAAAAGTAAAAGTAAATGTTAACCTCCCGAAAATACCCTAACTTGTGACCAAGGATCTATAGAAAAAGGAAATGCGTCCCGCGCGAAAAAACGTTCCGTATAGAGTCGAGGAGGTGGGTAGAGCTTTCTTGTGACGTCACGTATGGTGACCAATGGTGGAGTGGGATAGTGCATCAGCTGTTGAGAAATGTCAGAAATTGATAATTTCGTTTATTTGTCAAATCTGTGTATATGTAGGAGAGAGAAAAAAAATCGAAAGTGGGAGTTAAGACACACCCACCTCCTCGACTCTATACGGAACGTTTTAGTACGTTGCTGGGTACACGAAGTCGCATATCCTGTCTCTATAGATCCTTGCTTGTGACATATTATTTCTTTAGTTAAAGTTAAACTAAAGGTTCTTTCAATTCTCTTGACTTCCAAAATATGATAAAAATATAAGTATCTGCTATTGACGTGTAATCATAAAAATTATAATTTTTTCTTAATTGCAAGGTCGAAATTACAATAAGTTACTGAAACAAGAACAGTAACCATGTAGCAAAATTTATTTTCTTTAGATTATAGGTTACGTTTTGTATATGCCTATCTACATTTTTCGTTACAACTACATTATGCCAGACAATACCTAAAGAATAATATTAAAACTCGTACAGCGAAATTTACTTACATGTATCTAGGTATCTACTGAGTAAAAGCAGAAACTACTGTGTAAATTACCACAATAGATTTCAAGTGCATCCAATTGAATTAGCAAATTAAATTTGTATCATGAATGGTGGAGCATACCAATAAAAACACAACATAAAATTCTCTTAAGTTGTGGAAAATTGATCCATATACATCGTTTAAGTGTACTACAAAGCTTTGTGGAATATTAAATGCACATGTATTAATGTATCGGTTGTTCTATGATTAAAATAGAACAAATTATCATCATGGTTTATTTAAAGGAACTTGTATTTGTATATTTATTTTCTAGTTTGAATGAGGTCTGAAATTACATATGTGAAACATTTTTTTATAAAGATATGGCGGAATTATTTTCAACAGACGTATTCCTGACTCTCCCATTTTCTCTCGTTTTCAAGAGAGACGAACGACAGCTAAAGATGGAGAGTATGACGAACTGAAAATAATGTCGCCATAAGTATTTTCTAACAAATCAATATCCCCGTTTAAGAATTTTAGCACTCCAAAAAAGCTTCAAAAATATTGATTAACTATTATTTACATCTCTAATTTTTTACTAATTTAATTTTTGCTTCTTATTTTTAAAAATCCCTGTATAAACGTGTACTTACCTATTTCTGACTTAATTTGGTGCCCTGTAAAGTTTAAGAAGTTAAAAAATTTTAAATTTGTTTAACTGTTTTATTTAATATGGAATGATTAGAAAAGTTTTAACCATCAACAATTTTAAGGTATTAATAATTAATTATGGTTACAAGTTATTATAATGATTATGTTTCCAACTTTATTAAAGTTTGATAGAAAACTGATGCCCTGAATTAAATTATGTGTGATTTAAGATATCTAAATGATAATAAGTTTAAAAGTTTTTAAGTACTTTTATTTGAAAAAATATTAAAATTAAGCCTAAAAAATTTCGGCACAAATTAGTTTTTCGCAGATATCTTCCTAATCAGGATATTTTATTGATGGTGTGGTAAATTATAAAACCATAATTGATAGGAAATTATTTATTTATCCAAATCAAACACAGTTCACTCATGTAAATGGTAAATGATCGTTGCTTTAGCAAATTAATTAGCTAGGCATATGTTTACTTTAGTGTCTTGACGTTTCTGTGTGTGATTTTGTATTTTGAATAAGGTAAAGCCAAACACTAATTTATATTTCACTTAAACTTTATTGATTTAATATACACTATACTAATTACAAATACTGTTATATCACGCACTATAATACCAAAACGATGCAGTAGTCTTTCTAGATTTCACCTGAAGCAAAGCTTCGATATACACAGTTTTATTTGTACTAAATTATAGAATATGCAACACTTTTTGTCCAATTATTCAGTTCCTGTACATATTTACAATATCAGTCTCAATACTGGATATGTTTTTGTCACCGTCGCGACGATGTTTTTCCTTATATACTTCTAATTTGATTTATTTGATCACCTTAGGCCAGTTCGCAACAGCCACAATATAAGGGCGATGACAACATAGTTAAACTTTTGAAGACGTGATGCTCCACTGAAAGCACCCGGAGGCTGTTGAATTGGCGGTGGACCATTCGATGGAAGCGTGTATTCTCCGTCGTAATCGTATTCTGAAACAAAATTACATTTAAGAATAATGTGCAAAAAGCTTTTCTTTTCTGCTGTGCTCTTTTTATACACACATTTTACTAATGCAATAACATGTCGCCACACTGAAATGGCTTTTTCGAGCGTCAAACTATCAGAAAATACGCAAGATGCTTCGGTTTACTTCACATAAGGTATACAGGGTGCGTTAGTGCTTAGAAAGACTTCTTTTTTTCTCGATTTTATTTCCTTATTGAAAGTAAAATGTTTAACGTAGTAACTATTTCAGAAGTATCTTATGTTTAATTTACTATAAGTTCACTACATGAAGTCTGGAATAATTATAAGTTATTGATTGACTCTAAAAAATATTATAACAAAAAAATAACTGATGTAGCGCACACATGACTTTCTTATACAAACTTTACCTAGCTTATATTCTGTATTTTTATTATATTATATATAATATGTTTCAATTTGAAAAAAAGAATTTTTCGCGAAACATTTAGAATATGTATAGAATATAAAATGGATTCATTTTCATGAAGACAATTATTCAGTGAGCAGACTATTTTGATATTGGATTTCAGGCAAACCAGGAATATAAACAAATATTTAATGTTTACTGTTCTGGAGTGTTTCCTATCTTAAAACGTTTTCATGTATCTTCACAAAATATACACAAATTATATTTCTTAAGGCTTAAGTATCATTAAAGCTCATGCAAATATTATTTATTAACATCATAATCATTATCTTTACCGCTCATACATTACGTGTGGATAATTTAATGTAATGATTTTACATAATGCTAAAGGCAGGCAATTTTATGGAACAGGCATGAATAATTGGTCATCTGCATTTGATTTTAAAAAAATATTAAGAGGATATCAATTATATAGATGCAATATTTCAGTAGTTTGATAATAATTGTATTATCTTTAATCCAATTATCTGAACCAGTAAAATACTGACGGCGGTTCAGTTGTGAATGTGCAGATTTTTTACCATTTGAGAATGATTTTTAATATTTTAGAACTAGTGTAATTAAGTTTATAGCTCCGTTTAATACATTCCTTAGATAAACATTAGGTAAACTTGACTTTATTTTAACTGTTCTCGCAATTTCTAATTTCATTTAGAAATGTTGAAAGAATTCGGTTCGAAAATATATCAATACCTTTGTAAGAACCGTAACTTAAATAAGAGTGCGTAGGTATATTATTTCTGTAGCCGTTTTTCCGGGTTTTTACGAAATCGTTCCAGTTAAACAAGTTTGGTGGACAACTGTTCAACTATACACTTGGTAATCTTCTTTTCCATATTCCTTTGCAGGAGTTAGCGATCAATGCTTACAGACTGTATTTCACACGATAATATACCATACTAGATTTGAAACTTCTATACTGAAGCAGATTATCAATAAGTTAATAGAACTTAACAGATTCAGTAAAATTCAATGAACTGTTTGCTTTTAAATAATCGCATCATACTTTAAGCTTTAAGTACTCTGAATTTTCAGGTTAATTACCACAAAGCTAGATGAAATGCACCTGGAGAGGACGTTAAATAAGGCGAAAAAAGTTGTTTTAAACAGCAGATTTTTGGAATCAATGAACAAAAACACTACGTGCAAATGTTGATGCATATTCCATTGAACATGGAGAAAAGTGTTACCTATCGTGAAAAATGATAAAAGGAAATTGCAAATTATTTTGTAAGAAAAATCCAGATGGAGGAGAAACTGACCATATCTACATGGGACGTTGATCTAATTACTGAAAAGCTAGTTGCACATTCCTGCGTTCTATTTATAATTTTATCTTCGTAATTTTTAATTATCCTTCCACTCCCACCCGATCCTTACCCCGGAACATCGGGCATCGATTATATTTCAAAATTCTCAATCATCATAGGAAAAAACTATAATTATCTTCATAAATAAGACATTCTGATGGACGAATTTCTATATGCTCCTTTCTTACTCTGAAATCCTCTCGAACAAACATAAAAATAGAAACCACGATGGAAATCAGTTCGTGTTAAGGGTGATAAAGAATTAATGGATTAAGGTCAAATGCTTTAGAAAAAGTGCACTACTGGTTGGCAATGTTCATACTCAACAAAATTCTGACAATAATCCGCAACTATTCAAGAACTCTCTTGTTCATAAGTTAGATCCCAGAGAGAAAAAACTACTTAGGTATAATAAACAGAAGTAAATAACCGATCATCTCACAATTGAAATTAAAATTTAAGACTCCTTCGCCTTAATTCTTCAAAACTTCCACATCTGGTCAAAATAACTCAACACTTACAGAGGTAAGAATTACGGCTCTAGAAAAAATCCTCGTTTCCCAAAGAAATTTCAAAGTTTGGGGGGTCAAGAGATGTTTGCGATAACCCTACAAGAGAGATAGGTTATTGTCGAGGTGAAGGGGGATGACCTACGTTTTTACATCACGCCTGCAATCTAATCTTATCTTCAGGTTGCACACCTTACGCTTTATCCTTATGAAAGTTGCAGCACATCATTGCCATACTTTTTTTCTGCTGTTTTGCCAGACGATTTAATTTGTATGTATTTTATAAAAAAACTATCATAGAACAAATGCAATCAGTTTTTTAAACAGTTCCAAAGCCTAATTCCAAAAATATTTCTTACACGATGTTGCTATTCAAAATTTTATTAATTATAATCTTGTATAAAGGTTCACGTTTGCTTTGCCATTAATTTGCTTTTCGCCTTACGCACTATGTATGCTTTTATGATCATCATATGTTATGCCTAGTAAAATATTGTATTTGGGAGAACCATAATTTCTTATAAGTCCCTCAAGCACAAATAAAATTAAATATTTAGGACTTTCCTGACTAAATTTATATTTGTAATTAAAGACTGTGTAAACATACTCTAAATTATTGCAGTTCCATGATTGTGTGGAATACTCCCCTAATACACAAGGGGAATTCTGGGGTTATTGAAGCTTATTGTGCGGCAAACACTCAATTAATTTTTGTCGTTAAGTTACTAACGTCTTTCATTATATTCATTAGAGAGTTACGTTTGAAGATGTACGAATAATTAATTTTTGCTGGTGAATAAACATATTGAAATTGTTATATTCAATAAAAAAATGAGGTTATTAAAACTCATTCGAAATTTCGCGAAAACGCAGAATTAAAATTGTTTTTGAGACACATTTTTTCATCTATTGAAAAATTTGCAATTTGAAATACCATCAGTTACCGTCTTTGGAAAGACAACCTGAAATTCGATATCTTCTAATAAATTTTCCCAAATAGTTGATGAGGTCTCTAACGCAAAGATTAACATATATCCTTGTTGGTACCGTTCCAAATCGACTTTGGACCATCGACAGGGCCGGCGTTCATGCCATTCCATAAGATTATCATTTTGATATTTTTTACGCATTTATGCATATAAGAACCTTTAAGTGCAAGAGCTTAAATTTCAATTTCAAAAAACCGCTAAAATTGATACCAGCTATTGTGGCACGTTCAACGGCCAAAAGTGGCAGTAAAATATATTATTATGTAGAAAATTTATATTTAGTGTTTGTATAAAAAATACCCAACTATAAAAATATATATTTCGGTTGTGATTGTAATAATACAAATTAGAACCATAAATAATTACATATGATACTATTAAACTAAGAAGATTAGCAAGTTAATATTATTACTACAATACAGTCTAGAATAGAAATACGAGTATAGTATTTTAGTATAATTTGAATTAAGTACTACAATGTTATTTATTAATATCCAGTTTTCTCTATATTGTTTGTAACATGGAAGCAAACCTAAAGCCCTAGAGGAATTAAAAGTTTATATTAATATTAATTAAAGAGTAACTGAAAATGAGGTAAAACTATCTACGATTATTTTTTAAATAGTTGACAAACACGGACTTCTGAATTTATAGGAATTAAAGCTTGAAATTGAAATATAAATTTGCCAATCCAAAAATGATTTATACAAGGTGTCCCAGTTTATATCGTCAGGATTTCACCAGTCGATAGTTTAGCGAAAATTAAAGGTGGTTTGTCTAATAAACTATGGTCGAATGTTGCTTCCTTTTTGATGTACTGGACATTAAAGAAAATAAATTATTTTAAATAATTTGCTGTAAATCAATAACAAAAAAAGTTAGCCTTCTGAAATTTTGCATAGATCTTTTTTTGTATTCTCTTATTAATAGTGGTTGCAATTATTTTATTTAGAACAGAGGCGTGCGTACGGGTTTCTTCAAAAACATTTTATTGAATAAAACGTACGCCACTGTTTTTTTTGCAGCACCAATATGCAGAGAGTATTTTCCATTCAATTTAGAAACTTTTTCGTATCTTATAATTTTTTGATAACTTAACTCAAAATAACCTAATAGTACAGTAAATAAGGGAGAAAAAAAGGTTTCAAATAGACTTTTTTTACCCTACAGCCAATTTTTGTAGAATCTTCTAGAGGGTCACCCTGAAAGTTTAAAACTGAGTTTGTGTATTCGTAGACCCCGCCCTTCCTTCACGAAAGGTTGGATTTTTTTGTTTATTGAATAACTTTTTTGATTTTAAATTTTCGAAAAAAAGACTCAGTACAAAGTTGTAAAGAAAAATATTTCCTACAACTTATCTTTTAAACTTTTTTTGATATTGTCGATATTTAAAAAGTTATTCAACAAATAAGTTGAAACTTTTGGGGAAAGAGTAGTAAGTAGTAGTAGTAAGTAGTACCTAACTAGAGAAAAATTTCCCTAAAATTTGCAACTTATTTGTTGAATATCTTTTTAAATATTGACAATATCAAAAAAATATTCAAAGGAAAGTTGTAGGAAATATTTTTCTCTACAACTTGGTACTGATGCTTTTTTCGGAAATCTAATAGGGAAGAACCTCTTTAATAAATAAGAAAAAGAAAGTTAAATTATCAAGAAATTGTAAAATACAAAAAAGTTTCTAAATTGAATGGAAAATACTCGCTGCATATTGGTGCTATAAAAAAAACAGTAGTGTACGTTTTATTCAATAAAATGTTTTTGAAGAAACCCGTACGCACGCCTCTGTGTTCTAAATAAAATAATTTCAACCACTATTAATAAGAGAATACAAAAAAAAGATCTATGCAAAATTTCAGAAAACTAACTTTTTTTGTTATTGATTTATAGCAAATTATTTAAAATAATTTATTTTCTTTAATGCCCTGTTCATCAAAAAGGAAGCAACATTCGATCATAGTTTATTAGGCAAACCACCTTTAATTTTCGCTAAACTATCGACTGGTGAAATCCTGACGATATAAACTGGGACACCCTGTACAAATTAATATATTCATATTTTTACTTATTTCTATGATAGACTTTTATGCAGGAATTCTCGCGCTTTTCTATTTTGACCACTCTCTGTCGGACAAATAAATTGATGTACAGTTACATTAATACTCAACTTCATATCAAAATCCACTGTGAGTATTCACACCACAATCCCATTAGGTACTTAAAAGTCAGAAAATTATGTCTATGTAAAAATAATAAGCAAGTATCTACAATAATCACGAAACAAATTGGAAAACTTTTTTATTTTTTATATTTAAATCGTTTTCGAATATTTTCGAATTATTACGAAGACAATCGATGTCACCCTAATGTGCCGATATAAAATAATAATTAAATTAATTTCCATTAATATTGTCTAAAGATCAATATCCGCATTGTATACGAAAATCATGTGGTGGACACATCCGAGTTTTTTATGAGAATGACATTTATTATAACAAATTCTGCAGGAAAAAAGCGAGACACCCTGTATAGCGATATTATTTTAGGAGCTTTAATAACAGTGAAAGATTTTGGTTCAAATAACCATTTTTATATGCTAAGGTTAATTTAATAAAAACTTGAAATGCAAGAGATGAATGTATACCTGTCATTTTGAAATCATCAAGATTCCTTCCGGTATCGACTCGGTTGTCAGCGGGTCGTCCCCTTTGGAATCTATCCCCAGCGCGTGTAATTCCTAAACATACATTTCATCACCGGTTATATAAAATTACATATAGTGAACTAATAAAAAACATAAGCATCATAAAATAATATACCACGATAACTTTATTTATTAACGGGTAATAAAACTTTGTGTACCAGCATAGAACCACTTAGTTGAAAGCGTATACCTAAACGTAACTTTCCGGTGATCATTTCAACAGCATAAAAAACATTTTAAAGCTCATTCAAAGCGGAAAATGAGTGTAATTGGCGACATTTTTATGCTTTTTACCGTCACCAAGCTAAGAAGACGGGAAAGATGTTCGTTTTATTACTGCCCTTGTAGGATATACAAACGCGAAACTAATAAATACCATACAAACTGTGGATTAGGCTTACTCAAATTTTCCTTAATTTAAATAAATGTTTATTTGTACAGTTACCTTACCGTTCTTTTTTGCAGCCATTGTCGGAAAATGTGTTGTTGTCTTGATGGTGGTAGGAGCAGGAATTTCTGAAATTAAATTAACATAAACAAATAAATATGAACGTTATTTACATTTATAACTGAAATGGTGTGGAAGGCATTAACTAGGTTTTCTATTAGCTTATAAAGAAAAACAAGTTAACTGCTTCATATTTTAATGGATTATTCTCATGTTTAATTGAGACTCACATTAATAATAATAGTGAAAACATACCTACTTATTTATTTATGTTTCATTAATAACCACCTGATCAGTTGATCGCTACTCTTTTGAAATGTATAAATGTACCTTAGTATTATATTAGAGCCTATGTACCTACAGAGAGAAGTTATTCCACAATATTTTTTACGTCGGTCATGATGTAAGCAATATCAAAAATACATTTCGATATGTGATAAAAAAGCAAAATGAACTTTTATGATCTCCTTGGTATCAATAAAGTTTATTTTCTGGAAAACTGGACTCTACTAAAAGTAGCTCGAAATTGCGCAAGAAATTAATCCAAATTAAGTTTTGAAAAAGCTGACCACAATTTCCGCATGAACTGCGACATTAGCAGTTTTATTTATCAGCTTTGACAGTTAAATTAGTCATTAACTATCACACGTATAGCACTTTCATTAAAAGTATTACTGCTAAAGGCGTTGACCCCAACCATTCTTGGGGGAATGAAAAATAAAACCATAAAATAAAAGATCCAATAAACGAGGTTTTCTTACATCATTTGGACCAAAAATGTATTCTATGAAGCGATTAGAATGCAGATACAAGAAAATGTACCTTCACATTCTTAATTTTATCAGAAGAAATAACTATATTTTCAACAATTTTGACAAATTTAATTCAACTATACCCCTTATAACTTAAAATTTGTAAGCATATTTTACAAATTTTAACGAAAATTAGTTTAGAAAAGAGTTTAGGTTTCAAGAAGTCTTTTTAAAAAATGTGTTGGAGAAATATGTGAACTATTGACCGGTTTTGTTTTTCGGAAAGCTTAGAATTAAATTATAATTTTGGAAAAATCAAATTACTAATAATTATTATGTGTTGCACATACTGTGAAAATTCTTGCACCCCAAATAGGCGAATGTAATTTATCTGTTTTATTAAGAGAGAATAGTTACGTTAGAGATCATCAAATTTTGGACTAGGCTCTAATTCCCAGAAGTTCTCTCGTTTGATTGTTCACATCTACCTACTAAACAACTGAAATTTGACGGAAGACATCGGTCGCCATCAATATAATAAACAACACGGAAGGCGTTTTATGGAACAACTTTTGTATATTGGAACTAATAACTAAACCATTTTAGTAAGAGTTACCTTAGTCACTTTCAAATGATCTTTCAAAGAGCAATTTCTATTACAACGAAGCGACGAAGGCTTCATTCTAAAGATTTAAGGACTAGAAGAGCTTTAAACGGCTTACAATTCTCAAATTTTCACCAATGAAAAGTATTTCTATAAATCAAATTAATGTTTTGTACAAGCAAATTAAGCATGAAATAATTTTAGGTTGCATTCCACATTTCCATCGACTCACCTCATAGAAAACTGTCTTTATTACGAGAAGTATAAGTCTCCAACATATTTTAGATCCGAGTTATTTAGTTGTGTAAGTATTAAAAATCAGTAGATACCATAATTGAGAATTTCTAATAACCGAACCAAGGTACTTAAATTTATTTTCCCTTTAATTAACTATGATGTTTCGGTTAAAAATAAAAGTACTTGATTCTATTCTATAAACAAATTTCCACATTCAGTTTTAAAACTTTAGCGAAAAACTAAAATGTAATTAAATTAGTTAATCAAACATAATGGACTGCGCATGATGATCAAGGAAAACAGTAAACAAACTGCAAATAAATAACAAATATAATTTATTTAATGCATTTTTGTTGCTATGATGTTAATTAGATTAGTTTTGAAAATCATATTATAATTACAACAATGATATTGATCCGATTATTATTTTATAGAAATATTGTGCGTATTTTCAACAAAGAGCTTTAAGTATCCGCGTAATGGATAACATAAATTATACATGTCTTACTTACAGCAGAAAGAATACCAACATCAAACATAAAACACACAAATTAATATTTATATTTACATCTCAAACAAGGATATATGTATATCTATATAACGAAAGATATGAAAAAATTTACCTTCTAATTTGATAACTCCATCGGTTTCCCCAAGAGAATTTTTTGCTACACATTTGTAAGACCCGAAATCCGATTTATTGACTCTTCGAATTTTCAGCATCATATATTTTTTATATCCATTATCCATGGACACGGCCTCGTACTTTTCACCTAAAGTAAACATAAAGTTTTAAATACATTTCGTATAACACTAAAATTTAATCGTTTCAAATTCCTTCAGCAGATAATCGTTCTCTTGTATATAATCGCTTTCTTTCTTTTGTTAACTGAAATTAAATATTTTCGGTTAAATTCTTTATTACTTGTTTTTATTTTTATAAAAAAATCCATTTATGAGTGTATAAAATATGAATAATTATTTCCATTGCAGAACCAATTTACACAAGTGGAAAATAGTGTTAGTGATTAAAGTAATGTTAGTGTATTATTTGATAAAATATGTAATTTTTTGAACATTCAAGCATTTTCAGTGGTAATATGTGTCAGGAAATTTTGAAAGATTGACATTTGTAAAAGCCAAGGCGGACACGTTGTGCAGGTATTATTAAAATCGATCTTTGTTTAGCTTTATAACATAAAATTTAATATTATATCACATCATTTGACATTTTATTAGATTTTAAAAATGTTTATCCTGGCATCATATTTCTGTTTTTAGTTAGCACAAAATATACTGCCTTCAGCTTTGCTTTATTGTTGCTTATTTGACTAATTAACCATTCATTTCACTTCGCTAAAAACTATTTATTTAACCAACGTAAAAAGACACTTTAATTATTTGCTGGAAAAAATGGCGTTAATGGCAGAAAGTTTATACACGTACTTAAGTGCGGACTTGTTCCTGGGGTCCGGTAATTAATCAATAGAGGGCGTATAAATCAGTACTGTCGTTAATCATTCTGTGGCAGGTTTATTTATGTACGGATTGTTTACATACACTACACATGCCCAAAGTGAAATGTTAAGTAGTTAATTTTAAAATGAACATGTAAGTAGTAGGTAATTATGACTGACGATAATATAGCAAGAATATTCTCATCAAGTTCAAATCTAAATGAAAAATAAAATGATACCCTCATTAATTGGAAATATTGTCTGGTAGAATTGAAACTGTGACCTAAATAATATACAGGGTGTCCCAGTTTATATCGTCAGGATTTCACCAGTCGATAGTTTAGTGAGAATTAAAGGTGGTTTGTCTAATAAACTATAGTTGAATGTTGCTTCCTTTTTGATGTACAGGGCACTAAAGAAAATAAATTATTTTAAATAATTTGCTATAAATCAATAACAAAAAAAGTTAGTCTTCTGAAATTTTGCATAGATCTTTTTTTTGTATTCTCTTATTAATAGTGGTTGCAATTATTTTATTTAGAACACAAAGGCGTGCGTACGGGTTTCTTCAAAAACATTTTATTGAATAAAACGTACACCACTGGTTTTTTTTTGCAGCACCAATATGCAGAGAGTATTTACCATTGAATTTAGAAACTTTCTTGTATCTTACAATTTCTTGATAACTTAACTTTTTTTTTCTTATTTATTAAAGAGATTCTTCCCTATTAGATTTCCGAAAAAAGCATCAGTACAAAGTTGTACAGAAAAACATTTCCTACAACTTTCCTTTTAATATTTTTTTGATATTGTCAATATTTAAAAAGTTATTCAACAAATAAGTTGCAAATTTTAGGGAAATTTTTCTCTAGTTAGGTACTACTTACTACTCTTTCAACAAAATTTTCAATTTATTTGTTGAATAACTTTTTAAATATCGACAATATCAAAAAAAGTTTAAAAGATAAGTTGTAGGAAATATTTTTCTTTACAACTTTGTACTGACTCTTTTTTTCGAAAAATTAATAGGAAAAAAGTTATTCAATAAACAAAAAAATCCAACCCTTAATTTAGGGCTGGTGAAGGAAGGGCGGGGTCTACGAATACACAAACTCAGTTTTAAACTTTCAGGGTGACCTTCAAAAAGATTCTACAAAAATTGGCTGTAGGGTAAAAAAAGTCTATTTGAAGCCTTTTATTCTCCCTTATTTACTGTACTATTAGGTTATTTTGAGTTAAGTTATCAAAAAATTATAAAATACAAAAAAGTTTCTAAATTGAATGGAAAATACTCTCTGCGTATTGGTGCTGCAAAAAAACCAGTGGCGTACGTTTCATTCAATAAATTGTTTTTGAAGAAACCCGTACGCACGCCTCTGTGTTTTAAATAAAATAATTGCAACCACTATTAATAAGAGAATACAAAAAAAAAGATCTATGCAAAATTTCAGAAGACTAAGTTTTTTTGTTATTGATTTATAGCAAATTATTTCAAATAATTTATTTTCTTTAATGCCCTGTATATCAAAAAGGAAGCAACATTCGACCATAGTTTATTAGACAAAGCACCTTTAATTTTCGCTAAACTATCGACTGGTGAAATCCTGACGATATAAACTGGGACGTCCTGTACACGAGCAATAGACTCGAAATTCATTAGAGTTCTTTGATGACGACATTAAAATGTAAGTGCAGTTTATTCAGTGCACTCGAAATAGCAGGATGAGTAAACAGTACTGACCATGATCAAAGAGTGTTTGCATATACGGAACATTTGCAGACTAATACTACTACCTGAGATAATCATATCGCCACGTTCTGTAGTCCAGTAGTTGATGGAAGTTGGAAAAGCCTCTGTTCTGCACTCTAGTGTTACATCTTGTCCTATATAAGCTCCTTCCAATTGGTTGGGTATTGACAGCATGGGGGGAACTGGAAGCGGAAAGTTATAAATCAAACACACTCCACATTAGTGAACAGTGTGTAAACAGGATCTTACATTGTACTTTTAGCTGCACCCTCTTACTTATTGAAGGCGGCACTCCATTCGATGCGATGCACAAATATACAGCCATATGAAGCCTACTTACTTTCGTAATAAATAATATTTCCCCATCTACAACGTTTACTGAAATAAAACCATTTATTTTATACATTGTTTTAAAAGGCAAACAAAAATGAAAGGAGGATATACACAATGAGAAAGCAAACATGAAAAACAGTTTGTACACAAAGTCTGAATTATTGTAAAGTATATGGAAATTTTGGTTTCTTTATGTTTCCACACGCCAAGATGAGGATGAAATTTAAATATGTTCGACTCAGTAGATAATTAAAATGCCAGGAGACATTTGCAGATGGTTCATTATCTTTAAACAGAAAGGATTCATATTCTCCCAACTATTTTATTGAATTTTTTTAATTTCCGCTGTACGAGTTTTTACTTTACCGCAATTAGTTTTGAGACAATTATCTTTTCCATTTTTATATTTAACGTCAAATTGACCAAATAAGAAATCTTTATGTGTCATAATTTATTTTTCAGTTCTAAAACTTTTCTATTAAACTCGCGCTAATTTAATGTACCTACTTTAAATTGTAAACATTAAAATCACGTGGCTAAGTATAGTAACTGTTTATGCTTTTATTAATGTGCATTCAGAGTGCGAATTGGCTTTAATCGCATTGCATAAACAGTTCCGAAAGCTAAGCAGAGTCTCAAATGCATATTCTGTTAATGCCACTTTGATTTTTGCGTAACTGAAATGCGCATTTGAGGCTCCGTTTGGAATTGAGCAGTGTTGATGTAACTAGATTAAAGCCAATTCGCATTCTGGAATGCGCGTAAAGAAAAGCTTAGTAGGTTTTCGTACAAGGTATAGGTTAGGTTAGGACCGAATCACGCCCTTGGGGACCCAAATGCAAATAAATAAACAAAAAAAAAATAGGTTATATCAGAATAGAGTAAAGGTAGTATCACACTACCGGTTACGGTTCACGATTACGCCGCTGTCGACCAATCAATATTTCCAACGGCTACGGCAACCACGAATAACTGAGCGCTGATTGGTCGACAGCGGCAACGGCAATCGTAATCGTGAACCGTAACCGGTAGTGTGATACGACCTTTAGGTTAGAGTATATTGGGTTAGACAGGCTTCAATTATCAAATGAAATAAAAAATAAACTCAGGATTTTAGAGAGTTACAATTTTGGTGGCGGTGCCGGTATTTTTAAACAATATTCGACGTACTGTAATTATGGAAGTAAAGAATGTATTTTTAATCATTTGCACATTATTATTAAACATTTATTCTTTAAAAATTTTAAAAAATATCCATGAAAATACTTATCAATTTTTTGAACCAATTAAATTTTTTTAAATATGATGTAGATATTTTTATATATTTTTATGTTATTCTTCTTTATTGTCTTAGAAGCTAAGAGCTGGTTCTTATGTATCGGTTAATTTTAGTTGATGATTAACAGTCGTAGTTTCTGTGACTTTAAAAATCATTAAGGAATTTTAACCACAGGCCCTGAAGCTATTCAAAATTTGAAAGTTTTTGACGAAACTTATTCAAATTATAAATATTACCATGTTGTTCCTATACTACTTTGGAAAATGTATGCAAGAGTCCAAGAGTAACCAAAGCAGCAAAAAACATTGAGCGAAAATTTTTTATAAAAGTTTGTGATCAACATTAGTATAAGTAGTTTTTCTTTGTTATAGTTGGTTTTATATTTGCTTTGAAATCTGAAATGACGATGACGGGTTACGTATATTCAAACAGTGAATGAATAAATATTTGAAAATGAGGAAAATATTTTAAATAATCTCGAAGAAAAGTTAGTACAATCTACTAATTAATGTTTATTAGGTTGCCTATTTCCCTGGCGGAAGAGTCAGATAGACAAAGAGGGCTAGAGCGCAGCCGGACATGCGCTATATAATGGAAGTCGCTTAAAATAAGGAGACCAATCACATCTAAATTTGGCGAAGAAGTCTTGACTCACCCTGTAAAATTATGCTTTTGTAAAAATAAAAATCTGAAAATTCTAGGTAACTATCCCACTTATTATAATACAATTTCCAAGAAAAAGTGTTATTATAGAAGCACATAAATTTTCATTCATTTCTCTGTATACAAAAAAATTATTAAAGGATATTTAAAACTAATGAATAATCAGTTTAGAATCTCTACATAATAGTATTCGTCGTTGGGTCACTGTTAATAATTTGATAACTTCGATTTACCCAGTTGTAGCATTATTATAATCTAGCAACAACTTGCCTGTATCATTAAAAAAATAAAATACCTCCATACCATTTTACTTGAATAAAACATCAAGTTTGCAATTAGTGGGTGATTGCCTACCTAATCGAAACTATTAGTGATGTAAACGATAACTTGAAAGGATTCGGTTCTATTGAAATTGCACAATTCATATGCTCATTGTTATAAGGTGAAAATTGTTTTGCATGATTGGTCTTGCAGCGAACATTAAAGAAGTTTGAAAGCTCGGATAAATGCCTAGATGATCGAACCTATGTTAAAAAATTGTAAAAGAATGTAAATGATTAATGGTTCGGAACAAAATTCTTTTCTACTACTAAAAGTAACATTAAAATTGTTGTGATCGAATAGATTGACCGCAATACTTTTGCTTGTTTTGTTGTCAACTATTCTTAAAGTGTTTAAAATAAATAGAATATATTTATAAAGAAACTCATAATGATTATCCTTAGATAAGCGAAAATAAAATATGATGTCCATTAAAATAGAAGCACAAAAATTGTATGCATATATTCATTGTGTAGTATTCTTTTATTGCAAAAATTTTACAAAGTAAATATGAGGCAAGTAAAAACAAAGCCATTGTTTAGCTGATGTTCTCTTATTCCGGAAAAATATGGACCGTAATGTGTATACAAACTGTTAAGAGCTTTGTATTAAATAAATGCGTTCAAAGTTTTTCAAAATTTAATTATGCATTTGTATGTCCCTGTATAATATTCATGAAAAACATATTTATTTATATTTACTATTCTATTTTCATCTACAAAACAATATAATGAGTTTGTCTATTTTGATTAATAATTGTATTATTAATATGTTTTGATTTTAAATTTTGTTAATTAAGGCTATGTTTTAAATATAGTTATTTCCTTTTGTGCCTCCAAATTTTTACATTCTAAATATAAAGGATTGAAATTAAAATATTATATTTATATAATTGAGAGGATTCAACTTCATTTAATTATTTAGTTCCAGATAGTTTATTGAGTGGAGAACCGCATGCCACATGCCTTTGGTCCACAATCCAGACTGTCCGTTCGTATGCATAAAATAATAATATCTATCTTCAACTCAACTACCTCCAATTCTCTCACTCACGTTCTCAGTGTACAATATACGATAAATTATTAACGATCCGTGGACTGCTGATATAGTTTCCAGACACCGAACTGTGACCTAGGCGACAATATAAAAAACTAACCAAAAAAATCTCAGAATCAAAGAAAAACCAACAAAAGGGTTAATAATTTGAAAGTTTCATATGAATAATACGTCCATATCTACTTCTCAAACTTACACAAAGTCTCAAATGAAATGTTCTTTTATTACGTAAAATGCAATTTTATGATATTTTCCTTTGAAAAAGTAGAGATTTTTGGACACATTATTCATAAAAGTCATAATACTGTGAAATAAAATTAAAAAATTGTGAAGAACTTTAATATTAACGTTTTTTTACCCAAAAGCATATTTTTAAATTGTCTATCAAGTTTTGCAATTAGAGAAGTAAAGAAAGAAAGTGCTAACTTAGATTGTAATTTACAGACTTTTTTGTGTACAAGAACATAAACATTGCTCACCAAAGTTAGTAAATCGTGATCATTATAACTTTTTTCTATCACAATTTTTAACTGTAGATTTAATGAAAACTGAATCTTGTGAACGAAATGAAATCTCAGTTGCATTCTAGTCCTTGCTCTTCATCAAGTCTATTTAAATGTAACCAGAATTTAAATGTTAAATATTTATTGGTGGAAAGTGAAAATAAAGAAATTGTTATTTTGACAGAGTATAATAAATTTCCGCATACATGTAACTTACAGCTTCACGTTTTGAATCATAACTAGATACTGGTACCTTTGGGGAAAATAAAAATACACATTAATACATAGAAACAGTGCATGACTTTGAAATAGATTATTTCGCTCTGTCAATTTTGCCCTAAACAACCATTAGGGGAGGTCATATTTTCAGTTATCTACATGACTTCCTTATCAATCTGTGCTATGTCTGTATTATGTATGAATAAAAGCATTTCTATGCAATTGATTTCACTCACCTAATTGTCTATAAAATAGCAATAGTATCCAATTGTCCTTTTTTCCAAATAAACCCTGCGGGGATTAAAAACCGCTGCTTCATATTTACCAACTAAAATTTAAATTATCTTTCTATGACTATGAGGTCGCTAGATTTATTTGTGTTAATTACATATCGATAGTAAAATCTAATTTGACTTTTGATAACTAGTTCATGAAAATTGACAAATAAAAGTTTGGTATTCGAAAGCAATTTTCGGTGGATACGCAAATGTATACAGGACATCTTATACGCAGTTGTAAAATTTAAAAGGGAAATTTCCCAATAAAAACTCAATATAAACAAAATAGACACTAAAAAAACAATAGCAACAAAATGTGATAAAATCCATAGTTATTACTTCTAAACGCATTATCCCTTGAGAAAGCCTAGAAAAGCATACCTGTATCCAATTTCTTATATTCTTTCCTTAAGGAAATACAGTGTAAAAGGTAAAATTTATCCAAGAAAATATGAGTTGTAATAAAAATTCATAAATATGCAATTACCATTCTCCCCATTGTATCGAATGTCTTCGCCATCTTCCCTACGCCACATGACGTACGGTTCAGGATAACCCGTAGCTTTACAGGTCAGGCTCACGTTTGTTGACTCCAGAACCACCATATCCGAGCTAGTTTCACGGTCCACAATGCTTGGCGGAACTGTAAATATAACATACAAACGTTTTGTATTTGAAACTGCGAGATTTTATACTTTGATTAGAGTAGTGAACATATGGCACAATTGCATTTTCCTCTTGTGTCATTTTAGTGTTGAAAAATTTAATAAAATATAACATGTCGTAAACTTTATATAAATTAAAATTTATTCAATTTGTGCACCACATGATACACACAGTGAAATAAGTTCACTATATTTTGTATGTATTATTTGATATAACGTTAACGTCTTAAGATTTAAGATAAAGATTACTGTGTATAAGTCAGAAATAGTAATAAATTAACTGTTAATTAATGAAAATATTATATACAAATAAGTAGATATATCTATGATTAATTACATATTCAAATTAAGTATACTTAATCCTTAATCTGAAATCCAGATGGAATTTGAAGAATGTAATGCCTTCTCCTCTCGCGCTTCAAAATTTATTATTTGAGTTTTTTATTCGTTTAGCGAAACCAGATGTAATTATAGTTTAATTATTTATTAGCTTGATGTACCCCAGTTCTTAGGAAAAAAGTATCATCGGCAAAAAGGTAACTTCTTTTGGAGTAAATGCTTTTTCGTAGGTAAGTCGTTTACATAAAGATAATAAATAAGAAAGATTAAGTACCGAGTTGCTCGAAATTGACTATACCAAATTCACATAGTTGTTATTAGTCCCTGTCAAGTAGGTTAGGTGAAAATATTTGAAGAGATTTGAACTTTTTTATACGAGCCCTAACAACTAAATGTTTGGACAAAAGTAAATTTGATTGTCTTTTTTCTATACGCGCAAAAGTTATCTAAATTAACCATAATATTGATGGTTTTTTCTGATATAATGCCAACATTTGGTTATATAAATACGTAAATTTTGTAAAAATCCGCTCGGCGGTTCCAAAACTGTGGCATTTTAACCCAGCAGGATAGGAAAATTGTAGAAACAAAGAATTATTATTTTCAAAACGTTGGATCTAGTAGTCGGAGTTTGACGAAATTTACTTTATTGTAAAGCTGGATGTTGATTTTCTTTGCAAAAAAGTTATATAAGTTTTTAGTTGGTGCTTTTAGGCATTTATCGGAGCTTCAAAGTTGCACATTTAAAATGATAGAATTTTCTAGTATGTAGGTAACTGTTTTAAAAAATCATAGTTTTGAAACCGCTAGTTGGATATGTGTCAAAAAACCTTTAAATCAAAGCTCAATAATCGTACGTACTGTATTGAAAAATTCCTGAACTGTTAATATGATTTTTTTTTCTTTTTTTTCGAGTTCCACAGTTCACTTTTCAAAAATCATGTTTTTTGAGGGTGCTACCTACATTTCAATAATGACAGTTTTGGAACCGCTTGTTGGATTTTGGTAAAATTTACTTTATTGCAAAACTGGATGTTGGTTTTATGTACAAAAATATCTGATGTGCCCAACACATGACTTTTTTATACGGATAGTACCACAATTACTTTTCCTAAAGAAATTAAGTTAAATTTCTTGTAAAAATCGTGTTTCAATTTTGAGCGTTTCCAACAATTTTCAAATAATTTTCGGAAGTCTCTCTCGCACTTATTGCAATACGCATAAATCTGTCCTTGTCCCACTCATTAAAACCGAATTTTACGACAAAAATTAATTTTATTTTTTTTTTAATTTTCTTGACGGAATATCAAAAAAAAATTCAAACAAAATTTGTTCAAAATTTAATTCTAAATCAATGTTAAAGAATAAAAAAATCTTATAAATTGTTTATTTTTCAAGATATTTTTAAAAAACCTAAAAATGTCTTCAGGTAAGTGCCACTTGTGTTGGTGCTAGATGAAAAACATTTAATGTGGCACCCACAAATTTGTTCAAACTCTTAAATATGAAATTTGAAGACAAACAGACATCATGGCGAAAATGGTCAAAATGGATTCAGGGGCCCTCAAAACGTGTAAATCCATCAAAATCTCGAAGTCGAAAAAAATCACGATTACTATACTTTCTTATTACTTCGTATAAGAAAGTAAAAATCGTAGCTTTAAAATTGCACTTGAAATATGTGACGTAATTTTCTAACGACTGTTTTTAAAAAATCACAGTTTTGGAACTCGGTGAAAACAACATAAAGGTGCTTTCATGGCCCTCATCCAGTCCGGACTTAAATGTCATTGAAACTCTTTGGTATAAAATTAAACGTATTCTACGCAATAATCCACCAAGAACCATTGGGGACTTAAAGACCAAAATAGAAGAAATTTGGGACAGTTTCACGCCAGAATTGTACCAAAATTTGATAAATACAGTGCCTGCTATAATACAGGCAGCTATTAAAGCAAAAGGAGACGTAACCTATTATTAATGGTCCTAAATTAAAAATTGTCGCTACATTTAGTTGCAAATTCATTTTGAAAAATTTGCTAATTATTAAGGTTAAAATATTGTTAAATCAAATAAATAATTTTCTTCCATGCCTTATACTGTTATTAAGGCTATATCTTATTGTATTGTCAGGTGTTTACTAATTATTTGCATAAAATTTCCAGTACTCCCTTCATATTTCAAAAATTTACTTTTGTCCGAAAATTTAGTTGTTAGGGCTCGTATATTTTCACCTTAAGAAGAAGTTTTTTTCAAGTAATGTGAGGAGGCGATTCTTAATTTAGATTTCAAAAACTTTTCATTAAAGAAACTTCTGATGTATTTCATTGCTAAACAGGATCCAATTAACCCTTCATTTAGCAATATCAGATCAAAACTTAAAAGTAGACGCAGGATTTCATAAGTTGAAAAAAAAAATTGATATCATAGTAGAAAGATTTTGGTGTTGCCACTTTTCCCGCTTATTAAAGCAGCCATGTGTTTGTGACGTCAAGGTCTTCTCTGAACCCAAAAATTCGAGGATCTCTTGGACTTTAGTGGAACTCTATAAAGCTCAATAAGCATACCTGCCAACTTAACACGTGCTTGCTTTTCTCAGTAGTGATGCCACTTTTCATAAAAGCAATAAGAAACTTTTGGTTTGGTGACCATTACTTTATTATCTACATTGTATGGGAACAATTTCGTTAGTATTGACTACTGAAATTCGTCATTTCCCTTCGTTTCTTTCAGTAGGTTCTACAAAGAGTATTATTACTTCCTCAGCATCATAATCTTCATAAGATGAATGTATTTGTAGTCAGTTTCAGGGATTAAAGCAGTCGGAAGTAGGTATATTTTTTTTGCTAAATCAAAATTTTATTCTGAACAGTTTAGTTCAAGAACTAAGGCAAGCAAAATTCCCGTCATTTGATGAGTTCGATAATTCGACATTCGCACAATTACTTGCGTCTTACCTTTGTCATAAAAGCTGTTGTTATCCATTGTCCTTTTTATAGAAAAACGTTTTTACTACTGAGAATCTGACCAAATATTTTGAACTGACTATGGAGATTTAAAATTTTGGAAATTTATGCAATCGCCCTGGTAAATTTGTATATGTTTCTAAAAAAATTATTAAGCATGCTTTAATAAATCTCGCATACATTACACAAAATGATTTCCTTCGTGAAATTTATTCACAAATTCAATCAGAATTCGTGGGTTGTGTTTACATGAAACCTCTCCATTAAATGACATGGTTTCACAATTTCTTTTATCTCGTTTATAGTATCTATCTAATTTCTTGCTTGATATGGAAATTTTTATTGTGAATATATTATATTTCACGCATAAAAAAGTTTATATCGAAGCGAAGGCAAAGTACATTAAGAGCTAAGTATTACCAATATTTTGAAAGATAAAAATAGCTACAGTTTTTCACGAGGTAGGGATGATATTACATGTAAGTATACTTGATTACCTTTAATGATATGAGGAAATACAGAATGCCCTTGAACGAATTTATTATTATGTTTAATCGTATGAAAAGTAAATTAGTAGAAATTAGTTTCAATTTATCTTCAATTATAAATTTGGAATATTTCAAAAAATGTATAATGTTGACCTAACCTATTATTCTGTAACTACTGCTTGGGATCGCACTGTGTTATTGTAGATTTGATTTAACAATAGTTGTACTGTGTAGCTACTATAGAAATTGTTGTAGTTCTATTTGAGAACTTACCTACAACTTGCAGATATCCTTGTCGACTCCTCATTGGATCTGTGTTAATTTGGCACATGTACCAACCACGGTCTGCTTCCTGCACGTTCTTGATGTGTAAATACCAGGACCTGTGGTCGTTGAAACTGAGACTAATTCGTGGATTTTGTGTTATAACACCGTGGTGAATAGAGAGAATTGTTTGAGTGTCGATGCGTACCCATGCAACCTGAAGTAGAAGATTTTAAGTTAGTGTGATTCTGTAAGTGTACCTATTTATTAATTAAACGAGTAGTTAGGGACAAATTTAAGGGATTTTAAACATGCCAGAATGTTTTTGTTTTATTTTCTTTGTTTATGTATATAAAAATATATTGATTTTATTTTCAAAAAATTTATATTCTGATATGATGAGGCTAAATAATTCTCTTTTCGATTTATTGAAAGAAAATAAAAAACTGGTCAATTGTAGGAACCAGCTAACTGATGATGTAAAAGGTAGGTAAAATGAAAACATGCCCGTCGGCGTCTAAGAATCAAAGAAACTGTTCACGTCTCTAGTCTGTCGAGACCCAAAAAAGCCCGAAGCAGATTCTGCTCACGAACTATTCCTCACTCAGTCCCGTAGAATCGCACTTCCATTTCTTTCCGAGTTTGTTTTCTCTCCACCACTTTTATTGTTTGTATATAGACTGAATGTACGTTAATGTTATTATTTTCAAAACCTACCGCCATACCGTGAAAACGATTCTGCATCCATAGTTGTAGGAAAATAGGTCTTATAATCAATGGGGAATCAATGAGGAGGATACATGCATACACGAACAGACAAAGAAACTCGATTTTAGACTGTGTCCCTTGTCGTTTCCTAGATCCAATAATCCTACTTAAAGCAATCCATCACCCCGACCCAACGTACCTTGAATCCTCGCAGGTTTTCCACTACGCACGCGAGTAGGGCATCTCGGCCCACAGTCACTGTCACATTGGGAATGGGCTCACCGAAACGCGGCAACAACGCCGACCCCTCTGCAACAATTAACATAATTATTCCCTTAGCTTCAGTACGAATATAAATAATTTTTGGTATTCAACAGTTGGATACAAAAAAGTTCTATTGGAGTAGAGGAGACTTATGGTAAAAAAGAAGTAGGTATACGAGTAGCTAAAATTAATACTAGATTCCTTGAAAATTGAAAATATTTGTCAACCAGTTGGGATGTAACTACTTTACGAAAGCATGGAGTATCATATATAGTTTCGCAGATAAATAATATTGTAATTTTTTTGCGAAAAGTTCAGTCGCTCCATATTTTTTCTTAGATTTTTTTACTTCGAACGAAGAGTCAAAATATCAAATTTTTTTTAAATGGAAAAATATTCCTAAGTACTTCTAATTTTGCATTGTTTAAAATATAATTGTATTATCATGAATATATACAGATTGTTTATTTAAGTTTTAGACATGGAACGTGGATGTCAAGTTTCATTTATGTCTATCTGCAGAATTTTCCTCAAAACTATATTTATGCAAATATAGGAGATGTACGTACTTTCTCCTAACTCTGTTATAGTTCCCACTTTAAATTTCATGTTTGTGTATATTTGTACAGTATATTTCGTAATTATAATTTATCATAACTATTTCTTTAGGTTTCTATAAATATTCAAATTATGGCAACATACTCGTACATTCATCTGCTATTATCTACATCATAAAAGACCGTTAAACTCGAATTGTTTCTAATTATGAATATTCAACAGTAATTTCTAAAATTCAATCAATTAATCAACACGAGAATACAGTCAATCAGTAATCTCTCCATCATTTAACAAGAAATATAATTGTAAAATTTTCCAGACTATTCAGAAAATTACTTTTTGTGTGGTCGGTTTAACAGTGCAGCAGCGGTATTGAAATTGAATAAAAATATGAATATGCTGACATGGCAAAAAGTTGAAAATAGAGCTGCATTTGCAAACTCATGGTTTACGCACTAATAGAATGATAAGGGTCTGCGAAGCGATCCTCCGCGAATCCGGCATAGTGGAAAATCGCGTAGCTGGTCGAGCGAGACCAACTTGAAACGAACATCGTTTCTCAAACTCGAGCAGTGTTTTCTTATATTTCAGTTTTATCCTGCAACTTATGCCAGAAGTAATAAACGAAATGGTATCCATATATCATGAATTTCTTTCCACCGACGCGACGTTCATTTTCTGTTAAATTTAAAATACAATATCAGCAAGTCTGAATAAAAATTATTTTATTACAATTATTCCTGTTAGATCATGTGATTATTTTTATGAGAGATTAGAAAACAGTTTATTTCTTACATTTTTATTTTTCAATTATAAAAAGTACGTCGCAAACAAAACGTTGAAATGATAAAGAGTGACTCACTTTACTTCACAAATGTTTACGAAATATTTTTCATAACAAAATATGTAACATTGTTTTGATCCAATTTAGCAATTTAAGTACAAGAAAAAGCATACATATTCCAGTATGTTTACTAACTGTACCTGTACCTGCGTTTTGCTACAAATATTTTTTAGATAATTAAGACAAAAATAATGAAAATAACTGAACTAAGAAATGATATAAAGTACCGGATATTTTCAGCTTTTGTTAATTAAAACCTAAAGCGAATATTGGCAGTTTCGACAATAAATTGACAAATACCTCGGATTGACTGCAATATAAATTTAAATCTTGGAAATAGTTTCCTTACTTTCTTGGGCTTGAAAATGTAGAACACCAGATTTTAATTTTGAGTCAATTTAAAATTTAAACCTTAAGTAAGTACGTACATATGGATTTCTGACTATGCCGAAATGATTATTTACCTAATTGACTTCATTGTAAAACATGGATAATGTTTCCAGATTCGTTTGTCAATATTTCAGAAATATTTAAATGGTACAATAATGATATACCTAAACTGTCAAAAGTTAGTAGACTTGCGAATTTTCAAGGGAAAATATTGAGTTATCAAGTCCAGAAGACTTAGTAGGAGGTTTCAATACTAGTTTACAAGTTTATGATCCGGAAAACAGGACATTGATATTTATTAAAAATAAACCTTCATTCTAAAAAAAGCACAAGTTTTTTAAATTTTTGTAGGAATTCAAACTTGTATCTAAAAATACAAATCATTTGTAAGATTGGCAACTATGAGCATATACAGGGTGTTCGCGCGAAGTGGCTCACTATTGCTAACTTCGTTATTATTGGAGCTACAAAGTCGGTTAAATTAGCAAACTAGTAGCATTTTTTTCCGCTTATACTATGGTGAAAACAGAAAAACAATTGACCATCTGCTTTTCAAGATATTCAAAAAAATAACATTTTTTTAACACCCTATATATTTTTGCAAAAATCGATGGTGAATTAAATTCTATACAAAAAATGTCCTCATCTTTTTTTGATGATAATTTAAAATAAGCGAGTTATTTTGAAAAAAAGTTTGCAATTCTTTAAAATCAAGTAGCCATAAAACGGAATAGTAATTTATTAAAACCAAACAATCATAATTTTGAATTTAGCAACTTGAAAAATACTTGAAAGAATTACGGAAATATTGAAAATTTACAAAATTATTATTTTCATGGCTACTTGATATTAAAACTTTGAAAATTTTTTTTCGCTTATTTTAAATAATTGTCAAAAAAGCATAAGAACATTCTTTGTTCGGAATTTAATTTATCATCGATTTTTGCAAAAATATACAGGATGTTCCATTTAAAAAATGTTATTTTTGTCAATATCTCGAAAATCAGATGGCCAATTGTTTTTCTGTTTTCACCATTATAATCAGCAAAAAAAATGCTACTAGTTTGCTAATTTAACCGACTTTGTAGCTCTAATAATAACGAAGTTAGCAATAGTGAGCCACTTCGCGCGAGCACCCTGTATATGTGCTTAATTATTTAGTGTCGTAGATTAATTGATCGATCTATTTAATTATGTACCTACTGGATATTAATGTCACATTGACGTTCATAAATTAGCATAAAAAATTAACTTTAGCGAAAAGTGACTAATAGAAATTGACAGTGACAAATTTTCAAATGATCCTCGTGATAAATGAACTTTATTTTTCCGTATGGAAAATCAACAAAAAACAAAGTTTTTTCTGTTAACGTAGCATGATAATACGCCATTTATTCAACATCCTGTAGAATCCTTACTCTATATGTATAATCCCAAATTTACATTTTTTGAAAAGTCTATTTAGTAAAAGATTGGTCCATAAAATACTGTGCAATCTCCAATTTATTAGGCAAAAATATTTGAATATTTCTCAACCAGCAAATGATTTACCACGTGATTTACATAAATACTTATGGCCTATTAAAGGAAGAATGGTTATTTAAAAAACTATTTATCGTGAATAAGAACATAATAATGTTTAAACATTGCTTCAAGTCAAACTTCAACAAAAAGCTCAATATATATATTTTTTATCATTTTCCGTTTTTTGTTTTGTTAAAACATTATCGATGGTCAGATAATATTCCGCTTGCAAGTTTCAAAGGGAATTTTCAACGAGCATCATACAGTGTTTCAGAGGTATTTACTAGCCATTGGAAATTGAAATCTATTTGACTGGCGTGTGCTTTTCCTGTAAATAAGGGATGAAGTGAGATTATTGTTTGGAACTGAACGCTATCAAGCAATGTTCAATCAATGTCAGAGCGTTTGTCCACAGCAGGGCTAACTCGCGTTTCAGTCATAGAGGGACCGGCAGGGTCAGCATTGTGTATTCAATGTGTTGCCTGCATTAGGCCATTTCAGTTCGCAACCCTATCCTTAATCCGGTTTCCCTTTTTATTATCCGTATAAAACCTTTATATGAAAGCAATAGTAGTTTTTTTCTGAGTCATAAACGGACGACTCAGGTACACTCCCACTGTTGACTCAGTTTAATAGTTATAGTTATGATAACGACATACCCTGATTAAAATCGGCTCCTGCAATTACTGATATTCCATTTGATTCTGTATTCCGGGCGTGTCTTCCTGCAACAATAACAAATTATTTAGAATAGCATTCTATGGTACCTACAATAAAGCAGTGTAAAGAGCAACACGTGACTCAATATCACTGTATTTTAAAAACCCACGAAATATATAATATTTAAGGTAAAAGATCCAATTATTGTCACTAACATCATTAACGTCAGTTTCTATGTTTTTGATTAAAATAAGAAATTAATTCTTCCTTCATCTACAACGGAAAATATTTTTTGGAAATTTAATTTTACCTACTCGTATATAATAAATAACACAATTTCTTATTTTTTATAATTCATATAATAAAAAAAGAACACGATTCTCAAGTAAATAACAAAATAAAAACACCATACGTCCGCACTGTTATATGATGTCAATCTTTCTTACTCACGAGATCTCTGTCTAAGTAATCGGTTAGTTGCCATTCGGCATACTGTATATTAATTTTGAATTTCAAAGGTAATAATACTAAAGCCAAAATTTATGGAAACATCTTAGTCGTGTGGATAATTGTTGTCTTTCTCTAGGTATATAAATTATTAATAGATATTACTGACTTTTTTGATATTAAAATATTAAACTATGAAACCATCGAATTTTTGTAATGAATTAATAATAATGAATGTCACGCGTAAATTTATCGAAAAACGAACATTTTTACTTGTCCTGTCTATTTATATCACTCAATTATTTTTAGGAAAAGTTCGTGTATAATAACAAAATTCGGTAATAATTAAACTTGTTCTGTGTGATTAAACTCCAGCGATATTAATTAGGATAAAAACACAATTTACTAAGTGATGCACAGTTGTACAAACCATTTTTACGAAATTATTAAAAAGGCCGGATGATTATAATCAAATATTAACAGTCAATTTCGTTGGGTGAATAGACCTAAATAATTATTGATGTAGTTAATTTTTGGTAGTGCTCCAATCAGTTATTCAATGTTCTAGGAATGCGGTTCTAGAGGAACATTTGGCTTGGATTCAAATTGCTGCGTTGCTGATAACAGTAAACTGGGGTGATATTCGGCTCAGTCAGTAGGGGTGGAGGTTTTTATAACCAAGAATTTTGTTCGATCCCACACAGTAGACGCAAGTCATGTGGGGTGCTGATAACTTCTGATAAGGAGAGTTGTATGCAAGTACTTTTTGATAACATCTCAGTCGAATAGGTCCAGTTCGACAAAACAACTTTCTCAACGTACATGGTTTGCTTAAAGTCTCACTCTGGCTTGATTTCAGGATTGCAGGAAAATGACTTTCATATAAAGCTGCACGCTGATTACGTTGATGGTTTCTCTAGAATTATATTAGGATAGTTTTTCTTGTTATTGCCCTTTTAATCACTCAGAAAATTAAAGATGAACAGATTTCATTCCAGTTATAAAATTCTTCTTCCTTTGATGTTATCACATGTTCTATTTTCTTTAGATTTTTACTTTCTTATACGAAGTAATAAGAAAGTATAGTAATCGTGATTTTTTTCGACTTCGAGATTTTGATGGATTTACACGTTTTGAGGGCCCCTGAATCCATTTTGACCATTTTCGCCATGATGTCTGTCTGTCTGTGTGTCTGTCTGTCTGTATCCACCATAAAAATAAACAATTTATGAGATTTCTTTATTCTTTAACATTGATTTAGAATTAAATTTTGAACAAATTTTGTTTAAACTTTTTTTTTGAAATTCCGTCAAAAAAATTTCAAAAAAACGAGATAGTATTCTAAAAATTCTTATACAGGGTGGTCCAGGTTGAACGTCTTTAATTTTGGGAGGTGATAGAGCATCATAAAAAAAGTAGACTTTTATCAAAAAACTTTGCTCAAAAATGTTTTATAACAAAGATGCAGGGTGTCAAAGTTTAAAATAAAAACTCGTTTTCTTGACATAACTTCTAAACCACATGAACGATTTCCATTAAATTTCTCACACAGAGTAATGTAGTACATTTCAAGATAATGATGGGGCTCATTTACAAAAATAATCTCCAGTGGCGTAGATACTTGGGGCCATTCCACTTTTCCCTTCAATTTTCGACGCCACTGGATATATTGCGAAGAAAATACAATTTTTGGATTGTCTGTTTAATTTAGAGAAAATTGTTACTCCCGACATACTTTAATTTAAGGTTTCGTTTTTGGGATATTTGAGTTTGAACGTTTGGAAACACAATATCAAATGCTGTGCTGAATTAAAGAAAATTTCGGTTAGGTCTGAAAAATCCGGGAAATTGCCGAGATAGACTAGTGACTAAAGGGACTTGACTGCCAAACGGAAGGTCGCGGGTTCGAATCCCAGAAGGACCATTATTTTTTATTTTACTGGTTTTTATGGTAACGAAAACAATAATAATAAATAAATGTGATTTTATATTAATAACGTATTGAATGTCGACTGCATGTAATTATTGGCTACCCCTTCAATATTTTCCAAAAATTAAAACTGTATCATGGTAATGTATAGGAAAGTCATGTGTTAGACACATCAGATATTTTAATTTATACTTATACTGTTTTTTACATTTTTTTGAACATCTTCCGACATTTTAAAAGGTTGAAAAATGTATAAAATGAAGTTATAAAATAAACAACTTTGTACTTCTTTGGTAAAAAAATTCTTTAACGATTCCCTTTACTTAAGACTGTCACAATAAAAGTTCGTAAGAGAAAAAAGTGTCAAAAGAATAATTTATGGTAAGCAGAGCATCCGATCAGTTAGCCAAGTTAGAGCAATTTTATAATGAGATCCACAAAGTATCATGAACTACCACGAACAGATGTGGACCCACCTCATTAGAAGTATGCCAATTTGCCAGTAAAAGAACTGGAAACAAGGTGAAACTGAAATAAATTTTTTACATCGTTGAATGAAAAAATTGAACAGACACGTGCGACTTTGTATCGCAAAAATATTTATAATAATACCGATAGGAAATGTTAAGTAATTCCCAATTTTATTGCTATCATAAATTTGCGTTTTCTAAATGTGCAAAATTGCCGTAAATCCAATTTTCGTAAGGATAATGCTGGTTTTATATTCCTTGTTTATTTCTAGATTTTACTTCCTTTGTAGTTAAAAAAACACACAATGGTTAAACAAAATAATGGAACTGTAATAAGGTCTGGTGAGCAACACGCTATGCCTGGTATTTATAATCCTGTTAATGCAATACCCATTAAGAGTTACTAAGTAAGGTATGTGTTTGTCCTGTAAAATATGTACTTACTCGGTGAAAAGGGCTAAATTTTAAAACACGGTTCATATTTCTTAAACTAATTAAAACTTAAAGCAAGCAGAGCACGAGTAAGAAATATAAAATAATAAAATCTGTGGTTTTCGTATACTTGTATAGTAATATACATTTATAACAGAATATAAATGAGCATTATTGATTTCTTTCGTTTTCCAGTAATAAATTCATTTACAATTAAATATTAAATGAGAACTCAAACGATAAGCAATTGTAGGCACTTAGATTTACAGAAAAACAAACGCAACAGGTTGATGTTATTATCGTCATCGTCAAATAATAAATAAAATACTGTAAAGTGCTTTTTGAAGTAAAGGACACAAACATAAAGTAATGCCTTTGAGGTTTTCTGCAATTTTGTTTTCATTAACATTTATAAAAGACATAATGCTTTAAGCAACAATTCCCTAAAAAATATTTAAATGTAAGCAAAGTTATTTAAATGAAATTAAGGTATTTCTTTCAAAAAAGTCGCACAAGAACTTGCTCAACTTCTTTTAAAATTCAAATGAATTTTGTTTTTACTTTTTCTTTTTAATATTTTACGTATTATACGTCAAAGTTGGTAAAAATTAAGAGAATAAAACAACAGCGAATTCACCATGGGACTGCTGAAACCGTTGTACATGTTATTTTTAACCTTTTATAACCTTTTAAGTATACGTGTTTATGAATTTTAATTACAAGCACCTACATATAAATAATAATGCCATTTACTCATAATTAAAACAGTTTCAAATTTCTTTAAAGAGGTTGGATTTTAACTGTCTGTATATAAAATGTTAAACAGTATTGTATTCTATTTTTGGAAAATTTTGCTTAATGTTTAAAACTCTTTTTCCTAATTTCATCCTATAAACAATCAGTTTTCCAAATAAGTTAAAGAAAATGAGTCGTAAAATATATCCAACACTTCATTTAAATTTACATTAGTCCGGATTTAATGTCAAACTTTTCAGCTGTAACTTGCATACTTCTATTGAAGTTTATTTTATGTTTGATGCTAAAAGTTCTAATCTCTTCTAGTTCGAAAGGGTGGTAAAAAATTTAGTAGTTTCAATTCTTTTAATATCACTCTAAATGTCTGACGAATAGATATTCTTATTACTTTACATAAAATAAAGTTCCGTACAATTAAATTGCCGTTAAATCAAAGGATAAATTTATATAGAATTATATTGAATTTAATTACAGTTTCATTACTTTACAAATTATAAAATAAATCGAGTAATAAAGGGTCAAATAAAGGCTTCGAATCGGAATGTTTTAATTGAGATTATACGGAATCTCAATTTAAAATGCCATGTTTTGAGAATATGGTGAATGCGCCGGTCATAAAATAGAAAATTGTAATTATTTCATAGAAAAAATCTAGGTACTTTCAATTATCGTAGTAGTTAAGAAGAACTAAATGACTAAAAAGTGATGCATTTGAAATAAGATTTGTATTTTCAAAAAAAATTCAATTTTTTGCTATACGTAATTTAATAGTTTCCTATTTGATTTTTAATACCGAAACTTTAAAGTCGGTAATTGCGTTAATTTTAAATAGTTCTATTACTATGAAATAATTATGTCGTGGAACAGAGAAGATGGAATAAGTTAGAAAGTAGCATAAAATTTATGTACGAAAAATGCAGCCGTCCAAGACTGAAATATGTATTTAAAGTTGAGAGTGACAGAAATAAAACCAGAAGCAGATAATATAATTAGGCAAAGTGGAATATAATTGCTGGAATGAGTATGCAATGAGACATCCCTTCTAATTTGAAACTCCAGCAAATTTGGGGGGTATGTGATATCGACCGCAACCCTAAAAGTTGCTACTAAACTTGCAATAACTCAAGAAATACCGGATATTACCATTAACACCACCAAAACACTTAATATTTGCCTCAGCAAAAGAAAGAGATAATAAGTTAATCCTTCCTTATTATCCATTTTCTCATTTTATCTCGTCCTTTGCCAGATGTTGTAAATTCTACTTATAAAATTCACTTTATTAAAAACTATTGCCCCACAGAAAGTTTATTTCTAACAACTTCCTTCACCTAAAAGTCACTCTAGCATTAAGGAATAAATTTTGATTTAAATAAAATATTTTTATTCGTTTTAAAACACACAAAAGGTATGTTTCATTTTGTATAAATTAATTAATGTATATGCCTCTGGATATTCGTTTAATATCTTACATCCAAAAAAATGACGATAAATTTAAGTTTCAGTATGAAGCAGATCCGCCTGTTTGTTAAGGGAGCATACATGTACAGAGTGGCCCATTTTCGAGCCTCATCATAGCGATCTCGGAAACCATAAGAGAGACAGGGTCGGTTAAATTATGACGAAGTTGCGCAATTTGATGCTTATCAAAATGCAGTGTTGCAATTTAGAAAATTCCGAATACTTTCTGAAATATCCAGAAAAAAACGAAATTTCATAAAAAAATTTAATTTTTTTCTGACGTTATTTGAAAACAAATATTAAAACAAATAACACTTCGCCATTGCCACTTTTTATCCTCTATAATATGGCGCTGTCAAATTTGAAATGTGACGTTTCGTCTTCCAGAAACCATCATCAACTTATTTTTTTTTAAATACGGATTTGGATTTTTTATTTTATTTTTTGTTAGCTTTGGACTCCCTAAAAGCTATGATCCATCACAAATTTTGATTTTCAAACGTTTCGATGACAAAAACTGACATTTTCTGTATTTTTTCTAATATTTAATACGACACTATTTTTAAAACAAATTATTTTTTCAACATTCTAAATTTATTAGTTAGGTAAAAAATAAATATCTAAATTTATGATACTGATGAAAAGCAATTATTAAAATTATTTAGTCCGAAGTAATAATTGCAATAATTGGTTTTATGAAATTTCGTTTTTTTCTGGATATTTCAGAAAGTACTTTGCCATAATTTAACCGACCCTGTATCTGTTACGGTTTCCGAGATCCCTATGATGAAGCTCGAAAATGGGCCACCCTGTACATCCATTGTTACAACCTCAAAATATGTACAGGGATTCACCATACTTCACTCTCGGAAATTTTAAACGTTTGTGTTTAACCTAACCTAACATTAGCTGAGATCCATTTCAGACGATAAACTAAAAAAATCTTGATTTTTCAGATAAATGCTTGATGAACTCTGCTTGGATTAATAAAAAAATCCTCTCCTCACCAACAACTGCTTCCGAAAAATAGCATAATCCGATTGCTGTGTAAAGTAGAAAAGTGACATATTTTTCAAGAGGGCAGCGGTTCTATTCATTCGAATATGACTTCCAACTTCCAACACAAGAATATCGGGGCTAATTAGAGTAGTCAACTTTACAAAATAATATCACAAAAACCACTTGGCGTTATTCCTAAAATAAGTATGTTTTATTTCAGACATATTTTATGATTGAAAACCGATACATTTCAGTTTTTCTTAGCTAAGAAGACAAAAATCGATGATAGTTTGAGTAATGTTAAAATATGTTGGGCCACTTCTTATGCTACACGTCCTTTTATAACCATTGGACAATTTGTTCGACTTGGAAACGATGGCCATGTAAGGAATCAAAAGTGGCTCTTACTGATTTAATTTCAGGTAACGGTAGATACAAAAGAAATGGAATTATTAAATATATAATAAAACTGTTTTACAGAACCAGTTTTCAAAGTATGATGTATTTGAACCGTTACTCTTGTTTTAGAAAAAGGACATTTTCTAAAAAAAATTCAAATTCACAGATATTGATATTGATACCGAATTGAAGAAGATTAATAAATTTTAATATTATAAACTAGAATATTGGATTATAGCAGAATGTTTCATGGATTTTGTACCAATTTCTGCTTGTGAAAAAAGGAATAAAGTTGGGTTAGCGTTTTTGATTCATAAAATGGTATCGAAGTAATATTAGATTTAAAGTTTAGTTTTTTTTAAAGGTTTGTTTAGCATACATTTATTGTAAATAGGAACATCAGTATAAGAGAAAACGTTAGATAGAAGGTGAGTTAAAACAGGTGCGTGGTAGGGGATGGGTATTGTAACCATGAGACATAAGCATCGGCGGATAGGTCGCCGGGTCGTGCTCGCCAGTTCATTTTCCACGCCACTGAACAGCTCATTACACGCGCACGGGTACAGCAAACTAAAGCATTACTGCAGCACGGGCCGTTATTCGGAAAGTTGTTTCGCAGGATCCCGCGGCCGTTGCCCAAACTGACGTGGCAATATGGACCTCCCAGCCCACTCTAATCTGTTTTGATGATTTATCGTCCACAAATTAGACACGCCTCGCAGAATTGTTGCAAAGGATGCATTTTTCAAATATCATTAGTGAAATCGATTGGTCTCTAAATCAAGTTGAATCCAGGTAAACCCCCCAAAAGATAATGTAGTCCTTGGACCAATTTGTGTTCGTTTACATTTTGTATAAAGATTGCTCGCTACCGAGCTCATCAATCAAGAAACGGAGGTGAGGTCGACATGATGGGTTATGCTCGCTACGAATATTAATGAGCCAGCAATATAGACGGAACCTTTCATAACACAGTCTGACTTTGCATCCACTCGTAATCAAAACAAATCACGGCCGCGAAAGTAAACGTTGTTCGTCTTAAACACTGAATATCTAATGAGATTTGCTTCCATTCGTAAATGAAAACATCATCTATAAACTACATACTGCTTACATAGTATCCGTAAATTACTCTACATAAACATCCGATCTCATCGCCAAACCCCAAAATGTCCTATTTGCATTATGCAGTGGTACTAATTTAAAAATATTACCAACATAATATACCTAACCTAACCAACCTTCTACACTAAATGTAAATAATTGTAGGTAGTACAGTCAATAGGGAGTTTCAACTTGCAAACAATGGTGGATCGTGGAAGCTATTTTATTTAATGGATCAGTAGGGGGGTCGGCCCCGAATCTATACACAAATTTTCGAAATTTCCCGTTTACGATTGAAAATAATTCAGGTCAATTTTGTAGTGAATGCAGTTTATTACAACTTTTGTTAATAATTTTTTGATGTTGCATCAATATTACTAATGTTAAGATTCATCAAAATTAAAAAATCAGAAGATATTTGATTCAAGATAGCTAGCTTATGGTTAATCCTATTGGAAAAAATCGTTTTTCTGAGGAACATTTATTAAGCAATAAACTGGTATATTGATTTTTTAATTTCGATAATTTATGGATCAACCGGACACGAAGAATTTCGAAAAAATTTCTCTAAATTCACAAACGACGATCGCTAAAATTTGTCTTCACCGTCAAGGGTTTCTCAAATAAAGAGCTCGACGATGCGCGGTCAGATTTTCAATATATGTTATGGTTTAAAAGTTACCCTTTAAAAACATCAAATTTTGCCTACCCTGTACAGATGGTACAATTAATTTTATGAGTTTCTTATGAATTTCGTATATTCCAAAGTGGTCAATTTTTATATTTAATAAATTCTTGGTATTGTAGCAAATTCGACTGTATTATTTGTAAAATCGTATTTTAACCTTTAGCAACACGTTGTACATACTTAATAATAATGTTCAACTTTTGGAATTTAAAAATGAACATTGGCCTATCCGTGTTCATCCATTGATTTTGTTTCTAAAATCCATGCATTCTTTATAAGTACCTACCTCTGTCAGCCAGGTGTATAGCTAAGCGTCTCCACAACATTTTTTCCTTGGATTTGATTTCGATATACAATCCTAAAATTTTATGCATTTGGTCCAATACCCTGTCCATTTAGATTTGGTTTTGGCATTTTTACTATTTCCTTTTCAGGTTATTTTACGATATTCAGTAAACACCGTCGGATATCGGATGCTTGAATGTAGAATGCATCTCATGAATATGATTTTAGAATCTATAATAATAAACTAGTTAATTTTTTGTGCTTTTTGATGTACTCGTATTTCGTCAGTGATTTTTATGAGGAAATTATCATAACGTTTCATAGAATAATATAAATAGAATAACAGTATTTTTTCGAGTCTTATTACTTATTACGTTGTATAGAACGTGAAATGAACACCGATGTTTATGTGGTAACCGCTAATTCATATTAATTTACATTTAAGACCCTAATCAAATTTGATTATTTTAAATTTTCCACCGGGGCAAGTAAATCCCAAGAGTGTGACTTGATACTAGGTAACAAAATTCGCGTTTATCCGCAAATATTCCTTCAGACATGTTCGATTTCATTTAAGGTATTAATCCTTAGTTGATTGAATAATTTCGATCTTAGTAATTACTTTGAAAACTAAATTAATTTATCTTCTATAATAAGGCATTATCGATAACTACTACTTTTAGCATAAGGGTTTTTTTCGAGAGGAAATTTTTTAACCACAGATGGTTGACCTGCACAGTTTTTAAAATAACTGTCAGAGCCCCCGAAGTTTACACTACTCGTGTTTATAACCAAAGGGCATTACACCACATTTGCTGGAAAATCCGCAAAATTTTTGTTTTGTGAAAAGTGCAACGTTATCCTCGTTTTGCTATTTTCCCCCCAAAACAGGATATATGGTGAAAATATTTAAATTATGTTGTACTGTTTATTTGCCTTCACATACATTACGCATATTTTATTACGGCAAATGCATTCGCTTATAAAAATTATCTATTATGTCAGTCAAATCTTACACTATTATCTGGAACTCATAACACATTCGTATGGTATTTGTATTGCAAGTATATTGTGGGTTGCAATTTCAATTCCATCAGGCTCATTATTACTCGTGAAATACCATGTATATATATAAAACTGAAAGTTTGTCCTCTATACAAATCTACACCGTTGTAGATATCGACTCCAAAATTTTTGTAAATGTTCTTTCGGCTTCAACACGAGTCCTAGAACTAATGAGAGTTTTTTTATTTTGCGCCTATTTTTCAATAATCATTATTACAACTTATAGATGACAAAAAAATGTAGCACTCATTTTAGCATAATAATTTTTAACAAAAAGACCACAATCTGAAATAAGTAGTATACAGTGACTTAGTTCAAAACAATGATATAAAACAGGCACAATTTTAATGCATGGAAAAATTTAAAAACAAAACCGCTGAAAATTGGCTTTTAATATGAATCACTGTCGGTAGTACGATATAAGGAAAATGTGATGTGCAATTACAATTTTAATTTATTTTCTTATTACTCAAATGAATTTAGTTCTAACTTAGATATACATTCTGTAGGATTTAGAATATTTTATTAGAGTTGGTTTGAAAAAACTCGAAGGCGAGGTTTCTTTACAGTTAAAATCAAATTTGTTTAATTAATTAAAATTGGTAATGAAGAATATAATGATTTTATGTAATTTCTAGTCAAACAGTTTTCTCATTCCAATTAAATATCCAAAAATCTTAATTCTAAAATATGTAATATCAATATCACTTAAATATATTTAAATATTACAACACAATCAGTTTCAGAATGTCTACGTTAAAGCGAATATTGACTAGAATCCTAATTTGGCATTAATCGTTAAAATAAAACGGTTCGCTCTTAACCACTAGAAGTTATTTGTGTCAGAGCAATAACGTGCAGTTAGCGGTGTAGCAGATGAAGACATAACGCCAATCTTAAGATAGTTTGGGTAATGAATGGTTAGACGTGACTAACTTTAGAAGGTCCACATTAGAGATGTGCTGGTACCCCGAGGACGAAACCAAGGAATTATGGTCATTGCCGGATATAGATTGAGTTCTTTTAACGGCACTTCCGTTTGGCGCCCGAAGCTACTGTTTTGTTGCCAGCGTTTTGGCGACCATCCACATACCCGATAAAATACTATAGTTGTCTTGCTGGGTGGATAAATTTTACGCCAATGCAGGATTTCAGTCATTAACAAATATATGGTTTTTCTGCCCCCAACAGCCGTCTACTTGCCGCGACAATAAAAAGATGGTAATATGTTTTTCGAGTTTTATAGTACATATAAATATATGATATAAAATGTGAAATTTGTTTATATTGTAAAAGAAAACTACACAAAATATCATGCTGCGTATTTATGAGTATGTGAACGAAATTATTATCAAACTAATTATACCATTAGTACAACTGTGTGTCAAAAATGTATGTAGTGTTGGCTAGTTTATTAATATTACTTGAGAAATTAAACTAAATTTATGTACACATTTAAATATTAGTCTAAATGAGAAACAAACCAATCTATTACTATTATTAAACGTTAATTACAATATGTCTCCTATAGTATGAATATTTCATATATTTCATGCATTTAAAATGTAAATGTAAAGTGCCATTTATATCTGATGTAAATATAAAAATTTTAGTAAATTGTTTTTAATTTACAAAATTTCCTATATTCATACATTGTGTTGTTGTGAAGCAGATGCCATTTTAATCATCGAAAATTTATAACATGTTAATATAGGAATTGCCTTCAAAATAAATTTTATTGACGTTTTAGTTCATGAAAATAAATATGAGGAACTTATTATTATAAATTTTGAAACGAGGATACTGTATTTCTGTTCTAATTTCCTAAATTAAGAGCAAAATTTATATTTTATTGTTTAGTTAAAATATTAACAAGTAAGGTCATTTAAGGATAACATTTAAAATTTTAATCTCCAAAAGTAAAATATTAGTTCCTAAGTATAAACTACACCCTCTGTCTGAATTGTTCCAAATATATCAGTTTATTGGACACACCCTGTAGAATATTATTTTATGCCACTCTTTTCTCAGTCAAATTGTAAAATTTTTAACAAAAATGTTTAATAACTTAAAGTTATTTATTTTTATACTATAAAACTAAGTGGTTTCGCCATGAAACCACACATTCAGAATCAATTATACAATAGTCGAATTTCTGTGTTTGATTAAATAATATATTTTTAACTTTCTAAATCTGGTGTGGTAATTATAAAATTCCCAACTAGCCGAAATTCAGATTAGGTGTTTATTATTTTAGTGGTGAAAATTTTTTGTGAAAATGTGTTCCAATAGTTACTGCTCATTATGTATTGGTAAGATGATTTTCTTTTTCCATTGTTCCACTTACTTTTATATGGTGGTTTTGTCTTGAAACCACTTGATCGCAAAAAGAAGCTAATTTGAATACATTTTTATAAGAGATTCGAATAATTCTACAGTAGAGATAAATTGCGAGATGTCGATGAAATGAAGATGATGAGCTTGAAAGACATGCAGCTGATGAATTATTACTTCATTGAAGTTATAATAAATAGAGTCATCCGGTCAAAAATGAAAACGCTTGAAAACCTGTTTAATGTAATCTAAAGGTAAAAAAACTTTGTAAAAATTTTTTGTATACTCCAAAATTTTATCCCGACCCCAAAATTTCAAATTGAAAAAATTGTACTTTTCAAACACCCCGAAAAGCGAGCCATGTTGCGTAATGTCATAAGCCAGTGTCGAAATGTCAGTCAATGCTAAAATTTGTACACAAACGACATTGACAGAACATGGCTATTGACGTCACAAACCCTTCAACCGATCACGTCGTGTTTTAAATGCGAACTAATTTTTACGACTTTTAACATTAAATAATTTAAAATTGAGCCTCGAATTGAGCAATAAAAAAACACTTTTTTCAATGCTTTTGTTATTTTTTTAGCCTATTCTTTGCAATTAAGAATAAAAAAGGTATGCCAAAAATTTCCGGACGACTCTATTGTCCATAAACTCTAAAGATTAATTGTTTGAACAAGAACTTCACTTTATGTACTGTATCACAATATTATTAGATTAAATTAAAAACATATATGCATATGGTACCCAATTTAAATTAACTAAATTAATTTATTTGTGCGAAAAAAGTACTGCCCTCTCAAGCCAAGGCAAATTTCCTAAAATATTTAAGTTTAAATATCCTTTTATATTTTGCAGTTACATTTACGAAACCTTTCTTCATATTTTATTCGTTTATTAGAATTTGTGTGTATATAGTGGTTTCACCATGTAACCACGCCTGTTTGTAGTGAAATTTTTATTGTAATTTCAACTCTACATCATAAGTACGTTTTTAGAAAATTGTAATTATCTCAGTCAGTTCAGAAACCCGTAAATTAACAGGCTTTAATAGTTTTAGGCCTAAAATAAAATGTAGAATACAGAGTTTCACACTTCGTAGATGGTATCAACCATAAGTCTCATGCACGTATCATTGGAATCGTTTGAAAAATCTGCAATAAAATATTTCACTTTTAGAATTCACGAATATTTCTAAATAGTAAATTTCACCGTTTCTTTAAATTCTTACTGACACAAAGTGGATAAAAGTTATAAAATTAAGATACATCAAATATTTATCACGTGCATTAAATGTTTAAAAGTAGATATTGTTCCGTTCTGAAAATAGCTTACTATGTTAATTTGGAGTCAAAGCTTAGAAATATTATTTTGTACTTTGTACCGGGTCTGTGGGGTGTGAGCTGAATAACCAGAAATATTTTTAACTCAAAAATATTCCAACCAAACTTGATTTTGTATTCAATTTAAAAAAACATGTACATTGAGGTGCCTCGACATTGTTTTATCAATAAGAAAATACTTTTACCATGACGTTTCTGGCATAATTTTATATGCTTATACAAACATGTAAAATTCCCGAAAAAACTGAATTATTAAAATTACAGAAATTTTTGAAGTGTGGATAATAAATACGAGTAGTTGTGTAAAGGGTGCTTTTATGAAACAAGTATTAGGTAGTTTTCAAAGACAAAAACAGCGAGTTTACCAGTTCATATTACTTAATACAAACACTAAATTATTATATTTGTTATTGAAGATAACATCAAAAGTAATGAACATTATTAGATATAATTATAACCGGCGCATTCGCCATTTATGTAAAATAATATTTCATAAAAATTTTAAATAATTTTTCACATATTAAACAAATTAATTTTATTTATTTTAGAAAGAATAATTAAAATACGGTAATTTTGTGATTTACATCATGCAAAATTGAACTCAACCTTAAATACAGAAGTTTTTTAAATTACCTGCTGTGAAATTAAATTATTATTACGACCATGTGTGCAGGAATATTTTACGACTGAAATCAGGTAAAATATTAATTATGAAATCAGTGCGTAAAGTAACTTTCATTATTTAAAAATTATTAATTTCTCGATTAATTTACTAGGACGTGTTCTTAAATTATACAAAACAACTGAATGAAACAAACAAATTTGATCTCGATTGTCGTGATATATTGAAAACTGTTGTATTTTTCTTACCTACATTAATATGATAATGGAAATAATAATATGTCAATATTTATTTTTATACTACAATATATAATGACATGTGCACTATATTTCCAATCGGGCTGTTTAGGTAATTCCATACACATTAATGGAAGCAGCTGCTTTTCAGATAAATAGTAAATTAGTTTTTCTTTATTTATGCTGATTTAAAAATAATAGTAGATTTTTCTGTAATTTTGTAGATTTCTTATATTTGAATATTATATATTTTTAACTTGTTAATATTTTTGTAACTAAAAATTTTACAGTTGTAATACAGGAAATACTGATGTAAACATGTTTGCATTCACAAAATTTTTCACAAGGAAATACTGAACCAGCACAACTCAACACAGTGAAAACGACAAATTGGCTGTGGAAGTAAAGCAAGCATTTTCGTTGTATTAAAATAGAAAATGCAGATAAGAACTAAGTGGTAGTGAGGCAATGTAGAGCGTATCACCCGATGGCAGTGTTCTACTTTTAGAGGCAAAATGCATGGCGTGAACCCCGCGGGAAGTTCTACACGGTGCGGTTGACTGCAGCCTGCCTGGAAAGAGGTTCTGCCCGGTAACGCCGTGAAATATGTTCCTCCGCGGTCGCACCAACTTCTCAGATTGTTCAAGTTTCCAACAAGTATGGTCCCACCCGACATAAACCAGAGTTGCGGTTTCTGAAACGACTAATCTCTTCGTAGATGAAGTGATTTACTAACGGTAATTGCTGTAATTCGGCGGGAGTTAAGATTTCCTCTTATTTACAATTTGTTGGTGTTGTTGTGGAGGATGGTCAATTAATCACTTTGTCATAGTAATAATTATGATGAGATGTCAATAGAAAATCGTCCTGTAGGAAGTAGTAGATAGTAAGATTGAAATTTAAGTCTTACCTTCGGTCCCGGCAGGCATCAAGAACAGTTCTAACACCAACACTAGAAGCGCGAGCGGCATTTCAACGAGTATCGCGGAGCATCACCTTCTGTCAACTTATCGTTCCGAAGGGCACGCGGATTCTGATATTCCTCCGGTTTTGGGCCTGCTAACAACCCGCGCAGTCTCCGTCCGGACCACGTGCATCAAGACGTTATTGCACATTGCGCCCATATATTCTTATATCAACAATGAAAAAATATTGCAACCGCCGAGTTGGTGGATGCTTTATCTGTTCACTTTGCTCTTTGTTGAAATATTACTCGCGGTCGACAATAGAGCCATTGTCTCTCTATTAGAAAACAGTGGCAAATTTCCAGATGAACCATATATCACGCCTCATTGAGCAGGTATTATTTGCTATGCAGAAATTAGAAGGGTTCAATATCAAGTGAGATTCTGATAAAAGGACGACCTGCTGCCGCTGCCGACAAAGCACAGGGCTCCGGATACGCGGAACAAACGACGCGACGCCTCATAAAGTCGATAAAGGAGAGACCCCAATCACTTAACTTGCTAGCAGAAGTTACCTGTCTTTGTACTTTCCTGCACGCTATGTTGTTTTCACCATTCTGCACTCATGTTTTCAACTCTCCACCCTTAGGATTAATAGGCGCATTTATTTTTGGACACTGCTTTGTGCAACGGTAGCTTATCTCAAATTTCCCAACTATTGTTTCCCGACAAAATTTCAACAGCTAAAACCTGGCCAAGGGATTTTTGGTAAATCAGAACAAAAATGACAATAAACATTGTATCTAGATAAAAACGATTTTTAAAAAAATTATCAAAGTGAAAATTTATTGTTTGATATTTAAATCCATATAGTGAGATTAATTTAAGTAATTTTTACTGATGGATAAGTGAGAGAATGCTCGTGAAATTGTTGAAAAAACCTAGAACAAAGGCGTCTTCTCCCATTTAATAAAAGTCTGGACGGATAGCTTCGGATGTGGTATAGCTAGGAAACCTCTTGTAGTTTAAAAACAAAAATAAGAATTTATAGTGTACCTACATACTGGAAAAGGTAGGTGCAATAGAGAGTACCCATTTTTAAATTCGATATTTTAATTTAGGGGTTAGGTCCTGTTTAGTTTTTTTTAATAAAATATTTGTGAATAACTATTCTGAAATTATGAGGTTTGTTCTGAAATATTAGACAATTTTTGTAAAGTCGCTTTTAGTAACATTCCTATAACTTCTAAATAATGTCTTTCGAGCTATAATTTTAGTACATTTATTTTTGGAACTTTGGAATTCACTTCTTTCCAATATACGTACTTATATGACCTTCATAATAGTAAAAATAGTGTGGTTCGATAACACAATTTTATTAGAATATATACAGTCACTATAAATTTTCTCCCCTAGGCAAACCTTTTGGTTTAGTCTATTTTTATATGAAGTAAAAGCCGTATACCCGTTATGTCCACCTTTTTTATGGTAAGTAGATTACTATGGAACTATTTTTTGGAAAGTCATAATCAATGGTTTGCTTTAGAGTTAATCTTTATAAAGTGCATATCGCCATCGAGACTACTTAGTTATAGAGCTATTTAAAACTTGTATATTAGAAGCAAATATTGAGTGATATGAATAAAAGAAGTAAAAAGCGTTTTTGCTTCTGTATAATGAAAGTAACCTTAGATATTTATTTTTATTACATTAGCGTATATGTACGTAAACAAGTTTACAGAATATAACAGATTTTCAGATTACGGTTTCAATGGACAGTTTGTCGCAAAGTTCCTTCCTTAGGGCATTTAAAGAATTTCATTGGTTTAGGCTTACGGATTTTCTTCCCAAACATCGCTATCACCTATTTCTCTCAAGTGAGCATCTTGATAATTTATATAGAAATTAAATCTTGAAAATACTACAAACCAATAAACACAATTTGTAACATAACTCTGTCTACTTTATGCTGCCTCATTTAAGAGATAGAGAGAGGTAGCGCGCCGAGCTGTCTACTGAAGATAATTCAACTATAGCATTTTATTGGCTATAAAAATTTATTTAGTTAGATATACATTTCATTCATAATTTGAGAGCATAAATTGCTTGATCACAACCAATTTGATTTGATTAATACCAAAATAGACCTGGCCAATAATGAGCTAATGACCAAGTAAATAAGGCTTACCTGATCTGGTTTCAACCGTAATACTTAGTCCTTCAGCTAGGGGTCAAAAGGTAGGAAGTAAAAGCAGGATGAGGCGACGCAGTGTTTTCTAAAGGTTTTTTGGTCGCTGAATTCGAATCCGTGCGTCGTTTTTCAATAAAGTGATGCAAACAAAAGTTATTAACAATTTATTGTTTAAAACGCAATAACTCGAAAAGTATAGATTTTACCAAGTATTTCACCAAAAAAAGTTTCAAACAAAAGCTGTTCAAAATAACAAGACTCTCCGAAAAGGTCATATGGTATTTTGTCATAAAGTCGCACGGACAAAAGTTATTAACAATTTATTGTTTAAATGTTTAAATTAACTCGAAAACGAAAAGTAAGCATTTTACCAAAAAAAAATTCAAACGAAAGTTGTTCAAAATAAAAAGACTCTCTGAAAAGGTCATATTGTCTTTTGTCATAAAGGTGCTCGGACAAAAGTTATTAACAATTTATTGTTTAAAATGCAATAATTCGAAAAGTGTACATTTTACCAAAAAAAGTTTCAAACAAAAGTTGCGCAAATTAAAAAGACTCTCCTAAAATGTATGCTTTTTGGTTTGTTCCGTTTTAAACAATAAATTGTTAATAACATTTATTCGAGCGACTTTATTGACAAAATACCATATGACCTTTTCGGAGAATCTTTTTATTTTGCACAACTTTTGTTTGAAACTATTTTTGGTAAAATGTATAAGTACTTTTCGAGTTATTGCGTTTTAAACATTTAAACAATAAATTGTTAATAACTTTTGTCCGTGCGACTTTATGACAAAATATCATATGACCTTTTCGGAGAGTCTTTTTATTTTAAACAACTTTTGTTTGAAACTTTTTTTGGTAAAATGCTCGGTAAAACCTACACTTTTCGAGTTATTGCGTTTTAAACAATAAATTGTTAATAACTTTTGTTTGCACCATTTTATTGAAAAACGACGCACGGATTCGGATTCAGCGACCAAAAAACTTTCAGAAAACACTGCGTCGTCTCATCCCACTTTTACTTTCTACCTTTTGACCCCTAGCTGAAGGACTATAAATGAAGAGATGGAATATTATTATGGACATATCAAAACATCACATAAAAGATGAGCTATTGTCAATTCTTGATAGGAAATGACATAATTTTCCATTGTGGAATGAAAGATTTTGATGTTTAAAAAAATGGGCAAGAATACAGGGTGTCCGGAAATTAGGAGCAAAAAACTCGGGGGGTGATTCTACTTGAAAAATTAATGTGACAAGTTCCTATAACGTTTTTCCGAAAGCTCATTAATATTGGGGTTACAGGGCCTTAAAGATTGCTTTTTTAAATCAATTTTTTCCAGTAACTTTTTTTCTAGTGTACCGATTCGTTTCGAATTTGGCACACTTATCACTAATGTTTATTTGTATTCTTGCACCAAATTTGAGGTAAATCCCCCGGTGTCAAAGAGTCGAAACTGACGTTGACCTTTGGATAAAGACCCAGAACTTTTTTGTTAGGCACTTTTTCTAAACTTTGATGACGCCTGATTAAAGAGCACCGAAAAATCTTCAAAAAAGATCCTCTTGCTGCATCACGATAAAACAAGTCGTTTTCGAGAAAAACGCCTTAAAAAATTTGCTTGCATTAAATGAATACCAACTACTTAACTACAGCTCATTTTCAAGATTAAACAGAAGCGCGTTTTTCTCGAAAACTACTCGTTTTATCGTTATTCAACAAGAGGATCTTTTTAAAGATTTTTCGATGCTCTTCAATCGGGCATCATCAAAATTTAGAAAAAAAGTTATTGGAAAAAATTGACTTCAAAAAAAAACTTTGGGGCCTTGTAACCCCAATATTAATGAACTTTCGGAAAAATGTTATAGGAGCTTGTCACATTAACTTTTCGAGTAGAATCACTCCCCGAGTTTTTTGCTCCTAATTTCCGGACACCCTGTATATTATGAAAATCATCAGAATTTAAAACTAAATTATTTAAGTTACGTAAATTGAGGTAGGTCAGCTTATGCATAAGTGAGTGTGTAATTTTTAATATAATATTACTCATATATCTCATTACGTTCTACATTCTTTCAGAGCGGTTTAAAAAAGTCTACGAAATTCTCTTGTGCGTACTCAGTCATGTTCATATTATATATTTATTATTTTTATGAAACCTGGTGACTTTTTTTATTTGATAAACACATCTAGTGGGAGCACATTTGAAATCTCTCAATGGTATGATTTGGAAGCTACTAAAAGTGCGAAGGCCGATGACAAATATTTCAACAGTAAAATGCATCGAATAAAGGGCAAATATATGAAAATGGCATGGCTTTTTTACGTAAAGTATAGAGCTGAAAATGGGATCCACGCATCAGCTCCAAGATAAAACATACGAAATTCCCAGAAATTGGTTCGCTGCCAAAGCAATTTATTTTTTACATCTATACAATGCATGTTCTAAATAATGTGTGTACCATGTAAAATAAAAACATATCGTTACAATTGTCACTTTTACTGTGGATATTTTTTACTACAACAAGATAACAATTATTTTTTTTATTACCCAAAACAAGTCAACAAGAAAAATACAATTGTTTATTTTTAATAAATCATGTGATATAGATTGTGTGTGTGTGTGTGTACAACGAAAATATACCATAATTAGCTACAAATATACGAGGATTATGAATATTACTTACAAATCGATATGTTCTCATAAAAAATTTAACCACAAATGCTGTGCAAACAAGCGAATTGATTCAAAACATATGTAACTTGTAACTTTCATGTTTGGAAGGATTTTTTATAAAACCCTCCTTTTCAACCCTTGTTTTAGGTTGATCGAATATTGTTTACAATTACAATTCTGTTAGAAAATAGCTAGCACGCACAAAGCAAACGAATTAATTGATTTATATTTTTAAAACGCGAACCATTTATGCCTAAGGTTCCTTTCAACAATTTCGAACAAAAAATGTTATGATCACATATTTTTTAATAGTGCATTTTATTTTTATTTGAAACATGACATTCTGAATATATGCACAATTCATATTGTTTTGAATTTTCCTTTCAATGTCAATCACAATATTAAATTAGTTTGAATATTCCCAGGGCGGTTATTGAATTAAACTATAAATTTTTTGTAATATGAGCATTATTTTCAGTAGGTCTGAGCGTCACACTTTCTCGCTCAGCTCTTTTGAGAGCGAGAGAGATGGAATTTTATGACACATGCCTGCTGAAAGTAAACCTAGTATACTTTTCAAGTGGATATTTGTGGGAAGAATTAGAACTTAAAAGTCACACACATTCTGTCTCTCTTTCTTAAGGGAGGTAACAAAGCCGTTTCTATTAGTGTTAAACGACTTATGGTTTTACTAAATTAGGTTTTGATCGTTCTTTTTTTGCAATTGTAACAACAGCACAGGAAAGTAATTAACTAGGAAAATTTTTTCTTAAAAAGAAGAATTTCCACAATATTCAGTTAAATGCTGTGGAGATTTTCTGTATGAATTTTATATAAAAAAATTGACATGTTTGTCTGCTTTCATTAACTTTAGTTGGTGATTCGGTTTAAATTTACACCAAACTTTTCGGCACATGTTGTCCCCTCAATAAGTTATGGAAAGAAATGAATAATGAATAATAATTGGTCGTTTCCTTGTTATCTATCTAGGCTTTAATAAAATTTATCAATTATCAACTACAATTTATAAAGTTACATTAACTACAGTAGTACAGTCATATATTATGATTTGTAACAATTTTTCTGCATAACAAAATTTTACCAATTCACATTGTACACTTTTTTGAATAAATAATATGTGAATATTTGTTGCACAATAGGGACTTTGCATGATTTTCAAAATAATTTGTTTTGAAAAGCTGATACCAAATTATCACTATCAATATTTTTGAAAAAATTGTTTGGTTCGTACTTTCCTAGTAAATAAATAAAAACTATTGTAAAATTTGAAATTTTCACGCATTGCCCGGAAACGCCCGAATAATAATAAATAATAATAAATAAAAATAAAAGACTGCTGACGTCACGAATCTAGTTCCACAGTTCAGCACGCGGCATTTTGACTTATTTCGAAAAATATTTAGAAAAAAGTTAGACATGGCAATGTCAACTAGATTTGTGACGTCATACAGGCCTCTCCGATCTCAAAGCGTTTTCGGGCCCAATAATATGTTTTTCTACGAAAATGCGGAATGACGTTTTTTCTGACAAGATAATCGAACTTGAAAGTAGGCTTTTGAAAAACTAGTACGGAAAATTAGTGTGGAAATTTTTTTCCGCACATATTTTTTAAACTTTCCGCACGCAAACAAAAACATAAAGAAGTACTTACATTTAGTTATAATTGTAACATTTATTTAATACCTAACAACTGGAGGAGTGCACATTAGTTCATCGCTTTCGCTTTAGTTTTGAAACTCCATGTTTATATTCACGTAATTTGATCTCAAAATCTAAATTATTTCGATGACAGGACACAATTTATAAACTGTCAACAGCTATGAGCGTTCAGTTCTATGACATCAAACTCACTTGATGTTTTTTTTTAATTAGAAAAAGATTTACAAATAATTTTATTTTTTACGAATTCCAAGTTTTCGTAGAAAAAATCGTATGTAACACGCTTGCGGAAATGGCCCATGACAATACTCGTGTGATTACAGCACTCGCTATCGCTCGCGTTGCAAATTTCACACTCGTATTGTCATGATGCGTTTTCCGTACTTGTATTACAATATACTATTGAATTACAATCAATTTATAATCGTTTTTTATGTATAAATATTGAGTAAAAAAAATTATTTTTGCCGTAGAGTATTATTAATATAGTCGTTTTACATTTCAAACAGAAAAAAACGGGATTTAAAAAAAATGCAACGTCCCTATTTGGTTTTATTACATAAATAGTAATATTAAACGTTCAAATTACAATCAAAACAAAACAGCTGTTGTCATGGTTTATATAACGATCATTATCATTGTCACTAAGAGTTAATTTACTCTTCCATGTATAAATTTAACTGTATCTTTTAAAAAAATATCGTCAAAATAAAAAGTTTACTTATTCTCTACCCAGCTGAATTTAATTTCACAGTTAATCCAATTTAATAACAGGTTGATTTGAAATATTTCGCGTTACCACGATTATCATATTTTTATTTAAAACATTACTCTCGATAATAAACCGCGTTAAACGAAAAAGTACCTACTTCCTAGTTGTAATAAAATTTTTATTGAAAATCGATCCTAATAATATTTTATTATGCCATCCATGATTTTTTGATAAAAGCAAATTTATAGCTATTTTAAGTACACTATTTTTAAAAGTTTTCTACAATATGTAGTTTTATATCTAATAAATTCTTCACACAAGTGTTAAATAAATTGACTAAAATTAACTTTATTAATAAAAATACAAAGAAAAATTATCATTATTCCTTGCCTAGTAGTTGGTGAAATTTATGTTGTATTAACAAACTCACAAAATTGTAATTAAAATAACGACTAGTGTCACATATTTTTCCATAATCAACGCATTCAATCTTGGAGTCAATAACAGCTGTAGGTAAATTGTTATTATGTCTGTTTTTATAAATACGATTTAGATACGAATATTTTGCAACGTTTATGTGACATTTGTTTAAACCTTGAACTTTTCTTAAACAAATCATGTCAGAATCAGAAAATGTTACGATATTAATGCTTTTTATGAAGTATTGTTTTGATGCTTCTTAAAAAACGTAATATATCGATGAGAGTACTTATATAAATGTATTATTTTATTATTATTTGTACACTGGCAATTTATTTAAGTGGATCTTAATTCTTATCAAAAATATCGCAGAAAATTTAACTGCTTATTATCTAAAAAATATCATTTAACTGAAACCGTAGAAATGTCTAAGTTATCCTTAACTGCCGGTTATACTACTTGCCCTAAATATGCTGTTTTATCGTAAACCTATTAGGAAATCTTTTCTGAAACATATTCTAACATGTTGTCTTTATCTTTCTGCAGTTTATTCGTTATACAGATTGTGTATTCATTTACTAGACATGGTTCTTTGAATGTAAACTAAAATACACAGTGGCTCAAGGCCACGGCCTCCCAGAACTCAACTCAAAGGACACTATTCTCGCTATTCTGTCTTCGCTTCCACGTACCATGACTAACAGTTCAGTACACATATTGTATAAGTATAGCATTGCCTTTCCTAAAACTTATGCTTCCTAGTTTATATTATAATCATCAAATTATGAATGGTTGAGCACAGTTATTTATATCATCGTAATTAAAATGAAATTATCTTTCATGGGCGTATATTCTCTAGGATATTATTTACAAGATGTTGCTCATTATTTAAATAAATGATATAAACTGTGAGCACAGATGTTTGCTTATTTTTAATGTATGATAAAGAAAATCGACAAAGACTTTCTTGAATACATAAGCACATAAGCATCGACCGTTGATAATATGATTTAAGTGTAAGGTGTACCGACGGTACCGTATGTTGCCAAGAATCGTGACTAGAAGTTTTGACTGCATAATATACTGATATAAAATTTAAGAATGGTGTGAAAAAAGAATGAGAGAATCTTATCGCGATATCCTGAGCTTCTGGATAATATTTTCTTAAAAAAACAATGTTGTCCTGACAGCATTTCGTACCGGATCCGGAAGAAAAACGAAAACCAGCCTTGCCATTGATTACTTAATTTTCCCAACGATGCTACTATAATGTTTTGTTTGAGGGTAAGGGCGAGTGATATATAATTTCCAATAACCTGGCGCTCACGACGCTCTATCATCCGTCGAATAGATATTAGTGAGATAGCGAGCGCGAATCTGGGGGTTATGAAGTGTGACTTGGCACATCTGGCACTGACGGCAACCAAGCGCCGGCGAGGATATCAAATATTGAAGAAGGAATATTCACAGGACCCTGTCTAAGTGGACATATACTAGCACCTCAAACTTTTTACACGTTTATACTGTGATTTAATTTATAACGCTCACATCTGTAACATTTTATTAAAAACTTCAAAACAGTTTCACCTATAAATCTCCTCACACAATTAAATTTTATATTCCACAAAGAAAAATGGCATCTATTATGAACTTCATGGGATATTAATGAACATATATTTTTTCACAAGTAATTTACGCTTAAATACTTCACACTTATTTAGGCAGTTTATTCATCATTCAATTACCTTCTGCTATAATTGTCGGTTAAACTCCAGTAATATAGTTTTATTATAATATCTAATTATACCCAAATAATTTACTGGAAATTAAATTTTCTTAACAAGATGGTTCACACGTATTTATTGAAAGAATAGAGAGAATATTCGTAAGCGACATATTTACTTACAGAATTTCTTGCTTATCTATGCTTATTGGAAAACATTTTCATTTAGGAACTACTAGTCAAATACGAAAGTTTGTTCTTGTGCATTCGGCATTAAATACAAAGACAATACGTTCAAATCTGACAACTTATATTTTAGTCTAATTCCACTGATATTAAATAGCGTTTTTGATATAGTAGGTAAATACTATTTAATGATAAACCCATAATTTGCACTTCCTGTGGGAATCGATGCTTTAGTTGTATTAAATTTGTAATCCAATTAGAGACTAATTAGAACCTTCTCTGCTTAGTTCTAATAGTAATATGGTAAAGCTGTGTATTAATAATAATGTCTCTGAAAGATTACTTCAATCAAAAACAAGATATCTTTGAGTATTTAGATTACGTTATGTTTTAAATGATATTATTGAAAACCAATTTTCGGAGTTCAGAATACTTGTTTAAACAAGGATCAGTATGTTAAATGGATTATACAATATTAAAGTAAAATGTCTCTAATACGGCGCCTCAAATGCAGATTTTAAATGAACAGTCTATATTCTAGCGTTTTAACGTACTCAATACTCTACAGTCCGGCACTGACGTAGAATAATTAATTATATATGTGATTGACTTATATTGTCTTAATTTGCTGTTAATCTATAAATTTGAAGGATTATTTTTCATGGACGTCAGTTTCCTGTATCCGAGATTAGAGCTATAGCTAATTTTTTGGGATTCATTTTGGCATACTAGTAACATCAAATCTTATTTCATTTTTTAATACGTCGCTGTTATTTACGAAATCATGACAAGAAATTTCATAGAGTTTTTGCTTCAAGTATTCTTAAAAGACAAAGTCAAAGATAGGTCAATCGGGAATCCAAGAGTGTTTCTAAAAATAACATCTCACATGCCTAAGTATTTAGTAAAAAAGTAGAACTGGCAAATAAAGCCAGATTCATCTCCTCAAACTGCAAGGAAGCTTAGGTTGGAACTTCAAAATTTCCTCCATATTCTTTATCTTCTTAAAAATTTTCAATTTCTTTTTATTATTTCTCACATTTTGTCGTTGTTGTTTTCAAATCTCTTTACCTAATAGATGCAAGATTAGTTCATCCTCATTTTCCCACCCAACAAGGAAATTTATGACATCCACCAAAATATCATATTCTTCAGTCTTCATCTTTCTTATTGTTGGTCGGCAGGACTTCCAGTTCCTGTAGGTGATTTGAAGCATAAGTTGGCCCTCACAAGGATATACTAGTTGCTCTTCCAACCGTTCCATTATGAAAAGACAAGCTCGTCGACTCTCTTGATTGTTATTGATAGTTGTAGCGAGTTTACTATGAGATTCAAACTCCCGCAACTTTCCTTCCTGTCTCTCAGATAATGCCTTTGGCTGTCTGTTTGTCATTTGGTATGGCCTGTATGTGACCAACTTTACTGCCCTCTTCAGAGAGATGTGAAGGAGATTTAAATTTAGTTGCTTCAACTCTTGTAATGAGTATACTTTTTACAGAAGTGATAATGTTTGCTTGTAATTTCAAATTTATTGACCAAAGAACCTTAACAAATCTTCTAGTTTCAGCTACTTGGTACTACTTTAATACTAACCAATGAGAGAAGCCTGAAGATCACGTTACTCACTTAAGTTTGCCTCACCACTTAGACAAATACCAATTTAACTAGTTTCGGCGTGAAATCACTTAAATGAAATAGCGATTTTACTCAGGCAGGAGGCAGTACCGCGTTTAGTCCTGGAGAGTGAAACAAGATATAGCTTCTATTTATTTTGTAATTTACAGATGACAAAAAGTGTTTCAATCCAATTCATTATTTTTTATTATAAATGTTACTTTGCGTCTTATCTTCAGTTAGTTTCTGTGCAATCGTGCAAAATAGTATATTGTAATACAAGTGCGGAAACCGCATCATGACAATACGAGTGTGAAACTTGCAACGCGAGCGATAGCGAGTGCTGCATTCACACGAGTATTGTCATGGGCCATTTCCGCAAGCGTGTTACATACGATTTTTTCTACGAAAACGTGGAATTCGTAAAAAATTAAATTATTTGTAAATCTTTTTCTAATTAAAAAAAACATCAAGTGAGTTTGTTGTCATAGAACTGAAAGCTCATAGCTGTTGACAATTTATAAATTGTGTCCTGTCATCGAAATAATTTCGATTTTGAGATCAAATTACGTGAATATAAACATGGAGTTTCAAAGCTAAAGCGAAAGCGATGAACTAATGTGCACTCCTCCGGTTGTTAGATATTAAATAAATGTTACAATTATAATTAAATGTAAGTACATCTTTATGTTTTTGTTTGCGTGCGGAAAGTTTAAAAAATGCGTACGGAAAAAATTTTCCGCACTAATTTTCCGTACTAGTTTTTCAAAAGCCTACTTTCAAGTTCGATTATCTTGTCAGAAAAAACGTCATTCCGCATTTTCGTAGAAAAAATCTATTATGACATTTATTACTTAATAATACTTAATAATCCATTCCTCATCTATTTCCTAATTAATCACAAAACAGTTCTGCTCTTCCATGAAATTATTATCTTTGATTTATAATTATGGATAATATTCGGTTTTACAAACATACCAAAAGTCAGCTATTTTCCAGTAACGTAAATTACAAAACATTGAATAATATTATCATGAAGTCAAATTTAATTCAACATGACTGGCACTCATGTACGGGCTGCTTGTTTGTATGTCTATAATATTTGAGTTGTATGTACATAAACTCAGAAATTTGATGCGAATCTCTGCTTTAAAACCTTGCTACAGCTATCACAATGGAAAAAACGAACTGCTCGTGGTAATAGTCGTGTTTAGATGGATTTTATTACAATGCGCCTACAGTCAGAAAATTAATGTTTGATGGAGCAATACAAGGGAACAACTAACTATTCTGAACATACTAACATTGTAAATAACTCATCGATATTGAATACTACTACCTACTACTACGAGTGCCACTAAAGAAAAATAAAAACTGTGTAAGTTGTACAAATTGATATTTGAAAAAAAAAAGAGCAAGTAAATAGTTTATCACTTTAAGCTATATATTTTCTATTATTTTCGGTGTGCCTAATAATTTCATATAAAATAGGTTTTCTACAACAACTAAGGGTGTAAATAGTAGTGCCCTAGACAAAAATGTATTTCAATTATCCGGTTAGTTTGCTAGATAAGTTGTTCTATAATATTCATTAAGCAATTCTCATTTCACGCTGTTTAAAACAGTACATGACTTAATTTCCCTTCCCAATTCACGAACTTGCGATAAGTTGGTCGGGCCCCAGAGGTCGCGACATAGTCCGAAAGTGGACGTAATGGTTCCCGACAGACTCATTCAGACAGACTCTATTGCCAGCCGTTCCTTCTATCATTGTTTTGCGTAACCTCCTCCGATCATTGAAGAAAACAATTTGGACAAGATATGCAACTGCATAACTGTAACTTTCCTGGCATTTCACGATAACAAGCAGCCACCATCGTGACATTCTTAAAGGGGGGAATCTGAACGATGTAGAACAATTTTGTAAAGAGTGCTCCTAAGAGAGGGATGCTTATTCTATAGTTCGATTACGTCAACATCATTTCTATATATTTAACGAGGACTACTGTTTTATTTTAGATGTTGACAGTAACTATCTTAAATCGATATGCTCGTTAACAAACATTGAGAAGCCTTCAAAGGTTTTAATTTTATTATTTCGAGATCGATGCAGATGACTACTATACGTCAGGCCATATCAGACGAATATTTTTGCTTTTTTTAGTAATATCGGAGTTGCCATTGTCATTTTAATAATTGTATTAGATATCTAATAGGTATTTCTCATTTATGGAATAGATATTAGTTACCCTTTTGTCCTAAAGTAATACAGGAAATTTATTTATACATCAACATTAGTTCCGAAGTCGCACATGTTAAGACAGTCAATATTCCTTAAAAGAGGAACAAATTAAATTGCTTCCAAAGCTCAACTTAAAAATTTGCCATTACTTTTCTCCTGTTAGATAAGATCGTCATTAATTAAGTCAATTCAATGCATTATTACGTAAGTATCTGATTATCTTCTGTAATGGGGTGTCGATTTGCGTGTGAAAATCACCTTGCAAAGCATTTGTAATTTAACGTTAGCGATGATTACTTAATAATTATGAGACAAAAGCTCCGAAAGTAGTAAATTTCCTTTATGTCACCATTAGGAGAGGCAGTGCTGATTCTAATCGTGATAATGTACCCGGCAGAAGATAAACTCCGAAAGTAAACTATCTAGTTTTTAAGTTCGTGTCTTGCGACTTCTTTGAAAATTCCTGCTAGCATCAAGCAGAGGCTCACACACACCTACAAATACATACACACACAACTAAAGTTTGAGTTGAAACTCACAGTCTTCGGTACTGTTCTGAAACTTGTGTATTTCACAGATTCGCACATCTGTTGACTGCCGCCTAGTTTCCCCTTAAGACTACACCCCCTCAATTGTATTGCTACATTTGGATTCACAAATAGTCTTTCAATATACCACTTTTTATTATATTAAGGAAAAAGCCAGTAGTTTGGGATTTTGTTTGCACAAATACTGTAAATAGCTTCTATAGTAGAACTATACGTTCGTAAATAAAATTTTTATGATTAAACGATATTGTGCCATCATATATCCAGTTTATATACACTATTTGACAAAAGTAAAGCAACAACTATTAATTTTGAAATATGTGAACAGAAAGTGAAACTTACATTAAAAAAAATGAAAAATATGATGTAATTAGTTTTCTATAGTCAAAAACATTTGATCTGGAGATTCATACTTTTATGATATTTCTTATTAAGCTCGATAAAAAATGAAAACCAAATTGTGGGAAAAAGGAGTCGGACAAAAGTAAAGCAACATTTCAATTTTATTGAACTAATTGAAAACTGACACAATATGAAACAAGTAAACAATAAATATAATATTTAGTAATTTATTGCATACCCATTATTTGCAATAATTTTAACGCATCTTCTTGACATCGAGGAGATTAATTTTTGTATAACACCTTTCGGAATATTCCTCCAAACATCGCTGATTTTGTCGATCAACGCTTGTTTCTAAATAATTCCGTTCTAATTCGTCTCTCGACCTCTTCCCACAGATTCTCTATTGGGTTGAGGTCAGGTGACTGGGCTGGCCAGTCCAAAATTCGAACACGTTCTCTTATTAGCTACTCTGTTACTATGCGTGATTTGCGATTTGGGTCGTTCTCATGTTGGAAAATGAAGTGTAAGGGCATTTCCATTCTGCATAAGGCAGCATTGTGTTTTGGAGAATGTCCCTATAAGCAAGCCCATCCATGATGCCATCATTGAAATGGACGGGGCCGACGCTATTCCATGAGAAAAAACCCCATAAGAACACGCTTCCATGGCCATGCTTTATGGTTGGTGTAACAAACTTTGGATTAAACCTCTGACCTACTGGTCGTCTTACACGACGCATTCCATCGGAATTAAAAATCGTGTACCGGGTTTCATCGCAAAAAATTTTTTTTCCAGTCGTCCACGGTCCAATTCAAGTGAGCAAGTGCAAAGGCAAGTCGGGCGGCCCTGTTTCTTGCTGAAATTAGAATTTTTCTTGAAGGTCTTCTACTGAACAGCTTTACAGCAACCAGTCTCCTTTGAATAGTCCTGCAACTAATATTTAGGCTCGCAATTTCTGCTTTAATACTTGGAACTGATTTGAAAGGGTCATTCTGACTAATTCTTTTAATTAATCTATCCGTGTGGATTGTGGTTTTCCGTGGTCGTTCGGATTTTGGTGCAGTCTCTAGATGTCCTCTTTCATTGTAGTTGCTAATACTCCGGAATTATAGAGGAAACAAGCAGGCGTTTATCGACAAAATCAACGATGTTTGGAGGAATACTCCGGAAAGTGTTATACAAAAATTAATCTCGTCGATGCTAAGAAGATGCGTGCAAATTATTGCAAGTAATGGATATGCAACAAATTACTAAATATTATATTTATTGTTTACTTCTTTCATATGTGTCAGTGTTCAGTTAGTTCAATAAAATTGAAATGTTGCTTTACTTTTGTCCGACTCCTTTTTCCTACAATTGGTTTTAATTTTTTATCGAGACTTAATAAGAAATATTATAAAAGTATGAATCTCCAGATCAAATGTTTTGAAGACAAATTTGTCATCAAGACTGAGTGTGGATGTTCTGGAATACCCTGTATACACAATACGTAACTACATCAAACTTATTTTTTATAATCTAATTCTATTAAAACACCGATTATCCACCTTGAACGCTAGTTCATAAAAAGCAGCTATTTATATCTCCCGAAACTAATTTCCACAAAATCGGTTAGTTTCATTGGTCATTTTGGTTGTTTTCTCTAACAGCATCCACTTTGGTACTTTTTAACATAAAATAGCCGTAAAACAAATAAAACAAGGTAAAAAGCCACTCGAATCGATGAGACAGCGACTGGAAGATTAAAGTCAACAGATTGAGTCTTTTGGGGAATTGGAAAACGAAACGGAAATAACGATGCGTCGGGATGAATACCTCCAGCCGCACTATGTTACCAAGATTTATTTTGTCTAGGAATGGATTTCCAACTAAACTTGAAGTAGAGTGGAAACTAATTGCAAATATTTTCAGTACACAGAAATAAATCTTTTGTTACGTTGAATACTATTTTTTGTACTCGAAACTAATTTGTCAGGAAAGCAGAATAAATTATTTGAAAGTTATTTAATGGTAATGTGTATAAATACATCCCGAAAAAGAAAAGTTTCATTCAGACTGGTTTTAGAATTATTATTTATTTCCTAACTTTACTAAATTTCAACGACAAACAGGAGGTATTATATTAATCCTTGCTGCACTTATACGATGGTACAGTTTATATATGGAGAAAATTTTCCCTACATGGAGTTACAAGGACAATTATCCGGATATTTCCTCTTCATCTAATATATTCTCTACAATTTATAATCTAAACAACCTGAAAACAAGCTTATTAATAGTGGTTGCAATTATTTTATTTAGAACACAGAGGCGTGCGTACGGGTTTCTTCAAAAACATTTTATTGAATAAAACGTACACCACCGTTTTTTTTGCAGCACCAATATGCAGAGAGTATTTTCCATTCAATTTAGAAACTTTTTTGTATCTTACAATTTCTTGATAACTTAACTTTTTTTTCTTATTTATTAAAGAGGTTCTTCCCTATTAGATTATAAGATACGAAAAAGTTTCTAAATTGAATGGAAAATACTCTCTGCATATTGGTGCTGCAAAAAAAAAATCAGTGGCCACGTTTTATTCAATAAAATGTTTTTGAAGAAACCCGTACGCACGCCTCTGTGTTCTAAATAAAATAATTGCAACCACTATTATGAAGAGAATACAAAAAAAAAGATCTATGCAAAATTTCAGAAGGCTAACTTTTTTTGTTATTGATTTAGAGCAAATTATTTAAAATAATTTATTTTCTTTAATGGCCTGTACGTCAAAAAGGAAGCAACATTCGACCATAGTTTATTAGACAAACCACCTTTAATTTTCGCTAAACTATCGACTGGTGAAATCCTGACGATATAAACTGAGACACCCTGTATTTGGTTGCCTACTTTTGATGAAATAATTTGCCATCGCACCTAGTAACTATTTAAATGGACATTTTGAATATGGATAAATAGGTACATATACAGGGTGTTCTCAAACTTTTGGCTTTATTTTTAACACGTGATAGTACACAGAAAACTAATGCATTTCACCAAAAATTTTCTTAGTAAAAGTTTATAAATAAGCGAGTAATTAGTAGCATTTATAATTTTCATAATATGCGAGTCCAACTCTGGCCTTCTTGAAGCAGCAAAAATTTTTGTACTGGAATAATATCGACTGATGTTGGAAGTTAGTTCTATGATTGCTGTGAGTGATTGTGAGAACTGCATTGTGTTAAATTTAAAGTCCCAAGTTCGATAACACCCTGTATATAATCCCAATCTTACTGAAAATTGAAATAATCTTTATCAGGTTAATATTTTCGGTTCACAATATGAAACATTGGTATTGATGACCGAACTGAAACTGAAAAATAATATTTCATATAAACACAATATACAACATAACGATTTTGTCAAAATCTCTTTGTTAATATACATATAGAAATGAGACTGACTATGTTATATTTTAACATGAAATGCACAAATTTCAACATATCAGTCTGGCACATTGGGATTTAATTAATGACGACATTATCAAGGAATAACTAATATTACGTTGGATGTAAATGTCGGGTCAGTTTACAAATCGTCAACACAAATGCACATGACACTAAGTTATACAAACTATATTATTTAATAATATGCAGTGCACACAATTTTTTTTCTAATGTAATTTTTAATAAGTAGCGTGTCCTCCGTTTTATACACTAAGTAGCATTTCGTGATCAAATATATGGAAATTAATAACTAAACTACCTTCTTATTTTAAACTGAATGTTCCAAGGAAATTGCTTTGTTTAGTTAAACTATTATTCATTTCAAGGATAGGTAGTATCTAAGTAGTTGAGCTCATTCAGAAATCTAAGGTATAATCACAATTAATGCAGATTTCCTGGAAGTTAATTAGGATTTTTCATTTAATTCACTGATATGTTTATGTCGATATTTCTCTCTTTATACATAGATTTGTTGCAATAAAACAAAAAAAACTAAAGCTTCAACTCAGTATAGCTAACCTCGTACAAAAGATTACCAAACAGACACACAACACAAACGATAGAAGAAAATTCATTATCCTTTACACATTTTCATGCGGTGTGCTTTCCTTGGCATATCTTAATTAACTTTGAACACTAAGTTAAATAAATTCAGAGCTTATGTTTGGAAGATACTATAATTACATTTCATCAAACAAGCTTGAAACTTTTTCATTTCTTTGCTTTTCGTACTTTTACAAGTAAATTTTTGTGTACAAAAGACGATGAGAAGTTTATTTTAAAGGGTACAAAACATAATCGAAATAAAGAGTACATAAAACACTTTGTGTGACATCTAAAAATTAAATAAAATGTCAGCAGGCTTTATGTGCTGAACATTCGTCGAATTTAAAAATTTTTTTTAAAAACCCTTTCGTAAATTTGTCTTAGCTACTTTGTTTCGCATATTTCCCCAATTTCTTAAGGCTTTGCGATATCAAATGAACAGCTATTCCTGAGAGGTAATTATTATTATTTAATTAACGGATAACGAATTGTTTAAATTACGCCTCTAAGGTCCGGTATTTCAGTGTCAGTTGAAATCAAATTTGGGTAAACTTCAATTAGAATGTGAATTTTATCATTATAAATTTGTATATTCTAAACGAAGTTTATCCAAATTTGGTTTAAACTGACACTGAAATACCGGACCTTATAGTTTATTTAGTAGAGTTAAGTAGGGCTAATAATAAAATTAGAAGTCGAACGCCAACTTCACATTCGTCTTTGTCTCTGTCTTATGCATTTGTAACTATTTTTAAGACAGAGACAAAGTACACGACTGTGAAGTTGGCGTGAGTAGTCCTAGTCCAGATGGCGCTCTTCGAATCAACGGATGCAAGAATGGAGGCCAATTAAGTTATTAAAATTATTAATCTTGGATCTTATGTTTTAGATTTTTCAATTTAAACGGTGATTAAATGATGAAAAAATGCAAATCCATCCTTTCTAAATGTGTAGGTACCTACAAAAATATAACTACATATTTTTAGTAAATATTAATGTAATCATCCACCAGCTAAAAGACTACACTGAAAAGTCAATCTTAAGTTACTTCTATTAGTTCTGATTTACTTTTATTTAACATTTCACTTTTAATTGAAATTCGCATCACAACGGAACTAAATCTAATCATAAACAGTATAATTAAATTACTAACTGTAGACTTATTCGTATATTATTAATAAATAGTAAATAGTTCATCAGGTATACAGTGTTCGTGTTAATTGTGTGCTAACTAAATAATGCGTTTATTATTTCAGTTGAGCGCTCGGTATTTAACAACAATGAACGGGACAATAAAGCCTCATTGCATGCGTGATAAACATTACAATCAAGTCCAATAGAATGGCTTTATTAATAGTCCTCCCAAGGGACAGATTTTGTAATATCTTCACTTCCTCTAAATCGAAATTAATTGTTGGCCAACGCGTTAATTAATTACATTTACTGAGTTGAAACGTCAAACCTCCATTAAACTGGGATTATCCTTTAGTCCTAATTATGACAATTTAGTGATAATTACCATCTTGTTGCAGTGTGGGTTTGTTGAAGAATTTTACCTCTTAAACTGTCGTTATTACACAGTTATGTATCTTATCTCGACTGTTACGAGTTGAAAATGAATTATTTACTGACTAACAAAGAAGGGTAACTTACTTAATTAAGAAAATAGCTAGCTGTATTTTCTTTACGATTGCAGGTTTTCAAATAATTATAGTTATGCTGTATTAAAACCATTAGCTGTATTGTGTGTGAAACTTATCGCCAGTTAAATGATTATTACCTATTGTTAGATAGGAAAAAAGCAATTTCCTTGACGAATTCATAAGATCCTTTATTCCTATTTTAGATATACAGTATACATACTTATGTCCGTAAAAATATTAAAGTACAACAAAATCCCTTAAAATATTTTAAACGTGAAATTAAAGTTTACAACGGCAATTTATAGCAGTGGTCAAAATATTCATCAAAAGAGTACGTAAAACGATTTGGAAAAAATAACGTTGTATCTCGTTACCAAAAGATACAGTTTTTGAGACTAGATCTCGCTTATATACTATCATTATTATTTGAGTGAGATACAGTATCTCTACATCTCATGCGCCTGCCTTGTTAGCGGAAGAGATGGAGAGATAGAAACGGTGTAATGCACAGACCTACTGAAAATAATACTAGTATACATACTTAATCTTAATTCCAAATCTACCTTATTTATGGTCAATATGTTATCTAGGTTCATGACATTTTCAATTTGGACTAATGTTAAAGACTTTTGATTACTAAGTAATTTGGACAAAATAATATTAACAATTTTTTGTGACGATAATTTTCGAATTATTAAAATTTCGTCATAAAAACAAGAAATTAAACTTATGAAATATAAATTTCTTCGATTAAACTACGTCGTGATAAACTCTGTATGCATGCAATAATCTAAGCTATTCTCTATCTCGCCTCATGGAACTCTAATATAACCTCACTTTCTTTTATAACAAGCCAGCATCTTTGATATTTAAAGTAAAATTAAAGTTAACTACGAGGTTAGGTTAGGTTAGGTTAACTACGAAATCTTAATTAATGTCAAATACTTCTTATGCTTATAATAATCGCCTTATTCATAACATTTAAAAAGACGATTTAATTAAAAAATAAACTGTGTCTTATTGAAACAACGAACAACGTTACATCCTAAGTGTATTTTTACTTAAAATGTATTTTTGAGTTTTTATGAATAAGAAGAATACTTATAACACTAAATTTTATTTAGATTTAGTGTTTCAGTTTGATGTGTTTTTTGTATTGTCCATTTTCTGAAAATTACGATTTAATTCACTAGTTTGCATCATCATGACATACATACATTGTACATTGAAATTGAAGTTACTAGGTACCTAGTTGAGTGCCCATGCTGTTATTAAGTTTCGAACTACAACCAAGCTTCATTGTATGCATTATGCATCACAATTTGAAAATACATATACAATCATATTTGTCTTATGTTCCCAACAATCCTGTTAAGGAACTTTCAGAATTGTACAGCAGAAATGTTTGCTGTGTTTCTGTATTAAAAAGTTTATGTATTATGTAGTATCGGATTTTTATATACCTCTGTACGTCAGATTATTTGTTAACATAGTTTAAGTTTTTGTAAATTCAACTGCTGGCCAAACATAAAATGAAATCATATTCCAATATCAGCATATAAATTTCCGGATATTTTTCCTGCTTCCGTAAGTTTTTCTAATTTCATATAATTTGAACTTAGAGAAACAACTGGAGAAAAAACTTTTGTACTTAAAGTAAAACAAGATTTTATTAGATTCAACCATGGCAGTGTGCCTAAAGACTAGAATCTTGGCCAATTTCCTTCGCCAAAAACTATTTAATTTAATTTACAATGAAATAATATTTAAGAAGCACATTCATTGCACGACAACTTTAATTACATACATACATTATAAGAAAATTTTCATTGCATGCACTCTGCATTTAACAGAAGGTTTCTCCAAAATCACTAAACTAAACTGGAATTAAGATGGAAATATATTGAGATTCATTTATGAATCAGTGGGTTGGTAAGTAGTATTAATGTTATAAAAAAATGTATAATGCGTCCATAATAAGCGCAATTATAATTATTACTTTCAGAAATCAAAACACCAAGTTCAATATTTAGAATAGAGAAAAGTAAAAAAAAATTGGCAAAACCATACATTGTAAGGATACAAACAAATTTTTAGGGTAAATGACACACTTTTACAATAAGCAGACAAGGACAGAGACCACAGCACGATGTACGACCATGCGTTGCTCTTCGTCTCACGCAATCGTTGGGCTAGTTACTATTTATTCTGTATATTCTAGTATAATCAATCGAGTTTTAAGCTACTGCGTCTATCGAGTATGCAACTTACCTACTGACTTCTCTAATAAATGAAACAAATGAAGTGGAGATGCTTCAGTGGGCAGGCAAAAATAAATTGTTTATTGGTCTGTTCGTTTTACTCTGATAGAAAAAATCCATAATACGCATCACGCCCACTCACAGCAATAAAAAAATTTTGCAAAACCGTTGCATTGAAATATTCTTTCATTAATGCTATTTCGTTTATTAAGATTAAGCGTAGTATCATAAGCCAAAAAAAGTTCACCCTATATAAACATAAGTATTCATGACACGTTTGTTATGGGTGTTTTTATATAAACCAATATAAATCAAATAATATAGTTAATTCTAGAGATTCGTGATACCATTAAATAACCATTAAGTTACCCTTGTGTGTTTGCTAATTTGGCAAATTCCGTTTAGACCATCTAGTTCGACCATCATTTGGTTCGTGTATGCCAAGTTATGGTTAAGGGTGCGTGTCGACTGAAAATTTAATTCAGTCCTCATCAGTTTCGTCGATTTCACAAGTTGCGTGTTTAAGGTGGCTGAAGACGAGAGCACTTTAGTCAAGTTAATGGTTGGCAGAAATCAATTCTGCAGTACATAACGGAATAGCGTGCCAGGCCGCATACCGCGCGGGAATCCCGTGCTTTCTAACTTTTTTCTGCCACCTCGGCTCAAACTACTTCAGAGACGATTTAGCTAAGATTTGATATGATTTTTTTATGCAGATACTATTTACAGTTCACCGAAAAATGTCGCTTATTATAATATGGGTAAATATACTTATTCCTAAAGAATTATGCAAATTCTTTGGGAAATCTGGCAAAATTAATCTAAAATACGTTCTTTCAAGATAACCCATCCTTTAGATGCACATTCCATTTTACATGAAACGAGTATAATTATTTGTAAATATTACTGGTGAGGTTTTGAATTTATATTATTCTTTTTCACAATAAGAATCAGTCGTAAATAAATCTTAATAAACCATTAATCAATAATATTTCTGTTATTACAGGTGGCGAAAAAAAATTTAAAGCTATAGCTGCACAATAGACTGCCTTCGATTGGTATTGTGTAACTAGTATTGTGACCTCAATCAATCTGTAAAGGTAAAGTTTGAATATATTTTCACTAAAGCTGGAAAGATTCATTTGCAATCATTTATATTCTGGAAAGTCTTGCTTAAACAGTTTTTTTTGTCAATTCGTGAAAAAAAAAAGTACTTTACCACATCATATATACTTGCTTCATTTTAAACAACTTTAATCTACGTGGCAGGAATGATAAATATTTGTTGTGCCACAGCTACAATATTCATTTTTTCTACAAAAATGGAGCATTTTAACTTTCGTTGCACTTATATAGACTCATTTATAAATTTAACTCTCACAGCGTTCGCTAGGTGCAGAGATTTGAATTTTTATATTTTCAGGATTCCAAATATGCACACTACATATTGTAAAAATATACTTATAGTAGATAATTGCATATTTGTTTCTATTAAAAATAAGTTTATTAAATGAATAATTATTTAAATTTATTCAACATCCCTCAGAAAAACGTTTTCAATTGGCAATTATCCTTTACTATAACTTAATCTATATAAATATAGCTGAATTATTTTCAGTACGTATGCATGTGGCCCTCTCCCTCTCTCTCACTTTCTAAGGAGGCGAATATGAGAACGCGATAGACATCACGTGACAACACCTGAAAGGAATGCTTGTATACCATTAGGACATTTAGGGTCCCCATGAAAATTAACTAGCCATTAAGGATCTATTCAAAAACTGGCTCTTAAAAATCTAAATAACTAAATAATGTTATGTTTACGAATAAAAATAATCTCTCTTTGCCTTTTATTGAATTGTCCTTTCGCCCATTAAAAAGCTGTAATTGTATGTGTATCGGTTACAAAAATTTAGGTACATAAATACTAAGCTAAACTGAAATATTTTTATGAATTGAATAATACAAATAATTATATTCGTGTATCCTAAAAAAATGTCCATTGTGCTAAAAAATGAAATTTCAATTTACAGCAAGTTACACTACATGTCCATAGATTCAAAATCAGTAAGAAAAACAAGATAGTGTAAAGATTCAACAAAAACTAAAAGTAACTCGGAGCAGAAAATCTATAATTCTTGATAAAGAATATTTGCATCAATTCATTCTTGTTGAATAACTTGCAGAGGAATAATCCTTTGCAGAATAGGAAGAAACAAATTTACTGAGGAGGACTTGTTAAGGCAAAAATTGTAATCTCATATCTATGACCATTCAGAAACTTAAAAATGCTTTCTTATAGTATTAATTATTTTTAACCAAGCGGGGCGAGATTCGAAAAAGAGGAAACTCGAAAAAATTTGGTCTTTTAAATGTATAATTGCATCAATCCGGGAACATATTGTATATTATCTGATGATGAAGAAAATTTAATAAGTTATAGTTGCTCTAACTTATTAAATTTTTAATTAGAATTAGTCCTTGCTCAGTTCCATTCCTTCGTATTTTCGTATATTTACCCAAAATGTTTGTGGTTTTCTTTTTTATTTTCGACTGAATGTATATTTTTCGGGATATTAAATTTTAGAAATGAAGCAATCAACTAGTTTTGGCTGACACTTACAGGTTAAGGCATTTTTTCGTCATGTATTGCATGAAGAATGGGTCATGAAGGACATTTTTTTAACAAGAAGCTCGAACCATTTTAAGTACACTGCTGGCTAATTAATTGAAACGTACCAAGCGAAATTTTAGGTTGAATTTAAAGTCAAATATTTTGAAAAGGAGTAAAAGATATCAACATGAGGTTTTGAGGATTCAAGAGATAATTTAATTGAGAAAACAATAGTGTGACCCGATTTTTTTACTTTAAAGTAATTACTATCTACAAGGTATGAAAGAAAGTCGTCTTTTTTCTCCCAAACTTTATATGTACCTACCGAGATTCCACAAAAAAAATTTATATTTTTTTGATATCCCTGGTTAATGAGGAAAAAACCAATATCTCAAAATTTTTATATCCCTCTTATTTTATAAGATACCGAATTTTTTATTAAATTAAATATTGTTGAACAGGTTTTTGCAATAATAATTATGCTGCCATTTTGAAAGCAAATGTCATCATGTGATATGTCGATAAAAAGGTAATTTTAAGTAGAATCTAATTATTACGGAAAAAAAGTAGGTACTGGGTTGTTTTAAAAAATTTAAAATTTAGTATGTGGCCCTTCCGTTGAAACCGCAAGTGTCATTAGATTGTTTTAAACGTCAAAATGATTATTCCTTTCAATAATCAAACCATACCAAATTTCAAATTAATACAGTTAAATGTAACAAATTGGAGGGGGTTGTAAAACGATTTCGTGGCCACCCGGTATACACATGGATATGAGCAAATTTTTGAAAAAGTGAAAAACCCATTTCGAGGATGTCAGTCACTTAAACCAATGGTGAACATAAACTAACTAAATTCCATTTTATTCCATTAAGAAAGTACCCTCAAAAAATGAATTTAAAAAAATTACAAATTAGCGCACGTGTACCGATTTTTGATAAGCCACTGGTTACCAATATATTAATGAAAGTACAAAAAATGTACTTTTTATAAGAAAGCCATTCATAAGGTATCATAATCAACTACAGAGATTGGTTCTTACAAAACACAATACGGCAGAACGACAAAAAACAAATAATAAGAATTCAAATTTACAGCAAAAATTCGGTATCTTATAAAATAACAGGAATATCAAAAATTTGAGAAATAGGTTTTTTTTCCCATTAAGTAAGAACTAAAAAAATCTACATCAAAAAAATATGTATTTAAAAAATTTTGTGGAATCTCGGTAGTTATAAAAATTGAGAAAAAAGGGACGACTTTCTTTCATACTCTGTAGATAGTAATGTACTTCAAAGTAAAAAAATCGGGTAACACTATCGTTTTCTCAATTAAATTATCTCTGAAATCCTGAAAACCGCATGCTGATATCTTTTCTATTTTTCAAAATATTGGACTTTAAATTCAACCTAAAAATTCGCTTGGTAAGTTTCAATTGGCCAAGTGTTTCTAAAAATTCTCTTGTGATTCTAATTTTGGCATTTATTTAGTAAGAAATAGTGGAATCACCAGTCTTTGTTCTTTACCTAGAAGTAAATTTATAAATTCTTCTCGCCTGCAATTCCAGCCAGTCCAATAAATAATCAATGCCACTTTTATTAATAAATATTGTTTGTCATTAGCTTCTTGTAAAAACTTAGTAATACCTATCCGTTTTTATCAATACTCTTAATTTTTTAAATTGTGTAAGTAATACATATAAGTGTAGGAGAATTATAAATTAGTTCTTATTTTGGCATTGGTTTATTGCCTTAACTCCTTAATATAAAGTGCGTAAAAAACCAGGTTCTACAATTTCAGATAAGGAACATTTTGTGGTAATTTCAAAATTATGTGAATCTTAATCTATTCTATAAAAACTAAAACAGTTAACCAATAAATTAGTTTGATTATTTCAGATTCAGGCTTATTTTAGTTGAAGTGTTTGATTTTCAACAGAATCATAAATGGAGAACCTTCATAGAGGTACCTGATCTAAAATTCACTTTTAGGCTAATTTGGTCATTTTATATTAATTTATGCAATACATTTAACATTTGCACTCCAAGCAATCTCCCGGATACACGATGACAAGATTTTGTCAAATGAAATCAACTATATGTATTCATAATGGAAAAATACATTTCTGTATTAAAGTCAAAAACTGCAATCGACAGGAGCTGGAATATCCACAGAAAGCCTGCTAACCGGTTCAACATATGAATTGACTTCCACACAACCTAAGCAGTTTCATACTAGCGTGCAGATTGCAGCAGTCTCAGTGTTGGTCTGACTCAGACGGGACCCGATGGTACCGCAGGTCGCACCTGTGTCCGTTAATAGGCCCCGGGCCGGTCTAAACTCGCGGCACAATCGTTATTGCAGTAATTGTCAGTGGTTAAGTTAATATATCGAGCACGTGCGGTTGCTTCACCAACTTGTTGCACACCGGACGAGGCGTGCGGACTCCTGTTCCGGCCAATATTCACGTGCGTTTTATCACACCCCCTAACTTGTCCTCCAAAGGGTTTCCGATGAATTATTAGCGGTTCATGGGACTGACTTTATTAGTTACAAGGAAACTTCAAGCCCCAGTTTCATTAATGGTTAATTTAATAATTTGTTAATTATTAGGAAACCGTTACAATTTTAAAAATCAAGTTTTAGGTTGTGAAAGTAATTAATTGATGTGGTGTGGTGTGGCGTCATTACACAGCTATTTTGTTGAGGTAGGTACAGAAATAATTGTCTTTGTATAAAGACATTACGAAATCCTTTCATGCTTTTTCCTTTGTGTACTTTTATGATTGTTTCTTTTCCAATATTCCAAATATACTATAATAACTTACAAGCAATAAATTATTTCGAAACGTATTATATTTGATTATGATTGTTTCAAAATGATTACGTTATGTTATGATAAAACAGTAAATTTAATATTAAAATAATAAAAAACAATATTTAGTGAAACTAAGTAAAAAATACACTGTGAATTCTATTTTTAGATTCACTACTTGACATTACCTTTATAGTATTATCTAAATCTAACTTTTTTGTGCTCAGTTTTTCAATCGGTAGTTAACTTTAACTACACATTAATTTCCTTGATTACTGTTCTTATAACAATGGTATACATCTAAGGAAAAACTTATAGTTAACTGTAATCATAAACTCAATATTCCTACAATGAATGTGCTGTTTAAGCATATCTTTTCTAGGAACGCTCTTGACGATGACTTTCAGTTGAAGTATTTTATCGCACAGCGTAATTTCAGCTTGCATACCGGGTTATTTAACAATCATCATCGCAAATCGTAAGAGAAAAAGAGTCGGTAAAGTTAGAGAGAAAAGTCAAAATCGGTTGCATCAATTTTTTTAGTATAAGTCAGAAAAGAAAGTTTTCATATATTCTCAAATTTTGGTTTCTAACCATTCTTGATCGGTTTCTTTTGCGGTTAAGGAGATCTCAATAAAAAGAATCTTGTATACGTATTAACTTTTTAAAATTTAGTAGATAGATATGTAAAATTTTTCCTTATTCAGTGTTTCTTATACAGTGACCGGCAGAAAGTGTGCACCAAACGGGAAATTTTTCTATCTTTAGAATTACCAAATTTATTTTACTGTGGAAAAGTTCTGCATGTCCTTAAACAAAAAAGAGCCTAAACAAAAACAGGAAAAATTGCATCGTATACGAGGGAGGTGTGAAAATTTAAAATTCACTCAAGAATAAGGTACTCTTATTTTGCACCGTAGAAAAAAATTATTAGGAAAAGTTGTTTGTACTTAAAAGTTATCTCCGAATATCAAATTTGGACTCTGTAGACAAAAAATAAACGTCTTTCCTTTTTTTCGGCGCACCCCCGTACAACAAATCGCTAGAAGCTATGCAGCGCATAAATTCAGTTTTTTAACAGTTCTTGGGTTAATACTTACATAATTTACTTAAGTTGGTTTAAATGCGTGAAAACGGATCGTTTAATATAATAATAATAATTTTATCAGGAAACTGAAATTGACTTACCGGTAGGTACAGACAAAAGTAATTCCTGAACCAATAGATTTAAGTTTTTTAAAAAAGTAAAAATAGCAATAAATTGCTAAAGATATCAAGAAAACCAGCATTTGTTTTACATTAAGTTGTTTTACTTATATATAAAATAAAATACGGTGTGCACAAAAAATGAGATTATTTTTGGCATTATTTTATTAACCGACCTGTTTTCGCGCATTTAAACCAATTTAAGTAAATTATGTGTTTAATTGCCCAAGAACAGTCAAAAAAACTGAATTTATGTGCTGCATAGCTTCTAGCGATTCGTTATACGGGGGTGGGTCCAAAAAAAGGAAAAATGTTTTTTTTTTGTCTACAGAGCGCAAATTTGGTATTCGGGGATAACTTTTAAGTAAAAACAACTTTTCTAATATCTTTTTTTTACGGTGCAAAATAAGGGTACTTTAATCTTGAGTAAATTAGAAATTTTCACCCCTCCCTCGTAATGATGCAATTTTTACTGGTTTTGCTTATGCTCTTTTTTGTTTAAGGACATACAGAACCTTTCCACAGTAAAATAAATTTGGTAATTCTAAAGATAAAAAAAATTCCCATTTGGTGCACACTTTCTGCCGGTCACTGTAGGACGAATATTTAAAATTTAACTCGACAGGGCGTTCCAGAACACTCAAACTTCCTCTTAATAATTATGCAAAATTATACACAATTTTTCTTTACTAACAATACAATTTTAGTTCCTATATTAAGAAGTAAAATAAGATATTGAACTGAGTTTTTTAGTAACAGTTTCTCTTTATAAAAGTTTCAATCTTTCAATCGCTAACAACTTATTAGACCTTGGCTCCTCAAATTTCTAGTAAACTTGTCATTATGAGGAAATGCTAGCGTTCTGGAACACCCTGTATATAAAATATTCTTTAGATTAATTTCTAAGAGATTTTACATAAGCGGCCAGTTTGAGTTAGCAGTTGTTTTTAGTTTCCAAGAACTTTTTTCATATTTTGTGTCCAGTACAAAACAAGCAAGCAATTTATTTCAATTACTAAATTTCATCTCCAGGCCGACTTTTTAATGAAATATTTCTTTTCAGTTGAAGTGGATATTAGCTGAAACTAGGAATTTCCGGACAATATCCCTACCAGCTTTTTGCAACATAAAGTGATTAGTCTACATTGTGTCTAATAGCTATACAACTGGAATCATTGATTTATTTGATTATGAAGTGTATCGTGCCTGTGTAGTGGTGTTGTTGTTATCGACACATAAATACAATTAGAGAAGATCAAAGTGAGGTGCAGGTACCGATATGCTACCGCCTGCATGGTACGTGACCTTTGTGCGCGTTGCTCTTCTCCACAAACATGCCGGAAGGATTTCCTCGGACGTTTTCTGACGTACAGGTAATTTCATCTTTGCAAGCGAATTCCATATACCTACATGATGCTAGTAGCATACATAGCATTCCTTTGATAAGGAAATCACACATAAATAGCTTACACCCAGATATCTATACACCTTTGATGAATACAATTTTACTGTGGGGATATATGCACGGTTTCAATTAATTTGGAGATAATTAATGCGTCTATAATACAAAGTACATGTTAATTTCAGAAATATATAATGCCTCCAAATATTAGTTATTGCTGCCACCCACAGCAGGTATCGGTAATTACTAGATATTTACATTAAGTATAGTATAGCGCAAACAAACATATTGCTATACTGTCAAAACATTATGTTTGCTTCTTATCTAAAGGTTAAACTAGCTAACAATATCATACGATATAATCTTAAGTTACAAAAAATGTCGACTTATACGTTATAGGAACATTTTTAGGGATTACCTAGTTAGGAGTTAGTATTAAATTTCCATACGGTAAAGGATCACACACAGAAACTTTACTTCACTAGCGTTATGACGAATGACGTAAATAAACCGATGAGTTAAAAAGAGACAGTGAAATTAGTCCAGTATTTATTATTGCAATTCATTGGGTAAGAGAAATTTTTTTTGCCATCGTTAGGGTACCACATAGAAAGCTTAAATCCGAGTTTTCGACCATCAACCCCTTGCAGCTTTTCCGCCATCTTGAATTAAGGGATGAATTCTTATCTCGCCAATAACAGCCGTATTTTTTATTTTATCGAAAAAACAGTTGATACCATTTTTAACGAGAAAAACGAATTCTACAAATTTGTATACTTAATATTTTTTTTATATTTTGCGTATTTAACGAGTAATAACGGATTAATTGAAACAAAAGGGGGTTAAAAAATTTTTCTGGTCGGTTATCATTTTTTCCTTCAGCGCAATCGCAAAAATATTAATGTAAAATATGTTAAACACACAATTACCTACAACTTTGATATGAAAAAATTTTTCATGCGAGCAATTGTTTGCTTACTGCAGCGCCTGGAAATTGCACGTATCGTCACTCGGCAGTAGTACAGGGTGGGCAAATTTCGATGTTTTTATACGGTAACTTTTAAACCATAACAGATATTGAAAATCTGACTGCGCATCGTCGAGCTCTTTTTTTGACAAGCCCTTGATGGCGAAGTCAAAATTTAGCGATCGTCGTTTGTTTTCGAGTTATGGACGAAAATTCGATTTCTTGAGATTTCGATTTATGTCTATATTTCGGTTGTTTGTGAATTTAGAGAAATGGCATTTGCACGTTCTTAAGGCACTTTTTTGAGGAGAATGCAATGGCGTTAACAGATTTTGAAAATGTTTTTTTATTTTCAGGTTATGACATACATTTATATTTTTTTATATTGAAGTCATAGTGGGCTGTCACTTTATTGAAAAGAGCATTTTTTTCTCTTTTCAAATATATATAATATGTAGGGTCTATTCCTTCAATTTCTTCTTAAAAAATAAAAAAATCTAATTTTTTGGAATTAATAAAATGTATTTCGCATATTTATCGCAGTAGACGAATATCATGATGAGAACCCTCGGCGCGCCATTGAGATCCAAAATCAGGGTTGGTTTGGTTTTAGTGTTTGGTGTGCCTTAATAAAAAATCAAGTTTTGGCATATAAGATTTATGAGGGAAATCTAACTGGTGAACAGTACTACCAATATTTAATTGAGAAAATTGTTGATGAATATTTGGACAATTTATCGTTCCGCGATAGAAGTCAGTTCTTCTTACAACACGATGATGCACCACCTCATAATACGAGATCAGCTAGAGAATTGCTTAACTCAAAATTCAGATATAATTGGTTTGTTACCAATGGGCCAGTTAGATGACCACCAAGGTCGCCTGATTTGACACCTTTAGGGACATATTAAAGATAATTCTTATAAAACTAAAAGTAGAAATACAGAAGAACCCAAAGCCAAGTTTACGCAATGCCTTAACTCCGTGTCAAATATTCACATTTCGAATGCGCACAGAAGTGTCATGAAAAGTGCATTGCAGTTAATAGACGTAATTTTGAACTTTTTCTTTGAGTTGTTTTATAAAGATATTAATTTTAGATAGTGTCGTGTTTATATGCATGATTTTTTTAAGTTTAATTTCAAAAATTTAGATTTTTTTATTTGTCAAGAAGAAATTGAAGGAATAGCCCCTACATATTATATATATTTGAAAGAGAAAAAAATGCTCTTTCCAATAAAGTGACAGCCCACTATGACTTCCATATAAAAAAATAAAAATTTATGTCATAACCTAAAAATAAAAAGACATTTTCAAAATCTGTTAAGGCCATTGCATTCGCATCAAAAAAGTGCCTTAAGAACGTGCAATCGCCATTTCTCTAAATTCACAAACAACCGAAATATAGACTCAAATCGAAATCTCAAAAAATCGAATTTTCGGCCATAACTCGAAAACAAACGACGAACGCTAAAATTTGACTTCACCGTCAAGGGTTTCTCAAAAAAAAAAGCTCGACGATGCGCGGTCAGATTTTCAATATCTGTTATGGTTTAAAAGTTACCCTATAAAAACATCGAATTTTGCCCACCCTGTACAGGGGAGATCTAGACTTTACTGGGAAATCATTCCGAGACAAATTTGGCTTCCGATTTTCGAAAGTGTTTAAGTATACGAGCCGGAAAACACATTTTGCACAATTCTGCCCGGTGGTGAAAGGCCGCCATCTTGTTTTTAAGGGTTGTTTTAGTTTTTCGCGCGTAAATCGCGTCTTTTCGATTTTAGAAGAAAATGTTTCAATGAAATTAATTTGTAAATTAAATTCTCTACAAAATAGACTTTTTTCGCTAATTGCAATTGTTTACAAGTTAGGTACCACATTTTGTTACACGGGATACTTTTTGAAATTAACACAAACAGTTTTGTTTATGTGCACCTGTCTCGAAAAACGCGACTGTCTGAAAAAGTGCGACTATCTCGAAAATGCACCGAACACCAGCCTGGAAAATTGGAGGTATAACAAACTTGTAAACAATTGCAATTACGAAAAAAGTTACCAGTGCAATTTTATGGAGAATTCAATTTCAACAAAATTGCATAGAAAATTTCTCTTCTAAAACCGAAAATACGCGATGTATTCGCGAAAAACTGAAACAACCTTTAAAAACAAGATGGCGGCTTTTCACCACCGGGTAGAATTGTGCAAAATGAGTTTTCCGGCTCGTATACATACACTTTCGAAAATCGGAAGCCAAATTCGTCTCGGAATTATTTCCCTGCAAGGTCTAAATGCCCTGTACTATAGTGCCGAGTGACGATACGCGCACTACACTGCTACAGTAAGTAAACAATTCCTCGCATGAGAAAATTTGTCATATCAAAGTTGTAGGTAACTATGTGTTTAATAAAATTTAAATGAACATTTTTGCGATAGAGCTGAAGAAAAAAAAAAATTCGAGCAAAAAATTTTTCGATATCCTTTTTTTCAATTAATCCGTTACTACTCGTTAAATACGCAAAATATGAAGAAATATCAAGTATACAAATTTGTAGAATTCATTTTTCTTGATAAAAATGGTATCGACCCGAGGGGTAAACCACTACCTATTTAAGCGTACGAGATATCCAAATCGTGGATATCCGAACCCAAATTTCTTAAAACTTCCACGAATATCCAAAACTTCTACGGATATCCACGGATTTCCAGGGATATCCATGAATATCCAAGGATCTCCAAGAACTTCCATAGATTTCCATGCACTTCCACGGATATCCACGGAAGATGGTACTACATAAAATTGTCCCTAAAAGTCCTTAAATTGTTTGAACTGCTTATCTTATCCCGTAACTATACTGTGCTTAAACTTCCTTACCTAACGTCTATGATAATAATTAATTATAAACAAATTTAAGGTTTCCCACCATTCTGATTGGCTAACATCGCCCGCCAAATTCAAATAAACAACTTTTTTATTTAATTTTTTTTCTGAAAAGTAGCTTCGTCCGCAGAAGAATAATTTTATATTCGTATTCAGCGAGCTATTATACATCACTATAAAAAATTTCCATTCAATCGGTGATATGTCCGGTTTTGTAAACTCGTACCAAAAAACAAAAAAAAAACAAAATTAATTTTTTCACAACAAATCAGCGACTAAAAAATGACAAATTTAGCACTACCTAACTTTCGATTTTGAACCTATGCTTCGCTAAGTTCATATGAAACAAAAACCGATGTAATTTTTTAAAAACAAAAGCGACAAAATTAAATTTTTTTCATAACTAATTAGCGACTAAAAAGCGGCTAATGCATTTGCCAGGTCAATTTCAAAAATTGCTTTGGTAACTTGATGGACATTTGGTATATTGTAAGTGCAGTACATTTCTGCAAACTCGTCTATTTTTTTTACATCCATTATTTGAATTTTTCATAGTACATACCCAAGTACATACCGTAATTTAAATCACATCAATTGAATAGAAGCAATGTTACTCTAGTAATCACCGTTAAGTACACGGCGCGATAAAAATATTGAATTTGTAGATTATTGCTTTAACCGTTAAACTATAGTGCACATGCGTTAAACATTAACGCATGCGCACTATCTTTTAAAATGCATTATATTTCCAAAGACATCCACATATATCCAAAAATATCCATGGACTTCTACGGATATCCATGGAGTTCCACGGATATCCATAAACTTCCACGGATATCCATGAACTTCCACGGGATATCCATGCATATCCACGACATGTGTACAAGGATATCCACTAGTGGTTTACCCCTCGTATCGACCATTTTTTCGATAAAATCCAAAATACGGCTGTTTCTGTCGATATAAGAATTCACTACTTAATTCAAGATGGCGGAAAAGCTGCAAGAGGTTGATGGTCGAAAACTCGAATTTAAGCTTTCTATATGCTATTGTATCGATGGCAAAACAAAATTTTCTTACCCAATGAATTGCAATAATACCCATAGGAATCTGACTAACTATACTGAACTAAATGAATTATGATAATAATAATAATGGTGAATTTTTAGATTGCTCATTATTACGATATCGGACCCTGCAAGAGAGAAAATTGATAAAAATGGGACTTAAACTGAATAATTTGATATGTAAAAAGATTCTGAAATCAAAAGTGTAAACTCTTGATTCGTTATACTGAAAAAAAACTGAAAAATAAAATTATTAATTTTTCTGTTGCTTTGTACTGCTTTGACTGTTACAGTCCGACTATACTTAAAAGTGAAATAACCTGTAGGTATATTTGTGATATGTGTTGGCTATTAGTTAACAAGCTTTATGATGTCCAGAAAGCATCTGGTCAAAGATCTTCAAGAATCAAATGTGACAAAGATAAAATTATTATATGTATTTTCAATTTATCACCTAGAAAGAGCAATTTAGTATTTTTCATAGTGTAATTAGAACATCATTTATGTTTAGTGTTTACACTATACCATTAATTACATATCCATATGTAGGATGTATAACTTTAGACTGACTTATCTTCAGTACTGGATATTCTGGCGAGACTCATTAAGTCATCACTTTCCATGTTTATGAAAAACTTACGGTCATTTGAAACTATTTTACTGTAGATGTACTTAAAGTTATGATTTGAAGGAATTGTGAGATGAAAACCACTAACTCAATTCAAAATATCAGAATATTGAACTTATTCAGAAAAGATTCAAGTTGGCAAAATTTTGATTCTACCTTAAAGTGTAAGTGTAGAATTTCAACTGAATCTAAGAAAATACAAGCTTAATTAAAAGAAAGTATTTCAATACGCGATCTGTTACTACAAAAGACTGATAAAACTCTAGTAATAATTTATAATTTTAAATGTTTCACAAACTGAAGCGGATTTTTACTATACCAAACATGATAGAAGGCATTTCTCTCAATTTATCTCCAATAAATGAACCTCACAGTTCAACAGAATTAGAACGGATGCGAGTGAGCATATCTAACTCATAACGTAATGTCTGTTTTGCGTTACTTTTCCTTCACGTTCCTTTAGCTTGATAAATTTTACTAGATGTTACCAACTAAAAGTAAAAATTTTTACAAAAAGACAGAATATTAAACTAATACAAAATGGAATTTAAGAGACATAATTATCGGTATGTATTTAACAAACCTTGAAATTTACTGCAAATACAATCATATGAATAGAAATGTTATTTATGGATGTAATTTGTTTTATCGAACAGTAATAATTATACTTGTTTTATTGCTGTTCTGTCGCCCAAAGTGCATTAGTGACAAAGTCCCGGCAATAATTTATGTTCCACTTGAAGGAAAGAAAAAACTGGAAGTAACTTTTAAATTACTAAGACTCATTCAAGTGAGCAAAAGCCTTGGGCTAATTTATTGGTTAGAAGTAACTTATTATTAAGTTTGCATTATCAAGTTAGTCGTTTGTTGTCGATTGTTCGCGCGTCTGCAAGTTTGGTTAGGACGGCGGAGCGAACGCTTTCCGTCAACTCTTAGTATGCATTTAGAAACATAGAAAATCCATTAGACGCATCCAAGAACACACTATCTAGAGACAGATATTGCATTGAATCCACTTGATTGCTTTATTCCAACTGATACAACTTCATCACATTCTCATTAACAGTCTTTTATGTGTTATACATTTTTAAAGCAGCATTCTTAATGATGATTAGGATTTTGGAAGAAGGATACATCTAATTATTATTTACAAAACAAATATGAAATCTCAACTAGAAATTATCAAGCACTTAATGCCTAAGTATTTGTGTTTAACTTAATATGTGTTAGATAAGTTTATGGCTTATTAAAGCAAGAATGTTGGCATTCCATAGCCATCGTCTGAAATGCATATAACATACTTTAAGGCATATCACAAACAATAACAAACACACTCAAGGTGTGTTCGGTCGTAAGCTTCAACTTCTAGGTACACTGTACCAATATACCCACATGATGTTAAGTGGATAAAATGGTAACCACCATAATACAATTTACTATAAACTAAATTGCTATTTCATAGGAGTTTCATATTGAGACCCCACGTGTTTCAAATATTCTAGGTAATAGTCAATGCTACGAGTATTTTTATTCATGTTCCTTACTACTTATACTCTTTTAGATAAAATATGTAGGAAAATTTGTAGATTTAAGTTAGTACCTAGTCCTATGAAGGGATCAAAGGATTGTTAGCTCAAAAACAAAATAGAGAGAGAATATTTCTCGTAAAATGCTAACTAAATTTGTGGGCTTGTAAAGAAACCATCAGCTATTTATGATGATCTTTAGTATTTGATAAAAAAATACTCTCAGTTTAATGATGGAGGTCCTATGTAGAATTTCTGCAAAAATTTACATCCACACACTACATTTTATCCCTTCAACAACAAAATAAGAATCATTCTGATCAACTAAGGAAAATTTTCTGTAATACATAATATAATAATAAATCATTATTACTTACATTAGACAGTTTTTTTTTGTGTAAAGTAAAAGTGATAGTAAAAGACCTTATTAGAAATTTATAGCTACAAAATATTAAAGAAACAATGACTAATAAATATTTTAAAGAACGTTGTTGAATCAAAAACTATCAAAATAATTGCTGTTTAGGTATTGATGTCACATTATTCTTAGAACACGAATCAGAAAAAACTTACTATTCATTTTCTCTTAGAAAGTTATCATATTATCTTTATACCGATTCTACATTTATTTACATCATATATTTTAACATACTCTGGTGTTACAAGAATTGTGTATTTTAATAATTCTCATAGATTATGTGACACCTTTGACTCAAAATTTGCGTCATAGTCAAAATCCTGACTATAACTCAATAAATAGCATAGTTTTATATAAGCATAGTTATGTCCCTGCTCCCCAAGAACAATGTTGTAAAATGGACCTAACTGGCAGAACCGCAAGCTTCAAGTGCACATGGGGGAACATTAGCCTAATTGTAGTTATGGTCTTGGCCTAACCTAATCCTAGCTCCAACGCTAAACAATCCATAAAGTAAAAACATTTCGTTTTTTCTCTTCTTGAAAAATTGCAATTTCTACAGTTGCGTGAATGTTCTTCAGGAGCAGCGATATATGAATACAGATGAAAATGGTAAATTAGTGTGAATCTAAAAAGGAATAATATGAGTCAGTCACTTAGGAAAACCAAATTGCTTCTATTTATTGTTGGATCATTTCATGATCAGCGATTTGTTTATTTTGTGTTTTTCTTTTTACTTGAAAAATATTTCGTCGAGACTCTTACATTATAATTAAGAGTCTTAGTCGAGACTATCGGGATTTTAATCGAGCTATTTGATCATAAGTAAGTAAGTCTTGAACGAAAGGAAAATATCCCGAAAAAGTGTGTACCTATAGAGAATTGAAATTTCAATTACTTTTCAAGAATTTCAAATAATTTCAAGAAATTCCAGATTTTTCAAGGGATTTATTTCCTCCATGTTCCGAAAAATTGTGTACACATGACTCGGAATTTTTGTGATTTCGAAGGAGTTCTAATCATTTTCAAGAAATTCCGGTGATTTCCAAGAAATTCTAATGATTTTCAAAGATATCCAAGAAATTTCAATGTAAGGGTACCTACACAAATTTTTAAGGAGATTAAGGCTCCTTTCAGACTATACTGTTTTGACGGAAGCCTTACTCTGCTCCCCAATGCCCCGAAAGTTATAGTGGACTAGTTATTTTTAATTTTTTTCCAATGAATTCGAAAGCTCCGTACAAACCTGAGCATTGAGCTGTACGGCGAGCAATACAACGAGCAGAACGCCATACAAAGTTGAGAATGGACAAGAACTAAAATACGATCGACATGGGTTTGTGCTCTTCCCAGAGTTTTTTGCAAACAACGCAGTGGCATATATCAAACCTTACTGCGTTCTCGGCACATTCACCGTTTTGCTCGTGGTTCCGTCCAAACCTGCAAACACATTTGCGAGCATTCCCTTTGATGTATACCAGGTCTGTACGAAGCTGAATAATTTCTAAGATATAAGACTGATTTCCAAGCAATTCTATTGATTTCCAAAAAGTTCTGATACTTTTCAAAGAAATTCCAATTTAAGGATATACCAATATTTCGAGATATTTATCCCCAATGTCCTGAAAAATTTGTGTAAACAGTACTCGTAATTGAAATAATTTGTAGGACTTTCCAATGTATGCCAATGACATCCAAAGAATTCCAAGCAACTCCATACTACCAAATGTACAGAAATTTTTCGGGATTTTTTCCCTCGATCTAGAAAAACCAAAATGAAAAGATATAACTATAGATTTCAACTGGTACTTGGTATAATTTTAAATAAGACATTGCGAATAAGTCACAAATTATTATTTTTGGACTTACTAGAAGTGAAATTTACTTTTATTTCTACTAATAATCGACACAGAAGTTGAACACTCAAATTCTCTTCAAATAAAAATACTTAGGTACTGGTAAATATATTACTGAAGCAGATGTAGGCTCTAAAATATAGTATTATTTCTCGTATGTCCATTTAACTTATTACTTTGTATTCCTGTTTTAGTGAACAAGAATAATACGCTATTCAATAAGACAAATGGACAAAAAATTAACAGGCCCTAAATTTTTAGACCCTAATGTCAAAAAACCTGTAAATTATATTCGCAAGTAGTTCTTTTACATAGGTTTAGATGTTTTAGTTGTTTTATAGATTTGAGAAACAAAACAAAATCGACAATTTTCTCATTTAAATTTTAATTAATGCACATAGTAAATTGAAATGTTTTTCTATTTCTATAAATAATGTGCTACAAATACATTCAGCCTGAGTTTCAAAAAAGCTTGACAATTTAACCAGGCCTAATTAGTATCTCAAAATAACGGGTGTTCAATAAGTCTTCCAGTCAGGGCGGCTATGGACTGTTTTGCTCTTTATTAATAAACACAAAACTTAAACCGTTACAACTCACCTCAAACAAAACGTCATTTAAGACGACACAGTTAATGTTTTATGATGGTTACATGAAAATTATATTTTAAGTTTTGTGTTTATTAATGAAAAGAAAAATACTAAATAGCCGCCGTTATTGAAAGACTTATTGGACACCCGTTATGTAATAATAAACTAAAATTATTACTATTTTTTATTATTTTAATTTTACATACATTCATATATTAAATTGACAAGTTATTTTATAATGAATATATTTCATACTCCTATTAAATAATATTTTCTAATGTTGCTGCTAAAAAACGTAGAATTCCACTTGAGACACTCCTAAAAATATTCCGTAGCTGTGCAAATTGTACAACCAGCCATGAACAAACAATTTTACATTAAAAAGTTACTTTGAAGCTTTTCATTTAACATCTGAGGTAATGTAAAATGTAAAATTCTTTAATTAGGAATAAAAAGCAATAGTACCTACTAGCGAATAACATTGTTTCTTTTTTTTTGTAAAACCATATAAATTAAATTTTAATTATTTCTCAGTTTATTTAGATTAAACGTGAAATGTTTAATTTAGAACTAAATTACCATTTTGTAGTTATTTTATATGTGTAGCACTTTTTGGTACATGAGTGTTGATTTTATAACACGGGGTGATTCAGAACTTATCGCAAATATTTAGGGACACGTGCACGCTGATATTTGGAGTGGATATTAAAAATAATAAAATAGCATATGTTTATGAGAATGGGGTTAATTTATATTGATTCCCTGCAAAAAGTATGCTTAAATTTTAAAAGACGGCGCGACGGCGGACAAAACTCGAATCTCCGTTGAAGCAGGAGCTGGTATGTAAGTACATTCGTGCATTTTTCCTTATGCGTAGTTAGCAAGTGGTGTTAATTATTTTAAATTATTTTTTTTTATTTCATTTTGCGCTTTGTTACTTGTGTGGATGCGTTGTACATCTTGGTAATTTTTTTCCGAATAGTTCTGAATCACCCTGTATAATAATTATAAGTTTTATTTTTAAAATTACGATGATTATATTATAAAACAACAAATTAAATTAGCAAAACTGTGTTGAAGCGGAAGTTTTGAAAAAGTTACATGCTAGATTAAAATTTGAACTGGAAAGTTTGATGTAGCTTAAAATACTAGCGACATAAATCCTTTATGTTTATGACAGGGTATAATAATCAGAAAGATGTTTTGATTGTATATCAAAGGCGATTTTTATGTTTTCTGCAATTTTCATTATCACCTGCAAATTGTATGTAAATTTTCAATAATTTAACTCATCTGTTATCTCGCTTTTTACTGCCTTATACTAATTGTATAACTAAACAATATTATAATCTTGATTTTTTCACACTGAGATATTGATGGAATTATGTAAGTCGTACAGTGCTAAAATGTCAAATATCTACAAATTTATAAATCTTGAAATATTTGTTTAATCAAGTACCTACATTGAATCACGGAACTAAATTATTGTTTATAAAATTTTTTTTTTATTTCGTTATCTAAAACAAACTTTCGCAATCTATGACAATTTAATGTTAGAGTGTAAGAAGTGCAATTTTAGTAAACATAGCAATTTATAGCAGATTCTCTATTATTTTCAAAACGGTTTTCTTACTATCTAATTACAGCTTTGCTGCAGGAAACTTATTTCACAACTTGCAATTTTTAATTTTAATTAAATTTTATAATTTCTATTTAATTAATCTTTTGTAGAATATTTCAACATAGGCACTTTTTTCAATTAAAGGCAAGTAAACACACCAACAAACAGCATATTCGAAGTAAAGAAGAAAAACGAACATAATGGAATTCTGGAGCAGAAAGCAAAGCTGACTGAGATGTATTCCCGTTATTTTTCAATGCATTTTCCATAATCTGAAAGTCGCGCGTGATGGTGCTTGTTCAGTGTTTGATAGCCGTTTAACGAGTGTCATGTAAACGGCGATCTGTAAATCATGTGGGTGACATAATCACAAGTTTCTACACAGCTAACGTAAAAGTTCACGTCACGATTTAAATTATTATTCCGTGAAACCATTAGTAAAACATTTAAAATACTCCGGATTTCGATAAGGAGATGCTCGATCTTGCCGTCAGAATTCGAATGATTGAGATGTGGAAAAACGTTATAAATTGTTACGGGACTTTTTTAACAAGTGGGGTTTCAAATTTAAACTTGAACACCAATAAAATTATTTCCCTTGCTGACTATTTCAATCCCTCATAAGATTTTCAAATAATTTAATACTATCATATAAAATACAATAAAGTTTTATAGCCTTAGATTTATTCCGTTAATTTTCTAATAGCAAAACAACATCCATAAATCCTTAGGATTAAAATATGATAATTACATGACACATTACATTACTTTTTAAGTATCCAAAGACCAATAAAACTTTATTCTTAAACTGACAATAGGGATTTGCCGAAAAAGGTTAAATAAAGACCCCTTTAAATTAATATGACCTTTGAGCATTATCGATAAAAACGTTAAATATATTTTACTAAAAGAACACAATTCGTGGCAGGAAATATATTACCTCATTTTACCGAAATTGGTTCACATTTTTCAGTGTAACCACCAATCCATTTATTATTACTAATTTGATTCCGAATGCTTTTGTTATATATTATTTGTGGATTGTAATTGTACACAATAACAATAATAATTAGCGAAACCATAAATACGAGTATGAAATTTATTTGCGGGAAGGTTTTTCTGGTTGATTTTATGATATATAAAATTATTTTCTTAAGTTTGCAAAATATAACTTAACGGTAAAAAATGATTTATTATGCTCCATCAATTATTTATAATAATAAGTAATAAAATATTAATATATTCAGATATACAGTAAATTATATCATTTTGTCAATTTTATAGACGCTTTTTTTGTGCTATTGTAATTATCGCTTATATTTATTGTATTTATTTATTCTGTATTATAGATAACTGATGATGAGGTGAATAACTACTCCGAAATAGAGTCAAGAGAAATAAGTAGATCCCCAATTCCTTAACTTAAACTTAATAATAATTTGTCAACATAAAAATCACCCTTTGATTTGCATGTTTTCAATTAAAAATTCATCAGCCGAAGATTGTTCTAAAGAAATTTGTTTTAATCGGTGGTACATACGGGTACAACTAAAGGCTAAATTACACTAGCCGAATACTGAGCCGAGACAGTGCATTCGGCCGAGTGCTCGGCCAATGTGATCAGTACAGTCAATACTCGGCCTCGTGATTCGGACGCGACAGTGGATAGAAATGTGTTCTATCTACTCGGCCGAAGAATAAAAACTCGGCCCAGTACTCAGGAGGTGTAATTCAGCCTTAAAGACTTGTTTAACAATATCTCTTTTAAAAGACGTACTTTTCCTATATGAGATATAAAATCTTCTAGAATATTCTTAAAAAAATAAGAAACTCTTTTAATATCGGATTGATGTTAGTACAAATATAATTGTTTTATATTTTACAACGTAGGCAAAAAGTTTAAATAAAATCTGTCTGGTATGTTCTGAAACTTATTCACCTTATTTATCTGATACCTTCTTTTTGAAGATAAAAATCTCTCCTCCCAAAATCTTCTATACGCTAAGTTTATTTTATTGGTCACTGAATCTTCAATATACGAAATATGGTGAGCATTGAATCATATAAACTGAAAACGCTGATAACGTCATCCATAAAATTATCAAATCGAATCTATATTTTATTAATTTTCTTTATTGTAATGATATAAAAAATGTAACTTTTTCCATACATACTTAAAGGACCCAATTTTCTTTGAACTTCAATTTGGAGATTCTGTTTCGTCTCTCGTCGCAAAAATTCCCAATGTACACATTCAGCATGTATCAGCAAGGCATTTTATAGTGGTGCCACCCAAATGTTCATGGATCTGTGTCTGTTTCCACAAAGAGTGTCATTGATGCTGGTTGAACAATGTATGAAAACTATAATAAGTCTGAAACAAAGTAAGGTAGACCTGCAAACGAGCAATTGATCGGTTGTCTTGACCATCCCAAGCTGTGATAGCCCGAGGCCAGACAGTGAGGAGTGTTGAAAGTAAATCACCCAATGTCCGCCTTGTTAGATCACTATCTGCCTAAGGTGGGTGATATAGTTCCCGCCCCACTCCTTTAGCTTCTGTTAAGTCAGATAACACGATAACGCCCGTCGCTGCTGGCCACTTCAGTTGGCCCCAAATCCCAGCTGTAAGTTACGCTTGAAATGGTTGCGATAATCCTCGGTTCAATAACAAATGCGTCACATCTTATAATCTGATTACTAACAGAGCATTTGCACGTTTTTAGACTATCCAATCAGATTTAATCCTTGCAGGAATATGTGCCCGATATGTGTGTTATATCTAATCCTCAACCTGAATTCACCGTTTTGTTGTTGTATAAGTACTCTATTATCCACTTCTAAATTGCAACAACCAATCTGTTACTCCGCATTCACCGGCTCTGTTCAATCAATATGTGGCCATAGCAGGGAAAGCTTAACCATCATCTGGAATCCAAGGATTATGCTGAAATTTGTCTACGTTTATTGCTGTTTTTTTGAAATTATCAAATGGCATTTTATAATACTTGTTTCATGCGAATAAAAATTTAAATTATTATTTAATTTTTTTTATTTTCATTGCAGCATCTTTAACGATAGTACAATTATTTCTCTTTAGATCTTAACTCTATCATTATGAGATTGGCTGATTTGTAAGAGGAAAATTATTGTTCATATCGACTATCCATCCAATTTTATTATATGATTAGTTTATCTTTACAAGCAATTATCTGAAAACTTTACGTTCCTACCTGACTATTTCTACTGAAGCATCGATATCAATCTACTGAAGTTTATTTTTAAAACCTAAACCTAAAATTGCTGTACGTGTTGAACAAGGTTTCTGAACAAATATAGTTTTACATTATCCTCTTGTTTTAAGCTGTGAATTAATGAGTAAGTAGCAGTTAGTAACGCCTATGATTTAGTAATTAATACCAATTATTGCGTACCCAACATCAGAGTATATTAGATTGATTGACTGTAAATGGCGTGTTAACCTTTGAAATCACAATAAAACTCTTTAATACAAAGAAATAGCACGTGAGGGAAAAATTATAGTATTATTAGACCTTGAAGCAAAAGAATCTGAACATTGATGATGCAACTTTTAGTCATGATTTAGAAAAAACTTTTTAAAGAATTGGAATTTAATATTTAAGGAAATAAACTACACAATATAAAATTAGTGCCTCCAACGAGAGATATTATTTCATATATTTAAATTTTCAACTTCAAAACTAGGATCAAATTATATGCATATTAAAAGAACCTCTTATTTGTTTAGTAATTATTTTTGTTGCTTCAAAGTTTCTCCAGTTAGCTTCATCGGAATAAGTCTTAAATCTTATATACTGTTTATCTCAGAAAGTTTCTGATTTGATGTCGATATTCCGCTACAGCTGACTCTTATGCGCATCTTTTATTCTTTGATTCTGCAATCGTCGTGGGATCTTGCTATTTGTACAATGCAAGTTTTTCCTCAGGCTAAATAATTGATTTTGCATAGTCCGTCTGTATAAAGTCTTAGGAGTAAATCTTTGTAAGATTTGCACTATCTTCTTATGACTTGAATATCCTTATTTTTAGATAGTCTGCTCATAACGTCTGATTGACACATAGGAAACATGCATACCTTGATAGTTATCAGCATAGAAACTTTCCTATCATCCTTTCTTTTACGTAGTTTGTATCCAATTCCAGTGACGAATGCTATACCTTCTTCTTTGCAGTTCGAATCGCAAAATTACGTGTGATTTTCTGTGTAGTGAACTTCTTATTTTCTATTGTTTCCTTTCCTATAAGAACATCCGAAATTGTTCTCCTCCACCCCAATGGTGAATTTTATGGTGTTATCTTGTTGATATAGGAAGGCGACGCATTTTTATTATTCGTGAGGTCATACCACAAATATGTTGACCACATAGATCGGTATCAAGATTTGGTAAAATATGTTAGTAACTGACCTAAATATTATTGTTAGTTCTTCCAAGTTTTTTGTATGAACATACTCTCCATTCCACAAGATGTAGCTAGAAGATAGAGCTTCGTTAAAGAGAATGATTTATTGTAATACTGCCAAACAAATATATATAAACTGCTGACCAATTAAAACGTACCTAGCGAATTTTTAGGTTGAATTTAAAGTCAAATATTTTGAAAAATAGAAAAGATATCAACATGCGGTTTTCAGAATTTCAGAGTTAATTTAATTGAGAAAACGATAGTGTTACCCGATTTTTTTATTTTGAAGTACATTACTATCTACAGGTCTTTTTTTCTCAAATTTTATAACTATCGAGATTCCACACATTTTTTAAATATTTTTTTTATGTCCATTTTTTTAGTCGCTGGTTAATGAGGAAAAAACCAATTTCTCAAAAATTTTATATCCCTCTTATTTTATAAGATACCGAATTTTTTATTAAATTAAATATTGTTGAACAGGTTTTTGCAATAATAATTATGTTGCCATTTTGAAAGCAAATGTCATCATGCGATATGTCGATAAAAAGGTAATTTTAAGTAGAATCTAATTATTATGGAAAAAAATATACAAGGTTGTTTTAAAAAATTTTGAAAGTTAATAGGTGGCCCTTTCGGTGAAACCGGAAGTGTCATTAGATTGTTTTAAACGTCAAAATGATTATTCCTTTCAACAATCAAACCATGCTAAATTTCAAAATAATACAGTTAAATGTAACAAAATGGTGGGGGTTGTAAAACGATTTCGTGGACACCCGGTATACACGGATATGAGCAAATTTTTGAAAAAATGAAAAACACGTTTCGAGGATATAAGTCACTTAAACCAATGGTGAACATAAACTAACTAAATTCCATTTTATTCCATTAAGAAAATAGCCTCAAAAATGTATTTAAAAAATTTACCAATTAGCGAACGTGTACCGATTTTTGATAAGCCACTAGTTACCAATAAATTAATGAAAGTACAAAAAATGTACTTTTTATAAGAAAGCCATTCATAAGGTATCATAATCAACTACAGAGATTGGTTCTTACAAAACACGATACGGCCGAACGACAAAAAACAAAGAAAAATCAAGTTTTCAATAAAAATTCGGTATCTTATAAAATAACAAGGATATCAAAAATTTGAGAAACAGGTTTTTTTCCCATTAAGTAAGGACTAAAAAATCTACATCAAAAAAATATGTATTTAAAAAATTTTGTGGAATCTCGGTAGTTCTAAAATTTGAGAAAAAAAGACGACTTTTTTCATACCCTGTAGATAGTAATATACTTCAACGTAAAAAAATCGAGTAACACTATCGTTTTCTCAATTAAATTATCTCTGAAATCCTGAAGTCGCATGTTGATATCTTTTCTATTTTTCAAAACATTTGACTTTAAATTCAACCTAAAAATTCGCTTCGTACGTTTCAATTGGCCAGCAGTTTAGATAATATGAGGGAAAATACATTTTTTCTAGAATATACATATTATTAACGGTGAGAGAAGTTTAAAAATTAACCACACACTAAGAAAATCATGGCGCTATTTCAGAAAGCTAAGAAAATCGCCGACATTCCCTAATTAAACGTAAAACATACATAGCAACTAGTACGCTTGTATAAGGAAGCCGACTTCAGTATATTAATAAAAAGTATACCTACTCCCCCTGAAGCTAAAAGCAAAATCATCTCATCTTTATTTTATTTCCGTTACGCATCACTTAGTTACAAAAGTGAATTTTCCAGTGTGGGTATGGAAGTTTATAAAATAATAAACCATTTAAGGTCAAGGGGGGAGATACAAAAAATGTACTTTAACATCATGAGAAGTAAAAAGTTACGTAAATTACGAATTCAACTTGTGTGTTTAATATAAGAAATTCAGTTTGACGATGAATATATTTATAGAAGGTTTAAATTTGAATAGTTAAATTTGTCTTATTTTGAATTTCAATAGTCAAGTTTGTTTAAATACGAGTTGAATAAGAAATGCACAGTTATTACAGTTAATTTTAAGATTTTGATAATGTTACATAAAATGAAGTTGAAGCAATCTGTTGTTATCGTCTTTACTCTGACCATTAACGAGTTAACGACAACATCGGTTCAATATGGCAAAGTAGCAGGCAACAATTCCAATGGATATTACGTGAAGCCGAAGTATGTTAACTAGATACCAAAGTGGTATCACAATTTTCATGAGTTAATTAAAACATAACCGGATATCAGCGTTTTAAACAAAGTTAATACATTATGTATTCTTTGTGGTACGAAATTTTCAGAAAGAAAGAAGAAACTGACATAAAGTTCGATTGCTGATAACAGATAAGATTTATCTAAATGATATTTTTTTATGTATGAAAAAAATTAAACTGTAATTTTAATCTGGAGGAAAATTGGTCAACAGTTAAAATAGACTCGTTTCAGGAGTGAAAAATTTACAAGGTAAGTAATTGACATTATCATTAAATAATTATTAAAACTTAGAAATGTTGCTCAGGTATGTAAGCCGTAACGTACTAAAACCAAAATTGATTAAAGAATAAGCAATTGCCATAACTTTTTTTTTCCTCGAAGTTTCATTATGCGATTATTAATTTTTCATAGTGTCATTTCACGTTAAGGTTACATAAACCTATTCTGAAAAAAGGATAATATATAATATACCTACATAATGCTTCTTTATATAATTTGGAATAAAATTTTTCCTATTTGACAACCATCACACGATTCTCTTGTTGATTTCTTTTACATGAGTCCGGTTTATTTGAAGGATTTGGTTATAAAGCAGAATTCTTTACAATTCAAATTTTCCTGAAACAACTTAGGTATAATTTTGATGCAATATTTTCTCCTTAGTCACATTCAATGTTATTGTTGAAATTAAAGTTGTATTCATATTAAAAATTATTCCAATTGCCTTTGATCTTTGACTTCTAATGTTACGATCCAGGTTTCAGCTATTTAAATTTATTGTTAGTAATTGCTTTTTATGTACCTACGAGCTGAATGATGAAAAGGAAAATATGGGTATGTGGCGTGTAAAAAATATGCTAGACAGTTAAAGCTTGTTGATCAAATTTTTTTGTATAGAAGCTAGTTAGTGGTCTGCTATTGGTCGTAGAAGACTCATATATCAAAGAGTTGACGGGTTTGTGCACTATATCCCAAACGTTAATTGGAATTCAGTCGCATCTCAGGCCATTATATGGGCAAACAAAGGGTCGAAGGAATCCGCAAAGAGACGGCGGTTGTGGTGATCGTTTAAAACAGGAATTACGCGTATGTCTGTTCTTGACTAACGAGTTATTTCCCAATCAAGGAATTACCGGGGGGACGCACGACTGACCGCACTCCGACGCCCTAATTACAAAATTGATTCGAGGTGAAACGACTCACGGCTGAACAAATCCCAGAGGTGCTTGCTTTATTAGATCATTGCTTTGCAGCACAATCCCATTACCGACGTGTGCCTTGTCTTAGTTTTGCTGCTTCTATTTTACAAAATACAGTGATCCTCTCTCTTTCTGTTCGAAACCACTGGGAACTGCACGTCGCTAGTCTGCTGGGCTATAAATGAGTTATCATATAAAATTATCGACGTGTGGCGTCTGTTGACCTATTTACTTGAGCCGTATATAACGTCTGTTGTTATTGACATACTTATTTATGATGCGATTCTATTGCTATATATTTTACGGGGCACCCGATAAAAGCACTACCATACAACACTCAAATTTACGACACCGAATTACCTATACCGTTATAGAAAGAAAATTTAAATATATCTCACCACCACTCCCAAGGAAGAGCCAATTTTTCTTAATAATTTAAATTCGACGATTTGAGATCTCCTTTCCTCCAAGTATAAAGTGGTCAACAGGTTTCTGTTTAGTAGATATTATAATGCAAACTGAACCTTGCTACACAATTTGTAATGAACATTCTTAAATGTAACTGAAATTTCAAAACTTTTACAAGGTTCGCCTATGAAACAAAGATAATTTGAAGAAGAAACAATGTGTCTACTAACGATTTTTATTTTAAGTGTGACTTTTTTATTTGAATGAGAGTATTTCTAGTGCCATTTTAATAATTCATTGTTTCATGCCTTTAGCAGTTACTAGACCATCAGTTGATTCCGTTCAACATTTTTCGGATAAAATAATCTTCGGATCAGGTCGCTAATCCGTGATTATTTTCGAAGAATCAAAACGAGCAATCCACTTTAATGTCGGGAAAATCAAAGAAATACTTTGTTTAAAACCAGAAAGTATGTAATTAAAAGGAACTGTTCATTTTCCCAGGCACTAAAACCTCACCTAAGTCAAGTAAACATGACACATGACCTAGTTTTAAACCATTCACTTCAATTATGACTCGGTTGATTTCAATTTTCTTTGGTGTGGGAAAACTGTGAAGCATAAATACGCTAACAGTTTTCGAGGTAGTTTTCTTGACAGTGGATGCAGTATGTGGCTTATACAATATTAAGCATTGATCACCTCTTACAATTATAATAAATAATGAAAAGAAAAGCTTACAATATCAAATAATTATTTTTTCCGACGATTTCTATCTCTTTCTTGCTCTCTTCTTGACCAAAGTTTGATTAAGAATAGGAAAAATCTTTATACATACAATCAATTCACAATAAGTAAAAAATTTTCATGAGCCTAAATGATGTCTTAGAAATTCCATTAAGGAAATACGCAAGAAATTTTTAACGCATGGAAGGCCAATAACATGAGCGTTGCTATTGCAAAAAAAATTGACAGAAACTCTTAAGAAAATTTAAAGTATTCTAAAGGAAGTCCTAGAAACCACAAAGAAATCCATGTGAATCTGTAGAGATTTACTCCTAAAAGGAATTTCTCGGGAATTTCATGTGTACAATTTCGAAGTAATCAGAAAAAATCTAAGTAATCTGGAGGTAATTTCAGGAAATCTAAGCAATCTGAAGATAATCTTTAGGAAATACCATTTATTACAATCTAGAGTGTATAGATATTCTAGACACATGCACAAAATCGATTTTAAATCATCTGGACGAAATTTCCTAGCAAAAAGTATTCAGGTGTACACATTTTTGTTTTACTGAAACTTGACAAGTACAATCAAATACAAATTTTACTTTGAAATCCAATAATAAATTTATACCTGCAGGCACCAGTTCACTTAAAATCATTTGGAATACATTTTACGGTTTCCTTAAGTTCACATTTTTATTCCTGCTATCCAAATTATAAATAATAAATTTAATTAAAATTTATGAATGAGTGGGTTATTTAATTACCTATAAACTCAGATTCAAAATCAATTCCATAAGATATTAGCTCGTGTGAGAATATAATTTTTGCAAATCATTTTAAAATGCAAATAAATGTGTGTTTAGACAGAAAAGAATCAGGTTTCTTGAAAATTGGGTATAATTTTTTAATTCATTCTAAATTCTTGATTATTAAAATACCAACTTTGGAATGTAGTTAATGTGATATAGAACATACCGCACTAAACCTGCAGAACCATATTTAAATCTATTCCCTGTGAAAGTTGAGATACTTTGCATTAGTTTGCGCTAATGGCTTTGCTGAATGACTTAACCTGTAAATGATTACGTCAATATACATATATCTCTCGGACATTTAGAACGTTAAATTACAACTAAAACGTTTTACTGAAAAATTGGTTAATTAAAAATACCTTTTGAACTCATGAATTTTTTTAATATTTTAAAAATTTCAACTGATTTTCATTCGGCTATCGTGGTTTTGTTTAAATTTAAAATTAAATTAAAATGTTTTGTATACGAGAAGCGTCATTTATTCAGACATTCAATTTTTCAGTCCGAAAATATCTATCGATCAGGGTTGAAGTTATTCAATACACGAACATTTGAAATACGCTCATGGGTTTATCGAATTTTGTGTTATACACGTTGAGATTTTTATCGTCATGTCACAAAGAGGAGGATATCAATTCACAATAGATTAACTGGTATTCTAAACATTAAATATATTGCTTCGCATTTATTTGAGTTGCCAAAGTTACAACATAAGTGAAAAAGTTTTTAACTTTAAATATACCTACTGTTGTTCTAATATACGAGGTGTGTAAATTAAGTAATGAGACTGGTAGCGTAGCGTTCAATCTGGCAACACTGGGGACGCAGGACTTGAAGGGTCGGCAGAAGAACATGTGATACGCCTTCGGTACGAGTTTGAACTTGCTGGAGTCATTATGTTGTCCGTAGCGACTTTTTTCGTGAAACAATTATTTCTAGTGCGTTCTGAAAATGAAATTTCGGACAACGATGTGCTATCAAGTTTTGCTTGAGACTTGGGCACCGTGCAACGGAAACTTTTGCAAAACTTAAAACGTTCCTGAAAGACTTCGAAAAAGGGTCCTGCGTGTGAGACCAAACATCAAAAACCACTGGGTGTTACATCACGACAATGCGCCTTGTCACACAGCAATTTCAATAAACAATTTTTTATCCAGTAAAAACATTCTTGTGGTCCCTCAGCCTTCTTATTCGCCCGACTTAAGTCCTTGTGACTTTTTTCCCTTCCCGAGATTGAAAACTCACCCCAAGGGACGTCATTTTGGGACAATGGAAAACATTCAAACGGCTGTAACCGACCAGCTGAAGGTTATTGCAGTATCAGACTTCCAGTACTGCTATGAGGAGTGGAAGAACCGTCTTCAGGGCTGTGTGGCTTCCCAAGGCACTTACTTTGAAGGAGACAATGTTGAATTGTAATTCGGTTTGAATAAACATATTGAAAAAAATCAGTCTCATTACTTAATTTACAGACCTCGTATTACTAATGAGACGTCTGTAAGAAAATATGGTTTTTTTGGAAAGCTTTAAAAAAATTGAAACTTGAAATTATGTCCAAATAAAATACCTACTTTGTTATTATCAATTTTTTTTTCTTCTTCCATACTTGAATTGATTTATTAGACATTTACTACCTGAACTGTAATCAGATTCATTATGAAACGGATTTTTCATTACGATACAAGTTTATAACCAATAGAAATGGAACATCACAGCAATATTCCGTCAATATCACATATTGCCATGAACATCTGACAGATCTAAAATTTAAAAATTGACAGTTCATTTTAATTTTTTGACATTTCTGAGTTTATGATAAAGTTGGGATAATATTTATTTTCCTGTTTTTCATTATTTTGACTAGTCGTAGAAAAAATAGTGTATGTACCTCACATTTATTCTATTAAGACACTCGTATTCATTATGACACTCACCTATATATTCGTGTCTTAATAGCTATCATTAAATGCTCATTGCATAATATACCAACTTGAGGAAAATGCCTACCTACAAAGAAAATAAGTTTTTTGATCAAATCGAGGGCTACTTGCTTTTTAACAAAAGATCTGAAAATAAAAATTTCTTTCTAATAAAGCAGGTTTGCATCCCCAAACATAAATTTTAACTATAACTACTACAGTGCCAGTATAGCACCTACCATTTGAGATTTCAAAATGTCTGAAATTATGGGATGTATCTTACCAAAAAACACATTAAAATGATTTTGGAATTCTCTATTTAAATTAATGTGTTTTTGGACTGAGACTTGAGAATCCAAATAAACGAGCCTTGGGGAATCCCCATTTTTGCCATCTTTCAAAAAAATTTAATAATCGGCGTCTTAAATCTCAGTAAATACTCTTATTTTCCATAACTTTAAATACTTTTTCAATCCTAACATGATGTGATATACATATATGATATAATAAATAAATACAATTTTATTTTATTTTATTCGTTTTCCGTCTATTAACACTGGACACTCATAAACAAAAGTGGTGCAAATAAACAAAACCCACTTTTCAGTGTTTTTAGACATCACCTAAAACACTATGAAAGATATGCCAGATGCGACTAGTGGATATTGATAGGGACCTAAATGCGAAACGTGCCCTAATTTAACTGAAATCGTAAATTTAAAGGCAGGCGACACTTCTTCATGTTGAGATTCGGAAATGCAGCAATCTAAGTGCTATTATGAAATGTGAAAAATCGATGAAAATTATATTTTCGTATTTTTACATTCAGTGTGGTTATGAAGAATTTTTAATTTTTTAATTAATTGCAGTGTTACGTCTCGATAAATTGAAGGAAAACACATATTGTACAATTCGCGAAAAATCGATTAAATTTTGCGAATTGGTGGGCAATGGCCTTAGGTATAGTTGTGTTTGGAGACAAAACAGAACACGCTGGTGAATGTTAATGGAAGCGGATCCCAGCCAGCTTGTAAGGAGTGTACCCACACGAAGGTCGCCCATGTCCGCCACCAAACCAGTTTTCTTGCAGAGCATGTTTTGTTGACACTGCAAAACTACGATTGTAATGCACTACGGACAGCTGAGGCTTTGTACGTATAATGGAACAAAATAACAAAGGTAATTGCAGTTTAAATTAATTACGGGGTTAATTCATACCCTGTCCACTGCAATAACGACTCAAATTCTAGCCGGAATCTTATGTAATGGCAGTTAGTGAAAGAACAAAGGAAGCGAGGATTGTGCAGATGTGAAGAAAAATCGAATCAATCTTGCTAAAGGCAGTGTGTAGCTCTATGACTAGTAAATCATCGGGACGGTTTTATATCCTCGTTACAGGCGTGAAAGCCTTGTCTACATCGTATCGCGAACGACCCCATGTATGGAGCCACAGATTTACGTATAAACTAGAACCCTCCTCGCTAAGCAGGAATTAATGCAAAGGATTGTGAAAATGGTCCTGCCGTAACTGCGTCGCAGTTAGCATCGAGGAAGGCTCAACTGCTACAAATCTCTTGTGAAAGAATGGTCTGTTTATTTCCTCCCCCACTGAACGGTCGAACGATTTGAGAATTAGCCTTCGTCTACTGCCTGTATTTCTGTTTGCCCAGCAGTCCATCGCCTCTGTGGCTACTGCTTGGGTAGGAATGCGGCGGGAGCGACCACAGCCACGGGGGGTGGACAGTTTGAATGATGAAATCATCTCTCGGTGGTCAGGGGTCTGCAGTGCTTTGACCTGTACTGGCACACCGGCCTGGCGCAAACCGCAGCCCAACCGAGAGACGTTCAAGAGAGTCATGCTTCACCCCGTTGCCAACAAACAAACAGATACAACGACTCAAGTATCCTTATTAAGCATGCCTCATCCTCGGTCATCCATCGGCTTCATTAAAAGTTTGAAATTATTCACAAGTGCAAGGCAGATTGTTTTCCATTCCCATTCCGGAAGCTGCAGATTTGATTGATTACAGCTTCAAATGCGAATGCGTAATGAATGTACATTCTCATTTTCCTGCTTTTGTGTTGTACTTGGTACATTACACACGCACCAACATCCAATACAAAAGAACTTCCATTCAGGACAAATCGATTTTAGCGATGTTTACTTATAACATGAAACCGCATACATCATCTGTTAATAATATTTTTAGGCTATCACGTTTAACATCTTTGTGTTATTTACGCGCACTTCATGTATTACATCACAGAAAGCCACAGTACAGGGTAATACCTATCGTTCTAGGGTAGGATGCTATCTATTACTATTAACCTACTACTGTCACTAGAACAATCCACAAATTTAGTTTAAAGGTACTATACGAGCCCTAACAACTAAATGTTCGGACAAAAGTAAATTTGATTGTCTTTTTTCATAATTTCTTCATAATATTGATGTTTTTTTATATTGCCAACATTTGGTTATATAAAAACGTAAATTTCGTAAAAATCCGCTCGGCGGTTCCAAAACTGAGGCACTTTAACCCAACAGGATGGGAAGATTGTAGAAACAAAGAATTATTATTTTCAAAACGATGGATCTAGTAGTCTGATTTGAAATTTGAAATTTACTTTATTGTAAAGCTGGATGTTGGTTTTCTTTACAAAAAAGTTACACAAGTTTTTATTTGGTGATTTTAGGCATTTATCCGAGCTTTAAGGTTGCACCTTTAAAAATGATAGAATTTTCTAGTAACTGTTTTAAAAAATCACAGTTTTGAAACCGCTGGTTGGATTTGTGTCAAAAAACCTTTAAATCAAAACTCAATAATCGTACTATATTTAGAAATTTCTGAAATGTTAATATGATTTTTTTTGCATTTTTTTCGAGTTCCACAGTTCGCTTTTCAAAAAACGTGTTTTTTAATGGAGCTACTTACATTTAAATAATCACAGTTTTGGAACCGCTGGTTGAATTTCGGTAAAATTTACTTTATTGCAAAGCTGGATGTTTTATGTACAAAAAAATTCCCAAGTCTTTATTTGGTGATTTTAGGCAATTTTCGTAGCTTTAAAATTGCACTTGAAAAATGTGACGTAATTTTCTAACGACTTTTTTTAAAAAATCGCAGTTTAGGAACTCGTTGAAAATGACATAAAAGTGCTTTCTGGTCCTTATCCAGTCTGGACTTAAATGTAATTGAAACTCTTTGGCATAAAATTAAACGTATTCTACGCAATAATCTACCAAGAACCATGGGGAACTTGAGACCAAAATAGAAGAAATTTGGGACAGTTTCACGCCAGAATTGTACCAAAATTTGATAAATACACATAGCTATTAAAGCAAAAGGAGACGTATCCTCTTATTAATGGTCCTAAATTAAAAATTATTCCAATATTTAGTTGAAAATTCATTTTGTAAAATTTGCTCATTATTAAGGTTAAAATATTGTTAAATCAAATAAATAATTTTCTTCCATGCATAATATTGTCATTAAGGCTTTATCTTACTGTATTGTTAGGTGTTTACTAATTCTTTGCGTAAAATTTCCAATTCTCCTTTCATATTTCAAAAATTTACTTTTGTCCGAACATTTAGTTGTTAGGGCTCGTAGTAAAAAATCTAAAAAAATCATTAAGAATAATATTCATAAATCCCATTGCTGGTTGTAAGCGTTTTTATTTAAAATTGAAACGTCTTAATTTACAAATCCACTATCAGCAATTATACTGGATTCATTTTGAATGAGAGCTGTAACTAAGTTACCACTTAAAATCTATTAAACTTTTACAATACATACCCTAGAACTACACTACACATTGTAGAAGGAACTTTAGACATCGACATTGCATTCTATGTAAATAAATTATTGGGAAAAGCAGGAATAGATTTGTTATCACTCCTTAGGTATTATCTTTGAGCCAATATTAACATAATTATAACAATCCTATACTAACTACCACACATAAAGTTCGAACTATGAAGTTAAAATGTACTTAAATAACATTTAAGAACTAGAGAAAAAAATTATGTCTACCTATACATAAAAAAATATTGTAACCATACTACTCGTATTTTAAATAATAATATATTAAAATAATTTTTTTGTACACAGTCCCTAAAATAGCTATTTTACGGACTCATTTCAGTCCTTAAAATGGCTCTTTTCGGGACTATTTCTGTTTTACGGACTCATTTCAGTCTGGTTACTATAGTAACATGGTAATTAAAATCCGAAGTTCACTATTTTTGAGAAATATTTGCTTTAATGACATTGACATAAATTGTATTATGTATGATAAGTCAATTACATATCATACATAATAAAAGGTTTGAATGTATTTTAGGGACCTTTAACAAAAAATATTGTTTGTAACACGTACCTAAATCAGTTTATTGGCACTCAACAGCGATTGGTCCCAAAAAACGTGATTTTAGGTACTTGTTACAAAAATAACTGTAATAGTTCGATAAAATTAAATTAAAATGAATAATAAATGCAATTTGTTTATTAAATTTTGTATGAAATACACCTTTCATTGTTATACATTTTTTATGATGTGAAATCTGCTACAATTCAAATCATTCAATGGAATGCTAAATTGCTCTTAAGCAAATAACAAATAAACATGAAATATCATTTACGAACTTGATAACTGAAAATATATGTCTGTGAAAATGACAGTTTCACACCTAAAAAAATCCATTACGCAGGGAAAATGGTCACCAAAAATACGAAATGAATGTTTTATACATTTTTAACAGTGAAAAAGCTGAGAGCAAGCAACATTTTTATTTCCGCCGCATAACCCTTATGATATATAAATTATGAAAGAATTAAAATAATTTTATGATCCCATTTCCGCTTAACGCAAGGAAAAATTGACGATCTAACTGAAAACTGAAGTATTCCCCATGAAAGAAATTACATTAAATCGCACGACCCTCTTTTTGTTCCCGGCAATGCTTTATTGTAATTGTGTTTTCTTCCCTTTAACTTCTAAGTTCAAGGCAGCATAGATATGGGGTAAAACACTATTAGAAGCCACATCTCATTCCTTATTTATAACGAAGTAAAGATTTATGCCACGAAACCAAACAAACCATTTAGGGTGTCGCTAGATCAAATCACACAGTTTGTTCAATGTATACAATATCGCTTGACAGTCCAAGAGGGGAGAAACTTGGAACAAAATTCAAATATCATTGGCATTAACGTGATTAAAATGTTTGATTCAATTTTGTTGAAAGTGGCAACAGACTTCTTGAAAAAGGAAATGTTTACAAATGATTTCTGGCGTGGAAAATACTTAGTTAAAAGTGTTCGTTGTGAAAAATATTGAACCAAAAGGAAATAAAACATTTTCGTAAATAGCGAGGCACTGAACTTATAATAATTAAATCAACTTTGTTTTATGAAAAGGATCCGCTAGCTGCATAATATTTTTAACGTTATGTATAGTCAATAATTACAGTTAATTTATTGTGTTGATTAAACAGTGAAGAAATTCGTGGGCAAATACCTTACCTATCTTACAGGTTTTTATGATAACTGATTTAAAAAGTCATTACGTGGGCAAACTGGAATAACACTATAAAGAATAACTATAACAAGTTTGTCAAAAAAAAAATAAAGTTGTAAATAAAGTCTCGTTATCATTAATGTTTGAACTCTCGTTTGTTGAATTTATTTTGAAAAGAGTAAGTTGTGTCGAAAATATTTGTCGTTATTTTTATCAGACATCTATGAAAATATTTATAACTTATACTTATTTGACATGCATCAATATTTATTTCAATTTTATACCAATGGGTGCATAAAATATTGATTGAAAAATCTATAATGGCGAAAAGCTAAGAAAATATAAATAAAAATTAAAAGCAAAATGAAATCGCGTCATACGGAATTAGATAATTTTAAAACTTATCAATTTGGAAGTCTTTCTAAATATAAATCTTTATTAAAGTGTTCTGATTTTTTTAAAGAAATGTTAATTCAGATTTTGGCAGATCTTTATTAGAAACACTTTCGTCCTTCTACTTTAGTGGACATATTTTTTTTATGTAAAATAATTACGAATCCCCTTTTGCGAAACACAATACCAAATTTTATTTTTTTTAAATTGCTTAGGTTTATGACGCTAGATTTATCATGTAAAAAAATCGTACGTTAGAAGCTGTTATCAATAAGTTGTGTTGGTTATAAGTTGAGTTTTCCCTTATCTACGCTGTAAACGTCCAATGAAAATGTCATTGTTGGTGGACCGTCTCATTCTGCATGGCTTGAGTCAGAGAGAATATCTATATGCCATCTCGGGTTTACATTGGCCTGGATTGTGTTTCTTATTCTTATCATAAGACGTATTACGGGGCCGCTTTATTTTATGTCGATTTCAGCACAATGTTGCACATATCCGTTCGCTATAGAATCTACGATTCCGGGGACCGCCTTTGTGATCGAGGGTTATCGGGGACTCGCCAAGTATATAGACTTCTAATTCCCCCACGATCGACAACCATATACGCCTTCACAGGAATTTTTATTATCTTGCAATTTAATACATTAAGAGTGAATAGTAAAAATTTAATTACAAACATAATAATTAAAACCGGTAGATTTTGTTAATTTTATCGTTTCAGTTTTACACAACTTGATATAGGATGTATTTCTTATACATATAAGTTAATGCCAACTAGCCGACTGTGAAGACAAGGACAGAGAGCAGAGTCAGGAGTTCAACCGCACGTTGCTCTCCGTCTCACGCAATCGTTGGCCTACTTGGCATTTGCTTATCTGTACATTCCCTATGGTTCTTGATTCTTGATTTTAGAACTGGAATGGAATCTTAAATGCAACTCAACGAAGACGAAAGTAATAATAGGTGACAATTTAGAAAATCACTAGAGAGTAAAATTTTAACGCAATGAAGTATTTATTAATAAATATGCATATTCCAAACACTGTTCAACCGGTTTCAACGTGTAATAAAATATAAATAACTATTTTGCATTTGAAAACGATTTATTTGATTATATATAGAACTAACCATGTTTACAATATTACTAAATCAGTGTACAACTACTGGTTTCCGATTAATTATTCACTTGTTAAAATAGTTTGCAGTGCTGGGGTTTATTTTTCAACCTAGTTTGTATGAGTACTAAAAGCATTTACGTTACTTTCTTCATACATAACTTATTTACTATTTTATCTGTACATGAACATCTAAATGCGAATCAATATTACCTAAGACATATTTTAATACCTTATGTCTAAACACGGTTACTTAGAACTTTGTTTATTTGTTACTATAAGTATCGGGTGGGTTGAGTTATAGTGCGGTGTTTTATCGTATTTAAATTATTCATTTTATACAAAGACTTGTTTAGGTCTCCGCAGCACAATATAAAACTTACTGGCATGGCAGTTTTACTATAAAGAAATTATTTAGTACATTGAAGGTTATAAAAATTATGGTTCTAATCGAGACACCAGGTAGAAAATATCTAATGAGACTTTTCATATTATACCGTAGATACTTTATATCGGCGTGCTTAATCATCATAATATTCGTAAAGAAGAATACTCTTCAACTAAACTACCTCTTCTGGTGGTACTACACATCAAAATGGAGTCTGATGCCCATCAAAATCTTAGAGTCACAATAGTTTCTTATAATATCATGTTTTCATGTCATTAATAACCTTAAGCAAGCTCTTTTTACTTTAAACATGTCCTGTCGTCCCTACCCTTCAGATTTAGCTCTTCGTCCCTCAAAATAAAGATAATACTAAAAGGCAGAAAGGCAGAAAGCAGGGTATCAAGATGATATCGCAAGAGGTACTCAATGTCAACTGCGCTTTCGAATTCGACTCGTGCAAGCACTCGTCAAATTCATATACCAGCGCCGTTGACATTCGTAGCACCACGACAAAAATAATCGGCATAACATTGACTACTTGTCGTATTATAACTGACAATTTTTAAGAAATTAAAGGAATCTACGACTTTCCATTTTTATTCAGAAATTAATTCCTCCATAATAAAGTTTTTTTAGAAGTACATTGTCTTCGCATTACTTTAATACAAAGGCAACATAAAATTCTCCAGTTTATTTAAAAACCACAGTTAAGAATTTTCTACCAAAATCATTATTTTTATTTACATTAAAGCGTAGGCACATCAACTCTCTGAGCATAAACGAAAAAACTTTACCGTAAGTATCCTTCCAATATTCTGCATAGTATACGACCATCAGGGTAGGGAGTACGTGATGTACAGTTCATTTCTAAAACAACCAGCCTGTATTCTCAGAACTGTTATATCCATTAAGGGATTGTACTGCTCAAATTTAGCTGTCGAGGGATCCAGGGTCCAAAGGATATTCATTCCGCTGTTATTTTATTTTCCAATAAACAAAATTCAGCAGAGATTTTCGAGAGTAAGGTAACTGTTTAATAATTCAGACAGAATACTGCGAACCAATTGATTCACAAGTGTAGGTAATAAAAATCATGATTTAGATGTTAGACGTTGTACCTCAATATTTTTAAGCGTTAAACAATTATTAGGTCAAGTAGTAAATATATAATAAATAATAATTATACTTCGCGAGCACATTCATTTTTACTGTCGAAGATATGAAGTGGGCTGCAACAATAAAATTCATAAAATACCCAAGTGAATTTCTCATAAATGAAAAACACTTAACTTTCGAATACATAAAATTTTATAGTTGAACACTATTAAATAAAATTTAATGACAATTTCCACGTTTCCAAGTTTTGCGACACAAAAATATCATATCCAATGATAAACTAAACTTAAAACGTTAAAATCAACGGCTAATATGATCTTCAAATATGTCTACAGAAATTAGAAACGTCTGTATATTAATTGTTGAAGCAAGATCAAAATCCATAAACTCATGTTCATACTAAAAATGTTTTGTCATTTAAACCAAAACCATAATATCGTTTTCCAGTATGTAGGTATTGTATTTATGAGCTGTTCTCTGAAATTAGTTTAAAAAGCATAAATTTCAGATTTGTTTCATATTACTGTAATAAAATTTCCTCTGGTTTTCAAATCTCCGATTTAATTTTCACATTAAAATCAGAAGGTAGTACGTAAATATTTGTTATATAAATTTAGCTCATTTAATTACTATACTCATTTGCTGGATAAATGTTAAGGGGTGGATTTCAATACGGGGTTAACTCTAACTAACTTTATAATCATAGAAATGATGTAGGTATGTTGTATCAATTATTTTATAGAAAAAAAACCATTGGTTAGAGTTTGAACTATACAGGGTGTCCGGAAATTAGAAACAAAAAACTCGGGGGGTGATTCTACTTGAAAAATTAATGTGACAAGTTCCATTTTTCCGAAAGCTTATTAATCTTGGGGTTACAGGGCCTTAAAGTTTGTTTTTTTAAATCAATTTTTACCAGTAACTTTTTTTCTAGTGTACCGATTCGATTCAAATTTGCAAACTTATCACTAATATTTATTTGTAATCTTACACCAAAATTGAGGTAAATCCCCCAGTGTCAAAGAGTCGAAACTGACGTTGAACTTTGGATAAAGACCCAGAACTTTTTTGTTAGACACTTTTTCTAAATTTGGATGACGCCCATTCAAGAGCATCGAAAAATCTTAAAAAAAGGTCCTCTTGCTGCATTACGATAAAACGAGTGGTTTTCGAGAAAAACGCCTTAAATGAATACCAACTAACTACAGCTCATTTTCAAGATTAACAAAGCAAGCATTCAACAGAAGCGCGTTTTTCTCGAAAACTACTCGTTTTATCGATATTCATCAAGAGGATCTTTTTTGAAGATCTTTCGATGCTCTTCAATCGGGCATCATCAAAATTTTGAAAAAAGTTATTAGAAAAAATTGATTAAAAAAAAACTTAGGGGCCTTGTAACCCCAATATTAGAGCTTTCGGAAAAATGTTATAGGAACTTGTCACATTAACTTTTCGACTAGAATCACTCCCCGAGTTTTTCGCTCCATATTTCCGGACACCCTGTAGAGTAAACGAATAAGAAGTAAGTATACTTATATATGTTTCAAAACTTACGTTTTTCTACTCCCATACTTTAATTGATTTATTAGACCTGTACTGTAATGAGATTCATTACGATACAAGTTTATATCCAATAGAAATGCAACATTACAGCAATATTTCGTTAATATCAAATATTGCCATGAACATCTGGCAGATCAAAAATTGACAGTTCGGTTTAATTTTCTGACATTTCTCAGTTTATGATAAAGTTTCCATAATATTTAGTTTCATATTTTTCATTATTTTAAATAGTCGTAGAAAAAATAGTGTATGCAACTCACATTTAATGACTATTAAGACACACGTATTTGTAACTCTGATGCTTGTGTCTTAATAGCTATCATTAAATGCTCATTGCATAATGTACTATTAAATTGATAAAATAGTAGGGAGCCCAGTTTTCGACAGAAACTTAATCATCCTGTATAGGGGATTAGATATAGAATGATTCTCAAAATATTTCCGATTGAACATATTAATAAAAGAATTAGCCCTAATAAGCTATTCTAGACTTAGGAAGCATTTAACTGCTATAGGAGTGCCTGTTTGCGTAGGGAAGATGAACACCCTTTCATCACCTGGAAGAATGTGTGGTACTGGAAAGGTCCAAACACAATGTCTTCGGTGCTAGCGCACTTCACAGTTCCATAGAATGAACCTCCATTCTGCCCACTCTGGGCTTGATCACATCAGATCGGTAGGATTGTCAAGAGGTTCTTTTGAAGGCTGTTTGCTACCCTTCGACTTTCCAAAGAATTACAAACATAAGACAGTTTGATTTCTGGACAATAAGGAATTTCATTAAAACCTGAGGTACAAAAATTCGTTTTAATTTGCAAATAAGTAGGTATGTCATAAAAAGTATTATTCTTTTCCTATTTTATTTTTTTGACTTTTTATAACTCCATATTAATCTTCCTATCCATTATAGCTTCTTTTTACCCCACCAGCTTATTTTTTTTATATAAAAATTTGTATTTGTTGTATTTTCTCACCTATTAGATTTAATTCTCAATAAATTCTTATAATACAGTTTCATATCTCTTGATATGAATACATGATGACCTTTGTATGTGTTGTTTTTGCAAACTTGAAACTTAACTTCCACATTTAGTCTAATAAAGTATCCATGATCAGAGTATATATTTGTTGCAGTCAATGCTAGCAGGAATAACGATAGTCATAAAAGGACCCCATTGTTATATTGTTTTATTGAACCTACATTTACTATTATGTCGTTTCTTGCGCCTCACATAAACCCAGTAAGAACTTTAACCTAACTAAATATTTTTTTTGTAATTTTACGTAAGTATACGATGTAATACTTTTCACTTCTTCATATTTATGTGATTTTATCATATTGCAAATGAGCCTGTGAAAATGAAGAATATATTATAAATAATATTGCCTATAAAACTCGTAGGCTTTTAGAATCATTTATTCATAGACAGAAAAGTTTTTCTCTTGTTAACACTGATTATTCTTTTCAATAATTCATCCTCGCCTTCAATACTCATGGGACTATAAACCCTTGCATCAAAAAGTCTTAATATTGTTTCTATTCCGAGTCATTTACCTCATCCTTACCCCTAGAGATAGATTTACGTTTCTTATCATTATCGTAGTTCCTCTATCTTGAACTGAGTTAAAGATAACACTATTCGATTTTGGATCAGTATTAGTACAAAAAAGTAAAAAGGTAACCGTTTTCCTAAATGTTAAATAATTAACAGAGAATTATTAGAAACGAATGTGGAATATCAACTTGAATCCTCTGCGTTTTACTGTAATTTATGTCAGTGGCTGTACTACATTCACAGCGTCGTCGTGTGTTTAATGTTAGGAGCATTTAATGAAAACAAATGGCCAAAGCGCAATCGAATATTTTATGATATTTACTAGTGTTCCAAGTGCATTCTCTCTGCATTGTGAAATTCAACTAATTACAACAACCCACTTAAATATTGCAATTAACAAAGGACGTAGTTGAAGTACATATTCAAGAGTCTTCTTTTAGGTCCCTTTTGAAATAATTAAATTCGTTTCGTTGTCTTCGTTTTCCTTAAGTTTGATTTATTTGAACGAATGCACCTTGAATTTACCTTATTATAGCCCAAAAGCTCAGTGGAATGTGAAAATCTCATTAAATAACTTACCGTTAACATTATTTTCTTTTAACTATTGATTACAGTCCGAGGATTACCATCGTTTGCCGTACCAATTCATTTTGTATCGATTCAAGGGCTTTAGAGCTTTAGTGGGGCAGTTTTAATTTAAATTATAGGTTTCTGTTTTTTAGGTAGCGACCTCGGCTTCCTTATTTGTGCAAATATTTTAAAATAAATTGTGGTATCTTAATTACCTCCATTACGTATATATTTACAACCTCTATAATTTGTTAGCACGCTCGAAAATAAATTTACGTTGCGTATAATGAGTCTATTGATATGACCTAGGAACAGTAGGTATAGTTTAAAAAAAAAAATATTTTTCTCATACCTGCACGAAAATGGCCACTTTATTTGCGTGAAATGCGGGTACAAAGACGCCTTTTTAGGGTAGTCGCGGAAAATAAGTAGTGGGAGTAACATTTCTCACTTCGGTAGCCATTCCTCCCTGATATGCGGGAGTTATTTGTGTTTGTGTATGGTTGTCAAGGTGATTTTCTCACCTCAAAGTATCAAGCAAAAATGTCAGTGTTACGCTATTATAATTTGTTCGCGCGTTTCACGCAAAAGAAGTGGCCATTTTTGTACAGGTATGAGAAAAAATACAGTATGCTACACGGGAGGAATTGATTCTGCCTGGTGTTCTTGCGCCCTCGCTTCGCTCTGGCGCAATTTTCACACTCGTCAGAATCTCTTAATTTCTACCTTGTTGCATTTTCCCATACATGCATGAAAATTGCCACTTTATTTGCGAGAATCGCTGGAACATAGTCTCCTTTTTTGGGGTATCCGCGAAAAGTTAGGAGTGGGGGTAACATTTCTCTCTAGGGTGCCCATTTCTTCCTGTCATACGAGAATTATTTGTATTGTCAGTGTGATTTTTCACCGCAAAGTGTCAAGCAAAAATGTCAATGTCATGCTCTGTTAGATACTATTCCAGCGTATCACGCAAAAAAAGTGGCCATTTTTGTGCATGTATGAGAAAAAATAGAGTATGCTACACGGGAGGAAGTGATTCTGACTCGTGTTCTTGCAATTTCACAATCGTCAGAATCATCTTTTTCCTCTCTTGTTACATAAATATCTATTCCATAGGCAGAAAAAAATTTGTGTGCAGAGAAAATGTTTACTAATCTTGTTCATGATTCATTAGGCTCATACAGAAATTTGAATAGAATAAAAAAGGCTACAAATATTTCTTTTAAGAGTAACAATGATAATAAAAAGCTTAGCCAGAAATTAGGTGTTCTGACACGTTTGTCCAACCCTGTATGTTTCTGTCAAATGTTAATAATCTCAAAATTAAAATTATTCTAATCTTAGTTGACATGCCATAATTAGAATGCAATATTGTGTATTTATTGTGCAAAAACTAATTTTGCGTAACGGGATTGGAAATAGATTCGGAATGAATTTTACATTCAATTGTAGTTATTTGTACGGTCAATATTGTTTGTATTAGGGCCATTTGTATGTCAATAGCACCATTTGAGTTATGTGTCCCTCTTTGACCTCCTATTTTAGAAGCATTTTCTACAAAACTGTCAGTTTCTTTTGTAAATAGTATGAAATAAGACATAAACTTCAATCATAATTTGGTACAATTGCAATATTTACGATTATTTATTTTAATGTCCGGTTAAATGATTAAAAACTTAACTGTAATTTCTGAAAGTAATTTAAACAAAATGTAATTTACAGGTACATCTGTTTAATAGTTACAATTTAATATTATGCCCTTTTTAGTAAAATGCCAATTTTAAATTGTAATTGCGAAATAATTGGGACAGGAGAAAAAAACTAACATCGACGCGATGGTATATGACAATAATCTGTAAAGTGCAATCCATTAAGGGCCCGCTATTATATTAAGCCATTAGTGTCATTGTATTTATGTGACATGCATAAATCATGATTGTTATGCCGCAAATTGTTGAATATTTAGTGACTGTAAATAAATTTTAAAATTTGTAAGAGGAAATTTGTGTATAAAATAACAACAAAACAACAAATCACTGATGCGATACATTTAATATAGTAAAACCATATATTTAATCCCGAAAATTAATTTGTTCATAAATCAGTTTGGCACGAAGATAATTAGTTTAGGTGAAAAAATTCTATTAAAACAATGTAGCTTATTGTGCATAATAATATTTTGTTAAGCTGGCAATACGCAAATCCGAACTGATCACAAACCATACCCGTTTTGCACATTTAATTCTATTAATTTCATAGTAGCGCCGGGATATTATGTGCATGGGTCAAAAGACAATTAAATGGACCTATTACATTTATCTTAAATATATGTATGTATGGACCAGATAAAATTTTACACAAATGTATGCAGAGAGAGCGCTAATCCCCCTGCCGGAATTTAGTAAAATCTATAGTCACATTTGTAATTAAAATTTAATTCATTTAATTCGCTATAAAAATTAATACCTACTCAAACCCTCAATGAAAAAAATCTGTTTTGCAAGTTTTTACTTTGTTCTAGTTATCTTACAGTGAAATGAACCCACATGATGTAATTAACTGAAAGTTCTGTGTAAAGTCTGGAATTAAATAAATATCTTTGGCCGGGTTTCCAGATTCATTATAAAGAATTTTCGTAAGAACGTCTAGGAAATGCAAAATTTAGTTTGCAATTTCAAGTTTTCTATCAAGCGTTTAATTATGATAAAATGTATGTAGCGGGTACCTTTTCTCTTGGTAAACTAACTTCTCTTTTAAGCTAACTTTATACCAGTTTAAATCAACATTTTAGTTGTACATCTAGGAACATCATCTGATGTTCATTTATTAGTGCAGCAAATTTCTTTGAAAATTTTCCACATCAATCAGACGATCCTATACTTTTTTCCTCTATTTTGTCTGTTCATAACTGTACTGCAATAAAAGATAATGAGTTATCCACTGACAATAAAAATGCATTAGCATTCCTATTGTATTGAGAAATACAATACTGATAAAAATTCATTTCAGTTTTCCAGATCTTCTGATTTAAATTTTTCTTATTAGTTTTCATTGTTGCAAATGAAATTGGAAAATGTTTTATACTCGGATTACTACGTTTTAATTCATTGCAAATAATTACCAATTTACAGACACAATTGAAAATATCTGAGCTTTTTCTATTGGAACTTCAACAAATGTTATGTAGCAGATGAAATAATGAAAGGAAAGCTCTAAAATATTTTTCGTTTAGTTCTATTTTTATTATATACGACATTCGAATTGTTTCCACGATTTGAGCAAATTTCTAAACAAATAATTATAGATAATAAATTCTCGATGACGCTGAAAAATATAATAATCAAGAAGTTGTAATGGTACTTAGCGCTTAATCTAATCGTGTTGCCACTCTTTAGACAACGATTAATTGTGATTAATTTTTTCGTTGTTAAGTGTGGGCTCCTTAATTCAAATTAATGATTTTGTCAACGAACAGCAATTTAAAATCGTCTTGATCAGCATTATTTATCCTGCATTAATGTTGGGTTCTCGTTCCAATGTTGAGCAGACAAACACGACTCTCGGAGGCCGAGGAGAGTTCATTAATTTTCCAATGAACAGTTGTGAAGGCAGCCGGAGTGTAACTTGCGTATATAACCCGTCTCTTAGATTTATGTTGGTTTTCTCTAGGTTGGAACAATTCAAACTCTGTTTAAAATCATCAGGGGGTATCTGGGGATTTTAATTTTTTTTAATACCGCTGCGTGCAAAGTTACGCGAAAATAAACTTCGACTATCTGACAGCTGAGTTATGTTGCCACTTACGGAATCTATAAATTACTTTTACTCAACCACTCAAACTTATATCGATGAAAAATTCACCGTATTAAGTTTATTTTCGGTCCAACGGCCTAAGTAACTAAAAGATAAATTACGTTTAACTGTTAGGGATATGAAGCGACTGTGTTCATATCATGGAATTACGGTTGCTTGTTTTAAAAATTCAACAAAAAATGCTATACGAGTAGGTACTTACGATCCCCTATAAAATAAAAACATTTCAAAAAAATTTCCTGATAAAAGGTATGTTAGAAATAAATAATTAGTACTAGTAAAAATAATAGAGCTAATCTATGACAAGAATATATTATATCCTTTATAGTGATTATATAGATTTCTTTACAGTGCGTCTTCATTTCAAAACTTTCTATTTAAAAATAATTCTGTAGTAGACTCAATTTTGAGCAAGAATATATCAAAACTTAAAAGAAACGGGGACATCAGAAGTGGGATAACGGTATTTGCAACTATAGTACGAGTATTAATCAATCATATTACACAAAATTTTAAAATAAATGGATTCTATGAAATTGGTTCTGTGAACTATAAAAGTCAAGCATTGTTCAGTCAGCTTGTGTATCATGATGTCCTACAAAATAGTAGCACATTGATTGGGGAGATCAGAATATACAACATTTACTCTCTTCATATTCAGCCACCCCAACTTATGAATCTCAAATGATATCCGCTACTTTCTGATAAAGAGTGTAAAAATGTTCCCTCTGCAGCAAAAAATATAGAAATTGGTTCCTTCGTGAGCTACTAGTCTACTACATTAAAATTACATCATACGAATAATACTTGCTACGCTCCTTCAGAAAATGGTTTCTATAATGTTTATATTTTCTTTTATCTGCTAATGAATGAAGAAACTTGTCGTTTTGGAAGTAAAGATTATAGTTCTTGGTCATTTTGTTCGAGATCTCACTTTTCTACTTCAAAAGTAGCTAACGCAACTCATATTTGCTTTGGTTTAGTGCTCAGTGCATATAAGTTCTTTAGGTCCCCAAATTTTTTCCACATGTACCTCGACATATACCGTCAATTCCAGCTGCAAGGGAGTGAAGATTTTATTTTGAGAAGAACTGATTAAAAATCTCAAATAATCTATCTTTATTTAAAATATTTGTTTTATCTCTGAATTGACTTTTTCTTATAACTGAACTGAATTGTAAGTACTCGGACCATGAAAATTCGCACATTTTCTATGAGAATTATAATCGATTTTCCGAGAAAATGGACGACCGGGCTGATATTCCGAACTGTTGTCTTTCTTATTGAAGAAAACTTAATTGGGCTGTTAGAAAATGTGACAAAACCAAGAAAGACAACTTTATTTACTACTCGAAAATATGACTTCCACTCCTTAGCCATTTGGTGACGACAACGATCAAATTTTTACTCAGAAGTAAATGGGAGCACCATCAAAATGTTTAGTTCTGGTTTGAGTGCAATTTTAATTTGTTGTTGATGGGAAATCCACCACAAAGTTCAAATGGACACATTTTAAGTAAATCATTTATTAGAAGATTTCACAAGAGGGAAATTTACCTCAGGCAGTTGATTGATTACCATTCATTCTTCTAATTCTAAAATTACCGTATCGAAAGATTCTTCTATTAAATTTATTTCTGGTCCTTTTAAACTTCCAATTCAGTATTAGAATTAATCATATTCACCCCAAGTAACAATAATTGGAGGTATGTCAATAGCATTACCCATATACAGGGTATCCTAGGAGTAATGTAAAATCTCTTAGCGAGTGATTCTTGAGAGTATCTCACATAGCCCTGTATATATTTTTTACCCCCAACCCTGGTTAGTTTTCGAGCAATCATCAAAATAGAAAACATATTTAAAAATTAAAGTAGTAGTTGCTCAAAATGGTTTCCATTTTATTCTTAACATAATCTTGCCCGGCAATAAATTTTAACATTATAATATTTCATAATAATAATAATAAATAGTATGCAGTATAGAATTTTCGAAAAACGATAATTACTCCTAAAAATTGACGTTTAGGGGTAATTTGGAAAATAAATTTTTTACTTGAAATGAACTCTTCTTTCACCTCTCTATTTAATTTTTTACCATATAGGGCAATTTTTCAGAAAAAAATTGAATAGAATTATGAACAACCATAAAATTTAACAAAAATTTAGATGTCAATTCATGTAACTTTTATACGCTTACGAATTTAACAAAAAATAACTAAACTTTTCTGCTTGTCCGGAATTGCTTCCGCTATTAATGTACTTGTCGACTGGCCTACTGATGATTGCGCAAAAACTAATCTGGGTTGGGGATAAAAAATGTGAGATACTCTCAAGAATCACTCCTTAAGAAATTTCACATTACTCCTGGGACCGTCTGTATTTTCCTTTCTTTAATACATTTTTGGAAAATTTTCTGGTCCATATGCTAGATGAAAAGAGAGTTATGGATTCCCGACATAAACTTGCGAATTTTATTTTGAATGAAAGTCGCGAATTACTGTGTTTACCATAATAATCTTTACAAAAACTGCTAATTGGATGGGATTATATTGAAATTAGATAAATGGAGGACTCTGCTGCTTTGTAACAATTCGTCAATTAAGTGTCGTTTTCTACCGGTCTGATAACCTTTGATCAGTTGGCGTACCTAGTTGCTTTTGGTTAAACTATCGTCTATTATAATATCGAGTTCCATTAGGCGGGATGGTTTATTCAATTGCGCCGAATGATCTGGTGCATTGTCCATTACCATGCACCACGACTTTTCCGTATAACTTGGATAAAGCTAATGTTAAGTGCTTCAGTACAGTCATATTCGTCTATGGGCTTTGAATAATCCCTTGAAACGGATTTAAGAAAATATCTAGTAGATTGGAAGAAAAAATACGCATCTTCTTAGTAGTAGCGTTTGTTAGGAAATCACAATTCTATATTTCCTTCCAAAAATGTTTCGAATTAGACTCGTGCAAGCCCTCGTCAAATTCATATGCCTACGCCGTTGACAATCGTAACACCACCACAAAAATAATCGGCATAACATTGACTACTTGTCGTATTATAACTGATCATTTTCTTCAAGTTCCAACATATTTTCCTTTCTATGAAATAAGCATGCTTGTTTTATTCGGTTCACCTCAGCTTAATATAATTTATTTAAAAAATCCGGCTCGGCATGTTTATCTATTAGAGTAGATCTAAATATTTTACTAGACCTGAAAATTAATTAAATATGAAGACTATATTTTTCTGCTAAATTTTAGGATTCATCATACATTTTTAGATCGTCTTGTATTATTTACAACCTAGAATGAGTACAACGTTCAACCTAAAAATAACCATTTTTCTATTTTGCGTCTCTAACAGAGTCATTATGAAACTCAAACGGGTTTCATAATAGCTTCATTGTGAACTCCGGCTTTTTATTTTTTCATAGTGGTAACATTGCTTGCCATTAATTTCCAATGACATGTGGGTAACGCAGCGTCAAAATCCAAAGCCAACCTCACAAAATTGTAGGAAAGAAACTAGTGAAATTTTGAACATTTTATTATTATTTTTTCCAAAGTAAATCATTTATAGCTAATTGGGCTCTTTTTCTTAGTTCAGGTGGTGTATTACTTGTACTTGCTTGTTTACACATTTCAATAGAATGCCAAAAAAGCTTGTTGCTGGTTGTGAAGTAAAATTGACAACTAATTTCAAATTAACCTTGTTTTATACTTTGGTTATGTTTGGTTAGTGTTACCAACCATTGTGAAATCAAATATTCCTAGGTTTATATTTTGCACATATTCTTAAATTTAAAGTATAAATAGATGCAAAATAGAAAAAATAGTATATTACACTTGTTTTATAAGACATTATTGTGGCACTCGTTCCTTTGAAGCACTCCTCGCTTCGCTCGTCGTACTTCAAACAACTTGTGCCACGATATATTGTCTTATAAAACTCGTATAATAATATACTATTTCATTTTCAATATTAACGAAAAAAACTACCTATTATAGTAGATGTTTTTCACGGTTTCAGATTATTTCACAATGGATTAAAGTGAAAAAACTGGATGCGTTCGTGAGACATAAAATAAAAAATTCAAGAAGGTTATAAATAATTTAGAGCGAATTTATCCTGTAAATATTTTAAAATAAAATGTATGGATTTCTAAGAAAAATATGTTCCTGTAGAAAGTGTAAATGGATATAATACACAATTGATGCCTATAGACGTTGGGGATGTATGGATGTGTCATGTGAGACAAGAAGCAATATGTATAGGCAATATAGCGAAGGACTAACAGAATTATGATATAAGAATGATGATAAGGAAGGAGGCAGATGATAAAAAATAGGGGAATGTAACAAATAACAAACACTTTTAAATATTATTTAAAGGAAATCCATTTCGCGTTCCTGAAAATAGTAAAAATTAAAACGTCCAAATTCTTAAGTTTTAATAATATTTGATCAAAATTTACATTTGTTTCACACTGACAAAATGACTATTAAACTATTTAGCTCTTATTTCTGTTTCTTGTAAAAGACGTTCCAATTTGCATAAGCATTTCTACGCAGGATACCTCAACTCCCAGATCAGTTGCCACCAACCTCAGTTTCCACAAGGCGTCGGATACCGGAAGGAATTTCATGAATTCTGTCTTAATTGGCATTGCACGTAAATTGTATACTCCCTAAAAAAAATGGCTAATTAATTTATATTATAAAGAAAATCAATGATGGTAAATTTAGTACAATGTTCTAAACACTTCCGTTTGTATTTGCATTAACAGCTCTTATTTATTTAGTAATTGGAGCAATTCAAATTAAAATCATTAAGCAGTAAAAGATATTAACACTTAAAGGGGTTGATGTTTTATGAAATTTATTAGAATAATGCCTCGGCAATTAAAGTCCGAAATTAAGTGATTTCACAGTATTTAAATCTTAATGCACTTCTTCCTCTTTCAAGCCAAACCTCGTGATAAATTGTAAAATATTTAAGACTTTTTGGTTACGATCTCATTTAAAATGGTAACATTTTGCTTTCCGCATAAAGTTTTCAACTTGGTATAAAGTAGCTTTATTTGGTAATTATTTTTCACTTCGTAGCGTAAAATTATTTCAGACGCTTTGCATTTAGATTTCGGCATTTATTCTTTATTCAGACAGATTTAAATAAATTTATACACTTTGAAAAAAATATTCACCAACAACTTGAAATTTAAATAATTACAACTTATTTTTGAAGTTAAAAAGTAGGTACTTTATAGGCGAATTTATTTTCTCTACTTCAACGTGATTGCTGTTATTAGTAGTATTTACCCATCTTTAGATGCAAACAGATCGTAAATTTTAACGTGAATTAATAATTTTATACATTCGTAAAGTAGTCATAAAATTTTATAGCTTATTTATGGCCAATAGCTAATTAACTAATTTGGCGCCTAACGTACAATTAGATCTTACCGGTTTAATAGGACATGTAGGTCTCTTATCGAAATGATCAATAAACATACTCCAAGCCTCATTCCTATCCTCAATACGGTCGCAAATTTCTGTATTGTTGTAGTCTTTCATAACGTATTCACAACTATCAGGATTTCCAGCAGCGTCACATTTCCAGAAACTAAACGCTATCTACAAAACAAAACAATTTGTTCTGATAATGCTGAATAATAATTAATCATAGATGCGTCCCAAGACTTGGCTATATTAATTATATTTTAATTATAGAGTTCTGATTAACCACGAAACTATATAATTTGCTTTAGAGAAGCTGTGCAGATTAGGTATGTGCTCTAAGACAGAAAGTGCAATTGAAAACAAAATTAATTTGTAAGCGTAAAAAGTTTCGTCAGGATAAGTTTTAATTTATATGTTCTTCTAAGGGTTGTTCGTTAATTAAATTTATCTATGGTGTGAGAATAAGAAAAAACTGTTATGTATTGGATCCCAGAACTTTAATTGTTTCCGTTTCCATGATTTTTTATCCAAAACGAACCACCTACAGTCCTACATTATTTTTTATTAGTACTTAAAGATCCTGTGCAATAACAAGTATTTTTCATAAATTCCTTGTTTTAGTAGTCTCATCAACTCTCCAACTTTTTCATAGTTTTTCTCTCTTGCTTCTCGCTGGTGGTACTCACCGTAACATTTTTCTTGGACATCTCTCTTCATTGATTATTTTTATATGTTCGATTCATGTCAATGCTTTCTTTTCCATTTTTTCTGTATCATCTCTCTACATTGTTCATGTTTCTTCATTTCTGACACTTTTGAGTCTCGATCTCTTTCAGAATTTTCTAAAGAAATCCATCTCTGTAGCCAGGAGGTCTACTTGCTTGGAATCGTGCTTGTTCCTCCCGTAACTTCCCTTCATTGTCCTTTCCTGCCAGATTTCTAAGTATTCTGAAATTTTTTTCCTAGTGTTGGTATGCCAGCTATGCCACAGTAGTTTGATTAATACAAGAAGTCCTCCATTCTTTCGGTGTTTCCTGGTTTAAGACACCTTTAATTTAAAACCGTTATCATGGTTTGCAAGGTAGATCAGGTCCATTTTTTATAAATTCCTCCAGATCCCGGCAACTTCAGCAACTTGTTGTATGGTTTTATTTGAACCTGGTCAGATTGAAGAGTTATATGAGTTACATGATGTATTTCGTGATGTTCTCTTAAGAATTCCTCTGGGTTTTTTTCCAAGAGTTACCTTAAAAGGTAATTCCAGTCTTAACTTGCTCTCTAGGTTAAGTCATTGATTATTCCATGTTTTTATCGATTTTATGGTCTCCCAGGGATCTGATCTCTAGGCCCTTCTATATATTCTCTATGCTTGACATACGATTTTTCTTCACAATGTTTAACCTTCCAGTTCGTTCTTCAGTATTCCTGCTATTCTTCATTCAGGCTTATTTTTGTAGTTCGTATACATTGGGATCAAGAGGTTAAAGTAAGAGTAGACCATGAAGTTATACACATAAGCTTGGGTTAAATGATTCGATATAAAAATCGATTGGAAGTTATCGTGGGAGGTGCCCTGTCGAAAGGCTTCTCAGGTTGTTGACAAGCTTAGTTATATCGGGACGATGTCAAGCAAGAACGACTAGGATCATTGCAGAGAAACTAGGAGCAAAATAGAAAAGGCAACTTTTGCACTTATAAAACGAGGAGTACTCATGCACAGCGGTAAGTGAAAAGCACAGTAAAAATCTGGAAACTGAAGTATTTCTGTCATAGAAGGAGCAAGAACGGCATATGAAATATTATACAATTAATTCATTTTTAACTAAATCTAGGTAACTAGAATTTGCTGTGTATAAATTTATAAACCTCAATCGGTAATGTGGTAGCAACACACTGTATAACGGAAGTTACTGTTAAATAGCTGTAATTATACTGTTTGTAGATGTTTATCTCACTTAAATTGAAAATGAGAAACACTTTTCATGACAAAGCAGATTATAATGCATTAATAATATCATCAATTAAGATCTACGAGCATACCTATTAAACTTAGCCAAATAATGTATCCAAACGAAGGTCATTTATGACTAGGGAAAATTTTTGTGATGATATGAAATTAATTTGACACAAATTGATACGCTGTATAAAATCATACTACCATTTACCATAAAATGCAATATTTAAAACTGCAATTAATAAATGAATGTACTCAACGTTTTCAATAACGATGCACATTTAACTAGTAATAATGGTTCATGTAAATTGATATTGTATTTAATGACTGTAAATTATTGACTCTATTGATTGCAATGAAACTTCATAAATGTTGATTTTCCTCAAGCTCATTTCCAATTTACAGAAGTTTTACTGATGTTCGTTCAACTTAAAGCAACAATATTATTTATAAAAAGTGCAGTACAAACATTCAAAATATGTATCTTAAAGTTCAAGCTATTTTTCTTGATCTTAATTATGGAGGGTTTGTATACTTGAATATATTGAAATTATTGTATAATTACAGCTATTTGTGCAACTAGTACTAGAAGATAATTTTACTTCAGGTGTAGAAGTTAAGTTAATTATCTACGGACGAATGAAAAAATATTTCTAACATGAGTTGCACACACTACTCTTTCTACGACCTGTTTTTGTGATTTTTTCAGTACCTACTTTAGTATGAATAACGAGAATGGTTAATGAATATTTCAAAATTATTACATAAATTTGACTGACTGAAAAAAATGGCCCATACGACGTAACCAAAACTAATCTGAAATTAATAAAAAAGGCTATTTTTTGACTGGTCGTACAAATAATATAATCTAGATTATTTTAAATAAGGAAGATTTTTTTATGGAAGAGAGTATGAAAATGTAAAGTAAAAAGTTTGTGGTTCGTATTTTATTAGTCATTAAGCACAGTCAGTGTGAGGAATCTATTTAGAGCTGTGATTGTAGAAAAGATTAAACTAGTTTTATTATCAAGCAATTCTAGCAACGGAATAAAAATATTTGCAGGAACTATAAACCCACTAAATTGATCGCACTTAGAGCAAGCACGCTATTAGCAAAATCGCGCTGCAAACAAGATACTTACACATAAATTGTTGCTGACTTCCCGCTGAAGTTTGACTTTCAAAGCAAATGCCGTATCTTTATGTTCATCGGGTCCTATAACCACGTCATACCATTGCATTGGAAGATTTCCTTTCCCCTTGCACATACCCAATCTCTTTATTACCGCTTGCTTTTTTTGCTGAAATAAGTCATAGTTATTTATAAGAGGAGGGGATTTAAAAGGTCCATTAATATTGCTCTGCGTAATATGAAGCTATCACGCTGCATCAAGTTTCTACTTTATGAGGAAAAGAATCATCGTTCGAGGTGACTGTTACCAACTAGAAATGGGATAAAAGTCGTGAACAGCTATCCAGTTTAACACCCTCAGTAAAATAAGCGAAGCTTACATCGTTAAATTTGAATAGTTTTTTCATCAAAAGTGTCTACGATTTGTTATTCTAGCACTTGTTGTTATTCAAAGCCAAATTATAAGGGTTGTCTAACTTTTTCTTATCACATCTTAACATCTTCAAGGGGTCGTTATTATTCCAGTGATACACTCTTTTAGAAAGTTTTATATAAACTTCAACAAACGCTGCAGTTAATCTTGATTGATCGATGAAATAAACATAATTGGAAATTCAGGATGTTGTTAAAGCGTTTGGTACAAATTTAAAAGCGAGTTCTACAAGATTGGAGACATGATGAGTTTATACTCATTATTGAGGATTGGTGGAAACATCGGCATTTTTTAATTAGTAGTAATATATGTATGTACATTCTGCTAAATTTATGTCAATCACTTTTCATTTATACAACGACTAAATGGATTTTCACAAAAAGGTAATACTTCAATAATTCCAATGGAGGTTTGAATTGTATTAAATTCGCAATAATTCGATTGGTTGTCTAAATATTGTTAGAAAATTACATCTATAGTTTCAAATATTTCTTAATCATAATCTTTTTATACAACTTGCTCAAACACAGAAAGCATATCAGTTCTATCAAAATTGAAAATGATAAAATGGAACAAAATAACGAACAAAAGACCAAGTTGATATCTTAATATTTCAGACTAGCTGTACTAGATCAGCAGGTGTAAAAAGTATAAAGCGACCGGACTTGATGATATGGAAAATTGGATATAGAAAATTTTAAAGCGACAATTAGAAAAGTGGTGGAGCTGGTGGCTTCAGTAGATCTCATGAAATCAGCAAAACTTTTAGGAAAAACTGAGTCATAGAGTAAGATGACCCTAATAAACATTATGCGTATTTCATGACAGTACCATCTGTACAAAGTAAAGTCACTAATCTATGTAGACTGTCGGTCGGATTCAACGAGCAACGCGCACTATGAGAAATATAAGTGTTTTAAGTAAAGTTCTAGATATACAGGGTGATCAGTAATTGGCGCACTCCGAATACAGGACGTTATAGAGCACATTTAAACTAACAATAATCTGCAAAGAAAATTTAAATATGATGGTTAGCTTCCGAGTTATAGAGTTTCCCTCATCCAAGTTACAAGCTAATTATTTTAATAACCAAGACAAAAATGAGTGAATAATTCATGCTACTATAATCGCTGGATAAAATGCAATATAATTTGTTCAATTTTTTTTACTAAACCTCTAATACAAAGAAATTGAAAATGTTAAAATTTAATAAAATACCTAAGTTTGAGAGAAATTTGAAGTTTGGCAACCTCTCAAGCTCTCCTTGGGATAAACTAAAATACCTTTTATTGACATGAAAATATTAATAATGAATTTCAATTGTTGTTTCTGCTTTTTAATAAAATTGACAGTACTAAATTACTTTGACAAGTTCTCGCAACATAAAATATTGAACGTTTCTCTTTTTTTTTCTCGTCGAACCTATTCACATGTTCAATGCAGTGTTGCCACTTTTATTTTCACAGTATGCTCCGAGTGCGGCAATTACTGATCACCCTGTATAAAGTACCGCAACTTTATGAGTTAGACAGAGAAAGCATTCTTTTCCCAAAAATGACGGATTTCGCCGTCAAATTAGTGTCAATCCCAATGTCATTTGCGTCAGTCTATCAAACGGTCGTCAACGGAGTGAAACTTTCGTTTTTCATTGGCTTTTCATTATGGCAACAAGTGGGTCTGTTTTGACATTAAAAACAAAGTTTTTCTTAAAAGTCATGTTTGAGGTTAACATTGAATTTGACGGGTTTAGAAGATTATTGAATTTACCGCTTTTTTCCCGAAAATGACGGAATCAGGAAAACTTGTCATAAAATTTGAACCTTACACAAACCAAGGTTTTGTAAAACGAAAGATACATGAGGGACTTAGACAAATTGACTGTGAAAACTTTCTTCAAATAGGCACAATGTATTTTCGAAGTATCGAAATCGATTGTACCTACATCTTTCCTCGCAGAAATTGAAAAATAAATGTAAAAATATAAAGATCGTCTGTGAACGCAACTAATACCTGCTTATTATACAGAGTGGAGGGCTCAATTTTGGCAAAAAGTGGAACCGAACAATAGGTTTAAAGAAAATAACTCTCTATTTTCTGTTTTTGTTTGCACTTAAGACACTTAAGGCTTAGTTCTTCATAACACAATTTATATGTGATTTTCCAGATGACTTAAATAAACGAAATTACTAAAATGAATTAAATAGTTCAATGCTTTGCAATGGTGTTTCTTTTTGTCATGTAGAATAACGTAAATATAGTTTTGAGTAATATTTTTTTAATGGATCACATTCAGGTACCAATTGTCAACAAGTCGCAATAGTAAATTGCAGCTTTGAAAGAAATTTCAATTTATTTTAAAGGTAACAGCCAAATAAAGAACGTATTATATTTTTATGTATTTGTCGAAATATTTTTAATAAATATATCAATTACCGTTTTTATGAAAAATGGTGAGTAACACTAAATATAATAATTAAGGAAAATTGAGAATTTCAAAAGTAGTAATAAAAAAGTAATCCACAACACAATAAAATTTCCCTTCAAGCCAAGCAGAGGCTTTCTCTTCTGGTAAAAATGATGTTCGAGTCTATTATAAGAAAGATTAAGTAGAAATTCTGATGTTACAATCACAAAAGAAAACAAACATACCTATTAAAGATTTATGATCTTGTAAAAGAAAATGCTTTGTTTTAAACTTTATTTTATAGTTTCGATTTCCTTTTAATTAGATTTTTTATATTATACCAACTTCTAAATTATCATTTCTTAGATACTGTTTGAATAAAGAATGTGATCTTCTTATCGATTTATTGAGGTACTAAATACCTAAAATCTTTTTATCTGAGTTATTTAAATTATTCTTTCACTATTTACTCCTGAATGAGTAGCGTTCGAGTACACTAAGGGTACAAAAATAGTGCAGCGACGAGGCTAGAGACAAGCGACGAGGCTAGAGACAAGCGACGAGGCACGCGACTCGTCATGAGACACCAGCACATAGTGAGGAGACAAAATTTGCGATTTTTCATGCGTCCTTAAAATTAGCCTCCAAAATGTCTTCAGATAGTGAGGACGAAATTTTCCTTGACAGTTCGTCAGTACACATAGTTTTGGCTATGAAGGGGCGGGGTCAAAGGCAACATTCTATACATCCTATAAATAAGCTTCGCAAACAGTTCGGACAATATTATTCCTTATTTGATGAATTTAAGAAAGATCTCCAACGATTTTCCCAATACATGAGAATGGATTTTGCCACCTTTGATTACATTTTGTCCAAAATATCTCCTCATTTAAAACCAAACTCTATCACCTCCAACAAGGTCATTATAAAAGAACCTAACATCGCAGGTGGCTGTGAATTTATTTATTATATTAATTATTAATATAATAAAATAATATTACTATTATACACACATACATGTTTAGAAAAGTACCTAACACATCATCATTATGGTTTGTTTAGTTTAGATCATGATTTTTTTAAAATAACACAATTTCTTTAAATTTCACAGCCACAGCCAACTACGATGTAAGATTCTTTTATAATGTCCTTGTATAAGAATGCATTAACTTGCAAAAATCGCAGCGCCATCCGCGACAAGATATCAGAATTTTATCTCGTCGCAAGTCGCCTCGCTAGCCTCGTCCCTTTACTATGTTCGGTTGCATTTGAATGTAGGCCCATATTTGAGTCTCGTCGCTTGCCTCGTCGCTTTCTCTAGGCTCGTCGCTGCACTATGTTCGTACCCTAAATAATTCAACAATCATCTCTTCATATCAAGTGAATTTACAAAACCTCATAACTTAAGTATGCTATACATTTTAATTTGACCGTAAAGAAGTCATGCAAGTAACTTTAAAGTTTTGGAATAGGTACTAGTACATTTGAGGAAAATTTATCTGTTTTTGCATAAAAGAAAAATTTCTACCAGGCACGTTTCTTTTCAATAACCTCTGACTTAGACGCTATTTAAGAATTTGCAGCAATCTCGTTTTGCTGATCGTACATAATTCTATTTAGAGAAATCCTAAAACCACGGAAGTACAACTGAATAGATTGACATCAGTTGAAACTTGCTTTAGAGAACTCTAAAAATAAATTTTGGAAAAGTAACTGTCTCTTAAAATATATTTGGTACACTAATTAATTAGTAGGATGAGTAGGATTATGACCGATTTTTATTTGGAAAACATTGAAAACATTATGATCTTTATTTTTAGTAACTTAGGTATGTTGTGTTTTTCTTATTTACCGAAATATATAAGATAATAAAATCAGATTAATATGAAGGTAATTTCTGGAATGGACGTATCTATCAAATTTAATATGTGTAGTAAAAATTAAGACACACATTTTGATGAATGTTTTTATGTTGAGGGATTTACTATTAATTCAATAAAAGAAAAGGGAAGCGGCATATAACTAGTTAAGAGTGACGCGTACATCATTTACCAACATTTTTATACGTCGAGCTATAATCTCCTTTCAGAATCTGGGATTGCTGGGATGAGAGGTAACCGTTGACATGTTGCCGGAATCGTAGATCTTTTCAAGAATGATTGCGGCACTGGCGGTCGTTTATTAGGTTTGTTTTTACTAATGAACATTTTAACAAATGGTCTTTGGCGCGGTTTTCATATCAGAACAGTTCGTTACATCATCACATTATCAATTTAAGAGTTGAAACGCGCAAGCGTTAATAACCCTGTGATGGATTGACTTACGTACTATATCAACTGCTGTCTCCGCGAGTAACACACTGCATAAAACTGTAAAAAGCAGGAGCACTCGACCCATTCTGCCACTGCCACTCAACAACCGTCATAGAATGACTAATAGTTGCACTTTCGGCTTTAATATATTTTACGTCAAAAACATTTTACTAATGATCATTGTAGACCGATAAAGATCTGCGCAAATGATGCATGATACATGTAAATGTTGGTGCAGACCTACATTAGTACTGTGCCATTGTTAACGGCCCTCTCAATAACGTCGATAGCATCATCAAACAATGCCAACTGCGGTTACCCGGCCACTATGTTTAAATTTGTATTTACTTTATTTTCCTGTTGAACGCGCAAATGCGATGCCACATTAACTGGTGTCTGATAGCAAAACGTGTTCAGCTATGCCTATCTACTTTTTTTATTATTTTAATATCGCTTATTTATCACTAGGTAATAGCGCCGCGAGTTTCCCTCGCTGCGGCATATAATAATTGTTACACTTTTCATGTTATTACACGAATTGGTCGAATATGTGAAATGTTTTCTTAGATAACAAAGCTACGAAAATATTGAATTAGTTAAGATAACTCTTCTATTGACAATGATGCAAAACAGTGGAAAAGTAGTATTGTCCTCAATGGTTTTTATAAGCATACCGAAAATTTTATTGTCACCTTAAGATGAAGAATCGAAGAATACTTAAACTATGCATATTAACGATTAACGATGAAGTCTCATAACATCTAGCATTAAAAAGTACAGTTTCGTGGAGATGAATTTTTCAATCGAATGAATGTTGCTAGTGATGCATTACACATAAAATGAAAATCGCATAGAATCCATCACTTCACGTCATTTTTGGTTTGATAACAAGCACAGCGATTACATACTCGTCTATCACATATACGAATTTCTAGAAATGATGTTTTTCCTGTATTGTTTTTTTACTTACTTAATCGTTTTATAAGCTTCAGCTGATTCAGTACCAATAAATGTGTTAGTCTGACCTAAAACGACTAGAACACTAAAAACCTCTTAGACTAATATTACTAAGAAGTTCTAAATATGACGGTATGGTTATTTGGTGTGGTGGGTTCCAATGTCTAACATTGCCCATTTAAAGGATGGGCACCTTTTCTTGTAAGCGTTAATCATAGCTAAATTAGGTGAGTCTGCTGATATTGTTCTTTTCTAAAATCTATTATCTTTACAGATGTAAGAGTACAATTTCAACTATAACTTTTACACTGCGTAACCTGCTAGAAAAATTGATTGTACATATCACATTGTTGGAAGTGTTCCTTGATGATAAGTTTTTTTAGAATCAATCTATATTCTGTCGCCTCCAAAATTGATTAACAACAATTTTGATGACCATAAAAACGTATGTTGTTCTAAACCGAAATCTAAATAGGAAGTATGCTATTTTTTATCTTCAGTTATCATGGGTCGATTAACGTCTTCAGCAATCAAGAACATTTTTGTTTTGGTCAGCTTGACAAGTACATTTTCTTTTCATATCTTTGCATCTCCGTCAAGTCTTATGCATTAGTGGTTGAGGCCATGTCGTACACCAGCATTGGATTTTTCCGTACTCCTATAATTGCTGATCTTCAAAACCGAGAACTATATAAATCTCAGTATTCTAATATTCGCTTTTATTCTTGACACCGTCCACTATGCCATCATAGTCAATTTAATCTCAGTCCCAATTAAGAAAATTAAAGTTTTTAGTTCTTGTGAAATTAGAGATGAAATGAACAACAACTAGAGATAATAAGAAGTTAAAAAAAGTCACAAGTTTTTACATAATCTACCAAAACGTATAAAAGAAATGTTTTATTTCCGACGCCTTTGAAATTACAGAGAATTTCTAATCTCTCATGTAATGTTCTTTTGAGAAACCGACAGAATGGTAAAAATCTAAGAAAAGTAATAATAATTGATGTCCAATTGTTCCTGTTGAAAGTTTACTTTGACAAAGAAAATCCGTCTTATTGTTAGTTCTCATTTTGAAGCAAGTTATATGTATAGTAACCGGTTGTGACGTATCAATATGATGAGGAGGATCATGATGTAAAATAACATTGTATTAGTTGCCATAATTTATATACTGGGTATATGTTCATTAAGTGGGAATTAGTTGTATGTAAAGAAAGGCATGGGAACTGGGTAAGCTGGTCATTCCTCTTCATAGTTAAGGACAGGGTGATTCGTGGTCGAGTAAGCGGTTGTTACTGAAAGCAGAGGACAGTAATATTTCCACGCTGTTCGCAGACGGTAGCAGGTCTCATACGAGCGTTCTTAATAACAGTCGGCCGGTAATCCTCGTCTGATTGATGGCCCCTCCATGATGGAGCCAAAAGAGGAAGGAGTTCAACCTGCGACCCGCCACACCCTCTCATCACTTCCAGATTATTACCGCCGTGTGTGCTTTTTTCTTATTGTGGCGTCTGTTTCAATGCCACAGCATGAAACCTGAAGATTGGATTTTTCCAATATGAACAAAGTTCCTTGTAACAAACAGATAAATAACTATATTTCTATCAAAAATTTCTGCGCATAGGTATCAATAATATCATGAAAAATTATTAAGTTTAATAAGATTAACAACCCCCAGTAAAGTTTGTAATGTGTCTGGCATATTTTAAGCATTATTGACTCTGAACTGGTAGGATTATCAATAGAAGAATATCATTTACTTTTATTCATAACCGCAGGCATAAAAGAATATGTACAAATAGCCATTTCCTTTATTGCACCATAAAATCTTTTTTTTTCAACATTTAACTTTGAGTTATGTGACAATTTTCCGTATATTTTACTACGGATGAAATATTAGGCATATATTCAACGGTCCTGTTTTTAGTGAAAGAAAAACGACTTTTAAATTTTCAACATGTATATAGTGTTTTAGAAATTTCCGTAATTTTAAATTTGCTTTTAAAGTTATACGTTAAAATCAAATACAAAAGTTTTCTAAAAGTTTTAATGAGCTACTTAAAACATTTAGCAAGTAAATATTATAATATTAGACTTCTAAGAATATTTATTTTGGATATAATGAACATAATAAGCTTACAGTTTGTTCAGTGACTTTTCAAGTTTAATTTTGTTTGTATAAAAAATATATTTAACTCAATATCGTAGCTAGAAAATTTGTAAAACTAAACTACCTAACAATGTGCATGTTTTTTTGATTTATTGCTATAATGTTGGATATTTCCATTGATGCTGCGAACAAAGATCACAATATGGTTTCAATAAATGATTTACGATTTTCACGGGGTTGAAATATACAAGGTAGGAAATTTTAATTAAAAATGGAAACAAAACAATGCAACATTTGAAGAAAAGGGGTTGTAAAAATATTCTGAAACAAAAATGAATAAAATTTCAGTGTGGGGTTAGAAATATTTTAAATTTGTTCGAGTACAGCTCGTATAGTTCTCGATTAATATAGAGTTCAACATTTTGTGTAATGTAACTTAGATCACTTCTTGATGTTACGAAACTATACAGTTGAATGTATATTTAACAGAGAAAATAAGTTATATTAGGTCAATTTCCCAGGGGTTGCTGATATGAATTTAATCCAAGCGTCACACAATAATCCTTAAAGTTGAGAGTCCTTAATTTCACATCATTTTCGATAGATATAAGCTTAAACACTATTTTTGCACAATAATTATTTACTCAATACGGTGAATTATCTCTTTGTTTCTCTTAACTAAGCCACTTATTTGCATATAAATAAGTTTTGCTAGTGACAATTTTAATTTGCTCTCAGTTTATTATACGCTACATAAATGTATTTGTGAAAATTAAAACATTCAGAAGAAATTTTGACAGCTTCTATTTGGCTTTACTATGCAATTCATCGTAATTTTAGTCCAATTTTTATATCTAAAATCGAGAAAATAATCGAGACGTCTTTTTTATATGTTGATAACATCTGTAAATTTTATGGCAACGAGTAGTAGCAAAATTATTTAAGTATTCATTTATTCGAGCTGTAAAAATTGTAGGCTTCTTACTATGTAAAAACTACAAGTGTCAATGAATCTCGTATTGTCTTTAACTTTCAACAAATGCTTTTATTTTCGGTAATGTACCTTATAACATAAATTTTGTTTGAACTAAACACTTAAGTAAATTATTACGGAGACCCTTTTAAAATAGTTTACGATTCCCAGGTTGAGGAACGTGTCCAAACGATTACAACAACCTTTCAGTTGTAGAACCCGTATTAATCTATAACTAAATCAATATTTAAAACAGTTTGTTGCTCACTTTCAGTATAATTTTACTGTAGTATAGGTAAAGTTTTAATTACTTAATATTCATTACATTGCAAAAATGTTATCGTTATGCCATAAACAATGAACTATGTAAACATTTGTTATAAAAGTTAAGGTTTCATTTGATAAGCAATTTATATTCTTGAAGTTATGAAAATATGAATTTTAATTTGTAATTTAATAGGTGCCAACCAGTGACTTTAAGATTATTTATAAACTTGTTTTGATTATTTGATATTCCATATACCAATACAGTAACTTTCCAGGTGGAGTCCTACAAATGATGTCTAAATGGCTTCTTGTCTGTTGAACGTAATATTGTCATCAGTCAAGAACTCTAATGGGTATAAAGAAAATTGAGTCAATATTTCCAAACAAGGATGTTTCCGTGCTGTTTTTATTTTATGAGGATATTACAAACAAAGTTATAATAAGCAAAATCTTTTTAGAATTTAATTTTATTAATAATTTGGTTTTTCCTCTTCGCTAACTATTATGTATGAACTAGGTAGATAGGTTAGGTACACTAATGTGGTAAATTTGATGGAGACGAAAATGGTAAGCTCTCTATTTTGATGTACAGGGTGTCCAGATTTCGTTGTAATTTCGGAGTGTCTCGCTTACTAGCAGAGATAGAGAGATGCGGTTTTCGCGACATGTTGCTAGTTTTTTGTGAAACGAAAGATACTATCAACTATTTTTTCATAGCCCCCTTCGTTTCTGAGATACAGGGCGAAATTGAAAATTTGTACTATTAGTACCTACATACCTCGTATCTTGAGAACGGCTGAAGATATTCGAAAGGTAAAAACTGCATCTTATACATATTTTACGTAGAATTCAGTGGCGTTCTCAGTTTTTTCCTAGAAGCAATAATTTTCGAGATATTTACTAAACTTATGTTAGTTTAAATGGAACACCCTGTATGTTTTTCACTAGTTGGGTCTAGCTTGTCATAGGCTTTACAAAAATATAAAACACTCTATAGCTATTTTGTATTTTAAGCTAGAAAATGACAATTTTCAAAAATTCAGCCAGCCTTTTTATAAGTAGGCCATGAAATATAAGAAACTAATGTCATTATTCATACAATAGAAGATTTACGTGCTGCCACAGAAAGATAATTTAGGGATTTACAAGCCCAATCTTATAATTCTGAATGTTTTGCGCAGGATTAGAAAAATGTGCGAAATGTGTCTGAGACATCAGTTTAAACAATTCCTGTAAAGTGTATTCAAACCTTTATTTGTTGTTGTGAAAAGATGACTGTCTTTCTTCTTTGTTTGTTATTTTTCTTGGCCTACTTATAAAAATGTTGGCTGAATTTTTGAAAATTGACATTTTTTAGCTAAAAATACAAAATAACTACAGAGTGCTTTATATTTTTGTAAAGCCATTGACAAGCTGGACTCAACTAGTAAAAAACATACAGGGTGTTCCATTTAAAACAACACAAGTTTAGTAAATATCTCGACAATTATCGTTTCTAGGAAAAAACTGAGCACGCCACTGGATTCTACGTAAAAATATGTATAAGATGCAGTTTTTACCTTTCCAATATCTTCAGCCGTTCCCAAGATACGAGGTATGCCCTAAAAGTACAAATTTTCAATTTCGCCCTGTGTATCAGAAACAAAGGAGACTATGAAAAAACAGTAGACGGTATCTTTCGTTTCACAAAAAAGTAGCAACGTGTCACGAAAACCGCATCTTTCAATCTCTACTAGTAACCGAGATACTCCGCAATTACAACGAAATCTGGACACCCTGTACTTCATACCGATAAAAATGTAAAAATTAGGTCTAGTTTTTCACTAAAAAATTGAACAAGTAGTTAAGGATATAATATAATATAGATATGCAATAATACTATACAAATCTAATCATTTGCCTACGATACATTTTTTTCCTAATTACTTTAAGTCTGAATCTTCTGCAAACAAATTGTCACTCATTCCACTGACAGCGCAAGCTTAATTTTCCTGTATGAATGAATATAAAAGCTAAAATTATTGCTAATCGCTTATCAGCTTTTCGTAATTTACTTCAACAAATCAGAGATAATAAAAGACATTGTACAAAATAAATGATTATCGAACCAATTTGTGAGAACTGATTCTAATCCAAAGATTTGCAGCGATCACAAAAGGAAGCGCGGTATGTATATTGTGTCATCACAGAAGCACGTGGCATTTTCCCGGATCTTCTGTAGCACAAATGCTCCAGATAAGCACTGAATAACGATTTAACATTGAGAATGTAAATACTCAACGGGATAAATAATGAGCAAGTGATTACCTTACCAATCTCTAGAATGGTTGGCTCACAACGGGCGAAAGTGAGTTACAAACTAGCTTAAACTTATGAATAATCCAGTAGCTTAGCACTGACGCCAAACCGGTGTGAAGTTAGCTTTATCTAAGACGAGGATTAAGTCCAGCCAAGTTTTCGAGAAGACACTACGCAGCGTGTATTATTATAACTTGCCTGAACTTTCAGCATCATACATACATTCATGACAAGTTTGCAGAGTTTCAACTGAATTTTATAAATGTTAACAAATACTGGAAAAATAATACAGTTGTATCTTAGAGGGAGGCTCTGCGTATACATATCTCTCTATACCAACAAAAGTTTTATTAGAATAGCATTATAGTTATGATAATAAGGTAATATAAGATATGACAAAACTTAGATTATATTTAAGTTTCAAATTATTATGTCTCCTATCACAACGCAGTCAAAACCACAATGGTAAATTTACTCAAAAATCTTTTAAATAAATTGCAACAAGTATAGTTATATAAAATATAAAAAATGTGTATGATCTGTATGTATTTTGTTCAACTATTGAACCAATAGAGAGTGATATAAAAAGTATTCTGCAGTTTTCATAATTTATAAAATCGCTGTACATAATTATGTTACACCACAAAGGCGGAATATTCTATAAACACGGAAACCAAAAATAAATATTAAAGTGTTCATTTCCTGAATAATTGATGTGTAATTAGTCGAGACTGAACTAAAATAGCACCAATATAGTACTTTGGTAATTACGTATACAGAAAAGGGACTACAAATTGATAGCCGCCTGCATTATTTGAAAGTGGTTGTTAACTAAAAAGCCCATAAAAAGGTCATGCAGAGAGAAGCTTTTTCTCTTCTTGTTCTTGCTTCTATTTTGTGATTTATTATTCATGTAGTTTAGAATATTCTTGCATAAAAATGGGTTACAAAAATTGAAACTCCCGTGATATTATAAACTTTTAAACTCAGACCCGAGAAGGGAATTAAATGGATTTTAATAAATTATGCATAATTTAAATAACTTAAAACGATAAACAAAAGTTTGTCTGTGTTAAATTTTTTCTACTTGCTTATTTTGTAGTGTTTACTAAAATCTTATTAGAGGAGCAGACGAGCGACTTTTTATTTTTAAACAATTGTATTTTAAGAAAAATGTCACAAGACGATGTTTATATACAGTTATATGATTATCCCACACAAGAACAAAACGTTTTTAAAGTTTTGTTATACTTTTCAGGATAACAGCAAAAAATTTTATCTAAGTTTCCTCCTAAACTGAAAACTCCAATGAATTTTTAATATCGAATAATGTTTGTTTTGTATGACACAAAAATAAGAATGAACGCATTATTTGTCAAATTACCACACACATCTGTATATGTGAATATTCTTTCATTTATAACAAACGATATTTCAATAGTGAAAATTTTAAATATTTTTTGCGCTACCGACTCATTTTTCTACGCCTACTGGGCTTGTTGATTATTGTCACGAAAATATTAAATTCCCGAACTGATATTGGCTGTTATGGAAAAATGATAACAAGCCCGTTATAATTCATAACAGGCGAGTTATAATTCATAACGCTTCTCATACGATTATTTTTTTGATTTTGTCATTGTAATATTCAACCATTTTTTTAAAATTAAGTCGGAAGCGGAAAATAGTATATTAAAAAACTAGTTTTGTAAAACTTATATTAAGATACGAGTCCAGGTTTGCAGCACGACTGCCATAGGCAGGAGTGCTTGTAAAGGACGAGTGCTCTTAAGTTTTACAAAACGAGTTTTTTATACTATTTTTTCTAATTTGCATATTAAATACATTTTTTTTTACAAATAAAATCAATTTAGGGAATTTTGTGATAATTGGTGACACTTTTATTTCAAAGTTGATATTTAGGTAACTTTTAAATTTGAATCAAGTAGATACATAATTGTCATTTTTCGCGAAAAGAATTCAGAAATTTCCTGCACTTCGCCAGAAATAGGTATGGCAAATTACAGAAAATTTCACGGTTAATTTGCTGCCGATAAAATCTCATGATAAATACGAAAAACAATAAAGAACAGTAACGTCAAATTCACACTGATATTTGACATTTCGTTCAATATGTGTTACCAACCGAAAAAAAGTTTCTAGATTTGGGGGGGTTTCGTAATTAATATTAACACACTCAAAACGAGTGCTGTAATAGCTTTGTTACGTCATCAAATTAGAAAAAGATATTTCAGTTTATTTCAAGTATTCTAGGAACCAATTCAGATAGGTTTTAAAATAATAAGTAAAGTAAAAAATGTAAAGAATGAATACTTGATTAACTGAAAACGTTGCCACAAATAATTTACAAAATTTCCTACGTAATTCTTATAATGTGTCAGTTCTGAATTCTAATGAAGTACATTGGTTTCCATTAAATTAAATTTTAGTGCAATCTTGAACATTGTACTGAACTCTTTTAAGAAGAGGAAATTTAATCATTACCTCCACTATACTATAAGTAAGTAGGTACATCTTTACTTAAAGCACGTAACGGTAAAAATTTTCTAAAGAATGAAAATAACCATTCAATCAACACTCAAAACAAGGATGCATTATTAATGCCGTACCACCGCCTGAAGAGAACACAACAGGGTGCGAATTATTGGGGTACAAAGCTTTTCAACAAGCTGTCGGCAGAGGTGCAATGTCTGTCAGTTGGGTTGTTTGTTTGAAAAGAAAATAAAAGCATGCTAATCAGAAAGTGTTTTTATTCTCTGCAGGTGCATTTGTACTGTGATGATTTTAATGTTGTTTAATTGAAATTGTAGCACTTTTATCATCAATTGGAATGTTTGTAGAACTTTGATGAGTCTATGTTTTTAAGGATTATTGCGTTAATCTTAGTCTATTGTCTTTGTGCACCTATTTGATTGGAAATTTGTCAATAGTGATATACAGAGTGCACGTTTTCTAAAGGCCTATTTATCTGTATTACTTGAAAATATGACATTACAAACTAGGGGAAGAATATGGTTTAATTACTCATGCTCAAATAGTCGTGAACTACTACGTGATAAATTATTAAGGCTCATCAGGTTCCAAATCACCATGTATAGTAACGTCTATTATTTGTAAATAATATTGAATATAAATCAATATCGTTGTTAGTCGTAAGAAAATAACACGACGTTTAGTATTAATACTACTTATTAAAGTCAGTATAAAATTGTAAAAATATCGCAAATTTCATAATTTAAGTTCTTGCTGTTTTATAGACAAACATATAAGAGTACCAATGAAACCACCGTCCATACTCAGAAGATAAAAGTGTAATAATTACTTTTTGTTAACTTTTTCATAAAAGAATATTAACGATGAGATTAAGAAAAATTTCTCGCATACCTAATTAAATAAATGTAAAAGTTTTTATCACCGTATTTTTGGGTACCATTAGCTTTATCCCCATAGTAGATATAAACACTAACAAGAAAAACGACGTACTGTGCGGGCGTATACATATAATCATAAAAACATTATCAACTTTGAAGCTCTGTTTTATAAAGAAAATATCTATATGATACCAGCTCATTGGTATTCAGGTCCAGTGTCGTATTTTATTGAATCTCCAACTAGTGAAATAGAGGATAATCAGCAGTACCTACTACTACCGTTATATGAGACTAGGCGATATTTACAACTACTGCATGTACAAACTATTTACCGATTTAAATCCAGTTATTGGCGGAAATTCAAAGGATTATCTACTAATTTTGCAAACTAATCACAATTACAACAGCAATCTGTTGGAAAAACCGCGCATTTTATTGTAAAATAATTCTCGTGTTTGACAATAATTTACGTCCGTGAAACATTAATTGCTTAATCTTGTTGACATGTCCACATAAAATCAATTTACTATATTGCATCAAATGAAATGTGAAATTCTGAAGACTTCATTTTTTATAAGTGCAGAAATAAAGTTTTTTCAGCAATATATCCGGTAGCTAAAGTAAAAAAGGAAGTCACCACTCTTTTCATGCTCCAAATATTTTTCCGCTTTAACATCTACCCTCTCTATATCATCAGACACATGTTTTATTTCTATGCTTTCAGTTCCTCCACATCTTTTTTCTTATTATCTCCTCCCCATCTTTCCAATAACGACGCCGATATTCGTTTAGGCAACTTACTGATCGCTACGGCTTATATACGAAAATTATTGCTCGGGTCTTTAAATGACCCAGACCAGTACTAAATTAATTTTTTGCTTTCAGCGAATTTTACCAAACTTATGTAAACAGTTATTAAATATTCACCGTTTATTACAATGACGACACTTTTTGTGCACGTTTTATTTATTGTACGTTGCAAATTACAGTGCTTTAAAATGTCGTTATTTTGCAAATAGAAATAATATTTAATATTGTACGTAAATTGGCACGAAATAAACTATAAAAAATTTAATTCCTCTACAGTTAAGAAACGAAGTTGTTAACAGCATTTTATTTATAGGTATACCTATACTTTTTATTTACAGGATTGTAGTTTACAACTTGTTGAATTTTAATGACTCTCATGTACAGTTTCTTTTCATTAGTTTTTAATTTACTGTTGTTACAGTTTCCTCGCGTGTTATTTATGATCAATTAAATATGCAAGTTCAAATTTATCTTTCGTAGCATGCTTTTTATTTTCAATAATTAACAAATTGACAATGTATCATATCATAAATTTTCAATAATCTTTGGTTTAAATTAAAAATATCTGATATGACCCTTAACGTGACTTTCTTATACTTACAACATTTCTGACAATAATAAGCCAAAATTATGGAACATTGCAATTCTTATTTTATACAAGTTTTGGTTTATACAGGGTGTCCCAGTTTATATCGTCAGGATTTCACCAGTCGATAGTTTAGCGAAAATTAAAGGTGGTTTGTCTAATAAACTATGGTCGAATGTTGCTTCCTTTTTGATGTACAGGGCATAAAAGAATATAAATTATTTTAAATAATTTGCTATAAATCAATAACAAAAAAAGTTAGTTTTCTGAAATTTTGCATACTTTTTTTTTGTATTCTCTTATTAATAGTGGTTGCAATTATTTTATTTAGAACACAGAGGCGTGCGTACGGGTTTCTTCAAAAACATTTTATTGAATAAAACGTACACCACTGGTTTTTTTGCAGCACCAATATGCAGAGAGTATTTTTCATTCAATTTAGAAACTTTTTTGTATCTTACAATTTCTTGATAACTCAACTTTTTTTTTCTTATTTATTAAAGAGGTTCTTCCCTATTAGATTTCTGAAAAAAGCATCAGTACAAAGTTGTAGAGAAACATATTTCCTACAACTTTCCTTTTAATATTTTTTTGATATTGTCAATATTTAAAAAGATATTCAACAAATAAGTTGCAAATTTTAGGGAAATTTTTCTCTATTTAGGTACTACTTACTACTACTACTTACTACTCTTTCCCCAAAATTTTCAACTTATTTGTTGAATAACTTTTTAAATATCGACAATATCAAAGAAAGTTTAAAAGAAAAGTTGTAGGTAATATTTTTCTTTACAACTTTGTACTGACTCGTTTTTCGAAAATTTAATAGGAAAAAAGTTATTCAATAAACAAAAAAATCCAACCGTTAATTGAGGGCTGGTGAAGGAAGGGCGGGGTCTCCGAATACACAAACTCAGTTTTAAACTTTCAGGGTGACCCTCTAGAAGATTCTACAAAAATTGGCTGTAGGGTAAAAAAACTCTATTTGAAGCCTTTTTTCTCCCTTATTTACTGTAGATACAATTAGGTTATTTTGAGTTAAATTATCAAAAAATTATAAGATACGAAAAAGTTTCTAAATTGAATGAAAAATACTCTTTGCATATTGGTGATGCAAAAAAACCAGTCGCGTACGTTTTATTCAATAAAATGTTTTTGAAGAAACCCGTACGCACGCCTCTGTGTTCTAAATAAAATAATTGCAACCACTATAAATAAGAGAATACAAAAAAAAGATCTATGCAAAATTTCAGAAGGCTAATTCTTTTTGTTATTGATTTATAGCAAATTATTTAAAATAATTTATTTTCTTTAATGGCCTGTACGTCAAAAAGGAAGCAACATTCGACCATAGTTTATTAGACAAACCACCTTTAAATTTCGCTAAACTATCGACTGGTGAAATCCTGTTATAGTCTGATTCTAATCACGAAGTTTTTTTCCGCTATTGTAAATTTTCGAAAAAATAATCGTTGTTCCTTTAATTTTCACACAATCTCCAAAAATTTTGTCATTGTTCAAAAGAAAAATTTTTTTAGGTTTTTAATTAGGACCTATTGAGTACAAGGATTTTCATTTTCTCTCATTTTTAAACCAAAATGTCGTATTACTCCTAGACAACTTTCGCACCAAACAGCATTCACGAATTAATCCCAGTTAATTTTGACGTGCTTAATTATTGTATCAACTAGGAATTTAACGTTCCTTTTAAGTACAGCATACCCCGATTTAACCTAAGTGTCAGGCTAACAATTTCTGTTTGTGACAAAGTACATATAATGCATTTAGAAATTGTTTAACTATTAGCTACGTAATAACACAATGGAGCCAATTTACAAGTATAAAGATCCAACCTCTCAACCATTATGCCTAAATATTACAAATGACTTTGTATGTAAAAGATGCATAATTTATAATCCATGAAACTGGATGCTCGGAATTTTATGCATAGATGCACATGTTGCATGCAAAATATATGAGCTTCCTCGAATGTACGATAATCTCAAACAGTATATCTTCAATAATTTTTTCTTTTATATTTTCAAGCTTTTCAGGGGGATTATTTTTCGACACCACAACGAAACTCTGCATGTATTTATTCTTCTGTATTTTACATCCATCTGTTACGATGTATTTAATTTAGTAATTGCCAGTTACATACTATAATTAATTAATTAGTTAATTAATTTAATATCAATTTAATATGTACGTCTCCTATGTGGGATTTATTTTTATTTAATTCCATGTAGATATCGACACCTACACTAAATTTTTACATGGAATTGGTATATTTCTTTTAAAATACTGCAATAACTAAGATTTTAAAAAGGAACAGCGACATTTATATTGGACTGTTAAAAAAGTTATCTGTTTGGGTTCCCCATTTCTTTTCTCTTCAAGCAATAAATATAATGTAATAAATAAAAAGCTCATCGTATAGTAGTCGTATAATTATATACAGGGTGTCCCAGGATAGGCATGAAATATTTTAGGTATTATTCTTGAATATGTTCTGTATTGTCCTGTATACTTTTTCATCTCCAATCCGATTTTTTTCCATATAAACTCATTGCAGGTGGCAACTTACGGAAATATTTTTAACAAATTTAATAATTACTCCGAGTAGACATCGTTTATGTTCAAAATGGAATTTAACTGTTCGATTCAAAATAAACCAATCATTCATCATGTATCAATTTTTTAACTATTTTCGATACTAGTTTTCAAGATAAATTAAATGAAACGTGAACATAATGATTTATTTTTTCAAATTTCAAATTTGAACACGAATAATACTTTAAGGGTTAACACTATCAAAAAATTTACAAGATACTTTCGATCGCAAATCATCTCAGCTAAAAAATTTATGTATAACTTTTTTTAGATAATCAAATAGTTTAGCTGACTGGCTTCTTTTTATTCAACAGTGTTTTACTTTTTCAATCTACAATTTTCAACATTCAAAAGATGATTGCTCGAAAACTAACCCGGATTGGGGATAAAAAAATTATACAGGACAATGTAGAATTTATTCAAGAATCACACCTAAAAATATTTCGTGTCTATCCTGGAACACCCTGTATGTCCGATACAAAACTAAAGAATTAAATTTATAAACTTAGAAATTACGTCTTAAACTTATCGTATTGGATAAGAAAACACTTATAGGTATATGTGGGTGGCAGGGGCGGACTTAGGAGGAGGATGCAGATGGCAACCTTAGATAATAATTATTGTGTTGTTTTTACCTGGCAGAAAATGAAACAGAAAATAAATAGAAACTAAAAGGGCAATTATTTACCTAACACACTTTTTTATAGGAAAACTGAAAAATTCTAAAATTTCTGTAGATCTTCTATAGTATAATTACAGGAAGTTATTAGGTTTCTTTTTCAGAACCAAAAAATATTCAAAGTTCAATTAAAGTATCAATCACTACTCACAATCACTATACTGTAGTAACTAGAAGACATCTGGTCAACTATTCAAGGAAGAATATTTATGAATAATTTTGCAATAAACGTAAAAAAATAATAGTAGTAAGATGTCTGTTTTTGCTGTTCTTATTTTCGCTAATCTGACCATTTTAAGAGCAGTTCAAGTTCTAGAGTAATTTAATGTAATTCACTTTATTTGCAATATATTATAGTTCTTTGATTTACGATTGGTAAAAAATTTCTAATATCCTGACATCTGAAATTCAAAAATATCACCATGTAAAGCTACTGGAAACAATGCTGGTACCAAAGTAATTCAATGTTATGTCATGAGCTTTACTAATTTCGGAGTTTTTGGTTAAAAACTGTATTATAACATTATCTAATGACGCTAATCCATAAAGTTATACATATCGAAATCATTAAAAAATAATATAATGCCTAAGTGAACACTGACATCAACGTATAAAAAATCTTATAGAAGATGTAAGTTTCTTGCCATTATATGTAAAATATTGAATATATAACTGTAATATAAACTATAACCTAACGACAATTATTGATATACCTAGTTATGATAAATATGTATTATAGATACTAATTTCAAAAAACACAGTTTTAACCAAGAAGAGGAGAGAAATCTGTAAACTAATCATCTCACGGAAAATGAGCCAAACATCCCGAAGTTGGTATTCTACTTACTATTAGTTGAGATTCAAACCGAGGGAGCTTTGAAAATTCCTGCTATGTTAGCGAAACAGCTTCCGTCGAATGGTATTGATTTTTTAGCAGGACTCTGTATAAAAGCCTCCAACGTAATGTTACCTAATACCAGAGAGCGCAGCATGGCTTGTTGCAAGTTTAAATCCTAATTTTATATACAAAGTCATAATTATAAAAAATCTAGCATTACACTTGGCTGTGAAGTTGAACTACTATATTGTGCCCTCTTTTAAAAATATTAACCGTTACTAACCGTAATAAAATAATTTAAAAGTAGCTAGACCATCTTTTAAGCTGATGTATAATTAGTTGCCTAACAAGGACAGTTATTTTTCAGTAGATAAAAAACTCTTTATTCAAATATAAACAATTTTTTCTACTCTTATACAGGGTGTCCCGTAATAGGATGTACATAGCTTCAGTACGTGTTCCTGGGCTCTTTTTAAGTCGAAAACTTCCAATAAACATATGGTCTAAAATTAATCATTACAAAGTTATTAACATTTTAATGTTACATTTACGCTCAAAGATCATAACCAAAAGATGCATTAGACGGCTTTGAAAACCAATGAGACTAAGTGTTTTATTTAGTACCTGTCCTAAAACAAGAATAGGAACGTTTTCTAATGAAGAATATATAATAATGTTAATAACTTATTCACATTCTATCTAGAGAGAAAATATAAAAATTTCAAATTTATGATTTTCTTCGTGATTTTTTTAACGAAAACACTATATGCACTAAATTAACATAAATTTTCTATTTTAGTTATTTATGCCACTAGTGATAGAAGTTGTACTTTTTTTCACGAGTTTCAACTAGCGTTGAACACAAAAACTATGAAAGAAAACAAACGCGTTTTCTTATTTAAGAAAAGTGGAAAAATGTGGACTTCTTAACGACCTTACAAATTACGTTAAAAAATAATAAGTGATATTTTGAAAACTAAGATTCTACAAAAAAGCGTACTTTATTATTGGTCATAGAAAAACATCACTTTTTGTCGTCGCTTATTAACAATATATCGTTAAATTTACTGCTACTATTACTTTTTTTTGGTAAACATTTTTAGGACCAGATTTGCAATCGATGGTTATACTTAACAGCTAATTACTTACTTTAAGAAAATTAATTTGTGACTAAGAATATCTAACTACAGATTAAATAACTAGGCCTTGAGAAGTGGTTAAGAATATTTATAACTGAATCGGTTTTGGTTCTATTGTCATAAATTATTGTGTTTGTAACAAGGAAAATTTCCTGATTACCATAAGATAAAGAAGGAAATGTAAAAATCAATAAGTCGTTTGTTATATTCGATCCTTACCAATTGCAATTAATTTAAATTGCAAATTTTTCCTGCTTCATATTCAATCATTCCAGTTTAATTAGTTTTTCAGTTTCTATCCGATAATCATACTTTAAATGGTAGCGAATATAAAGAGGAAGAGATTCATTTAAATCTTTCTAATTAGTCGTTTAATTTTATTTCTTTTTGCCGACATCTAAATAAACTAATTAAGAAGAGCGTCGGTGCGTTTAAATAAGTAACAGAGGAGAAGCTAAGAAATTAGTAACTTATTATTAACTTTTTGGTTAATTAACAAAAAAGGGAGTGTCTAGGCACTGTATGTAATAACAATATTTAACAAAAGTTTTATATTTACTCTAAATAAATACATAGTAAAAAAGTTCTCCTCATGGTAAATATACAATTCATTAGATATATTTGTAATATTTACATTCAGCGTTTGAAAAGTTTCGCAAGGGAGAAAAACTTTTAACTTTATTTTGAAAAACATTTCTTACTTTACACTTTTGTCAAAGACATCGCACTGTTTTATTTTAAAAAGTATACCTACATGCCATAGTAGAAAGAGACTGGCATCCTTTCAAGTTTTATACTGCAGGCGAATGCGGTCACAGAAGTAGTAGGAATAAAGCTGGACTTCACACACATCCATACTCATCTTATGCACAGTTAATGGAAACACAAACACCACTGCCTAAGGATATAAGTTTATTTCCAGCAGTCTACAAAGAATTGTACGTTTCACTAAAGGTTTTTCTAGTATTCGTGCGGTGTGTTAATGCTTGTAAACATTCAAAAATTGATTCGATGTTGTAGTACTTTGAGGAGTCTAGTATATTCATAAAATGTCGATTTTTTGGTAAAAAACAGCTCATTTTATTTTTGTACAATTTAAAGTAACTTTAGAATATGACATTTTCACTGCATAATTATAATTATACAAATACATAAAACAGGAAAATTTTGCTATTATCTTGATTATCAAGAAATATAATTTACTAGGATTATTTTTAGAAGGCTTGTGCGTCACACTGTCTCTGTCTCAATATCTCACGTTCGTCTCCCTTGAAAGCGAGAGAGATGGAGAGACAGAAATAACATGCCGCACATGTCCTCTGAAAATAAACTTGATATACTTTGATATAATTATCTTTAACTTCAATAGTATTAACTATTAGAATGTAACGTTTCTACCATAAACACCAACGATAAGATCAGTTATTCCTATTAAATCATTTATGAATCTCAATATTACTTTGTTTCAGTTGATAAGTTATCAATTGGTTTACTGCCGATTCACCCTCGGCGTATCGTCGCCATTCATTTGTTTTATCAGATGCTGAAACATCTAGACTTCGGGAATTAAATAGCAAAAAAAACAAAATAAATTGAATTTGTTTCCAGTTAAGGTTGATCTTTGTTTTCGTACAATTTTCTGGTCGTTTGTCTGTCACAAATTCAATTATCCTACAGATACATTTGTGGGTGATTGTGTAACTTAATTTTAGTTTCTCAAGTTACTGCCAAAAGTCGTACACGTCTTCATCCGTTCGAGAGGCAGTATTTTTTCATCGTAATGTGCTTTCGAATGCATAATTTGATTTTGAAATAGTCATTAAATTATGTTATGGATATTTGAATATGAAAAAATGTTACATTGTTAGATTTAATCATAATAATATCTAGGAAGTTAACTTATTTGATACCAGTAGTAAAACTTTATGGCAATGCAATTGAAGAATTCATTTTATTATAAAAATTAAATTTAAGTGCTCGATTTATTTTGGTTTTACGATTAGCCGGTAAAATTGCCATGGCAGGCGTTTCTTTATTCTACAATTGGGATATAAATTTGAAGTGCCGTCAAGCAATACGTGGTAACTTCCTTCTATATTATAAATTTAAGTCCATCTTTAGAAGCTAATATAAATTACAATTTACTACTGCATCAAAAGGATTCACGTTTAAGTGTTCATCGAAAACTGCAATTTAAAACCGTTTTAAATCTAGAAGAGGCACTCTCTTATATATCTATATAAGATCTTTTTACGCAAGTGAATAATTTGAGAACCTCTCCAACACAAATCCCACTAAAGTGATAATAAAAGTTACACATTTTGTGTTATACAATGCATTTAATATTAAACTTCTTTACAATGGGAATAATATAAATAAAAGTCATCTGTATACAGCATGTGTATTGAATATGACACGTGGAGGTAACACTGAAATTTGTCAACTTCCGCATTTGAAACGAATGGCAAAATTGCATATTCTGTGTTGAATATTCGGTGCTAACTGCCACGACCTACTGTGTGCTTTGGTTGGCAATCAACGTTGCAAATTACGAGATCCACGTTTAGTAAATGGATACACAACCTGTATACCAACTTGATGCACATTTGTAGCAACATAGTTGTTCTTTCCGTTCAAATTTCTACTATAAATTATGAATATAATTGCGCAGATTTCTGTTTGTATGAGAGAAGAAATATAATAATATACAATGACCGGCAGAAAGTGTGCACCAAATAGGAAATTTTTTTATCTTATAATTACCAAATTTATTTTACTGTGGAAAGGTTCTGCATGTCCTTAAACAAAAGAGAGCATAAGCAAAACCAGTATAAATTGCATCGTATACGAGGGAGGGGTGAAAATTTCAAATTTACTCAAGAATAAAGTACCCTTATTTTGCACCGTAGAAAAAAATGTTATTAGGAAAAGTGGTTTTTACTTAAAAGTTATCCCCGAATACCAAATTTGGGCTCTGTAGACAAAGAAAAACCCTTTTTACTTTTTTTGGACCCACCCCCGTATAACGAATCGCTAGAAGCTATGCAGCACATAAATTAAGTTTTTTGACTGTTCTTGGGCAATTAAACACATAATTTACTTAAATTGGTTTAAATGCGCGAAAACAGGGCGGTTAATAAAATAATGCCGAAAATAATCTCATTTTTTTGGTGCACACCGAATTTTATTTTATGGATAAGTAAAACAAATGCGGGTTTACTTGATATCTTTAGTAATTTGTTGCCATTTTTACTTTTTTAAAAAACTTAAATCTATTGGTTCAGGAGTTACTTTTATCTGTACCTACCGGTAAGTCAATTTCAGTTTCCTGTTAAAATTATTATTATTTTATTAAACGACCCGTTTTCACGCATTTAAACCAATTTAAGTAAATTATATAAGTATTAACCCAAAAATTGTTAAAAAACTGAATTTATGCGCTGCATAGCTTCTAGCGATTTGTTCTACGGGGACGCGCTGAAAAAAAGGAAAGACGTTATTTTTTGTCTACAGAGTCCAAATTTGATATTCGAAGATAACTTGTAAGTACAAACAACTTTTCTTAATAATTTTTTTTCTACGGTGCAAAATAAGGGTACTTTATTCTTGAGTGAATTTTAAATTTTCACCCCTCCCTCGTATACGATGCAATTTTTACTGATTTCGTTTAGGCTCTTTTTTGTTTGGACATGCAGAACCTTTCTACAGTAAAATAAATTTGATAATTCTAAAGATAGAAAAATTTCCCATTTGGTGCACATAATATATCCTCCACCCAATTTCACACAGAAAGTCAGTGAGAAATGTAAAATTCTTTTATTATTTATTTCCCCGTGTATTTTATTTGTAAATATTTTTTATTGATTTCAGATTTTCTTTGTTTTCAGTATTTGGGATCCTTTGCCGTTGACAGTTGTGATCAAGCTAAAGAAACCGATTTCATCCGTGGTCAGTTGAATCGAATGAGAGTAAGTAGTGCTTAGTGTCTACATCCTTAACATTTAAAAATTAATATCAATAAAAATTGGTATCTACAACAGATGTATATTATAGTAACGTTTAAAAATAGTGCGAGCTAAACTTTAATTACGTAATTATTAGCGTAGGTAATAAATTTCTGGAAAAAATTGTTATAAATACCTAAATAGATTAATTGTTAGTAATAAGGACCTATTAGTTTTTCACAAATTACTACTTTGTTATGTATGCACTTATTATGAGAATTTATTCCATAAACCTTATAATCACGTGACTAAATACAGCAGATGAGTTTGGCTACTTTCTTACAAAAAAATTAAATGGTTAGGTTAGGTAGGCTTTCTTTTTTATATAAAATTAAAATTCCATAAACGCATAAGCAGGATTTCGAGCAGTTCGATTTTTTGTGAATGCGCCAGTGTGAGCAACACTTTTCAATATTTTTAATTTTCTTCTACAATACCTATATACGCCGCTCAAGTAAAATGTAGTTCATTATAGCTACATTATTTTAAAAGTACAGCATCATCCCCTCAATATCCCACAAAAACTGTAAATCCATATTTCAATTAATAACTGAGCTTCACTTCAAAGACTGAAAGCAGATAGACACACGCACATGTGACGTCACATTATCAGTCGAAATCTTCCATGGGAAATGCGCCAGCGTTTTTCATACCGAATGTTTTTCGTCTGAGGTTAGCATCAATTTTAATTTTATAGTAATATAAAGGTTTAAGATCTGTGAATCGACCGAAGTGACATCACATATGATAAAAAAAATTGACATGAATTCAGAGTTTTTACAGAATTTGTAAATTATTAAATAAAAATGCCCATTTTTCAATAAATCTTACTCACTAAAGCCTAGAAAAACGTTCTCCATCCATGAACACATGGTTTTTACAATAATTAATCATTAAGAATGATATTCTTTAAAGTAGTAGAAATAAGCGATGCAGCTCAACGTACCTCACATTTAAAATGATTATATGTTGTTGTAGTCAAGGACGTATAAAATAGAGGACAGAAAGATCCCCGGGGTGGGGGTTGAATTCGTGGGTCAAAAAGTGTTGCACGTTCAAAGGGACTCAAGCGTACTTGATAGTTTCTACGCATGCGCCAGCAGTCAATACGGCGTGTTATTGGTCAAGTGTTTGTTTTGGTTTGTCACTGTCATAGCAACTGGCAACGGATTTGTGCCTACACCCATCCGGGAGCTTTCTCTCCTCTATTTTTATACCTTCTTGGTTGTAGTATGATTATACTAATTAGAGTAAAACGATTTGAGCACGACACCACAGAAAATAACACACCTGCAATAGAACTATCAGAAAAGTTGTAGGTTTTCGATGTATTGCTGTTAATTTTTGTACTTATCAGTTATTTATAACTTTTAAGTAAACAATATAAAAAAAATATTGATTTTTGCAACCGTTGTTAAATTGAGTTTTTCTCACCTTAATTAAATTTTCTTAGCATACATTTGATTTACATGTAGAAGGCCATCACTGACATCTATTTCACAATACTTGAAGAAGTTTGTATATTTCTTCTTTTGAACATAATTAAGAAATTAAGTAATTATTGCTAAAGCTCCACTTAGTAGGAAAATTATCAATAAATTGAATGTGCAATAAGGACCAATAAGTAAACTTTCCACTGCGATAATTATGTCATTTCACTATCCTATATTAAATTAATATCTAACGTTCACCAATTTCTTAAATTTTTACTTGTCGGAATAGCGTAAAGTAGACTAGAAATTTTGAATGTTAAGCTATGTTGCCTCGTATTAACATAACTTTTGCAACAGTTTTCACTTATTTTCCATCTGTTCTAACAAGTTAACTTACAATAAACATGATAGCTTTTGGAATATGCACTTAAAACTATTTTAATCAGTTTTAAATCGATGTCAAGGTCTAATAGTCCAAGAGGCGGCTGCAAAAAGTTAGTCGTCATAAGGTGGACGAACGGGAAAAATAGAAATGACAGTTTAGGCCTTTATTACGAAGGAACGCTAAGGTTGCCTGCAAAAATCCTGTGGAAACAAGGTTAAAAAAATAATTAATTAAATAAATAATTTCAAAAATAGTCATTGTGGTGGACAAAAAAAAGTCACCACATTGTAGGGGAGAGCGAAACGAACAAAAATAAATAGAGTTGCCAACACCCACCCTGTCGGAACATCCCGGCATCCCCGCTTAAGTGGATGTTTTTTAAAAACTGACGTCATAAGACGGGAGAAGCATGCTAGTTCAAATTGTTATCCTAGATAAATAATCGAAATACATGAATGATAAAGTTCTAAAACGTGATTTCAGTCTATGAAGTTTGTTGAAGTTGTAAATAAATTTTTTTTAACTATGTTTCGGCAGGAATTTCGCAGGCAACTTTAGCGTTCCTTCTTAATAAAGGTCTAAACTATCATTCCTAATTTTCCCGTTCGTCCACCTTATGACGACTAACTTTTTGCAGCCGCCTCTTCTACTATAAAGATTCATAGAAACAATGTCAAACTTATGCAATAATCACAAAAACTTCACTGAAAAAGACATAAAATCATCATACATTTGCCAAAACGCAATCTTTTTTGCATAAATACAAATCTTTGGCATATTCATGAGATCATGATGAGTACAAATGGATATAAAATTATAATGTTTATGTGACGTACATGACAGTGACAGGCAAGGAAAATGACAAGGCATCGAGAACGGTATATAGGAGAGGTGGGTAGAAGCGTCGGTAGACTAGAATGTTTGGAGCATTCGTATTTCCGCCCTCTTATCTGCACAGCATCTCAACACATAACACAAATCAGAAACGTCGCCAGCACAAGTCAGCGGGGTTTCACTCGACTTGATATTTCACTTGATATTATATGTGATTCAAATGTACCAAAGTTTCAATTAAATTGTTTTGCCAGACATAAGCTATTATTAGACAATATTTTTATTCCAAATTCAATTTTGTGATAAATAGAGTAGGTAAGTTAATCGGGGAAAACCGTATAGTGTGAAAAGGGGATGCAAACTCAGAGATTGCAACGAATTTAGGTAATAAATATAATGTAAAATATTCAGTTTATATTTTTGTTATTGCAAATGGTAAATAAAAATTTTATTCAAACTTTCATAAATTTATAAATGAATATCTAGTACCTACAATTTTACTACTATATTATACTTTAATGTAGTAAAATCTATCATAAATAAAATTATACTGTAAAATATCCGTGAAGTTATAGTTCATTATAGAAACTCCTATCTTTCCTATACACTTTACATTTTCATTACCATTTGAAGGGAAATAAAAAATCATTTAAATATTGCAATAAGAATTATTTTACAATATTGCGTTAGGTACATAAATACATTACTTGTCAAATTAATTTTCCTCTACGTATATGTGTATATTTTATATACTGACCTTTTCTTCTAGTTTTAAATAGTGAACGCATTTTCCCGAAAAAGGTTCAAATTTCTTAGCAACTTTCCCCAGAAAAGTGTTTAACGGTGTGAATCAGGAGTGTTATATATAATTTTGAGCATTCACGTGATGTGAGAAGTTTGGAAAGTTTAATTAAGTGTGAAGTGTAGATAGCGTGCGTCGCAACAGCACTATCCATCCGCCGACGCACAGCGTCGTTACATGTGGTCATTCCGTCACCGTGCAACACTGCGAACTTGATGAAATTTCCTCACTTCCAGTTACGAATCGGTCAGGTCATCGGGTCAGACTGACTATAAATGTCACATTATCGAACAATGCAAATTGAATCTGTCACATAAATTTGAATTTGCTTTGAAGAATTATTATAGATACAAAATCTGAATGCGGTTGATGAAAAGAAGCAATTGTTATTTTATTATTATTTAATATTTATTCATATATTCTTATTAAATATTCAAAGTTATTGTGAAGATGATTAAACCAAACCCGCCCTAGAAAATAGTATACTTTTTAGGAATCTTACTTTAAATATTTTTTTAAATTGACACAGGCAGATAAACATCATAAATAGGTTCTAAGTAGAAGCAATAAATCAGAGTCTGTCTACAAGATTTCCTTAATTGCAATTTATTGGCATCAATTAAATAAAACAGGACAATAAAAACAAATACGATTCTCAAATCAATGTAACTGAACTCAAACCACAAATGGAAATTTACGATTCACATTCGCGCTGTTTACTCCCACACATATGGCTTTTTTGTTTAGTAAATCTTCTTGCACATGGATGCTTGCTTTAAAAGAGAGCTACAAACATTGGACCCAATGGCTTGAGACGTCACGGAATTTCCCCCACGTTGAATCGCAGATCATCGAATTTATTTAGGTATAAGAAGTGAATAATAAAAGGTATGCACTACAACGAAGTGACAAGCACTATAAATTCTTATAAATAATTAATTTGATGGAATTATTTTACAATCTGATATGATTTATTAATCGTCTTATTTATATTCAATGAAACAATTGTAACTTGATTATGACTGACGGAATAACCGATGCTGTTATGAAGGCCGTATCAATTTTGACTGTCTTGTTGCATTTGACAGAATCATTTTTTTGTTTAAATTTCAATGAAAGCTCCATTTTCTTCCAAGAAGACGATGCACCATTCTACAACGTGTACGAATGGGTGACCAAATTAAACTTACAAAGATGTTCTTTTGTAGAAGTAGGACTTAAATACTTTGCGGTATGTTAAACCATAATTTTGACACAATAAATCCTTATTGATTGTAGATTTTTGTTGAAGATGATCATAAACATTATTTTTTGGGAATGTGCAATATTGGTACGCTTATAGAGTGGCAGTATTGTACTCCAGAATTATTTAGGCAAAGGAAAAGTAAATGTAGTTTAAAATTGAAACCGAAACAGTACCATATAAGGGTCCATAGACGATTTTGTGACATTCAAGTAATGATTAATAACAAAGACTGTCTTTGCGGTCCGACTGTTTATGGTGAGGAAGTTTACAAGGTTGTTGGTATGTATAGATTAACATTATTTAAAATATTTGATCGTTTTAATAAGTGCCACACTGACAATCACTTTTAATAAATTTGCTGACAATTATCCACATTTATGTTGTGAGGTTTCCCAACATGTTATATATCACCATCGCCAGAAAGTATGTGCAGATATTACAATGTTTGCGGCTTATCTCGGTGTAGAACAACAACAGTTGAAGGTAGGGTTCATGCAGTTGAGTGCAATCCAAACTGTAAGGGAAGACAACCGGTAAAAACGCCCACATTACATAAACTTTCTAATATATCACGCCTGTCTCCAGTTCTGCGAGTATCCCATCGGGGCTAGAACATCCCTATTTCCAAGAGTTACATCTTTTTGGTCTAAATGGCGGGAAGTTAGATGCAGTGAATCACGCACGCTGCATTCAGTTGCGACATGCATAAATAAGTATACGTTAGTGGTGTATATGAAAAAAGTTATTTATTTATCATATACATTATGGTTTTTCTAGGCACAAGGGAGCGTTGGATTGTTTGGGGCCCGGAACTAGATGGTAATATATTCCTATAAAAAAGACATATATACGTCATTTTCGCTATTCTTATAACTTCAGTTGCCCTTCTGGTATTTCCAATTGCTCATGCACGACGTATATTGAAAATAATACTTTAAAATTAGACAGGAGGATCTACAATCCTGTTGAAACTACAACAAGAAACGCGCATGGTAAACATTTTTTTAAGATTATTTATCTTATTTAGATACATTCCTCTTTGTAGAATGTCTGAAGGAAGATTACAATGTGGAGCGAATTTTGAATAAAGCTTTAGGGTTAAATAATAATCGAAGAATAAGGAATATCAGGAAAAGTAGAGGTACGAAAATATTTTCTTTTTATATACACTGGGCCGCAAAATTAACGCACCACCCAAAATTCAGTAAAAGTTTGATGTCAATTTTTTTTTGAACCGTTTGTCCGATTTGTATGATTCTTTTTTTAAATTGTAGGTTGATCCTTCAGGAATGTAAATGTGCTACTTATTTTTGTACAAAATTTATTTTGGTTGAATACTGGGTGTACAATGATGTTGAGTTTTTTTCCAAAAATTCGTAACACCCTGTGGAGTGCACCAGTAATAATCTTAAATTATAAACTAGAGCTAAGTGCAGCCTTATCTTTTCTTAACATTCTCCGTTTTGATTCACTTCAATATCCCTGTTTTTAGAGGAGATATACAGGTTTATCGAAAAACATGTTTTTATTGGCGAGTTCTATGAATACTCGTGCATTCTTTTACAAATCATTTAGAGAGTAACATAAGTAATAAAGTTTCAATAACGCGTATTTCCGCCCCTACTTCTTACAATTGCTTGACCACGACGGTTCATACTCGAAATCAAACTTCTAATTTGATCCTGATCAATTTGATCCCATATTTCTACCAATGTTTGTTCAATTTCATTAAGAGAAACAGGTGGCGGTTGACGGTCTCTCAGCTTCCTACAAAGAATATCCCAAAGATGCTCGATGGGATTGAGATCCGGGCTACGCGCAGACCAATTCATTGTTTCAATATTCACCTCGTGTAAGTAGTCATTCACAATGCGAGCGACATGTGGCCTGGCGTTATCGTGCATTAATAAAAAATCATTTCCAATGTACTGAGCGAACGGAACAAAATGATCGGATAAAATATTCGTAATGTACCGTGTACTGTTCAAAGAACCTCCACGTAAGGAAACAAGCTCTGTCCTGGCTGTTAGAGAAATTCCTCCCCAAACCATAACGTAACCTCCATTGAAGAGATGGGTCTGCCGAATATTACACTGAGCATAACGCTCATTTGGCCGTCGAACTACCCTCAGCCGCCTATCTGAGCTATACAAACAATATCTAGACTCGTCCGTGAACAAAACACGTTCCCAGTCCTCTAAGTTCCAATCCAGATGTTCCCGAGCAAATTGCAGTCTGGCTCTGCGATGTTCAGCGTTTAAGGCGGGTCCTGTCGCTGGTATTTTTATGTGTAAATCCTGTTCTGTAAGACGCCTCCTTATGATAACAACACTTGGTTGGATATTATGAACAGCTCTAAGTTGCATTTGAATTGAATTCGCCAATAAAAACATGTTTTTCGATAAACCTGCATATCTCCTCTAAAAACAGTGATATTGAAGTGAATCAAATCGGAGAATTTTAAGAAAAGATAAGACTAGTGTTAGCCCTAGTTTATAATTTGATATTATTATTGGTGCACTCCACAGGGTGCTACGAATTTTGGGAAAAAAAGTCAACATCATTGATACACCCAGTATTGACCAAAAATAAGTAGCACATTTACATTCCTGAAGGATCAACCTACAATTTAAAAAAAGAATCATACAAATCGGACAAATCGGACAAACGGTTCAGAAAAAAATTGACATCAAACTTTTACTGAATTTTGGGTGGTGCGTTAAGTTTGCGGTCCAGGGTAGTTTAAAGTAGAGGAATTCCATAGTGTTTATAGTAATATTTGTAACTATTAAATTGAGAGCCGCATTCGTCAGAATTTTTCTACTAAAGACCTTAAAAATTATATTTTTGTTCTTAAGTAATTACCGGTTATAAAGAATAACACAAAAAGAAGACGTCGTTCTTTTAATAATTTACGTATTTTTGAATACCTACAGCTAATTCCGATGACGATTTAGAAGATGACGATGAAGAAGACGACGTAGATGAAGATATTGCTATTGAAGAAGACACAGAGGAAACCATTAAAGTTACTAGTACTGAGAGTTTAGAAGATGATGAAATTGCAAAGGAAATGCGTAAAGGGTTAATGGAACCAAAAAATTTCTCAGAAGAAATTGATTCTGAAAGCAGTAACATTTCTCATGCTTCACACGGTGAAAATAGCAAAGGTGAATTTTTAGTATGTAATACATTGGTGTTCTTAATATTTACAAGTATACCTGTATTGTTTGATTTGGAATAAAACTGATTAATTAGGCGTTGAGTTACTTCAATTTAATACAAAATTATCGTCTGAAATGATTTAAGTTAATTGGTGTGAAGATTTTAGTTGGTGTAGTGCTTGTAATATTATTCGTGTACCTATTAAATTTTCATAGCGTTTATTAAATTCATTACATTGTATATTGGAGGTCCATGTACTCTGACCGTAAATGTAAATTTAATATGGTTGTTTCAAAGGAATATCAGGGATTAGTAAATTTATACAATGTAATAATGAATTATATACATCTGCTAATTTAAGAGAATATTTCGCTTAATGGAATTATACATAAATGATAGAATAAGAAGAGAGTAGTAGAATTCCATGTCGTTTTGGATGGAATAGCCATTGAAAAATATTGTTTATTTTAGAAGGCGGATTACATTACCTTATGACTGAAAAGTGGATTCTGCAGCTCTTTAACCACTAAACTCAATTTACAAGGTAAGCCATTGTATTATTGTGTATTAAAATTGTCATTTTGTTCAGAAGTATGCAGTATGGCGAAATCCACCCTCCATTTATATACCTAATGCATTCGTCAAATAAGATTATTGTATCTTGTTTTATGCAAACATTTTTTTGTCAGAAAAAATTGAAATCGCAGTGGGTGGCCCTCGAATTTGATCCACTTTATACCAAATCTTTCATTAAATTAATAAAGTACAAAAACACCTGCGAACGGTAACATTTGGTATAAAAAAAAAGTTAAAAATCTTTTTAATAATCCTATTTAATTGAAAATTCCTCTACTCAGTAGGAAAATAAAAACGGAATGCAGACATCACCTAAGATAACGCCAATAAACAAATACCTGAAGTTATGAAATATTCGTAGGTGCAATCTTTAAATTTCATTTTACGGAATGTGTGCATTATAAATATTTTTCTGATTCCACCAGACTATGGATGATCAGCGATCAAAGTAAAACCTGAAAAGGAGGCACATTTACAGTTAGTTGAAATTCAAAGTTAGAATGTCATTTTGTACGGTTTGTGTTAATATTGACGTATGTACTTCGAGACTTCGCTGGTTTGTCGTTTTTCCCGAGAGCTCACTAAGCTTTTCTGGTATTAAATCCGGCTATAAAAGACGATGGATGCAATATCATCATAGCTTAAGAATAAATTCAAACAGAAATATCCTTGTATTAAAATATTTGCTAGAATAGTTTGATTAATTTCAGAAAGTTTTCAACTTTTCTCGAGTCATATTCGTATATATGTATGTATTGATGTATGAAGCCCTATACCCAAATAATACTGGAGATCTTTATTAAATTTCTGATATTTGAAATATACATTAAGTAAATATCAATAAATTTCTAATATAAAACTTGTACAACAACCTTAAATTATCTAATCGTCTTACCTTTGTAGATATTTAGCTAAACTTTTATACAGTAAATTAATTTCTATAGAGTAACCTTTTAGCCCCAGTTGGAAATTAACTTTTGAAGTAATTTACCTTAAAGCTCGTTTTATGGCGTTAATTCTTTTGTGTGAACTTGCCACAAACCCGAAATCAGGAAATATGAAGTCTCATTTCTGCAAGTTATTTAACTCCAGCCAAAGTGATAAATTTTCATTAAAAGCGGAATGTTTATTAGTTGACAGAGTGACCAAATAGAAGATACTCTTCTAAAATATTAACCAATTCTAAACAAGAAAGTTAAATTAGCCGGGCTACATTCAGGACACGGTTCGTGTAAATAAAGCAGTGTTCCTTGAACAAGCCTACAGTCCATTAGGCTGAAACTCAAGCATAGAGCAGGAGCAGATGGACGGCAGGAACCTGGCTATTTCAACAAAAGGACCGGAACTATTATGTTAAAACCGCAGAAAGCACCACTTCTACTCATAGCAAAAGTACATAATATGTTTTCTCTACAACGCAACGAACTTTTGTTGAAAGAAAAAATAATAAAATGTTGCTACAAACTTGGCGTTTTAAAAGATATACGACCTCTTTTAAAGCTGTGAGTATTTGTTCTTTTACTCTTTAAGAATTGTTTTACAGCGTTATATTGTCTTATTGTCTAGCTTGATTTTTTTATTCAATTTTTTGGTTTCAATTGCAAAAAGCAGTGAGGCGAAAGTTGAGTTTTAATAAAATGATCAATAAAAATACAAATCTTCAACAGTTTCAAAGCCGTCTTATAACAGGATAGGTATTAAATTGAATTTGTAATTTAACAGAAATTACTGATACTCGAAAATTTAATTTAAGGTTGCGATTTCTGTAAACAATTAAAAAAAAATAAAAAAACAGAAGACGTATTATTTTTTTATAGCAGATGTTAAACTGTGATTTTATAAACTCAAAATAGTAGATAAAGTGGCACTTTATTCGCAAGGGTAGAAAAAAGTAATTTAATTTTTTAAATGAATGAATTAACACGTATTAATGTTAATTTTGACACCACTGAGATTTTAAATTGTGCTTGAAAATAATGTATTTTGTAATTGGTTTGTCTTATTTTTTTTTCTTTAACATCTGACGCTATAAAAGAATTGTATAATACACGACGATAACATTTCATTATGTACTCGAGCTCATTAGCCTCTCGGCTGTGACACCTCGACGCTAAAATCGCTCTGGAAGATAAAATAAAATTTTATCGTCTTGTATCATAAATTATTATTATTTATACTTATTTTGTAGAAATATATCTGTTATTTATAATTAGCCTAAGTAATAACCTTTTTTTGCGCTTCATTTCGTAAAAATCTGGTCCCAGATAAAGTTGAAACAAATTAGGTTAACTAAATTTATTACAGTTTTTAGGAATGTAATTAATTGCAGATGTTATAGGAAACGCTTCCGTCCTTAACAATAACATTAATTTATTATTATCGCTCATTATTCTTATTTTATTATTTATATCAATTTAATAAGCAATCGTTTTAAAGAATTGGCTTTTAATGTCCTATGAAGGAAGCAATAATATCTAATGAATTTGATTTAGATCCAATCCTATAAAAATATAATCAAAAAGGCGCATGATCATGTTGCACGTGCTTCGTCCCGACGCTACTCAAATCAGTTTACTTGTTGTCGTCGGGGTGTGTTGTTTTGAGCGAACGGCGCTGCGAACGGATACGAAATATCGGAAAATTGCGAATTTTATTTAAGGTTTATTACAAGGTAAAATTTTGTTATATTTAGAAAAATGCATGTCAGAATTTATTTAGATGGCAAATAAATTAAACCATAATTTTTCTTTGATTCAAAATATTTAGGTAAGTACTTGTTTAGTTGTTGCACTTCTAAGTAATTTTTGTCTTTTTTTGAATGTCCAGTTTTTCAATTAGTTTAATTAGTGTAGATATCATTATTAAGGCCAAGAGCTCTCTTAAGCTCTTAATTATTAATTGAAAAACTGGCGCTAAGACTTTTATGTATTTGAAATTTGATGAGATTACACAGAACATTTGCGTAAATCCAATTTGCACATAATCATAGTTGAGTTCGGGAGATATTTGGGTATTACAGTACCTATGTATTATACTAGTATTTTAATGTGGCTGAAATACCAGAACGTCTGCTGAAGCCCCTGTAGTCGTATAATATAATCATCCAAAACGAGAAATTTCGAACAATGAAATTATTGTATAAATTGTCTGTGCTTCAGGAAATAATATACCTACAATAGCAGTAGGTACCCAAATATTTACTCAAATAAATCATCCAATTTATCTTGGAAAGTGTGCATAGGGAAGACACCCTATTCGAAAATGTAAAAATATGAGTGTTTAAGTGTATAATGAGATGCTTAAAAAACCTTTAAATAATATTATACTTTTAAATTGACTTGTATATGTATCAAGTTTTTAACTAGAAACAATTTGGAAGTTTGTTGTAAACTCAAATGAGATTTTATAATTATGGGAAAACTGTGGTATCGAACTCACAATGTTTTTTATCACAAAGAAAATTACCTCAAGTTTTCCTTGGGCTTACGGTATTGCCAAGATAAAGTTGGATTTTATTCAAACATTGTAAATGATATTCTGTTCGCACCGTAAAGGTTAATTAATATAGTCGATAGTGTTTTCCTGACGTTACTGTGCAATATACCATGTTTGCATAGAAACCAAGCTAGCTTTAATTAATATTTTTAATTAAATTTGCGAAAGTGAGGTAAATATTTCAAAACACACATGAATTTTGTTGGACTTTTTTCAGCAGTCTCTCACCAACCATCAATGCGCATAATCTCGGGGGTAAAATCATCTATATGCATATTTTGTGGCGACTCTATAAAAGGCGGTTTCCTCCCGAGTGTTCTTACTTTTTATATCCAATGTCATACAATTTAAGATCTTCCATTCTTTCAAATATGTACTTACTCGTATCTACAGTATTTTTCCCATATTTCGTAATTACAAATTCATCAAAGTATTATGTTGTTCAGTTCAACGAACCGAATATTAATTTTAACTTCATCATAATTTTGCACCCTAATAATATCCGCTACTGACTAAAATTAATTAACCCCGTCCGTAGATGTTCATCAGACAATAATTGCTCACCTCAACTATCAAAACAGCTGTTGTGTAGGTGAATCATTTGATAAATAGTGACATGCGTTAGGCCGGATTATAAGCTGGTCGTTAATGTTTTAGTTTTAATGACCGCGATAGGGGGTGGGAACTGTAATACATTACCGCAATCTAATCCGACCTAAGAACAATAGACGCACACGGGGGCCCTTCATCCCTTCGGGTTCCTCGCTATTGTTGATAATGGGTTAATAGAAATGTTGGGAAATACCTCAGTAATTAAAAAATAAAGTCAATATTAGCTGCAACGGAAAAATATGTCATATACAACCCTAACATGTTTTAATACCCCGTTATGCAAAATTTAAAAAAATGCAAATTCGGAATTCAGATGAAAATCTATGAATTTTAAAATATATAAAATAATAATTATATTGTGGATTTTTTTGTGTCCAAACTACTTATCCCTCGACCTATCCATTATTTTAATTAATTTCTTCACCCTTCGTGATTTTTTCTTAATAAAATTATACGTTTATTATATTTCAATTACAATAAAATTCAACATTTTAGTTAAAAATTCCTAAAAACGATCATTTTAAAAATTCACTCAAAATTTAGTTTTTTCCAATTTGGGCAAAAAAATTCCAAACTTACTTCCAATGTATGTATAATTTTTTTAATATTAACAGCTTGCAGCTTTGTAAAATTGTACTGTAAGTAAAATTAGGAAATTTCCATAGAACTACGAATTTCCAAAATTTAGAAAATTGATGACTTTTTTTACTTTCTTATACGAAGTAATAAGAAAGTATAGTAATCGTGATTTTTTTCGACTTCGAGATTTTTATTTTTATATTCGCGCAAAAGATATCTAAACCAACTTCCATAATTTTGATAATTTTTTCTTGATAAAAGCAATATTGACTTACGAAAACTGTTAAAGTTAAAATTTCAGAAATTCGTTGTAGTGATACGAATATTCAAATTAAATGATGTAAAAAATTGATGAGCAATTTTTGGTTTTTCTTTTATTCGTCCAAAAGTTATCTAAACTAACTTCCAAATGTTGATGATTCTTTTCAATAATGGCGATATAAACTATGCAAAACTATATTCCAAATGAAAAATTGACTCTTAAAAATTTTTAATAATAATTAGTGCCCACTTTTGGCTACATAAAAATGTAAATTTGGTCAAAATCTACTCAGCGACTTCAAATTTTTGAAAATACATAGTCATTTTGTACAATTTCGCATAATTTGTAAATTACTATCTAACCTAACCTAAAAAGGTTATAGTTTCTACTATTTTTTCTTTAACTTTAACTCTGTCTAAAACAGGAATATTTTTCAAAAACCGATCTATGGTTCTAAAACTATATCTAACATCTTAAAACAGACACTATTTAAATTTTTCTGGGAATGTTTGTCCCATCATTATGGAGATTGATGCTAATAATTATAATTATAAAATTACACAAATTTGTCAAAATTCGCTGTTCCTAAACTGTGGCACTTTAAAATTATATTATAATTTTAGAACCACTAGTCGGATTTTGGTGAAATTTACTTTATAGCAAAGAAAGATGTTAGTTTTGTTCGCGAGAAAAAAACGGGATGTTTTTGTAGTGATATTTTAGGCGATCAGAGGTTTCAAGATTGCATGTCTATGAATTGATGCATTTTCCAAGGCTGCTCCTTAAAAAATGACAGTTTAGGAATCGCTGCTTGGATTTTTGTCAAATAGAGTAAACCGGTCAAAAATGAAAACGCTTGAAAACCTGCTTAATGTAATCTAGAGGTAAAAAAACATTGTAGCATTTTTTTTTAAACTCCAAATGTTTATCCCGACCCTAAAATTTCTAATTGAAAAAAGGTACTTTTCAAACACCCCGAAAAGCGCCCCATGTTGCGAAATGTCAAGCAATGCCAAAATTTGTATACAAACGACATTGACAGCTGAACAGAACATGGGTAATGACGTCACAAACCCTTCCACCGATCACGTCGTGTTTTAAATGGGAACTAATTTTTACGACTTATATATATATATATATGGAATATATATATATGGAATAATTTAAAATTGAACAATAAAAAAACACTTTTTTCGATGACATTATTATTTTTGTAGCTTAATCTTTGCAATTAAGAATAAAAAAAGGTATCTCAAAAATTTCCGGACGACTCTATTATCTTTATTTCAAAGATAAATAATGGTAGATATTATTTTCTAAAAGATTTAGAATTGTTTATATGAATTTTTCTGCGTTTTATTGAAGTCCCAATTTGCACTTTTCAAAAATTTCATTTTTCGAGAGTAATTCTTTTCAGAAGTTACAGTTTTGATAGCGCTGGTCGGATTTAAAAAAAAAAGTTTCTTTATACTGATTACTGTTTTATTTTTAGTTAAAAAAATCTCGTTCTTAGTAGAATAGGTTGGACAGTTCTGGGCCAGAGGTTGAGGTTGAGTACATATTTTTGAACGGTTTTTACTGTTTTTCTGGAACTGCAAGCAGTTGGACCCGTTCATTTAGCCGGTTTTCTGGAACTGTTTCAACTGGTTACAGTTCCAGAAAACCAGTAAAAAGTAAAAACACTTCAAAAATATGTACTCAACCTCAAAAACATTATTTTAGTGCCGCTGTTCGAATTTATGTTACAAATATATTTGAATGCTAAATTACTAAGAACCTGATGAATCAATTGCATGTTATTACCGTAAACCTTATTCACTGGTATGTTTCGAGTATCTACTCGTATATATTGGTTTCGAAATTGATATGCATGGAAGTTTCAGTTTGTTCGATCAGTTAATAACAACTGAACATTTACTTAGTGTAATAAAGTGCATATAACCGTAGCGTATTTAGGGTGCAAAAAGCATCAGGTTTAGTTCCGATAAAGGAGATTTGTAACAGACTGCATAAACGACGTAACGGCCCTATCCCATATCTTGGAACTCCTTTTGAATGTAAACTAACCTAAGCACAGCTTTCCACCTAATTCACTCAAGACGCGCCGCGTCCAACAAATAAAATTTAAAACCTTTTTAAACGAGTCTAGACCCATTTTAATGAAAATGCTTAATGAAATTTAAATGATTTATTTTTCTTGCCGTTGCAACGGTGTAGCACTGCCGCTTACATTGAGCTAGAATAAGAGAAAATAATAGAAAAAAAATGGTTAGGTGAAAATTAATAACGAAGATAATGTGGTTGTTAATAAGCGAAATTTTTTTGGAAAGTTTAACTGAAATAGGTTGTTATAAAAATGTGTAATGTTACAATATTTTATTCGGTTATTTTATTGCATTGAATAAGAATGAAATTCGGCTCAATGAAAAAAACTCATTGTTCAATAAGTGTAAAAGAGATAAAACCAATAAAGGCGAATATCAGCTGTGCTATTGTATCAATCTACTAAAGGCAGCTGCGACTGTTCTTCCATTGATTGTCTTCTCTCTAACCTAATTTAATCTGTAGCGGTGGTAATCATTACACAGTCCACCACTCAACGTCAGAATTTAAACCACCCACTGCCACCCCAACGTAGGGTGCATACAAAAACACTTAATACAAACTCCTTTCGCTCCGCTAAATCTTATAATTATTACAACAGACTCCGAATTATAATTAGTGCACGTCTACGCCAGCCCACTTCTACCATCTACAAATTCATCTAGAAAAGTTATATGTTGTTTACTAATTGGATAAATTTTCTTCAATTAGTGATAAGAAGTACAATTTAACAAACATTTTACAATTTTTTTTATTGTGTGCTTTTCGGAAAGTTTGAATTGGGCGAGTTTGCCCGGCGCCTCCGCCAAAAATGGTATCAAGAACTTTTACTTTAATTCATAATAATAATTTAATAATCATAATAATTAGACTTTTTACTTATAATTCGTATTCTTTTTAAAAAGATTCACTGAACTACGGGAATCTTTTCAAACAAATACTTGTAATTATAACAATCATATTTAGAATTATCTCGTTTATACAAGAGGGGCGATCCCTTCAAAGTATACCGAAGGTTTGCACGAGATAGATAGGCTAATTCAAGATATCAGTATTCTAGTAACACAGTGAGTGTCACTTTCCCACTGTTGATGTTTCGGCACTTTAATTACATGCTAAATTTAATACCCTTAAGACGTGTGCAAACAAACCAGCCTACTTGCTTTAAATAATTAACAGCAAAATACAAGAGATTCGCTTTAAGTGTTTTAAATAATGACGTTGTCGTAAGTGTTTCGCCTTAAGCAACCTTCGCAATTCGCTTACGACAATTTACTATTTCCATAATTTGTAGAATGTACGATGTAGTAATTCAGTTTAATGAATGTTATTTTACATTTTTATGCTTCCTATACTACTTATTATGTATACTTCATATGATATAGAAATCTATATGGTTTGGATTTGAATATAAAACAAATGTAGCCAACATACTAACAAAATGAAAAGGGATACGCATTATTGGATATTTTGTATTCACGGTGGCCCACTGTTTACATCACGCTACGGAAATTTAAAATGTATTGTTTAAGACAGGCGGACATGCTATTTTTCAATTATTTACATATTTATAATGAAGCCTATTTTGTGGAGAGTATAAATATAATTCAAGTAAAAATGTCCATAACAGAAATGTAACTAATTGTGATGTTGATTGAAAGAGGTACTTAAATTTTCTTCAGTAAAATTGCATTTAATAAATACGATTTTTCAGAACATTAGAAATAAAAGGAAAAAGCAAATTTAAATTACTGGAGTAAAACCAATTTAGAAAATTCAGGCATTTACGTTTTGATTTCTGTACGTGACATTTCACGGAATTAAAGTTTCTCTAAACGAACAACGACATAATTAACATTTCCTTTTTCAAATAGCGAAAATTTCCATTTTAAAATATTTGGTTTTAACATTAATTGGTGCTTATTTTTAAAGAAATATGAATAAATTAAAAAATTATTTACTAGAATTTTGGAAATTTGTGTAATGTTAGCAACAATAATAATAATTTTGATTATACAAAAAATTATAGAAATATAAAATTGAAAATCAATAGTCTGTATCAATGATATAGGTAAACTTAAGGATCATACCAATAAATCTTATTAAATATTTTGTAGATACTGAAAAATATGAAAAATACAAAATTGAATAATGCTTCTTTTGAAGGAGTATTAAATTAGTAGAACTTATATTTTTCTAATGCGGCAGAATTATTTTCAGTTGACTCTCTTAAGGGAAGCGAACAAAATTAATTTTTGGAGTAATTTTTTCAGAAGAATTTTTATGTAATTCTAGTGTTTTATGAGTTTAATGGTTATGAATTAGTATATTATGCAATGAGCATTTAATGATAGGTATTAAGACACGAGTATGAGAATTACGACACGAGCCGTAGGTGAGTAGTGAATACGAATGTCTTAATAGTCATTAAATATGTGTTACATTATTTTTTCTACAACTAGTCAAAATAATGAAATATAAGAAAATAAATATGATGGCAACTTTATCAAAAACTCAGAAATGTCAGAAATCCAAATTAACTGTCTATTTTTAAATTTTAGATATGTCAGATGTTCATGAATCTCATTACAGTTCAGGTTATAAATGACTAATAAATCAATTAAAGAATGGGAATATAAAATAGTATTAAGTAGTATAAAGGGCGTAAAATGAGTGTTTTTTTTAATGGAGCCTGAGAATATCAGTTTTGGACCGTCAGATCGAAACAAAAAAGGCATTCGAAGGCGTCATTAAACACGAATTTTGCCCCGAAATACAAACAACATTTTTTCTACGGCCGTTAAAAAAGAAGAAAGCCACGGTAGTTATTAAAAAAATTTTTTCACTGTTAACCGTGAAAAAGTAATATTTTTCATTAATCAAGAATGACAAGCTTTGCGTATGGACAACTATGTAAAAATCCACGTTTTTTTGACGGCTGCAGAAAAAAGTAATTTATTAACCTTTGTACCTATATGTTTTTCGCCCTAGGGCATTACAGACATCCTTTTTGGCCGTGGGATGATGGAGCTAGTTTTGAACCTCCATAAGAGTTTATTTATATATTTTGCTCATTCTTTGTGCTTCTCCCATTATTTTATTTAGAATTCGAATAAATTTTTGATCGGGTAGCAATATGAATTCTAAGCCACCTTGTAAATGTTTTTTTTTACGTATCTACGAGTATATTTTAGCTTATCTGTATTATACTAAACTTTAAAATATTTTCCTCTGTGTGTTGTTTGTCGTATATGTCATTTGCATCAGATGGCATTTGCATACAGGAAATTAAATTCATTTCAACAAAAGCCCTTAGCTAACAGTGCGTGCGCTGTAAATCAAATCTAAGCTATTATGAAAGTCGGCAATACTATTATGTACCCCTAAATAACAAGGCTGATAAGGGCCAGCATGCCATTCGTTTTTCTCATGTGTCTTATCAGCTTGTTTTTTCACCCTTAATTAAATAATCAATAAGCCGTCGAATTTAAATTAATTTGACAACTACACGAAAAATAAAATGTGCACGGTAAAAACCGTGTTTTTTCCATTAATGTAGACGTAATATTGTTGACATGTTTTGAATGAAGATTTTATTAAACCTCGACTACATACCAAATCTGTGTTTTAAGAATCTAATAATGATAACAATGGATTGAAACGATGTTCGATATCATCGAGAAGATGCTCAGCCCAACCGTTTAGTGGTGAGATAGCACATCCGGTTACGTGCTGACGTCATGAACATCCAGCTCGCCTTATCCGGATTAGTTTAATAGTAAATCGATTACTGATAGGGTTTATATACCTGGCTTGATACGTGCAAAAACTTCTCTTTACTTTAAATGTTATTAATCACAGTCAAAGTTTATCTTATAAATGGGTTTTATGTACACGCAATATCATTTCTTTATCTTCGAGAAAAAAGGTTGCGCACTCACAAAATGTTCGAAGGAAATTGGGGCAGGAAGTTTATGTAATGATTATTGTGCATACGTGACACATAAACATACTTCTATGAAATTAAATTTGAAACAATTTCAGTAAAAAACTCACAAAGTTGCTGAAAACATTATTGTAATTTGTATATTTAACAAGTGATATCCATTTAATTATTATGGCGTTTTTATTGAAGCGAGCGAAACCAAAAAGTGTAAGTCCGTAAATGTGCCCTTAGATCATACGACGAAGACTTTATTATCCTTGAGAGTAATGCACAGTCACAAAACATTTTATTACGCATCTGAAACAAGAACTGAAACTAATTCTATGTTAGATCCCTAAAGTGACGTGAGAACTGGACATGTGCAAATCGTTACCCTTGTACCTGAACATCAACTTTTTAAAGTGTTTTTCGTATATTGAGGAAATACCAACCCCGTCCATCGCCAAACTTGTTTCAATAGTTTTGGTCATGGAGTTTGTCGTATTCAGGTACAATTATTGTACAAGGAGAAAGTGTGTATAATATTATGTTCCTGTATCTAATGTTGGATCAATTTATTGTAGAAAAGCTTAAATGAAATATTTTAAATCTTTATTTCAAATTACGTTATATGATTAGTTTTAGAAGTGTAATTTAAAGTGCTGCAAAATTTTGAAACTATAACAAGCATGTGATTAAATTTCTATTTAATCATTTTTATTTCGTATAAAATTAAATTTAACTGTATTCGTGGATTGCAGGAGTTTTTCACATACTGCTACATCCTTACGCGTTCAGGGTTGTCGTGACTACCGCCTGCTGTACTCAGGTAACTCGTGTGAACCTGGGAATAACAGGAAACTACTGTCGTGTCAAATTGTCTCAATCCACCTTCCATCCACGGTTCTCAGATAAGAGAGCAAGGTTTTCTGGTAATGTGTTTCAAATGCACTAGAAATTTTTCATATTTTCCTCTGCAGCTTTTTTATAACAAACACGATTGTAGAACGAAATATGAGGGTCTGGATATATTTATTTGGATTGAATTTGTAATAGATTTTCTAGAAATTAGATGAAATTCAACCCTACAAAATTCGTTCTTCTGACGGAGTAAAATTACTCGTTTAATAGCGCCTCGGAAAAACTACAGAAAATATTTAATAATAAAAATTTAAATTTCTCGTCGGGCGATACTTTAAAGAAATTATTATTTTACTAACAAGCAGACACTCATTTTCTTTTATTATTTATTTGGAAATATGGTATTGCAGCTTTTCAATTTTCTTTTATATTATACGAAAGTCTAAGCTCTAATTGGATATTAAGATGGGAGAAAGCTTCGCCTTCTTTTGTGTTTTCTTACTGTGATGCAAATATTTCATAAATGAAAAAATTAAAAACTACAAAAAACCAACATTGACTTTCACCATTGTCACGGTATTACAATAATAGAGGAACTAATTGGAATAATACGTAACACGTTAGTATTTTTATTGAGTTTATGCAAAATATTTTGTAAAGTCCGATAAATATATGAATAAATTGAATTGGATAATTGGTGCCGATAACCAACCAAATGTTTGCAAGTCAATAGTAAGCTGTACATGGTGCGCAAATATTTTCCTTATAAAATTTCTAGTCTAGTATAGTTAGTCAGATTCCTATGGGTATTACTGCAATTCATTGGGTAAGAAAATTTTGTTTTGCCATCGATACAGTACCATATAGAAAGCTTAAATTCGAGTTTTCGACCATCAACCTCTTGCAGCTTTTCCGCCATCTTGAATTAAGTAGTGAATCCTTATCTCGACAGAAACAGCCGTATTTTTTATTTTATCGAAAAAATGGCCGATACCATTTTTAACAAGAAAACCGAATTCTACAAATTTGTATACATTATATTTCTTAATACTTTGCGTATTTAGCAAGTAGTAACGGATTAATTGAAAAAAAGGGGGTTGAAAAATTTTTTGCTCGAATATTTTTTTCCTTCAGCGCTATCGCAAAAACGTTCATTTAAAATTTATTAAACACATAGTTACCTACAACTTTGATATGACAAATTTTTTCATGCGAGGAATTGTTTACTTACTGTAGCAGTGTAGCGCCTTGAAGTTGTGCGTATCGTCACTCGGCAGTATAGTACAGGGTATTTAGACTTTGCAGGGAAATAATTCCGAGACGAATTTGGCTTCCGATTTTCGAAAGTGTATGTATCCGAGCCGGAAAACTCATTTTACACAATTCTACCCGGTGGTGAAAAGCCGCCATCTTGTTTTTAAAGGTTGTTTTAGTTTTTCGCGCATAAATCGCGTATTTTCGGTTTTAGAAGAAAATGTTTCTATGCAATTTTGTTGAAAATTGAATTCTTCATAAAATTGCACTGGTAACTTTTTTGCTAATTGCAATTGTTTACAAGTTTCTTATACCTACAATTTTCCAGGCTGGTGTTTGGTGCATTTTCGAGATAGTCGCACTTTTTTAGACAGTTGGGTTTTTCGAGACAGGTGCGCGTAAACGTAAACAAAACTATTTGTGTTAATTTCAAAAAGTAATCCCGTGTAACAAAATGCTGTACCTAACTTGTAAACAATTGCAATTAGCGAAAAAAGTCTATTTTGTAGAGAATTCAATTTACAAATTAATTTCATTGAAACATTTTCTTCTAAAATCGAAAATACGCGATTTATGCGCGAAAAACTAAAACAACCCTTAAAAACAAGATGGCGACCTTTCACCACCGGGCAGAATTGTGCAAAATGTGTTTTCCGGCTCGTATACTTAAACACTTTCGAAAATCGGAAGCCCAATTCGTTTCGGATTTATTTCCCAGTAAAGTCTAGATGTCCTGTACCACTGCCGAGTGACGATACGTGCAATTTCCAGGCGCTGCTCGCATGACAAAATTTTTCATATCAAAGTTGAAGGTAATTGTGTGTTTAACATATTTTACATGAACATTTTTGAGATTGCGCTGAAGGAAAAAATATTAAGTATACAAATTTGTAGAATTCGTTTTTCTCGTTAAAAATGGTATCAACTGTTTTTTCGATAAATAAAAAATACGGCTGTTATTGGCGAGATAAGAATTAACCCCTTAATTCAAGATGGTGGAAAAGCTGCAAGGGGTTGATGGTCGAAAACTCGGATTTAAGCTTTCTATGTGGTACAATAACGATGGCAAAAAATGTTCTCTTACCCTTAGTGAATTGCAATAATAAATACTAAATATACTGGACTATTCCGCAACTTTTAGAGAAGAAATAATTATGGGCAATGAAAATTATACTAATTTTATTGTATAGGTATTTAAGATTTAGATAGATTTCCAAATACCTACTAAAATTGGCGAAATTGTCGTTATTCTGGAAATTTTGGTACTTACCTACTGATTTTTACAATAATTACGATTCTATAATAAAAATGTTGCTGTATGTATATTTTAAAATTTAAATAAATATACTTGTATTTTGAAAATGTAAACATTAACTTTATTAATACTTCTCATTTATTTCGCTTGCAAGAAAATATTGCTAAAACAAGGTTGTCATGATGCCGCCATCGGTTTTTAATTATGATTATGGTTGATGAATAATAATTAATTCCTATAGCATTTACCTCATTATTTGCACCGTAGCATACAACAGGTGGTCCAGTAGCATAAAATATTAAAAGCTAAAATTTTTACTACTCTGGTTGACCAGTAGATCTGTAATTTCTGTCTTTTTAATATCAACTTCATTCCTCCATTATTATTCATATCTCGGATAATAATAAAGTGTAAAAAACTCATATAGAGACTCAATTTTCTGAAAAAAGCGAATATTTTTGAATGCGCATATTTTTATTCTCATTTCGTATGACTTGAATGTAATTATTACGAAATGCCGAATATTCAGATAAAAATCTTGTAAACTCATAAAAGGAATTGATTTAGAAAATGAAAAATTTAGAATTTGAATTTTTTCTAGAAGTTTTTATTATTATAAATTATTACCATCAGATTACCAAATATACTTTCAAATATGTTTTTAAAGACCAGACCTGAAAAATCTGAAAATCCATAGATAGTATTAAAAAATCGGATACTTGTATGTAGACCCAAAAATGTAACTAGAAATATGAAGATAAGTTATTTATCAATAAAAATTTATTTAAAATTTAATTTTGTATCCATTTGTATTAAAATAAATGTAAGTAACCTTTTCCTAGGGTAAATTCGAGGCCTATTTACTACGTTTCTATATTACTTTTAACATTAGAAGCTCAAATTAAATTCTATATCTCCATAATTCTAAATTCCAAAGGTTCATAAGTCAAATTAATAAAAGCATTATCTGTTTGACTTTAATAACCTTTCGAATTTAATATCTGCAGGTATAAAGTAGGTATTATTTGAATGTACGCGGACTTCTAACAAATAATTTTATTATTTTTCCTTGTTTTATTACAGAAATATAAATCTATAAAAATGAACTTAAAATCTTATCTCTTAGATAGCAGCAAAAATTTTACTACCTCGTTCACATATAGACGTGATAATGCCCTGCTTCGTCTTGCCCTACTGTTCTTATAGAATTGTATTGAACTGGTCTTCTCATTCAAATGGAATCTTGAATCTTGAAAGAAAAATAAATAATATCGGAATAAAAAAAATTTTCTTTAATTCAATTATTATTGCTAATCACGTACCAAGTATTAGAACAGTAATATTTTTATAATACTTTGATATTTTAGCAATGTTAATAACTATGAGTGAATATTTTGGTGTTTCCGTTCTCTTATTTTATTTATTATAATATTTCATAATTAAATTTCCGCAATTACTAAAAAGCGGAAGTTTAATTGTTTTTCCATCACGTTTAATATTCCTTTCCAGGCTATGATTTTGATGAAAAGCTCCGTTTAATGATTTTAGACCTTCATTTCAATCATTTGAAATCAAGGCACGTTAAATGTTCCTCTCGTAATGGTAAACGAGTGGCTTGCTTAATCTACATATTCAGATCAGCTGAGTCTCATCGTATCAGAATCACAACTCTAATGAGAGTTTAATTACGTAAGTTAATTAAATTATTTGCTGATTCGAGCTGTACGAACGACAATCTTTTCTACATGAAGCTGCTTTTAAATACACGAGGGTGCTGTTTTTTCTAAATACAATTTTATTTTAAAATGCCTGTAGTGGATAGGTTTCATACAAATGTAAAGGGACAATTTGCTGATCTCTAATCTATAATTACATACTTGATAGATAAAAAATAATGGCAGTACAAATCATAGTGGAATATCGTAGATATAAATATGCAAAATGTTTAAAATAATTATTAATAATTTTACGGACGTTTTTGTAGCCGTCATATACTAAAATCTGCTAAAAATCATGAAATGAGAATAAAGAAATTTCCTCTTCATCAAAATAACAAATCTAGCATTAAATGTGCATATGTGCATTAAATAATTATATCTACAAGCAACTCTGGTTTTATCTGTTAATTCAATTACTACCAAAATTTATGTTAACATTAATTCATCTTTTACTAAAATGGACTATTTAATTATGGTACTTATCCAGGACAAAAAATGTGTTTATGATATACATTGACATTATTACCCTTCATATAAATGCCATGAACATCTGAAAATCCTGTTACACAACCAGTGTGTCAATTCCAAACAGTAGTTAGGTTTAGTGACTACATACATTACAAACCCTAGGACAGTGTACACCATTTATATTTCCTTGTGGAGACATTCGGCTTACACGCTGTACATCAACAACGGAAATGTTATTCCTCAAAACCCTAGCACTAAATACAAAACAACAGACAGGGACCTTTGTGGACATGAATCTAATTATAATTACTATTGTCGCACTACTTGTCAACTAAATTACAAATGCATTGTTAAATTTTACAAATTACTTTGTTTTATTATTATTTAGTCGTGTGTCAAAACAAAGGAATATTGTGCTGTTTTACGGTTGGAAAGATTAAATTGGGGATCTAACTCGCTTTTATATAGATGTCGTGGGGTAATTCTATTTTTTACATAAACATCCTAGTTACTGTTATTCTTATTTTATTTTATTATTTCTGTAGAAAAATTGTGTTAATGTTTAAAATGTACTCAGAGTCCAAAGTTGATAATTTCACTACAACATGAGCCTATAATTCTCGATTTAACAAACATCACTTACACAGGGTGTCCCAGGATAGACACGAAATATTTTTAGGTATGATTCTTGAATACATTCTCCATTGTCCTGTATAATTTTTTTATCTCCAATCCGGGTTTTTTTTTTTTATTTTTCATATAAAGTTATTTCATGTGGCAACTTACGGAAATCATTTTAACAAATTTAATAATTACTCCGAGTAGACATCGTTTTTGTTCAAATAAAATTTAACTTTTCGATTCACAATAAACCAATCTTTCATCATGTATCAAAATTTTAACTATTTTCAATACCAGTTTTCAAAATAAATTAAATGAAACGTGAACATAATGATTTATTTTTCCAAATTCCATATTTGAACACTAATAATTCTTAAAGGGTTAGCACTATCAAAAAAATTACAAGATACTTTCTTCGCAAATCATCTCAGTTACAAATTTCTTGTATAACTTTTTTTCGATAATCAAATAGTTTAGCAGACTGGCTTCTTTTTATTCAACAGTGTTTTACTTTTTCAATCTACAATGTTCAACATTCAAGAGATGATTGCTCGAATACTAACCCGGATTGGGGATAAAAAAATTATACAGGACAATGCAGAATTTATTCAAGAATCACACCTAAAAATATTTCGTATCCTGGGACACACTGTATATTTAATCAGAAGTTTCTAAATTGAATGGAAAATACTCTCTGCACTTTGGTGCTGCAAAAAAAACCAGTGGCGTACGTTTTATTCAATAAAATGTTTTTGAAGACACCCGTACGCACGCTTCTGTGTTCTAAATAAAATAATTGCAACCACTATTAATAAGAGAATAGAAAAAAAAGATCTATGCAAAAATTCAGAAGGCTAACTTTTTTTGTTATTGATTTATAACAAATTATTTAAAATTATTTATTTTCTTTAATGGCCTGTACGTCAAAAGGAAGCAACATTCGACCATAGTTTATTAGACAAACCACCTTTAATTTTCGCTAAACTATCGACTGGTGAAATCCTGACGATATAAACTGGGACACCCTATATAATCGTTCCTACAAAATAATTAACAAAATTTTCTATTTCTAATTAATTTCTTTAAATCTTAGGATCTCGTAAGTACAGCGTGATCAAGAATGACTGAATCTGTTGGTATTAAAACAGTTGCGAAATTAGGAATTTTTTTTGTGGTATGATTTCCAAACCTGATTGTCACAATTAAATGTCAGTTTATAAAATCTAAGGTTAAATTATGGTAAAGTATTGTTATGTTGGGATTGTCAAGATTGTCAAAAGTTGACAGCAAGATGTGCGCGCCAACCCCCTTACGGATGTTTGCGTCAATAGTACCAATTCCACTAGTTATTTTTTCAATACCAACATATTCATTCTTGATCACGCTGTATATAATTTAATATTATGATGCTTTAAATTTGATTTGTATCTAACATATTTGAAAATACTTGTAATTTCGGGATATCTTCTTGGTAAAACGTGAAATTTCAGTTCTTCCCAATAAAGCCAGACAAGTGATCAAGATTATCATGGTCTAAATACACCAATTGTTCCAATTTAACCTAAAGCTGTGTAGAATAAATCCCAATGATGATGACACTTTATTTCAGCACTCTACATTTAACTCATCAAAACATTCAGTTGAATCATTCCGTTTCCAAATAAAGCAAAAAAGCTACCCCAGAAGTTAAGCCAAATGTTTTAGTTTAGCTAAGAAGACATATTCCGACTATTAGCCGTAAATCTATAAGTGAAAGACCGATATTAATTATACAAACTGAGTTTTGCTTGTTGAAATTTACTGGCAACTAGAAGAGAATGGCTTGACAAAGCTAATGGATACAGTGTATTTGAGGCAAGGAGTCAACTTGTAATAACTTACACCAGTTCCAGTCGACCATACATTTATTCTGTTAGTTTGACGGTCTAATTCCAAACCGTTACACTTAGTACTCGACGCGGGGCTGATTTATCGCTACATTAGCTACTCTCTGGAGGCGTTCCACCACGACAAACTCTCTAATCATCACTATGAATGGTTTACGACGCTGCTTTGCGAGCTGCCTCTGCAAATTCAATTAGAATACCCTAAACTAATTCAATAATGTCCATTTACCGAACAAAAATTTCACACTGACTTTTCTTAAAAGGGTTTTTTCCGCTAGGATTTTAAATCTGCATTTGAAAGAGAATGGAGGGTGTTTGCTATTCTGGGTTCTACTAAATCACTTGTTTAAATGTACGTGTTTTTTTGTTTCAGGATAGCTCGAAGAAGAAGTCAGTTGTCCTGGTGATTTCGTTGGCAGGAATAAAAGTATGCAGTCCAGAAGGCAAGGTAAATGACTTGGATTTATTATTTCATAAGTTTAGCTACAGTTCTGGATGTGCACGATGAAAAGATAGTCTTGTCGCGTACATTGACTAATACACGCTTCCAGCAGGATATCTACTATTTTTCCACGTTTTATTTCATTTCATATTGAAAATTTTATCGTTCTGTTGGATCTATAAAACTTGGCCAAGTATTAACCACCCTAAGTCCTTTTTCATTCACCGTATTAAATTTTATCATGCTAAATAACGCAGTCATTTTAAACTTAAAATTGATAGGTTCTTGAAGGGATTTTTATCATTGAACTTATACGATGAGGGTTCAACAAAATCAAATCAAAGTTCAAGTGGGTATCTTACTTCATATAGAAATTTACGAACTGTATTTGAATAATCACATCACTTAACATTTCACATATTTCTATAAACAGTTTAGCTAGTTCTCGTCAAAAAGGTTCTATGATTTATAATCCTCGGACAAAATATCCTTGGACAAAAGATATTGAAGACAAAATATACTTGGACGAAATATCCTTAAGATAAAATATACTTGCATGAAATATCCTTAACATAAAATGTACTATAGTCAAAAAATTGTAATACTAAATATTTTCAAAACAAAACGAAATTCAATTTATTAACCCATTATAAACATTAAAAAATATTATTTATATTAAGTAATTATTTCGGTTCAGGGCTAAAACTTTGAAACAAAACTTGAAAATGAAAAATAAAAAACCTAACCTAACCTACAATATTTTGTCTCGAATATATTTTGTCCAAGAATATTTTGTCTCAAGGATATTTTGTCCAAGAATATTATGTCTCAAGGATATTTTATCCAAGGATATTTTGTCCAAGGATCAAAACGCCGATTACCAGATAATCTTGGAGATGTTGTTATGACGTAGCCAGAGTAATCTTAAGGATGGAAAGTGTTAATTTTAAGAAAAATACTTGTGTTACTTGAAGATCCAAAGGTTATACTTACCTAAATAAAGATTAATTTCGCATATTCGTGATCAACAAGTCTAAATTCATAATATTTTTTTAAATCTCAATCTAGAATCCAGATACTTCATAAATTGCCAAAAGGAGGTTCTAATAAACATTTTCGCCTGCAATAGCCTCATAAAAAATCTCGAATTACTAACTTTTTTAATTGATAAATAAAACGACAAATTTCTGATAACAAACCATAATTTACGCAATTTTAAAGAAAGATCCTATCCATATTTTGGTCTTTTATGCAATATTTTTTTTTATTCATTAATTAACCTTCCAAAAAATATTTTTTTGCATGCGTAAGAAAATTCTTTTCAAGGAAAGCTTCACCCGTAAATTATCTGATTGCATCAAAGCATTTGGGTAAGGTATTTTTCATGCGCCGTATATACTTATCTGTTGTAATAACAGTACATGTTTAGCCAGACCTGAGCTATTCCAGGTCACGACACAATGGAAATAACTCCAGGTTATCGCAGTAGAGTAACATGTGCGAAGCTAGTGGATTAATGTTAAACACGTGCCGGACCCCACAGTTACTACCAAATCCTATCAGTTTATCCCTAAAAACAGAACCCCACATACTCTGGCACTGGTCCTCATGTACTATGCACAGTCATAAAATAGGCCCGAGGAATGATGAAAAAGAAACATACCCACATATAGAATTCAAAAGCGAAATAATTCAATTCCACGTGGCCCAGCGGCTTATTGGTTTTTCGAATTAATCTTAAAACTATTGGGCAAATAATAAATATATGATGACTTCCTAGGTTAACCGTATTTTGACCGAACCTTTCACACTTTTACTTAATTTTTAGGAAATTTAATGTACTCGTACAAGTGCCCCACTAAACAATATTATTTTTGTTATAATATCGTCAATTATAGCTTAATTAAAAACTTATTGACCCACCAAATTTCAGATCTCTATCTTAAACCTCTCTAGATATAGTCAAAAAAATTTATTCGAAAAATTATTTTTCCACTCCCGATTCAGTAAGTAGACTATAAGAACATTGTTAAAAGGGACGTAAGTTGATTTTACCAAAATGTTATTGGTTATTATTGACAACGGGACGTAAGGAGCTTCACTTACGTCCCTAGCGAAGTTTAGTGTTTGTGAGTGACTGTCAACTGATGAAAAACTATTAATTAATATTTCAATAATTTATATTTACTTATAGTAATATTACAATACACAAAAATTTGCTGGTGAATTCATTCTTGAAGGAGCTTCACTTACGTCCCTAGGGAGGTTTGATGTTAGTAAATGACTGTCAACTAGAAACCTATTAATTAATATTTCAATAATTTACATTTATAGTAATATTACAATACACAAACTTGCTGGTGAATTCATTGTTGAAGATTATTCCAAAAAATATACTAACAGTGCGATTTTATTAAAAGCTGTTATATATATTGACATTTTCCAAAGTGTTTGACCTGGTCTAGCCATAAATTAGCGTTAATGACAAATTCGTGTAAAAATGATTGATATGACAATTAATGAAATAACTGCGACAGAACCATTTCTCACAACAATCAATAATAGAAATCCTGTGAGTGGTATGTGAATAAGCCGTTCGTGATGAGGGTTGACTAATTACTCTGTGTTTTGTTAGTATGACTAAAGCGACAGGCGGCAGCTTTATATATCTAAACGTCTCCTGTAATAACAAGTAGATGTATTTATACTGTTTACTTAATTCCTCAAGTCATTGTTATTGTATTTGCATTATCATTTATATCAATTTAAACGCAAATTATATTCTGTTAACTTTTCTTTGCTGTGGTCCAGCAGGGTGAGCGTTGAATCTGGTCTAATTATCTAAATTAAGGGGAATACACATGAAACAAGTTGTTATTTATTCATGTTGACTTTGTAATTAAGTGTAATACCAGACCAAGCGTAGGAGTGTTTAGTGAGGTCTGCAGACAACATTAGGAAGAACGAAAAAGTATGCTCCTGGGATCTTTTTTGAGTTACAGCAGTTATACACATTAAAATAGTTAACAGCATCAAGTCTTAATTTGTATAATCTTATAACTAACTTCTAAACAACAAAATGTATACACAGGGTGTGCCGAAACATTTTTATCGAGTACAAAGGTCTAGATTTCGTTAAGGGAATTAAACGAAATGTAATCAAATTAATACATTTGCTGAGGTTTAATATGAAATTAATTACTTTCTCAATTGATGGTTATCTTAAATTGTTAGTTCTTAATGGTTACCTACCTACCATTGAAAAAAAATTAAAACTGGTTCTTTTACACCCTGTAACTTTTGGAGTTAATTTAGTCTATTTTGGATCTTCGAATCTCCAGTTTGTCGGTAGGTAATTTAAAAAAACTATTATCATCAAGTTTTACTTACTATTATAGAACGTAAAAAAAGAGTTAGCACAACAATATTTAACAAATTTCCTATAACAAATTGCAGTTCTATGCACGTAGTTTAAGCAAATGAATACAGAAAATAAAAAATTCTCCTCTGTAATTCCAATTCTGTCATAATTTCGAGTTGAAGCGGAAATTAGATATTAGGATCCCCTCCACTTTCACATCTCGTAAATTCGCAGCCTTCAAATTTGAAATTTCATGTTTCAGCTATATCCTACTACATACTTGAATTTCTCGAAGTAAAATTGTTTGTAAGATTGAAAGAAAATTCCTGGTTGCACCAAGCTCTGCTAAATGCTCAGTTAACTAATTGCGCGTTGAAAATTTAGCAGCGGCAGCTTATTGGGTCTTTTAAATTTGTTGCTAAGCAAGCAAATAACAATCATTTAGTTGCTGATACATATTTATCACACTATTGTCCGGTTGCACCAAGCTCTGCTAAACTAACAGAGTGTGGTAAATATTTAAAAGGGGCATGCTATTGGCTAAATGATTGTTATTTGCTGCGTTGCTTGGCAACAAATTTAAAAGACCCAATAAGCTGCCACTGATAATTTTAAACGCGCAATTAGTTAATTGAGCATTTAACAGAGCTTGGTGCAACCGGACATTTTAGTTTAGCAGAGCTTGGTGCAACCGGGCATAAATGATTTACGACATAATTTTTGAACGTAAAAATTTTCAGAATCACTTTTTAGTGTTGAAAACACTTATTTTAATAACAACATTAGTAAGAATCAATAAAAAATAATTTTACATTATCTAATTACTTCAAATTTCTACTATTTTATGTTACGTTTTTGGCTTTAAAAAATTAAGACTTATGCTTAAATAATCTTACTACAACGTGAATACTATATGATCGAAACTATTTTAGTTGTGGTAGAATATTGAATGAGAATCTGGCTAGACGTTTTGCGGATTTAGGATAATCTTCGAAACCACAAATTCGGGATTACCTAAACGTTCCCGTCTTCTTAGTATAAGGCCTTCTTGATGGATATCTCCTAGTTGAATAATAACTTTTTTAAGCCTTAGATTTAGAGAGAAGTCAAAAAAGTTTATTTGATATATGAATCTTATTAAAATTGCTATTCCTTATTTAATAAAATAATACACAAAGTAATAATTTTTCAACTTAAATAAATTTTCTGTTTGATATATGCATATATGTATGTATATTTACGTATAAACAATGTCGTAGTAAACCCATTTCCTTCCTTAGGCTGACCCTATGTCATTGACCAGGGGATACAAATACCACAGTATACCGTAGGGTATAGATTTAATTTCGATGCTACCACTCCTCCACAATCTTCTCATCAAGGGAAATGTGTGTTTTTTTTCAATAAGTCATTCCGAAACCAAGTATACTTGTATATTTCACCTCTTTGTATACTTTCGGTTTAGTTTACTGTGACACAGTCCCAAAGGCGCTTGTAAAATTCAATTTCGAATTCACATCCAACCGGAATGAGAAAAGCCGGCTGATATTTCGACCATTGACTTTAGTTATACGGCTTGGGACAGGCGCTATATTAATCTCGTTATTTACGCTACCGATAAATTCATCTATCTTTGACACTGTACGTTGATATACGTTGCACTGGCACCTATAATTCTATAAATTGTAAATGGCGGAGTGTCAGAAAAATTTCAATAGTAATTCTGAATGATGGAATTTATGTGTTATTACGAAATCTACTTTTTTACGAAAATATATAACTCTCATATGTTATTGTGGTTTTAGTGGTTCACTCTCGTTTTTCTGTGGATTTTTATTGTGTCCAATTCCAAGATGTAACATGTCAAAGGAATGCCAGTTTCAGACATACCCCAGTCTTCATGACAGAGTGATTTGTTTAACTTTTCTCCCGTGTATAAATACAGTCCTTTTTACAAATGGCTCCATAAATTTCAAGTACAAGTTACCGTTATAATGTGACGCTAAAGGGAGTTGGCGCATTTGTATTGCTTGTCGAGTGAATGTGTCGGTTCCTGCAGCTGGGTAAGCTCTACAAATCGTCGCCCTCTCTGATGGCCTCTTCGGGGACGGATGCTACACATATTCCATCCCAAGAGTACCATTTCTTTTCTTGTCGGCTTGTTCTACAAATTTTCGATACCACTTCTTTGTTTTTATGAACCAGTTTCAAGTTTCGGAAGATCCTATATAAAGTTTACTTAGATATTATATTTAATAATCTTGCAGAAATTGAATGATTTTGATGTATGATTACATTCGCTTTCAAGAAGCTTGATTATAGTAGCAATAAGTTACTAAGACAGACCATCAATTATCATGGGTTAAACTATAAATTACAATTATCACTGTCATATATTAATTAAAATATGTTTATAATAGATAATAGTGATTATGAAGATGGATAACGTTAAGATAAAACTAATTAAATTAGGATAAAACACCTGTTACTTGCCTGAAATATCAGCTTTACTTCAGAACGTATAATAAATTCATTTGGTAAGTTTTCTGCTAAAGTTTTGAACAAGCGACCACATTAAAATTCATTTCGAACTTTCAGTTTATGATTTGTTGTGAAACAAGTTGGTGTGAATTGTAAAAATTTTAAATGGGCTGTCGACAACGTATATGTCAGGTACACAAAGCTGAAGAGTTATAATTCTCAGAATTTAATAATAGGAGGTATAGCGGATTAATGGGCACATTTAGTTAACACAATAACGTTGAATTTATTGCTAAGCGAACTAATTCTATAGCTACTGTAGAAGTGGTTATGAGTCTTAAGGTGCTTCTTAGACAATCGGAAGAAATTATTAGAAATATGTATATATGATCTTGGATCTTGTTTACTTTACCAAAACAGTATAAATTTCTGATATTGAATACTCACTAAATTCTTGAGTTTTCTTTTGCCTTTTTGACCTAAAACGAAATAAGTTTGTTTTGTATTTATACAAGCCCTAACAACTAAATGTTCGGACAAAAGTAAATTTGATTGTCATTTTTCCATACGCGCAAAAGTTATCTAAATTAACTTCCATAATATTGATGATTTTTTCTGTTATAATGCCAACATTTAGTTATATAAAAACGTAAATTTCGTAAAAATCCGTTCGGCGGTTCCAAAACTGTGGCACTTTAACCCAGCAGGATGGGAAAATTGTAGAAATAAAGAATTATTATTTTCAAAACGTTGGATCTAGTAGTCGGATTTTGAAGAAATTTACTTTATTGCAAAACTGGATGTTGGTTTTATTTACAAAAAAGTTACACAAGTTTTTATTTGGTGATATTAGGCATTTTCGGAGCTTCAAAGTTGCACCTTTAAAAATGATAGAATTTTCTAGTAACTGTTTTAAAAAATCACAGTTTTGAAACCGTTGCTTGGAATTGTGTCAAAAAACATTTATATCAAAGCTCAATAATCGTACTATATTGAGAAAATCCTGAAATTTTAATATGATTTTTTTTTGCTTTTTTTCCAGTTCCACAGTTCACTTTTCAAAAAACGTGTTTTTTGAGGGTGCTACCTACATTAAAATAATCACAGTTTTGGAACCATTGGTTGGATTTTGAAGAAATTTACTTTATTGCAAAACTGGATGTTGGTTTTATTTACAAAAAAGTTACACAAGTTTTTATTTGGTGATATTAGGCATTTTCGGAGCTTCAAAGTTGCACCTTTAAAAATGATAGAATTTTCTAGTAACTGTTTTAAAAAATCACAGTTTTGAAACCGTTGCTTGGAATTGTGTCAAAAAACATTTATATCAAAGCTCAATAATCGTACTATATTGAGAAAATCCTGAAATTTTAATATGATTTTTTTTTGCTTTTTTTCCAGTTCCACAGTTCACTTTTCAAAAAACGTGTTTTTTGAGGGTGCTACCTACATTAAAATAATCACAGTTTTGGAACCATTGGTTGGATTTTGGTAAAATTTACTTTATTGCAAAGCTGGATGTTGGTTTTATGTACAAAAAAATCCCCAATTCTTTATTTGGTGATTTTAGGCATATTTCGTAGCTTTAAAATTGCACTTGAAAAATGTGACGTAATTTTCTAACCACTGTTTTTAAAAAATCACAGTTTTGGAACTTGGGGAAAACGACACAAAGATGCTTTCATGGCCCTCATCCAGTCCGGACTTAAATGTCATTGAAACTCTTTTGCATAAAATTAATTGTCTTCTACGCAATAATCCACCAAGAATCATTGGGGACTTAAAGACCAAAATAGAAGAAATTTGGGACAGTTTCACGCCAGAATTGTATCAAAATTTGATAAATATAATGCCTGCTAGAATACAGGCAGCTATTAAAGTAAAATGAGACGTAACCTCTTATTAATGGTCCTAAATTAAAAATGATCCCAACATTTAGTTGCAAATTCATTTTGTAAAGATTGCTAATTACTAAGGTTAAAATATTGTTAAATCCAATAAATAATTTTCTTCCATGCATAATATTGTTATTAAGACTTTATCTTCAATCAATCAATCAATCAATCAAACATTTATTTTCTTTGACATTTACATGTGTTGAAAATATGTCTTATTGTATTGTTAGGTGTTTACCAATTATTTGCGTAAAATTTCCAGTTCTCCTTTCATACTTCAAAAATTTACTTTTGTCCGAACATTTAATTGTTAGGGCTCGTAGATGTTAGAATTGCTAGTCACTTTCAATATCTAAATGGCATTTTAAATCCAAAGTTTGTAGTCAGTGCTCAGTTTAGAGTTTCTCTCTAAGACATTTAATCTGAGTGAGTTATTGTAGTATTTTAGGCCAGGTGTGTTTGCTAAATTATTATTTGCAGGATATTTGGATGATATCATAAAAAGGAATTTTTTTTTTTTAATGGACAAATTTATTTTTTAATATAAATTTCTTTATCCTCTGTTTTCGAATCAGTTGATGACGTGAGTGAATTAAGGTGTTATATATAGCAAGTTGTAAGTTTGGAGTAAATTAATCCAATGTTTTGATGTATTCCTTTATTTTTTATTTAAACCAAATCATTAAAAAGGACTGTCTATATGTAAGAGGTTAGTAAAGGTCATACAATTCCCCTCAAATAATTATCATGATGATACGTTCTTCCAACTTCTAGAGTCAATTTTAGGTAAACCTCTTAATATTCAATGGAAATTCTTAATTTTCTGAATTTCTAAGTCAATTTTTTTCAATTGATGGTTATCATTAAATGCTAGGTAATTTTCTTGGAGACCGTTGTTTTAACAGTGGTATCTAAGGAAATTAATTTATAGTTAAAGATAACTACGGATTGAAAAACTCGTCTTAAGGCTTCCATACCTACTTTCAAAAATTTGTGTTTGAAAAATTACAACTAAACACCTTCATCCACTCGCGTCCTCAATTTTGTACCTCCTTTGGGATTGAAAATAGAGATGGAATATTCTTTAATATGCTAGTTTCTTTTAAAAAAAATGACACTTATAATTGCAGCATTGCAAAATTGCAATATCTTACCTCAGACCGTTTCTTTTTTGAATTTGATAGCGGTTTGTTGAATGGTTCACTATAAATTTGAATCAATGTTACCTTACCGGATTTATTGTCTAATTGGTTACATTTCACGTAATTAAAGAGTATTTTATAATTTTATAATTCGCTCTTACATCAACTTTCGTATTAAGTGATGCATTCTTTGAAACAAATGCTACAAAAGTCATGTCCTTCCTGTTGGCATTTATAAGATTTTAAAAAATTGCAGTCATATATCTAACTTATATAGAGAACTTTCTGAAAATTTCGTTATACTTGACTTTCTAGTCCTATGGCTCATAGAATCCTGAATTTTCAAGTTCTGGTAGAACAAAATTCTTTATTTTAACGAACAAAATGATGCCATCTAATTGGAAAATTTCGTTTGGATCCATTCTCTGTCATAGTAACCTCTCCATGTTAGACACAGTTACCATAATGTACCTATATTCTTAACTACTTATTGCCTAAGTAGTCGAAAGTCAAATCATGACTACGCCTAGAATATTTACGTTCCTCTTTCTGTTTGGTTTTATTATGTAAGTAAGTTTCCGAATTTATTTGTTCAATGTTTCGACTTATAAAGTTTTATACCGAATTTATTTAAAAAAAAATTATAATACTATTAGTTTGCACATGCACATCATGAAGAAGTTCATTGCTTCGGAACAAGTGGCTTAGTGTTCCATTATTGTACCCGTTACACTATCCCTTCGAACAGAATATTCTTTGTGCATAAGTTATAGCTTCATTAAATTATGGTTTTGCATCCTAGGATGTTCGCCACTTCAATGAGCAGCCGATTGGTAATCTTAGTTCAATGAAACATGATATAATTTATGGTTGGTAGGATTGATTTCTTTGGAATTAAGAGATCCTCAAAGTATAGTCAACACACTGTGATTATTATTTTATAACAAATTATTTATAATACATTTAAATCAATAAAGAATGTTATATTTAATCACTAATTAAACTTTTCAGACAATAGAGCCTATTATAACAATGCAGTATGCAGTGAATATAAAAATCTTGATGTCTAAACTCTACATAAATTTACGATATGGCATAAAAAAGGCATGAATTAAACTGACTTTGTAGCTGGTTGAAAGGTGACTTGGTAATCGCTGGAATTCCAGGTTGATTTAGTGATAGTTCATTTCGTTGCCCCAGAAAAGGAATATGTACGATTCAGCATAGAATGATCATAAAATGGGGGAAACTCTGCGACACTTTACTGTTGTGGCAGCCTTGGGCTAAGCTCTGTCCGCTTGTAAATCCGCCCGCAGCTGTGAATCTATGGATTCAAACTGCAAGTTCCCACCTGCGGACACTCTAACTTACAACTGTCACATAGACTACAGAAAATATGAGATTTTACTACTTAGATAGTTCTAGTTTTATACATGATAATCATGAGCGTAATTTCAAATTAGTCATATTGAAATTATTTTTGGCATGCATATAATTAAAAGTATCTACGATTGTTTCTAAAGTAATATTTTTTGACAAACAATTTCTACGGAAGCACCTCGTGTAATAAAGTGCATCCAAATTGGCAATACCATCGATTATTAGTTTAGCAGAAGTTGCAGTAGGGATCCCATCCCGGGGTGGTATTTGTCAACCTCTTTTCATTAAGTCTCCACGAGTTGTTTGCGCTCCTGAAAATTGCCTTCGTTCCTCTAAAACACATCAATACACAATCTTAACATCGAATTGCATCGCCACCGAGTTGCCAACTGGATCGAGTCGTCCAAGCTTCCAAGAGCATGTCTCCTATTAGATGAAATGTCCTAAGTACTTAGCAGTAATAATGGGTTTAGCTTTAGCATGGTATGGCAACATAGGTAGAGCCCCAAAGTTATCCCCGAGGAGTTGCATCTGGCCACGCCCGCTACAGATAAATGGGATAGGATTTCCCCCGTTGGCTGTCCCACAAAAGTTTGCCTTCTCTCAGCTGCCTTGACGTAGACTCAAGTTTTTGAATGATATCCGCTGGCACGCATCTCCGCGTAACATAATGCGGGCTCAACCATCAGACCGGTGCTTATACTAACTCTTGATTACTTTACCCATTTTATTTTACTTCACATAAAGTTTTTTTCTTATAAAAGAGCGCAATTAGTTATGCCCCAGGAGAGAAATTTCAACTAAAGTAGAATAATGTCAGGCTTGTTTTATTATAGCAAATATTCCAGTTTTTGTACTAGCATCACAAAGATTTATAGTACGGATAAATATCTTTTATCTACTACCAATTCATAATAGCCTTGATTTGACATTAATTTGAGTAAGGTAAGTAAGATTATTACGCAACATGTGTTTTAAAGAAATCATTACCACACTGAAATTTCAACAAGAAAATTCTTTCTTACAAGTATTTATAACACAATTTTTACAATTTAGTATCTTTATAGGAAAGTTTATATTTGTAAATGTCTAATTATAATATAATATATATTGTTTAATTCTTCAAAATTTGTGATTAACATTGAGTAATGACACTTCATACTCTTAAGTTTGATTTTTTGAAACCTGGAGAATTTTATAATAGCGTATCAACCTAGAAAAAACCCTAACTTCACGTTAGATAACTGAAAAAATTTTTAGTTTTATTTTATAATAAATTAGTTTTATATTTTAATAATAAATATAACACGGTCCACGTCCCAGATTTTTTGGTGTATAAATTGTTTAATTATTTGAAAATTTATAATTCAAATTCATTGTTGTGTAGCGCTGGCTAGTTTTTACACAACTTAGGTTAGGTAGTCCAGTACGACAACTTGACAACAACTACTGAGCAATGTCGCTGGAGATAAATTCAAAATTAATTTTTAATTATTTGGACGGTAGAAGATAAAATCTTGTATATTACACGTGGGATATACACACATTAACATATTCGTCTGATTACAGAACTCGTCTACGACTCGTTCTGCAATTTCCAGACTCTTATGTTAATGATGTTCATATCCCACTTATAATATAAATAACTATTATTATTCGACATTTATTGTACGTACGTCTAATTATATCATAATTTTCAAAATTTTAAAACTATCTCAATGTCTTGTCTTCAAATAATACATATTATTCTAGAAATTATTTTTTCTTGTTCTGAGAAATCTTTTTGTTCTGTGTATTTACTGTAGGTACCACATGGTAGGATCTCATCAACTCTAAGCTACTTAGAACTTACGTCGTTGAATAAGCTCTTCTACTCATTACTACTTATCACTTTTGCAAAGTAAAGAAAATAAAAACAAAAAATATATTTCACAAACCGAAGTTGTGTGAGCTTTTCATAGGACTAGATGTAGATCTCCATCTATTTGTAAAGAGCATAACGCAGGTTGTCCCAGGTTCATTCATATGCTTAGAGATACAGAAATGGCTTGACACTATCTAGTCGGTTTCTGCAACTATGAACAAGTGTGTTATCGGCGGTGCTTTGTGTGGCTATCTCTTTCACACCGTACCGCATTCTGCATTGGACAAGTCTTGTATTGTGAACATTATTAAAACATGGCACGCAGCAGCACTTCGTATATGTAACCGACATCACATTGAATGCTGCATAAGGGAGTAATTAGTGGTTGCGTGCAACCCACCGCGCGACTCTGATTACACTACATTGGTTTCTACGTCACTGCACCTGCACACCAAAAGGGTTAATCTTTCTCAGACTACTCATTTACAAGGACAGGTTGCAGATTTGCAGAAACAAGTGCCGCAGGGCTTTTGCCAGTCGTTCGAACCCTTCGGTTTCAATTATGATTTTTGTTGATGTTCATATTAATTATAAACTGGGGAAAGTTTGCATCGGGGGAACTGATCCGTGTTTAGAGAAATTTAAGAATAAAGTAGAAATCTACCCTTCTAAAAGCAGCTACTGGAAACATTGATATTGATATTTTAGAACGTTATCTTACAAATCTAGAATAATTCTCACGAATCAAATTGGATAATAATTGCCATGTGAATCTATGTTTCCGTTGATCAATTTTATTGATTTCACAAAAGATCACACGACAATTTTCATTCAATTTAATGGTCCAACTAAATTCGATTCGTGGGAATTTGCTCTATTTTCTCTTATAAAAGCCATCTCATATTTTTTCTGATGTTAGTTAACATGTCCATATACTAAAGAAACTTATTTAATTTTCCTTAGGACCTTCACCGTTTTCTACCTTTAGAGTTCTTCAATAACACTTTCTATATTTAGATTCAAGATTTGTATGCGAAGTTAAGTTCAAGGTGAGTAAACTGTTGTTTAAAGCTCGAGCTTGAGACCGACAGAAATGGCTCGTGAGCCACTCAATGGAGCAGAAACGAAAATAATACTCAGGACATGAAAATGTTGAGATCGATAGCAGGAAAAATATTAAGAGGTAGAGTCCTAAAAACCAAAATTGAACAAAAAGAAATGATTAGATAGGTCTACAAAGAAGACAGGAACGGAATGAGCATGCCAACAGAATGAAAACTGAAACTCTAGCTCGAATACCAAGAGATGCACACCCCAATGAATTGTTTATTATAAGACCTGACTCTTGATTCTTCACATTTAATATAAGTATATAGATATTCCTATATTTTACCTCTGTCTGAAAATATACTTGCAAATGCATATAAAAATGACAAACATACAAATGTGAACTTAACTATAAAATTTACCATTAACCTAACCTCAGAAGTTAAAGAAGAAGCTCGATAAACATTATTCTATTCTGATGTACGTCTCACACTGTATATTGAATACATTTACTTATAACAAGCAAAAAATAAGAAGCAAAGTATTTAAAGTTGAAAACTGAAAGAATAGTTGTGAATCTTGAGAATTTGCGTTAAACCGGTTAACCTTCAATTAGAAAATTTTAAACTGAACTGCTGACCAATTGAAACGTACCAAGCGAATTTTTAGGTTGAATTAAAATCAAATATTTTATAAAGGAGTAAAGATATCAACATGAGGTTTTCAAGATTCAAGAGATAATTTATTTGAGAAAACAGTAGTGTGTCCCGATTTTTTTACTTTGAAGTATACGTTACTATCGACAGGGTATGAAAGAAAGTCGTCTTTTTTCTCAAATTTTATATCTACCGAGATTCCACAAAAATTTTTTAATATTTTTTTGATGTCCATTCTTTTAGTCCCTGGTTAATGACGAAAAAACCAATTTCACAAAAATTTTATATCCCTCTTATTTTATAAGATACCGAATTTTTTATTAAATTAAATATTGTGTAACAGGTTTTTGAAATAATATCTAATTATGCTGCCATTTTGAAACCAAATGTTATCATGTGATATATCGATAAAAAGGTTATTTTTAATAGAATCTAATTATTACGGAAAAAAATGTACAGGGTTGTTTTAAAAAAATTTGAAAGTTAGTAGGTGGCCCTTCCGGTGTAATCGGAAGTGTCATTAGATTGTTTTAAACGTCAAAATGATTATTCCTTTCAACAATCAAACCATGCCAAATTTCAAATTAATACAGTTAAATGTAACAAAATTGTGGGGGTTGTAAAACGATTTCGTGGCCACCCGGTATATACGGACATGAGCAAATTTTGAAAAAATGAAAAACCCGTCTCGAGGATATAAATCACTTAAACCAATGGTGAACATAAACTAACTAAATTCCATTTTATTCCATTAAGAAAATAACCTCAAAAAATGAATTTAAAAAATTTACCAATTAGCGTACGTGTACCGATTTTTGATAAGCCACTGGTTACCAATAAATTAATGAAAGTACAAAAAATGTACTCTTTATAAGAAAGCCATTCATAAGGTATCATAATCAACTATAGAGATTGGTTCTTACAAAACGCAATACGGCCGAACGTCAAAAAACAAAGAAAAAATCAAGTTTTCTGCAAAAATTCGGTATCTTATAAAATAACAGGTATATCAAAAATTTGAAAAACAGGCTTTTTTCCATTAAGTAAAGACTAAAAAATCTACATTAAAATATATTTAAAAAAATTTGTATAATCTCGGTAGTTAGATATAAAATTAGAGAAAAAAACGGCTTTCTTTCATGCCCTGTAGATAGTAATGTTTTTCAAAGTAAAAAAATTGGGTAACACAATCGTTTTCTCAATTAAATTATCTCTAAAATCCTGAAAACCGCATGTTGATATCTTTTGTATTTTTCAAAATATTTAAGTTTAAATTCAACCTAAAATTTCGCTTGGTACGTTTCAATTGGCCAGCAGTTTATTTGGGTATTTTCAAAATAAACCTTAAACAACAAAAAATTTAACATACGAGTAATTTAAGTACCTTTAAGTAAACCTAAAGTGAAACAGTACTTTCTATACTCATAATTGATTATAAATAATTTACGTGTATGTAATTTTACGTATATTGATATTTCAGAGTATTATATTGCCATTCAATTTTCAGCTATAATGTATAATCGTTACTGTAGTTATTATTTTTCGTTCCAATTTATTTTGCTGAATTTTCTTCCTTAGTAAATTTATGAGTAATAACCGATCAATAACATAAAAAACAGTGTTCGAACAAAAGCTACTCGAAAGTACATTATACAGTAGCGCAGTCCTTGTTATATAGGTCGCCATAAAGAACTTGGTCCTTGTTGAGTGGTACAGAAACATCCTGATCCCTATAAAGTTAAAAACGAGCTGGAATTGTGTTTTGTATTTCTTGATGGCAGGCAGTCAGTGTGAGGATTTTCACGTACGCCCATATGAATGTAAACGACTGAATTAAAATTATGCAAATTTAATACATTTTCAAGCAGTTACCATTCAACACCATTAAGCTAAGCTGATAAACATGTTTGTGTAATCGTTTTCATTTTCAATTAAAAGAGATTCAATTCTCATTAAATTTTTGTTTATTACATGTAACAGTCATTATTATTTTTGATGTAAATTTTGTGTTGATGAGTAATTTTAATGTAAAAACAATTGGAATTTCAATGGGATAATATGAAATTTATTCAACTGTATGTACATAAATCACAAAATTTACTATAAATTTCAATTTAATTGCACTACGAAAAAAACCTTATATTACTCATAACCATAATTTACAATTATATTAATCAGCGCATACTTTATTAAATTAAAGCCCAAATATCCATTTATTTTTGACATCCACTTAGTTGAATTACATTTGTCAGGCGGATCTCTTGTAGCCTCAGGTCAAAAAGCTTTCTCAATCAGAACAACCTGAGGAAAAACTCTGACAGAGGACATATTCCGGACTTTGATTGATCACCTCGTAATGATGAAGAGTACTGTGTAATAAAGTATTTCCCAGTAGGGTTCAGGGAAAATTGAGCGTACACAATCATCTCGGTTTCATTATTATACATTAGCAAAATAACCGACAATTGCCAATATTTGAGAAACTTTGTTCATGTTACTACATAGTTGGGTTTATATAGAATTTAGTTGGATTTCTGTAAGGGAGGAATTTGTTCGAAGTAAAATACGTATTAGTTTATGAACATATTTCATTGGTACATTCTGTTAAGGTAGAACAATATATTTAGTTAAAAACTTATGGTACTGTCTATATATACAGGGTGTCCGGAAATTAGGAGCAAAAAACTCGGGGAGTGATTCTGCTCGAAAAGATAATGTGACTAGTTCCTATAATATTTTTCCGAAAGCTCATTAATACTGGGGTTACAAGGCCCCAAGGTTTTTTTAAATCAATTTTTTCCAATAACTTTTTTCTAAGTTTTGATGATGCCCGATTGAAGAGCATCGAAAAATCTTTAAAAAAAGATCCTCTTGTTGAATATCGATAAAACGAGTAGTTTTCGAGAAAAACGCGCTTATGTTTAATGCTTGCTTGCTCGTTTTATCGTCATGCAGCAAGATGATCTTTTTTGAAGATTTTTCGATACTCTTCAATCGGGCGTCATCAAAATTTATAAAAAGTGCCTAACAAAAAAGTCCTGGGTCTTTATCCAAAGGTCAACGTCAGTTTCGACTCTTTGACACTGGGGGATTTACCTCAATTTTGGTGCAAGAATACAAATAAACATTAGTGATAAGTGTGCCAAATTTGAAACAAATCGGTACACTAGAAAAAAAGTTACTGGTAAAAATTGATTTAAAGAAACAAACTTTAAGGCCCTATAACCCCAAGATTAATGAGCTTTCGGAAAAATGTTATAGGAACTTGTCACATTAATTTTTCAAGTAGAATTACCCCCCGTGTATTTTGCTCCTAATTTCCGGCTGTGTCTTAAGAGTGAGGATCGACTTTCGGTGACCCTGTATATTGGAAAATATCATCAATCAAATACTATAATAATAAACACATACACAACATTGTTTTATTGTGTTTTTTATTATATGTGAAACTATTTTGTGCATATTTTATTACATATAACTTCTTTGACACCGCGTTGGAAAAAGTATCAGAAACAAAAACACTAAAATCTCTAAATCACTGAACCGACCAGAAAACAACACAGTTGCCGAAAACTCTCGAAACAGGATTAACTTAATCCACGCATCACATTTATTTAGAAGTTTCTATTTACTGTGATATGATTACGATTCCGAGGCCCAATGTAATCGGAATCTGCTGTGAAATATTTTGATTCAATTAAATCAAACAAGATACAGAAGATACAATGAAGGTAAATTCGTATCCCCCATTTTATCTCAGTTACATTGAATTCAATTTAATATCCGGCCATTCCTGACATTTGAATTAAATTCTCCTGCTGCAGGATTGTTATCTGCCCGTTTATAAACCACATGCTAGATAATATTGACCCTCCCAATCAATATTTCCAACGAAACATCGCTAAACATTTTTCTTAAATTATTTTGCGAGATGTGAAAATTCCAGTGCTTTATATTTATATGGCGATTATTAAAAATGTACAACAAAAATGGAAAAATCGTGTTTAATTTATATTTCAATTAAACAAATATTTAATCAGTTGTCATCTCGCCCGGCTCTGGTGACTGGAGGGCTATTTCCGGAAAATTGTTCGTGCGTAGAAGTCCAAGATATCAAACCGACGGTATCTATTGATTCCCGATCAACACACGTGCCCACGAAAATTACCTCAGGGTTGTAAACATAAGAGAAAGTAAGCAATTTTTGTTATCGAAATCAATGTATGGAGGTAAAAAAGCATGATCCGGATAATGTGGCAAAATTAGTTGGGGGTGCATAGAGGCATTAAAAGTTTCACGAAATGAAGAAGAATGTTTTATTTAGAAAGTTTTACTATAGAAAAAATCACGTATAGGTAGTTATTACCTACACTTGTTTAATTAAACTTAAATTATTAATATTAAACTTGTCAAATGGTCGTTAAATTACGGTATAGAGAATTTTATAATATTTCTGATGAAATAGTTTTAAATTTGTACTTAATTCATTTCAACTTTTTGAAATAACTACCTCGCTTTAATAGAAAAACAACCCTTATTAATTAACACAAAATTTAAATCCTTTAGGTATCGATGTTATGACTGATTAATTAGAGAAAGTAACGATACTTATTTCGTTAATAACTACTATTTCACAAGATAGAAATCAAGTTTATGTAACTCCACAAATAATAAAAATAATACTATCGTGCACTTAAGATATAAAATAATCGATTATCTAAAAATTAATTTTTCTGAGTAACTTTACTAGTAGTTCGTTTACAAAACATTAATCGTACCTTACTTAGAAGATATTAATAAATCTACTACTTTAGATCGTTAAATCCAAAATTATAAAAACAATTTGTTGTAAATTGCGAATTTTTAGGTTGAATTTAAAGTCAAATATTTCAAAAAATATAGAAAAGATATCAACATGCTGTTTTCACGATTTCAGAGATAATTTAATTGAACAAAAGATAGTGTTACTCAATTTTTTTTAACTTTAAAGTACATTACTATCTACAGGGTATGAAAGAAACTCGTCTTTTTTTTTCTTAAATTTTATAACTACCGAGATTCCACAAAAATTTTTTTATATTTTTTTGATGTAGATTTTTTTAGTCCTTACTTAATGGAAAAAAACCGGTTTCTCAAATTTTTGATATCTATTTACATCAAAAAAATATAAAAAAAATTTTGTGGAATCTCGGTAGATATAAAGTTTGAGAAAAAAAAGACGATTTTCTTTCATACCCGGTATATAGTAACGTACTTCAAAGAAAAAAAATCGCGTCACACTATTGTTTTGTCAATTAAATTAGCTCTTGAATCCTGAAAACCTCATGTTGATATATATTCTCCTTTTCAAAATATTTGACTTTAAATTCAACCTAAAAATTCTCTTGGTATGTTTCAATTGTCCAGCAGTTTATAAAAGAATCTAACGTCACAGTGATGCCTATGAATTTCTTAAAGATGCAGAAATACGAAATAATTTTTAAGTCGAGAAAATTAGAACTAAAAATATTTGGCGTGAAATTTAATAGTAGTTTATGCAACAAGGTAGGAATTAAGAGATTCTGACGAGTGTGAAAATTGCGTCAGAGCGAAGCGGGGGCACAAGAACACTAGGCAGAATCAATTCCTCCCGTGTAGTATACTCTATTTTTTCTCATACCTGAGGTACGAAAATGGTCACTTCTTTTGCGTGAAACGCGCGAACAAATTATAATAGCATAACATTGACATTTTTGCTTGACACTTTGCTGTGAGAAAATCACCTTGACAACCATAAACAAACACAAATAACTCCCGTATATCAGGAAGGGAATGGCTACCCAAGTGAGAAATGTTACCCCCACTTCTTATTTTCCGCGACTAACCTAAAAAGGCGACTTTCTACCCGCATTTTACGCAAATAATGTGGCCAATTTCGTGCAGGTATGAGAAAAAATATATTAATCTGATTGACTGTTCAACAATTTATGGCGGAAGAAAGCCAATCGAATTAATGTAATTTAAATTTTTCGCCAAATTATTCGAGTTTAAAAAACTGTAATATCTTATATTGCGGATATAAACCTAATTCTGCACTTCTAACTAAATCTACCATTTGGGGTCTGTAATATAATGTACGTTTAATTATTTTTTTTTTCATTTTTCATGGTTCATTTTGTAAAACCCACAGGTACTTAGGCGCTAAATACAATTTCGTCATCAAATCTTAACTATCTTACAATGATATAATTACAGGTTGATTTGATAATAAATTTTGGCGTTTGACATGACTCTTAAACTGGTATTATTATTTTGGATGAAATATGTCGATAATTTAGAAGACAATATAAGCCCCATCCTGACTGTGAATCACCTTAATAAATTTGTCTACCTTCCATTTTAGTCAGATATTATATTCCTGGTATGCAATAACTCATTATATAATGCACGCAATAAGAAATCTCGGTATTTAATAAGACCTCCTGACGTTATAGGCCAAAAACCGTTAAATTTCATCTTGCAAATGAGAGTCTTTTCACGAAGGAGCCTTTAAACTCTATTTGCACAGCCATTTTATTGCTCTATTTTAAATAATCTCTTCATATTCTATTTCAAATTATTTAGGTGCCTACGACACACACATTCCAGAGTTTCAGATTCAATTTTGCATAATATGTACAGATTTACTTAGCTTATATCACATCACATAAATCAGATTGGTTGTTAAATTATATTCTAAAATTAATATTTTTTTATCCCAAAATAAATAATTTACATCTAAAATGTATAATGATTTACGTACTTTATTATCTGAATAATTAAAACGATATCTGAAAAATATTCCCATTTAGGTAGACTATACGAGTAATTATGCAAAAATGCTTTTTTCGTGCTATTTGAATATTCACTTAACGGTCCACTTAAAATTGATTATATTGGTGGAAGAGTACATTTATAAATAATTTAGTCATTCGCAAGTGTCTCCAGTCTCTTGCTGAAAATTTGAAGTGAGCAAAGTGGGTAACGTTCACTGGTGTGTAGACCAACAACTGCTGGGGATAAAATGAACGATACCCCAAGTTTTTATCCTTCGAAAAGATCAAGCGCGTGGAAAATTGGCCCGCACTTAAAGAGTAACGCGATACTTCAATCCTGTACACGTACATGGAAAACGTTTGAAACAGAATCCTTGAAGTTTACTTAGGAGAAGTGACTTCTACCCTACTTTACTTATACACACTAGGTACACAGCAGCTACCTTAATTGTCGCCATCACATTTAGATTTGCATGTTTATGTGTAAAATTGGAAGCAACGTAGAACTTAATTAAAATAAATCGCAAAGTGATCCAGGATAAATTGCCCTGAAAGTTTAACCTAAATAAAATTTAAATTCTGGCGAATGCGCCGGTGTACATACAAACTTATAATTTAATTAAATGTTTGTTATAATATTGTAAACGCTCGAACACAAATATATTTGTCGGCATTAGGGGTTAACCGAAATTAAGGCGGGTCTTTTAACTGTTGCAGAATGATGGATGAGTTTAAGCGTGATGAATCTCCCTCATATCGTTCGCATTTATTCATAGACGCGAAATCGCATTTTGTGTGTCCAAGTGATTGGATCAATTCAATCTCTTTCTCCACTATCTGCACAATACCACTACGCTATCATTTTATTAGCTTGGGCACCCTCAAATCAACCCTGACACCACATTTTATTACAGAAATTGTCTTGGCCGCAAAAAATTTATTTGAATTTAGGGTTGTCTTGTTTATATTTAAATGAAACTGTCACGGTGAGATGATTGATTTTTGTTTAAAAAGACATTACGCAGAAGAAATCACATATTATTTGAACAGGACATTGTCTTCGTAGGAATTAATTTATTTTTTCAATTAACTCCGCCTACACACATAAATTACTGTAATTGAATTTCATCATTTCTTGTTGTTTATAAATAAAATTGAATATCGACGTTTGTTGTTTAACTTTAGACAAAAGAAATAATGTTTCCTTAACAATTGACTGGACATTCTTGTGTAAATATTGAGAAACAAATTTCAAATAGGTACAAAAAATCAAACAAAACCTTTATACTGCTTTTTATATATTTTACTTTTACTTTAACAAATATATTTTCAATCGAAACAAGAAAGGTACAAATGCATTCAAAAGGTTCGCAGTTATTTCTTTTAAATTAATCTTTGAAGTATGAAATTTAATTAGCTTTCCAAGTATGGAAGTCGCCATTAAAATATTTTACTACGTTAATTAACATAACTTCTACACAAGACATTAAAATGTTTAAAATTACTGTAATTTAAGATTTATATCCTTAATTATAATTTTATATAACTATTGCACTTTTTATTGCAATTTACAATATCATAGTTTTGTTTTAATTGTCGAAGAATTTTATAAAGTACTTAGTTAAAAATTAATAAAATGATGAAAGCACAGAACAAAAAGCGAATATTTACCATGATAATTTGAAATTTTTATTCAAAATGAACCCAAAAAATTCTAAAAGATGTCTTGAAATAAAGTATAATCTCAAATATGTAATATATTTTGTACAATTCGCATGATATAATAATTTTCAATTTTTAAGGCCCCGAAAATCTTTTTGATATATTTGAACAAAATATCGTATTATGAGCAATTAGAACTAGCTTCGAATTTTATTGATTAGTGGAGTTATTCTCTATTGAAAATGTTATATAACATTCTGTAAAATCTTTGTAATTTGACATTCCAACAATGTTTTATATTGTTCAAACATCAAATTACATAAATTTAACAGAATGTTATTTAACATTTTCGATACAGAATAACACTATAGATTTATTTATGCTACATAACCATTGGCCATAATTTGTCCATCTGAATTATTTTTAAAAGGAATCTCTAAAATTCTCTCAAATTTTCTTCAGTAAATTGTATGTCGCGAAACTTTTTCCAAATTTCATCAGGATTATTTAGATTTCTTCGGACTACCTTCAGTTTTCCATACATTACCTCCAAATGGTACACCTGAAATCCTTTTAGAAGCAAACTATCAAGATTACTTCGGATTTCATCAACATTACTAGAATTTCCTTTATATTATCTCAGATTTCTTTAAGATAACCTCGATTTGCATACGCATCCGGATTACTTAGATTTCCTCGGATTACCTCTAAATTATATATTTGAATTCGTTTTAAAAGCAAATTCTAAATACAACTTCGGAAATCCTCGAGATTTCTAGGATTTTATTCAGATTACCTCAAATCTTTTTAAAACTTTCATTGATTTTGCGCCTGCGACTATATCAGATTAAATGGTGATTTCTCAAAATTATTTCCAAATTTCAACCGGAGTCAACTTAGATTTTCTCGGATTATCTTCAAATTGTACACTTGAATTCGTTTTATAAAGAAACTTCTAGATATAACCTCAAATATTCTCGAGAATTATATTATTTCTTTCAGAATATCTCAAATTTTTTAAGATAACCTCATTTTTGCGCATGCGTCTAGATCGCTGTAAATGGTATTTCTCGAAATTACCACCAGATTTAAACCGGAGTACCTAGATTTTCTTGGATTACCTCTAAATAGTACATTTAAAATCCAGATATCACCAAATTTCTAGGATTTCCTTTAGATTATCTCAAATATCTTTAAAATAATCTCAATTCGCACGTGCACCTATATAGATTGCTATAAACGGTATTTTCTCGAAATTACCACTGTATATTCTTTAAATTGCTCACACGATTTTTTAATAAAAGTAGATACTTCGCAAAGTTTTCTTAAACAATTTTACGAAAGAAAATACTCCACAATGTAGAAATGGATTAGAGCGCTTACTCCGTTTTTCAGGTATTAGCACCAACTACATATTTTATTCATACTACGTAACCGATGGAATTCTGTCATTGTCCTTTACTATAGTACCATATTCTATTAAAATATGCAAGACAATAATTCAAGCAATTGCCTATATAGTCGGCTGTTGACCGTCCATTATACAATTCTGTTTTTTTATAAACATCGCTAAAATTACTTTTTGTTACATTTCTTCAAGATTAAAAACTTTTCATTAGCACATAAATAAGTGTTATTATTTCATTTATGATATGTACAGAGTCATTATAAAAGAATCTAACATCGGAGTTGGCTGTGAAATTTAATAAATTTAAAATTACTAGGGAATCTCAAAGATAAAACGTTTAAGTTAAACGCCGATCTTATCAAAGGATACTAGTGATATTTAAATGATATTCACTGATTCATTAGTGAATGTGAGGGGTGGCAAATCCTAATACATGAAAAATGCACAGCCACCTTTGATGTTAGATTCTTTTATAATGACCCTGTACATATTTCCACACAAAACATAACAATTACGAGTGTTCAAATATAGCATTAAAACCCATCTCCACCTATAACATCAAGTCATTTAGCATGATATTGCATGGATTTAACAATAATTTGAATATAATAATCATTTATAATTGTACTTCTGTGAATAATACTATAATAATAAAGAGAACAATATTCTATAACATAAGTGTCATAATGTCGTAAAATTAGCAACCATTCAAACTAAAACAACATAAAACAGGAGGTCAAATAACTCCTGTCATTTTATTGCTGCCTTAAAAACGATTTCAGGAATTTAAAGACATCAATAAAACCGTCAGAATATATTGCAATCCTCGACCAACTAAATCAAATTTGCAAATAGAAAAGTAAGATGATAATGGCAAATCAGATGGCATTGCTTTGTCATCACAACAGACCCACCAACGTGCGGTGGTGAATGTCAGCCAAACAAAAGGAGCATAAGACATTTCAAACGGGAAGTAAGTTGTAATGCCTTGACGAGTTACTGTGATGGAAACGGACAGACCAAGTTTCCAGTTGAGTACGGCTGGTTACTCTAGTAACATTTGGGGAATTTTCTGGACTGACAGGATTCATTTCAGTTTATTATTTAGTACTGAAATTGGGTTTATTTTTAGAAATCAATGATTGTAATTATTTTTAACATGGTGGATAAAATTAATCAATTTCTCTCTTATGTTTGTTTACTAAAGTTTTAATTAAATATACCTAAAAAATAATGATAAACACACGCAGATTGTAGAGTGTAAAATATATTTGTTTTAACTAATTTCATGAACGTTAGAACTGGACCATAATTTTTACAGAATTCAAATGCTATAATAAAGCCACCATCAATAATAATCATGTAGTGATTTTCTTAGTCATCGGCAGCCATAAAAACCGAATGCACCCATAATATTGTCTGTTGGCAAGTTTAATTTCAAAATGTAATAGGAAGGAACTGATTCACTAGTCGTTAACAACAGAAGCAGGAAATTACATCTGCTTAGAAGCTTTCCCCCTAACAGTAACTGCAATCTCCCGACGTGTGTGTAATTAATCACTACGCTGAAGAAATCTGAAAAATACGAATTGCGACTCTTTGATGTGTCTTTCGACTGTTATTACTGATAACCTCTGTTTATAACTGACGCTAATTCTAACTAGAAACTCTTTGAAAATTGTCTTTGATGTTTTGCTTTGGGTTTTCGAAAAATGTTACTGCGCAAAATTGTAATTTTTTCATATAGTTTATTTTTATATAATAATTGTGATTTACTGAATTTTTAGTAACACATTTTGGATATTCTATTTAGGGAAACATTAAAACAAAACGGAAAAATTAGTCCTTCAAATTTAAATAGAATAAATTAATAAAAATAAAAAAAAACTGCAAAGTTCTCACAGTCACTCTAAACTCTGGCAAAAATCTGTTGATGTCCAACTAAGTACTCATTATTTTGCCTCTATGTTTACAAACTTGTTGATAGTTTTATTTACACTGAGTAAATCCGGTGAAATTATGTTTTGAATTGACGTTTACATGCGTTTCTCAATGGCAATTCACCTCACCAATTTGTTACTGTTGTTTAATGGACATTTAGTTGTTACATCAGTTTACTTCTGGGTTCCGGGTCGATTCCAAATAACCAGACACGATGTTCTGCTCACTATAAACACAAATTTTAAAACAAAATATCTTATTTTAATACAGTATACTAAACCTACCGTGACTGGCAGAAAGTGTGCACCAAATGGGAATTCTTTAAGTATATCTTTAGAATTACAAAATTTATTTTACTGTGGAAAGATTCTGCATGTCCTTAAACAAAAAAGAGCATAAGCAAAACAAGTAAAAATTGCATCGTATACGAGGGAGGGGTGAAAATTTTAAATTTACTCAAGAATAAAGTACTCTTATTTTGCACCGTAGAAAAAAAATGTTATTAGGAAAAGTTGTTTTTACTTAAAAGTTATCCCCGAATACCAAATTTGGGCTCTGTAGACAAAGAAAAACCATTTTTCCTTTTTTTGGACCCACCCCCGTATAACGAATCGCTAGAAGCTATGCAGCACATAAATTCAGTATTTTGACTGTTCTTGGGCAATTAAACACATAATTTACTTAAAGTGGTTTAAATGCGCGAAAACAAGGCGGTTAATAAAATAATGCCAAAAATAATCTCATTTTTTGGTGCACACCGTATTTTATTTTATGGATAAGTAAAACAACTTAATGTAAAACAAATGCGGGTTTACTTGATATCTTTAGCAATTTATTGCCATTTTTACTTTTTAAAAAAACTTAAATCTATTGATTAAGGAATTACTTTTATCTGTACCTACCGGTAAGTCAATTTCAGTTTCCTGATAAAATGATTATTATTTTATTAAACGACCCGTTTTCGCACATTTAAACCAATTTAAGTAAATTATGCAAGTATTAACCCAAGAACTGTTAAAAAACTGAATTTATGCGCTGCCTAGCTTCTAGCGATTTGTTCTACGGGGGCGCGCCGAAAAAAAGGAAATACGTTTATTTTTGGTCTACAGAGTCCAAATTTGATATTCGGAGATAACTTTTAAGTACAAACAACTTTTCCTAATAATTTTTTTCTACGGTGCAAAATAAGGGTACTTTATTCTTGAGTGAATTTTAAATTTTCACCCCTCCCTCGTATACGATGCAATTTTTATTGATTTTGTTTAGGTTCTTTTTTGTTTAAGGACATGCAGAACCTTTCCACAGTAAAATAAATTTGGTAATTCTAAAGATAGAAAAATTTCCCATTTGGTGCATACTTTCTGCCGGTCACTGTATGTCCCTAAATATTTTTGAGTAGATGTTATAAATGGATGTACAGACCAACAAGTGTAAAATCCCCGAAAGCAGTGTGTTCGCTCTGGCGCACCTCCCACCTTTCTTAGGTATGTAGAACATGCCTTATTCGCCTCAAAACATTACATTATACAGGATATCCGGAAATTAGGAGCAAAAAATCGGGAGGTGATTCTACTTGAAAAATTAATGTGACAAGTTCCTATAACATTTTTCCGAAAGCTCATTAATCTTGGTGTTACAGGTCCTGAAAGTTTGTTTTTTTAAATAAAATTTTTCCAGTAACTTTTTTTCTAGTGTACCGATTCGTTTCAAATTTGGCACACTTGTCATTAATGTTTATTTGTATTCTTGTATCAAAATTGAGGTAAATGCCCCAGTGCCAAAGAGTCGAAACTGACGTTGACCTTTGGATAAAGACCCAGAACTTTTTTATTAGGCACTTTTTCTAAATTTTCATGACGCCCGATTGAAGAGCATCGAAAAATCTTCAAAAAAGATTCTCTTGCTGCATCACAATAAAACGAGTCGTTTTCGAGAAAAACGCCTTAAATGAATATCAACTAACTACACCTCATTTTCAAGATTAACAAAGCAAGCATTAAACAGAAGCGGGTTTTTCTCGAAAACTACTCGTTTTATCGATATTCAACAAGAGTATCTTTTTTGAAGATTTTTCGATGCTTTTCAATCGGGCATCATCAAAATTTACAAAAAAGTTATTGGAAAAAATTGATTAAAGAAGAAACTTTGGGGCCTTGTTACCCCAATATTAATGAGCTTTCGGAAAAATGTTATAGGAACTTGTTACATTAACTTTTCGAGTAGAATCACTCCCCGAGTTTTATGCTCCTAATTTCCGGACACCCTGTATAGAAAAATGTGTTATAACTTAAAACTTCGCAGTTACTATAATATACAAGGTGTTTTTGAAATAGGTGGTCAAAATTTAGGAGCATGTAGAGCCAGTAAAATGATGAAGAAATTCTTTATAACATTATTTTCTAAAGTGCTTTCTAAGGGAGCTACAGCCCCGTAATTGTAGGCCCCTAAGAATGGTATTTATTAAATATCTCCGAAACCGCTTAAGATGTAATAATGAAATTTTGTACAGCCACTAGTTCTTTTATGCTTAACAATATGAAATTAGTATCATCTGAAAATTTTATTCAAGGGTGTGTCAAGTGGGGCGGGGCGGGGGGTAAATATGATCTCAACTTTGTTGTATGTTGTTTTTTTGTTTTTGACATGAAATTATTAAATTTAATAGTTTTTTACAAAAAAATGGACAATTGTTTAATTTCGATGCCATGCACGGTTTTCGAGTAAAATCGATTTGAAAATTTTTAACATACTCTGAACGTGAAGCGTTTTTTTTGAAATTTTCGAAATAAATATACAAAATTCAGGAGCATGTAGAGCAAGTCAAATGATGAAGAAAACCTTAATAACGTTTTTCTCTAAAGTGTTTTAAACGGTTTCGGAGATATTTAATAAAAATAATTTTTAGGGACCCACTATTAAGGGGCTGTAGCTCCCTTAGAAAGCACTTTAGAAAATAATGTTATGAACGTTTTATCATTTGACTTGCTCTACATGCTCCTAAATTTTGACCACCTATTTCAAAAACACCTTATATACAAGTTATATGTTTTTAAATATTCTTCCTCCGATGTACTAGAATAGTAACAGTTTCACGTCTCTGTCACTTCATGCGTTTAGAATTGGGGGCTTAATCCTGTTGATCAGTATATTGATACCACAAATGGACAACCTCTGTAAAGTTTCAATTTGAAAGAAAGCTAACCTAATCTAACCATTCTTATTCAGTTTACATATTACATACATACGCATCATATGATATGACATCCGGCATCTCGCATCTCAGAATGTCGTCATTTATAGAAGATACAATTGAGACATACGTCTTTTTCTTAATTCATGCGAATATAGTCGATGACGAAAGTTGCTTCTTTTAAAAATTGGACTGTACTTATTTTATTACTTTCTTGTACTTTGTGTTCAAGTTTTTAAATTCTCTATAACGAACACATAATGACCTACCCGTTTTCACAATTTTTAGAAGCAAAAAGGATAATATTCTTTTCACATCGAATTTATAATTTCGTTCCATAAATATCTACAAATTTCACTAATTTATTATAACACTTTCTGGGGAAAAACTAACTGCCAACATAGCTTGGAAACTATGTATCGCATGAGGGGTTATTTTGACATTTAATTTAAAGCTCAATCCAAAGTTAATCTGGCACACGTTGAAATTAACTCGTATTCGGTCAATAATCTACCCACATTAATGTCGGCAGTCTGTGTCGCAGTATTTCTATGTAACAGAATGATTAGAGGGATTGCCACAAAAGTTATTTTGTAATGGATTGGCAATTCATTATTTGAAATGTTCTGACAATGTACCAGGTAACAACTAATTGTAAAATATCGTGTTGAAAACAACATATTTTATTAAGTGAAATAAAAATGCATAACTAAGAAAAATTCGTTTAAATTTGCAGAAGTATGTAACATATTCTACTTTGTGTCTTTCGCTGCTTTTAGAGAATGTAGGTATTCCAACGTTGACAAGGCTCTATCCATTATTCAAGTTTTAGCATGTCATCAATCATACTAAAATTCAAATGAGTAAATGGCTGCTAGATGTAATGATAACAGACATTTCATATTATTATTATTACGTACACTATTATGATGAGCATATTATGCATAACGTTACTACACTACATTATTTGTATAACCCCTTTGTTTTCCAATTTTTCCTAATTTATCATCAAATTCATACAAAAACCGTTAATGTTCCAAACGATCCAACTAAGTAGAATTATAGGTTTCACCGTAAAAACCTGCAAAAAACATGGAGACAAGAGAGCGATATTCATTGTCGTGGATAAAAAGAAGTTTTTGATTTATCAGCTGTCTCTGGTGGCGAGAAAGAGCGGCAATCATAGTGTCCGAAATGGGAAAAGTAAATTCGTTTACAAGGAAAGAAACTTGGATTGTTTGTTTCCTGTCAAATTACGCCATTAAGAAATCTATCATGGTAAGATAAAATCAATAATGTAATGCAATAAGGAATAATAGAAATGACTTGTAGGGTTTAAATTCTATCAATGTACTAACTTTTCGTTGAGTAGGTGCAATAAAATTACATAAATCTCGTAAAATATAAATCAACTACGGTTCTAATAATATTGTAACAAGTAGTTCTGGACCTGGATATACAATAATTTATAGATATGTGATAGGTACTTATGCGTTATGAAATTTAGGCGTTTCATCCATTTTGTTAACATTTATTATTAATTAATAATTACATTAATTAAATTAATTAATACCTAATCAAATGTATTTATTTTTTTATATTTTAGGCATGACCCATCTTTTCCATTTTATATCAGAATTAAATATAATTTAAATTAGTCATAATCACTCAAGCACATCATTTATTACCTGAACCTTTTTACTACGTACGACATTAGGCAACTATAAAAACGTTAGTGTATACAAGTGACGTAAAAGGTATAAAGTTTGTTGATTTACCTGTAACTAACTAGAGTTTAAAATAGAATATAGATTCTGTCTGCTGTTATTTACGCATGGTGTAACATCAAAGATATCACCTTTATCGCATTAAAGGCCCATGAATTCATTGCATTACATTCATCCTACATCTGCAAAATCATGTGACATCACATTGCTATATTTAAACACCAAATTTATTAATAAACTGCCCCAAAATAACTCTTACGTGGGTTTCTGCACTAATTAGTTAATGAAATTGATTTATTTAACAGCCATAATGGCATCCTAGAGAAATGGAAGTTCTGGTCTGATACAAGGATAATAAAAACAAATAAAGATATCTTTTGGCTAGAGAAAATTTTGAATATGGAAATAGATTCTTTTTGTTATAAAACAAATTGAAAAACTGACAGATTTTCCAATTTAAAATTGCCAGGAACGATCCTATCAAGAATATTCATGCTATTCTATCTCTGCTACCTTTAGAATTTTCATTTTTGCCACACAATTTTAATATCGAGAGCACCATTAGTTGCTACTTGATAAAAATATTCTTATTCCTTGACACTAACCATAATTGTAAAGGCATGTATTCTGCGATGTGTGAGTGAAAAAAGGGCTTGTATATACAAGGCTCTTATTATTAATGACGCTCTGCCGCACCATCAATAATATGAGGGCTGTTCTTTCTGCTGAAACTAAATGACGAGCAGCGGAATTAAATTGCAACCTCAAAACTCATTTCATTTTTTTAACGGCAGTGCTAAGAGGTGCTATATATCATAAAAGATATGGTTCAAATTTATATTTTGCAGAAAATGTGTCAGTCTTTCATTTAGAAAATTGTGGCATTTTTTCAGTGGTAGGTTTTTAATTATAATACGTTTCAATGGCGGTTTATTTACCCAATTTCAGGAAAGGTAGGGAAATTCTAATCATTAACTTTTTGTTGTTTAACGCTTTCAGCTACTGAATTTTTAAACAAAGCATAAATCTATTATTGTCAAAGACCCACTCACAAGTATTAAATTTCTGAAGGGTATTATGTTTCAGTACTACGTCTTTTAACATTGATATATTTTGACAAAGACATGATCTTGAATACGGCTATAGATTACTTTGGTTACCTTAAATTACATTTGATGTTATCTTTGACCCACTTTAAATATTGAAAATCCATCACCTGCTCCATATATCGATAAATTCAGATTCGGTTAGGTTTTAATTAACTGAAAATAACACCACCTTATTATACAGAAGGAAACACAAATCAGTTCCAGTACATGCAACTCGGACTAATATTCAAATTTCAGACTAAACTTAATAATAAGTAATATGATAGGCATTTATGAACCTCAACGATAATTTAATTTAATATTCGTGGCCACAACCCAATTTTTTGTTATTTTTAGGTAGCTCGAGTCTAATTGCCTATTATGATTAAGTAAGCGTAGGTATTTTAAGCTTTTTCTTCCTAGGTAGATGGAACTAAAACCGAAATCATTAAGAACAGTAATTTCTGTAATTTTCTTTTCATATAATAATGCGCGTGAATAAATCATAGATATAGCTAAACCGATCAGACTTCAGTATCTAACATTTTTTGTACAACCATTAAATAAATATAGCAATTTATTTGTTAGCCGTTAACTCTCCCGTTACCATAATGTATATGTCTATGTGGTTTCTTTTTTATAGTACAATAATACTACCGGTGTGCCGATAATCTATATGATATAACATAACTGCATTCTTTTTTATTCATGGAAAGCTATTGGGGTATTGTTTTACCGATCGTTCAAATATCTGCTGACAGGAAGGATCTACACATGACAAATATTAAAAAAGCACTCTTTGTTATTCTTTTGTTCTTTTTTATTATAGCGTACGATAAAAAATTCTATAGGGGAATTTTTAAATTTTATCCAATAATTATTTCCAGTTCTTTGTTCGACTACAGGAGGTAAATTATTTGTAATGATCAGTTTGCAATTTAATTGTAGTAACATTGAAAAAAATGTTGAGAAATATTTCAATAATTGCTGTCAACAGCAGTTAGTTGTATGAACTAGACTTTACAATGTAATACCAATACCATTGTTTAAAAAGTGAAACTGGCGCTTATAGAATAATTAAGTAGCGGAATAGGGGAGTGAAAAGGGATACAAGGTGTGGACATTTTTCAAACTTTATTGGTAACACGTGAAAGGATCTACTTGCATTTTTAACCGATATGACCACAAAAAAATAGACTCTGTTTACCAGGATAACTCAAATACAACATATTGGAATCATATTTAAGAATTTGAATTAAATTGTAGATAATATCAGAAGTGGTACTTTAAATTTAGAAATTAGATGGTGGGGATTAGATAGTAGGCAAGAACGTATCAAATTAGAGGACAGAAATCTCCCATGGTGGGGGTAAGAATTCGTGGGTCAGGAAGTGTTGCACGTTCAAATGGACTCAAGCGTACTCGATAATTTTTGCACATGCGTCAGCAGCCATTAAAGCGCGTGCTTCAATTCTGCCTATTTGCCGGTATTTGTTTTGATTTGTGAGTACACAAATTTTGAGAAACAATGATGAAGGTCGAAAAATTGCTGTCACTGTCACTGCAACTGGCAACGGATTCGAGCCTACCCCCACTCTGGGAGCTTTCTGTCCTCTATTTTTATACGTTCTTGATAGTAGGATACGGCGATCCTTTCTTCACCTCCACCCAAAAGATCTTTTGCACTGTTATTGTTCAAGAATGCTTTACCTCTTAACAAAGTTGGTTATCTTCTTGAAGGTTAGTAATCCGACCTCTTGATGCTCGCAAAATGCTCTTTCTAGTGTCTCTTGTCTAATATGTTGAATTTTTACACAAAATCAAAGAATGTGTTCAGAGGTTTCATCCTCTGAGTTGCAAAATCTGCAGGTCCTTAGTTCTTACTTCCCCATTTTGGTGAGATGATATCTCAAGGAACAGTGGTTAGTTGGGAGCCCAACTATTAGATTCTTTGGTAGATCGAGAACCACTTTTACGCTTCTGGTAGCGTAAGCCTTGATGAGTCTTTTCGCCTGTGTCTTAGCTTAGGGAAATTATTCCAGTAGTTTAGCTGGTCATTGTCCAATGCCAATATTTCCACCTTTCTATGGGCTTTTGTTATCCCACAGTCAGTTTCCGAACCGCAAAAAGGAGGAGATCTAGTTCCTGTAAGAGCCAGGTTGTCCTCGATCTCGTTTCCTTCGACTCCTTCATGCCCTGGTACTCACAACAGCCTTAGACTGTTATAACATGCCAGAAAATTGAGAGTTTGTCTGCAGTCCCAGGCGAGTGGTACTTTACTTTAAAACGTTTTCAGTATTATATTAATATTTTGAAATTACAACAGTTTATGAAATCTTCTCTAGTTTAGTAAGATCCTCAAGATATTTTCCAAAAATCTGGCAGGGCCATCCACTGAAAGAATAAGATACATAAAGATATAGAAATTTGTAATGTTGTATACCAGAAGTGGTACTTGAAGACGATTTAATTTTCATATAAATTATGAACATAATTGATGTTTGGACAAAGACATGGAATAGGAATGTACTTCTAATCATTTTCCAGTTTATTGAAATTTTAGTTTTCTTCTCAACTTTAGCACCGTAATGTATTTCAAAAACCAAACAGTTCATCTACAATTTTTGGTACTAAATTGTGTCAAATCTAAAGTACCTACCTAAACAAAGATGCCATTAAAAAACATACTGCTTTTTTGTAGCAAAAAAAAATACTGATCCCTATTAATGTTTCCTATTCTCTTTAAAATCATCTGAAACCTTTGAGACCTGTAATCTCACCACGGATTAATTTATCGAAACATTCTAAACATTTTTTTAGTTTAAAATCTAATGAACAAACCAATTACATACTTTAGTTTCACGAATCTAGAAAATTTAGTCAATTTTAAATCTATTTAACTTTATGAGAAACAATCACTCTGTGTGAGAGGCACAAGGTAGAATCGGCCTGTCCCGAGCTACTGAGGAATTTCACTAAAACCAACTTGCTTATTGCGAATTCCTGCCTTGTTGTTTACTTCATTACAAAACTATTAATTTGATGGCAATTCAAAATCCAACTTATGTGGAATGAGGAAACAAATATATTGCTTATCCATGCAATTTCAATAAAATTAGTTGAATATGAATAAAATATAAAGTTACAATTAACATTTTACTAATCGGAACAAACAGCACTTAATTACTTGCTCATTGATGCATTCTTTACGTGCTTCCTGCATATTGCTTTTTCTATTTGCCCAATAAACATTTACGTTTTATCGAAATTGATAATTAATTGTTCGATGATCAGACATTGAATTTTGGCATCGCCACAGGACAAAACAAAGTGTTTGCTTTACTGTACAAACAAAAGGCTGTTTCCTGTTGTTCAAAAATGCGTTAACTAGTAAATTTATGATTGCAATGGGTAATATAATACGATTCTTTTTCCGCTATGTACTAAAAATATTTTTATGAAGCATCATGCTGAGGAAGCTCGTATCATTTATCTCTCAGCTTGCTATTAATTGGTAACTTTGTTGCAGATTGTACATATGGCCCACGCTCTCCGGCGAATTTCCTACGCAACCTGTGATCCACAGCATTCGCTCTTCAGTTTTCTTGCTCGTGAACCAAAAGGCCATTTCAGCCTTCAATACTGCCATTGTTTCATTGCCACATCGCCTGAACAGGTAAGATGAATTATATTTATATACCTATACTAAGAAAACTATAAACGTTTATTATTTTTCCTTACTATAGGTAATGAAATAATTTAATAGATTAGATATATAGTGTAGGAATATAATTCTGAAAGACAAAAGATTTCTAAAAATCAATTCTCGGTCTCCCCCAACATACAGGGTGTTTCAGGTTTAAGTACCCTGACTAACAGTCGTTAGTAGACCTTACTTTGAGACTAAAGCTAGAACGCTTTGCTTCTCCGATACAGGGCACTATTGTTTCATAAAAATAACATTTATTCCTCGTTTCGTTTTTGAGATATCATCAGGTCTACCATTTCAAATTTGAAATTTTAAATATCTTATAAAGTATGGATGTAGGCGGATCATAATGTTGCTATAATTTAAGAAATAAACATTGACTATACATAAAGCGTCAGTTATTCCTTTCTACTTGAATAATTTATGTTTACGTTTGTGTGATTGTTCATAATTCATTCAAAATTTAAGTTAATTGGTTTATATGTCATGCAAATGGGTCGTATTCTCGTATTATTTTGAGAATGTATGCGTGATGCCAATGTTCGTTAAACCTTGATAACTTAGAGGGTATACGATGGGGAAATGTAATTAAATTTAATAATCGCTATCAGATAAGGCCCGTTTTCATATTCTGTTATATTACTGGATGACATGAAGAGCTTAATATAACTACTACGTACCTCCACTATGTTTGTATGGTAATTGTAATTATATCTAAATGCAAACTAAGTAAATATAATTCAAGACGAATTTCCTAGACGTCTGAGAAGTTTAAGTAAACTTGTAAAGATTGAAATACCTTAAAGTATTTGAATTAACCTGCAAGTTTTACACAAAACAGTTTGTTTTGCACTTTTGCAGGTAGATTTAGGATTGAAATAATATAGATTTACTACTAATATGCATAATATAAGAAATTCTTCCATCCTATTTTTTCAGAGAAATAGTCAACCAAGACAAACAACTATACTTTTAATTAAAAAAGTCATTGCAGCATATCAACTCAACACACAGTGTAAAAATACTAATTAAAACTAATTATATTTGTAGTGACTTCTAGCGTGTCTTATTACACAACAATACTTTTAAATTATTTTTTCTTCCCATCAACGTTGTGTAACCTTTTTATATCAATCTGACAATCTGGGTATCATTGCGTAATTATTTCCCTAGTACATAGGTACATAGCATTATAGTGAAGTGCAGCTGATGTTTTGAAGTTGCATCAACTTGAATGTAAGTAGACTAAACTCGTACTTTGCTAAAAATAAATCGTGTTGAATGGATTTTTCAGGGGATCTTCAGTGCTTTAATAAAATGAAATCTTCTGAAATAAATATGGGAATTTAAATGTTTCGTGCCGTTTCCAAAGGAACAAGGAATTTACTTTAATCCCACGGATGAAAATGGCAAAGAGGAAATAAAAACAAAAACATGTTTTTCCTTTACTTACACTATATTACTGATATCGAGATTGGATAAATTGAGATAAATGTATGCTATTATAGTTTTTTCCTGACATCCTTGTGGTCTATTTTCAAAATTCATATGAAAAAAGGATCAAATATATTTACGTGTTTTCAACAGTTGAAAGAAATATCTCTTCGTTTAAAAGCTGTTTTTATGTATTTTGCAATTCCTTGAAGTGAAACTTTGAAAATGATGCTGGATTTCATAGAGTGAATGTTTTACTGCCATAGTTTTATAACCACTGGATAGATTTTAAAGAAATTTAGATTTTTACAAATCAAAATGTAGGTTTTATTACCAAAAATCAGTTCTAAGGTTTTATAAGCTGCCTGTGTTTTTTAAATGTTTAAATATTTTAATATGAAATTTAGAAAAATCACTACTTTTCATTGATTGACATTTCTTACGTCAAAGTTTTAGAACCACTGATTAGTGTTTATACGTTACATAAAAATATTCATTAGGATAATAATTCATCTTTTTAATAAATTTGTAGAAACTGTATTAAAAAATGGTTGGTTGGGTGCATAGATTTTTAAGAAAATCTTTAGCCAGTATGTTACGTCTATTATACAGGGTGATTCAGAACTTATCGAAAAAAATTTAATGATCTACCGGAAAAAAATTATTAGTAATATGTTGACTGAACATAGTGGAGATGTTACTTGTGTCTAGGCGTTGTACAGGGTGTCTCATTTTCGACACTTTTAGATGGTATTGGAGTTATTATCAAAGATAGACTGTTGTCACCTTGCTGTCCTAGTTTTTTAAGAAACGAAAGATTCCGGTGTCAAATTTGTCATTTACCGCTTGAAGGGTTGTGGGAGATATTTGCGGTGGCGTGGAGAACAAGAGCAGTTAGAGAACAAGATGACGAATATTGAGGCGACGCGAGGAAACATGTGATTTTGTTTTAAAAAGTAGTTTTATTGCCCAGTGCTTTAACACTTAATATTTATTTGGAAAAACAAGCTCAAAATTCGATATTTTTAATAATTTACTTTATTTGTAACAGTAGGCCATGGCTAATTTTTTAGAAACAAATGCAGATTTCCATTATTGATGAAATATTTTTGTTATGTAGGTGTTGTTTTTATTTTACATTTAATTTTTTATTACAATGGCCATTTATGATAATTATGAGAAGTATGATATGTTGGTAATCACTCTGTAGATTAAAAACTAAGAGAGCTATGACAAATTTAACCCCGGAATCTTTCGTTTCGTAAAAAAGTAGGAGAGGAAGGTGAAAACCGCAACACTATCTTTGATAATAACTCCAAGGCCCCCTAAAAGTGTCGAAAATGGGACACCCTGTACATCTCGGTAATTTTTTTGATATGATCTGAATCACCCTGTATATCGATAACACTATTATATTGTCTTCGATATGAATTGTGGAGCAACGTATACCTAAGTATTGTATTTTCTATTAAAAAATGATCAAACTAGAGATAATAGCCAATACCCCTATGGTTACAGGATTTGCATCTCCTGACAGGTAAATCTCTTCCTAGCAATTACTATTATAAATTATGTCCCAGCGAAGTCCATTTTAGTACGTGTTACGCTGTAATTTCAAAGGCGTAAATCACTAACTCAACATAGGAATAACCACTACCATTTAGTAGATGGTAATGGTAATCGTTACAGCATCCCTTCAATGTGCATTTATCCTTGTCGTCCTAATACCAAGCCGTACTTAGCAAATTATAAGTTTTCAATGGCTATTCATTGGAAATTCATCAAACTTCCTTCCCATTAAAATTGTTGCACATATTGAAATATTAATTTACCAACTCTTTGAATATAAAAGACTGCTGATTACAGGGTTGTCATAATTATCGGACAAAAACGAAAGAGGAAAATGATTTTTGGAATATTAAACAACATAAATTTCAGTTTTTTTGGTTAGACTTGTAATTTAATCTAATAATTCCTTATGCTAATAGTCCAGGAAAAATAGATTTTAACATGGGAAAAAATTGTTATAGGCTGAATTTTTGCATGCATCTTAGTATTATAGCCCTCAATAATGTGTGAAAGTTCCCCATCAATTTGATGGCTGCTAACTGAGTTACTCGAGGTCAAAGGTCGCGATAAACAATTTTTTGCAAATATTTCGAGAACGGCAACCTTTATTGAAAAAAATATAGAGAGGTAATTTTAGCTGAGGCAATTTGCTATAAAAACTTATTCAGAAGTTTTTTTGTAGGGGCAATCGTTCACAAGATATAGCGTTCCAAAAACTAAGAACGTAGAGGACTTACTTCACTACGAAGAATAACGACTGATCTTAGGATATGAAAGTTGGATAATGAATTATTATTCAATATGTATATTTATGGCGTTTTTTATTTATTTGTGCATTTATTGCATTTATTTGGGCATTTATGATACAGTAATTAACTTTCTTCAATTTCGGAGAGCGATTGTTCCGTCACCAAAGTTTGGACGAGGAAAGACGATGGATCGATGTCGTTATCGATCTCCTCGTTATCAATATTAAAATTTTCCATGTTCATACATGTTTGGCCATTACATTGGCTACAAACTACAGAAAGTTCCATTCTGCTTTCCACCGACATCCACAATTGGAATAGAGAAATAGATCCTCAGGACTGGGGATGGGTACTACAAAATAATATTTTAGAGCCAGTTACAACTCTGCTCCAAGCCGCTCCAGATGCATTACTCAATACAGTATTTTGTAAGTGCAAGAAAGGCTGTGGTTCCAATTGTGGATGTCGGAAAGCAGGATTGAACTGTTCTGTAGTTTGTAACCAATATAATGGCCAAACTTGTATAAACATGGAACATTTAATATTGATAACGAAGAGATCGATAACGACATCGATCCATCGTCTTTCCTCGTCCAAACTTTGGTGACGGAACAATCGCTCTCCGAAACAGAAGAAAGTTAATTACTGTATCATAAATGCCCAAATAAGTGCAATAAATGCAGAAATAAATAAAAACGCCATAAATATACATATTGAATAATAATTCATTATCCAACATTATATCCTAAGATCAGTCGTTATTCTTCGTAGTGAAGTAAGTCCTCTACATTCTTGGTTTTTGAAACGCTGTATCTCGTGAATGATTGCCCCTACAAAAAAACTTCTTAATAAGTTTTTATAGCAAATCACCTCAGCTATAAATTAGCTTTCTATATTTTTTTCAATAAAGGTCGCCGTTCTCGAGATTTTTGCAAAAAACTGTTAATCACGACCTTTGACCTCGAGTAACTCAGTTAACAGCCATCAAATCGATGGGGAAGTTTCACACATTATTGAGGGCTATAATAATAAGGTGTATGAAAAAATTCAGCCTGTTACAATTTTTTTCCAACTCAGCCTTTTTTTTCGTCTATTTTTCCTGGACTATAACTAACAAAACCACAACAAGAGATGTATTTCTATAATAAATGTATTAGGTAATAAATAACTATGTAATGAATGTATTTTTCCAACTAAATTTGTTGACGTCTAGTAATAATATTCCCTTTATGAAAATATTTTACATATAATATATTTCAGGGAAATTTAATGTTATTACTGCCAACGTGGATTGCGTATGGGCTCGTTTCCTAGCAATATGTTTACCTATAAATAAGAGTTTTCAATGATGATGGTACTCAGAGTCAAGGCAGATACATTTAATATATTCAAAACAGTTTGTTCCATACAGACAACTTAAAATAATATTTTCTGTTTTCTTTGTATAATATTACCTCATTTAAAATTTGCTTTGTTTCGATAAAACGTACTTTGATAAACGAGAATGTATGTATAAAAATAAAAAGTCTTGTGTAACTTGACTAGTATCCATACACTTTCTACCTTTTTTCAACAAATCTTCTTCGGTATGTAATAAAATTAAAGCTGTTCTTTTTTACGACAAATATTTTGTGTTGTGTTGCATAGCCAAAAACATCATGATGTCGCTAAAAGCAAATACGCCTTTCATTCGTTGGAATAATGAGCCACAAAACAGAGCTTTGTCAAACAGCAAATTTACAGTTTTTTACCGCAACAATGCAAATTTATGAAGCATTTTTAAGCTCGTAAATGAGGCTCTGCTGTAATAAAACAAAAGATATAATAAGAAACTCGAACACAGTAAAACTCCGACGGATGTATCTAAAATACCCTATTTGCTAATTGACGTTTTATTTGCCTACGTTTATTTCCTTCCGGACGCTTCTGCCGTCTCAATTTTACTGGAAATAATGCGTAAAATAAAACCTTTTATAGTGACAACAGTAGATAGTTATGTACTATAAGTTAAATGAATCAGGGAATACATTTTATGCAGTATTTTATTAACAAACAAATTTGTTTTATAGATCTTGATGTAAAATATAAATAAAAAATAAATATTTATATAAAATAGTCAGAGATATAATAATAATGTCTTAAATGTAGTTAACAATTAGCATTGGTTAAAATATGAATCAAAACTTAGTATAGTTAATCCGGAACATTTTCGCCAACATCGAAGACTAGGGGTGTCTACTTCCCCCTTACAATATTCTAAAGTACACAAAAACCTAATATTTTTAAAATTGAAGTAGTTATGCAATACATGTAAGCAGCTTACTGTAAATTGCTCTTGCCCCATGCAATATTAAACAAAGTAGACGTTAGAAAGGGAGACCGTGTTCAAAGCCATCACCATATCGACTACTTTTATCCATTACTGAGTGGACCTAAGTGAATATTATAGGCGTATACGTACCATTAAAAAAATCACTAGCGGTCTATTCCTGTATGTTAAAAAATTATGTAAATAAAATAAAAGTGTATAAGAGAGGGTCTCGCAGTATATTTACGTATATGAGATACTTTGTATTCGGAGTTTTACTGGAAGCAATTTCGGTTTCAAACCCGAAATCTAAGGGTAAGGGAATGATCAATTTGACTAAGACCATATGAGGTAGTGCTTTACAATATATTCCCGCGAACTATGCCATTGTTAAGGTTTTCAATAGTAAAGATCTGTGAAATGAACTGAACTCTATGCATAACCAGATCAGATCAAATGAAAATTCAGATTCTGGTTCGGTTTACCGTTCGATTTTATAAGCAAGTTTACATTGATTTCCGTAAAAATGAGAAAATTTGTTGAATGTAGTACTGTAAAAATATATACATCTGGTTGTTCATTGAAGACGTAACTTGAGTCGACTTTTCTCGAGTTACTTACCACAAACTGTAATTAACTTCAGTTGATACATTAAAAATTTGCAAAGTTTTCAGTTTACACATAATTAAAAACTATGTAGGTGTATAGATATGTATAAAAAACTGTAAAAACGAATTATTATCATGGTGGTTATAATAATTGATTGTAATTGTATCTAACACATTTTTTATGTTGTAATTAATGATTTCATAGTAAACAAGGCACAGAAATTTTAGTCAATTGAGAACATATTTACATAGAAATCGCTACGGGAATTTTTTAACAATACATACCTATGTATAACGGTGTTAATGTAATTTTGTGGGAGTATTTATTTTTAGAAATTATAAATAGTTAACACTCAGTTCTTTTACCTTTTGGGAATTTCAGTTAATGTTTAATTAAAAGCTAAAATCCAGTTATAATTTCAGAATTGTTATGGTATCTATAGTATGTACATATTTTAAAGAAATTATGATTATTTTTTGATATACTGAACACAGATAAATTAATTTTCCATTTCAATTCACTAATGATCCTGTTCGATATGATTTTTAGTTTAGTTGAATATTTGTTTTTAATACATAAACACCTGTGGCTATTCAATATTGAAATAAAAAGTTAACAAGAGATTGCTATTATAAAAAATTGTTTGAAAATAATTTTATACTTAACATCTTTATTCTTGAACTGTATATTTTAAATTTAATAAATACAAAATGTTCTACATAAATCGAATTTAAATGGCTTCGGTATATTTTATAATTCAAATTTTATGTAAATATACAGAAAAAATATAAATAAATAAAAAGTGTTTCAAATACATAGAATGGAAGCTATTCTAAAAATGTGGCTTTAATATCAGCGGTTTGATAATAACTACACAATCGAGACACAAATTTACATAATTACCTGGTCTTTTAAATCAATATCCTTAGGGATTTTCAATTTTAGTCAGATGTTACAAGAAACTTAACAGACAATTTAATATTTTTAAAACATCTAATATACGGGTTTCTTCAAAACTACTTGATTTAATAAAACGTGCGCCACTGCTTTTTTTGCAGCACCAATATGCAGAGAGTATTTTCCATTCAATTTAGAAAACTTTTTTGTATCATACAATTTCTTGATAACTTGGCTTTTTTTCTTATTTACTAAATAGCTTCGACCATATTAGATTTCCAAAAAAAACATCAGTACAAAGTTGTAGAGAAAAATATTTCCTACAACTTTCCTTTTAATATTTTTTGATATTGTCAATATTTAAAAATTTATTCAACAAATAAGTTGCAAATTCTAGGAAAATTTTTCTCTAGTTAGATACTATTCACTACTGCTACTCACTACTCTTTCTCCAAAATTTGCAATCTATTTGTTGAATAACTTTTTAAATATCGGCAATATCAAAAAAGGTTAAAAGATAAGTTGTAGGAAATATTTTTCTTTACAACTTTGTACTGACCCTTTTTTTAGAAAATTTAATAGGAAAGAAATTATTCAATAAACAAAAAAATCCAACCCTTAATTGAGGGCTGGTGAAGGAAAGGTGGAGTCTACGAATACAAGAACTCAGTTTTAAACTTTCAGGGTGACCCTCTACAAGATTCTACAAAAATTGGCTGTAGGGTAAAAAAGTCTATTTGAGGCCTTTTTTCTCCTTATTTACTGTACTATGTATTAGGTTATTTTGAGTTAAGTTATCAAAAAATTATAAGATACAATACATGCACACGCCTCTGTGTTCTAAATAAAATAATTGACACCACTATTAATATAGAATACAAAAAAAAGATCTATGCAAAATTTTATTATTGATTTATAACAAATTATTTGTACCTACATCAAAAAGGAAGCAAAATTCGACCATAGTTTATTAGACAAACCACCTTTAATTTTCGATAAACTATCGACTGGTGAAATCCTGACAATATAAACTGAGACACCCCATTACCAAATTACCAAATATGTGCTGATATTTTGAAAATAATGATGTAACATTTCATAAATTTTAACTTATAGAGTAACACTCCAAATGTAGCTATGACAAAAAGTGTTTAAGGTTTTGATTTAGATAAACTTCACATTTAACAAACTTGTTACAAAATCGTAATTATCAGGTCATAAATCAAAATTTCATTGGCACCACTGAGGTAACAAATTTGGTAGATCGTAACAAAAAAATGGCCTCTTAAAAAAACTTGAAAATTATTTATTGCATATTTTCTTGTTCAGTGTTCCTCATCCTCATAATTCCCAGATCCTCTATAAGATCATTCTAAGCATTTTTTCCTTGGCATATTTTTGGGGATTCCCACTTCATCACTTCCTTTCTTTAGCTTTTTGCTTCGATTCTCTCCACATTTCTTAACTATCGTATTCGTTAACCTAAGCAATCAACGTCTCGATTTATTCTGATCTTCCAGTAGAGTACGTACGTGTTATTCAAAAGATATTTCTGAAAATCTGGACCCACAAAAATACCTTCTTTCCATTGGCAGCTGCAGAATAAATATTCTATCTCAAAAATAAGAATGTTTACTTTCTATTATTAAAAATGATTACGGAATTATTACATTTGATTTAGATTATGAAAAATAAATTTTCCGAACACCGATCAAATGAAACAAATACAATTTTTTTCTAATGAAAGTCTAAATCAGAGTCGAGATCAGAGTGTAACAATTAAAGCGCAAACCCGATTTCTCGAGACGAAGTAAATGAGATAGTTTGTTCCTTTGTTAGATGGCAACACCGATAAGAGCCATTGAAAGCCCATTAAGAAGCAAGGTATTTAAACTTGGGCTAACACAGATCTGTATAATGGCGTGGCGTCAAGAAGCACATGAAGAACGGCTCTAAATAGTTCTGAAGAGCATACATATCCCTGCGGTTCCACCCTTGTCGACCGCATGAAGGACTTGTAAAGAGCAGTCAATAGTACGTTGCCGTTGGCGTGTATTCGATTTGAAAAACATCTTTGCCGCAGCATTGTTCAATTAAAATACGCACATAATAACTATATTTCACGCCAACAGACAGCCAATAGTAGTTCAGTTCGCATGTTGTCCTCCGATTTTCTACGGTCAGTACAAATGTTCGTTTATTCTCCACGATAGCAGCGAAATTTATTCAACGAGATTAGGTTCCACAAAGTGGAATTTATTAGAAATAAAATACTAGGATAACAGAAACCCTATCGCTTTAATTTTAGGAATAAGGTTGCGTTCTGTTTCTATGGTCTTTGTAGATATTATAATTTATTTTATCTCGATTTATTAATATTTTTTAGTAAAAAAATAGTTGGAAGTTGGACTAACGACATTTCATGTTATGTAATTTAAGTAAAATATTATAATTGAAGTACCTAAATAATAAAAAACTATACGAGGAGAACATGCACACTTATAAAATATTACAAAAAATTTTATATTTATTATATCCGTTAAATGGTAAATGGACAAAGTTTATCGTCTATAATGAACATTTATGAGTAACATTAGTCTCAAGTAATTACAATGTAAACAGATACTTATAAAAACTGAAAACTTGTTTTCAGAAATATCAAGTTAATCGAGATTTTAATCATTTCTAGCAAAATACTATTATCAGTTCCGAAGAGGCCATAATACTAGAAGAAACTCCTCTATTCAATTTTGAAAGCGTTTTCCTGGAAATATTTTTTTGAGAGTTCAAATTCTCGTTAGATAGAATGGTTGCTATAAACGTATGTTCGAAATACAATGTAAAATTTAACATTCTATATGGTATAAAACTTTTAAAATCTATAAAGTAATAAAACAAATACATGTTATAGGATATTATCCAAGACATACCAAGCAACTTCCTAATCGAATGAGTAACTTTTTGTAAAACCATATATAGTTATAAGTTTCCGCGATAAAAACTTCCCATGAAACTTATGTTCAGTTCTTTAGCATCACATCATATGCGAGAATTATTTTCAGCAGGCATGTGGGTCACACTATCTCTGTGTCTACCTCTCATTTGCCTCTCTTGAGAGCGAAAGAGATGGAGAGACAGAAATAGTGGAATGCACGTGCCTACTGAAAATAGTTCTAGTGTGAATATCTGCTTCATTATTACTTTAATATAAAACAATATTCCATTGCATTTATTGCTTTTTCCTGAAGACTGTTAGTTATTTATAGCGCTGTCCTAAATAATGAAGAATGTTTAAAATCGTTAAAGAATAAAATAATACTGTTACTTCCTAATTATGAAGTAATAACTTCTTAACTAAGAAGTAATATTATATAAGGCCTCAAAACTTATTGCTTCGAATTTTAGGAAACTTATTTCACGATTAAATTTGATGGGGAATGGTACTAATACAATAGAGTTAAATTTAAATTATGGCTAATCTGTGAAATATTTGTTCATATCATGAGGTGTTCTTCAAGGAGCAATTGTATATCCAAGGTTATTAAGTATATATTATTTATATTCGTTGTGATGATGCATCTTTCTATTACAATATTAACTCTACAATTTGTTCAAAGGATAAAAACTAAATTGGATAATTAAAATTTGGTCATGGTAAGTTAGAATATTCAGTGCTACTTCCCTAGTTATTTTTCTGTTATTGTGTTATTGTGTTATTGCATCTTCCTGTAAAGTGTAACTAAACTAATTAAACAGATTTAAGAAGTTTTAGAAAATATGTATAATATTAAATTTGTATCCTTTCATTAAGTATGCACTATCTTCAGTCGTTAGTATTTTACTTTAGATCCTTTGTAACAAATCGAGGTTTTATTAACTCGCTGTTCGCCATAACTGGAGACTATAACTCCAGACTTGCTTCAAGATAGTGTTTGCTCTAAAGATAACTAAAGCTGTCTGTACAAGAGGAAATATATTTGACGAAATTTAAAATAAAAATGTTTAACTTTTCGTAAAAAAATGTTAATTCTATTTAAGTTTCTATCCAAGTTCACAGTGTTTCGTATAGTTTACCTGTGCCAGTTTGCAGCCAATTAACGTGACTGGTTTACAGTTGTCTATTTTCATAATACATAATGTAACTACATGAACAGGCTCGGTTTCATCGGTTTTTATTTTCCATTTTTTAAATAATTTTGAGTTCAATCTTTTATGCCGTTATTGGATCTTGATATCTTGCTAGGAGTTCCGTATCATCGTACTCACTCTGTTCATTTAGTAAAAAGTATTTTGTGAGGAGGTTAGTGTGATTTTTGATTACTTAAAAGTACCTATCTAGATAGCTTTTAAGTAATATGATGTCATAAAAGTGGTAAGGAAAACGCTTCTTTTACTTTTTAGGTTAGATACTTTTTCTTTCCAGTTTTTATCAACGGCATGGTTGAAATAGGATTATAGATTACCATGTTCCAAAAAGAGTTTGTAAATTATTTTATCCCCACCTTTAAATAACAAAATTTTAAAATGTAAATTTACCTATACTAAATTCGTAAAAGGAGGATAGTAAAAATGCCATATGTACAAATCGTACGTACACTGATAAAAATTTTTACATGAAAATTACAGATCCGTCATGGCATTTTGTAACCATAGCGTACCTGTAAATTTTACAGAAACAATTCTAATTATTCACATGCTGCATTGTAATATTTACATAACGGACTGGTTAAAAAATGTCATGGCGGTTCTGTAATTTCACAACATAACATGTATTTTACTTACAAGATGTTATGTATTTTTTACAAGTTACACTGTAATATTTACATAACGCCCTGGTTACAAAACGCCATGACGGTTCTGGAATTTTACAACGTGTAGCATGTAACATTTTATCAATTTTTCAGATCTGTATGTAATTTTACAGAATAAAAATATACCCTTATTGCGTTAACAATAAAAATATATATTGATATATTTGTGAAGTTTCCGTTGGAAATATTTGCTTGTGTTGTAACCAGTGTTACATTAAAGCAATATGTTACAATGGAAACCAGTCGTATATGATTATATTTTTTAACTGTTAAAGCAATATGAATATTTTTTATTCTATATAATTACAAATTGATGTGAAAAATTAACAAGACAATACTTTTTTTTTCGTCAAAGGAATCAAGCAGAGGAATATTAATAAGTTAATTAGTTAAAAAACATTTATATATTTGAAACTTTTAATACTGCACAAAAGTTAAAAAACAAGAATAAAACTGTAAACACTAAATAGATACCCACTGAAAAAAACTTACAATCTAAGGAACGGCATTACCATGATACTTAGTATCGTGGACAACACATTTGTAGAAACCTTAAATAATGAAAATATAAAAACAGAGTATGCAACATTACATCAAAGTAAAGAAAAACGCAAAAATAAAAGAGAGAAAAAACTACAAACCACGAAAAATTAAAACAAAACTAGGATAAATTTTTAAGTTACTAAATATTCTGTTTATAAATATAATAGAGAACCAAAATATTTGTAAACATTTAAAAAAAATAAGTACAGGGAATGGAGCGTTTTCTATGGGATTACAGAATAACGAATTCTATTAAACTTAGAAAAAAATATGCAATTTTTTTTGAATATCAATAGAAACCCAAAATACCCTGCAGCCCCATCGAAAATGCTCCTTCTTGTACTTTGACTAAATTAGTGACTTAGGCAACAGTAAAACAAGATAATCTTAATGGTCAAATTAAAGAAACAAAAAGGTGACATAAAAAAATTAAATTTTAGTCTTTAAAATTATTACACAAAGAGGCCATCAGTAATGTATTTGCAATTAGCTGATATGGCAATTTGGACTTTTCATTTCATGTGACGGCGCCTTCACAGTAACACTTTATATCCATACTGAATATCAAAACTGATAATGTGATATTTATATAATCGAATATTTCTTTATCACTCATTCTTTGTATTAAAGTTAGAACTTTCTTCGTCGTTCTTCGTGCACTTCCCTTGATCCCATCCCATCAAAGGGAATAATTTTTAGGAAAAATCTCTGGATGAACTCGAACGCTGTCAACTTGGTACATACAAATCTTACACTGGTACATCATCAATATTCACCTTAGAAAACACTTAATTAATATTACAAAAACAGCAAAATATTAAAAAAATAATAAAATAATAATAAAATGTCACTCCACACACTGTATAACTGTCTCTTGTTAACTGCCGATTGCCACATTCCCGGATTCCCACAATGGCGCAACCCTTACCGTTACAGAACTAAATGCAAAAATACAAATGTGTCGGTAAAAGTCCTGTAAAGTTAAAAAGTAAACTGTAACATTACAAAATCCATTGTGAACCGGCTTTTTTAAAAATACAGAGCTGAAGGTAAAATTCTATAAGAAACTGTAAATATAATAAGTTTAATGTAAAACAACAATTTTGATTGTAAATATTCACTTGGAAATCTAAATAATTCCAACTAATATGTAACTTTTACAGACTATACGTAGTTTTTATAATGTTTACGAAATATTACAATACGTTTTGTTAATTCCCTAGTATATTACATATCACTTTGTATATTTGGTGAAAATGCTTTAAAATTACAATTGTTGTGCCGTAATGTATCCGTAATATAATATTAAAAATGGTGTAAAATTTATGTAAGATTACAGCACTTTTAACAGTGTAGTTACGTTGGATATGAAACCGAGCTAGGTTGTTTCATAATCCTCTTTGTAAGTCTTGGATCCAATGGATTTCGTTGCAGATATTTATTATTATTCTGTTAAGGATTGAGTTCATTTTATCTAAGAAGTACCCAAAAACATATTTGTTTAAAAACATTCATAAGATTAGACAATAGTGAGTAGGAGTTGACTTTCTTTATCAGGTTTTAAATATTTTAGATTGTATGAATGTAATTTCCAAGAGAAGTGATTAAAATTAGACTTGCTTTTCACATTATTACATTACTGTTCATGTAACTTGTCCTAAATACTTTTAATAAGTTAAAAGCACAAGCTGCAAGGTAGGAATTCCACATTTTCCTTGTATTAATGATTTATAGGCAGAAAATACGATTGGGAAGTGATTTTCAATAAAACACAACAAATTGAAAAGCAATATATCATTTACTTGATGGTATTTTTTAATCGATGTTTCGACCGTTACATGATTTAGAGATGGTTCTCAGGCGATTGAATGCTCGAACGCACATTTTTCATCAGTGCATATAGGTCTTTGAAGTCAAACGTGAAACTATAGATATACAGGGTGGGCCAAACAAAAAAACTTTCAACAGTTATCGATAACTAAATTTGAAAACTAATTCAAGTCTAAATCATGTTACGTTTCAGTATTTGGAAAAAATTAATAATAGAAGTTCGTTTATTTTAAAATTGATGAATGTAGGTAGTTTAAGTAAATAAAAAAAAGTCGATCACTCTATTTCTTTATTGCTTTTGGTAAATATGGTATATGCCATCAAATAAAGCATCCTCGCATTGGAGAAGAAACATGAAGCATATAGAATTAATTCGTCTCAGATGGTGCATCCACATACGCTGCCAATCACAGAAATGTAATGTAAATAAACTACAACAATAGCTACTATAGAATTTCAGCAAGAACTTCAATATTGTTTCCCTCAAACATAAAACAGCCATATTGAGAAATTCACTTTACTTATACATAATAATAATAACGTGTCTGGAAAGTCTGAATAGCAGTATGCGCTACTGTTACATATTGTATATTTCCTTCGACAGATTTGGATATTATGGATGAATAAAATTTAAAATGTCACTGAACTAAAGATATTATTGTATCTGCTCGATTTTCTGACAAACAGTTTAACCTAAATAATAGAAAAGTACAGATTTACTGCATCCATGAAATCTGCAAAACTATATAACATTTAAAGTTTTGTGCTTATATGCCAAAAAACTTTTCAGGAACATAACATATTATATTGGATCAGTTTTATAGTAGAAATGATTTTGCGTCTCTCAAGTACTATAACTTTTTTATGCATTTTTGTATAATTTGTTCCGGTACAATAAATAGAGCTGCAACTTCACGAAGGAAATTTTTAGTAGGTATTAGATACATTAATTTTGTGATAGGAGCGCTTGGGCAGTCCTTTAGATAATGTATTCATAACATTCGTATTACACGAAATGTTTACAATGCTTTTACGAATATAGAACAAAATTTATTACACCCAATGGACCAGAAATGCTCCGGGGTTAGTCTAAACAAGTTTTTAGATGCACACGCTGTCTTTAATTTTAGTATTGTTCCAAACATAATGAAAAATCATGAATAATGCTAACTTGTACTTCGTTAATTATTTGCCTTAGAATTTAATTTCTCTTTGTTTGTGAATAAAGAAAACATACAATTCTTAGAATATGAAAAATATTATAATATACCTGTGTAAGACGGAAAAATTCTCGTTTCTCTAGATATCAACAAGTTAAAATTATTTTAAACGCAGACTTTTACCTTACCATTTCTAAGGAAGTGAAACACATATATTAGAACGTAACAAATTGATGTAGCTAGGAAGCGCATTTATATTTTATCTATAAATATATATGTTTATGGCCCGCTATTTCCTGCATGATACTCATCTTATTGCCAACAAACTACTGCTTCTATCTCGTCTGTTATCTGCTGAAATGGACGATGGCGACTTTAGATGTTGCAGCTTTATACGACAAATTTTATCACTATTTTGCTTTTAACTGCTGTTTTTATTAATATAGCAAACTTTCGAGTTAAATTGTATTTCGGACTATTTACTACGGTTAAATGCATTAATCACATAAACAGTAAGTTTGCAAGTCGTACAGTAGCAGTAAATAATAATTGTTATTATTTGAAATTTCAGCTATTACAGCAAAAGTGTAAAGTTGCCTAATTTGTTTCTATATACTAGACTATAAGCCATATTCTCAGGGATATAAAGCGACTAATGTAGATGGTTATTTTAGGTAAATGGGTGCTGTGAATGTACTATAATTATAACAATAATCATAATAGAGCTAGTCACGTGTATAAAGTAAGAGGATTACTGTAAACGAACCACAACTAAACCAATATTGATTCTACAGTTAAACTGTTGCTACTATACACATCTACCTGATTCTGTTTGGAAAGAGATAAACACAATTTATTTAAATATGTAAAGCCACAAAAATTTTTTAGTTATTAAATATACAAACATTACTTAACTAAGATGTTAGTTTAGTTGCTTGAGGAAGGTGTGAATATTACACAAGATTTGAACTAGTAACTAAAAAAATCAAGTAAAGTGTACAAATATTTGTTTAACATTTTAAACGTGACATATTTTACAAATTATGAAAAGCATTTAAATAATGGAAATATCTATATCTACATTTTACCTATAATGTCCATATTGAAATTTTGTGATAGTTAATTTTATTTATCGCCCTCAACCCATGTAAGTTTTGTGGAGTGGACACCAATTTATATTTTATTTAAAATTGTTTTTCCAGTTTTTCAAAATTGAGCCGCCTGAATATCCAAATATTTATTACTTACATATCTTTTTTGAGATTTTAACAAAACTGTCTAAAATTCTGTCCTTAATTTTTCATATCTTTACTTATTTGCTGGAGCACACAAAAGGTGAAATTCTTAGATGAAGAGACAATTTTTTAATAACATTGGACGACCACCCAGTGCCAGTTTAAGGGATCTTCTGGACGTTAAACGCTTTCACTCCTGCAATCTAGCAAATTTAAAAATGGATATAATAAGTTTTTATAGCAGATCGCCTCAGCTACAAATTAGCTCTCTATATTTTTTTCAATAAAGATCGCCGTTCTCGAGATTTTTGCAAAAAACTGTTTATCGCGACCTTTGACCTCGAGTAACTCAGTTAGCAGCCATCAAATCAATGGGGAACTTTCCCACATTATTGAGGGCTATAATACTAAGGTGCATGCAAAAATTCAGCCTGTTACAATTTTTTTCCAACTCAACCTTTTTTTTTCGTCAATTTTTCCTGGTCTATAAAGCAGATTGCAGGAGTCCAGGACCAACGCAGGATGATAAATTGCCAATTTTAACTAACATGGTTTTTGCGCAAGAAAAATATCGATAAAATAATAAGTAGATAATCTATTGGCAGGAAATTTATAAGTGTCTAGTCTAAAATATCAAAACACAAACGCAATTTAACACAAAAAATGAATCCACACGAGATGTTACAATTACAATTATTGGAGTCAATAATTCACAACAAATACCCAAAAAGGGGTTTTTTCCACATTTTGTGTTTTTTTGCCCTCTAGTACTCTAATAAAACGATATTTTGGAGTCTTCATTGTCTAATATGATATGAGTACTAAAATCTGTACCATGAGATAAAACAAGATATCAATCATTGACTACATTGTTGATTGCTTAGTATATTATTGACCTTATCTCTAAAGTAAATATTTAAAAGTTGTCTTGGTGCCTTAAAATTTATCAATAAAAATTATTGTAATCATTTCGGGTCCGAATATCCGCTCAGTAATCTACTCGGGGTCTATGCCCTTAAATGTGGTTTCTGATCGTTTTAATTTACATTGCTCCTCGAAATTTGTCGAAATTATTTAACTGCGGGTCCAATAATTGCTTACTGGAGGGCATAGAGATGTTAATGACTCCTCTAAATTAACTTTCTGGTACCTAAAACTATAAAATCTTGTAAAGTAGCATTTTTTAAAGAAAAGTAAATATTTGCATTTTTCTATTTACTACAAAATTATGATTTATACCTTTGAATATCCATTCACAAGATGTAGAAACACTTCCACTGTTCACTGCACAAACAGTCTTAAGCTATGAATATTGTAAATTAATTGCTCGTAAGCACCTTATAAATTTTTGTTCTTATCTACCAGAATGATCAAAATAATAAGAACCCTAAGGACAATTGTTATTAAATGTGTAAGTAGTAGCAAAGAAAAGATTAGAGTGTGTTATTTTCGTCCCAGTTAATTAAAATGAAATAACTCATTAATATCACGTCTGACAGCGCGGTTTCAGACAGATTAAAGAACATCCTGAAAATGTCTTTAAACACCTGTTCCATTAAAGTTTTTATGTTGGCAAATATCTCTGAAAAGTAATATGTGGAATGAACACCAATCATGGCGGATGGTAGAGGAGCTCGGTTGTCTTCGGCAACCAGTGACAACATTCCAATGGTGGCAGTTGTTCTGTTGTCGGGGCAGTAAGTACCTGACCCGCACTACTCAGTCTTCCTCTTCAGTACCACGGGTACCGTTTCACAGTGCAACACGTTGATAGTTTTTTTCATTTACATGTACATATGAATGTGGTAGTGTGGATGGTTTCAGTGTAAGCTAACAGTGGATGTGTTGCTAAATATGGGGAGACTGAGTAAACCGACACCGAACACCGGACTAAATATCAAAGTGCATTACAGGAAGTTAGTTGACGATTATAGCGCTAGTTGTGATAGTTTACGAATTATGCCTGCTTTACCGGAGTACCTGTCTTATTGCTGTCATCATTGTGGTCACACACAAAAGCTACAGGTATTTTTTTATTTCCTTTGACCTTTTGCGTAGAGAAAGTTTGTTATATCTTATTTGCATATGCCCCAAACAACAATCATAAATCGTCTGCAAGTATAAATTATGACTTCATTCCCACGGACTACATTCCTCCCCGTACCAGATTCCAGGTCTAGACTACTTAGGAAAATAGATCCTTATAAGAAAAAAGATTCTTCAAGGGGTGTGGCAAATATTCAAATGTCTTGGATAATAATTATAAGGTTCCTGTGTCTGTGAAAAATAACAATTAATTATTGAGGAATTCTTAAGACTTCTCGGTGCAGTATCCGCCTCCTGTCATTCATTATAAATATCTTATGTCCTTATTCCCTAACTTAATTTTAAACATACTGTTAGTGTACCTCCCACGTTCAGATATTTTGATTCAGCAAGAGGATGTCGCGTAAAATTTTCATCAAATGAGTCACTGCTGATGAATTTAAGCCATTGGAAATGCAATGGTGAAAGAACAGGTCGATGACCACTTCGGACCACATGGCGCTCAGAACAGACCACATACTTTTCTATATATTCCCATACAAAAACCATTCGATTGTTCTTGTATTAGGAAAAACTTTATATAAATAAACTTCTGGAAAAGTTTTAATACGATCACGGAATATTAGTTTCATAATATAAAGTAGAAAATTTATCAAAAATCCTAGGAAATTATTGAATCTCTAAAGTCCAAGTTAGAATATTAATATGACGGCTTTTCTTATCAATTTGTCACCTACAAAATTGAAAAAATTAAAAAAGCAACCTTTAATGTAAAGTGTTTAATTATTGGAGAAAATCGTAGGCATGTTTTAATGTACCTTGGCTAATACCTATATTTACAATTTATTCATAATCTGCCACCTCCAACATTTGTTAATGTCATTGTGGTAACTATAAAAGTTACTTAACACGACTTGTTTACAGTTTACATATTATTATGAACTTATTCTTGAATATAAATATTGTGCATGTTTCTGCATAAACCGAACTAGGCATTGAGAAGCATATTTCAGATGTTAATAGAGCCAGACAAGGTAAATTATGACCATTCAAAAGACAGACGTGCCAAGTTCTATATTAAAAAGACATACGACATAGTGAAAAATACAATTTTATGATGAAACTACATTGTTGAATTTGAAATGGGTATAATAAACTGCAAAGAAGTCAGTAAAATGTCTCAAAAAGAATAAAGATATGTAATGTAGAGTGGCGGTCTTTGTGGGGTCATCACAATAGATGTTATTCTTATGATATAAATTCTCTGTTGGGCCGCATTATGTAGCAGGACAACTGAACCTTGAGGGTCGTCCAATACGATTATAAACACTCTTGAATATGGCACGCACTGAAGCGAGCTCATTCTTTTCGAATCACATATTCAGGGGACTCCAATTATTCCATTGTTACCTAACAGATCCCTCGAAAAGGCAGCTCCTTCACTTCATTACACCATTGTCACTTTTGGGAAAAAATGAGGAATACGATCCTTTAAGAATTGAAAATCCATCCTAACTTGGGTATTAGACTCGGTGGGGTTCACACTGTTTGCCGAGATACCATGAAGTGAATATAATAAGTACAGAATTCATCTTTTCAAGCACCATTCACATTCATATATTTCTCGTTTTACAGCTGACTCTATGCGTTTCAAAAGAATCGTTAAACCACAACGAAACAAACTTAAATTCTTTTAAATCTCGTGTATAAAGCATTTTTCCTGAACTGCATTCCATCAGCAGGTTTAACCTATCTATTCCGTAAATAATCGACAAACTCCCAAAGTAAATGAAACCAGCTTCCAATCCAAAAATAAATTGTGGAAACTTGTTGAATGGTATGATTTTATAATAGCGCTACAATTTTATTACACAGGCTATTCTTGAGATTTATGTCCCCTCTTACAAATATATAATAAATAGTTACGGAAACGTGGCATTGATCGAAATTAGTGTGCAGTACCTTTCCAATTTTTCTAGTAGCACAAACTATCTCTACGCTATCTTAATTTGAAATAAAATGTACCCTTTTACATACATCATCTTTTAACCGGACTCTTTGTCACAGGTATTCACTAAAAATATAAAAATAACAGTGCTTCAAGTTCTATTTGAAGCTTCGAATACTCATCTATTTATACCAAGTCCCAAACTGCACACGACAGATGATCGTGGTAACATTTTTTCTTCTCTTTTGCATTTTAATCATTCTTTCGAATGTTACGTTGGTGTATATTTTTCTTGGTTAAAAACCAGTTAGTGATCCAAGGTCAACATGTGAAAATGTGGACATAAAACAATTGCAGACTGGCTGTGAGCATAAGGCTTATTACAATTCATCGACATTGTGCAAGTAGTAGCTAAAGATACAATAGCTAACATTTTCAGGTCATGCACTCGCCCTAGGAATGCAATCATGCATTAGTTTAAATGCCATTAACATGTACATTGTTTTCCGGGAAGTTGTGCAGTTTTATTGACTACAAGTATTCTGCCTGTCACTAGAAAAATGCAATTGTGGAATTCAAACGATATTTTTCCTGGTGGTTATCGAGGAGATCCGCTTAGGAATTCAGAAGTTAATTTTATAGATCAGAGGAAGATTATTTGAAGCCTTGAAATGTTTATCGTGATGTGCAGATCTGGTTAATTTATCTCTATATAACTGAATACTTGTCCATTTTTATTCATATAATTCTTTAAATTAGGTTTTTACATCATTGGTATCAGGTTGATTAATAAAATTAACAAATTTGTTAACTAGTAATAACAAAAGTATTATGTCATAAGAAATCTTATTATTTAACACTTTAGATTTATTGAATTTGTGAGAATTGTGTATTGAAGCGTCCTCCTATTTTTATTGCAAATCTCAATAGTGGAAATCGAATGGTTGAAACATGCAAGGTAACTTTCTAAAGCTCTTAAACGCAAGGTGTATTGCTAAGGAACGCTCCTTTATAATGGGCGTCGTTAAAAGTTTTGCAACTCATGCTCTTCAATTGTCGAAATGTAACTGCTGTCAAAATATGGTCCATCTTCCTCATCTCGCTCATATCTTACAATAGGTCAATAGGCAGCTTTATATTGAACATCCTATAGCGTATCTACAAATAAGATGCTTGATATTTGACATGACGTAATAATTGCTCTTCAATGTTTTCTAAATCTTATAGGATCAGAATTGTAGCTTGGCTTCTAAATAATAACATATTGTTACAGTTCTAAAACTATTCCAATTTGAAATTAGCCCTAACTTAATCTAACCCAACACCCAACTATAGATATTGCTTAGACATAGCTTGTAAAATGAACCACTTGCATTTCAAGGACAGCAATATACGATTATCCTTCACTTCAGGAAAGCAAAAGTACGTTTTTGGGATTAAACCTACAGAAACAGATAAAGACTCCTGTGCTTAGTTAATAAAATAATTTAAAAAGTAAAAGTGTTCATCTCGCTTGTCATTTTTGTGTGCACGAAAAACCACAGCAATTACTACGCTAAGTTATAATAAAAAGTAAAAATAATATATTGCTAAATGTCTGTCTTAACCTAAGTTTTATCAATGACATTGTATTTGTATCCTTTAGTAAAATGTGAAACAACTTTCATCACATTTCAGTTTTTTGTAATATGAAAAACAGGTATATTTGTTGGATAAATTATAAACATTAATATCGCCTGCACTACATTTCGCAGAAATATACGCTATTATAATAGCCCGTTATACATTTCCGGCAGAGTTCCAACGTGTTACTGTTTTCTTTTCGTATTTGTTTTATGGTACGTTTTAGTGTGCATAAATCTATGTTTCAGGTTTTTATAAATGACATTTACAATTACCATAAAGCATACATTTTCAAATATGAAAGAAGTATTTGACATATATGAATGATACTTGAATGGATTCAAAACGAGGACGACAAAAGTCCACAGTTTTTGGTAAACTTGGACAAGGAAAATTACCAAAATAAAACAAGATATGAAAAAATACTTGTAATCACATGGTTTATCAAATAATGAAAATACCATCAATAAAAAGAAACTCCTCTCAAGAAATTATGAGAACGCAGCCTATTTCAAAAAATTTAAATTACATTTTTGCATTCTACATCTATCAAAGACGATTTAAGGAAGAAACTAGAAGATCACCGAATCTGGTGGAGTCGGATATTCACTTCTTGTACTATGTACTGTCTGAATAAACCACCTGATCAAGGAGCTAACTGAAAAATTACTTCAACAGGCCACTAGAAAATCTAGATATAAAGATCGATGATTATCAATAGTAGTCCATATTATATAGGTCAGGATTCTTATGTAAAGAAACAAAATTAAAGAGGAAATATCACAATTAATTTAGTAAATTTAATAAAAGATGAAAAAGTATTATTGTAAACTTTGTATCATATCGAAATCAGTTTCAAGGACAATTAGCATGAAATCAGTCATTAATTTTGATTAAGATTAATTAAGATGAAACGAAAGAGGCACACGAATATTAAAAACTTTTAAGTTCAAGGGCACCACTTAAGACTTGATATCTCTACTCAAAACAGTTGCTTCCAAGTCCTGGCCTTATTTTTCAATATAATTATTTAAATAAATGAAATTATGATTGCATAATGCAGAATTACGTTCGCTGAAACTCCTCTACCCACAATAATACTTTCCAACATTAATTGCTGTAGAAACTGTTTAAAAAATAATCAGTGAAAAATGCGTTCGGTCTTATTTTTTAATTTAAAAATATGAGGTTTGCCTTTGCCATTTTTAAGATAATTTCGAAAAAAGCGGTTCTAAGAAATCATGAAAAAAATTTGCGTTAAAGTATTGAATATATAAAAAAGTCTTTAGAAAAAGTTATTCAGAATCCACTTTTGTCTCCGGGTCTTGAATTTTTAAATGAAAAAGAAGAAAAATGTTAGGCTCTATTCGCATACTAGAATCTGCTGCTTGCAAGCGGTACCCTAAATTTCCGGACATGAGTTCATCGTTAACAATTGATCTATTTTGGGTCCTCTACATTCTTGAAGTTTATAACAGTTATTCATTTACACCCCTATAAATAATAGGCTATCATTTAAACGATCAGCATAATATTGAGATTTTGGTCAGCTCTAAAATGCTTTCTGTCGGCAAATATAGTAAGTTGATCCGCCACTTGTGGTCAGCAAGTAAAAGAAAATTGATCAGCAAATAATGTCATATTAGGCAGCTCTAAAGTTATTTCTATAACTAATTAAATACATTCGCAGCAATATAAGTAATAAAGAAGCAAATCGTAAGTCAGATTTAATACAATTTTGGTAAGCTGTTAAATTTATTTTATTCTGCTAATAAAGTCTATTTCTACAACAACAAATGTACACTGTGTCCCAATTTGCTTGTGATTGCAGGGTATCTCTGTAATTTGTAAAGATAAAACTTTGCGGTTTTCGCGCCACTTTTTCGTAAACTTTTAATGCCACAAACAGAACTAAGCTAACTTGTTTTGTTTCTGAGATACAGGATGAAAACGAATTTTTTTTACTTTCCGGGGTGTTGATGTCATATCTCACAGACCATGTAAGCTAGAAACAAAGTAAAAACTGCTATAGATAGATATTTTTGCGTAGAATCTAGTGGCGTACTATGCCCTAAAAAAGCAAATTTAATGAGACCAGAAAATACAGGCATTGGTAAGTGGTGGGAACGCTTCAGTTAAGCATTAACCAACGGCTATAGTTTGTCCCTCTACATTCATAGCTTTGTTTCACCCTTACCGTCTATTGTGCCTACTCTAGTCATACAAAAATAATATAATACGATGAATTTTTCAACCTTGTATATTAGGTTATTAAAGAATAATAGTAAATTAAATGAAAAATGAAAAAATCCATGTGAATTAATCAAATGTAACAAAAGATTCGCTTCTAATCATGTACAAATTGGTATAATTGACATCAAATTATAAATATTTAATTTAATTTATAAATTAATAATTTGGGAAGGCCGGAATTTTTATAATGTGATGTTATCGCGTCTGACAAGATTTTTTAAAATGTAGAAAAAAAATTAGGAAATTAAGTCCTGACATTGTAAGTTTACTCGTACTGTAGAAAATGCTTGCACTTGTTAACTGGCTGTTACAATAACAAAACTAAAAAATCACTGTTGCAATTTACAACAATAATCGCAAGTATAAATAATAAAAGAACGGCAGCAATAAAAGTTGTGATTTGTTGGTTGGAAGTTCATTTAATAAATTTATTAAGCGCCGCCATTTAACAGTGCACACAGTTTTGTTAAATGAGGAAAATATGCAAATCAAAAATTTTAATTTCCAAGCGTATAGTAAAAAGTCTTTGTTCTAGTCGACAACCAGATAATGCAATATACGAAGCGTGCAAAAGAATGGTGGTGCTCTTATATAAACATTAAATATTGCGGTGCGAAACAGACAATAGCCCCCAAAATATATCCCCCAACGTTGTTAGCATTAACTCAAGCTTAAATAAAACATAACTGGCTTTTGGTTTGAAATTGGGCAAACTCTGAATATCATATGCATAAATTCCAGAGCCAAGTTGGTTTACATCATATCAATTGTTGTGTTATTATTGATAATAATTGTGTTCTATTATACAATAAACTGCTGTCTGGTTAGAGCCTGAAACTAATAGGGATGATGGAGGTTAACCAAATATTTCAATTATGACGGGACCGCCTATGGTTTCTCTAGTATGCAGAGCCTGCAGATTACAGAACTGTTTCATAAACGTGCCACCGAAAGGACTTGGGCGAATAGAATATTTCAAAGCCATGTTACATTTTCAGCACTGCCTGCCCTCAGATGGCTTTTTTTCTTGTTACATTCCAACAATAAGAATTATGATTCACGGTATAACATAAAAACATCGGAATAAAAATGGGAAGGAAAATCAAATGTAAAGAAAATGTACCTACATTCTATATTATGCCTATTAGTTGAGCGCTGGATTCTATAAATAAAATATTAAAGAGATGAAGACATTTTCGAATAAAAAAAGTATTTTCCCAGAGATATTGTAATAAAATCGTATTCAAAGTTTTTCCGGTGCCTTTGATGTTTTCGTCTTGAGAAATCCCCGTGTTTGATGCATATTCATCGTGGAAATCGACAGCTGTCCTATCTAGTACAGCTATTCGAGTTGAGCTCAATTTCATCAATTTTACTAATCAAATACTTTACACTTCGCTTAATCCCTTGTTTGCAATATTCCACCTGAGTCGTTTTCATATCCAAAATACTTGGAGTAATTGTTAGGCGATTTTCCAATTTTTATGATGCTGCCCTGCCTCTCTTGTGCAACGAAAAGTATTTTAAGTTAAACAAGTTTTAAATTACATTTGAGTGGGTTAAAATTAAATTATTGCGAGCGCCTGGAAAGTGTTTAAAAAGGATTTACAGTAATCTCTGGGTCTAAACTGTCCCTTATTCAGAAAAATTAATCGTTTTTAGGTACGTGAAAATAAATTTAAATGTGTGAAATATAAATAAAACGTGGAGTGATAGAATGGAAGTAGGATGGGTATCGCTGCTTAAAAGTCCGGCAATTTTAGGAGTTAGCTTAGATTAACTTGTCAGTCAAAATTTTTATAATATTCGATTTTTTGTGGAAATTACATTCGAAAGCTAATTAAACTATTAAAATTACCATTGCACTCAAAATGGTTTTATATCAAAATAGGAGCAGAATTAAATAATACAAAACGAACAATTAAATTAATGGTGTTATTCTGTATCGAAAATGTTAGATAACATTCTGTTAAATCTATGTTATTTGACGTTTGAACAATGTTTTATATTGTTCAAACGTCAAATAACATAGATTTAACAGAATGTTATATAACATTTTCAATAGAGAGTAGCTCCATAAAACATGAAAACTGAATAACTAACACTGAAATTAATTAATTTTTCAATCGGCATTTGTATAATATTGAAAACTCAGACTTGCTGAAATGAAAAGTTGCAAAAATATTAATACATTTAGATTCTCGTTATTGGTTGCGTTTCGCGTAACGAATATGAAATAATTATTTATTTTATAGTAAACATTGAACTTTTTACTTACACAAACTTTATGAAATTGAAGATATAATAAATTTATCGCTATTCAATTGATTTCAGTAACTAAATGAGTAGAATGTCCCAGTTTTTCAATAAACTATTGCTTACATGTGGATATGGCAGCATTATTTTCAGTAAACAAGTCGTCATACTACGAGCCCTAACAACTAAATGTTCGGACAAAAGTAAATTTGATTGTCTTTTTTTAATACGTGCAAAAGTTACCTAAATTAACTTCCATAATATTGATGGTTTTTTCTGTTATAATACCAACATTTAGTTACATAAAAACGTAAATTTCGTAAAAATCCGCTCGGCGGTTCCAAAACTGTGGCACTTTAAGCCAGCAGGATAGGAAAATTGTAGAAACAAAGAATTATTATTTTCAAAACGTTGGGTCTGGTAGTCGGATTTTGAAGAAATTTACTTTATTGCAAAACTGGATGTTGGTTTTCTTTACCAAAAATTACACAAGTTTTTATTTGGTGATTTTAGGCATTTATCGGAGCTTCAAAGTTGCACCTTTAAAAATGATAGAATTTTCTAGTAACTGTTTTAAAAAATCACAATTTTGAAACCGCTGGTTGGATTAGTCTCAACAAACCTTTAAGTCAAAGCCCAATAATCGTACTTTATTGAAAAAATCCTGAAATGTTAATTTGAATTTTTTTTGCATTTTTTTCAAGTTCCACAGTTCACTTTTCAAAAAACATGTTTTTTGAGGGTGCTACCTACATTAAAATAATCACAGTTTTGGAACCACTTGTTGAATTTTGGTAAAATTTACTTTATTGCCAAGCTGGATGTTGGTTTTATGTACAAAAAAATCCCTAATTATTTATTTGGTGATTTTAGGCATATTTCGTAGGTTTAAAATTGCAGCACTTGAAAAATGTGACGTAATTTTCTAACGACTGTTTTTAAAAAATCACAGTTTTGGAACTTGGGGAAAATGACATAAAGGTGCTTTCATGGCCCTCATCCAGTCCGGACTTAAATGTCATTGAAACTCTTTGTCATAAAATTAAACGTATTTTACGCAATAATCCACCAAGAACCATTGGGGACTTAAAGACCAAAATAGAAGAAATTTGGGACCGTTTCACGCCAGAATTGTACCAAAATTTGATAAATACAATGCCTGCTAGAATACAGGCAGCTATTAAAGCAAAAGGAGACGTAACCTCTTATTAATGGTCCTAAATTAAAAATTATCCCAACATTTAGTTGCAAATTCATTTTGTAAAGTTTAGTAATTATTAAGATTAAAATATTGTTAAATCCAATAAATAATTTTCTTCCATGCATAATATTGTTAAGGCTTTATCTTAGTGTATTATTATGTGTTTACTAATTATTTGCGTAAAATTTCCAGTTCTCCTTTCATACTTCAAAAATTTACTTTTGTCCGAACATTTAGTTGTTAGGGCTCTATCTCACGTTCGCCTCCCACGAGAGCAAGAAAGATTGATAGATTCACAAGCAAGTCTGCTGAAAATAATTCTGCCACTGCCAACCAAAAAAATTAAATCTCATTGTCAGTTAACTTTGACTTTCTTGGTTATCATTGTCTTAATAAAGGTAAATACATATCTAAGTAAGTTAACGTTAATTAGCGTTCTTCCACTGTTAGGTACTATGATTTGACTTGCGGCTTACCTCGGAATTAGTTAATTCGCCTTATTGAAACTAGGCCTCAGACATATTATATAAAAAAAAAGAGTTAGTCATGAAGGTCATAAAATAAATTGGTTGGCATACAATGACTTATTTATAGATATAAAGGATAGATGACATATTAGTCATCAAACATTTTAAGGGACGAAAGACAAATCACATGAAATTGGATCCGTTGAGTAAGGCTACTAATGTAACTAAAGGAAATGATGTGATTGATCTGGTTTTTAATTGTTGTTTAACGCTTGCAATATTTGAGTAAACCAGTCTTTATTCTTAACATTTATTCCTAGCTGGTAATATATGAACAATAGACGTCAAATATTTAATTAAAAATAAGCTGCAGGTATAAAAAAATCAGAAACTTCTGCCAGTGCTGAGTCATCAGGCACCATACATAAATTCTCGGTTATACTCTGTATAGTCTAGTTGACTTTTAAATTGATGAAACAAAGGCACAATAATTTGTACCACCTATTTCCTGCGGTCTTGCGCTATTTACATACAAAGTTATGAGCTGTACACCATGCAAAGTATCCTTCTTTAACTAGGGAATCTGCGGATGCAGTATGCAGATTCTTTAATATAGTATATATTTATTTCGCCTTGACTTTTGCGTTTTAATTTTCGTATTGTATACCAGATTTCTGTGTAGGATTATTGAAGAGAATGTTGATGATGGCGGTCGTCCCTCTTACACACAGTTACACTGTTAATTTATTCATGTAATGGAAACACTTTTGAGTGGTTTTATATGTAACTCTCAAATAAAAAGTATTCACGACTGAAATTATAATCTCTCCTGCACTAGATGTAAAATTCATTAGCTCTTGCAGTCTTTTTCGAGGATATAATTTTTATGGGATTTTAAAAGTTTCTATTGTAAATAAAACAAAACACTTGTCCATTACTAAAGTAAATAAAACGTGTTAATTCTGTCAAAGCGCCTTAAAACATGCAAAGTTTATTTTAGTAGATAACACATTTTTCACGTTTTAATTATGAGAACAAACGTATAGGTTCTCGTTTGGGATGGCTTGCGTGTGTATTGATTAAATCAAGCAAGTTTTTTATATTTATATACCACATTCTCTTCTATTTATTTACTAACAAATTTATCAGTTTCTTCTAAGAATTTAGAAACCTTTCAAAAAGCAATAATACTAGAACCATAATTGGTAATTTAAAATTTAAGTATAACATCTGTATCATGTAGTATGTAGGCGAATGTACACGATTTCGTAGTTAATATTTAGGTTGATTGTGGTTTGGTCCAGCTGTTCTTAGTTGCATCGAGGCGTGGACGTACAGCATTCTCCGCATTCCGAGCCAGGTAGTATAAGGAAACTCCGAGATCTCCCAATCTCATAAGAGTTAACTCCTACTCGTCTCTGCGAAACATTCCTTTCATTTTCATACCTAAAACCGTACAATCGAATTTATTACATCGAGAGCTTCAGCTCCCAGTTGCCATACAAATTGATTCAACTATGCGGATTTTGTTGTTGATGGTTTGAATTCGTATTTTGCATTGCTATTGTTGTGACTTTGATATTTTAAAATACGCTTTAATATTTTATCAAATATAAAAGAATGATTGATACAATTATAATTTTTTCACTTGAAAATAAATTATAAAATTACATAACATTATGACATATTTGTAAATTTTTCCAATTTAGAATCAACTAAGAAATTATGTTCATACCTTAAACCACTAATCATTCTCTCGCATTTTAATTTTATGGTTTTTGTAATAATTTAGTAAAAAATATGTAAATTCTATTGTTATTTTCATAGTCAAATTTTAGTTCAGTAAAATTCCTTCCTCAAGTAAAATTTTTCGATATCTCTTAAAGAAAAGGCACTTCACTTACTTACTTTGATTTTTTGAACAAGTCTCAAAATACAACCTCTCTTATTTTGTGGTTATCCTAGTTTATCATGGTTGATTCTAAAAATTAATAATTTTCTTATTATTTAGTCTTCTCTCTTCCCTTTACCTTCTCTATATTCAGATTTTTGGTGGGTATAACTTCTTATTTGACCGCCTCTGTCCGCAGCCAAGTCAGCGAGTTCCTCATCATACCTCAACTCGGGTGTACATATATTCCTGAACCAGGAAATCATTCCTCAGTCGCTCCCACGCTTCCTAGCTATTTTGCTCTCGATTATTAGTTGTAGGAATTCATATATCTTTCCACTAAGAATGTGACCCACGTACATTTTTAGTTTTACGTTATTTCACTTCTTGGTCTCCTTCAATTTGACATTTTGGACTCGTGTGTTGAAGACATTTTGGTTCAGGAGACCACCGAAGGGGCTTCTAGTTCATTTTTTTGAATACTAGGGTCGAGATTAGGATTACTTTCAGTAGATATGGATGTGCACATTCCTTTGTCTCTCTCTTGGAAAAAGAGAGAGGCAGAGTGTGCCGTACTTGTCTACAGAAAATAATTCTAGTGTAGTTTTTTGATGAATTTCAAACGAATTTACACCGACAAGTTTTCATCGAAGGGAGGAAGGGTACAATTTTATACCTAATAGCTAAATAAAATATCGGTTTTTATCTCTGAATTTGGATCCAAGATGTCGTTGATCCAACATCCGAAGTACTTTATTTACCGTCTCTATAATTTCATCATTCAATAAAGAACCTTCATGCTTGGTGGTTGATCTAATAACAACCACTATTTTCCTCTTTTTAATTTCATACACTGACACCGTATGCTATATGCATCATTTATAGGGAAAAGGAACCCCTGGAGTTTTTTAATGCTTTTTGCTGTCTGCGTACCGTATGGTATTCGTGGCCACCCCGCTGATTTTATACATGCTTCAATGTCATGGCGTACCACATGGAAAATGTGCTCGGAATAAATGTTAAAAAGTAACGGGAAGAGTATGCATCCTTACCAGAGACCCCGTTCGATATTTACTTCCTCATTTTTGACTTTAACTGATGCTCGCTGGTTCCTGTATTAATTCTGATGATTTTTGTGTCCTGTTGGACAAAATGACTTCAAACAAGAATGTCGTGTATTAAAGTATTAAAGAAATAGGTATAAAATTAAAAAATTATATATAAATTTACAGTGATTTTTCTAGCGTTATAAATTTTATTATTTAAGTTTAATACAAGCAAGTATGCAAATAAATATGCTAGTATTATATTACAAATTTAAACGTTTCTAAGGAAATAAGGAATACTTCATGCAACTTTGAATTTTCGAACAAACATCCAAATCAAATTTATTTTTCAATGTAGTTAAATTTTAAATATTTAATATACCAGGTTTATTTTCAGTATATGTACATATGCGTCACATTGTTCTTAACATTTGTTAGAGCTAGAAAGAGATGGAAGGATATGTCAACTGAAAACATTACTTACCACATCTTTGTAAGATAATTGAGAAAAATCCCACGCACTTTCTACAAATTCACAATTAGATAATGATAACATACTCGTATTTTAGTCTGTAATACGAGCCCTAAACAACTAAATGTTCGGACAAAAGTCAATTTGATTGTCTTTTTTCCATACGCGCAAAAGTTATCTAAATTAACTGCCATAATATTGATGGTTTTTTCTGTTATAATGCCAACATTTAGTTATATAAAAACGTAAATTTCGTAAAAATCCGCTCGGCGGCTCCTGAAATGTTAATATGATTTTTTTTGCATTTTTTTCGAGTTCCACAGTTCACTTTACAAAAAACGTGTTTTTTGAGGGTGCTACCTACATTAAAATAATCACAGTTTTGGAACCATTGGTTGGATTTTGGTAAAATTTACTTTATTGCAAAGCTGGATGTTGGTTTTATGTACAAAAAATTCCCCAAGTCTTTATTTGGTGATTTTAGGCAATTTTCGTAGCTTTAAAATTGCACTTGAAATGTGACGTAATTTTCTAACGACTGTTTTTAAAAAATCACAGTTTTGTAACTCGGTGAAAACGACATAAAGGTGCTTTCATGGCCCTCATCCAGTCCGGACTTAAATGTCATTGAAACTCTTTTGCATAAAATTAAACATATTCTACGCAATAATCCACCAAGAACCATTGGGGACTTAAAGACCAAAATAGAAGAAATTTGGGACAGTTTCACGGCAGAATTGTACCAAAATTTGATAAATACAATGCCTGTTAGAATATAGGCAGCTATTAAAGCAAAAGGAGACGTAACCTCTTATTAATGGTCCTAAATTAAAAATTATCCCAACATTTAAGTTGCAAATTCATTTTGTAAAGTTTACTAATTATTAAGGTTAAAATATTGTTAAATCCAATAAATAATTTTCTTCCATGCATAATATTGTTATTAAGGTTTTATCTTATTGTATTGTTAGGTATTTACTAAGTATTTGCGTAAAATTTCCAGTTCTCCTTTTATACTTCAAAAATTTACTTTTGTCCGAACATTTAGTTGTTAGGGCTCGTAGTTGCTCCCTTTACCCTCTATTTATGCGCCACTCTTTAAATGAAGTAAACTGTTTCTATATTCTGATGTTCTTCGTTAATGGTGTGAATATCTGGAAAGATAATTTTAGTTTGCGTATATTTCTAACGTTTACATTATAATATTTCAAAATGTATGATATTATTTAATTAAACAATTCCTTTGAACGTTGAATCCGAAACCCAATAGAGTGTTTATAAGCTAACACATAGAGCGGCTTCGTACACCTATACATTGATGAACTATTAAAAGCTTTGTCTTGAAAGTTTCACTCAAAGGGTCCACGAAGTGTGAATGAATGACGGAAATGTACCGTGAATCGACTTTAACCAAGGGACTAAATTTACCGCACTTCCAAATTACTTCAAAATGCATTCTAAGTTTATGTTGGTAAATATTTTATACTTTGCGAGAGTAAAACACCTGAGAATAATCTACGATTCTATTTATGGTTTCCACCAAAGTGTATTTTTATACATAATTTCAAATTTTATGTTGTATTGTGTAAAATTTTTCTTATCTATAGGTGGAAGCCTTATACGAATTAATAATTAATTATTGTTGCAGGAGAGGATATTCTTTAGTTTAGAAAAATGTGTTTCTAGAATAACCTATAAAACTTATCAGGAAACTTCGTAAAATTTATTTTATATTGGATCATTGATTTATATGTCAGATACCATACATTATAAATGTTTACCTCTAATTAAAATCGAAACCTTTCTAATATTGTAGACTATAAATAATAAATGGTCCTCGAACACAATTGCCAAAGAGTTAGTCTTCCAAAACAAATAAAATTTATTGTGGAAGCAACATCAAGTTATAACCTGACTTTTCCTTAGTATAAACTATGAAGAAGTAGCATATTTATAATAATCGTCACAAATTCATTAGCTCACCTCGCATATTTCATATTTGACACGAAATTCTGCAAATATGAATACTGAACCTTCAACAAAACGCAGGATCTCATACTAAGAGATAAAGCCCTGAAAACCGAAAAATATTTAAAAAGTCACTGAGACCTAAAGCTCCTTTCGCGCTTTCGACTATACATGACATCGACTTGAGTGTTATGACGTATACCTACCTAATATACAAATACATCCTGCCAAGAAAGTTCAACCTCATTTGTCATTCACATCGATACTAAAACCGATTTGATGCACACAGAAGTACTGGAAGTGCATGTGACAGGACAGATTGAATTTAATAGATTCAGAAGCATGTGTAACTCATGTTTATATTCGAATATCTACATAAAGTTATAAAACATTTGCATTCAGGCGAAAACACAGTCGCATCTAGCACTGATGTAATTGAGTGCAATCACGCGCAACTGCTCGCGTCAATTTTGCAACTGACATCTGCAGGAATCGTACGAATTGTGTGCGCTTAAAGAATTTTCTTAAAAGATGCGTATTCAAGATTGCGTAAATCACTCTTAACAGACATGTGCTAGAAGTATACTGTTACAAAATTCAAGGAAGTAGTTGCCATGTCAATTTGTAAGAAATAATAACTATTAAAGTAAATGTCCATCGGAATTATTAACGGATAACTGAACATTATCGCTGTTTTATTATGATAATATATTATACTTGTACATTGTATTATTGATTGTACATTCTAATATAGTTTTGTAATGTGGAATGAAACTAAATTAATAGTATATTAAAAAACTAGTTTTGTAAAACTTATATTAAGATACGAGTCCAGGTTTGCAGCACGACTGCCATAGGCAGGAGTGCCTGTAAAGGGCGAGTGCTCTTAAGTTTTACAAAACGAGTTTTTTATACTATTTTTTCTAATTTGCACATTAAATACATTTTTTTTAAATAAAATCAATTTAGGGAATTTTGTGACAGTTTGTGACACTTTTATTTCAAAGTTGTTATTTACAGGTAACTTTTAAATTTGAATCAAGTACATAATTGTCATTTTTCGTGAAATGAATTCAGAAATTTCCTGCACTCCGCCAGAAATATGTATGGCAAATTACAGAAAATTCTACGGCTAATTTGCTGCCGATAAAATCTCATGATAAATACGAAAAACAATAAAAAACAGTAACGTCAAATTTACACTGATATTTGACATTTCGTTCAATATGTGTTACCAACCGAAAAAAGTTTCTAGATTTGGGGGAGGTTTCGTAATGGATATTAACACACTCAAAACGAGTGCTGTAATAGCTTTGTTACGTCATCAAATTAGAAAAAAACTGTTAAAGGCAAATCAAAGGGAGAGCCTTTTTTGCTTGTTTAGAATAAATAAACCTTCTTGTGCATAATACAACTCTGTTCGTGGACACCCAATATACAAATTAGTAGGTAGATCATCTGAGTATATTTACAAATGTATCTCATGAATTTAATCTAACTATATCCTTCCTACAAATTAATTAACGAAAATCAAGCTTCACGTATAAATTGTCCCACATCAATAAACATTATAAATGACAATAAACGTCGCAACATCGTAAGACTTAATTAAATTTAATCATACAGTCTCCCACACATTTTATATGACATATTAACTGCCAAAGGTACACTTCATCCACCCTCTCACCTAAAAGATGACACTAATTTATAAAACAAATCTAGCATCATCCTTAAAACATACAAAAAATCACCAAATTAATTATAAAGTATAAACTGTTAAATACAGTACCTAGCAGCTTTAATGATCGAGATTAACACGCATTTACGTATAAATTAAGATGCGAGTATCCTGTCATTGTGAATCAGAGCATGAACAAAATGCTTTGCTTGCTAATACAATTTTCAGTTTTTAACAAAATAATTCGCAATGATAGTTTAAAATTAATTTATCACCACTTCTTTGTAGTAGATGTTTTTATTTTATTGATTACCGTAAAAATTCATTCATGTTATTACAATAAACAAAACAGAGAAATGTCTGAAGTAAATACATATTAAAATGTCGAGAGTTTTTCGAGTGGAACGTCTGCATTGAGGAATTTTTAATACATAACCGTTGTTGAGCTGTTTGATAAATACGGGCTAATTCACTTTGTATTAGCTGCTACTTTACCGTTTCAGCCAATTATTTGCTGTTGTATTAGTATTATAATGAGAAAACAAGAAATGTATAAGAGAACCAAACAATATTATAACTACCTTTTTGTGTATAATGTTCTTATTACGTGAATTTACAAGTAGCTAACCAGCTCGGGTGCTCGGGTATGAGAACCCTCAGAATATTTGAACTGTCCAATGTTATTGAATTTGTTTGGTAAACCACAGTGGACGTACAAGAGTTGTTGCAGGACCGGAATCGCTGGAATACTCGAAGTATATTGCACATTAATATTACAAAATCTGGTTAGTTGTAATAATTTTGTAACATTAATAATTTTATTTAGTATCTAGTGGGGTAGTTAGGCAGCTCTTATTTATTACTCATTTTGATAACTGTTACAGTTAAATAGGCAGTCCAAAGTAGCTATGCTAACTAGTGCTTGTTATACTTTTTTACCGAGTGTAGAAGCTAATAAATTCATGCAGTACTAAAACATCATTTTGAGTGAAAAAAGCAATAATTCCTAAACTGAAATCAATAAGAAATTATTGTCTATACTTTTTAATGGTCGTAGAAAAATATTATCATATACCTACCATCATACATTAAATATTTGAAATATCTGCTTAATTGCAATTTCGCTTTGCAGATTTTGAGAAGAATAAATATTTTCCTTTTGTTAATTACGACGATCTGGAGGATTTTTAAGTCTGATAATAGAGAATGGAATAAAACCTCTCAAAATAAGAAAGTCCTCACATATCTTCTTGTCTAGAGGTTTGCCGAAGACCTTTTAGCTGGATCTAAGAAAAAGTCAGAAAGTAGAAAACGATCTTATTTTAGTTCAGCTTTCCTTCCATTAATAATTTGATTCGATCTTTTGTCTTTTGTCCTTGTGACGTATAACTTAAATTTAAGGTCATTTTCACACCTAAAAGAGTATAAAAAGTAAGTAATTTGGTGGGATAGAAAGACTCAAGATTAAAAATGCTATATTTAAAAATGAGATGCTACTTTGTATTGATGAGAAATCAAGTCATTACTTGTCAATGTGTCCAGTTTTCTGAAGATAAATATATAAAAAAACAATCAGGAGGTCTTTTTAGGGTTCTAAGAAAATTACTTAAAATTTGTATGAGATTTCTCAAATTCGCCAAAAAATATTAGTAAAAAGTGAATTTTAAAACGACACGGAATAATTACCTTCGCAAAGTTGTTACTGGGATTTTTGTAAGTAGAAAATCAAATAAATTGGTGCAACTTTCCCCCGGTTTTTTAGGCTCCATTTCTCGTTATCCTATTATTTTTAAGACGCTCAATTTTGGACACCGATTATAAATAAAACACATTTAACTCTTGTGTGCAGAATAATAATTTTAGTTCACATATTTTTTTTGGATCAAAAGTAAATTTTACTCATTTCTTGTTTTAACGTTAAACTTTCAGTTTCAAAGTATTTTCAATTCATCTTTTTTATAGTCCTTCATCAGGTGTAAAAAGAAGTGACCTAGAATATAGAAAGAGCGCTCTGTCAAACTGACAAAATCCAAGATGGCGGACTACCTCCCATGATCCAGGATGTCCACCTTTTGGTTTTCTGACCCATATAAGACCACTAACAAGGCTTTCAAGCCAGACTCTTTCTCCATCCTTGGACGTTAGGGAAAGGAGTATTAGTTAGAGAATAAATCTAAATTGTGACACCACAGAAAATGGGATCTTGCAACCTGCATCTCCTCAGCCAATCCACAGTTTGGAATACAATTTATTAAATAAATTATTTGCAAATGTTCAATCACTGCATAGTAATTGCTATAAGAAATGTAATTTAATATAAAATACATAACCTAACCTAACCTAATTCACAAAAATTGCAGTTACATTAGTACCTAAAGAATATGATTTTAACATATTTTAATCATATTGATGAAATTTTTCAGTACATTGGTAAAGTAATAAACAATTCCCGTTCATAATTAAATGTTAAGTATGTAAATGACAACAAAAATTCATAAAATTTGCCAATACGGACCTGAAAACAAGCGAAGAAGAAAAGTACTTGAAGCGAAAGGACACTGCAGCATCTGCAATCCCAGGGACCAGTCGTAAAACTATATTGAAGTACCGAAATGCTATGAACGGGTCGGATAGATCGTGTCATAAACTAAAAATGTGAAACTTGTGCCCATCATTCGAACATTCCTTGGAATACGAATATTAAAATCATGTACATAACTTCCCAGATCGATAAAACTTTGTTTGCACTCACATTGGTTTATTAGATTGAAGAAAATTAAATTACTTGAACATCAAATCGTTTTATTAATAATTTTTTAAATTATCACCAGAAGTTGAGGTGGTTTCCCTTACATGTGGTTGTTCTAGTCATAATTTGCATATACGACGTAATGTATTTTACCAATAATTACAGTTATTAATGACATAAATTCCTGTTTAATTAAAAGCAATGCAATTTTCTACCGGATAGCAATGACAATTTCGCAAAAATAAAACTGGTTCACTGTAAGTTATTTTAATAATTATTACAACAAAAACTTTATTTGCGTATGGGATAAATTACATTGAACTCATTTTAACGCTCGTAAAGATTAATTTTTCAGATTACATTTCTTGTTTTTCTTTAAGAACAGTTAAAAGATTCTGTATAAAAATCTAAATGAATTACATTAATTGCCTAAGCTAATAAAAGCAAACTCTATTAGAAATGATGATATTTTTCTGAGTTTAATTCAAATAACCTCAGAATAATGATTTTATCCACTTCCATTTATTGCCGAAATTGTTTCCCCTGCGGTCTTGTGTAAGCAACATTATTTTCTTAATATGAGTCTAGTGGTCAGTTTTAGGATATCCCGCTGATATATATTATTTATTACTCCACATTACGCCATTTTGGAGGCACATTGTGAGAAATAACCGAGTGGTCCAATAGTTCCCCTGATATTATATCAGGCTTACCAAGAATTTATATTTCATTTGGCAATCGAATTCATGGGATATTAATTTACGAGACCCAGTTTGCGACTGACAAATTTATTAAATCCAATAAAGCAGGAATCATTTTTCTAATAACAATAAATATTGCAAGAAGGGACACCACCATATCCCTTTGTTCACAACGTTAGTATGTTTTCTGTTCTCGCATTAAATATTTATTGTTTTTCTTCGTTGCATGTCCCCTCTGTGATTGGTTTTAAAGCGATACCCAAATGTTATATTTAGCATTTAGAATGATTGACATGTGATCACGGAAAGGCAAAGGGCATCACCAGGTGGATAATGGATGCTGCGTGTATCCGTCAGTCAGAAATCACTGAACATGAAATAGCGTTCAACTGGAAAACTACTCTATTTGATTTCACGTTATCTGCAGCTTCTAAAGCCACGTGCTTGAATACAGTCCACGCGAAGCTGGTATCGAATTTGCTATAAAGTGGTGTGAAGGTATTTAAAATGTCAATTTGTTGTTTCGGAAAAATTGGGGAGTAGATGATAAAAAATATCTGAAATGTTCAAAGAGTCCACAAGTATTTTGGATGAAGGAATATCGAAAAAATACAATTCAATAATTTTCGAAGTATCAGTATAAATTCTTACTTGTTCTTACTGTTATTACCACAAAAATAAAGGGACTTTGAAAATTACCGAAGCATTTATGGTAGGGTTTTTTTTTATAGACGAAAATATTTTGGCTCTATAAATTTTAATTTAAATTCAATAAATAAAATAGCAATATCTTTCTAAGAAAATATATTTCAGTTATTGAAAATATTTTAAAATGTCACATAGTTTTTCGCATGAATATCGAAAACCTCATCGCTGTATTAAAAAAAATTAATTGCCAATTACGCTTCTTTTTCCATAATACATAAGTGAAACTAGTTTTATTTGAATAGTTAACAAAGTTTGCTTGAAATTTACAATTTAATTTGATAATAGCAACTATATGTGTAACATAGCCATTTTAGACTTGCTGTCTCAATGTGCAAACCTACAAACCATAAATGATGCAAGTATGAATATTTAATTCCGAATATCTGCTCGGGTTTGTGCAAATATTTATGCATCAGACAATTAAAACGCTCATAAATGAAATGAAAGTTAAATGGCATGAAATGTATTAAAATTAATTTCGTTAATGTATAATATGGATTCGAATCAATACTGGTGAACCGACAGCCCCGTTAAATAATTTATTATGCCATGGAAAAGCTTGGATATGAAGCGAGTACACAATCAAGTGTTTTGAAAGCTTTTATTAACCACTTCGTTTGCTAAATAAATTGAGGCAGTCTCAAGAGGTAGGAAATAAAATTAAACCAAGAGCCCATAATAAAATAAATACAGTTTTCCTTGTTGAAACTGTTGAAAGGCAAAGCTTCATTTGGATAAGAACAAGCAAAGTCGTTAATTAGCTTAACGAGCTGTGGCTACTTTAATTAATAAGAAAAAATAAACGAAATTAAAGGAATAGTAATTGTGTATTTCTGCTTCTTTTGAATTAACTTCTTTAGTAATTTATGTGTATGCAAATTACGTTGGGAAGTCCCTATTGGATTTATTTATGCTTTTACTAGATTCTTGAGGAATAACTTCGCAATTGTACATAACGGTAGGTTGTACGTGGTAACGCATCATCTCCCATTGTGGTCGAGCAATGAGAATGTCGCAAAATGGTATAAAAAGAGAAATGATTTTGGAAAAGTCTCATGTTAAATACTAGATGGATCTTTGCAGTATTATTTAAAAAATTCGAGGTATATGATAGATGTTTATATTATATTTTCATTACAAACTATGCATTTTCTCATTTAAACATACTTTTTTTGCATCTACTCCGCTCAATAAGTAAGTTTTTTCTCCAATATGTATTTCAATGTACTTTGCTGTGAAGAGCAATTGCATCAATTTTTATTATCTATTCGATACCTACTTCCCCATAAAAGTAAATTCCACCCTTAGTAAAGTGGCATACTATTCTAACTAACTAATTTTATAAATGGCTACAATTTTGTTGATGAGAGGTCCTACGAGAAATTCATTTTTGAAATAATTGTTCTGTTAATTGAATCATTAGTGTTCCCTCGTGTCAAACAGTGGGTGTTACAAAGATAAATGATGAACATCCCATTTTTAATTCAGTTAGGAAAGCGCATGTTTCTCAATAAAAAGAATGTATTAGGCAAAACTTTGTAATAAAGTCTCCTTTTACTTTGACATGTTGTGTCTGTTTTTCTATAGTAATTTTTGAGTTTCTGGAAATTAAGTTTTTGAAGTCGACAGTCAACTTCAGGGAGATTCCATTTATAATATTGTGGACATTAAATTTAACTCTATATCATTTCAATATCACTAGTACCCATTAGTCAGATCGGCATTTACATTAAAAGTTTTCTTTTTGAGGTTCCCTATAGTAATTTTAAATTTATTAAATTTCACAGCCCAGGGGATGTTATATTCTTTTATAATGACTCTGACACAGTCACATATTAAATCACTTTTACAACTTTTTGAAAAGAATCTGAGAACGTTTTTATCTCAATTGACTTTCAAGTTTCCTTTAATAGTCTTGCATGTTTCAAATCTCGATTCCAGAAACTGAGCTGTCGAATCATAGTCTGTTGTTGAAGAAAAGAAAACATTCAGTTTCGGTGGTTTTGCATTGGTCCATCAAATAACATTTTAGCAGTCAAAATTTAATTTTTGTTCCACCTTGTAGACAGTAACGCGTTGCAATTGTTTTCAAAGTACCGCCGACTCCATCACAAGGCCCATTTCCATGAGCACTAGCAAAAAAATGCCACTCAGCCTCGAAAAAAATTTTGTAAAGAGAAATTTTATTGTGAAGAGTTTTTTTTTTGAAGGAGAATCTCTGTATGGGTGTCGGAAAAGTATGCGATATTCCATGCATTTGAATAAGGCGATATCCGAAGAGAAATAACTACTTCATCTATTTTAATCATAATATGGTATCGACATATCTCATGAATTACTTATACAAAAATACCCGTAACTTCTACAAAAAAAATCGCCGCCCAAATTTGGAATATGAAAAACTTGCGCAATGACATAACGGATGGATGTTAATTTTTTAATTTTTATCGAAAATGGACTTTTTTAAAAAAGCACGTTTTTAAAAAAAAAGTTTTAATATAGAAATGCAACATAAACCCGTCTGAATTTTTTCATTTTTTTATATTACCCGTTTTTGAGTTATTTCAAAATAAAATTAAAGTTGCCAATTTTTTGTTTATTCCATAGAAACCGAAAAAATGCATAAAATTGGCTAAAATTTAGGGTTTTGTCATTTCTTGGGATACACTTTGAACGTGCAAAATTTGAACGAAATCTGAGACATGTTCCGCAGCTCTTGTTTGATTTGTCGTGGAATGCCCCAAATACGATCAAATTCTAATAAAACATTAGGTCTGTAGGAAGTAAGGGAACTAGCATTAAATCTCAATGAGTTAATATCTTACTCAGAAAACAGAAAGAAATTTGTACTGAATCATTACATACATAAAGGAAAAAATGTTAAAATGAGTCTATCAAATTATGAGGAAAGATGTACCGCAAGAATCAATTTTAGGGCCTCCGTTGTTCCTCCCTTACTTAATGACTTACCTCACAATGTAGATGAGAATGTAGTTCAGTGTACGAATGATGATAAAGATCTAAAAGAAAGTTAAAAAAAGATCTAAATTAGAGGAATATTTCACGTAATTATAGAAAAAACTCAAGTACAGTAATTTTCATATAACAGACAGTTTGCTGATTCTTCAAATAACACCAACACCATCTCTTACCAATGTATTTATTTTTAAGCTAAACTTGAAATGAAGATTTTTTTGCTTAAAAGTAGCAGAAGTAACAATATTAACTGATAGAAAAACAATAGATCTAATGTAGGAAAGTGTATCTTCCCCTGTGGGAGAAATTATTGCCAAAGACACTGCTGCGAGCAGTAAACATCTAAGGAAGGAAATGGCACTTTACGAGGTGTGACAATTAAGTTATAAAGACTATAGCAGCTCGTTTCCTCCACCATAATACTTTAATTCGAATAGTTTTCAAATTTAACGTTTCCCTGATCGAATAAAAGTAGTTGCGTCATCACTTTTTGAGTGTTGCTTTGATCATTGTTTGAAGTGCATTCTACAGAGCGATTGTGCTGGGATTTATGGCCAACAAAAAGAGGTTTTCAGAGGTCAGGAAGTTTTCGAAGATGAAGAACGCGAGAAACGTCGTAGCATATAAAAACCGATGAAAACATAGGAAAAATCAATGAAATCATCGGGAAAGATCGACGTCTAAGTATAAGAATGATTGCAGAAATGGTGAATATTAACAGAGAAGTCGTTCGACAAATTCTGTACAACAATTTCAAAATTACAAAAGTCTGTACAAAAATGGTACAGAAAAATTTGACCCAAAAGCAAAAAGACGCGCGTCAACGGATTTCGCTCCTTGCGACTATTTCCTATTCCCCAAACTGAAACAATCTTGGAAATTATTTTAAGAACTTATTTTAGTAGGTACTTAAATTAGTATACTGGCAATCGGCTCTTATGTATACTATAACTGATTTTCAAATTTACCGATACATTTCAACAAAAATAAAAGTGAAGAACTTCTTAGGTCAAATACAAATATGGTGGTTAAACCAGAAATGCTTCTCCTAAAACTATGGACTCATAAATTCAAAACTCTACATTCACAATTCATTAGCTAGATTTTGTATAATTTTACTATCTGACGTTTTAGTTAGTTTACTTTGATACATAGTCAGAAAAGAGTTATAATGCATAAAATGCTGCGCTATTTTTGTCAATCAAATAAAAAATAACACATGCTATTGTCCCTAAAGTAGCCTTTAAATTCCTTCTATGCTAACAGTGGAACAAAAACAACATTTATTATTATAACCTAATTTTTTTAATCATGATGAAAAAGAACCCTCCCTTCCATCACAACGCCTACGGCATTGTGTCACAACTCTCAACTTCGGTTGAGTGCTCCTCTGTGGTTTTTTTGCTTTTATTTATATTTCGCTCAATGTTTACTTTATGTTTGCTGCGGGATCATTAATTATTTATCAAGACCAGAGACCGGATGTGTCTCGGAATTTGATTGATTAGGATGAGTTGAATTATACGAAAAATATAGCAGCTTTACATCCAGCAATTTCTCTGTCCCGGTTTTCACTTAAACCAGATTACCGTTGATGATGGTAATGATGTAAAAACAATTAAGCTGTGATGGTTGTTATATTGTTCCATAGGAGAGTTGTACAGGATTGTTATTTGCGATGTAGTATTGTTATTTTGCCTGTTGTTTACGGTCGATATTTCAGGAACAATACTTAATTACATTTTCATTATATTGAAACAGAAAATTCTATTTAGTCAAGTCCGCGTACATAAAATTTAATAATGTGAAGATGCAAAATAAAATTTAATAACATGCACATCCACAATTATAATGACTTCTTTTATTTTATTTTAAATTAATTTTTGCTGATTTCAAAGTTTGTTACTTGACACAATTTAAATAAACATTGAGTTACTGAAGCGGATTTAGTTATCTCATTAGGATTTGTAGCTAATCCATTTCGACCACTTAAACGTTAGATATTCCGAATTCAGCTCTGACTATTTAATCATGCCACCTCATGATCCAAAATTACTTCCTTTAAATAAGAAAATGAGAGAGGCCAATCAAATTGCTCATTAAATGATAAGGTTTAATATCCTGAATTAAGGCTGATGACTGGAAACTAAAAGAAGCTTACGAAGTCGCGCTTTACTAAAAGTAGACGAGAAGCTTAAATTTCAAGATGTGCGATCAACGTCGGGAGTTTTAAGTTAATAAGTCTACTTGATTAATACATCATGCTTTGTTGGTTTCTTTAACAAGTTTTTTATATGTAAGTACCTGGGTATTTCACTATATTAATAAGTAGTAAGAAAGTCGAATGAATTTTTCAGGCGTCGCCAGATTTGATAATTATTTACAAAATGTGCTAAACATATGTTGGTTATTTAATTTTACTGCCACGAAATTTATGCTTGTCTCAAGTTACCTATTAAAAGAACATTTTTACACATTAAACTGAGGAAATTTAAATATCAGTTTTCTAGCAATTTAAACCAAGCAAAGCAACAATGTTAATAATAAAATAGCGTAGTCACAAGATGGATATTTCATGATGACTTGAAAATGTATCTATGTGAATGCAGAGTGCTATTCTGGTGGTATATATCTTCATTGTGCGGGTGTCACCACCAGGTAGCACAATCCCACAGGTAATAATACATCATAATAAAGATCCAGGTTTCATTTTGCTCCATCTCAAATATGTTTACAGTACATAAACCACAAAAGAATCATTCAATATAGAAAATTGAAATTGAAATTAATTTTGCGTAGGTCTCTAAAATTAATGTTGTTCAATAATTTATGGGGTGGTTGAAAGGAGGATGTCATTTTTTAAATTTTATACATAAAAAAATAACTGGCTTTACCACGCTAACTTTTTTCCTAGACATTTATTGATGTTCTCGTATTATGTAAGCTCCATTTAACACATGAAAAATAGAAAATGGTCTGTTGTAATGAATTGTAAATGATATTTTGGACGATAAATAGAATTGCTTTTAAAATAGCAGCTTTGGTGTAAACAGAGTTAAAAATTTAACGAAAGTTTTAGTATAAATAACTGTTTTTTCAAGTTTTAAGATTTAGTTATAATTTATAGCAATAAATACAATTTATTTCAGTATAAGTTGCTTTTCTTATTAACTTACAATTCATCAAGCATAAAGGTAAACATACACGTTGCGGCTTATCCGAAATCAAGACCTTATGTTCGAGACTTAATCATATTAAAAAATGGATCTGAAATCAGGTACCTACCTAATTTTTCACTTTCTTTTGCCATTTACAGGTCACAATTTCATTTTTTCTTCGCTCGTTCAAGAATTGTAGTTTAATTCGTACATTTTTCTCACTTTATTTATCAAAGTTTATTGTTATTTGACCATCAGACATTTTAGGGAGTGATTTAAAGTGACATATTTAAATCACTCGGAATGTCTTACAATGTTTTTCCTCTTTTTGGGGCTTTATTTTGTCCTTCTAAAAGCTTTTTTGCCAATCGTGGTCTTATTTTTCAAGATATTTGATTTTTTTGTCTAATTCTTAGATTTACGTAGGTATCTACTTTTTATCAAGACCGTCCCGGAGTTTTACATAATAATGATTGTTAAAAAATCTGCATAAAGCAATTTTTGAAATTTTATTCAATTTGAGCTTTTAGCCCTTTCAGCATAATTTCAAAAAAGGCGATGCTACCTTATCTAACAAATTTCTTTCAAATAGTTAAAAAAATAAGGCCAACACATGTTTGTGGTTGTTGTTGTTCTTTATTCTAAAATACACGTAATTTTTCTTTTCACGTACTCACGTAGCTACTGTTACCAATGACCATAAATAAAACTTAGTACGTAAACGGTTTTATTTATTTATTTAAATCATCGCAGTATAAAAGTGATTAGGTATCCTTGACTGCATTAGAACATCATTTAAAACCACCATTTAAGTAAATACTTTATAATACTCGTACATCCTTGCAATTAACATTAACACAATTTTAGTGCGGCAAAAGACCATACAACAAACTTAATGTGTTACAAATTTATATTAATATTCAAATTCGACCTCCATTTTAAAATCATTACAAAAAGTTGCAGTTAAAAAGTTGGATACATTTGGCAATCTTTTTTATATCCTTCAATATTCTCCAATAGATCTTTTTATTTATTAATGTGTTCCGCCATTTTTTGCGGACAGTTTCTATGGGAGAAAGAGAGCAAGAGTGATCGGTTAAACGTGTCACACTTGAATAACTGTCCGCAAAAAAGTAGGGATTGCGCTTGCGCGTAGAATAAATAAAAAGTTCTATTTCGAGTTATGAATTCAGATTTAAAAAAAAAACAGAAAAATAGATAATTTATATTTTCTTCACTCAGATATTTGACACTTTTTTGGTTGCTGGAATTCCAAATTCCAAGTCTTCTAAGAATATTTCTCTAACAATTGTAGTGAATCTAATTACGCCTCTTGTTGCTCCAAAAAAATTCTGTATAGGAAACTTACATTTCTCAATTCCCTGAGGACATCATACTTTTAGGTATTCTTGTTTCGACAATAATGAGATGAAACTACTGGAAGCTTTTTGCTAAAGTTATGATCCTCTTACTTCACTTCCTTAGATGTCTTATTGTGTAATATTTATTTCCTCATTTCATCAAATTTTGCAGATTTTTGCTCAGCATGTAGCCAGCAATGTCAGAGTCATTTGAATAACATAAAATGTCCTCAACACAAATTATTAACAAACTTGGACACGTATCATTCCAGGTGATAAAGTATTTAAATGTATTTTGGCTTCTACTTACTGAGATACATTTTTCAGTAAAAGATAAAATTCAGTTAGATTAGCATTCATAATATCCCAGTTGCAAAAAAAATTATGAACATAAGGAACCTCAATTTCAGTGAAATTCAGTTCCTATTGATTGTGGCACTTCATTTTCATGTTGTTAATTACTTTCTTCATTTGCCGAAAATGTTTCAAAACATTTTTGATGAACTTTCTTTTTTTTCTAATACCGTTGTCTCCTGCAAGTTTTCTCGTCGTTCACTCATCCACTCACTATCTTCATCGCTAAATATAAAAACTAGATTTCCATCATATTTCACAATAAAAAGAACAAGCTTTGACCTCATTTATTTCAACATTTTGAAGATTTTAGTAGTAGAACTCGATTTTATTTGATTTTTATAAGATTTTCCTGCATCTTTTTATTTGTACAAAGAAAAAAAATATATATATATATATATGTTGACATTTGCGCTATCAAATTTCTTCTGATTATCATTTTAGATATCGTCCTTTGCATAAATTTTAAGATGTTAATGCATTATTTAAAGAAACTCTTTAACATAACAGTTTACAGAGTCTCCTGGAGATACAATGAACACAATTTTGAAATAAAAACGGATATAGAAAGTATATTATAATATTTGTAAGTCCACCACATCATCCAAAGAGGATTACGATTACATTTCAAATTTCTTTAACAATCTCTAGTACAAAAACCCTTTAAAACTGTGAACTGTATAAAAAAACCGTCACCTCGATACTGACAAGCTTTTCACTAATAATAAATACATCATATCTAAAAGTAGTAATGGTGTTTTTTCCGCTCCATTCCCATGTGACTGTAAGTATTATTTTTCATCCAAAGTACATAAAAGAATATTCTTTTACAAACCAACCCCATTAATCACGAATAATCGAAGATGTTCCAGACTAGACATCACGTGCGGTCAAGTAATAAATTGAAGTATGTAGTTAAGTTTCTCGGTAATACTTCACAGCTATGCAAACAAAAAGGATACCTACATTTTTCTATTTATATAAGTATGAAAGATAACCAAACAAACAACGGAGATATTGGCATCAAGTTACCTACATAAAGATTCTTTTCAAGTTTATCTTCTGCAACTGTTATTTTGTGAGGTTTTTTGCTTAGATCCGCATACCATCCTATCTACATATTGCTACTGTTATAAAGAAATTACATCATTATACGTTTGTTCTTGTGACTATGAACATTATGTAATATAAGTGAAATTGTTTTATGTATTTATTTTAAATACCTTTTTTTGTTTCAGGCCGAGGAATTAAATTCTATTGTTGGAAATGCTTTTAGGATGGCTTACGCGGCGCAACTGCAAAAGCAACCCACTTTTCAAGATGTAATTGCCTCGCAATTGGATCAAACTCAAACGGATAAAGTACTTTGGGTAAGTCACATTTTCAGTTCTATCTGGTTCATAAAAAAGGTAAATGAGATTATAACGTGTTGATGATAGGTGGGATACCTATACATATTAGACAAAATTAATTTTTAAAGTACTACATCAGTCCAATGTCCAGTAAACATAAAATTAGCACCACATTAAAATAGAATTATTTTGGACGTGGGTTCAGAAATTCTGTCTTTTCAATGTTCAGGTTGCTACACGTGATTCTTGTTTATTATCAAGTACCTACGAAGCTTACAAGAGTTGCTACCTACACAATTTAAATGAATCAATGTTTCCTAGAGTTAATTATATAAAGTCAGATATTAATTAAATTATTTCAAACTGAAGTCTTTAAAAATAAAATCAAAGAAAACTAATATAACTTTGAACTAATTAATAAGCATGATGTTCAATTGAATTTTATATTTTACTTTTAATTTACATACGTTTGGAAGAAAATTTTGATCAAAACACAGAACAAGAAGATATTATTTCTTTTGCTTTTGAGAAAAAAGTATATTAATTCTTTCTTTGATAATTAAATTTAAGTACAAGCGTCACACGACACACGACAGTATTCTCAGATCATTTCTTGATTTTCAAAGACAATATAGGTACTCTTGTCAAGATCTTAGCAATTTTTCAAACATTTACATATACAAAATTAAAAAAACTATAAATAACTTAAACCCAATTTCATGTTTTTAATCATAAACCAAAGCAGTTTCGTGTGGACTCTGTAGAACACCAAGCAGTTTTGTGATAAACGACAAGCTTGCAAAAAATAAGAACATGAAACATTGTGAAAGAATATTTTAATCAAGTTCTTTAAAATAATTATTTTTATTCCATGGCAAAAATTTGAAATATGAATGTTTAAAGGATGAAAAAAATTCAACGCAATTTTCACCTGACGTTTCGAGATTTGTAATATCTTTTCTTAAGGAAACATAAAACTTATACGATATAACTAAGTACACTGCTTTACACAATGAAAATCAGTAGTCATTTTTCATTTCCATTAATATCCTATTTTTGATTTCAAGTTATCAAAATTTCGGACAGTTACCTAAAAGTTGAGTTGAACTTATTCTGTTCACTTACCCATTAATAACTATTTATTTTTCAACTATTATAGATCTGTTCATCCAAAATCAGGAAATTATTTAGATAGAATATAGTATACAATAATATAGAATAGAGTACCAGCCCTAACAACTAAATGTTCGGACAAAAGTAAATTTTATTGTCTTTTTTCCATACGCGTAAAGTTATCTAAATTAACTTCCATAATATTGATGGTTTTTTTCTGTAAAATGCCAAAATTTAATTATATAAAAACATAAATTTCGTAAAAATCCGTTCGGCGGTTCCAAAACTGTGACACTTTAACCCAGCAGGATGCGAAAATTGTAGAAACAAAGAATTATTATTTTCAAAACTTTGGATCTAGTAGTCGGATTTTGATGAAATTTACTTTATTGCAAAGCTGGATGTTGGTTTTCTTTACAAAAAAGTTACATAAGTTTTTATTTGGTGATTTTAGTCATTTATCGGAGCTTCAAAGTTGCACCTTTAAAAATGATAGAATTTTCTAGTAACTGTTTTAAAGAATCACAGTTTTCAAACCGCTGGTTGGATTTGTATAAAAAAAAACTTTAAATCAAAGCTCAATAATCGTACTATATTGAAAAAATCCTGAAATGTTAATATGAATTTTTTTTTGCATTTTTTTCGAATTCCACAATTCACTTTTCAAAAAACGTGTTTTTTTGAGGGTGCTACCTACATTTAAATAATCACAGTTTTGGAACCGCTGGTTGGATTTTGGTAAAATTTATTGCAAAGCTGGATGTTGGTTTTATGTACAAAAAAATTCCCAAGTCTTTATTTGGTGATTTTAGGCAATTTTCGTAGCTTTAAAATTGCACTTGAAAAACGTGACGTAATTTTCTAACGACTGGCATAAAATTACACGTATTTTACGCAATAATCCACCAAGAACCACTGATGGGGACTTAAAGACCAAAATACAAGAAATTTGGGACAGTTTCACGCCAGAATAGTACCAAAATTCGTACATAAAATTTCTAATTCTCCTTTCATACTTCAAAAATTTACTTTTGTCCGAACATTTAGTTGTTAGGGCTCGTATAGTTTTTCCCAAATTTTCTAAACAAATTATTAAAATGGAAAATCGAAATAAATAGAAAAGATGAATAAAAGTTCCAAAAAATAAAGCTTCGAGACCATACAGTTATGAAATTTTATATTTCCAATGATAAGAAAAAGAAGGTAGACAAAACCTTCCTTCGTAAGTGCTATTGTATAATAATATTAACTACATTCTCCCAATACAAAATGCCGTAATAATAATTAATAATTTAGAAAATTTGTAATAATAATTACATGGGAACAAAACCATATATGTATTTCTAAAAAATCAACTCTGAGCTGTTTTGAGTTTTGGTAAACTGAATTATTGGAAAAGTTTCATTTGGGCTGCGTTTTTTTTGTATTCCGCTTATTAAGAAGAGGAAGAGCCTGCCGCTAGACGCAGCAGATATAATCTTGAATATTTTGTGAGTAGATAGTTGTCAAAAAACAAAATACAGTGATATGCAATACATAAACGTATACAATTTAAAACTTACAGTAGAAATGGCGTAAAAATGAACTCGAAATTTTGGACAACCCAACTCTGGTTTATCAGTTGTGTATCAATGTTTCTGTAACAAAGTTGAGGTTTTTGCGTTTAAGTCCTAAGAGGCTAAAAGGAGCGACAGAGAGAAAGCAGATTTGGGTTTAAAAGAGTAGATGTTAAAAAGTGCTAAAATAGAATTAATCTTCCTCTGCTACATACAAAAACAGCCTTAACTGTAAACATTCGAAGCAGTAGCGCATTTTCTAGGCTGAAGCGCAGAAGCTCGGTAAAGTAAAAAAAACGTTTAATTAACGAAGAAACAATGTTTCTTTTTATACATAGGTTGGTTTGTGTTTGGAATTTTATTGGCATTTCTACATAGAAATATAGACAAGCCCTTTATTAATAGGATATGTTGTTACTATTATTAACTGTTTTTGGGAAGAAATTTGAGCGATTCGATTTAGTTTTAAGGGAAAATGCAGACCACAGATTTCGTAAATAACATAATACGATAATCAGTCCATAAATTGAATAGAAGCCAGAAATGTAAATTCTCACATAGGAAAAAGGCACTGATTTTCGAGATAAAAAGTTAAAATGAAACTATAGATCCGAAGTGCTTAGCCCAGGATCCCTAATATCCGCGCCTGATTCAAAATACATATCATATAACTTTTTAATAATTTTTTTTCTAAGTAATTATTTTATTGTAGATTAGCTAGAATGAAAACTGTACGTTGCCCTTCGTCTCACGCAATCGTTGGGTTAGTTAACATTTGCTTATATAATGAAATATGTGTAAGGATATTAAATGATTTTGTATGGTAAAGAATAATTTTAAAATATGCAGAAAAAAATTATTAAAATTCTTTTGTCTATTACAAACGAGTCCCACTATAATGCCACGTATTAACCTATATTGCAAACGGACTTTATTTTCGTAGGCTAGCAGCTAGACACAATTAAATTGAAAGTATCTAAAAAATATTGATCTAACTGACATAATGTAATTAATTCGAAAAAATTTTGAAACGCCTTATTATTTGGATTGTATCGTTGATTGATGTAATGTCAATCAACGATTGTACATACTCTAACTCAAAACTCATGAAATTAATAATCAATATACAGAAACGTTATAAAAAGGATTTTTAGTTTGTTATCTTAATTCACAGTGTTTGTGTGTTGTATTTTAATGCATTCTCTGTATAAAGTACATAAACTAACCTAATGCATAGTTTATTATTTATAACAGGTTAGCGCCCGCAGTACATTTGCTTTATATTACCATTTAAATTCAAAATTCACACGAAATAAAAGCTTGCTTATCTCAACAAACTGTCTTCCTTCTAAATGTGTTTGGTAAAACTTTTAACGAGTTAACATTTTGTTGCAGACGAAAGAATTATCGGTGGCTTTAAAGAAAGATAAATCGTCGCATCAACAAAGCAAACATCCACCAACCGAAATGGATGTTCACCTGACGAATTCGAATGCCTCAACCCTGCGATTAGCACCGCCAAGTTCAATCCCCGGTTTGAAACCATCCCATAAATACAACGTGCTCGGACCAACAGAAAAATCGCAATCACAACAAAGTACCCCTAGTAGTGATGAAAGCAATTCACCAACGGAGATGAACTCATATAAAAGAATGACTGAAAAACCACCTTTAATCAAGAGGATAGCCATGGGATTAACTGGCAACAATCACAATGACGAAGACAGCTGTCCATTAGTTAGTGATAATAACACAAATAGCACTCCTGGTAGTCCAACCAATAGACCTTTATCAGGTGGTTATGTAAACGAAACGAACGAAATAGAAAATAAAAACAAAACGTTAGACCATTTAAAAAACGAACTAGTAGAAAGCATAAATGCAAATCTAACAAAACATATAGAAATCGACAACAATAGATTATTGCAATCATCCCCTGCTGCCACCGATCAGGACTTCAAATCGAAACGAATATCCCAGATTAGTTCAAGTAGTTCCAGTTCTTGTACCCAAACTGTTACTGAAAATGCACTGATAGGGTTTACGCCGACACCGCCACCTCTTCCCGAACGAACTGACTCATTAAACAATAAAGAAGAAGGTGAATTGAGATTGGCGCCATGGTTCCAAGCAGGTATTCCGAGGGAAATCGCTTTGGAAATATTGGCACAAGAGCCAGTGGGTGCTTTCATGGTTCGGGAAAGCACCAGCAAGCCTGGTTGTTTTGCTCTATCGCTTAGAGTACCTAGAAGTTTTCAACCGACTGGCATTGCACATTATTTAATCGTTCGTACCAATAAAGGCTATAAAATTAAGGTAAGAAATACTTTATCATAGTTAATCATAAATCATGTTATCTCTGCTTTATGAATAGCTAAGCTATATGGAAATCTTATAGAGATTTTTCTGGACGAAGAATACAATATTCAACAATTAAATTTAAAAAAATAACAACAAAAAATTTATGAACAAGACAAATATAAACATTGTAATTTTACTCAGTTTGCAGCAGAAAGGTGATCTTATGGAAAAAATAGACAAAAATTTTATTATTATTATTATTATCTTAAGAATGTTTGGTTTCTTTATAGCAAGATTCGCTCAATCACTTATACATCTTATTTAGGATCTGATAGGGCATATAAAGAAAGGTCTGGAAATGCCTTCTTAAAAAGTTATAAATTCTAAATAATTGTTAAAATATCATGTTTATTTAATAACATCAATTTCGCCATTCGGCCATTCGAATTACTGGTAAAATTAACAAATTTCCTTTACTTATTATAAAAAAACCATTGAATTAGTTCTACTATAAATTTCAAACAATGTTGGATATTATAATCTACTATAACTAACCTCAGTTTAAAACATAGTCAAAACTTAAATTTTGAACCCTTAAAAAGAGGAAAGTTAGTTCTGTTTAAAAATTATAATACCATCGAAAATTTGGGATTTTATACCATACTTTAAAAAAATCAATTTTAGACTTTACAGTATTCTACAGGGTGAGTCGGGGTTAAACCACCATTACGTAAACCATGCATAGGAAATTTGATTTTAAGCAAAAAAGTTCATATAAACATGTATCCGATAATTATTCCGAAAAATCCGAAACACATTAGTAATAAAAAAAGCTTTCACAACAACAACTTTATTAGCAAAAAAATAGAAAAAGAAAGAGGAGAAAATGCGTCGTCCAACAGCAGCTAATTTTCAAAAATTCATAAAAACTGCTCAAAATGGCCCCCATCATTATCAGTACAATTTTTTTCGGGTACCTACATGTTTATATGAACTTTTATGCTTAAAATCAAATTTCCTATGCATGGTTTACGTATGGCGGTTTAACCCCGACTCACCCTGTATATTATTACTAAGAAATAAGTTCGTTCTACTAGAAAATTTATACAGAAGGAAAATTACATCAGTTTGTATTGCCTATTCTAGACTCGTTTCAAAAATAATTCTAGACTTCGTTTCCTTAAAACTACCATAAAACTTTGACAAATTTCCAATTTGTTTTGTTCCAAAGAGATAAGTTAGAAAATTAGTTAAAATTCGTCTAATGGCAGATTTATGCAAGCAAATTTTATATTTAACATTTAAGTTTTAAGAAATTCTGACTGTTATTTGGTTATTCATGATGTTAAAAAGTGTGTATAAATCTAGCATAAATACAAGATTTTATTGTCTGCATATATCTAGCTTAAAAAATGTCCAAGATAGACTTTTGTATCCTTAAAATTGTCAGAACACTAAAAATTGACAGATTGCCTTGCAGTTCTTTGTTACAGAGGAATAATAACAAGGAAATAATTTAATTTTATTAGTAAATTCAAAAGAAGTAATAAAGTTTCACGAAAATTTCGGATTTTATTATTTATTGTAAAAAACTCATAATAAGAAATCTAATTTTAGATTTTCTATCCAAAACTGCATAAAACTTCGAAAAATTGAAATATTTTCTTTAGTTTTATTATACAAGGTGTCCCAAAATTAGCCTGCCAAAATGTACCAGCTGATTCTACGTTCAAAAATAATGCAAAAAGTTTTAATAAATATAGGATGAAAAATGCTTCCTAAGGGAGCTACAGCCACCCGAAAAGGGGGCTCGAAAGAGGAGTTTTCTGTAACATCTCTGCAACTATTTGAGATAGATTCATGAAATTTGGTGAATTTGAAGCTTTTATAATTTGCCACATATTTCTTTTTCCAATTTTCAGAAATTTTGCCAGGGGCGTCACATACAGGATGGGTGCTGGTTAAATTATGCCCCATATTTTTTGTGTGGATAATTTTTAAATTTTTTATATCAAATTATGAAACTTGGTTTATTTTTAGACAAAAAAGGTCGTCTCTGTCGATCTTTGAATCTTGAACCGTTTTCGAGTAAAATCGTTTTGAAGAAGTCACGTCCATAAAAACTACACTAATAAAAATCATCACAAAATTGAAAAAAAAAATTTATTTGGAATTTTGTTTTTATTATTAATATTTGACGAAGAAATGCTAAACGAGGTAATAAATACCTATAAATTTTAATCCATTGTCTACTTTTAATAAATTTTAGTTTTGTGATTATTTTAGTGTAGTTTTCATGGACGTGATTTTTTCAAAACGCTTTTACTCGAAAACTGTTCGAAATACAAAGATCGACTGAGACTACCTTTTCTGTGTAAAAATAAACCAAGTGCATAATTTGATATAAAAAATTTAATAATTATCGCCACAAAAAATATGGGGCATAATATACCCAACACCAACCCTGTATGTGACGCCCCTGGCAAAATTTCTGAAAATTGGAAAGAGAAATATGTGTCAAATTATAAAAGCTTCAAACTCACCAAACTTCATGAATCCACCTCAAACAGTTGCAAAGATATTACAGAAAACTCCTCTTTGGGGTCCCCCTTTCGGGGGCCTGTAGCCTCCTTAGGAAGCATTTCATCAGTTGGCACATTTTGGCAGGCTAATTTTGGGACACCCTGTATATTATACAAGTTAATTCTATTAGATAAGTTAAACAAACTTAAAACCCATAAAAAATTATAGATTTTATTGTCTATAATTTATAAACTCCCTTAAAATTATTGTCCAATGTTTAGACTTTGAGAGAAATTACGGTTTTCCTTATTACAAAGAAAAGTATGTTGATTTTACCAAAAAATTCCTAGAAAACCCCTGATTTTATTGCCTACCTTTATTCTAATTTTAGACTGTCTTTAAAGCTCATAAAATTTCGAAAAATTGCATTAACCACCTTGTAACTTGAAAACTATACAGTTTATATGTGCATACGAACTTTTTGACTGAAATTACTTGAAGAAACACCCTCTATATTTTTTGATACAGTTTATTATTTTATAAAATATTATTGGAAGTAAAATCAATATTTCGCTTTGAAAATACCTTGATTTGGCCAAAACCTAACTAATAGTTCATTTCAAGGAAATTTTCTTTTAAACCTGTAAGTTTTGAAATTTCTAGTCCTGAAATTCTCATTTATATGAAGGGAAATCTTCACTGTATCGGAAAAATATCCAAAAGATTTCATCTTACTCGTATGATTTTAAAAGTATAATATAAAAATTGTGTTATTTCAACTATTTTAAAAAAATACAAATAGATTTGTTTTATTAAAATATACCTAAATTTGTTATAATATATGAGTGGATAAATAAGAAAATAATGGCAAGCGCAGAGAAATTTTTAATAATTTAGATTTTCTTTCTTACAAATAAACTTCTACGTCTAATAGTTGCAAACCTGCCATATTATATTTAGTATAAACAAATCATGTTAAGGCTGAAAATGCACATAAGTAGATATTTTTGTCGTATAATTAGAAGGGGTATCAAATTTCCATATGCTTGGAGCTGAAAATTTCAAAAACTGATTGATACTTAATAAACCAAAATTATCATCGTTTACATATTAATTTATAATATTTTCTTGAAACCATACAATTTTATATGAATTTCTGCAGATCTCAATTATCGGAAGTCCTGAATTAGTCACCTCACACTCGCAAATTTAATGTGGTTCCAAAACTAGAACTATTTCGAAAACCTGATATCTTTATCTTTATTACCTTGTCTTGAACACCCCATTTTAACTAACGTGCTTCAAATACAACTTATTCTATTCAATAAAGATTAACAGCCAACGGTGGGTTACCCATATTTTTTATACCAAAGTGTACAACAATGGCAGTTCCTTTTCGTAAGTTATCCCTTTTTCTGTGTGCTTTCAATTCTAGAGTATCAGATATCAAACGCATACAATTCAACGTAAGATTCATTGAACATTTCGGTGGTTTCCAATCCAAACCACCCTGGTGTATGCACACCCGAGTAGTTCACTATATTGTTAGCCTTGTGTTGTGTGATTTGAAGGGTTTATATAATGTACCTACCTTCAAAGTACAATGCCCTTTAGATGTTGATTACATCAACGTAAACATCTAAAATCGATTTGGTAACGAGTAATACAGCATTGAATGAGTTAGGATGCTAGTCAGTTAACCATGCGTTATTAAACTTTTCGTGGTAGGGACTAGATGTGTTGTTAATTATTTTTTTTTATTTCAGGGCTTTACAAAGGAATTTACAACATTGACCTCGCTGATTACTCACCATTCTGTGATGCCAGAACTTCTTCCATGTCCGTTATCACTCAGCCGATACAATCCAAGTTTCGTCAAGTCCGATTCGAAACGCGACTTTGCTGACATAGACCTAGATCCAGACTACAACACGCTGGCAGATTTCCGAAAAATGATGGCCGATTTGAATGTTTAAACCAAAATTTTTTGTTTGGTAAAAGACAGTTTTGCTAGTCGAATAAAATGTGAATTTAAAGACGCAATTTTTGTGTACCTTGTGATACCTTGAAGTGTTTTTCGGTGTGATTAATATCTATATAAAAGTAACATTTTCTTTAATAAACGATGAAAATTAATTTATGTAGTTTGTACTTTTACATTTGGGAAAACGAAGACTGCCCCATTTTTATAGTAAGGCTTTTGCTGGGTAGTGGAATATTTTTAAGCTTGATTTATCAGTGATTTGTTGGACCAATGAAAACAAATGTAATTTAAATGTAAATTATTGAAAGTGACCTAGTCCTACATATTGTTTTTTTTTGTACATATGAAGTATTATAAAATTCGAGTTCGGACACATCTATTTTTACGAATAATTGTTGAAGTCAATTGTAAAATTTGTAACTTGTTATCGTAATGTTAATGTGCAAATACCTATAAGTATACTCGATAATAAAATAAACTGTTTATTACATTACATTACCTATTTGCAATGTATATTGAAGTTGAATTGAGTTTACTAACTTTATGTACTAGTCACGGTAATTATTATTCTAATTTCTAATGGTTAAAAACAACAATATATTAATGGAGATGACCATTTGTGTAAAAGATTTAGATGTAAAAGAAGACAAAGCGTAAAGGCAGTTTTTTTCCTACAAGTAATTTATTTCTTTAGTGGTGTACCGCTAACGTGTTAATTTTTTATGCATGTTAATCCATAGGCTTGCACATTGTCAAACTGTTATTGTACAGTTCAAGTTGTATATTGGTTATTTATTTCCTGTAATAAACATATAATTTTCTTTATAAATCTGATAAATTTATCTATCCTCCACCCCTCGATATTGTTCGTAGGTATAAGCAAAAATTGTAGTTTCAATTAATAAAAATAGGTACGTACATTAAAGGCTTCTAATAGTGATGCTATGTATATGGACAAAAATGAAACATTGTTTTTCCAATTATCTCTTTTTGGTGAGTCCTACACCCAAAATAGGTAGGGTAAGGCGAGGTGAAGTGTTTATAATTACATAATAAGTGCTTATATTTGTCTCGATTCCATATAAGTCGAAAAATGTCATATTTTTGCACAGTTGAAAGGCTTAATCCATAGAGACTGTCAATAGCTAACTTCCTTTAATAACGGCATTACAAAATTTTAATTTTTGATTGGATTTTTCAACAGTTGTCAAAACACCTTATTTTTGGACTCGAAAAAAATCGTGGGTTGTGAAGTGGGAAATGGCCAAAGTTTCACTTAATATAAAGTAAAATGTACGTTTAATCATATTTTGTTTATTTAAGGTTTAAAAATTACAAAAAAATTATTCGTATAAAAAAATGAAAATTGAAAGATTTGATTGTACTTAATAAAAAAATCACGATTACTATACTTTTTTATTACTTCTTATAAGAAAGTAAAAAAGTGAAAAATTGACATATTTCCGTGGCATAATGTCTAAATCTAATGGAATAAGTAAAAAAAGAACTTAATTTGTTCTAAAATTCCATACAAGCTAACATTGTTTTTTGGCATTGCGCACTTAACTCCACTCAAAATTTCCCACTTCACCTCACCAACTAAATTTTGAGTACCACCATGCACCATCGTAACAATATTAGATTTTTGCAAAGTTTCTTTGTATTTAGAAAGATAATCATTAAACGATACCTACCTAATCATACATAGGTAGGTATATTTACTTCTTTTGGAACCAAAAAATAATTTTGAAAACACGATTAAATAAGATACTTTAGAAGACTGTCTTCGATATTTTTTTAAGCTGGATAGAGCAACTAAAGGTGCGTGCTCTCGCGCCAATGACTAATAAAAAATGAGCTGACAGCACAAGCAATCTTCTACTTTAGCCTAGTACTATAGTAGTTGTAGAGAATTAAATATCGTCTAATTTTTGCCTAAACATGTTTTTCTCTGTGGTCAACATTTTAGAAATTACGGCGTGAAAATTTTTGAAATGTATCACTTTATAACGCGTATTTAAAATAAATTTGATTGGCTGCGTACCAACCTTTTAATAGAACGTATGACGTGGGAGGTGGTGATGTCTCTCATCTCTGGTGAATACTTATTTCCAGTGATTACAAAAACCAAGAAGCCCTTTTGAGCTCGATCAAGGCAAGAACCAGAGAGAAAGAGAATATAGAGAATATTATTGAAATTAAATTTTCTAATAAGGATAGGTAAGATTATTTTTGTTGTATATTGTCAAAATATACACGACATAAGTAGGTAGGTATGTAAGTTTGGTACCTGCCTCACTTATTCAACTTCTATTTAGTTAATTATCCTAAATTAAGTATAGGTACCTAAATAAATTGGGAGTACCTATAAGTTTAGTTATTGGCAGGTAACTTTATAATAATATGTATGCCTTTTAAGCACATTTGCATTTTAAGTAGTTTTAGACAATTTATTATTTTCAATAATTGGTTATAGACTCAAAATTCGTGAAACATATCACCCAAAATCGCCTTATCTTGTTTTTGACGTAAATATGTACCTATCTAAAATCAGTAGCATTTCAATATGAAAATTGATCCCAGAATCATACTTATTGACATAAACCAAGAAATTGTTATAAATAAATATTTATAAATAAACAAATATTCATCGAAAAAAAATTGTTGTAAACTAATACTACCTATAGAAGAAATAGTTCTAGAGATTTCATCAAATTCAATCCAATAAATCTTGACCAAAAAAGACCAAAAATTGTTTGTTTGATTTTACATATTTACATCAAAAAAGAGGAAAAGGCGATTTTTGGGTGAATGTTTCACGAATTCTAAAAAAATTCTAATTCCATCTTAATCTCCCAAAAATGATCCATCAATAGTGTAAATAATAATTACCTACAAAGGAACTTTATTGAGAAATTGCGAAATAACAAAATATAATTTTTCAATTTGATACAGTTGATTTTGCAATTTATAATACAAATAAATAATAATAACGAATAAATCAACTAAAATATGTGCATTTTTTTATATTTTTTGAGATGAAACCGAAAAATCGGCTTTCAAAGTTTGAACGCTCCACTTAAATTAATATAGTTTATTTAATTTTATTAAAAATAGAACAAATACAGAAAACAATATTTGTTCCGACTATAACATTTTTCCTACTTTATTATGATAAACATAACTCCCTTTTTCATCATACTGCCCTCATGCCATGGTCGATTTTTTGACAACAAATACCAGATTTGTGAAATTCTGGACAACAGAAGTTGTCAAGGTACAAACAATAAGTTATTTCTTTTTTTTAATTTCAAGACTTTGAGGTTTATAACAGGCGTTACCCTGCAAGATAGAATAAGGAGTGAAAACGTCAGAGAAACCTGCAAAATTCAATATGTGGTGAGACGGGGGAGAATACGACGACACAACTAGAACGACCATGTACATATAATGGACGACAACAGACTAGGAAAAATTGCAAAGAAGGAAAAGTCGAACACAACAGGACCCGAGGACGACCCCCAAAACGAAAGCTGGACCTCAGCATCCCAACTGTAAGAGGCCGAATTGGAAATAACAGAACTAAAGTCCAAAATTACGAAGAAGGAGATGAAGTTCAAGACAAGACATGATTTCTTGTCTTTATGCATTTTAATAATTTTTTTTCATTTTACAACCGCTAGAAAAATGTGACGATTTGATGAAAATCTTTTCAATTTTCAATTGACTGTAAAATTAAAATATAGTTATTTTCAGATTTGAAAAAAGTTAATTAGTTTAGATGTTATAAATGTGTGATCTTGTAAATAGAAAATGTAGTTTTTACTTGTAAAATAATCTTAATCGATTTGTAAAAAACAGGTTTATTAAAGGTACATAAATCACAATAAAATAAAAGCCTGCATTTCCATTGGACACATAGCTATGCTGCTTCTAGTATATACTTCATTTTTAACATAATTAAATGACAGCGATGTTTTGTGCATTTTCTTGAGAGAGCTACTGGGTATTAGTGCACTAATATTAACCTGCAACAAAATCATCAGTAAATAACTCTTAAATAAATAGAATTCTTACTGTTCCATAGCTAAGAGGAAACTGCCGAAGATCAAAACAAGCATCAACGTATTGACGGTGAACAACAAACCCTACATGTTTTTTCCCTTTCACCAGTACATTACTTTTTAATATAGGCATGGAAAAATCAACACCAAACTCCTCTTCCACTGGAGAGTAAACTGTTTTCGATATCGTGTCTTCATCCTCTGTTCTCAGTAATCTTAAAAGAGGATTTAGGAGAGTTTGTGATGCTACATGTGCAGATAAACTAGGAAAACCAGCTGGGTGATTCTCGGCTGTGCTATCCTATAAAAACCACTCATAAAATGTAAAATTACCACTATAAAGAAGTTTACCTTGCAAGGATGTGCTCGGTTTTCTAATAATATCCTAAACACGTGTCTAGTGGGATGATTATCCAAAACTCCTTGCCCTACACCTAAATTATCGTCTTGGTTTAGTCTTCTATCCAACATCACCTCTATTTGTCCTGGTAACAATGAGCTGCATCCTAAAGGACTGCCAGTGACAATCGTGAGTCTCGTATGCTTGTCTTCAATATACGCCATTGTAGGAATTGGATAAAAATTTGCTTGTATCGGCAGTTTTTCAAACCTCTTACGTCTCATGATCTAAAACTCAATTTAATAGATCTCATCATTTACAAATCAGTTGATTGTACCTGATATCCATTAACATCAGTGAAAAACTCATCCGTGCTATTTATATTAGTTGAGAGCCGCATTACCAGCTCAAAATTTGAGGTTTTAGCGATGTCTACTATGTTCTCAATCTCAATTCCAAGACCATCGGCTCCTACGAAATAAGTTCACATTTCGAAATTTAGGTTTTTAATACTTCTATCAAGTACCTGGAGTATTATATAAAGTGGATGTATGACGGACGTACGCAAGTTGGACAGTTACAGACGACATAATTGGTCCTTCTATAACGTCTACTATCGGACTATCAGGTGGCAAAGGTACCGCGTTCCCGTCTGGTAAAAACAAATACGCCCCGCTTCTTTCAGAATTGCGAAGATGCACACCATACCTAAGAAAAACCGGAATATAATCCAATAAGTTATTCATAGTAACTCGAAACCAAGAAGGTATAAAAATAGAGGAGAGAAAGCTCCCGGATGGGTGTAGGCAGAAATCCGTTGCCAGTTGCTATGACAGTGACAAACCAAAACAAACACTTGACCAATAACGCGCCTTATTGACTGCTGGCGCATGCGTAGAAACTATCAGTACGCTTGAGTCCATTTGAACGTGCAACACTTTTTGACCCACGAATTCAACCCCCACCCCGGGGATCTTTCTGTCCTCTATTTTATACGTCCTTGCTCAAAACTTACTTTGCAAAATCTAAATGAACTGGGATAGTATTTGAACTAGTCTTCAAGGCTTTCAACAAACCAAAGTTATTAAAAGAAGCGGTAACTCGGCTATTCTGTAGAGTGAACTCCTTGTAACTTGGAGACACATCTGCTTCAAAACCATTTGGTATTTGGACGTCATTGTATTGGTTGTAGATGAAGATTTTAGCAAATACTGTTTCTCTAAAAAATTATGTTAATATAGAAAAGAATCATTGAAGAAAAACACTCACTTCGGCATTTCTGTTTCGTACATGGCATTGACTGTGTAACTAACCAATGCAAAAGCGGGAATGGTAACCACAAATGACAACTGGTATTTGGTTTGAGACATTGATGAACCATATTCGAAAACAGGCGATACTTGGCATTTTACTAAATTATTTCTAAAGTCTCTGACCTAAAATTAAATAAATTCAAATACAAAACTAAGAATTTTTACTTATTTATATTTTCAAATAATTTTTATGCAAAAATAACGAAATAATATTAAAGTGCATACAAAATTACAATAAATAGAAAACCGATTAATTGTACTGAAACAGCTTTCTATCATTGGATAAGAATATATAACTAACCTCAACAAAAGGTGTCGAGACGTGGAATGTAACGACCTCTGTTCGAGTGAATGTAAGAAAATTAAATAAAACAACTTTTTTCGTGCGCAACTCTGGCACACCAATAGTAATTTGATAACGTTCTGATAAGGCATTATGAGAATGCCTCACGTCATCTACGTTATAGTAGAGCAACTCTGGACTCGGCGTGTCCGCACCATCACCATCCAGTAAAATATGTGCACACTGTTGAATTACTTTTTGGCATATTTGAATTGCTTTCAACATCCTGAAAATTATTACAATATTCAGTGGAGTCGGTTTATAATGGAGTTCAAGAATTAATCTATTATAACATTATTTACAGGAATTTAAATTAAATGCATATATTAAAGGGATATCGCACATTTAGGGAGTTTTCCGATCGATTTCCAGCGTATGCTTTAAATTTCAAGTTAAAATTTAGTTCATAACGCAAAAAATTGTAAACAGCAAAAGTTAAATCAAACTTTTTCCTGGGGAAAAATGACTTTTGTTAGGTACAGCTACATTTTAAGAATTGTTATTTACTTTTATCTTTATACAGGGTGTTTCGTAACTGGACAGCTAAAATTAAATGTCGTATATAAAATCGAATTCTAAACATAAAACAAAGAATAAGTTTTTTTCAGATCTGATGATTTTTTTTACTACTACTGAGCAATTAGCAGATAGAATTTTAAATTCAGTACATATTATTCAAAACACTGTAAATTTTACAGAAGTTTAAATTTACTTGTTTTGCGTTGCAAGGTGTGTATGTTGGCATTTTTGGAAAATCTACTAGTTTTTTTATCTTCTCACTCTCCTAAAAAACGGTTCTTTAAATTTCGACATTTTGTTAAATGTTATTGTGGATCATGGCCGTACGCAGATTTTGTCCAGAGGGTGTTTGTCGTATAGTTTAAAAAATCGTTCTGTTAGTAAAAATCAGAGGCGGATCAAGAGTATATTGCGCCCCAAGCTGAACCAACATTTGCGCCCCCCCTTGACATTATTTGTCTTTTTTGTAACAAGAACATGAAATGAAAAATAAAACAATTTGTTGTTATTATATACAGGGTGATCAGTAATTGGCGCAACTCCGAATACAGGGCGTTATAGAGCACATTAAAACTAAGGATAATCTGCAAAGAAAAATTAAATCTGATGGTTAGTTTCCGAGTTATAGAGTTTCCCTAATCCAAGTTACAAGCTAATTATTTTAATAACCAAGACAAAAATAAGTGAATAATTCATGCTACTATAATCTCTGGATAAAATACAATATGATTTGTTCAATTTTTTTCACAAAACCTCTAATACAAAGAAATTGAAAATGTTAAAATTTAATAAAATACCTAAATTTGAGAGAAATTTGAAGTTTGGCAACATCTCAAGCTCGCCTTGGGATCAAGTAAAATACCTTCTATTGCCTTGTAAATATTAATAATGAATTTCAATTGTTGTTTCTGTTTTCTAATAAAATAGACAGTACTAAATTAGTTTAACAAGTTCTCGCATCATAAAATATTGAACGTTTCTCTTTTTCTTTTCTCGTCGAACCTATTCACATGTTCAATGCAGTGTTGCCACTTTTATTTTCACAGAAGTGGTCATATCTTTGTAAAGAAAGAACTTACAGCACTGCGTTAAAAAAATTCGTCATTCTTAAAACGTAAAGTTTATCACAGTATGCTCCGAGTGCGCCAATTACTGATCACCCTGTATATCCTAATAAAAGCACTCGGTACTCGTATCTGCTATCTATATTCCGACTTTTCAGACTTGCAGAGATATTTTTTAACTTTTTTTGAGATTTCTCCTATTTCATGAAATATGATCAAATAATAATTATTTAAAACTAAATAATAAAAAAAAATTGCAGGAAATTTTGCGCTCCCCAAATTTTGGCGCCCCAAGCGCTAGCTTCTTTTGCTTACTGGTTAATCCGCCTCTGGTAAAAATATAATGGCAGTATTTTGAAAACATAATCTAGAATTTAGTTTATATCTCCTATAGTTTTGCTAAATCAGATAAAAATTTTGCATATCGCGAAAAACCGCTTTAACATTCACTTAAAAAATTTGTACAACTTTAAAAATCATTGAGTTATTAGAAATAGAATGTCGGGAAGTCATTTTAAGACAATTTTTTAAAGAATTATTTTCGAATTTCAGGAAATTTAAAAGTTTTAAATACCGCACAAAATCCTGGGCATTTGGAAAAGGATCGGAATCGAAGAATGGAAATAATAAGGAGTCGATAAAAGTACGGGGATTACAGAGGGCTCACAAGAGCCTGTGTGACACGAGCGAGGATTGACATGCCAGAACCGAATCGCGTCCTTGGGGACTCAGTCATCTTGTAAGTAATAATAAACACCGCAAAATTATATTGAAATTAAAAAGTTTGCGGTATTTAAAACTTTAAATTTCCTTAAATTCGAAAATTCTCTATAAAATTATGACTACTTAGACTTAAATACTTATTGTAAATTAAAAAATCAAACCTCGATGGAATTGATCTAAAACGATTTTGTAAAACTAAGAAAAATAGAGGAAACCTTTAAAACGTACATTATAGACGAGTTTCCGTTATAAGGACTTGTCCATAACAGATGGATTCCATTTTACTTTATTTACGTAAGAAAAATTTAAATACGAGTAAATACACAAAACGAACAAGTACTTACATTAAATTGGCAGAAAATGCAATAGTATTGCTATGTGTATTGTATTGTTATGTTCAAATTTTGGGAGCATAAAATAGAATTAATTTTAATTCTAAGACTTAAAAATACAAAAAATGGTAGGTCGATCTTTATTTGTTTTGAAATTACAGGCCATTGTCAATTATATAGTGAAATCTCCTAAACCCTTGTTTTTATCAGAGAAGTGGTTGAGCAAATTTTTTCTCTAAACAAAATTTTTGTGCAGTCTATTATTTAAATAATAAGGAAGTGAGAAGTGAACAAGTGAAGAAATGATAAATTTCATAATATACAATACCGCTGAAAGAATTTACATCACTGACGATAAAAATTAAAAAAATTATACTCACCCCAGCCCCGCATTTTCAAATCCCGCGTCATTATTATTTAAACAATTGACTGCAGAAAAAATTTGTTTAGACAAAAAATGTGGGGATTTCTTTTTACTACAAAATTGCTCTCAACTACTTTTCCGATAAAAACAACGGTTTAGGAGATATCTCTGAAAAAACAAAACTGGTTGTTAATAATTTCTAAAGGTCTGTAATTTCAAAACAAATGAAGATCGCCCTGCAACTTTTGTATTGTTTAGTTTTAGAATTAGTCTATTTTATGGTCCCAAAATAACGAACACCCTGTATATTAGTATATTAAGTACTAAATGAGAAAAGTTTACAGGCAAAAAACTGTCAAAAGACAAAAATTATTTGGTAAGGAAATTTCCATCACCACAATAATTCTCAATAGCACCATCATCCCTATTTGATTTTGAAAATTACCGTACTTTTTCCCGTAATCAACCATAACGTGATCCTTGGCAGTTCCAGTAATAGCATCATGATGCTGAAACAGAGAAAAAGCTTGTCTTGCTTTTGTCATATCTTTATCTAGCCCATATTTTTTATCAACTATCCAATTTGATCCTGGCTTTCCACTTAAACTCGCTAGAGTATGGATAGTTTCAGCACCCCTAAAATCCGTTTAACAAAAAATCTTAATAAAAATCCAGCATATTTAAAGTTATAATCAGTACCTTACGTATGACAACAGAACTCTGTCCATTCGCTTATAAAACGGTCGTGAAGTATAGTATCCACTCCAATAATGATCATCCCTATCAGAGTAAGTAAAAAAATCTCCAGATAAAGTTGGAAACTCACTTTGTTTCTTTTCTTTATTCAGTTCATTAAAATAATCGGTCAGCGTTCCAAATTGGGCCTGGAAATCAACACATATTGCTATAAAAAAATGGAAAAAAACTAATTAAACTGTATAATACCTTCACATGTAAGTGAAGTTTAGAGTTCATGTGATCAAATAACTTCTGATAGTTTTCAAATTGTACATCCCATTCTGCTGGTTGGTCGTATCTAAAATCGTCTCCAAGCGGAATTAGGAGAACGTTGGTTTTATATAATTTTGACTTTTTCCTGTACTGATCTAGCAGCAACTCAGCTCTATAATAAAGACACAAAGTTGTATTTCAGAAATAGAGCACTAAATTAAAAGCTATCTTATGAGGAAATCGTTTTTTGTCCCACAGAAGACTAAGCAAATAACAATCACGTTCTCAGTTTCTTTTGTAGAAACGCTCTGTAAGTCATTCAACTAAACTGCTGGCCAATTGAAACGTACCAAGCGAATTTTTAGGTTGAATTTAAAGTCAAATATTTTGAAAAGGAGAAAAGATATCAACATGAGGTTTTCAGGATTCAAGAGATAATTTAATTTCGAAAACAATAGTGTGGCCAGATTTTTTTACTTTGAAGTACGTTACTATCTACAGGGTATAAAAGAAAGTCGTCTTTTTTTTCTCAAACTTTATAGCTACCGGAATTCCACAAAAAAAATTTATATTTTTTTCATGTTAATTTTTTTAGTCCCTGGTTAATGAGGAAAAACCAATTTCTCAAAATTTTTATATCCCTCTTATTTTATAAGATACCGAATTTTTTATTAAATTTAATATTGTTGAACCGGTTTTTGTAATAATAATTTTGCTGCCATTTTGAAAGCAAATGTCATCATGTGATATGTCGATAAACACGTAATTTTAAGTAGAATCTAATTCTTATGGAAAAAAATATACAGGGTTGTTTTAAAAAATTTTGAAAGTTAGTAGGTGGCCCTTCCGATGAAACCGGAAGTGTTATCAGATTGTTTTAAACGTCAAAATGATTATTCCTTTCAACAATCAAACCATGCCAAATTTCAAATTAATACAGTTAAATGTAACAAATTGGAGGGGGTTGTAAAACGATTTCGTAGCCACCCGGTATACACGAATATGAGCAAATTTTTGAAAAAGTGAAAAACCCGTTTCGAGGATATAAGTCACTTAAACCAATGGTGAACATAAACTAAGTAAGTTCCATTTTATTCCATTAAGAAAATAGCCTCAAAACATGAATTAAAAAAATTTACCAATTAGCGAACGTATACCGATTTTTGATAAGCCACTGGTTACCAATAAATTAATGAAAGTACAAAAAGTGTACTTTTTATAAGAAAGCCATTCATAAGGTATCATAATCAACTACAGAGATTGGTTCTTACAAAACACAATACAGCCGAACGACAAAAAACAAAGAAAAAATCAAATTTTCAGCAAAAATTCGGTATCTTATAAAATAACAGAGATATTAAAATTTTGAGAAACGGGTTGTTTTCCCATTAAGTAAGGACTAAAAAAATCTACATCAAAAAAATATTAAAAATTTTTTGAGAAATCTCGGTAGTTATAAAATTTGACAAAAAAAAGAAGACTTTCTTTCATACCCTGTAGATAATAATGTACTTCAAAGTAAAAAAATCGGGTAACACTATCGTTTTCTTAATTAAATTATCTCTGAAATCCTGAAAACCGCATGTTGATATCTTTTCTATTTTTCAAAATATTTAACTTTAAATTCAACCTAAAAATTCACTTGGTACGTTTCAATTGGCCAGCAGTTTATGTATTTAAAAGTGCAACATACTTTGGAGCCACGTTTTTCTCTGTAATAGGTTGCGGCGGAATCTTCCAAGGACAACTTAAACCATGATTAGGAAGGCGTTTAAAATCAAACTGGCAACAAATTTTTGGGTCTGGACCACAAGTGTGAGGAATGTCGTAAGAATAAAAGGGCAGCAAATGTGTAAATACATCTGTTTTCCCTTTATTATCTGGAAGAAAAAAATTGCGATTACTATGAATACTTTTCCTATTAAATTAAATTCTTATTGTAAGAAAATAAAAACTAAAAGATACGACTTCATACTTAACTGAAGAATTTGCTAATTAGAGAAATATAAAGCATAATCTAGTAGTATCCAAAAATTATCTGAGAATTAATTACCCCATAACTGCCTCCACCTAAACTCCAGTTGCTGTTCACTAGCCAACTGTTTCTTTATAGAATAGTGAACACGCTGTATTAACATATTCTGCAAACCGACCTCCTTCAATAAAGCCGGCTGAGTTAAACTCATTCCAAATGGGTCAATGGACCAATGGCTTTGAGGTGTGTAATTTAAATGTTCTTGTAACCATTGATGGCCTTCGGTCAATTGGTGCACGATGGACACCCAGTGGGAATTTGCTTCATCGTTCATTACCCACCCACCGGTTACAATCTCCAGTTGATTTTTTTTCAGCAAACTAAAAGTAAGTACATAAATCTAAACAATCTAAATAAACTGCTGGCCAATTGAAACGTACCAAGCGAATTTTTAGGTTGAATTTAAAGTCAAATATTTTGAAAAATAGAAAAGATATCAACATGCGGTTTTCAGGATTTCAGAGATAATTTAATTGAGAAAACGATAGTGTTACCCGATTTTTTTACTTTGAAGTACATTACTATCTACAGGGTATGAAAGAAAGTCGTCTTTTTTTTCTCAAACTTTATACCTACTGGAATTCCACAAAAAAATTTTAATATTTTTTTGATGTCGAATTTTTTAGTCCCTGGTTAATGAGGAAAAAACCAGTTTCTCAAAATTTTTATATCCCTCTTATTTTATAAGATACCGAATTTTTTATTAAATTTAATATTGTTGAACATGTTTTTGCAATAATAATTATGCTGCCATTTTGAAAGCAAATGTCATCATGTGATATGTCAATAAAAAGGTAATTTTAAGTAGAATCTAATACTTACGGAAAAAAATATACAGGGTTGTTTTAAAAAATTTTGGAAGTTAGTAGGTGGCCCTTCCGGTGAAACCGGAAGTGTCATCAGATTGTTTTAAACGTCAAAATGATTATTCCTTTCAACAATAAAACCATACCAAATTTCAAATTAATACAGTTAAATGTAACAAATTGGAGGGGGTTGTAAAACGATTTCGTAGCCACCCGGTATACACGAATATGAGCAAATTTTTGAAAAAGTGAAAAACCCGTTTCGAGGATATAAGTCACTGAAACCAATGGTGAACATAAACTAACTAAATTCAATTCTATTCAATTAAGAAAATAGCCTCAAAAAATGAATTAAAAAATTTACCAATTAGCGAACGTGTACCGATTTTTGATAAGCCACTGGTTACCAATAAATTAATGAAAGTACAATAAGTGTACTTTTTATAAGAAAGCCATTCATAAGGTATTATAATCAACTACAGAGATTGGCTCCTACAAAACACAATACGGCCGAACGACAAAAAACAAAGAAAAAATCAAATTTTCAGCAAAAATTCGGTATCTTATAAAATAACAGGGATATCAAAATTTTGAGAAACAGGTTGTTTTCCCATGAAGTAAAGACTAAAAAAATCTACATCAAAAAAATATTTAAAAAATTTTGTGGAATCACGGTAATTATAAAATTTGACAAAAAAAAGAAGAATTTCTTTCATACCCTCTAGATAGTAATGTACTTCAAAGTAAAAAAATCGGATAACACTATCGTTTTCTCAATTAAATTATCTCTGAAATCCTGAAAACCGCATGTTGATATCTTTTCTATTTTTCAAAATATTTGACTTTAAATTCAACCTAAAAATTCGCTTGGTACGTTTCAATTGGCCAGCAGTTTAGTTATATAAAATAAAACAACCTTTTAACAACTTTCTTCTCTTCTTCGTCCAGTTCATCCCACCACATAGAAAAATACGATATTTCAGCCCATATAAACTTCCGTCGTGGATCCTCAGGAAGCTTGATTAACATATTGCTTAATATGCGTTTAGTCTGCGTTATATAATACTCCTCAATAGTTTTAACCCAACCGGGATCGTTATGAGAATGAGGCACAACGAAAACTTTCAGCTTGTTTTGTCGATTCCAATCTTTTTCATCCACTTCAATCCGCCAACCTTGTTTCCATACACCCCCATCCGGATTATCAAATTTCAAACTTTTGTATACATTTAGCATTTGAACTGTCGTAACCGGTGCGTAATTTATTTGAAAAGGACAATAGGATTCGTAGATAAATTCAGAGGCTGCCACTTGGGATTTGTTGCTTATTGTTTCTTGTATTATTCTGTTTTGTGGATTAGTCAAATTGGGCTGTTGAATTTTCTTCATTGCGATTTTAATTTCGTGAACAGCATCGTTATGCAGATTTACGCTCTCCTCTAATTGTTTTATCCTGTCTTCAAAATGCAGCCATTTGTTCTTAAATCATACAATGTAATGTAGTTATTGTTATAATTATAAGGTGGCTACCTACTACACTTACTTCGTGATAATCTTGTGATATTGAGGTTTTCTTATTTGGATAACCCGTGAGATCTTTTGCTGAGTATATTATGAAAATAATTACTATAGTTATTAAGGTTCCAAATATTACAAACGCTTTCTTCAATTTCATGATTGATAATTTACTAAAAAAGAAAAACATACAAGTTATTTATAACTTTAATCTTATCTGTATTATTAATTAAACTGTATGTTAGGTAATAATTTTACGTGGGAATGTTTTTACAGATGATTTCCTTTAAAGTTATATTCAAATTTTAAAAATATTAACCAAGAACAGTTTAATGGAATAGGAATAAAAAGCAAGTATACGTACATACAATTGTTTGGGCTGGAGGTTACATTTTTCTCTATAATAATATAATATTATTAATCATTTATACTTATAATCTCAAATTGCAGGAACACAAAGATTGAGAGAGCACTTCAAACATATTTTGACGTTTACAAAAATGTCAATAAATCATTTGATATGAACTTAGGCACATAACGCACTACCAACATCGAAATCCACTATAATTTAATATGTATATAAAACGTGTATAAAATTCTACTTGTAATTTAATTGTGGTACTCAGTTGTGTATATTTGAAAAACAAGTTATTCAAATCTTTTATTGCGTTTTTTGTGCTATAAAACAAAAGTATGAAGTTAGCTTTTATGTGGAAGAGCCATAGATACAGCAATTGAATATTCTATAGCCATCTTTTGATGAGGGAACAACGCGGGAAATTTAAAAAATTTGATAATATTTTCAAAAATTTAATTTTATTAAATGGATTGTTTGTGGAATCTGGGAACATTTACAACAAGTCGAATATGTCAAACAGGGAAGATTTTGAGGAATTGATATACACGGTGTCCCGAAAAAAGTGGGAAATCTCTCGGATTCAGATAGGGCATGAAAAAATAAGATAACAAGTTCCTATAAAAAAATTTTCCTACAGGCCTTCCTACGAAGATATGTAGCCCTGAAGAGCGCCGCTGGAAATCGTTTTTTTTTAATAACTTTTAAAGTATTTAATAGAATTTTATAAAAAGTTAATATGATGGACACTACTAAGGACCTCTTGAAATAATGTCCTTGCCACATATCTAGCTTGTTTAGTTTACCAGGGACAGACTAAACTTTACAACTTAATGCTTAAACTTTTAACACCCTGTGTGAAAAAGACTTAAAACAACAAAATCAGGTAGCTTGAACCTTAGACTAAAGAAAAGCTACTCTTGTTTATTGTCGATAAAGTGGACCGTTTTCGAGAAAAAGAATAATAAACGAATTCACGTTTTGTTAAGTCATTAAAAAAAGAAAGTCCCATTCCGCAAAAAAATCAAAATTTAAAAAACACCTGTAGGAAAAATTTTTATAGGAACTTGTCATCTTATTTTTTCATGCCCTATCTGAATCCGAGAAATTTCCCACTTTTTCCGGGACACCCTATATAAAAGAGTAAACTTTGATATCATTTGAATTATTATCATAACGAACATGTGTGAATGGACGATTTTTTTACTAATTCCTCACCGATAAGTACTAGTTTAATTAAATTATTATCAGTATGCGATTTTATACTCTATATAAAAAATAATGACCATTTACCAAATTTATTTTAGTCGCCGCTAGACCTTCATTTAATGTACCTACAAAATTATTTAAGTGAAACGCTTCGTAGCTTCCTGTTGTTAATTTTAATTTAATTTAATTCTACACGGTTTGATAAATAAAAAATATCACTGTTCATAAGCAATTTGCATTTGTTAATAATAAATTTAAATTCATCCATTTAAATTCCTTCTTTAAAAAAAATTAAATTTTTGGTGCTGTATTAGATGATAACTTAAAAACATTAGGTAAAGAGAAAAATATTTTTAATTAGTTTCTTTTTCAGATATTGGTCAATAGAGACAAAAAAACGAGAACAAGCAATTCATTCCTTTTACATTTTGTAGGGATGAGAGTCCTAATAATATAAAACTCCAGTTATTCAACATTTTTCTTTTAATATTAATAGTTTATACGAAGTACAGAAGCCGAAATTGTCTAAATTTATTTTCTAAATACATAGTAATAAAAAAAGATCTATATTGAATTAAGTTATAAAAATACAATTCAATCAACAGGCCATTTATTTTGTATTTTTTCAAATATCTTTGTTCTGATATCTCATAAGCTGAAAACAAGTAGGTATTATTAAACTTGTAGAGAAAGAGAACTAAGCTAGGTACTAACAACTTTTATTAAAACAATTTTTTCTTACCCTCCATAGTTTACAAGTTACAGCAACAAACAATGTCGAAGTTTTTTTATATTTTTGGAAATATCTTCTTTCCCGCCAATCTCATGCTATGAAAAATTGTTTAAACAAAAGTTGTTGGTATTTCACCATAAGATTGACCAAGAGAGAGATACTTCCAAAAACCTAGATATAGAAAGCATATACAGGGTGTTTCTAAAAGGTCTTTACAAAATACTACCACAAGTTTCTGGACTCAAAATAATTCGATTGAACCAAACATACTTTAGTCCAAAAGTCCTTCCTTATTGAATTACAGGGCGCTAAAAAATATCTTTCCAAATCGTTTTTAAGTAGGTATATCTACAGAACGATTTAAAGTAGGGACTTGAAATTTGGTGGGTTAATAAGTCTATAAGTAAGCTACAATGTCATGGTATTACAACCAAAATAATATTGTTCAGTGTCGTACTTATAGGGGGGGACTCAGTGTTTTTTCGGATATTTTTTGTAGGTTATTGAATTTTTTTACAAAATAACAAGAATTATGATAGATACGCTCAAGACACGTAAAAAAGGTATACTTGTTTGACTTGCGTTAAGTCAACTGTTTGCGAGATATTTAACTTCGAAAAATGTTTTTGCTATAAAAACAATTTGTGACTTACCCTGTAAAGTAAAAAATATTGGGTCACTCTAATACAGCTGATTCTACGTCCAAAGCTAAGCATAAATGGTTGTAGAAACTGACCCCCAAATATGTTTCGTTACTAAAATACAGGGTGTTGAAAGATGTATTTTTTATTCGCCCTCTATCTTTTTAGGTATATCTACAGAACGGTATAAGATAGAAATTATGGTTAGTTTTCAACGTAGAATGAGCCGTATTAGAGTGACCCAATATTTTTGACTGTACAGGGTGTCACAAATTGTCGTTTTAATAACAAAAAAATTTTCAAAGTGAAATATCTCGCAAACAGTTGAGTTAATGCAAATCAAACAAGTATACCTTTTTTACGTGTCTTAGGCATATCTATCATAATTCTTATTATTTTGTAAAAAAATTTAATCCTCTACAAAAATTATTCAAAAAAACCCTGAGACCGCTTCTATAAGAACGCCACTGAACCATATTATTTTGGTTCTAATACCAACAAATTGTAGCTTTCTTATAGACTTATTAACTCACCAAATTTCAAATCTCTACTTTAAACCGTTCTGTAGATATACTTAAAAAATTATTTGTAAAAATATTTTTTAGCGCCCTGTAACTCAGTAAGGAAGAACTTTTGTACTAAGGTATGTTTGGTTTAAACGAATTATTTTGAGTCCAAAAACTTGTGGTAGTATTTTGTAAAGACCTTTTAGAGACACCCTGTATGACACTTTCGGTCGATGTACCTAACTCATAAACTAACGACCCTACGAAAAAATTGTTTAAATATAAGTTGTTTATAATCAATTTCCCTACAAGATTGATTATAACTATTTTCGGCTTAAGACTAACCTGAAAGAAAATATTTACAAAAATAAGATGGAAAAATATTTGGTTACTTTTGGACGCTGTATTTCGTAGTAAACTATTAATCCTACATGATGAAAAATGTTCTAATAAAAATTATAGATACCTAATCAAATCATACAAAAGATTAATATGTAATAACTATTTTTGTTGTAAAAGCTACTGGAATTAAGATAGTTAGAAAAACGTTTTCTTCTTTCGACTGGACTTTAGGAGAAAACAAAATTTTCAATTAACTTAGAACTTTTGTTAAATTTCCATTATTTCAGAGGTAAGCGCAGGTTTCTTGTGTCCGTTAAATTAAAAAGATGATAAAGAACATTAGAAGCGATTGTATCAATAACAAATTGTAATTAAAATTTTTTATCATCTGTAAAAAACTTTGAAATTTTTTCAACCTAAAATTTGGATTCCATTTTTTTGGTAAGTATATTTTGTTAAAATATATCAATTTTGGATGAGATTTTAACTCGATAAAAGATTTTTTCTACCAGGGACGTCCAGAGCTTTTTAGGTGCTCGGGACAAACAAACTTTTGGGAAAGAAATTGTTAAAGCACAAAATGTGGAAAAATCATCTTTTTGAAGGTTTTTTTAGCTAGTAGACTTTTTAATACAAACACTTTTTATTGTGTTATTTTATTGTGTGCACTGGTGGTTAAAAGCGCTTTCGGAATTTGAAAAAATTTCCGAATCGAAGTAAATTTACGAAAAAGTAGTTTTCAGCTATAAGTACTTAGTTGAAATTTTTGACTTTTGGGGGCCCTTAATTACTTAAAACTAATAATTTATTTAATATTTATGAGGGAGCCCCCAATCGTGCCCGGGGTAAAATGCCCCCTATCTGTGCAGTACTCATTTCAATAGCAGTTTCAAACCAGTCAGAATAACAAAGAATACAATTTCCTGATTATGCAATTTGATTAGTTCTGATTGTTTAATACAGTAAGAAGGGAGTTAAAATAGACTTACTTTTACCCTGCAGCCAATTTCTACAGAATTTCGTAGCAGGTCACCCTGTAAGTTTAAAACTAAGTTTTGTATTCGTAGACCTCGTCGTTCCTTCAATTTCCTTAATTAAGGGTTGAATTTGTTATTTATTTATATAACTTCTTTCCTATTAGATTTTCAAAAAAAGCGTTAGTGCAAAGTTGTAGAGAAAAATATTTCCTACAACTTTTCTTATTATTTTTTTTTGATATTGTTGATATTTAAAAAGTTATTCAATAAATAAAAACATGAACCCTTAATTAAGGGCTGGTGAAGGAACGAAGGAGTCAACGAATACAAAAACAACCTCAGTTTTAAACTTACAGGGTGACCCTTTACAATATTCTGCAAAAATTGGCAGTAAAGAAAAACGTATATTTGAGGCCTTTTTACTCCTTATTTACTGTAGTACTTTTGAAAATCAAAAGGTAAACCCATACAGTTAAGAAATAGATTTTCCATCACCATGGAAACTAAAACTTTTCTCCCCGAGCAAATTTTGAATCAGCAGTTCAGTCAGAATTTTGACTTTTTGTCCCATATCAAAATTTTTAGTTTTTTCCTTCTTACTTATTTTTCGCCAAAATGTTATCTCAACTAAAATCCCCATATATCAGCGTCCGTACTTTTGCTCAACTAGTTAAATGTAAGAAAAAGTCATTAGCATATATTTTCCAAAAACATGGTATAATCCCAGATGTGATTAAACATCCCCCAAAGGCAATATGTAGTGTAAAATTTGAAAAAGGCTGCCAGGCTGACATGGGCAACGAACTGAAACCATCTCTAGTTAAGTACGCGCCAGCAGTATACTGGAAGGCGCAAAACCAAGTTTATTACACATTGTGCATGGTGGATCCAGATATGCCGAATCGTGAAGCACCGATATTCCGTGAATGGCACAACTGGCTTGTCGGTAATATTCCATCGGGTAATGTTAACCGAGGACAGATTTTATCAGCGTACATCGGTTCCGCGCCAGCAAAGCAAACAGGCCTTCATCGATATGTTGTCTTGGTCTATCAGCAAAACGGAAAAATTAAATTTCAGGAGCCGCGCTTACCTGCTTCAACTTACAAAGGACGTGAAGGGTTCTCTATTAGGAAGTTTGCAAAAAAGTATAAATTAGGAAAACCGGTTGCGGCTAATTTCTTTCAAGCTAGATGGGATGGTTGGGTACCAGTTTTATATATGAAGTTGGGTTTAGAGCAAGATGGACGTAATGCAAATTTTACTCATCATGATTAGTAAAATGGTCTGAAATATGAAGTCTGTACTAAGTATTTATAAAATTGTCCAGTATCAGCAATAAAAAGTCGCTATATTATTTATTGGTGAGTTACATAATCAAAGTTAAAATCGACTTTATAAATGAGGTTTCGTCTGTGGTGTGTAATGTGTATGGAAAATGAACACGACTACTAAACGCCATTTAAACTAAAGTCGACTTTTACTTGATTTTATTCCGTTTTATTTATATATTATTAAAATTATACAGGGTGTTCGCGCGAAGTGGCTCACTATTGCTAACTTCGTTATTATTGGAGCTACAAAGTCGGTTAAATTAGCAAACTAGTAGCATTTTTTCCGCTGATTACAATAGTAAAAACAGCAAAACAATTGACCATCTGGTTTTCGAGATATTCACAAAAATAACATTTTTTCAAATGGAACACCCTATATATTTTTGCAGAAATCGATGACAAATTAAATTCTCTACAAAAAATGTTCTTAATTTTTTTTAATTATAATTTAAAATAAGCGAGTTATATTGAAAAAAAGTTTGCAATTCTTTAAAATCAAGTAGCCATAAAACGGAATAGTAATTTATTAAAACCAAACAATCATAATTTTGAATTTAAGCAAGTTGAAAAAAACTTGAAAGAATTACGGACATATTACTATTTTATTTAATATTTTTAATGTACAGGTGTTTGCGCAAAGTGGTTCACTATTGCTAACTTTGTTATTATTGGAGCTACAAAGTCGGTTAAAAAAGCAAACTAGTAGCATTTTTTCCGCTGATTATAATGGTGAACACAGAAAAACAATTGGCCATCTGGTTTTCGAGATATTCACAAAAATAACATTTTTTAAATGGAACACCCTGTATATTTTTGCAAAAATCGATGATAATTTAAATTCTGAACAAAGAATGTTCTTATGCTTTTTTGACAATTATTTCAAATAAGCGAGTTATTTTGAAAAAGAGTTTTGAACGCTTTAATATCAAGTAGCCATGAAAATTATAATTTTGTAAATTTTCAATATTTCCGTAATTCTTTCAAGTATTTTTCAACTTGCTTAAATTCAAAATTATGATTGTTTGGTTTTAATAAATTACTATTCCGTTTAATGGCTACTTGATTTTAAAGAATTGCAACCTTTTTTTCAAAATAACTCGCTTATTTTAAATTATAATCAAAAAAAATTAAGGACACTTTTTGTACAGAATTTAATTTGTCATCGATTTCTGCAAAAAATATATAGGGTGTTCCATTTAAAAAAATGTTATTTTTGTGAATATCTCAAAAACCAGATGGTCAATTGTTTTTCCGTTTTCACCATTCTAATCAGCGGAAAAAATGCTACTAGTTTGCTAATTTAACTGACTTTGTAGCTCCAATAATAACGAAGTTAGCAATAGTGAGCCACTTCGCGCGAACACCCTGTATATTATTTATTTATAAAATATTAAATAAATTTAATTTGAAAGATGAACAGATATTAGATTGAAATAAAACATTAATTAGATTTACAGTTTTATTGAATATAAAACGACGGAATACATCTTATGTATTTTATTGTTGTTGATTCAGAAGTTCAAGTTGTGCAGCTGTAATACTTTTCATACCATCCTGAACCGAACTAACATTGTACTTCCACGAGTGAAGTAAATCTCGCAGTTGTTGCCACTGAGCTCTACCAAAAGTCCGGTGCATAGTACTCGAGACAAAAACTTTACGAGCAGCTTGATCCATTCTAGCTCTCACCAATTTTGTCTTCAAGACTATTAAACAAAACGCCAAGAAATAAATACGATAACAAAACAATATAAACTATACTACCTTCAATAATAAACGACTCCACTTCATCAGGCTCAATTTGCAGCTCCTTTTCAATTAACTCGAATGCAATTTCCGGATTACTTTCTGCGAGTTGCATGAAAGACAACAGCCTCATTTTCTGCATATTTTGCTCATGATTCAAACCCTGCGACGTAACAAACTCGCGGTGCTCTTTGAAAAATTTCAAATATGCTGTCAAGTTTTCACTAACGAAAATTGTCAGCAAATCGTGGATGAGTTCGCCTTCCAGAAACTTAACAGGCTTTAGAGAGAGGAGAGGATCTAGGAGAAATGTTGTGGGATCTGCTAAGGCTGTTGCAATGCAACGGATTGCGTCTTCTCTGGCGTGGGAAGCATTTTTGTCGGTGTAGGTACCGAGGAGTTCTACCATTACTTTTGCAGCTTGTTCGCTGAAAGGAATTTTAAAACAAATATGTGAATAATTTTATTATTATAACCAACTTGGTAACTAATTATTTAAATATTATAAGCTTACCTCTGGTTACTTTTGACAAGAACTTCATGTAGAAGTCTGTATAACTTCTGCAGTTGCTCACTGGAAGGTGGGCATGAAGAAAATTGCTGTTTTAAATGCTCAATATCCTGGAACACTAACCTAACTTGGTCAGTTTGTTTAGCGATTTGAATTAAGTGATAATAAACGGGATAGCGCATAGGTGATCGTTCATCCAATGATTGGAATAACAACCATAGGCTAAAATAATTATAATTAAGAATAAAACGAACTGCGCGAAACAATTTTTAAAATTCGTACTTTGGCTTTCTCTCTATAAAAATGTAAAAACTTTTATTGTACAGGGTGTACAACTAAGAATGGTCGCCGGCTGTATCTCAGAAACTATTTATCGTACAGCCTTCGGAAAAAAATATTTATGGTAAAAGTGGCCAAAAGAAATCGCTGGAAATTATTTTCAAGTTTCTAGCTTCGCCGCTAGGAGGCGTACCTGCCATGGAAAATGATAAAATCATGATTTTCTCCAAATTATAGGTAATTAAGGTAACTCAAAAATAACTTTATTGGAAAGCTGAAACAATTATAGACAATTTTGGTTTAACACTTTTTGCTCTAGCTCATCAAGTAAGGGTGGGAGGAAAGGGTGAATTCTTCTGTACGAAAATGCTTATAACTTCTGTTTAACTTTATAGAATTTGGCAAACTTAGTATCGTTTAAAAGAACTTTTCTTGCTTCAAACGATGTTCGATAAGAGAAGATGTTTTGATTCATATATTTGTTGCTAGGTGGCGCTTTTTGAACTTATTAATTTTATCGATTTTTCTTGAAAATTTTAAATGGACTCATATATATTTTTTAACATTATTAAAATTAGTATAAAATATCGAAAATATTAGTGAAAACCGCAGATCCATATCTTTTTTCGTTCAGGAAATATGGACAAAATAGTTTTTACACGATTCACCACACGTATTATTGTTATCACAAGTCGGTTTGTGAATTTAAGTGGTAGACTTTGGAACAAAAAAAATGCAATTAACCCTAAATTCGCAAAACGACTTGTGATAACAATAATACGTGTTGTGAATCGTGTAAAAACTATTTTGTCCATATTTCCTGAACGAAAAAAGATATGGATCTCCGGTTTTCACTAATATTTTCGATATTTATACTAATTTTAATAATGTTAAAAAATATATATGAGTCCATTTAAAATTTTCAAGAAAAATCGATAAAATTAATAAGTTTTCAAAAAGCGCCACCTAGCAACAAATATATGAATCAAAACAACTTCTCTTATAGAACATCGTTTGAAGCAAGAAAACTTCTTTCAAACGATACTAAGTTTGCCAAATTCTATAAAGTTGAACAGAAGTTATAAGCATTTTCGTACTGAAGAATTCACCCTCTCGTCCCACCCTTATTTGATGAGCTAGAGCAAAAAGTGTTAGATCAAAATTGTGTATAATTGTTTCAGCTTTCCAATAAAGTTATTTTTGAGTTACCCTAATTGCCTATAATTTGGAGAAAATCATGACTTTATTATTTGCCATGACAGGTAGGCCCCCTAGCGGCGAAGCTAGAAACTTGAAAATAATTTCCAGCGATTTCTCTTGGGCACTTTTACTATAAATATTTTTTTCCGAAGGCTGTACGATAAATAGTTTCTGAGATACAGCCGGCGACCATTCTTGGTTGTACACCCTGTACATAGACCTTTAGCTTTAATTTACGACAAATATGCCTCGTTCTTACTCAATACTTCAAATAACCATTTTTGTGTTTTAATTTTTAGAAAATAAAATGAATAGATTATTTAAAACATATCTACCACATTATGATGTCTTAGAATTAAACGTAATTTATAACTTGCGCAAGTTTTTACGACATTTCAAAGAGAAAAAGCCAAAACTATAAATTTTATCCTTACGCTCTCAGACAAACCAGCCCCAATTTATGCCCCTGCGCTTTCGTAAGTTTCTCACAGAAAGCTAAAATAATGTTCTCCGAACGTTCCAATGGAATCTACAATCAAGACGAAGCAATAAAATTTGTTATAAACGCGGAAATCAATCACTTACAAGAACCATGATTGACACGATATCATTCAAAACCATTTCAACTTCAGGCTCTTGGCCTTCCTTAAAACAGGCCTCGCACACTCCAATGATTTTGTGCAGATCATCTTCGATACCTTTAGGTGATTTCTCCTCAGATATTTCCGCTCCCAGCCCTTTCAAGTACACACGCAACTCTTGGGCCTGTAAAGGGACATAACCTCAATATATCTTGTCATATGTTTGTTTGTAATACTCTATATAGTTACTTGAGGCAAAAGTAATATGCATTACCTGATCTTCCGGACTAACGTCTATAAAAACAGGAGGCACCTGCATTGTTAATTATTATTTTATTAAGAAAATGTAAATAATTAACAAATCACACCGTACAGTACAACGACATGAAGCAATACTGTAGAGAAATTAGCTGCAGTAGTTTATTGACTTAGCGCCTCTCGAAATATGAATATTAAGGAAATTATGTTCGTTCAAAAATTTGTAAAAAAAAACTGTAAATATGCATACAGTTTACGATTATAAACATAAGAAAACAGTATAAAAAGTTCTTGCTTTATTTTTATGATTTAATCATGTGATTTATTATTTTTTGTATAGATGGCGCTGATAGTGTTTCATATAATTTCTTAATAAAATAACAGTAAATGCATTTGTATCGCATAAATATGCAAATAGAATTTTGCGTATATAATTTAAAGTAATATTGACTTTAAATTATATATTTTTTTAATAATTAAATTTAAAAAATCACTGTTGCCACTACAAAACACAAATATTTGTTCGTTCTAGAACTAGTTCAGAAAGGTACAAAAATACTCAACGCTGATTGGACGACTGTTGATCCAAGTAATTCCGAATGTACCCTGCATAGAGGCTAGCTAGATCTATATTTAAAACGTCAAATCCACGTCAAATATCTAAAAGGCTAAAAGCAAACGTCAACTAAATGTGGGTTGCTTCGTTTGCGGCTTTGCGCTTCTAATCGTCATAACATGCTGATGCAACTTCCTGGTAAAAAAATATTTAAATAATTATTTCGAAATCGCACGTAAAAACCCACATACAAAGGGAATTTTACTAATAATTTGTAAGTCGACGTCAAAATGTCCAAGCGTGTACAACCCTTGTGGTCAACCCCGGCGAAATCCAATGAACCGGTTTTAAAATTGTTTAACAGTTTGACGAGACAAAAAGAGGAGTTTGTGCCTTTGGATGGTAAAAAAATTAATTGGTATAGTTGTGGACCTACAGTGTACGATGCATCTCATATGGGCCATGCCAGGTACAAACATTTTCTACAAAACAATCATTTTTGTATACCTAATACAAAATTTTGTCTGTAGATCATACATTACTTTCGATATCCTTAGAAGGGTTTTATCAGATTATTTTGGTTACGACATCTTCTATGTTATGAATATTACCGATATTGACGATAAAATTATTAAAAGGGCCAGACAGAACTACCTATTCGAGCAGTATGCCTTAGAAAAAAAGTCTTTACAGCTGGTTATTGAAGATTCGAGAGAAGTAAGTACAAAAGGCAAAATAAAATTTGACGAACAATTATTGTTATTAGGTAATGAACAAACTGGCCACAACAGTTAAATCAACCACAGACACTGATAAGAAACAGATGTATGAAAAGTTGTTGCTTAAACTCACCAATTCAGTCGAGGAAATCGAAAAAGCAGTCAAGAGTGGCAATAATTTCAATGTGGAGGAAGCAAAATTGAAGTTCATTAACGAAAGCAAAGATCCCTTGTCCGATTGGTTAGACTGCAAATTGGGGGCGACTGTCTCAGATAATGCCATCTTTAGTAAATTACCACAATTCTGGGAGGAGGAATTCCATAAAGATATGGATTCTCTAAATGTAGTTACTGTAAACATTGTAAATGGATCAATTTTTCTAACAATTATTTTATAGGTAGTTAAGCCAAACGTACTTACTAGAGTTAGTGAATATATTCCAGAAATTGTGGCATACATAGAAAAAATTATAGAAAATGGTTTTGGTTACGAAGCTAATGGTTCTGTTTATTTTGATGTTGCTGCTTTCGATAAGAAGGATCAACATCATTATGCCAAATTAGTTCCTGAAGCTTATGGTGATACAAATAGTTTGCAAGAAGGAGAAGGTAATTTTAAGGCCTCTACGTACACTATTGGACAAAAGTAAAGCAACAACTATTAATTTTGAAATATGTGAACAGAAAGTGAAACTTACATTTAAAAACATGAAAAATATGATGTAATTAGTTTTCTATAGTCAAAAACATTTGATCTGGAGATTCATACTTTTATAATATTTCTTATTAAGCTCGATAAAAAATGTAAACCAAATTGTGGGAAAAAGGAGTCGGACAAAAGTAAAGCAACATTTCAATTTTATTGAACTAACTGAACACTGACACAATATGAAACAAGTAAACAATAAATATAATATTTAGTAATTTATTGCATACCCATTATTTGCAATAATTTTAACGCATCTTCTTGGCATCGAGGAGATTAATTTTTGTATAACACCTTTCGGAATATTCCTCCAAACATCGCTGATTTTGTCGATCAACGCTTGTTTCTAAATAATTCCGTTCTAATTCGTCTCTCGACCTCTTCCCACAGATTCTCTATTGGGTTGAGGTCAGGTGACTGGGCTGGCCAGTCCAAAATTCGAACACGTTCTCTTATTAGCTACTCTGTTACTATGCGTGATTTGCGTTTTGGGTCGTTCTCATGTTGGAAAATGAAGTGTAATGGCATTTCCATTCTGCATAAGGCAGCATTGTGTTTTGGAGAATGTCCCTATAAGCAAGCCCATCCATGATGCCATCATTGAAATGGACGGGGCCGACGCTATTCCATGAGAAAAAACCCCATAAGAACACGCTTCCATGGCCATGCTTTACGGTTGGTGTAACAAACTTTGGATTAAACCTCTGACCTACTGGTCGTCTTATACGACGCATTCCATCGGAATTAAAAATCGTGTACCGGATTTCATCGCTAAAAAATATTTTTTTCCAGTCGTCCACGGTCCAATTCAAGTGAGCAAGTGCAAAGGCAAGTCGGGCGGCCCTGTTTCTTGCTGAAATTAGAGGTTTTCTTGAAGGTCTTCTACTGAAGAGCTTTACAGCAACCAGTCTCCTTTGAATAGTCCTGCAACTAATATTTAGGCTCGCAATTTCTGCTTTAATACTTGGAACTGATTTGAAAGGGTCATTCTGACTAATTCTTTTAATTAATCTATCCGTGTGGATTGTGGTTTTCCGTGGTCGTCCGGATTTTGGTGCAGTCTCTAGATGTCCTCTTTCATTGTAGTTGCTAATACTCCGGAATTATTTAGAAACAAGCAGGCGTTTATCGACAAAATCAACGATATTTGGAGGAATACTCCGGAAAGTGTTATACAAAAATTAATCTCGTCGATGCTAAGAAGATGCGTGCAAATTATTGCAAGTAATGGATATGCAATAAATTACAAAATATTGTATTTATTGTTTACTTGTTTCATATGTGTCAGTGTTCAGTTAGTTCAACAAAATTGAAATGTTGCTTTACTTTTGTCCGACTCCTTTTTCCTACAATTGGTTTTAATTTTTTATCGAGACTTAATAAGAAATATTATAAAAGTATGAATCTCCAGATCAAATGTTTTTGACTATAGAAAACTAATTAAATCATATTTTTCATATTTTTAAACGTAAGTTTCATTTTCTGTTCACATATTTCAAAATTAATAGTTGTTGCTTTACTTTTGTCCAATAATGTAGGTAGTAGTGTTAAATATTTGATATGAAAAGTTATGATCTTAATATTGTTATGCCTACTACACTAAGCCTCTGGAGATTTTTTATTGCAACATACTAGACAACCGCCAGCAACATTTAAGTATGTGTTAAAAATCCTCCAAAGGTTCTTCAGAGACTTGGGCTAAATCTCTATACACTTCCAATCTTCCATTGAAATGAAGATTTGTCGATGTTCCTATAGACCGGGAGCTGAATGGAATTGAATATGCTTAATATGAGGACCGCATTTTATCAACTGATATAAGCTCATAACAGTTCAAAGATTAATATTTTGGATGTTGCCGGTTCGTCATATGGTCCAATTTTTTTTCGCACCCCTTTTATATTTTTATACACAGGGTGGTAAAAGTTAAATTTCATTAACTTTGGGAGGTGATAGAGCATCAAAAAATAAGTAGACTTTAATGAAAAAACTTTGCTCAAAAATGTTTTATAACAAAGATACAGGGTGTCAAAGTATAGGATAAGAACTCGTTTTGTTACCATAACTTCTAAACCACTCGATCGATTTTCATTAAATTTCGTACACAGAGTAATGTAGTACTTTTCAAAGTAATGATGGGGTTTATTTATAAAAAAAATGTCCAGTGGCGTAGATACTGGGGGACTGCTCCACTTTTCCCCTCCAATCTTCGACACCACTGGATATATTGCGAAGAAATTTGAATCTGCTGCTCTTATAATAGTCATCCACGATTGAGATTTTGGTTTTTTAAATAAGTCTCCTGTTGTATCACAAAACAAACACGTTAACTCGTTTGGTGTTTTTTTTTTCAAATTGGACACTTGAAACGACATTTTTTCACGTTTTTTTGAATAAAATACTTTTAGGTACTCAAATACCAGAAAACATTGACATATAACAGGCACATAGGTACAGCGCATTTTTGGAAATTTTGGCGCCCTCTATCTTTTTGGGAACTAACTACAGAGAGTTCACAAGACAAAAAATGTTGCAAATTTTGAGCTATACAATTTTTGTCTTTACTTTTTTTCCCTCCGACCAACAGAACATAAGGCAAATCCAAAAATCGATTCCAAAAATTTTTCTAGATGGCGGGGATTCCGAAACAGGTGGGGGTACGCCAACCTGAGATTTTACCTTTCGGACCATCAGAAACAACATATATAAAAATTCAGCCTACCCGCAAGTTTTTGAATTTCAAATATCTGATTGACTGTAATAATAGTGATAATATAATAAGAGCGCGAGGGAATTGAAATGGACCATCCGATTTGCCGGCAACATGATTTTTTTCATTATTTAGGGTCTCAGATATAAGAATCCGAGCATAGTTGCGGGTCCTCATATTATGCATACTCAAGTACCTTTGGCGCCTGCACTACTAATAACATCTGATTCTTTTCTTTTTAGGTGACCTAACAACAGCCGACCAGAGAAGTGAGAAGCATTCACCAAACGACTTTGCTTTGTGGAAGAAAAGCAAACCTGGCGAACCAGCATGGGACTCTCCATGGGGTCGAGGACGTCCTGGATGGCACATTGAATGCTCCGCTATGGCGTCTGCCATATTCGGACCAACCTTAGACATTCATACTGGAGGCGTTGATTTAAAATTTCCTCACCACGACAATGAAATTGCTCAAAGTGAAGTAGGAGAAAATAGGCTAAAATGACGAACGAAATTCGTAATCAGTTATGTTTTTAGGCTCACTTTGAAACACCTGAATGGGTGAAATATTTCTTGCACTCAGGGCATTTAACCATAGCCGGTTGCAAAATGTCCAAATCTTTAAAGAATTTTGTTAGTATACAGGATGCTTTGGCTAAGTATAGTGCTCGTCAGTTGCGGTTTGCGTTTTTACTGCATTCTTGGAGGGACACTTTGGATTACAGTCAGAATACTATGGAAATAGCGTTACAGTATGAAAAGATGTTCAATGTAAGCTCAATTTATGTGTAGTTTCGAATAATTTAATAAGTAAATACGCTCTTGTATTGTTATTAATCTTTATTTTTATTTCAGGAATTCTTTTTAAATGTAAAAGACGCTACAAGAAATCTAAATCAAGTATCATCATCCGTAAATACTTTTACAAAATGGGAAAAGTATGAATTGGATTTAAACAGTAAATTCTTACAAACGAAAGAAAACGTGCACTTAGCTTTGTGTGGTAAGTTATTATTTCGTAAAAATACTTTTGGACAAAATTATCGCATAATTAAATTTTTTATGTGATTATTTTGACCAAGAGTTACTAAAAAACTTCTATAAAATGCCTTATTTTGTTTTGAAATCAGGCTTCGTTCGCATATGAATTTTGGGTTATTTTATTTAAATTCTTATTGAAAAAATCACGAGTTATGAAAATTAAAATTGAACAGAAAATCTGTCGAATATTTATAGTCATTTTAAAGTTTACTCACTAAAACTCGGATAAAAAGTCGAATTATGTTCTAATTTCATCATACAGGGTGTGTCACGACGAATTGACAGTAGACATAACTCTATTACTAAACACAATTTGGTTCTAAAAATTGGTACACACTCATTGTACAATGTGCTCTATTTAATGAAAATATTGCCACCTTTCTGGTACTTCCGGTTATACCGGAAGTAGACACAAACTTTGTTATTTTAAATGGAACACCCTGTATATTTTTGAATTTTTAGATTCTACACTTCATTTTAGACATAAAAGTATTAAAGTTGTATGGTCCTAACATTAACGGTATATAATTATTTACACTTTTTCATTTTTTTTACAAAAACATAGATGTAAATAAAAATTCAAATCTGGAAAATGATACGTTTTTTCCAAATTTTTTTTCTTGTGTTTGAAGTAGGAATATACAAGAAATAAGCTGATGTAGTCTTGGAAAACTTGCTTTATACAGGGTGTTGGTGGTTCTCCGTTCATTTTTGTCAACTTTAATCAATGATAACTTAATTTTTTTAAATGGAACACCCTATATATTTCTACATTTTCGAATTCTACACTTAATTCGAGACATAAAAGTATTAATGTATGTATTTAATGAGCCCTCAAGAGTGACCAACAACTCCGCCACATGCATCGATAATATCTTCACAAACGTTGCCAGGGATTGTTGGTGTTACAACACGATTAACCTTCATGTTTCTGACCATATGGCTCAAGAATTAAAAATAAACATCTCTCGCAAAATCCCTGAAACACAAAATGTCATTAAACGTGACATAACTGAATTTAATACTTACCAATTCAGAACAATGTTGGAAGCTGAGTCCTGGGGGGAATTGGAAAGCATGGGTGCCGCAGAATCCTTCGATCTGTTTTTCGGTACTTTCATGAACATTTTCAACTGTGCGTATCCTACGAAAATAAAAAGAGTAGGTTCTGGAACCAGAAAGTTCTATTATACTCCTCGCATTAAGGAAATGAAGAACATCTTGGACTCTCTAGTCATCGTGGCCTCTGTCAGCAGACAACAAGATGCCTATAAAACGTATTATATATACAAGAAACAATTTCACAGGGAAGTTGAAAATATGAATAAGCGAAATAACGAACGATACATACAAAATTCCACCAATGTTCAAGAGGCAGTTTGGAATGTGATAAAGAGGGAGACTACGACTACAAACACTATAAGAAGGCAGCCTGACAGCAAACTTACAGCTCATGAGTTGGGGGTTTACTATCAATCCGCAGCAAATAACATCATAAATAAATTGTCGCTCAAAAACAAAAACGAAAGTTCCCATGATGCGTATTTAAGAAACATGAAAATAAACAATTTAAACTCCTGCTTCTTTGATAGCACCACACCAGAAGAGATTGTCAAAATAATTAAAGGAATAAAGTCCAAGGAAGCGCTAGACGCGTATGAGGTATCAACAAAAATTCTTAAAAATGTTGCTGAAGAAATAGCAATGCCGATTTCCAAAATAATAAATAAATGTTTTGAGGATGGTCTGTTTCCAAGCGCTCTAAAAAAAGCACGCGTGATACCTATTCCCAAGAAAAAAAATTGCGAAACACCTAGCAATTTTAGACCGATAGCGATACTTCCGGCTCTATCGAAAATCTGGGAAGTCGCAATTCAATCCCGTCTAGTGGCATATTTGGAGAGGCATCAATTCCTTAGTGTCTGTCAGCACGGTTTTAGATCTAGCCATTCCACTACTACGGCCATTGTGGCACTTCTAAAACGAGTCTCACAGGCCTTAGATAACAAAACAAGTATTAGTTTAACATGCTGCGATATGTCAAAGGCGTTCGATACAATCAGTCATGACACCCTTCTTAAAAAACTCTGTTATTATGGAGTGAGGGGTACTCCACTTAAACTACTCGGATCATATCTATCAGAGAGATGTCAATATGTGGACTGGAAAAACAACAGGTCGCAAGAAGCACCAATAGAGCACGGGGTACCACAGGGCTCAATTTTGGGACCCCTACTCTTTATAATATATGTTAACGATATTCCCGCCAACCTGCCAAATGTACAAACTTACCTTTACGCTGATGACACGTCATTTCTTGTGGAGGATGTTTCTCAAGATACTGTTTCTTGTAGGAGTGCGGAAGCGATCGGAGCCATGAAAAACTGGACCGGCAGCAACCAACTAGCACTCAATGAAGAAAAAACGCAAGAACTAGTTTTCCACCAAGGGAACCAAACAACGTCTGTGGTGTTTCTGGGGATCAGGCTCGACTCCAAACTGAACTGGTCCAAACAAATAGACCATCTATGTACAGAGTTGCCTAGCAAAATTTATTGTATCAAACGGTTGATTAAAATAAGCACTTACGAAGCTGCTCGTACTTTCTACTTTTCGGCCTTCCACTCAATACTTCAGTATGGGATCCTCTTCTGGGGTAACGCCGTTGGCGTAAAACGCATTTTCATCCTACAAAAAAGAGCAGTGAGAGTGCTTTCCGAAGCCAAAAGAACAGATAGTTGCAAACCACTGTTTATAGAACACAAAATACTTACGTTGGTTAGCATTTTTATACTTACCTGTGTTAAGTACGTTCATACAAATAAAAATAAATTTGTGAATAACAGTTTCTACCATGAATATGACACTAGAGACCAAAACCATCTGCAAATTCCATTTCATAGAATTCGTGCCTCGCAAGGGATTGATTACTGGGGACCAAAAATTTACAATAAGCTTCCTGAATATTTCAAAATATTGCGCCATAAGCTCTTTGATAGAGACGTCAAGAATTATCTGTTGGAAAGAGCCTTCTACGACCTGGACGAGTATATGTTGTCATAATCGTTGTTTGTCTAATTTGTATTCATTGTGTCTTTGTCATTTACAATATTATAAGTACCTTTGTAATAGTTACCTAATCAATTTATTGACTTTTCTTGTAATATTTATTGCAGTGAATAAACATATCTATCTATTAAGGTTGTAAGGTCTTAAAATTAACGGTATTATAATTAATTACGTTTTTTAAAAATTAACGGTCATCACAAGCACCCTGTATAAAATAAGTTTTGTAAAACCATATTACCATGTTTCTTGTACATTTACGCATCTACTAAAATTTGGTTTGTTTTTTGAAAGAATGTGTCATTAGTAAAATATGAAAATGTTTTACTCTAAGTTTTTGTATGAAAAAATTGGAAGAAACATAATTATTTAATTAAAATAAATAAATAAAAATAAAAAATATTAAATTAAATATAATAAAAACAAATTTTAGTAGACGTAGAAATGTACAAGAAACATGGTAATATGGTTTTGAAAAACTTATTTTATATCTACAGGGTGCTTATGGTTGATTGTTAATTTTTAAAAACCTTGAAAATTGGAAAAACGTAATTAATTATATAACCGTTAATTTTAAGACTTTACAACCTTAATACTTTTATGTCTAGAATTAAGTGTAGAATTCGAAAATTCAAAAATATATAGTATAGGGTGTTCCATTAAAAAAAATAAAGTTATCATTGATCAAAGTTTTTAAAAATGAACGGACAACCACCAACACCCTGTATAAAGCAAGTTTTCCAAAACTATATCAGCTTATTGCTTGTATATTCCTACTTCAAACGTAAGAAAAAAACTTTGGAAAAAATGTGTCATTGTCAAGATTCACATTTTTATTTACATCTATGTTTTTGTAAAAAAAATGAAAAAATGTAAATAATTATAATACCGTTAATGTTAGGACCATACAACCTTAATACTTTTATGTCGAAAATGAAGTGTACAATCTAAAAATTCAAAAATATACAGGGTGTTCCATTTAAAATAAGAAAGTTTGTGTCTATTTCCGGTATAACCGGAAGTACCAGAAAGGTGGCAATATTTTCATTAAATAGAGCATATTGTATAATGGGTGTGTACCAATTTTTAGGATCAAATTGTGTTTAGTAATAGAGTTATGTCTACTGTCAACTCGTCCTGTATATTTGGAGATAGTTAACCATATTGTACAGGAAACTCGAAAAAAGACAAAATATGTCCGAATTTTCAATTTTAGAGCCGTTTTAAATATTCACCTCAACATTTTTGTCTAATTTTACTAAAAATTTTACTAAAACGATCAATGAACTTGAAAAATAATTGAATTTCATCACGAGTCGATTTATCACACATAAACACTCGTATTATACAGGGGCCTTTAAAAATAACTAAAATAATTTAAAAATTTAGGGAATTTTGCAATTTTCTGCCAGATTTGTTTGTCATTTAGAAACCACAATTTTATAAAAAAAGATTAATAGACATTTGCTAAGGTATTTGGTATTTTGAGGGTGGTTTAAGGTTTGGCCTTGAAAATTTTACTAAAACACTCAAAAATTATCCAAAATTTCCCCGGATTACAACGAAATAAATTAAAATATTTTCAAGAATAAAAAGTAAAAAGTTCTGACCTTATACGTTGTTTTCTACGATGTGGACCTCATTTAATCATCATGGAACCTACCTGCAACAAGAATCGGATAGTTATACGTAAAGTTACAAAAATTACCTTAAAATTTCTGTACTACAAATAGCAAAATAATTGTGTACCTTTTCTCTTGAAGCCCCTTTGCTTTGTTCCGTCTGGCGATCCAAGGAAAACACTAATTAATTAAATACACAACACAAGCACTTTAACAAAGAAATTCTGTGTGAAAAATTACCACTTTTTCTCAAATATGTTAAACATTATTTAATCCAGCTTATAGTTTTACGCTTCCACTAAATCATAATGATTTAATCATTTAATGAATGAACCAACACTTAACTACATATAACAAACTTACAGTAATTAAACTCCGAAAATACTAAAGAATTTTCTAGACAACGCCACACAAATTTTTTTTTTTTGTGTTTTTACAATGAACGTTCGGGTGCGCCGAGAGAGACGAGGTCCACATGCCAACCAAACCCAACAACTTTTTCTACTTGCTTAATAGAAAAATAAAATATTTGTAGGTAGAATATTTTTATTAAATAAAAGAAAAATTAAGAGAAATATGTAAAATAAAAACGCGATTTTTGGGGATACTTTGAGTAAAGGAACTATTTTATATCCAAAATACTTTAAATTTGGTATATTAATAATAATTATGAAAGACAATTGAGGGGCGATAATAAATGTGAAAACAGTTCACAAATACCTTGTCTAGTTCACAAGTTATAACACTTTGAAAAAATGTCAATTTTCAACATTTTTTTCGATTCAAAATGTCATATCTTGAAAACGCGTGGAGACATCGCAATGAAGTTTTTAAATTTTGATAGAACGCATCGAAATCTATCTGAATCAGTATAGTTTTAATTTTAATTGTGCTTAAAATTCACAGGAGAAATAAAAAACGGGTTTTTTGGGTACTTTGTGTATGAGCTATTTTATCATAAAAATCCAAAATGCTTTAAATTTCGTATATTAAAAATTATTACGAGAGACAATTGAGAGATGATAATAAATGTGGAAACAGTTCACCAATACCTAGTCTAGTTCAAAAGTTATAGCACTTGGAAAAAATGTCAATTTTCATCTTTTTTTCGATTCAAAACGTCGTATCTTGAAAACTCGTAGAGATATCGCAATAAAGGTTAGACATTTTGATAGAACGCATTGAAATCTATTTGAATCAGTATAGTTTTAATTTTAATTGTGCTTAAAATTGACAGGAGAAATAAAAAAACGCGATTTTTGGGGGTACTTTGTGTAGGAGCTATTTTATCATAAAAATTCAAAATGCTTTAAATTTGCTATATTAATAATAATTATGAAAGACAGCTGAGAGGTGATAATAAATGAGAAAACAGTTCACCAATACCTAGTGTAGTTCAAAAGTTATAGCACTTTGAAAAAATGTTAATTTTCAACTTTTTTTTCCGTTCAAAACGTCATATCATGAAAACGCGTGCAGATATCGCAATGAAGTTTGGATAGAACGCGTCGAAATATGTCTGATACAGTATAGCTTTAATTTTAATTGTACTTGAGATTGACAGGAGAAATAAAAAAACGCGACTTTTAAGGGTACTTTGGGTAAGAACTATTTTATGATAAAAATCCAAAATGCTTTAAATTTGGTATATTAATAATTATGAAAGACAGTTGAGAGGTGATAATAAATGTGAAAATATTTCAACCATAACTAGTCTAGTTCAAAAGTTATACTTACACAAAAAAACACGGACAAGAAATTTTTCAAGTTTAAACTTTGAACCCATATAATTTGAAAATGCGAGGAGATATCGAAAAACTGTTTAAAATCTAGTTAGAGCACCTCAAAATCTATATAATTGTGTCTATAATAAATTCTTGCAAAATTTGTGGTAATGCCGTAAGCTAAAAAAGACAATGCTCTTTAGAAAGTTGTACAATGTTCCTAAATTTTCGAATTTTACGATTGCAAATATAACGTACTTACATCCTGATTACTTGTATTGGTATTATTGTCTTGATTCGTGCCTCATTTTCCCTTTGTATTTTCCAGATAATATCGACACCAGGACAACACTAGATGCCCTAAGAGAATTAGTAGCTGCCAGTAATCTATACCTAAGAGACAGAAAACCTCCAAACCCACTATTATTGCACGATATTGCTGTGTATATTACCAAAATGTTGACCATATTTGGAGCTATTTCTGAACCAAGTAAAATAGGATTCCCTCTAGGTGGTGCCACTAGTAACGTAAGCGAATTTTATTTGCATAATTTTCATAAACAAATTCATGTTTGTTTCTTAATTTTAGATTGAGGATATAGTAATGCCTTATTTAAGTATTCTTGCGGAATTCCGCGATAAAGTTCGAGACCAAGCACGTACTATAAAAGCGTCAGATATCCTAAAAGAATGCGACAGAATTCGAGATGATATTTTACCAAATGTCGGAGTTAGATTAGAAGACAGAGATGGTAATTATTAATTGGCGCGTTTTCAACTTGTGTTTTGAGTTCCTTAATATTTTTTCTAGGTGAAGTTAGTGCTCTTAAATTAGTAGACCGTGAAATGCTGTTAAAAGAACGAGAAGCTAAGCGTCAAGTAGAGCTAGAAAAAGCAGCAGAAAAAGAAAAGAAGAAAGCTGAATTGGCAGCTGCGCAAGAAGCAAAAGATGCCCAGAAGAAAATCCCACCCAGTGAAATGTTTAAGAGCGAAACGGACAAATATTCTAAGTTTGATGAAAATGTAAGTCATAACAAGTTATATCGAAAAGGTTTTGGATTAACGGATGATATTTTCAGGGTTTTCCAACGCATGATGTGGAAGGTAAAGAAATCAGCAAAGGCCAAGTGAAGAAATTGCAAAAGTTGTATCAAATGCAAGAGAAGAAGTACCAGGAATATTTGGCTTCTCAAACATCTTGACGACGAAAGTATATGTACTTAGGATATTCTACGTAAGAATTTGATTGCTTGTGTTGTAATGAAACATAATTTATTAAATTACGTATAAGTAACAAATTTTTAATTTTATATCTTTATAATGTTATGAAAATTAGTTAATTTTTTCAGGTTTCATTCATTGCGAAATGTTAAATTATTTGCTTGACTCTGTAACAATTATAAATTAATACATAAACATGTAATATGAATAAATTAATAGATCAACGTATTAAGAAGTTGTTTTAATTTTATTGAAATTGGGATTAACAGTTTTAGTAACATTTTCTTTTATTTTGAGAATGACCTGTTAGATACGTCACTTAAAAAATATACATATTTTTAATTTTCTATTCTAAATATCTATACAGGGTGTCCCAGAAAAGTGGGAAATCTTTCGGATTCAGATAGGGCATCAAAAAATAAGATGACAAGTTCCTATAAAAAATTTTCCTACAGGCCCTCCCTACGAAGATATGTAGCCATGAAGAGCGTCGCTGGAAATCGTTTTTTTTAATAACTTTCAAAGTATTATAATAGAATTTTTAATTTTATAAAAACTTGATGATGGACACTACTAAGGACCTCTTGAAATAATGTCCTTGACACATATCTAGCTTGTTTAGTTTACCAGGGGCAGACTAAGCTTTACAACTTAATGCTTAAACTTTTAACACCCTGTGTGAAAAAGACTTAAAACAACAAAATCAGGTAGCTTAACCTTAGACTAAAGAAAAGCTACTCTTGTTTATTGTCGATAAAGTGGACCGTTTTCGAGAAAATGAATAATAAACGAATTCATGTTTTATTAAGTCATTAAAAAAAAAAAGTCTCATTTCGAAAAAAAATCAAAATTTAAAAACGCCTGTAGGAAAAATTGTTATAAGAATTTGTCATCGTATTTTTTCATGCCCTATCTGAATCCGAGAGATTTTCCACTTTTTCCGGGACACCCTGTATAGCAGTATAGCTCCACGTCATTAATTTGAACTATGAAATAAATGTTATGCCCATCCATGAAAGTGAACTGTGTTAGTTAGTAATAATTTACAATAAAAACATTTTTTATTTTGCATTTCTCTAAACAGCAAACTCAATAAATCACAATTTGACAAATTAATATATTCAATTTTCTTAGGAAGCACAAATCATTTAGATAGAAAAAAATTCAATATATAAAATGGGGAATATTGAAAATAGTTTATATTATTAGATATTTTCCTTTAAAATTATTATTTCTCTAAAATAAAACATTTTATAATTCCAATTATTAAGTACCTACATCATTTTTTACTAAAGCTGAAAATTATTAAAATATCAATTTATAAAATCGTAATTTACCGATTAACATTTTAAATTTTGGGGTTTTTGCTGCAATATTCTCATTTTAAGTATTTGATAAAAAATTTATAAACAACATTACATTATTTTTATATGCTAAAAATGCTAAAAGTTACCTAAAACTAACCTTTTTATATAATCTGCTCTGGTTATGATAATTTTTAAATACTACAAAAACTATTTTATTTATTTTTACAAAATTAATAGGTAGTAGTAGGTGCTTCTTGCATCTTTTATGTATTTTATTTTAAAGCAATAACGGGTAAACTAGAATGAATTTAATTTTTTAAGTAGGTACCTAAGTTATTTTATCATGGAGCTAAATTTGTGTGTATGGTTGCCTATACATTTCATTCACTTTATGTACATTTGATACAATTTCACTGGAATTTCCTATGAATTTCATAACAAAATTTAAAAAGTTGGTAGTTTTACGAAAAAAATATTTTAAATGAATTAAAATAGTGGTTACATATATTTCTCTTTATAATAATTGATAACTAATGTCCTGATATCTATTTATCTATTACGATTTGCGTTTTATAGAGTGTCCATAAAACTAGATATACCTAATGACAATTTTAAAAGAAGATATCTCAAAATACAACTTATTTCTGTTTTAAATTTATTTTTGATAGCTTCGAATGCTTCAAATTGTTTTATTTACTTAGCTTACATAGAAAACTTTCTTCTTTATAGCAGTAAATTTTCTAGGGTAGGTAGATAGGAATTCAATTATTCATATTAATTAGTTAAATCCGATGTAGGTATTTAAATATTTAATGAGTGTTAAATTTGACACAGAGCATCTCTTAAAACAGTACACAAAATAGTTAAATTGAAACTCCCCAATTGAGCCCCGCAAAGGAATACAAATTTTGAATGGTTACTTATCTTTTTCATAATTGGATTTTGCTTTTTGCTAATTAGGTGAATTTGCACAAATATAAGCAATACCTAACTCTTTTTTTCAAAAAAATCATTTTCTCTAAAAGTTATACCTACCTCAAAATACGTTTAAAAAAGTCAGTATAAAGATTTCAAGAATATCGATCTGATCATTAATTGTTTTTTTTTGTAAATTATCTACCTACATTGAATCATTCAAATTCTTAAATTATAATTTGTAATAAATTACATACGAAAAACGAACCATGGAAAAGAACTTGCCAGAGAGACAAGAAATATTTAGGAGGAAGCAAAAATTCGGAGAGTTGAAAAATAATAAAAAACCTAAAAAGCAACAAAAGTAAAGACATAATATCCACTATTAACGCAGAACAATGGGAATGGGAAGATTATTTTAAAGAACTTTTAACTGAATATCGAGAAGAGTTGAAGGATAAAGCTTAAGATAGCCAAAATATTAATATCGCAGGATCACCCGTAAGGTTAGTAGTAGAAGAAATAAGGGAAGTCCGCAATCCGCAAGACATAAGAGTGGAAAAGGACCAAGACCAGGGGATATATTCCAGGAGAACTATTGAAATTTGGCACGTAAAAACTATTTGAACACCTAAAAATAGGTACTACTCCAAAAATGTTTAAATCTAGCCCAAATCCCAGAGGAATGGAAAATTTCATATACGGCCAGCATACATAAGAAAGGAGATAAAGCCAGGTGCGAAGACTATCGAGGCATAGCGGTTACTTGCTCGGTGAGTAGAGTGTATGAAAAGTATCTTAAAAATCGAGTAGAACAGGAATACCATGATATCGAAGCAGAAGAACAAGCAGGTTTCAGGGCAAGTAGATCAAGAATAGACCACATCATATTTACTCTAACTCAAGTGATAGAGAAAAATCGAGAAATCCACCTGCGATTTAAATCTACAGAAAGCATAAGACAAAATCCAGACAGTAACGCTTTGGCAAACTCTTGAACAGTCTAATATTAATGTTGAAACCATTAAAGGTGTCAAAAGTCTGGAAAAAGCTCTAAAAAACTGAAAAAAAAAGAAGAAAAAGTGGGTATACCTCTTTACCGATACCACCTTAAATACACCATGTTTCGCTGAAGACCAAGTCCTAATAGCCCAAGACTATGACGATCTAGAAGTATATGACCCGAAAATTATTGAAGAGTACGAAAAATGGGGATTAGAGATGAATATACAAAAACAGAACACATGAATAGGAGGAAAGAAGCAAGATCTTAGAATGGAAATCAGAGACACCAATAAACAAACCAAAGGTTATTAGTATCTTGGAGAGAATATCGCAGAGGACGGGAAAATGGATGATGCAATTAAAGACAGAAATTGTCAAGGAAGAAAAGCAGTTGCCCTACTGAATGGTATTCTTTGGAACAAAAGGAGCATAGTGACCCATGGATCCGAAGTGTGGCTCCTGGCAGCAAACACTTTAAGAGTAACCGAAATGGATTTTTCAGAATATCTAGGAGAGACAGGGTATCGAACGAACTTGTAAAAGAAATTATGGTGGTGGCACATACAATTACAGACGACATCAGAAATAAACAATTGGTCTGGTTTGGGCAGCTACATGCAACGAATGCCGGAACAGAGAATTCCGAAACAAGTGCTAAGATAGCAACCTAAGGGCAGAAGAAAACCAGGCAGACCAAGAAGAAGCTGGAGAGACGGTATAGATAGGGAGATGAGAGAAAGGGAACTGGAAGACGATTTATGGAATAACCGGGATATGGGGAGATTGGAAATCGGAAAACGTCAACTAAACTGTAGATTGAAGGAACGATGATATTTGATGCCAATAAACCAATTCATTTAATTTCTTCTCTTTTGATTTGCAAATATCGAAACACTACTCCAAATTATTATTTAATTAACAAGCAAGAACCTTTCAGTCTCAGTCCATAAAATTATAGACTCTTCAAAACTAGTCAGATACAAGAAAATGTTAAAGGTCTTGAAATTGATTTAAATATCTCTTCAAAAATAATATACCTATGTATGTATTTACATGTACAGGGTGGCCCATTTTCGAGCCTCATCATAGGGATCTCGGAAACCGTAAGAGATACAGGGTCGGTTAAATTATGGCAAAGTTGCACAATTTGATGCTTATCAAAATGCTTGGTTGCAACTTGGAAAATTCCGAATACTTTCTGAAATATCCTGAAAAAAACGAAATTTCATAAAATCTTTTTTATTTTTTGTGACGTTATTTGAAAACTAATTTTAAAACAAACAACACTTTGTCATTGCCACTTTTTATCCTTTATAATATGGCGCTGTCAAATTTTAAATCCGACGTTTCGTCTTCCAGAAACCATCATCAACTTATTTTTTTTAAATACTGACCTGGATTTTTTATTTTATTTTTTGTTAGCTTTGGACTACCTTAAAGCTATGACCCATCACAAATTTTGATTTTCAAACGTTTCGATGACAAAAACTGACATTTTCTATATTTTTAAAAATATTTAATGCGATACTATTTTTAAAACCAATTATTTTTTCAACATTCTAAATTTATTAGTTAGGTAAAAAATAAATATCTAAATTTATGATACTGATGAAAAGCTATTATTAAAATTATTTAGTCAGAAGTAATAATTTGTTTTAAAAACAGTGTCGTATTAAATATTTTTAAAAATACAGAAAATGTCAGTTTTTGTCATCGAAACGTTTGAAAATCAAAATTTGTGATGGGTCATAGCTTTAAGGTAGTCCAAAGCTAACAAAAAATAAAATAAAAAATCCAGGTCCGTATTTAAAAAAAATAAGTTGATGATGGTTCCTGGAAGTCGAAACGTCGGATTTAAAATTTGACAGCGCCATATTGTAGAGAATAAAAAGTGGCAATGACGAAGTGTTGCTTGTTTTAAAATTTGTTTTCAAATAACGTCAGAAAAAAATTAACAAGATTTTATGAAATTTTGTTTTTTCAGGATATTTCAGTAAGTATTCGGAATTTTCCAAAATGCAACACAGCATTTTGATAAGCATCAAATTGCGCAACTTTGCCATAATTTAACCGACCCTGTATCTCTTACGGTTTCTGAGATCCCTATGATGAGGCTCGAAAATGGGCCACCCTGTACAGGGTCTTTCACGCAAAAGTAACACCCCTCTTATTTTCTTACCTATTGAGATATTTTAATTTTTCAAAATCATATTTACTGTAGTTTTCCTGAAATTTTTAAATATGCCATCAAAACTTTTTTAACTAGAAAAATATACAGGGTGTGCTAAAAATGGTTTACAGTAAAAATATGTTTCTTCAAAATGTACTCTAAATTTTAGGACCACCAGCAGTTGGGACATCCAAAAAAACGCTAGAATCATTAACATTTTAATAAAATATTAAATTTTAGACTGATATTATATTAGAAATTTTTTTTACAACACATCACCTATTTATAAAGGACAGTTTGAAATTTTTCAATTATCTGTGGTATAAATCGACATTCTCACGAGAAGCGAATGCCGGACATAACTTAAATTAACGAAGGGCATTGTATAGAAATATTCGTTATATTCTATAAACTTTTTATATGTATGAGAAAAAAATAAGATAATTCACTTAGAGATTACGATGTGCTTCATATCAAGCGCAAAATCGGTCAAGAAAAATTTAAATAAAAGTAACCACTCAACAATAGGCTTAACCAACTTTGCAAACCAAAAGAACGAGATAAGAATCAATCGGAAATACAAATATAAGCTTCCAGAAGATTAACCAGATAAGTGAGTGCAATTGAATTACCATCAATTGCAGAAAATAAATCTCAGCTGCCGATACTCGTTTTAATAATGCACATACTGACATTTTTATAATGTGACATTTCAGTCAAAATAAAACCTTATGCACAAGTGGCTATTAAAATATTTCATTTCAAGAATGTGCAACGGTTTTACAACTTTTGTACGAAATTTCTATTCAGTTTTGCATAATATGTAAAAGGGCATTTGATTTCAAACAGGAAGTCAATTGGCGGAAATTTGACAAAGATTGACACATTCACATCATTATTTACTGATATAAAGTATATTTCTTTTTGTATGGGCTTACTAGCTTAGCATAACTATACGTACACATATTTGAATAAGATTTTTTTTGGATTTTTGAACGTATGATTAAATCTACGAAAACACAATTGTAAATAAGAATTGGAATAACATGATTTCTAACGGAATAAAGGAAAAAAATTAAACGGTTCTTGAAGTAGACGTAACTGCCTATAACTTTATCATGGACTCAATTTTTTGTATATTACTTTTTGTCATAATTATTGTCCCTATTTCATTAACAGTTTCAACTATATTACATTTTTATACGGCGACTAATAGACAGGATTAAAATAAAATAAACCAGCTAGGAAATACAAAGTACGTAATATGAAAATGTATCTTTTATTTGATAAGGAAATATCACGTTTTTCCTTAAAAGTCGATATATGAATTGGTATAATGATTTTGCATGTCATATGTCAGAGTCGTTTACGTTTTGGAAAGGGCCGGGATCGGATTTCATGTCACCTTTTATATTCTTTTCAACTTTGATGCATGTTACAATTTATATAATTTACAAAATTCGCTTGTTAGTTTTCAAGAAAAAAGAAATATTTCCCACCTTTTATTTAACTGTTCCCTAAAAATACTGTTTGATTCAAACTAAAAATAAACGTATACCCTTAACAAGCTACATTTATCGTTACTTTTTTTATTGTGTGAAAAATATCTACCTACGTATTTTTTCTACTTTATATTAAATTGATATCTTATATCGCTTCAACATCTTTTAGTTTTAGACAGGCAATTAGAAATGAACGATGATCGTAAAAACTAAAGAAACATTAAGAAACATAATCCTTTTCATTTCCAAAAAAAGATCTAATCCTTTTAATAATTAAGTAGTACAGAGGTAGTAAAGTAAACTCTTTGAGTTTGTCACCTAGTGAAGTTATGCAACAAATTGAATTTTTGGTCAGCGAGTTATCTCGTATAGGTAGATTCACAATTATTTATTAAGGAATATTTATATAAACATTTAAAATCATCATTTCTACAATTTGTATTTTATTTATTCAATCAAAAAGACTACAACGAATCAATAAGAATAATCTATTTAAAGCAAATTTACTCACAATAAGTAGTAGGTACTAAATATAAAAAAAGTGTAATCTTTAAGAATAATAACTCTTATCGTGGAAAGAGCTGCGTCCATGGTCGTCCTCAAGGAAGGCGCGCATTCCTGATGTTTGAATTCCAGTTATTTATTTTTTAGTTTATTTTTAGTTTATGTTAGAAGATATTTAGAAAATTTAGAAACAGGTGTTGGTGTCCTTCAAATTGAATTCCAAAAGTTTCATTGTCGAATTTAATACAGTGGGCAAATTTAAAGAAACTTCACTGATGCTATCACATCATAGTTCCCCAAAATATTTTGATTTAAATTAAAATTGTTAATTCTAAAAAAACCTAATTTCGTCGGCTGTGTTAACGCTACAATTAAATCAACAAAATTTTAATTACTTACTTAATTAATTCTTCTTTGTGTAAATAAGTTTTTGGAGTACCGAATAAACAAAAATTTATACCAGGCACTGAAAAATTTGGAACTGGCGTCTTATTGTCTTATTTATAGGTCCTTCAGTGCGGTATTGCTTCATTATCAGGATTTGTAATTGTGCTCTGTTTAACTTAATTCTGCTTTATTAGTACTTATAGACCTAAGGGAAGTTGATAATAATATTTTGATTAAATAAATTAGTAATATTTTGTATGGAAAAGTTCTTTAATCCTATAACTACCATCTGATATTATAAGAAGAAGGTGTGGTAGACCTAATTATAATTGTAAACAGATTAATTAAGTGAAAAATTAAATATCGTCAACTATGGGGGTTTCGATGTATATTACGTCCCTTATTTTTCAATATGTTTGTACCGGGTGTCCAAATAAGAAAGGACGCCGGCTTTATCTCAGAAACTATTTATCGTACAGCCTTCGGAAAAAAATATTTATAGTAAAAGTGTGTAAGAGAAATTCCTGGAAATAATTTTTAAGTTTCTAACTAGACCGCTAGACGGCGTAACACTAACGACAAAATAAAAACACGGTTTTTCTCAAAAATATCTCGACTTAATATATGCTAAAAATAGTTATGTTGTAATCTATGCAAAATTAGTAAACTTTTTTATTTGGAGTATTTTTCTCTATCTTGTCAAATAAAGGGTGGAAGAAAAGGCGAATGTGTCTTTGAAAAAATTGTGATAACTTTTTTTTGGGTTAACCATTTACGATAAATTTGGTCTCGTTTGAAAGAGCATTTATTAGGGCTTCGGATAAATAATTGACATCGTTAACTTAATTTTTTCCCTGGTCGCTAGAGGGCACTTTGTGACAAACTCGAAGATTTTGGTAATTTTCTCAAAAATGTTAAATAAAATGGTGCTATTATTACTAGCTAAGAAGAAAGAGCATAAAACAATGACAAAACTGGTGAAAACTGCAACTCGATATCTCTTTTCAATACAGAGATATGAATGAAAACTTTTTTAACCAAATTTTTGCCCACTTTACCTATAAATATTTTTTTTCGAAGGCTGTACGATAAATACTTTCTGAGATACAGCCGGCGTCCTTTCTTATTTGGACACCCGGTACATAAACGGCTTTCATATGGGGAGTAAATTTAGAGAAGATATTGAAAAACAAGACAAAGTTTTAAAAAAATTGGTAAACTGATTCACAACCAAAAAATTTAATTGCAACTGCTAAAAAAAAGAGTCTATTGCTCTTAAACGATAGTCTTCTATATTTAAAAATAATTTTAAATTAGCTGATGATTATTTTCAAATCAGTAGCTTGTTAAATAATTATTATAGTCAATTTTAAATTTTCTCAATCAAGTTATTGAAATAAAACCCATAAATGTTGCGGTCACAGCTTCGATTAACTACCACGTCCATAAATCAAAATGAAAAATAATATCTTGAAAGTATTCCCCCAATAATTTAACATATGTATTATTATGCGTTCGGTAAAGTGCTAAAAAATATTAAACCGTGCAAACCCACAGTGCGGGAAGCGGGCTCGTGCCTTTGCTAGATCCGTTTGAATCAGAACTACTTTTGAAGGGCTGTCACCAAACACATAACACCCAGAATTTTCTGTTATGATTCTACTAGACCGTTAATATGTCGCTGTGGTGTTTAGAAGAATCTTATTGTGATACGAAGTGCAAAATACCCTAAAAAGTGGAAACCCAGAACGCGTCAGCCGCAGCCCCTTACACGCATTTTTGAGAGCTTTCAGTAAAAAATAGCATGTGCCGATGTACAGCCCTTATCCACCATGTCACCTGCCTTGGGGTGGGTATTATGGGTGTATTATTTTTCAAACAGTCGCTTTATTGTATTAAGAAATCGGAATTTTAGTGTTATGTGGAAGGTAAATAGAGGAGATGCTCTTCAAGGTGGAAGATAAGCTTATGGGTACACTAATTTCAAGTACAATACAATTTATAGTCTATAGCATGTGTCAAATATCACTTGAAAAATATATTTTTAACATTTTTGAAAAAGTTCTTCAATTCTTTACTCCAAAAATGCTTATACCTGTGACATAAAATTGGGGAAAAAGCTCATATACTAACTGAAAAATAAATTATATCACCTACATCTTAAACAGTATCCAACTAGTATATTTACAACTCCTTAAATAAATCAGTAGGTTAGAAAATAATAGAAATTCCCAGCAGTAATACACACAAACTTATATTTTTTTAGCTGCGTATGAATTATAAAAGCTCTTTGTTAATCAGCATCTATAATTTATGTTCAAGCTCGCTCCTTGACAACTTTTCATTGTTTTGTTCCCTATCGTTACCAGCCGCCAACTTAAAATATAAATCTTCACCCTCACCACACTAATTAAAAATGCTAAATTGTGCGTAAGATGCCATCCTAGCCTTTTACTGCTTTCGTTCCTTCCCCCCTATTATCTTCCTTGTTTGTTTCTTTCGGCTACCGATAACGCTCCTGGTTCCTCCTAAAAAAGAAAAACAATTTTCCCGAGTAATATTAATGGTATATGCTGTAGTATCTAGAAAAGCAGCAGTGCAGCAGGAGCTGAAATAAAAGTTGGGGGGTCCTTTTTTCTCTCCAACAGAGTGGTTAACAAATAGTCAGTGGACTGTTTTATCATTTATGGGAAAAGTTATTAAAAACTTGTGGAGAAGTTCCACAGTTAATAATTCTCTTTTTTTTATATTTATCTATTATGTATTCTTATATGGACTAGCCATTTTATCAATGTAGTCACCTGACCTGTGTTACTTTACTGTCAATTTAAAATAGAAGACATAAGTATGTTCATAGTTCATGCAATATATTAAATTCACGTTACAACTTGAAGATTTGTGTGAAAACTATGCACTTAGTACTTACATATATTAATTACTTACATAATATCTACTTTTAATTAGACCTCAAAATGTGGCTTGCAGTAAAAAACTGTTTAATTTTAGGATATTTTGATATTAATTAATTTTTTATGCTAAATCGTAGCTTTACATGCTACCAGATTGTTGAAAAAAAAGTTTGAGATTATTTTTAAATTTTTTTTTAAAAACATTTTGAAATTTTCCTCAATACTTTAATTTCCATATTACGCCGTATGATTAATAAACATAACTTAAATTATTATATTATAGACAATTGTACAAAAACATTTTATTCTCTAATAACGTAAGATAGTGATTTTTCAAAAATCTGACCAACTGTTCTAAAGTTATCATATTTTCAAATCATAACATTAAAATAGTAGTTTAATAAACAAGAGTGTTAATAAGAGCGATTAATAATCGAAACGATTTTAACGCGAGAGCGCAGCGAGCGCGTTAATGAGTCGAGATTATTAATCGCCGATTAACACTCGTGTTGATTACAATATTTTTTTGTCGATCGCTCTTTATTAGAATGAAAATAATCTAATTTTGTTCCATGGCAAAATCCAAATTCTGACATAATATGCAATAAGTCAAAATACCACTGACATAATTAATTAATTTCGGCAGGTGTCAGTTCCAAATGCATGTTTCAATAGTATAATATATTGTTGGTAACCTAGCAAATCTCAACAATGTTTTTAATGTGCATGTATGCATTAAACTGAGTTATTAATACACTCCTTTTATTACATTAACTAGATCTTTAATAAACGATCGACAAAAAAATTATTTTCAAATAAGGATAGTTGTATTTTAGGATGAAAAACTGTACCACAAAATGTACGAATAAAATTTCAATCGTTTTACAGATTATGGTAATATTCCCTTTGTTAACATTCAAATTTTAAGAAATTCAACCAGTGATACGAAAATTATCACATTTTAATTTTGAAATTCCCTGAAATTGATTCAGTAGTCTCCAAAAAAATCGCTGGAAAAAATTCTGATATATTTTCCATATAACGACAACCAATTCTTTGTAAAAATTCACATTTGAGTCAAATTTAACCAGAGGTTCCAAAACTACAAGTAGAAAATTGTTTGGATATAGTTTCGTTCATAAAAGATAGTTTGGGACCTCTGATTGTATTTTGGTGACATTTATTTGTTTACAAAGGATAATGTTACTGTTATGCGTGAAAATCCTGCTTTCTCGCCATTTCATAATTTTATAACCTAAAAATAGTACAGGAACATTAAATCAAATATAAGGCAATCTGTGATAACATTTTTGGGTCTTTTAAATCTTTTGCGTACGAAAGGGGGGTCGACCCTTAGTGTAAAAAAGCACTTTTGAAAAAAAGAGTGGGTTTGACTTTTGAGGATTACTCGGAACTCGTCACTTTTTTCGAAAAAGTGATCGAGAGCAATTTTATAGAGGATGAAATTCCACACATTTTTTATTTATTAAATTTTTTCATATCTCTTATTGTTTAAATAATATGCAAAGTGGAAAAAAGGAGAAAGTCGGATTTTTTCGCATTTTTATCATAGTTTTATGAATGAAACGATTACTCTTTGAATAATTAATAATAATTATTCAATTTACAATATAAATAACCGGAACTGCTGAAATTAATTTCTTGGGGGTACCAGGCGAACAAATGTGGCAAAGCTTATCTTAAGGCCGACTTCAATAGCAGAAATTTGCCAGAAATGTAACGGCCAAAGTTGTAAAAATGATCCCACAATTGACGACCCACCCCAAGAAGAACATCGAAGATGAAAGTCCAACTTTTCCGTACCCATAAGTAGACCAATCACCGAAACAGATAGAAATGAATCAGAAGTGCTAGATTTTGACGATGAAAACACCGAACCTAGTGCATCAAAAAGACAGGAATTTTGAGATCGGTGGATTAGGCTTATACAGGGAAACTACGTAAAAGAAACATTTCTTTGTATAAATAATGCAAACTGCATAATTATTATTAATTATTGAAAGAGTAATCGTTTCTTTCATAAAACTATGACAAAAATGCGAAAAAAATCGATTTACCAATTTTTTAATTTGCGCTGTTGTATTATTTAAACAATAAGAGATATGAAAAAATGTTATAAACAAAAAATGTGCGGAATTTCATTCTCTAAAAAATTGTTCTGGATCACTTTTAAAAAAAAAAGTGACGAATTCCGAGTAATCCACAGTCAAACTCACTCTTCTTTTCAAGTTGGCGGAAAATGAGACGGGGATGGCTTGTCCAAAAGTGGTTTTTTCACTCAGGGTTGACCCCCCCTTCGAACGCGAAAGGTTTGAAAGACCCAAAAATTTTATCACAGAGAAAGTCTAATGTTCCTGTACTAAAACTAATCAGCATGTTTTGCAACTTTTAATTTCATATTCTTATAATTTTGGAACCGCTGGTCGAATTTTGGCCAAATTTATGTTGTTTTCAAGCTGAATGTTTACTTTATATAAAAATTAAGTGAATATTGAATTTGATTTGGTTATGTTTATACTACGAGCCCTAACAACTAAATGTTCGGACAAAAGTAAATTTGATTGTCTTTTTTCCATACGCGCAAAAGTTATCTAAATTAACTTCCATAATATTGATGGTTTTTTCTGTTATAATACCAACATTTAGTTATATAAAAACGTAAATTTCGTAAAAATCCGCCCGGCGGTTCCAAAATTGTGGCACTTTAACCCAGCAAGATGGGAAACAAAGAATTATTATTTTCAAAACGTTTTGGATCTAGTAGTCGGATTTTGATGAAATTTACATTATTGCAAAGCTGGATGTTACTTTTCTTTACAAAAAAGTTACACAAGCTTTTATTTCGTAATTTTAGGCATTTATCGGAGCTTCAAAGTTGCACCTTTAAAAATGTTAGAATTTTCTACTTTTCTAGTAACTATTTTAAAAAATCACAGTTTTGAAACCGCTGGTTGGATTTGTGTCAAAAAACCTTTAATTCAAAGCTCAATAATCGTACTACATTGAAAAAATCCTGATATGTTAATATGAATTTTTTTTTGCATTTTTTTCGAGTTCCACAGTTCACTTTTCAAAAAACGTGTTTTTTGAGTGTGCTACCTACAGTAAAATAATCACAGTTTTGGAACCGCTGGTTGGATTTTAGTAAAATTTACTTTATTGCAAAGCTGGATGTTGGTATTATTTATACAAAAAAATCTCCAGATCTTTATTTGGTGATTCTAGGCATATTTCGTAGTTTTCAAATTGCACTTGAAAAATGAGACGTAATTTTCTAACGACTGTTTTTAAAATATCACAGTTTTGGAACTTGGGGAAAACGACATAAAAGTGCTTTCATGGCCCTCATCCAGTCCAAACTTAAATGTCATTGAAACTCTTTGGCATAAAGTAAACGTATTCTATGCAATAATCCACCAAGAACTATTGGGTACTTAAAGATCAAAATAGAAGAAATTTGGAACAGTTTCACGCCAGAATTGTACCAAAATTTGATAAATACAATGCCTGCTAGAATACAAACAACTATTAAAGCAAAAGGGACGTAACCTCTTATTAATGGTCCCAAATTAAAAATTATCCCAACATTTAGTTGCAAATTCATTTTGTAAAATTTGCTAATTATTAAGGTTAAAATATTGTTAAATCAAATAAATACTTTTCTTCCATGCATAATATTGTTATTAAGGCTTTATCTTATTGTATTGTTAGGTGTTTACTAAATATTTGCGTAAAATTTCCAGTTCTCCTTTCATACTTCAAAAATTTACTTTTGTCCGAACATTTAGTTGTTAGGGCTCGTATAATCGAAATAGAAAGCACTATTTTAAAACTATTCAAAATTAGCGGAAATTTTAAATAAAGTTGCCCTAAACTAGATATACTCGGATAATTTACAATTTTTGTTTAATAGATTAAAAATAAACTCTATTCTTTTTCATATTCCGGAAATAAACATCTAAAGGAACCTACATAGTTAGCTTAAATTTCTATTGGTTGCAAAGCCATAAATTTGGGTCCCCATTTTGGTTCTTTAATATTGTTATACCTACCAGGTATTCTTCAAATAAAATTATATTCTAAATAGTAGATAAGTACGCCATTACTTGTTTTTTTCATTGCCATTACTGGATCACAAATAATTTAATTTATTAGATACAAATGTTGTAATTATAGAGAGCATGAATTAAATGTATCATATAATCACTATATTTGTGCAAATTGTTGTCTAACAAGTGAGTCATAAATAGTTCTCTGATATAAGGGGCAGAAAGTGTTCCAAACTGAGAAAGTTTTTTGTCCAAATTTAATGAATGCATTTTTTTGCAATTTAGCTGTTATTCTTCTTAGGTCCCGTTATAGTGTAGGTCTCTTTCGTCCACCTCTGTTTTTTATAAATATTGGTTACATGAGTTTCATTTTTAAACCATCTCATCTGAGGAAGTGTAAGGTAGGTTATCTACTTTATAAACTTTGCCAGTTAATATTTTACTTACGGTCTATTTTATTTTTAAATTTCTTTGTAAAATCACAAGAATACATGATCTGAATATTGTTGATTGTGTAAATTATTTTATAAAATACGAAGAAATGATTACAATAAATCGAATTTTTAGATTCTTGGTTTCCTGTTCCTATGAGTATCTAGCCACTTTTAAAATTTCCTTTGAACATAGAAAGTTCCCACCTAAATAGAACATACCATAATATAGAAACCTTTCAGTAGCTCTAATAAATAATAATCTAAAATACCGTTTCCCCATTGGTAATAAAAAACTATAAAAAACTAACCCAGTCCCAATAGCAATTGTGGTTTTCAGTAAAGGCTACTGAAATAACCGTAATGTTTGTCTACTCGATTTAACTTTTACGCCTGTGAAATGACAAGTTATACCTATTTAAAAAGTTTTATGGCATGTATAAAACCATGACCGGTACCTTTATATTTATGGGCCTGTTTTTTAAGTATATGTAGTACTGTTCCGTATTTACTTTTTAACAGCTGTTTTTATTTTAATATTAGAATACAAATAAATACGAGAATAGTAGGAAGTGCCGTTACCTTTCGCCAACTTTTTTACCATCTGTGTGGAAACTTGTCATGGGTTAGTTTTGGAACCCCTAAAATAACTTGGAAATATTTCACTGTTTACACATTTTAGATTATTTATTATTTGTAGGTATATCAAAATTTGGATAGGTAAATATTAATTTTTAAAATTAAAACTTTGGTTATCCATAAATATTAAATTTAAAAAATTAGAGAAATAAGCAACAATACAATAAAACAATCCTATATCTACAATAATTGGAAAATAGATACATTAGGAATGATATTAATATTCGTGTAAATTACTATACACTTATCTTATTTTTTAATCAATATTTTTGAAATATCTACACACATACATCAGACATACCTCCACTTCCAAAGATGCGAATACACTGAAAACAAGCAATCGAAGCACAACTTTACGTTTTATTGATTTAAAAGAATTGTTTTTCACATTATTGAAACAACTACCTGTTGTGAGGGCTGATGCCTGATGTCATTAAGTAATTGAACACATGTCAAAGGCAGGTAGGTAACAACCGCATATCCGCGGATAGCAGTGCAGGTATGAAATAATCACCCAAGTAATAAATTACCATTACCAACTTGCCCATTGACACGCTTTTGTATTTGTCACACCCTATATAACTCTGTAGGTATAGATATATCATCAGATTAGTAAGTAAATATACCTAGCATTGTTGCCTATGAAGTTTGGGTATTTGTGGGGATAAAAAGAATTATGGCATTATATAATTATTGTTATGTCCTAAGAAAAATGGGCTCAGTTATGTTGAAAATATTTAAACAGGACTTAGTTGTAGGTACTTGAAAATTTAAGATTCTTATGAAAGATTTTTTGGTCAAATTTAGTGTAAAACCATAAATTGGCTTAATTTATGAAGAAAAGTTGAATCATAGCTTATAATTTTTGAGATATTATACTTTTTTTTTCATTTCAAAGACTATAAAATATTTTATTGATTCTATTCAAATATTGAAAAAAATAATCTAAAAAATTTCTCAATTAATTTTTCTACTGGAATAAATTCTACAATTTTCAACAAATAAATTATACTAAAATCATAAATGGTTTCATGTAAATGAAGTAAATATTTTTGATAATATACGTACTTACACAATCATAATATCAAATATTTCAAACCTACATTGTAAAATGTTTGCGAAGATTACTTTTGACACCTAAAATTTCATGAAGAAACAACATATGAATACAGGGTGTCCCAGGTCAGGATTTCACCAGTCGATAGTTAAAGGTGGTTTGTCTAATAAACTATGGTCGAATGTTGCTTCCTTTTTGACGTACAGGCCATTAAAGAAAATAAATTATTTTAAATAATTTGCTATAAATCAATAACAAAAAAAGTTAACCTTCTGAAATTTTGCATAGATCTTTTTCTTGTATTCTCTTATTAATGGTGATTGCAATTATTTTATTTAGAACACAGAGGCGTGCGTACGGGTTTGTTCAAAAACATTTTATTGAATGAAACGTACGCCACTGGTTTTTTTGCAGCACCAATATGCAGAGAGTATTTTCCATTCAATTTAGAAACTTTTTCGTATTTTATAATTTTTTGCTAACTTAACTCAAAATAACCTAATAGTACAGTAAATAAGGGAGAATAAGGCTTCAAATAGACTTTTTTTACCCTACAGCCAATTTTTGTAGAATCTTCTAGAGGGCCACCCTGAAAGTTTAAAACTGAGTTTGTGTATTCGTAGACCCCGCCCTCCCTTCACCAGCCCTCAATTAAGGGTTGGATTTTTTTGTTTATTGAATAACTTTTTTCTTATTAAATTTTCGAAAAAAAAACTCAGTACAAAGTTGTAAAGAAAAATATTTCCTACAACTTATCTTTTAAACTTTTTTTGATATTGTCGATATTTAAAAAGTTATTCAACAAATAAGTTGAAAATTTTGGGGAAAGAGTAGTAAGTAGTACCTAACTAGAAAAAATTTCCCTAAAATTTGCAACTTATCTTTTTAAATATTGACAATAGCAAAAAAATATTAAAAGGAAAGTTGTAGGAAATATTTTTCTCTACAACTTTGTACTGATGTTTTTTTCGGAAATCTAATAGGAAAGAACCTCTTTAATAAATAAGAAAAAAGAGTTAAGTTATCAAGAAATTGTAAGATACAAAAAAGTTTCTAAATTGAATGGAAAATACTCTCTGCATATTGGTGCTGCAAAAAAAAACCAGTGGTGTACGTTTTATTCAATAAAATGTTTTTGAAGAAATCCGTACGCACGCCTCTGTGTTCTAAATAAAATAATTGCAACCACTATTAATAAGAGAATACAAAAAAAAAGATATATGCAAAATTTCAGAAGACTAACTTTTTTTGTTATTGATTTATAGCAAATTATTTAAAATAATTTATTTTGTTTAATGCCCTGTACATCAAAAAGAAAGCAACTGGGACACCCTGTATAGCTAAATTAAGTTCAACAGATCTATTTTAACCTCCAGATGCTCTCCATACTTTTTTGAATTATAAAACAACACCCTGTATACCGATCGCTCATATGATGATGTAACTAACCATTAATCAAAATCTATTCTTCTTTGCTCCGTAATATTTCTAATAGTTATTTCTTATACATACGTAAGCCTCTTTCATGCCAGGAGTAGATATTATTCGTTTTCTATTATGTTTCCATTCGTAATTTCAACTACTTGCTGCTTATTTCTAAAAATATATAACGTTTTTTTGTATATTGCCGTATTCGTTAAATTTGGCATTTTGAAATTCAAAAAGTAATATGAGATCGCTACTATACATATAGTTTTATAACGTTTACAAGAAACTGTATTTTTATGTACAAAAAAAATTGTAAAACCTATTGTCCTGAATAAAAATTGCGTTTCAATCTATTCAATATTCTATATAAAATTACATACTGTTGTTGACATTCAAATTTTCTATTATTCGTTATATACTTTCCCATTTACACCCCTGACTCATTGACAAGTAAGTCACCCAATTCTATTGATTTCAAGCTTTTATTCCAACATATATAGGTGTATTATATTTCTATTTTTTACAGGTTTTTTTATAAATATTGGTATCAATATAATATATCCATTTAATTGTTCTGTTTCTCTAACAAGGGATACAGATATAAGTAGTGTATTAAAAAAAAACTAGAAAAATGGTCGTTATATTAAACAATTCTTTATAATTGGGGAATATAATAGGTATGGGGCTTAGTCCGTTAGTGCCACTGTAAGTTTGTAAAGTTTGGTAATATTTAAAATAAACGACAATAGAAAATGCATTTAAGCTAAGGAAATATAATTCAGAGTTTTTTGTGTACTTGTAGAATTTTAATCGAAAAAGTCGAAAAAAGTAAAAATTGTGATGCATATTATAATATAGTGGAGAATCTGTCAGATTTGGATATCCAAGATATTGGCTCTTGAAATTCACTGTTTTTGTTTATTTATTTATTTATTTAAGCACGGTACTTCAATGTAGAAACAAACTTGGTATAAACAGATATTGAAATACCGGTCTTAGGCTTAGGTTAAAAATAATTCTAAGGACGAAATATTGCAATAAATAATATAAATTTTGGGTCCATGTCACATTACTATATTTAAGGCAATTTAGAGTAGTGTAACTATTCGAATACCTATTCGTTATCGTTTGTAGGGGTTCCGTGGCAGAGTATCCTTTAGACTGGCTAACCCCAAAACAAATTTTTATACTGATTTTCCAGAATTCAATATTTTAGAAATTAGCAATTTTATGTCTTTGTTACTTATGTAGAACCATTTAGGTCTAATTCCCAATATGTGACGTTATTTTCACTGTATCAAAATCCTAGAAACTGCCACCTTTTTCGAAGCACGGAACACCCTATGCTAAGACGCCGCAAATTCCGCTCCTGAATTTAATTCAGGTGCTAAGTTATAAACATTCTCGTTAAGAAAATTTAGCAAATTAAGTATAATTGTAGGAAAATAAAAGAATAATATATTATAAAATATATTTGGTACTACTACTACAACTATACCTGGATTATTTTTAGGGGTTGCAGCTTTATGAAACAAATTTGAATTAATTCATATTTTCAGTACAAAAATCAATTTTGAAAGTCACTTTCTAGCTACACGGTGTCTCAGGTTTTAATCTGGAAAATTTAACGGGCGATAGAATTCGCAAAAATAAAAATAGAAGTTCATATGAACTATGAACTTATATGTTTTAAAGCTTCGTTTTCGAGATACAGGGTGTTAAAGTTAATAAAAAAACCTTTTTTTTCAAATGTCTCATAGACTACTTGATGGCTTATTTTGATAAAACTTGGCACGTTTTTAGTAATAAATGTGTGGCTAAATTTGATGTAATTAGATTGAATTTAATTATTCCAGGGGCAGCGCTGGGGCATCCTAACGAGATATTTTAAAGAAAAATTTGAGCACACCACTGCTTTTTATCAGCTTGATATTATTTTTAGATTGAGCAATTAGAATTACAGTTTTTTTGTCTCCTGCATTTTCTGTCTTCTATCTTGCTTACTTTTCGAGAAACAAAATGAAATTCGTTTATCCGCTCGCCCCTACAGGGTGTCCCAAAATTAGCCTACCAAAATGAGCCAGTTGATTCAACGTTCAAAAATAATGCAAAAAGTTTTAATAAATACAGGGTGTTTCAACTCAAAGTGGACAACGTAATAGAGGTTGTAGATTTCATCGAGACTAACACTTTTTTCAAATTAATATTTTTCATTTGAGCTTTTGTTTTCGAGTTATCGACCTTTTTTTGTTTTTACATAAACCTCGTTATCTTCATTATTTATGGCCGGATTTTAAAAAATGAAAGTTTTTTGAAATTGTCAGTTTGATATCTACAATTATTGCGTTAAACATTTTTTCAAAAAATATCAACAAACAAAATGGCGACCAGTTTTCTTTTTTAAACTTGGATAGCTCTAAGTCTGCTCCAAAGAAAATTGGTCGCCATTTTGTTTGTTGATATTTTTTAAAAAAATTTTAACTCAAAAATTGTTGATATCAAACTGACAATTTCAAAAAACTTAAATTTTTTAAAATCCGGCCATAAATAATGAAGATAAAGAGGTTTGTGTAAAAACAAAAGAAGGTCGATAACTCGAAAACAAAAGCTCAAATAAAAAATAATAATTTGAAAAAAGTGTTAGTCTCGATGAGATCTACAACCTCTATTACGTTGTCCACTTTGAGTTGAAATACCCTGTATATGTTGAAATATGCTTTCTAAGGGAGCTACTACCCCCTGAAAGAGGGGCCCCAAAGAGGAGTTTTCTGTAATATCTCTGCAATTGTTTGAGGTAGATTGATGAAATTTGGTGAGTTTTCCAATTTTCAGAAATTTTGCCAGGGGCGTCACATACAGGGTGGGTGTTGGGTAAATTATGCCCCATATTTTTTGTGTGGATAATTTTTAAATTTTTTATATCAAATTATGAAACTTGGTTTATTTTTACACAAAAAAGGTCGTCTCAGTCGACCTTTGAATTTTGAACCGATTTCGAGTAAAATCGTTTTGAAGCAGTCACGTTCATAAAAACTACACTAATAAACTAAACGCGTGGACAAACAGAATAGTCTTTGCAGTTTTCCATTATTTGCGACGCCTGTAAATCACATGAACTGTAAATTTTTTCTTGACTTTTCCAAGTGCAGTTTTTACCAATCTTATATCTGTATTTTCAGTAGCAAGAATCGAATGAGAAAAAATTGACCATAAATAGATTTTGTAGAGAAAATTTTGCTCAACAAATATACCTAATTCTATTCAATTTTTTCGTAAATCTAATAATTTTTCATTTAGAATGAAAGTTTCAATTTTGTCGATTTTTGCGGATGATCAAAAAACTACCCCCAATTTCAAGCTATTGCAAATTTTGTAAATAATTTTTTCGGGTTAATTTATTTTTCATGTCCGATTAAGCAGTTACCAGAAAAATGCGAAAAATGAGCGTCAAGTCACGCTCGACGGTAGCTCCCACTGTATCGATGGGAACTCATCAGATTTTGATTCTACGAGAAATTTACTATAATTCATTAAAATGTATAAATTCCGTAAATTATTCTAGCAAACCGGTCTTTTTTCGTCTAATTTGAGTGAACTATTACACTACAACACCCTTAAAATGATGCCAAGTACACCCGGTATACTACATATTAATTTCTTCTTGAACTAGACAAATGTTCATAAGTGCTTATGGTTTTCTTAAGAACTGACCTTTACCGTTGGCGTAGGCAAGAGATTGCTAAAACTTATTAAATGAAATAAACAAAAAAATATAAGCGTAACTTCCAAGTATTACAAACTTGAATACTTTGTTCTATTGATATTTAATTACGTTTACCTATGTATATTCCGAAAGTTTTCAAATATACTTTCGTATATGTTCAATTATTACATAGAAATACAATTTCGTAGTAAATTAATAAAAAGCTACCTCTACCCTCAGCTTCATTTTGTATTTAGTAAATTTGTCTCCGAAGTAACTTTTGTTTCATTGGTTCCTGTTTCAAGACGGAGACATTATTTGCACAGTCAGACATCCTGCTTGATATCATTATTATTCAGAAGGAAAAAAACATAAACCACGTAAAGAAAAAATTAATCAGAACCACCCTTATATTGCTCATTACATATTTATAATGCTAAAGAAGTTTTCCTGTTCTCATGCGGCGCATTATCCTTAAAACGCCGGTAGTCTTTTCGGTAGGATGGCAGGATACAAGAATTCGATAAGACTGAGAACGCAGATCGACCGGCACTCGTTATAGATGAAGGATAAGTAATTCCACCTAAGAACCCCAACATAATTAGTTGGGGTTGAAAAAAATAAGGGGTTGAATATTTCATTCCAACATACTTTGTGTGTTGGATGGTTCAGCATGTAAATTTATCCTTACAGGAATGTTCGAAGGAAAATAAAAAATACTTTTAACGCTGTATTCAGAAAAAATATTTCATACAAATACTTATAAGATAACTTGTGTATTTACTTCTTCCTGTCTTCCTGAAAGATAACTAGCTACTCCCTCATGATGATCTACAGCTTGTTGCATGGCCAGCAACCAGTCTTGCAGTTTTGGTTGACGCTTTAAGTCCTCGTATGCCGTACATCCTTCAATGCTTTTCAAAACACCAAACACAGCCAAATCTGCTAAATTTGGCTTGCTTCCACCTAAAAACGTTGTTTGCTTGTTCTCGATTGCTTGCATATATCTGTTGCACTCCTTATATAATCCATTCCTGACGTCTCCTTTGAAGTTATATTTTCTACGAACTTTGTTGAACATCCACAAAACCGGTGCGCCGCTGTAGATAATCACGTTGGAAATCCAAGATGGTACTTGTCTATCCCATTCATTCACCGCAAAGAACCAGTGGAAGGCTTGGACAGCTTCTGGTAATGTTCGGAAAACATTAGGGTAAAGAGTGTAGACTAGAACCTCGTCAGCCCATTTTCTCCATTTCACTTCTTCCTCTACTTCCTCTGAATTCATTGCACGGTTCTTCTCACCCAACATGATGAAATATTTATTTAACACATCGGATTTTGTATTTCCATTTTCATCCATGTAAGAAATCACAGGGAAGCATTGCGCAACTTTCACCAGAGACGTTTCTTCATTTTTTAAATATGTAGCTAACGCGGAAATAATCATGTTGCTGTCATTGAGAGGCTGATAACCGTTCGGAGTTTTGGCAAGTACAATTGGAAGCTTTTTATAATTTGACCATTGTATTGATTGCTTCAGTAAAGGATCCACTTCAACAATATCATACGATATTCCGTAATAGTCTAAGAAAACTCTCACTTTCGAACAGTACACGCTGGTTTGGTACTGATACAGGATTAATTTTAATCCACTTTTATCGTCCTTTACTCTAATTCGACGAGTTGGAGTGATGTGAGGAATATCATTGCGTGTTGGTATAAATTCTTGTTCCGAGACAATGGGTGCCGTACTCGTATGTTTGTACTTGTATTGATATGTGAGGTATGAACCTACCAAAAATGTGACGCAAGTTAACCCCAGTGTTAAAATGCGCTTTCTACTTTTACCTGAAGATTTCATAGCATAATTTCTGGGGGTTGACCATTCTGTCAATCTTGTTTGCGCCAGCAAACGGTTCAGCTTGAATGAATGGGATATTGGACACAGGGAAAACATTACTTAATGTTTGGCTTTTTGACAGTTGTTTTTCCTCTGAACAAGATGAAATGTGACAAAGTTCACAACTCAAAAATTAAGATATGTCATTTGTATAATGGACAAAGCCTTCTTATTGTTATTAGGTACACAAAATTTTCATTTACCTATACATACATTTTGTATGTAGTTTTAAATTTGGCGTCGAAGTTGGCGTTGAAGAGTCATTTATGAATGTTCATGCATAATCGACTGTTCAACGCCAACTTCGACGCCAAATTTAAAAAAAAACTATATTGTCCCCCTACCATTATTAAAACAAGAAACAAAATGTTTAGCCTTTTTAACACTCTATTTTTAACAAACCAGTAAAATTTGGTATGTGTAATTCAAAATTTCCAAATATTTAGTTCAGATTTTGAGAAAAATTTGGACACAATTACCAAAATATTTATCTATACTATTGGCCTATAGACTTTAAACAAATACAAATCTTACAATTAAAGCCCTAAAGTTTTCCTGTCGTTTAATGCAGTTTTTCATCATCCACGACAAAAAATAATAGACTTGACTTTGTAGAGCTGAATTTCCTCAAAATGAACCTTTGGTCGCCTTGTAATTTATGAATATAACTGAATGAAAGTACGGCAAATTTTAGATTTACATCCATGGAACTTTTATTCGGAAATTATTGGATAGCAAATTTAGTATAGTATATTATTCGTTTATAAAATCAAAAATTTAGCATAAATTAACGCTTTTATAGAGCGAAAAGTATTTTCAAATATGAAACCAATGATGATTCGAAAAATAACCTGAAATTTGATACAGAGCAATGCGAGATACTTCCTTAAGATTTTTGATGGCATGTTTTCAGAGCTCTCAAGAAAATACTTAGTATCCTTGAAATGGAGAAAATCTCGCGTTGTTTCTTGGAAATTTCCTTGTGAATCCAATGACACTCTTGGAATTTTGATGGGATGAATAGTTTTCTCAAAATTTTAAAATTTCTGGACATACCATCTTTTTCGATCAAGTTTTTTTTTTTTATTTCTTGGATATACGAACCCATCAACAGGACCATTTTCTTACAGGAAATTTCATTGTGAATTCAAAATGGGGCCATACCACTGGGTTTTGTTGGTCCGCTAATTTTTTTTAGTTAATTTTCTGCAACTACTTTTTTTTTGGAGCCCATTCCTGATATAAAAAAATTTTGAATTTTTGATTTTGCTGATTTTGGTGTCAATCTCTTCAGCAACTCTTTACAAGCATCTACAAACAAATTTCACATTGATACGACAAATAGTTTTCGAGATATGTGGTCGCATAAGTCAAAAAACATGGAAAATTGATGGTTTTTGATGATTTTTGGCATGTTTTCAGTGCACTCAAAAAAATACTAAACGTCCTCTAATTGGATAAATCCTCACGTTGTTTCTTGGAAATTTTCTTGTGAATCCAGTGATGCCCTTGAAATTTTGATAGGACGAATAGTTTTCTCAAAATTTTCAAATTTCTGAACATACCTTTTTCGAAAATTTTCTAAGTCCCACAAAATTTTCCCATTTCCACTGAGTGAAAAACGGATTTGATATTCTTTTTCTACGCCCCCAAATTAGTTAAGAAAAGTTTATTTTTGAAAGATTTGTGATGTGACGAAAATCGAAAAAATTTTGCCCTGTTTTTAGAACTTTCTTTGGATATACGTCCTATAGTTACACAGCGGACGAACCTATCAACAGGTCCATTTTCTTATAGGAAATTTCATTGTGAATTCAAAATGGGTTTTGTTGGTTCTCTAGTAATTCTAGTTGGGACACTTATATTTATTCTACATAACATTGAAGATGAATCATTCAAAATGTTAAGTAACCTAAAGAAAAACACAACTTCAAAGTATTTTCTCCTTTTCTCAAGAGAATGTATATTGTTTGAGATTTTCAAAGCAATATAATCAATGTGCTCCACGGGAATATGTAATTTATAATTATAAGCTAAATATCTTAAAAAATTATTTAGAACACGTACAATTCTGATTTTATGTGTGGAATAAAAAGGTGACCAAATTATAGAACAGTATTCAAGTATCGATCTTACATATGCAACGTAGACATTTTTAACTATATTACTGTTAGATATTTCAGTTAAGTTACGTTTTATAAATCTAAGCATTTTCAGGCTCCTGTTGATTGTTGAGTTCATGCGGTTATTAAAATTTAATTTTCTATCGAAGAGAACTTCTAAGGAATTGTACTCTGAATTTACAAACCGTACTTAGGAAACACCCTGTATTGTAGGTATAATAAAAATTGAAGCCATATCTGTATCAATCAAAAAATTCAAATAACTCATATTTCATAAATTCACATGAAATTTGCATATAAGTAAACAAATTAAAAATTGATTGTGGTAATCCGTATTTAAAGTCTACTTTAAAGTATTACTACAAAAATACCTGTAAAACTTGTTTTAAAATCATACTACGTGCAAATATACGCTTACTAACTTACTATAGAAAACTAATTACAAAATTTGGGAAACGAAATTATATTTATATCAATAATAAAATCTATTTTATATAAAAACAACATTAAAATGGTAATTTCTGAAGAAATACATGTAATGTTTTTCCTAACAGTAATTACCTACATTTCCACTACACATAACACAAAACTCCTCATCGTGCTGCAGGAAACAATGAACGTTGTTGGTATTCTTGATTACCCTAAAAAGCCTGTAGATATTTAAATCAAGACACATGGAATGAAATACGTGGGGTTAAAAAACTGAGGGCACACAATTTTTTATAAGGTTTCGCGTGGGGTAGAAGAGTGCCTCAGGGTGGAAGCACCCCTAACCACAGGGGCAATAAGGCCTCAGCCTTTTAATGTATAAAAAATAGTCACCCACGTGCCATCATACCACAATAAAGTTACTGCAGTATGTAGAACGAATATTAAGCAGATTTGCTGGTTTAGCTAACTGAAATTTAATTGTGATATGAATTAGAGAAAGGTTTGTTTTATACGCTGAGTCATGCAATTTGAGTTAATTTTATTTTTTAAGTGTTGATATTATTTTTTTGTTAATGTGATGGATTAGCGCACGATATATTTATTTCATTATGAAGATTAGTTAGATTGAGAAAAACGTTTTTTACAAGATTAATGAGTTTTTAATAACGTAAGTGGTTGATTAATTAAGATCAATTTTATAATACCACACAACAACATAATACAATTAGAGGACTATAATGAAGACTTCGACAAGTTTGCATTTGCAAATAAGTTTGCTAATTAGGTCCTTAATGGCATGGAGTCTAATACGTGGGTAATTTTTTTGTTTTTTATTTAATTTATTTACTTTACTTATGGTTTAGTAGCGCGAAAAACTGAATCATTCTTCGCTTTAATCAAATTTCATTCTTGATTATTTTTTACAATAATTGTATGAAAATATGCAGCGTGAAAGTTGTAAAAACACACGCTGTACAATACAACGTTTATGCATTTTCGAATATTTTTTACTAATAATAAGTTTTAACAAATTCCCTAATTACACCCAACAAATTTCTAACTGTAAGTATATTTTTATGACACAATAATTGGAAAAGGAAATTAAAAGCTTTTCCATATATTACTTTGATGGTATCCAAAACATAAATATCAGGTAGGTTCTCAAATAAAACCACTTAATTTCATTTGAAATTTACTGGGATAAAGCACTTTGTCAAACCACTGAGAGATTTTTAATTACTTTTTTTATTTCATTTTAAATTTACCGAGATTTTAAATACTTGTGGTTGTGAAATTATAAGATTAGATTCCAATTTAATAACGTGCCAATAAAAGCTGCATAAAATATCTGGTCTAGTACATGGATTTATATGCTTTTTAATATGTCAGCATATTTATAATACAATTTGATATTAAAAAATATTCTTCAAATTTAAACATATATTTTTATTAGCTGAAAGCATATTTATAACAGAAGAGTGCAAGGTGTTGCCCGAGGGAAATTAAACGAAAGGAAAATTAACATTTAGGAGAAATTATTTTATCGCATACCCTCGCCTATTTTTCGTTCTTTTCCCTTTGCATAGGATTTCCCAATCACAGAGACGGACTTGCCACACGCTGGGTTCTACTTTTTATTACAAAAACAATCACTTTAAAAGCATTTATGTTTAATGTGCATTTTATTACACCTATTATAATTATTCTGAAAAAACACTGATATGTATAATAATTATTTACTTATTGATAAATTTATAATCTTTAAAGGGTAGAATAAAATTTTGGATTACCAAATTACGTGTAATAAACAGCAAACAAAAAAATTAAGGGTGATAACTACCTTATCTATAGGTACTAGGTATAGGTACATACCTACTTTATTATCATCAGATAGCTTTTGATGCTTTTATGGAAATTTTTGCTGTGAGACTTTTAACATGTTATGAAATAAGCAATTCAAAAATTAAAAAAAATACATTAGAAAAAAATACATGATATAAAATTAATTCAAATAATACGTCAGCAGATAATCGGATTTATAATCAACGTCAAAAATTTTTTGTTGACGGACGTAAGGAACTTTACTTACGTCCCTAGGGAAATTTGGAGCTGGTCAACTGAAAACTATTAATTAATATTTCAATAATTTATATTTATAGTAATATTACAATACACAAACTTGCTGGTGAATTAATTCTTGAAGATTTTTCCAAAAAATATGCCAACAGTGCCGTTTCCGAAACCCCAGCGGTGTTCTTAGTTTGGCACCAATCGTTGAATAATTTATATGATAATTCCTGACGTTTCTTTGATTTTTCCGGTAGTAAAGTTACACAGGCAAGTCTTGCTGCCTTCTCCACTTCAGAAACATTCATTTTCTAACTACAATTATTGCATTATTCTTGTTTTGGTTTTCTGTGTTGGGCATCAAAGTCCACCTATTTTTTTGACACATTGGGGTAAGTCGAATATAAATTATTGAAAGATGAACAACTGAAAACGATTTTTTATACTATATGAGAACTTCCGGAATGGGAAAAATTTAATAAGCAATTCGAAACGTAAGTGCTTGACCAGTCTCGAACTTTATTGCCCGCCCTCGCTACGCTCGTCCTCGATTGGTAAATATTACTTACCTCCCTTAATGCTTAAATAACTATTAATTTTCATAGATATTTCAGATTTTACTATTTATGGTTTGTAAGTAGTATTGCGTTTTAAATCGATACTAACTTTGTAGTTTATAGTTTTTCAAATTCTGAAATACTTGGTACGATTGTAAAGCTATTATCACCAGATGTTGAACAGAAACTGACAACGAATTGCTTGGGAAAAGCATTAAAAGAAATCTATTACAATTTTCTGGCCACTCTATTCATATACGTAGTTAAAGAGAAGCGTAATAAATAAAAATGTTAACGAAAACTTTTGTTTTATTTTATGTATCTTATATTTTCCCAAACATTACTTTGTTTCAAATGAATTTGTTCTTGGTTATAAAAAGTTCAGAGATTAAAAAAAGTATATAAATCGTTAAAGAAGGTATACACTTCCCCAGAAAAAGTAGAGGGGATTCACCTGCAATAATTAGTCAGTGGGCGGAAGCTCGGCGTTATCCCATAGCGGCACGTCCTTCTTCTAAGTCCTTTGTGACTTATAATTAATGTTTTGTTCCCAGGATTTCCTTCAAAAGCATTCTCTAAACTTCATCTATTTGATCTTACGCTTTTGTTCCCAGTTACATAAACTACTAATTTCACTTATGTTTTTGTACAACAATCACTACTTATTGAAACTGATGGTTTTTAATCAAATCCGAAACCATTTTAACAAATTTAAAAACATTGTACTAAGAAATATTTTAGCAGCAGGTTAGTTTTTTACTTTAGGATTTTTTTACATCTAATAGCATAAGGGGGAAGACGTGGATAGTAATTAATTAAAGAGGAGTTAAGTAATCCATCACGAAATTTAATTCGGCGGGTAATACGAGGAAAGTGCAGTACTCTTAAAATTAAATCCTCTTCAGGACGAGATCGTGAATAGAACCCTGACAAACTTAAACCCACAATGTCCTTACGCCACTTACCCTAAAACTGCTTCAATTAAATCCTGTAGCATGCTGTGACATTTTAAAATAGTCTCATGTAAATGAAGTTTAGATGGAAATTTTCAGGGTGTTGCCTCTACGCATTACGATGATTTTAATTTTTCACGGAAGAATTTTATAGCGCATGTAATATACGAATGCTAAGGAATTAAATTTATGTCCACCTAACATTTTTTTGAAATCAATTAGATTTACACATATGTCTTGGTGATGGGACTAATTCATTCTAATTGGGACTTGTAGCCACCCTCAATTACCGTGCAGGATCCATGTCTTCCTTGCTGGAAGACAGTGTCATTGTTATGCAAATCACGATAGGGCAAGAACTACAATAAAGGATCCACTTAAGGATACTTTTTTCTTATTCTCTAAGATGAGCGTTTTCATTATTATTAATAAAATACTATGGCTGTAATCTAGGTAGCCATCGGCATTGGAATTTGGCTGTTTTATAGCAAGTTATGAATTTTCAACCGATTTTCGACAAAGAGGAAAAGTGTCAAAATTATCGATCTGGTGTAATGGTCGAAGGCCAAATAGCACGGCCGTATCTACATCTATTTCTACATCCTGCAGAACTATAATCCATATTATAATAATAATATTGAAGATTTGATATGTATTTTGTTTAATAAATCTAGAACATATACAAGGTGTGTTTTAGGTCCGTAAATTTAATGAATTATGTTACATAAAAAGCTGAAAATAAATTAGAGGAACATTTTGGTACGAAACTAACGTAGGACACCCATGTGACACTTTTTCAAAAAGTTGTCTAGATTTATAAGCTGCCTCAGCTAGAATGATCCTAGAAGTTCTAAAAACTACTTCTATGGTTTATTTTGAATGATTTGTTGCGGGCAAGGTAGAGAAATTTTTTTAGAAATCATGTACTAAATACTTATTAGAGCTTACAGTTTAAGGACTAGAAATTTTCTGAGAATGGAACATATTGACCGTATCATCCATGAGCATACACCATACAACAAAATTGTACTATTTGCAACAGTGATTGTAAGTCATATTTTTACACCATTTTGGAAGATTTTCATCAACGGCCATTGGCATTGCTTATTTGTGAAATATTTTTTAGGAACATTAAAATTTACTATACAAGGTGTCCCTGAAAGGTCTGTACAAAAAGCTACCACAAGTTTTTGAGCTCAAAATAAGTTGTTTGAACCAAACATACCTCAGTCCAATAGTTCTTCCTTACTGAGTTACAGGGCGTTAAAAAATATCTTTCGAAATCGTTTATTAAGTATATCTACAGAAATGTTTAAAGTAGAGATCTGAAATTTTGTGTGTTAATAAGTCTATAAAGAAGCTATATCGTGTTGGTATTACAACCAAAATAATATTGTTCAGTGACGTACTTATAGGGGAGGACTTAGGGTTTTTTTGAATATTTTTAGTAGGGGTTTGAATTTTTTTACAAAATAACAAGAATTATGATAGATGCGCTCAAGACACGTAAAAAAGGTATACTTGTTTGATTTGCATTAACTCAACTGTTTGCGAGATATTTCACTTTGGAAATTTTTTTTGCTATTAAAACAATTTGTGATTTACCCTGTATAGTCAAAAAGATTGGATCACTCTAATACAGCTGATTCTACGTTCACATCTAAATTTAATTTCTTATCTTAAACCATTCTGTAGATATGCTTAAAAAGATACAGGGCGAATAAAAAAGATAACTTTTAACACTCTGTATTTTAGTAACGAAATTGTTTTGTAGGTCGGTTTCTATAACCATTTTTGCTTACTTTAAGACGTAGAATTAGCTGAATTAGAGTGACCCAATATTTTTGACTTTACAGGGTGTCACAAATTGTTTTCATAGCAAAAATTTTTTTCATAGTTAAATATCTAGCAAACAGTTGAGTTAATGCAAGTCAAACAGGTATACCTTTTTTACGTGTCTTGATTGTATCTATCCTAATTCTTGTTATTTTGTCAAAAAATTCAATTCCCTACAAGAAATATTAAAAAAAAACTATATCCCCCCTTATAAATACGTCACTGAACAATATTATTTTGGTTGTAATACCAACACATTGTAGCTTCCTTATAGACTTAATAATCCACCAAATTTTAAATCTCTACTTTAAACCGTTTTGTAGATATACTTACTCAAAAAAATATTTGGAAAGATATTTTTTAGCGCCCTGTAACTCAGTAAGGAAGAACTTTTGGACTGAGGTATGTTTTGTTCAAACCACTTATTTTGAGCCCAAAAACTTGTGGTAGCTTTTTGTACAGACCTTTCAGGGACACCCTGTATACTCTTATTACAGAAATTTATCAATTAGTTTATTTTACGAAAAGAACACAAAGAAAGCTACATCTTAAACTCTAGAATCTACCTTTGGGTTAAATTTCCTTCATGGTCGAAATATAGGGTAATATTTATTACCTTCTGGCAAATAAAATTCAACCTATTGGTAAAAGATTCTTCATTGTAAATTTTGTAGAAAATTCTACGTAATTTTTACCTCCTTTATATATTTGATTTAAATGAAATGTTAGGTTAAAAACGTTGGTAAATTCTACCTACTTTATCTATATGTATAATTTCAACCATTCTTTATCATTTTTAAAGTGACCTTACTTATAGTCCTTCAGCTAGGGGTCAAAAGGTAGGAAGTAAAAGCGGGATGAGACGACGCAATGTTTTCTGAAGGTTTTTTGGTCGCTGAATCCGAATCGGTGCGTCGTTTTTCAATAAAGTGGTGCAAACAAAAGTTATTAACAATTTATTGTTTAAAACTCAATAACTCGAAAAGTATAGATTTTACCGAGCATTTTACCAAAAAAAGTTTCAAACAAAAGTTATTCAAAGTAAAAAGACTCTCCGAAAAGTTCATATGATATTTTGTCATAAAGTCGGACGTACAAAAGTTATTAACAAATTATTGTTTAAATGTTTAAATTAACTCGAAAACGAAAAGTATACATTTTACCAAAAAAAATTTCAAACGAAAGTTGTTCAAAATAAAAAGACTCTCCGAAAAGGTCATATGGTATTTTGTCATAAAGTTGCTCGGACAAAAGTTATTAACAATTTATTGTTTAAAATGCAATAACTCGAAAAGTGTACATTTTACCAAAAAAAGTTTCAAACAAAAGTTGTGCAAAATAAAAAGACTCTCCTAAAATGTATGCTTTTTGGTTTGTTCCGTTTTAAACAATAAATTGTTAATAACATTTGTTCGAGCAACTTTATGACAAAATACCATATGACCTTTTCGGAGAGTCTTTTTATTTTGCACAACTTTTGTTTGAAACTTTTTTGGTAAAATGTATACTTTTCGAGTTATTGCGTTTTAAAGATTTAAACAATAAATTGTTAATAACTTTTGTTATTTCAACATTATCTATGGTGAAAATTTCGTCATTTTTGGAGTAAAAATTATTTATTGAGTGAGAACAATAAAATAGTAAATTTATTAAAAAGACACTAAAATGGTTACAATATTTTTCATAACATAGTTGAAACTTGACAGGGAAACTGAAATTTTCTAATCGGTTATTGTATTGAAAATTATTGATAATTTCGAAAAAATATATAATTATTAAGATTAAACAAACTTTTGGCACAATTTCTAATTTAATTTTTATTGTTTATAGTAATGTTTCAAACTAATGAATATTTTCGATGCCTGTATGTAAATTTTTTGGTAAAGGATCAAATACCGAATCCGTCCAATGGCAGGAAGAAACAACCAGAATGCGGCCTGAATGTATTTGATTGGATTATTAGGTTGTTTAGGGAGGTGTTTTTTTTTTATTTAAATAACAAAACCCTTAGTTAACGACCCTTACCTGACTGAATATGTAATAACAATGTCTTTCTGTAGAATTTCATGTCCAGTCTTTTCATGAAACGGTTAATTTCACTAGAATTCTGTCTCTTAGCACTTTGCTTATTGTAAAAAGGTTTCAAAAAGAGAAACGTGTCCTGGTCGTTCCCAACGGCTATTGGCCGAATTCGGTTTTTAAACCTATCGTATACATATATGTATACATATGCACGTGAACACACATACTTCGAATTAAATAATATTTTACTCGTAGTACGACATTAATTTTCTATCTTTGTTATAAATTAGGTACTTATAATTTTTCTATAAAATGTATAAGCGGCTATCAATTATTTACTATTTACATTTACTACTTATAGGAAAAATTAAAAATTAAAAAATCAAATATAAAAATGTTCCATTTTTCAATGTCATTTTTACAGTTTGTCCCAGATTATGTAAATAATATTGGAGAGGTTAAATTAGGAAAGATTTTTTGAAGTTCATGGTCATTTTAGATTATTTTATTATTTATTATTTCACTTTCTATCTGCGATTAGTAAAATCCTCTTAAATTTGATTCAAAAATTACCTAAATTAGTACTATTAACCTAACAAAGTAAATTTATATGTAATTTCGTTTATTTTGGTCAATGTAACAAAATTTTGGCGTCATCATATTCTTCACACGAATCGACGTCGCTTTAATGTAAATTTTATCCTAAATATCACATGATTGGAGTGTATCCTTGTGATGTGATTAAATTTTTTGCAACTAATTTAAGTAGTTTCAATGAGCTAAACCAAAGTGTTTGCTAAGTACAGTATGTAGGAATTAGCACCATCTTCACAGTTCTATTTACTATCAACTTTTATCAAAATTTGTATAGGATAAGATGGTATTGTTGTGATGTCTGTAGTGCACGTTAAACTATTAGCACGCGTTTAAGTTAAATATCCAATTGCTACAGACAGTGTTAATAATTTTATAATGCTTATAATTTTCGCAATGATAATTTAATCTATCCAATCCTAGCTACTATAAATTCGTTTACATTTGGTTAGAATAACTAAGTCCTCTTTGACGTTATTGCCTATTCCGTTTTGTTTTGGTGGAAAGAATTTGAAGTGCAGTTGGTGTGAATTATTGGTGAGGGTGACGTGCTGTGAGCGTACAACCACATATCGACACGGCGCCGAGGCTACGGCAGCGGAGACGTGTGGCTTTGCAAGGCAACATCCCTCGTTCATCAGGTTGTTGGAAGGATTTGCCGCCTATAACTCGCGTCAACTTGCTACTTCACTATACTCTAAACACACTTCAAACTGGCTAAACGGATCAACTCAATTTCCTGCCAACTACGTGCACAACTGTCAACAAATCCACTGATATTAACTTCCAATCACATGTAAATTTCAATATCAACTCAAGATTACAATGTGATACACTTCCAATTTCCAGTTTCCAGTCTTCTCTGTGCGGTTTCTTGTAGGTTGGTAATTAGGTCTCGTACCGAGTTCGTAATTATAATTTTTTCTTTGTTGCATTTATTAATAATTCACTACTAACTCCTACACACTTCGCTAAATTAACCAATTTCATTTCAGTATAATTTTGTTCCAACATTAAAATTGTGTTAAATATTTAAAGTAACTAATGTAACACAAAAGAATATGAATATTTCATTTCCTAAATAAACAACGGTGGCAGTGTTTTATTCCGCGAAGAGTTGCTGTTAGAGTTTGAGACGAGAAACGAGGGGTTGTGGAGGGGTTCAAGAGGGGATTAAATTAATTTGGTACGCTAAACAATGGCCGCCCCGCTAATGGTGCCCGTTTGCAGAAATTGCCTCCGCTATGCACGGTTATTTTTTATGTAGATTTTTTTCGCGTCCCTGGGGTGAGGCGCTACCCTTTCAGTAGGGTTCATGCATTTTTATAGCACCGTTTTATATGTACACTTTAAGTGGCAACCAAAAGTTTACTCACATACACATCGAATCGGTTTTTAACATCAAACCTTACTTTATGAAGATGCAATAAAAAGTATTCTATTTGTAACGGCGGAATACCAATTAGAAAATTGGTGGTACTTTTCTATGAAATTTTTTCATTTAAAGCGTATGTCGTAATATGACATGAAAGTTGGATAAATATTAATAATTTATCATGTACATGGCACAGAGAAAGTTTTGATCAATTTTTTTTAACAATCTTAGGAGTACATTTATCTATAGTTATCCAAGAGTACCTATATTTAACCCTTTAGTAGTACTTTTCGATAGGTAGGCTTCCTATTTTTCACAAAAGTCATTCTCTCACAAGCCCTTAATTTTCGTAAATTCCTTATTTAATTTCGAAATTTAAATTCGCAATTTTAATTCTCTAATCAGATTAATTAAATACGCTTGAACGATTATTTCAAAATACATTAAAATTTTTATTTATTTACCTTTGTGACTAACAACCAAAAGTCCATAATATAAATAAATATACATTATTAAAATTTCTCCTCTCGAAGCCCTCATAATTGAATTAAAAAAACTGTTTAATAATACCGCTAAAGAAAAGTTGAGTGTCACTGGCTGAATCTGTGGAAGGAAGATTTTGTGGGGGTAGCGATTTTTTTAGGGAGCGTTCGTAATTATATTTTTTAATTTATCTTCCTTAGCATTTCCCACAAGGACACTGTGTAATAGATAACAGTAACAATACATTAGCCGATGAATTCTCGTCACTTTATAATATTTATAAAGGATCCAATTTACGAGATGACGTTCAGCATCAGCTATGAAGAAAAAAGATACCTGGGGATAAAGAATAGGTGAGGCGTACCTTGTTTTTTGTTTGAATGAATTGGAAGAAAAAAATTGTAATTTGTATTAAAAGGGAAAAGAAGTCAAGTTATGTATTTATACAATTTTATTAGTTTTTATTTTGTCGTGTAATCATGCAGGAGTAGTTGTTCAGGGGTTTTCATTTCTTAGCTTATCAATTATCATTAAGGGCGTTCAAAGTAGCATTAATAATAAAAATTTAGAAATAAATGATTAAACTTAGGACCAGTTCTCAATTGATAGGTAACTTTTGGTAATTTCTCACCTGAACTTGTATCAATCAAATCATTAGATCATCTGGAAATAAACGATTCTGATTGATAAAAGTCCAAGTTAACAGTAATTTAAAGTTAACTATTGACAGACCCTATCACTATTTTCACATATTACTTCAGTGGATGACATGTTATTGATACTACAAGTTCAATACTCAATTTGCTTGTGATGTTTAGATAGTAAATTAAATTAAATAAAACTAAAATAGTTATTTGTACCAGTTTTGAAAGTCATACTTTTTTTCATGAATTTGCAGTTTGATCAACGAATCAAGCAAATGAGTGAAAAAGGAACTTTGAAAACGTGTTGTACACGTAATTTTTTTCCATAGTGATCCAAAAGCCGAAGGTAAAAAGTATCTCAGTCATTGACATTTCACAATTTTTGCTATCACTAAAAATTGTTCATCATTTATAAAAAAAAAGTGTCAGGCAATAATACTAAACACCAGGGAAACGCATAAGGAAAAATAGTGAAAAAAAGTGGTACTTTCAATACGATTTTTTGACAAAAAAAGCCGATTTTTTTAAATCTATGCAATAAACGAAATTTTAGTTGTTTTAAAATTTGAAAAATACATTAATAATTCTATACATGAACAATATTTTGGTTACCAAGATGTCAGCAATTAAAATCATTTTCTTGTAAAAATCTGCAATTGTTGCTATGGACATTTTTCCTAGTGAGAGACAAAAATCGTGGAGAAAATTCTAAAGACTATTCCAAAAACTATTTAATTATGAATACGATTCCGGAGGCTGGTGATTTTTCTCAGATTACATTTCAGAAAATGACCAGTGGATTTATTAGACCCTCATGTATCACCTTCAACAAATGACGCTTTCACAAATAAGAACTGTGAAGGAGTAGTTGGTACACCAAGACACACATTTTATTTTTAAGGGCTTAGAATTTCTTTATGACACTTGTGCTATGTTTATAGAGCTAATAGGTGATTTATTATTATGTTAAAAAATACAAATTTGTTTGAACATGCAATAACTTTTCTCATTTCCAATATATCTACACAAAAATTGATTTCTATTTAAAATTATAGATAGGTTATTTAAGATTAGACAAATATGCCAACTCCAGAAAGTGGATTTTATTACAAAATATGGAAAAAGTCTTATCAGCTAGTTTCAGTTTTTAGAAAAAGTACTAGTGATAAAACCCCTTATTCTCCAAAATCTTCTTCGGGGGTGGTCAATCAATTCCAACTCAATTTCCTTATTTATACAATACAATCTAGGACAGCAAGAATCAGTACGTCACATATCAAAATACGAAATTGTGACTAAATTACTTTTTCAAATTAATTTATTTCAACGTATTTTTGTAAAAATTATAGTTTATGATTTTATTATTATTTTCAATCCACTCTATTTGCAGTTAAGTTTAGTTTTTCGACTCTATAAATAAAACTTCCAACATTAGGTTCTTAGCTAGTTGTAAAATTTTTCTCAATGGAATGTGATATTTGACAATAACTACTATTATATACACTTTTATTATAATAGGAGTCATAATAGTTATTTATGTATCAAGGGTATAATGAAGATGTTTATATTCGAGGGCAACCAAGTTACAAAGTCAAGGGCCTTTGGCCCGAGTTTGTAAGTTGCCCGAGATTTATAAACATCAAGTTATGCTCGCGGTTCATACAACGTTTTATTTTTCTGCACAAATTTGAAGACAGGAGAAAAAATTTTTTCGTCAAAACTGTCAGTGAGACACTTCTATTGGGCTATTTTCAGGAATAGGGCGTAATAAGCGGGCATAATCATTACACCTGCTTTTATAATGGATTTGTTTATATATCTCGTATCCAAGGTATTAACAACGAATTATAGTCAAGTGAAAAATAAATAATATAATAAACTTCTCCTGTTATTTAGGATTCGGTATTATTTGGATATCTGCTCAGTTAATACATATTTTTATAGTATTTCTACAAGAGTAGGAGAGGTAACTTACAAATCGCATATCATCGACTAAAGGAGTACTCAGAATAATATAGACTATATACTCTACAATAAACTATTTCCAGAAATATATGTTCCTTGTATATTTCCCAGAAAACTTCCTCTAATTAAGTCCTTTATTATTTTTTTGAGTCAGGTTAAGAGCTACCATCCATGCAGCATTCTTTTTACTCCATTAGGGAATATTTAAGTTGTTAGTTTGTCTTACACTTTTATTTATACAATTATTAGATATATTACTCATGAAATAACTACTTATAATAATAATAATATGCATTGTGTATATTGTGGGGCTTAATTTATGCTATGTAAATGGTAATCTACTAACGTACGTTTCAATTGTATCATTACATATTTTAATATTTAATAGAATAGAAAATTTTCAAGTTTAACTATTATAATAGATGATCAAAGAATCAATTTGTTTTTCAAAGGAGTAAATGCAATAATGGATAACTACCGAGTTCTAAAACTGTTGGATGGATTATCCTACTTATTTTGATTTATATATGATTATAAAAAAAATATAAGAATTAGTTTTCTCTTTGAAATACGGCAATGCAGAATTATTATCGATTGTTATTATCAATATGTTAAGTTAAGACATATAAGTTAGTTAAGATTTACATCAGATTTGAAAATTTTTCAAAAATTCACTCCAAAGTTAACAAATATAGCCAGACTTCTCCCTGACGAAGCCCGCTTGTATGTCAACATAACAATCAAGTAAAGAGTTTTACTGAAGCACAATCAGACAGTCGCGTGGGGCAGGAAAGAGTTAATATTGATCCGTTTTTTTATTTGAGTCACCCCCACGGTTTTTTTCACCCTCGCTTTTTTTCATCCCCGGATGAGTGTTACTATAGCAACTGTACAGCAGGTGCCAGCGAACACGCAACATAGATATCATGTCACTTTCAGTTTCTTACTTAACTTCTTACAACGCCAATTACATATGCCACATGCGAGATAAAAACCCTAAACTGAATAACGGATAACTTTTAGGTCACTATCGCGCGCTTTTTCTCATCTACCTACCTGCTCTCTCGCTGCTCCTGCTGTTACTGCTGTTGCTGCTACTGCTGCATACATACCACACATTTTCCACTTTCCTTCTTCGGCTTTCATATGATACAAAATCAACTTAGCTAGTCCTATTGTGACTTCTAACATCTACCTTTTTATATTATGTATGTCCTGCTTACTGATAAGACTACAAAAAGGACAGAAATTTTGTCAAATTCCTTTGGGGGTGATCAGGCAAATCTAAAAATGTTAATACCACCACAACGTAAGCAAATTTAAACATGGAAACGAAATTAAAAATAGTCTTTTTATCCTCGTTATATAAGGTGTACATTATGAAACCAGCTAATATAAATTCTCTGCATTTTATTAGGCTTTGTTCACTGTTATCTTTATTAGATCTTACAAAAAAGTAGGGTGTAACAATTTAATAAGCGAAATGCATTCAGTTCATTCTATAAAAATAACTCCAATATAGTCCAGTGCCTGTCCCTATCATATAAAAAAGGGAGCACCTTTTCACCCTTGCCTATTTTTTTGTTCCTTATTGATTGAAGGTCACTGCCACTCACTACGTATACTCACTACTACAATTTGATTTTCATTGATGTTACACAATTTTATTGTTAATCGATAATAAAAGGATTGCAGAGAATGATTAATGTGTTGATATTTTTAGAATCTGTACCTAAATATCTTAATTTATTACCCTTTCCAGCAAAGTGGGCAATAATTGTCAGGATAAATTTATATAACATGATTATGATAACATTTAGTGAACAAAGATATATTCTAAAACATGTCTTGTAAATATGTCGCAGTATTTTCTATGATTTTTCATGATTTTGCTAATCTTTTCTTTATCTCATACAAATATCTACAGACTACAGAATATCAATGTATAGTGATCGATTTTCTTGTGACTTCAATAATATAAACACCATCTCCAAAAAATTAAAGATAAAGTTATCACACGTTGAAAGAAAAAACTTATAAAGTACATAATTAAAAAATGCGCCATAGTGTGAATTTGTAGATCTACCGACTGTTTGTAGTTATAAAGAGCCACATTCGTGATTAATTGTCTAATTAAAAATTATCTAATTGAGGGATCTACATATAGTTAGATTTCAAGTTACGTGTACTATTTTCTATATCTCTCGCTCTCAAAGAAAGCGAACTAGAATTAGAGATAGAGACAGTATGACTCATATGCCAGCTGAAAATAATCATAACACAGTATTTAGACAAAACTAATTCGCAAGTATATGAGACAAAAGCAAAGGTTAGCTAAAGACACTCTGTTAACAGGATAATTGCAGAATTGTAGATTGTAGTGCAAAAATCGGGGAAAAGAATGCGCAAAATATTTCAAGCAGATGTAGTTTTAGTACTGGAACCGCAAAAGGTAAAAATTCTGTTGAATTACCTCTCTGCATGAAGAGCTTCTTTTGAAATCCTAATAACAGAAGATGTGCTGTTAATCCAAAAACGAAATCGACCACATCGTCAAGGTTATTTAAGTTTGATTTAGGTCATCATCATCCTCGTCGTTGCTCGCGACCAAGCGTTTACATCTGGATACTGTTTCGGTATTTCTGCAGGTCTTCTGCAGTTCTCATTATTTCCGTCATCGAAAGACTGGTAAAGTCTTTAACTTGGTCGATGTATCTGGTTCGAGAGCGTCCCCTATTTCTCTTGCCCTCCATATTGCCCCAGGTGCAGAGTTAATCGATTCCGTCTCTCCTGATGACATTTCCAAAAAGCATCAGAAGGCACCTCTGAATAGTTGGAAGAAGGCGATCGTGGGTTTGGATCTTCAGTTCTTTGAGAATGGATGTATTGGTTCTTTTAGCTGTCCACGGAATTCTCATTTAGGTGGAGATCACAAATGAAATAGAGCAAAAGTAGTGATCTAAGATGTACAAAAGAAGAAAAATAAGGCTACTAAAGTGCATTACAGAGCTAATCAAGATAACACAAAATAACGAGAATATGAAAGTCCTAAATTCAAATACCTCAAAAAGGCGTACAGAATTTAAAAAGCAGAGAAAATATACAACAAGGAAGTGAAAAAGTATTTAAAATAATTGAAGGGTATTACGAAGAGCATTATTCTTCCAAAGCTACATCTCAAGGCAAACTCGCAGAAAATAAAGAAGCACACATTTATTATGCCCAAAAATCATATTATTAAAAAAATAGCGATCTCGAAATGGAAGTGGATAGGCACGTAGCACAAAACAAGATGGACAAAACGTACCACTTAATGGAGACCTAAAACACACAAAAGAAGCATCGGATGAGCACAAAGAAGATGGATTAAGAGAAATTGACATCAAATAGACCAAACATAGACATGTATCAAAAATGCAATGGATAGTCTATGTCCAGGAGAGATTGATAAAGAAGCTGAAGAAGAACTAGGCATGAGAAAAATTTGGAGCCCAGTACCTCACGAGACAGTAGATTAGACAGTTTAAGCGATGAATAATTTCCAGCGTTTCCACATCCATCTCACAGTCTACTAGAGTTGAGTTATGGCTGCGATTTCTAAGAAGTTTCGAAATAAATCGTCTCTTTACTTTTTATGCGAACCTCGTATGTATTGAGTTATTTCATTAAAGTATATTTTCGTAAAAGTGAAGACTTGTAAACCAAAACATGAATATCAATAATTGGGAGACTGTCCACTTACATAACTTACCTGTTACCGTAATAAATCTTGACAATCACCTAAATTACCTAAAATAGTAAACACATTTAATATAAAACAACTAAAAGCAGGTTTTAAAATTATAAATTAATGTACTAAAAATGTTGTTATACATCGTTATACAATAACAAAACACAAAACTGATAACTGGGTTTTATAAATACTAGTTTTGGTTATGATATTATTATTAGTTTGCATATTTTATTTAGTTTTGTTTGTATAGTTTTTCAATGTCTTTGGTTACTTCCTATATTTTTATGTATTTTGTAGCTACTTTTATTAATAATTAACTATTTTCTTTAGAAAAATTTAATTATAATTATTATTTCTTCAAAGTGTATGCAGCCATCATGAAATAAAACTTACTTAAAAATCCTGGTGTACTAAGGATTTTGACAAAAAAGATAATATATTAGCTTATATTGACGTAAGACAAGTTTGTGCACTATATCTAAATATGTTGTTCTAAGTACACCCCCTTTTATTGCTTTTTCTCCCTTCACGAGTGTCGGATTTCGGATTAAATTTTATATCTGCGTGTACACATGCATAATAATTATTATTAATGTGAATATGAACTTTATTCTAAATGAAGTAGATGAAGCATCCTTGAGAATAGTAATGACCATTATTTAAGCACAGAAATATAGTTACTCATTCGGGAAAAGAATTTATTTATTAGCTATTCTTAAATTAAAAAGACAAGGATTTGAGGAGGATTTTTCTAGGTGTATTATGATGATTTCCTATATAATGTGCATTTTTTTAATTTCTCGTAAATTTTTTGGGTTCAATCTTTTCTGCATAGAAACGAACTGTAAATCAATGAAAATATTTATATTTAGGATTTCAACGTCATTTTTCAAACACTCCAAAATTTTAGTGACACGTTGAGCACTTCCGGGCAACCTTTTGATTGCAGTTCTGGGGTTTCCTGTTGTACTTAACTTTTACGCAAAGTATAACATTTGCAATTTTAAAACATCAAACGTTAATACTATGTATTAGAATTTTGCTCAAATACTCAGTATACAAAAATAACGAAACAATTAAAAAATCTTTTCCAACTTTATTAGAATTTTAGCCGTTTTTTGTATCAATATTCTGTTGTACCGCAAACTGATAAATAACATTTTTTTCCAAAATAAGTACCAACATATAGTTTTTTGAAATAAAGAAAGTGCTTTAATTTTGGTGCTAACAGCTGTGTCAACACTGAATAGAAAATAATAATACCAATAATTATTTCTTAAAAGCTTAAATTTCCCAAATTGTATACCTGCTCGTGCCACCAGTGACCTATTTAATTTTTTCATATAGAAAAGAGGTAAAAACGGCGAAAATAACAGCATGTTATTTCCCCGTAGTCACAAGTCATCTGACGCTATACCCTGACGGGGGCACGGTATCGTATTCAACCGATTCACTCTCAATAATAAGAAAGTAAAGAATAAAGAAGGCACACACGACACACATCCTGAACACTGAAAGGCTCATCATTGGCGTAAGAATTGCGAACACCCGTTAGGCTGGTTTGTTTTGAGTGGATTTTACTTTTTTTGCCTGACGTAACGAATAACATATGTTCCTTACTTTCCAGGAAACTGAAATCTTGCCCCACATTTTAACCAAGCATCCCTTAACTCTACACCTTTTAACAGCATAAATTCAACCTTTTGCATTTCTGCTTTAACCCAGAATAGAATGTGTTGTATTTATATTTTAAAAACATACTGAAACTGACGAAATGTAGCTTGTGAATATACAGAAAACTTTTAATTTATTATTATCTATTCTAGCATTTTATAGGAAAATTAATAAAATGTCATATCATCATCATGTACTAAAATAAATGCCCTGATGTTGAAATGCTGTACCTATAGAATTCATTATACAGGGTGACTGAAATTATCTTTCGCTTAGTACCTACAATAAATAACCGTCTCCATATTTAGTCAAAATTTTGTATTGTTTTTGGAATGTTATAAATATCTTTATCTTTTATAATGTAATTTCTCTTCAGTTCACCAAATTATGAATCTTTTCTGCAAAATGAACTAAATCCACATTGTCAAACCCAATTTAAAACATCTATGCCTTTCTTAACCTAAAATATTTTATACCAGGTTAAATAAATCCCATTTCAGAGTTTGGAAAACATGAATCTTGCATTACAATTTCATAACTAACAAGAAAGTATATAAATTGTTTTAGTCTACCGAGACTTTTCTTTTTATTGGATAAAAATAAATTAAATTATATTGAGTTGAGATGGGGTTGGATAGTAGAAGAATATCCTTAACTTATTATTGATTTCAGACGAAAATATCGTTTTATAGGAAATAATTTGTGGTTCGCAAGTGCTCCTGTTTACAATAGCTTAATATTGTGTGCTTTATTCGCTCCTTAACCATTTGAAAAACGTATTAAAAAGCTTTAACAAATAACAATTATACTTTTTCGGAATATAGGGTGTTACAGAACGCTCTTAAGTAGTATGCAAAATAAAAAACGATTTTTCTTTATAAATATCCAATTAAGCCGTTTCAAATTTTGAAGACTTTTCTCGAGTGTTGCTACTTATTATTTGATTGTTAATATGGATAAATTTCAAATTTTAATATATTGAATAAGGTTCAAATTGGCCCCTAACAGTTTACAATGTTTCTACTTCTATTTCAATCTGTGCAAGGTTACAAGTCACAAGCAGATTTACTGGATTTTGCGTATTTAATTAAGACTTGTTACATAAATATCGATATTGAAATTAAATTGAAAATACAGACTTGACAATTAGAACTTACGACGCAATTAACGCAGTTTTACGGTCTCCGTACATGAAAATGAGATACAGTGACCGCCAAAAGTCCACCATATAGGAAAATAGTATGTGTATTTTATGTTTTACTTTATTTAACGAGTGTGCAATGATGGGGTAATACTCAAGAGGATAATGTGTGCTGAGATTTTCATCAAATGTAACGCCAGGTATGAAAATAGAAGTTATTTTTCGATAAATTTTCGGAAAACATTGGAATTTTCAATATAAAATTGCAATTTTGAATAGTGCAGCACCTAAAACTAGTGCATAATTAACTCGAAAAAGAATTTCAATCAAACTGTCCAATTTTTAGATTACTAGGTAACATATTTCAAATTTGTATACAAAATTAGAAAAATATTTAATCACGAATTTTTTAAATTTGTTAAGGTAGTACTACTTACTGAGATTTCTTATGTTTTGTGGTGTCCCTTGAAAGACTGTTTGCGAAGCATTGGTTGATCTTTTTCAAATCAATTTTTTGTATATTTCTATTTGTGACAATTTTATAAAAATATAAACACAAATTTTACAAAATTCCACTTTCTGTCTCTCCATTACCAACTTAACCAAAAAAATCACGATATTCTTTTAATTATTATCTAGTATATTCGTATACATATATCCGAATGTCTGCTAGGCCACTGCTAAGACAAGGACAGAGATCAGAGCACGGTGCACAACCATGCATTGCTCTCCATCTCACGCAATCGTTGGGCTAGTTAGTAGTTGGCACCTGTTACTCTGTATAATAAATATCCGCCTTTAAAACGTAAATTTAATCAAAAAAACTATTAAATTTTGCTTCACTTACCTACTTATTATATCATAAAAAAATCATAAAATGGGAAAAAATTAATACATCAAGTGCAAACATTTCTCTTTGTAAACAAGCAATTTTCATTTAAATTCAACCAAAGATTTGTAAATTAAAGAATAAGAAGCTCCCTCGAAAAACTAGAGCTGGCACTTGTTAAAAATGCAATAATTTTCGAACACTAGAAACATTGGTTAAATTCTGCAAAATTTGAGTTTATAAGTATAGAATTATTTCAAAAATGTATTGTAATTTTTACCCACAGTTTTCTAATTTTGTTTATCTTTCTTTTTGAAGTTGTGTTTTGAAGGGTAGTGGGCTAAAAATGTAATAGTTTCAGAGCCTTTGGATGGATTTTTGACAAATGTATTTATTTTGTTTCATAGGGAAACATATAAGATAACAGAAAAATTTCTACATTTTCCAGTATAGTGTTAAAAAAACAGCATAACTTTTCTTCTGGGAAACGGATAATTTTTCTCAACATCCAACAAATTTATAACAAAACTAAGACGCACATTCTGTAAAGAGTAAGAAGCTCCCTCGAAAAACTGGCTGGCCTTTGTTAAAAATACAATAATTTTCGTATACTAACATTGGTTGAATTCGACAAATTTGAGTTTATATAGAATTATTTCAAAAATGTATCGCTATTTTTACCCACAGTTTTCTAATTTTGTTTTATCTTTCTTTTTGAAGTTGTGTTTTGAAGGGTAGTGGGCTAAAAATGTAATAATTTCAGAGCCTTTGGATGAATTTTTCACAAATGTATTTATTTTGTTTCATAGGGAAACGTATAAGATAACAGAAAAATGTCTACATTTTCCAGTATAGTTTAAAAAAACAGCATAACTTTTCTTCTGAGAAACGGATAATTTTTCTCAACATTCAACAATTTTATAACAAAACTAAGACGCACATTCTGTAAAGAGTAAGAAGCTCCCTCGAGAAACTAGCTGGACCTTTTTAAAAATGCAATAATTTTCGACACTAACATTGGTTGGATTCTGCAAAAGTTGAGTTTTTATCGAATTATTTCAAAAATGTATCGCTATTTTTACCCACAGTTTTCTAATTTTGTTTTATCTTTCTTTTTGAAGTTGTGTTTTGAAGGGTAGTGGGCTAAAAATGTAATAATTTCAGAGCCTTTGGATGAATTTTTCACAAATGTACCCTTATTTTGTTTCATATAGGGAAACGTACCTACAAGATAACAGAAAAATGTCTACATTTTCCAGTATAGTTTTAAAGAAACAGCATAACTTTTTTTCTGCGAAACGGATAATTTTTCTCAAAACTCAACAATTTTATAATAAAACTAAGACACACACTCTGAAAATTAATGTGGCCATGGCCAGCATATGACTCAATTTATCGTCTAATTAATTATTTGTCCAAATTTGCTGATATTCGGTAGATCCTCATATTCAAATTTCACCAATAAATAGCCTTGTTAATATTTAAAAAAAATTATTATTTTTTATTTATGAATTTCATTGGCAGTTAAGGATAACCATCGATTGGGAAACTAAAAGTTTAAGATAAAATTTATTCAATATTTTCCTATTTCTATAAAATAAGCGGTACGAATTATCAAGTTTTTTCAGTTTAGTAAAGAAGACGGTTCTATTTTTAACATTTAATTCTTTTGACGTAAATAATCAAAAAATCAAAATCCATCTTTTCATGAATTTATTTTTGTTATTTTGTTAAAGATAACTTGCTGCCTAATGGATAATCTGACGATAATTAGGAGTAAAAGTGTCACTGTGTAGGAAAATTTTTTGAAAAAAATAGAGTATATAGCACACAAGCAAAAACTAAAAAAAAGTGACATTTGTTGATTTTAGTTAAATCTTATTTTTATTGCCGGTGGCATGGATAAATACTACTCCTATTGTTTTATTAGTACAATAATGAATATCATTATTTTACTTGTGATATAATGCGTTAATTTAAGTAATTAATTATTACTTTAATGTGACCCCTTTGATACACAGAAACTGATAGAAATTTACCTAATCAACGTATGTTTTTTTATGGAAATCTGATTAGTAGTTTTAATTTAATGATTGCGATTATATATGGAACTAATAGGGTAAATGTGTACACGATTCCCTCCTTGTTGCCTGCCTGCAAATCTCCAGCACGCGAGCTCTCAAAGGTTGTAGAGCAAGTGGGAGAAGGGCTGTAAATAGTGTCGTCAGCGATTACGACCCGATCATATGTGAGCTACGCGTGAATTCGCGTGTTGAATGTGTGGCTGGCTGGGTGCGAAGGATGGAAAAAGCACAGACTGCATTCATCCTATTCAGCTTGGAAAGGATTCAGAATTTCAGACCGAAGCAACTGGAGATCTGTAGATGAAGCTAAACACGCAACCGAATTTTTTATTTCTCTGAATTTGTTGAACATAAATTTACTTAATCCATTTAAATAATCGAGCTTTTCGAATTAAGTTACATATTACATAATTTTAGTTTCTATTCTAATTATAATTAAATCTCTTCGGGCAGTTTTTCAACCATTACGTAAATCGAATCTTCCAAGTAAATTATTGATGTGGTTTGGCTAAAAAGTAAATTTTTGAATATTATGGAATAAAGTTAGATTTTAAAAGCTATTAGGCACACATCAAACATTTTTTAATTAGTTCTTATCATCCGGTTTTTTGATGTTATGAGTTTACGAAATTAAGGCAGTTTTTATAATTAAAGTCTTTATAAATCAATCATAAAAACGACAGAACCACATGTTCCTCTCTAGTCATACTTTTATTAACCAATCTTCGTTGGTTGCGGTTGTCTGCGTCAAATGTTTTTACGCCAATACAAACAGCTATATTAATTTTAAAATTTCATTTCGACATACTTTATAATATTATGTATTTGTATAAAATTCAAATTAAATAAAGTGTTATTAAAAAACTGTATTGTAAGAAATATCCAGTCGTATAATTCTTTTAAATTTTACAAGAAATACATATGGCTTGTAAATGGTAATTTAAGCGATTAAATGACCGTAAAAAAGGGAAAAAAACTGTAATTATATTAACTTAATGACAGGGTTGACCCAAACGAAATAAAAAAACTGCTATATCAGCTATGTTAAATAATAATGTATCTTGCGTGTCGATAACATCCTTTTGTGTGTTATGTCAAAGTATGGCATTTTGTATTTCCTCAATAATTCATATTGTATTTTGGGATGCAAATCAAAAACGAGCCTGTTGTTTTTATGTTCGATAAAAGAAATAAGGGGCAGTTTGATTAAAATTCCTCACAGACCCCAGAGGCTTGCAAACTCTCACTTACTATAGAATTCAATTTAATAAGAATGCCGCTCAAAATTGTAAAACGGGATTTGCATAACGAATTTTGCATTAGTTTACCTTTTATATAAATAAAATAATTTATGACATGGAATAATTTTGGAACAGAAAGTTGGAATTGTTATGTTAGAGGGGAGTGTTTAATTAGAAGTTTTAAGTGTTTAGATATTTTATAAGTTATAGATGCTTCAAAACACCCTATTGTGATACAAGAGTTCATATAGACAGACGTACTTAGAAGTATAAGAAAGTTGTATCAAGTTTTAAGTCTTCAGAAAATATTCGTACAGACGGTTCGATGTTAATTGAGTAACCACCACGAATGTGCCTTCGCATTTCAATTTTTAACAGAATATTTTTTAAGAGATAACAAGAAATAGGGATTATACCTTATATTATATTGTACTAGAAATTCTGAGAAAAGAGCATCCACTTTAATACAATCACAAATGTGTGCGAGAATAATTACTATAAAATCTTATGTCTTCTTAAATGAACTCAATTGGTCGTTGTTATGTTATGCTAGAAAAAGATTTGACAGCAGTGTTCTTTAATATCATTTAGTTTCATTAGTCACGTGAGTGCATTCATAAAATAGATTATCTATAGCTATATAAATTTATGCTGAAAACTCACAAAAATATTTGGAAATACAAATTTCTTGGATTTAGGCATTAATGCGTTACCTAATTACACCTACACAGATGTTTAAATGTTCATGAGTTTTTGCAAAAAAGTTTAACGTTAATGATTTTTCAAATCATCACATTGACTATTAAAAAGAAAATAAAAATTTGAAATGTTTGAGTTTTGTTATAATGTTCATACTGTTGTACAAATGATTTTTGATATATCAAATTTAATATAGAAAGTCATCATTACTAGATTTACTTATTTAAATACTAGCATATTTATAATTATAATTGTGTCCTTTTGTGTTATCTTACATTTTCTACTATTGCAAAAAAAAATGTTAAATTTAGTATCAATTTGTTCGGTCAAATCATAAAACAAAATTCACTTTCTACATTTCATTATTTCAATGGTTGTTGAGGGTAGAGAACAACTCTCTGAGTAAAGCATCTCACCCCACGCGCGACGACTTCACCCCCTCGGAAGAGTTATATCGATCTCTTGTCTTATCCAGAGCAGTGATAGGGTTACCCCACGGTTACTAGACGACCACGTTCCTTTTTTATTTTACGTTAAGAATGCTTCAATCACCCCCCACAGAAAAAATACATTCATAACGTTCTTTTAAAAACAGTAAAGAAATCGATAAAGAGATAAACTCGTCCACTATAAAAATATAAAAGAGTACTAAAGAAATACTTGGATACGTAATTTAGGAAACGAAATTCATTTTTTTATGGGTTTCATAAGTAACAAATATTAAATTATATTATACCTAGTGGTGCTTTGATTTCAGTCCAGCGCGTTTAAAAAATTATATAATAGTTACTTATGTATTAAGGGCATAATCAGGAGATTATGGCATGAGGGAATGCTTAAAGCCGCTTTTAATTTCTGAGGGCCATTATCGACAATTATGCCCGTGGTATATACAACGTTTTATTCTATTTTAGTTTCTAAAACATTAAAAAATATTTAATATTTCCGACAAGTTTGTGACAGTTGTGCCGATACGAATTTTAGTGTTGTCTAGGTAGATGGTTATTTACGTTCCAAATACATCAAAATTGACAGTTTGTTTTTGTCTTAATACAATAACAAATATAGTTCGCAGCCGCAATCGTTGTTTAGCAATTTTTTATTAATCGGGCCATAAAGTCCACTTAACGCCCGTATTTGCGGGCCTATAAAGTAAATTACGGGTTTAAAATAGAATAAAATGTGTTTATAATGTAGGCATAGACTGTCATTATGGAATATTCTTTTTAGATTTATTTAATCAATTTAGTTTTACTAAATCATATTTGCAATGACTACGTTTTTCTGGGTTGATTAAAAGTGAATTAGCTTAAAATTCGACTGAAATATCACGAGATAAACGATCAGCTTAAAATCAGCTTTATGAAGTCAAGTCCGTTTTGATACACACTTGTGCTTTATCCTTTATCTGGTGATTTTTGAGTCGATTGTTAAGATAATTTTCGATAATTTTCTTTAAACCCCCAAAGATAATAATACAATAGATTTATTTCTGATATCGACTTTTTTTTTAACTCCAATGACATGATTAAAAAATATCATACAAAATTAACGTTTTTCTTAAGCAATTTTTGATTCACAAAAAATGTTATTACGTTTTATTTACATGCAAAATAAATTTATTTTTAAGTAATTTTAGTAGAAAATGGTACTGTATTATTTGAAACATATTTTTTTCAATAAGTGAATAATTGCAAAATAGAAGGAGTGCCACTTCAAACTCCCCAGGCCTATAACTTTTTTATTAAACAAGCTATATTATTGGTTGAGTTATCAAATTGAAGATAATTCAAATCTCTTTTAAAATTCTAACTTGAAATCGAAAAACCTTGTATGTAAATATTATGCATACCACTAAATACAAAATTTTATTTTGCTTCGATTTCATGTATAATACACCTAGCTCCAATTAACCAATTTGGTACAAAAGCGTTTTTAAGACGATGTGTTCATACATTATTTTGGGATAATCAAGTCACCTATAAATTTAATTCAATAATTGGGCCCATCACTATTAACTAATAAACACGTGAAAAACAAAAAACTACGAAGAAATTAGAAAAAAAAGAAGAAAAAAATAAGTTAATGAAAAAGAAAAATCAGATACTGCAAATATGCTTTTAAAAGCGTTTCGGTTATTAATAATAATAGCTATTATTGTAGTGATATCAATCCCAGGTGGACAAGGGAGTGTAATTTTCAAAGAAAATTTAATGTTAATGTATGGTGCCGTATTGTTGGTGGAAAGCTAATTGGTTCTTTCATTTTTGATGGACATTTAAGTAGTGCACGCTACTTAAATTTTCTTCTAAATGATTTGACTGTCTTGTTAGAAGATATTTCACTTGCTTTTAGAAGACGCATGTGGGTTCAGCAGGATGGAGCTCCTCCGCATAATGCAAGGGTTGTAACGGAGTATTTAAACAACCAATTTGAGGAGAAATGGGTTAAAAGATTTGGCCCAAATTTGGCTAGATGTATTATACATCAAATCGAAGCAAAATAAAATTCTGTATTTAGTGGTATGCATAATATTTAAATACAAGATCATGGAAAAAAATATTCTACAAAAATCCCTTTTATACGTCATAATTTTTGACTATCAATTGTTTTTCGATTTCAAGTTAGAATTTTAAAAGAGATTTGAATTATCTTCAATTTGATACCTCAAGCAATAATGTAGCCTGGGGAGTTTTAGGTGGCGCATCCTCTATAAATAATTTAAAAAAATGTATTCTTGAACTAATTATTATTTAGTGAATGGAATTTTATAATTTTTTCAAATGTGTCAAGAAGATTTTAGTTTTTATCTCTAATGTCTACCAAATTCAAAAATGCAAATTAAATTAATTGGAGAATAATTCAGAGTTGAACCATGGAAAAATCTTTGTCAACAATCATTTAACATGAAGTAACCTCGAATCAAATTAACTCAAAGTTAAATCTGAAAATGATTTAACATTTAATTGTTAGGTTATTCTCGAATTAAGTTAACTCATCTTTTTAAGACATTTTTAAAATTTTTCTCTTCTCACTCAATAATAATAATAATAAGTATTGAAAACATTGAAGTAAAAAAGCGTTATACTAAAAGTACTTATTTGTTAGTTTGTTTCATGAATTTCTAAAATTAGAATGAATCAAAAAAAGATACTTAAAGAAAAGAAAATCATTTCACTAATCACTATTTAATTGTCCTACTAAAATTTTATATTCCTGTATCCTAATACTATTGATTATTTTTTAATTAAATTAAAATATTTGTAACAGGAAGTTTTGTGTATATAATATAAAAATTATTTTCAACCACAGGGAATCACTACATAGAATAAAATTATTGGTTTTAGTAAAGAAAAACACACAATTAGTTTTTATAACGAATATTTTAATAATAAAATAGTATTGACATTGAAATACATTTTAGGTACATCAATTTACATAGACCGAGAATCACAATGATTGGGGAGGAGAAAACTTTGGATAAAACGCCAAAAATTTAATGCAAACAACAACTATATAAGGATTTAAATAGCTTGATCCAATTTTGTTACGCAACATACATACAGTGAAACCTCCCAAAAAAGGATTAAAGGAATCCCCACAAAGTTAGTCAAAATTAAATCAAGCTTTCGTACCCTCTGGAAATATTTTTTTTATAATTTGTACTGGTTTGAGGTAGATTTGTAACATACAAGATTATAAACAGTATATAAAGTTGTACATTACATGTTTATTTTGATGCTATTGTTTGTACATATTTGTATATTATATAATATAATATATGGCATTTATTTTTAAAACTATTTAGGAATCTAATAAAAATCAGTCTTGTTTAGTTCAGTTTAAATAGATTACTTTCTTAGGTACTGAGAGGTAGATAATGGCAAATTGAATTTCGTACCTTACACAAGGACTATATTACTATATTTACAAAATTATGTCCCTAATAGTCTTGTACAAAATTTGCCTAAATATCTATAAAATAAAAATACAGAGTTGGGCAAAAGTGTTAAACTTCGTTTTAGTTCTGTGAATAATTGTTACCAGTCGTATAATACTAGTTTTATCATTTCGAAGAAAGTTAGAATGAAAATAATTTGACAGTTTAGTTTAAATGACTAGAAATTTTCTTTAAAACTAAAAATAAGTAATATTGGTTGAATTCAGTCTTAGCAGGTGTTATTTATATAAATTAGCATTTGTACCTATTCATTTTCATTACTTATTTCTTGCGATGATTTCCCCATTTTTTCCCATTTCAAATTCAGAGCACCATATCCGAAACAAAAAAATATGTTTGAAGAAACTTAAATCATTAATATTTTCTTAGACAATGTGATAAAAAATACGACTACCAGAAATATAAGCGATGTTCCATACCTTTCTCCATCTCTGTATGAGGTATATGAAGAGACCAAGTAAACTAAACCCTGTCAATATATATTATCAAACTTAAGAACTATTGGAAAGATCTTACACTAGAACTAAAGTAGGTAAAACGGAAAAAGCTCTATTCCAAAATTAACTGAAAGTACTTTTTTCTATTAGAATTAGTTTCAGAAAGCACTAGAGTCATACTGGCCCATAGTAAGTTGTTATGGTAAAACAAACGAAGTGCATTCCTAAAATGTTATCAGCGTAATATAATAATTCTGCTGTACGCGTTTTTTAATTTGACTTATCTTGAAAGTTACGTCTAATTTGATGATTTGGTAAATTATGATTGTTAAATATTTTCGGATAAACTGGTGTGTTCAGTAGTAACAGTTAATTTCGAAATGCAGCCAAGTAAACTAAAATAGGTGATCAGATGATATTAATTAAATAAAGTAGAAAAAGTACAGTTTAGATTTTCTCTACATTCAGTTTTAATTTCAATTTAAGAAATAGCTATACAAAATTTCCATGCGATTATGTTTAATATCTTTCTGATCACTTTTTATAAAAAATGTTTTTATGTTGTAATTGATTGAATTATTTTCTAAAAATCCCACCAAAAACTTATCAAATATTGCAATTTTAAAAATACACTTACTTGGACCATCTATATATTTAAAACTATCTCTAATTGATAATTAACAAAAATGTTCTTACTATCTCTAAACAACAGCCACCATTTTACATCATAAAAAATAGTTAAAAACAAATAGTTTAAGAAAAACATCAAGGGCTTGCAGCGATATGTTTAAAATATATACAATGGAAAATAACTTACAATTAATTTAAAAAATTTTTGGTATAAACAAAAATGTAATAGAGCAAATTGTAAAAAAATATCACAAGGGAAAATGTAAACCTGTTTCTACGAGTATACCTGTCAAATGTAATGGAATCCGTTAAAATAAATCAGGTCGTAGAGTTTATTCCACGGTATTGCTTTACTAGTGTGTAATTTCATAGTTTACCATTCGAAAAAAAGCACAATTATTATATGAAATTAAACAATTTTTTGCGTTGTTGTATGATGAAAAATTTAGCTTAGGCTGGTGAGTGTATATTAAATTTCAACAAATTTTGTACACAAGAGAACTAGTTTGGCGACCACTGTGGAACACATTGAAAGAAAACTGGATATAAAAAAATTCGTTGAACACAAGAAGTTTGATTTATAACACGTTTTCCATTCGTTTATGTGATATGAAATGTGATATAACGATTTAAAATTGGATTAATTCATCTTTGAGGGGGGGGGGGGTTAATACTATGCAAAGTAAATATGTAGCTATGTATAATAAGTCTAATTAATAAGACTATCTCTGATAGTTTTTGGTTTAGCATAAAAATCAATGGCTATTTATTTAAAGAGTTCTGGGGAAACTTTACACAAAAGGCCAAAAACTTTTAATAACTAAGTAGTTAGTGCAGAAATTTTCGCATGACTTGCACTAATTCATTTTGTAACACCTCGTATGTACATAAAACATCATAATTAATATCCTACTTGATTTTCAAAGTATAGCTATCAAGATCCCAAAAATCGAGAGGTTCAAGGATTAGTAAGTGGAGAGGTCTAAAAATGTACAATATGCAAAGGACATCCAGATATCAGTAGATAATTTTTTTGGAAATTTGTCACTTACGCTCTAACAATAAACTAAATATATACAAAAGTTCGAAATATATACGAAAGGATGAAGTATATACAAACAGTTATATCGGAAATTATTTCCGGATTGCAATTAATCATAAGTTTCAAATTTTTATGTTAATAATCAGTAGTGTTTCTGTATTTTATATTTTATATTTTCGAATTTCGAAAAGTAATGAATGTTCATTATTAAAATATCTTATTTCCAGGTAAACTCAATAATACCTGAAAACAAACAACGTAAAGAATGTGCGTCCATAAATCTGTATAATAAAATCTTATACCATTAATAGTTAATCAGTACATGATTATGAAAATATCTGTAGTGTACAGCATATGACTTTCTTATACGATGCGAGACTATTGTAATTTTTGGAAAATACTGAAGAGTAGTCAATAAACACGTAGGTACTGTCCACATCCTATATTTTATTAATATTATTAACATTTCATTATTTGTTATTTGAAGACAAATCTTCCTGAGATTCGAACCCGGGATTTTCAGATTATGAACCGAGCTTTTATGCCAATACTCTATCTATCTGATATAATGCACACTATGAAAAATATACAGATGGGTGGAAATAAATGGACATATTGGCAAAGTTTTTAAGTTCATTTATTTTTAGAGTGTCTATTTATTTAAATTTTTGAGTTTAAATCATAATTATCATTTATTGATAGAAGAATATTTTTGTTTATTTTTTTCAAATTTAAGTTAACAACAATTCTCACATCTTTTAAAATATTCTTTAAAACTCATCCTACATTCCTAATTCTTAATAGGCGCACTCTTTTTAACTTAAAAGTTTTGCTATGTGTCCATTTATTTCGCCCAATCGATATAAGTGTTCGGGGAATTTCTTGCTTTTTTGAAAAATCTCCTAAATTATTTCCGTTTGAAGATAATCTTACAAAATCTAAAAATGTCTAGATAAAAATGATTTAATTTGTAACCCAAATTTTTTTTCAAACTAAGTTTAAAATTTCGATCAATTCCGAAATCTTTTTTGAGTTATCGCGGATATAGACAAACACACTTATTACTTTGTACGCGAAAGAAAATAATAAAGTAAAAAAAACTACGATCAAGTTACCATCTATACTCAAAATCTTGCATGATAAAATGCTTATAGAATTTTATGAAAAATAATCGCAGCAAAGTATAACAAAATAAGTACTTAAACTTAACATCGTTAAAAATTATCATTAAATCTATATTTAATAACAAGCGAAAATTAAATAATTTAGATATAATATACGAATGTGGATATTCTACGAAAATAAATTCACCGGACGCACCTAAATCTGAACGTAAAAACTATAAAATCATTAACATAAAATACATAGTCATATAATGAAGATTTCCAAAAAACTCAGTAAGTGTGCGCGGTCTACTTATCGCCTTTTTAAATGGATAATTCACGCAAATAAAACATTGTAGTAATTTAAAATTTATTTATAAAAGATTATAGTACGCAAAAATACGTTGAACAAAGCTAGGTAGAGAATTTAGGCGACATTTTCATAATCATAGTTCTCGTATGTACTAATTAATTTCTTTGATTATATTATATTAAACAAAATAAACATGTGACATTTCAGATTGAACTCAGGTTTATGTAAACGAGGTTTCCCAGCAATTTAATTATCCCTTAGCATTCCAGGAATAAGAGACATCCTTAGAACGAGTTTTTTCAAATATATGATGCCAAATATAAAGTAGTACTTTGCATTATAGTAGATGAATGAATTTAAGGAGAATAAGTTACAATTGAAAAAACTGGAACTTATTACCTTAGTATTGAGAAACAATGAATATACTTTCAAGTTTGAAATACACTTTCATAACTTGAGTCGTTATTAGGACTTGAGGATAGCTCAAGTTCCGTATATAAAACTTATGATCAGAAATTGCTTACAAATAAAATCAAAATAATTATCCAGTGAACCTCCCTATTACTTGGATTATTTGAGATAATGACACTAAAAAGCTAGAATATTTTTGAAAAATTTAACTGCATATTCCACTAAATGTTCAAGAATCACTAACGCGGTAGCTCACGCGATTATTCAAAATAAGTTAAAAACTAATCTAAGTATTATAAGATAAAAAATGTAAAAAAGCACTATGAGAAATAACTAACAATAACAAACAACATTTCAAAAATTAAAAAGGTTAGATATTTTTAGACATATGGTAAAAATGACTAACTACAGAAAAAACTTACAAAGTTATGCGAAAATTCCATGCACCATTTGAAGAGATCCTGAATTGGATGAATCCGTCGATGATATCCAACTTAAAAAGCAACAATATAAAAAAATACTTTTGGAATGTGTACAACAACACATTTAAATATTGTAATTTATAACTGAATAAGTTGAGGACATTTTTTAAAACTATTTTACAATTTGCTCATTCAAAAGTTTAAAAAACTTATACAAAATATACAATTGTACGTGCGTACGCCTATCTATTGTAAGAGGAACTCTTATACCTGACACAAATAAGTAATTGAAAACAAAGACTATTAACTAAATAACATAAACCTGTTGATTATAGGAATTGGTAAACAGTAATCCGACTAGCAATGAGCTTCAAGTTGTTTCTTCTGCACTCATTTTTTTGGCTTATCTTCATTCTCAACATCTTCACGCATATTTGAACTTCCTGATGAAGACGAATCGCCACTGATGACAAAGTGCTCCAGTACTCATAGACAAGTCTTCAGGCTCAGTTTGTATCGGTATGTCGGAAGGAAGAGATAATGTTATTGGCATATAAGGGAGGTTGATTCATCGTCGATTTCGTTCTTCTTCTTGTTCATCCAACACAGGACTCAATTTGAGTTCTGTTGAACCACATTTGTGGTGTAGGAATTGATCTCTTCGCCTGAATCGGTTCTGATAGTAGAAATAAGGATTATCATTTGTAAGTATAAAAATATCCTCCTTTAATTGATTTGAGACCGAAATGCTGTTTATTATTGTTAATTATTAAACAGTAATCGGACTAGCAGTGAGCATCATCTTGTTCCTTCTTCAAAAAAATTGCAGCTGATTTTTTTGGCTCATCTTCGTTCTCAACATCTTCACGCATACTGGAACTTCCCGATGAAGACGAATCGCCACTACTATGACAAAGTGCTCCAGTACTCATGGACAAGTCTTCAGGCTCCGTTTGTATTGGTATATCGGAAGAAAGAGTTAACGTTATGGGTGTATGAGGGATGATGATTCGCCGACGCTTTCTTTCTTCTTCTTGTTCATCCAACACAGGACTCAATTCTATTAAACCACATTTGTGGTGTAGGAAATGATGCCTTCGCCTGAATCGATGCTGACAGCGATCGCAGAAATAAGGCTTTTCATTTGTATGAACTAAAGTATGCGCTTTCAATTGATTGGAATCCGAAAATTTAGCTGTGCAGTAATCGCATGAGTACGGCCGTTCGCCTGTGTGAACCCTGAGATGTCTTCGTAAATTTGCTACTTGAACAAATTGCCTATCACAGTGTTCACAGTGGTACGGTCGTTCACCAGTGTGCAACCTCATATGTGTTTTTAGGTGATGGTCCCTGGTAAATCTTTTATGGCATTCAGGGCACTCAAACGGCTTTTCTCCAGTGTGTGTCCTTTCGTGGTTTTGTAAGACGTGCTTATATCCGAAAGATCTTTTGCAAACACCACATGTAAATTGTTTGTCTCTGTTGGTCTCCTTGATCTCAGGACCAGATGGTGATGTACTGGACATATGTACGTGTGAGACAGGCAATGGAGTCGAAATATTGTCTTCTTTATGAGAGTTTCTTTTTTTTCTACCGTCTGCACTTGTACTAGTTACAATATTATTGTTGTTTATATTTCTTTTTTGGAATGTATAATTTCTGGGAGGCATTGCTTCGGAGATTATAGGAGGCGACGGAGATGAATCCGCCTGCCAAGGTGGATGCATGTTTAACATATTCGCCAAATAACTTTGATTCATCATGGCCAAGAAATGATTACTTATTACTGAAGGAGGAAAAGGATATCCAGTAGTGGGTAAAGACATTTTATTAGTTTCTTCAGATTTAACTTTCAGCTTTTCTCTTCCAGAGAAATCTGTAAAAATAGAGAAAGAATGTTTGAATATTAATTTGGTTTTGTTTTTAAAAAAAGTAATCAATTTCTAATACCACTGCAACAGAACTGCAGATCAGAGTAACAATTAAATTGATTTTGTTGGTTGGAAATTGAATAGAAGAAACGATATTTGATCATGATCATACAAATAAACACAATGTAAATGCCGAGTCATAGAGCTTATATGGGAATTGTAAAGTAGTACATTGTATGAGATACATGAAAAAGCGTCACCATCAAGCAATATCCATTGACAAAGATCACACGCAATCGATGCAATGTTGTATAAATAAAGATTCGGTCACGGCACGGGATATCAGTATGCGATTTTGGATGTTCACTCGACCGTACGCGATGAGGCACGTCTCGATCCATTCAAACGTCTTTCGATTCATTGTCAATATCTCGGAATTCATTGTAAAATGTCTTAAAAGACACAATTTCAGAAATTCCACTAGAATGAAGTTAAATGAAGCGATAACAAACACATATGCCTGTGTTTGTACAACCCATATTTATCATTTTATTTACTTCAGTAGCAAACGATTTAAGCCTCTTTGAAAATTCGTTTTACCCTATAGGCAAATTACGCAATGTGGGTTGGTTTTCTTACAAATATTTAATTTTGAAATTTGCAGAGTCTTGTTAAGACTGTGAAGGAAGCGAAAGTACAAGGAATAGAAGGGTTAAAGGAAGACGTTACTAATGAAGGAAGGGGAGGAGATAATGGCCAGGGATAATGGCTCGCGTCTGCGCTTCTATAAAAGACAAACTGGGAGGAGTTCAAAACTCATCTCAAGGATTCATTTCGACCCTTTCCTTATTAAGACCACCGTTCTTATATCGTAATAGAAGTTACGCATTACTAACCATCATTATACTATAATATGTCTTTCTAGCTAATCTTAGTCGAGTCATCTTACGGTTATTCACGTTGGGCTTCCAATTTCGACTTTCAATAATTGATAACATTCAGCCAGAGTAAATTTATGAAATAATTCATTATCGCTTTATGATTTAAGACAAAATTTATATAATTTAAATTTTTTATTTTTATGCACTATAGTTTAATAATTTTAACAAACGAGGACATTTACTTTAAATTTATCCTTTTTTACCAGAAATTGTGTATAAGAGCATTAATGAGAAATAATTTGGAGGCTCATAAGAATTTTCATAGTTTTGCAAGTTATATTATTTATAATATTTTGGCATTTATTCTGATATGAATACATTATAAGATAGAAGATCAAACAGGTTCAACCTCATTTGGTATTAACTATGAGCTTCGAGGTCTTGCTAAAAGTTCATTTTACATTTACCATAAAATATCAATGACATAATTGTATTTTCCTGTAGACGTAAAATTTACTACAATATAGTATTTTAAATAAAATAAAAATTTTGCAAAGACAGCAAATATTTTGTAAAAAAAAATTTGCCGACGCGACGTAAAAAAACATTCAAAAAGCATTTAAGTTTAAATTTGATAAAATAAATAATACATTTACTTATTCCAGAAATTTTTAAATTTTTTTCCTAATAAACATAACATATTAACACAAGTATGACAATCTCTAATAAATAAATTTAAATTTTGCGCTTACCTCTGGTTGGGGTGGTTTCCTGCAGAAGTGACATATTTAAAAAATAACAAAACTAGTTCACCCAAAGTTCATTGCAACACTTTTACAACATAATACCACGAATTATTAACCAAAAAACTTTTGGTAATATCCATGCATTCAGAGGGATATATATTTAAAATATCATATTGTTATCAATAGTCGTATGCTTAGACTAGCTAAGTGAAAGTAACACAAAACTGTTCAGCTTGACGTGAAGTCGCTTACTGAATTTGAAATATGTTAAATTCTACGCACGAGGGTTGACCTAGCCTAACATAACGCATTCATCCCCCACTACATCGAGTGGGGGGACTAGGAGGGGAGATTTAGAGCAGCCCTTCTGACCAGGAAGTCGCTTAACTTAGGAATGATCAAAGAACAATTTTAACCTGAAGCGAATTTTGGCATAAAAGATTATAATAAGCAGTTGTAAATTAAATGTTGAAACCTATCACAAACTGAAGTGCTTGCCAAAATTAGAAAAGAGAAATTTTTAGGGCCACACTGGGTATGTACCAGCATGACTACGCTGAACTTTTGTACATAGAGGGTAATTTCAGGCAGTACCTATTCCAATGAAGAATGTAATATTTTATTGCCATTTCTTTATTTTATGCAAGGTAAAAGTGAAGATGTCAAATATTAATGTGAGGAGTGAGGACGTTGTTTCCAAAAACAAAAGTACGAAATTCTAAACTTTGACAACAGAAAAAAAACTTGTACGAAGTAAAATTTATAGCTGTACTGCAAGAATCTCAATATGGATTTTAAAACTTATCTTTGTATAGTTATAAGCAATAAAGTAATTTAACTTTTGTAGTTGTCTGACAGAAAAATGTACTTGTAGGTGGGAAAAAATCCTTTTAATAGTTTCAAAGCCAACTATGGTTTCCATTTAAAAAAATGTAATTTTATATCATAACTTAAAAACAATTGAACAAATTTGATTACACCATTTTGTTTTACATTAGAATCTCTAAAAAAACCACATAAACTTTTTTCTTGACTTTTTAAATAAACGATATACATAGACTTGAAAAAATCAATAAAAATCAGTTTTCCTTTATAACTCAAAAACAAATGAACTTAGACATTTCGGGTTTTCACCATTTATCAATTTGCTTTAAAACGTTGTCCTAAAAATGTGCCATCAGTTTTTTTGTAAATTTAATAGAAATCTCAGATACCCTGTAATCGCAGGAAAAATAATCCTCCTTGTACAATCTTCCAATTTCAAGAAAATATTTAAAAAGCTGATAAATTGAAATAAAATGACTTATTTATTCATGACTTCGTTTAATAGTTTGAAAACTGCATAAATATTTTTTTGTAATTTAAGTTTCAAGATCCACACTTCCTTGAAGTTGAGTTAGGTTCTATAATTTTCTGAGCTTGATGAACTATTTTCTTATGATATGTGTTTTCATGCTGCCAAATGTATTTTATTTTAATAAAATTTCCTCTTCAAATTTCAAAGATACCCAACATGAATGAAAAATTAATATATTTTATAAGAAATAAACTTACGAAACTACCTATAATTTACATTATCATAAAATAGAAAAAGTTTAGAAGTTAAATATCGGAATTCTAAACTAAAAAATCCTAAGACATCCTCAAGTAAAAAATCTTTTTTTTTATCTTAAGTAGGTATCAAGATCCAAACTTCCTTTAAGTTGAGTTAGGATTTATAATTTTCTGAGCTTCCAGACATGTGTTTTTAAGTTGCCAAATTTTATTTTAATATAATTTACAGTTCAAATTTCAAAGGTACGCTATCTGAATGATCTATTTTATAAGAAATAAACTTATGAAACTATATTTTACATTATCATAAAATAGAAAAAAAATCCAGAAGTTACAAACTTTCGCATAACCTCACATTTCTAGAATTATCCAAAAATTTCGACTAGTTTTGGTCTAATTTGCCTGGATATTTATTGACACTCTTGATTTGTGTTCTTTTAGTCCTGAATGGCTGTAAGCTAAAAAACGTTCCCTTGTTTCTTTATCACATGGTTTTGTTTAGTAAATAATATCAATCAGCTATCGCTATCAGTTTTAAGTTGTCAAATTATGAGGTTAAATACACTAAATTCAGACACAAGTGCGGCAATTCACAGCATTTTATACACTTTTTATACACTATACTAAGTAGATTGGGGCACTTCAGGATAAGAATTTCATGAAAAATGATATTTTATAGACGATGATATTTATAAATTATTCTCAAATACTCACTAGTTTTCGAAAAAAAATTCAAAATTGGCCAAAAGTCATGGGCTCTTAAATTTTATGCTTTTCCGGGAAACACTATTTCAAATATCTAAGATTTTCACTCGTACTCACAACATGTGTTGTCATGAATAACGAGCATGCTGAAACACTTCCCTCAAATTTTGGCCACGTGCTTGTTTGCAAATTGTAATAGATAAGAATGAAATTAATATTTTCAATGCATGTTTAAACACAGGTTTAATTCCAACATTTCAACATTTTATTTGTATTTGAGCAATGAGTACTAAACATTTTTTGCCATTAAAGTGATGCAAATGGGAAATTCATTTCTAAGTCACTTACTCTATTCTATTCTAGAAGAATAAGCAAAAAAATTCTTTAGTTAACGTGACTAAGAAGGTAGGTAAATTTACAATAATTTATGGTTTTTTTTTCTAAACCAGTTTGTGAAATATTTTCAACAAATAATAAACTATAAATATTACAATACCTAGGTACTACTCTACTACAAAGACAAAATATTCTTAAATGACTGATAGACGTTTGAAATTCCCGCTATTTTAGTTTTTTGGTGTTAGCCTGTTTCCCTATACGTTCGTAACTACGGATCCGTATCTACCACGTGATCAACATAAGCCAATAAATCAGAACTGTTAGAATCCCCCCCACACCATCGCGGTGCAGCGATAACGATGCCGGTGATGGTATACAACGCGTGGTATACCGGATGTGTCGCGGTTTCCATTCTTTTTCTGTGAATTTTAAACTGATATTTTCAATATTCTTTAACTTTTTTAATTTATTGTTCTGTAAGCGACATTTTAGAACAAGGTTCTTAAAATAAAGTTGAAGTTAACTGTAAAATGAAACTGAACACACTGAAACAAGTGAGCTTAAAAACCGTGCATGCAGCGTGTCAAAACAAAAACGCTGTCAAACGAGAAACACGCGTTCGATAACCTGATAACCATAGCGGTGTGTGACGGGTCGGGCCATCTACCGCTATGCATTTTGGAACCGCAGCGCAACCGCCACCGCTGTACCGCGTTGGTGTGGGGGATCCTTTAACTAACTTTACTTAATTAACTACGGACGAACTCACGGTTAATACGGATGAAACTGTAAATTTTGTAAATTAAACGATTAAAGGTAAATGACGGTAAATAGTTCATCTTTGATTATGAACGTGTGGCATTCTCAAATAATTACAATATTTGACTCGGTCACTTTCTTTCAGTTCTCTTATCAAATTATTACTAAGCCCATACATAAGTATATCTGCTCTGTTTTGTAAAAATAGGTCTTATCCAGAATTTTCGTCGATTTGTGCACTTTTCTCTTCGATTTCAGATTGTTCTAGCAATAAATATAGAATATACATACCTATACAAGATATTTCCCGAGTAATAATGAGCCTGATGGAATTAAAATGCAACCTACAATACACTTGCATTACAAATACCATACTAATGTATTGTGGGTTGCGTTTTTAATTCCATCAGGCTCATTATTACTCGTGAAATACCCTGTATACCTAACCGCTTTATCTTTCTTGTAAATCTAGTTTCTACAAATACCTAATGCAGCACCAATATGCAGAGAGTATTTTCCATTCAATTTAGAAACTTTTTCGTATCTTTTTTTGATAACTTAACTCAAAATAACCTAATAGGTAGTACAGTAAATAAGGGAGAAAAAAAGGCTTCAAATAGACTTTTTTTACCCTACAGCCAATTTTTGTAGAATCTTCTAGAGGTCACCCTGAAAGTTTAAAACTGAGTTTGTGTATTCGTAGACCCCGCCCTTCCTTCACCAGCCAATTAAGGGTTGGATTTTTTTGTTTATTGAATAACTTTTTTCCTATTAAATTTTCGAAAAAAAAGATTCAGTACAAAGTTATAAAGAAAAATATTTCCTACAACTTATCTATTAAACTTTTTTTTATATTGTCTATATTTAAAAAGTTATTCAACAAATAAGTTGAAAATTTTGGGGAAAGAGTAGTAAGTAGTAGAAGTAGGTAGTACCTAACTAGAGAAAAATTTCCCTAAAATTTGCATTATTTGTTGAATATCTTATTAAATATTGACAATATCAAAAAAAATATTAAAAGGAAAGTTGTAGGAAATATTTTTCTCTACAACTTTGTACTGATGCTTTTTTCAGAAATCTAATAGGGAAGAACCTCTTTAATAAATAAGAAAAAAAAAGTTTAGTTATCAAGAAATTGTAAGATACAAAAAAGTTTCTAAATTGAATGGAAAATACTCTCTGCATATTGGTGCTGCAAAAAAAACCAGTGGCGTACGTTTTATTCAATAAAATGTTTTTGAAGAAACCCATACGCACGCCTCTGTGTTCTAAATAAAATAATTGCAACCACTATTCATAAGAGAATACAAAAAAAAGATCTACGCAAAATTTCAGAAGAATAACTTTTTTGTTATTGTTTTATAGCAAATTATTTAAAATAATTTATTTTCTTTAAGGAAGCAACATTCGACCATAGTTTATTAGACAAACCACTTTTAATTTTCGTTAAACTATCGACTGGTGAAATTCTGACGATATAAACTGGGACACCCTGTAGAATCCATTGCTACTTATTATTATACACAAAAAAGTTAAGTTAAAAATGATTCGAATGTATTCTTCATCTGTTGGGATGGACAAATTTTACGTAGGTATACGTAAAATAGCCTACGGATATCAGTAATTTTATAGTTTCCAAATATAATTTTAAAATATAAGAGTAAATTGTTTTTTTTTTAATCTATTATTTTAGTAGGTAGTTATTTACAAAAAATCTTTTCATTATCTTTTTTAATGCAATATTTTAATTAACTCCGAGTGATTCACAATATAAAGCATTGTTCTATAGTCTTGAATATTTACTATTTTAGCTATAATTGACTTTATTATTTCTTCTTATTAAATTTTCCTGTTATGCATATTTTATTCTTATCTTCTTATACATTTCCAGTTGTTAAAATTTTGTTTTTCATGTTGTGTTTATGTACGATTTCAGAACATCCTATATTAAAAATGTACTTTGTTGGTGCCTTCAAAACAAGTTGGAGGAAAATTAAGCAAATACCTTTTTTCATGTCATAAACACGAAACTGGAAAAGAAGTATGAAATAAGTTACAAAAGGTAGATATTACAAAGTATTATCAAAGATATAACGTATTATAAAGCTTCCTTCTTGTTAATAATTAACCGGTAAAAGTAGGAAGTAAAAACATCAAAGAGAAATCTGTCACGGACAATATGCTTTTGATGTATTTCTTTAAAAAGAATCTCATCTCTTCTGATGCTTCTGGGATACTGTACTACATCACTTATTAAAATGTGAATTTCATTTTATTAATTTTCTATCTGTGAGCGCTCCCAAAAACTTTTGCTAATTAGTAACTAAAGGCTATTATACCTGATGTTATAATTTATATTTTTGATATAATGGTAAATTATAATCATTCGGACCAAACTTTCTCGCGCGTCATGTGTAGATATTTATTATTATTTATTTCTATTATTGATTTGTACTCGTTTAGACATTGAAATGAGAATAATTGTCTAAGTTGAATAAACATTTACACAATGAACCGGACCATATTTCTAATTGTATCATTCAAGGATAGAAATCAACGCTTTTGAGGGACAATCACCTGTACAAATTAGCAAATATGCTTTCTTTGTATAATATTGGAAGAAAAAGTCACAGATTTATTGGTATTAACGGTCATGTGAGACACGGTAAATTATAGTTATCTGCATATTAAAATTTACCTAATAATCTAGAATTGATTAAAACTAGACAGCCGACAGTCTAAATATTTGATTTCGTTTTATAGGGTTCAGCGATAGTGTTAATGTTCAGCACTCACTCGTGTTAAAATTTATGTCAAACATAACCAAATACTCAAAGAGAAAACTTAGTTTTAGTGCGTTTAGCTCATATTTCTTTAAGTCGAGACTCTAATGAAACACGCATCTCCAAAAGTAATTTGAAAGCAGTAAAGAATGAATAGCATAATATTAATTTTTTTATTGATATTTTGATTTTAGGTTAGGTAAGATCGAATTAGGTTGAGTGTTGAGTTCAGCTTTAGGTTAGGTACCTATTTTTATTGTCAGTCAATTAATGAATTATTTTAAAAGAACATCCTTATGTAATTAATTAATAGATTCCTTCTATCGATAGTTAACGACGATAGAATGATCTTCTTCCAGTGCGTCTCCTATCGGAGGTTCGCTATCATCGCAGCTATTCTGACCTTATTGACTGCAGCTCGGAATAGTTGACTGTTGCTACAATGCTACAACCAAACCAGTCCTTTAGGTTTTTGAGCCAAGACATCCGACGTCTACCAATATTCCTCCTTCTCCTAATCTTCCCCTGAACTATCAGATGCAGAAGTGTATATTTGGAGCCTCTCATTATGTGGCCTAGATATTGAAGCTTTTTTTTTTAGGACTGATAGATCAGTGTTTTTTGATTTAATGAAAAAAAATATCGAATCAAAAGGTGTTGTCCGCAAATTTTGTTTCCATTACTGGCGATAATGTTCGACATTATCGTAGTAGATTTGTCGAAAACTGTAAAGGGTGCAGAGGAAGAATCGGAGTTTGAACTGGTCTACATATCGCTGCTCCAGAATAACAATGACGCAACTGCAAAATTTTGTAAAAAGGACCTAACGGTATCTATAGGTAGAACCACAAGCATCAAGTGTGCATGGGGGAATATTGGCTTAATTGCAGTTATAGTCTTGGCCTAACATAACCTAATCCTAGTTCCAATGCGAAACATAACTCATAAAGTGAAATCATTTCGTTTTTTGCTTCTCCTGTGAAATTGCTATTTCTATAGTTGTGTCAATGTTCTTCTGGAGCAGCGATATGAATCTCATATAAGAATGGATGGTGGCTAGAGAAATGACTACACACCTCATTGTATGCAGGACTCATATAGGGATGAATTTTTGGGTTCCTTTTTACATTCTTGATCCGCCATTCGCCTTAAAGATGCTCATTATGACGAAAGAAATAAATTGTCGCTTGAGACCTGGAGATGAAAGAAGCTCTTGTTAATTTAAAATTTCTAGGTCTCGGTTCTTGCAAAACAGGACCCTCAAAAGTTGTAGATTGTAGCAATTGAGTCAGAATTAGTTGCTATTATACAGGGTGTTCTACAAGCTCTATGACAAACTTTGACAGATGACAGATAATCCTAAAAAAAAATTTTTAATAAACATGGGTCCGATTCGTTTTTGTTTAGAAGTTACAAGCATTTAAAAAAATATATTTCCATAATATTTTAATCAAAAGTAGGCTGATAAATAAAAATGTCGCTTGATATGACAATAATTAATGTTTGTGTCATTTTGATTATTCATTTGACACTTAGTGTGAAAGTTCTGAATAAAATATGCATTTATTCACAACTGAAAAAATTCAGGATGCAGCTAACCAGATAAGAAATGATCCAAATCTCATCCGTCAAGTGACGGAATTTTTAGTTGTCGATGTGATGCTTGCGCTCAAGCCGATGGTGGACATTTAGAAGAATTTTTATAGTCAATAAAAAACACTAAGCTTTTGATTATATAATATGGAAATATATTTGTTTAAATGCTTTTAACTTCTAAACAAAACCGAAACGGATACATGTTCATTAAAAAAATTTTTAGAATTAACGCAGCTATCATCTGCCAAAGTTTGTCATAGAGCTTGTAGAATACCCTGTATATCGCTGCTTCAGAAGAATAATGACGCAACAGTAAAATTTTGTAAAAAGGACCTAACTGTATAGGTAACAAATGGCATATTGATAATGAAATATTAAACTCTCACAAAATCCTAATTTAGAGTCAAACAAAAACATGTAAAATTAAAATGTTGTATTTTTTAAGTAAATTTTGAATTATTTAAATATATATCCGAAATATGCACACTGGAAACTTATTATAAAATATTAGTTCATTTTTTCAAGGGTTTACACAAAAATTATATTTTACTTTTTTTTTATAAAATAAGTAAGGGCCTTAATTTTCTCTACCAAATTTGGAATCGTATTTCTCTAAATAACTTTTTATTGTGTTCTGAATTAATACGACTTGCTCTACTAATGCCATCAGATTAGTGTTTTGAGGTATAAATATAGAATATGTATGTATTTTAATTTGTTTTGATGAGTATTAAACGGTACCACATTTTTTCAAGCTCCTGACAGAAAAATAACAGTACGTTTACATAATATCACTGATTCACTTAAAATTGTGCTAAACTATTCTATAATTTATTCAAATTACAATAGTACAATAAAGTATTATTGGTAAATCATTAATTAAATGCTATTAATGAATAAAAAATTTAAATGAACGCATATAATTTATTTCCTGCTAAAGTCGTGGTTTACGCCTTGTATTTGTTGAAAGATAATTCTTTTAGTCTACAAATTTCTATTTTTATATGACAATTGTACCTACATGTGTAGAAAATTTACCAGTCTGTACCATTTGAAACCGGCATCAGACATAAAAAACCACCCTCTTATACTTTATGTTTTTTAGCGTAAAACATTATTTCCCTGTTTCAGGAATCCTTGTTGCACCTGGTTTGGTAAGCGCGTGCTTTTGCCACGTGGTAAGCAAAAGGCAGCGCGCGTGTATAAAAAACACAAAATAATCAGAGAACCCTTAAGTCTATCTTTATCGGGACAATACTCCGTCGCGACCAAATCGGGAGACTCTCTCTCACTTTTTACGAGGCATTCAGTAAAGAGATGAGGATTTTTATATAAGGATGAACCGATCTCTGTGGCTTTAAGAAATATTTGACATTTATATATGTATGATAAATTTATTTGTGAGGGTTTATGTGGACAATAATTGTATTTATGGTAAACTATAAAAAAGCAACAAATAAAAAGTAGATACTGATGTATTTTTTCCATTTTCAAATCAAAATAAGGATTTACTATTCTTGTGTGCTACTGTATGAATAAAAAGTTCAAGTTCAATGTTAAGAAATCAGGACACATACCTACTCTATATAAACTATAAATATGCATTATGTATATCCAGGACCGCCTTCGGAACAACTTTAAGGGTAGTAAATTTAAAACTTAGATAAATAAATAAGTAGAAATAAATGTAAGAAAATGCAGAACATTTGGAAAAAGTAGGTATTAAGTTTATACATTCAGTGTCATCTTAAATGATCCAAGGACTCGAGCCGGTCCTGCCTTTAACAAGCAAATTTATTTTTAAACGTCTATAAAAATATGACTGCCTCATAAAAAAATTGCCATTATATTGAATAATTTTTTGCTAATAAATTCTAGTACTCAATATGAAAATTTTGAAAAGTTATGATCTTTTAAATTTACGGGGGTGATATTAAATTTACTTTTTACTTTCCCAATGGAGTTTATATTTACAGCCTACACCAAAACTAGAAACAGCATAATTTGCATGAATAGGTATACATTTTTGGTAATATGTATTGTGAATTGCAAAAATTGGATGCAGTGTCATGTTATAAATTATAGTACATCATTTTACCCCCCAGAAAAGTAGGTAGAGATTAAAAAAGCATTAAACCATCGGTAATATGTTAAAATTTGTTTATAAAATTCCTATGAGGATGAGAAATAGATACAATAACAAAAATACTTGTTTATCCTTCTACTAACCGGAATAGTTGATAAGAAACCAAATTTAAACCAAAGTTAAGTCAAGGCCGTTGTATGGGAGAACTCTAATCGTGTGGACCCTAACCTATCCTAACCAAATAAATAATGACGCCTTGTTAAAGCAAATGAAATAAACATGTGATGTATGATAACAATAGTATGCTGTACGTTTGTGTACACACGAGTGTCATAAATTACGTTTTAACATCCAGTCCTACTCTTTACGTAAATATATAAATAATTATGAAAACACAATGGAAAATTTGAATTTCCTTTGTAGTTTTGTCTTTATTTTTGTTGCTTTGAAAGGATAAAAATATGCTGATGGAAATAATTGAAACTTAGATACCTAAACGAAATTTACTTGCATTAAAGTAGACCTGTCCACCTGTCATTTGTTGATCTAACTTTGAGGAATATCTTTTGTATTGTTGTACCTTTACGTAATACTGATATAATTTTTATAATTTCTTCAGAACTAAATCTTTTTGAAAAATGTAAATTTGACCAAATCCACTGATGTGATGGTGCAAATATGAATTATCTTTTAACACGCTCACATCGTAAAGTCAGTTTTTTGTAAAATTGCTATTATATTGGACCTACAGATACCAACAATTTTATTACAAAATGGAATATCTGTAATATGTAACATATATGTTGGATTTTGAAATAAATTTTTGTGAACTAAACTCAAATACATATACGAGCCCTAACAACTAAATGTTCGGACAAAAGTAAAGTAAATTTTTGAAGTATGAAAGGAGAACTGGAATTTTTATGCAAATAATTAGTAAACACCTAAAAATACAATAAGATTAAAGTCTTAATAACAATATTATGCATGGAAGAAAACTATTTATTGGATTTAACAATATTTTAACCATAATAATTAGCAAACTTTACAAAATTAATTTGCAACTAAATGTTGGGATAATGTTTAATTTAGGACCATTAATAAGAGGGTATGTCTCATTTTGCTTTAATAGCTGCCTGTATTCTAGCAGGCATTGCATTTATCAAATTTTGGTACAATTCTGGCGTGTAACTGTCCCAAATTTCTTCTATTTTGGTCTTTAAGTCCCCCCAATGGTTCTTGTTGGATTATTGCGTAGTATACGTTTTTTATGCCAAAGAGTTTCAATGACATTTAAGTCCGGACTGGATGAGTACCATGAAAGCACCTTTATGTCGTTTTCCCCAAGTTCCAAAACTGTGATTTTTTAAAAACATTTGTTAGAAAATTACGTCACGTTTTTCAAGTGTAATTTTAAAGCTACGAAAATTGCCTAAAATCACCAAATAAAGAATTTTTTTGTACATGAAACTAACATCCAGCTTTGCAATAAAGTAAATTTTACCAAAATCCAACCAGTGGTTCCAAAACTATGTTTATTTTAATGTAGGTAGCACCCTCAAAAAACACGTTTTTTGAAAAGTGAACTGTGGAACTCGAAAAAAATACTAAAAAAATCATATTAACATTTCAGGATTTTTTCCATATAGTACGATTATTGAGCTTTGATTTAAATGTTTTTTGACACAAATCCAACCAGCAGTTTCAAAACTGTGATTCTTTAAAACAGTTACTAGAAAATTTTATCATTTTTAAAGGTGCAGCTGTGAAGCTCCGATAAATGCCTAAAATCACCAAATAAAAACTTGTGTAACCTTTTTGTAAAGAAAACCAACATCCAGCTTTGCAATAAAGTAAATTTCATCAAAATCCGACTACTAGATCCATCGTTTTGAAAATAATAATTCTTTGTTTCTACAATTTTCCCATCCTGCTGGGTTAAAGTGCCACAGTTTTGGAACCGCCGAGCGGATTTTTACGAAATTTACGTTTTTATATGAATAAATGTTGGCATTATAACAGAAAAAACCATCAATATTATGAAAGTTAATTTAGATAACTTTTGCGCGTATGGAAATAAGACAATCAAATTTACTTTTGTCCGAACATTTAGTTGTTAGGGCTCGTAGACCGGCAATTAACTAAGGCAACTAAAATAAAAATAGTAATATATCAGAGGTTACAGGGTCTTAAGGTTTGTTTTTTTTTAATAAATTTTTTCTAGTAACTTTTTTTCTAGTGCACCGATTCGTTTCAAATTTGGCACACTAATGTTTATTTGTATTCTTGCAGCAAAATTGAGGTAAATCCCCCAGTGTCAAATATTCGAAACTGACGTTGACCTTTGGATAAAGACCCAGAACTTTTTTGTTAGGCACTTTTTCTAAATTTTGAAATCTTCAAAAAAGATCCTCTTGCTGTATCACGATAAAACGAGTCGTTTTCGAGAAAAACGCCTTAAATGAATACCAACTAACTACAGCTCATTTTCAAGATTAACAAAGCAAGCATTAAACAGAAGTGCGTTTTTCTCGAAAACTAGTCGTTTTATCGATATTCAACAAGAGGATATTTTTTGAAGATTTTTCGATGCTCTTCAATCGGGCATCATCAAAATTTAGAAAAAGTTATTGGAAAAAATTTATTTAAAAAAAAACTTTGGGGCCTTGTAACCCCAATATTAATGAGCTTTCGGAAAAATGTTATAGGAACTTGTCACATTAACTTTTCGAGTAGAATCACTCTCCGTATTTTTTGCTCCTAATTTCCGGACACTCTGTATAACTTAATACAATAAGATTTAATTAATCAAAAATGATAATGTAGTTTTATTTCAATCAAAATCTAAATTTTGCGAGTGATCAAGATTTCGTATCGAAGGGCGTACAACTTAGGGACACCATGAAAATGAAAAAAGTGTTTACTATACATTTGGAAAAAGTAGGTCAGCCTAATAATATTATTTTGGAAAAATAAGGACTCTCATACTTTGAAAATCGTATCATATCATATTTTGCTACAGAAATATGCGAAATCCATTTCTTTAAGAAATAATTATTTTAGTGAAATATTTCTGAAATCTAAGAATTTTTGGAATAAAAGTAGATAGCAGATAAATTCTGATTATAGATGTATATAAAAATAGTGAACGGTATTCTATTAGATCGTTTCTTTAATTTTTTCACCTTGAATGTGTTAAAAAAATATTAAATAGCTAAACTGTTAATAATTATGATTTTAAAATAACTTATATGTATCATTAATAGAACTTGATTGAATAATGTGATAATCAAAAATCAAATGTAATTAATATATTATATAATCTTATTTTGTTATTATCTGTATAAAATTATCCCGGAAAACATATCTAAGAAAATAAGAACTACGTTAGGTTAGGCATATTTTCTACGATTTAATTCTCAGTTGCTTAGTGTTTGATTATTCTGTAGCTAGTTTAAATAAAGCCGGAAATACACCATTCAATTTGGTTGAACAATTTGGTTGATTCGACCAGATTGAACCAATAGACATACACTCGACTTTTTTCAATGTTTCTTAATTCTTTCAATGTTTCTATTGGTTCAATCTGGTTGAATCAACCAAATTGTTCAACCAAATTGTATTTCCGGCTTAAGTTGACTGTGGATTTTCCAAATTTTTTGTGATTCATGATATTTTGTCAAATTTCGTTTACATATTTTAATTAGAGTAAATTAGTATTTTTTCTTTATATTTTTCATACATTTTTTGAACAAGTTAGATGCAATTATGTAGGTATAGACAAAATTTTGTTCTGGTTGGTTAAAACTAAATAAGCTGTCCGTGTTTTTCAGAATATTTGAAATTTCAATCAATTCAATGAAATTCAGAATTTCGGAATAGCAGATGAATTTTCTTCTGAAGTAAAGTATTGTATGTACAGGGTGGAGCATTTTCGATGGGATTACAGGGTATCTAGGGTTTCTGTTAAAGTTAGAAAAAAACGGATACCACATTTTTGGGTCAACTTTTTAAGACAAATTGAACGGTGAAAACACGAAATGTCTACCTTCTTTTGTTTTTGAGTTACAAGCAAAAACTGATTTTTTACCGAATATCTCAAGTCAGTGTATCTCGGTTAATTGAAAAGTTACAAAAAAATACTTTAAATGTTTTTTGTAGAGATTTTAATTTGAAACAAACAAGATGATATAATCAAATTTTAATTCCGTTCAATTGTTTTTGAGTTATGACATAAAGTTGTATTTTTTTAAATGGAAACCATAGTTGGCTATGGATTCATTAGAAAGGATTTTTTCTCAGCTTTCCAAAAATATATAACATCATATATTTATTTTTATAAATAACGAAGTTATTGCATATTTTCAGTTTAAAAAAGAATAAATTTATTATAGGTGTGATTGATCTGTTTGTGAAACAAATGACTGTCTCAGCTAACTTGTTACGAAAACTAAAAATTACAATAAAAGAAACATTTTATTAAACAAATAATTAAACAAATAACCAAACCAATTTTAAATAGAAACAACGTTTAATTATTACCAGAATCGCAAAGGTATCTAATAGTTGAGGATAAACATATTTTGAAAAGTGCTTTGTTTAATTTAAATGCAAAACATAAAATTTGCTTATTATCCAAAAAAATTTCCAGGTAATAATTCAATTGTATTTAATCAAGAAGTATCTTGTTCTTGCATCATGGCATACTAAACTTTACACATTGATAATAGCCTACAATCCCATAAAATAAAACAATTAAAGTTCAAATATTTGTATTGTAACCATTCATAGTGCTAAAGTTAAACAAAGTTGATAAAGCTAAACGAAAAAATTGATATTGGTTGGGTATCTGTCAAAACACAAACAAATATTTGTTGTGGTTGATGACCAACGTGTCAGCCTTTGCTTTTGGCAGATGTTTGATAAGACAGGTCAAGAATAAACATCTGATAAACTAATCGAAAACAAATTACAAAACAACTTTTATATTATTTACTACGGGATGTAGTCACGTAAAACACATATTACATTTATATATCATTAACCAAGTTTTTAAAGAAATAAATAGATTAAAGATAAACGGAGGTAGGTTGATAAGAAGTATACACACAATATTATTTTTCATGGTACTCTAATACGCTGGTATTTTTAGATAGCTATTTAATCTGAATTTGAAATCGTTGGATTCTATCTAAATGTCCTAATAGTCAGTTAACGCCAAATTTGTTTTGGAAACGAGCTTAAAAGAGGGTTTACTTATTATTCACTGACTTATTTTATATATTTAGGCAAAATAGGAAACGCCAAGTCGGGGAGGATAAGTTTGCCTTAACTAACTGCCGCAAACTTCCTTTCACAGCGATAAGACAAACCCGTCGTTGTTATCAAAACGTCGAACAACCACTTCTTTGGTTTTTAGATTTTAACATCCTTGTCACCCTTGTACAGATAGATACACAATTTGTTTAATCTACAAAAATGTTTAAAAATTTTATTTTCTCTTGTTTCTTTCCGATTTTTCAAAATTATAATTAGCCATAGTTATAAGCATATTACGTGGGAGGAAAGTGAATGAAAACGTTAAACGACCTAAAATTATTTTATTGTCATAAAATTTCTTTTTAGACAATTTAGTTTTGATTCATCAGTTTTATTATTCCATCAGATGATATCTTGCAACTATCAAAAAGAGGACTAACATTAGTAACTTACGCAACTAGGGTGAAAAGTGATACTTTCATGAACGAGAAGGCACTAGGCACTGCCCTCGTACTACACGTTCTTTGAGGACAGTTCTTCTTTTCAATGTTTTGTTCCCGTTACTTCTTCAAAGTAAAAAAGGACATTTACAGCGAATTTTTCGAAATGTTCCAGAAAAACAACTGGCAGAATCAAATCCAATACAAATAGTTTTGGTTTTGATATAATTTCGTTATAATCTTTATATCTTTTGACTCAAATTGAAGAATAGTTTTTAATAGATTTTATTTGACAATATCTAATAGTGAAGTAAGCTGGTGATTTTTCTCAAAAGAAGCTGCACGTAATAAATAATATGCCTGATTTTCAGGTAATATACGGTTTAACCAAAATTTGCACTTGTTTAATTTAGGATAATATTTCATCAAAAAGCCGCTTGTAATTATTATATTATATGTAATTCCAATTTATTTTTCAAATAAAAATATACCACCAATCCATCCTGTCCGCATGAGTCCTCGATTTTCTAACAACAATATTATCCCTATCCGTGGTTGAAAAGGCGTTCATCCGTGTCACATCTGAGAGCTTCAGTGTCACGCTAGGCCCTTGAAAGAAAATGCACCAAATGCATTGCACAAGTCGAAATAAATTAGGCATAGAAATAAAGTCTCCTACGTTTTGTAGTGTAGGTGCCCTGCAATCAACCCCACAATTCGTATTGTGTAAATATACGGGTAGAATGTTTAATAAAATATCTGGACTTCTATATTCAAGTGTCCTCCATATAAATGATGTCCCCTCGATTTATCATCTGTGCTGAATGGACGCCATATTGAATTTGTAGAGCATGTCAATGACAACTGAGATGTTTTGTCCACTAGGAATGGGACTGTAAAAAAATAATGTGGAATCATTTTAATAAAAATCTATTATTCACTTCGAAAAATAAGATATGTTTTTGAGGGATATCTATAAATTTCTACGGTTAACTCTATGGAGCTTTTGTTAAATTTATTAGGACAAATATTGTGGTTTTGTTATATAAAATATTGAATTAACAAGTATTATTGGCGCCGAGAAACAGTCAAAAAGAGAAAACATGTTTTTGTTTTTATGTAAGGATTTTATATACAAGGTGTCCTTTTTGTAGCAGAACTTTTATAGTTGATACAGGAAAAGTCCCGATAAACATGGGTCGTAAAACGCTTCATTTGTTAGATACAGGGTGTTAAAAATAAATTTTTTCTGTTATATTTTTTGAGTTTATCTTCAAAATGGTTTAAGATAGAGATCTAAAATTTGGTAGGTTAATAAAATTTTAAGTAAACTGTAATCGGATGCTATTATAACAAAATTAATATAATATTGTTTAGTGATGTATTTACCTAAGGCTCATCTATACAGTAAGACACAACTTAGAGAATAGTAATTTTGAAAAAAATTATACACAAAAATATACTTCTTTGATTTGCGTTAACCCAACTATTAAGGGAAAGTAGGGGAATGGTGCGCGGCGGGTAAACGTGCGCACCCTAGTATTTCATATTTCGCGGTTGATTCTGTTACTCCAAATAGTGGTGCTATCTCTTACTTAAATTGTAAACTGTTTACGCTATCAGTCGCATTAATCACACATACGTGAAAGAACTGATCGGTGTTTGTAGAAATTCGTGTCTGTTTTTATTATGTTTCAATCTCGGAAAATATTAAGGTAAGTCCACAATCCTTATCTAATTGCTTTGAAGTTATTTTCTGAAAACGCATTGTTTTGTCCATATTTAGGCGTATTTATTCTTCTATTTAAATAACTTGTGTTTTTTTCTGTAGTGAAATTTTTATGTCAACTACAAAGGGGTAATGGTGCGCATTAATTACCCCATATATAATTAAATGGTAACTACTAATATTGTGATTTTTTTCTTCAGATGCTAAGAAATTACATTCGCAAAACTGCTATACTTTGATACACGCGTGAAGATCTTGAAAATGCAATAAATGCAGTTAGAAATGACGGCAAAAAACCAAGGGAAGCAGCTAGGTGTTTTAATATTCCCGAATCGGATTGTACAGGCGAAAATACACCAAAAAATTATATATGCGACTTCTGTTTAAAGTAAATTAATATTGTTAATATTATTAATAAAGTTCCTAATAAAATAAAAAAATGATCTTTTACATTAGTTTTAACGAGCATCATATGCGCATGATTACCCGCAGGGATGGGGAATCGGGCGCAAATGAACTTTTATACATTTTGCAAAAATGTGGTTTTGCACTTGCATTTTTTTTAAATATTTTATTACACATTTAAAATAGAGTAATTAGCGCTAACTTTAACGTATTTGCTATTTGAACTGATGCTAGATGTAATGTACTTATTACAGGAGCTATTTTAGCTTAAGTGCGCACCATTCCCCCACTTTTCCATAATTAGATATCTAATTTTGATGTTTTTTACTTTGGGCACTACTTTTGAGTCCAGAAAGTCAAATACATTGAGACAATGTAATACAACAGCTTTTAGGACCTAAATTAGGTCAAAATCTTCTATAAACAGTCTTTCCCGAGATATAGGGAGCCGTAAATAATGTTTTTTATTCACCCTATGACTCAACACAGAAACATTATTGTGTGTTATTTGCACGATAATTTATGGTTATAGGCAAAAGAAAATATAACCTCATTTTTGACTTAATAGTTAATTTGAAGGTAATTTTCACTTTAATTTTATTTTTCATAAATTTGGCATTAAAGTCGTTGAAATTTTGTTTCGTTAAATTAGTTTTGGTATCATAAACTTTTACAAGATCAAAGGAACTTACCTTACGTGAAGTTCGATCTTAATTATACAAACCACTTCGCCAAATAGTCAAAATAAACTAAATAGGCAATAAACCTTTTCGCCTGTCTTTGACCTGTAATGTTGGCCCAGTAAGTCTTTTAGCCCTTGTTTCCCATTTAGGAACTTCCTCCCTTCTATGTGTCTTATTCAAGCCACAGAATGATTCAGGTCTTATGGGTAAAGCCTCTGGACCTCTTCTTGCGAAATTGTTGACTATTTCATTTTTTTCTACTCCCTCATGGCATGACACGCAGTTCAAGATAATAATTTTGTTGCCCTTTGCCAGCTTCTTGGGGGATTGTCTGCATTCATCAGGTGCCCTATTCAGTCACCCAGTTTGAAGTTTTTTATTTGGGAGAATCTCAGGGAAGCCTTTAGGCCCTCTACTTGCACTAGTAAGTGCAGAGGTGTGAGGTCCAGTAAGGTTTCCAGAGTTGCAGTTGGGGTTGTCTTCATGACCCCTGTTATTCCCAAACGCGCCAGCTGCTGAAATTTATACACCTTAGCCTGCGTAGTTATCTCTTTCGTTTTAGTCCACCAAACTAGAGATGCCTATGTTACCATGGGTCTTGTTACCGTAATATATTATCAGTAGATCATTTCCAGTTTTAGTCTCCAAGTCTTTCCAAACAGTTGACGATATGCCCAAAAGGCCACTGTTGACTTGGTAAGAGTTTTATCAACGCGTGTACTACAATTCAGTTCACTATTCAAGGTTACCCCAAGATATTTTACTTCTTTGGAGAACGTTATGTATTGTCCATCTAAATCTAACTGGGGAGTTTTTAGGTTTAGGTTCCTGGTAAATGGAACTATGTTGGTTTTTCCGGGGTTTACATTTAGTTCCTCCCTATTACACAACATGAAAAAAGGTTCGAACAAGCCAATAACGTTGGTTGTCTTTGCCAGGGAAACTGGACTTAACAAGCTTCTGAAACAAATTAGTAATTCACTGTGGTTTATACTTACCAAGAAATGGGCTTTAAACCAAGAGTTTTAAAAAGTGTACTCCAATTTTGGGAAATCGATCTAAAACTATACAGATTTACCAAAATATTATTACTACCTACCTTCAAGTAATTCCAGATTCGAATCATAATCTTTACAGAAAGTTGGTGTAATTTGCCATAACATCAAAATTCTGATCAGTTGTCATTTAGCCAAAAGCGGAAGTGTCGTGACCACCTATGTGTAACAGCAAATTAAAATTATGTGAACATGGCGGGCGGTATGGATGCCCTTCCTTTTGTCCACAAGTTTTATTAACTTACGGACTTTGGACGTCACTATAGAATAGATGATTATTCAGAACCGGAATCCAGCGAAATGAATCTAACATATCTACGCTTATGTATTCAATATCCAAACGGTAAAAGAAACAAGGTCTAAAAGCGTAGTGAACAACTAGACACACTAGAAAGAAATGAAGATTGAAGATGAGGGCTCCTGATTAGTCGACGCTGTGGACATGCGCCCCTTTGGTCTTAAATGTATGTCTTCTACTTAAGTATAGTAAGTCTAACAACTAAAATCATATCTACCAATATCGGACTGGACCGCTTATATACCGGAAAATTCTCGAAAGACTCGCCTCTATAGATTCGAAAGTTGCCCCATCAAAACACCAAAATCGAAAATTGTTTCATTTGGAACTTAACTTTTGGTAGTAGCCAAGTTTTACACAAAAATCTGATTATCAGGAAAACATAATGATCTCGCTATGGCGTTAGTCGCCATATCCCCCCCTATATTTCCAGGTACGTCCTCGTAAACTCAGGTTATCACTACTACACAGTGCAACCTCGATTACAAGATTTTAAAGACCAAAACGGCCTTATGTTCTAAAATTTCGCTGTAGACTTTACAACCGGAGGAAGAAGTTTTCGTTTTTTAAATTGTTTATAAAGATATAACCTTATAACGCATTTTCCTCCAGAGTGTGCCGATGATTTGAGGCGAAGCGAACATATTATACAAAGTGGGGTTTCCACCAGAGCGCATGCAATGCTTTCAGGGCTTTTACACTTGTTGGTCTGTAAGTGTAAGTACTTTTGCTACTAAAGTTTGTTGAGCGAAACGAGTTAGTTGATGACAGCATCACGTGATCATCACGTGATCCTATCTTGCTATGAGTCTGATTGGATTGGTTGCAGTAGAAAATGACGCGGTCGTAAGAGGTATAATATAAAATTTACATATATACAATAGTAGTTTATGCAACAAGGCAGGAATTAGGAGATTCTGACGTGCGTGAAAATTTAGCCCGAGCGAAACGAGGGCGCAAGAACACGAGGCAGAATCAATTCCTCCCGTGTAGCATACTTTTTTTTCTGATACCTGTACGAAAATTGCCACTTCTTTTGCGTGAAACGCGCGAACAAATTATAACGGCATAACATTGACATTTTTGATTGACACTTTGCGGTGAGAAAATCACACTGACAACCATAAACAAGGTACCTTCTTTATGCTGACAACACAAATAACTCCCGCATATCAAAGGGAATGGCTACCCAAGTGAGAAATGTTACCCCCACTCCTTATTTTCCGCGACTACCCTAAAAAGGCGACTTTGTTCCCGCGTTTCACGCAAATAAAGTGGCCATTTTCGTGCAGGTATGAGAAAAAATACATTTATACAAATGCCAGCTAGCCGACTGCTAAGACAAGGACAGAAACCATGACGCTATATGACCATGCGTTGCTCGCCGTCTCACTCAGTAGTTGGGCTAGTTGACACTAGCCACTCTGTATATTGTATAATATAAATATATATATTTTGTGAATTTTGGTAATTTAGTAATTTTGGAGTACCTATTACGTTAGGGGATTTCCCTATTTAATTTTGTATTGATGTATCATTAAAAGAGGAATCTGATGGTAGATCGGGTTTAGTGGATGAAATTAATATTTATTTGTTAAAAAAGCTTTCAATTAAACTGAAGTGCAAAGATACATTAATTTGCTAAATAATTATTAACAGATTATTTTATTACATAAATAACATACATACACTTTTTTATATCTTTCCATATTCTGTGGAAAAACTGTATTAAACTAGCGACACTATACAAATCATAAAATGCTATTGGCGACACCGGCCAGTGGTCTCTGACAGCTTTATAAGTATATCCTCCACCCTAAGTTATTTTTTCAATCGTCAATGAATAAGCATCGGTTTTTGATGTTTTTTCAATTTTGTATCCGATTAACTTGTTTATTCTCAAATGTCCGGCTCAAACGTCTTCAACAGATTACCTCCAGTTGATTTCAATAACAAACACAACAAGGGAAAAAATGAAATCCCAAAATAATACAATACAAAAAAATCGCACGGTCAAAGGTTGTTTCAGAACATAAACTAGATATTTAAAATATCAAAAATTGAAGTTAAAGTTTATAATTAGAAATCAGATTGGGTGAAAACTATAATATTCTATCAAAAAAGTATTTATCTTTGTAGTGTCCTGGATTATATTTTAGTGTACTGAATAGAAAATGTACCCGTGTTGCCTCCCCATACTCGAGCTTCATTGCTAACTCACTCCCTTCTGTCATCAGGAAAATATATAATAAAACTTCATAAAAAAACACTAACAATGGTGGACAAAGCATGTACTGTATGTTGCACCCCTGTTTCAATGACTGCGGCCCACCGTCGATGTCGTTTACTATCTGTATAATTTATTGCATTTATTTCTAAAATATGGTTATGGTTGCATTTTTAACCGCATGTTGGCATGCTAAGGGTTAATAAAAATTAATAACGTCATATCTTTCGTATTTTGCAAATTATTACTAAAATTGAGTTTGGTTATTTTTGATATTTTATTTTACAACACCAAAGAGGATTTGGAAAATTTGTATGGTAATAAATAATTAGCCACAAATAACAGAAAAAATGTAATAAGGAACTCGGAATGTATGGAGTATTTCTCGAAAAGTTAACAAACCTCTGCTTGCGCCTTGCCTCGTGTAACTTCCTCGAATATTAATACCGCATTACATTCCTTGTAGTTTAAATAGCTATTTTCTACTCTCACACTTTAATTGATTTATTAAACATTTACTACCTGCACTGTAATGAGATTGATTATGGTACAAATTTTTCGTTACGATACAAGTTTATAACCAATAGGAATGTAACATTCCACCAATATTCCGTCAATATCAAATATTGGGATGAAGATCTGACAGATCTAAAATTTAAAAATTGACGGTTCATTTTAATTTTCTGACATTCTGAGTTTATGATATGGTTGCCATTTTCTTACATTTTCTCACATTTAATGGCTATTAAGGACTCGTATTCATTACGACACTCATCTACGGCTCGTGTGCTCGAGTCGTAATTCTCATACTCGTGTCTTAATAGCTATCATTAAATGCTCATTGCATAATATACTATTACGTATTTGTTAAAAAAGGGATATTATCATTTCTTGCGTTAGTACTTCCACCACATTTTATGTGTAATCTACCATATTATTCGAAATGATATTTTCTTGGATATGCACAACCAAGAAAGGTACCTATCTAGTGCAATAAATATTGCAATAAATATTGCAATAAATATTAATAGCACTAGGTACAGGTACACATTTTTTGAATATGCAAATAGTACGACAACGAAAAGAAGGGTACCTAGTGCAATAAATAGAACAATTTGCATAGAATATTTGTTCTTTTTTTTTCTACCTGCTTAAAATATTTCAGTCTAATAAAAATTTAGACAAACATAAAGAATAACAATGAGCTGTAAATTAGTGGACAAACCCTAGTCAATAAAGTTTTAGACCACCACTTTCCCTGAATCAATAGGTATACAGGGTGGCACAAAAATAGTTTAAACTCCTTTATATCAACTCGAACTTTTTTAATAATTTTAATCTAATGCAGCATTTAGATGCAAACATTTATTATTTCAGTTAATATTTGCGACATATCTACCACTTCCTTCATTACCTATTAACAATTGAATATGTCTTTTTTCAAGTTTCGGTTAGTATAGATAACAAAACATAAAATAAGCGCACGATTTCGGAAAATGCAGGCAGGTACCCACGTAAACCTTAAGTAATCAAATTAATCCACTTGCATACGTATAAGAATAGCGATCGGCACTATTCAAAAACCGTCATTCAGGTCTTCACTCAAGCGCAAGAAAATCTGTCACGTGCTAAAAAATGCATCTGCCACTATTTTTTATTTGTGTGCTAAAAATTCTAAACCTAATAATTTTCTGTAGCATACGTTGTATTATTATATTTGATACACTGGTACGTGCCCAGTACAGAGCAAAAAACTCTAATAAGGGTGAAAAAAACAGTCTTATGACATCGGCCAACGGCTAGCACACACAAAGCCCGACGAAAAATATTCAGGTTAAAGTGAAGTAAGAAATCTGTTATACAAAGATTGGAGATTATTATATTCAAAAAAGATCAGGGGAGTGATCGGAAAAACGGTCAATGTTGTTTTTATAGAATGAAAGGTAGCGGACCTTTGTCCAGTTTGAGGCTTACGATCGGTTTCTTTTATTAGAGCAAGAACGATATTTTCCTTCTTTCATAGTTGTTTGCTCGGTCCATAAGGATAAAACTTCGATTTTCGTTATATGTCTGATCAGATAATATGCAGACAAAGTGGGTATTTGTTTGTGAAATTTTATATCGCCTTGTATTCGGCGAGTGTAGTTTCATAAAAACGTTTTGAATATTTAAGATGCTTAAACGACGCGATATAAAACATTTATATAAAAATTGGTTCGTTTTCAAAAATATACTTTTAGGATATTTACATCAGTATGTAAAATAAGTATTGAACAAACTTTTTATTTTGTATAATATAATGTTGAAGTTGATCCTCTTTATTAAAAACAACTATAAAAAATTGAAACTTGCCATTTTATAAAACTTTATGTCCTGTTAAAAATAACCACATCAAACATTTTAATACTTTTAACACCTAAAATTCAGAAATGGAATTTATTCGAGCAGCAAACGGAAAACTTATCATTAAAAAGATAAATGATGGATGAATAAATCCGAGAAGAATGCACAGTTTACATCTTCTAGTGTAGTTTAATTCAGGAAGTTCTTATACTTAGTACTTACTTTCTTTGTTAAGCTTTAGAGTGTTTAGAACATGGCGAATTTTCTCTACATGGTTTATTAAGGAGTATTACTGGAGTACCTACTTACGGGAAAATATTTAAAAAATTATTTTCAATATTTTAAACATTTAAATAAAAAATATTTCATTTTTTCATTAAAACGTGAAAATTTTTGAAAGTAGATTTAAATGTTAATTTTAGACTTGTAGGTATTCAGTTGTCTAACTTCAAATTTCTTTGATAAACGAAAGAGTTAATAATTTTGAGTTTAATAATAAATAAATTCTGATGATTAGGTATAACAATTTTACAGGATAAAACCCTTTTACTATAATAAACTCGTTAACAATAACATATTAATCATTACATACACTTACATCAGGGGCGGATTCAGGCAAGCATTCGGGGCTGGAGTGAGAAATTCTTCATTTTGAGTAGAGAAATCTCCAATTTATAAACTGGGGATCATTTTGCGAAAAATTTGCAACTGCAAAAAAAATCGTCTATTAATGAATAAGAAATGTATTTCGTCTAAAGAACTCAGAGTTTCAAAGTTAGAAATAGAAGTAACCCCAAAAACCAGTAGTATCTAATTGGTTGACAGCGTTTCAGAAATTTGATGGGGCTACCTTTACTCCCCTTCCCTCTCCCTCTTCCCTCCTTCTTATAAAACTTTTATCTAACCTAACAGAACTTTATAAATGAAGGAAATTGACGTATTCTAATTTTTATATTAGATAACAATGTAGAGTTAAAAAAAAAGAGTTTGTTTCGTAATTTGAACTTTTATAAAATAGGTACCACTGTCATTTATACCTAAATAAATTTATTAATCTGACTAATTTAGTGAGTGTTTTCTAAATCCAAATTACAATTGAGGTTTTCAATAAAACAACGTTCTCTGTCCCTCCTGACGTCACAAGACACCCTAATCACCGTTGCCATTGCGCATATCAGCTATCTCTCAAAATTGAAAACCTGCAGAGAAATGATTAAAACGTGCTTCTGAAAATATTCATTTTTAAGTAAAAAATACTATTTAAGACCTCGATCCAACTTCAAAAAAAAATGTAAATTTAAAAAATCTTGTTGGAGTTAAATAACTTATTGTTAGACTCTTAAGCAAACACAGTTTCTCAAAAAAGAAGTTATTAACGCAGTAATTAATTTTGACTAAATTGTAAGTTTTCGGATTATTTTTTTAGCATGTTTTGAATTTCAGTGGATTTTATTGCAATAGTTAGGTAACATTTTTTTTATATAGAAAACTACTATATTATTGAGGTAGGTACAAAATCGAAATTTTCGAGATATATGACCGTAATAAAATATTATAATAATACTCATTCATAATTTACAAATTTCTCATAGTCAATATTAAATTATTAATTACCTTTCTTAAGTAGTAAAAGTTACTAAAATTTCTCGAAAACAATTTTGATCTAACCTCAGCGTGACGGGATTTTTTAAAATTAATATAATCTCTACTGACAATGGATATACAGGGTGCTCGGGCGAAGTGGCTCACTATTGCTAACTTCGTTATTATTGGAGCTACAAAGTCGGTTAAATTAGCAAACTAGTAGCATTTTTTCCGCTGATTACAATGGTGAAAACAGAAAAACAAATTGACTATCTGGTTTTTAAGATATTCAAAAAAATAACATTTTTTTAAATGGAACACCCTATATATTTTTGCAAAATTCGATGGTAAATTAAATTCTATACAAAAAATGTCCTCATCTTTTTTGACAATAATTTAAAATAAGCGAGTTATTTTGAAAAAAAGTTTGCAATTCATTAAAATCAAGTAGCCATAAAACGGAATAGTAATTTATTAAAACCAAACAATCATAATTTTGAATTTAAGCAAGTTAAAAAATACTTGAAAGAATTACGAAAACATTGAAAATTTACAAAATTATAATTTTCATGGCTACTTGATTATTAAAACTTTGAAAATTTTTTTTTCATAATAACTCGCTTATTTTAAATAATTGTCAAAAAAGCATAAGAACATTCCTTGTTCAGAATTTAAATTATCATCGATTTTTGCAAAAAGATACAGGGTGTTCCATTTAAAAAAATGTTATTTTTGTGAATATTTCAAAAACCAGATGGTCAATTGTTTTTCTGTTTTCACCATTGTAAATGCTACTAGTTTGCTAATTTAACCGACTTTGTAGTTCCAATAATAACGAAGTTAGCAATAGTGAGCCACTTCGCGCGAACACCCTGTATAAACACAACGTAACTAAAAATGTGTAAATCCTGCTTGGGATTTTACAAAATATAATATACGATTTTATTGAAACTAATAACCAATTTAACTGGTAACTTGAAGGGTAAAGAAATGTTGTCTAATCATTTTTTCTAAATATTGCAAGTATTTTAATACAGTATTCATATTACAATGTACAATATACATAGCAAATTTCAGTAGCTCCAACAAAATGACGTCAGCAAATCCGACGAATCAATTATTGAAAATTCTGCGATGGATTTGGTATACGAAAGTATTAAGTAGAGAAGGATAAAATCCCCTACAGCACAGCCACCCCAAATTCCATATTAAAACAATGTGCAAAAACTCGTTCGACAGCAACAGAGAATATACAAATTCTATATCCCTTTGATACAAAACCCTACCAATAGAAAGATATTAAAGCTGAAACCCTTCTCGTCCACAGAACGTTAAATTACAATGAATTGGAGCGATCTGTTTAGAGAAGGGAGTAAAACCCCGATTTTCCCTAAATTGTGCAAAAATGAAGGGTGTGGATGCGGAAAGGGAAGTTGAATGTACAGTCTGACCCAATGTTATGTCATCATCTCTCGGACATTTGGCAAATATTAAACATGGTTTGTATACACAAGAGTTTTAAATTTCGAAATTTTGTAATTTTGTTTACGGAAAAAAGATTGACAGGATCACGTTACAAATTTTTAGATACGTTTAGCTGTAGAATGGTGAATATTTAATGTTTGTTGGTGATTTACATTACATTACATAATAATTATAATCATCAAATTTATAATTTGTATAATTCCAAAGTATATAATTTTATATGAAGAGATGAAACATAAAAAACTTTTAACCCAACAATCCATTAAATAAATAATTTAGGTAAATGATTTATTATCCGCTCAAGCAGAATTGTGTATTTCAAAGGAAAACATATACATTTTCAAGAGGTCCTTATAATAAGAAAAGACCCTTAAAAACCTAAACATGTGCACAGCATTTTTTTAATAGAACACAAAAATAAAAAGGCGCCTGAACCATATTTGCACAATCCACGGTTGCGTAAGGTCAACGCTCCTACGAAAAAAAACATAATTTAATATCGGTACCTTTGTGCCTTTTTCTCACAATGCCCAAATTTCACGCGAACAGGATGCAGACTCAGTCTTTCCTTACAATCACTGATATTAAGGACGAATTTAACCTATCTGGAGGCACCCCCAACATACAGACTGAAAGTGAAAAATGATTCCTCTTTAATTCTAGAAACTCAACCGACCAGGTTGTGTTACAAGGTCCCGAATAGGTAAAAAAGAATTCGCTCTTTCATGTAAATATATGTTGAAATGGACCTTCTTCTACCGGGTTGATCGACCTCCAGGTAGATGATTATGAAATTTAAGATCCAAAATCAGTTAAAAAACGTCTGTTCTAGAAAATAATAGGATGCAGGGGTGGTTTCCGAGAAATCATTAAGTTTATTGTCCTTTCTGACCATCGTGTTAACGTATTTTTAGCAGACAAAAAATACTAATTCCGAATTTTATGCTTGATGCTTCTGTTATTTTTTTAATAATAGAAAAGTCAATTATTTTCCTACGGAATCGTTTCATTTGTATTTTAGTATTTCCGGCTAAATTAGATTCTTTATTGTAGTTAATGATGAAATCTGCTCCAAATGAACTTCCGTTCAATATTTATTTCAAATCAATGATATCTATTCTTCTTCATGGGAACATAAGAAAAGGTACTTTACCAGACAATGTTTATCACCACTTGTCCTTATTACAGGTACAAGCACTTGTAAAATAATAACTGAAAAATAAATTGTGGTTTTGGAAATAATCTCACTTTCAATTTAGCTACATAGTTCAGAGGTAAGTGGTAGTTAAACACCTGTAAGCAAATTGGGCAAATCTGAAGCAATAAATTCATATGTTTTATTTTTATTTTATTTTATTTTATTTTCAGTAAAGACACTTCGGTTTTCACGTTTTCAGTTTTCAACATATTGCGAAAGCTTGGTATTAAATATTAAAAAATTCAAATCATAAAAATAAATTTTTTAAACAACATACAAATTTAATTAAAAGAGTAAAATAAAATACACTTGTGTACTAATAATAATTAGTTTAATAGATCAGTCACATTATAAATTGTCGAATTACATATAGAAGCTATTTTGAGGGCCGTTTAACCCCAGAGCTTGATGGTAATGTTCTTCCACCTTCCACATTTTCCTTTCACTTTTATCTTCCATTTTATGTTCCACTTCCACTTCCATCCCGCCATCTTTTCCTCGGTCTTCCTCTTTTTTCTTGTACATAGGTTCTTTCCATGATATTCTCTTTATTATTCTATTGGCCTCCCTTCTCTCAATATGTCCTAGCTATTGCATTCTTCTGGCATTTATTACCTACTCCATCTTTGGTCGCTTCTTTAAAAATTGTATAGGTATATGTATTTCCGCCTATTGTTCTCCTAATAGTCCTAATTATCTTCCTTTCCCATTTTCTAACCCCTTCTTTTCCGTTTTTGTTTAGTATACATGCTTCACACCCCTAACTTAGGTCTTAGTGTTGTTTTATAAAAACGAAGTTTGATACCCCAGGATAACTGTTTAGACCTTATTAGGTTATTTAATTCAGGAGTAGTGACCCCAGGTACATAAATTCTTCTACTTCCTCAAAGTCCAAGTTTGTATTAGGTATTTGTATTTACCACTAGTCTTCTGTTGTTTGTTGTCCTATTCTATTAGCTTGGTCTTATCTTCGTTTTTCCTTAGTCCTGCTTTTTGTATTGCTTCAGCCATTTTGCTTATAATTTCTCCTAATTCTTTCAAGTTTATTGCCAGTATAGCCACACCGTCAGCATACCTTATGCGTTGGTGACTTTTATTTAGTATTGTTCCTTCTCTATTCAGCTTTCCATCTCTTACTATTTTTTTCAGTACTACCTTGAATATGACGGTTGATAATGGAGCCTTCTTTCTATTTCAAATTCTTCTGTTAGTTCTCCCTTGATCTAAATCCTAACTGAAGTTCCTTCTAATGTCGTTTTAGGCAATCTAACTAATTTGGCTAGTATCTTAAATCTCTTCAGCATTTGGAGCATCCTGAACCTGTTACAGAGTCGTAAGCTTTTCTAAAATCGACGAACAATATTGCAAGTGCAATAACATGTTGCTATTTCCTTCATCATGATGTCGTTGATTGTCAAATTATGAAAATTTTATGTGTAATTCCAAAATTGTTGTGTGTAAAGATATAGGCCAGTCGCCAGACACAAAAAATTGTAATTGGAAAATGGAATATTTCAAAGAATAACGTATAATAAAATTTTAATAATGCTGATCATAAAAATTGACGCTATCGGAAATAGATCTTTTTATTTATTAATGCATTCCGCCATTTTTTGCGGACAGTTTCTATGGGAGAAAGAGTGCAAGAGTGATCGGTTAAACGTGTCACACTTGAATAAATGTCCGCAAAAAAGTAGGGATTGCGCTTGCGCGTAGAATAAATAAAAAGGTCTATTTTATAGTTCACACTTCAATCTTAGAAGCTATTAGTCTCAAATTCAGCTCATCAGTCACTTCGTTATTTTCTTGACTTTAATAAACCCAAAATCTAAAAAGCTTTAAAAAGACTCGATAATTTGAAAAAATTTTTAGAGTCTCGTAATTATGAAAATATTTGGTAGGGAGCTCCAATTTTTCTTAAATAAAATGGGAAGTTGGCAGGGAATAATAAACTAAGTAGTACCTACTATGGAGTTTTATCTCTTAAGAAGAAACGGAAAATCGACAAAATAGCCACTTTTATAAAGTGAAGGAATGGTATGTATTTTTATCATTTTTAAACCAATTTTGATATTTAAAAAACTATCAGGAAGAAAGTTTTAATCTTTATTCGAATCAAGCAAAAAAATTGCATTTACCGTTTGAAAAAAGGTTGATGTAACTTCCGGCTAAATCAGAAATGGCAAAATATGAGTTCATGGGTTGAAATTGAAAGTGGCATTGAATGAATAATTCGTGTCCTAAATATGAATTAAAAAAAAATTGACATGTCACCTAAGCCATCATGTATTAGTGACTTTCTATTTTCTAACCCTATACGATTTTTTAAGAAAAGTCAACCTTGAATTTAAACAGCATCTTTTGGTATTTTATCATGAAATTAACCCCACCAGTTAAGCATACCAGGTGTCCTTTACACCATGGTTTGAATTAAATTTCTAATTTATTTATGAAACTCATAAAATATCTAGCCCATTAATTTATATATCAGTAAAGAAATACATACCTATTTAAAAAAATTTAAATTAATTTGCAAACCACAAACAGTTAAAAATTAAGAAATGCTGCATTTCTACTGGTAGGGTACATTCACCCCTATCCACCACAAAATTGTTTCGCTATGACGTATATAACCCTGTTATGCAATACCCACAACCAACCGCATTTTTCTTGACCTAACCTGTTCTAGTCTAGAAAGAATTACAGTCCGGGTAGGCACCCAAGATTCCAGGCAGTTTAAAAAATGAGTTCCTCACTTATCCTCGAGGCAAATCTGATCTATGATGGTCCTTGACGGGGTGAGAACACATATAGCTACCCGCAAAATCAGAGGGCAAAGACCTCAGACATTCGAGAATTCATCGTCTAAGATTACATGTTATTCAATTCATTTCATTCAGCATCGGCATGGACTAATGTAAATAGAATATCTTGTCGATCGAGGATTTCTAATCCTGCTCGTATAGTTTTGCGTTAAAAAATAAAGGAATTGTCCACCTGTGAGCTAATATTTCCTTACAGGTTTGTTATTCGGAAATTTGAAGCAAATGTTGATTGACTTGTTACGGGCGATTAAATTTTTAAGGTACAAAGGACGAAAGAGGTAAAATTTCATTTTCCCACACTTATTTTAATATGTATATAACTTTGTTTACGCAAATATTCTATTTACATCCCAGTTTCGTAATCCATTGAATTCAATCGATAACTTAACATGTCAACCTCTGTCCATCCTATATATGCAACCCATTTCGTACAATCATGTTCCCACGTTCAAAGGCAACAAAGTATTATTCAAAAATTCTTACATAAATCTCGTCCCTTTCAATGCAATAATACAGGTTGTCCTTCTCACTTGGTTGAAATTCTTATGCGTGCGTAAATAATAATCATGCCCACCTTGTCTAGGCACCACCACAAATTTGTTGGGGTGAACGAGGATGGTAGATAAACTTTATATTATTTACCTGGTCAAGACAAAATAGAAATATTCTATTACGGAAATATACCTGAAAGGGCTCTATTGTAATGGGCTGAGATTTTGCAAAATTTAACCTTTTATAAGATTCTTATATAAAATCTGCATTGTGTGGGTTACATTATCAGAAACTGTTGCACAAAATAGGTTCCTTATAAAATATCTACAATAAAGAGGGTCGTTATAAGAAAAGTGCAAGTAAATAGAAGAATTAAAGCGGATGTTAATATAGATATTTAGGTATAAATAAATGATAACTATTTTTTCTACTTCCGCAGTATTTTATTCATTTAGTTTCGATAAGTAAGTTCATTATTTCACTCAGTGAAACAACAAGATTCTATAATGGTCTAATGAATGAAAATTAAACTTTTTTTTTATTTATACAACTAACTAAAAATCTGAAAAGTACATAATTTAAAATGTGCTTTTTGTTCAAACGTCGTACAAAAAATATAGCGTGAAGCTGATAAACGGGTGATTATTTCATAAGTGCGTAAAATAATCAAAGGTAATAACACGAGAGTGATATTATAACACATTATCATTTTTTAAAACTCTTCTATGCAAGAATAATTTCATTTACATTCACACGAAACGATATAAAATTTTTATGATTACAAATTATCCTATTGTCCAAATATTCAAGTATATAAAACCCAGTAGCTCCCCCTGTACGTTCTTATGCTCCACCCACTGTGGTATTGTGTGTTGAAATAACAGTCATAAATTAGCAAAATATTCAGAACCACACTTAGTGCTCCAGTCACTTAACTTTTGTCTAAATAAAAAATTAAATATTAAATAGACTAAACTGAAACACCTCGACGAATGGTATTGAATAATTGATGTTCAGATAATGCACCTCAGCGAGAAGAATTAGGTAATACGTTCAGCCACCCTTTGCAAAGTTGATAATATAAAATAAATTAGGTAAGAAAAGTGCTACATCGTGTTTCCTATTACAAGTTAATACCACATCCGTGAGTGCTCACTAGTAAGGCGGATTTAAAAATACAAGAAGGTGCTGACACATCAACAGAGATGATCGTCGTATGCAATTTCATGTGTTGGATAGAGGTGATAAAATATAGGAAACAAGCAAAAGTTCTAAACTAGAATGGTTTTAAAGCTTTTTGCAAAGCTGTCAACGATTGTAATACAGACGTAATCGTGATAATAATCTTTCGAGCACACACGTGGCTTATCGCTTTTCTACAACATTTTTTCCTTTTCATGGTACACGAATTATTGCGTAGGATTAAGTAAATACCGTGCATATAATTTTAACAAATGGAGTTTTACATCTGCTGGTATCACCTGTAGTAGATGTAAGTATTTTATTATTAGACACTTATAAAATTTTGGTACTTACCAAATTTTTTATTATATTTATACAGTAAATAGAAAGAAGTATAAAACCTCAGCCACGAGTTGTAAATTTACGTATTTTTTGACTTAAAAAACCTGTTATAAATGTATGAAATCAAATTAGATAAAAATTAAATTAGTGGCTCCAATATGTATTTTCAGCAGTGGCGGATCCAACTTCATGAATACCCTAAATTTCAGATTTTTTTGGGTCCTTTTAGAATTGTATGTAAAACAAAATTTACATGGATAAATGTTCTAAAAGTTCAAGATTTTATAGAATTGCTAAAAAATAAAAAATTGCAATAATTAAATTGTACTTTTTAACCCTATTTTTGCCTAAAACAACTGTAAATTCCAGAAGAAAATGTGATAAATGGTTCCAACAGTAAAATTTGCAAAGAAGTAATTAAATTGATACTACACAAGTACACATTGTGGAAGTATAAAAATAATAAATTCGTCCAATGACAGACAAAACCAGGGGCTTTACTGGCAAAATCATGGCTCCTTTACCCTAAGAAATTCTATGGTTAGACATTTATTGGTTCAAAAAAAGAAGTAACTTTTTTATGGTCACTTTTAATTTGCGAGTCCTATTACTACTGTTTAAAATTTGCATAGCACTCATTTGTATAGTAAAACCAGAGCATAAATCATGTATCTACTTTCCAACCCACAAAAAAACACCGCACAGAGGGGGGAAATGACAAAATACACTACCAAAAAATTAACGTGTCAATGGTAAATTTATACCGTGAAGCTCCGTCTACGTGCGCTTTAAGTTGTGAACAAAGACGGGCGTTAACTTTGATATTTTTCTAACTACTTTCTGTTTTGTATGATTTTTACTTTGTAATGCAAAAAAAAGAGTACGGGTGATTCTTTTATCTGGGGAAATGCCTTTTTCTCGTAAACGACTGAAGGGAATTAAATTTTGAAAAAAGTGTTATATACCTACTGGCTGTCACTCAAAATTAGGATAGAAAGATAGATTTTAATATGCACGACGCTAGGCGTCGCGACGTTCCAAAAAAAATTTTTCCAGCAACGTACCAGTTTTATTATATCATTGGAAAGGTTTTTTAATTTTGAGTATTTTTTCTAAAAACCAATTTTTTTATTCTTATTTTTTAAAAAGGTATGATCCAATTTAAATTATTTCTGTTCTAACTAAATTTTGAAATATTTTTAACAGTAGGCTCAGTTTTCCCTCAAATACTAAAGTAAATCTTATTATATAAAATAAACTAGGCTTAGAAAAAACAAAACCTGTTATTTGTCAACATATTGCAACAATAGAAAACTTATTAATACCTAAATTAAACAGAAAAAATGTGCCTCTTCATATTAGAAGACATTTGTGGCTTCAACTAGATGGGGCTCCTTGTCTTTGCCGCTATTGTGCGGAATTATCTAAATATAAAATATGAAGACAAATGGATGGGAACTTACGGGCCAGTAGAATTTCCTCCTAGGTCCCCAGACTTAACACCTCTCGATTTTTTCTTGTAGGGAACTCTTAAAGTTTACAAAACAAGGTCTAATAATATAGATCATTTAAAGCAAAAGATTGTCGATGCCTGTTTTAAGAAAAGTCACATATAATGAAATAAGAAAACGTTATAATTTATGTTTGAATAACAATGGTACTCATATTGAACAATTGTTAAAATAATCAACTTTTTCATTAAATTTTTTGTTTAGTTTAGGTATTAATAAGTTTTTGTTGTCGTAATATGTTGACAAGTAACAGGTTTTGTTTTTTCTAAGCCTACTTTATTTTATACCCCCAAGATACTGTACAAATTAGCCAGATTTAGAGAGAGAGCGGCAGCAAGCGAGACCGGCGATATGGTAGGACACACAACTAACTAGCACGCTGTCGCGTGTTGGTCGCCGGCTTGGCCCAACTGTGCATGAATATCCCTGTATAGTAAGATTTACTCTAGTATTTGAGGGAAAACTCGGACTACTGTTAAAAATATTTCAAAATTTATTATTTATTAACTACTGTACTAAAGTAACAAATACTAATAATAATAATTTCAGTAATAGTAACTACATTTACATTATGAGAATGGCAGATGTTCATAATGTAAATTTGCTTGAAAGGCTTTAAAATACATCAATTAACTTTTTATACGGAAAAATCTAGAGGTTCGTATTACATGAACTGCAGCATATTTCTTAAATAAATTTTTGAGCTATCTTTCTCTATCCAAATTATCTTAAAAACAAAATAATAAAAATATCTTTAGTGATTAATTCACTAATATAAGGTACGTTTTTAATTTTTGTACTTACCATCGATTATATTTTGATCTTAGCTTCTAGGATTTTGTGTAATATTTTTTGTAAAGTTATACATTTATACAAGTTAATTTTTCAAATTAGACATTAATTTATTAAATTCCCAAATAGCCTTCGCCTAAATAATCTGTTTATATAGCAGATACCAATGATTTGTTGCCAAACATCAAATTATAAAGCTGATGTGTAAAGAATTGTAGATACAAAAATTCTATGTACTGGAAAATGTTATGTGTAATTATTATAATTGTAGAGCGAAGAGTACCCATTGTTCACAGATGTTTCCTATTCACTTTAGTGCAAATAACTGTTAAATTCTCTAACTACTAGGGTCTGTCGTCTATCAGAAGGGTTTCTGTCCTTGAAAGCTACCTACTTCTCAATAATAGAAAAGCCATACATCACGTATCTTCTTCCAAAAAATACTATTCTAATGGCTAGTAGTGCTCATATTGCTGTGGAGTATACAAAGATTTATCCAGACAAATCTCGACGTTTTATGCATGGTAATAAACCAAATTTCTTTTGCTGTCCTAATTTCAAAGAAATTGCGTCATTTTGCACAACAAAAAAAAACGCACTATAGACCTAAATTACCCTTTTAGGTTTTAAATAATGGAATTGTCATCTTTTCAGGTATATTTAAATGTTAGGACCGTTATGTTGCGCAAAAGACAAATTATATGCAATTTTTTTTCTTCAGATCAAATGGAATTTCGCAAAAAAATTTACAGAAATGTTACGTAACATTTAGCCTGTTGAAAAATGTTAAACTTTCTTTTAAATCTGAATGGCATTCCTTATTTTTGGTTGTACCTGCTTGGGAAAGCTAAAGTTTTGTAAAACATCAAATAAGTAAACCCAACATTGCCGGCTTTTGAAAAAAACGGACTGACTCCCGGACTTACGCCAAACACAAACAACTAATGCCCCATTCGAAAAACGTCAAATAAATATTTCATGAGAGAATAGCACTAATTATTGTTATTATTTGCTGAAATTTAATAAAGAGTCCGTAAAATTCAAATTAATCAGAGAATACTTAATTGAGTTTTACACACGTTTGTCCAAACGTGCATAAGTGATGCTTTTTATATCCAGTCCGCCATGTTACATCGCTGATTAATTAATTCGGGCACTCCCTTAACCCTTCCCCATTGGCGGGTCGCCGCCCTACATACCGCTAACCCTTCTACACGGTTCTCCCCGGCAGTTTTACCCTTTCACTACTCACAGTAGGACCTGTTCACTTGTTCATGAACATGAACCCTTTCAATGCAAGCCGTTCGTTCGGTCGATGAAATGGAAAGGATTCTCCGGACTACCTGCGTTCATTGGTCGTTCAACCCTTCAATGTTTCCTGGTTCGCCGTACTTGTCACTTAACCCTTGCAATATTTTTGAGGGCTTTCACTCTCTGTTATCGAATGGTGGTCGTTCACCCCTGACCATTTTTAGAAGTAAACAAGCTCATGGGAATTTTGGTGTTTACAGTGATGATGGAGAGTTTGAAAATATAGTTTTAGTTGTTATTTGTGTTGTGTAATAGTTATCCGTGGGAAGTTGCGCCAAGTCCAGGCTAATGCAATCTGTTGTGATGCGATACGGTCAATGCTGTTTGCAGGATGTTTATTTTGAATAATCTAGAAATTGTATCGGAATTTACTATACATATACCAATACCAAACTAATAACCTCAATGAGTCGTAAAGGCTTTTACAAAGATTTTGTAATAAAGCAGAACAACATGCACTACTTACTGTACAAGAGTTGCAAATTGCAAATTGCATTGACGTTCTTGGTTGGAATAGTTGCAATGGACTGTAAATTATTTCTGTATAAAATAAACAAAAAGTAGTTATACTTCTTTATTTCCTCTCATAAGAGCTTCTTATTAAAGACTTTAAAATATTACATATCTTCAAAGGCGTTTAGTTTAAGTATAAGGAATAAGTACTTAATGAAAAAGATAAAGAACTTAATTCTGTACAGCATACAATAGACGTACTTATAAGATAATTTTACTATGTGCACGTTAAGATGTTTCCAAGACTTTCTGTTTTGTAATTGTAGCTTCCTTTTCTCAAATAGTGTTTATCTGTTAAGATACTAATATTTTTGTAGGAGTTCACATCACATCGGTGAAATTATTTTAAAAAAATTAAATATTTTGAAAACTATTAATTTTAAGTAAGTAAATAGAACCGAAAATCCTAACATTTTAAAATATGCAGGGTGTTCAATTTAAAGTATCAAAGTTGATGTGTGCTCACCAAAAACTAAACAATCATATAGTTTAATAGTACGAGCCCTAACAACTAAATGTTCGGACAAAAGTAAATTTTTGAAGTATGAAAGGAGAACTGAAAATTTTACCCAAATAATTAGTAAACACCTAACAATACAATAAGATAAAGCCTTAATAACAATATTATGCAAGGAAGAAAATTATTTATTGGATTTAACAATATTTTAACCGTAATAATTAGCAAATTTTACAAAATGAATTTGATACTAAATGTTGGGATAATTTTTAATTTGGGACCATTAATAAGAGGTTACGTCTCTTTTTGCTTTAATAGTTGTCTGTATTCTAGCAGGAATTGTATTTATCAAATTTTGGTACAATTCTGGCGTGAAACTGTCCCAAATTTCTTCTATTTTGGTCTTTAAGTCCCCAATGGGTTCTTGGTGGATTATTGCGTAGAATACGTTTAACTTTATGACAAAGAGTTTCAATGACATTTAAGTCCGGACTGGATGAGGGACATGAAAGCACGTTTATGTCGTTTTCCCCGAGTTCCAAAACTGTGATATTTTAAAAACAGTCGTTAGAAAACTACGTCACATTTTTCAAGTGCAATTTTAAAGCTACGAAATATACCTAAAATCACCAAATAAAGACTTGGGGATTTTTTCGTACATAAAACCAACATCCAGCTTTGCAATAAAGTAAATTTTACCAAAATGTAACCAGCGGTTCCAAAACTGTGATTATTTTAATGTAGGTAGCACCCTCAAAAAACACGTTTTTTGAAAAGTGAACTGTGGAACTTGAAAAAAAAGCAAACAAAATTCATATTAATATTTCACGATTTTTTCAATATAGTACGATTATTGAGCTTTGATTTAAAGGTTTTTTGACACAAATCCAACCAGCCGTTTCAAAACTGATTTTTTAAAACAGTTACTAGAAAATTCTAACATTTTTAAAGGTGCTACTTTAAGGCTCCGATAAATGCCTAAAATCATCAAATAAAAACTTGTGTAACTTTTTTGTAAAGAAAACCAACATCTAGCTTTGCAATAAAGTAAATTTCATCAAAATCCGACTACTAGATCCAACGTTTTGAAAATAATAATTCTTTGTTTCTACAATTTTCCCATCCTGTTGGGTTAAAGTGCCACAGTTTTGGAGCCGCCGAGCGGATTTTTACGAAATTTACGTTTTTATATAACTAAATGTTGGCATTATAACAGAAAAAACCATCAATATTATGAAAGTTAATTTAGATAACTTTTGCGCGTATGGAAAAAAAACAATCAAATTTACTTTTGTCCGAACATTTAGTTGTTAGGTATATTTTAAAGTTACTTTTTTTTAATGGGGTGTATTTAATATTGGAAATGTTTCACTAGAATTTACAGTAAAAAAAAAGTATGGAAGATCCACGCTCTAGGTGGACACTCATCTTTATTACATAGATCTTATGAATATCGACGTCAAATATATTCATAATAACTTTCCTAAAAGAATAATTTTAAATATCAAAACATTTTCCCTCCATTTTCTTCACTTTAACTTTTATTGAACTTGCATATTACGTTTCCTGATCTATCCTCCTGAGACCCAGCCGATATTTAGTTTTTGTAGTATTATGAGTAAAAGCAAATATTCTTCTCAACTACAGATTTCGCGATCATTTTATTGGGCACATTTTCTTTTTAAAATATGTCCACCTACTGAAAAGTATGAGTACAAAACTATTTTGCCCATTTTCTGAAACGCTAGTTATCGTACCGATAAATTATTGAATCTACAAACTTCCTGTCAACGTGCGTTTCTCAAACAGTGCATAACTTTTATACGTTCCTTAAACCCCTCACAAGTTTATCATATCTTCATCCCTCTGTTAAGTTATTTGGCGCTTGCGCTGTGTGGTCAGTCTTGTTGCGGCTGCAATCGACAGCTGATTGGTGTGTGATTAGTGTATGCCATTAATGTTTACCGTTTTTTGTTTTGTTTATAGGTACGCAATATTGTTTATACAAGGTGAGTCAAAGTACCTAAGTAAGTTCTGATGAAGAAGTTTTTAACTTGATTTATGATGTTGCGATACCCCGAATCTTTAGAGATCGCCAGAATTTTTTTATAAAATATAGGGATGACGAATTCCGGCGAAGATATCGGTGTCACAAACACACAAAATAATTGACATGGTAGAAGAAGATATCTCCACAAGGTCATATAGAAATTATTCACTAACGGTAGCAGATCAAAAAAAAAAATGTTAAATCTATGATTTTATGCAACATGTATCTAAATATTTGTATGTATTCTGAAATACTGATTTTACTATAAAATTCTTACAGAGTTTTTCAGGTTTTAATTGGTGACGACCATGGTGTGCATATAAGAGTACAGTGAGCAGAATTGTGGCAAAAGTAACACAGGTCTTCGCCAGTTTGAGCCCAGATTTTATAAATGCCTGAAAATGTTATTGAAAAACTGGAAGTAAAGACGGGATTTCAACAAATAGCAAATACAGTAGAATCCGTTTATAATGGACTTCAGGGGACCAAGTAAAATAGTCCATTATAACCGGGTGTTCATCTCATCAGAATAATTACTAATTAAACAAATACATATGTATGTAATTTTTTTTATTGAAAGAAGATAACTAACACATTAAACTATACATGAGCAGGAAAATAGAAGCGAAAAACTTATATGTATAATATTAGATATTTTAAAAAAAGTCGCTTAGTTTTGTTTGGATCCGCGGTTTGGTTATATAATACGCACTGGCACGCACTGGTCAACGCCGTGACAGAAACTACAAGAGCGACATTAGTTCGCAACTTCTTTTCGATTGCGTCATAATATTTTGTGTTTATCGGGGAAGTACCGAATCGCTCCGGTTGTAATGGACAAAATAACGAATTTTGGTTCATTATAGGCGAGAGTCTATTATAATCGAGTCCATTTAAACCGAGGATTTTACACGTGTTTGTACTGGGACTTTTAAAATGGTACATTATAACAGAGTTTCCATTATAAACGAGTTCATTATAGGTGGATTCCACTAGCTGGTTTTCCAAATGTTATTGGTGGTATAAATGGAAGTCACACATACCAATAATATCCCAAGATAGTGAAAAGGCGGAGGTTTTTCGTAACCGCAAAGGATATTTTTCAGTCAATATACAAGCAATTTGTGACTCTAATTTGCTGATTAGAAGTTTGGATGCTCGCTGGTCTGGGTCCACAAATGACAGTACAATGTTCAATGTTCAATGCTTTACTTATCTGCGCAAGATGTGAAGCTAATGAACTAGCTGGATCATATTTTTTAGGAGACAGTGCTTACGCATGTACTGAATATATAAAGTAATTACAAAGAAGTCCAAATTAGAACGAGAAATTGTATTGAAAGATGTTTTGGAGTTTGGAAAAGACGGTTTGCTTGTTTATTACTTAGGCTAAGGACAAAACAAGAAAGAACTCTTGCAATCATTGTTGCCACAGCTGTGCTTCATAACATCGCAGTGTTGCAAAATGACAATATAGCTTGTGACTATCATCTTTGGGGTAATGCAGTAAGAAGAAAGGAATTGACACCGTTTTTAGGTAATTATTCTATATATGTTATTTATTTATAATAATGAAATATAGGTACTAATTTAACTTAACTAAAATTAGATATACAATCATATTATCTATTTACATACAAGTTGGTTAATTGTTAGTGTTTTAGCTTGCAGTTCTTGTATTTGTATTTCCAATTCATGTAATTCCTTGAAATGATTTGTCTGAACTTCTAGCAACTCTAACTCTTTCTTTTTAATTTCCTCATCCAATTTTAATAGTTTTAATTTTCGTTGATGAATAAGCTCCAGTGTTCCAATTTTTGGAACAAATGCCCCTTCTGATTTGTACATAATTTTCTGTAAATAACACATGATATTATTGTTTCTAATCATACCCACATATTTTGAGTTAAAGGCAATATTTTATGCCTACCACCTACCTTATCTGAATATAAATTTGTTCGTGGAATTTTTTTTAAAACATCATACAGTGCATGCAGTTGCTTGGATGTTCTAGAACCCGTTTGTGATTGGCTATTGAATATGGTGGTTATTTGTTCCCATGCCTGTTGTTTTTGTTTAATTGTTTTTCCATCAGTCCGTTTATTTTCAATAATATTTAAGAACCTCTCCTTAATAAGGTCAAATAATACGTTTTTTTCTCTGTCAGTGAAATTTTTTGCTCTTGGTCTGCGTTTCTTATTTTCCATTTTCTCTTTACAAACACGTGCACTACAGTCTGGCAACAACTAAAGACTAAATTTTAGGTCTTCGTTTACTTTGTTATTCTCATCAACTGCAGAATTTTCTACCTGGTATATCTCAATAAAAATATTGGTACCCAGGTGATAACCAGATGTTGATAATTCATATTTTCCATCTTCTGCTGCATGTTTCGAAGTTATATCAACAATGTCCGGTAACTGTCCGATAGTTATTGAATCTTTAAGTTATAGAGCGCTCGCTTTCAGAAACGGTAGAAAAACTTACGAGTTCGTTAACTTTATCGGTCCGATAGCGGGATGTTCATCAAAAATCGGACATTAGGTATTAATTATACTTTCTAGGGATGTTAAACTTATTTTATTGACATAATTTTTTTGTAGTGACCTAATCTGAGGAAGCCCATTTTAAAGTGGTGGATAATACCTAAATTTACTAAATAACTCTGAGTTCTCAGTCCATAATTTCATGATCTGAAGAAGAAATATAAAAATAAAGAATAACACATAGAAGAGTTTTTAATAGTGCGATAACAATAATAACCCAAACTAGTCAGGCAAAAGTCATAAAATAAAACAGTTAAAAACAGTAAAATACCACATCGTTAAAATGACAAACACATATACACTATTCTATATACCTACCATATTCCCACCCTTTATTTACTTACAGTTTTTATAACCCACTATAACCCGCAAATTTTACAAGAGTCGCGTGGCCAGGTAAAAAAGTAAAAAAAACTTATCGGAAGAATTAACTTATACCAGTTACAACAAACTACCCTTCTAAAAGAAAGAAAGGGTTCCGGTTTTTTATTAAGTTATTAGAGGTTAACCACTTATTATCACTAACGGGCACGCGACCAGGTAGAAAGGGGTAGCATTTCGGTTTTTTACCAATTTTAATGAATAGAAATAGAAACCCTTCCAATGCTACTATTTGGGAATTTATTTTTTATAGCATAGTTTGAATTATTCTCGAATTAGTCGGATAAATTACCCGTAATTTTTAAAAACACCATGTAAAAGGGGTGCCGAGAATTTGGATTTAATGTAAAGGTTGCAGCTACTTAAATGCCAATTTTTCAATAAACAAATTTAGACTGATTTTATTATATTTTGAAATTTTCTAGTTAGTTATAATATATTATAATAAATATAATATAATATAATATAATATAATATAATATAATATAATATAATATAATATAATATAATATAATATAATATAATATAATATAATATAATATAATATAATATAATATAATATAATATAATATAATATAATATAATATAATGTAATATAATATAATATAATATAATATAATACATATAATATAAAAACGATATTAAATTATTGTTAAGCACTACTCACACGTAAATTATATTAATTAGTAGGTGTAGAGGTATTGGCTCTTTTGTGTTCATTATAAATTGGAAAAATAGCTACTTAATATTGTTTTAAACAGTATCATTTTCTTTACGAGCTTGCCAAAGAAGCTGTAGAGTAAAAACTGTAAGAGTATAACTTGATTTTACTCCAACATACAAGTGTAATCAAAAATTCTCTTCGTTGAAAGGAAGGAGGGCTGTATCCACTTATCTTAAACTTAAGAAATTATTCATCAATCTTTTAGCGTAAATTGTATAGCAGATACCCTTCTGAAAGCCTATCCTGTAAGTAATAAGTGCACTCAACTCTATTATTCCTAATTTAAAAGCAAAACAAATTGAGTTAGTCAAGTTTTTCAATATTTTTTCTTTATACTGCGTGTTTTTTTATTATTATTTAAGTAGGGTTGATTTAAAACATACTTGCTTTAACGCCATATTTTTCGTGAAATTATCACAAAATATCTGATAAACTTCTTTGTAATTATATTTATCGTGACTTATCGTGACCAAATAAAATATTAACAAATTCCCCGATATTTTTCCAAAAACGTAGCTTGTTAATCGGTTCTGCTAGACTCTGATTATTGATTGAGACTTGACCCTCAATATAACTACTGTATCACCATTGGCTAGCTGTTGGTAACTATAGGGGAAAAGAACTACCCCAATGTCCATAGGGACTGACCCTTCCATACTAACTTGTTCTTATTTTAATCCATCCCCACATGCTGTTATTCGAAAGGGATAGTTCTTGAAAAAAAGCAGTCTCAATTATATTTTTTCAATACAAACCAGGGAGTTAGAGTGAAACAGGCGATAGATGTTAGTATTCTTTTACAAAGATCAGTTGAGTTAAACAAATATGGTGGCACAAAAAGATGGGGTGAATTTTTAAGGGAATAAATGATGACTGAATGGACCCACACAAAAATGTGAAATAGCATATGTACATAATGGACAATTGAAGGAATTAAATGAGTTCTAGTATTAGTGGAAATAATTGGAATCATACTTTTTGTGGGAATTCAAAGGTCTGGTGATGGAGCTTAGCAAATTCATGTAAATTTTTTCCTTTCAGTGGACAATATGGAAATGTGCAGTGATAAATTGGCGATTATAGTAAAATAACCTAACGTATAATATTACTTTACAACCTACAAAATACCGTAGTGATTAACAGTACATATATTTAAATAATTTTATTGATTTTACTGTTGAGAAAAACCGGGGATTAAAAGAACAATTAAAATCCTTAGTTATAATTTCACTTCCTTTATACTTACATATTTATTTATTAAGCAAAGAATTTATGTGGAATATTAGAAAAACTTATGAGTATCATTCCATCACATTTTATAGTTTTCCGAAATAAATATAGGTACCTACTGTAAATCTTGTGGAACATATCAATTTTTTTAAATATCCCATATTTTCTGATATAGATTATTTTGTAGGTAATTTCGAACTCCGTGGAACATTCAACTCAAGCCAATACAGTATGTCGAATGGCAACTAACTGATTATTTAGACAGAGATAATGTCAATAATAAACTAGCCATGGCCTACTGTTATAAATAAATTAAATTATTAAAAATATCGAATTTTGAGCTTGTTTTCCAAAATAAATATTAAGTATTATATATTTTTGGAAAGCCCAAATTTTGCTTAATCAATATAAATAATAATATATAGAGTGTCACATTCAAAAAAACATAAGTTTGGGCCATATCTCAAAAACTAAACCTTTTATACAAAAACTGCCTACGCCACTGATCTCTACGTCAAAAACTCTATCAAGATCACTTTTCACCTTTTTGATAAGTATTAGACACATAATGGAAATACGAGGGATGTCTAAAAAACAAAGATTTTCAAAATCACTCTGTAGATTAAAAACTAAGAGAGCCATGACAAATTGGACACCGAAAGCTTTCGTAGGACAGGAAGGTGAAAACCGCAACACTCTATCTTTGATAATAACTCAAATACTCCCTGAAAATAGGACAACCTGTACACCCTTAAATCAAAATTTTGCAAGAGTACATTTTTTCTAAAAATTAAACAGAGAATCCCCAAAATATCCAGTGGCGTCGAAGATTGGAGGGGAAAAGTAGATGGGACTCTAAGTAACTACGCCACTGGAATTTTTTTTATAAATGATCCTCAGCAGTACCTAGAAATGTACTACATCACTCTGTATGCGAAATTTAGTGGAAATCGATCGAATGGTTTAGAAGATATGTTAAGAAAACGAGTTTTTATTTTAAACGTTGGCACCCTGTATCTTTGTTAAGAAACATTTATGAACAAAATTTTCTCATGAAATTCTACTTTTTTCTTGATGCTCTATCGCCTCCCAATGACGTTTAACCTGGACCACCCTGTATATTCGAAGACTAATGAACAGTGGCAAAAAAAATGGATTTAGAATTAAATTCCCAACAATTTGATAGAAGAAGTTATCTGGGGTCAATACCTATTACCTACTTTTATTATTGATTATGGCATCAAAGAAATTGTAAAGTCTTATTTTCAAATTGTTTTTTTTTAAATATCTCCTCGTGGGTCAGTCCTACACAAGAAATAATGTGAATGTAGTAGAGTAAAAAACTAAAAATAGGTTTCGTAACCCACATGATGCAATTTTGCGACCTTGTAACCTTACCACCGGCGCCGCAACATTAACAAAATTGTGCTAAATGTCCATTTTTTTAACCTGGGGAATCCTATAAACTTCTACAAAACTGAAAAAATCTTATCTTTAGAAACATCTACATTCTGGAATGTGCATGAACATCTCGTCAAGTTTTCCAAAAACTGGTAAAATCTCAGGAGTTCACAAAAAGCAAGGGTTTTTTGTTAAACATCCACCGATTTTAACTTTTTTTTTTGTAATTTTTATAAAATGATCTTCACTATACAGGGTGATCAGTAATTGGCGCACTCCGAATAGAGCACATTAAAACTAAGGATAATCTGCAAAGAAACATTTAATCTGATGGTTAGTTTCCGAGTTATAGAATTTCCCTCATCCAAGTTACAAGCTAATTATTTTAATAACCAAGATAAAAATAAGTGAATAATTCATGCTACTATAATCTCTGGATAAAATGCAATATGATTTGTTCAATTTTTTTCACAAAACCTCTAATACAAAGAAATTGAAAATGTTAAAATTAATAAAATACCTAAATTTGAGAGAATTTTGAAGTTTGGCAACCTCTCAAGCTCCCCTTGGGATAAACTAAAATACCTTCTATTGCCATGAAAATATAAATAATGAATTTCAATTGTTGTTTCTGTTTTTTAATAAAATTGACAGTACTAAATTATTTTGACAAGTTCTCGCATCATAAAATATTGAACGTTTCTCTTTTTTTTTCTCGTCGAACCTATTCACATGTTCAATGCAGTGTTGCCACTTTTATTTTTACAAAAGTGGTCATATCTTTGTAAAGAAAGGACTTACAGTACTGCGGTAAAAAAATTCGTCATTCTTAAAACGTAAAGTTTATCACAGTATGGTCCGAGTGCGGCAATTACTGATCACCCTGTATAAGTACATAATCTTTTGGCATAATTTGAAGATATATATTTCCTTAAGTTTTTAAAATAAATGATACGGCTAAGACTAAACTTGAGTACCTAGTGTAAGTATAAACCAGATTACTAAAATTTTATGTGCTTATAGAATATTTATTTTAAAATAAATTGAAAGCCTAGAGAGGGAGAGGGTTTGGTTTTGAATAAAATGTGCGTTTTTTTTCAAATATTTAAAATGTGTAATATTTTAGATTTTTCGTCGATTAATTAAACTGGTTCAGAAATAATTGTATTATTTTACTTATTTTATATTAACATAACTTTCAGAGATAAAAAAATCAATCAAGCTGGGAATGATGTTGGATTACAAATGAATATTTTGATTGCGAAGTACTTATAGTCATGTGGCCTCCAAAGCCTCTTTTTCCATCGACCTTTAGGGTTTTATAGATGCAATATAATTTTTGCACATTTTAATTACATAGATACCTGAACTAATAATATGCATATAATAATATATAACAGTAATTTAAATAAAACAAAACCCAACAGCTACATTTAAATATCACCCAACCACTAGCAGTTGTTTTTCGGGCATTATATCAACAAAATTATGGAAGCATCTGTCGATTTTTTGCGATAATCAATAGGTCCTTCCAATACAACTAAGAAACTAGATATACCTATTGGCATAATGCATGTTTTAAGAATTCCTCGACTAATAGCCTAACATTCAAGTAAATGTCTATTATTTAGTTTTGCTAGGAAAAGGTAAAATAAAACCACTAATTTATAACCGGAACAAGGCGGGCCCAGTAGATTAATGCTCGTCTGAATGAGACTGGTCTCTAAACCTAAACGTTGTAAAGATCATTTTTTTCGGTTATGTTCAAGGGCAGTTCCTAGTAATTGTCATATTTATTAAGCAATCATGCAATTTTGTGACCGCTAATTAGAAGAGACGATATTGACATTTGTTATTTGGCATACGTTTATAGTTCGTATGTTTTGCACAGACTATTCATTGGATTTTTAAGTGGGGCTTTCTGTGGTTAAACTATATTTAGGTCCTGAAATTAGATATAAAACTTTCAGGCACAGAAGGTTTATGCAAAAAAAATTAATTGAAACCATAATAATCACTGTTTAACCCATAATGTTTTATTTTCATTGTCATTCCGGTATATGACAATTTTGAATTTTATAATAATCATTCTCATTTTTATACCAGAATAAGGCAAATAGTGAAGATTTGAGCCTACAGTTTAACTAGCAAATTACTGACCTACGTGTGTAAAATACTTACTTTACGCACTTGTATCATAAACTACTAATATTGCTTTTCAACATGGCTTGCTACAATATCTATACATAATTTACTAAAACTACCATAAGTCTTACCAGGTCCAATTTTTCAGTAAATTCTAGTCACTAATGATAATATTCCCCTAATATACCATAAACGATGCCAGCGACTAGCAGACAAAAGGAGCGCCACAACATTAATCTTCCATCTGACGTGAGTTATTAAATATCTCAAATTATTTAATATTTTCTATTGATCGTTATTTCGAGTGTGATGTACCGAATATAATGGAATCCTTTTCCTTGAACAAAATCATAAAATCTAATTTAATTATATTATTACCTAGCATAAAAGTATGAAATTATGTTTTTAATTAATAAGCCATAAAATACATTCCCGCTGTTATGCATCAGCATTATCTGTAAGATAGAAAATTAGTTTTTTCCCGAAATTATAACAAAACAGGCAATGTATATATTTTATAAAAGAGGATACGCCGGAAGCTAGAGATATTTAAACTGCACATAAGCACGCGACAACCCTTACTGCTATAGGGGTAGTTTTTTAGTGGCTTATTTATTTTTTAACTATAAAGGAACACGAAACTGCACAATTTAACAAGAAGGTAAATTTCTATACCGTTACGATTCTTACCCCTTGTATATTTACTGTATATTGAAGACAGGTGCTGTTTTATACTAGTTAAGGGTTAATTTCACCCTTCCGTGTTGGCAGGTGCCCAATTCACCGAATTCGGTATGACGGTCCAAAACAATTGGATTAAAGGGTGAAAACACTGTTAAAATACGACGACTAAAGTTCACTTTTTATTATCTTAATTGAACATATAATACAACTATTTAACGGCACTTAAGGGTTAAAAGGATACACCCTTTTTGTTTATTTTACCCCTTCTGTGAGAGGATAACGGTAATCGGTAAATAACAACACATGGGAGGTGGTTAGAGTTTTTATTGTAACAGAATTCTAAATGTGACTTACTCAAATTTAGTTTAGGACAATTTTTCCGAAAATATTTTATTACACAATATTACAAAAATTAATCAAATTTCAAAAATACATATTAAACCGGTAAACCAATGAAAGTTTTATTAGAAAATATTTACCTGAAATCGTCAAGAAAGTAACTTTCAAGGCTATTTTGGTTCAATAAAAATTGATCACTGCAAGACTAGTACTGTAATATTTTACATGACGGTCATTACAGTACTACTTTTAAAAATAGTACTATAATGACCGTCATGTAAAATATTACAGTACTAGTTTTGCAATGCTCATTTTTCTTGAATCAAAATAGTCTTGAGAGTTTGACTTTCTTAAATGTTACAGGTAAAATATTATACATAACACCTCATGAAAATTATTATTCCAGGACTAAGTACTCGACCTGACGGCCTCGTACTCTCAATAATGCTTCTCTTCTTCCTGTAATAAATATTTTTCATGACTTGATATGTACAATAACTATTAACAAACCAATATTCATAATTTCTTACCTACTACATACACTAAAATAAAATTGATCCAAATACTAACTTGTTGCCAATCAATTATTATACTGTTAGTACTGAATAGCCCCATACCCACAGCTATTAATAAAATAAACCCTTTATAATAAAAGCCATACCGACATCCTACATAAACAGTATAGGTTAGCAATCCTTTATTATGTTTGACAAAGTACCTACCCATAAGCCATAAAGGGTTATTGTTCGGCACAAAGGGTTGTGAACAAATTGTAAAATAAACATGATGGATGCTTTTATAATATTTAATACATTACTGTAATATTTTGGTGATAAAAAGAATAAGCAGTGCCTAAAGCGTTCTGTAGTACTATTTATAAATAATGAAATGAATGTGTAGAGTTTTTTAAAGGAGGGTTGGCTTTCAGCATTATAACATTCACATTACATTTAAAATAAAATTATATTTATGTAAGCTTTGATGCTGAAAAATACGAAAACATTTTTATTATGCCTATATTTTCGTGTCTTTGTAATAAGAATTTCTATTTGAAAAAAATTAGTGAATTAAATGAGATTAGAATGTTCCTACTAGAAAAAAATTTGAGTGTATGTATTTTTTGTTAAATCATACAGTAAGATTGATATTATCATGGTAACCAAGCGAGTAACAGAAAGTACATTTTCTTAGTACTACGAGCCCTAACAACTAAATGTTCGGACAAAAGTAAATTTGATTGTCTTTTTTCCATACGCTCAATTGGTTTTTTCTGTTATAATGCCAACATTTAGTTATATAAAAACGTAAATTTCGTAAAAATCCGCTCGGCGGTTCCAAAACTGTGGCACTTTAACCCAGCAGGATGGGAAAATTGTAGAAACAAAGAATTATTATTTTCAAAACGTTAGATCTAGTAGTCGGATTTTGATGAAATTTACTTTATTGCAAAGCTGGATGTTGGTTTTCTTTACAAAAAAATTACACAAGTTTTTATTTGGTGATATTAGGCATTTATCGGAGCTTCAAAGTTGCACCTTTAAAAATGATAAAATTTTCTAGTAACTGTTTTAAATAATCACAGTTTTGAAACCGCTGGTTGGATTAGTGTCAAAAAACATTTAAATCAAAGCTCAATAATCGTACTATATTGAAAAAATCCTGAAATGTTAATATGATTTTTTTTGCATTTTTTTCGAGTTCCACAGTTTACTTTTCAAAAAACGTTTTTTGAGGGTGCTCCCTACATTAAAATAATCACAGTTTTGGAACCCCTGGTTGGATTTTGGTAAAATTTACTTTATTGCAAAGCTGGATGTTGGTTTTATGTACAAAAAAATCTCCAATTCTTTATTTCGTGATTTTAGGCATATTTCGTAGCTTTAAAATGTGACGTAATTTTCTAATGACAGTTTTTAAAAAATCACAGTTTTGGAACTTGGGGAAAACGACATAAAGGTGCTTTCATGGCCCTCATCCAGTCCGGACTTAAATGTCACTGAAACTCTTTGGCATAAAATTAAACATATTCTACGCAATAATCCACCAAGAACCATTGGGGTATTGGGGACTTAAAGACCAAAATAGAAGAAATTTGGGACAGTTTCACGTCAGAATTGTACCAAAATTTGATAAATACAATGCCTGCTAGAATAATAATAAAGCGAAAGGAGACGTAACCTCTTATTAATGGTCCTAAATTAAAAATTATCCCGACATTTAGTTGCAAATTCATTTTGTAAAGTTTGCTAATTATTAAAGTTAAAATATTGTTAAATCCAATAAATAATTTTCTTCCATGCATAATATTGTTATTAAGGTTTTATCTTATTGTATTGTTAGGTGTTTACTAATTATTTGCGTAAAATTTCCAGTTCTCCTTTCATACTTCAAAAATTTACTTTTGTCCGAACATTTAGTTGTTAGGGCTCGTAGTACCGAAAAGACGTAAAGTACTAGTACTATAAAACAAACGTGTTGATTTTATAGACAATAACTTTAAAACTACTATTTCAAAATCAATAATTGTGGATGGAGACTAAATTCATCAAGTCATTTGAAAAATATTTTTTTTTAATTTTGCACAAATTGGATTTGACGCTTCACAATTTAATTCTTAAAAAAATAATTTCTTGTATTGAAACTTTTAAATCAATTATAAAACTTGAACTTAGAGAGCAGTATGCTGATAGGTGTGCCAAAAAATTATGCAGAAACAGCGAACTTTTTAATGGTTGCGATACCACGATCGTCTGAAAATATGTCACTTCTACTACAAGTTATACAGCGTGTCCGGAAATTAGGAGCAAAAACCTAGGGGGGTGATTCTACTTGAAAAATTAATGTGACAAGTTCCTATAACATTTTTCCGAAAACTCATTAATCTTGTGGTTACAGGGCCTTAAAGTTTGTTTTTTTAAATCAACTTTTACCAGTACCGATTCGTTTCAAATTTGGCACACGTATGACTAATGTTTATTTGTATTCTTGCACCAAAATGGAGGTAAATCCCCCAGTGTCAAAGAGTCGAAACTGACGTTGACCTTTGGATAAAGACCCAGAACTTTTTTGTTAGGCCCTTTTTCTAAATTTTGATGACGCCCGAGCATCGAAAAATCTTCAAAAAACCTCCTTTTGCTGCATCACAATAAAACGAGTCGTTTTCGGAAAAAACGTCTTAAATGAATACCAACTAACTACAGCTCATTTTCAAGATTAACAAAGCAAGCATTAAACAGAAGCGCGTTTTTCTCGAAAACTACCCGTTTTATTGATACTCAACAAGAGGATCTTTTTTGAAGATTTTTCGCTGCTCTTCAATCGGGCATCATCAAAATTTAGAAATAGTTATTGGAAATATTGATTTAAAAAAACATTTGGGACGTTTTAACCCCCAATATTAATGAGCTTTCGGAAAAATGTTATAGGAACTTGTCACCTTAACTTTTCGAGTAGAGTCACTCCCCGAGTTTTTTGCTCCTAATTTCCGGACACCATGTATAATGTACTATTAATTATGAGATTAGTTTATAAGCTAAATTTCAACTATATTAGAGATTTTCTAAAATTTAACACAAAAAACATTCTTGGATTGCTGGATTTCATCAAACTCTTCGCAAATTGATAGGTAAATATATCGTACAAATCCCAAAATTTTAATTATAATTATAAGAACACCATTTATAAAAAAAGAAATAAAACGATATAAATCATTATACTTTCACAAAGGATATCTAAATCGAATATCCTTAACTAGTTTTAGGACAGTTTAAGATAAAAATAAAACAACCGGACGTTTGAGTATAATTTTATTTCGGAGATAAAAGCTAAGCGTATAGATTACGCCTGCAGTGTGGAAAACTTGAAGGGTAATAGTTATCACTACAAAAATGGCGTCGTATTTTTTACGTTAATGTTTTTTTGCGTGACGATGTCCTGTAATAAAACTTATCGTTTTTTACGCGGCTTGTCAAATATTTCACACAGGGGACAAAAATGCTAGCAAATGAAAGCACCAATACTATTTCTCCAATGTGTCAGCAACCAGGGGCGTAGGAGAGAGTTTAATATAAAGCTAATAGTTTAACATAATTTAAAAATGAGATTTTTCCGTAAATACTGTGAATTAAATTTTTATATTTCTTACTGCGTTTTTCTATGGAGCTTAAAATTAAATTTTTGTTATGAAGTAACATTGTCAATATAAACAGCAAATATAAATGTTGCAAGTAAAAAAATCAAAATCAACCTTAACACTGTGCTAGTCATGTCTGTGTTCATTGACAAGTAAACTTTTAAAGTTACAATTTCCTACCTCAGTAACCATATCATATATTTATTTCTCCTCCGTCTCTGGTTGTCTCTGCTAGTAAGTTTTCGCATTACATACGATAATTTCATTGTAGTATATGCACCCCATGAATAGGGTGTGTCTGGCCAATGTCCATCGGTTCTGACGATTGGAGCTATAAGGGTTCCCCACGCCATGAGAGACGGTTTACTCACACTCGCTGCCATGTTACTCATCGAACAGCGATAAATTGCTATCCAGCGTACTAGACATTTGCAAAAATAATTGGAATTTGGTGGTTGCCCCATATGCTGTTCCCTTTCACCCACCCTCGGACCTACTCCAATACAAGTCTATTGATAAGTATTGGATTACTTAGGAAATTTGCGGAGTTCTGGTATGTTTTCTTAAGTATTGTTGCATACGCACAAAAGTCGAGTATTAAATTGAAGGTATCAGAAGAAAAGGTCTTTTCTTTGAGGGAGAATGTTTACTTCAATTTGCAGCAAATATTGAGTCAACAAAGTGACGTTATAAATAGAAATGCAAAGTAAAAAATAGAATGTAAAAGGTAATTTTAATTTCAGAAGCCAGATATCACCGGAAAATTAGGTGACATAAGACTTCCATATTCATTCAGCAGCGAATATGTAAGTTTCATTTCACCTCATGTCCTAATTTCCCGGAGATTTCGGGCTACTGAAATCATCCCGAGGGTATTAACTGTTTAAAGAAATAATTTCAATGAATGTTACTATTACTGCATTATTAAATTTAGACTGTTAAGCTAGATTCATGCGCAACCTCCAAATTAGTGATTAAAATTAACGTTCGACCCATTTCTTTACAGAGACAATTATTTAGATTTTTCTATTTGTAGAACGAACGTTTATTTTATTCACTAATTTGAAAGTAAATGCTTAATGCTTATCTTAAAATTAGACATTCTAAAGTGCTAGCCAATTGAAACGTACCAAGTGAATTTTTAGGTTGAATTTAAAGTCAAATATTTTGAAAAATAGGAAAGATATCAACATGCGGTTTTCAGGATTTCAGAGATAATTTAATTGAGAAAACGATAGTGTTACCTGATTTTTTTACTTTGAAGTACATTACTATCTACAGAGTATGAAAGAAAGTCTTCTTTTTTTTGTCAAATTTTATAACTACCGAGATTCCACAAAATTTTGTTTATATTTTTTTGATGTAGATTTTTTTAGTCCTTACTTAATATGAAAACAACCTGTTTCTCCAAATTTTGATATCCCTGTTACTTTATGAGATACCGAATTTTTGCTGAAAATTTGATTTTTTCTTTGTTTTTTGTCGTTCGGCCGTATTGTATTTTGTAAGAACCAATCTCTATAATTGATTATGATACCTTATGAATGGCTTTCTTATAAAAAGTACACTTTTTGTACTTTCATTAATTTATTGGTAACCAGTGGCTTATCAAAAATCGGTACACGTTCGCTAATTGGTAAATTTTTTTAATTCATGTTTTGAGGCTATTTTCTTAATGGAATAAAATGGAATTTACTTAGTTTATGTTCACCATTGGTTTAAGTGACTTATATCCTCGAAACGGGTTTTTCACATTTTCAAAAATTTGCTCATATCCGTGTATACCGGGTGGCTATGAAATCGTTTTACAACCCCCACCATTTTGTTACATTTAACTGTATTAATTTGAAATTTGGTATGGTTTTATTGTTGAAAGGAATAATCATTTTGACGTTTAGAACAATCTAATGACACTTCCGGTTTCACCTGAAGGGCCACCTACTAACTTTCAATTTTTTTTAAAACAACCCTGTATATTTTTTTCCGTAAATATTAGATTCTACTTAAAATTACCCTTTTATCGACATATCACATGATGACATTTGCTTTCAAAATGGCAGCAAAAATCTGTTCAACAATATTAAATTTTATAAAAAATTCGGTATCTTATAAAATAAGAGGGATATAAAAATTTTGAGAAATTGGTTTTTTCCTCATTAATCAGGGACAAAAAAAATTGACATGAAAAAAATATAAAACTTTTTTTGTGGTATTCTGGTAGGTATAAAGTTTGAGAAAAAAAAGACGACTTTCTTTCATACCCTGTAGATAGTAACGTACTTCAATGTAAAAAAATCGGGTTACACTATTGTTTTCGCAATTAAATTATCTCTTGAATCCTGAAAACCTCATGTTGATGTCTTTTCTCCTTTTCAAAATATTTTACTTTAAATTCAACCTAAAAATTCACTTGGTACGTTTCAATTGGCCAGCAGTTTATTTAGCCTGTATAAATTATGAAAATCCTATTGAAGGCAGAACGAGAGATTTTTTGTTCGGTGCTACTTGATCTCGAACAATAGATCAATAAAATTAGCTGTCCAAATATGATATTTAGTATAATATTTACATAAACGTTAAAAGAGCACAATATTAATTTCAATTTGCTTAAAAGATCAATCAACTAAAATAACGTATAGCTACCTACCTAAAAGCAAAAATATCAATATTTCGTTACAAACATTATGTAAAGAAACCATAAGCTTTATCATTCATCAAAATCTGAATTTTATTGAATGCGTCTCCCCGATCTCTAGAAACATCATGAAAGTGTGCCACTTGAAGACCATTATATTTTAAAAAACCAACCAACATGATGCCCACATTATTAAATCTATTGTTAACCTGCGCCCGAAAACTTGTTAAAAAACAGAGCGACAAAGGACTCGTGGTAGCATTTAAAAAACCGTACGTTAAATGTTTTTTAAGGGACCCCTCCTGAAATATTTAAATTTCGTTATGGATACGTGGACATCACGATTTTTATCTCGGTAAAAAAGCAGATGCAGAATTTAATGGCACTGGGGTAAGACAACAAAAGTATGTACCCAAAACACGTGGATAAGAAAAGATTAGGGAAAATGTGTTTAGATAGCTAGCGCGTGGATAAAAATAAAAAATTCAGGTAGATTTGTCATGTTTTTTATTATAGTTTAATTATGTTGCAAATCAACGCTAAACAGACACATATACACCCTTATAAATACATTTCTAAATTTCTTTCAAAATACTTATGTTATTCTTAACGGCTTAACGAAATAATAAGTAATAAATATTTTTAGTCCACTTTCCCTACCTACTGGAAAAAACGGTTACAAAATTTTTATTTTATCGATTCGTATCGGTAACAGCAAACTTTAATGAACTAAGATCACATTTTGACCCATTTAAAATGTTAACAATTTCAAGGGTAAATTCTAAAAACTAACAAAAAAAAACTTGTATAGTGAATAGTGAATACGTAACTGGACAGGGGACGACATTAATTTGAACAACAAAACAGATTATCGATGGATGGCAACGAAGAAGGGTGTGTATAGTTTGAAAATGGCGAGTTTGGGATTTTTTATGGGGCCGGGTGCAACTTGTACCCTTTATGTGGACCTCGTCCAGCCGACGCAATAAATAATGTCCGAGTGGACAGGAAGAGGGTGCATTTGCAACTGTCCCCTCTCCGTTCGCTATCAAGAGAGTTGCAGATGATGTTATCGAAGAATGTGTCTTTTGCACTTTGCCAGTTCGGGGTTTTTGTGATCTTATAATAATCGGTTGGAGATTACAGCCTGCGTTTTCTTGGTGGCGATAAATTAAATATTACTACTACTACATACTAACATTATGGGATGATGCTTTACATGAAACATTAAATTAACAGCAAACGATAAATTGGAAAATTTACGGGTTATAAAATGAACAAAATTTAACTAAATGTTTTTATGTACAAGAACTTTTACTTTTTAATTGTCGGTAACTTTCAAGTACTTCCGAACTAGCAAATATAGAAACAGGAAACCCAAAAGTCCAAATCAGAGGAACAGGTCCCATTTCATAAAGATATATAGATGTCCTAAACTTTTGTGGGAAATATGAAAACTTTTGAAATATCCGGTAATTTATGGTTTTACCAAAACTGCAGCCACTCCCTTAAAATATCGGCAACTCATTTCAATTTGCTTACATATGGTACCACTGAATGGGTGCCAAATTTGTGTTGAGAATTCCTCAGGTCAAAATGAGTGAAAAACTTACCAATACGTTTCACCTAACCATTAAACCATTTTGCGCTAAACTGCATAATTTAAATCTTGAAAAAAATCCACTACAAGTATTTATTGGTCTAATATATCTGATTGAAAAAATGTTTTTCTGCCATAAATGTGAAGAATTCAACAAAATGTTTGCAGAAAAATCATTAAACATCAAATTACAATGTTTCAGTGCTCTGTTTTCAGTAACTGAAAAAAGAAATATGCACTCAAAATTATTGTTAAAACTTGAGCAGTGTTTTTTCCAAAGTGTGGGTGAGGTTTTCTCTCTTTGGAAATAAATGAATAGAAATCACTAAAATGTATTTAACAATTTACAAACAAACAGTGTATATTATTAGATAAAATACTGCTACAATTTCGATTTATTTTACATAGCAAACGGCCAAAGTTTTTTTCCATTGTAGAAAATGGGTCAGTATCTTCCATTATACCGTTATTACCTACTGCACAATTCTGACCCATAGGTGTTGCACATTGATATAAAATTTTTGCTATGTTCCTAGCTGGCATCCCCATATGGCATATATCCATTTACAAACAAAATAAAATGTAGTAAAATGTTTACACCTTTCTTACAAAAAAAAAAGTCTGATAATTCAGATAATTTTTTGTATGCTTTTGTTGTTAATGCAAACAATCACTATTTAGGTCAGCAAGTCATTAGTTTCACTGAAATCACTTGGACATCTTCCAAAACCAAACCATTCTCATAGCTTTTCTTAAAACATTTTTATGAGATGAAAATACATAAAATTTCTCAATGAAATAGCCATTTCATATCTTGAAAATATACTTAATAATAATAATAACAATATGCTTTATTAATAAATGCATTTGCTAAAATATTTTAAGGGAAGCTATTCTACTTCAAACTTTCCATAACATTTGTTGCTTTTCATCAATAACTTAACAAATTTGTCCTTGTTTGTCTATAACAATAATACCTCTGGATATCTGGGGCAAAAGTTCTCAGTGCTTTTAAATGAGGGTTTTAATTGCAATAAAAATGCCAGAATGCTGGTTATAAACGTAAAAACCTAACTTTTTGTTTTAGCTGCTTTATAAAATATACGTACGAATTTAGGCGAAGGCGAAGCAGGCGGTTGCCTAGTAGAGCGCCAAACTGTCCCCAAGAAAAGGCTTGCAAGAGTAGGAATCCTATACAAAGTTGCAAGCCTTCCTTTAAAAACTTTTATAGTAGATGGAAGATTTCTGATGGGAAAAGGACTAATGCTTGGAAAATTGATTGAAATCAGGTTTGTCATACAATTACAATTCGCTTATCCATAGAAATATATGTACAATATTTGTACTTTTGATAATTATCCAATGAAACTGATTTAAAATTTTGGAAATTAATTCTGACTGAATTAAAAAAGTGATTATGAAGAGTCCATTACGTTACGAAATTTTCTGGAATTGCTTTTAAATTCATGTGTACTTTATCACTATACATTTCTACTTATCTATTTATATTATCAACGTGGTGGAAGGGGCCCCGAATCCTTTCTGCCTGCAGCTCAAATCACCCTTAGTCCGCTCCCGTATACGTGGCTTAATACAAAACTTTTATATGTAGATCAATTAATATGTTTTTAGCAATATACTTTATTTAAATAGTATATTATGCAACGAGCATTTAATCAGAGCTATTAAGAGTAGGTGAGTGTCGTAATGAATACGAAAAAATATGCGTTGCATACACTACTTTTTCTGCGACTAGTCAAAACAATGAAAAATAAAAAAATAAAAATATTATGGCAACCTTATCATAAACTAAGAAATGTCAGAAAATCAAAATGAACTCAATTTTTAAATTTTAGATCTGTCAGATGTTCATGCCAATATTTGATATTGACGGAATATTGCAATTCTATTGGTTATAAACTTGTATCGTAATGAATCTCATTACAATACAGGCGGTAAATGTCTAGTAAATCAATTAAAGTATATGGGAATAGAAAAAAATCAATACAATACAATAGTAACTACTTTCAATGTCTAGTTAAGAAATGAAAATATTTATCAATGAAGTAGGTATAGGTACCTACTAATTTTAGTTAAAAAATTAATTTTATTACAAACAATTATAAATTTAATGTTAAATATTTAATTTTATTGTCGTGACTCTCCCTCTGTTAAATTTGTATATCGATATATTAATTTCACGTAAATAAGAATAAATATGTGAAGACTCACATGTGGGTTGTTTTTAGTTAAAACGTGGAACATATTGAGAAACGTTGACCGGGGTCAGAGCGGGATGTGACGTCAGGGTGTTCTGTGTAAAAAGAGCAACCACCACCACACAAATCTCCCACACACTAAAATATATCTATTCAACATGTTATGTTGAATGTTTGCTATTTCCTATTATGTATCAATTTACCTGACCTGTTATTTTCGTGAAGGTTTCTGATATCTACGTGGAGTTGATTATTTACAAAACCAAATCATTGTAAAAATTATTTTCCTTTTCCTTATAGATGTTCCTACGTATTTGTTGCGTTTCCCAAGTGGTATTCCCAACATATCCACAGATATCCTCTTCCTCCTACACTGCTCTCCCCCCTAGTCCACCAGTATTTAGTAGCACACTATGCAGCTCATTACCTAACCCCCTTCCTCCATCGTCACCCACTATACAGGAAACACACATGTGACCTGCGACCCTTTTCTGATATTTTGAAAACTTGCCAACGTCTCTACCTAATTTGTAGAAGGGCAGCTTCCTTCCTAGTTTATAAACGAAGCAATAAATATCGGCGGATGAGAAATATTTTAAACCTCAAAGCACAATTTTTAATTCGTTTTTAATGTAACAGAAATGGTCGAAGTTGTGGAAATGAAAAATGTATCAAAGTGGAAAACAGAGGGGCAACAAACGTGAAAAGGCAATAAAACGTTAAATAATTAATTTCCTAGTCGCCATTTTGAAACATTGATCAATCAGTTAGCAGGGGAAATTGTAATTAGACCCTTATCTTGCCCGACCAAATGAGGGCTGCAATTTCATTTAACTTGCAAGAGCAAATACCGTTTTTATCATTTTCGTCTCAAACAGAAATTTAATAAATAAATTATTGACATCACGTTGTAATATTTTATCCAGATTATTAAATTGTTCGCGTTGCGTTCTTAATAAATATAATGCAAATAAAACGGTAGAAAAATAAACGACAGCTGCAGAGTGAATAAAGTAGCAAAAACCCTTAAATTTCTAAAATATTATATTATACAAATTGCATTCAAATCAGCTCGGGCAGCGTGGATGGAACTGCCCCTTGTTCCTCGCTTTCTGGGGGATGGATTGCGTTGTATTATAACGTCAGGGTAAAGGCATTGTGTTCTTTTAAAGCACAAAAAGCCTTTTTCAACAGAAAAACCGTCGTTCCTTCGTTTGAATATACAATATTAATTGGCAATTTTGTACGCCTAAAACTTATCAAACTCGACTGATTTGTCAGTCTTCGAAATTCTTACACAAGCATATTTATTTATTTTTTGCAAACCATTATTTTAATTCGTTCTGTTTTGCTAACTCGTAATTCTATCTATAATTAAAATATAAGTATAAATGTTAAATTATTTTATATATTTTCATCTTCCCAATAACTTTAGTGTCAGATAAATTTGTTGATATTGTTTGTTGTAAAACAATAAATTGTACACTACAGAAACTGCTAAATAACATTACCCAGACATGAAAAGACCAGGTCACAAATATCGTTAATTTTAGCATACCTACTTTGAAATAATCTAAAATTTTAAAATTGCAGCTTTGTTAATAAAATATAAATGCAACTTAATAGTTTTTTTAGACACTTAAAAATAATATCAAGAATTATAATAAGTAAACTGAATTCTCTACAAAATTGTTCTGAAATATTTTTTTATTCTGGGTTGTGGGAAAAATATTAAACACTACTCGCTGAAAAGAGCACTAACATACTTTACATACTCGTGTGACTTTCGCTACTTACGTAAAACATCACACTCGTGCGTTATATGCTACTTTCCAGGCTCGTTACGTAATATACTATTTCAGCCAAACTACCATAATTTCCAACATGATCCTTGGCAGGAAGAATCTCTTGAAGTATGTCTGAAGAAGGTGATATCATTTGAAATAAATTCACCTATCTTTCAGTGGCGTCTCGTCAGGGAAGGCAGGGGGGGCAGTATCTTTTTTTGAAGATAATTTATGACAATTTTGATAGATCTTAGCAGTAATTATTCTCTTTTCCAGGTTGTCGCTATTTGTGGATCGTGCAGAAGATACGAATTGGGCGATTTGCGCTTATTTAACATTAAGAGAGAGGGTTCCGCCATCATTAACATTCGTCCATGGAAAACGGAAATTTGCCGTTGTTGGCGTTCAATATGTTGAGCTGTTCAAGAAGTATCTTCCTTACATCCAAAAAATGCAGCTACATACAGAGGAAGTGTTTTTGAGCTACGCCAAGAGGAAGTGCATCAAACAAGTCGTTGAGATTAACACCTTTGGTAAATGTCCTTCTCTTGTAGCAGGTTTCCTGAATCTACCAGATTCTGAGAAATACACAGGCCATGTCTTTACACGGACGTCTGCGAAAATCATGGCAAATAGTGAAATAAGTGTAGATGAGCTTTAGTGGCAAGTTGGCTGGAAATCTTCCACGGTTGCTGCTGGTTACATTGAAGAGTCCACCGTTAACAAATTGAATGTTTCCAAACGCATTGCTGGAGTTGTTAATGGGACAAATGCTGTGTAAACGTTAATGCTATCGACGTTGAAATGATCAATCAGAGTGAGGAGCTCGGAACTGGTGATATTAAATAACAATAACTATAGGCACTTTTTTCTACTTTTTTATATGAATATAGCCATTTTTCCATGATATACTCTACATCAAATTTCTTTATTTTTGCCTAATGAGAAAATAATCTATTCTCCCAACAGAGAAAATAACAAAATTTCCAATTTTCTTAGTAAATTTTTTTTAATTAAAACACTAAATTTACAATATCAATTTATTTACTTGAATATTTTATATGTTCTAGGCAAATGGTTATTGATAGAATGATAGAAACCGTTAATTTTATATTATTTAACCCTTCCCCTTCTTCGGCAAGGGTAAATTTACTTTATTTTGGTGAACAAATTGTAGTTTTTAAAAATAAAGTAAATTTACCCTTGCCCAAGAAGGAGTAGGGTAAAATAATATAAGGTAACAGTTTCTATCATAAAGCTATTTGCCTAAAATAACCATTTGCCTGCGACATATACAAAGCTTAAAATAGTTAAAATAGAAACTAAAATATAATTATGACGTTAGAAAACTACATCCCTTGGCACATGATTGTGAGAATATAGACAAAATTGATTTAGGTATCCTCAAAGAGTATAAACCTATTTAAACCTTAAGAGAATTTTTTTTTCAAATTGTTGGGAATTTAATTCCAAATCAATTTTTTTGCCACTGTTCATTAGTCTTCGAATATACAGGGTGGTCCAGGTTAAACGTCATTAATTTTGGGAGGTTATAGAGCATTAAGAAAATATCTGATGTGTCCAACACATGACTTTCTTATACATTACCATGACCTTTGGAAGATACTGAAGGGGTAGCCAATAACCACATGCAGTCGACATTCAATACGTTATTAATATAAAATCACATTTATTTATTATTATTGTTTTCGTTACCATAGAAAACAATAAAATAAAAAAACATAATGGTCCTTCTGGGATTCGAATCCGCGACCTTCCGTTTGGCAGTCAAGTCCCTTTAGTCACTAGTCTATCTTGACTGTCGGATTTCGGATTCAACGCGCACTATGAGAAATACAAGGTGGTCCAGGTTAAACGTCAATAATTTTTGGATTGTTTGTTCAATTTAGAGGAAATAGTTACTCTTGAAAATTTTTTATTTAAGGTTTCGCTTTTGAGATATTTGAGTTTGAAGGTTTGGAAACACAACATCAAATGCTATGCTGAATTAAAGAAAATTTTGAATAAGTTCTCAAAATAGGCTTTGATACATTTTCGAGCATTTTTAGCCACGGAATTAATCGCTGCCAAGACTTGATGGCAATTTTCCGGATTTTTCACACCTAACCGAAATTTTCTTTAATTCAGCACAGCATTTGATATTGTGTTTCCAAACCTTCAAACCCAAATATCCCAAAAATGAAACCTTAAATTAAAATTTGTAGAGAGTAACTATTTTCTGTAAATTAAACAGACAATCCAAAAATTGTATTTTCCTCGCAATATATCCAGTGGCGTCAAAAATTGGAGAGATAAGTGGAATGGCCCCCAGTACCTACGCCACTACGCCCCACCATTATCTTGAAATGTACTACATTACTCTGTGTGCGAAATTTAATGGAAATCGTTCAAGTGGTTTAGAAGTTATGTTAAGAAAACGCGTTTTTATTTTAAACTTTGACAACCTGTATCTTTGTTATAAAACATTTTTGAGCAAAGTTTTTTAATAAGAGTCTACTTTTTTTGATGCTCTATCACCTCCCAAAATTAATGACGTTTAACCTGGATCACCCTGTATTAAATGATATCATAACTGCTTATATAGGTAATAAATTTCGAAAAAATTGAAATAGAAAAAAGACTACATTAAAAGACCTTTCCACTGATGATAATGTAATAAAAATTGCGTGTTGCTTGAGAAAAATTTATATCTCCATTTTTCTCCATTTCTCGTATTAAAATTTTAATATTCTTATTTTTCTTGGCAATCACTACAGTACAAAAATGCTTATTTTAACCGTTTTCCAGGGCTTGTAACTTACAACCTAATAAGAAAATTAAAATATAGTCGGTATCTTTGGCGGTATCGATAAAAAAGGTTTTCTACGAAGAAGTACTCTAAAACGACCAAAAATTGTCTGACAAATGAACTCTATTAGTTCTTCTATTCCTGAATTTTGCGGAACCTAAAACGACTAGACTATTACATTCATTATAGTAAAGAGCAAAAGAGTAGGTAGATATTGTAAACAAGTAAAGCCAGTGTTTAGATATAATAAAACTGTTACTATTTAATAGGAGTTAGAGACACCCCAAAAAAAGTTAGTTTAAAAGTGTTATTCAATGTGCACGTAATTTATGGCCAGTTATTACCTATGCGCAGTAAAAATCTTCAACAAAGTAATATTTTAGTCGAAGTGTAATAACATCGTGTAAATAACCAGGTACAAAACTATTAGGTAAAGCAATTTGTATAACTAATGAGACAGCGTGGAAACGCAGTTGACAAATTTCATAGCCCATAGATCTAAACAGCTCTAACAAACGTGGTTTTCTTGTAAAATCATAGAGTTTTATTTAATTTTATTGTTTTATACACACAATTTCAAAGTCTTAAATTATACTTATCTGCATATAATATAGTAAAATATTTAATCTTAAATTGAAGGTCCAAATCCTAAGTAGGTACTTAATATCATTAATAAAGTTGTAATTATTTATTAGTCATATTGTTGACATTATTAACTTTGATCTTTAATTTGAAGTCAAATTTGTACTATAAGCAGTTAGGCAGATATAATTTGTATACAGAGGGTTCGTCAATACCTAGGCACTTGTCTATAAATTGATAATATTAATTAGTTTAATTACGCCTGTTTAGTCCGCTACTTTAATATACAATACGAGCCCTAACAACTAAATGTTCGGCCAAAAGTAAATTTTTGAAGTATGAAAGGAGAACTGGAAATTTTACGCAAATAATTAGTAAACACCTAACAATACAATAAGATAAAGCCTTAATAACAATATTATGCATGGAAGAAAATTATTTATTGGATTTAACAATATTTTAACCTTAATAATTAGCAAACTTTACAAAATGATTTGCAACTAAATGTTGGGATAATTTTTAATTTAGGACCATTAATAAAAGACTACGTCTCCTTTTGCTTTAATAGCTGCCTGCATTCTAACAGGCATTGTATTTATCAAATTTTGGTACAATTCTGGCGTGAAACTGTCCCAAATTTCTTCTATTTTGGTCTTTAAGTCCCCAATGGTTCTTGGTGGATTATTGCGTAGAACACGTTTAATTTTATGCCAAAGAGTTTCAATGACATTTAAGTCCGGACTGGATGAGTTCCATGAAGCACCTTTATGTCGTTTTCCTCCAGTTCCAAAACTGTGATTTTTTAAAAACAGTCGTTAGAAAATTACGTCACATTTTTCAAGTGCAATTTTAAAGCTACGAAATATGCCAAAAATCACCAAATAAAGACTTGGGGATTTTTTTTTACATAAAACCAACATCCAGCTTTGCAATAAAGTAAATTTTACCAAAATCTAACCAGTGGTTCCAAAACTGTGATTATTTTAATGTAGGTAGCACCCTTAAAAAACACGTTTTTTGAAAAGTGAACTGTGGTAATCGAAAAAAATGCAAAAAAAATCATAATAACATTTCAGGAATTTTTTAATATAGTACGATTATTGAGCTTTGATTTAAATGTTTTTTGACACAAATCCAACCAGCGGTTTCAAAACTGTGATTCTTTAAAACAGTTACTAGAAAATTTTATCATTTTTAAAGGTGCAACTTTGAAGCTCCGATAAATGCCTAAAATCACCAAATAAAAACTTGTGTAACTTTTAGTAAAGAAAACCAACATCCAGCTTTATAATAAAGCAAATTTCATCAAAATCCGACTACTAGATCCAACGTTTTGAAAATAATAATTCTTTGTTTCTACAATTTTCTCATCCTGCTGGGTTAAAGTGCCACAGTTTTGGAACCGCCGAGCGGATTTTTAGGAAATTTACCTTTTTATATAACTAAATGTTGGTATTATAACAGAAAAAACCATCAATATTATGGAAATTAATTTCGATAACTTTTGCCCGTATGGAAAAAAGACAATCAAATTTACTTTTGTCCGAACATTTAGTTGTTAGGGTTCGTAATACACGAGGTGATGTAAAATGCATGGTCCCAGATTTTAAGACAAACGATTTTCGAAGTATTTGCATTTCTTCAAAAATCTTGACAAATTTGTTTAAATATAATAAATAAAGCACGTTTACCTACTGCACATCTATTTTAAATTTTTTGAAAAGGAACTTTGTAGTTGTAAAAACGTCAAAGTCAAAAGTCATAACTTGAAGACATGGATAATATACTAGAGGACTGAGGAAATCATCATAAGAGTTTTTTTAGAAGCGGACAGAAGAGACTATATATTACATATTTTAAATGGATTTTGCTGGATTTTATCTTATTGTTAACATTAATAACATTTTTAAAATAATTCCTAAGATTTTTTCTCCAACTGCCTGCTGGAAAATGTTAACTTTTATTTAATAATAATATTATTTTGTAGCAAACAGACGTACAGCCTAATCAGAAAAATAAAAATATTTGATTACTTCATTGCTTATCCATTCGAGTTTATTTCAATTTTATATCACTATATCTTTGGCGGTTTGTTTGTACGAATACTCTAAAAACAAATTTAAAGTTGTTAGGCAAATGGGCTCTTAAGATAGTTCTTTGTAAGTTATAAATTTTTCCCACAAAAACCTGTCAAATAAAAAATCCTAAAGTCCATTTTAAGCTAAAATTGTAAACATAGACAAAAAATTCCGTAAATTTTAGTTTGCAGTTTCATATTGACTTATTGTATGCTGTTAATTTCGGAGTCATGACTCATGAATACTTAGGTCTACAAAGAAAACAAAGTAATGCAATTGACAACTTAAATTACATTTCAAAACACGTTTAATAAACAGGATGCGAGGTGAACAGGAGACTAGACGTAGAACTGTTTCAGTACTCTACACACAATAGGAAGAAAAAATTTCCAATATGCTCAATATTATTTAAACACGTCTAATTTGTATATTTTAACTGCGAAATTTTCTCCAGAATATATCGATATTTTGACGCGAATGGAGAACGGGGGCTTTCGACTAGAGCGCATTCAACGTCATCCACTTGTTAAAGTGTACAATTTAACTATACGTTCCTGAAATAATCTGACAAACTGAATCTTGTCCACAATTAAATTTAGGAGATGTGAACTCAAATTTTATTTTTAGATTTTTTTAAGTCTATACCCTACTTACGTAAATGTAAATGAAATACGATCAAATAGAAATTTCATCATTTCGCTGTTAATTACACTACCTAGTTTACAAAATAAAATTTTTTTCATGTACATTTGATGAAAGGTGGCTTTTCTTATGTATTTTCTCCCGCTGAATTCGAAAATTAAGGTTACAATTTTTTTTATGGAACAATTTTAGAGATATTGTATTTTTTGCATTTTTCGACTTTTTTTACTTTAAAAGTCATATCTCGAGCTAGAAATGTCCGAATTGGTCGTTCTTGGTACCAAATGAAAGGTATTAAGATGACAAACATATACATGTAATCGGATCTTTAATTGGTTAAGCAGTTCTAAAGATATCGGTGAAAATAGGCGACCCTGCATTCCACACAACAAGCAGACGACTTTAATATTGGAACATTTTTAAAAAAAATCTGGATTTCTAGCTCGAGATATGAGTTTTAAAGTCGAAAAAATGAAAAAATTACAATATCTCAAAAACTGTTCCATAAAAAAATTTTAACTTTGATTTTCGAATTTAGTGGAAGAAAATACATAAGAAAAGCCACCTCTCATCAAATGTACATTTTTAGTGTAGGTAAACTAGTGTTATTTAACTGCCATGTGCTACCAGCTTATTTTAAGGACATTATAATACTAAAACCAAAAACCAAACGAATTCCAAAACATGGTGCGTTTGTAAATTTCCTTACAAATTCGACCTTTAGTTAAATAAAGATAAATAGACTCAATTTAGCTTAAATTGCGGTACCTACAGTTGTTAAGTTAACCTTTTATGCATACTAGTTACAATAAAAAGGGTTTATGGTCGTCCTTGTAGTAATTGCCGGAAGATCTATTCATGCCTTTTATTCTACCCTGCAAGCCGAATTTGACATTTTTGCGTAACGTTTTTAACGTAACGCACATTTACCTCAAACGTAAAAAGTTACAATTTTGTAGAAATTGAAATGTGTTTAAAATAATAGTTAAATTTGACAAATTTTTGTTAAGGAAATGGTAACCAAGCAAATTAACTAGAACTAGAAATTAACGAAGAAAACTGTTCCTGAGTATCTATCTAAATAAATTAAGAAAAAAACCGATAACTTTTTATTATTGATTTGTAATAGTATAACATTTTAAATATGTAAGATATCAAAAAGGAATTCCAATTACTGTTTCTATTTTGTCTTCTTATATCTACATATTTTTCTATTTCTTCTTACATTTTATGGTTCAACTAATAATAAGAATCTTTATCACAAATGCTATAAGTGTAAAAATTCATACCAAAAATTTTTCACCATTTTCACAAAATGTGTTACAGTAAAGAATTTCCAAGTAATGAAATTAATTACTTGAATGGAGCATTCTAAAACCAATTGAATTTAGTAGGTAGATATGTATGACGAATCTATACTTCTTGTAAAAAAATTTTTAAAGCTACTTTCCTTTTTATTACGTAACCTTCCAAAAGTAAAGCCATTTTAAAATTAGCTTCTTCCTTTTGTTTGCAGGTAAAGAAAGCACATCTTTTTTATATTGTGCAATATTCAAAAGTGGTGTTTTTGCACAAAATCTGACCATTTCTGTCTATTTCGTGCTGCTTGCGCAATAATATACAACAAAAAAGGCTTCCCAAGGAAACTTTTACTTTTTAGAAAAGAATACTTTGAACATAAAACATTTTATGGCACTTGCTTTTGCAATACTATACCTACTACATATATGGAAAAAATAGCACTGCCACCCGCAATATTCCATTTTTTATTATGTTCAAACTTATTATACTTAGTTAGGTTAGCAAATAAATTTTCTAGTGTAGTGCAATTTTACTTCAATATTTATATATTTTTGAAAATTAGACTTTCGCATTATGTTGTTTCTAAGGTTACAAATGGTTACAAAAGTTAAAAACTTTAATTTATATCATATTTTGTAACAGAGAGCTAAGTAAATCGAACTTACTACTTTTAGTTTATCAGAAACAGCAAAATTCACCAAAAAACGTGAAAAATCGAGACATTTTTCTTCTAAATCAGCATAAATAATTGAAATTGAAAAACTATTTGTAGGAGTTAAGTAACTAATCAAAGTTCAAATTTACTTACAAATATTCAGAAAATATTGAAAACTATAAAATTACAATTTTATTTCAGTAGGTACATATTTATTTATTAACTGACGTTATATTTGGTGAAAATCTAACGAATCATACCAAAATTATCTGAAAGATGCTGATATTTTTCGAAATATGTATTAAGTTTCTCTAATTTTTTTGGAAAATTAAAAATAATTTCCCGATAATAACCACAAGCTGGAAGCTGTTAAATAAATTGCAAAAAAAATAAGTTGCAAATTGTAATTTTTTCAATTTTTAACAATGTTCCGGTCATTCGAACTGATTGCAAATTTACATTAATAATATTTTAGTGTTTTTAAACTTGTGTGCAAGTTTCATAACTTTTGGAATTTTTGGGGCAAAATGGACTTTGAAATGCTTGAATGACTGGCGTAGTAGCCAATTTTACATTTACTAATTTTGTCATGTTTTAGTAGTTTGTGAACATTTTTCTCATTATTGTGGCGATTTTTAAGGCGCTAAATCTCAGTATTAATCATGCAATAATCACTTGAGTGTGTCATTTTGTTTATAATTTTTGTTGTTTTAACGTATATACGGGGTCCGTCAAAATTTTAAGGAGCAGTAAATTTGTGACAACTCTTGTTTTTGCAGAATTTTTCTATTTATAAATCTAACTAAGTTATAGAAAAATGCCAGGATCCTGATGGACCCGGTTTAATCAGGTTTGAATTACAGCGGGAAACCAAAACCTCTTGAGGTCTACAGGGTGGTTCAGAGTTTATCTTACAAACTTCAATGGGTGATAACACTCGCCAAAATAATAAGATTATTCATTTGCCATTTTTCATATAAACGCCTCCTTTGGAACTTACAGGGTGTTAAACTTGACATTTTTTATCAGTTTTTTTGAAATTACTCGTAAATTAAAAAGTGTATTGATTTGAAACTTGGTACGAACAGTAACAATGTTTATTGCTATCAGATAAGGGTAATTAATTTGGAGGCGTTTATATGAAAAGTGGCAAATGAAAAATCTTATTATTTTGGCGAGTATTATCACCTATTGAAGTTTGAAAGGTAAACTCTGAACCACCCTGTATATTGCCCAATTTACACAATCTATGTGCAGTTTATTGCGCAAATCGTAAAATTTATTGCATATTTTATTTTGTGTACTAGAGGTACGTAATGGTCTCTCTTTGTCTAAAAATCCGTCATAAACTGAAGAAAGAGCAGATTGCTGTATCCGTAAAACCTATTGTTATACTAGTACAAGGTTCATCGTGGCAAGTGAAAAATGGAAGAACCAATAAGTTAAAAAGTTAAGTAGACTTGCCTGTCATAAACGCCGCACTAAAACTGTCATGACGTATCTTAGACCCGTTTCCCACGAGGCTAATTTTAATACAAAATTTAATACTAATTATGCGAGTGCAGATTTAGTTAAAAAATTAATAATAAACAATAGGTCTAAATTAAATCCCTTCTGTACTGCACTGTACACTACTGCACCAAATTTACGTATATTTACTCAGATTGTATAAAAGAAAATTGAACATGCTCTAATTTATTGTAACAAGTTTACTAAATCTGCGCGCGCATAAATAGTACTAAATTTTGTACTAAAATTTAATACTATTTATGCGCGCGCAGATTTGGTTGAAAATTAATAATAAACAATAGGTCTACTCTAAATTAAATCCCTTCTGCACTGCACTGTACACTACTGCAGCGAATTTGCGCACACTCAACGATTAGTTTTTAATATCGTAATATTCGTAATTGCAAAAATATTAGAATATGTGTTAAAAAAAATTAAATAAAATACCATGAAATATACCTACTTTAATCCAGAATAATCTGTAAGATTAAGATTTTGTTTTTTTATTATTAGACATTTTTCTCCTCATTCAGTTATGTCAATACGTTTCCAATGAGTTCCCAAAAAGGAATTTTTTTTTACTTTTAACTTTGCGAAAAAATTGCTTGAGTTGTAACCCTTTTTACTTTCTTATACGAAGTACCTACCTAATAACGACTGTCTTTTCTCACTTGCTTCTTTTGAAAAAGTGAGTGACGTGCATTACTACTGAAAATATGTTTAGTAAATAATATCTCCAATAATATTGTTAATACTTATGCCTTTTCAATCTTAAAAAACGCAGCAATATAATATTTTTATTTTCTATGCAAGACAAAGTTTTAAATTATTAGTAGTCACAAACTTGCCGATAATATTAAATATTTTTTTAATGTTTTAGAAACTAAAATAGAATAAAACGTTGTATGTACCACGGGCATAATTGTGGTATTTATAAAAATGAAGCATTTACTTTAAAGTATAAGGTAGAAGTAAAAGGTAGAAGTAAAAGCTTTTGCTTCAAATCGTATTCACAATCTTTACCTTTTCCTTGCAAGGAAATACTTCAGATAAATGAAGTAAAAGGTGCAGAAGTTTCGCGATTTCAGACATGTGTTGTAACAATCTTATAGTTTAGTATGTGAAATTTGGACAATTTTTAAGCGAGTCTTTAGTAGGCTATAAAATCCGGAATTTTTAAAGGATTTTCATTCTGTTTGAATTTTTTAGTAAAACTAACTTGAGTCTTTGTAAAATTACAAACCGCAAAAATCTGTCAATTTTTCGAAGTTTTATGACAGTTTTAAAGACACTAACCTGAAATATGGACATTTTTTAAGTGAGTATATTGTAGGCTATAAAATCCGGATTTTTTCAGGGATTTTCATTCGGTTTAAATTTTCTGGTAAAACTAACTTGGTTCTTTATAAAAAAGCAACCCGTACGTAAATTTGTCAATTTTTCGAAATTTTATGTCAGTTTTAAGCACACAATCCTGAAAATAATACAATTTTTTTAAGCAAGTTTATAGTAGGCTATAAAATCCGGAATTTTTGAGGGATTTTCATTCGGCTTGATTTTTCTAGTAAAACTAACTTGGCTCTTTATAAAAAAGCATACCGCAATGCAATCTGTGAATTTTCCGAAATTTTATGACAGTTTTAGAGACACAAACCTGAAATTTGGACATTTTTTTAAGAGAGTCTATAGTAGGCTATAAAATCCGGAATTTTTGAGGGATTTTCATTCGGTTTGAATTTTCTGGTAAAACTAACTTAGTTATTTGGAAAAAGCAAACCTCACGGAAATCTGTCAATTTTCCGAAGTTTTATGACAGTTTTAAAGACACAAACCTGAAATTTGAACAATTTTTTAAGCGAGTCTATAGTAGGTTATAAAATCCGGAATTTTTGAGGGATTTTCATTCGGTTTGAATTTTCTGGTTAAACTAACTTAGTTCTTTGTAAAAAAGCAAACCTCACGGAAATCATACAGTCCACATCCAACACGTTATTAATATAAAATCGAGTTTATATTATTTATAATTATATTATGTACTTGCAGTTATCATAGAAACCAGTAAAAAACAAAGAGTGATCCTTCTGAGATTCGAACCCGCGACTTTGGGATCCAAGCCCTTATTATGCCAATAGTCTATCTAGGCCGTCTGATTCAACTCGCACAATTTTTAGGAATATCTCGTTTTTTTTTTGAAATTTTTTTAACGGAATTTCAAAAAAAAGTTCAAACAAAATATGTTCAAAATTTAATTCTAAATCAGTGTTAAGGAATAAAAAAATCTCGTAATTTGTTTATTTTTCAAGATAGTTGCTGCGAACTAGATGCATTTATTTAGAAGCAAATCCTTCAGTTTAGAAGCAAATACTTCTTTTTATAAATACGAGAAAAGTAATAGCTTTTATTTTGAAGCCAAACCTCTCGCCTCGAAGCAAAACCTTTTCCTTCGCTTTTTTTATGCATATAACCTGAAGCAATTGCTCCATTTTTTGCAAGCAAAAGGTAATGCTTCTTTTTATAAATACCGCCTATTATGCCCTTAATATATAAATAACTATTCTAATTCATAAAAATCTACTACAGCCCAAGTATGATTTTTGGAGATGTCTTCCACATTATTAGAGAACTTTAAATTAATATGGTAGCAAACTCCAAATAACTGAAAATACCAAAATTTCTGAAAAAACATCTTTCAATATTCTGATTTAAAAAACTAACGTATTGTTTTCAAAACGTATATTACTGAGGCTCACATTTAAATGCATTTTTATTCTGAAATAAAACTGAGAAATTAATATATTCCTCTAAGCCTCTTCAGAATGAGCTATCGATATAAGTTTAGTTTGAAAAACAAAAGCTGCTTGTAAAATTTGGTGCATTTCCGGGTAGAGACGACCCGCATCTGCCACAAATCCACCCTCTTGCCCTACATATTGACTTTGTTAAACCATTGAACTGTTTCTTTATTTCAATGTAATATAATTAAACAATCTGGATATTTAGTACTAGTTTAGCTTTCATTCATCGGTAGTCAAGTCTAGGCATTACTATTAAAAAAGCCCTTCAAAAAAACCATTATGGAAGTCACATGCATGGTACCCTCTGTCAATTGTCACCAAACTCCTTATACTTCTTTGAAACACTTATTAACAGCTTGTAGAAAATCATTTGGGTGTGTCAGTTGGAATTGAACATTTTCATCATTAATTACTGTCCAGTTTAACGCAAGTGTTACGTGGACAGCGTTTATAACATGCAGATGTGCCAAAAGCTTTCTATGACTTTAACAAAAAAGACAATTTAGTGATACAATCTGGAAAACCAATACATAAGACTACAATCACCTAACGTCACAAAAAGGGGTAATAAATAGCCCTAAATTCGACAGAAATTTGAAAACGACACAAAAACCTACAATAGGCTCAGTAGCTAAAAGCATTAATGGACAATGGGCAGTCCTAAACGACTCGGTTACAGTATTTAACCCATTGTATCTATCGGTGCGGTACTAAGAAACTTGCACATTATATCGGAGAATATGGGTTAGGATTATCATGTGTCGTTTTGGAACAGATTTATGTCGTTTTGGAAGGGGTGTCCAAAATATTCAGTAATAACTAAAAGTGAAATTGCTTCAGTTTGTTCAAATCTAAAATAAGCCATATTTCATATGGTACCATAGTTATTTTTTGCACAAAAAATATATTATACTTTTATTAAAATCAAACTATAAGTGCTACTACTTATCCATTTTTAGTAGTAGTTTTCAAGTAAGTTTCAGATTAAAGCCATTTTTAAAGTACAAGTACATTGCGTAACAAGTACGCGAAATACCTATTTAGCGCACAATGTTTAACGCAATTTTATTCAAATACTGTATGTGCAACATGCAAAAAAACTTGGATACAAAAATGTATGCATAAATGCCCTTTTCTAAGGTTCTAAAAAATATAGTAAATTCATATACATATAATATTAAAAAAATCATCTAAAAACTTAAGTTTTTAAAAAACTAACGACTAGGCTGTAATCCAATAGTTCCTAATTTAAACTTTACCCTAATTTTGACTTATTTTCCATCCACTTTCTCACAAACTCTTTCAACAATTTGGACACTCCTGCATCTCGGCTTACACAAGGGACCAATCTTTAAAATATTGCGCAAGGGTTTTGAAACTTGGTAAAACTATAGGACGTGTTGTGTTCGTTTTCACAGTAGGTAGTGAAGCTATCTATACAAAAGTAAAGCACAGATGTACTACATAAATTCTGCAGGACACACCAAGATTGATAACCATCGATATTTGTTCTATTTGACAGTTTGCTTAAACAGGCGAATTTGAATTTATACAAGGTGTCCCAAAAAAGTTTTAATAAATATAGGTTGAAAAATGCTTCCTAAGTAGGCTACAGCCCCCCGAAAGGGGGACCCCAAAGAGGACTTTTCTGTAATATCTTTGCAACTGTTTGAGGTACATTCATGAAATTTGGTGAGTTTGAAGCTTTTATCATTTGCCATATATATCTTTTTCCAATTTTCAGAAATTTTGCCATGGGCGTCACATACAGGGTGGGTGCTGGTTATATTATGCCACATATTTTTTGTGTGGATAATTTTTAAATTTTTTATATCAAACTTTGAAACTTGGTTTATTTTTACACAAAAAAGCTAGTCTCAGTCGATCTTTGTATCTTGAATCGTTTTGAAAAAATCACGTCCATAAAAACTACACTAATAAAAACTAAATTTTATCAAAAGTTGACAATAGATTAAAATTTATAGGTATTTATTACTTCGTTTAGCATTTCTTCGTCAAATATTAATAAGAAAAACAAAAAATAAAAAAAATTTTTTTGCAATTTTGTAATTATTTTTATTAGTGTAGTTTTTATGGACGTGACTTCTTCACAACGATTTTACTCGAAAACGGTTCAAGATTCAAAGATCGACTGAGACGACCTTTTTTGTGTAAAAATAAACCAAATTTCATAATTTGATATAAAAATTTTAAAAAGTATGCACACAAAAAATATGGGGCATAATTTACCCCGCACTCACCCCGTATGTGACTTTCCTGGCAAAATTTCTGAAAATTGTGAAATATATGTGGCAAATTATAAAAGCTTCAAACTCACCAAATTTCATGAATCTACCTCAAATAGTTGCAGAAAGGGGGGCCTTTCGGGGGGCTGTAGCTCCCTTAGAAAGTATTTTTCAACCTAATATTTATTAAAACGTTTTTCATTATTTTTGAACGTAGAATCAGCTGGTAAATTTTGGGAGGGTAATTTTGGGACAGCCTGTATAGATACTTATACCCTGAGAGTCCTGAGACTGAAATAATTAGTTCTGGAATAATTGAGTGCATTAATAAAGTATATCAAGTTATTTTTCGGAATTGTTAGGCAAATAGGTAATAGATTTTTTCTACTTGCAAACTAAGGTAATAGCCGCATTATTTAACTAGTTAAGTAATTATTCTATTATTTCATTCGATAAAATAATAAGATCAGTGCCATAGCCCAGTCGAAGGGGTAACAACTGGAGAAAGTTACAGGAACTCATTCCGAAAGGGGAACTTTTTTTTGCAAATTTTGGAACGTATTGATAAAAATACAAAATAAAAATTAATATTTTGAACAAAGACCTAAAATGTTGTTATTTTTTGTATAATTGCAAAAAAAATTGTGAGTTTACGCCTTGAAATTCGGAATTGTCGACGTATTTTCATTCTATTTAAAATTTCTATTAGAGTTAACACATTTCACTGTAAAGAAAGCAAACCGCAAGATAATCCGTCAATTTTCGACAGATTCTTAGCCTGTTTGAATTTTTTGTTTGAATATATGTGTTTTTTAAATTAATTGTATTTTAATTTAATTGTAAAATTTTATAGTACCTACGCTATAAAATCAACAATTTTCAACGGATTTTTATTCGGTTTGAATTCTGTAGGAGAATTAATTTCATATCACTGTAAAAGAGGAAACTGCAAAGAAAATCCCTCATATTTTCTAAGGTTTATGATAGTTCTCGTGTTAGTTTTAAGGACGTAAAGTCTAAAATTATACAACATATTAAACTTTTTTATATCATGTATTCATGTACATAAATGAGATTTGGGCATTTTCGAAAAGCGTCCATTGAATCACTTTCTACCTAGTTTCAAAACTTTTAGCACAAACTTACATCAGTTTTCTCTAAATATTTTACGACTCCTGATAATAGTAGAGAGGCATACTATACAACAAAAGTTGTAGTTGAATTGAATCCATCTATTTATTCTTACAAAGTTACGAACATGTGTGTTACTATGGTCTTGGTAATCCTTTGAATACAACACCCACAAAGAATTTCGATTTAAGTCAAGCGAATAATATCAGTCAAAACCTTGTCAAAAATTGTAAACTTTTACTACAATGGGCTATTATGAAAATACTGTAAAGGAACCGAAATTACGTTCCTATTAGAAAAATTCAAACAGCTAACGTCAATATTTAATTATAAAGCTATTTCTAAATAGAAATATGTATCTTTACTATCTTTACTCTTTGTTTAAAAATTTGGGATTTTTTCTGTATTTTATCTCTATTATTTTATTTTTACTTTCCTATACGAAGTAATAAGAAAGTAAACAAAACACGTAATTGAACTAGCGCCAAATTCAAAAGCATTAATAATAATATATTAAGTACCGACATTTCTTGTTGTAGGAGGTCCTAATGTGGAGAGCCGACATCTTAAAAAAAATACTTTTAAATGTGTCCAGTCGCTTCTATGATAAATATAGTCATTATTAGTCTTTAACAAAATTTTATTATCTGTAACTTTTGTTTGGACAATTTTGTTGTTGGGCAAATAATTTATGAAATACAGTAGCTACCTGTTGAATGTACTATATACAGAGTGTCCCAGGATAGACAGGAAATATTTTTAGGTGTGATTCTTGAATACATTCTGCATTGTCCTGTATATTTTTTTATCTCCAATCCGGGATTTTTTTCATATAAATTCATTGCAGGAACTTACGGAAATATTTTTAACAGATTTAATAATTACTCCGAGTAGACATCGTTTATGTTCAAAATGGAATTTAACTTTTCGATTCAAAATAAACCAATCTTTCATCTCAAATTTTTAACTATTTTCAATACTAGTTTTCAACATAAATTAAATGAAACGTGAACATAATGATTTATTTTTTCAAATTCCAAATTTGAACACTAATCATTCTTTAATCAAAAAAATTACAAGATACTTTCGATCGCAAATCATCTCAGCTACAGATTTCAGAAATAACTTTTTTTCGGTAATCAAATAATTTAGCAGACTGACTTCTTTTTAGTCAACATTGTTTTACTTTTTCAATCTACAATTTTCAACATTCAAGAGATTGCTCGAAAACTAACCCGGATTGGGGATAAAAAAATTATACAGGACAATGCAAAATTAATTCAAGAATCACACCTAAAAATATTTCGTGTCTATCCTGGGACACGAATACACGTCCGTAGAAATTCTTTTTAAACCCCTAAATAAGTTTGACAACTGAGTTCCAAGAACATTTAATTTTATTGTTTCCTTTTCAATATTTTTTACATTTTATTACATTGCATAATAAAGAAGGTATAACATAACAGTATTTTTGAAGGGTGGGTACCTCTAATACCCAACAAATGTCGCCAAATTTTTTTATCCTCCAAAAAAATTTTCAACTGCTGGACAACCAAAACCTTGTCCGAACTCCGAAGGTTTAAGAGGACCAAATCATTCGAGCTTATGTAGCGGGTGTGTAAAAGGTGCGCGATGTATTCATTTTATACTTATCAATATATCAATATCATCTAATAATTAAAAAAAAAAATATCTATGTAGGTACTAATACTAATAAACTTCTAAGTAAGTTATATTTTTGCTCAATTCAATTCATAGTTTATTTTTTGGTTTCCTTTACGATATTTTTTACATTTTATTACATTGCGTAACACAAAAAGTATAACAGTACTTTTGAAGGGTGGGTATAACCTACCTAAATATCGCCAATTTTTTATACCCACAAAAAAATATTTAACCGTTCCTCTAATACGACGCTTCTTTTGGTTAGTGAATCTTTTAAGCTGTTAGGAACACATATGAATGAATATCAGTGGGCGGCATCACCACCATAAAGAAAGGATCAACACTTTTTAAAATGGATAAGGAAACATTAATGGGGTTCTAAACCCTTTGAAGGGGTGTTTGTGTGGACCAAATCCTATTGATATGCGATCAACTGGTAAAATATCCCCAAAATAGAGATTTGAAAGAAGTTATTTTATTATTTTGGAAAAACAGCTAACAAATTTGTGGGCGTCTAAGTTGAAAGTGTTTTTTTTTTCAATTTCGAAATTCTGATAGATTTAGGGGTCCCTGAATCGATTTTGACTATTTTCGCCATTTTCGCGATGATGTCTGTCTGTTTGTGTGTCTGTTTGTTAGTATCCACTATAACTGCTAACTGATGAAAACGAATTTATCGGAATTGATCCAAATTTCATATTAATTTAAAGGATTGAACAAATAATTAAATTAATTTGCATTAATATTAATAAAATGTGATTATTGGCTTCAACTTCAGTACTTTTTAAAGAACCGAATGAAATCCGTATCCTATAAGAAAGTTATGTGTTGGACACATCAGATATTTTATGTATTTTTCTCTAAATTTCATCCACTGTACAGGGTGGTCCAGGTGCTCAAAAATGTTTCATAACAAAGATACGGGATGTCAAAGTTTAAAATAAAAACGCGTTTTCTTAACATAACTTCTAAACCACTCGATCGATTTCCATTAAATTGCGCACACAGAGTAATGTAGTACATTTCTAGGTAATGATGGGGTTCATTAATAAAAAAAATTTCTAGTGGCGTAGATACTGGGGGACCATTCCACTTTTTCCCTCCAATTTTCGACGCGACTGGATATATTGCGAGGAAAATTCAATTTTTGGATTGTCTGTTTAATTTAGAGAAAATAGTTACTCTTAAAAAATTTTAATGTAAGACTTTGTTTTTAAGATATTTGAGTTTGAAGGTTTGGAAACAACATCAAATGCTGTGCTGAATTAAAAAAAATGTCGGTTAGGCCTGGAAAATCCGGAAAATCGTCATCAAGTTTTGGCAGAGATTAATTCCGTGGCAAAAAGAGCTCGAAAATGTATCGAAGCCTATTTTGAGAACTTACTCAATTTTTTTTTTAATTCAGAGCAGCATTTGACGTTGTTTCCAAACCGTCAAACTTAAATATCTTAAAAACAAAGCCTTAAATAAAATTTTTTTCAAGAGTAATATTTTCTATAAATTATACAGACAATCCAAACATTGAATTTTCTTCGCAATATATCCAGTGGCGTCGAAGATTGGAGGGGAAAAGTGGAACGGTCCCCCAGTATCTACGCTACTGGAGAATTTTTTTATAAATTAAAACAATCCTTATCTAGAAATGTACTACATTACTCTGTGTGCGAAATTTAGTGAAAATCGATCGAATGGTTTAGAAGTTATGTTAAGAAAAACGAGATTTTATTTTAAACTTTGACACCCTGTATGTTTCTTATAAAACATTTTTGAGCAAAGTTTTTTAATAAAAGTCTATATTTTTTATGATGCTCTATCACAGGCCAAAATTAATGACGTTCAACCTGGACCACTCTGTATAAAAATATTTAAATTTGCCGGAAAAAATAATCCTCGTGGCTCCATCTAGTTATTATACCTCATACATTATTTTAAAAAAACAGCACAACATTACAGATTTCTGTAAAACAAAACTAAATTAAAAAAAACTACAAAACTGTTCCATAATTGTTATATTATTTAAATCAACATCATATATAAGCAACATTTTATTTGTTTATAATTTAAACTGCTCAACATTTAAATAAATCATAAATACGCAGAAGAAGAGAAGGAATTTTCCATTGCAAACCACTGCATTTATTTTGTTCGTCAAGTAGCAAATAAAAGCGATATTTTAATAAAAATGGCAAGTTTGTCGAGATTATCCCGGCTTATTAGTGTCCGCCACATTATCCTGCATTCTGGCAAAGCTGCATCAAAACCAAATGTTAATCTGCTGCGAAAAGTAAACAAGAATTCCGGTAATTTTTGAGGTTAGAACATCATAAAATATCTGTTTTTATGCTCCTATATATTTTAGCAAGCCTATTTTCGATACGATTGCAAAGCACGGAATCGGCAACACAAGAAGATGAATATCATTCCATTATAAAGGACACAGAGAAGCCGATAGGTAATTTTGTCACACCTTCACAACTCTTATTCGAACTACCCAATAAATGTCTAGAATTGCGGCTTTTACTAAAAACGGCATGAATAAAACATGCTGTAACTTTAAACAAGTTAAATAAGCCATTTAAAAAAAAAATTTAGGCCATTTTTAGCTAAAGCCGCGAGATTCTAGACATTTACTATTCGAATGACCAAAAACGCATTTCCAGGGGAAAGTACGAGACATGAGTTTCAAGCAGAGACAAGAATGTTGTTGGACATTGTGGCTAGATCGCTGTATTCAGACAAAGAAGTTTTCATAAGGGAATTAATATCAAACTCTAGTGACGCTTTGGAAAAGTTTCGATATTTGGCTTTGTCCGATGAAGACGCTGCAAAGAAAATTACAGATAAAGACAGAGTTTTAGAGATTCATATCTCAACTGATAAGCATAATCGGTCACTTACTATACAGGTACTCGATATTACCTGCTTTTCAAGCCAAGCAGTTTTATAAAACTATTTTTAGGATACTGGAATTGGTATGACACTAGATGAATTGAACTCAAATTTGGGTGTGATAGCAAAATCTGGATCTAAGGTTGTTATAACACTTGAAAACTTACAAAATAAAAACCTGATTTATTTATATTTTAGGCTTTTATACAAGAAATGCAATCCAAACAATCAACTTCAGACAATAACATAATTGGACAATTTGGAGTTGGATTTTACAGTGTATTTATGGTTGCAGATAAAGTGGATGTATATTCTAGAGCTGCAGGTGAAGAACAAGGCTACAAGTGGACTTCTGATGGGTAGATATAGGTTAATTTTCTCTACAAACAAACATTTTCCATTTCTGATTCCAGTACTGGTACCTATGAAATTCAACCGGCAGAAGGAGTACAGTTTGGTACAAAAATTGTTTTGCATCTGAAAGCGGACTGCAGAGAGTTTTCAGATGAAGATACCTTAAAAAACATTATAAAGAAGTATAGTAACTTTGTGGGAAGTCCATTATATTTGAATGGAAAAAAAGCTAATATTGTTCAACCGTTATGGTTGTCCGACCCCAAGAACATTACGATACAGCAACATACTGATTTCTATAAGTTCATTAGTAGTTGTTATGATGTGCCAAGATATACGTTGCATTACAACACAGATGTTCCCTTGTCCATACATGCATTGCTCTACTTCCCTGAAGGCAAACCAGGTAAATATCATTGTGAAAAGTTTCGAATTTCTTATAGTAAATAAACTGAGCCTTAAAATTAACGCACCACCCAAAATTCAGTAAAAGTTTGATGTCAATTTTTTTCTGAACCGTTTGTCCGATTTGTATGATTCTTTTTTTAAATTGTAGGTTGATCCTTCAGGAATGTAAATTAAGGACATTTTTTGTACAGAATTTAATTTGTCATCGATTTCTGCAAAAATATATAGGGCGTTCCATTTAAAAAAGTGTTATTTTTGTGAATATCTCGAAAACCAGATGGTCAATTGTTTTTCTGTTTTCACTATTGTAATCAGCGGAAAAAATGCTACTAGTTTGCTAATTTAACCGGCTTTGTAGCTCCAATAATAACGAAGTTAGCAATAGTGAGCCACTTCGCGCGAACACCCTGTATAACATAAAAATATGCCCTCGTATATAGCCAAATGTTGACATTACTGAAAAAATCATTAATATTATGAAAGATAATTTAGATAATTTTTGCGCGAATGGGAAAAACTAAAATTTCTCCTGAATCCAGGGTAAATTCCTAACACTACGAGTACACCAGATTTACGAGTTTTCACTTAGAATACAGTTTTGTAAACCACAGTGTCGCTTTTATTTTAAAAGTCATCAACAATTTTTGAAAAACTAAAATGTCTTCTCATTTTGAAAATTCGTAGATTGCCGAATTTTCACTTAGAATACAGTTTTGCAAAGCTCAATATTGGTTAAAATAAGAGAAAAATCATTGACAGTGTGGTAGATAGTTTAGAAATTCGTGGCCAAATAGAAAAAAAATATTTCGAACGGACTTAAAAAACTTGTAAAATTTAAAATGGCAATTTCAGATTTTTATTCAGAGGACGCAGTAATCTATCTATTGCAATATAATATAGAAGAAAAATCATGAACTGCGCAGAAATTAATTTAGAATATTTCTGAGCGTTTTGCAATTAATTTAAATATCAAAATACTAATTAGGTTAGGTTTGTATAAAAAAGTCATGTACTGGCTATATTTTTTTGTGAAAAAAATGTACTCCAATAAAATAAATATTATAATATAATTCATGTGAATTTTAATGCCAATTTTTTGTACTATTTTATATTTAGCTTAAAATTTTGATATTTTGTGAACATTTACTTATTATTCCAATATTCTCTCACAGGATTATTTGAAATGTCCAGAGATGTGGAATCGGGAGTGGCACTGTATTGCAAAAAAGTTCTAATCAAGAATCGCACTGATAATATTTTACCCAAATGGTTACGCTTTGTGAAGGGAGTAGTGGACTCTGAGGATATCCCTCTAAATTTAAGCAGAGAACTCCTACAAAATAGCTCATTAATAAGGTATGTATTTAGTAAAATATTTATTGTCAAAATTAAAAAAATTCTTTACAACTTAAAAACAATAATTTTATCTTAGAAAACTACGTGATGTACTAACTACAAGAATCCTGAAATTCCTTCACGATCAACTAAAAAAGAACCAAGCGGAATACGAGAAGTTTTATGCCGATTACGGAGTATTCATCCAGGAGGGGATCATAACAAATCATAATCAAGGAGAAAAGGTAGTTAAATAACGTCACTATCGGACTTATTATGGTCGGAAGTGGTTTCATTAATCATATCACTGTCACTATCATCTTCCAAATCCTGTTCAATTTCCTCCTCTTCATTGGTATCCACCGTATTCTGGCTCAAAATATCTTCCCCCTGTAGATCTCTGTTTCTCAAATTTCCCATCCAAAAAGCAGCGGAACAGTTATTAGCCACCAAAGCAGCTTTAACTCGATAAACTAGCGTTTCCAAAATTAGTCTAAATTTAGGCACATGTGCCATTAAACTTGTGTTTTTAATTACTTTAGAGAAACAGCACAAATGATGTAAGAATCTGGTGCTGGTCTGAATTGTCTTGAAAATTGCCACTACGTCGTCTGGTTTTGATCTAAGCATTATTTCTAAAATGGGTATTCCTTGGTTGAGAAATAATTTGAGGATGCCGATGGATTTTTTCAAGAAACAAAGGAGATTTGTTTTGTTTTCCTGGGCTTTAGCAATAGCCATTAAGCCTTGCAGTGTTAAAGCGGTGGTATGCCAAACTACTAAATGGTCATTGTTAGTTATAGCTTGAATTTCGATGTTGACGCGGTTTAGCAAAGCATTACAAAGCCCGAGATAAAACACATGAAAATTTTGTTTATCTATGGCGGCCAACATGTGCAAGCAGTCTTCTTTTCTTTCTAATTTTGGTGCTTGATCTTGCAAAGTAGTAACAATCCCACGGATGGTTTTAATAGAAGCACCATTCAAATATGCAGTTACCAAAATTGCTATGTTGCTGTTGCAATTTTTTCCTGTTTCCAAATCGCCTTTGCTGTTGTACCACCTTTTGCTTAGTAATTTACCACTGGCTGTTACGATCTTCTTCCTTATATCTGGACTTGGGGTTGTAGTAGAGTATAATCCTTCCATTGTTTTAATTAAACTTACAGCATGTGGTAAAAGCAGGCAGTAATCGCAGAAACCACTCAATCTTGTGATGTATTCAATAATTAATCTATTAGCTGACATTAGAGATTGTGACTGTTCAGGTCTAATAGATTTTAGGATATTTTTAAGCAAATCAATATTACGAGAGTGTTGGAAGCCAGGCCAGTTAAAAAGCAAGCACAAACTTTCCAATATAACGCCAAAACACGATTTGATATCTGTTGCGTGTTCCGAAAAGATTTCTGGTAGATCATTGCGACCATCGGTAGATTCTAGAATAGCTGTCAAGTTGTCTACAATCACTTTCAAATGTTTGTCTATGTAAGGTAATATTATGGTAGAGTCCTTAATTAGATTCAACGGAACTACCGTATTTAAATGTGATAACCCCACGTCTTTGTCTTGAGTTAATGTCGCAAGTTTGTTTACATAATCTTTCAGTATAAACTGCACTTGGTTAATGTTTAACATCGCAGTTTGTGGGCTTTGTGAGCTTGAATCATCAGCAAACGTTAACGGATATTTTAATAAGATTACCACATCAACGTCGATTTCTCTGAAATCGATGTTGTATTCGTGAGAGACGGCTTTCTTCGGTACTGTTGGTCTTGCTTTCGACGGGGCCGGGGTGGAACCAGAAGGTAAAACACTAGTTTCATCTGCAGAAACAGAAACCGCAGATTTAAATTTCTTCTTGGGATTTTTTATTTTTAAATCCTTTAGAGGCGACGAGTGTTGTCTTTTATGTAGTAGCAACCCGAAATAACTTACAGGCAATTTATATTCGGGAGTGTATTCTAAACAGGATTGTAGTAGCTTTTCCACCGTAATCAAGTCGTTTAGTCTCTGAACAACTTTCGCGCGTAGTTTCTGGTTTTGTTGTGTTACAAATCCGCTTATAACTTCTCTAAACCAGTTGGCGCAATGGAACAGACAGTCGGCTATTTGTTTGATTTGGTCTGTGGACAAATCGCCGATATTGTCAGTTTCTGGTAATATCACACTACAACCTAATAAAGCGTCGATAGTTGACAAGTCGCCGTTTTGTTGTTTGTAATGTAAAAGTCTCAACAGACGGAACTGAGGTGCTAGCAACAAAATATTTTGATTTTCTGTTGGTTTAACTGTGAGTTCTGCTATGTTAATTCCAATAGGTGAATCAATTTCTTCCGTACTGTTCAGGGAATACTGCATTGAGATTGTAAGATCATTCACTGGGGTGCAAACCGTTTCCGTTATAAAAGTGTTTTGGAAATCGTCTGTGATAGATTCGTATAGCCACGCCATGAAGTATTTGTCTAAGTGTTCTTTTGTCATTAGCATCGCCGCTAGTTGATCGTAGTATAATCCCATTAACTCGGTACAATACGCAGTACAAGGTGCAATTAGTTCAAGAAGACCCGCAGCTTCCCTTGCTTTGCCTATCGGTAATTGCGAAAAAGTTGTCGATACATTAGCTACGCTAACATCACTTTGTTCTTCGGAGGTTATTACTATATGCTTCGCCATAACCACAGCGCCTACGATTCCCATTTGTTTAACAATTCGCTTGGAACTGGACAGTTGTTTACGAAGTAACATGTGAATTTCGTCTTTTAAACCTGCAAGTGAATCGTCGGCTCTTTCCCCACAAGTTAAACTGCATAGAATTTCGAATACTTCTTTCACGTTTTTCAGCTCAAATGTGTCGAGTTTTTCTAATAATCTCATCAGCAGTACTGCGTGTCTTTGGAGTTTTGTGGTGACTTCCAGGAAATTGGAGATTATTTTTAGGACGTTACTAACGGATTTTTGGTTGCTCACCCCTGTAAGCACTAACAAGTTTTCTAAAATTTCTTGTCTGAAAATCGCTTGGGCATATTCGTGCTGGAAGAGAATGCTGAAGAGATTTTTAGCAAACTCTTGCACGGAAACTTCGGTAGATGCACGTAAAAGACTACAACCAATTTCAACCATTGCTGAAAAATAGTCTTTAAATAATTGTTGGGGAATATATTTCGTAAAGACTTTTTCTAGTAAAGCAATCTTGAACAGGCCAGATTGTACGCGTTTTCTAAATATGCTCTCAATTATTTTCCTTTTAGGTATGGCACTGTAGTATAACATGAACAGTATTAAATAGTCAACAGCTTTGTGGTCTGAGTGAACTTTAATTGTCAAAATCATATTAACCCAAGCTTCTGAAATGGTTTTCGGAGCTATTGCATAAAGTTGCAGTCGGTTAAATATCAGAATTTTACTTGACTCTTTTTCTTCGTCCGTTTCACGACTCATCAAAATTCTGTCTAATGCGTTGCGAATTTTAAAAAAAGTTTGCACCATATTTGGCATTTTCCAATCAGTCATTAGAAATTCTAACAGTATTGGAAAAGTCTTCGTAGATGTACCAGCTAGAATGTTAGACAAAATCCTATCCTGTAACTGCAAGCGAAGCTCACTTTCTAGATTTAACGCGTTTAGACAATCTATAATCGCCGCCAATAGTTCATCGTTATCATCCAGTAACTTGGCGAGTTGTTTTGCGGCTACGTTGCATTGATTATCGGGCAAAATTTCTGGTAGCGAGTCTAGAATATCCAGTTGGGCACTCGGGATTGCTATCTCGAGAATATCTAACAGTTTAGTTGTGAGAAGTTCCGGATTTTTTATATGTGGTAGATATCGTAAAGGATGTAACAGTAACCGCAGCCAAGATGTGTCTTGAGATTCTTCGGATGCCTTTGAGGTAACTGCGTCTAGTATCATTTCCAATGTTTCTGTTTGTAACACGTCGACTCGTAGAAATAATCTAGGAGAAATAATATCGTTTTGTTAAAATCGGATTAGACTAGAATGATTTTTTTTTTTTTTTGAAAAGTATTGACGAATAATAATTAAAACGTAAAAAAACAGACATTATTTATGAAATCCACGTATTTTATGCACATTTCAATAATATTTGTTTCAAAATTCACTAATCTACCTTAAAAGCAAAATCCAGCCAACAGGAACTATAATTTATGCTATTCTCTAAATATTTATTTGTCGTTGACGTGAAATTAGTTAGTGAGCTTCAGTTCAGATTTAATTATAATTTCTGGTAGTCCAAACTCATCTTTATCTAGGGATATACAGGGTGTCCCAAGATAGACACGAAATATTTTTAGGTATGATTCTTGAATACATTCTGCATTGTCCTGCATAATTTTTTTATCTTAAATCCGGGTTTTTTTTTCCTAAAAAGTCATTGCAGATGGCAACTTACGGAAATATTTTTAACAAATTTAATAATTACTTCGAGTAGACATCGTATATGTTCAAAATGGAATTTAACTTTTCGATTCAAAATTTACCAATCTTTCATCATGTATCAAATTTTTAACTATTTTCAATACTAGTTTTCAAAATAAATAAAATGAAACGTGAACATAATGATTTATTTTTTCAAATTCCCAATTTGAACACTAATAATTCTGTAAGGGTTAACACTATCAAAAAAATTACAAGATACTTTCGATCGCAAATCATCTCAGCTACAAATATCATGTATAACTTTTTTTTTTCGATAATCAAATAGTTTAGCAGACTGGCCTCTTTTTATTCAACAGTGTTTCACTTTTTCAATATACAAGGTGTTTTTGAAATAGATAGTCAAAATTTAGGAGCATGTAGAGCAAGTCAAATGATAAAGAAAACCTTTATAAAATTATTTTCTAAAGTGCTTTCTAAGGAAGTTACAGCCCCGTAATTGTAGGCCCCTACGAATGGTATTTATTAAATATCTCCGAAACCGTTTAAGATATAATAATAAAATTTTGTACAGCCACTAGCTCTTTTATGCTTAACAATGTGAAATTAGTATCATCTGAAAATTTTGTTCAAGGGTGTGTCAAGTTGGGGGGGCGGGGGGTAAATATGATCCCAACTTTTTTGTTATACTGTTTTTTTGTTTTTGACATGAAATTATTAAATTTTATAGTTTTTTATAAAAAAACAGTCCGCTTGTTTAATTTCGATGCCATGCGCCATTTTTGAGTAAAATCGATTTGAAAATTTTTAACATACTCTGAACGTGAATCGCTTTTTTTGAAATTTTCGAAATGAATATACAAAATTCAGGAGCATGTAGAGCAAGTTAAATGATGAAGAAAACCTTTATAAAGTTTTTTTCTAAAGTGTTTTAAACGGCTTCGGAGATATTTAATAAAAAACATTCTTAAGGGCCTACAATTACGGGGCTCTAGCTCACTTAGAAAGCACTTTAGAAAATAATTTTATAAAGGTTTTCTTCATCATTTGACTTGCTCTACATGCTCCTAAATTTTGACCACCTATTTCAAAAACACCTTGTACAATTTTCAACATTCAAGAGATGATTGCTCGAAAACTAACCCTTGTTGGGGATAAAAAATTTATATAGAGCGATGCAAAATTTATTCAAGAATCTCACCTACAAATATTTCGTCTCTATCCTGGGACACCCTGCATAAATATTTATCGTGGAATTTGAGACATTAGTGTAAAAAAATATTATGTTAACGAAACGTTAAAAATTGGATATACCTAAATATCATTTGATTTTTCCCTGCTATCCCTGGGTAAAAAAAATATTTACAAACCTTATTAAACTATCTTGTTGTACTTCAATAGTGCTGTCCTCATTGGTATTTCTCTTCAAAACCGTATGCATTAAGGCCCTTTTAAAATACTTCTCCTTTTCACAAAGTGCTTTTATTGAACGAATAAAATCATTAACTTCTGTTGCACCCGCAGCTTTCAACTTCTTTTCCAAGCTCTGAGCTACCAAAGCATGTTCTTGGGTAACGATGTTGAAATCATCAGTTAACGAAAGTTTCACACCAACATCATCCAAAATATTTTTTAACTGTGTTATTTGTAGATTGGTTTCTTGAGATCTAATCTTTTGAGCACTTTTTCGTTGAGACATGTTTGTATTTGTAAACAACTTGTTAAGAAAGTTTTGAGGTTATGTTGCTGACAAACGGAAAATTCAAATGTTTAGTGGAAATGTGATTTAAGTAAAAACCCCAGAGTGTTCTTCTTCGTCTTCTGTTTTGTGTAGTTGTGCGTTAACGTGCCTATTTTTGCAGGAGGATGCCGCGAAATTACTGCTGTTTGAATCTTCGCATTTCGAAGTAGGAAAGAAAGTAACTTTAAGCGATTACGTTTCCCGGGCAAAGGATAACAGAACTATATTTTATTTGGCTGCCCCTAGGTGAGTGAATTTAAACAATAATAAACTTGAATGCTCATAATTTTTATATCTTCCTATTTAAAAAAAAAATAAAAATTAATTATACAGGGTCCGTCAAAACCCTGGCATTCTTCTATAGATTCGTTAGGTTTGGAAATAGAAAAAAATTTTAGAAACAAAAGTTGTCAGAAATTTACTACTCCATAGCCTAAAATTATTTCCATTTATACAGGGTGTTTAATTACGGCTGGACAGCTACTTACTTCGTTATTTTAAATAGAACACCCTGTATATTAATATATTTTCAGATTCTACACGTAATTTTAGATGAAAAAGTGTGAAGGTTTCATATTTTTAAAATGCACTGTTTTCGAGATATTTACACTTTTAAAATATCTGATGTGTCCAACACATGACTTTCTTATACGGATAATACCACAATTACTTTTCCTAAAGAAATTAAGTTAAATTTCTTGTAAAAATGTTGAGGGTTTCCAGCAATTTTCAAATAGTCTCTGTCGCACTTATTGCAATACGCATAAATCTGTCCTTGTCCCACTCATTATAACTGAATTTTACGACAAAAATGTGTTTAATTTTAGTTTTTTGACCTATTACTCACTTAAAAAAATCTCCCGGTATGAAATTACATTTATTTATTCATTATTATTGTTTTCGGTACCATAGAAACCAGTAAAATAAAAAAAAAACTAATGGTCCGTCCTTCTGGGATTCGAACTCGGGACCTTCCGTTTGTCAGCCATATAATGAGACACATGTCTACCACCTCGACCGTCGGATTCAACTATCAACGCGCGCTATGAGAAATATAGTGTTTTAAGAATATCTAGTTTTTTTGAAATTTTTTTTGACGGAATTTGAAAAAAAAGTTCAAACAAAATTTGTTCAAAATTCAATTCTAAATCAATGTTAAAGAATAAAAAAATCTCATAAATTGTTTATTTTTCAAGATATTCCTAAAAAACCTAAAAATGTCTTCAGGTAACTGTCACTTGTTTTGGTGCTAGATGAAAAGCATTGAATGTGGCACCCACAATTTTGTTCAAACTCTTAAATATGAAATTTGAATCAAATCCGATAACTCGTTTTTGAGTTATGACAGACAGACAGACACACAGACAGACATCATGGCGAAAATGGTCAAAATGGATTCAGGGGCCATCAGAACGTGTAAATCCATCAAAATCTCGAAGTCGAAAATAATCACGATTACAATACTTCCTTATACTACGTATAAGAAAGTAAAAAGAATTCACAAAATTAGAGATTTCAAAAACGCGTTTATTTTAGTTATACTTTGTAGTTTTTTAAAAATTATTTCGAAGTTCTAAAAAGTAACGTCTAGGGAATATTGTGATACAAAAATCTGAAATTTATAGTATACAGGGTGTTTGCAATTGATCGTCAGTTTCCATTGACTTCAAACAACGAAAACTATATTTTTTCCAATGGAACCCCCTGTATATTTCTGATGTAGGTAGAGAATTTAAATCTCTACAACCTACGTGAGAAATATACAGGGGGTTCCATTGGAAAAAATATAGTTTTCGTTGTTTGAAGTCAATGGAAACTGACGGTCAATTGCAAACACCCTGTATACTATAAATTTCAGATTTTTGTATCACAATATTCCCTAGACCTTACTTTTTAAAAGTCCGAAATAATTTTTAAAAAACTACAAAGTATAACTAAAATAAACGCGTTTTTTTAAATCTCTAATTTTGTGAATTCTTTTTTAAAAGTGTAAATATCTCGAAAACCGTTCATTTTAAAAATATGAAACCTTCACACTTTTTCATCTAAAATTACGTGTAGAATGTGAAAATCTATTAATATACAGGGTGTTCCATTTAAAATAACAAAGTAAGTAGCTGTCCAGCCGTAATTAAATACCCTGTATAAATGGAAATAATTTTAGGTTATGGAACAGTAAATTTCTGACAACTTTTGTCTTTAAAATTTTTTTCTATTTCCAAACCTAACGAATTTATAGAAGAATGCCAGGGTTTTGACGGACCCTGTATAATCGCCCAAAGATTATTAAATTATAGTTTGATTTTTTTTTAAATAAAATATATTTATTTTTATGTTCAATTAATCCGTTAGTTTGACGGTAGATATGCAAAAATAGTATATTGTAATACAAGTGCGGAAAACGCATCATGACAATACGAGTGTGAAATTTGCAACGCGAGCGATAGCGAGTGCTGCAATCACACGAGTATTGTCATGGGCCATTTCCGCAAGCGTGTTACATACGATTTTTTCTACGAATACGTGGAATTCGTAAAAAATAAAATTATTTGTAAATCTTTTTCTAATTAAAAAAACATCAAGTGAGTTTGTTGTCATAGAACTGAAAGCTCATAGCTGTTGACAGTTTATAAATTGTGTCCTGTCATCGAAATAGTTTTGATTTTGTGATCAAATTACGTGAATATAAACATGGAGTTTCAAAACTAAAGCGAAAGCGATGAACTAATGTGCACTCCTCCGGTTGTTAGATATTAAATAAATGTTACAATTATAACTAAATGTAAGTACTTCTTTATGTTTTTGTTTGTGTGCGGAAAAAAATTTCCACACTAATTTTCCGTACTAGTTTTTCAAAAGCCTACTTTCAAAATCGATTATCTTGTCAGAAAAAACGTCATTCCGCATTTTCGTAGAAAAAATCTATTTACAGTTTGTATTTAAAAAAAACAGAGGGATATTATAGTCTTCATTTTCATGCATGCTTGGTATAGAAAATTAGTCCTTATATCCTTTAAAATTTGCATATTTATCATTTGAATTGTTGTCATAATTTTTTTATTAAATTTTCCTAATTAAATTATTTTTCTCTTAGCCGAACATTAGCCGAAGCTTCCCCCTATTACGAATCGCTCAAACGTAAGCAACAAGAAGTCCTCTTCTGTTACGAACCTTACGATGAACTAGTCTTAATGCAATTGCAACAGTTTAAAGGATACAAATTGGTGTCAGTGGAAAAGGATATGAGAGATGATAAGGCTGCTAATGATCTCACCAATTTAGGTAAAAATTCATATTATAAAGTATAGTTTTTGTAATAATTAATTCGTAGGAGATGATAGTTTGCAACGAAGTGAAATAACCGAACTAGCGGATTGGATTAAGAGTAAATTGAGTGGTAAAGTAGCCGCTGTAAATGGAACTACTCGTTTAGAGAATCATCCTTGTGTGGTTACTGTTGAAGAAATGGCTGCTGCCAGGCATTTTATCCGCACACAAAGTCATCAATTGCCTGAAGATCGAAGATACGCGATTCTCCAACCTCAGTTTGAGATAAATCCAAGGTATGTAACTTTATATTATTCACATTATTATAATTAATTAGCTATTTTATTATTAGACATCCGATTATCAAAAAACTCTACAAATTGAAAAACTGCAATCCAGAACTTGCCGAACTTTTAGCTAATCAAGTGAGTAAACTTATATTTAAAAAAATTTTATATTTGAAACAAAATTATTTCAGTTGTTCGCTAATTCCATGGTGGGTGCTGGTTTAGTTGATGACCCAAGGATAATTTTGACATCAATGAACGATCTGCTTGTGAAAGCTTTAGATAAACATTAATATCTAAGATTTATTCCGTCTGTGAAATTAACTGTTTTATAATGTGATGTCCGGTAACAAAAAATGATTTAAATTAGATTAAAAATTTTATTACTGGGTGTTGTTTGTTATTGTGTCCGCTTGGATAAGGAAGACAAACTCTTTTTATATAAAAGTGTTTCGTAACCCGTAATAATATAAGAAAATAAAACAGGAGAGTACAGGGTGTCTCAATTTCGATGGGAATGGGGGGTTTCACCCATTTCTAGGCGAGATAGAAAAAAATGGTTTTCGCAATACTGTGCTCGATTTTTAAGAAAAATCGATTGGTAAGAACCACATCTTGATATCTCTAACCGTTATCAAGATATCTTTAAAAAGTGACATTTGGCCGATTTTCAAAAAGTGTCAACTTTTTTGTTTATTAAAATATTTTAAATCTTTAAAGTGTTTGTTGTAGTAGTTTTTCACGTAGAATAATGTGCACTAGAAATTTTTGTTCTAGGTTCAATACATTTCGAGTTATTACACCTAACTTTCTTACTTTAAATGCAAACCATAGTTGGCTATGCCATTAAAAAATTGCTTATTTTTTTATATTTTCAAAAATATATATCTTGGTATACTTATTTTTATATCTCACTGAATTATACGTTTTTATATTTTTAAACTCGTAAATTAAATGTTTTGAATATTATTAGTAGGCCTTGTTAAAGAAAATGTTATATCAATGAACCAGCGTCAAATAGTAAAAGCCATTTATCAACAATATTCAAAATATATCAAATTTAACAGGTAAAAAATCAACAATAAATAAACAGAAACAGAAAATATATAACTGAAAGAGAACTAATAAATAAACAATTGAAACACATTATAGTACGAATTTGTTGAATTAAATGTTCAAGTTCTTGTCCGTTCTGTTGAACACATAAACTTTTGGCAAGGACAATATATTTTTTTTTAAATAAATCGAACATAAAGGAAGAAATTGAGCATAGAGTGAGGCAGATTGCAAATAATTAGAAATATAAAACTAAATCAGATTTTTAACGTGATTCATGCTGCAATACAACATTATCAGCAGCAATTTGAATATTTAAATTAAACAATTATTTGTTATCATGTTTATAATTTACTAATATGATTTCTATAAAAAATGTAAAATCTTAAGTTTATGTTGATTAATATTAACGTGGCTGTGTTGTTACCATTCGACGTTGGTTCATTGATATATTTTTCTTTAACAACGCCTACTAATAATATTCAAAACATTTAATTTACGAATTTAAAAATATAAAAACGTATAATTCAGTGAGATATAAAAATAAGTATACCAAGATATAGATTTTTGAAAATATAAAAAAATAAGCAATTTTTAATGACATAGCCAACTATGGTTTGCGTTTAAAATAAGAAAGTTAGATGTAATAACTCGAAATGTATTGAACCTAAAACAAAAATTTCTAGTGCACATTATTCTACGTGAAAAACTACTACAACAAACACTTTACAGATTTAAAATATTTTAATAAACAAAAAAGTTATGACACTTTTTAAAAATCGGCCAAATGTCACTTTTTAAAGATATCTTAATAACGGTTAGAGATATCAAGATGTGGTTTTTACCAATCGATTTTTCTTAAAAATCGAGCACAGTGTTGCGAAAACCATTTTTTTCTATCTCACCTAGAAATGGGTGAAACCCCCCATTCCCATCGAAATTGAGACACCCTGTACTCTCTTGTTTTATTTTCTTATATTATTACGGGTTACGAAACACTTTTTTTTATAACTTTATATTTTGTAAACATGCGTACGTGTTTTGCTATACAGGGTGTTCAAAAAAAGGGTAAACGTTTTTAAGGGTAATGTAGTATGAGTATGGGCCGAAACAAGTTGAAAAGTCTTAATAAACACACGTCCGCAAATCTACGGTTACGGAAATATTAGCGATTTCATGTTTCTAATACTTAAGTGTTTTTTATTTGTAATAGATTTTAAAGAAGATGTTCAAAGTGTCCTCCCTACATTTCGGTGCCAGCAGTGCATCGTCGTTGCAAAAAAATCCGGGTTTTTTCTAAAATCCCCGCCGTTTGCCGAATTGATTATACGCTTAGATCAATCCTCTGCCTTAATTCGTCCAGGGTATTTACAAAAACGATATACACTAAATTTTTGAAATAACCCCAAAGAGGAAAGCCGAATGGAGTAAATCAGGTGACCTCGCACGCCATGCAATAGGCCTTCCTCCTCTTCTTAACTAAAGTAGAAAAAATATGAAATGGCTCATATTTCCGTAACCGTAAATTTACGGACCTATGTTTATTAAGACTTTTCGACTTGTTTCGGCCCATACTACATACCCTTAAAAACGTTTTCATATAATTTATGTTCCAATATGCTCGTAATATTTTATAACGTAGATTTTCCTGTTTTTTTTTCGGTGTTTTACAATTACCATTTTTTTTGTTTTATTTTTTCTGTAAAGTTTCCATTCCAGTGGTCTCAAGAAAACCTGTAGATTTTCATAATTATGTATATTATATGCATCGAATCATTTTGATCTTATTGCGAAATCTATCTGATGGAATATGGAATACAGCATAATTTAAATTCTAAAATAAAACGATTTTCCTCAGCACGTAAGTATCAGATATTTTTCATTTGTATTTATTGATAAACCTCATACTTTATTGTCAGATAAGATTCATTGCGCTCCACTTTATTGTTTATCAAAATATAATCTAAGTAATTTTGTCAAAAATTTACTAGGTCTTTAGTAGATTTTACGTATTTAATATACATATAATTGATTAGATGAATCGAGAAAAAGCATGATTATCTTTTTATGAAGTTGCGTTTTCCGCATGTAAATGGACTAAAAGTTCAATATTAAAATATATGTAGGTATAATAAGTTTTTATTCATGTAGGTATACCTAGTTTATACAGGGTGTCTCTAAAAGGTCTTTACAAAATCCTGCCACAAGTTTTTGGGCTCAAAATAATTCGTTTAAACCAAACATACCTTAGTCCAAAAGTTCTTCCTTACAGAGTTACAGCGCCCCAATAAATATTTTTCCAAATAATTTTTTAAGTATGTCTACAGAACGGTTTAAAGTAGAGATTTGAAATTTGGTAGGTTAATAAGTCTATAAGGAAGCTACAATTTGTTGGTATTAGAACCAAAATAATATTGTTCAGTGGCGTACTTATCGAAGAGGTCTCAGGGTTTTTTTGAATAATTTTTGTAGGGAATTAAATTTTTTTACAAAATAATAAGAATTATGATAGATACGCTCATGACACGCAAAAAAGGTATACTTGTTTGATTTGCATTAACTCAACTGTTTGCGAGATATTTCACTTAAAGAAATTTTTTTGCTATTAAAACGACAATTTGTGACACCCTGTAATGTCAAAAATATTGGGTCACTCTAATACGGCTCATTCTACGTCCAAAACTAAGCATAATTTCTATCTTATACGGTTCTGTAGATATATCTAAAAAAGATAGAGGGCGAATAAAAAATAATACATCTTTCAACGAAACATTTTTGGGGGTCGGTTTCTACAACCATTTATGCTTAGTTTTGGACGTAGAATCAGCTGTATTGGAGTGACCCAATATTTTTTATTTTACAGGGTGTCACACATTGTTTCTATAGCAAAAAAAAATTTCGTTAAATATCTCGCAAACAGTACTTATACCTTTTTTACGTGTCTTGAGCGTATCTATCATAATTCTTGTTATTTTGTAAAAAAATTCAATACCCTACAAAAAATATCCAAAAAAACACTGAATCCCGCCCTATAAGTAAGACACTGAACAATATTATTTTGGTTGCATTACCATCACATTGTAGCTTCCTTATAGACTTATTAACCCACCAAATTTCAAGTCTCTACTTTAAACCGTTCCGTAGATATACTTAAAAAACGATTTGGAAAGATATTTTTTAGCGCCCTGTAACTCAGTAAGGAAGGACTTTTGGACTAAGGTATGTTTGGTTCAATCGAATTATTTTGAGCCCAAAAACTTGTGGGTTTTGTAATGACCCTTATTTTTTTAGTAAAACTGCAATAATTACGTCGATTTTATAGAAACATAAACAATACATTTCACTAAGTAGTAATTTTTCTCTAAAATCGTCTTTACGAGAAAAATACAAGTGACAAAAAATTAAAATTTTATGATGTACTTATACTTTTCATTATTGCGACTATTTTTTCATTATCTTTTAGAAAACCATCTAAGGAAATGAGTCGTGCCCATTCCTAAACCACCCTTCTTATTTATTCATATTTTCCTTTCAATTATGAAAATTATGTGCGGCAGACTTTTAAAAATTCATGCTCAGTTTGGGTACCTACTGTAACGGACGATTTTGTTCATTTTTGGCAAAATCTCAATGAGAGTGATTACGTAAGCATATCATGGACTCATATGGCATGATGTGAAAGAGTTCCATGTAGAAGGATTTTTTTTTATTTATCAGAACTTAGCATTCTACAGAACAATTCATTTTTAAACCGAAAAATATATTTTATTTCAAAGGAATGATTATTTCTTTCGAAATATTTATTCTATGGAATTCTGTCTAACGCGGATTTATTAATAATAAAAGTGACAATATTTTTCAGCACTGAATTATATAAACTAGGTATACCTACATGAATGAAAACTTATACCTACATATACAGGGCTAGTCATGAGTGGTTTATTTCTGACCAAAATTAGAACGCAACCCAAAATACTAATTAATCTGATCATTTGATATTATTTTTTATTTGATTAATAAGTCGGATCAAAGTGATTTGAAATTTTGGAAAAAAACGTAAAAGTAACAATTTATTAAAATGACAATACAATAAAGCAAAACATAACATATTTAAATTATCTACCGAAAAAATTGTTCAAAATGTGCCCCATTGCGATGTACACAAACTTCAATACGATTAAAAAACGATCGCTGAACACGCCGTAATGTTTCGGGCGTTATAGCCATGCATTCTTGGCGAATTCTGTCTTTTAACTGTTCTATTGTAAGCACTGGAGTTTTATACACTTTTTCTTTCAACACCCCCCAGAGGAAAAAATCTAATGGAGTCAAATCGGGACTTCTGGGTGGCCAAATATTGTTCGATCCTCGTCCTATCCACCTGCCTCTAAAATTTGCATCCAAATAGTCTCTCACAATTCTATGGTAGTGCGGGGGGGGCACCATCTTGTTGAAACCAAAGATGCTGCCTGGTATTTAAGTCTACAGTTTCTAATAACGGGGCCAGTTCCGTCTGTAGAAAATTAAGGTACATATGTCCATTCAAATTTCCTTCAAAAAAATGGGGTCCAATAATTTGCTCATTTAGTATGCCACACCAAACATTTACCGAAAAGATATTCTGAAAGTGTGTTTCGCGAATCCATCGCGCATTCACTTGGCTATAATAATGGTAGTTATGCCTGTTTACGGCCCCATTATTGCTAAATCTAGCCTCATCGGTGAACAATACTTTCTTTATGAAATTATTATCTGTATTCAGCTTTTCTTGCATAAAACGGCAAAATTGAACTCTTTTAAGAAAATCTGTCGGCTTTAATTTCTGTACCAGGGTCAAATGGTACGGGTGGAATTTATTTTCTCGAAGAATACGCCCAACTGAAGACTGACTAATACCTATTTGTCTTGCCAATGCAGTCTGACTAACGTGAGGATTTTCTTCTATCGCTTCAAGTACAGCAATTTCATTTTCTTGTCCGGTAGCTGTCCTCTGACGATATCTTTTCATTGGAGGCCAGTTTTGACGTAGTTGATGTTCAAGATTCTTAAACGTCTCAGGAACCGGATGTCTTCGTGCTGGGTACATTTACATATAAAGGTCTGCAGCGGCAGTAGCATTTTTCCTACACTCCCCGTAGATGAGGAACATGTCTGTTTTTTCATCGTTTGTATAATAATACATCATCTACAAGATTGATTTTTCAGTCTTAAAACGTTAAAGTGACAGAACTGGAACAGAAATGGCAAGAACGACAATTTTAGATCCAATATTCCATTTTTAAAAAAGGAGAAAGCTAGCAGCCGTTGTAAATTGTATTTTTGGTTGCTTTCTAATTTTGTTCAGAAATAACCCTCTCGTGACTAGCCCGGTTAGTCCTTCAGCTAGGGGTCAAAAGGTAGGAAGTAAAAGCGGGATAAGACGACGCAGTGTTTTCTGAAGGTTTTTTGGTCGCTGAATCCGAATCCGTGCATCGTTTTTCAATAAAGTGGTGCAAACAAAGGTTATTAACAATTTATTGTTTAAAACGCAATAACTCGAAAAGTATAGATTTTACCGAGCATTTTACCAAAAAAAGTTTCAAACAAAAGTTGTTCAAAATAAAAAGACTCTCCGAAAAGTTCATATGGTATTTATCATAAAGTCGCATGGACAAAAGTTATTAACAATTTATTGTTTAAATGTTTAAATTAATGCGAAAACGAAAAGTATACATTTTACCAAAAAAAATTTCAACCGAAAGTTGTTCAAAATAAAAAGACTCTCCGAAAAGGTCATATCGTATTTTGTCATAAAGTTGCTCGCACAAAAGTTATTAACAATTTATTGTTTAAAATGCAATAACTCGAAAAGTGTACATTTTACCAAAAAAAGTTTCAAACAAAAGTTGTGCAAAATAAAAAGACTCTCCTAAAATGTATGCTTTTTGGTTTGTTCCGTTTTAAACAATAAATTGTTAATAACATTTGTTCGAGCGAATTTATGACAAAATACCATATGACCTTTTCGATCATTGCAGGCCGATTTTTGTTGAATTGAGGATAATGTCTTTCTTTTCCTTGGTAGTTTATCAGAATTTGTGTTATATTAGGTCGCATTTGAACAAGTTTACGGCTCATTCCGGTATGCATTCTCATGACACAAGAAATAAAACAGATATTGTCCAACCTTACCATAGATTGTCGAGAACGTCTGTTGTTGGGATAGCATTTTACAATGCCGTTCCACAAAGAGTGAGAGATCTCCCATTTGTGAAATTTCAGAAAATTTTAAAGTATGTTTTAACCAGTAATTGTTTGTATAGTCTTGATGAATTTTACTTGCTCGACCCAAATATATTTTTAAATTGTTTATAGTACCATAAGTTTTTACATTGTGAAGATGTGTATATTTTTTAAACTGTTTGTAATGTCTCAATTTTGTTTCATGGAAATTTTACTTTATATCTTAGTTTTTTTTCCTCTATTGCTTGTGTTTTATCGTATGTTATTAACCTGCCACTGACTTATCTATGAAATGTGTATCGTTTCCTGAGATAAATAAAGATTATTATTATTATTTTCGGGGAGTCTTTTTATTTTGCACAACTTTTGTTTGAAACTTTTTTTGGTAAAATGTATACTTTTCGAGTTATTGCGTTTTAAGCATTTAAACAATAACTTGTTAATAACTTTTGTCAGTGCGACTTTATGACAAAATATCATACGACCTTTTCGGAGAGTTTTTTTATTTTGGACAACTTTTGTTTGAAACTTTTTTTGGTAAAATGCTCGGTAAAATTTATACTTTTCGAGTTATTGCGTTTTAAACAATAAATTGTTAATAACTTTTGTTTGCATCTCTTTATTGAAAAACGACGCACGGATTCGGATTCAGCGACCAAAAAACCTTCAAAAAACACTGCGTCGTCTCATCCCGCTTTTACTTCCTACCTTTTGACCCCTAGCTGAAGGACTATGTATTTTAATATATTGAACTTTTAGTCCATTTACATGCGGAAAACGCAACTTCATAAAAAGATAATCATGCTGTTTCTCGATTCATCTAATCGATTATATGTATCTTATCTGCACTTCCAACAAATAGTTATTTCAAGTAGGTACAATGATCTTTTAAAATTACCATCCGTGCTTCCTTTATCAACAATATAAAAATCAAAAATGTGATAATATAAAATTAATTCTATAAAATTAATTGCTGCAATTTCGAGATTGTGTAGACTACTGGACATAGTATTATTGCAGTAGCACCTTCACGTCGTCATAGTACCAAACATCTACGAGGGGTACTAATTTCCAAAATGTGAACATTTACACAATAGACTGGGAGCTGAATGGAATTGAATGTGCATAATATGAGGACCGCATTTTATCAATTGATATAAGCTCATAACAGCTCAAAGATTAATATTTTGGATGTTGCCACTCCATCATATGGTCCAATTTTTTTTCGCATCCCTTTTATATTTTTATATACAGGGTGGTAAAAGTTAAACTTCATTAACTTTGGGAGGTGATAGAGCATCAAAAAATAAGTAGACTTTAATGAAAAAACTTTGCTCAAAAATGTTTTATAACAAAGATACAGGGTGTCAAAGTATAGGATAAGAACTCGTTTTGTTACCATAACTTCTAAACCACTCGATCGATTTTCATTAAATTTCGTACACAGATTAATGTAGTACATTTCTAAGTAATGATGGGGTTTATTTATTAAAAAATGTCCAGTGGCGTAGATACTGCTCCACTTTTCCCCTCCAATCTTCGACACCACTGGATATATTGCGAAGAAATTTGAATCTGCTGCTCTTATAATGGTCATCCACGATTGAGATTTTGGTTTTTTAACTAAGTCTCCTGTTGTATCAGAAAACAAACACGTTAACTCGTTCAGACCTTTTCTTTTCAAATTGGACACTTGAGACGACATTTTTTCACGTTTTTTTTTAATAAAACACATTTAGGTACTCAAATACCAGAAAAACATTGACATATAACAGGCACATAGGTACAGCGCATTTTTGGAAATTTTGACGCCCTCTATATTTTTGGGAACTAACTACAGAAAGTTCAGCTTAAGATAAAAAATGTTGCAAATTTTGAGCTATACAATTTTTGTCTTTACACTTCTTTCCTCCGACCAACAGAACATAAGGCAAATCCAAAAATCGATTCCAAAAATTTTTCTAGATGGCGGGGATTCCAACACAGGTGGGGATACGCCAACTTGAGATTTTACCTTTCGGACCATCAGAAACAACATATATAAAAATTCAGCCTACCCGCAAGTTTTTGAATTTCAAATATCTGATTGACTGTAATAATAGTGATAACATAATAAGAGGGCGAGGGAATTGAAATGGACCATCCGATTTGCCGGTAACATGATTTTTTTCATTATTTAGGGTCTCAGATATAAGAATCCGAGCATAGTTGCCGGTCCTCATATTATGCATACTCAAGTACCTTTGGCGCCTGCACTACAAATATTTAATTTTCATGGTTTTTACCAATTGCACTATTTTCTAAACAAACTGCAAATGTGAAAGTATTGACAAAATATTCCTCTTCATTCTATCAAAATTTCATTATCCAGTTAAGTAGGTACCAATAAATTTAAATACACGTAGGTAATGGTAATTTCCTTTACAATTAGATAAGTTTCAAAATAATAATTTAAAGGGAAATCATATGGCGATGACATATTAAAGCACTTAATTGTTCCTATTATCTTTTAAATGTTATCATTTATCTACATTATAATAATGAGAGGACATTTTTTCGCCATACTTTCGTTGTAATTTGTACACATGATAAAACCCTGCTTTCTGTAACTAGATAAGATTATTCTCATTCAAATAAAAAGTAATAAAAATATTCGCTCATATTTCGCTAACATGATCACGTTAATTGATATGCAAATACTTTGGAACCTGTTAATTTGATTTCAGATCTCATGACGCCAGTTATATAATTACATCAACAAAGTAACTTAAAATTATATAGCAATATTTGTTAGGAGTATTAAGAATGTTTATTTAGTTTGAATTTGAAATTGGCGGCAATTTTGCTCGTGCTTTGATAGCGGAAACGCTGTCAGTCATGTGGCTTAACCCTCTATTTCTAGTGTAATTCTAAAGTGTTTTGCACAAACCTATGCAACTGTTGCACGTAATAAATCATATTACATATTTTGTTTGTCTAGAAAATTAGTTTTTTTGCTTAATTACATAAAAAACTATGTTCATAAGACGTCGGATGACGTGAAGTGAAAGTGACATCATCACATTATCAGCCGACTAGGAATTGTATTGGTGGAACTCGTCCTTAGTTTCAAATTGAACCAATCGCGTTCAAAGTACTACCCGCACTCCACCTGAAATGTTCTTATCGTCATATGACCCATTCTTGCTTGTGGCAGTCGTGTAGGCCATATTTGTCAGTGAGTTCGCTGGTTTCGTAGTGTGTTGTGCACCTTTTAGTCTCTTCTGACCTGTAAATACTCCCCAAATATTATAAAAAATGCCAATTGATGAAGAACATCCCGTCTACGGACCATTCTTTGGTGTTATGGGTGCTGCAGCGGCTATTATTTTCAGTTGTAAGTTATATTCATCTTACCGCTACAATATCGATTTATGAAACGGCGAAACTCTTTACGCATTTACATTGCATCTGATTCCGAAAATCTGCTAAAAAATTAACTGGAAACATTGCAAATTACTGGGTTTTTCATTGGAATAGTTTCGATTAAGCTTTATTTTGCCTTCAAAGTAAAATTATAATAGAACATTTACATGGGCGTAGTGTGTGAGTCTTATGCCAAGATTACACATATTTCAAGCTTTTGTTGCGACTGAAAATCAATGAGACGATTAAAAGTGTTTTACAAAAAGTTTTTGATGTAAAATTTGGGGAAAACACGATGGTTCAGTATTAAATGTTGTTAAATGACCCACTTAAATTGATCACATGCTTTGACAGTCCCACCCGAATACACTTAACAAAAGTCCATTGATTGCAAGGAAAATCGTAAATCTTTTAATAATTTTCATAAAAACTCAATGGTATTAACATTATGACCCATAACAATACATTTTGATTATTATAATAATTGTTGCAATTAGCGTTAGTAGCTAAATTCGTTGGCTTTATCACACAAATTGTATAGTAGCATATTTGTGGTGGCAAAATAGTTTCTTGGTGGAAAAGCTTTTGGCACTGTTAAAAATGTTCATAAAATGACTTTTTGGGAGCTTTTACGATCTTCAAAAAAATAAATCGGGTTAAAGAATCGAAAGTCTAAGTACTATTCAGACTTTGCGTTTCCAAAAATGTTTTTGGGCCCTTTTTCGAGAAGAAATCAAAATCGTGGAACAGGTGGGTGGAACCCAGCCACCTGAGAAACATGTGACCTCAAGGCTTTTTGTAATCACATGAATAATTACACGCAATGGATGGTTCAATGATTATTATTACATAACCTAGACCCCCACAATTACTAATTAATAAATTTATTATTCGGACCAAATATTAAAAAATTAATATACAATGTTAATTGAAAGCCTAACAGGAACACAAATGTATTTAATGATATTTTTATTGTTGGAACCCAAACAAATTAGTCATCTTATTCAACTACATTACAAGCAATGTAGTTTACTCGATGTAGTTAATGAAAATAAATAAAACATTGAATTACTTGGACTTGGTCCAATTAAATGTTTTGTCAAAAAGTTTTTAGCATTTCTACTTTAAGTACTTTAATGGGGAGCACTCAGCTAAATAGAAAATTGTCCTCATTTTGAGGATTAATTTCAGAAAATTAAACCTACTGATGATTTATTATTAATTTTTCTACGAACTATAATAAAATAATAAAATCTTGTTTTCAGTTCACGTGACGTTATCTCTATTATCACAGCTCTGTAGACAGATACAGATAAAAATGTACCTAATCTGTCATGTGACACAAAAAATGGTGCACTTGCTTTCAGTGAGGAAAAAATATTTACACAGAATCAGAGATTTATTAACCATAAACAAGTATTTAACGTTAAATAAAATAAACTCACCGTTTTGTATTTATTTTAAATTTGTACTAAAAATTATATTTTATGTGGTGTTGTCCAGGATCTTGAAATGGTGAAAACAATATAATTTTTTACTTTTAACTAACTTAGACGAAAATATTGTTATTATGCAGTTATGTTAGTGGGAAGTTCCATTTAAACTGTATTGTACTTAAATAAGTTAAATGTCTAGTTCTAGATGTGAAGAGGTCTGCCCTCGAGTCAGGCATATAAACTGCTGGCCAATTGAAACGTACCAAGCGAATTTTTAGGGTGAACTTGAAGTCAAATATTTTGAAAAGGAGAAAAGATATCAACATGAGGTTTTCAGGATTCAAGAGATAATTTTATTGCGAAAGCAATAGTGTGACCCGATTTTTTTACTTTGAAGTACGTTACTATCTACAGGGTATGAAAGAAAGTCGTCTTTCTTTTCTCCAACTTTATACCTACCGGAATTCCACAAAAAAAGTTTTATATTTTTTTTATGTCGATTTTTTTAGTCCCTGGTTAATGAGGAAAAAACCAATTTCTCAAAATTTTTATATCCCTCTTATTTTATAAGATACCGAATTTTTTATTAAATTTAATATTGTTGAACAGGTTTTTGCAATAATAATTATGCTGCCATTTTGAAAGTAAATGTCATCATGTGATATGTCGAAAAAAAGGTAATTTTAAGTAGAATCTAATTCTTACGGAAAAAAATATACAGGGTTGTTTTAAAAAATTTTGAAAGTTAGTAGGTGGCCCTTCCGGTGAAACCGGAAGTGTCATCAGATTGTTGTAAGCGTCAAAATGATGATTCCTTTCAACAATAAAACCATGCCAAATTTCAAATTAATACAGTTAAATGTAACAAAATGGTGGGGGTTGTAAAACGATTTCGTAGCCACCCGGTATACACGAATATGAGCAAATTTTTGAAAAAGTGAAAAACCCGTTTCGAGGATATAAGTCACTTAAAGCAATGGTGAACATAAACTAACTAAATTCCATTCTATTCCATTAAGAAAATAGCCTCAAAAATTGAATTAAAAAATTTACCAATTAGCGAACGTGTACCGATTTTTGATAAGCCACTGGTTACCAATAAATTAATGAAAATACAAAAAGTGTACTTTTTATCAGAAAGCCATTCATAAGGTATTATAATCAACTACAGAGATTGGTTCTTACAAAACACAATACGGCCGAACGACAAAAAACAAAAAAAAAATCAAATTTTCAGCAAAAATTCGGTATCTTATAAAATAACAGGGATATCAAAATTTTGAGAAACAGGTTGTTTTTCCATTAAGTAAGGACTAAAAAAATCTACATTAAAAAAATATAAAAAAATATTTGTGGAATCACGGTAGTTATAAAATTTGACAAAAAAAGAAGACTTTCTTTCATACCCTGTATATAGTAATGTACTTCAAAGTAAAAAAATCGGGTAACACTATCGCTTTCTCAATTAAATTATCTCTCAAATCCTGAAAACCGCATGTTGATATCTTTTTTGTTTTTCAAAATATTAGACTTTAAATTCAACCTAAAAATTCGCTTGGTACGTTTCAATTGGCCAGCAGTTTAGAATATAATCTGTATTTTGTAATTTTCACTATAATTTTTACTTTCTTATACGTAGTATAAGGAAGTATTGTAATCGTGATTTTTTTCGACTTCGAGATTTTGATGGATTTACACGTTTTGAGGGCCCCTGAATCCATTTTCGCCATGATGTCTGTCTGTGTGTGTCTGTGTGTCTGTCTGTCTGTATCCACGATAACTCAAAAACGACTCACCGGATTTGATTCAAATTTCATATTTAAGACTTTGAACAAAATTGTGGGTGCCACATTAAATCTTTTTCGTCTAGCGCCAACACAAGTGGTACTTACCTGATGACATTTTTAGGTTTTTTAGGAATATCTTGAAAAATAAACAATTTACGACATTTTTTTATTCTTAGACATTGATTTAGAATTAAATTTTGAACAAATTTTGTTTGAACTTTTTTTTGAAATTCTGTCAAAAATTTTTAATTATTTTTCATATAATAGCGCCATCTATCACTCAGGTGCAAAAGTACTTTATATAAATTACAGAAATCTATACCGTTGAGGAAATCGATTGTAGCAATATTATTATTTGAAAAGATCGACGGCTACGGCAGCATTGTGGTGGCGAAACTACCACCGGTTGTTACGCGGTTGTTGATTTGTGTTTTTTGTGTCATATTGTAATATGTACAGTTAATAGGAGTAACTAATAGCAGCAAAGTATTCAGTGTACTCTTCTTATCCAGAACAAATACCACTTCTAGCACAAGCCGCCATGGCGCAGTGGGTAGAGAATCTGCCTAGTAATCTACACGGTGCTGGTTCGATTCCATAGATTTCCCTTTCTTTTTTAAATTTTAATTAAATGCTTTATTTATTCGGAGCGATTATAAGTCACGGACCAGGTTAGGTTGTTTTGTATAGTTTTTTTTTTCCTTTAAATAATAGCATAAATCGGTACCATAAGATGATGCCGGAATAACCATTGCCCTTACACGTGACCTTGAATTTGATGGAATACTTTGCTGTGATTAGCCTCTCGTCAGTTAATTTCACAGAAATTAGGTTATTTTTTATCATGAGTCGTTCAGTAAGTTTTGGCATTTTGATTTTTGGCGACGGATGCAAATAAGTGCTTAATTTGTCAATTTGTTTTATTCTGTCAAACAAATTTCAAAAAAATAAAACACTTGTTTTTGTCATAAAATTCGGTTATAATGAGTGGGATAATGACAGATTTATGCGTATTGCAATAAGTGCGACAGAGACTATTTGAAAATTGCTGGAAACCCTCAAAATTAAACACGATTTTTACAAGAAATTTAACTTAATTTCTTTTTTGTGCCTCAGGTTGGCATTAGTCATTTTGCATTCGTATAAATCGGCTGGAAACTCATGTTTTGCCGGGCTAGACCGGCGTGTATCGCGTGTTACCAATAAAAAAAAAATCCCTAATACCAAATATTTAAACAAATATTTTGTAAATTTTATTTATTTAAATAAACTTCGGCACAAAAAATAGTGTGTATTACACGCCTTGAAACTGTTTTGCGAGTACTCGTAGTTGCGGGCCTCGGCCTACGGCCTCTGCTCGCAAACCCTACTCGCACTCGCAAAACTCTAGTTTCAAGGCTAGTTATACAAATTACTATAGGAATCGTCGAGGGAAACGTAATTGTGGTACTATCTGTATAAGAAAGTCATGTGTTGGACACATCAGATATTTTTTAATTTAACAGTGTACACTTTTTATTTTGAATTTCATATGCGCCTCTCCTAAAAATATCAAATTTCCATTTCAAAACAATAATAATGTTACACGTTCAACTGCCGGTTTTGTTAGCAAATGTTCAGCTTTTATCTCTAGGTTTCAAATTTTTATTATTTTCATTAGGTGCCGTTGCTCACAGAACGAATTTGATGTATTGACTTTAATTACTGTTTACTGAAATTAAGATTGTTTAAGAAGTTCAGCATCAAATTTAAATTTATCGTCGCCTAAATATTTATAATCTGTATACTTCTACTTCTACCATATTCTGTAGAAGTGGATTACTCAAATCGGCATCGGCATTGTCCTTTGGGTGCATTGGCCTTGGTGTGTAGTGATTCAACGAAAACTAGTTCCCTTATTTAATATTCGTTGTGTAGTGTGTGGAATATAATTAATTGCATATTGGGTGGTAATAACGCGTTGAGTTCAGTTTTTTCATTTCAGAAATGTTATTAGATAATTGGTATCATACGACCCAGTTAAAGAGCGAAGGTCTTGGAATTTTATGGTTTTAATAAAGATAATTTAGGGGATGTGGTTTACTTTATTCAGTAATAAATTCCGATAAGACATTGATTTTTTGTCTTCCAGGAGATTTTGATTTGAAAAAGAGATTTTTTTCTACTTTTCAAACTTATGAATATTGGCAAATAAAGCGACACGATTAAGCATATTAGATACCTATGTACTTCAATTCTCAAGTAAATAAAATCACTTTCTTCGAATCTGTATGACGTAACAACGTTGCCATGAATTTCCAGTGTTTTGCATGGTACTAACTAAAAAATTCAAATGTTCACTCTCATGTACTTTCTGGAAAACGTGAAGATGTCAGAGAATTAAATTTTGGGATTGTTGGAATTCAGTAAAATTAAAAAGTGTCACGAATTTTAATTGAAATTTTATGTATATTTAAAAGATTGACTTTCGAATTTCACTAAAACTGCTATAGAAAATCTAAAAATGTTAAAAATTTAGATAATTGTTCAATTTTGTTTTTGTTGTCTAAAACATGCAAACATATACGAAATTATTCCGAATTAATTCGAATTAATTTACTAGTAACAATTAACAATGTTATTGCATACGAAAACTAAACGGATAAAATCAACATTTCTTCGGTTAATTCATACCGAAGCAAATTGAAATATTCTAACAGAAAGAGAGTAAAAATGTTCTGACCTTGTTCGTTGTTTTCTTCGATGAGGGCCTCAGTTAATCATCGTGGGACCTACCTACAATACGAATTTGATAATCAAACGCAAAATTACAAAAATTATCTATACTTAGTTAATATAGCAAAAATATCTGATGTGCCCAACACATGACTTTCTTATACGGATAGTATCGCAATAATTACTTTTCGACCCTCGGATTCAACTATCAAAGCGCGCTATGAGAAATATAAAGTGTTTTAGGAAAATCTCGTTTTTTTGAAATTTTTTTGACGGAATTTCAAAAAAAAGTTCAAACAAAATTTGTTCAAAATTCAATTCTAAATCAATGTTAAAGAATAAAAAAATCTCATAAATTGTTTATTTTTCAAGATATTCTTAAAAAACCTAAAAATGTCATCAGGTAACTGTCACTTGTTTTGGTGCTAGATGAAAAACATTGAATGTGGCACCCACAATTTTGTTCAAACTCTTAAATATGAAATTTGAATCAAATCCGATAACTCGTTTTTGAGTTATGGTGGATACAGACAGACAGACAGACACACAGACAGACAGACACACAGACAGACAGACATCATGGCGAAAATGGTCAAAATGGATTCAGGGGCCCTCAAAACGTGTAAATCCATCAAAATCTCGAAGTCGAAAAAAATCACGATTACAATACTTCCTTATACTTCGTATAAGAAAGTAAAAAGGGAGAGTTTTTGTACCTTTTCTCTTGAAGCCCCTTTGCTTTGTTCCCATCTCGTCTCTGGCTATTGATGATCCAAGGAAAACACTAATTAAGTACACAACACAAGCACTACATCAAAGAAAACAGTCGATCAATGAATGAAATTCTGAATGTGTTAAAAACTAATTAATCTGACGTATATCCGTTAAATTTGCATTAAATTATAATGAATAAACCGACACTCAAAACTATAACAAACTCACTGTAATTAAACTCCGAAAATACTGAAGAATTTTCTAGACAACACCACAAAAAAACTTTTCTGTAGTCGAGTGTGCGGAGAGAGACGAAGTCTGCATACTAACCAAAACGATAAAACGAACACAAAAATTTTCTACTTATTTAGTTTTTAGAAAAGCAAAACATTTATTTTATAGTAGGTATAATATTTTGTATTAAGTAAAAGAAAAATGAAGTGGATTTATTATTTTGCAATAACATAATTATGTAATAAAGTATGTCAAGCAGAGAAATAATAATGTGTAAAATAATGATTTAGTTGGGTATGAATTTTCCTTAGAATTTTCTATCTCTAATTTTGTTTATTTACTTAAAATAATTGACAGAAATTTAAATACAAAGTTAAAATTATTGTCCAACTAAAACCAAAAGTAAAGGGTTATTATAATAAATTTCCTCTAGTTTTTCCAAGAAAGTAGAGTAATTAGTGGTTCGAAAACTGTATCAATTACAAATGACAAACTTCCAAGAATGTTGACGTAAATTTGATTACTCCTATTATTTTTATGTAATTTAAGTAGGTACGCGATGAAATATTGAAAAAACCGATTGGAACTCTAGTCACATCAGCTCAAAATTACAAGTGTTGATACCGTAGACAAAAAACTCCCTCGAAATTTGTCAACGTTTTCAAGTTTTCCACTTTGATGCATAATAATTTCAAAAACCGACAATACATTGAAAAACTGTTAGAAAATCTGGTTAGAACAATTCAAGATCTATAAGAAAATTTTCTGGATTAACTTCTGGAAAAACTGCTACCATCCTCCATTGCCAAAAACGATAGAACAAGAAAATTGTCAATTTTTACAAGTGTTTCTTGAGGAATTTTAATTTTTGAATTTGATAACTAGAACCTAACTAGTAGTTAAGTCGCGATTTTAGCGAGTACATTATAGCCAGATTTTTACATGCCAATTAACTATGCTGAAAGTAAACTATTCAGCTAGTACTCTAGTCTCAGCCTAGATTTGTATCCGCTTGTATCTACAAAACTTATTAGAAATAAGAATCTAATCTACGAACTTTTGTCAACAAAAAACAAGTTTATAGATTTAGAATAAAAAATATGGAGTTTCGGAGCTGATGATAAGTATTTGCCTGTAGGTGGTGGAGTATGGTAATCAGTTAAAGATAAGATCTACCCAGCTTACTCACTTGGTGAGAGGCACTAATTCGTAGATCTTATTTCCTTAAGTTTCTAGAATGGCATTTGTGGAGGAAGAATTGAACATTTCCAACATCGGCGATTTTTTTCTGATGCATTTTGTACTACGATTAAATGAAGTCAAACTACAAATTTTATCACCTCTTCGAAATGACCCCGAACGGAATGAGTTTTGTGCGACTTCTTGATAATCTCCAAATTTATATTTAATAATATAATTATAATCTTCTAATTATAATTATGAAGGAAGACTAAACTTACCAGGAACTTCCTTAATTTTATCGAAACATAAACGTAAACCTACAATACAAAATGGCCAAAAGTTCACTCATTTAAAATACGTACTACAATTTTTCAGAAATACTTTACTTCGAGTGTATTTCATATTAGCGATAGTTCAACTATAGTGCTCTAATTTTGGTCGGAAGTGGTTAAATGGACGTTGGGTTATTGGCATTTTAATCGGAAATTCTGGAGAGGTGAGACCTTGATGACCAGTTGCACTAAAATTTCTGAGTGTCAACAGAATTGAAATATAACTTTCGAAATATACTTTAATTGAAAAACATGTTTTTGGATCATTTACAGCTCAAAAATGAACTGACAACAACGAAACATACTGCAATGACGACCCTGTATAAATTATAAAGTATATGGAACCAAAAAATCGATTCTTGTAGTTTTAAATTTATTTGTAAAGAATTTATATTGAAAAATTACGTACGAAAACTCTGATGATTCGCATTTCAATAATGTACCACTGGGCAAAACTCTATTGTAAATATAGATAGAAAGTTATTTAATTATTAAAAACGTGTTTATTATTGGCTTGGAAAATTCAACGAAGTATAAACTAGAAAACTGCAAACGCCATTGTTTAAATAACAAATGCAATAATAAAATTGTTGAATTGTAAAAAAATACGTAGAATTTAATTAAATTATAAACTTCAAACATTAATGTATTTCCTATAATTTAAAACTAACAAATACGATGAAACTTTTAAACAAGAAAAATTGGTAATTATGCCAAATAAAACTGCAATAAATATTTCAACACCTAACAACTATAATGTATATTTATGATTAACTACTGACTGGAGAGTATCTTCTAGTTATTTAAAGCTACTATAAACAAATTCGGGTTATTTTAAAAATAGTTTTGGTTAGGTTTGTTTAGGACGAGGTAATTCAATTACCTCTTCATTTACTTTTCTTTTCCATTAAAAATAAAAAAGTTTTGTTTTATTTAACAATTCTAAGAACATTTCCCAGTACGAGAAATTCTAATTAAAGAAATGGAAATTCTGCAAAAATATTATAGTCGCGTTTCAAAAATTACAAATACGAACCTTATTTTCTCTGCCTTAGTTGATGAGATAAAAATTTATGTACTTATTTATAAAATATGCAATACATAATGTATTAAAAAGTGTTCTGGTTTAAATATAATAAGCAATACTATGTATTATAAATAAATTGGGGTTGCGAAGTTCACTTTCAATTTCGGATCAAAAAATTATAGAGACTCTTAAAATTGGAAACTAAGTTAATAGAAAATATAATAATATAATCAAGAAATATATGAATGATTGAATTGTCATTTATTTAATTAATACGTACATGATTGTATGTAATTTGCATTTTCTAAACTATGTATTTACTATACTATACCGACTACTTATATATTTTAAATTAATGAATTGGTAAGTATTCGCCATTCCACAAGTAATACGATTCAACATGCTATTTGCTACAACATAATTTCGTTCGCATCTCGTGCCAAATTATAAAACACTAAACGCTTCTATTTACTTTTTTATTTTCGGAAAATACTATTTGTCTAGTATTTAGTAAGCACTGAGCTGCTTTTAAATGGGAATAGCGTTTAGTCACTGGTCAATCTGGGGATATCCCAGCGTTCAGAGAAAACTTACATCACAGCTAGCTGTAGACGGGGCAATAACCAATAAAATCAAGTTATATTTGTCACATTTCATCGGGTTATTGGATATTTTTATTTGATTGGTTGAACATTAAATTAATGTGCAATTTTTGTTTTTATGTTGAAGAGCGTAAAATTTTCTATTATTTTATTCTAGGTACTTTATGGGTAGTTTTGAGAGTGGAAAAAACCACCTTAATCGCGGTATTCAAATTCAATTAATACACATTTTGTATTGTTACATTAGTTGGTATTTCACGCTCTTAAAAGTTATTTTTGTACGCCAGGTCTCAAATATTTTGTAAATTCAAAAGTTTGGTGTAGTATACTATTAATTTATTATTTTTTGTGTTAGCCATTAATTTTTGGTTTGAATATTTTTCAATTCAAGGGTCAAATTATTTATCTTATCTCTAGGAAATATTTGTGATTTTTTTAACAATAACTGAGTAATAATGAACTAATATTACGTACATTAAAAATAAAACGTTTTTGTACTTATAATTCTAATAATGTTAATATTTTATTGAAAATCTGCAAATTGAAGTGAATCTATTTTTAGTACAACAAATAATTAGGGTTGACAGTAAATTGAAATGGGTTAATTACATCTATTTAAAGGCGTTTTTAATTAACCTTTGGAAGTCTCACTTTAAATACCTAGTGAAAGATGTGGAGGCAAAAATGAACGCTGGAAATTTTGAAATGTCATAGTTTTTGGTTCCTTCGCAGAAAAAAAATTAGGAAAGTGAAATAAATTCGATTGTTTCCATCAATATGCCCAATCGGCAATTGGTCTTGTTTCCTCATTTGGCGTTAAATCTAAAAGGATTTATGTACCGCAACTAAAACTGCTGGCCAATTGAAACGTACCAAGCAAAATTTTAGGTTGAACATAAAGTCAAATATTTTGAAAAGGAGAAAATATATCAACATGAGGTTTTCAGGATTCAAGAAATAATTTAATTTAGAAAAAAATAGTGCGACCAGATTTTTTTACTTTGAAGTACGTTACTATCTACAGGGTATGAAAGAAAGTCGTCTTTTTTACCTACCGAGATTCCACAAAAAAAAAATTTATATTTTTTTGATGTCCCTGGTTAATAAGAAAAAACCAATTTCTCAAAAATTTTATATCCCTCTTCTTTTATAAGATACCGAATTTTTTATTAAATTAAATATTGTTGAACAGGTATTTGCAATAATAATTATGCTGCCATTTTGAAAGCAAATGTCACCATGTGATATGTCGATAAAAAGGTAATTTTAAGTAGAATCTAATTATTACGAAAAAAAATGTACAGGGTTGTTTTAAAAAAATTAGAAAGTTAATAGGTGGCCCTCCCGGTGAAACCGGAAGTGTTAATTGATTGTTTTAAACGTCAAAATGATTATTCCTTTCAACAATCAAACCATGTCAAATTTCAAATTAATGCAGTTAAATGTAACAAAATGGTGGGGGTTGTAAAACGATTTCGTGGTCACCTTGTATACACGGATATGAGCAAATTTTTGAAAAAGTGAAAAACCCGTTTCGAGGATATAAATCACTTAAACCAATGATGAACATAAACTTACTAAATTCCATTTTATTCCATTAAGAAAATAGCATCAAAAATGAATTAAAAAAATTTACCAATTAGCGAACATGTACCGATTTTTGATAAGCCACTGGTTACCAATACATTAATGAAAGTACAAAAAATTTACTTTTTCTAAGAAAGCCATTCATAAGGTATCATAATCAACTACAGAGATTGATTCTTACAAAACACAATACGGCCGAACGACAAAAAACAAAAAAAAAATCAAATTTTCAACAAAAATTCGGTATCTTATAAAATAACAGGGATATCAAAAATTTGAGAAACAGGTTCTTTTCCCATTAAGTAAGGACTAAAAAAATCTACTTCAAAGAAATGTAAAAAAAAAATTGTGGAATCTCGGTAGTTATAAAATTTGACAAAAAAAAGACGACTTTCTTTCATACCCTGTAGATAGTAATGTACCTCAAAGTAAAAAAATCGGGTAACACTGTCGTTTTCTCTATTAAATTATCTCTGAAATCCTGAAAACCGCATGTTGATATCTTTTCTATTTTTCAAAATATTAGACTTTAAATTCAACCTAAATATTCGCTTGGTACGTTTCAATTGGCCAGCAGTTTAGATTATTTTAGTTGAGGAAGTTAAGAAATTTAGTATTTTTTATGAATAAATTGTGGCAAGATTAGAGACACTTACAATTAGTCACACCGGGTGCAAAAATTCAATATCGTTTGTTCTCCACTATCTTTCCATTATCTTATAAATATTTTTTATGCAAATATTTCATATTTCTTTTAGTTAATTTTGTAATATTTATTTATTCATTTCTAAAAACCTCTGCCTCTCAAATCATCTAAATATTTCAAATAATTTTGTCTTAAGAAAAGATAAAAATTGTGACCTCTACTAAATATTGTTTCTGATGTACGAGTATATCATAATTTTCGCAAAAATAACATTGTTTATACTTTTTAAGACACTATGTTATAATTACCACAAAACATGATGACTTCTTTTTAAAATCCAGCTCAATTTGTCGCTCAATTTATTACGTTAAAAAGAGGTTTGACCAGAGTGTATTTACTATAACTATGTAGTTTTACTGGTCACGTGAGTGTATTTATAAAATAGATACGGTTTAGCTCAGTACACGCTCTAAATAATTTATCTTTTCTTTACGATGGAAATATCTGACTTATTAGCAGATAATTTGAGCAAATAAATTTGATAATAGAACAATCACAGATAATTTTGATAAAAATGGCGCCTTTCATTAATTTAATAAAATATTGATGTTGCTGCTTATATTAACTGAAAAATAAAATGTTTAGCGTTCTGGATTAAAACACCATACAAATCAACAACCTTACATGATGTTAATTGATATTTCGAGACAACAATTACTATGATTTTAAACAATTCCATATCAAAGTGCATTGGAACATTACTCACTTTAATAATGAAAAACTGCTGTTTACAAACTGACTGTAAATCCAGCTGCAGCTTTGAAAATTGTTTATTATTTATAATTGACTAGATTTTTTTCTTGTTTTTGTTTACTGTGTTTTTTATGGTTATACATGTTCTCTTAACGACACTGCGTTATCGTTAATAAATATACTTTTTCCATATTACTAAAACCTAAAACCATACTCATATTATTTGTAACTATTCGAATTTATTATTTATATTTTTATTTTCTTTTTTAGCGCTGGGAGCGGCATATGGCACGGCAAAATCAGGCACAGGTATTGCAGCCATGTCTGTGATGAGGCCGGAGCTTATAATGAAATCCATCATTCCTGTGGTCATGGCTGGTATTATTGCTATTTACGGACTAGTAATTGCTGTACTTATCGCTGGTGGAATTGATTCAGCTGTCAACAACTATTCATTGTACAAGTAAGTAGGACCACTTTAAAATTAACAACAGCTTAAGATGATGGCCAGTTCAGATAGAACGTTGCCATGAGCTCATGAGCATAGACGTTTTTTGGCTGAGCTACTGCGTGTTTTATGAAGTTTATTTTTTATTGTCAGATAGAAATAATTTCATAAATATAATGCATGGTTAGTTATTTTGGCCTTGATGGTATCTTTGATAAGTATGAAGTGTACGCTAGCGGAACGTCAAAGCACATTATTTTCTATTTACAAAACGAATTAGATTTGTTCGGCGTTGGTAATAAAGTCAATCATATAAATCAAGCGCGTCTTGTAAGAATATTGAAAGTCGTAAATGCAGTACTATAAATTGTATTTTGTGCCATATTTAAATGGCGTTGAAAATAATAAAACAGCTGTGGGGTCTGATCCTAAAACATTTATAGTTCCTTAATTACCGCGTCCAATTTTTAGTGTGAGATCCGTTTGAGAAGTTTGGAAAATTATGACAGTAAAATGTGGTGATGGATTTCTAATTGTTTTCCATTTGAAGTTATTTATTTAAAATATGAATTACTTAAGACTGAAAAAATGTGGTTTTGTCCTAATATTTTTTCAAGGCTCTTGTTTATTGTTTGAAATCTATTACAACCTCTGAAAAAGGTCTCATTTAATTCCATTTTGTCCTGTCATTATAGTAGGTGCTAATTTAAGTGAATTAAATAAAAAGCAAGGGTGTTCATTATAGTAAAATTAGTTTATGTAGTCGAAATGCTAAAATTAACTTCTTTGGAACTTTAACAATATTTTGAAATTTTATGTTTATTTTGTTTGGGTCGTTTTTGCACATATGAACTTTCCTGTATCGCCCTTTCGAATTTACATAAGGATTTAAATTTCTTATTCAAATCATAACTTTACTACTTCGCCGATGTAGTTCCTTTAATTAAAATATTGAGAGAAATAAATCAGGAAATCTTTTCCATCTTTTGTGAAATTTAAAATGTTTTTCCAAAATTTTTTCAGTCCAAGGAACACTGTGTCTCTTTTAGGCCATTATTTTTTATTTAAACATTTTCCAAATTCAAATAATAAAAGCCCACTCAACTATTCATTCCTTATCTGACGATCGAAAGAAACTCATATCTAGAAATGTCTTTTGCCATCCAAGCATTTTTGGAACGGTCATGCTCAAGAGTTAACAAAAAGTTGTTTAAACATTTCAATTCGTCGTTTTTCCTATAACTAGAAACTGTGTTTTCAGTTGTATTTGTACAAGCAAGAAGGTGAGACTAGATTTTCAGCCTTTCTACTGCTAGCAAAATTTTCAGTACTCTTTGTCTTTAGTAGAAAAAACTTATCTAATCCTACAAATTTGTAAATGGAACAAAATGAAACAGATGTTTAGAGAAGCTTACATGTAACATTGTAACCTAATTTTACTGATGTTTTGGTGTTTTATTTCACTAAAAAATGCATGATTTCGTAAAAAAGGAAACCGATAATAGCTCAAAGTAATCCGTTATATTTTTAATTGATGAATAATAACGGATTTGGCGAAATTCATGCCTCAACTACTCCGTAGTTTGCTTTATCATAGAGAAGTATTTCGTTACTTAGGAGATACGAGAAGTTAAATCACGATTAGTCAGATTAAAAGTTTAAGAAAATTGGAACAATAAATAGAAAGACGTTATTCATTCGTAACATTTAATATTGAGTCTTCGTTTAATCGAATAAAGTTCTTGTTAAAAAGGAGCTGCAAGTTCTTGATGATAATTTTTCTCCAGATATTCTTTAAAATATCCATACCTCCCTTTCATTTTTTGTAACCAATTACCAATCATCTAGAGAAAAGTTTTTCATCATTACAGCTTTAAGTATTTTAGTTTTAATAAGCTCATGAAAGGTTCCTCCGTAATGTGCTTAAAAACACACTCATACAACTTTTTTTATTCTAATTTTTAACTTTGGTATTCATTTTTCCATGTTGATATTTTTTTCAGTTTTCATCCAATTGAACTGAAATTTTCTTATTGGGTCATTCCATGTCAAATCGACCAATAGTTGGAATCGATCCCTTCGATTTGGACGAATTTTGGTCAGAAGTTTTCTTTCAAAGTTCTGCCAAAGGAAAAAAATTTAAAAATTTTTTTTCAAATGTTATGCAAAATTCAAAATTTCACTATTTTTCCAGTTTTTCAATCTTATTTTTTAAATATCTCGAAAACTAAGATAGTTACAAAAATGATCTACAGCTTGTTTTAAAGATACTTGGGGCTATGAAAAAAAAATATTTCGAAAAAAAATTTGAAAACTCTTGAATTTTTGAAAATTGTCAAAATGGACGATCGCCATTAAATTTTGGGCTCAAATTTTTTTATATTATACCTCTTACATATCTAAAGAAATTCTGAAATTTTTAGAAGGGTGTTTTTTGTTTTTTCCAAAATATAAATTCTATTAGATATGTAAGAGGTATAATGTGAAAAAATTTGAGCCTAAAATTTAATGGCGATCGTCCATTTTGACGATTTTCAAAAATTCAAAATTTTACAAATTTAAGATTTTTCAAAATTTTTTTTCCAAATATTTTTTTTTTCATAACTCCAAGTATCCTCTTTAAAACAAGCTATGGATCATTTTTGTAACTATCTTAGTTTTCGAGATATTTAAAAAATAAGATTGAAAAACTGGAAAAATAGTGAAATTTTGAATTTTGCATAACTTTTGAAAAAATTCCTTTGGCAGAACTTCGTTATATGATAAAAGAAAACTTCTAACCAAAATTCGTCCAAATCGAAGGGGTCGATTCCAACTATTGGTCGATTTGACATGGAATGACCCTATTTTATTTTTGCAAATTTGACTAGAGTATGAAAAATTGTATTTTTATCTTATTTTCTTTTTCGGCAGTAAAGAATAATAAAATAAACCTTCTCGGTTTTTTACAGTTTCAGGAAATACGTATTATTTCATTTAAAATAATTATGGCAGTTACATGAAAAAAGTCAACAATTTAAAAGGTGTTCTTGAAGATTGTAACACCGTATTCCGTATTCGTAAAGAAGCATAAGAAAAAAGTCAATTTGTTGTTATACTAACCATTTATTTGGTTTTTACATATTTTAAATGAGACATTATAATGTTTATCAACATCCTCAGAAGAGAAAATATCAAAAAAAAACTAGATAACTTGTGGTTTTACACTTCAGCAATTATAAATTATATACATATAGTGTGTTGGTCACTGATACGATATTAATAGCATTTTACACTTTTTCAACTTTTTAAAACAACGTCTATCTTAAGCAAGTTAATTGGTTGTATTGATATTGTGTTATAAATAATAATATGTTGTCTTTTTGCAGAGGATTCGTGCATTTGGGAGCAGGTCTATCAGTTGGTTTCTCTGGCTTAGCTGCCGGTTTTGCCATTGGTATTGTAGGTGATGCAGGTGTAAGAGGAACAGCGCAACAACCCCGTCTTTTCGTCGGTATGATTCTTATTCTTATCTTCGCTGAAGTCTTAGGTCTTTACGGTCTTATCGTAGCCATCTACTTGTACACAAAATAAGTTATTCGTTATTGTTTTTATTAAAATTTCATAAATCCTCATCCTGTGTCCCATCCCCAAACAAGCCGACTTCTCTGTTGGTAGGAATTCTTTGTATAACAAAAAAATCATTTTGTTTTTAATGTTAAATGTGTAAAAATGATTGTATAAACTTTGTAAGCCATGATGAAAGTGACTGAACGCGTTTCTGTGGTGTAAATAATTTAATTGTGATGGGACTCGTATTTCTTTTAACATCATTAGAATTAATGCAGGTGCTATCATTGTAAATAATTTTAGCTGTCTTGTAAACAAGCGGTCATTTTCATACTGGATTACTATTGAAAAGTAAATTAATTGTATAGTTATTAGTAGTATATTTTAGGTTATCTTATTGATTCACATAATATAATTGATTGATGATGGCTCTATTGAGTTATGTATTTGAATAAAGTTACAAAAAGTAGCACAATTATTTTTAATTTCACGGAGACACTTGGATATCATTACGATTTTTATTTTTATCTTTAGTGTGTTATACTCAGTTCTGTGTTACAGTTGCAAAGACTATTGTCGTAATTTTTAATTTTCTGTTTTCATCTTACATATCATTGCCAAAAATTAGTTTTTCTCAAATATATACTAAACAAACACATAGCCATTTAATTGTTTTTGCCATTTTAGTGAAAGTAAAAATTGATTTGTTATTGTTAAAATTGCTCATGTTTCCTATATTTTTAAAAGCCAGTCAGGTGGACTATTATCCTGCAACCTTCCATGTATATCCTTCTTGGCAAGTGAAAAGTCGGTTTTATGTCTGATTATGTCTAAAGAGAAATACCGAAAAAACAGCGCATTGTTGTGTAAATATGGCAACATATAATGTATTGATGGTTTGGTGTCCATAGTTATATACGTGTTAGCCTTCTCTGTAGTTTTAGCTTTGTGGGAGAATGTAGCTCCAAAATGGAGGATAGTCCAGAACAAAATTGCTGTGCAAATTGCAGCTACATTCTCTGTCACTAGCCATTAAGAATGTTAATAGTATTTCCTCTTTATTTTACTTTAGTCATATTTCAACTACTATTGTGTAAAAATTGCAGCACTAAAAATGGCTTGACGGGGATGCATCTGTTCGCGATTCGATCATATCACCAACTGCCAGTTGTAATTAGTGCTCAGGCCCAAGCCTCAGTTAACTTTTCGGACACGCGATCAGGTGCATCTTTCCATATTGTTGTAGAGTATTATTATAATATATGTAGAAAGGTTCTGTAAGAAGGGATCAGCAAAATTCTGTTGAAAATAAATAATTTGTACATTCCATTACAATTTCTGTTTTATCATTTTTTGTGTGGCTTTATGTTTTATCTCAGCTTTGATTATTTAATTTGTGTACAGAGTCAAATAATATATTAATTTTACTTATTATTCTAGTACTGAGTAGTATGCTGCTACAGGTTTTACTTTATTTCTCAGTTATTGTTTATTTATAGTTCTTTATTGACAGTCGTAGATAACGTTCAGGCCTAATGCCCTCATATGTATTTTGAAATAATAGATTTTCCAAAAACACAAGCGTATATATTACAATAATTACAATGTAGTTTAATGATTATTAAAGAAAAGAAAAACATCTAATCATTTTATTTTCAAAAATACATCAGATTTTGTTAATTCGTTAACACCTCTGTTTATTTCATAACCTACGACCTTATTTAGTTATAACAACCTGCAAAATAAAAACAAATTAGTAACATTGTGTATTGTTTTACATTTAATTATTAATAAAACGTTTATAGTGAGTTAAAATATTTTATTACAATAGCTAAATAGTCAATAAGCGTTTCAATTCTAATAAAAACATGTACACTGCTTTCAGAATTTTCATTATGTGTTGTTGCTTGTATACTTTTTGAGTCAATTCATGTTGCTTTTGAGATCTTAAATCTGATATCCTTTCAGTTGGATTATTTTTAGTACCATATGCAATGCATATTTTATGTTACCAACACTAGAATAGAAAATATTACAGCAAATATAAATTAAATACATTGCGTAGTGAAATCTTACGCTGTAAATGAAAAACACTCTAGTTATCTCTTAAAATGTAGAAGCAGTTGTCAAAATAATTTATTACTAGTGAACTAGATTTAGAGCTACACTAAAATTGTTAAGGATTATTTTTGATAAGCGCTTAATTTTTCACATACTAATCTTTGCTGAGCTGCATATCGTTTAGAAACATTCGTTTTCCGATAATGTTTTTTACTTTCTTATACGAAGTATAAGGAAGTATTGTAATCGTGATTTTTTTTGGGCGAAGTCAAGTCATTTCTTAAATCGAGCGACATCGCTTAGATTTATAAAAAATTCTTAGTCGAAAAAATTACATGGTGACAATTTCTGTCTATAAAGTGGTAAGTATTTTCGTAATTATTCAGGTATAAGTAATTATTCAATAAATTTAAAGAGTAACTTTTTTGACGAGTACTGTATCATGTCAAGATCTAGCAGAGGTTCACATGCTCTTAAATTATATGGTAGATCTGTGACATTACAAGAACTATCTTAAAAGAGTTTAAATTAAGAAGCCTACTGTGTTCGAAGTGTTTACTAAGAATGGAAAAAGTCATTGAAGTTTTCTAAAAGTAATCTATTATTTTAACTTTTTAACGTGGTTGTTAATGACACAAAAATATCTAGATATGTACACTTCTGTTCAATTAAAAAGCATACACGTCTTGAGAGCGATTTTTGCATTTTTTTAGTTGCGTAAATTTGTCTTACATCTGTTTCCATGTTTGCAAACCAGTTACTAGGAATGATTTACCTCCATTGATTACCTTTATTAATTATTATCAAGATTTGTTTAAAAAAAAAGACTTTTAAATGAACACAATTTTATATTAACGATAGAAAAAATAAATTGGGATTATTGAACACAAAAAAACTGAAGAGATAAACTATTGCTAGTGGTTAATTCTAGCTCCATCCTTTTCAACCAACAGTGCCAATCTTCTTGGCATGGAGTGAATTAAATTCTGACAAATATTTTCGTTCAAATTCAGATTCTCTCATGCTGCTTCAATGTTGTCCCATGACTCTTCCTGATTCCTGGGACGAAAATTCCTTTTATACATTTTTTTACTTAACCATGCCCATATATTTTCTATGGGATTTATGACTGGACTATTTGCGGGCCATGGTAAAGTTTCAGTATTGTTGTATGTAAATCACCGTTGAATTATTTGAGCCGTATGAACCGGACAGTTATCGTGTTGGTAAATGAAATTGTTTTCGGCATAAATTTGATTTACTGTTTACTGTCCGTAGCACATTATCCAAAATCTGACGATAAGTTGGCGAGTTAAACCTCGTACCAATTCTCCAGCAAACCCCAGGCCCGTTACTACTCATCCAAGCCCAAACATTTACTGAAAACCTTCCTTGCTTGTTAACTCCAGTTATATAATTTTCATCAAATCTGGAGTTTGGTGGTCTATAAGCACGCAAACGTCCGTCATTAGAGGATTGGAAGACTTTTTCATCTGTAAAGATAACTCGTTCCCAAAAGTCAAAATTGCGATGCAAGTGATTAAGCGCGAAGAGAACTCTAGATTGCTTACATTCAACTGAAAGTAATGCTTTTCTAGCACTTGAACAATTTTTTAATTCTGAGACTTTAATTCGTCTACAAACCGTATGGATATTCTCTTAAAAAATTAAGCAATGCAGCATCTTGTGCGTTATTTGAAATTCTTCTCCTCCCAGACCCAACTTTTCGGCTCAAAGTATCTTGTTGTTCCCATCGCTTTTTGACTCTCAATACCGTGCTTGGATTAATTCCAAGATAAACAGCGAGTCTTCTTATTGGCCAACTATCTTCTAATTTAGTAATAAGGATAGCCTTTTGGATTTCGCTTAATTGAGGGGGCATTGTAATGAACACTTCTGGAAAATCTTGAATATTAACTGAATGGATATTTCGATTGTTGTATGACAGTGACATTAAAGTCAAGTTACACAAATAAAATATAAGTGTATGCATTTTTATTGCACAGAAGTGTACATTGAAGTAGAGGATAAAATAGTAAGTATCTGAAAAAAAATCAGGTTTCGAAATTTAATAACTAGGTATGGTAAAAAATTTATGAAGCCAAGATGGATATTAAATCTGGCCTCCCACCGGGTGGATCTTAAACCTGATGCCCCATCCAAATTGAGTGTATTTTTGGCTCTTGGTTCAATGAATCCCATTTTAAGTCATACATTCAACTTCATGGAAAATGAGTAGTAACTTTTCTGCTCTTAACTTTTTTTCACCGGTGCAATTCTGTAAAGGGTGACCGTCATCTTCAATAATTTTAAGGGTGAGTTCGATTATTTCGGTAAATATGCATACTACCTATATTGTTAAGGAACAAATTTCCAACAACTTTTGTTTTCTAATTATTAATATTTACAAAGTTATAAATTTCCCAAAAGGTCGTTAGGAAAATGTGTCATAATACATGAAAATTATAGAGAATTTCAAGAGTCATAAGTTTTGTCATAAGCACTTTTGACCTCTGATAAATAATTTGACTATAAAATTCAAAAAACTATTTTCACCCCCGAGATGCGCTTTTTTGGAAATTTATAACTTTGTATTAAATATTAATATTATGAAAAAAAGTCTTAAACAAAAGTTGTTAGGAATTTGTTCCTTAACAATACTATTACGTGTTAATATATATTTTTAACGTAAAATGTATACGGTGTCCCAAAATTAGCCTGCCAAAATGTACCAGCTGATTCTACGTTCAAAAATAATGCAAAAAGTTTTAATAATTGTAGGCTGAAAAATGCTTCCCCCCGAAAGGGGGGCACCAAAGAGGAGTTGTCTGTAATATCTCTGCAACTATTTGACGTAGATTCAAGAAATTTGGTGAGTTTGAAGCTTTTATAATTTGCCACATATTTCTTTTTTCAATTTTCAGACATTTTGCCAGAGGCGTCACATAGAGGGTGGGTGCTGGGTAAATTATGAATCTTGGTTTATTTTTACACAAAAAAGGTCGTCTCAGTCGATCTTTGAATCTTGAACCGTTGTCGAGTAAAATCGTTTTGAAGAATTCACGTCCATAAAAACTACACTAATAAAAACAATCACAAAATTGAAAAAAAAAAGATTTTGATATTTCGTCTTTATTATTAATATTTGACGAAGAAATGCTAAACGAAGTAATAAATATCTATAAATTTTAATCCATTGTCTACTTTCAATAAATTTTAGTTTTGTGATTATTTTTGTTAGTGTAATTTTCATGGACGTGATTTTTTCAAAACGATTTTACTCGAAAACGGTTCAAGATACAAAGATCGACTAAGACTACCTTTTTTGTGTAAAAATAAACCAAGTTTCAAAATTTAATATAAAAAAATTAATAATTATCCCCACAAAAAATATGGAGCATAATATACCCAGCATCAACCCTGTATGTGACGCCCCTGGCAAAATTTCTGGAAAATCGGAAAAAGAAATATGTGGCAAATTGTAAATGCTTCAAACTCACCAAATTTCATCAATCTACCTCAAACAGTTGCAAAGATATTACAGAAAACTCCTCTTTCGGGAGGCTGTAACTCCCTTAGGAAGCATTTTTCAATCTATATTTATTGAAACTTTTTGCATTATTTTTGAACGTAGAATGAGCTGGTACATTTTGGCAGGCTAATTTTGGGACACCCTGTATTTACAGAAATAATCGAACTCAACCCTTACGGAATTGTAATTGTACCGGTAAAAAACGAGGTGGTGTTCCGTCGGCACCCACTACTCGGCCAATTTCCGATTGAACGCTTTTATATCTGCATTTTTGTTCTCGTTTGACTGGACTTGGACTATAAATCTAATTTTAAAAGCAGGTCCAAAAGTTGCAGAATTACATGTTACAGAATGTCAGGTATAAAATATAGAATATATCGAAATGGACCACCCTAAAATTTGATATATAACCCCCTCAAAAGGAATCTTGGTTGTATAACTTATGGTTGGTTGGGCCTCACAAAAAACCAAAGGAATAAAAATACCTGAACGAGGGTGGTGGAAAACGCGATAAAGATTTTGGTAGAAGAAAGTGGGACTTGATCACTTGATCAAGAGATCTGAAACCAAGCGGTCTAAAAAAATTAAGAATTAGATTGTGCTCGGTGAAAAGTGTGAATTAGGTAAGAAAGCATTGTTATTTTAAATTAATATTGTTTTATGTAATTTATCTAAAGTCCCCTATTTTAATTTATCAATTATCCCGCTTTTCTATTTGCTAACGTTTGTCTAATTATTTTAGCTCGTGGAAATTCAGTATAAATATATAAAACAACAAATTATGAACTAAATTAAACCGCTATAAAAATTATAAATCAAGAAAACTTAACAAAATATATAATTCTATTTAGTTATAATTCACGTTCCAGATAAGTATTAAATTATTGTGTGCTCAAATTATTATATTATAAAATAAACTGCTGGCCAATTGAAACGTACCAAGCGAATTTTTAGGTTGAATTTAAAGTCAAATATTTTGAAAAGGAGAAAAGATATCAACATGAGGTTTTCAGGATTCAAGAGATAATTTTATTGCGGAAGCAATAGTGTGACCCGATTTTTTTACTTTGACGTACGTTACTATCTACAGGGTATGAAAGAAAGTTGTCTTTTTTTTCTCAAACTTTATACCTACCGGAATTCCACAAAAAAATGTTTATATTTTTTTGATGTCGATTTTTTTAGTCCCTGGTTAATGAGGAAAAAAACAATTTCTCAAAATTTTTATATCCCTCTTATTTTATAAGATACCGAATTTTTTATTAAATTTAATATTGTTGAACAGGTTTTTGCAATAATAATTATGCTGCCATTTTGAAAGCAAATGTCATCATGTGATATGTCGATAAAAAGGTAATTTTAAGTAGAATCTAATTCTTAGGGAAAAAAATATACAGGGTTGTTTTAAAAAAAAGTTGAAAGTTAGTAGGTGGCCCTTCCGGTGAAACCGGAAGTGTCATCAGATTGTTTTAAACGTGAAAATGATTATTCCTTTCAACAATCAAACCAAGCCAAATTTCAAATTAATACAGTTAAATGTAAGAAAATGGTGGAGGTTGTAAAACGATTTCGTAGCCACCCGGTAGGTATACACGAATATGAGCAAATTTTTGAAAAAGTGAAAAACCCGTTTCGAGGATATAAGTCACTTAAACCAATGGTGAACATAAATTAACTAAATTCCATTCTATTCTATTAAGAAAATAGCCTCAAAAAAAGAATTAAAAAATTTACCAATTAGCGAACGTGTACCGATTTTTGATAACCCACTGGTTACCAATAAATTAATGAAAGTACAAAAAGTGTACTTTTTATAAGAAAGCCATTCATAAGGTATTATAATCAACTACACAGATTGGTTCTTACAAAACACAATACGGCCGAACGACAAAAAACAAAAAAAAATCAAATTTTCAACAAAAATTCGGTATCTTATAAAATAACAGGGATATCAAAATTTTGAGGAACAGGTTGTTTTCCCATTAAGTAAGGACTAAGAAAATCTACATCAAAAAAATATTAAAAAAATGTTGTGGAATCATGGTAGTTATAAAATTTGACAAAAAAAGAAGACTTTCATTCATACCCTGTAGATAGTAATGTACTTCAAAGTAAAAAAATCGGGTAACACTACCGTTTTCTCAATTAAATTATCTCTGAAATCCTGAAAACCGCATGTTGATATCTTTTCTATTTTTCAAAATATTTGACTTTAAATTCAACCTAAAAATTCGCTTGGTACGTTTCAATTGGCCAGCAGTTTATTTGTGGATGATCGAGACATCGATTAAAAATGTGTAATCTTATATTTTAGTACAAAATAACAAACTCAAATCAATCAAAAAATATGTTGTTAAATTTTAGTTTAGAATCTCAATTGTGTAGCATATTGTAAGTTCTTTTTCGCTAGTGTTAAACAGCAAGTGAAATAGCAGGTAGTAAACCATACTACCTCCTAATTGTGCTATTTCGCCTTTGGCTATTTACAAGTGGTTCAAGAGTTAGGTTTTAGGAACTTGGTGCAGGATTGTAACCTACGATGTGTTTTGTGTTCCTCCTTGGTGTGTGGATGTTAAGTATGTTTTGGTGATCAGGGTTGTACTCCACAAACTAATATTGTGGAGGCGCATAATTTGAAGTGAATGCAAACTTTGTGTATCATTTATGTTAGATAACAGACTGGAATAGTTATCCGGCTGGGTTCTATTCTGTAAGACAGGTACCTACGTCATGGCCTTTAGGCGGTACTTAAGCCAAAAAAAAACATAGAGAAAATGTCCTAGTGGACGCGAGAAGCCAAACACACCTTGCACAAAGATTTATTGTTCTGCGTTAACAAAAAAGGATAAGAGGAACAAAGATTCGACGAAAAAGTAATTTCATTAACACCTGTCCCAACTTTTCAAAAACCATCCTGAATAATTAGCCACTCGCCATTCCCAACATTCTAAATCTAAATCAACCAGCAAGGACTATTAGCATACCAAGATAAAAACTCCTTTTATAGTCATCAAATTAAGCAAATTCAACTACAAAACCCTACCTAATGGGAAATAAAAAATTATATTAAATCCAAGAGCAAAGGTAAATTAACACAGGTGAGAACTGAGAAGACAAGAAATTTCAGTCATAATTACCAGAAGACAGAAAATATGGAAGAGATAAAAGTGAAATAAGTGAAACAAAAAATAGCTCTGGATGGATGCATCTATCCACACTGTACCAAATTCAATCAAAGAGCTAAGAAAAGTGAGTTTAAGGAAGGAGACAAAGTGTACCGGGTCTCTAAAATGTTTGAAAAAATTTGAATAAATTTTTTTTAACTTATGCGTTTTCGATAATCTTAGTCTCGGTTATTAGGGTTTCGGGTAAAGACTTGACATCATTAATTTAATTTTGTCCCTGGTCGCTTTGTGACAAAGTCGCAGATTTTTGGTAATTTTCTCAAAAATGGTAAATGCAATGGTATTATTATTGTTAGCTTGAAGGAAGATCATAAAAAAACGAAGAAACTGGTGACAACCGCAAGTCGATAATATCTCTTTTCATTACAGAGATATGAATGAAAAACAGCCCACCATTAGGTATGCTACCTTGCGAAGCGAATTAGAGAAAATAACCTTCGACGAGGCAGACCCCTCTAAATCATTATATGAAGTCTATCACCTAAAGTAATGTTAAGTGAGTAAAATTTTAGATTAGAAAAGTAATTATAGAATTTATCTATAATCCTCAGCAGTAATTAAACAACTCCCTCCAGCCTAAAAGCACTATCGCACCCAGCAGGCCAGCACCTACTCCCTTTTACCCCCTTTAGCACACACTAGAATAAGTTAGTTAGCTGGAATTGTATTGAACACCCGAACCTCCGATGAACAATATATGGGTTTGTGGAAAGGGAGTTCGCGAGTGCCTATAACAATAACCTCAGATAAAGTGAATGAAACTAACAAAAATACAGTAGCGAGTAGTGCTAGAAAAGATAATTAAGTAATACAAAAACTAATAGAAACATATAGTGCTCTTATTAGACTTGGGAGCCGTGGCCACATCTGGCCAGGAGAAATCGACGGCAGACGATGAAACTGCCCTGACGATCGTCGCTCGAGAGAGGGCAACGTGGGGGACAACTGCTGCCGTCCGGCCCGAGCAGGCCTACTCTCATGATGACCCGGTTCCTCCACGCCGAACTCGATGAAAATTTCCCTCAAGATCGTAGACATAACAGGAATCCTAAACACCACCGCCCGGCAGGAGGCTGCCGTTCCGATAACCACCAGCGATAGTCTCCCTTCTCCTTACTTGCGGCGCAGCACTAGCGTGTTACACACCGTCGGTAATTTCTCTTCCGGAATGGGAACATTCCTGGCGGAAAACATCGACACTGTGAGAAGGAAGGTCGCGAGTGATTAATAATAATCTTAGGTAAGTGAATGAAACTAACTAATAGGGTAGCGAGTAGTGCTAGAAAAGACCTATAAAACAAAAACTAATAGATACATATAATGCTTTTAATAGACTTAGTTTCCGCGGCCACGTACGGCCAGGAGAGCCCTGCCGCCCAGCGCCCAACTACCCTGGACATCGTCGCCAGGGATAGGACGACGTGGGGAGCGTGGGCCACCGTGCGGCTCAAATGGAGCGGATCGTGGATATCCTGAATACGACTTCGCAGCAGTGACCACCAGGTACCAGCAATCAGCTCACCGGTGGAAGGAATCAATCCCCCAGGAACCCACCCCCCGAAGTCCGTTCCCATCGGTAATGGATCTTCTGGAGTGGGAGCACTTCTGGAGAAGAACCTCCACACCTCTCCCCACTTCACCGTGGGACACCAGTGGATCCACGACCATCCCCCCAATACGACTCAAAGACGCGACAAGTGCTAGTGAGAGACACCTAGTGTGCATGAGACATTCCAGTAGTTAAGAAGTGTAGATTAGGTTAGGAAAGTGAAGGTTAGATTTTAAACTTAAGAATTTACGACAAGATAAAATTATAAATTGTAGTGATAGAGTACTTAGTACCTATACACATTTAAAAATTTTTTGTTAAAATTGACACATTTCATATGTCCCAGGAGGTCCACTCAAATTTTTGTGTTATTTTTACTGAAACCGAAAATGGTAAAAGATTCCAATAATTTTTAGTTAAAATTCAATACAAATATATGGTAACAGTTTATTTTTTTGACATAATAATATTGTATACTTAACAATTACTAATGTGTTAATGATTAATGTTGTGTTATAATAACTTGTATTTTTGTTATTACTTACCTTGACAATAAACTTTAAAATAAGAAAACAATAAATGTACAATAATGTAATAACTGATTAAACATGCACCCTGCACTTGGTTTCGTTCTAAACTGAAATGTTTAAGTTCTCAACTTGATGCACAGATTAAATCTTGAGGGGTAATGACGAATAACGAACTAAAATTTTAACACCAATAAAAAGTTAAAGAACATAGAAAAAATATTTCACTAAACACTTTTGTACGAATACTTAACATAAGTAAAAATGTAGTTTTATTGGAGGAGTAATGCCGTGGTACCGAAAAAAAACGAATCAGGATCAAATTAGCATCAGTAGGTACTCCAGTGGGGTCCTGGTGGAAGCGAGAAGCCAAACACACGTTGCACAAAGATTTATTGCTCTGCGTGGCCAAAAAAAGATAAGAGGAACAAAAATTCGACGAAAAGATAATTTCATTAACACCTGTCCCAACCTTTTCAAAAACCCTCCTGAATAATTAGCCACGCGCCATTCTCGACACCCTAAATCAACCAACAGAAACTATTAAGGCCCCTACACACAGTGGGCCATTATGTAGAGAGCGCATTTGCTTATGTTCGCGTATGATCGCCAAGCGTGGCTGAGGATGGCTAAGTTATCGGTTTTTGGAGCGCACATCAAAGGAAGTTGGTGCAGATGCTAGCGCATGTCCACACATGGGCACATCATTCAGTACAAGAGCACAGAACACCTGGTACGAAAGTACGATCAGCTGATACTCAACTACCTGAGAGATGATACTACAAAGCATTCTACTTTATTTTTATAAATAAATCTTAATTTTTTCCTTATTTAGTGAATCATCCGAACACCTGAGCCAACACCTGGGTCAATGTGTGGGCACCTGTAGTGGCCGGTGTTGGTCGAGGCGTTTATTGGTTTGCTATTGGTGATGGCTTATGTTGGACCACTGTGTGTAGGGGCCTTTAGAATACCAAGATAAAAACTCCATTTAGTCATCAAATAAGCAAATTCAACTACCTTTTCATAGGAAAAACAAAATCATATTAAGTCCAAGAGCATAAAGCAATGGAAAATTAACACAGGTGAGAAGACAACGGCCCGTAAATTTCAGTTAGGTATAATTACCAGAAGCCCAACCGCAAGAGAACAGTTCACCTAGTGAACGTACTTATGTTACTGTTAGTGTTGGATTATGTTGAATATTATGTCCATTTTTGTATCCCAGATGTTTGCAAGGGGTTGAAGGGGGGTCAAGCAAAGCTAGAGGCTAACCCCTGAGGCGTTGGACGCCAGTGTGCAAATTAGTCAGTAAGACAACGGATGTATCTTTTATTAGTTAAAATAAAAGCTGTAAAAAGTGTTAGTTGTTTTATTAAATTTGCGTCGATATACACTCAACTCCATCATTGGAACATTGGTCCTTCGAACCGAACAGACAGTCTTGTGGATAAAATTAATACAATTGTTAATTATTATCGTTTATGAGTTTTTGTGTGTGTGGATCATTTCAAACAACAGTTTGCCACCCGCCAGAAACCACAGATACTAAGTAGCAGTAGCAGGTACTCCAGTCGTTCAACGAAGTCATCAGCTACAGCCCTTCTGGATCAAGTGACGGTAAAGTCAAGGAATAGCTGAGTGAGTACGACTCGATTCCCTTTTTCTTCCTGGTCCATATTCTTAAACCTTAAAACACTATTCTGTTTGTGTTAACTTGCATTTTTAAATTTTGTTGCTTGTATATTTTAATTTTTGATCATGGAAAACGAAAACGCGCAATTGGTCACTTTGCATAGACAACGAGGTCAATTAAAAAGGAAATTAAATGATTTCGAAATATTTTTAAACGATTTAAAATCTAAATCAGAAAATCCTTAAAATTTGCCGTTGTCTAATGCAAAGGAATTAGAGGCTAGGATTGAGCGAATAAATCCTATTTCCGACCAATTAGAAAACATTCAAATTAAAATCTACAACTTAAATATTTCAACTGATGAGGATGACGCGTACCTCACTGAGTTAGAAAATAAATATTTTTCATTACTTGCTGAAGCCAAAGCGTTATTGGAGGAAGCGTTACCTCCGAGAGAAAACCCAGAGACGGCTTCCAGTGCGAGTTCTTGTTCAAATTCAAACCGGTCAAATTACGGTGGAAATTCAATATTCAATAGTATAAAATTACCTACTATAACTTTGCCAAAATTCAATGGACAGTACACTCGATGGCTTGAATTCCATGATACATTTTCGTCATTAATACATGAAAACGAGTCGTTAAATGATGTACAGAGGTTCCATTATCTCAGAGCATCACTCGAAGGTGATGCCGCGGACATAATTAAATCGTTACAAATGTGTGCTTCAAATTATGCCATAGCGTGGAGTCTTTTGTGTGACCGATACACAAACAAAAGACTTTTAATTCAAAATCATTTTAGTGAATTATTTCATTTAAAAGAAATTCATCGTGAATCTGCCTCACAGTTGCGAGAAATATCTGATACAGTGATGATACATTTACGTTCCTTAAATGCACTGGGGCAGCCAACGAACGAGTGGGATTCCATAATAATTTATTTGGTAACAACCAAGCTGGACAAGCAAACAGCACGCGATTGGGAATCTCACAAAATTGCTGATGAGTTACCAACACTTGATGAACTTAAGTCATTTTTAAGCTCTAAGGCAGATATGTTAGATAAATTAAATATGTCTCACACAAAAGTTCATAATGAAGTAAAATATAAAATTAATAAAACATTCTTTTCCTCAAATTTAAGTTGCTATCTTTGCAAAGGCAACCATTCAATTTATCGTTGTGAAGAATTTATTAAATTACCCGTTTCAGAAAGAATTAATAAGGCTAAATGTTTAAAATTATGTACGAATTGTTTGAGGAACAATCATTTAGTTAAAAATTGCACCGCACGATCAGGTTCTTGTAGAAAATGCAAACAAAACCACAATACACTTTTGCATATTGATAATTCGGAGCAGGTACAGGCTGAAGCATCAAACAGTCAAGTTTCATTATCTTCTCAGGTGACAGCCACCTCTTGTCAGGTTCTCCTTGCCACAACATTGGTTAAGCTTCGAAGTAAACAAGGAGAATGGCTTGTGTGTAGGGCTCTGTTAGATTCAGCATCTCAATCCAATTTTATCACCTCAGAATTACACTCTAAATTAGGTATTGATAAATCAACAGTCAATATTGCAATACAAGGAATTAATCAGGTTGTGTCTTCTATAAAATCCGAATGCAAAATACAGTTAAAATCTTGCATAAATGCTTTTCATTCAGAATTAAAATGTTTAATTATCGACAAAATTAGTGACAATTTGCCAAGTGGTTCAATTCAAACTGATGATATAAGGCTACCAGAAAATCTGCAGTTGGCCGATCCATCATACGATATTCCAAGTAAAATTGATATACTCATTGGGGCACAGCTATTTTGGTCGTTAATTATTCAGGGACAAGTAAAGTTAGGAAAGAATCTTCCTGTGTTGCAAAACACTCAGTTAGGATGGATTTTATCAGGTCCGATTCAAACAAATTCGATTACATCATCTCATTGCTTTCTTACAAAATCGTGCGACATCCAGCACCAACTGCAAAAGTTTTGGGAATTAGAAGAATGTCCCAACGTTCGATCACTTTCTCTTGAGGAACAATTGTGTGAGGCTCATTTTCTAGATAATATTCAAAAGAACGAAACAGGTCGGTACATCGTGTCTATTCCATTTAAAGATTCATTACATCGTTTGGGTGATTCAAGGTCCACCGCATTAAAAAGGTTGCATTCTTTGGAAAACAGATTTAAGTCTAATCCAAATTTTAAACAATCATACCTAAATTTCATGAATGAATATAAGACTCTCGGGCACATGTCCAAAATTCAAAATCCAGACGATAGCGTTTCACATTATTATATTCCACATCATGGTGTCATAAATGAAACAAGTTCAACTACGAAGTTACGAGTTGTATTTGATGGCTCATGTCCTACCTCATCTGGCGTCTCCATCAATGAGCTTCAGCTAGTAGGACCTACATTACAATCTGATGTCTTTTCAATTTTGGTTAGGTTTCGACAACACACTGTTGCCTTTTCTGCTGACGTACAGAAAATGTATCGTCAAGTATTAGTCAATTCGGATCAGAGACGATATCAAAGGATTTTGTGGCGCGACGATTCTTCTTTACCAGTCGAGACATATGAATTAAATACAGTGACTTACGGAACCGCCGCCGCTCCATACTTGGCAACTCGAAGTCTTCTACAGATAGCTGACGAAAACGCAGCAGAATTTCCAAATGCTTGCAATGTGATTAGGACTGATTTTTATGTCGATGATGTGCTCTCTGGTGCTAATTCTATAGAGGAAGCTTCCACTCTTTGTACCCAAATATCAGAACTTTTAAAATCAGCACAATTTCCGTTACATAAATGGGTTTCGAACGATTCCAGGGTTTTCACGAATTTCACTGATCTTAATATCAGTTCGAATGCTATTTGCATTGGTTCAGGAGCAATGACGAAAACATTAGGTCTTTATTGGCAGCCTTCATGTGACACCCTAAATTTCAAAATTTCTTCTTCGTCAAACTCAAGTAATATTACAAAAAGACTGCTTCTTTCAAGTCTTAGTCAGATTTTTGATCCGTTAGGGCTTGTCAGTCCATGCATCATTATTGGAAAAACAATAATGCAATTGCTGTGGAAAGAGAATTTAGGTTGGGATGATGTTATACCAAAACCTATAGCAGATAGATGGAACAAATTCCAAAAGGAATTGCCCGTCTTCAACGAAATCACAATTCCAAGGCACATTTTGTGCAAAAATCTAGTTCGCGTTGAGCTTCATGGATTCTCGGATGCTAGTGAAGTTGCATATTGTGCATGTATATTTGCAAAAAGTTTCAATTCTGATGGTAATGTGTCAGTGAACTTAATCTGTGCAAAATCAAAGGTTGCTCCATTGAAATCTCTCACAATACCACGGTTGGAATTATGTGGAGCTCATCTTTTATCAAAATTGGTTACTCTTGTCAAGACTTCATTACGTATTAACATTGATGCTACTTTTTTGTGGTGCGATTCCACTATTGTTTTGGGGTGGGTGAAAACCTCGCCTAGTTTACTAAAAGTATTTGTTAGTCACAGAGTTTCGGATATTCAATCGAATTGTCAGAACGCCTCTTGGTTGCATGTGCCTACAGCAGATAATCCTGCAGATTTAGGCTCTCGTGGTGTCCTTCCTTCTCAGTTAAAGGAATCTAATTTATGGTGGCACGGTCCTTCATGGTTGGCACTCGATGAGTCGCATTGGCCCAATCAAATGCAATGCAATTCAATTGATTCATTGCCCGAAATTAAGAGGGTTGAAATTTCTCTTGTGTCTTTAAAAGTAGAATGTCCAATTCAAATTTCAAATTTTTCTAATTATAATAGGCTGATTCGGTCCACAGCATACTGTTTCCGCTTTTTTAATAATTGTCGACATCAAAAACCTGAGCGTGTGGTCGGCCCATTAAATGTTGAAGAAATAGCTTATGCTGTAAGATATATCACAAAATTAGTACAAAATGATGGTTTTGCTGCTGAAATTCAATCTCTTCAGAGAGATAAGCCGTTACCGGCTAAGAGCAAAATTATGAGCTTAAGTCCTTTCCTCGATGAAAAAGGCATCTTAAGAGTTGGAGGTAGACTTAAATCATCTAGTCTCAATTTTAATCAAAAACATCCGATCATATTACCAAGACATCATTTCACAAAACTTCTGTTTGCTCATGAGCATATAAAATTATCACATGCAGGGCCTCAACAGCTATTGGTTTCATTGCGAGATAAATATTGGCCTTTAAATGGCAAAAATTATGCAAAACTCACGGTTCACACATGCATCAGATGTTTTCGATGCAAACCCACCAACGAAATTCCACAAATGGGCGAGTTACCCAGTGATCGCGTTACACAGGCATTGCCTTTTCAAATTGTCGGAGTAGATTATGCCGGTCCTCTATTAATCAAGGACAGAAAAGGTCGCGGGTGCAAGGTAACTAAGTGTTATGTTGCGATATTTGTTTGTTTCGTCACGAAAGCTATACATATAGAACTCGTGTCAAGTTTGAGTACTGAAGCTTTCTTGGCATCATTGAAACGATTCGTTGCGCGCCGCGGTAAACCTTCAAAAATATATTCGAACAATGGTTCCAATTTTGTAGGAGCAAACAGAGAATTGAGGCAAATTATAGAGCAATTAAAGTCAAATAATAAAACAATTAGCGAAGAGCTAGCCACGGAAGGTGTTTTTTGGGTTTTTATACCACCAAATTCTCCGCATTTCGGCGGTCTTTGGGAGGCTGGAGTGAAAAGTATAAAATTTCATCTCAAACGGGTTGCTGGTAACGCTATGTTAACCTTTGAACAATTATACACATTGTTAACACAGATAGAATCAGTTTTAAATTCTAGACCTTTAACCCAAATGTCCTCTGATCCAAATGATCTTCAACCACTCACTCCATCCCACTTCTTAATCGGTCGTAAATTAACGAGCTTACCAGAGGAAAATCTATTACAATTGCCGGAAAATAGACTTTCTGACTTTGAACGAGTACAACAGTTGATGCAACATTTCTGGTTACGATGGAAGACGGAATATTTGCACAGTTTGCAGCAACGGAAGAAGTGGCGAAAATCGTTACCCAATATAAAAATAAACACAATGGTACTTTTAAAAGCTGACGATGTTCCACCTTTGAGTTGGCCAGTTGGAAGAATTGAAGAGATGTTTCCCGGTGTAGATGGAACAATTCGAGTAGTTAATGTGAAGACCAGCAAGGGGATTTATAGGAGAGCGATTGCCAAGGTATTTCCTCTCCCTTTGGACTACGACAGTTCTGTGAAATTTTAACTTTATTTTAAAAATGTGTTTCTGCTGTGCTGCGAACAACTAATTTAAGTGTAACTTTTAAGTTTCAATGAAAGTGCTTCTGCAGTGTAGTCAACTTTAAACTCCTATGTTTTATGTTTAAGAAACATTTATTTTTAATTTTCTTGAATTAATATTTTTATCAATTTATTATGTATGTATATTTAAATTTGCTTTTGCTTTTTTTTTGAAAGTCAAGTCTTTCAAGGCTGGGGCTATGTTGGATTATGTTGAATATTACGTCCATTTTTGTATCCCAGATGTTTGCAAGGGGTTGAAGGGGGGTCAAGCAAAGCTAGAGGCTAACCCCTGAGGCGTTGGACGCCAGTGTGCAAATTAGTCAGTAAGACAACGGATGTATCTTTTATTAGTTAAAATAAAAGCTGTAAAAAGTGTTAGTTGTTTTATTAAATTTGCGTCGATATACACTCAACTCCATCATTGGAACAGTTAGTACAAAAACTAATTGCATCAAAATAGTATATTACGATTCAAGATCGGTAGGTGCCTTCTAACAGGAAGAGAAAAGTTAGAAGAACGAGACCCGAAGGGTCGAGTTTTGCTAATTGCCTTTAAACTGTCAGGTCTCAGGTAAGCGACATGAGGAAAGGCTGCAGAACCATCTGACCGTTGAGATCTTTCATCTCTTTTACAACCACAGTTTAATAAGAAGATTCAAAAAAAGAAACCATTTGCATTTATGAATAACAGAGTATTCTGCATTATTTAGTATTAGTGTAAATATCTGTATTAGGATAAGCTAGGATCTAAGGAATATCAGTGGATGAATCTTAACCTTATACTAGGTAGGTATGTAGCACACTACCTAATTTAATTTATATATACCCATCCTGGTCAAAATTGACACATCACAGTAATAAATAATAAATAAGAGAATTTCAAAGTGAAATTTTTTATTTTAAGTTTTTGGGTATATGAAACAGAAAATTAACAATAAAATCAAATTTTTGAGAAGTTTAAAGCGTATCATAGAAAAAATAACTAACTAACCCACCTTTATAAAAAGCTCAAGAGTCATTAGAAAATGATAACTCTAGGTATGAGTCAATTTTGACCAGGAGTTATATTTTTGTGTGTGTAAGTTGTCCTTTTGACTATAGTTGTAAAGATAATTTTAAAACATCTAAATTAATATTGTTATAGGTACAAATGTACATGTCCTTATACAAAAGCGAGTATCCTACAACCTTTTGTGTACATTTCAATTATCTAACTTGCATCTTGCATACAATTTTCCCACGTTGACAGGGCGCCCTCGTCTTCGTCCTTCTGTCACGGCCTTGTCCTTATTTTAATCGGCGATTTATCCTGACCAATGTCCTGACTCATTTACTCACGTGACCATACGACAATAACTTCTAAAATGTTGATTGTACCATCTTATTTTTATATGTATAAAGAACAAATAATATAAATAATTAGACAGATAATCGTATAGGTACTATTATAGAATTAAAGGCATTTGTGTTAAATTACTATTGGTTAATAATAATTAGACATATTTAGTACTTGAGACATTTAGAAAGAAACATTTATTTAATTTTAAAGTATTTGAAACGGAAATGACACTATCAAATAGGTACCAAGTACCTCTACCTACCTACCTATACTTAAAAAAACGATAATATTTTCTTATTAATCACGTTATCTCTTCTATCTTAAAAAATTACTATACTACGTAGTCATTAAAATATTCCATAAGTGCCTACATGTACTCGTACTAAGATAAACATTCTGCATTAATAAGAGCGAGTTCTAGAAAAAAATTGAGGATATACAGGGTGTCCCAGTTTATATCGTCAGGATTTCACCAGTCGATAGTTTAGCGAAAATTAAAGGTGGTTTGTCTAATAAACTATGGTCCAATGTTGCTTCCTTTTTGATGTACAGGGCATTAAAGAAAATAAATTATTTTAAATAATTTGCTATAAATCAATAACAAAAAAAGTTAGCCTTCTGAAATTTTGCATAGATCTTTTTTTTGTATTCTCTTATTAGTAATGGTTGCAATTATTTTATTTAGAACACAGAGGCGTGCGTACGGGTTTCTTCAAAAACATTTTATTGAATAAAACGTACGCCACTGGTTTTTTTGCAGCACCAATATGCAGAGAGTATTTTCCATTCAATTTAGAAACTTTTTCATATCTTATAATTTTTTGATAACTTAACTCAAAATAACCTAATAGTACAGTAAATAAGGGAGAAAAAAGGCTTCAAAAATAGACTTTTTTTACCCCACAGCCAATTTTTGTAGAATCTTCTAGAGGGTCACCCTGAAAGTTTAAAACTGAGTTTGTGTATTCGTAGACCCCGCCCTTCCTTCACCATCCCTCAATTAAGGGTTGGATTTTTTTGTTTATTGAATAACTTTTTTCCTATTAAATTTTTGAAAAAAAGAGTCAGTACAAAGTTGTAAAGAGAAATATTTTCTACAACTTATCATTCAAACTTTTTTGATATTGTCGATATTTAAAAAGTTATTCAACAAATAAGTTGAAAATTTTGGGGAAAGAGTAGTAAGTAGTAGTACCTAACTAGAGAAAAATTTCCCTAAAATTTGCAACTTATTTGTTGAATATCTTTTTAAATATTGACAATATAAAAAAAATATTTAAAGGAAAGTTGTAGGAAATATTTTTCTCTACAAGTTTGTACTGATGCTTTTTTCCGAAATCTAATAGGGAAGAACCTCTTTAATAAATAAGAAAAAAAAAGTTAAGTTATCAATAAATTGTAAGATACAAAAAAGTTTCTAAATTGAATGGAAAATAATCTCTGCATATTGGTGCTGCAAAAAAAAAACCAGTGGTGTACGTTTTATTCACTAAAATGTTTTTGAAGAAACCCGTACGCACGCCTCTGTGTTCTAAATAAAATAATTGCAACCACTATTAATAAGAGAATACAAAAAAAAAGATCTATCCAAATTTCAGAAGACTAACTTTTTTTGTTATTGATTTATAGCAAATTATTTAAAATAATTTATTTTCTTTAATGCCCTGTACATCAAAAAGCAAGCAACATTCGACCATACGAGTAGTTTATTAGACAAACCACCTTTAATTTTCGCTAAACTATCGACTGTGAAATCCCGACGATATAAACTGGGACACCTGTATAGGTAGTAAATATTTTTTACGAAATAATTTATTAACAAACATTATGAGGAGCATAAAATTAATTGTTATATCCAATCAACCATAAAATCTGTGGTTAGTCCATCTAGTAAATTTTTAAACCTAGATAATTATATAACTTATTCCAAAAATCAATAAAACACAGACTTGCGCTACGCGTACTCAATGTTATTGTTATGATTACTTAACCTAAATTTAAAACGTTCTTGTTACTTTGCGAAATATTTTCGTAGAAATTCGAATTTCCATGTAATTGTAGCATATGTATAATAATTTAAAATGATTTTAGTTGAGAAGTGATTTAGGTAGCAAAACCACCTGATAAGTCAAGTCAGAAACTAATTAAACTCGAAACAAGTCTGACTAGTCTTCAATTGTTGCTCAATATCGCACACATAAAAGTGAGTAGGTGTATATTTTCTCATAATTTAGTTAAAAGTAGATACTACACCTGCACAATACATAATTTAAATTATTCTCCATATATTTGCTAGAACAGCGTAATCAACATTAATTTATTTATTGTAGGTGCAAACAAGCTTTATTTGACAAAATCTTAGTACTAAAACTGAAAAAATATTTATCCAACCAAATTAGAAAAGTACCACATCACTCTTATTTAATTATTATTTCAAAAACAATAAAATTACGCAAACACCCGCACATAAATACGTAAGTACCCATCAGTTAAGTATACATTTCCCTTCCAAATTGCTCTCAACAGTCGAGTTGAAAACCGAATTATAATTGAGTATAAATTGCTTATCTGTTTGCCCGAACCTCGAACTATCATTTATAAACATAAGTTAGAACACAGTAGACGTAAAATAAAATACACTATAAACTTACAGCAACGTGTACAATACCATGGAAGACAATATATTTATTCCACATGCAAATGTGACCATAAATGAAAACGACATTAACAGTGGGGCTCTGGAAATACTCAAAATTATAAGACCTTCATGGTGTGCTGAGGACATTGTTTTCAAGGTAAGTGATTTTTGTGATTTTAAACCACAATTACGCTTTCAATGTCTTAATACTTCTAATGATAATAGTAAATATCTATGAAGTAATATCTACTTGGTACCTATCTATTAAATAAATTGTAAATATTCCGTGATATTTATTAAGGATTGAGTACACGTTTTATAATGGCAAAATAATCTACAGATAACGCATCCTATTTATGTGGTAATTAATTGCAATATAATTTATCCGTAATTTATTCAAACATTATAGTCTGTTGTAATAAAATATGGTAATATTTTTATTTAATTCATTTTGCACTGGGCTTGATTGTTTTTATTGCGCTGTATTGTTCAGTTATAAAATATTAATAGCTTTCACGATCACTAACACACGTTTCTTTAAGGTAGAAAAGGTTGTCGGAAATTTTATATTTTTAAATATTTGGTCCAAATAATTTAATTAATTCGTATAGATAAATACATGCAATTATTTTTGAACTTATTAAAAGTACCTAAATCGTTTTCCAGGATTCCATTAAAATGTATAAATTACTCTTATAGTTATAACTATTAAAACTATTATATGGGCCAGTCTCAGGTTTAAGTAGATCATTATAAGACTGTAAATATTGAGTAAAAATGTCAAATATATTTTTTAAAGTTTTGATGTTACCTCTAGGTACATCTGGAGTTCCTAAACTCTAAAGGGTTCACACTTCTCTCTCGCTCTTTCCCAGTAAATTGAAATAGTACAGTAAAATTATCTTTTGGTCAATTGTTTTCCTGTTTTCACCATTGTAATCAGTGCAAAAAATGCTACTAGTTTGCTAATTTAACCGACTTTGTAGCTCCAATAATAACAAAGTTAGCAATAGTGAGCCACTTCTCGCGAACACCCTGTATACAATATATTCGATAAATATTGTACATAATAAATTACAAATTTATTTAGGAACAAATATTTGAAAATAAACGCATTAAAAGGCGTTAGATTTTAGCGCGATGCGACAAGCGCGAATGCCTCGTTTCAGTTCCCGTGAACCTTTCACTCACTGTAGCACAAAAAGTATTGACACAGGAAGAAAATTGTTTAAACAAATACTATAGGGAGTTTTACGCTTTACAACTTTTGTTTGAACTATTTTTATTTAATATAGACGATTACCGAAAAAAAAATAAAAAACTTTTTAATCCCACTTGTTGGATGTTTAAACTATCATAATTTGTTTACTGATGATAATTTGTATACGATTATATTACATAATTTTGTGGGGATTTTTATTCTCTACAAAAAAGGTTTCGACACTTTTTTGCTAATATCAAATATAAGCCCGAAAAATACAAAAAACCAAATCAACCCTAAAAATCAAGATGGCGGAAAATCCGTAAGGAGTTGGAGGTCGCAAACTTGGGAAATTACTTAACTTCAGGTCCCCTAACAACCCCTAAAACTTGATCCTGTTTCGGACAATTCCGACCTTTCACGTATGATTTTCGAATAATTTTACTGTACTAAAAGAACTAAACAAAATAAAAGATCTGGGAGAACATATTTAATGGAAAACTCAACTTTAATGGAAATAATCCGGTGCTTCTGGACAAGAAATTTGCATTTTGTAATTAGATTATCTCTTTCATATAAGAAATGTAGCCAAAGTGGAGAGTTGCCGACACCCTCCAATAGAATATCCATATTTTTTCCTGTTCTATTTACTTATTTTAAGAATATTTTGTAAAATTTGCGTGTGTTGCTATAATTAATATGACTGTCGCACAGTTTGAATGCCACTTTTTGTAGTTCTAAGCAGGAGTTCCCAAAAATATTGGCATTTTCCTAAACACAAATGGTTTTTCTTGTGGAAGTACCTACTGCTGATGATGAAAATATTTTTTTTAGAGCAGAATCCTTTGTATAAGATCCGCTAGTGGCTGCAGCTCTTCATTAGCTAGCTCTAGGAGATTCAAAAACTTGTTCACATATATAATTTTTCGGAAAATTTGCGATAATTAATGAAAGGAACGGGTAAAATAATTTTTTTCTGATAGTTCTCCAGTAGGTACTTTGGCATCACTTATATATTATAGGTGTACATGATAAAGTGTGTCAAGTGCCAGGCCTGTTAGCATTTAATCACTAAACGCACTGAAATTGATACTAAATTTGTCCTTAAACAAGAACTCAAAAAATTAGACAATTGGAAATGAATTTTTTTTAAGGTATAACAATACTTTTATATGTAAGAAGTTTATTTGAAAAAAATCCCCCATTTGCATTAGTTTTCAACATACCTAAATAAAAATCGAAACGTGTGATTATGTAAAGAAGAAAATTTCGAAATAAAACATTTTTTATTTATTAGGAGTATTTATTTATTGTCGAAGTTTTAATTTAATAAATGCGAAAATTGTATTCTGCCCAAAAATACTATACAAGATACAGAAACTTTTAAAAAGAGAAGATAATTTTAAACTTATACCATCTACCATTGTACCTACATATTTTTTCAGATAGCACTAGTTTACACTAAAAATGTACATTTGATGAGAGGTGGCTTTTCTCATTATGTATTTTCTTCCACTGAATTCGAAAATCAAAGTTAAAAATTTTTTTATGTAACAGTTTTTGAGATATTGTAATTTTTTCATTTTTTCGACTTTAAAAGTCGTATCTCGAGCTAAGATGACAAACATATACAGTAATCAGATCTTTAATTGGTTAAGCGGTTAAAAAGATATCGATGAAAATACGCCAGATTAAAAAAAAAATGTTCCTATCTCAAAGTCGTCTGCTTGTTGTGTGGAATGCAGGGTCGCCTATTTTCACCTATATCTTTTGAACTGCTTAACCAATTAAAGATCCGATTACATGTATATGTTTTCTAGCTCGAGGTATGACTTTTAGAGAAAAAAAAAGTCGAAAAAATGCAAAAATTACAATATCTCAAAAACTGTTCCATAAAAAAATTGTAACCTTAATTTTCGAATTCAGAGGAGAAAATACATAAGAAAATCCACCTCTCATCAAATGTACATGAAAAAAATTTTATTTTGTAAACTAGTGTAATCAAATACAAAAAGAAAATACTAATATTTTAATCGCAGAACATATTTCATGAAAACTATTGAAAATTTTTGTAAATTTGTATTTTTCACAAAAAACGTACAATTTCTACTTTTTTTTTGTCTTCAAAAATTTAAATTTTAGTGGTAAAGAAACTCTAAGAACTGTTGTCATTCATAAAGTAGTTGATATATTTCAGTCCCTATGTAGGAATAAACTAAAATTCCTGAAAACTTTTTCATATACCTACACTTAATACAAATCTGATTTTTTCATGTTTCTTAAAGTTAAACCAACATTTTTTTTAACTATAACTACACATCATGCTTTCAAACTAGTTTCACATATTGTAGGTATCTACCTAACGTTGTTAATAATCATTATGACACGATTATTTAACTTAGCACTAAGCTCGTAATTGAAATATTAGTTTTAATCAAATTTAATAATAATTGTTGTAAACGTGTGAAGTAAACATACAAATAAATAGCTGTTGACAGATGGAATAACCAACAAACTAGTCGGATGTAGACCGAAGGATGCTGATGAGTCCGAAACTGTCCTTGTACGAGTTTATGGAAACAAAACAGATCTTCTCATAGATCGAAAAGCGGAAACTAGGTAAGAGAAAAATTAGATTGTTCATTAGTTAATTTTCTGTTTCAACTGAAGAATCTTTATTAGAAAATAGTTCGAAAACACTTCTAAAAAATGCTTAATAAGGCTGATTCTTTCTTCTTAGTTTGAAAACACTTTAAGAGTATCCAGTTTTGTTTATTTTAGCAAAGTGTGATTTTGGCTTAATAGAATTGTACGTCTAAATTCCTCTTTTTAATATGAATGTATTTCTAATTTTGATAGAAAAATGTTTATTTATTTTCTCTTCTGCCATAGGAATATTCTCCTTCTTAATCGAGTTGGACTAGCACCGAACCTCTACGCAACTTTCCAGAATGGTTTGGCTTACCGGTTCATACCTGGATGTACCCTGTCAGAAGAAACAGTCTCAGATCCTAAAATATACCAATTGGTAGCTAGAAAAATGGCCAATCTTCATAAAGTTCAAGTTCAAGGAGATGATAATCCAAAAGCATGCCTTTGGGACAAATTAAAAAAATTTCTAGACCTTGTACCTGACAAATTTTCGGACTCCAAAATACAAAAACGGTAGGTATAAAAAAATTTAAATTTGATTTAGGATTTTTTAATGTTTTTATTTTGTAGATATGAGGAAAGTGTTTTTTGTAAACGAAAAATAATGGAAGAAATCGGTTTCCTAAAAAATGTATTGGTAAAACTTGACAGTCCTATTGTTTTTGCTCATAATGATTTGTTATTAGGAAACGTAATATTCACAGAAAACGAAAATTGTGTCACATTCATAGACTACGAATACGCAGCTTTCAACTACCAGGCATATGACATCGGAAATCATTTTGCAGAGTTCGTTGGTACGTTTTTTTAAGTAAGAAATATTTATTACCGTATGTAAACCACGACTATGATTTAATTACAATTACAAATTTTATACAGGACTCGAAATAGAGGACTACTCAAAATATCCTGACAAGGAACTGCAAGAGGATTGGTTGGAGATATATTTAACTGAATTTAATGGTACAGCCCCTACTAAAAAGGAGATAGAAAAATTGTATATTGAAGTAAATCAATTTGCTTTAATGTCGCATTTGTTTTGGAGCGTGTGGAGTTTAATACAAGCGGAACATTCCTACATAAACTTTGATTTTATTGGGTAAGAATATTGGTATATTAACATAGTGTATAAGAACTCAATTTCCAAAATACTTTATAAACGTACTCACGTGACCTGCAAAACTATTAACATTAAATTATACTCACATCTCTAACACAACCACAGTTTTTATAATAGAGTATAGACTGTGACCAATTGAGATTATAGATAAAGTTTTATGGTCGCAAATATTTGTCATATGAATGTATTTATAAAATGGATGACCTTTACATGGTAGTTTTACAAAAATATTTTTTTTACAGATATGCTTCTATCAGAATGAAGGAATATTTTGCAAGGAAAGAGGAATTTTTGTCTTTATAAATGACCAAATTACATCACCCAGTAGTCAGTAGTACAAAGATCTTTCTGACAATAATAAAGTTTGAGGAGATTATCTAATTTTTAGAAGTGATTTAATTATTTGTCATATTCGAAAATTAAATTGTTTACGAGAATAAATTTTTTAATAAATGTATTGTTTTTTTATGTCTATACAAATATCATTTCTAAATTTTTTCAATTTCGTAAATTTATTTATACGGATTTGCAATCCTATCGAGGCGATTTATAGTCATTTAGCGGATTGGATGTTATTTGCAGATTTTGATGTTTGTTTTTGGGTTTTCTCTTATATTATATTACTTACAATCATTACAATTGTTGTAATTTTTACTTGAAATTTATGAAAATTTGTGGAGGTATACTCGTATACCTCCTACTTTAAATACAAAAATTTCAAAAACCTTCTTTGACATGAATAATTCATCTACGTAGACATACCTATACCGATTTGGTTATGCATTATACAAACCATTAAAATTAAGTTTATACTTATTGAATAAAATTCAAGTGGAAAAGTTTTAACAAAAGTAGCAGATTAATTTAATTTATTGCTTCTTAAAAACATTTTATAGAGCACGTTATTTGGGTATTTAAAATTGTATCATCCTATTTCCACCCTTTCGAAGTGCCAGCTATTAATAGCTGTACCTAATAAAAGCTAAAAATGATGTGCGTGATTTCTGCTAAGACAGATTACTATCTATCCAATGAGAGTGTATTGGTTAGGCTTCGGGGTGGAAAGCGGTGGCGTGCGTGACACCCGCTAAGGTAACAGGTGTTGGAACTCGACGGAGCTGCTCCATCACGTGCCAGTGCTCAACATAACACCCTCTCAGTCACAATTCTTTGCACATCTTTCAAAGTCGGTGAAACAGACGTGTAGTTTGGAACATCGGTAGCATCTAGAAGGTAAGTTTTCGAAAATTTTGAGTTGCTGTAGAGTTGGAATTGTGGTTCATTTTCTATCTCATTTACCTCTTCACCAAAAAATAATATCGTAGCACTGTTCATGAAATAAAATAGGCTATTTTGAATTATTGTTGAGTCATTTTTTGATCTTTTGATGGCGACTTTGTCTTAAGTTTCAAAAACAAAAAAATTCAAAAAATTATATCTTTAGTGAGTATAGTTTAAGTTAGATTCTCTTACTTCTCAAAAAGATCTAAGTGTACCTTTTATAAATATATAATTAAGCCTTCAAATAGAAAAATCTTTTACTTTTAGATGTATGTATTTACTATGTGACACAATTTGTAGATTTTTTTGTCAGTTCTATTTTATACCGGATAGGTGATCTCATTTTTAAATTGCTTACAAATATTGTTAAGAAGTGGAGTAAACAATATTTTATTGAGTACCATAAAATTCACAAGTTTTGAATACCCTTCAGATTCGTAGCAAAACAATAAGCACAATTTTAGGGTTTCTAATTTCATTTCCAACTATACTTTTTTTTTCACAAAACCTTTTATTGTTAACTCTTTTCCATAAGCCTGACAATAAATTTAGCACATTCTAAGTTTAAAAATGCGTTCCAGGTTCCTAAACAGCCTACATTTTATTTTGTTTAGGTTTTTTGTGCTTACATTATTTATTACATACAATTTTCTTGTACGACCTTTTCTCCACCTTTTTCTTGATAATAATAATAAAAAAAAATAACAACATATTTCACAAGAAATAAACAATTACAATACATTTTGAGTGGTGAGGCTGGGATTTTGGTATTTAAGAAGATCCATCCGATGGAGGAAGAATCGAATATACATGGGCAAGAAACGCTAAAATATTTGTATAAAATTTCCTTGTTTTTTATTTAATGTACGCTTTTGGAAAATAATTTTTCCCGTCTCACGTTTTTTTCAGTCAACCTCCATTAGAATATTTCTTTTTATTTTGACCTCCTCAATTCAGATTTTAAGTTCCTAAATCCTGAAAAACCTTGTACCCTTGTAGATATACATTTTTTTCGATGGTACTAGTTTCCTTAAGGGTGGCGACGGTTTTGGGCACAATTTTGGTAAAAAATGTCCGAGTTACGCACTCAAACAACAACCTAACCTAACAGTCTCCGGCTTTAATAAAATTTCGACCTGGCTGTGCGCAACTCGTACATCAAAGTTCCAAAAAATTTACTTAACATGTTTCATATTTTCCTAATTTTATTTTCATTATTTCCTTATACTCTTTTATAAGAGTTCGTCCATCGACTACACATCTTTGATAGAACATAGGACATATGACAAAATCTACAGAAGAAATTTAGTGAGCTAAAGATATAAATATTATTAAAGAATAAAGCAGAAACTATAAAATTTTCTTCAAAATTGCATTATTTAATTACTTAATAATTTCACTCTGGTCTGATTTTGATGGTTTAGTTTATTAATTCAATATATTCATCGTGTCTCTCAAAAATACAAGAAATGATAATTTTCTTTGTTTGTTTCTTATAGTTTTTATTATCATATTTATATTTTTTCTTTTGTTGCTTATAGGTATTACTTAATCTTTGATATAACCAAATTATTATTTTTTGTACATTAATTCTAAATATAGGACGAACACATTATAAATTTTTCATTTTTACACTAATAAATATCACAAAGGAAACTAATTTTGCAAGTTAAATAATAGCTAACAATAAGAATAAGACTAAAAACTGCATTAAAATTATTTCCCTTTAGAATACTTTTTTTTTTGTTTGCCCTTTTAACCTAAAATTTACAGCCACGAACTTGTAGCTTCTGGTATTTAGGTCACTGGTTCACGTTGCAAGGAATTAATACAATGTTAATAGCAATTATTGCCCATATGACATTCAACATATATACATTTATCTGATTTTATAAGTTCACCATGCACAAAGCACAAATAGTTCCAGTTGGAAATATTGGAATTGTACAGTTAATTTATATAAATTTATGAGTTTTGATATGAATCTGTTTGGATTGTAAATCAACATCAACATACAGGAAATTCAATTTAAATATGACATATAGCTGACATAAACGCCATCCCTTTGCATTGGCCCAACCCTCGATATTATAATTTTAAGTCGTATCATTCCCACGTAGACAATTTGGTTTCAAAATGTAGGAATATTAGATTATTAGTCACGAGAAATACTATTACAACCAAGCGGTACAAAACAAATCGAATATTGCATTCAAATCTTTAATCCGATTTCTCGTAAAATGCATACGAGTGTTTTGCATGACTTGTAGAGTAAAATGTAGGTACATAGTAAAACTGAAACTTGCTCCCTAGTTGTTTGTATTAATTTATGTATATTTTTGATATATCTTTACTAGACGGCATAACGACTTTTATCAGAGCAAGTTGAGGACAAAAAATTGACATCTTTCGTTTTAGAAAGGCATCAACTATTTAGCTATAACATAATAATCGATAGTTTCAGATTCGCAAGTTTTTAGAGTCCTAAACTTGAACTTATGTTGATTTTATACAGGGTGCCCCAAAATTAGTGGGCAATATTTCTAGGATTGGTTGTACTTGTCAAAATATGACGAAAAGTTGATATTATTAACATGACTTCCTAAGGAGGCTAGAGCCTAGAGCCCCCCGAAAGGGGGACCTCAAAGAGGGGTTTTCGGTAATATCTTTACAACTGTTTGAGGTAGATTCATGAAATTTGGTGAGTTTGAAGCTTTTATAATTTTCCACACATTTCTTTTTCCCATTTATATTTACTTCATTTAACATTTCTTCGTCAAATATTCATAATAAAAAATTTATCAAATTAAAAAAAAATTCAATTTTGTGATTTTTTCTGTGATTACATCAACAAAATTCCATTATTCTTCCAAAAATTAGGTAACTTCTTAGATCCTTAGGAAATTCAATATCAACTGTGGCTTCTAGATAATTCATTACATCGAAGGAGAAATTAATATTCAGGATTAGGAATAAGTGAATAAATAATAATTTACTGTAATTTATAGTCTTTCTTTCAGGATCTACCAATAAAATTAAACTAATATTTATCACCATCTTAAGAAATATGGGAATCCTCAAATATTATTTCTCTTATAGTAAATAATAGTAAAAGTTTGCATATAGTCAAGTCAAACGAGAACAAAAATGCCTTAAATCGGAGTCCAGTGAAATTTTGAAGGTAGGAAGTAGTTGCCAACGGAACACCACATATTTTTCACCCGTCAATTCCTCAAGGAGTGGCCGCCATCTTGAATTTTAAGATTGCGTTCGATTATCTCGGTAAATATGCACTTCACGTTAAAAACACGTATTACCAATATTGTTAAGGCACTAATTCCCAACAACTTTTGTTTGAAATATTTTTTCATATCATTAATATTTACAAAGTTATAAGTTTCTAAAAAAGGTGTCTCGCGGGTGAAAATGGTTTTTTTGATTTTATAGCCAACTTTGGAAATTTATAACTTTGTAAATATTTATAATATGAAAAAAAGTTTCAAACAAAAGTTGTTGGGAATTAGTTTATTAACAATATTGGTAATATGCGTTTTTAACGTGAGATGGATATTTACCGAGATAATCGAACTCAATCTTAAAATCCAAGATGACGGCACTCCTTGAGGAATTGTAGGGGTGAAAAACGAGGTGGAGTGTTCCGTTGGAACCACTACCTACCCTCAAAATCTCATTGGACTCCGATTTAACGCATTTTAAAATGACTCGTTTGACTGGACTAATGATATACAAATCTACACCGTCGCCGATATCGACACCAAATTTTTGGTGAATATTCTTTCGGCATACACACGAGTCGTAGAAGTACCTAATGAGAATTTTTTATTTTGAGTGTTTTTTTAATAATTTATCAAAATTTTTAATTGGCAGAAACCAAGTATTTTAGCGTAAATCTAAACTGGTCTAAAATAGTGCATCATGCTATATGTGCAATCTTTATTCCGTGATGAAAATAATATTTTTGTTTTGTTTGAGTTACTGCAATAAAAATACGAGTAAAGTTCGTACCATTTATATTTATTATTTACATGCAAGTTTCCTTAAAAATAAAATAAAAAACAAGCCTCAACAAAACCTTAAGGATATACGCACCTAATATCTAGGTTACTACTATAAGACACTGTTTGGCCCCATAAACTATCTACTTATACTAAGTAGCTATCTCCTAACATCAAACAATATCAATAATCGTTTGAATCAATTTTTTACAAAATGCTATCAAGGACATTAGCTATATATCGAGTCTCGAATAATTTTATAGGCATCGCGTGCCTTCAAACTTAATCTAATATATCCAACATTGAGACCTAATTATATAATTTTTTGTAGAAATATTCCTATATAAACACAACTTGAATTATGGACGAGGCACAGAATATCCAGAGCGACCACCATCTATGGGTGAGTCTTAGTGCTCTTGGTGAAGGCAATGTTTTCGCCATACTGCCAGATTTGATGAAGAACATGTTGGCTGATAACTTGATAAATGATGACGATGACGATATTAATGTTATCTTGCCCAGTGATGATGAATGGCAGACGAAGATTTATTATAAGTTGGTGGAAAAGCAAAGACTGGCTGATGCTAATGGAGAGTAAGTATTGATTATTTCATACAATTTAAATGTAATATATGTACCTTCTGACACACTACATCAATTGCTCGACCTTCGACCTATTAACTGTATTTATTTTTGATATGGTATTTAAAATTAAGGGTACCTATTGTAATTTTAATGGTATATTTAGGGTGAAAATAAGGTAATCGAGGAACGAGACTGGGAACTAGTTTTGTTTAGCATTATTACCTACTTCTTTTACTGTTCTTCGACTAAATAGTAAAATTTTCCTTGAACTTAGTTATGTAATAGGTATATAAAATTATCGATATGATAGAATTAAATTCAGTAGACATATGCGCCACATTCTCCCTTTCTCAAGTGAGTGAACAAACGATATAGAGAGAGAGTATGACGCACATCTCTACCTAAGTATTATAGTTAGAATACTAACTTAAATAAGCTTTAAAACAGAATGCTTGCTTTGATGCGGTATTAGATAATTATAATAAATATGCAGGTAATTAAAAAACATAGATTCTGAACGTAGCTGAAGTTTTAGAGTTTCAGTCAGTCTTCCTCAAATTATCGAATTATAATTTACATCTGCGTAGGTACTATTTTTTTCTTTATTCTTTGTTTAATCAAAACATTCTATGCTTGTAAAATTAAAGATTGCTTAAGATCAAGATAAATGTATATAGGACATAGCGTGTAAGGATATTTGCAAAGCACGTATGTCATGTTAACAGATCATCATTCTATTTTAATGTTATGTTCATGTACAGCGAAAATACTTATTAGTAACTTTAGTGTAGTTAGAGCAACTGAAAGAATATATTATTTCTATACAGTTAGTGTTATACAAAGAAAAGTTTTCTAAAGTTTGTTATAATCGGTTTAAACAAACTTAAACAAACAGGTTTTCTAAAAAAGTATCTAAGTTAAAGAACTTATTTTCGATGAACTGATTAGAAATATTTCGCAAATTTTATTTAATTAAACGTGAATTTATATTACTTAAAATTAAAAATTGAAATATTGTACAAAAAAATTAACCGAATTGGCAATACATATACACGGTGTTCGCGCGAAGTGGCTCACTATTGCTAACTTCATTATTATTGGAGCTACAAAGTCGGTTAAGTTAGCAATCTAGTAGCATTTTTTCCGCTGATTACAATGGTGAAAACAGAAAAACAATTGACCATCTGGTTTTCGAAATATTTACAAAAATAACATTTTTGCGAAAATCGATGATAAATTAAATTCTGAACAAAGAATGTTCTTATGCGTTTTTGACAATTATTTAAAATACGCGATTTATTTTGAAAAAAAGTTTTCAAAGTTTTAATATCAAGTAGCCATGAAAATTATAATTTTGTAAATTTTCAATATTTCCGTAATTCTTTCAAGTATTTTTCAACTTGCTTAAATTCAAAATTATGATTGTTTGGTTTTAATAAATTACTATTCCGTTTTATGGCTACTTGATTTTAAAGAATTGCAAACTTTTTTTCAAAATAACTCGCTTATTTTAAATTATTATCAAAAAAAGATGAGTACTTTTTTGTATATAATTTAATTTACCATCGATTTTTGCAAAAATATATAGGGTGTTCTATTTAAAAAAATGTTATTTTTTTGAATATCTTGAAAACCAGATGGTCAATTGTTTTTTTTTGTTTTCACCATTGTAATCAGCGGAAAAAATGCTACTAGTTTGCTAATTTTACCGACTTTGTAGCTCCAATAATAACGAAGTTAGCAATAGTGAGCCACTTCGCGCGAACACTCTGTATAATACATATACCTAAACAATCATTAGAGTCACAGTAATATAAACGGTAAGCATACAAAAATTTGTATTTTTATCTTATTCCCCTATCTGAATCTACAGTTTATCTTCCAAACTTCGAAAGTTGATACAGTGGATAAGTAGAAAAGTTCCTATGAATTTACGTTTTTGTGTGATTTTTAATCAAGATATACAAGGAACAGGACGCTAAAGATTTTTGAAAAAGGAAAGATTTTAATAAATTGAAAGCTATGAAAGATATTAAGTAATAAAAATGGGGGAGCGGTAATGCTTTTAAGCCTTTATTGTTTTATAAAAAAATACAGAGATGCCGTTTTCCAAAATTACTCAAAAAATCACAAAATCACTTACATAAACTAGTGATGTTATAGTTTAACATACAAATAATGTCACAGGTAACAGACATATTTTGAGTTAACCCAACAAAAAGAAATTGTTTAAGAAACCAATTTCTAACTTCTAAAAACTCAGAAATATTGGGTTAATACTGTATACATACTGCAGATTAAAGGACAAAATTGAAGCATTCTTGGTACACTTTAAATTTAGTTTTTGTTCTGCAATCTACTGTATTGCAGTGATCAAATATTCTAACTTTCTAGGGTGAGCCAGAAATGGTTAAACAGTAGAAAATTCAAACTTTTTCGTAAATCAAATAAGTGCAAGTTTTTCACGTATTTTGGTGAAATTTATCTCGCTTTTGGTTCTGGTTTATAAAATTTCGATTTGTTAGTTAGTAAGTCATGCCAAAAATATGTGGGTCACTCTCCCCATTGACTGGACAATATTATTTTTCTTACAATATCATAGAATACTTATAGAATTCTTTCGAAAAAAAATTTTCATTACTAATTATTCTTGTAATTGTAAATTAGATGATATACAGGGTGATCATCAGTAATTGGCGCACTCCGAATACAGGGCGTTATAAAGCACATTAAAACTAAGGATAATCTGCAAAGAAAATTTAAATCTGATGGTTAGTTTCCGAATTATAGAGTTTCCCTCATCCAAGTTACAAGCTAATTATTTTCATAATCAAGACAAAAATGAGTGAATAATTCATCCTACTATAATCTCTGGATAAAATGCAATATGATTTGTTCAATTTTTTTCACAAAACCTCTAATACAAAGAAACTGAAAATGTTAAAATTTAATAAAATACCTAAATTTGAGAGAATTTTGAAGTTTGGCAACCTCTCAAGCTCCCCTTGGGATAAACTAAAATACTTTCTATTGCCATGAAAATATTAATATTGAATTTCAATTGTTGATTCTGTTTTTTAATAAAATTGACAGTACTAAATTAGTTTGACAAGTTCTCGCATCATAAAATATTGAACGTTTCTCTTTTATTTTCTCGTCGAACCTATTCACATGTTCAATGCAGTGTTGCCACTTTTATTTTCACAAAAGTGGTCATATCTTTGTAAAGAAAGGACTTACAGCACTGTGGTAAAAAAATTCGTCATTCTTAAAACGTAAAGTTTATCACACTATGCTCCGAGTGCGGCAATTACTGATCACCCTGTATAAACACTTGCCCAAAAATGATATATAAAAATATTTGTAACTGCACTAATTTTATTTTCTAGAAAAGATATTTCTCCTGATTCGATACCAGAACTTATTTAAATCTCAATTCTCTCCAATTGCTGCTTCATTATAAAGTTTAGAAATTTGATTAAAATGTCCTTGATGTATTAAATGTCCTAATTCCAAGTAAATTCTGCAAAAGTACGACTAATTTCGAATTATTTTCAATATTAAAGCATCAACAAAAAAAGTTATGCATTTAATTTTTTTATAGTTGTTGACGATATTATGTACTTACCATAAATTAACACTTTTTATAAGTATTCCTTATACATAAGTCAATTTTATGCATCTAAAATTTAATTCTATTACTATTTTTACAACAAAATTTTGATAAATCATTTAGATTGAAATAGAATAGATTATAACCGGCAAGATTAATTTCGATAATTCCTAATGTGTATGTTCCCAAACTTTCAATTGGATATAATAATAAATCTCACTGATACAAATTAAATCGTAATTTATGTCTTTATCGTGGATTCTTTTCATTTCTATTAAATACTCACATAATATAAATTACATCCAATTCAAATCATTTAAGAACTAATACTATTGTCATAAACTTATAATTAATATAACGCCCCTTTAAAAGAAATAAACAAAGGATTTATATAGGTCAATCAATAGCTAATTTGTTCCGCAAATTTTAACCTAATTAACCTATTACCTATTGTAATATAAAAATCGATAAATGATCGTATGCAAATACCACGTTTTCATTGAGAAATATTTCCTTATTTACTGCGACAGTATTTGAAACACACGCAAGTCACGAAATATTGCGTATTTTTATGGTTTTTCTGTAGATGGAAATAGGAGAAAACTGTCAGGAAAGAGACATGATTACCTATGAATTTTAAATTATTTAGATGTTTAGAAAAATTGTATGTAGCTATTTAAAGAAATATAGGTTAAAGGGATATAAATATGTAGGTATGTTGTACAGATGATAAAGTATGGTTAAATTATATCTAGCTACTTATTTCGATGATAAATAATCATAATTATTCCAGTAAAATATTTTTTTACTCTTTATAAAAAGGAGAATTTAGATTTAATGTTAAGAAAAGGCCGATGATGATCGAATTTGCAGAAAGATTCTGCGATAGCTTCAGTCCAATCTTTCAATAGCTAGACAATGCTAAGTAACAGGGATGCGTCTTGACTTCGACTATAATTTCATCCATTTTGGCCTCTCAGATGACAGTTTCTTCCCATCCCTCACTCACATGACTTTTGGTAAATTTATATCATTATCTTCTGTGGTCAGCCCCTCGCTCTTCTCACCTGCTTTCCAGTTTTAAATTTTCTTCACTACAGGAGTCTGACTTATTGTTTGAACAGTAAAATCTGTTTTTTTATAATTCTCTTTTTCTGAAATCTGATTCAACTCTGGTTAATTCATATACGCCAGGATCTTCTTACTTCTTGCATCTTTTTTTCCAAAATTTGCAGTAGCTCTTCATCAGTGCAAAGATCAATGTCCAGCCTTCACTATCCTAAGTTCTAATCTAATCTTTGTACATTTTTATTTACCTAGTAGTACGCTGTTTGTACTACATCAAGATTTCCTCTTTTGCAATGAATTTTTCTGATTTCCCCAAAATTATTACTTTCTTCCGATTCCATTCACTTGACTCCCAATTTCGCCTTAATACATTTGACGTTTTTTTAATATACCTAATTCATATTATCATTTACGTCGTGTACAACTTTCTAATTTTCCTTTGGATAGAATATCCTAGAATTAGGTTTATAACTTACTTATACAATATTATTCTTATAGGTAATTATGTATTGTTTATTTATTATTCCCTATGCTTTTTCATACAAATACATGCGTATTGCTGTTTGGTAAGAAAAATATATTTGAAGTTTACATTGTACCATTTACAATCTTTTTTAACGAAATATAGCGTTGGGAAAGATCGACTTGCAGGGGCATTATTTCCAAAAACTTTTCCTGCTAAAATGCATCCATCATTACAAAACGATATTACGTAATTTAGTAAATTGCCGTGGTGAAGCAGAATATCACTTTTCGAAACGTAGCAGCATTTCCGAGTATGATAAAAGTTTACTAGGTAGCAGATATATTTTTTGCTTTTTCCAATTATCTTTCCAGGCCGGTAGGTACCATCAGGATAGAGAGCCAGAACGAATTTTAGAGTAGGTTTAATATAACAATGTAATCTTCTTTCTCGGCGCCTTTTCAGTTCTCCGAATATGTTGTCTTTGTAAAATCTCACGAAGTTCCTTATAGATCCAATCCATGTTTTTGAATACTTTGGCTGTCTGTGTTTTGACTGTGCGATCTTCATATTAATTGGAATTTTAATAATACAAAAGAATTTTTTTGACACTAAGTGTCATTTTTACACCAAATTTTTACAAATTGTTTTAACAGGCAAAATGTCATTTTTATTATTGAGTTTTCAGATCTGCGTTATAATGAGATCCTAAAAATGTAGCTATTTCGTCCAAGCGGCATATTAATGTCTAGCAAATATAAATTATAATGTAAAAATAAATAGCAATTTACAGTACTGAAAGTATCCGTCAGTCGAAGTTTATTTAAGTATTATATCAGGAAATTAGAGGTAATTGATAATTTTTATTTCCAACTATTTGAAAATTCGTATATAGAAAGCTTCCTGCCAAAAATCGACAGGTCAAGACAGAAATCAAATTAAAGTATGTCAAAACAAGTAAATAAATTTTAGGCAAAGATATAAAACTTTAGATCGATATTTTTGTAAAAATTTATGAAAATTTTCTATTACAAATACTGTTATGTCAATTTGCACTTGTAGGACAATGTTAGGAGCTTTGCATGAAGATGGTGATGTAAAGTTGCATGATTGGAATATAAAAGTAAAGCAAAAAAATGTACCCTGTGATGCCACTGTCAAATGGTACGAAAAGGCCCAAAGAAAAATCGGACCAGGACCAATTACTTGGACCATAAGTGATATTGCCAAAGCAGGATATTTACTTGGAAATCCACCTCGAAATACTACATTTGAAGATGAGTTAGAAATGAGAAGAGTGTATACGCTTATTTACGATGTATTTAGGTGTAAGTAGTGAGTTTAGTAGTTGAAGGTGATGTTTAGCCAATTTTTATTTTAGATAAAAATGTTTTAACACAAGCTCTTAATGATATGGAATTTTTTGAAATATATCCAAATGTAAGTATTGTATATTAAAGGGTTTTAAACGAAGGATTAAAGACGTAAAAGTATTTAGTTTAAGTAGAATTATCATGAAAATGTAGCAGAATTTACTTCATTTCTCATTGAATATGGACGACAAATAATTAGGCGTTTACTCAGAAAGAAATAAGAAGGATATTTTAATAATAGAAGACAAAATATTGAAATGTGGTTTTAAAAAATAATCCTAAAGATTATGCATTAGAATATTGAAGTTTCCGTTGACACTTACTTCTTCTACTCTTATATTTTGATGGTTTATTCTTCGTCTTCAGGTACCTTAGTACAGTCAATAGGGAAAAATCTGTGCATTTTTGTAGAGGACTCGAAATTCAAATTGCATATTGTGGGGTATATCGAGACTAAGTTAAAACTCGATTTGCGGGACTGAAAAGTCGGTGGTTCGTGCGTTATCTTGGAAAAAGGAGGTGAAATGGTTTTTCCCTTATATTCCGAAATCTATTAACTGTATGCAAAAACTATAAGAATAACTTATGGTTGGAAGAAGAAAGATACACACTTTTTGTATATAACTTTTTTCCGGGCCATGTGTATTTAAAAAGTTATAAACAAATACGTTGCAAAAATTAGGGGAACTTCTTCTTTGACGGCTGATGTTTCGCGTACGGTTGATTTCACGGAAAATATACATCAGTTACTTTTTGTAGAGCAGTTTTCGACGAAGAAGTAGGTGTATAGTATTAACCATTTGTATAATAGGTTTGGATCTGATGACGCTCCAAACGCAGGTATCTATACGAAGCCTCTCACAAATATTACTCTGATTTTAGGAATACAGCTGCAGATAACCGCCGTCGTCCTCATCGTCATTTATACATATTATATTATATTATATTATACATTTATATTCTCAAAAACAAGGCTCAAAAAAACAATTTTCCGCAAAGAAAAAAGAGAAATAGAAACAGCCCTGAAGTTTATCTACATATACCTTGCAGAAAATTCTGAAGCGTGTTAATTAAAATTAGTGAAGCAAATCAAATGTACTCTCGTTTCTAATAACAGGACCATTAAAGATCAATTGCATAGAAAATACGGGAATGTCATTCTTATTACGACCAGCAAAAACGGGAAGCGATTATTTGCTTTCGTAACACTGGTTACGATGTTTTAAAAGCAGCAGTTTTACGAAGACAAGAAAGAAGATCCCGCTGAAGAAACGAAAAGAATCGTCTCTAAAGCAGCAGATATTGTTCTGTCACTTACAGTATTGACTTCGATATAGAAAAATAGCCACTTTTGTCGGCAATATTTGTTTATGAGTTTCAGAATATGTAGAATACAGATAAAGTGACAAATAAATGGAATACATCTACCATAATACAGGGTGTTCTGTATATTAAAATTTTTGGAGTATAAAATAGACTTAATTCTAACACTAAAAAATTCAAAAGTGGTAAGGTCAATCTTCATTTGCTTTGAAGTTACAAGCCTTTGAAATTATCAACAAGTTTTCTTTTCTCAGTGATATCTTCTAAACCGTTGTTTTTATCGAAAAATTGGTTAAGAGCAATTTTGTAGCAAAAAAAAATCCGCACATTTTTTGTCTAAACCAATACATACTCACCCCGCCTCGCATTATTCACTTCCCGCGTCATTATTGTTTAAACAATTGATTGCAGAAAAAAATGTTTAAACAAAAAATGTGCAGATTTTCTTTTGCTACAAAATTGCTCTCAACAAATTTTCCGGTAAAAAGAACGGGTGCGGAGATATAACTGAAAAAAGAAAACTTGTTGTTAATAATTTCAAAAGCCTGTAACTTTAAAACAAATGAAGATCGACCTATCACTTTTGCATTTTTTAGTGCTAGAATTAAGCCTATTTTATACATACTCCCAAAAATTTGAACATAACGGTATGGAACACCCTGTATATACGGATTTATCATTATTTATCTGGACATACCTGCGTTTGGAGCGCTGTCAATTATACAAATGGTCAAATATCATGCACTAACTTCTTCATCGAAAACTGCTCTACAAAAAGTACTAACTGATGTATATTTTCCGTGACGGCCGATATTTCGCGTATGGTGGATGTACGCGAAATATCGGCCGTCAAAGAAAAACTACCAGTAATTTTTGCAACGTATTTGTTAATAAATTTTTAAATACGCATGGAGTTTTAACTTAGTGTCGATATGCAATTTGAATTTCGAGTTCTCTCCAAAAATGCACAGATTGGTCACTTTGAACTCCCTATTGACTGTACTACCTTAGGTACTCCTAGAGCGAGACTTAAACTTCTCCTCAGCATTACTGAATAGTTATGCGGTTATGCCCATATCTTTGTGATATCTGAGGCATGGTTTCTTTCACCACCTATCTACACCAAAAAACACAATTCAAATTATACGTGAAAGTCCATTGGCTCAGATGGTACGCAATTTTCTTCTTGTCTGTCGCATCATGTTCTGGACGAGGTCATTGTATGCAAACATATATACCTACCTACTCCAAAATATCTTCCGAAATTGGTCGATTTTATCAATACACGCATAATCTTAACGATGATATTATGTTTTGGCATAGTTTTTGTCATTAAGCCTGAATAACCAAGAATTGGTTTAAAAAGGTTTTTGTACGCAGAACAAATTATCTTTAAAATCCACTCATCTTTTTTGGGGAATATTAAGTAGAAATTAGGAAATTAAGTAGAAAACAAAGTCTGGAGAATCGAAATGCAGAAGAAGACTCTTTTAGAAATTTTAGAAATAGACAATCCAGAAAATGATGAGATATACAAGAAGTAAATTGCGTACCATCAGAGACAATAGAGCTTCAAGTGTAATTTTAATTGCGTTTTTTGTTAATTAGATACTAAGGAGGAACATCGTAAATATAAGATTTGAACAAACTGTTTCTTTTTTTTAAATTGCTCTGCAATTTTTCCCAAAACTTATGTTACATAATTATGTTACCTTCATTTTTTTAAAGCCATCCAAGGTATTTTTACTATTTTTAGCCCCTCATCTCAAAAACCTTTAACTTCTTGCACATAGTGCTTGTTAATCAACATCGCATACAAAAATGCAGATTTCGTAGAGCCTTATACAGGGTGTCCGAAAATTAGGAGCAAAAAACTCAGGAGGTGATTCTACTCGAAAAGCTAATGTGACAAGTTCCTATAACATTTTTCCGAAAACTCATTAATACTGGGGTTACAAGGCCCCAAAGTTTTTTTTTAATCAATAATCCAATAACTTTTTCTAAATTGCCCGATTAAAGAGCATCGAAAAATCTTCAAAAAAGATTCTCTCGTTGAATATCGATAAAACGAGTAGTTTTTGAGAAAAACGTGCTTCTGTTTAATGCTTGCTTTGTTAATCTTTAAAATGAGTTGTAGTTAGTTGGTATTCATTTAAGGCGTTTTTCTCGAAGCGACTCGTTTTATCGTGATGCAGCAAGAGGATCTTTTTTGAAGATTTTTCGATGCTCTTCAATCGGGCGTCATCAAAATTTAGAAAAAGTGCCTAACAAAAAAGTTCTGGGTCTTTATCCAAAGGTCAACGTCAGTTTCGACTCTTTGACACTGGGGGATTTACCTCAATTTTGGTGCAAGAAAACAAATAAACATTAGTGAAAAGTGTACACTAGAAAAAAAGTTACTGGAAAAATTGATTTAAAAAACAAACTTTAAGGTCCTGTAACCCCAAGATTAATGAGCTTTCGGAAAAATGTTTTAGGAACTTGTCACATTAATTTTTCAAGTAGAATCACCCCCCGAGTTTTTTGCTCCTAATTTCCGGACACCCTGTAGATCTATCTGTTGTATTGCAAACATAACCATTTTCTTCCAGAGCCAAAGAAGTTCATTCCATCTTCGAAATTTAAATCAAAAATATTTTCCATACTCTTGGAAAGATCATTAATTTTTCTTGTAAGAGGTTCAAGCTTTTTTTAGGACTACATTTTGTGTCTCCTACAATTCTTTTGAAATGTTTTTCCAAATAATGATTTTCTTCGACTAAAGTTGACTGTTAATATTTTGCATATTAATTTTTCTATCGACTAAGACACTTTGTAGGTGCTTGATTTACTTTATCACATCGATCCCTGCAGATTACTAAATACCAAAAAAAAAATAATCATAAGACAATTTTGCATTTTGGTTCAAAATTTTAAGTTTCCTAGTATCCTAGTTTTTCTAACATATAACTAAGTTAGTCCATAAATATTAGAGAAAATGTAAGATTCTTAATATTAGAAACCATTTTGAACAAAAATTGAATTAATTAAGTTTCCTAATTAAATTTACTTGAAGGTATAAAATCAATCCTATAAACTTTGAGAAGATTTATTTAAATATTATATAACAAACTGTTATTTAAATACACACTACCTAATATCCTAACTGATGCAACTATTTATTTGCATGTCCAAAATGGATCGTTACATTATGCATCTACTTGCAAAGAGAACAAAATTATAATGCGCTTGAAATTACTTTTTCGGTTTCTGCACGAAACTTGAATGCACATTTATTAAATCCAATATCTGCATACCTTGTTTATGGTTTTGTAAAGCATCAAGCTATTTCCATTTTTAGAGTAGATAATATTTTTATTTTGTTCTTTCAAGTACCATAACGGGTATTTAACATACCACAAAACCACATTCATAATACGTATACGAGTATGATTTATAATAATAGTGACAGCTTTACAATATAGGTACCTACATGTAATATGTAATATAATCAGAATTCCATAAATAACGTCAGATATATTAATTTATTCACGTTATTTGGAGAAAATTAATTTGTGTGCATTTTTTCTTAATTAAAGTTCTTCAGAAAAAAATTTTCACTAGATTAAATTAACGACTTTTTCAGTTATTGGACTCAGCGTCGCATGTATGGCTGTTATTTTACGACTTATACCATAGAAGTTTCAAAAAACGGGAAACGCAAAATATTCCGATTGCTGCAACGTTATTTGAGACAGCAGGATTAAGTTATACAGAAAAGGCCTTGTGGGCGCAACGAGTTAAATTAGCTGCATCTTTGGCACGTCTTAGAATAAAAAATAATGCGCTATCATTAAGTGAACTACTTCCCCAGCATTTGAAAGATGAAAGAGTTACAGACCAAGCTAAAAATAGTCCTGTAACTTGTTGGGTGAACTCAAAGAAGCTACAGTAGGTATACTGTTATTTCGTATAAATTTTGTAAAATATTTGATTTCAGGAATACAAATGCTGCATGCCAACAAATTGAGGCATACTTTCATTTAAGATTAGTTAGAGATATTAACAGTTTAGATGAAAATAGCTACAAATGGGATACCCATTGTCCACAAATAATCGCATTTCATTCTTCGTTGCGGCCAAAGTTAGCGAAAAGTGAATTAGTTAAATCTCATAAATTAATTGTGCAAGTAGGACGAATTTTCCTTCTAGCGATTGGTGTAGTAAGAATGTTTTTTAGGATAAATCTTTTTGTTTGGGTCCGGCGACTTTTTGGAAACTTGTGTCGGATCTTGAGCTTACTGGAAGCGTTATACAAACACATGTTAACTCACCACGTACAACTGCTTATTTAGCAACACTTTTGTCCCAAAATGAGAAAATAAAGAAACTAATGGCATTTAGTGCGGGGAAAAGGTCCTTTGCATAAAATCACAATCAGCTACCCGAATCTTTATCTTTATTTTCCAGAAAGACTGAATACGAAAGTTATTTCAATGAGTTGGGAATGAACAATATTCTGATTTTTGCGGATCGGTTAATAGACAGTCCGGCAGACGCAGACTACATGGAAGAAGTAGTGGCGGTTTTTGCTACTCCACCAAACAGTTACTCAGCAGTAGCTGATCCAATTGATCTGGTAAAATTGCTATTCAAAATAAAATAAATTTGATACTCAGACTACGTGTTAGGTGTGTAGCAGAGGAGGAGACCTGTCAATGCTGGAAGTTCTTACTGAGTCTGAAGAAACCAAGGAAGGCAAGGAAAGAGTGTCAACAATTTTAGAAGAACAAAGAAAAACGCTGCGATTCGCCATGTCCAGACCTCAAGTACCTTTGTAATACATTAAAGAATTTCCGAAAAAAATCAGTTCTCTTGCAGATACAGTTCGTATTGTATGAAACTCATTCCGAGCTGGACGCTGAAAATGGTAATATGGTAAAAAGGGCGTTGAAGGACATTAACCGCGTTGCAAAAATTCACCATGCTTCACTGCAAGGAAAATTATCAATGTCAGTTCTACAGGCAGAAACTGAAACTTCACCTGTAGGTAAAACATGTTTTAAATAATATGAATGTGGGTATACCATACATTTTTAGGAGAGCAAGGAAATTAATAATAATAATGAAAAAGCGACTACAATTGATACTGAAACAAATTTATCGAAAAGGGCTTCGATGGTTTCAAGAATTCCGCATTTTGGTACTGACAGCGCAGAAAAGATTCTAGAAAATATTAAGGTAAGTAGCATTCGATTGCTATTATTATATGCATGCTTTTATCCCACACACCAGAAAAGCCTTTCTCATAACTTCATAAGAAATAATATCATTTTAAAAAATGGTACTTCTTCTTTATATTATCTTAGATTTGATTATTTTAATCAGACGTTAAGTAAAAGAGTTGTTATATACATATTTGAGTGAAGATACAAATTAAAGAGACATTTTCCGTAGGTGGGATGTAGTGTACTAGGTAGTTTAATGATGATAAAATATTTCAGGTGCCAGACACCGATCTGTTTGACGTACCAAATTTACCTACTCTCTGCCGAACAGAAGCAAACTGTCCAAACTTTCAAAAGGAGGGATGCTATTTAGCTCTACTACAAAGAAAGGTACCTTAAGCATATTTATTATCTATGATTCGAAAAAATTCTGTTTTCAGCAAATAATTCGTTTAGATGATAAGTATATGATTCAAATGGCTGAGAATCGGGGATTATTTGGAAGTAATACCACGACTTTATCTAACAAATCCAAATCTAGTCGAAACTCAAAGAAAAAAACTGAAATAGAACAGGAAAAAAAGTCTTCCAAAAAGAAAGTGAATGACTTAGAGGTAAAATCTCTAAAACAAAATGACACTCTGTCAATCTTGGAAAGACTAAGGTTTTTACTAAGTGACTGCTATTACAATTTTTCCTTTTTCGGTACTTTCATAATTATGAGGTAGTATCTTCTGATGTGACAACTTCTAGCATTCTATGTTGTCTCATCCTTTCTTTTAATGCTACAAAGGATGCGATTTTATTAATGCAAGGTTATAGTTACTTTTATTATAAGAGTTTTTATGATAGATAAATTAAAATGAGGTATGGAAGGGTAATACGAGCCCTAACAACTGAATGTTCGGACAAAAGTAAATTTGATAGTATTTTTTCTATACGCGCAAACGTTATCTAAATTAACTTCCATAACATTGATGGTTTTTTCTGTTACAATGCCAACATTTGGTTATATAAAAACGTAAATTTCGTAAAAATCCACTCGACGGTTCCAAAACTGTGGCACTTTAACCCAACAGGATGGGAAAATTGTAGAAACAAAGAATTATTATTTTCAAAACGTTGGATCTAGTAGTCGGATTTTGATGAAATTTACTTTATTGCAAAGCTGGATGTTGGTTTTCTTTACAAAAAAGTTACCCAAGTTTTTATTTGGTGATTTTAGACATTTATCGGAGCTTCAAAGTTGCACCTTTAAAAGCGATAGAATTTTGTAGTAACTGTTTTAAAAAATCACAGTTTTGAAACCGCTGGTTGGAATTGTGTCAAAAAACATTTAAATCAAAGCTCAATAATCGTACTATATTGAAAAAATCCTGAAATGTTAATATTAATTTTTTTTGCATTTTTTTCGAGTTTCACAGTTCACTTTTCAAAAAACGTGTTTTTTGAGGGTGCTACCTACACTTAAATAATCACAGTTTTGGAACCACTGGTTGGATTTTGGTAAATTTTACTTTATTGCAAAGCTGGATGTTGGTTTCATGTACAAAATCGTCAAGTCTTTATTTGGTGATTTTAGGCAATTTTCGTAGCTTTATAATTGCACTTGAAAAATGTGACATAATTTTCTAACGACTGTTTTTAAAAAATCACAGTTTTGGAACTCGGTGAAAACGACATAAAGGTGCTTCCATGGCCCTCATCCAGTCCGGACTTAAATGTCTTTGAAACTCTTTGGCATAAAATTAAACGTATTTTACGCAATAATCCACCAAGAACCATTGGGGACTTAAAGACCAAAATAGAAGAAATTTGGGACAGTTTCACGCCAGAATTGTACCAAAATTTGATAAATCAATGCCTGCTAGAATACAGGCAGCTATTAAAGCAAAAGGAGACGTAACCTCTTATAATGGTCCTAAATTAAAAATTATCCCAATATTTAGTTGCAAATTGATTTTGTAAAATTTGATAATTATTAAGGTTAAAATATTGTTAAATCAAATAAATAATTTTCTTCCATGCATAATATTGTTATTAAGGATCTATCTTATTGTTTTGTTAGGTGTTTGCTAATTATTTGTGTAAATTTTCCAGTTCTTCTTTCATACTTCAAAAATTTACTTTTGTCCGAACATTTAGTTGTTAGGGCTCGTACAACCTATTTTTGAAATTTGAACAGTATTCCATAAACCACTAACTCAAAGGTGAATAATTTAATTTCTACACATTTATTTGAAATTATTATTTGAAGTTAAGTCGGCAAATATGATTTATTATGACAAAAAGGCGAGGCTTAAAAAAGTGGCATAGACAACTATGGTGAATAGGTCTTAGAAAATGTGCCCCACAGTTCTTACGAGAACACTCGCCCTTTATCACAATAGCTCTATTCATTGCCCTATATAATCCTTATGTGCCTACGAATAGACAAATTTAAAAGATGATCAACAAAATTATGATATAAAAAATTCTTTTGTATCAACTATTTACAGAAATTATATTGCAATGGGTGCCATATTTCCGGTAGTTATCTCAAAATTGATCCTAACAAAAATTTCAAACCAAAAAGTGTGCAAATGATAGTTTTCGTCCTTAAAATATTAGATTCTTTGGGATTCTTATGCCCTCTTTATCATTATCTAACATCCCTAACATCTGATCAAATTTTAGAGCTTCCGTTACTCTTTTAGAAAATGAGACACGAAACTTTTATTTATACATGGTGATGAATTTTTCAATGCCCAGAATTGAAATGTTGGAAACTACAACAAATAGAAAAAAATTATCAAAATCTAGGGAATTTGATTTGTTAAAAGAATAGCTTACCTTTAAGCGATGAAACCTGTTTTCGTTCACAGATTGAAGAAGTAGATGGTTTTTGATGTTATTTTATAGTTTGTTATTTCTTAACAGATTTTAATTTTGAAAGATATTATTTAAGTATCTTTTACGATTGACATGTTTTTATATCATCTTCTTTACTGAGGATAATTCAGGAACTAGAAACCAAAAAAAAAATAGATTCTTTTTATTCATCAAATTCTGTCTTATTTCATTGATTCTCTATATCTTTTCTCTTATACAGGGTGTGTCACGGCGAGTTGACAGTAGACATAACTCTATTAAAAAACACAATTTGGTTCTAAAAATTGGTACACACCCATTATACAATGTGCTCTCTTTAATGAAAATATTGCCACCTTTCTGGTACTTCCGGTTATACCGGAAGTAGACACAAACTTTGTTATTTTACATGGAACACCCTGTATATTTTTGAATTTTTAGATTCTACACTTCATTTTAGACATAAAAGTATTAAGGTTATATGGTCCTAACATTAACGGTATTATAATTATTTACACTTTTTCATTTTTTTTATAAAAACATAGATTTAAATAAAAATTCGAATCTTGACAATGCCACATTTTTTTCAAAGTTTTTTTCTTACGTTTGAAGTAGGAATATACAAGCAATAAGTTGATATAGTTTTGGAAAACTTGCTTTATACAGGGTGTTGGTGGTTGTCCGTTAATTTTTAAAAACTTTGATCAATGATAACTTAATTTTTTTAAATGGAACACCCTATATATTTCTACATTTTCGAATTCTACACTTTATTCTAGACATAAAAGTATTAAGGTTGTAAAGTCTTAAAATTAACGGTATTATAATTAATTAACGTTTTTTTCCAATTTCCAAGGTTTTTAAAAATTAACGATCAACCATAAGCACCCTGTAGATATCAAATAAGTTTTTCCAAACCATATTACCATGTTTCTTGTACATTTCTACGTCGACTAAAATTTGTTCTTTATTATATTTCATTTAATATTTTTTATTTTTATTTATTTATTTTATTTATTATAATTAAGTAATTATGTTTCTTCCAATTTTTTCATACAAAAACTTAGAGTTAAACATTTTCATATTTTACTAATGACATGTTTTTTCAAAAAATAAACCAAATTTTAGTGGACGCAGAAATGTACAAGAAACATGGTAATATGGTTTTAAAAAACTTATTTTCTACAGGGTGCTTAATTTTTAAAAAACGTAATTAATTATAATACCGTTAATTTTAAGACCTTACAAGCTTAATACTTTTATGTCTCGAATTAAGTGTAGAATTTGAAACTCTTGAAATATATAGAGTGTTCCATTTAAAAAAATTAAGTTATCATTGACTAAAGTTTTTAAAAATGAACGGACAACCACCAACACCCTGTATAAAGCAAGTTTTCCAAAACTACATCAGCTTATTTCTTGTATATTCCTACTTCAAACACAAAAGAATTTTTTTGGAAAAAACGTGTCATTGTCAAGATTTGAATTTTTATTTACATCTGTTTTTGTAAAAAAAAATGAAAAAGTGTAAATAATTATAATACCGTTAATGTTAGGACCATACAACCTTAATACTTTTATGTCTAAAATGAAGTGTAGAATCTAAAAATTCAAAAATATACAGGGTGTTCCATGTAAAATAACAAAGTTTGTGTCTACTTCCGGTATAACCGGAAGTACCAGAAAGGTGACAATATTTTCATAAGTAGAGCACATTGTATAATGGGTGTGTACCAATTTTTAGAACCTAATTGTGTTTAGTAATAGAGTTATGTTTACTGTCAACTCGTCGTGACACACCCTGTATGTAGTTGCCAAGATCCCTATGATGGGCATCGAAAAATTCTACTCTATGTAGTTCAGAAAACTGCATTTAATAGGAAAATACAATAACTAGCTAGTATAAGTTCAATGAATCTTTTTGTTTCTCTTTTAAAATTTTGAGCCTCGTTTAGAATCTGACAATTTCTTTTCTTCTCTCTTAAAAAAATTTAGCTATTATTTCAAAGACGTTGAAAATACGTGGTTCTCCATATCTATGACTTCTTTCTGTGTTAAAATTTGCTTTTTATTTTGTTCGTCCGCACCAGGCAACGTTCTTTTCTTCTACTGGACTGAACCTCTCAAAAATGTATTGCCCTTCTAGAGCAAACGTAGGCACATAATCAATATATTCTTAAATCTTATCTAAGATTGAAGAATGCTCCACTCTTAATAAAATTAGTAGCTTTGCATATTCTGGACTAAGAAGCTGCATTAGGTATACATTTTTCTTTACTTTTCTCAATGATTCCATGGATACTCCTTAATTAAGATCTTTATCAATTTTTTTTATATTTTAGAAAAATTTATATAAAGAAGGGCAGTAATAATTAATTAAATTCTGGAAACTTTTTTGACAGAAACAATGTATACCTTAACACGGTCTTTTTAACACATTTCGAATTTTTTTGGCTATTTGGTTTAAATGTCGTCGTTTTTAAGAAAAATAAAAACGCCTATTTTTTACAATAGGTATGATAGTAGAGACCTCAATTGAAATTTTACGGGTAAACATCGCTTTTTTGACTGTATTAAAAAATTTATAACTTCAAAAATCATACAAAAACTGCCGAGGAACTTTTAAAAGTACTTCAAGAATAAAAAGCACAAATCTTTTACCTTTCACCATTCGCGTTATTTCGGAACATATTGAAATAAGTTGTAATTAGTTGTAATGTAAGTAATTGCTAGGTTGTGACAATTTGTTTTGTTGATGGTTTTATAGATTGAGAGAATAGCAGCACCAACACACGCTTTTCTAAAGCACACAATTCATTGCAACGACACCAAATGTTGCAGTCGATGTCATGTGGAAGTGAAAGAGTCACATCAGTCACGATCTCAGCAATATCGTCGTTGGTGGTCGGAAACTACCCGGCATATAGTGGCTCTGAAATCCACTTTAGTTAAACAAAAAATAATACCTCCTTTTAAAAGGCTTAATGTTAACGACAACAAGTCGATTTTAAGGACTTTTATGTGTAGCACTTCAAGAGTAGATGAAATCATTGCGAAAACTAATAAGGGTACCCGTATACCGATTTTTCCGAAATTAAGACTCACCAGGAATATGGTCTTAGAAAAAGTGCCTTTAGCGGTCACCACAATTAAGTTGCCATCTAAAACTGATATAAGTTTAATATAAAATAAACGATAATGGACTGTTTAATATACAACTTTATTTTATAAACTTTTATTTTTTACTAATTAAATACTGTTGATTTGTTTTTTTTTAATAAATTGTAATAAAAATTAAACATTTGAATTTACTGTCGTATCCCCTACGCAAAATTTTGACAAAAGGTAACTGTTGTTAACTAAATATTCTTCGTATATCAAGTGTCCCTTTTTAGGTTAAAAGAAGACCAAATCCTTTCGCTTCGTCGGAACCCAACCTATCAAAGAGAATTAAGCTGGAGAAATTAGTAAAACCCTACTTAAAATTAAGGAACGTGAATGAGCCATCTCAAAAGAGGATATCTATAGAACGGCCAATATTTAAAAATCTTTTGGAAAGTTTAAGTAGTGCTCAGATAAGACGATTGGTTTCCTCCTCCTACAAAATAACATAACAAATTTTTGACTAACAGTATTATGTACCTATGCAACAAGATGTAACTTCTATAAGATAAAGCAAAAAATAACTAAAGATCTAATAAAGTTTTTATATTTATACATATCTTATCTATCAATGCTTCAATCTTTCATAGAAGTAGACATTTACAGGACTGGTGCATGCAGAACAAAACGTATTTTTTAGAAAATGTACCTACAAAACACGTAAAAAGTATTTATTCGGTAAGATCTTACTGGCAGAATTCTTGGATTTTAATTGCAAAGATACAAATATTTCCAATACTTGAAATACGGAAAATCAAACATGATCTGAAACTCAGAACTAAGAGTACGATTTTTTGTTCACTATTACTCTAAAAGGTAAAATAGGAAGCCAAAAAAAGTTTCAAATAAAACAGAACGAACATGGGTCTGAATTTCAAAAACAACACAGTGTCAAAAATTTTGTCGCTAAAGATAATAATATTTAAGGGCCAACCGATGGTTATTCCTAATTGCTAGTCAATTGCCTTGGTTATTATTCTCTTACCAATGGTATCTTAGTTAAGGATAATACTACTGATTGAAAACGTCAATTTACAAATTATTCTTGCTTTCAATCAAAAATACCTTAGTAGAGTTCTCTCTATCTTAATGCATGTCTTTAGGAAGGCAACACTTTTTATAGTAAATAAACTATTTTCTTTGAACGTTTTTCCTAAATTAATTTGGAAATTTTATCTTCTGTACAGGAATATCAATTATATTCTATGACCTATATTTTTATAAAACTATCCTAAACAGAATATTTTGACGTTTCTAAGTCAGAAAATAAGAGACACGGAACGTTTTTTCCAAAATAATTTCAATTTTTTCTCTGTCTCAATTATATTCTATATGACTTAAAAATAGAGATCCTAGACAAGTAAAATTTTTCGATGTTCTCAAGTCATATTCACTGTAATGAATAAGTCAAATTTTAGGCTTCTAATTCAAAAAACAAGTGACTTTGCAGTCTTGGCACCTTTTTCCCAAAACGATTTCGAATTTTTTTCTTTTGTATGTCGATTATGTTCTATGACCTATAACATTAAAACTGGTACTGTTAGAAAGATTAAATTTTACAATGTTATAGAGCAACGAATACTGTAATGAATATGCCAAATTTGAAGTTTTCGAGTCAAAAAACAAGTGGATGGAAACATTTTTCCCAAAATAAGGACTTCGAATTTTTCCCTTGCATCTAAAATACCTATGCAGGGTGTCCCAGTTTATATCGTCAGGATTTCACCAGTCGATAGTTTAGCGAAAATTAAAGGTGGTTTGTATAATAAACTATAGTCGAATGTTGCTTCCTTTTTGATGTACAGGGCATTAAAGAAAATAAATTATTTTAAATAATTTGCTATAAATCAATAATAAAAAAAGTTAGTTTTCTGAAATTTTGCATAGATTTTTTTTTGTATTCTGTATACTGGTTGCAATGATTTTATTTAGAACACAGAGGCGTGCATACGGGATTTCAAAAAAAATACTTTATTTAATAAGACATACGCCACTGTTTTTTTTGCAGCACCAATCTGCTGAGAGTATTTTCCATTCAATTTAGAAACTTTTTTGTATCTTATAATTTTTTAATAACTTAACTCAAAATAACCTAATAGTACAGTAAATAGGGAGAAAACACGGGCTTAAACAGACTTTTTTTACCCTACTACCAATTTTTATTGAATCTTGTAGAGGGTCATCCTGAAAGTTTAAAACAGAGTTTTTGTATTCGTAGACCCCGCCATTCCTTCACCAGCCCTCAATTAAGGGTTGGATTTTTTTGTTTATTGAATAACTTCTTTCCTATTAAATTTTCGAAAAAAAAGAGTCACTACAAAATTGCAAAGAAACATATTTTCTACAACTTTTCTTTTAACCTTTGTGTTTGATATTGTCGATATTTAAAAAGTTATTCAACAAATAGGTTGAAATTTTTGGAGAAAGAGTGGTAAGTAGTACCTAACTAGAGAAAAATTACCCTAAAATTTGCAACTTATTTGTTGAATAACTTTTTAAATATTCACAATATCAAAAAATATTAAAAGGAAAGTTGTAGGAAATATTTTTCTCTACAACTTTGTAGTGACTCTTTTTTAGGAAATCTAATAGGGAAGATGCTATTTAATAAATAAGAAAAAAAAAAGTTAAGTTATCAAGAAATTGTAAGATAGGTACAAAAAAGTTTCTAAATAGAATGGGAAATACCTACTCTCTGCATATTAGTGCTGCAAAAAAAAAACAGTGGCGTACGTTTTATAAAATAAAGTATTTTTGAAGAAACCCATACACACGAATTATCGGTTCGATAGTCGTTGAAGGATTTTTAAAAAAGATTTGTAGTTGGATTTAATTACAAGAAGTTTATTATAATATGTGTTTACAGATAAAAGTACGGTAGATAACTAACTAACTATGTTATACAACTAATTACACTATCATACGATGTTAAGCTTAAAATGCTCAATCAGCACTTGACTAAGCAGAACGTCTTCATATGTGGCATTACTAAGAAATGCACAATATATCTCCTCCCTCCTTAAGAACGGACCGTAAGGGTAGGTAATTGAATGTGGGGTAGGTGGCTAGCTTCTTCTTCAATTGATGATCTTCTAATTTTCTGAACTTGGATCCACATATAAATTTTAAAACAGAAATACAGTGTAATTAATATTAATAAAATGTAATTTAATATTGTCCAATAAGTCCATGAATGATGACTGGATATTTCTTCTATAAATTCTATGTTGTTTGCGATTGATGGTAGATTCTTGAAATTATTTTTGAAATGACTTATAGTTAAGTTAATTTTAGTTTTGATAGTATTGACTTTATTGACTTCAAACTGAAATAATTCTACTTTTTTTATAATATGATTTTGATTAATTAAAAGTTCTTTTGGAGTAATAACTTGACAATTTGGTGGTATTTCTAATAGGTAAGTTCCATGTACTAAATTTTGAGATTGTTGCTTGTAACAATTTAATTTCAAGGGTGTTCTTGACGGAAATATGCCAATCCACTGGTTTGTTTCTTCTATTTGGTAGGTTATTACTTCGGTAATAGGATTTTCAGTTCGCTTGCAATTTTCATTTGAAGATTTAAATGTTAATATTGACATTTCGCAAGTATTCTCTGATTCTGGAGATGATTTTATTTCGGCGTTTCGACAAAAGTATGTTTCTTGTAGTTTTGTGCATTGAGTGGGATCGTATGCAAAGTACATTTGTGAATATAATATAGTGTTTGAAGTTGGTAAAATTGTTAAAAAGGAAAAATTAGTATTAGGTATTAATCTAGGAACTGGGATTATTTGATAATAAGAAAAATCGTTGGTATAAGATATTGGAATGGATAGGATAAATGTTATATGATTATTGTAGATATAACTTTTTACATCGATTATTTTTTCTAATAAATGGATGTTATTTAAAGCTAATGTAAAAGGTAATTGGTTAGGGTTTATGTTAAATTTTAGAATTTCCGTTAATAAGTCGTTTTGTGTAATGATACTTGAATGTAAGGATTGTAATTTTGAAAAAGCTAAAGAATTTTCAATATCTTGAAGTTTATGATGTAGAATTTGATAAATACTTATAAGTTGTAGGCTAACATCTTTCATGGCTAGGAGAGTATCTCTTTCATTATATCCTTTAATGAATTTTTGTATAATTAGCAAATTTGACTGCAACAATTTTTCATTATGGTAGATTTGATTTAGACTCTCATTAAATTTCCTAATTAGTGTATGGGAAAGACTATGACTCTCTAAGATTTGTTTCTGTAATTTAACTTGGTTATCACTAAGTTGTTTTATTACATTTTCAAAATGTTCGCCATCTGTGGCATCTAAATTTCCGGATATTGATTTAAAAATTGAACCTAGTCCATTAATTAGTCCACGTTTACTTCTTGATACAATTTTTTGTTCGTAAATGTTGTTAATAGGTAAAATTTCATAAATTTTGTTTTCGGCATTTAGTTTGGTAGCATTTAGAATTTTAACAAGATTGGTTAATTCTACAATGTATTTGGGATTTTGGTATATTTTTGAATATAGGTTGTTAGAATGGTTATTTAGTTTATGCATTTCTGAAATTATTGGGTTTAGGTCGTTGTAAAATATTAATCGTCTGTCATATTGTCGTACTTTTGCGTTTCCTAGTTTGTTAATAAGTAGTCCAGGATCGTCTTTTAAGTTTTTTATTCTTATTTCTTGTCCTTGGGTTTGGATGGACCTGGAATGGAAGGGTCATTTTGAGACTTGGTTTTTGGGGGTCTTTTAATATTTGTTACGTGTAAAAATCTATTATCGTCTGTTAGGATGGTTTTTTGTTTAGGGTTATAATTTTTTGCTTTAGATTTTGATTTAAATTTATTTGAACTTTTTTGTCTGAGGAAATTCTTTTCGTTTATTTCTTGTTCGGGTGTAATTTCGATGTCTTCTCGTTTCTTGTTTAATTTAGTTATAAGTTTGTCTTTTTGTTCTTGCAATTTGTTATTTAAATTACTATATAATTTTTGTGTAATATTTTTGTGTTTTTGTACATAATCATTTAATAATTCGTTTTCTAAATTTAGGTTAAAAGGATCACTCGTTGTGATATGTCCGTTGATTAAGTCAATTGGTTTGAATTTTGTGACAGAATGAATCGAATTATTGTAGGCGAGTATTGCGTATATCATTTTATTTTGAATGGGTTCTTTACTAAATTCTTGGGTGTTTAACAAACGTATATGCTCTAGAAGTGTTGAATGTAACCTTTCAATAGCTCCATTAGATTCAGGATGATGGGGTGTAACGAAATGTAATTTTATTTTATGGATTTCTAATAGTTGCTTAACTATTGAATTTTTAAATTCAGTACCGTTGTCTGTAATAATTAATTTCGGTAAACCATGGTGAGTGAAAAATATAAGTAATGAGTTAACAATTTCTATGGAATTTAATGAATTTACTGGATATGCTTGAGCGTATTTGGAAAAACTATCAATTATTGTCAGGAATTTTTGAGTTTCAACTTGGAAAGTGTCCATGTGCATAATTTCAAATGGTTTTGTTGCTGTAGGTGTTATATTAAATTTGGGTTTAATGGGGTTTCTGTCATATTTGCATTGTCTACAAATGTCACAGTCATTGATATAATTTTGAATGGTTTTTCTTAATTGGGGCCAATAATATTTTTCTTTGATTCTATTTTCTGTTTCGTCTATGCCGCGATGGTTAGTTTTGCTCTCGTGATAATTTTGGATTGTTGTATTGATTTCATCAGGTGTTTCTATATCAATAAGTTTAATGTTTGTTCGTTTGAATTTGTATGAAGGGTATTTGAAAGTTTTTCGGATCGTTTCGCAAAAATTTTCATACATGGAATTGTTATCATTGTTTTCAAAATATGTAACGTAATTACAGTTAGGGGTTAGATATTCTTTTACGAAGTCTATAATATCTTGATTGTTAGAAACTTGAACATAAAATCGTTGTTTATTATTGAATAGTTTTTTGATTTTAACTTTAGATGGAGAGTAGTGAACAGGGGTAAAAATTATTTGGTTATTTGCGTAATTTAGGGGTGTTGTGATTATAGGAACTTCTACTATGGGATTTTCTGATTCATTAGTATGTACTGTCATATTATCGTGTTCGTCTTCGTCAATTTGTACTTGTACTGATTCTGAACTGTCTGGTTGTCGATTATTGTTTGACTCTTCGTTTGCTAGTTCATCGTTGAAATTTTGTATGTATTCGAAAATGTTTTTACTTTGTTCTTTTGTATGAATTTCGATTCTGGATAAAGCATCTGCATTGCAATTGAGTTTTCCTTTTTTGTATATAATGTCATAGTCATACTCTTCTAATTTTAGGCGCCAACGAACTAATTTTGAATTGGGCTCTTTAAGTGAAAATAACCATTGAAGTGGCTTATGGTCGGTTAGTATTTTAAACTTTTTTCCGTATAGGTATGGTCGAAAGTATTTGGCAGCCCAGACAATTGCTAACAGTTCTTTCTCTATTGTCGAGTAATTTTGTTCGTGGTCATTAAGTGTCCGTGATGCGTAAGCTACTGGTAAATCTTTACCTATAGGGCCTTGTGAAAGAACTGCGCCTATGGCAAAGTTACTTGCATCGGTAGTCAAGTTAAAAGTTTTGTTAAAGTCTGGATATTGTAGGATGGGTTCGTTAATCAACAAGTTTTTGCATATATTGAAACAATTTATGAATTCTATTGTATGTTTGACTGTCGCGTTCTTTTTTAGACATGAAGTTAAAGGTTTAGTTATTTTGGCAAAGTCTCTAATAAATTTCCGATAATAACCTAAAAGGCCTAAAAATGATTTAATTTCTTTTGGAGTTTTTGGGATGGGAAAATTTTTTATTGCATGTATTTTGTCCGGATTTGGTTTAACTCCGTCCGAGGTGATAAGATGTCCTAAGTAATTCACCTCTTTTCTAAGAAATTCCGATTTGTCTAGTTGAATTTTGAAATTGGTTTGTCTTAGTCGCTGAAAAACTGATCGTAAATTTTGAATATGTTCTGTTAGTGAGGTCGAAAAAATAATAATGTCGTCTAAATAAACAAGACATTTTTCATTTTGTATTCCGCGCAAAATGTTATCCATTACTCGTTGGAAAGTAGATGGACCGTTCTTTAAGCCAAAAGGCATACGTTTAAACTCGTAATGTCCGTTTTCTGTATTAAATGCAGTTTTTGGTACGTCGTCTGGGTGTATTTCAATCTGATGGAAGCCAGAGGCTAAGTCAAGTGTCGTAAAGTAATTTGCTTTGCCTAATTTATCTAAAATGTCTGTAATGTTGGGTAAGGGATATTTGTCGTCAATGGTCTTTTCGTTAAGTTTTCGATAGTCGATGACTACACGCCATTTTCTTTTTCCTGAAGCGTCAAGCTTCTTGGGTACTACCCAGATTGGAGAAGACCATGGAGATTCACTAGGTTGGATTATTCCTTGATCCAACATGTCTTTTATTTGTCTTTGTACTTCGTATTTGTGGACAAAAGGGTATCTATATGTTTTAGAATACATAGGAATTTCGTCTTTCGTTTTTATTCGATGTTTAATTTGGTTTGTAAAAGTTAAATTTTGATTTTTATTGTAAAATACATCTGAATATGCTTCAAATAATTTTGATATTTCAGTACGTTCTTCAATATTTAAATGGTCAAGTCTTAGTTTAGAATAGTCTAAGTTTGAGTTTTTGTTAACTTGTTCTTGTTTACAATTTTGATTACGACATTCATTAAATTCGATATTAAATAATTTTGTAGTTTCTGTATTATTAAATGTTTCTACTTTTATAGGTTCAAAAATGTCAAATGATTTTATTTTGTTTGATTTATTAATGATTGAAGTTAAAGCAAAGTTATTATTAGATATAGTCAAAGTTTCGGGAATTTCACATTCATGGATTTGGGTATAAGGAATAATTATTTCCGAATTTGTAATGTTAACAGGTATTTTAATAATTTTTTGTGTTCGGGGGGGTATTGAATATGAAATAATTGGAGGTTTTTCAGATCGATTGTAATATAATGCTATTGAACAATTTGGAGTGATTAAAAATGAGTTTACTAAATCTAGGTTAGCTTTCAGTTTTTGTAAGATGTCTAGGCCAATAAGTCCGTCGAAATAATTATGAAATTTCAATAAATGGAATTTAATGTTAAGCGGTTGCGATGTATTGAAAGTATCAAAAGCGGGAATTTCTATTGATTGGGGAATAATACTTTGTTGGAGTACTGCGGTTATTACTATAGGATCATTTTTGATACTTTTGCTAAAATATTTAGAAGCTATATTGGGATTAAGAAATGAATTTGAGCTACCGGTATCTATTAATAATCTTAATTTAAATTTGGGTATGTAAATAAAAGGTAATTTATTATGGTCAACATTATGAAATTCGACTACGTCTGGATGTTTTCGTTGGGAACTTCGTAAAAATTTCACTATCATAAAATTGTTCATTACTGTATTCAGTTGGTTGTTCATAATCAATATTTTCGGTGAGTTCAATATTTTCAGAGTAATCAGTATTTTCTACGAATTCATTATCAGTTTCGGCATGAAATAGTTCTTCGCTTATAAAATTTGGATTTGAGTTGGAGGGTTGCATCAAATGTCTTTGATTATAAGTTTGACGGGTGGTGGTAGACATAGGTGTTGGGTTATTTTGTGATATAAAATTTCTTCTTGGTTGAAAAGCGTTTTGACGAGTAGTTGTCGACATGGGCGTGGGTTTATTTTGTGGAGTGAAATTTCTTTTTGGTTGGAAAACGTTTTGATTTGATGGTCCGGGTTTAGGTTTAAAAACTTGAGTATTAGTAAAATATCTTTGATTTTGTATGGGTCTTGGTTGTATGTTAATTGGTTGGGAAGGAAAGTTTTGTCTTGGTGTTGAAAAATTAGTATTAAAATCGTTATTTGAGTGAAAGTTATTAAAATTAGGTCTTGGGATATTTTGAAAATTTGGTCTTGTAAGATTTTGTTTAAATTTTGGTTGGGAAGTATTGAAGTTTTTGAAATGGTAAAGGTTCTCCTCTTGTGTTATAAATTGTAATGCTTCGTTTAAATTTCGAGGTCTCATTCCACGGATAATTGTTCCTAATGGATCTTTTAGTCCAGCCAAAAACGTACGTAAGGTTAATGATTTGTAAAATTCGCGTTTTGTTTCTTTACCTTCTTCAGTAGATTCGTGTATATCAATATGAGAACAAATTGTATTGAGCAACTGTAAACATCTGTCGTAAAATTGTTGAGGGTTTTCAGTGTTATTTTGTTTTAACATTACTAAATCGCGATTCAGACAAGGTTCATCCCTTTGATCTGCAAAATGTGTACCAAGTACAAGTTTTAATTCGTCCCAAGTGCGGACATTTTGAACATTTGCTACAATCTTAGCTGTACCAGTTAATTTATTAATAATTGAATTTAATATAAAGGTATTTAAAAAGTTGCGTGGGTTTTGTCTATCGTAAAAGTTGGTAATTATACTTTCGCTGGTTACAATAAATCTTTGCAATTCTGATGGATTACCATCATATTCTGGTATGCATTTAATATAATCTGTACGAAATTCTGCTGCCATGTTATTAGAGTTATCTACACTTGCAGTATTAACGTTTGGGTTATTTAAACTATTAGTAGTGTTATTTGGATTGGAACTTAAAGACAATTCTTCCAAATTCAAACTTAAATTATTAATTTCGTCGTCTAATATTACTGACATTGATTGAAAAATAAAAATTAAAAATGTACTTACAATAGTCCAACTACAATTAAAACTAACATACTATGGTGCCTCTAGGAAGTCCAGGAATTATTGAGTTCTCTTCTTCCGCTAGGGTCCTCGAGATGTAGGTGTTGAGCTACGTCCCCTTGGTGGTTTTTGTCGATATTGGTCAGCACAAATTCTCACCAGAAGTCCTTCAACTTTTTGGGACCGAAAAATTCCGTGATAGCCAATTAATCGTTAAGACGAAAGAAAATATCGGTTTCTTTGGCTATCCTACCGACTGCGCCAATTATCGGTTCGATAGTCGTTGAAGGATTTTTAAAAAAGATTTGTAGTTGGATTTAATTACAAGAAGTTTATTATAATATGTGTTTACAGATAAAAGTACGGTAGATAACTAACTAACTATGTTATACAACTAATTACACTATCATACGATGTTAAGCTTAAAATGCTCAATCAGCACTTGACTAAGCAGAACGTCTTCATATGTGGCATTACTAAGAAATGCACAATATATCTCACGCCTCTGTATTATAAATAAAATAATTGCAACCACTATTAACAGAGAATAAAAAAAAAAAAAGATCTATGCAAAATTTCAGATTGGAACCACAGCCTTTCTGGCACTTACTGTATTGAGTAATGCATCAGGAGCGGCTTGGAGCAGAGTTGTAACTGGCTCTAAAATATTATTTTATAGTACCCATTCCCAGTCCTGAGGATCAATTTCTCCATTCCAATTGTGGATGTCGGCGGAAAGCAGAATTGAACTGTTCTGTAGTTTGTAGCCAATGTAATGGCCAAATATGTATGAACATGGAAAATTTTAATATTGATAACGAGGAGATCGATAACGACATCGATCCATCGTCTTTCCTCGTCAAAACTTTGGTGACGGAAGAATCGCTCACCGAAACTGAAGAAAGTTAATTACTGTATCATAAATGCCCAAATAAATGCAATAAATGCACAAATAAATAAAAAACGCCATAAATATACATATTGAATATAATTCATTATCCAACTTTCATATCCTAAGATCAGTCGTTATTCTTCGTAGTGAAGTAAGTCCTCTACTTTTTTTTTTGAAACGCTATATCTCGTGAACGATTGCCCCTACAAAAAAACTTCTGAATAAGTTTTTATAGAAAATTGCCTCAGCTAAAAATTAGCTCTCTATATTTTTTTCAATAAAGGTCGCCGTTCTGGAAATATTTGCAAAAACCTGTTTATCGCGACCTTTGACCTCGAGTAACTCAGTTAGCAGCCATCAAATCAATGGTCAAGTTTCACACATTATTGAGGGCTATAATACTAAGGTGCATGCAAAAATTCAGTAACAATTTTTTTCCATGATAAAGTCTATTTTTCCTGGACTATACCTACTAATTAGAAAAAATGTGGCTGGGAACGTTTTTCAAAATTATTCGAAATTTTTTCTCCTCTGTCTAGATTATTTACTGAGATATTAAGATCGTAATAATATCATTTTTCTACAATAAATTATTTATCCAAAATTTAATTAATTATCACAGGAAAAGCTCGTATAGGGACTTTACAGTTAATTCAAAATCATGCAATATTTAATGTCAACAATTTCACTATTTCAATATCTACGCTTTCTAAAACTAGTTTACCAATATTTATAGCATCATATAGGATTCTAATTAATACCCCATAACCCCACCATTTAATTTAATTTTGTGTAATTATTTGACTTAAATCTTCAGCAACATCTGTGACACCCTGTATTTTCATATTAGTGTGTAAGACAAAGAGAGGCATGCCATCTTGCTTTAATAATACCGACCCGATGGATTTATGGCTACATGCGCATATAGCTAGAAATTCTAGTCTACAAATAAAGAAGTAGAAGAAGAGTTTATCCAATTTTTAGGTTAATAAATGTTTCAAACCTTTATCAAGTTAATATAATAAAAATTATTACAATTTCTTACTGGAATATTTATAATTTATAATGTATTTTAATCCTTGGAGTTCATTCCGTACGTAAGTATCAATTTTTAGTACAAAAGTTTAGAACCTGGAATATAAATCTTATTTTTTTCCACAATTAGTTTATTATAAATTAATATTAATCAATAAAGTAACTATTATATAAGAATAAGTGGATTATTGACTGGCTGTATTGGAGGATTACGTATATTTTAACGATATTTCCTAATTTCAACACTACCTAATATTTGAAACTTTCTGATACGAAGTAGATTAAAAATTTAGATGAAGTGAAAAAATGTATTACTGTAATCTCTAATCTAATCTCCAAGATTTTTTCCATGTTTCTTCGAAATTCATTCACTGTTGTTGTTTTCGTATAGTTAATAATATGTATTTACAAATTAGCAAATTTATTTTTTTAGTTATCTTTGTAAATACACTTAATTACGTACAATTTTTAACATTTTAGTTTACGTCGAATATCACACACCACGAGAGCATTATCTGTTTGCCAAAAAAATACCCAAAGAAGTTCAAGAACAATCCCTAGATTGGTTTCCACCAGAAATTTATCAGTAAATAATAAAAACACTAACACCACCACTGGTGAGTACCGAGTAATCTATTCATTATGATAAAATACGGGTCACAATTGATAATAAAGTTCCTGCACTTATAAAAGAATCCCACTTCCTTTACTCGAGCTTTATTCTCAGTTTAACTTTTAAAACACGAGCATGTCTACAAAATTAATCATTACTGAAGTGACCTTAGTTGTGTTGTGCTATTGTAACGGTGTAATATTGGACAAAGGTCTGGAAAAACTTATAGTTTTAAAACTTATTAACGAGTTTATTTGAAAGTAATAACATTTTAGACATGGTCCACAAAACCGAGTCTGACACATAAGAAACAGTTTTAATTTGTTGTGATTTTATTTCGATCTAGGTTGGACAGAATGGAAGGGAGTGCTTACACGATTTGTGCCTGTAGGTGTGTGTCTTGTTGCTGTTATGCAATGGAGGGTTTACAGGAAACAAAAGGGCGAACAACTCGCCAAACAATGGGAAATTAATTGCTATTGTATGTTGCCTCTTAGAACGGTGTCGAAAATGTGGGGATGGCTAGCAGGTAAATATATATCATAATTTTCTAATGAATAAAAAAATATTTCCATAGATTATTTGCTGGTGTTTGTTTTAAAATTTCATTATAAATTTATAATTATGGCATTATTATTAAAACCGTCATAATAATTTTAATATTTTTCACAGTTTCAGTATCTCAAAGATTACAATTGGTTTAAGTTATAATCTGTTAATACAGCACATTTATTGCAGTTATTAATATTGAAATTTTACTAAAAATTTCTTATCTCTAGAGATTTTTCAATATTCATCTAAAACATTTTTAGTTTAATCGTATTTGATTCGCTGTTAGTTTCGGTTTAATCGTAGATATAAAGATAAATTACAAATACTTAGAAAGCGAAATTAGAAATAGCACTTTATTAAATTAATTATTAGAATTATTAATTATTACAATTATAATACAGGGTGTCCCAGGATGGACATGAAATATTTTTAGGTATGATTCTTGAATACATTCTGCATTGTCCTGTATAATTTTTTTATCTCCAATCCGATTTTTTTTAAATTTTAATTTTCCTTATAAAGTCATTGCAGGTAGCAACTTAAGGAAATCTTTTTAACAAATTTAATAATTACTCCGAGTAGACATCGTTTATGTTCAAAATGGAATTTAACTTTTCGATTCAAAATAAACCAATCTTTCATCATGTATCAAATTTTAAACTATTTTCAGTACTAGTTTTCAAAATAAATTAAATGAAACGTGAACATAATGATTTATTTTTTTAAATTTCAAATTTGAGCACTAATAATTCTTTAAGGTTAACACTATCAAAAATATCTGATGTGCCCAACACATGACTTTCTTATACTTACGGATAGTATCACAATAATTACTTTTCCTAAATAAATCAAGTTAAATTTCTTGTAAAAATTTTGAAGGTTTCCAGCAATTTTCAAATAGTCTCTGTCGCACTTATTGCAATACGCATAAATCTGTCCTTGTCCCACTCATTATAACCGAATTTTACGACGAAAATGTGTTTTATTTTAGATTTTTGACCTATTACTCACTTAAAAAAATCTCCCGGTATGAATTTACATTTATTTATTCATTATTATTGTTTTCGGTGCCATAGAAACCAGTAAAATAAAAAAAAACTAATGGTCCGTTCCTTCTGGGATTCGAACCCGGGACCTTCCGTTTGGCAGCCATATAATGAAACACATGGTCTACCTCGACCATCGAATTCAACTATCAACGCGCGCTATGAGAAATATAAAGTGTTTTAAGAATATCTAGTTTTTTTGAAATTTTTTTGACGGAATTTCAAAAAAATGTTCAAACAAAATTTGTTCAAAATTCAATTCTAAATCAATGTTAAAGAATAAAAAAATCTCATATATTGTTTATTTTTCAAGATATTCCTAAAAAACCTAAAAATGTCTTCAGGTAACTGTCACTTGTTTTGGTGCTAGATGAAAAACATTGAATGTGGCACCCACAAATTTGTTCAACCTCTTAAATATGAAATTTGAATCAAATCCGATAAGTCATTTTTGAGTTATGGTGGATACAGACACACAGACACACAGACAGACAGACATCATGGCGAAAATGGTCAAAATGGATTCAGGGGCCCTCAAAACGTGTAAATCCATCAAAATCTCGAAGTCGAAAAAAATCACGATTACAATACTTACTTATATTACGTATAAGAAAGTAAAAATCACAAGATAGTTTTGATCGCAAATCATCTCAGCTACAAATTTCATGTACAGGGTGTCTCAATTTCGATGGGAATGGGGGTTTCACCCATTTCTAGGCAAGATAGACAAAAATGGTTTTCGCAATACTGTGCTCGATTTTTAAGAAAAATCGATTGGTAAAAACCACATCTTGATATCTCTAACCGTTATTAAGATATCTTTAAAAAGTGAGATTTGGTCGATTTTTAAAAAGTGTCATAACTTTTTACTTTCTTATACGTAGTATAAGGAAGTATTGTAATCGTGATTTTTTTCGACTCCGAGATTTTGATGGATTTACACGTTTTGAGGGCCCCTGAATCCATCTTGACCATTTTCGCCATGATGTCTGTCTGTGTGTCCGTGTGTCTGTGTGTCTGTCTGTGTGTCTGTCTGTATCCACGATAACTCAAAAACGACTTTTCGGATTTGATTCAAATTTCATATTTAAGAGTTTGAACAAAATTGTGGGTGCCACATTAAATGTTTTTCATCTAGCACAAACACAAGTGGTACTTACCTGAAGACATTTTTAGGTTTTTTAGGAATATCTTGAAAAATAAACAATTTACGAGATTTTTTTATTCTTTAACATTGATTTTAAATTAAATTTTGAACAAATTTTGTTTGAAACTTTTTTTGAAATTCCGTCAAAATTTTTTAATTATATAGTGGCGCCATCTATCTCTGATTTACAAAGTACATGTTGTTTACATACAGAAATCTATACCGTTGAGGAAATCGATTGTAGCATTACTATTTGAAAAGATCGACGGCTACAACGGCTACGGTTTTATGTTTTGGATATCATGGCAACTCGATTAAAATTTTTTCTAATATATACAATAAAGTCGTTAAATTGTATTATGCATGTAAATCTACATTAAAGATATCGACGCAAAATTTTTTGTGAATGCTCTTTCAATTTTTAGACGTGTCGACAAAGTAAACAAAGTGTTTTATTTTGCGCCGTTTTTTAATAATTATAAATTATTTACATATTTATATAGAGTTGCCATCTATCTCTGAGTGGCTGTTGTTTACATTACAGAAATCTATTTGTTTTTATACTAAAGATTCTATTTGCATTAAACACACGAAGAGCTCGAATAAAGTTATAAAAATTTAAAAAGTGAAAACCAATTAATCCAATCCTGGTGAGAGTGGCTATATCGCCAAACACCAAAAACTTGACATTGCTTTGTAATCCAAGTACGAAGAAGAAGAAGAGATTGTTAGTCAAACAACTGTCAAAGGCAAAAGATCGAAATATTTTGATGAGAAGGATTATTGTGCACTGTACAGTTTGTTTGAGTGAAACGTTGACCAAAACTGAGAAGTATTTTATAAATCTTCAAAGTTTAGCTACAGCAAATTCAAAGATATCAAGCATTTTTCGCACTGTGGAATTTTGATAAGTATTCTGTTATTTATTTGTCCTAAAATCTGGTAGTAATGAGTGGGACAAGGACAGATTTATGCGTATTGCAATAAGTGCGACAGAGACTATTTGAAAATTGCTGGAAACCCTCAAAATTTTTACAAGAAATTTAACTTAATTTTTTATTCTTTAACATTGATTTAGAATTGAATTTTGAACAAATTTTGTTTGAACTTTTTTTTGAAATTCTGTCAAAAAAATTTCAAAAAAAATAATCATTGGTTTTTGTCGTAAAATTCGGTTATAATGAGTAGGACAAGGACAGATTTATGCGTATTGCAATAAGTGCGAGAGAGACTTCCGAAATTTATTTGAATATTGCTGGAAACGCTCAAAATTAAAACACGATTTTTACAAGAAATTTAACTTAATTTCTTTAGGAAAAGTAATTGTGGTACTATCCGTATAAGAAAGTCATGTGTTGGGCACATCAGATATTTTACTTTCTTATACGTAGTATAAGGAAGTATTGTAATCGTGATTTTTTTCGACTTCGAGATTTTGATGGATTTACACGTTTTGAGGGCCCCTGAATCCATTTTGACCATTTTCGCCATGATGTCTGTCTGTCTGTGTGTCTGCCTGTCTGTCTGTCTGTGTGTCTGCCTGTCTGTCTGTCTGTCTGTATCCACCATAACTCAAAAACGAGTTATCGGATTTGATTCAAATTTCATATTTAAGAGTTTGAACAAATTTGTGGGTGCCACATTCAATGTTTTTCATCTAGCACCAAAACAAGTGACAGTTACCTGATGACATTTTTAGGTTTTTTAGGAATATCTTGAAAAATAAACAATTTACGAGATTTTTTTATTCTTTAACATTGATTTAGAATTAAATTTTGAACAAATTTTGTTTAAACCATTTTTTTAAATTCCGTCAAAAAAATTTCAAAAAAACATTTATATTTCTCATAGTGCGCCTTGAATCCGACTAGTAGATAGACGAGTGAGTTTGGGACTTGCCTGCCAAACGGGAGGTCGCCGGTTCGAATCCCAGAAGGACCACTATTTTTTATTTTTTTGTATTTTACTAGTTTCTATGGTACCGAAAACAATAATAATAAATAAATAAATGTGATTTTATACAGGGTGATTCAAAATTCGATGTAGATATTTTAAGGACGTATTGTTGGGATCAAAATAAGACTTTTTTTTCAAATAAACATGTGTCCTAAAATGCACCCCCTCCGAGCTACAGCCACTGTAAGTTGCGTAAAAAAAAACGATTATTTAAAATTGTGACCACAATAACGGATCAAATCTTCTGAAAATTGGCATGCCCCCCTTTTTTTAGCCACTCTATTTATTTTTTGCTTCAAAAATTATGTAAACCCAGTTTTGGGGAAGGTTGGAGGGGGTGCATTTTAGGACACATGTTTATTTGAAAAAAAAAGTGTTATTTTGATCCCAACAATCGGGGTGATTCTATAACATTTTAATGACCGTGACTATGTAACCACTGTGGTTGTTGCTACGGTACGACGTTTTTGATTGGTAATTATCATAGCAACAACCACAGTAGTTAATAAACACGGTGGTTAGAAACTTACAGAATCGCACCGAATACGTCCTTAAAATATCTACATCGAATTTTTTAAGTGAGTAATAGGTCAAAAATCTAAATTAAACACATTTTTGTCGTAAAATTCGGTTATAATGAGTGGGACAAGGACAGATTTATGCGTATTGCAATAAGTGCGACAGAGACTATTTGAAAATTGCTGGAAACCCTCAAAATTTTTACAAGAAATTTAACTTAATTTCTTTAGGAAAAGTGATTATTGTGATACTAGCCGTATAAGAAAGTCATGTGTTGGGCACATCAGATATTTGTTTATTAAAATATTTGAAATCTGTAAAGTGTTTGTTGTAGTAGTTTTTCACGTAGAATAATGTGCACTAGAAATTTTTGTTCTAGGTTCAATACATTTCGAGTTATTACACCTAACTTTCTTATTTTAAATGCAAACCATAGTTGGCTATGCCATTAAAAAATTGCTTATTTTTTTATATTTTCAAAAATATATATCTTGGTATACTTATTTTTATATCTCACTGAATTATACGTTTTTATATTTTTAAATTCGTAAATTAAATGTATTGAATATTATTAGTAGGCGTTGTTAAAGAAAAATATATCAATGAACCAACGTCGAATGGTAACAACACAGCCAAGTTAATATTAATCAACATAAACTTAAGATTTTACATTTTTTTATAGAAATAATTTTAGTAAATTATAAACATGTTAAACAAATAATTGTTTAATTTAAATATTCAAATTGGCTGCCGATAATGTTGTATTGCAGCATGAATCACGTTAAAAATCTGATTTGGTTTTGTATTTCTAATTATTTGCAATCTGCCTCACTCTATGCTCAATTTCTTCCTTTATGTTCGATTTATTTAAAAAAAAATATATTGTCCTTGCCAAAAGTTTATGTGTTCAACAGAACGGACAAGAACTTGAACATTTAATTCAACAAATTCGTACTATGTGTTTCAATTGTTTATTTATTAGTTCTCTTTCAGTTATATATTTTGTGTTTCTGTTTATTTATTGTTGATTTTTTACCCGTTAAATTTGATATATTTTGATTATTGTTGATAAATGGCTTTTACTATTTGACGCTGGTTCATTGATATAACATTTTCTTTAACAACGCCTACTAATAATATTCAAAACATTTAATTTAAAAATATAAAAACGTATAATTCAGTGAGATATAAAAATAAGTATACCAAGATATATATTTTTGAAAATATAAAAAAATAAGCAATTTTTTAATAGCATAGCCAACTATAGTTTGCATTTAAAATAAGAAAGTTAGGTGCAATAACTCGAAATGTATTGAACCTAGAACAAGAATTTCTAGTGCACATTATTCTACGTGAAAAACTACTACAACAAACACTTTACAGATTTAAAATATTTTAATAAACAAAATAGTTATGACACTTTTTAAAAATCGGCCAAATCTCACTTTTTAAAGATATCTTAATAACGGTTAGAGATATCAAGATGTGGTTTTTACCAATCGATTTTTCTTAAAAATCGAGCAAAGTATTGCGAAAACCATTTTTTTATATCTCGCCTAGAAATGGGTGAAACCCCCCATTCCCATCGAAATTGAGACACCCTGTATAACGTTTTTTCGATAATCAAATAGTTTAACAGACTGGTTTCTTTTGATTCAAGTGTTTTACTTTTTCAACCTATAATTTTCAACATTCAAGAGATGATTCCTCAAAAACTAACCCGGATTTGGGATAAAAAAATTATACAGGACAATACAGAATTTATTCAAGAATCGGACCTAAAAATATTTCGTGTCTATCCTATACATGTCAGAATTTTGTCCTATTCAAATCCTGCTTATAACTAAAAACAGAATTATGAAACTTAAATTATTTTTGAATAAAATATGTAACTCTATGATTACGCAAACTATCTCATGTAAAACCGAAATCGTCACATTTCAAATAACTGATATACTTACTAAATATTGTCCACGAATATGGCACGCAATGAAGATATGATAGACATATTTCAGACTAACAGAAATCACGTATGTTACATAGTCTGACTTGTATTCTTGATAGTGCAATCACTCCTATACTTTTTTTAATAATTTTCATTTTTTAATAATTTATTGTTTACTTAGTTTGATTTCAATATATTGCTTAGTGTTTGACTTGATTAAAAAATAATATTTTTTCTTCGAAACGTCTGTGACGCGGATAATTAAGATTCATGGATCTCATAGGATATTTATCGTATTTTACCAGGTGCGAAAAACTTCAGATTTTTTTGCATAAATGTACAATGCAAAAAAAATTAACAAATTTTTAGCTTCAAAAACCCTTTGTCTTTATTTTAAATAGTGATCGTACTGTACGTTTGTAGTTGGTAAATACTCTATAAGAGTCCATGCCCTGTCCCAAAAATATCAATCCATATCTTATGATCGACAGCAAATTTTCGAAGTCATTCTTAGAGTGCTAAGTTAACGTATTTTAACATAAAGCGGATAGAAAAATGCACACAGTTTAATTTGCAGACATAATTATTAATGTTAGATCCCCATTTACAATCACTATATCTAGAAATAGACTTAAAAATTTTGTAGAGTTGTTATTAAATTTTATTAAAATAAAAAACTGCTGATGCTGATAAACAGGTTTTTACGGGGAATGTTGACGTTTGTTATTATTTTATAAAACTTTAAAAAATTAAAGAGAGAATTGCCAGAATTTATTTCATAGGTTGGTTCATATCTCCTATAATTTTACAAAAAATAAAAATAGTTACTCCGTGATTTTTATAGTAATTATTTAGAAATATGCCAGAAGGTGAAAGAGCAACCAAACTTGATTCTATCTCCAATAATATTGTAAAAAATCGAACAAAAGCTAACCCAAACTATTTAATAGTATTCTAGATCTAGACCACAGTTTAGACTGTAGGTTTTGACTAAAATTTTTTTTTGTCGATCGTTTATTAAAGATCCAGTTAATGTAATAAAAGGAGTGTATTAATAACTCAGTTTAATGCATACATGCACATTAAAAACATTGTTGAGATTATGAGATTTGCTAGGTAACCAACAATATATTATATTATTGAAACATGCATTTGGAACTGACACCTGCCGAAATTAATTAATTATGTCAGTGGTATTTTGACTTATTGCATATTATGTCAGAATTTGGATTTTGCCATGGAACAAAATTAGATTATTTTCATTCTAATAAAGAGCAATCGACAAAAAAATATTGTAATCAACATGAGTGTTAATCGGCGATTAATAATCTCGACTCATTAACGCACTCGCTGCGCTCACGCGTTAAAATCGTTTCGATTATTAATCGCTCTTATTAACACTCTTGTTTATTAAACTACTATTATTAAATTCAAAAACCATTAAGTTATTAGGATAAAATGCCACTCTGTAAAAAAAAATTACAACCTTACAAATTCATTTCAATTTCTTATAAATATGCAAAATACCCAACAGAAACATTTCCCAACTATTAGCAGATACTATTTTAGAGCACTTTTGTATCGTAGTCTAAAAACTAATTATTTAAAAAATGAAAGAATCAAAAAGTTGAAAAACTAAACAATAGACTCACAATTTGAGTTTATCTCCTATAGTTTTAGAGCAAAACTGTTGCGATTCAGAAAAATGGAGCTCGAATAAACTGGTTTTGTATAATATCATTGAGTTATTAGAAACAGAATGTCAAAAGGTGAAAAAGCAATCCAATCTGATAAATTCATATATTGATATGAAAAAACTGACAAAAATTATTCTGAACTATTAAAAATTCTTATCTCGTCTAATTATTATTAGACTCGCAAAAAGTACCTTTTTAAGTTTTCATTTTATAGTTTCAAAATAAATCCAAATAGATTACTTAATTGTTAATTATATAAATAAGCTAATAGAATGTTTGGAAAAGGCAATGAATTTTATAAAATTTTGGTCTTGTATTCGATATGAACTTGTGTCTATGGTTTTTATGAAATTGTTATTTATAGTGAAGCTTTTTAGACCTACAAGCAAACGTGTTTTTCTAAAATTTTGAATTGGTATTAAATTTATCTCCATTTTATACTGCCTTAATTTTTAATTAATTTTAATAATATCAGTAATATGAAGCAGGTATGCACTGCATAGGAAAATATTCAAAGCCAAATGACAAGTAATTTTTTAAAACTGGCACAAAAAATCCAAATATGGTTTATATGATTGTGTAATTATACATAATCGTGCCATAATTATGATCAGGAGTTTAAAACTTATTATCATAAGTAATACATGTTACATTAGTGAAATTTACAGTTATACTTTAAGAAATTATGTATTTGATTAAAATTATGGTTTAGTAGTTACGGATATTTCTAAGTTAAAAATTCAGCTTCATAAAAGCGAGTTAACTTATTCCAAATTAGGTCTTAGGACTTCATTTTCTACATAAAATCTAAAGCTCTGAACAGTTTAAAAAGCGTGTAAAATAAATTACAAATAATATAAAAATGTATACATATACAAATTTTCAATACATCTTACTTATCATTGAAGGTTAATTCCAAATATTTTCTGATAATAATTATCAGACATTCCTTGATTCAGAATTATTCAATCTGACAAAATAAAAAATGGCTACGTTTTGTTATTTCACCAATTGGAATAGAAATATTAAGAAAAAAGAACAGAATACTATTTATAACGTCAGTAAATTATAAAACTACAGTGTACTCTCTATTAAGCGGACACCAGCGGTCGCTCAAATTGTGTCCGCTTAATAAAGGTGTTCAAGAGAAATTTTTCTTTTTATAAGTTACAGTTTTTTATCTTTACATGTCTCAAAATCAATAGTATTTTCTGAAATTTGATGCATCATTTTACACATTTCAGCAACAATAGACAAAGGCTTTTTCAATAATGATCAATTTTTTCGAATCCCCTGCCAAAACATCACGCATAATTGTTAGTCGAAATTCCGACGTTCCTACATTTACACCATACAGATTATCCGCATTAAAGAGGTTCACGTGACGTTAGACCGATCAATTTTGTGTCCGTGTCCGGTTAATAGAGACTCCGCTCAAGAAGTAAATTTTTATTAACAAAGCCATATTGTTTTGTCGGTTCTTCAAAAAGTGTCCGCTAAGAGAGAGTACATTGTAGTCATCTAGTCACATCTCGAGTAACTTTAACGAACTGTTCATCACAGTTAATTGTTAAAAATCTCAACAACTAGAAAAACCCTTTCTGTAGTAATATTCTTTCTAAGTATTTTACTCAATGCAAATCAATTAAATAAACGATCTACATTATTTAGGCAATAAAACAATGTATTTTAAGCAATTTCATTAACACACATTTATTTTCTTTGGGTTAGACTAGGAACTAGTTATGCTTGTCTTAAAAAAGTAAGAACAAATAGAATGACTTGTAATTTCTAATATCGATCATATCAAGGTATATTTTTGAGCAAAAAGCCAATTCGAAAACTTCTATACCTAAATCGTCTTTAGATGTGCATCAATTATTTTGATATGTGCGGAATTTCAAGGTTTTCCCGCTTTACACTGAGTCAATATTATTAAACATTATACATCATAATATTTTGACTTTAATTTGTTTATTTTTATTTGCAGATAAAGAATTGCCTGCATTTTTGCGACCGATCGTTTACCAACTATACTGTAACAAGTTTGGGGTAAATTTGTCAGAGGCATACAATGAGGATTTAAAATCCTATTCGAGTTTAGCAGAATTTTTTGCTAGACCTCTAAAAGACGGTGTTAGGACTATAGACAAATCTAGTTGTCTAGTATCGCCATGCGATGGCACAGTACTTCATTTTGGTACTATTCACACTGGCCAAGTTGAGCAGGTGAGTTTCAATATTTTATTTAAAAAAAACAGTACCAGTTAGGTTAGGATTCTACAGGACTAGGTATCGTTACAGGCAAAATTCGATATAACATAAGAGTGTGTTGAAATTTTTTGCACGAGATACACTCTTTGGAAAAAAACTGTAAAATCGAAATATTTCGCGGATTTTTTGATACTAAGGGAAGAGGTAAAATCCTTTAAACACCCATAGATAAATAATGGTGATTCATCTATATCAAATATAGAGTCTAGCCTCTTATGATGAATTCTCACAAATATTTTTTTATCATCAACTTGAAAAAATAAGTGTTGTGATAAGTTTCAAGATCTCTCATGATACACGCAAGAGGTTTCGTAATTTGAGTATTTCTTTGGATTTTTATTTTAAAAGTACATTTACATATTATCATTCAAATCAGATGATATTGATTGACTATCTGTTATCTTGCAATAACAAAATTTCGTATAAATTTTTATATAGAAACTCGTAAGTTAAAAGTAGATATAAAAATTATGAAAAATAAAATTTCTTGCAATTTTTATTGAAATTTTGTCGTATCATCAGATATCATTCATATTTTTAAAGTATTATTACAATTTTTTAGATTCCATTTCTGTTCTAATATCAGTTTCGCTCTTAATATAAATTATTTAACAATTGACCAACTTCTCCAGCTACAATATTAATTACTGAAATAAAGCGACAAGTTTCTTTTTAAAGAAATATGCTTTAATAATAAATAAAAATGTGTTTTAATATTACGAACTACTACGTTTCGTTCTCCTCTTAAGTAGACTTAAATAAAATAAGTGTCTTTAATTGAACATATCCGCTTGTAGATGTGATGTGTGTTTACTTTTTATATTTAAAGGACAGCATTTTGGAGTGTATAATCTTAATCTAAATGTATAACCTTAAAAAAATATCCAACCAAAGTACTATATGCCTAGATCCATTTTAAGAAGTACGGTTATTTTATTTATTTACATAGATAAAATTAAACCTTGTACATTGTACCTACATTACATTTGAGTAGTAATAAATTTAACTAAACAAAAGTATCGAGTTAGATAACAATAAAAACACACTTTTTAGCCACATATTAGGCTCAACGTAAACTATTTTGTATATATTTCATTGTAGACACAATAGAATATTTTATAGCCATAAATTTCGTTTACATCTAAATTTGTAGTTCAAAGTTTAAATGTTTTTTTATTTGACGTTTTGATAAATCAATATTTATATTTTCCCACTAAGTACATTATTTGTTCAACAGGTTAAAGGTGTAACTTATTCCCTAAAGGATTTCTTGGGTGAAAATTCAATTAGGAAAAATCACGACACCGACTTCAGAAGATCTTTGCTACATCAACCTCATGAAAACAACACGTTATATCAATGTGTGATTTATTTAGCGCCTGGCGATTATCACAGGTAAATAATTTATTTCGTACACGTTAAAATAGATTAATTGTAGTTGTTATTAATTACGAATCGAGATAATATTGTATTTGTTTAAGTTTAATTTCCGTTTAGTAAGTGAATCATTTGTTCGTCTCGCATTTCCAGTTAGCTTATCAGAAACAAGGTCAAGATCTATCATTACGCGGGTTACGGGTCAGCCGAAAAAAAATATGTTTTACTTATTGTTGCCTTTGTTTGTTAGGGAAATGTGTGTGTGTGTGTATATTTAGATAAATCGTATGGAATCTAAGTTAAATAACGTACTGATATAAGCTTGGATTGCTGATATGTTTAAAGCAACAAAATACTAGTAGTATATTATAGTGAATTTAGATTATTTGCATGTGGTTTACATCCGCAAATTCATGTATTTTCCCATATTCTTATAAATTCTTAGAAATTGAAATTTAAGTTTTGTAGATTGTGATAAAATCTTGTTTTAGCTAGATTTTATGACATGTTATCGGAATATCAGTATTTTGCAACTAAAATTTGTTTCAAAGTTTAAAAAAAGTTTGAAGAACCCAAGGAAAGCTATTTTGAATATCTAAAGAAATTTTCCACAGTGCTACGAAATAAAAGCCTGCAGATCAAATATTTTTTTATTATTATGACACTCATATTAATAAATTATAAAATAATAAGTCATAATTATGTACAGGGTGGGCAAAATTCGATGTCTTTATAGGGTAACTTTTAAACCATAACAGATATTGAAAATCTGACCGCGCATCGTCAAGCTCTTTTTTTGAGAAATCCTTGATGGTGATGTCAAATTTTAGCGATCGTCGTTTGTTTTCGAGTTATGGCCGAAAATTCGATTTTTGGAGATTTCGATTTGAGTCTATATTTCGGTTGTTTGTGAATTTAAAGAAATGGCGTTTGCACGTTCTTAAGGCACTTTTTTGATGCGAATGCAATGGCGTTAACAGATTTTGATGATGTCTTTTTATTTTTAGGTTATGACATAAATTTTTATTTATTTATATGGAAGTCATAGTGGGCTGTCACTTTATTGAAAAGAGCATTTTTTTCTCTTTTCAAATATATATAATATGTAGGGGCTATTCCTTCAATTTCTTCTTGAAAAATAAAAAAATCTAAATTTTTGAAATTAAACTAAAAAAAATCTTATAATAAAAATGAAAATACAATAAACGACATACGTATAAACACGACACTATCTAAAATTAATATCTATATAAAACAACTCAAAGAAAAAGTTCAAAATTACGTCTATTAACTGCAATACACTTTTCATGACACTTCTGTGCTCATTCGAAATGTAAATATTTGACACGGAGTTAAGGCATTGCGTAAACTTGGCTTTGAGTTCTTCTGTATTTCTACTTTTAGTTTTATATGAATTATCTTTAATATCTCCCCAAAGGTGTCAAATCAGGCGACCTTGGTGGTCATCTAACTGGTCCATTGGTAACAAACCAATTATATCTGAGTTTTGAGTTAAACAATTCTCTAGCTGATCTCGTATTATGAGGTGGTGCACCATCGTATTGTAAGAAGAACTGACTTCTATCGCTGAACGATAAATTGTCCAAATATTCATCAACAATTTTCTCATTTAAATATTGGTAGTACCGTTCACCAGTTAAATTTCCCTCATAAATCTTATATGCCAAAACTTTTTATTTTTTATTAAGGCACACCAAACACTAAAACCAAACCAACCCTGATTTTGGATCTCAATGGCGCACCGAGGCTTCTCATCATGACATTCGTCTACTGCGATAAATATGCGAAATACATATTATTAATTCAAAAAATTTAGATTTTTTGATTTTTTAAGAAGAAATTGAAGGAATAGACCCTACATATTATATATATTTGAAAAGAGAAAAAAATGCTCTTTTCAATAAAGTGACAGCCCACTGTGACTTCCATATAAAAAAATAAAAATGTATGTCATAACCTAAAAATAAAAAACATTTTCAAAATCTGTTAACACCATTGCATTCTCCTCAAAAAAGTACCTTAAGAACGTGCAAACGCCATTTCTCTAAATTCACAAACAACCGAAATATAGACTCAAATCGAAATCTCCAAAAATCGAATTTTCGGCCATAACTCGAAAACAAACGACGATCGCTAAAATTTGACTTCACCATCAAGGGTTTCTCAAAAAAAGAGCTCGACGATGCGCGGTCAGATTTTCAATATCTCTTATGGTTTAAAAGTTACCCTATAGAAACATCGAATTTTGCCCACCCTGTACGAGTATGCCCATGAATTTTTCATAAAAATAAATACCTATACACTCTTCTCTCTCTTAGCGGACACCTTTATTAAGCGGACAGTTTTTGAAGAACCGACAAAACAATATGGCTTTGTTAATAAAAAATTCTCTCTTGAGCGGACTGCCTATAATCGGACACGGACACAAAATTGTGCATTCTAACGTCACGTGAACCTCTCTTATGCGGGCAATCTGTGTGGTGTAAATATAGTAACGTCGGAATTTAGACTAACAATTATGTCTTGTGTTAATATGGCAGGGGATTCGGAAAAATTGTTTGTTATTGGAAAAGCTGCTAGACCTCGTGCTTTTCGTAAAAATAATTTGGATAATTTACTAGTAATGTAGCGATCTAATAAAAAATCATGGATGACCTGCGACATAATGTCTGAGTAGGTACTTACAACAATTTGACAAAAAATTGGAGCTTCAAAATCAATTTCGTATAAAAAATCATTTTATCGTATTTTCTTACAATCAATCCAACCAAAATCTGATGCAATAAGTCTGAAAGACCCTATATATAAAGCATAGTGCTTTTGCAGACCCTGACCTAAATAACTTGAGTACATTTTATGCAACGATATAAGACGTATAAGTACGCGTTATCTAAATTATTTGTTTATTGCGAATTAACCAGATGTCTCAAATATATTTTGATTATTTGTGTCAACAAAATTAACTTATCTCTATTCGGTATAAAATAAGTAAACCGAAATTATAATCATTCATTGATTTTTTCTAGATTTCATTCACCAGCAGAGTGGAGTCCTACACATAGGAGACATTTTTCAGGACAATTGCTGTCAGTTAGTCCAGCTATAGCCAAATGGTTACCTGGACTTTTTTGCTTAAATGAAAGAGCCGTGTATCTAGGCCATTGGCAACATGGATTTTTCTCCTATACAGCAGTTGGTAGGTGGTTTCATTTATTTAAGAATCAGGCAGAAGTACTAGAAAGTTTCAAACTCCATAATTTAAAAAAATTTGAGTTTAGTAATAGAAAACATTTTGAGGAACAATGTCGTATTATTGGGCGATGTAAGTTGTATAAGTAGCTTGAATGTTTTTTATTGGAGTCTGCCTCTATAAAATCTACTCTAAGATATTAGTCTTTTACTTATACTTGAAGCATATTTTATAATTGACTGAAAACTTTTCCTTCCTGGTCTAATTTCCTTTTATAATATGGCAAAATATTTTTTGCAGGAGCCACTAACGTAGGCACCGTTAAAGTCTACTTCGATAAGACATTACAAACGAATAAGAAAAAATCGAAGGCCTGCAAAGAAATTTGTTTAGGTAGTTCAATCCATTTGAACAAAGGCGATCCAGTGGGGGAATTTAGAATGGGATCTACGATTGTACTGATATTCGAAGCTCCTATTCATTTTAATTTTTCAGTTATGCCTGGAGATCGAGTGAAAATGGGACAAAGTTTAGGATGTGTGGGACAGCAAAAATTTGTGGATAGATTACAAAGTTCGAAAGCAAATGTGAATGATAATACGTAGTATTTATGTAATTTTTTAATGCCAATGTGATACAATTATTATAATGTTTATGAATAAAGTATTTGCACTATTCAAATTGATAATTGGTCTGTTACTTATTTGCTAAGCCTTAGGTTAGGGAGTATAAAAATCCTTTCTAAATGAAAACTACTAGGATAAGGTGCAATATTCTAATTTTTTTTAATAATGCCATAGTAAATTCAGTCTGAAATATTTAAAAAATATTTTTAGAAAACGAGTAAAAACTTTATTGAATTAGGCAACCAACATCACAAGAAAGCTAATTTATTTTTGCAATTAAAATTTATTTATAATTACTACATTTCTTTTTAATAGATTTTATAATAAATGTGAATTTTTTACAGCACAAATTAAACTTTTAAAGCTCTTTTATGACTACATATAACATCTTCAAAAATTATGTTGGTAGTAATTATTTTTATTTATTTAAAGTTGGTAACAATATTAAAAATTGTTTACCTAACCTTATTTCTTGTTTTGGTTTTGGGTTTTGAATTTTTGTAATTTATAATTTCGCTCGAGTTAATTAAATTTATTAAATGGATCGGAGTGAAAAACCTGAACATTTCCAGAAACCAAACAAATATCATCACAAAACCAGAAAAAAATTTACCTGCTTATCTCTAAACACTGGTGAGATTTTCATGACTTTCTAAATGCTTGAACCAAAATTTAAAATTGTTTTTAGAAAAACCCGATAAAAATAATTGTGTGGGCAAAGCCGAAACAAAGCCAGAAATAACTAAGGAAACCTCTTCACTAAAAAGATACCAAGACGACAGTGACTACAATTTACAAAAACGAATAAAACTTTTTGAACAAAAACCAGCCAGGGATGTAAATGAAGTTAATGTAAATGTATCTGGTGTGGAACCATTACAGGATACTTTTGACAATCTTGATTTAACGACCTTTATACAAACGCTAGAGAAGAAAACAGAACCTAAGCAAAACTGTGATAAAACCGAAGAGTTTGATGCATTTAAGATGTATTTGAAACGAGCAGGAAACGAAGAAATCAATCGGAAACTATTTAAATCAGAAAGTAGTACAAGTAGTGATTCTCACTTTTCTTTTACTCAAATTTTGGAAAACTCGCAAGTTGTAAAAGATATCAATGCAGCTTTTAGTCTAAATAAAGATACACAAAAAATCTTGGAAACCATTCCAAATGATCCTACCAAAACTAAAATATCAAAAAATTCCACAATAAACGGAGTAGATTTATTCAACAATGAAGAATTAAGTACACAATATCGAAAACAAGTCGACAATCTCTTTGAGCAGCTAGAGCATACAATTTGTGTTATGGGAACTGAGGATCAAGCTGCAGAAAATAATATTACTCAAGGACTATTCAATACAAGTTCCATAGACAACTCTTTATTGAATGCTGTTGGTATTGATGCAAGTTTCGGCGATGCTATAAAAAATATTTTGTTAGATAACGCTGCGAAGACGCCAGTTCGTCAAAAAGACAAGCAGATAGCTACTAATATACTGCCAACTAAGAGGAAGGCTGTATTTCGTAGTTTAGGACCATTTTATGGTTTACCGTTGAAAGTTAAACAACTAATACAGCAGTATAAGGGGATAAAGGAATTATATGGTACGTAAAGTAGTTTGCAGGGAAACTCATCCAGGACCAATTTTATTTCCTCTATTTATTAATGATGTGTTACATCTTTTTATACATAGTGAATTCATCTTATTTGCAGATAATTGTAAAATTTTCTTAAATAAAATAGTTCTGCTGAGGATCAGGCAAAATTACAGAGTGATTTAAACTCTTTTCACGATTGTTGGATGCATGTATTTGTAGCCCTTGTAAAATTTTCCAGATACCTTTCCATCGAATCTAACGCTGCCTTCAAGTCTATAAATATTATTCTTTAGCACGGATATATTATCATTTGTCTGTCTGTTAAGTCTACAGGGTCCGTCAAAACCCTGGCATTCTTCTATAACTTCGTTAGGTTTGGAAATAGAAAAAAATTTTAAAGACAAAAGTTGTCAGAAATTTACTGCTCCATAACCTAAAATTATTTCCATTTTATACAGGGTCTTTAATTACGGCTGGACAGCTACTTACTTCGTTATTTTAAATGGAACACCCTGTATATTAATAGATTTTCAGATTCTACACGTAATTTTAGATGAAAAAGTGTGAAGGTTTCATATTTTTAAAATGAACGGTTTTCGAGATATTTACACTTTTAAAAAAGAATTCACAAAATTAGAGATTTCAAAAAACTCGTTTATTTTAGTTATACTTTGTAGTTTTTTGAAAATTATTTCGGAGTTCTGAAAAGTAAGGTCTAGGGAATATTGTGATACAAGAATCTGAAATTTATAGTATACAGGGTGTTTGCAATTGACCGTCAGTTTCCATTGACTTCAAACAACGAAAACTCTATTTTTTCAAATGGAACCCCCTGTATATTTCTGACGTAGGTTGTAGAGATTTAAATTCTCTACCTTTTTTATAAAGTATTCCCTATACCTAAACTTAATATTTTAGGAGATATTTCAAATAATTTATATCGTATGAGAAATTCTATTCTATTTATTGAATTTAGATTGCCATGGAAATGAAAAATGCTTTTAGGGAGAGGAGGACCCACACGTTAGCCGGCTAGGTCCCCATACCTTACATCTATAGATTTTTTTATGGGGCTATATTAAAGAACTAGTGTATCAGGAACCTCCAACGACTGCAAATAATATGAAGATAATAAGAATTACTACAGCCTTCAGGTCAGAACGATAACTCCACAAGTGCTCCTAAATACTCAAGATTCTTTTAAACGTCAAATCGGTATGTGTCTTCAGGAGAACGGACGTCACTTTGAACACTTGCTTAATTGACTTTCAGTTGTTTTTTTTTTATTGTATTTATTTAATTTTGTTACGATTTTATGAAATGGTTTCTTTTCTTGTTTCTGAAAATTGATGATTAATTGCAGACATCCAAATTTTTATTATTTATCTTTTTTTTATAATTTTAAACTAAGTATACTACAGCGATTAAGATTTACTTTTGGCATAAATTTAGTACTTAAACTACCTTCTCAAGTCTGCTGACTTGAGAAATGTCGACATTTTCTCTTCTCTACTCTCTCCATTAAATAGAAAAGCACTATTGAAAAAGATATTTTTGGCATTTTGTTCAGCAAACGGAGTATACGAGTAGTTTTCTACAACCTTAAAATGACAGAATAAAGCATATTTTATTTCCATGGCAATCTAAATTCAATAAATAGAATTGAATTTCCCATACGATATAAATTATTTAAAATATCTCCTAAAATATTAAGTTTAGGTATAGGGAATACTTTATAAAAAAGGTAGAGAATTTAAATCTCTACAACCTACGTCAAAAATATGCAGGGGGTTCCATTTGAAAAAATAGAGTTTTTGTTGTTTGAACACAATGGAAACTGACGGTCAATTGCAAACACCCTGTATACTATAAATTTCAGATTTTTGTATCACAATATTCCCTAGACCTTACTTTTTAGAACTCCGAAATAATTTTTAAAAAACTACAAAGTATAACTAAAATAAACGCGTTTTTTGAAATCTCTAATTTTGTGAATTCTTTTTTAAAAGTGTAAATATCTCGAAAACCGTTCATTTTAAAAATATGAAACCTTCACACTTTTTCATCTAAAATTATGTGTAGAATCTGAAAATCCATTAATATACAGGGTGTTCCATTTAAAATAACGAAGTAAGTAGCTGTCCAGCCGTAATTAAAGACCCTGTATAAATGGAAATAATTTTAGGTTATGGAGCAGTAAATTTCTGACAACTGTTGTCTTTAAAATTTTTTTCTATTTCCAAACCTAACGAATTTATAGAAGAATGCCAGGGTTTTGACGGACCCTGTATATGCTGCCAGTTCGTCTTCTGATATTATCTCTGTGAAATCCCTCAATGTTCCTTTTATAATTTTCGTATAAAGTTTGAAATATGTTAAAGATAGACATATTGCTCTGTAGTTTTCGCATCTCCCAGTTTCCCGTTTCTTGTGGATGAGCATTATTATGTTCTTTTCCCAGTGGGATGGTATTTTTTATGTTTTGCAGGCCTCCAAACATGTTTTCCATAACCATCTTATTCCCTCTTCTCCTAGAAATCTTATCATTTTTTATGCAATCCCATCATCGCCTCCTGTTTTTTCCAATTTGATGCCTTTGTCACTTCCTCCTCCGTTGTAATTTCCGTTTGTTCTTCCTGGTCTAGTTGCTCTGTTATTTTTTCGTCTTTCTCTTCCTGATGTTTTCTTGCATTTGGTTTTGTAGAAGTCTTGCCAGACTTTTACTATTTCCTGAGTTTTTGTTTGTAATTTTAATTTATTGGACCGGCCGCTTACTCCCTGAATTTCTTTTCTTTATCCTCCTTCTAATGCTTTTATACTTCTCCAAAAATGTCTGTTGTTTATACTGTAGTTTTCCTGTATTAATTTTCCAAACGCTCCCCAACTCTTTCTTCTAGCCTTTCTCACTGCTATTTTTACTTCCTTCCTTCTTGTCCTACACTCCTCCACATCTTCTGTTCTTTTTGTTTCTTGGTGTTTTATTGCGTGTTTAAATAGAAATTTTTCTCGCACGAGTTGCTTTTCTATTTGTCTATTATTGTGTACAGGGTGTACAACTAAGAATGGTCGCCGGCTGTATCTCAGAAACTATTTATCGTACAGCCTTCAGAAAAAAATATTTATAGTAAAAGTGGCCAAAAGAAATCACTGGAAATTATTTTCAACTTTCTAGCTTCGCCGCTAGGGGGCGTACCTGCCATGGCAAATGATAAAATCATGATTTTCTCAAAATTATAGGCAATTAAGGTGACTCAAAAATAACTTTATTGGAAAGCTGAAACAATTATACACAATTTTGGTCTAACACTTTTTTCTCTAGCTCATCAAATAAGCGTGGGAGGAGAGGGTGAATTCTTCTGTACGGAAATACTTATAACTTCTGTTTAACTTTATAGAATTTGGCAAACTTAGTATCGTTTGAAAGAACTTTTCTTGCTTCAAACGATGTTCGATGAGAGAAGTTGTTTTGATTCATATATTTGTTGCTAGGTGGCGCTTTTTGAAAACTTATTAATTTTATCGATTTTTCTTGAAAAATTTAAATGGACTCATATATATTTTTTAACATTATTAAAATTAGTATAAAATATCGAAAATATTAGTGAAAACCGCAGATCCATATCTTTTTTCGTTCAGGAAATATGGACAAAATAGTTTTTACATGATTCACAACACGTATTATTTGTTATCACAAGTCGTTTTGCGAATTTAAGTGGTAGGCTTTGGAACAAAAAAAAATGCAATTAGCCCTATATTCGCAAAACGACTTGTGATAACAATAATACGGGTTGTGAATCGTGTAAAAACTATTTTGTCGTATTTCTTGAACGAAAAAAGATATGGATCTGCGGTTTTCACTAATATTTTCGATATTTTATACTAATTTTATTAATGTTAAAAAATATTTATGATTCCATTTAAATTTTTCAAGAAAAATCGATAAAATTAATAAGTTTTCAACGCCACCTAGCAACAAATATATGAATCACAACAACTTCTCTTATCGAACATCGTTTGAAGCAAGAAAAGTTCTTTCAAACGATACTAAGTTTGCCAAATTCTATAAAGTTAAACAGAAGTTATAAGCATTTTCGTACAGAAGAATTCACCCTCTCCTCCCACCCTTATTTGATGAGCTAGAGCAAAAAGTGTTAAACCAAAATTGTCTATAATTGTTTCAGCTTTCCAATAAAGTTATTTTTGAGTTATCTTAATTGCCTATAATTTGGAGAAAATCATGATTTTATCATTTTCCATGGCAGGTACGCCACCTAGCGGCGAAGCTAGAAACTTGAAAACAATTGCCAGCGATTTCTTTTGGCCACTTTTACTATAAATATTTTTTCCGAAGGCTGTACGATAAATAGTTTCTGAGATACAGCCGGCGACCATTCTTAGTTGTACACCCTGTACTTTAACAAGATTTCCGTCAATAACAATTTATATATTTATTTAATACCGCAACCGCAAGTTGCAGGTGCTAAATACACTAATCTCAGACTAATTGATTTTTGATCTGTCTCTAAATATCCAGTACTCTAACGCATATATTTTTTTTCAGATTGGCAAGATGAATGCTTAAAACTCCCAGCCATCGAATCTAAAAAAAATTTAATTTACGCTTTGCCAACAAGTGGAGGAAAGACTCTTGTGGCGGAAATTCTTATATTTCGCGAAATAATGTGTTGTAACAGAAATGTCTTATTTATATTACCATTCGTTGCCATAGTTCAGGAAAAGGTATGTTAATAATGCGCTAAATATCAATTCTTATAGATTTACTCGTATACAAAAATGAAGCACTCTTTTCATTAAATAACTGATTTTATAATAAACCAACAGTAAGTTAGTCGGTGAATTTGTCTCAATTTTTCCAATATTTATTTATGAAAATTCTAAAAATTGCAAGTAAATACCCTTTCTAAGAGATTCAATAAATTTTGTAGGTGTGGGCACTATCTTCATTCGCGGTAGCTCTAGATTTCCTTGTCGAGGAATATGCTTCATCTAAAGGCACTTACCCACCACGAAAACGACGAAGAAAAAGATCCGTTTACATAGCAACTATTGAGAAAGCCCACGGCTTAATAAACAGTTTAATAGAAACAGGGAGACTGGATGAGATAGGATTGGTGGTAGTGGACGAATTGCACTTGATTGGTGAACAAGGAAGGGGTCCTCACATTGAAGCCCTTCTTACCAAATTAATATACTTAAAAGGTTAATACAAGTAATAATAATGTTGTCCCATTTTCTCTAAAAATAAGATTTTAGCTGATGTTCAAATCATAGGAATGAGTGCTACAATTGGAAACCTAGAAGATATTTGTACGTTTTTAAAAGCGGATGTTTACACGAAAAATTTCAGACCTGTGGAATTAACAGAGTATATACAATGTGGTAACGATATAGCTAAAATTAATTGGAAGGCTGCTGATGAAGATGATTTATTTGTTGAATCCAAAACACAAAAGTTCCAAGTGAGTCATTAATCTTAACTTTAAAAAATTCACTACTGAAACTATTTACAGTATACAAAAGCTCTACTACAATTAGATCCAGATATGTTGGGTGGATTGGTGATGGAAGTAGTTCCTAGTGGCTCCTGCTTGATATTTTGTGCTTCGAAAAAGAATTGCGAGAATGTTGCTATTCTATTATGTAAAATATTTAAACCGTATGTAATTGAAACATGTGCTACAACAATAATCGACTTCTATTTTGTTAGTTTCAGTGAATTGAAGGAATGTAATAAAACTGAAAGGGACTACCTGAAATATGCACTGAAAACTGAAACTGGTGAATTATGCAAAGTTCTCGGCGTGTCTATTCCATTTGGAATCGCTTATCACCATTCTGGTAAAGATTTCTAAAATAACGATGATAATAGGACTATTTTTATTTTTCCTACAGGTCTTACAAGTGAAGAACGCCGATTAATTGAGGATGGATTTCGTAATGGAGTACTAAACGTCATCTGTTGTACATCCACTTTAGCAGCAGGCGTAAATTTGCCTGCTCAAAGAGTAAATTCAATCAGAGTTTGTTTTTCCGAAATTACAACAATTACTTGTAGGTTATTCTAAGGTCACCGTACATTGGCCGTGACTTTATTAACTTGTCAAGATATAAACAAATGGTGGGTCGAGCTGGAAGAGCTGGTTTAGGCGAAGCTGGAGACAGTATTCTAATCACCACCCCACAAGATTTACCTAAAGTGAGAAATTTAATAATGTCGCCGATGAATCAAGCGTTATCTGGAATGCATTTATCGGAGGGTATCGGATTGAGGTTTAATAAAAAAAAATGTTCTCGTATCCTTATTATAACTTTATTAATTTCTAGACACTTACTACTGAGCTGTATTAGTTTAGGTGTAGCTAACACTAGAACCGACCTGCAAGCTGTGGCTAGTAGTAGTTTATTGGCAGTACAAAATAAGAAACTTGAAGTGAATGTCAAGAAAACTGTGGACGCTGTTATTAGTAATTTGTTTAAATTAGGGGCTTTGGAAGATTGCTCTTCAAAAGAGAATCAAATGTTGGCACAAAATCCGGACGTTTCTGTTCGGATGGAAACATCAGTCGTAAGTATATAGGGTGGCTGAAATTCCGTTTCCAGCATGGGGATGGATCTCGCTTATTATAATAGATAGACCATAGGTTTAAATTTGGCAAAGTTGCTAAATTTAGAGCTCAGTAATAATCCTAAGACAAATTTGAATTATCTTGAACGGTTTTCTGAAAAAGTGAAAAAAACTGAAAATTACAATTTTTGAAAATCGCCCATAGCTTTTTTATTACTGAATATTTTTCAAATCTGTAAAAACATTCTCAAAGCAACTTTTTATGCTCTATCAATCAGTGATCGTCGTTTCTTTAAACATCGATTCGTTTTTGTTTTTTAAACGCCAACTTCCGTTTTTCTTATGGACGTACTTTCTACTTTATACATCGTTGGATAGTATATTTTTTTCCAAATTCATCGATGTGCTACACATGGTATTTAGATTTAATTTTAATTGTTAAAATTTAAAAAATGTGTCCAATACAGCAATCATCTCAAATCAAGCAGCCTAAACTCGCTTAGTTTGTGTTGTTACCATGGTAATTTATAAACAATTTAAAATTTTAAAATTTGAGGTTTCTCACAAGCATAGATGTCACAAGCGACAAATTACAATAATAATTAGTTATTCCCCGCGAATTAAATTAAATTATGTTTTTGAATAATAAAAAGTGTGATATGATGCGTATTTATTATTCATCACATAGAAATTCTATCCTAACGACACAACGATACGCAGAAACATATCCTGAAAGAAGACAACCATCTTCTAGATTATTTTCTACACTGGACAACAATTTAATGAAATTTGGGGGCTTTGAAAAACCCAAAACAAAATATGGAAGCCGAATTACAAAAGATAACAAAGAAAATATTTTAGCCGCGGTAAATATCTAAACACTGGCTTTGATAGAATTATGCAATTTCAGCCATTTAGGTGAACGAGAATCCTGGTATCTCGACAAGAGAACTGAGTCATAATTTGGAATTACCTCGATATCAGATTCAAACAGTTCTAAAGGAGGAAGGATTTAAACCATTTAAAATCCATGTGATACAGACATTGAGACCCGGAGACGAAGTTCACAGACTCCAGTTTTGCGAGTGGCTTCTTGATAAATACCAACGTAACGAGGATTTTCTGAAAAATATTATTTGGACGGATGAATGTTCATTCACCAACTTGGGCATGTTTAATCGTCATAATGAACATTATTGAGCCAGAGAAAATCCCCGTACCTTATAGAGAAGCAAGACCACAGCACCGATTTGGTATCAATGTCTGGGTATAGGTTTATGAGGGGAAAGGGTTATTGGTCCTCATATTTTCGAAGGGACTCTAACCGCTCAACGTTACATTGACTTTATAAACCAAGATTTGATGGAATATTTGGAGAATGTCCCACTGAATCAACTACGGCAAATATGGTGGCATCAGGATGGGGCTCCAGCACATAATGCGCAGATTATTAGAGAACGCTTTAATGAACTTTTCCCTGAACAATGGATCGGAATCCATGGGCACGTCCATTGGCCAGCTAGATCACCTGACCTGAACCCCTTAGATTTTTTTCTTTGGGGATACGCCAAAAATAAAATTTTTAAAAACACTTATAACAATGTCGAAGAACTGAGGAATGCCGTTTTGGGAGTGATGCGTAATATTCCACGTAGAACGATAGCGCGAAGTTTAGACAGTGGAGTACGGAAGCGTTTGCGGTTGAGTATTAGAGAAGACGGGCATTTATTTGAACATTTACTTTAAATTTAATTTGATACAGATATTGCTTATTGTCATATGTTATTCGTAGTGTAGAAAATAATCTCTAAGATTTTTGTCTTCATTCAGAATAAGTTTCGGCGTAACACTGTTTTTAGGAAAGAGTTTTTATGTTATGAATAAAAAATACACGCATAATATCAGTCTTTTCATTATTCGAAAACATAATTTTAGGTCACAGATTATGATTAATAATAATAATAATTTCAATTTGTCACTTGTGCCAGACTTCAAATTTCTTAAATTTTGAAATTGTTTAATAATTACCATGGTAACAATACAAACTAAGCGAGTTTGGGCTGCTTGATTTGAGATGATTGCTGTATTGGATATATTTTTAAAATTTGTACTATTAAAATTAAATCTGAATACCATGTGTAGCACATCGATGAAAAAAATGTACTATCCGATGATGTGAAAAGTAGAAAGTGCGCCCATAAGAAAAACTGAAGTAGGCGTTCAAAAAACAACAAACGAATCGATGTTTAAAGAAACGACGATTACTGATCGATAGAACATAAAAAGTTGCTTTGAGAATATTTTTACAGATTAGAAAAATGTCCAGAAATAAAAAAGTTATGGGCGATTTTCAAAAATTGTAATTTTCACTTTTTCAAAAGACAGTTCAAGATAATTCAAATTTGTCTTAGGATTATTACTGAGCACTAAATTTAGCAACTTTGCCAAATTTAAACCTATGGTCTATCTATTATAATAAGCGAGATCCCCATGCTGGAAACGGAATTTCAGCCACCCTGTAATTACACTATGTTTAATTTTTTTTCTAAAACTGAACAAGTAATTGGGTTTAGGCATCTAATTATGAAATAATTTAGTTTTACATTTTATCACTGTTATAATAATTATGTGATGCATGAAATATTGTTTCAGCTTCCCACTCAAAATGTTGAGGAAACTGATACTGTGAAAAAAAAGAAAAGAGTTGTTATAAAGAACAATACAAAGTTGGTTGTAAGTACCTTAGGAAGAGCAGCTGTGAAAGGTGTGTTAGAGATTATTCTTTCATATTTAGTGTTTTTGTAACGGATAATTTTTATTAAGTTGTAGCTTTCGAATTTGAAAATTTTATTATTTACTTGCCATTTTGAATTTTGCAGGAGGATTAGAGCTTTCAAAGGCTCGAACGTTATACGCAGATCTTTATGACGCTCAAAAAAGTCTAGTTCTATTAGATTGCCTGCATTTACTCTATTTAGTGACACCTTACAGCACTTCTGAACAAGTAAAGCCTAACATGCAAATTTACTTCGACTTGGTAATTTTGTTATTGATTTAATAATCTTCAACTAAAGTAATTGTTTCAGTTTTCTCGGCTAGGACCTAATGAAATTCAAACTGCCAAGACTATTGGTTTATCAGAATCCGTCGCTGTTAAGATGTTGACCGGGCAAGCAATCAAGGTACTTAAGGAATTATATTATCAATAACAATAACTATTTTATGCATTTTAGAATATTCCTGAAAGAATCTTAAATAGATTTTATGTAACGTTAATGTTGTATGATTTGTGGAGTGAAATGTCCGTATTGCAGGTTGCGGAAAAATATCAAGTAAGTATTAATTTGAGGGCTTTATTGGAATTATAAAATTTGCCATGTGATCAGAAATAGTTTTATATTCATCGCCCAAATTTATTTGTTTAGATTGATCGAGGTATTGTTCAAAATTTGATGACCAATTCAGCGACTTTTGCCTCGAATGTTGTCAGTTTTTGTGAACAACTTGAGGAATTTTGGGCTTTCGTTCACCTTCTGAAAGGAATTAGTCAACGATTGTCTCATTGTTGTGTTCGTGAGTTATTGCCATTAATGGAATTACCTGCAGTGAAACAAGTAAGAAATTTTAGATTTTTTTAATAATGTTCTTCATACTGTTTTCTTTATAGAGCCGTGCCAAGCAACTATTTAATGCTGGCTACAAGAATTTACAAAGCATTGCTAAAGCAAATGCGGATGATTTGGTGGAAAGCATCGAATTTATGTCCAGAAGTGTGGCAAATCAGTTAATTGCAGCTTCAAAGGTAACTTATCCAATAGTTTAAGGGCCTGTTAATTGTCTTATTAAGAGAGTGGTAGCCAAGAAAGTTAACTAGCAGCTACACAATTTTATCGGTAGACTTAAGAAATATTTTGTGCAAATTAGATCCCAGCATTCACTTTAATATTTTAAATTTATTTATTAAATTGATGATTTTTTATGATAACGAATTTTGTAAGAGCCCGAAAAATATAATAGGAGGTACTTAAATACTAATTTGTTATATTTCAGATGTTGCTATTGGAAAAAGTGGAAAACTTGAGAGAAGAGGCTGAGGACGTTTTGGATGGAATAAATATTCCCCAAAACTTTATGAATAGTGTAAACAAAATTAGAATTTAACAGAACCTATTTATTATCTCTTTTTATACAAACATGGATGTAAACTTAATGTAGGTAATTTATTCTTCTTCTTAACATCGTTAACTTTTTTAAAATCTAGGAAATAAAACAAATTATGAGAAAAATCTTTATAAAATTTCTTAAACCCAAAGCGCTGAACTCCTTCTATAAACACGTCAACATTTTCAAATCTACTTTCGACTTCAACGACTTTTATGATTCCCCTAAAAATTATATATTTAATTTTTGTCTGTTTGGTCAAAAACTGTATACTTACCCAAGTTTTAATACTCGATTAGCTTCCAACAAGTACTCATGTAGATTAGTTCCCATTAGCGATAAGCAAAATACAACTACGTCTACACTCTTACTTTGCAAGGGTACATGGGCCATATCACAAGCGATAACGGACTCGTTAGCGGCTACCAAGTCAAAGGAATGGACCTTTTGCTTTACGGATTTAGCTAAGGTTGCATCTCCGCAACCAAAATCTGCTATTTCGAATTGTTTGGACCTTGGCAAAAACAGGAGAATTTAATTTTTATCAATAATTTAAGAGTAAATAAAATAGTGTGATTTAAGTTTCTGCTCATCTTATAGCATAGAAAACAGAAGTTTTTATATTGAAAAAATAGAATGTTAAATCCTCCAAAATTACTCACATTTTTTTTATGCTTTCAATTACAACGTCCAGCGGGTTGAGTGGCCACCGATTCACCTGTTGTCGATAACCCTCATGATATGCACCGAAAGCCTCACTGTCACCTGAAAATAGTGCCTGTGCTTCCGTGCTATTGTTCATATAAATATGTTCATTCAAATATCGAAATCTTGCAGCCTTCAGTTTTTCCAACATACGTTCCCGTAATGTGAGTTTTTTAATGGATTTTTTCTGATTTATTGATAAATCTGGTTCAGGTTTCTTCTCCATTAAAATGGCTTTCAATTTGTTTTTTAATTTCTCCTTTTTCTTGATTTTTTTAGTTTCCTTGATTTTTTCTGGTGTCAGTGGTAGTAAGTCAATAGTTTCTATTTTTGATGCGTTAGATTTTCTCTTTAGTAACTGTGTGCGATTAATTTGGGGATCATCTTTAAGCAGCAAGTCAGTTTTGGAGTTTGTTAATTTATTCTTATTTTTGGGTTTTAATTTGTCCTTTTTCTTGATTTTTTTAGTTTCCTTGATTTTTTCTGGTGTCAGTGGTAGTAAGTTAACATTTTCTATTTTTGATGCGTTAGATTTTCTCTTTATTAACTTTGTGCGATTAATTTGTGGATCATCTTTATTTTTATTTTTGGGTTTAGTAAATGTTGGGGTAGAATCGTTGATTTCTTCTTGTTTACGTTTTTTAGAGCGATTTTTAGTTTTTTTGTTTACTAATTTTTGAACCGCCTCGTCGACAATTTTATCGGGCACTGTTTTCTGCTTTAAACGCTTTTTCACTTTAAGTTCCGGCTTAGTTCCCACTGTCACCTTCTTGATTTTCCTATTTTTCTTCCGTTTCCCTGCTGAACCCTATTAAAACAAAAACAAGTTCAAATAATCGACTAAAACTTTATTTAAATTAACTTTTCTTAGATATTTCACAATAAGGGTCAAGGAAAAAGTTACAATATGTAATCAAAAAACCGTTTAAAAGATTTCTTTTTACTATCAGCTGCTGCTAGCTGTTCCTGCATTTCATAATATTCAATTTGCTTTTTTCGAAATGTGGACAAGGGGTCGTCGAACTGCTGGTAATAACGAAGCACATCCCTCACATCTTCAATCTCAGTGTGTGCAATTGTCTTTAAGAAACATGTTAAATCTATTAAAGTGTTATCGTCGTCATCACCAGTCCATCTAGTAATGTTTAAATGATTTTCTGGGTGAAATTTAACAGATAGCGAGTTCCAATCGACTACAACTACTTTGCTCAGGTCTCTATTGAGTTTCGATAAATTTTTCACGTGATGTCCATCTATAAAATGAGTAGAATCTCTAACCAACTTATAGGAGATGTAATTTTTCGGATCGACAGCTTCGATAACAGGGAAAATGGTTATTCCGGGTTCTGCTGTAAATACCACAATTTCATACAACCCAACTAGGTTCTCTAGTAAATAATCTAATCCTGGTCGTTTTTTAAACCGCCATCCCGTAGTGTAAGTCCACTCAGGATGAGCCATCACATCCGTAAACTCAATCACCAAAGTATAGGGGGGTTGATAGTAGGGATATTTAAAAGCATCTGGTAGAAGTTTGTCTCTCGATGGTTCTTGTATAATCAGTGCGAAATGTTCAATTTGTTTAAGACTGCGAGATAGATACTGTTTCCATAAAGCCATTTGGGAAAATTCGTCCACAACAACACGTCCTTTTTCGTCTAGTAAAGGCCTGCCCAGTTCGTAAATAACAAACGTCCCAAAAGCAGTTAAAGATATTCCAAGGAAAACGAACGAATATTTCATTGATTGGGAACCGGTCTTCATTTGTGAAACTGTTTTAGTTGTTCCGAACACGGTGTTCTCTTGGAAGTTTCGCTCAATTTGAGTTATGCTAGGTTTCGTTTGCATCTTTTCAGGTGTAGGTTTACTACTGCATAATCGTCGGATGTATGGACTACTTAAGATATTTTTACCGTATCTTTGGACAAGGATGTATGCTATTCTCCAGGTCATGGTAGTTAATAACACTTGGTAATGGTAAATGTTATAATATTCAGTTTTATTGTATTGTAACTATTGAATGAATTTTATACAAATGCGAGAATTTTTGTGGTAAACAATTGACATTATTTTGACAGGTAAGCAATTAAATATAGAGAGTGTCACTTCATGATGAAGATGAGTAAAATTGAATAAAACTCAAATTTTTGAAAACTCTCAAGTCATAAAAGATACGTTTGACAAGATGGATTTAACGACCTTTATACAAACGCTAGAGAAGAAAAAACGAACCAAAACTGTGATAAAACTGAAGACTTTGATGCATTTAATAGTAGATTCTTCTATAAGTGAAGAAAAATGCATTAGGTAGAAAACGATGGTTTTGATATTTTAAAGGCAGTTTCTGAAGGTACACTTCTGTTCAATTAAAAAGCATACAAGTCTTGAGAGCGATTTTTGCATTTTTTTAGTTGCGTAAATTTGTCTTACATCTGTTTCCATGTTTGCAAACCAGTTACTAGGAATGATTTACCTCCATTGATTACCTTTATTAATTATTATCAAGATTTGTTTCAAAAAAAGACTTGTAAATGAACACAATTTTATATTAACGACCGAAAAAATAAATTGGGATTATAGAACATAAAAAAACTGAAGAGATAAACTATTGCTAGTAGTTAATTCTAGCTCCATCCTTTTCAACCAACAGTGCCAATCTTCTTGTCATGGAGTGAATTAAATTCTGACAAATATTTTCGTTCAAATTCAGATTCTCTCATGCTGCTTCAATGTTGTCCCATAACTCTTCCTGATTTCTGGGACGAAAATTTCTTTTATACATTTTTTTTACTTAACCATGCCCATATATTTTCTATGGGATTTATGTCTGGACTATTTGCGGGCCATGGTAAAGTTTCAATATTGTTGTATGTAAACCACTGTTGAATTATTTGAGCCGTATGAACCGGACAGTTATCGTGTTGGTAAATGAAATTGTTTTCGGCATAAATTTGATTTACTGTTGGTAGCATAACATTATCCAAAATCTGACGATAAGTTGGCGAGTTAAACCTCGTACCAATTCTCCAGCAAACCCCAGGCCCGTTACTACTCATCCAAGCCCAAACATTTACTGAAAACCTTCCTTGCTTGTTAACTCCAGTTATATAATTTTCATCAAATCTGGAATTTGGTGGTCTATAAACACGCAAACGTCCGTCAATAGAGGATCGGAAGACTTTTTCCTCTGTAAAGATAACTCGTTCCCAAAAGTCAACATTGCGATGCAAGTGATTAAGCGCGAAGAGAACTCTAGATTGCTTACATTCAACCGAAAGTAATGCTTTTCTAGCACTTGAACAATTTTTTAATTCTGAGACTTTAATTCGTCTACAAACTGTAGGTCTAGAGCCGGGAAAGTTAGTTGCAACTGCAGCAGCAGCGGCGCATTCGAATGGATGTTCTCTTAAAAAATTAAGCAATACAGCATCTAGTGCGTTATTTGAAATTTTTCTTCTCCCAGACCCAACTTTTGGGCTTAATGTATCTTGTTGTTCCCATCGCTTTTTGACTCTCAATACCGTGCTTGGATTAATTCCGAGATAAAAAGCGAATCTTCTTATTGACCAACCCTATTCTAATTTAGTAATAAAGATAGCCTTTTGGATTTCGCTTAATTGAGGGGGCATTGTAATGAACACTTCTTGAAAATCTTGAATATTAACTGAATGGATATTTCGATTGTTGTATGACAGTGACAGTGACATTAAAGCCAAGTTACACAAATAAAATGTAAGTGTATGCATTTTTATTGCACAGAAGTATACATCGAATTTATTACCATCCAAGTCAAGAAAAAAATACGAACAATATTAGTTATTTTGTCAGTGGAGAACAGATAAGAAACTGCATGGAAATGATGAAAATATTGTATTGGCCTACAATTATGAGTTTCTTAGTACTAATTCTTTCGTATTGTTGCAGTCTAAAAGTCTTATATCTTCGACTTTGTGGTCAAGTTATTCTATGTTGAAGACTACGTTGCATATTAATGAAAGGACTTCTGCAACATTACTTGCCGATAGTGGAGCAGACTTGGAGGATGGCGGTTGAGTGAAGTTGTCGAAAGATACATTGAAGATAGTATTGCAAATAAAACAAAAATGTCTTTAAGAATTATTGGCCAAATAAAATGTGAGGGATCTTCTTCCGTCGGTGTTTCGTGTGTTCTACCAGCAGTAGCAGCAGCATCAAGTGAAACGATGAGCAATTCCACTAAAATTTCTGATATCTAGTCAGTTGCAACTTCTTCTGGTGTACTATTTAATAATTTACATAACTGGTCGTTTAATGTTTATTTTATAAGTTGAAAGAATAAATCTGATTGTTATTATGTAAAAAATTGTATTTCTATGTAGATGAAGATATGCTTAATAAGTATTGCTAACCAGAAAATAAGTAGGTACTTTTCTTTACAATTTTCTCTTTATAATATTTAATTTAAATTAAAAATACCAAAAAATACAGGGTGTGTCACGACGAGTTGACAGTTGACATAACTCTATTACTAAACACAATTTGGTTCTAAAAATTGGTACACGCCCATTATACAATGTGCTCTATTTAACGAAAATATTGCCATCTTTCTGGTACTTCCGGTTATACCGGAAGTAGACATAAACTTTGTTATTTTAAATGGAACACCCTGTATATTTTTGAATTTTTAGATTCTACACTTTATTTTAGACATAAAAGTATTAAGGTTGTATGGTCCTAACATTAACGGTATTATAATTATTTACACTTTTTCATTTTTTTTTACAAAAACATAGATGTAAATAAAAATTCGAATCTTGACAATGACACATTTTTTCCAAAGTTTTTTTCTTACGTTTGAAGTAGGAATATACAAGCAATAAGCTGATATAGTTTTGGAAAACTTGCTTTATACAGGGTGTTGGTGGTTGTCCGTTCATTTTTAAAAACTTTGATCAAAGATAACTTTATTTTTTTAAATGGAATACCCTATATATTTCCACATTTTCAAATTCTACACTTAATTCTAGACATAAAAGTATTAAGGTTGTAAAGTCTTAAAATTAACGGTTATATAATTAATTACGTTTTTTCCAATTTTCAAGGTTTTTAAAAATTAACGATCAACCATAAGCACCCTGTAGATATAAAATAAGTTTTTCTAAACCATATTACCAAGTTTCTTGTACATTTCTACGTCCACTAAAATTTGTTTTTATTATATTTAATTTAATATTTTTATTTATTTATTTTAATTAAGTAATTATGTTTCTTCCAATTTTTTCATACAAAAACTTAGAGTCAAACATTTTCATATTTTACTAATGACACGTTCTTTCAAAAAACAAACCAAATTTTAGTGGACGCAGAAATGTACAAGAAACATGGTAACATGGTTTTAAAAAACTTATTTTATACAGGGTGCTTGTAATTGACCGTTAATTTTTAAAAAACGTAATTAATTATAATACCGTTAATTTTAAGACCTTACAACCTTAATACTTTTATGTCTCGAATTAAGTGTAGAATTCGTAAATCTAGAAATATATAAGGTGTTCCATTTAAAAAAATTAAGTTATCATTGATTAAAGTTTTTAAAAATGAACGGACAACCACCAACACCCTGTATAAAGCAGGTTTTCCAAAACTACATCAGCTTATTTCTTGTATATTCCTACCCCAAACACAAGAAAAATTTTTTGGAAAAAACGTGTCATTGTCAAGATTTGAATTTTTATTTACATCCATGTTTTTATAAAAAAAACTGAAAAAGTGTAAATAATTATAATACCCTTAATGTTAGGATCATACAACCTTAATACTTTTATGCCTAAAATGAAGTGTAGTATCTAAAAATTCAAAAATATACAGGGTGTTCCATTTAAAATAACAAAGTTTGTGTCTACTTCCGGTTATACCAAACTTTGGTGACGGAACAATCGCTCTCCGAATCTGAAGAAAGTTAATTACTGTATCATAAATGCCCAAATAAATGCAATAAATGCACAAATAAATAAAAAACGCCATAAATATACATATTGAATAATAATTCATTATCCAACTTTCATATCCTAAGATCAGTCGTTATTCTTCGTAGTGAAGTAAGTCCTCTACGTTCTTAGTTTTTGAAACGCTATATCTCATGAACGATTGCCCCTACAAAAAAACTTCTGAATAAGTTTTTATAGCAAATTGCCTCAGCTAAAAATTACCTCTCTATATTTTTTTCAATAAAGGTCGCCGTTCTCGAGATATTTGCAAAAAACTGTTTGTCGCGACCTTTGACCTCGAGTAACTCGGTTAGCAGCCATCAAATCGATGGGGAACTTTCACACATTATAGAGGGCTATAATACTAAGGTGCATGCAAAAATTCAGCCTGTAACAATTTTTTTCCAGGTTAAAGTCTATTCTTCCTGGACTAAAGGCTCAGCTCGTAAAAGTCAAAATAAACTGTTGAAAAGCAGTAGAATGGTTATATTATAAAGCAAACTAGGAATGCTGATTTTATCCTGCTAATGCACACCATGTAAATACCCTGTATTTTAGTATTAAAATAACACAAATGAACTTTGAAAATTATGGTTAGAAATCAATAAAAATACCATTTAAAGTAACTTACCCTGAATAAGTCGTTGCAAGTTTCAATACTCGTTGCGTCTTCATCCCATTTAGCTAATTTAAATAAACTCATTTTGATTTATTTCAAAATTAAACGATATATAACCTAAAAATTATAAAATCATTCAAAACAAACCTCGTGTGTCATTTGACTTGTGGTCTTGTGGAGGTGGTTGTATGTTCAGCATTTTCATCGAGTGAACTACTGCTATATCTATCATTGTTACACTCACAGAAATAGAAGGACAACGTTACTCCGATTTGCTCTAGTGTAAACCGAACACACTTTGTCCGATTTGGCGGGTAATTTGAATATATATTTTTTAAATGAACAAATGGACGTTATCTTTTTAACAATTTGTAAATAAGATTCTTGTCTATAACTGGTGCATTATTTCCGATTTATAGGAATCATTTTAAAGTTCACAACAATTTTAAAAAACAAATCGTTTTTCCCTCCAAATCCAAAGGATTTGATAGGTTACCAATAAAAACATGACCTTCCGGTTTGCAAACAATACAGTTAACCGCTTTTTCAACAAGAAAATCGCAGAATTTTTAGTCTGTTTAAGTTCCGATCTGTTGACATTTAGAAGTGTGAAAGTTTGTTTAAATCGTTATAATTATCTATCAGTTATCAGAATGCCCCCAAAACGAAAAATTGTAAATATAACAAAATATTCTTGTACAAGTATAGTTTTTAGGTTACATGTTTTAACAGGCAAAAGAAGAAAAATTGAAAGAGGCTGAGGATCCGGTAGAGGCCCGAGAACGGCCAAAGAGGCTCAGGCAAAAGCGGGAAGTCGAATTAGGTAACAAAAAGCTCTTTAATAACTTACTGTTAACTAATATTTCGGTGATAGCTAACAATAAATAAGTTCTATAATGTACTCGGGTACCAAAAATTGGAAACCGCATATTATTTGAAACAAGTAATCCTTCCATAGTGTCGTTTTTCAATTTTTCAGAACCGGAAAAGGAGGAAGCTAAACCAAAGGCCGCAAAAAAAGTAGAAAAAAATGTGAAAAAAACTGAAAAAATTAAAACTACAACCGCGAAAGATGAAGAGGTTGAGAAAAAAAAGAGTGATACAAAAACTAAAAAGGGTAAAGCTGCAGCCGTAAGCGACGACGAAGCTGAAATTGCGGAGTCTGCGAAAAAAATTAGTGATAAAAAAACTAGAAGGGGTAAAGCTGCAGCCATACGCTACTACGAAGATGAAGAAGATGAAATTGTGGAGCCTGCGAAAGAGAAGAGTGATAAAAAAACTAAAAGGGGTAAAGCTGCAGCCGTATCCGACGATGAAGATGAAATTGCGGAACCTACGAAAAAAATGAGTGATAAGAAAACTAAAAGAGGTAAACCTGCAGCCGTATCCGATGACGAAGATGAAATTGCGGAGCCTACGAAAAAAACGAGTGATAAGAAAACTAAAAGAGGTAAACCTGCAGCCGTATCCGATGACGAAGATGAAATTGCGGAGCCTACGAAAAAAACGAGTGATAAGAAAACTAAAAAAGGTAAACCTGCAGCCGTATCCGATGACGAAGATGAAATTGCAGAGCCTACGAAAAAAACGAGTGATAAGAAAACTAAAAGAGGTAAAGCTGCAGCCGTATCCGACGACGAGGATGAAGATGAAATTGCGGAGCCTGCGAAAAAAAAGAGGATACCCACGAAGAAATTAGTAGTCGCAGAGAAAGACGATAAAAAAACTAAAAAAAATAAAGCCAAAACCGCAAAAGATGAAGATGATACACCAGTGTCTGAGAAAAAAGGGAGAAAGATGAAAATTGATGAGCCAGCAGATTTTAAGAACGAAAAAGTCTCCAATACCACAGAAACAAATTGGGACGAAATCGATTTTTCCTGTGACAAGAAAAATGCCAACGGCGATTTGTTCAATATTAAAATAACATGTTGGAATATAGGTGGTATAAAAGCGTGGGTTAAAAAAGGCGGTTTGGAAATATTAAAATATTGTGATCCCGATATTTTATGTCTTCAAGAGACAAAATGTAGCGAAGATATGCTTCCAGAAGAGGTAAAAAACTACGAAGGGTATCACATGTATTGGAAAGACAGTCAAAAAGCTGGATATGCTGGCGTTGGCCTTCTCAGCAAAATAGAGCCTTTAGATGTACAGTATGGACTGGGTCATCCAGAACATGATGATGAAGGTCGTTGTATCACAGCCGAATATGATCAGTTTTATGTTGTATGTGTCTATGTACCCAATGCAGGTAAGAAATAATTTTGCTTACAAGAATTCCATCCACAAAGTCAATATGAGAGAAGCATATACAAGTTCTAGACTTCTTTCCAGTGTAATAATATTCCTACGCAATATTTCGTTATTTAAGTAAACGAGATTAATATACAGGGTCCGTCAAAACCCTGGCATTCTTCTATAAATTCGTTAGGTTTGGAAATAGAAAAAAATTTTAAAGACAAAAGTTGTCAGAAATTTACTGCTCCATAACCTAAAATTATTTCCATTTATACAGGGTGTTTAATTACGGCTGGACAGCTACTTACTTCGTTATTTTAAATGGAACACCCTGTATATTAATATATTTTCAGATTCCACATGTAATTTTAGATGAAAAGTGTGAAGGTTTTATATTTTTAAAATGAACGGTTTTCGAGATATTTACACTTTAAAAAGAAAATTCACAAAATTAGAGATTTCAAAAAACACGTTTATTTTAGTTATACTTTGTAGTTTTTTAAAAATTATTTCGGAGTTCTAAAAAGGAAGGTCTAGGGAATATTGTGATACAAAAATCTGAAATTTATAGTATACAGGGTGTTTGCAATTGACCGTCAGTTTAAATTGACTTCAAATAACGAAAACTTAATTTTTTCAAATGGAACCCCCTGTATATTTCTGACGTAGGTTGTAGAGATATAAATTCTCTACATTTTTTATAAAGTATTACCTATACCTAAACTTAATATTTTAGTAGATATTTCAAATAATTTATATCGTATGAGAATTCTATTCTATTAATTGAATTTAGATTGCCAGCATATTTTATTTCCATGGCAATCTAAATTCAATAAATAGAATTGAATTTCCCATACGATATAAATTATTTAAAATATCTCCTAAAATATTAAGTTTAGGTATAGGGAATACTTTATAAAAAAGGTAGAGAATTTAAATCTCTACAACCTACGTCAAAAATATACAGGGGGTTCCATTTGAAAAAATAGAGTTTTTGTTGTTTGAACTCAATGGAAACTGACGGTCAATTGCAAACACCCTGTATACTATAAATTTCAGATTTTTGTATCACAATATTCCCTAGACCTTACTTTTTAGAACTCCGAAATAATTTTTAAAAAACTACAAAGTATAACTAAAATAAACGCGTTTTTTGAAATCTCTAATTTTGTGAATTCTTTTTTAAAAGTGTAAATATCTCCAAAACCGTTCATTTTAAAAATATGAAACCTTCACACTTTTTCATCTAAAATTACGTGTAGAATGTGAAAATCCATTAATATACAGGGTGTTCCATTTAAAATAACGAAGTAAGTAGCTGTCCAGCCGTAATTAAACACCCTGTATAAATGGAAATAATTTTAGGTTATGGAGCAGTAAATTTCAGACAACTTTTGTCTTTAAATTTTTTTTCTATATCCAAACCTAACGAATTTATAGAAGAATGCCAGGGTTTTGACGGACCCTGTATACCTACTTCCAATAGTAGATTTTTAAATTGTAAACTTAGAAAGTTTTTGTCTGGGACTTTTTTCAACACAAGTACTCACTTCTTCAAATCTTGAGAACTGCACTTTAAAAATCTTGTAAATGCTTTAAAATTGAAAGAACATGTCTGCAAACTGAACTTACTATGGCTTTGACATAAAATTGATTGTATATTTTTGTTTGTTTCTAGGTCGAAAACTTGTAACTCTACCAAAACGCTTAAAATGGAATGAAGTCTTTAACGACTACATAAAAAAATTAGACGAGAAAAAACCAGTCATAATCTGCGGAGATATGAATGTCGCCCACCAAGAAATAGACTTGGCTAATCCAAAAACCAATACTAAGAATGCCGGGTTCACAGTTGAAGAACGTGATGGATTCACAGATTTCCTTTCAACTGGCTTTGTAGATATGTTCAGAGAGTTTTATCCAGACAAAGATAAAGTCTACACTTTTTGGACGTATATGAGTAATAGCAGGAAGAAAAATGTTGGATGGTAATTTTTTTATTATTTTAAATCATTCTATGGAATGTAATAAAATGCCGAATTTGTGAAGGCACTTTTAATTCATTCCGAAAATGCTTAAGAAAGGTGTAAATATAATAAATGATAAAAATTATGATGTTAAATAACTCTTTTCAACTTTAAAGAAATTTATTAAATTTTGCTTTTTATGGTTAAGTTTAAATATTCGCTGAAAACGAAATGAATTTAGCTAAAACATAAATAATTTTTCTTTCCAGGCGATTGGATTATTTCGTCCTCTCAAAGAGATCCATTGGCAAAGTATGTGACATTACTACTAATACTGATGTATTTGGATCCGATCATTGTCCCTTAACTATGTTTGTGAAATTTTAAGTACAGTTTTGTTAAAAATATTTCTTTATTGTAAAAACCTATTTTTTTCTTAATAAAATGAATACATACATTTAAATAAATGTAAATTATTTATTCGAGTTTCCAATTAATTTTGCCACAGTCGTAAAACTTTATCCTTTCCACCGGAAGCTACTTTTAGACCATCTGTCGACCAATCCACAGCATAAACTTCATCAGCGTGGCCTGGTAAATCAATTTCCAATTTCTTCGTTGTTAGATTCCACAGTTTAAGAGTTGAGTCTGCACTCCCGCTGACCATAAGTCTTGAATCCGCAGAAAAAGCCACCATATAAACGGCTTGGACATGTCCTCTCAGAGTGCATATAAACTTTCCCATTTTCGATTCCCATAATCTTATAGACTTATCAAAAGATGCTGAAGCCAAAATGCGACCATCCGGAGAAAACTTAACATCATTTACCAACTGCTGATGACCGGTAAGGCGAGCCAAAGGTTTTCTATCCTTCTCCGGTTGCCAAAGGAACAAAGTGAAATCATCAGATCCGGAAACAAGTCTCTCGCCATGAGGCTCTGTAAGTTTTGCATAGCGACTTAAAGCAAATTCTTGAGATTTTATCTTGTCAGGAGTTGAGTTCGTATTGGAATCTTTTACAGGGTCGAATGCGCCGATTTTTAAAATATAATCTGTGCTTAGTGCTAGGGTATTTACCCAATGTGCATGACCTTCTAGAGTTCTGCATAAGACACCGTCTTGGGCCCGCCAAACTTTAACTGTTCTATCCTGAGATGCTGTGTAAATGAGACCTGAACCACCCCACTTTACCGAAGTTACGCTCTTTGTGTGGCCTGATAATGTTAGAACAGTTTTGCACAAAACCGTGTCCCAAATTCGGACATCGCAGTCTTTGGAGGAACTTGCCAAAAGCCTGAAAGAGCAAAAATCAGAATTTAAGCTGGTATTAAACGCAACATAGCTTAGGCTTTTATTATACAGGGTGGCTGAAATTCCGTTTCCAGCATGGGGATCTCGCTTATTATAATAGATAGACCATAGGTTTAAATTTGGCAAAGTTGCTAAATTTAGAGCTCAGTAATAATCCTAAGACAAATTTGAATTATCTTGAACGGTCTTCTGAAAAAGTGAAATAAACTGAAAATTACAATTTTTGAAAATCGCCCATAACTTTTTTATTTCTGAATATTTTTCAAATCTGTAAAAACATTCTCAAAGCAACTTTTTATGCTCTATCAATCAGCGATCGTCGTTTCTTTAAACATCGATTCGTTTTTGTTTTTTAAACGCCAACTTCCGTTTTTCTTATGGACGTACTTTCTACTTTATACATCGTTGGATAGTATATTTTTTTCCAAATTCATCGATGTGCTACACATGGTATTTAGATTTAATTTTAATTGTTAAAATTTAAATAATGTGTCCAATACAGCAATCATCTCAAATCAAGCAGCCCAAACTCGCTTAGTTTGTGTTGTTACCATGGTAATTTATAAACAATTTAAAATTTTTAAATTTGAGGTTTCTCACAAGCATAGATGTCACAAGCGACAAATTACAATAATAATTAGTTATTCCCCGCGAATCAAAATAAATTATGTTTTTGAATAATAAAAAGTGTGATATGATGCGTATTTATTATTCATCACATAGAAATTCTATCCTAACGACACAACGATACGCAGAAACATATCCTGAAAGAAGACAACCATCTTCTAGATTATTTTCTACACTGGACAACAATTTAATGAAATTTGGGGCCTTTGAAAAAACCCAAAACAAAATATGGAAGCCGAATTACAGAAGAAAACAAAGAAAATATTTTAGCCGCGGTAAATATCTAAACACTGGCTTTGATAGAATTATGCAATTTCAACCATTTAGGTGAACGAGAATCCTGGTATCTCGACAAGAGAACTGAGTCATAATTTGGAATTACCTCGATATTAGATTCAAACAGTTCTAAAGGAGGAAGGATTTAAACCATTTAAAATCCATGTGACACAGACATTGAGACCCGGAGACGAAGTTCACAGACTCCAGTTTTGAGAGTGGCTTCTTGATAAATACCAACGTAACGAGGATTTTCTGAAAAATATTATTTGGACGGATGAATGTTCATTCACCAACTTGAGCATGTTTAATCGTCATAATAAACATTATTGAGCCAGAGAAAATCCCCGTACCTATAGAGAAGCAATACCACAGCACCGATTTGGTATCAATGTCTGGGTAGGTTTATGGGGGGCAAGGGTTATTGGTCCTCATATTTTCAAAGGGACTCTAACCGCTCAACGTTACATTGGCTTTATAAACCAAGATTTGATGGAATATTTGGAGAATGTCCCACTGAATCAACTACGGCAAATATGGTGACATCAGGATGGGGCTCCAGCGCATAAAGCGCAGATTATTAGAGAACGCTTTAATGAACTTTTCCCTGAACAATGGATCGGAATCCATAGGCACGTCCATTGGCCAGCTAGATCACCTGACCTGAACCCCTTAGATTTTTTTCTTTAGGGATACGCCAAAAATAAAGATTTTAAAAACACTTATAACAATGTCGAAGAGCTGAGGAATGCCGTTTTGGGAGTGATGCGTAATATTCCACGTAGAACGATAGCGCGAAGTTTAGACAGTGGAGTACGGAAGCGTTTGCGGTTGTGTATTAGAGAAGACGGGCATTTATTTGAACATCTACTTTAAATTTAATTTGATATAGCATATTGCTTATTGTCATATGTTATTCGGCTTTCATATTTGTTTAGATTTCTTAAAGGCTCCAAATTCCATTAAATTGTTGTCCAGTGTAGAAAATAATCTCGAAGAATTTTGTCTTCATTCAGAATAAGTTTCGGCGTAACACTGTGTTTTTAGGAGAGAGTTTTTATGTTATGAATAAAAAATACACGCATAATATCAGTCTTTTCATTATTCAAAAACATAATTTTAGTTCACAGATTATGATTAATAATAATTATTGCAATTTGTCACTTGTGCCAGACCTCAAATTTCTTAAATTATGAAATTGTTTATAAATTACCATGGTAACAATACAAACTAAGCGAGTTTGGGCTGCTTGATTTGAGATGATTGCTGTATTGGATACATTTTTTAAATTTTTACAATTAAAATGAAATCTGAATACCATGTGTAGCACATCGATGAATTTGGAAAAAAATGTACTACCCGATGATGTGAACAGTAGAAAGTGCGCCCATTAGAAAAACTGAAGTAGGCGTTCAAAAAACAAAAACGAATCGATGTTTAAAGAAACGACGATCACTGATCGATAGAGCATAAAAAGTTGCTTTGAGAATGTTTTTACAGATTAGAAAAATGTCCAGAAATAAAAAAGTTATGGGCGATTTTCAAAAATTGTAATTTTCAGTTTTTTTCACTTTTTCAGAAGACCGTTCAAGATAATTCAAATTTGTCTTAGGATTATTACTGAGCACTAAATTTAGCAACTTTGCCAAATTTAAACCTATGGTCTATCTATTATAATAAGCGAGATCCCCATGTTGGAAACGGAATTTCAGCCACCCTGTATAAGTTAAGGAAGTTTCTACTGTATTAATAAAGACGTCTAAAAAACTACATGGTTTTAAAAGAATTTAATTAATAAAATCAATTTTATTACCTGCACTCTGACTGTTTATGATAAGGCTCCCAACTGAGCGCAGTGATCCATTGTTTATGCCCCAACAAAGATTTACCAATTTGTTGGCCCGTTACCGGGTTCCAAATAGCAATATTCCCATCTTTGCACGCAGATGCCAATTTACTGCTATCAGGGGCCCAAGCAATACACAGTACCCAATTCCTATGAATTTTACATGTGTGTAGTGGTGTTTGGGTATCAACATCCCAAAATCTAACCGTCGTATCACCTGAACCACTAGCTAGATGTTTACCATCTGGACTAAAACTAACCGAGATAACTGCCTCTGCATGTCCAGGCATTGAACTGGTGCATCTCGTTACTGGTCGAACTTTAAACACTGCTTGTTTTATGTATAAAATATCCAGGACCAATTCTGGATCTAAGTCCTTTGGAGTTAGGACATTCTCCAAGTCTTTAATAATTTCTTTCTCATTAACATAAAATGCATAAGGCAGGATCTCTTCCTGTTCTAATAATTTGTTGCAAAGGAAGGTTAACTGTTGTAGAGTACATTCTAGTGGTAAGCGTAATGTCTCTCCAAGTGTTTCGCCAGATTCTGATATTAATCTGCATGATATTGGCTGAGGTTTTGGGTTTATTTCCGCTGCTTCCATTTTTCGGAAATATTTAAACTAGAAAAAATATGAGGATGCAAAATATGGTTGTATTCGAAGGAATATTACGTACCGTTTTAATAGTAAATGAATAAATTATAAATTTATAGTTATTTGTAACCGCACTTTTTAAAACAACATGCAAGATGCAAGTTGAGAAAACGTAGGTTAGAATTTTCTATTAGCTAGCGCTTGCAGATAACTTCTTAATAGTTACAGACATCTCTTGAACTCGACTAGTTTAAATTGTACAACTTTTGAATTATCCGCCTTATTACTCATTAGAAACCGATCTTGCTTTTAAAATAGGAAAATTAACTAAAATAACAATGTAAAAATTCATAAGCGCTATGAGAGATACAATATTTTCACACTATCTTCAGAGTAGTACGAATCGTACGCAACATTTTTATTGGAATAGTTCAAATGGTACATTTACTCTCATGTTATCATGAAATAAAACCACATTACTTTCCTGGTCACAATGCCGAAACCAAAATTTTATTTATTATTAGACCATTTTATTGTATTTTAAACTTTGCATTTCCTTATTTTATTCTCAAACGGCTGTAACTCATCAGACTTACACTAGATGTCACTAACTTACGGTAGGTATAATATTTCTGTACAGTAGTTAATATTTACAGAAAAAAAGTTCAAATGTCCCGTTCAGTCTACAGAGGTAACCCAAAATTACGTAAACCATGTACTGCCAAAGATTATGTATTTCCCAAAAAAAGTTGTAAAATCATCATGTTTTTCAAATATGTAATGTAAGATTTAAAAATATTTCCTTATACTTCGTATCCTAACCAAAAATTTTGTTTTTAATAGTTTTTACATTTTGCAGATAATAAATTATAATTAGGTATGGCTAAAGCAATTTATGTAATTACCCAAAGCACTTCGTTTTTAAATAGACTTTACCGAGGTCATCTGATATTAAAAGTAAATTATTCCCTTCGCCTTGACCATGATTCATTTGCTGACGGTCCAATAGCAATTTTAGAAGAGAAAATAAAATCTGGTAAATTACAACCTGACGAAACGCAGAAACGAATAACAGCACAACTACAGCGGGTCTACAATGATGTGAAAAACCACACGCCTGCAGGCACTGGCTTGCTTAGAAAACTGTTTATGCCCAAACAAAAATCACCAAAAGGTTTGTATATTTACGGTGCTGTGGGTGGAGGTAAGACAATGCTAATGGACTTGTTCTATAACAGCTGTAGAATAAATAGAAAGTCCCGAATTCACTTTAACGAATTTATGATTGACGTGCACAAGAAAATGCACGCGTTGAAACAAGAAATTGTTCCCGATTACAACGCACGTAAACCAAAACCATTCGATCCTATACCACTAGTCGCCGAATCAATATTCGAAAAATCTTGGCTGATTTGCTTTGATGAATTCCAAGTTACCGATGTAGCGGATGCTATGATATTAAAGCGATTATTCACCTGTTTATTTGATAATGGTGTTGTAGTGGTCGCAACTAGTAACAGGCAACCGGACGATTTATACAAAAACGGCTTACAACGTTTTAATTTCGTACCGTTTATACCAGTTCTGAAAAAACATTGCGAAATTGCCAATTTAGATTCAGGTATAGATTATCGTCTGAGATCAGTGGAGGGTGCGAAAACGAACTTTTTTGTAAAAACCAAATTTAAGCTAGATCCAATAGCTCCCATTTTTAAATTCCTAAGTTCGAAGGAGAATGACGTTGTCCGCCACCGGACGTTTTCAATTCTGGGACGAGATGTCACATTTCGCAAGGTATGCGGAGGTTTACTAGAATCTACATTCGATGAACTATGTGATAGACCTTTAGGAGCTAATGATTATCTGCACTTAACACAATTTTTTCATACAATTATAATTCGTGATATTCCGCAAATCGACTTAAGAAAGATGAGGAATGTTGGTAGACGATTTATAACGCTAATAGATGCCCTATACGATAACGGAACTAAAGTAATAATCACAGCTGATGTGCCTATCAAAGAATTATTTATAAGTAGTAACGAAGATGACGAGCATATGGTTGATGAACAAAGAGTGTTGATGGATGATTTAAGTATTGGGGAAAAAGATGCCACCGCTAATGTTTTCACCGGAGCGGAAGAGATTTTTGCGTATGACAGAACGTTGTCTAGATTAACGGAAATGCAAAGTGAGAAATATTGGAACAAGAAGCACGAAAAAATATCAAAACACCCAGTATGAAATTTTGTTATATGATAATTATGTACAGTATTCATAAAGTAATTTATTATTATTGTTATTTTTCGATACCGCATAATCTCTTTAGTAAGTTTATTTGTTAGGAGGAAAATATTGCTAAAAAACATTTAAATTTACTTAAATATTTATTTTATTATACACATCGGACCTTATTATTATGGATTATTTAAATATTTTGTTGTTATTTTTGTTATTAATTTACAATCTTGTTATATAAATCAATTGTATGAAAAACTCTCAACATAAATAAATTTACCATTATTTTATTAAATTATATTTTGGTTTTAATCTCTAAACCTACAGTACCTAAACTAAAGTAAATAATAATTAATCTTAATAAAATCTTTTTTGATAAAATTATAATTATTATTTATCTTTTTTGTCCCCGTTTTATGACCATAACTTTTTTCAAGAAAAAGTAGTTAAGTAGTGGTAGGGAGCTCGGCGTCTTTACTTATTTTTTGGTTATTTTAACGAGAAAAATTCACTCTAAACTATGGCATAACATCCAGAGTGTGAAAAAGTAGCCATAAAAATATACAGGGTGTGTCACGACGAGTTGACAGTAGACATAACTCTATTACTAAACACAATTTGGTTCTAAAAATTGGTACACGCCCATTATACAATGTGCTCTATTTAATGAAAATATTGCCACCTTTCTGGTACTTCCGGTTATACCGGAAGTAGACACAAACTTTGTTATTTTAAATGGAACACCCTGTATATTTTTGAATTTTTACATTCTACACTTCATTTTAGACATAAAAGTATTAAGGTTGTATGATCCTAACATTAACGGTATTATAATTATTTACACTTTTTCATTTTTTTTTACAAAAACATGGATGTAAATAAAAATTCGAATCTTGACAATAACACATTTTTTCCAAATTTTTTTTGTTACCTTTGAAGTAGGAATATACAAGCAATAAGCTGATATAGTTTTGGAAAACTTGCTTTATACAGAGTGTTGGTGGTTGTCCGTTCATTTTTAAAAACTTTGATCAATGATAACTTTATTTTTTAAATGGAACACCCTATATATTTGTACATTTTCGAATTCTACACTTAATTCTAGACATAAAAGTATTAAGGTTGTAAAGTCTTAAAATTAACGGTATTATAATTAATTAACGTTTTTTCCAATTTCCAAGATTTTTAAAAATTAACGATCAACCATAGCACCCTGTAGATATAAAATAAATTTTTCAAAACCATATTACCATGCTTCTTGTACATTTCTACGTCGACTAAAATTTGTTCTTTATTATATTTAATTTAATATTTTTTATTTTTATTTATTTTATTTGTTTCTTCCAATTTTTTCATACAAAAACTTCGAGTCAAACATTTTCATATTTTACTAATGACACATTCTTTCAAAAAACAAACCAAATTTTAGTGGACGCAGAAATTTACAAGAAACATGGTAATATGGTTTTAAAAAACTTATTTTATACAGGGTGCTTGTGATTGACCGTTAATTTTTAAAAAACGTAATTAATTATAATACCGTTAATTTTAAGACCTTACAACCTTAATACTTTTATGTCTCGAATTAAATGTAGAATTCGAAAATCTAGAAATATATAGGGAGTTCCATTTAAAAAAATTAAGTTATCATTGATTAAAGTTTTTAAAAATGAACGGATAACCACCAACACCCTGTATAAAACAAGTTTTCCAAAACTACATCAGGTTATTGCTTGTATATTTCTACTTCAAACACAAGAAAAACATTTTGGATAAAACGTGTCATTGTCAAGATTTGAATTTTTATTTGTTTTTGTAAAAAAAAATGAAAAAGTGTAAATAATTATAATACCGTTAATGTTAGCACCATACAACCTTAATACTTTTATGTCTAAAATGAAGTGTAGAATCTAAAAATTCAAAAATATACAGGGTGTTCCATTGAAAATAACAAAGTTTGTGTCTACTTCCGGTATAACCGGAAGTACCAGAAAGGTGGCAATATTTTCATTAAATAGAGCACATTATATAATGGATGTGTACCAATTTTTAGAACCAAATTGTGTTTAGTAATAGAGTTATGTCTACTGTCAACTCGTCGTGACACACCCTGTATAGTAAATAAAAAACTATTTTAATAAATTATCTCTTGGTTTTATTTCCTTCGGTGAAATAATTACATACTTTACATTTCTAATTCCAGTTGGTATATTAAATTAAATTAATATAATATGTTCTATATAAAATATCTATATGTATGTTTATAAAAATATTTTGACATTCTTAACAATATTTTTCAAAACGCTTTAGTTAAAAGCTCATCTAAACGTGCAGTCACTTCAGGCATTCTAGGACGTTTCTTTTTTTCTTCTATACATACCAATGCAATTTCAAATAGTTCATGAGCAAAATTATAATTATTTAAAACCCACGAACCAGCTCCTTTATCCAACAAATCCTCTACATTCCCGTCCTCATGATAATCTGTAATATGCGTCACCTAAAAACAAAACCAAATCAGTTTGATTCTGCGAAGTTATATGAGCATTTCGTACCAAATCGTGTCCACCTTCTCTATTTTCATCGAAAGGAGGAAGCGAAGTAAGAAGTTCAAATAAAACTACCCCAAAACTGAACGTATCCAATTTAACTGAAATATCTCCGCGGAATGCCTCGGGAGCCATATACGCAGAGGTACCAAAAACAGTAGTACCGGTGTTAGTGTTTTGACTAGGTGTTAACTTTATCAGCCCAAAATCGCAAAGCTTAAATAAAAAAATATTAAACTAAGATGGTACTAAACATCACGGTGGCACAAATTACTTTTGGTTTATTATTCGAATCCAATAGAATATTCGCCGATTTAACGTCCCTGTGAATCAGAGGAGTAGTAAATGCAGTGTGCAAATAAGATACTGCTCTGGATGTTCCAATAGCAATATACAGCCTCTCAGTCCAAATTAACTTATTTTTGTTCAATAGTAATCTGTCTTTCAGTGCTCCACCAGGTACATACTCGTACAACAAGCAATACGTACACCCATCACAGGAATAACCAAGTAAGGATAACAAATTCTCGTGTTTATATTTACTTAAAACTTCCACTTCATTCCGGAATTGCTTTGTGACTGTATCATCAACATTAACCACAGCCACATTATCCAATATAATTTTTTTAACAGCCACGGGTTTTTCCATTAAGCCTAAAGCCAAGTAAACCGAACCAAACGCTCCTGAACCTAACCATCGCCCTAACTCATCTTCAGTTGTGAATGGAGTACTGTTGAAGTTATTTGTTTTCGCTTGCAACTCCTGATATGTAAAATGAGGCAAAAGAGTGTTTAGAGATAAATTTGGTAAAGGAGATATGCAAGGGCGTGAAGATGACGACTGGTTTGAATTATGGGACATTATTGGTACTGTCGTCGAGGATTCTGCTGAAGGAGAAGTTGGAACTAGAGATACATTTGTAGATATAGATGAATTTTGAAGAAGATTAAAATTCGGGAGGAACTCTACATTAGACTCAACGATTTTATTCTCTGAAACACTTGCAGTGGATAAGTTGATGTCGGGAATTTGAGATGCATTGGTTAAGGCACTTATTTCACAATTTTCAGGTGATGTTCTCAAATTCTCGCGATTTTCAGAATTTGACTGTAACAAATCAGGTATATTTGGAATATGGCTTGAAGTTAGAATTTTACTAAAAGCCGGATTATCATTTGTACTTGGTACATTAGATATTGAAGTTGTACTTTGTATCTCTGAGGAATAATCCATACTATCACTGTAGTCTTTACTTTCTGTTACATTCTCTGATTTGTTTAAAAGAACAGACAACTGAGGTAAGTTCTCATTAATAGCACAACCTTCACTCACAGGCGTAACTTCGCTAGAAAACTTCATCATATCACTTACTTCTGAAGCTTCTTCAATATTTGTTGCAGACTTTTTCTCCAAGACTATAGGCATGGAAAAATTAAGCGGATTTTCCTTTACATTAATATTTGGTGATTCACTTATAACAATTTTTGGAATGACGTTTGGTGCATTTTCCGGATTATTCGATTCTATTGAGTGATTTCGTATGTATTCAATAGCAAAACTAGGATAAGCTATAGCATCTAAATGTCTTTCTATCTCTGCAGTGTCCATACACCGTTTAGTCACGTCCATCGACACCAAAGCAGCAGGTCCTTCTCTTGGTCGAGGAGGAGGTGGTTGATGTAGAATCTCAAGTGCTACATAATCAGCCGCTCGAAATAGTTCTGCTTTGACCAGAAGGTACAGGAGGTGCCCTAAAGCCGGTCGAATTTTGCCTGATGTACCCCATTCATCAAATAAAATTGCTGTACAATCTCTTTTGCATTTTACCGAGGCATGTTCTATTAATCTAGAAATAAGATGTCTAGATAAATACTTATCTTAGGTTGCCAATGAGGTATAAGAATTTACTTACCGGAAGTGCTCTGAGTTATATTTTGGTAAATTATCAACACTTATGTCGCATGCGTAATTGAGTTTATCCAATTTTTTTGGTATTATAGACATCAGGCGTTTCCATGAATCTGGACTTTCTAAGATGTTAGATAAGCCTCTGACATGACTTGGTGCAAGTTTACGAATTTCCACAGATGAATCCATTTGCTCTATAAAATACTACTTAGTAGTTTAGTATTTAAATTGTTTGGTCCAATAAAAAATGAACAAAAACAAAAACAAAAACTTTTGTACTGTTCTATGAGTATAAACTGGCAAACTCTTGCACGTTAAAAATATTTCCTGATCAATCTTCCGGTGTTAGAGAATAAAATTACCAACAACTTTTGTTGCAACGATTTTTTCGTGGACTCGAATGTTGACTTAGGGTGAGTAAAAGTGTAGAATTTTGTGTTTTGTATACATATTCTTTAATATCTTCGTTCTGGTAAGTCATACGCTGAAAATAGGTGTCATCAATCTTATGGGGAATTAAATATCTACTCTTTGTTTAAGCAAATTTCTCGTAAGGTTCGATAATTTCGAGTTACAGCGACCTAAAGTGGCGAAATTTGTGTTTTGCCAATATCATACAATGAAAATAGTTATTACCGATCTTGCAGATAATTAGATTACCATCAACTTTTATATAAACAATTCACTCGTTAGTTCGATAGTTATAAGGTACAGCAACTGAAAGTGCCAAAATTTATGCTGTGCTTTTTTTGCAAAGGTCTTCGTTCTACAGGGTAAGTAGCAATAACTTGAACATGCTTTACCTGTAAATACTAGGCCTAAAACTAAGACGATTGACACAAAAAGTTGTTATACTAAAATGCATAACTAAAAAGTTATAGGCGTTTGAAGTTTCAGATAAAAATAATTTTTGGTACTGGTAATAACTTCTAAACTAATTGAATGAGAAGAACCAATTCTTGGTAGTTGCTAATGAATACCAAAGACCTTTAATTTTGTTGAAATCAAACTTTAAGAAGATGGTTTTGTAAAGTAAGTAAAGTGTTTTACCTTCTGGAACTTTTTTGTCCTTAAAATTTTAATTATAAAAAAAATTGCATTTAATAGTCAATTTAATTTGGAAACTTTTTCATCTCTTGTAAAGTTTTGATTAAACGCACCGTGAAGCTTTAAAAAATTAAAAACTAACAGCATGTTTTTACTAAGTTTCAGCATCAAGTATGCTGAGATTTAAAAGTTATTGACGGAAGACGGAGCTCCAACACATTATGCACGTCCTGTGCGAAATTAGCATATTGGCTATCAGTCGCCTATCCTCAACTATGGATTGGTAGAGGCCCTGACGATGATGCTCTTGTAGCTCTTCTTTGCATTGAAAACAGAATTTTTTTAAAATATTAACTGCCTCTCGAACTTCATCGGCGTGTTGAACGATTCTTCTTCCAAGCTCTTGAAGTCAAGGAATAGGTGTTGCATACACTTTTGATTTTAAATATCCCCAAGAAAAGAATTCAATTGCGTTTAGGTCAAGAGAACGAGGAGGCCATGCAATAGGAGCGCCAGGGCCTCTACCAATCCATCGTTGAGGATAGGTGACAGATAGCCAATATCACACAGGACGTGCATAATGTGCTGGAGGTCCGTCCTCCGTCAATAACTTTTAAATCTCAACATTCTTGATGCTGTTTTTTGAAATTTACTAAAAACATACTGTTAGTTTTTAATTTTTTAAAGCTTAACGGTGCGTTTAATCAAAACTTTACGAGAGATAAAAAAGTTTTTAAATTAAATTGCCTATTAAATGCAATTTTTTTTATAATTAAAATTTTAGGGACAAAAAAGTTCCAGAAGGTTAAACACTTTACTTACTTTAAAATCTTCTTAAAATTTGATTTCAACATAATTTTCACAAATTAAAGGTCTTTGGTATTCATTAGCAACTACCAAGAATTGGTTCTTCTCATTCAATTAGTATAGAAGTTATTAGCAAAATTTTTTTTCTTCAACTTCAAACGCCTATAACTTTTTAGTTATGCATTTTAGTATAACAATTTTTTGCGTCAATCGTCTCAGTTTTAGGCCTAGTATTTACAGGTAAAAGTATGTCCCACTTATTGCGACTCACCCTGTATACTAAATCATAAGCTGAAAATAGCTTATAGAGAAATGAATTTTCAACAACTTTGGTTTAAACATTTTTTTTGTTACAGCGACTGAAGGTGTCGAAACTTCTGTTTTGCTTTTTTTGGGGAACTGGGGTTGAAAATTCTCCTTCTATCACTATCTAATTAAATTCATTCATGTATTTAATCGAACTTGTTTCCCCGTTCTCGTGGAGTCGATGACAAAAAAAAATTCAATACATAAATTTAGACACTTTTGGGACACCTGTAACTCATAAACTATCGACTATATCAAAAAATTATTTAAACAAAAATTGTTGGTAATTCAAATCTCTACAAGATTGGTAATAACTATATTTAGCGTAAAACTGAGTGGAGAGGAAACAGATACAAAAAATTGGTATCTCGTAAACTACTAATCCCACAAGAAATATCGCGAATATTATTATTTATTATCTCGTATAAGAAAGTAAAAATATACAAACTGATGGTCAAACAAAAGTGGATAATAAATCACAAGAGTGATGACAATTTTTTCGTGTAGCCACTGGAACTGACAAATTTAAAAGTTTTTTTTTTCAAACTGGTGGCATTATTTTATACTCTCTTGTTAGGATAAGGGCTCCCATCCCTACAACAAGTTCTCGTTTTTTTGAACAAAAACCAAGATTTTTTGCCTTTATTGCCTGAACATTTCGAAAAAAATTATTTTTGATAACTTCTGGCCTCCTGACTTTTGATCCCTTTGGGATTCTTTTTAGGCAAGTAAAAATCAAAGTTTTTAGTAACCAAATCTGTGGTTAGTTTAATACCTATTGTTATTTTTTTGAATACTGAATTTTGAATGCATTTTTTCGCCTTGTCCTATCTCGACAGTTACAACCAGCAACTGGAAAGTAAAGTATAAGTGTGGAACCTTCGCTTTGAGTGATTCATTTAATTAAATCGAATCCAATTGTAGTAATTATACCAGAATTTAATTAAAAACTTTTCTACCATTTCTGAAGTACCTACTTAACCTTAATTATCTTACATAAAAAATTTAAAAATAATACTCACAACTACTTAAGGGTTTATTTAAATAATATTCTGAAAACAGTTAAAACTGCAACTCAAAAATCCACATCACCTACATCTCCAATAACATATTTATTGTAAAACTTCGCCTAAAAATTAGTTGTCAAAATAATTAATTTTCAAGGACATATTCTCGTTAGGGATTTTTTTGTTTACTTCCAAACAGTTGCATTAGTTGAACAATCAGAGGAAGAAGAGGTATATAACGTAGATATTTTGTGATTATAACCTATCTTTTAACTAGCATTTTCGTCGTTTGTAACTTATCTCATTACTTCGTAATCTTATTACAATTATAGCTTAAGCACAATGGAAACTAAACACCAAAAGATGCCAAAAGTGGCTAAGGTCAGTATAACAACCCCCGAAAACTTATGTGTATTATTTAAATTTATTTCCGTACAGGTAAAAAACAAAGCGCCAGCAGAAATCCAAATTACTGCTGAGCAGCTTTTACGGGAAGCCAAAGAGAGAGATTTAGAAATCCTACCACCGCCCCCCAAACAGAAAATTTCCGATCCCGCGGAATTAGCAGATTATCAACTCAGAAGACGCAAACAATTTGAGGATAACATCAGAAAGAACCGCACCGTTATATCAAATTGGATAAAATACGCTCAATGGGAAGAATCGCAGAAGGAAATTCAACGTGCCAGGTCAATTTACGAGAGAGCATTGGACGTAGACCACAGAAACGTAACAATATGGTTGAAGTACACCGAAATGGAGATGAGGAGCCGCCAGGTGAACCATGCTAGGAATTTATGGGACCGAGCCGTGACAATACTACCAAGGATTAATCAGTTTTGGTATAAATATACTTACATGGAGGAGATGCTTGAGAATGTACCAGCAGCTAGGGCAGTTTTTGAAAGGTGGATGGAATGGCAACCGGACGAGCAAGCGTGGCAAACTTACATTAATTTTGAATTACGTTACAAAGAAATTGATAGGGCGCGTGAGATTTACGAACGATTCGTAATAACTCACCCTGAGGTAAAACATTGGATTAAGTATGCGAGATTTGAGGAAAATCATGGTTTCATTCACTCGGCGCGACAAATATTTGAACGAGCTGTTCAATTTTACGGTGACGATCATTTGGACGAGAAACTATACATCGCCTTTGCAAGATTCGAGGAGAACCAAAAAGAGCATGACAGGGCTCGAGTTGTTTATAAATATGCTTTGGATCACATTCCTAAAGAAAACACTAAGGAATTGTATAAAGCGTATACCATACACGAGAAGAAATATGGCGATAGAAGCGATATCGAAGAGGTTATTGTATCCAAACGCAAATTTCAATATGAGCAAGAAATATTGCAAAATCCAACCAATTACGATGCGTGGTTTGACTATATAAGACTGGTAGAAGGCGAGGGCGATGTTGATGTAACTCGGGAAACTTTCGAACGAGCCATCGCGAACATTCCCCCATCCAAGAACAAACAATTTTGGCGTCGCTACATTTACTTATGGATCAACTATGCTTTGTTTGAAGAACTAGAAGCTCAAGACTACGAAAGAACTAGACTAGTTTACAAAGCTTGCCTAGAATTGATCCCTCATAAAATCTTCACATTCTCCAAAATCTGGTTGCTTTTCGCCCAGTTTGAAATACGTCAGAGAAACCTAACTGCTGCTAGAAAAATCTTGGGAATGTCTATTGGAATGTGTGCACGAGACAAGCTATTCCGCGGTTATATTGACATCGAAATACAGTTAAGAGAATTCGATAGATGTCGACGACTATACGAGAAATTCCTTGAATTTGGTCCGGAAAACTGCGTCACCTGGATGAAATTTGCCGAACTGGAGACTCTTCTAGGCGATATAGATAGAGCTCGCGCTATTTACGAACTAGCTATTAACCAGCCGCGTTTGGACATGCCGGAGTTGTTATGGAAAGGATACATCGACTTTGAGATATCGCAAGATCAACCTGAAAATGCCAGACAATTGTACGAACGTCTACTAGAAAGAACATCCCATGTTAAAGTTTGGTTATCCTACGCCAAGTTTGAGCTCCACAACCAACTGGACGACGATATTAACATTCGTTTAAGTCGCCGAGTGTTTGAAAGAGCAAATGAAACATTAAAAAATTCTGTTGAAAAAGAATCCCGAGTTTTGCTTTTGGAGAACTGGAAGGAGTTTGAAAATGCACATGGAGACGAAGTTAATAAAGAGAACGTTAACAGTAAGATGCCGAGGAGGATAAAGAAACGACAGAAGGTTATTGATGAGGATGGTATAGAACAGGGATGGGAAGAGGTGTTTGATTATATATTCCCCGAGGACGAAGCGAGCAGACCTAACTTGAAACTGTTGGCTGCGGCTAAGAACTGGAAGAAAAAGGTAGTTGAAGATCCTGAGGAGGGTGTGGACGAACAACCCAAGGATTTGGCAGATGATGACGTAACGGGAACTTCAGAAAATAACTTGGATGCTACGGAACAAAGTGAATCGGAAGGAAATGAAATATAGTAACTGCATGTTCTTTGTATTTATGAAATAAATTTATTTTGTAGAGTTTTGAGTTTAGTTTATATTAAGCAGATTTTTGTTTAGAAAATAAAAAATCGTACATAATAATAATAACTGTGCATTTTAAAGCCACTTTTTCAATTATTGGTGTTTATCGTTAGCTTCTAGTTAACTAAATTACCATTGGATATTAACTTATGGTTAAGGATAGCCATCAATTGAAAAATTGGGCCTTAAAATTGTCAAATAATCGTGTCTAATATCAGACAAGCAGAATTCTTTACAAAACAAAGCTTCACATTATTATTACAAGATTGCTACATCTACCACTTTTTAGCAAGAAAAATAAGGAAGTGTCAAGTTTATATTTTAATACAAGGTGTGACAGAATTTTAAGAACTCAGTCAAAATTAGCTAATCTACCTAAGGCAACACAAAATACGAACTTAAATTAAAAAAATATATACATAATCTAAAGGAATATTAATTAATAGCATTCATGATTTCAAATAGTAAAAAAATTTACAAATAAAAGTAATATCTTCCACGGAAGTATTATATTACAATTAAAAACAAAAATTATGAAATAAATAAAATTTGTACTGAATCCATGACTCATTTGCAGAAATAACCATAAATTATGTTTCTAAAATAAATTTGAGTTTAAAATTTGAAGAAGTTTAATCGTAGATTTACATTATATTAATCACAAACGTAAACTCATATTTATTTTTGCATGTTTGGAGAGACAAAAATAAAATTTGGAACGTTGGATAACGACTTTAGTAGTGGGATTATTTTGACTGAAACTCCCTTTATAATATTAAATTTTATAAATAATAATAATAGCACTTTTAAATTTCATGCATCTAAAAAATCATTTAGAAAAAATTTGCTTATTTTAAGTGAGAAAAATAAAATTTTTGGTACCATTAAATAATGGAGGGATATTTAAAGATTAAAATTTCAGCTAATATTTCATAATTTGATACCATTACCCATTATTTCAAAGTAAAAGCATCTCCTTTGAAAAGTAATATGTTAAAAGTATTTATTCAAAATAGGAAGAGTTCTAATAAAGCCATTTCCTAAAATTTAAATAAATATAAGGTTTAGATGCAGGCTGTTCCATTTTAAAAGTTTTCATTATACAAAATTAAAAATATGAACAAATTCTATCAAACAATTCGAATCAAATTTATTCTCAAAGCTTTATTACAAAACATTTCTTCTTATATTGTAAAAGCTGGTGTTATAAAAATACCGTTCTGTTGCTGAGGATTTCTTTTTATAAAGAAAAACAAGAAATGTTATTATAATTAATAATTAAACAAAAAATTTGAAGCTATTCCATTTCCTAGCAATATAATTTAGTTTGGTTAGGGAATACAGGGTGTCCCAAAATTAGCCTGCCAAAATGTACCAGCTGATGCTACGTTCAAAAATAATGCAAAAAGTTTCAATAAATATAGGTTGAAAAATGCTTCCTAAGGAGGCTACAGCCCCCTGAAAGGAAAACCCCAAAGAGGAATTTTCTGTAACATCTTCGCAACTGTTTCAGGTAGATTGATGAAATTTGGTGAGTTTGAAGCTTTTATAATTTGCCACATATTTCTTTTTCAATTTTCTGAAATTTTGACAGGGGCGGCACATACAGGATGGGTGCTTGGTATATTATGCCCCATATTTTTTGTGTGGATAATTTTAAAATTTTTTATATCAAATTTCGAAACTAGGTTTATTTTTACACAAAAAAGGTCGTCTCAGTCGATCTTTGAATCTTGAACCGTTTTCGAGTAACATCGTTCTGAAAAAATCACATCCATAAAAACTACACTAATAAAAATAGTCACAAAACTAAAATTTATCTAAAGTAGACAATGGATTAAAATTTATAGGTATTTATTACTTCGTTTCGCATTTCTTCGACAAATATTAATAATAAAAACAAAATATCAAAATTAAATTTTTTTTTTTCAATTTTGTGATTATTTTCATTAGTGCAGTTTTTATGGACGTGACTTCTTCAAAACGATTTTACTCGAAAACGGTTCAAGACTCAAAGATCGACTGAGACGACCTTTTTTGTGTAAAAATAAACCAGGTTTCAAAATTTGATATAAAAAATTTTTAAAATTATCCACCCAAAAAATACGGGGCATCATTTACCCAGCACCCACCCTGTATGTGACGCCCCTGGCAAAATTTCTGAAAATTGGAAAAAGAAATATGTGGCAAATTATAAAAACTTCAAACTCACCAAATTTCAAGAATCTACCTCAAATAGTTGCAGAGATATTACAGAAAACTCCTCTATGGGGCCCCCCTTTCAGGGGGCTGTAGCTCCCTTAGGAAGCATTTTTCAATCAATATTTATTAAAACTTTTTGCATTATTTTTGAACGTAGAATCAGCTGGTACATTTTGGCAGGCCCTGTATACAGGGTGTCCCAGGATAGTCACGAAATATTTATAAGTATGATTCTTGAATACATTGTACTATATAATTTTTTTTATCTCCAATCAGGGTTTTTTTTCCATATGTAGTCATTGCAGGTGGCAACTTACGGAAATTTTTTTAACAAATTTAATAATTACTCCCTTTATGTTCAAAACGGAATTTAACTATTTGATTCAAAATAAACCAATCTTTCATCATGTATCAAATGTCTAACCAATTTCAATACTAGTTTTCAAAATAAATTAAATGAAACATAACGATTTATTTTTTCAAATTCTTGAACACTTGATACACTAATAATTCTTTAAGAGTTAACACTACCAAAAAAATTACAAGATACTTTCGATGGCAAATCATCTCAGCTACAAATTTCATGTATAACTTTTTTCGACAATCAACTAGTTTAGCAGACTGGCTTCTTTTTATGCAACAGTGTTTCACTTTTTCAATCTACAATTTTCAATATTCAAGAGATAATTGCTCGAAAACTAACCTGGAGTGGCGATAAAAAAATTACACAGGACAATGCAGAATTTATCCAAAAAATATTTAGTGTCTATCCTGGTATCTACACTACAATTTTGGCTCAGCCATTTTTTTATATTTCCAAAGCTTGAACCAACCATTTACATTATTATTTATTTATAATAAATACCCAGTTTTTCACAATTTAAAACTTTGGTTCAAGCCATTTCCCCGCAGATTATTCAATCTTAATATTATAAGCCCGTACGAATCTGCAGAAACCACACAGTCATAATAACACCCAAATTATGTATTTATATACGCATGGTATCAAAAGTGATCAATGAATATATTTTCACACCTGTGTATTAAATTGTCCCCGCTAGACCAAATAAATGATTTGAAATTAATGAAAATTAATTGAAAATAGTTTTTTTGATATTAGTTCAAATATAAAAAGTAATAAAATGCATATCTATGATCTCCAGAAATTCGGATTTTGCTGCAGTCTTCTCTCAAAATTTGTATACCAATTCTGCACAGTTGACAATGGGACATACGTGGCTGTAGGATCGGGTACCATGTGGCCTTGTTGTACCGTATAACTAAGTACATAGTTCATGAAATTTTCTAACATTTTCTGCGCAAATGTAACATTTGCTTGCACTGTATTAGGTGAGGGTATTTCTTGAATATTTTCTATGGATTCTAAAAAAAATATGATACTTAAGCTTTTTCTTACAACATATACTTACTAAGTGACATGAAAAAAAGAACACCTAGTAATAATTAGTTTATTTCAATGATATTTGGTATACATGTTTGTTTAACTTAAAACAAAAAACGATCAGTTTTTCAGTCATATTGATGCATTGGTTTTTGTGTTATAACGTTTTTTCTTTAAAAAACGGAAGAGGCGACAATGGACTTTTGTACTAGCTACAGGTACCATTTGTTTTTCGTACAGTACATTTTAAGAGTTTTTATGATCTGTCATTATGCTTAGAGCGAGAAGATGTGAAAATTTTTATCAACTTAGCGAGTTTGATAGGGGGCGAATACTGGGTCTGCGAGAGGGCAGTTTATCCTTCAGAGAAATTGCCACTAGGACCAATAGGAGTCTAAATGCCGTGGTGGATTGTTGTCGAGCATGGCTCCAAGAAGACCGAACATGAAGAGCAAGAGGTACAGGACTTCGCCGAAGAACCACAGAAAGCGAAGATCGCCGCCTTAGACTTTTGGTTCTAAGGGATCGCTTCACTTCGACAGGGGCGATTGCATACCAATGGTTTACAGAACATGGAAGGCATATTGGGATGCGAACCGTTCATCGCCGCATAAGAAGTTTTGGACTGCTTTCCTACTGTCCTCAACTTGTGTTACTCCTCACTCCTGAGCACCGACGTAACCCACTGGAGTGGTGTAGAGAACGGCTGCCTTGGAAGCAGGAATGGTATACGGTAGTCTTTAGCGACGAATCCAGATTCTGTTTGGGTACGCACGATGGTCGGGCAAGGGTGAGAAGGCGACGAGGTGAAACGCGTGATCCTCAATTTCCTGTGGATAGGCATGTGTACCGCACCGTTAGAGTTATGGTGTGGGAAGCTATTGCTTATGACACTAGGTCACCTTTGGTCTTCATCAGAGGCAATATGACTACCTAGCGCTACATTCAGGAAGTAGTGGAAACACATGTTATACCCTACCTCAGGATCCTTCCCAATCTACTTTTTCAACAAGACAAGCCCGACCAGATGTAGCAAACGTCACGTTGGACAACTTTCAGCGTAATCAAATCAATTTGTTGCCCTATCCACCAAGATCTCCGGATCTTTCACCCATTGACCACATCTGGAACATTATGGGTAGAAGATTGGTAAATTTACTCCATCCCCCACAACTTCTAGGGGCACTTTGTCATGAAGTACAAGTAGCCTGGAATGAGATACCTCAGGAGGAAATTAATCATCTCATTAGGAGTATGCCCAGACGTGTTCATGAGTGCACAGCACACCATGGAGGTCCAACCCATTATTAATTTTTCTCGGGTTCTAACTGTCCGATTCTCTTCATATTTTGATCGTTTACTTACCTTACCATAATAAACATGTATGCCAAAAATCATTGAAATAAACGAATTACTACTAGGTGTTCTATTTTTCATGTCACTTAGTATACAAACCAAACTAACCAATTGAGATGCCTATTTGAGCGTTGTGAACAATATGACTTTGTCCAAACATCATGTTGGAACAATCACCCATTTCGGCTAATTTTTTTAAACTAGATATTTTAAAAATTACTGATGGTTTTTCGTTGGAAATAAATCCTAGCGGTTGCCAGTTAGGAGGGGCATTTGGATCCGGCCAACTAAAATACACTAAAAAAATATGTTTTGAACTGTCCTGCAGCGTTTTTAATTTATATAGAAACCTTGTCCGGCTGTTCCAGTAGGAAAAGGCACGGCCCCCGTTAAGAACACTACCACATGATTAATATTATCCGCATCATTAATTGTTGTTACAAACTGTGTTTCAGATATGGGCTGGAATTCAGTTTGCACCTAAAAGAAACAAATTAGAGGTTGTAAGTTACTAAAACTATTATCATGAAAAGCTTACTAATCTTCCGGAGACTATTATACCAAACATTGCCATTTTATTAAGAAAATACTTCAGTATATCCTCGTGTTAATTTTCAACTTTACTTCTATTTATTCTAGAATGTCTAGCCGATAAAGTAAGGTTAGAAAGTGTAGCCAACTTTACAAACCATAACAAACAAAACAAAAGCAGCAACTTTAAAGCACAAAAGCACTAGTTTCGTGAAAATTTAGTTACTTCTTCGCGTTGAGGGAGTGTGGACGTTTATTATCGCGTATTGTGTGTACAGAAGTTTCTCTGTGTGAAACCATGGTAAATATAGAAATCATTGATATTTAATTCTTTGTGAATTGGATTAGATTTGTTTTGATGCGATTTGCTGTGTTTTCAATTTATTATTGACAAATTTATGTAGATCGGCGATTATTGAGATAAATAATAAAGTTGGAAAGAACAAAAGGCAAAAGAGGGTGCCCCTTAGCCCTAGATGTTCATAAGAGAAATAAGTTGGCTAGAACAAAAAATAACAGTTTCGATTAGATTACTTGATATCTGGCATTCTGGCAGTATTTTTGTTATTCGGTTATTTGCCCACCCATTTTATAAAATCGATATTCGACATGATCTTGTACACATACCTACAAGTGCATGTGCTTTCGCTGAGGATTATTTTATTGCTTGTATCCCTCGTATTACTTTTGTCATTTTGTGCAAAGCAAAATAGGTATGTATTATATTGAATTATTTATTTTTTATCCTGTCCGGAGATCAAACTCAAGCCCTCATTTCCTAAAATCAGCTGTTTAGAAAAATACATAATTTTGTGTCCTAAATTTCACTTAATACAAAATACAATTCGATGTTTATTTCTGTTATAGTTTTGATTGGATTTGAGGTCACCCTCATCACCCTGTAGATCTTTTGGAACAGCAGGTACTTAAAAAAATTGGAGAATTTTTTAACTGGAATCTATACCTACATACATAGGCTATCATGTTGGTTTCGTTATTTCTTTGTCTAATTTTAAATCTGCAGGGTTATGGAAAAATTGACGAATGTGTAATCGTGGCTTTTTTCTTATTTAATTTATAGGATTGATCGCGAAAATGCTAAAAGCTCTTAATAATCCAATAATCCAACTTCTTTAGTGTTTGTGAAAATAGTACCGGTACTTTTAATTTCCTTCCTATACAATAAGTACAGGGTGTCCCATTTTCGACACTTTTAGGGGGTATTGGCGTTATTATCAAAGATAGAGTGTTGCGGTTTTCACCTTCCTACTTTTTACTTTCTTATACGTAGTATAAGGAAGTATAGTAATCGTGATTTTTTTCGACTTCGAGATTTTGATGGATTTACACGTTTTGAGGGCCCCTGAATCCATTTTGACCATTTTCGCCATGATGTCTGTCTGTGTGTGTGTCTGTCTGTATCCACCATAACTCAAAAACGAGTTCTTGGATTTGATTCAAATTTCATATTTAAAGTAAATTTGTGGGTGCCACATACAATGTTTTTCATCTAGCACCAAAACAAGTGACAGTTACCTGATGACATTTTTAGGTTTTTTAGGAATATCTTGAAAAATAAACAATTTACGACAATTTTTTATTCTTAGACATTGATTTAGAATTAAATTTTGAACAAATTTTGTTTGAACTTTTTTTTGAAATTCCGTCAAAATTTTTTAATTATATAGTAGCGCCATCTATCACTCATTTACAAAAGTACAATATATAAATTACAGAAATCTATACCGTTGAGAAAATCGATTGTATTATTAGTATTATTTGAAAAGATCGACGGCTACGGCAGCATTGTGGTGGCGAAACTACCACCGGTTGTTACGCGGTCGTTGATTTGTGTTTTTTGTGTCATATTGTAATATGTACAGTTAATAGGAGTAGCTAATAGCAGCAAAGTATTCCGTGTACTCTTCTTATCCAGAACAAATACCACTTCTAGCACAAGCCGCCTTGGCGCAGTGGGTAGAGAATCTGCCTAGTAATCCACACGGTGCTGGTTCGATTCCATAGATTTCCCTTATTTTATTTTTATTTTAATTAAATGCTTTATTTATTCGGAGCGATTATAAGTCACGGATCGTGGTGGCGTGTTTTTTGTGTAATATTGATATATTGTAATACAATTAAATATTATTGAAAAAACGGAGCAAGACAGAAAACTATCGTGGGGTGAAGCCCGCGGGGGACAGCTAGTTTATTCTTAGACATTGATTTAGAATTAAATTTTGAACAAATTTTGTTTGAACTTTTTTTTGAAATTCCGTCAAAAATTTTTAAATTATTTAAATTATTTTTCATATAGTAGCGCCATCTATCTCTCATTTACAAAAGTACAATATATAAATTACAGAAATCTATACCGTTGAGAAAATCGATTGTATTATTAGTATTATTTGAAAAGATCGACGGCTACGGCAGCATTGTGGTGGCGAAACTACCACCGGTTGTTACGCGGTCGTTGATTTGTGTTTTTTGTGTCATATTGTAATATGTACAGTTAATAGGAGTAGCTAATAGCAGCAAAGTATTCCGTGTACTCTTCTTATCTAGAACAAATACCACTTCTAGCACAAGTAGCCGTGGCGCAGTGGGTAGAGAATCTGCCTAGTAATCCACACGGTGCTGGTTCGATTCCTAGGTTTCCCTTCTTTTTTTTTATTTTTTTTATTTTACTGGTTTCTATGGTTCCGAAAACAATAATAATGAATAAATAAATGTAATTTCATACCGGGAGATTTTTTTAAGCGAGTATTAGGTCAACAATCTAAAATAAACACATTTTTGTCGTAAAATTCGGTTATAATGAGTGGGACAAGGACAGATTTATGCGTATTGCAATAAGTGCGACAGAGACTATTGAAAATTGTTGGAAACCTTCCGAATTTTTACAAGAAATTTAACTTAATTTATTTAGGAAAAGTAATTATTGTGATACTATCCGTAAGTATAAGAAAGTCATGTGTTGGGCACATCGACATCAGATATTTTACGAAACGAAAGATTCCGGAGTCAAATTTGTTATGGCTCTCTTAGTTTTTAATCTACAGAGTGATTCTGAAAATCTTTGCTTTTTAGACACCCTTCGTATTTCCGTTATGCGTCTACTTATCAAAAAAGTGAAAACTGATCTTGATAGAGTTTTTTACGTAAAATTCAGTGGCGCAGGCAGTTTTTGTGTAAAAGGTTTAGTTTTTGAGATATTGCCCAAACTTATGTTTTTTTAAATGGGACACCCTATATATTATTTTTGATATTGATTAAGCAAAATTTGAGCTTTCCAAAAATATATAATACTTAATATTTATTTTGATAAACAAACTCAAAATTCGATGTTTTTAATAATTTACTTTATTTATAACAGTAGGCCATGGCTAGTTTATTAGAAACAAATGCAAAATTTGACAGATTTGTCAGATTTCCATTATTGATGAAATATTTTTGTTACGTAGGAGTTTTTATTTTACTTTTGAAGTGTTTAGTTTTAAAATAATTACGCATTGTGAAAATTTAGGATGTGTTTTTAAAAAATTACCCATGGCCTACTGTTATAAATAAAGAAAATTATTAAAAATATCGAATTTTGAGCTTGTTTTCAAAATAAATATTAAGTATTATATGTTTTTGGAAAGCCCAAATTTTGCTTAATCAATATAAAAGATAATATATAGGGTGTCCCATTTAAAAAAACATAGGTTTGGGCAATATCTCAAAAACTAAACCTTTTACACAAAAACTGCCTACGCCACTGAATTCAACGTAAAAAACTCTATCAAGATCAGTTTTCACCTTTTTGATAAGTAGACGCATAACGGAAATACGAGGGGTGTCTAAAAAACAAAGATTTTCAGAATCACTCAGTAGATTAAAAACTAAGAGAGCCATGACAAATTTGACCCCGGAATCTTTCGTTTAGTAAAAAAGTAGGACAGGAAGGTGAAAACCGCAACACTCTATCTTTGATAATAACGCCAATACCCCCTAAAAGTGTCGAAAATGGGACACCCTATACAGTAATGTTGATTTTGCTGCCATAATGACTAATTTGTATTATACAGGGTGTTTCCTAAGTACGGTCCGTAACTTCAGGGCGCAATTCCTTGGGATGTATTAAGAAAAAATGTTTCTATAAACTTGTGTCCGGAAATGCTTACATTCCGAGATACAGGGTGTTGAAAATTTAATTTTAATTTTTATTACCATTTCAAATAATTTTTGAACGGTCAATGCTGGGTTCCTAAAAATTTCCAATTAATTTACGTTAGTAAAGAACTACATTTTTAGTGTAGAGTCAATTTTTATCTGCCGCCAGTGGCGTAGTTAGACGTGAGTCAGTCGACGTTTTCTTTATAAAAAGTAGAACACCAATGATTTTTTTCAAATTTTTTATTATTTTCAAACTCTTCTAACAATATACAACAAAAAAGGTCTCTTGAATTTTTTGTCTAATACTAACCTATTCTTAGAAAAGTAGCCGGTTACTACCAACAACAATCAATAAAATAATCAATTCCGACAGTAAATCAAAGCAGATGTTGTAAATGGCCACTTTCTGATAAAACGCACGATTCCAATCGTTTTATCATTGAGTGTCTCACACGTCCAAAAGTTCCTGCAGTATTTCGTATGACATTGCAATAAATAAAGAAAAAATTAAATTTTCAACACCCTGTATTTCGGAATCTAAGCTTTTCCGGATAGGTACATGTTTATAGAAACTTTTCTTCTTGAAAAATCCTAAGGAATTGCGCCCTGAAGTTACGGACCGTACTTAGGAAACACCCTGTATTTAAATCACCTCGTAAACCATTATCGAAAAATACGATTTATAAAAAGTGCAACTTAAAGTTCCAAAAATTACGCAGAAAATGCTACAATTTATGAACTCTTTTAAGAATGAAACCATCAGCCAGCTTTGAATTTTTACAAAAATTCCGACAGAGGTTCCAAAACTGATTTTTTAAATAATTTAGCCTCGAAAACGTGGTTTTTGAAAAATGCAAAAATGCAATTTGGAAATTCAAAAAACAAAAAATTCCTATAAACAATTCGTGATTTTTTTAAAATACCTAATTCCATGTATTTACTTTGAATAAGTTTTCTAACAACAATCATTCAACCAGCGATTTCAAAACTGTGAACAGGCGTTTAAAAATTATTATTCTAAACATTTATTGAAGCCACATAAATGGCCCTAAAGGACCATACAAGCAAAAAACAAACAAAAAAACTCGGGGGGTGATTCTACTTGAAAAATTAATGTGACAAGTTCCTATAACATTTTTCCGAAAGCTCATTAATCTTGGGGTTACAGGGCCTTAAAGTTTGTTCTTTTAAATCAAATTTTTCCAGTACCTTTATTTCTAGTGTACTGATTCGTTTCACATTTGGTGCAATGATCACTAATGTTTATTTGTATTCGTGCACAAAAATTGAGGTAAATCCCCCAGTGTCGAAGAGTCGAAACTAACGTTGACCTTTAGATAAAGACCCAGAACTTCTTTGTTAGGCACTTTTTCTAAATTTTGTTGACGCCAGATTGAAGAGCATCGAAAAATCTTCAAAAAAGATCCTCTTGCTGCATCACGATAAAACGAGTCGTTTTCGCGAAAAAAGCCTTAAATGAATACCAACTAACTACAGCTTTCACGATTAACAAACAGAAGCGCGTTTTTCTCGAAAACTACTCGTTTTATCGATATTCAACAAGAGGAGCTTTTTTGAAGATTTTTGGATGCTCTTCAATCGGGCATCATAAAAATTTAGAAAAAAGTTATTGGAAAAAATTGATTTAAAAAAAAACTTTGGGGCCTCGTAACCCCAATATTAATGAGCTTTCGGAAAAATTTTTAGGAACTTGTCACATTAACTTTTCGAGTAGAATCTCTCCCCGAGTTTTTTGCTCCTAATTTCCGGACACCCTGTATAAAACTTTTTTTAATAAATAAATTCAACATCTAGCTTTGTAGTAAAGTAAATTTTACCAAAATCCGAGCAGTGGCCTCAAAATTATAACGTTTTCAAAACCAAATTTTTGTTTATACAATTTTTCTAGTTTATAGTGCCACGGTTTTAGCACCACTGATCAGATTTTTACGAATATGTATTCTCTTCTACCCATTCTGATAACAGATCCACAGGGCCTCAGTTAGCAACGGTTTAGTGGGACCATGGCCCCAGGATCTCCAGTAATTGACATTTGAATAGAATTTTTTTTTAATATTTAATTATTGTAAAATGAATAATTGAGATATAATTTAAAAATTCAAATCTGCTATTTAATTATTTAAACATTATAAGCATGTGTGTATATCGCTAAAATTTTCATACTTACCTAATTCATCTTGCGTCCTGCATGACATATACTGTCGAAACAATTTGTGCAAAATTTGCATCAATTAATCACGGCGAATAACACGGATCGCAAAAAAATTGCCAAATTTTGGGCCTTTTCAGAATTTTTTTAGGACGCATTAAATTTGTTTGGCCTCTTGCCGTTTTTTGGAAAAATGGAATTTTCCGTGGCCGTGTTGAAGCGACGTTAAGTGAGCACGTACCTCATTCGGAAGCTCATTAAAGAATCTAACATCATAAAAGTAGATATGCTATTTTTAGGGCTTTAACGAAATTTCGAAAATTGGTAAAACCCACAAAGACATTGATCAAACTTTGAATCACTACTTTCTAGTTTCTTCTGGTTATCAAAACCATCTCAAAAGTGATGTGCAATATGTATTTACTCCAAATTTTACACCTAGATCATAAATTAACATCACCACATCCAAAATATTTACCAGTTAATCGTATTGATTATATATTTGATTTTATAAGAACGCAATTAATTAATAAGCATTGAAAATAATTAAATGTAGGGAAGGCGGGAGGGGGAGGACCTCCACCTAGTTGGTGGCAACATAATTGCGGCTCTGATTATGTATATTTTTTGTAATATTTTCCACGTTACCATCATTCACTATTTAACAAATATGAACTTTTTGTTTTCGAATATGAAGAAAATTTTGAGATCCCTCTAAAAGAAAAAACATTTTAATTTTCGTCGCTTATACCGTTTATAGGTATGTATGTGCCTAATCGAGGAGAATCATTCCTAATATCAACAGGAGAAGTCTGTAATGTGTTAACACCAGCACGACTAACGCTCCCCAAATGAATGAGAAGGAGTCATTTTCAATGTTAAGCACACTATCACTATTGTTCGATATTAAGTTTGTTCGATTGTTATCGGCACGACCATCACTCCTGTATTAGCAAGAGAGGTCTTTAATGTGTTAACACCAGCACGACTAGCGCTCCTCAAATGAATGAGAAGGAGTCTTTTTCAGTGTTAAACACATTAAGTTCGATTGTTAAGTCGTGAATAGATGGAACAGTCCCAAAATCCAAAACCGACAAATGTTTTGAGAATATTTGTCTGATTCCCCTTGGCCATGGTTAGTAGAGGCCCTCCCCCTTCGGCCCCTCCCAAATTTTATCATTTTCAATGCATTTTTAATACTAATTACGTTCTTACAAAATTAATAGGTACGTATTAAATATAAATCAATTTTGGAAGTGTTTGTTCGATGTTAATTAATGATCTAGGTGCAATATTTGGAGTAAATGCATATATCACATCACTTTTGAGATTGTTTTGATAACTAGAAGAAACTAAAGAGCAGTGAATCAAAATTCAATCAATGGCTGATAATATTACCAATTGTCGAAATTTCCTTAAAACCCTAAAGCTAATCTACTTTTATAATGTTAAATTATTAATGAGCTTCCGAATAAAGTACATGCTCACTTAACGTCGTGTTGGCACAGCCACGGAAAATATCATTTTTCCAAAAAACGGCAAGAGACCAAAAAATTAATGCGGCCCAAAAAATCCCTAAAAAGGCCCAAAATTTGGCAGTTATTTTTTTGCGATACGAAATATTGGCCGTATCTAATGGACGCAAATTTTGAACAAATTGATTCGACAGTATATGTCATGCAGGACGCAAGATGAAATTTGTTTTTCCTACAATTGTTAAGGAATTGAATATTCCCACACGCAAAATGAGTGCGGGAAGTGACTAATTCCCGCACTCATTTTGCGTGTAAGAATGTTTAATTCCATTGTTTGTTTGACATGTTTGTTCCACAGTAACCATTCTAACTAGATTCTCACATTAAAAAAAGCAAATTCAGATACAAAAAAATTCAAAACTAGGATGATTCTAAGGTCCGGTATTTCAGTGTCAGTTTAAACCAAATTTGGGTAAACTTCAATTAGAATGTGAATTTTATCACTTTAAATTTGTATATTCTAAACGAAGTTTACCCAAATTTGGTTTAAACTGACACTGAAATACCGGACCTAAGCGATTGTAGGAAAAACGTTGTTCATAACATTTGCGGGAAGACGATTCCGAAACGAAAGCAAGCGTTACAAAAGGTACTTGCATGGGTTTCAGAATCGCTATCTTCCCGCACTTGTTTTGAAAATAACTATTTAGTGATATACACACGAAAAAGGAATTCATATACTGTATTTTTCAGACCATAAGATGCACCTTTTTACATAGAAAAATTGCCTTAAAATTGGAGTGCATCTTATGGCATTAAAATACAAATCTTTATACTGAATGATACCGGATAATAAGACGAACCTCAAGTTTCTTAAATTTACGGGACGATTTTTAGAAAAGATTATTTTATAAGGTAATATTTAATATTTTCAAATTCTTATAGTTAATTTCTAGTTACTGGTAAAATAATTTAAGGTTTTTCCAAACGATAGTAGTAATAGTAGTTTATGCAACAAGTATATAATCTATGACTTTATTGACGAGTCTGGTTTATGGCAGAGCGAGCTTGCGAGCGAGGCTAATAAATAGGACGAGTCAATAAAGTCAGATTATATACGAGTTCCATACAAAGCTTTATGTTCAACTGCGAAAATTACCTTTTAATTATTTAGAAAAATTATAAATGACAGTAATAAATTCATTCTGACGGTATTTATTGTGACATTGACAGCTGATATATTGATATTTTACAATAATAGTAAAATAAAGTGTCATTATACACTAGTGTATAAAGAGCCACTTTACGCACGCAAAAGTACGTCATAAACAGTACTTTATAATGCAGTTGTACATAAAAGTAGATTTTCATATTTTTCCTTCGATTTTACAGGTAATAATGATTGAACTGCTAACGTCAACAACTGCTAAATGACAAAAGTCAAATCCAAAATTTTTAAAACACATTAACTGAAAATTTTCCGAACGGTATGAAAAAAATCATGTTTGCAACACGTAGGAAAAGTGTTTGTTTCCGTATACAGCGTGTTTCTGATCTCGGCTACGCCTCGATAAAATTCTTGCGTAACTAAGAACAAAAACGTCTAATCAATTTTCTACTTGGTCCAAATTTTCACTTATGCCAGTTTCATAAAAGCAAATTAACTAATTCTGAGGTTAACCCACTTAAATCATCGTTGACAAAAATGGTTGCTATAGTTTAACGTTTAACTTTGGGTTAACCTCGGAATTAATTATCTCGCCTTTATGAGGCTGGGCATTAGATTATAGTTTAGTCAAATCCCTCAGAAATGTTAAATTGGCCACCCCTCTCCCACACCCCTTCCGTGTTATTCTGCGTTGCGACAAAAAAAAATGATATCCCCAATAATCGTTGAAGATGATTATTGACCACCCTGCAAGTAGACTGTGTTGAACATATACAAATTAATACTTACCCATAATCCAAAAAGACCGCCCCCCTGAATTATGGGTAAGTATTAATTTGTATAGTCGCGGCGACCAAAAAATCGCTGTCGCAGAAAATCTGCAAGGTGCACACACTGCAATAGATATATCGTTGTTTATGAGTAGTTTTCTTTTACTTCGGGCGAGAAGTTATAAGCGGCGAAAGCATCCTTATTGGGTACACAGTGGCGTATCTACTGCATAGCAAGGGTCTGCAATGCGGAAGGGCCCACGAGTGTGGGGGCCCCGGGCAAAGCCGGGGCCCCCACACTCCTATCCAATGACAATTAAACTGAGAAAAAGTACTTACATAATATAGAGAACACATGAGATTTTTTAAAGTAAGAAATAGGTCAAAAATCTAAAATAAAACACTTATTTTTGTCGTAAAATTCGGTTATAATGAGTGGGACAAGGACAGATTTATCCGTAATGCAATACGTGCGAGAGAGACTTCCGAAAACTATTTGAAAAAGCTCTAAATTTAAACATGTTTTTACAAGAAATTTTACTTCATTTCCATGTGGTTTAATAAAAAATATACGAAAGAATCTAAATACATCAACTTTAGGAAAAGTGATTTCCTATCACAATATGTTTTTGTCCTAAAATCGTTGTAATGATGAGTAGGACAAGGACAGATTAATGCGTACTGCAATAAGTGCGACAGAGAATTATTTGAAAATTGCTGGAAACGCTCAACATTTAAACACGATTTTGACAAGAAATTTAAAATTTAATTTACTTTCTTTAGGAAAAGTAATTGTGGTACTATCGTACTATCGCTTAAACGGAAACTCGTTCCCGCTAATAATTACCTAGTCCATTATATCGAGATGCAACAAGGGAGGTGGCCCTCCGACCATGCTTGTGGAAGGGCCCGATATTTCTAGCTACGCCACTGCCGGTACATCCAATAGTAAGCCAAAGATTATTGAAAGGCCAATTTTATAAGTTATTTGACGATTTATGTGAGCGCCCTACAAAGTTTTTCCAGTATTACCGAAGGACCAATAGTAGTTTTCACCAATTGTTGGTACTAATTGGTCCATCAACAACATATACAGACATTTTATTATAAATTATAATATATTATATTAGCAGGTATTTGCAGTATTTTACACAGACACGAACAAAACTCAAAAGTCAGTCAAAACTACGATTAAAATATCGCCAGGGTGCATATTCATTCCTGTCCATGTAATTCATTGGGGTAGAGCGACAGTCGCGTCGCAGCAAAAATAGGACCAATTTTTTAATCGCTGCGGTTATTTAGTCGCATGTGTGTGCCATTGTATTTGAAGCAATGAGTTTGATTTTTGCGACTGAACCATCGCGCTACTACAAATCGCAAGTGGAGTCCTGGCCTTACGCTTGGAATGTGTAAAGCGTAGTTTACACGAGCAAGTAAACTATCGCAAGTTAATGTCTGAGAGCAACTTCCAAATAATTTGCGTAGTGTAATAAACTATCGCAAGTTAATGTCTGAGAGCAACTTCCAAATAATTTGCGTAGTGTAAACACTGCCCGAGAGTTCTCTCAGCAAGTCGCAAAACTTGCGGCAAGTGCTTGCGGCAATAATCACTTGCACGTCTAAACAAATTGGGAGACCGCTTTAGCAAGTTACAATTTTTTTCGATTTTACTGACAGTTGTGTGCAAGTTGCAGCGACACGCTCGAATATTTTATACATTTTTATCAATTAACAACTTATATTCATTAATATAGCTATTTATGTATCAAGTATTTCAAGAGTTTTTGGGGACGAATCGTGAGAAGTCCCCAAAAACTATTTGCGTACGTGTTGCATACAAGGTTTTTTTGCATGAGGTCTGCAAACCCCCAAATCAATTTAAAAATTTGTTTAAATATGTACATACAGACTCGTACATAATACTAACCCAGTCAAATTAGATCAAAAATTACCTAATATCTACAAAGTTGACAGGATGGCCACATTTTTGAGAGCAAGTCGAAGGTCATTGATAAAGCTCTGAACCGCAAGAATCCAACAAAATTTGCTTGTGTGCCACGTGATAAGGATGATTTTTTATATCTTGGTCTCTACTGGTTGGATTTTAATGTAGTTTTTTAAATTTATTTGGATCTTCACTTATTAACTCTTTTAATAACATCGAAGCTCCAAGAGTAGGCCTTCTGGCTATCTATTCTTTGACCCCTATCCCTTTTCTATCCTCTCTTCGCTCTTTTTGTGCAATGAGAACAGCAACGGTTGCAGCTCTCTTTCTACGACGTGACATTTCACACTTGAATATACCTACTCTACCGTGTAAACGCGCATGCAATCACTTGCTGCAAGTTATGTCTAGAGAGCACTTGCTGAGAGAAATTGCCTTGACAACTTGCTTATATGTAAACACTAGCGCAAGTTACTCTCACAAGTTCTATCGCAAGTTACTATCCCGTGTAAACTACGCTTAAGGCCCAGTTTTTCAATTGATAACTAGAACTTCTTAGATACCGTTATTAAGACAACGGTAATCAAAAAAATTAAATATTTATTAAGGTTAACTATCGATTAAAAACTGGCCGTTTTTATAAAATAAAACCTAAAAAATGTGGATAAGTTGGGTTGTTCAGATTTGGCTGTCGAAATCAGGGAATTTAGTAAAATAAAAAAAAATGTTAGATTCACTAAAACTGCAATAAAAACTCGGATAGTGGATAATGTTCTAGTTTCATCAGATATTTGCAGATAGTTATACAGGAAAACTCGAAAATAACCAACGCAACGACTGAAATATTAACGCTTGCATACAGTAAATACAACTTATTGTTAGATTAACTAAAACTGACAAAAAGTCGGATAAAGTTGTAATTTCATGAACAAATAATTATCCACGTCTGATTTACTAGAAATAATTAACAATGTTACATGCCAAAATTCAACTGATTGAATCAAAATTTCCCTAGATTACAACAAAACGAATTAAAATATTTAACAGAAAAAAGTGTTCTGACCTTGTACGTTGTCTTCTACGATGTGGACCTCATTTAATCATCATGGAACCTACCTGTAACAAAAATAGGATAATTAAAGCCAACATTTCAAACATTATCTAGAAATTTCTGTACGTTTGTTAAAATTCGTACCTTTTCTCTTGAAGCCCCTTTGCTTTGTTCCCGTCTCGTCTGTTTGGCTACTGATGATCCAAGGGAGACACTAATTAAGTCCACAACACAAGCACTGCAACAAAGAAAAGTCATTTATTGAAAGAAATTATGTGAAGTAACCAAACAAAATTCGACAAATTTTTTGAATAAAAGGCAACTGTTCTTAAATCTTTTAAAAACTCATTAATTTGGCTTATACCTGTTTAATTTTGATTAAATGATAATGAATAAACTGACACTTAGAAATATAACAAACTCACAGTAATTATACTCCGAAAATACTGAAGAATTTTCTAGACAACGTCATAAAAAAAACTTTTTTCTCTAGTCGTTTTATATCCTCGAGTGTGCGGAGAGAGGCGAAGTCTGCATACCAACCAAAACGAACAAACTTTTTCTACTTGTTTACTGTTCGGAAAAACCAAACATTTATTTTATTTAGGTACAATATTTTATATTAAGTAAAGGAAAAATTCAGAGGATTTATTCTTTTTCAGTAATGTAATATGAAGTAAAATATGTAAACCAGAAACATAATGATTTAATTAATCTACTTGTTGGGTATGAATTTTCTATCTCTCATTTTGTTTATTTTCCTAAAATACGAGTACATTTGTTGGAAAAACGATCAATTTTTCTTAAATTTGCTAAAAACTTATTAATCTAGCTTATATCTATTAAATTTCCATTAAATGATAATAAATAAACCAACATTTAAAAGCTATAACAAACTCACAATAATTACACTCCGAAAATACTGGAGAATTTACCAGACAACGCCACAAAAAAGCTGTTTTTGTTGTCGCCTAACTAATTAATGAATCTAATTAGGTGTGAATTTTCGATCTTTAATTTTGCTTAATCACTTATAAATACACTTATGCCCGTTTGCACCGACAGCATTTAAAATATAACGGGAACTTAATTTCATAGTTACAATTATTATCGAAACCTTAGCAACAATTGTATTTAAGTTCTAGTTAATTTTAACTTATGTCGGTGCAAACGGCCATTATTTGACGAATGGTCCCAAAACGTTTAAAAATATATCTAATAGAAATTTAAAAAGCAAGCTAAAATTACTGCCCAAAATAAACCAAAAATGAAGGGTTGTTAGAATAAAAACTTTCTGTGTGTTTTCCCAGATTAATTTTATTTACATAAGAAAGTTAATTTCATAAAAATCTAATGAGTTGTTCCAAAACTGTCAATTCCCAACGACACATTCCAAAAAATTGACGATAATTTATTGTATTGTTACTTTCAAACGTTATAATTTTAAAAACATGGAAAATATCTAGTTAAAGCAGGTCTAAATGTATAGGAAATTTGCCAAGAATCAATTTTACAAAATTATGAATTACCACAGACAAAAAATCACTCAAAATTTTCCAAATTTATAAACTTTGAAGCCATATAATTTGAAAATGTGACGAGATAGCAAAAAACTGATTGGAAATCTAGTTAGAGTAGCTCTAAATCTATAGGAAATTTACCAGGAATAAATTTTAAAAACATTATAAATGTTTAACCATAGAAAAAAAAAAATTCTTAGTTTATAAACTTGGTAGCGATATAATTTGAAAATGTGTGGAGGTATCGAAAATTTGATTTTAAATCTAGTTAAAGCAGCTCAAAATCTATACGAAATTTGCCTGGAATGAATTTAAAAAAAATTATGTATTACCACAGACAAAAAAGCACTCAAAATGTTCCAAATTTACAAACTTTGGACTTTGGTGATATATATTTTGAAAATGTGACGAGATAGCGAAAAACTGATTGGAAATCTAGTTAGAGTAGCTCTAAATCTATAGGAAATTTACCAGGAATGAATTTTAGAAAAATTATAAATGTCTTACCATAGACAAAAAATTTTTTCTAATTTTATAAACTTGGTAGCGATATAATTTGAAAATGTGTAGAGGTATCAAAAAATTGATTTTAAATCTAGTTAGACCAGCTCAAAATCTATACGAAATTTGTCTGGAATGAATTTAAAAAAAATTATGTATTACCACAGACAAAAAAGCACTCAAAATTTTCCAAATTTACAAACTTTGGTGATATATATTTTGAAAATGTGACGAGATAGCGAAAAACTGATTGGAAATATAGTTAGAACAGCTCTACGTCTATAGGAAATTTACAAGGAATGAATTTCAAAAAAATTATAAATGTTTTATCAAAGACAAAAAAAATTTCTAAATTTATAAACTAGCGATATAATTTCAAAATGTGTAGAGGTATCGAAAAATATATTTTAAATCTAGTTAGAGCAGTTCAAAATTTATAGGAAATTTGCCTGGAATGAATTTAAAAAAAATCAGATAAAGTGTAAACACAATTTTACGCACTGATTTTATAATATGTAATTCAATTTTAGTGCGGGAAACTCTACTTTACGCACGCATCTAATGCTATCTTATATGAATACGATACAGAGTAATAGGTACTTATTTCCAAGAGTGTTTCACATAATATTCTTTTGTTATTTTTTGTTTCTTATTTTAAAATAAATTGGTTTTATTTCAGGTTATTGTATGTAATGTCCTTACCAGTGTCACAGTATGAGGCCCTGCTGGCTGAATTTCGCGGTCTGAGGCATAAAGCCCTCCGCGTTCAAGAGCTCGCTAGGCTAGATAGTGCATCAGTAGCATACCCTTCGACCTCAACCGTTTCAACATCACAGGTAAACTTTTAATATATTACATTTTGAAACAGTACATCCAAAATATATGAAAAATTGTCTCATAAATTTGTCAAAATTTTAATGGTTATAAGAATAATTATTTCTAAGGCCATGTTCTTCTATCTAAGTAGGTACTTATATAATTTCCTTATGTGTCATTATTAACAAGAAAATTAACTATTAATTAAGGTTAATTATCGATTGAAAAACTGGCCCTAAAAAGTTGATTTCTGATATTGTACGTAAATATGCAAACTCTTAAAATTTTACTATAGAAAGGTTGATTGTGAGCGGAGCAATTTTATTTCAATAACCAAATAAAGTTTAAATTATCTCTTTAAAATTGCCTTTGCACCGTACATGCATAATTTATTTGTCTTGCATTATATCTACCATATTTGGAATATTTTGTCAGTGGCAATATAAAGTAGATTCAGACGCAGCAATGACCGCAATTTCTTATTAGGTATAATTATAGGTCATGCTCAAGGCCAAGGTAAACATCAATTACCAGATATTACAATTCCGTTAATGAAATTTCTTAATATATGTACACCCCAGTTGTTATAATTTAATACAGATTTGTGAAAAATTAAAATTAATGAACATTTACTTGTATCTATCGTGAAATCAGAAAGTTATGCGTGTAGTGAAAGTAAAATCTTCTAAAAGAAGGTATAACTGCTTTTCATCTTCCATTTAATACTATAATTAAAAGTAAATGATTATAGAAGTACGAGGTTTACCATAAATGAAGCAACAGATATGTTAGAAAATTTTATTTCTTTGTTGAACTCTCATCAACATTTTCATCAGTTGTAACAAATTAAAATTAATTTTATCTGAATGAATAATTTGATAAAATGATATTACTGCACACACACAGCTGCATACTGATAAAAAAGATTAATATTAACATATGTATGCTGATTTTTAATAACTATATTTTTAGAATTTCTATAATATCGCGACATTCACAATTTGCATGAATCTCTATAAATTTGTCACTATAAAAAGCTAAATTTCAACTTGCAAAAAACAAAGTAGTTCATAAACCAAAAATATATTTTTTATCGCCGTGTTAGTAAAAATAATGTACGTCATATAGGTGGAAAGTCTTTACTGACCTCTAGGCTTTCATTTGAGCAGTCGCTACGATCACACTGAAATATGCCTCTCATTCAATAAAGCGTCACTTTTCTCTCTAGTTGCGTAAATAACTCTCGGGCCAAACGTCCTCGACTTTGTAACTTGGTTGCCCTCGAATGTAAACATCTTCGTTATACCCTTGATACATAAATACATATTTTGGTGCCACAATACCACAAAATAACTACCAAGAGCATAAAAAGGATGTTCAATAACTTCGTTATTTCCTCTCAAGAAGTCGACTGTAACTTGTAACTTTGCCATATGAATGCACACTTAGAACCGTAGAAAATCAGCGATCAAAAGTGTTTCTTTTTAGATTATAATTAACTTTTTTGTAGAGAAAATAGCGACAGGTTGATTACAAAATAAATGTAATAATATAAAGTAGATGTAATAAAAAACCACTTAATTTCTGTAACGATTTTGTGTATCCATATTTTTAGCAGTTTATTGGTAGTTTCTGGTTTTATAATCCAAAGTTTTGATTCATATAATTTCATGCAGATTTGATGATTGCGATCATTCAAGTACTTTTAATTAATATAATGTAGTCTTATCACGAATGATGAAGTGAATGAAAATAACTAATTTTATCACAATATTTAATTAAAATTACGTCCCTTTATAGGAACAACAATATTGTCTAACCGGGTTATTCATAAAAACTTAAACTCATTTTAACTAAAAATACCCTTAGACTGTGACTTATTAAATCAGATAGGTAGACATAACAACGTCACAGCCCAGTATTTTTAGTTAAAATGATAAAAAAATGTGAAAGTGGACAAATCTTATTCAATACCAAGAATATGCTGCAAATAATGCTCTATAGGATTCAGATCAGGGCTACGCGATGGTCAAATAATAATATTACTAAAAATGAACAACAATCGGATAATGTTTTTTTATTTTTTATAAATATGCCCCAAAATGCAACTAGCTTTTTAAGCTAAAGATAAGCATGGGTGAAATTATTACCTAATTGTGAATTCGTTTTTATACATTAATTATTATAAGAGAAAAACGTAACTTCTGAAACTAATGAAAAGACCAAAGATGTTAAACTAAACTGCTGGCCAATTGAAACGTACCAAGCGAATTTTTAGGTTGAATTTAAAGTCAAATATTTTGAAAAGGAGAAAAGATATCAACATGAGGTTTTCAGGATTCAAGAGATAATTTTATTGCGAAAGCAATAGTGTGACCCGATTTTTTTACTTTGAGGTACGTTACTATCTACAGGGTATGAAAGAAAGTCGTCTTTTTTTTCTCAAACTTTATTCCTACCGGAATTCCACAAAAAATGTTTTATATTTTTTGATGTCGATTTTTTTAGTCCCTGGTTAATGAGGAAAAAACCAATTTCTCAAAATTTTTATATCCCTACTCTTATTTTATAAGATACCGAATTTTTTATTAAATTTAATATTGTTGAACAGGTTTTTGCAATAATAATTATGCTGCCATTTTGAAAGCAAATGTCATCATGTGATATGTCGATAAAAAGGTAATTTTAAGTAGAATCTAATTCTTACGAAAAAAATATACAGGGTTGCTTTAAAATTTTTTGAAAATTAGTAGGTGGCCCTTCCGGTGAAACCGGAATTGTCATCAGATTGTTTTAAACGTCAAAATGATTATCCCTTTCAACAATCAAACCATGCCAAATTTCAAATTAATACAGTTAAATGTAACAAAATGGTGGGGGTTGTAAAACGATTTCGTAGCCACCTGGTATACACGAATGTGAGCAAATTTTTGAAAAAGTGAAAAACCCGTTTCGAGGATATAAGTCACTTAAACCAATGGTGAACATAAACTAACTAAATTAGTTATAAAATTTGACAAAAACAAGAAGACTTTCTTTCATACCCTGTAGATAGTAATGTACTTCAAAGTAAAAAATCGCGGGTAACACTATCGTTATCTCAATTAAATGATCTCTGAAATCCTGAAAACCGTATGTTGATATCTTTTCTATTTTTCAAAATATTTTACTTTAAATTCAACCTAAAAATTCGCTTGGTACGTTTCAATTGGCCAGCAGTTTAGATGACAAACAAATTATTATGGCATCATTATTCTTATACATAATATAGGTGGATACTTAAATTGCTAGTTGAAAACCAGAGATACAATTATGGCAAAGTAATGGTATCCACTAACCAAGGACAAATGCATTTATTTTAAGGATAAACAACCGGGCCAAAAGCAGTAATAAGTACAATTCATGCATCCATTCAAAAAATATTCCAGTTATAATTTAGAATAATACATTTACATATTATCAATTAATGTATTCTGATTCTAAAGTTGTTTACTTCTGAACCGATGTGATGTTGGTGGCTCGGTTAGAAATTGACTTGCATGCTGTACGCTGTACTAGTCATCCTTCATAAACTGAGCTTGGATTAGAACTTCAAGTCAAGCACCTCTGTGTGCCGACGATGTAGATGTAATGATTTTCGACTTGTACCCTGCGTAGTATGTTCTGCGCACCCAAGGGAACGTTGTCCTCGACTACGCGTCTAACGACTGTTTAACAAGCTTCAGTTTTACCAGAGAATCCGACTACAAATTAGGTTTACTTTTGTTGTTTGTTATCGGTTTTATGCTGTTTATAATAGTGTATTATTTACACTGTTAATATCGTTTAGAAGAATGAATTTCGAAGAAAGAAAAATGTTTTTTACACCCAGACAAAAGAAAAATATATTGGAATTAGCGCTTAAATACAAGAATATTATAGAAAATAAAAAGACTGATGGCGTAACCAACAAGTTAAAAGTGGAAGTGTGGCAAGCAATTGCTGATGAATTTAATGCACTTACCACGGATAAAAGAACGGCAAAGCAATTAAGGACTTTTTATGCAAACACTAAGAAAAAAATTCGGAAACAAAAAGCGCAAGAACAAGAAGTAAGTCGATTTATATTAATAAAAATAATATTACATAAATTAGATTTTTATCCTAAGGTTGATTATGACGTCCATAATAAACCAGGACCTTCTACTTCGGTCGCGCTCTTGCCGTCAGAAGAAAAAATTCTCTCACTCATGAAATATGAATGTGATGAAGAATCCGACAATATTGGATATGACTCAAGTAGTCCAGGAATCCTCAAAGGTATATCCTGATTTCGTCAAATTAAATATTTGATTTATTAACGATTTAATTTATTAGATGAAGAAATCCAACTTTTGCAGCAGGAAATATCAGGTTGGTTCACATAATTACCATTCTATGATAATTTAATTTTCTGTCGAAAGCTTATTAATTGACTACCTGTTGAAATTATGAATAAAATCCACTAATACACACAATTATTATTATTATTGTAGCTAATAATAACGAATCACTGAAACGAAGAAGTGTAAACGATTTATACGAGGAAATCAGTATAGCAGCTCAAATTGGTAAAAAGGCGAAAACATCAACTGAAAGTAACTACGGCACGGAAAATTGCTACGATTTGGATACCAAATCTGTAAACGTAGCTATAAAGGAGCAACAATTAAGAGAAGAAAAAAGAATATATGATTTGTCCGCGGAAGAAAAGGAGTTGCAAATTGGAAATTTACGATTAGAACGGAAAATTAGATTAATAGAATTGGAAACTAAACTTCGAGATTTTAAAAATAAATTCGGTGTTAACTTTGATCCAGCTGATTAGATTACATATACATATTTATATTACCACCTTAGTGACAATATGTGATAAGTGATATAGTATTTATTTCAGGAGAATTATTCTAAATTTAGAAAGTACCTAATGCAAGGCAATTAACAAAATGGATAAGTTGGATATTTAAGTCTTTATTTAAGTGTAACTATTATTTTTATATTATTATAAACTATTTGCTGTAAATAAGTTGTTAGGACAATTTTTACGTTTTTTTTTTAATATCAGATTGTAAAATAATGTAGGTACCTAAATATATTTTATAGCAATATTTCAAATTGTAGTTTCAGTTTTATATCCAAATTTGTACATTACTGTAAAGCAAAAATGATATGAAAAAGTGTACTAAGTACTATAAATTCTTTAATATCCTGAAATATCAACAACATTTTTTGCTCGATGACTTTTTTAATTGAATATAGTTTTTAAGAAAGAAATGTACCTACATGTGGACGCCAAATTTTGATATTTGTGCAGATAAACTAAATTATTGAAGAAAAGATGTCAAATTGTGTAAGTATGCAGAAAAATATTTGTTATTTGCATTACACATGGTTTTACATACATAATAATTGCATTACACTGCATTCAGAGGAGCATTTTGCAGAGAAGAATTCTTCTCGATGGACAATGACCACCAAAAAGTCTTCATCATATGAGCAAAATTGATTATTTTGGGATGACCAAAATTTTTGTGACCATAGTTTATATGAACATTTCTTCATAAACTAAGCCAAGCCAAACATCCTTAATTTTTGGGAAACACACTGTATGTACCTACAGGATGTGTAAAATTTTGAAAATTTGCAGACATGTTTTAACTTATTTTAACTAAAATATTTGAAGTATCTGCTACTTCCGGTTATACCGCAATCAGGGTTGGCATGATTAGATCATTTTGATAAAAATTACGATTTAATCACTGATATTTTTATTTTAATCATTGATTTAAATCAATGTTTAATAAAACACTACTGAGAAAATTAATTTTGAAAATATAACATTTTGTTAATGTCTTGTAGAGTCAGCAGAGGTACTTTTTGCTAAATTGTTAGTTTTGAAGAAAATTCTAACATAATATTAAGTTCAAAGCTGAGGCCAGTCTGTATAACAAAACAGAATATTTATTAAAAGTTTAAAACGGACAAAGATTTATGTAATTATATTGTCAAAAAAATTCACTGAGGTAATTAAAAAATAATTAAATTCTCTTTATCTGGGATTCTGGGAATTAAAATAATCATTGTAAGCATTACTATTACAAAAAATCAAAAAAATCAATAATAGTTATTTATGTATTAAGGGCGTAAAGAGGCTTTTATGGCGCGAAGCCTTATTTCAGGAAAAGGTTGTAGGGCCATAAAAGCAAGTTACGCCAGAAATACATACACTATTTTATGCACAGACTAAGTATAAAAATCTCAAATAATTAAATAATTTAGGGCTGGTTGTATAAAACTTTAATCGCGGTGTTAAATTTTTATCCTCCAAAATATCTATAGTGACAATTGTAATCAACAATCGTTTCTATAGCAGTATATCCTTTTTGGAGGATTATCTCGCGATTAAATTTTTATACAACCGGCCCTAAATATGACTCAAGCCACTTGAAATACGTTACTATAGTGAAAGCAGTGAACAAGAGTATCAATTTAAACTTTTTTCAAAAATTGTTTACTTCAGTACTTCAGTTGTGTCAGAATATTTGATGGATTTTTCATCAGACCAAGAAAATGTGATGGCTTGCGAAGCCGAAACGGGCTGGCTGAAACAGCAAGAAGTAGTGATGGTTTGATACCCGAAAAATCAGAGTTTATTTACAAAAAAACTTACTGTGAGTAAAAAAAACAGTTCTGACTTTTAATTGACGTTTCATTATAACTCATGAGCATAAAGAGGTCCATGGGCTATAAAAAGACGTTTATGATAAAGAAATTCGTATATAATTGTTAATTTATAATATATCTGTGCATTAAATCAAATAAATCATGATTTAATAAAAAAAATCGATTTTTATGATTTTTTTCAAAAAATCGTCATTTTTTCCAATCCTGCCGCAAATGGTTGTCGACTTCCGTATTTTAAATGAGACCATACCCAATTTTCAGTACATTTTTATATTATACGGAAAAATTCAAAGTATGTATGTTCTTTAACATGTCTAAGTATACAGGGTGTAACTGAATTCCTTGGCCAAACTTTACCAGCGTGTTATATGGAACAAAACTGTGAAAAAAGTTCCTATAAACAAGGGTCCAGAAATGATTTCTAACGGAGATATAGCCCCCTAAAAGGGGCACATTGACGTTGGTTTTTTCTAAATATTTTCGAAACGGATTGACATAGAGCCATGAAATTTGGTATGATGAATAAGCATTAAATACTGAACAAATTTCTGTGAACATAATTTTCAAAATTTAGTCAGGGGCGTCTTAACCTGAGGGCTCAAATCTTTTATATATTAATCTGCTTGTTTTCTAATTGATAAAAATATTAACATAAATTATTTTTGTTTAAAAAATGTCCTAAGAAAGTTGAAGATAATTAATAGACGCAGATAATGGTGCAATCGAATTTTTCCTAATTTTATCACCGTTCGCGAAATATGTGTCATTGAACATGGAAAATTGGATAAAATTATACTTTATTCCAAATTAAATATCTCAGAAACGGTTAAACTTCCTATTTTAAAAAGGCCACGAAAAATATAATCATGATTGCAGAAATACTAAAAGAAATTTACCTGATACATGCATGTACATTTTTTCCAAAACGTCCGTTGTTATCCTTAAATTCTAAAGAGTAGTATAGTAATTTTCAGTCAAATGGTAGCTCTTAAAAGATAAGGAACATTGGTGGTGGGTTGTAAGTTTTACTAAATTATTACTATGCGACTACAGGATTACTGCTACAATTCTCAGAGGATATTTCAGTTTTTCCAATAAATATTATATATGACAGCATACATCCTAGTATCATAATGTAAAGAAAATAATTTCCACTCGTGAATGCTAATAATGTACCACCTACTAAAAATCTAAAATGTATTCAAGTACCTTTTAATACAGTTTTAGTATTAATGGCATGTCATTTTAATTTTACATTAAATAAAGTGATTTAAAACAGAGTTCATGTTGAACAATTTCAATGGACTTATGGCAAATAAACACTTTGATCATTGAACTTAATTTTTACAATATACTTTAGTCAAAACTACCATTGAAGACTGAATATACTGAAACTGAAAATCCCTTTATGATATTATATTGATTCATTGAAATTAAAATCATGCTTAAAAGTATTAATAGATATTATTATGCGTTACATAATGTTGGCCAAACTTTACTATGTGTTTATAACATGTTTACATAAAAATATTTAGCTGCTTAAAAAATCTGGCATCGTTTCAGACGACGGAAGTCACTGAAGTGGGACAAAAAAGTATCCACCACACAATCAAAGAGTAGACGTACTATAACAGCAAATTGTGCTTGTATTTTTATGGGTTTACGTGTGTTTATGTTTGCTGGCTTGCAGCCTGATGTCTAATATTATAAAGTACACCAAGTGGGACTGGAATAAAGAGTCGCCTGTTCTTCACTCAGAAAATGTATTTTGAAATTAATATCACTGAAACGAATACAACTATTTTTAACATTTTGACTCGGTCGTAATATTGGAGACATTTATATTCACCAGACATGAATGAAATTGAAATGCACTTTCATTGATCCCTATGCACTTTCTTCCTATTTCGTTTGGCTCCTTCGTCCCTCATCCTTTCACTGATCATATTTTGCGTATGCGCATAGCTATGTTTTCCTGCATTGCACCACATTCGCTTCCATATTATTCAAGAACTCAGACAGAAAAGTTCTCGTGATCTTCTGGTGTTGAGCCGACAGACGACGTTTAAAAATAGTTAAATCTCTTATGGTTTTAATTGTGTGGTTGTGGGATTTTCTCGTGCGTTGTGATTCATTTATTGTGAAGTGATTTTTAATTACAGTTAATTCCAGTTATAGAAAGAGAATTTTGTGAATATATTCAAAAATAGAAAGATTTTAAAACGTGATAAGTTAACAAGTTTTGAAAGAAAATTCGTTTTTGAGTAAGTATATTTAGGAGCTTTTCCGCTAACTAAATAGTTTCTTGAAACTTGAGTTCAGCAAGTATGTACATAGTCTATTTGATGGCATTTTCACAGGCAAAGATGCGATTTATCGATAAGATGGGTATAAACTTTTTAAAAAGTTATTGTTGAATTATTATCGCTGTACACTTAACTAAATAATTTAAGAATGTTAAAGAATAATAAAAGAATTGAATGGACTTTTCAGATTGGGCTGTCGATAAAAAATAACACAGCAATTTATTACATGTTATCTAGTAAGCTCCAAAAGTTAAGAAGTCTTTGATCATTCAATCTTATTTAACTCTCAAATTAATTATTTTGTAAAATGTCAAAAATGATTGATGATCAAAACCTTTATTTGTGAATTTCTGACATGATCAAGTTGTTTTTCTTCAACTATCATTTGCTTACAACTTTAAATTAATAAACTTTTTGAAATTTTGAACCTTAATTTGTTACTTTTCTTAGATAATTTACGACGTCGCCACCGGCGTATGTCGTTATCTCTATTTGATTTGGCGAGGCACCTACCAAAATTTAGCGAGAGGGAGTCTTTGTTTAGATTAATAAAAATATGTTTTACGATATAAATGTCCATAAGAAATGGAATAAATAATGGGAATGTTTTCCCTGTGATTGTGGAACGGAATGACACCAACTAGCAAAACAAACGGTGGACAATTATTGTAAAATACGATTGCAAAATATTTTATCCTTAGCTTGGCTTCCCTATTCTAACACAACAGAAGATATTTATCCTAAATGACATAGTTTTTAAAGTACAGGCACAGAATAATATACAGGGTGATCAGTAATTGCCGCACTCGGAGCATACTGTGATAAACTTTACGTTTTAAGAATTACGAATTTTTTTACTGCAGTGCTGTAAGTCCTTTCTTTACAAAGATATGACCACTTTTGTGAAAATAAAAGTTGCAACACTGCATTGAACATGTGAATAGGTTCGACGAGAAAAAAAAAAGAGTAACGTTCAATATTTTATGAGAGAACTTGTCAACCTAATTTAGTACTGTCAATTTTATTAAAAACAGAAACAACAATCGAAATTCATTATTACTATTTTCATGGCAATATAGAAGGTATTTTAGTTTATCCCAAGGGGAGCTTGAGAGGTTGCCAAACTTCAAATTTCTCTCAAATTTAGATATTTTATTAAATTTTAACATTTTATTAAAAAACAGAAACAACAATCGAAATTCATTATTAATATTTTCATGGCAATAGAAGGCATTTTAGTTTATCCCAAGGGGAGCTTGAGAGGTTGCCAAACTTCAAATTTCTCTCAAATTTAGATATTTTATTATATTTTAACATTTTCAATTTCTTTGTATTAGAGGTTTTGTGAAAAAAATAGAACAAATCATATTGCATTTTATCCAGAGATTATAGTAGCATGAATTATTCACTCATTTTTGTCTTGGTTATGAAAATAATTAGCTTGTAACTTGAATGAAGGAAACTATAACTCGGAAACTAACCATCATATTTAATTTTTCTTTGCAGATTATCCTTAGTTTTAATGTGCTCTATAACTCCCTGTATTCGAAGTGCGGCAATTACTGATCACCCTGTATATTATTCTGTGGTACAGGGTTAGTTTCGCTAAATGTAAGGATTGAAGATCACAAAATTTTAGTGTTTTTGGAGGGGAACGGAAATGTTTTGTACCTCCAGGTGAATTCAGGGGAAAATTGGGCAAAATTACAAGAAATTATTATTTACTAGGCTTGTGCTTTTACATTTTTTTATACTTCTAAGTTGATGTTAGGTTCGTGAATTTAGAACCGAAGAAATCAAGCCAGTCAGAGGCCCTTATATTAAATTTGAATTATTTTTAAGGATATTCTATAAAATGTACACAAAAATTGCCTGCTGTATTTTGTTTTATGATACATAAACATTTCAAAAATGGAAATTTCAATTTTTATATTTGAACATTTTCGCAAATTGGACCAATACAAAATGCAGAAGCAATTTAGACTCGAATTTAGATTTATAATAATATCTATTTTAAAGATCTTCTAACTCTTAAAAAATTGTGTAAAAAATCCACTGTTAAATTATTGGATTTTCTCATAATTTTCAATGTTGTTTTCAATTCCTGTTCATCTTACCTTTAAAAACTGTATTATCAATTATGACCTATTATCTATCCATTTAGTAAAAATAGTCCACGATCATACTGACGATTTTATTTCACCAGACCATAATTGTTGAAAAAAATCTACATCATCTAGAAAAAACCCCAATATTTGGAAAAATATTAGCATCTTTCAGAAAATTTTGGAGCAGTTCGTTAGAATGTATGAAAATAGAAAAGATATTTCGAAAAAATTTATAAAAAATTGCTAATTGAAAATTTTCAATATTTATTTATTATATTTTCATTTGTAAATTTGAGCTTTTTAGTAATTATAGCTTGATAGCTTCTAAAACTGGTTAGATTGTTCATATTTTATTTCAATCAAGCTGACTTCCTTCAATAGTAATAATCTATGGTAATAATTTTGAAATTATGAAGCAAATTTATCTATTTCTATATTTAACGTTTTTTGAATCATTTTGTCTTTCTGGTAAACTAAACATCGTGTTCATAAAAAGTCGAAAATCAAAATATTTCGCATATGGTATGGTGCAGACTTTTTGGCGGTCAATGTACTTGAATTTTCTGTTTTTAAATTTTTTGTTACTTTATAATATTAGGTATATCATACGGTCATTTTTCAAACTCTATTTTATTTGAACTTACATAAAGAAATTAGTGAAAATTTGTGTGGAAAGACTATGAAAATGCAATAAATAATAATTTAGTAATAGGTATAAAATAATAAAAACTAACAATAATTAATACCAGAGCACAAGATAAAAGACAATAGAAATCAAAGAACAGAAATTAAAAGAATAGTAGGAAGTAATATGAATATCTGAGAAGATAGGAGATATAGATCTAGACTAGACATAGCCATCAAATAAAACTAAAAACTGTGCACTATGTGGAATGTTGTAAAACGCAAATAGTAAAATTTTTTCACGTTTGTATAACTTTATTTGGTCCTGGGTGACAATTATTACAATGAAAATCTTCAACTTTATCTGTCAGAAAAAGATATTTGGTAGATGAAATGTGAATCATAGCATTGTAAAATAAGAAACAAGATGCCTAACGGCAGAAATGAACAATCTAAAAAATATCAGAAAAATCACAAAAGAAATGTCCAGATAAGACAACTAGTAAACTATGAGACATTCGCAATGAAGATAGAGAAACAGAAACGACATTTGATAAAAATCAATCAGAATACGAGCCCTAACAACTAAATGTTCGGACAAAAGTAAATTTTTGAAGTATGAAAGGAGAACTGGAAATTTTACGCAAATAATTAATAAACACCTAACAATACAATAAGATAAAGCCTTAATAACAATATTATGCATGGAAGAAAATTATTTATTGGATTTAACAATATTTTAACTTTAATTATTAGCAAACTTTACAAAATGAATTTGCAACTAAATGTTGGCATAATTTTTAATTTAGGACCATTAATAATAGGTTACGTCTCCTTTTGCTTTAATAGCTGCCTGTATTCTAGCAGGCATTGTATTTATCAAATTTTGGTACAATTTTGGCGTGAAACTGTCCCAAATTTCTTCTATTTTGGTCTTTAAGTCCCCAATGGTTCTTGGTGGATTATTGCGTAGAATACGTTTAATTTTATGCCAAAGAGTTTCAATGACATTTAAGTCGGGACTGGATGAGGGCCATGAAAGTACCTTTATGTTGTTTTCCCCAAGTTCCAAAACTGTGATTTTTTAAAAACAGTCGTTGGAAAATTACGTCACGTTTTTCTAGTGCAATTTTAAAGCTACGAAATATGCCTAAAATCACCAAATAAAGACTTGCGGATTTTTTTGTACATAAAACCAACATCCAGCTTTGCAATAAAGTAAATTTTACTAAAATCCAACCAGTGGTTCCAGAACTGTGATTATTTTAATGTAGGTAGCACCTTCAAAAACACGTTTTTTGAAAAGTGAACTGTGGAACTCAAAAAAATGCAAAAAAAATCATATTAACATTTCAGGATTTTTTCAATATAGTACGATTATTGAGCTTTGATTTAAATGTTTTTTGACACAAATCCAACCAGCGGTTTCAAAACTGTGATTCTTTAAAACAGTTACTAGAAAATTTTATCATTTTTAAAGGTGCAACTTTGAAGCTCCGATAAATGCCTAAAATCACCAAATAAAAACTTGTGTAACTTTTTTGTAAAGAAAACCAACATCCAGCTTTGTAATAAAGTAAATTTCATTAAAATCCGACTACTAGATCCAACGTTTTGAAAATAATAATTCTTTGTTTCTACAATTTTCCCATCCTGCTGGGTTAAAGTGCCACAGTTTTGGAACCGCCGAGCGGATTTTTACGAAATTTACATTTTTATATAACTAAATGTTGGCATTATAACAGAAATAACCATCAATATTATGGAAGTTAATTTAGATAACTTATGCGCGTATGGAAAAAAGACAATCAAATTTACTTTTGTCCGAACATTTAGTTGTTAGGGCTCGTATATAGGTTAAAAAGTAGCCGATGTAAGAACAAAATGAAGAAAAGGAAAACTGATAATATGACAGAACTGGGGAATGAGAGAGGAAACCCAAGATATGAAATCCACGCACCTGAAAATATGCAGAAACAAGATTAGTACCTACATATTACATAAAGAGCAAAATTATTTTGAGGAACAATTGAAATCCGTCGGAGAAACATTCTAGAGAATAATATTTTATTGTTTAGACTGTTTAGAGATATGAGAAATTAAATCAATACTCGTCCCATTTTACAGAAAAGTCGTTTCGCCATATAATCTCGTTACAAAGTTAATTTTTTTCGTACTGTGGTTGTCTTTCCAAGACAGCAACTTCAATATCTCTATAGATTTGTATATTAACAAAAACCTACTTAAGGAATCAAGGAAATAAAAAAAACACAAGAAGGTTGCGGTATTTCCAACAAAAATAAATCATACCATCGATCGTAACAAAATTCACGGTTCATTTCGATGAACAGAAATGATTTAAATAAGTTAGTTGGCGATTATAACCATAACATCCCATGCATGGCTATGTACGGTAAATCTTCAAGGTAATAATCACAATAAGTGAACAACAGATTTATCACACAAATTTAAGCTTATGTAATAACATCCAACGTAATCTTAACATAAGATGTAATTTTCTTATAGTTTCACTAACGGAATTTATTAATACGTAGGCATGCCAAACATGAATATTTCATTTGATTTTTGTTTTTGTGAGTTATGTGATTAGTATGTTACATGTAGAGGGTGGGAAAATAAATTTGCGAGATTTTTAAGTAAAATTATCAGAAAAACATGGTCACTTTAGAAAAATTTTTACCTTATAAGTCTCAAAGTTTGCAAATTTTTCTTTTTTTCGTAATGATCCTAATAAATTGCAGATAATAATTTGTATAACTACATGAAGAATTATGAATTATTTTTGAAAATAGGGCGTTGAAAAATTGCGAAAATAATCAGGTGACTCCAGAAGCGTAGCGAGGTATTTCAGCGCCTGAAGCATATATTTATATAAAATGTCGCCTGATTTTGGTGCCCAAGGCTGGTGCCTCACCCTCGCTACGGCTCTGTGTGACTCAATAAAAATGCATTAGTTACACCTCAATTTTAAAATTAAATTTCCCTATACTATAAAGTTTAAGTTTGTCACTAGTTTCAAGAACAGATAAAAGTTTTCTTTGAAATGACGAACTCGAAGATAGTTTACTCTCGAATTGGACTGATATAAATTTTTAACTAAGAAATACTCCTATCACAATGCTATGATTAAAATCCCACTGCAGCTGCGTCAGTCTAATTTTAACCCTTATATTTTTCTTCTAAATTTAAACGTTTACAGACAGAAAAATGGATATACAAACTTTGTACATTGTTATTTTGTATACAAACAATTGTTTCAATTTAAGCAAGCTCAATTACATTTGAGGTTTATTTGCGGATGTGTTAGTCACGGATATAACAGTGCTGAGAGTAAGAAGTATGTTGTGAGTGTACTGTATAGTATGCATACATGTTTTCTTGAAATAGTTTGATAGTGATAAAAATAAGTTAGTAGTGACTGATATTGAAATTTAATCCTTTGAACCAGATAATAAAATACTATCTTGTATATCAGTAAAATAATTTTAATTACTCAGACTCACATGACATGCTTACAATATGTTCATATTTTTTGCAAATAGTAATAATATTTAAACATGTGTTCTTTTACTATTGGCGATCGTATTTTATATGACAAAAAATCATATTTAAAAAAATATTCGATGATTAAAATGTTTCATTAAATTTACAAAAAATGTAAAATTTTGTAAATGTATCGGCACTTAAGCATCTGATTGTTTAGACTTCATGCCTAAAATCTCTTGGATTGAAAAATGATTGAAATAAATTGCTTAATTAATACATTCAAGTTAAACTTAAAAAAATAAGCCAAGCATGTACGAGCCCTAACAACTAAATGTTCGGACAAAAGGAAATTTGATTGTCTGTTTTCCATACGCGCAAAAGATATCTAAATTAACTTCCAAGATATTGATCGTTTTTTCTGTTATAATGCCAACATTTAGTTATATAAAAACGTAAATTTCGTAAAAATCCGCTCGGCGGTTCCAAAAATATGGCACTTTAACCCAGCAGGATGGGAAAACTGTAGAAACAAAGAATTATTATTTTCAAAACGTTGGATCTAGTAGTCGGATTTTGAAGAAATTTACTATATTGCAAAACTGGATGTTGGTTTTCTTTACAAAAAAGTTACACAAGTTTTTATTTGGTGATTTTAGGCATTTATCGGAGCTTCAAAGTTGCACCTTTAAAAATGATAGAATTTTCTAGTAACTGTTTTAAAAAATCACAGTTTTGAAACCGCTGGTTGGATTTGTGTCAAAAAACCTTTAAATCAAAGCTCAATAATCGTACTATATTGAAAAAATCCTGAAATGTTAATATGAATTTTTTTTGCATTTTTTTCGAGTTCCACAGTTCACTTTTCAAAAAACGTGTTTTTTGAGGGTGCTACCTACATTAAAATAATCACAGTTTTGGAACCACTGGTTGGATTTTGGTAAAATTTACTTTATTGCAAAGCTGGATGTTGGTTTTATGTACAAAAAAATCTCCAATTCTTTATTTGGTGATTTTAGGCATATTTCGTAACTTTAAAATTGCACTTGAAAAATGTGACGTAATTTTCTAACGACTGTTGTTAAAAAATCACAGTTTTGGAACATGGGAAAAACGACATAAAGCTGCTTTAATGGCCCTCATCCAGTCCGGACTTAAATGTCATTAAAACTCTTTGGCATAAAATTAAACGTATTCTACGCAATAATCCATCAAGAACCATTGGGGACTTAAAGACCAAAATAGAAGATATTTGGGGCAGTTTCACACCAGAACTGTACCAAAATTTGATAAATACAATACCTGCTAGAATACAGGCAGCTATTAAAGCAAAAGGAGACGTAACCTATTATCAATGGTCCCAAATTAAAAATTATCCCAGCATTTAGTTGCAAATTCATTTTGTAAAGTTTGCTAATTATTAAGGTTAAAATATTGTTAAATCCAATAAATAATTTTCTTCCTTGCATAATATTGTTATTAAGGCTTTATCTTATTGTATTGTTAGGTGTTTACTAATTATTTGCGTAAAATTTCCAGTTCTCCTTTCATACTTCAAAAGTTTACTTTTGTCCGAACATTTAGTTGTTAGGGCTCGTACATATTTTTAAACTAAATAGTTTTATTACCTAAGCCTAAGAGTTTGCTTTTTGGGGAATTGAGTGAAATTATATTATGTATTTATTAAAAAATTATGAGCATATAAATTATAAAATATACTTTAATCGCGTTCCAAAAAATGTTATGTTAGATTTATCCCACGAAGATCACATAAAACTATCACACCTTCACAATGTAATTATAAATTTAAGAGAAATTTCTCATTTTTTCAGAATGCGGAAATCAGCGGAGCTTTAGACTATACAATGGAATCATTACTTTTGGACAGACACAATCCAACACGGAATTTACAAAATGTGAGTACCTAACTATCTTAATTATTAGATTAATCTTACTCATATGTAACAACAATCATTAAAACTAGATTTAAACACAGGATTAAGTAAGAAGATAAGGAGAATCTCTTGTATTTGTAAAAAAGTTGCAAACATAGTAATTGTATTTTTATGTACAATGTACTTTAATTTATAAAAGGTAGAAAATAAAAAAAATATATCGTTTGCTTTTTAATGAATTATAATTATTTTGTTTATATTTTTGTGCAGTAACATTAAAACTATAATTAAAGTAAAGAAATAGAAACTTTAATGAGACTACTGGTATTAGTAGTAGTATTAATTACAATACTTGTTTATTTTTAAGAAAATTTTTAAGCAAATTTGTGAAAATAATATTTGCAAATACATATACATAACACTTTAGTTCTTTAGTTTTTAGTAACCAGATGAAATCTAGTGATAACCGTCATAAAAGTTGTACTAAAATTAGGTATTCATTATTTACATTTTTTAACTAGCTTTATTGATATACGCAGATAATTTAATCTACATGGTAACATACGAAAAGTTGGGATTTTTATTACCCTTTTTCTTTATTTAAATCGGTTTATAATAAAAATAAAATATAAATCGATAATTCTCCTAGATTGAATCTTGTAAAGTAAAATCTAATCTAAATGTATAATCAAATATCACGACGTAAAATATTATACAGTATTGAATATTTTACAGATCAATTGAAATAAATTTGGAAATGTACACATCTTAACATTTTATCATAATATTAACTTTAAGATATTAATATTAGATATAATAGTCATTTTCGAGGTCTTTTTATTTGTTATTTTCTAATATTATAAATATAGGTATAAATATTTAATGTAATCTTAATATAATATTAACTACTAACAAATTGTTTAAATAAAAGTTGTCAGCACTAGCGCACAGAATGGGTGCACCAAGGTGGCTCGTTCTCCCGTAGGAATAATTAGTTTGAAGTTAAACCTATCACAGAAAAAGGACATCGAAAGTCGAAAATTTCAACTTGCTAAAAACTACTTCTTTCTCTTAAATTTTCATCGATGCGGAAAAATGTTCAAATTCCTCTAAAGCCCATTTTTGATAGTTCCAACTTGAAACCTATCAAAGAAGGGCCTCCAAAAATTTAAAGCTCAACATACTGAAAGCTACTTCAGCTACAAAAATTTGTTTCGCAACACTCACATCTGATGAAATTTATTGAAAATTTATTTTATATTAATTGTTCTTCATATTTTATTCATAAATACATATAAACTTAAAGCTTTCACTTGTTTTTATTGCAGAAGTTATAATTTTATCTCGTATAAATATGAATTATTATCATTCATAAAATCATATCATACTAAAATCGACTCGTCAAAACTTACAATGTTCTTATGTATAAGTACCATCTATTTTGTTTTCTAAATTAAGAATATTTCTGCTTTCAAAACACTTGGAAGAAATTTTTTGGTGAGACTATCTATCGAACAAAAAAAATTATAATGATATCATTAAAGAATCCAGAACCATACAATGTTTGTAACTTTTTATGAATGTAAGTGATATCAAAATAACCACCAGTGTACTTTATAAACTTAATAAAAAGCATTCGTATTAAAAAGTCTACTAGACAGAAAAAACCTTCAAAAGGAGGATTTTTCGATAGTTTGTCCTTTAACAATTTATTTTCCGAAAGGGACCCTGAAATAATTTTGCCCCGGGCACCAAGAAAGCCCTGTGCGTCCTTGATTGTCAATATTTTTATACTCCACTATACTGTGTCTTTTAGGAGAAGATTTAAGTTCGAGTAATTTTATTAAAAAAAACAGCCTACGTCTGTAGTAACCGAGGTGGTAACTCGTAAACTATCGATTTTGCGAAAAAAATATTTAAAGAAAACTTGTTGGTAATTCAATTCCCTACAAAATTGATCATACCCTTTCCAGCGTATGACTTACCAGAACGAAGATTTTTACATAAAAAGCAAATTTCAATATTTTCGATCACGAATTCATAAACTATCGAAAAAAATTGGAAGTAAAAGTTTATTTTTTATTTTATTTTATTACATTCTCTACAAGATTGATGAAAACAATTTTCAGCGTAATATGAACTTTCTAATTGAGTACTGAAATTTTGAATACCTAGATATAAATTTATTTTTTTATTATAGTAGCTTTTTCTTGTAACATTTCCCTCCATCGTCTACTTTCAATTAATACATATTAATACATTCGATATACTTGTACAAACTATTTTAAACGATTAAAACTGTTATGTTATCAATTTAATTAATGACCGTGACATAATCGGTTACACCAACCTCTATAAAATCCTTACCCTCTCATGCGTGGTACTCGTGGTAGGACATTAATTAAAATACATGAGTTAATAATAATTTTTTTGCTCTAGTGTTTTTCAGTTTCATGTCTTTGGTACTATTTTCGTTTTTACCAATAATTTTCCAATTCTAAAAAGTAAACAAGTTGTTAAAAACTCAATGGTTGTCGCTGTACAGGGTGTCTCAATTTCGATGGGAATGGGGGGTTTTACCCATTTCTAGGCGAGATAGAAAAAAATGGTTTTCGCAATACTGTGCTCGATTTTTCTGAAAAATCGATTGGTAAAAACCACATCTTGATATCTCTACCCGTTATTAAGATGTCTTTAAAAGTGAGATTTGGCCGATTTTTAAAAAGTGTCATAACTATTTTGTTTATTAAAATATTTTAAATCTGTAAAGTGTTTGTTATAGTAGTTTTTCACGTAGAATAATGTGCACTAGAAATTTTTGTTCTAGGTTCAATACATTTAGAGTTATTACACCTAACTTTCTTATTTTAAATGCAAACCATAGTTGCTATGCCATTAAAAAAAATGCTTATTTTTTTATATTTTCAAAAATATATATCTTGGTATACTTATTTTTATATCTCACTGAATTATACGTTTTTATATTTTTAAATTCGTAAATTAAATGTTTTGAATATTATTAGTACGCGTTGTTAAAGAAAATGTTATATCAATGAACCAGCGTCAAATAGTAAAATCCATTTATCAACAATAATATATCAAATATAACAGGTGAAAAATCAACAATAAATAAACAGAAACACAAAATATATAACTGAAAGAGAACTAATAAATAAACAATTGCAACACATTATAGTACGAATTTGTTGAATTAAATGTTCAAGTTGTTGTCCGTTCTGTTGAACACAAAAACTTTTGGCACGGACAATATATTTTTTTTTAAATAAATCGAACATAAAGAAAGAAATTGAGCATAGAGTGAGGCAGATTGCAAATAATTAGAAATATAAAACCAAATCAGATTTTTAACGTTATTCATGCTGCAATACAACAGTATCAGCAGCAATTTGAATATTTAAATTAAACAATTATTTGTTTAATATGTTTATAATTTACTAAAATGATTTCTATAAAAAAATGTGAAATCTTTTTTATGTTGATTAATATTAACGTGGCTGTGTTGTTACTATTCGACGTTGGTCCATTGATATATTTTTCTTTAACAACGCCTACTAATAATATTTAAAACATTTAATTTACGAATTTAAAAATAAAGAAACGTATAATTCAGTGAGATATAAAAATAAGTATACCAAGATAAATATTTTTGAAAATATAAAAAAATAAGTAATTTTTTAATGGCATAGCCAACTATGGTTTGCATTTAAAATAAGAAAGTTAGGTGTAATAACTCGAAATGTATTGAACCTAGAACAAAAATTTCTAGTGCTAATTATTCTACGTGAAAAACTACTATAAAACACTTTACAGATTTAAAATATTTTAATAAACAAAAAAGTTATGACACTTCTTAAAAATCGGCCAAATATCACTTTTTAAAGATATCTTTATAACGGTTAGAGATATCAAGATGTGTTTTTTATCAATCGATTTTTCAGAAAAATCGAGCACAGTGTTGCGAAAACCATTTTTTTCTATCTCGCTTAGAAATGGGTGAAACCCCCATTCCCATCGACATTGAGACACCCTGTACTAATCCAACTTTAATCTGGTATCTGAAAAGTTTGTATCAAATTTTTGGATCACGTACGCATGTGTTCGCAAGTTCTCCTTTGCTAGACTTAATTGAAATGCTAAAAGTTTTATCAGGCTTCGGTTAGAACAATACCAAATTATTTTTCTTAAAAAAGGCACTAGACAAGAAATTAAAGTTTCTATTATGCTGCTTACTTGAGATTCTCTGGACTGAAGATGTAACTTTTCCAAAATATGAAAAATAGATCCGTTCATTTACAAAAATCTATCCAATATGTATCACATTTTCAAACATTTTTTTCGTACAACCGAACATAATTTAACTTTTTTAGACTGGAAAATTTTTTCATTAAATTTTTTCTTCCTTTCAGGTTAACGAAAGGGTAGAAGGCGATGCAGCTGGTAGCGAAGACGAATGCGGAGAGGCACGATGCAGCGGCGCCCACATGTCAGTCAGCAGTGAGCCTGTTCCAGAAAGAATTAGAGGCATGTCCTCATTATATCATGGCACATGGCCCACAGAAAAAACTATGTGGAATTCTGAGCCAACTGGTTTGGGTAGGGAGCAACAAGATCTACAAAATAGCAGTCAAAACAGTCAAGTAAGTTGTATTTGAAAAATTAAAACCAATAAAAGTAAAATTATTGTATATTTCTTAGATATTTATTACAATTAATTTATAGATAAATATGCATTAATGTTTATTCTTACAGGACGGAGCTAGTATAAAAAGTTTTGCCTCAAGTTCTTGCGGCGCCCCATTCGATAGAGTTCTGGGAAGCCCCGCGAGATCAATGATGTCTTCCCAGCAACTAGAAGCCAAAGTAGATATGGTGTACAGTCTTTTATCAATATTAGGTGGTCAAGAACATGCAGACATGGGTGAAACTTTGCTAGCCTTGAGTGCAAATCCGGAAAGTTGCCTTGCCATGCGACAGGCAGGTTGTATTCCATTATTAGTGCAATTAGTTCAATCTGACAAAGATAAGGAGGCGAGGAAGAAGGCATCCCAAGCATTATATAATTTAGTTCACTCCCAGCCTGATCAGAAACTTCGTAAAAGGGAAATTCGAATATTGAAGTTGTTGGAGACGTGCAAGACGTACACGGAAGCACTTCTAACGAATAATGAAGCGGTTTTGGCAGAGTTTGCCTCTGAGGGTAAGCAATTAATCATAAGCTTTTACAAGATCGGTAATGTGTTTGCATTCAAGTTATTGCCGGGTTATTAAACATTTTCCAAGTCGGAAATTGTTGGCATTGTCTGGATAGTATGTTTCATAACCGAACAAATTAAGAAATGAATTTGCGTAAAAATGAAATGTTTATTGACTTCAACACTGCGACCCCTAAAGCTTAAATAAATAAATAAATAAAGATAATATCAATTTTTTGCACGAACTGAACGTAAGGGAGTTAGTTCGTGAACCAATATTAAATATATTAATAATGTCACGCTATTATTGGGACATATAAAAGATTTCGTACACGATTTTACTTTCATAAAAAATTCTAAATCCCTAGTTTCAGTCAAGGTCATTATCAAGGTTATAGCATACCGTTTCAGCGCTTATAATTAAAGAACGGATCTCAGGTCGTGATTCCAGAGACGGACTGACTGTATTTAAAGTTAGAGAATGTCTGCATTGATATTTTTTATACTCATATGAATTTTCTTTGTATACAAGGTGTTTTTGAAATAGGTGGTCAAAATTTAGGAGCATGTAGAGCAAGTCAAATGATGAAGAAAACCTTTATAAAATTATTTTCTAAAGTGCTTTCTAAGGGAGCTACAGCCCCGTAATTGTAGGCCCTTAAGAATGTTTTTTATTAAATATCTCCGAAACCGTTTAAGATATAATAATAAAATTTTGTACATTCACTAGCTCTTTGAAGCTTAACAATATAAAATTACTATCATCTGAAATTTTTATTCAAGGGCGTGTCAAGTGGGGGGGCGGGGGGTAAATATGATCCCAACTTTTTTGTATGTTGTGTTTTTTTGTTTTTGACATGAGATTATTAAATTTAAGAGTTTTTTACAAAAAAATGGTTCACTTGTTTAATTTCGATGCCATGCACCGTTTTTGAGTAAAATCGATTTGAAAATTTTTAACATTCTCTGAACGTGAAGGGTTTTTTTTTTATTTTCGAAATGAATATAAAAAATTTAGGAGAATGTAGAGCAAGTCAAATGATGAAGAAAACCTTCATAAAATTATTTTCTAAAGTGCTTTCTAAGGGAGCTACAGCCCCTTAATAGTGGATCCCTAAGAATGTTTTTATTAAATATCTCCGAAACCGTTTAAAACACTTTAGAGAAAAACTTTATTAAGGTTTTCTTCATCATTTGACTTGCTCTACATGCTCCTGAATTTTGTATATTAATTTCGAAAATTTAAAAAAAAACGCTTCACGTTCGGAGTATGTTAAAAATTTTCAAATCGATTTTACTCAAAAACGGTGCATGGCATCGAAATTGAACAAGTGGATCATTTTTTTGTAAAAAACTATTAAATTTAATAATTTCATGTCAAAAACAAAAAAACACAACATACAAAAAAGTTGGGATTATATTTACCCCTCGCCCCCCCCACTTGACACACCCTTGAATAAAATTTTCAGATGATACTAATTTCATATTGTTAAGCATAAAAGAACTAGTGGCTGTACAAAATTTCATTATTACATCTTAAACGGTTTCGGAGATACTTAATAAATACCATTCTTAGGGGCCTACAATTACGGGGCTGTAGCTCCCTTAGAAAGCACTTTAGAAAATAATTTTATAAAGGATTTCTTCATCATTTAACTTGCTCTACATGCTCCCAAATTTTGACCACCTATTTCAAAAACACCTTGTATATTGTAATTTTTAATACAGTTTTGTAAATTTGAACTGACCTGTTAGGCAAATTTTCTGTCATACAAAAATTCTTTACGCAGCAGGTTTACTTTATTGTATTACAATTTCATGTTTGTTTTCAGAGGCGGGAAACCATCCAGTCACAATTGCATACTTAATGAAGTTTTCGTTTGATGAAGGCCGCCGACAAGCTATTTGCCAGTTTGGTGGCATCCAAACTCTTGCCATGCTTATGGAGGTATGTAAACAGTAATCTTTGCCTTTGACTATCCCGTACCATTCATGAATCACTGTAATTGAATTGTATGTAACAAAATACTATGCACTTTTGTAGGCGGAGTATTCAGTGCACGGAGTAACAACAACCGATGAGCACTGTAATTTATTGCGTAGATATGCTTGTATGGCACTCACCAATTTAACATTTGGTGATAGCGGCAACAAAGCTGTACTTTGCTCGTTTAGGGATTTTATGCGGGGACTAGTGGTGCAATTACAAAGTACTAATGAAGAACTTAGACAGGTATTTTTAATTAAATTAAATAAAACAGACCAGAAAAATTTACTTCGGTCTTATTTTCTTTCTTAGGTTACTGGGAGTGTGTTACGTAATTTATCCTGGCGAGTCGAGCCTAATGGTAAGGATATTTTAAGAGAAGTTGGAAGTGTTACCGGTTTAATGAAAGCTGCTATGATGGACAACAAAGAAAATACATTAAAAACCATGTTGTCTGCTTTGTGGAATTTATCTGCACATTGCAGCGAAAACAAATCAGAAATTTGTGCTGTAGAAGGCGCGTTAGGATTCCTAGTTGACATGCTTACATACAAAACGCCTTCTAAATCACTAACAGTTACAGAAAACGCTGGTGGTATTCTACGGAATATTTCGAGCCAGATAGCTGTTAGGGAAGATTATAGAGAAATCCTACGGAGTCACAACTGTTTACAAATTCTTCTAAATCAACTGAAATCTCCTAGTTTGATAATCGTAAGCAACGCATGTGGAACTTTGTGGAATTTATCAGCGAAATGTGCTACAGATCAGGAGACTTTATGGCAAATGGGTGCTCCTGCTATGTTGCGAAGTTTGAACCATTCGAAACACAAAACTATTTCTATGGGGTCGAGCGCTGCTTTAAAGAACTTGCTTAGTGCTCGCCCACAACAAAATGTGCTTCCTACAATGGACTCCACAGCTTTGGCATTAGACTTACCAATACTTCCAACGTTAGGTGCAAGAAAGCAAAAAGCTTTACTACAAGATCTAGACAACACTCTCAGTGAAACTCATGAAAACATCGACAAAGATTCTCCAGATAAATCGGAAACATTTCTAACAAAAACCAAATATTTAGATGATGATGTAACTAAAGCTATGGCTAGGTTAAACCTAAGTGAAATATTTACAAGAACTCCTTCACCAAGCCAAATATACAGGCAACGCAATCCTCCCTGTACATATATTCCAGTACGAAATAAGTTCTCTGACTGTTCATATGAGGATGAAATTGTGGCGTCTGATCAACCGATCGACTACAGCAGGAAATATTCTGAAACAAAAATGCCAAATAATGATGCCAGTACCTCTAAGCCGTCTTCCAGTAAGGATTTTTCCTTTGGCCAATCGGAAGATGAAAACAAAAGTTTTGGTATTTACGCTGAAACTGATCTTGATCAGCCAACTGATTATTCCTTGCGATATGCCGAAGATGATTCAGATTCAGAGAATTGTCCGAAAATTCAAGAGTTTCTACAAGACACAGTCAAAACTTACTGCACAGAGGATACGCCATACGAAACGCCCTTCAATTTCTCAACGGCTACGTCGATGTCTGACTTGCGAATCGACCAAGAAAAACCGTTGATCGACGTTAATCAAATAAAAACTAATATTAAAAACAAAGAAGCAACTGAAACTTTTGACGAGAAAGATCGATGTTCCAATGAGGATATATCACAGATTGACAATAGACCAAAACCAGTTGCGGGGAATCAGAACAAATCTGTTTGTAGTTCAGGTGTGATGTCTCCAGAGAAACCAGTGAATTATTGCGAGGAAGGCACTCCAGGTTATTTCTCGAGAGTTAGCAGCTTCGGTTCGTTAAATTCCGGTGATCAGTGTAAACTTGAACCAACAGACAAAGAAACTACTACAATTCCGCAGGAAAGTGAAAGAAAACCGGATGATAAAACATCACCAAAAACTGTGACTGAAATTAAAGCTGTTAAGTTTGAACAGCAAGTTAACTATGCCGAAGAAACGCCGTTAATGTTCTCTCGGTCGAGTTCTTTAGCTTCTTTGGATAGCATCGAACAGCATTCGATACATGATGATCGTAGCTCGGTTATATCTGACTTTAGGTGAGTATTGTTCTATTATTAATTTCGTTCGATGACTTAAAAGCCAATTTTGCAGCCGTTTGACCAGTGGTATTGTGTCCCCAAGTGAGTTACCAGATTCGCCTACTCAAACAGTCCCTCCTAGTCCAAAACCTCGGAAAATGCCTTTAGAATTTCCTTGTTCATCGAAATCAAGAAGTACCGAAGCAAGACCACAACCGGCACCAAGGAATTTATCCAAAGCAAGTATTTTCGAGGACAATGTGACAAAGTTTAAGGAGGAAAGCACACCTGTTCAGTTTTCTACTGCCACAAGTTTAAGTAGTTTGACGATTGATGATCAGGAAGACAATTTACAGGTAGATTTTGTGCGTTTTCAAGAGAAATGTTAGTGTATTAATTGTTTATTTGTTTACTAGGAAACTACAAGCAGTCGACAGGAAAATAAGGAAAATTTTAAACCAAAGAAGGAAGTTCAAACTGAAAAGGGGGATGTTGAGAAGGAACAAGTCAATGCTTTAAATATTACTGATGAGCTAGGTCAAGAATCGGAGGATGAAGATGATGATATTTTGGCAGCTTGTATTAATATTGGAATGCAGAATAATCGGTATGTAACTATATTTTATTAGTTCCCCAAATTGTCTAGTTGTAAGTTTAATTTTTAATATTTTCCATAGAAGTTGTTTTATAATTATACTGAATCTTTTGGTGTAGCTTTTCCTTATTCCATTATAAAAGAAAAACCATTTAAAAGATATTTTGATTGCATCTAATTTTTAAACTCCTCAATGTTTTTGTTAGAAAATATGGTGGGGTTTATGTAGATGGGAATGGAGGTCGACGGGTTATCCCTGGCTGGGGGGTAGCCAAATGGTCGGAATTTTTGGGTGCTTGTGCTTGTTATGAGTTATTTATTTAAAAAATGTTAATATTTGAAAAAGGGAATTCTAAATTATTATTAGATAAGAACGTCACGTGATTAAGGTTTTTTTCGTTATTGTGAATTGAGTAAAGATTTATATTTGCAAGAAATATTTTAATAATTATAAAAATCATTGAGTTATTAGAAATAGAAAACAAGAAGAGGATAACCAATCAAACCTCACAAATTCGCGTCTATCTCCTATAGTTTTGCAAAAAAACCAGATCAAAACTATTGGTAATCACAAAAAAAACGTGATTCTTTGAAATTAACGAAAAAAATTGTTATAACTGAAAAAATCATTGAGTAATTAGAAATAGAAAGACTGGAAGTTATTAACCAATTAAACCTCATTAATTCGCGTCTATCTCCTATAGTTTTGCAAAATATGAAATAAGAGCACTTTTGAAACTGTTTATACACACGCTATTTATATTTTCGTGTAAATTTATTGTCGTAGTTCAAAAAACCATTGAGTTATTAAAGATAGAATGGCAATAATTTAACAAAACGAAATACCTAAAAATTGTGGTTTATATCTCCTATAGTTTTGCAAAAAAACCAGATCAAAACTATTGGTAATCACAAAAAAAACGTGATTCTTTGAAATTAACGAAAAAAATTGTTATAACTGCAAAAATCATTGAGTAATTAGAAATAGAAAGACTGGAAGTTATTAACCAATTAAACCTCATTAATTCGCGTCTATCTCCTATAGTTTTGCAAAATATGAAATAAGGGCACTTTTGAAACTGTTTATACACACGCTATTTATATTTTCGTGTAAATTTATTGTCGTAGTTCAAAAAACCACTGAGTTATTAAAGATAGAATGGCAATCATTTAACAAAACGAAATACCTAAAAATTGTGGCTTATATCTCCTATAGTTTTGCAAAAAAACCAGATCAAAACTATTGCTAATCACAAAAAGAACGTAATTCTTTGAAATTAACGAAAAAAATTGTTATAACTGCAAAAATCATTGAGTAATTAGAAATAGAAAAACTGGAAGTTATTAACCAATTAAACCTCATTAATTCGCGTCTATCTCCTATAGTTTTGCAAAATATGAAATAAGGGCACTTTTGAAACTGTTTATACACACGCTATTTATATTTTCGTATAAATTTATTGTCGTAGTTCAAAAAACCACTGAGTTATTAAAGATAGAATGGCAATAATTTAACAAAACGAAATACCTAAAAGTTGTGGCTTATATCTCCTATAGTTTTGCAAAAAAACCAGATCAAAACTATTGCTAATCACAAAAAGAACGTAATTCTTTGAAATTAACGAAAAAAATTGTTATAACTGCAAAAATCATTGAGTAATTAGAAATAGAAAAACTGGAAGTTATTAACCAATTAAACCTCATTAATTCGCGTCTATCTCCTATAGTTTTGCAAAATATGAAATAAGGGCACTTTTGAAACTGTTTATACGCACGCTATTTATATTTTCGTATAAATTTATTGTCGTAGTTCAAAAAACCACTGAGTTATTAAAGATAGAATGGCAATAATTTAACAAAACGAAATACCTAAAAGTTGTGGCTTATATCTCCTATAGTTTTGCAAAAAAACCAGATCAAAACTATTGCTAATCACAAAAAGAACGTAATTCTTTGAAATTAACGAAAAAAATTGTTATAACTGCAAAAATCATTGAGTAATTAGAAATAGAAAGACTGGAAGTTATTAACCAATTAAACCTCATTAATTCGCGTCTATCTCCTATAGTTTTGCAAAATATGAAATAAGGGCACTTTTGAAACTGTTTATACACACGCTATTTATATTTTCGTATAAATTTATTGTCGTAGTTCAAAAAACCACTGAGTTATTAAAGATAGAATGGCAATAATTTAACAAAACGAAATACCTAAAAGTTGTGGCTTATATCTCCTATAGTTTTGCAAAAAAACCAGATCAAAACTATTGCTAATCACAAAAAGAACGTAATTCTTTGAAATTAACGAAAAAAATTGTTATAACTGCAAAAATCATTGAGTAATTAGAAATAGAAAGACTGGAAGTTATTAACCAATTAAACCTCATTAATTCGCGTCTATCTCCTATAGTTTTGCAAAATATGAAATAAGGGCACTTTTGAAACTGTTTATACACACGCTATTTATATTTTCGTATAAATTTATTGTCGTAGTTCAAAAAACCACTGAGTTATTAAAGATAGAATGGCAATAATTTAACAAAACGAAATACCTAAAAGTTGTGGCTTATATCTCCTATAGTTTTGCAAAAAAACCAGATCAAAACTATTGCTAATCACAAAAAGAACGTAATTCTTTGAAATTAACGAAAAAAATTGTTATAACTGCAAAAATCATTGAGTAATTAGAAATAGAAAGACTGGAAGTTATTAACCAATTAAACCTCATTAATTCGCGTCTATCTCCTATAGTTTTGCAAAATATGAAATAAGAGCACTTTTGAAACTGTTTATACACACGCTATTTATATTTTCGTGTAAATTTATTGTCGTAGTTCAAAAAACCATTGAGTTATTAAAGATAGAATGGCAATAATTTAACAAAACGAAATACCTAAAAGTTGTGGCTTATATCTCCTATAGTTTTGCAAAAAAACCAGATCAAAACTATTGCTAATCACAAAAAGAACGTAATTCTTTGAAATTAACGAAAAAAATTGTTATAACTGCAAAAATCATTGAGTAATTAGAAATAGAAAGACTGGAAGTTATTAACCAATTAAACCTCATTAATTCGCGTCTATCTCCTATAGTTTTGCAAAATATGAAATAAGAGCACTTTTGAAACTGTTTATACACACGCTATTTATATTTTCGTGTAAATTTATTGTCGTAGTTCAAAAAACCATTGAGTTATTAAAGATAGAATGGCAATAATTTAACAAAACGAAATACCTAAAAATTGTGGTTTATATCTCCTATAGTTTTGCAAAAAAACCAGATCAAAACTATTGGTAATCACAAAAAAAACGTGATTCTTTGAAATTAACGAAAAAAATTGTTATAACTGCAAAAATCATTGAGTAATTAGAAATAGAAAGACTGGAAGTTATTAACCAATTAAACCTCATTAATTCGCGTCTATCTCCTATAGTTTTGCAAAATATGAAATAAGAGCACTTTTGAAACTGTTTATACACACGCTATTTATATTTTCGTGTAAATTTATTGTCGTAGTTCAAAAAACCACTGAGTTATTAAAGATAGAATGGCAATCATTTAACAAAACGAAATACCTAAAAATTGTGGCTTATATCTCCTATAGTTTTGCAAAAAAACCAGATCAAAACTTGCTAATCACAAAAAGAACGTAATTCTTTGAAATTAACGAAAAAAATTGTTATAACTGCAAAAGTCATTGAGTAATTAGAAATAGAAAAACTGGAAGTTATTAACCAATTAAACCTCATTAATTCGCGTCTATCTCCTATAGTTTTGCAAAATATGAAATAAGGGCACTTTTGAAACTGTTTATACACACGCTATTTATATTTTCGTGTAAATTTATTGTCGTAGTTCAAAAAACCACTGAGTTATTAAAGATAGAATGGCAATCATTTAACAAAACGAAATACCTAAAAATTGTGGCTTATATCTCCTATAGTTTTGCAAAAAAACCAGATCAAAACTTGCTAATCACAAAAAGAACGTAATTCTTTGAAATTAACGAAAAAAATTGTTATAACTGCAAAAATCATTGAGTAATTAGAAATAGAAAGACTGGAAGTTATTAACCAATTAAACCTCATTAATTCGCGTCTATCTCCTATAGTTTTGCAAAATATGAAATAAGGGCACTTTTGAAACTGTTTATACACACGCTATTTATATTTTCGTATAAATTTATTGTCGTAGTTCAAAAAACCACTGAGTTATTAAAGATAGAATGGCAATCATTTAACAAAACGAAATACCTAAAAATTGTGGCTTATATCTCCTATAGTTTTGCAAAAAAACCAGATCAAAACTATTGCTAATCACAAAAAGAACGTAATTCTTTGAAATTAACGAAAAAAATTGTTATAACTGCAAAAATCATTGAGTAATTAGAAATAGAAAAACTGGAAGTTATTAACCAATTAAACCTCATTAATTCGCGTCTATCTCCTATAGTTTTGCAAAATATGAAATAAGGGCACTTTTGAAACTGTTTATACACACGCTATTTATATTTTCGTATAAATTTATTGTCGTAGTTCAAAAAACCACTGAGTTATTAAAGATAGAATGGCAATAATTTAACAAAACGAAATACCTAAAAGTTGTGGCTTATATCTCCTATAGTTTTGCAAAAAAACCAGATCAAAACTATTGCTAATCACAAAAAGAACGTAATTCTTTGAAATTAACGAAAAAAATTGTTATAACTGCAAAAATCATTGAGTAATTAGAAATAGAAAAACTGGAAGTTATTAACCAATTAAACCTCATTAATTCGCGTCTATCTCCTATAGTTTTGCAAAATATGAAATAAGGGCACTTTTGAAACTGTTTATACGCACGCTATTTATATTTTCGTATAAATTTATTGTCGTAGTTCAAAAAACCACTGAGTTATTAAAGATAGAATGGCAATAATTTAACAAAACGAAATACCTAAAAGTTGTGGCTTATATCTCCTATAGTTTTGCAAAAAAACCAGATCAAAACTATTGCTAATCACAAAAAGAACGTAATTCTTTGAAATTAACGAAAAAAATTGTTATAACTGCAAAAATCATTGAGTAATTAGAAATAGAAAGACTGGAAGTTATTAACCAATTAAACCTCATTAATTCGCGTCTATCTCCTATAGTTTTGCAAAATATGAAATAAGGGCACTTTTGAAACTGTTTATACACACGCTATTTATATTTTCGTATAAATTTATTGTCGTAGTTCAAAAAACCACTGAGTTATTAAAGATAGAATGGCAATAATTTAACAAAACGAAATACCTAAAAGTTGTGGCTTATATCTCCTATAGTTTTGCAAAAAAACCAGATCAAAACTATTGCTAATCACAAAAAGAACGTAATTCTTTGAAATTAACGAAAAAAATTGTTATAACTGCAAAAATCATTGAGTAATTAGAAATAGAAAGACTGGAAGTTATTAACCAATTAAACCTCATTAATTCGCGTCTATCTCCTATAGTTTTGCAAAATATGAAATAAGGGCACTTTTGAAACTGTTTATACACACGCTATTTATATTTTCGTATAAATTTATTGTCGTAGTTCAAAAAACCACTGAGTTATTAAAGATAGAATGGCAATAATTTAACAAAACGAAATACCTAAAAGTTGTGGCTTATATCTCCTATAGTTTTGCAAAAAAACCAGATCAAAACTATTGCTAATCACAAAAAGAACGTAATTCTTTGAAATTAACGAAAAAAATTGTTATAACTGCAAAAATCATTGAGTAATTAGAAATAGAAAGACTGGAAGTTATTAACCAATTAAACCTCATTAATTCGCGTCTATCTCCTATAGTTTTGCAAAATATGAAATAAGAGCACTTTTGAAACTGTTTATACACACGCTATTTATATTTTCGTGTAAATTTATTGTCGTAGTTCAAAAAACCATTGAGTTATTAAAGATAGAATGGCAATAATTTAACAAAACGAAATACCTAAAAGTTGTGGCTTATATCTCCTATAGTTTTGCAAAAAAACCAGATCAAAACTATTGCTAATCACAAAAAGAACGTAATTCTTTGAAATTAACGAAAAAAATTGTTATAACTGCAAAAATCATTGAGTAATTAGAAATAGAAAGACTGGAAGTTATTAACCAATTAAACCTCATTAATTCGCGTCTATCTCCTATAGTTTTGCAAAATATGAAATAAGAGCACTTTTGAAACTGTTTATACACACGCTATTTATATTTTCGTGTAAATTTATTGTCGTAGTTCAAAAAACCATTGAGTTATTAAAGATAGAATGGCAATAATTTAACAAAACGAAATACCTAAAAATTGTGGTTTATATCTCCTATAGTTTTGCAAAAAAACCAGATCAAAACTATTGGTAATCACAAAAAAAACGTGATTCTTTGAAATTAACGAAAAAAATTGTTATAACTGCAAAAATCATTGAGTAATTAGAAATAGAAAGACTGGAAGTTATTAACCAATTAAACCTCATTAATTCGCGTCTATCTCCTATAGTTTTGCAAAATATGAAATAAGAGCACTTTTGAAACTGTTTATACACACGCTATTTATATTTTCGTGTAAATTTATTGTCGTAGTTCAAAAAACCACTGAGTTATTAAAGATAGAATGGCAATCATTTAACAAAACGAAATACCTAAAAATTGTGGCTTATATCTCCTATAGTTTTGCAAAAAAACCAGATCAAAACTTGCTAATCACAAAAAGAACGTAATTCTTTGAAATTAACGAAAAAAATTGTTATAACTGCAAAAGTCATTGAGTAATTAGAAATAGAAAAACTGGAAGTTATTAACCAATTAAACCTCATTAATTCGCGTCTATCTCCTATAGTTTTGCAAAATATGAAATAAGGGCACTTTTGAAACTGTTTATACACACGCTATTTATATTTTCGTGTAAATTTATTGTCGTAGTTCAAAAAACCACTGAGTTATTAAAGATAGAATGGCAATCATTTAACAAAACGAAATACCTAAAAATTGTGGCTTATATCTCCTATAGTTTTGCAAAAAAACCAGATCAAAACTTGCTAATCACAAAAAGAACGTAATTCTTTGAAATTAACGAAAAAAATTGTTATAACTGCAAAAGTCATTGAGTAATTAGAAATAGAAAAACTGGAAGTTATTAACCAATTAAACCTCATTAATTCGCGTCTATCTCCTATAGTTTTGCAAAATATGAAATAAGGGCACTTTTGAAACTGTTTATACACACGCTATTTATATTTTCGTGTAAATTTATTGTCGTAGTTCAAAAAACCATTGAGTTATTAAAGATAGAATGGCAATAATTTAACAAAACGAAATACCTAAAAATTGTGGTTTATATCTCCTATAGTTTTGCAAAAAAACCAGATCAAAACTATTGGTAATCACAAAAAAAACGTGATTCTTTGAAATTAACGAAAAAAATTGTTATAACTGCAAAAATCATTGAGTAATTAGAAATAGAAAGACTGGAAGTTATTAACCAATTAAACCTCATTAATTCGCGTCTATCTCCTATAGTTTTGCAAAATATGAAATAAGAGCACTTTTGAAACTGTTTATACACACGCTATTTATATTTTCGTGTAAATTTATTGTCGTAGTTCAAAAAACCACTGAGTTATTAAAGATAGAATGGCAATCATTTAACAAAACGAAATACCTAAAAATTGTGGCTTATATCTCCTATAGTTTTGCAAAAAAACCAGATCAAAACTTGCTAATCACAAAAAGAACGTAATTCTTTGAAATTAACGAAAAAAATTGTTATAACTGCAAAAGTCATTGAGTAATTAGAAATAGAAAAACTGGAAGTTATTAACCAATTAAACCTCATTAATTCGCGTCTATCTCCTATAGTTTTGCAAAATATGAAATAAGGGCACTTTTGAAACTGTTTATACACACGCTATTTATATTTTCGTATAAATTTATTGTCGTAGTTCAAAAAACCACTGAGTTATTAAAGATAGAATGGCAATAATTTAACAAAACGAAATACCTAAAAGTTGTGGCTTATATCTCCTATAGTTTTGCAAAAAAACCAGATCAAAACTATTGCTAATCACAAAAAGAACGTAATTCTTTGAAATTAACGAAAAAAATTGTTATAACTGCAAAAATCATTGAGTAATTAGAAATAGAAAAACTGGAAGTTATTAACCAATTAAACCTCATTAATTCGCGTCAATCTCCTATAGTTTTGCAAAATATGAAATAAGGGCACTTTTGAAACTGTTTATACACACGCTATTTATATTTTCGTATAAATTTATTGTCGTAGTTCAAAAAACCACTGAGTTATTAAAGATAGAATGGCAATAATTTAACAAAACGAAATACCTAAAAGTTGTGGCTTATATCTCCTATAGTTTTGCAAAAAAACCAGATCAAAACTATTGCTAATCACAAAAAGAACGTAATTCTTTGAAATTAACGAAAAAAATTGTTATAACTGCAAAAATCATTGAGTAATTAGAAATAGAAAGACTGGAAGTTATTAACCAATTAAACCTCATTAATTCGCGTCTATCTCCTATAGTTTTGCAAAATATGAAATAAGAGCACTTTTGAAACTGTTTATACACACGCTATTTATATTTTCGTGTAAATTTATTGTCGTAGTTCAAAAAACCACTGAGTTATTAAAGATAGAATGGCAATCATTTAACAAAACGAAATACCTAAAAATTGTGGCTTATATCTCCTATAGTTTTGCAAAAAAACCAGATCAAAACTATTGCTAATCACAGAAAGAACGTAATTCTTTGAAATTAACGAAAAAAATTGTTACGTATAACTGCAAAAATCATTGAGTAATTAGAAATAGAGAGATAGGAAGTGGATCAAACCTCACAACGATTTATATTTTAATTCTATTATTTTTGGTGGAAATACAACAAAATAAAATTGATGGCAAGCAATAGAAGTTCCTTTGAATTCACCATATCATGTTACGTCAAAGACATTTTTTAATCGAATCCCTAAGTACATAATTGCAAGTTAAATATTAATTAGTGCCATATCGTTTCCTCTTTTGAAGTGGTTGTTACGCAAAGCAGCACGTAGAACGTAATTAGCTGGTTAATATTTAACTCGCAATTAGTACGTGTGGACTGTAAGCGAATGTAAATATTTAATTGGTAGTTCCAGTAAATGATTAAATTTTATGAAAATTTAAGAGTTTGGAATTAGATGAAAAGAAAAACGCTTGTTTTAATGAGAGTGTTTGAAACTAGGGAACTGGAGAAGGTTTTGATGTTTTGCGAGGGTTTTTACGACTGCGTACTTCCCACTCTGTACCATTACCATTATATAATGTTGTATCTCTTAATAGTGGTACAGGATGACACCGAGACTTATTAGATATTTGTCGATTATAGATTTATAAAAATGATGCTTTTAGAAGGAAGTTTAAAATTTAGTACAACATTCGTGTAAGAAGCCATGTATCATTGGGTGGATTCTGTAAAAATTTTCCTTTTTCTACTGTTTACACATATCTTTATTTAGGAGAATGTCATGACATGCGGTACTATTTCAGATTTTTTACCCCACTTAATATGGAAGCACTTTTGTATGATGATTATGTTAAAAAATCACTAGTCCGGTTGTATTAACATTTTCATTAAAAAAACCTTTAGCAGCAACGTTACAATTTATTTAAAACCATACTTATGATATATTAAATAAAATACGAATCGGTTGCTTCTTCATAATCCTTTTCTTTTTCAGGCACAACCAAAACAAACCAGTCACTTCTATGACCAGTAGACTACCTCTACCAAACTTCAAATATCACTCGAAAACCCAAAGCAGCATACCACTTCCTTGTAGTGCTTCTAATCGATCAACTAACCGCCTTAATACAACTGACACTGTAAAAACTTACTGCACCGAGGACACACCTGCAGGTCTCAGTCACGCCGGTTCAAATTCAGATTTGAGTGTACTGTCAATTCCCAATGACAATAAAAGCAGGAAAGATTACCTGTCCGATGATAGTAGTAATCTATCTGGTGAAAATGATAACATCCTGGCAGAGTGTATTCAGTCTGGTATGCCAAAAGCTAAAAAAGATGTGAACAAACCTGGCACTAGTAATAGTAAAGCGATGCCATGTTTGGGTAGAAGAAACATTCAGACTAGCACACCTGTAAAAAATAGTCAAGCTGCCGTGGGAAATACAAGAAGGGCGGGATCACCTGAAGCCAATAAAGTGCAATTGCCGGATAATAGGAAAGGAGAATCGTCATTACCGATGTACTTAATCGTGAAGGATGAAGTGGAAAGTTATGCTGTTGAAAATAGCCCGTGTCAGTTTTCATTGCGTTCCAGTTTAAGTGATTTAACAGTTGATGGAAGCGTTGCTGGTTTGAAAACGTTAGTACAATGGTTCAGTTTTAAAGCTTTATACGAAGTATAACATTAGTGTTAAATTTTATGTTATTCTTTTAATAATAGGATCATTTTTTAAAATATTTAAGAACATTCTAAGGGGGTAGCACGTAATTTGTAGAATTCCCCCAACAAAAATTAAATCAGTAGATGTCTATAAGGCGAACATACTTCGTGTTAAGTAGTCAATTTTAAATCTTGTTTAACTTGTTTTAATTTTATAGGTCTCAAGCTAATAACAGCAGCCCAGGGACTACACAAGAGAATCATTCGGTTGTACACACATCTCCAAATCAAGGTTATTTAACACAATTTAAAATTACACTTTTTACTAACTGAATTTATTTTACAGCTAATGCTAGTGATACTAGACGCGAAGGTGAACAACGAGAACTCTCTCGACAAAACTCCCTATCATCTCTAAGTGTAGAATCTCTTGGATCTCTAGAAACCGAACAAGCTCTATTAGAACAATGCATCTCTTCTGGAATGCCTAAAAGCAGTAGTTGCGTAACTCCAGACAATCGTGTTAACATTGGAAATATATCGAAACCTGTTGGAATTGCAACAAAACAATTCTCGAAACCGAGTGGAGAGCAACAATGTGCCATTGATGAAGACAATATTCCAAAAAACGGGAATGTTGCGTCTGTTGCCGGGAACATAATTTTACAAGTGAACGTAGTGTGCCCCGACATGTCAACCGTGGCGGCAGGCGTAGGAAAAAATCTATACATAGGCCAAGAGAACGGGAGCGATCTCAAACTAACCAACCAAGCAGAGAGAATAGGGACACAAATAGATACAATGCAAGATCTGGGTTTTTCTCCCGAAGAGATAAGTTCGATAGGTATGCTGATATTTGAACATTTATTTTTTCGAAGAGTATTAAAAATTTTTATAGTTTCTAGTTTAGTCAAATTAAGAAAAATTCCTAATGTGACGAAAATTTGTTATTTTGATGTCTTTAAGCCTTAGAGGCAGCTTGGAAAATGCATGTTACAATCATATAATAACAATACATAATAGACATTGAAATTATTACAACAATAATTTTTGTGATTATCTTAAAAAAATACAATTAACCACGACACAATTAAAAGCCTAACAGTTTAAAATAAATCGGAACTGGAACAAAATTATAAGCCTATTAACTAAAATTAAAAACACTTAACCTACATTGGCCGCTGCACTTATTGCTTGTTGCAGGCGCACCGCATCTTCACTTTCATCCATAACAATAAACGAACCTAGTCTAGATACACGTTTCGGTGCATCGTCAACATTCTGCGTTTTATTTCTTTTCACAACACCATCTTTGTTATCGTTATCAAAAGTATTGCTTCTGAGTAGTCGGGGTGGTTCTGGTTCAGCTTGAATCCACACTCTAGTATCTTTCTTCGGAACTTGATTCTTGCTTTCTTCAATTTTTTCCACAGACTGGCTATCTTACTGGTTACTTGCTTCTTAGCACTGCCATTTGAATTTATGCTGGAGTTACTGTTGGATCGTTGAGCTGTGCTGGAAATTGATGGTTTTTTCACTGCGCCATTTTGCATTTTTCCAGACTCGGTTTTTAATGATTGGCTGGACGAGGAGCTTTGAATTTTTCTCATCGATGTATCGCTACTATCGGCACTTGTCGATCTCATGTACATTTTTGTGTTTCTGTTTGCTCTATCTGCACTAGTTGATTTAATGACTCTTTTTCCATTGATATTCTCAGTGGAAGTGGTTGGTTTTGCAATTTTCGATGAAAACGAGGGAATTTTTGTGGGACCAGGAATCTTACTTGCAGGTGGGGTAACAGGTTCGTCTTTGGTAAAAGTTCCCTGTCGCTCCAAAGGTGGAGTTACATGTTTTGACGAAAGAAAGTTTGGTTTTTGAACGGAATATTTTGGCATCGCTTTTGGTGGGTTTATTTTAGGCGAACTCGAGCCCAGTCTACTGCCATAACCGCTAGATACTCTGCTTTGAGGAATGGAGGTTTCGTCACTACAGTCTTACTCTGTTTGCTAATAATAGCTTTACTAGATTTTAAAGTCGATGTTACATTTTTAGCCAAATTAGATGTCATATTTGTTATAGGTTTAATGCTTTTATTAGTAAAGTTCGTCTTTGAATATAGTGGTTTTCTTCGCCCTCTAATAGTTTTAGGTTGTTCCTCATCCACAACTTGTGGTTGTTTGCCAGTAGTAGGTTTTACAATTTTCGGCTTACTAGCTGGTTTCTCTTCCTGGTCATCATCGTTATTATTACCGCCATGCTGATCCACTGTCATATTACTGGATGGGTAATTTACAAGATCATTTTGCTCCAGTTTCGACTGAATAATCGGTATATTTTTATCCTTTCTGAAACGCCAACTCTTGTGATAAGTTCTATAGTTAATTGAACCCCCAGAATGTTGTACAGAATCATCATCATTGGATACCAAACTCAACGTTTTTCAATCCAACAGCTCATCGTGATTCATTTTGGTTTCACTTAAAGTCTGAAGTTCTAAGTCTTAGAGGCATCAAAATAACAAGTTTTCGTCACATTCGGAATTTTTACAGCTATTTTTTGTTTTTTTTTTTAAATTTTATTAACAATTTCACACTTTAATAAAAAAATAGTCCTAAATGGTCTAGTTTACAAGATCTTTCGCAATCATTTAGGTATATTGGATTTCATTCATTTTAGGTGCAAAACAAAAAATTAGCATTTAAAAGTCATTTACAGAAAAAATAGTTCCCGTCAACAATTTGCATTCAATCTTTTGTGTAGGTTTACGAACTTCATAGTTTTTATAGAAGCTTCTATAGTCCAGGAAAAATAGACGAAAAAAAAGGCTGACCTGGAAAAAAATTGTAGCATGCACCTTAGTATTATAGCCCTCAATAATGTGTGAAAGTTCCCCATCCATTTGATGGCTGCTAACTGAGTTACTCGAGGTCAAAGGTCGCGATAAACAGTTTTTTGCAAAAATCTGGAGAACGACGACCTATATTGAAAAAAATATTGAGAGGTAATTTTTAGCTGAGGTAATTTGCTATAAAAACTTATTAAGAAGTTTTTTTGTAGGGGCAATCGTTCACGAGATATAGCGTTTCAAAAACCAAGAACGTAGAGGACTTACTTCACTACGAAGAATAACGACTGATCTTAGGATATAATGTTGGATAATGAATTATTATTCAATATGTATATTTATGGCGTTTTTTATTTATTTGTGCATTTATTTGGGCATTTATGATACAGTAATTAACTTTCTTCAGTTTCGGAGAGCTATTGTTCCGTCACCAAAGTTTGGACGAGGAAAGACGATGGATCGATGTCGTTATCGATCTCCTCGTTATCAATATTAAAATTTTCCATGTTCATACATGTTTGGCCCTTACATTGGCTACAAACTACAGAACAGTTCAATTCTGCTTTCCGACATCCACAATTGGAACCACAGCCTTTCTTGCACTTACAAAATACTGTATTGAGTAATGCATCAGGAGCGTCTTGGAGCAGAGTTGTAACTGGCTCTAAAATGTTATTTTGTAGTACACATCCCCAGTCCTGAGGATCAATTTCTCCATTCCAATTGTGGATGTCGGCGGAAAGCAGAATTGAACTGTTCTGTAGTTTGTAGCCAATGTAATGGCCAAACATGTATGAACCTGGAAAATTTTAATATTGATAACAAGGAGATCGATAACGACATCGATTCATCGTCTTTCCTCGTCCAAACTTTGGTGACGGAACAATCGTTCTCCGAAACTGAAGAAAGTTAATTACTGTATCATAAATGCCCAAATAAATAAAAAACGCCATAAATATACATATTGAATAATAATTGATTATCCAACTTTCTTATTCTAAGATCAGTCGTTATTCTTCATAGTGAAGTAAGTCGTCTACGTTCTTAATTTTTGAAACGCTATATCTCGTGAACGATGGCCCCTACAAAAAAACTTCTGAATAAGTTTTTATAGCAAATTGCCTCATCTAAAAATTAGCTCTCTATATTTTTTTCAATAAAGGTCGCCGTTCTCGAAATATTTGCAAAAAACTCTTTATCGCGACCTTTGACCTCGAGTAACTCAGTTAGTAGCCATCAAATCGATGGGGAACTTTCACACATTATTGAGGGCTATAATACTAAGGTGCATGCAAAAATTCAACCTGTAACAATTTTTTTCCATGTTAAAGTCTATTTTTCCTGGACTATCTATCGACGAATACTTTTTGTTTTTGCGAACTCGTCCCCGTCCCCCCACAGAAGTGAAAAATTTGAATATTATTAGAGGGATCAAAATAATATGTCCACAAGTTTTCGTCACATTCAGAATTTTCCCACTATTTTTCCTAATTTAATGGAATGAAAAGTGCATTTACCTCGATTTACACTATTGGATTTTTCATCTGATTATATGTATTTGATTTTTATTAACCTTGAAAATTAATTGTTATTAACAATCAAATGGAAAATCAGATAGTGTAAACACGCTTTTAGGAAAAATTTATGAATTTTTTTAAATTTAATATGTAACACAATTTTAGTTCCTTATGAAACTCTCCAAAGATAAGTAATATAAATTGAACATTTTTTTCCTTTACAGAGCCAACGAGGAATGGATCTAACAAATCCTCAAGAAACCTCAGCAGTTTGGAATATTCATACACCAATTCAGATACTAGCGTCAACTTCGAAATAAAGGACGACATCGACTCATGCCTATCAAGAACTTGTGAAGAATCCGTAAAAAATGTAGACGGTCGGATGTTGGATCCAGATGCAATGATAGAATCGTTGGATAGATTCACAGCCGAACTGGTCTCACAAGCAAGTCACTTAAACAAAGACGACTACAAAGTGTCCACAGAGGACAACACATGGAATGAGGATACTTCACCGAACGAAATAACGTTTCCCAGTATTTCTGGTAGCGTTCCAAATGTTGTCACTTTTAAAAGTGACGAAGAAGACATTGATGTAATGGATGGACCAAATCCCAATGAACAGGAACAGCAGTCGAATGATTTTTCATCTGTTAACACTATGACTGATTCAACGATAATTGCAATGGAAGCTAGTAAAATGGTTAATGTGTTTAAAAGTGAAGCTGAAATGTCGCAAAGCATTGCTAGTGCTGCATCTTTAGAACTGGATCATGTACAACCACCTTCTCAGCTCAACTCGTTAACAAGCAGTGCAGTTGGTTTGGAAAAAAGTGTTCCTAGAAGTCCTAAACTAATATCCCGTAAAAAATCCTTACCAGCTGGTCTTCTGGTCAAGAGAGCACTAAATAATTCGTTAAATCACGGATCTAGTGCTGAAAGTTTACATAGTTTAACTAATTTGGATCACATGAATCCTCCTTCTGAATTGTTTGACATGGATGGTAGCATGGTTAGTGTCGCAAGTCTTCCCAGTGAAAATGCGGAAGTTAAACCGGATTTCATAATCAACGGAGTGGTCAATAAAGATAGACAAAGTAATCACCACAATCCAATCTTTAATATTAAACAACCCCATGGCTTCAGTCAGACGATAAGTTCCAATTTAATAAGCGATGCTGTTAGTGATTTGGAAAATGTTAACCCTCCGTCAATTTTCAATGAAATAACTGATATGTGCAACTCCTTGGCGGATGTACCTACAGAAGCCATAGGCAGTGAAACGGAAATTTTTGAAGACTGTTTCACTCATGTAGCAGACTCCACTTTACTAACGGACAATGATCACACGGAATTCTCAGACGCTAATAGCATTACACCGATACCCTCAGATTTAGGTTCAAGCAGTGCTGAATCAACTCCAAAGAAAACTAAAAGCTTAAGCAAATCCATGACTGCTAAACAAAAACGAATTTTAGCAAGGGAACGTTACAAAACTTACACTGTGGCTGCTGAAATGGTTATGAGAGAAGAAGAAACCATTTCTAAAGCTGACTCTACAAGTGAAGACTTTCAAACAGTTGATGATTTTTCACAGGGCTACCACACTCACGAAAGTGATACTACTTACGTATCACCAACCTACACCGTATCTTCATCCAAAACCACACCTAAAGATCGAAGAAAATCTGATAAATCTAGATATGAGACGCAAGTTGTGGATGAGGCCATTACAAGTATTTTGCAACAACCCGTAATTGACACCACAAAAACGAATTACGATTCTGACAGCAGTAAGTCGAGTTCAAAAGCAGGCAGTCCAGCTAGAACGAAAATAAGCATAAGAAGAAACTTTATGCAAAAACGGTTGGAGAATAGAGATCGCTTTAGAACACAAACTTTGAGCGAATCAAGTATTCCCGGTGAAATTTCCTCTACTTCACATTCGATAAACGGAGAAACTGACTTACATACGTTAGTTCAAAAAGAAGCCGATTTAGTACTTCAGACTTTAAGAGAAACCAAAATGAATCACGACGAGCTGTTGGATTGTGAAACGTTGAGTTTGGTATCCAATGATGATGATTCTGAGCAACATTCTGGGGGTTCTATTAACTATAGAACTTATCACAAGAGTTGGGGTTTCAGAAAGGATAAAAATATACCGATTATTCAGTCGAAACTGGAGCAAAATGATCTTGTAAATTACCCATCCAGTAATTTGACAGTGGATCAGCATGGCGGTAATAATAACGATGATGACGAGGAAGAGAAACCAGCTGGTAAGCCGAAAATTGTAAAACCTACTGGCAAACAACCAGAAGTTGTGGATGAGGAACAACCTAAAACTATTAGAGGGCGAAGAAAACCACTATATTCAAAGACGAACTTTGCTAATAAAAGCATTAAACCTATAAAAAATATGACATCTAATTTGGTTAAAAATGTAACATCGACTTTAAAATCTAGTAAAGCTATTATCAGCAAACAGAGTAAGACTGTAGTGACGAAACCTCCAGTTCCTCAAAGCAGAGTATCTAGCGGTTATGGCAGTAGACTGGGCTCGAGTTCGCCTAAAATAAACCCACCAAAAGCGATGCCAAAATATTCCGTTCAAAAACCAAACTTTCTTTCGTCAAAACATGTAACTCCACCTTTGGAGCGACAGGGAACTTTTACCAAAGACGAACCTGTTACCCCACCTGCAAGTAAGATTCCTGGTCCCACAAAAATTCCCTCGTTTTCATCAAAAATTGCGAAACCAACCACTTCCACTGAGAATATCAATGGAAAAAGAGTCATTAAATCAACTAGTGCAGATAGAGCAAACAGAAACACAAAAATGTACATGAGATCGACAAGTGCCGATAGTAGAGATACATCGATGAGAAAAATTCAAAGCTCCTCGTCCAGCCAATCATTAAAAACCGAGTCTGGAAAAATGCAAAATGGCGCAGTGAAAAAATCATCAATTCCCAGTCCAGCTCAACGATCCAACAGTAACTCCAGCATAAATTCAAATGGCAGTGCTAAGAAGCAAGTAACCAGTAAGATAGCCAGTCTGTGGAAAAAAATAGAAGAAAGCAAGAATCAAGTCCCGAAGAAAGATACTAGAGTGTGGATTCAAGCTGAACCAGAACCACCCCGACTACTCAGAAGTAATACTTTTGATAACGATAACAAAGATGGTGTTGTGAAACGAAATAAAACGCAGAATGTTGACGACGCACCGAAACGTGTATCTAGACTAGGTTCGTTTATTGTTATGGATGAAAGTGAAGATGCGGTGCGCCTGCAACAAGCAATAAGTGCAGCGGCCAATGTAGGTTAAGTGTTTTTAATTTTAGTTAATAGGCTTATAATTTTGTTCCAGTTCCGATTTATTTTAAACTGTTAGGCTTTTAATTGTGTCGTGGTTAATTGTATTTTTTTAAGATAATCACAAAAATTATTGTTGTAATAATTTCAATGTCTATTATGTATTGTTATTATATGATTGTAACATGCATTTATTTGCAAGCTTGATGTTTTTAAGCCATATAAAAGTTTCTAGTCCTTTTTTCTCTCAGAAGCATTTAAAAGATAAATTTATATATGTAAAGACTGTATATTTATTTAGATAGTATTTACTTTCGTGATATTATATTTAGCTGTAGTAGTTAACCAATATGTATATAATGTCATATGTAGACTATTAGATAATTTAGTTAAATCAAAAGAGACAGTTTACCTGTAGTTTTATAAAGTTTATATATCATAGTTTGCGTTTTTCAGATAATACAAGATACAAGTGTTTCCAACACATTTTTTAACAGCCTTTAACTGTTAGATTAGTTTGTAATTTTCTGTCAATACTTACTTGTTTTGTGAATATATTGCTTTCATGATATCATATCTACATTTTATATTTTTAACCTTAAGCCCTCAAAAAATAGTCTATAACTAAGAAATTTTAAAAGAAAATCTTCCATCTTCTACAGGGTGTCCCCAAATTATTGGACAATATTTCTAGGACCGATTGTACTTGTCAAGATATGACGAAAAGTTTATATAAACATGACTCGAAAAATGCTTCCTAAGGAGGCTAGAGCCCCCCGAAAGTTGGACCCTAAAGAGGAGTTTTCTGTAATGTATTTGCAACTGTTTGAGGTAGATTCATGACACTTGTGAGTTTGAAGCTTTTATAATTTGTCAGGGCGTCACATACAGGGTGGGTGCTGGTAAATTATTCCCTATATTTTTTGAGTGGATAATTTTTAAATTTTTTATATCAAATTATGGCTTATTTTTACACAAAAAAGGTCGTCTCAGTCGATCTTTGAACCTTGAACCGTTTTCGAGTAAAATCGTTTTGAAAAAATCACGTCCATAAAATCTAGACTCCTAGACTAATAAAAATAATCACAAAATTGAAATTTGTCAAAAGAAGACCATCGATTAAAATTTATAGGTATTTACTTCGTTTAACATTTCTTCGTCAAATATTGTCTACTGCTGTTTGTTGCAAAATCAAAATTTTGACAAATTCCAATAGGGTACCTAAAATTTATAGATATCAAAAATGCCATTATCTTAATTTTTCGATAAATAGTACAGGAAGGCTAGAAAACTGAGAAAACTCTATTTCAACACCCAAATTTTTCACAATAATGTTCCTAATTGTTTAAATAATGGATAAATTAGTTGCTCAATACACATGGTTCGTAGGGAATTTTATGATCTACAACAAACAAAGAGGCATACTTTTCGATAAAGCGCATAGTTAAGCCGCAAAGCGCAAAAAACAAATGCACCCTTAAATCGAAGATGGCGGAAAAACACCTTGGGGGATGAAGTCTAAAACTTGGATTTAAACTTTCAGTTGTGTACTTAAACTACCCACAAAGTTCCATCTTGTTCTCTTTTATTCCGAGTAGGTCAGTGAGAGTCAGTAGAGCTCGATTCTCAGACGTTGGAACCGAGAACGCGCAACTTTGGAGCGCTGCCGTGCGGGAACGAATAGTAATACATGCAAGTTGATTCTATGAAAGTTGTAGAGTTTTTCAAGGCGTATCTTTTTGGGTTGATTATATTTTTCGATAAATAGTACAGGAAGGCTAGAAAACTGAAAAAACTATTTCATCACACAAATTTTTCACTATAATGCTCCTAATTGTTTAAATAATGGATAAATTAGTTGCTCAATACACATGGTACGATAAGGAATTTTATGATCTACAACAAACAAAGAGGCATACTTTTCGATAAAGCGCATAGTTAAGCCGCAAAGCGCAAAAAACAAATTCACCCTTAAATCGAAGATGGCGGAAAAACCCCTTGGAGGATAAAGTCTAAAACTTGGATTTAACTTTCAGTTGTGTACTTAAACTACCCACAAAGTTCCATCTTGTTCTCTTTTATTCCGAGTAGGTCAGTGAGAGTCAGTAGAGCACAATTCTCAGACGTTGGAACCGAGAACGCGCAACTTTGGAGCGCTGCCGTGCGGGAACGAATAGTGGTACATGCAAGTTGATTCTATGAAAGTTGTAGAGTTTTTCAAGGCGTATCTTTTTGGGTTGATTATATTTTTCGGTAAATAGTACAGGACTGAAAAAACTATTTCAACACCCAAATTTTTCACTAAAATGCTCCTAATTGTTTAAATAATGGATAAATCAGTTGCTCAATACACATGGTACGATAAGGAATTTTATGATCTACAACAAACAAAGAGGCATACTTTTCGATAAAGCGCATAGTTAAGCCGCAAAGCGCAAAAAACAAATTCACCCTTAAATCGAAGATGGCGGAAAAACCCCTTGGAGGATAAAGTCTAAAACTTGGATTTAACTTTCAGTTGTGTACTTAAACTACCCACAAAGTTCCATCTTGTTCTCTTTTATTCCGAGTAGGTCAGTGAGAGTCAGTAAAGCTCGATTCTCAGACGTTGGAACCGAGAACGCGCAACTTTGGAGCGCTGCCGTGCGGGAACGAATAGTGATACATGCAAGTTGATTCTATGAAAGTTGTAGAGTTTTTCAAGGCGTATCTTTTTGGGTTGATTATATTTTTCGGTAAATAGTACAGGACTGAAAAAACTATTTCAACACCCAAATTTTTCACTAAAATGCTCCTAATTGTTTAAATAATGGATAAATCAGTTGCTCAATACACATGGTACGATAAGGAATTTTATGATCTACAACAAACAAAGAGGCATACTTTTCGATAAAGCGCATAGTTAAGCCGCAAAGCGCAAAAAACAAATTCACCCTTAAATCGAAGATGGCGGAAAAACCCCTTGGAGGATAAAGTCTAAAACTTGGATTTAACTTTCAGTTGTGTACTTAAACTACCCACAAAGTTCCATCTTGTTCTCTTTTATTCCGAGTAGGTCAGTGAGAGTCAGTAGAGCTCGATTCTCAGACGTTGGAACCGAGAACGCGCAACTTTGGAGCGCTGCACTGCGGGAACGAATAGTGATACATGCAAGTTGTTTCTATGAAAGTTGTAAAGCTTTTCAAGGCCTATATTTTTGGGTTTATTATATTTTTCGATAAATAGTACAGGAAGGCTAGAAAACTGAAAAAACTATTTCATCACACAAATTTTTCACTATAATGCTCCTAATTGTTTAAATAATGGATAAATTAGTTGCTCAATATACATGGTACGATAAAGAATTTTATGATCTACAACAAACAAAGAGGCATACTTTTCGATAAAGTGCATAGTTAAGCCGCAAAGCGCAAAAAACAAATGCATCCTTAAATCGAAGATGGCGGAAAAACATCTCGGAGGATGAAGTCTAAAACTTGGATTTAAAATTCCTTTTATGGGCCCCAACTACCCACAAAATTTCATCCTGCCCTCTCCGATTGCAAACTAAAATTCTAGATTGCTTGGACTATCAATGTTTATTTAAATTAAACTGTGTGCTAGAAACACTATTACAATTTTTGCACATTAAAGGCATTTTTACCAATGAATAGAGATTAAAGAACACTATTATAATAATAATGGTAATAAAGTACCAAGCGTATTTTAAAATTCTTTAAGTTTTAAGGTTAGGTGCGAACACATAGACTGATACAAACATTAACATACAAACGTACACACATCGAGTCTGTTTATTCATTTTAAGGAAGGTAAGTTTTCATTTTTTTTTATTATACTTTGTACAATGTTATGATTGTGTTCTGTACTTAGGTACATTTTTATAACAGACAGACAGACAGACACACACACACACACACACACACACACACAATGCGTAGGAAGTTTCGACTAACTAGGAAGAAAGGTCGCAGACAAGGTGGCAAAACAAAAAAGCCAGAACCTGAGGGGATAGCAGCAGCACCAACAGCATGTTCTACTAAAAATACTACAACAGAAGAATATAATGCTGCTGACGATGTGGTCTGTGGATGTGGTGGTAGTGGCAACACCAATCGTTATGGAAGTAGAGTCACAGAACAGTCTCCTCCGGCAGTAGGTTCATTAACATCCACCCCCCTCATGATTTGTACATCACAAAAAGCCGACCCTTTAACTGCTACTGCATCCCCACCTGCCAAAAAGTCCCGTACAATCCACGCAGCTCAGATCCCTGGCCCTTCGACTCGCCTTACGCCCCCGCCTCCGTGTGACGATATTTTGGTCACATGTGAGTACCTACTATTTTTTTAAAATTATAAGTACTTAGTTACCTGTTTTTTTTTTATTTTTATTATGTTAATTTACACTTTTTCATTATTTTTTTTCCAAAAACAGATGTAAACAAAAATTCAAATATTAACAATGACACGTTTTTTACAAAGTTTTTTTCATATGTTTGAAGTAGAAATATACTTACAAGAAATAAGCTGATATAGTTTTGGAAAACGTGCTTTATACAGGGTGTTGGTGGTTGTCCGTTCATTTTTAAAAACTTTAATTAACGATAACTCTATTTTTTTAAATGGAACACCCAATATATTTCAACATTTTCGAATTGTACAGGGTGGGCAAAATTCGATGTTTTTATAGGGTAACTTTTAAACCATAACAGATATTGAAAATCTGACCGCGCATCGTCGAGCTCTTTTTTGAAAAACCTTTGACGGTGAAGTCAAATTTTAGCGATCGTCGTTTGTTTTCGAGTTATGGCCGAAAATTCGATTTTTTGAGATTTCGTTTTATGTCTATATTTCGGTTGTTTGTGAATGTAGAGAAAAGGCGTTTGCACGTTCTTAAGGCACTTTTTTGATGCGAATGCAATGGCGTTAACAGATTTTGAAAAAGTCTTTTTATTTTTAGGTTGTGACATAAATTTTTATTTTCTTATATGGAAGTCATAGTGGGCTGTCACTTTATTGAAAAGAGCATTTTTCAAATATATATAATATGTAGGGGCTATTCCTTCAATTTCTTCTTGAAAAATAAAAAAATCTAAATTTTTGAAAATAAATTAAAAAAAATCTTATAATAAAAATGAAAATACAACAAACGACATACATATAAACACGACACTATCTAAAATTAATATCTATATAAAACAACTCAAAGAAAAAGTTCAAAATTACGTCTATTAACTGCAATACACTTTTCATGACACTTCTGTGCGCATTCGAAATGTGAATATTTGACACGGAGTTAAGGCATTGCGTAAACTTGGCTTTGAGTTCTTCTGTATTTCTAATTTTAGTTTTATATGAATTATCTTTAATATGTCCCCAAAGGTGTCAAATCAGGCGACCTTGGTGGTCATCTAACTGGCCCATTGGTAACAAACCAATTATATCTGAATTTTGAGTTAAGCAATTCTCTAGCTGATCTCGTATTATGAGGTGGTGCACCATCGTGTTGTAAGAAGAACTCACTTCTATCGCTGAACGATAAATTGTCCAAATATTCATCAACAATTTTCTCATTTAAATATTGGTAGTACCGTTCACCAGTTAGATTTCCTTCATAAATCTTATATGTTAAAACTTGATTTTTTATTAAGGCACACCAAACACTAAAACCAAACCAACCCTGATTTTGGATCTCAATGGCGCGCCGAGGGTTCTCATCATGACATTCGTCTACTGCGATAAATATGCGAAATACATATTATTAATTCCAAAAATTTAGATTTTTTGATTTTTTAAGAAGAAATTGAAGGAATAGACCCTACATATTATATATATTTGAAAAGAGAAAAAAATGCTCTTTTCAATGAAGTGACAGCCCATTATGACTTCCATATAAAAAAATAAAAATGTATGTCGTAACCTAAAAATAAAAAAACATTTTCAAAATCTGTTAACGCCATAGCATTCTCCTCAAAAAAGTGCCTTAAGAACGTGCAAACGCCATTTCTCTAAATTCACAAACAACTGAAATATAGACATAAATCGAAATCTCAAGAAATTGAATTTTCATCCATAACTCGAAAACAAACGGCGATCGCTAAATTTTGACTTCGCCATCAAGGGTTTGTCAAAAAAAGAGCTCGACTATGCGCTGTCAGATTTTCAATATCTCTTATGGTTTAAAAGTTACCCTATAAAAACATCGAATTTTGCCCACCCTGTACACTTAATTCTAGACATAAAAGTATTAAGGTTGTAATGTCTTAAAATTAACAGTTTTATAATTAATTAACTATTTATTGTTTCAGGGGCTCTAAATGCCAGAATAGGATGCGACCAACTCAACAAGTTCCTCGCAGATTTTAATGCCCCTACGATCGATGATCACGATTTCAAACGTCACGAGAGGATTGTTGGTACGGAAATCGAGAAAACTGCCAAAGACAGCTGCCCGAATGCTGCTACACTGGAAAGGGAACTCGTACTGAGCGACGCTGATACGAGAATTAACTTGTAAGAATTTTATATTGCACAAATTGAACGTATTACGAAATCGTTTTCTACCATATTCAAAACATGCTCCATTCAATCAAATTTAGGCCAGTCATTGAAGCAAAAAAGGTAGACAAAATTCCAAAAGTTTTGGAACTTGGACAGAAGTTTGAAAACGCTAAAATAATATTAAGTCTAAATTTGCAACCCGTCCGAATGACCGGAACATTGTCAAAAATTGAAATAACAACAATTTGCAATATCTTTTTGTACAAAATTACAAAAATTATGCAAACTTGGAAAAATGTTAAGTGGCCTATTACAAATCTTCCATTGAGTTTGCAACTTTTTTTGTTAAACGGAACCTCGATCGAATAATTAGTAAATTTTGTTGTAATTCTTCGTACAAAATTCTAAAAGTTATGCAAACTTTATGTAATACTTATGATACAGTCCTGAACCCACATGCCAATTTGCATAAATTTTTGAGGAACGGAAATATTTTTTTTATGTCTTTATTACTCGGGGCGGTGATTTTTTTAACAAAGGGGGTCAACAAAATGCAAAAGTTTTCGAACATGGTTGCAAATGTTCGTTACACAGGTACAGACTGTACTTTGAATTTGCAACCTTTTCATACCGGAACTTTGTTAAATTGATAACATCTTGTAAATAATTCCAATTTCGCATATCCAAAATATTGCAAAAGAGTTGCAAATCTCAAATTATATTTGTCTAATATTATTGAAAGTACTTTTCAATTTGCAACCTCATAGCAAGTCCGGAAAATATTTTTCATGATTTTTATTTACACTAAGTTAGTAGCGAGTGAGAGTGAAAGAGCAAGACACTGCCTTGCCTATAGTGTAAATAAAAATAATTTTATGATATTATCAATTTATAGATATGATCTGTTAAATTAAGCAAGATAAGTAACAAATTTTCATTCGTATAACAAATATTTGCGAATAAATTTTTATCCATCTATCGACAAATATATAAACTAACGGTTTGTTCCGTACCTGAGGAGGAGGAGGTAATCCACATGTTACAGCAGAGTCAGCAGACCATCAAAGCACTGAAGTTGTTAGTAATAAGTGCCCAACGGCGTTACAGTTAGGTACCCAATAAATTTTGTATTTATTATACTGGATGCAGGCAAATTTTAGTTGTTTTTTTACTTTTATTTTATTGTTACTTATCTTGCTTAATTTAACAGACCATACCTAATGTTATATATTTTTGAAAACAGAAAAAAAACGTCTTTTCAACTAAGCCATGACTCAAACATGTAGTAAAACTTTGATGAGAAAAAATGGTTTTTAAGTGAAGGTTGCATTTGTAGGGCTTGCTGAAATATATTTCACACTTCAGTTATTATTCATCTGCCTTACTGAAAATATCTTTATACGAAATACTGAGTAAGTTAGAGTTTTTTTTAAATTTCATATTCAATCAGGCAATAAACAATAATATATTAATTTAGTGTAGTGTAGTTTAATATAGTATAGTGCATAGTGTATAGTGTTTAGTATAGTAGGTATATTGGACAAAATGCCAAGAAAACTGAAAAGATACTCGCGCAAAGGACAGCGAAAAAATTTGTCGGCAAAACCGTATAGCCGAAGATTACAAATGAAAAGGATGTGGTAAGTAATTTTATTTTACTACATTGTTGTGTATGTGTACATATCAAACTTTTCTTATCGAAAACTAAAAAAGTATAGGTAGATAATTAAAATGACAAAAGATCGAAATTTACATGGTGCGTAAACCAATGAAAAACTATTGAAAGATTATTCTTATTTGTTCATTTTTGCATATTACCTGTGTATTTCTCTATGAACTTGAATAAAAATTGTATATGATAGGCAAAACTGTTTTATTTTTTCCGTCTACACAGAACTCTAAAAAGAACATAACGTAGGGAATTTCAATGTTATTTATTTTTTCAGATATGATCTTAGAGAGCGATTTTAGCGTCGAGGCGTCGGCGGAGACGCTAATAAGCTCGAGAAGATAATAAAATGTTATCGTCGTGTATAATACAAAAATTTTTTCTATAGCAAATGTTAAAGAAAAACTAAGTATAAAGAAAAACTACTCACAAATTAAATTATTTTCCATAACAATTTAAAATGCCAGTGAATATTATGAGTTGTCACTATGGTGTCAAAATCAACAGTAATACGTTTTAATTCATTCATTTTGAAAAAATCAAAATTTTTTATCTACCCTTGCGGATAAAGTACTACTTTATTTACCCTTGCGGTTAAAGTGCTACTTTATCTACTATTTTGAGTTGATAAAAGCATACTTTAACATTTGCTATAAAAAAAAGTTTATAAACACTTGAACAGTAGCTTTGGGCTTTGGCGTTCTGCTAAATATCAAATACGTAACAACCCGGGTATTTTCTTGATTTATTATTACATTTTTCATCACTACACTAAGGTAAACAAAATAGTAATAGTAATGTATTCATTCGTGATTTAATGATTTAATATCAAGAAAATATAATGTGCCTTTATCATAAAGGATAAATATTATTTGATATCAATCGAAAGAATCGAAAGACTATGTAGATGAAAAAACGAGAGTTGATCGATATTGAAGGATTTTGTGAACTTTTATTACTCATTGGAAAATAACAAACATCTGGACAAAATTATCTCTCTAGCAAAACCAACCCCGAACAAAAAAAAGGTTTCGGTTTTGTGTAACTACCGTTTTTTTATTGTTTTATGGTTCCTGTTTTTGGATTTTAATTTTACTTCTTGCAACATCAGTCTATGTTCTATCTGTTGACTTGAAACATAGCTTATTTTCGATACGATAACAATTTCATTAGTATTATTGTCGCGCATTGCATCTGACTGAGACAACCTACTAATTCCTGTTTTCTATCGGAATATCCAAATATACATTTTTTTTATAAATTTTTAGCAGCTATGGGAAAATATAGTAATAAAAATGTGACACCATGCGGCAAAAGGAAAAGTACTAAAAATCGTGCAAAATTAATGAATCTAAATAGGTCGCGGTAAGTGCTAAATTTTTTGTGTAAATAAATGTAATCAATTTTTAACTTTAATAAATAATAGTAAGTCATGATATTTGTATTTTTGCGCATTTCTTATAATTAACTTATTATTATTTTTATTGTTTTTTGTAGTGCGCCAGAAAATAACATTCTCTGTCGTAACCATTAGTTGAAATTTAAAAGTCAATTTGTATTCGGGTAGAACAATATTGCTTGGGCGCTCTCGAAGAATTTTATGAGAAAAAAAATCTAGATGTATGTTTATAGTTACTGTAACTAAAACAATATTCAACTGTATTTGTTTAATAAGAAATAATAGATATTTATGCAACAAGGTAGGAAGAAGATGATTCTGACGAGTGTGAAATTGGACCCGAGCGAAGCGAGGGCGCAAGAACACGAGTCAGAATCACTTCCTCCCGTGTAGCATACTCTATTTTTTCTCATACCTGCACGAAAGTTACCACTTTTTTCCGTGAAACGTTCGAATAAATTCTAACAGAACATTGACATTTTTGCTTGACACTTTGCGGTGAAAAATCACACTGACAACACAAATACCTCCCGCATATCAGGGAGAAATATTCCACCCACTCCTTACTTTCCGCGACTACTCTAAAAAGGCGACTTCACGCAAATAAAGTAACCATTTTCGTGCAGGTATGAGAAAAAATTATTTCCAATAACTTCAATAATAATACTGCCTTATTATTATTTGTTATAATAAAGAAAACCTAATTACTAGCAAAAATGATAACAGCAACTTTATGGAAAGAATTTCAAGTGAGGCAGTTTAATTAATTAGTGATAATTCGTCTTTCATAACTAAGAATGCTCGTTCTGATTCGTAAGTTAGTTTTTTTTTCTTTAAACTATATTAAATGCCATAAAAAGTATGATTATCAATCGCCAAAATTATATGTTAGGTAATACACAAGTTACCTCTTATTAAAATAGTTATTTTTGTAACAAGTACCTAAAATCAAGTTTTTTGGGACAAATCGCTGTTTCTGGACGAGGCGAAGCCGAGTCTGGAATAGCAGATGAGTCCCAAAAAACTTATTTAGGTACTTGTTATTTATGTTAATGTTATTACAGCAAATATTTCTCAAAAATAGTGAACTTCGGATTTTAATTAACATGTTATCATAGTAACCAGACTGAAATGAGTCCGTAAAATAAAAATAGTCCCTAAAACAGAAATAGTCTCGAAAAGAGCCATTTTACGGACTGAAATGAGTCCGTAAAGTAGCTATTTTAGGGACTGTACAAAAAATTACAAATTATTCATACAGTGAGCTGTATATAAGTATAAGAAAGTAATATGTTTCATATTATTCAAGTGATGATTAATCTTACCTACCTACTTACGTTGTACCCGATGCGCGATGTAGTACAAATCTTGCTGATGAACCCTCAACTGTATTAGGGGAATTTTCTTTCATTTCAGAAGATGAATATAACAGTAGATAGAGGTATTTTTTGCTAAATTAGCTACCTCTACTAAGTTTACAAGACAAGACAAGACATTAATAAAATATTACATTTTCAATATTAATTTTCCCAGTAATTTGCTCCAAATTTAGAAAACTTTTCTACTGAACAGATAATCAAAATCCCTTTCAAATGAGGTACCGCGCGATGCCTTTTCTAATTTAAAAATTTCGCGAGGTTGCCATACTTCAAAGGAATGCACGCGGTAATTTTCATACTAAAAAATGCCAATTATAAATTAAAAATCGACCTGTTTCAGGATTTTTCCTTAAAGTTCATAATTAAGAGCCCACTGTACCCACAACGTTATATTTCGAAGAGAGAGACTCACTTGAGCGCCTGACACGTATATCCAATTGCTGACGACGTGAGTGTCTGTAGCAATAAATATAAGTGGGATAGATAGTCAGCTAAATTTACACTGTTCTCATGAGTATGGCAAAATGCATTTGTTAGGTACCTGCTTGAGCCGGGGTTTGTCTCATCCAAACGGACAAAAGGATGTGTCATCTTTAGGATATTAACTGCCAGGCGTGTGGTACCATCCGAATATTTCCTATTTTTTATTCTTGCAAAATTTAATGAGGTACGCGTAAATAAAATATCTACTACTAAGTACATAGTTTTTTTGTCATATATGCTATTATATTAATCGGTATCTTATAAGATCAAGAAATATTATAAATACGTTTATGTACGACTGCATTATAAAGTATTGTTTATGACGTACTTTTGCGTGCGTAAAGTGGCTCTTTATACACTAGTGTATAATGGCACTTTATTTTACTATTATTGTAAAATATCAATATATCAGCTGTCAATGTCACAATAAATACTGTCAGAATGAATTTATTACTGTCATTTAAAATTTTTCTAAATAATTAAAAGGTAATTTTCGCAGTTGAACATAAAGCTTTGTATGGAACTCGTATATAATCTGACTTTATTGACTCGTCCTATTTATTAGCCTCGCTCGTAAGCTCGCTCTGCCATAAACCAGACTCGTCAATAAAGTCATAGATTATATACTTGTTGCATAAACTACTATTATTATTTATAACTACATAATAATAATAATTCCCGATTGTCATTGCAAGCCGCGAATTTCAAGAAACTCAGTAGGTAACTTACAATGAATTATTGTTTTATTCTAAACTGAAATAAATAATTCAACTGTTATGAATGTTTTTTTGTTCACGTTCACGGTCGATATTGAAGTATTTTGTGAACTTTTATTTCTCATTGGAATATAACAAACATCTGGACAAAATTATCTCTCTAGCAAAACCAACCCCGAACAAAAAAAAGGTTTCGGTTTTGTGTAACTACCGTTTTTTTTATTGTTTTATGGTTCCTGTTTTTGGATTTGCAATTTTACTTCTTGCAACATCAGTCTATGTTCTATCTGTTGACTTGAAACATAGCTTATTTTCGATACGATAACAATTTCATTAGTATTATTGTCGCGCATTGCATCTGACTGAGACAACCTACTAATTCCTGTTTTCTATCGGAATATCCAAATATACATTTTTTTTATAAATTTTTAGCAGCTATGGGAAAATATAGTAATAAAAATGTGACACCATGCGGCAAAAGGAAAAGTACTAAAAATCGTGCAAAATTAATGAATCTAAATAGGTCGCGGTAAGTGGTAAATTTTTTGTGTAAATAAATGTAATCAATTTTTAACTTTAATAAATAATAGTAAGTCATGAAATTTGTATTTTTGCGCATTTCTTATAATTAACTTATTATTAGTTTTATTGTTTTTTGTAGTGCGCCAGAAAATAACATTCTCTGTGGTAACCATTAGTTGAAATTTAAAAGTAAATTTGTATTCGGGTAGAACAATATTGCTTGGGCGCTCTCGAAGAATTTTATGAGAAAAAAAATCTAGATGTATGTTTATAGTTACTGTAACTAAAACAATATTCAACTGTATTTGTTTAATAAGAAATAATAGATATTTATGCAACAAGGTAGGAAGAAGATGATTCTGACGAGTGTGAAATTGGACCCGAGCGAAGCGAGGGCGCAAGAACACGAGTCAGAATCACTTCCTCCCGTGTAGCATACTTTTTGCTTGACACTTTGCGGTGAAAAATCACACTGACAAAACAAATACCTCCCGCATATCAGGGAGAAATGTTACACCCACTCCTTACTTTCCGCGACTATGCCCTAAAAAGGCGACTTCACGCAAATAAAGTAACCATTTTCGTGCAGGTATGAGAAAAAATTATTTCCAATAACTTCAATAATAATACTGCCTTATTATTATTTGTTGTAATAACGAAAACCTAATTACTAGCAAAAATGATAACAGCAATTTTATGGAAAGAGTTTCAAGTGGGGCAGTTTAATTAATTAGTGAAAATTCGTCTTTTGTAACTAAGAATGCTCGTTCTGATTCATAAATTAGTTTTTTTTTCTTTAAACTCTATATTAAATGCCATAAAAAGTATGATTATCAATCGCCAAAATTATATGCTAGGTAATACACAAGTTACCGCTTATTAAGAGGAATCCTACCTTCCAAATAAATAGCCCAAAACATGATTTGCGGGAGGTCTAAATACTCGTATACAGTATATCGTATCGAATCCATATTATAATATGTTATATAAAAAACTATAGTCTATGTTACTGTAGTAATTTTATTTTTAATTGACGTTCCAAATATTATTAATTAAATGCTAAAATGTCGGAATTTTCGACTTTTTTCATAGAGAAATAGTGCAGTTATATGGAAGAATATGGAAAATTCAATTCAACAGTATAACATGCATTGTAGTTTTGTTTGTAACATATTAAAATTTTAGAATCCCATTCCTTTTATTCAATTAACTTGAAGACTTCTATGAAAGCGTTGCAAACGAAGTTTTATCAAATAATCGGCTCTAGTACCATACTCCCCCTTACGAAAGCTTCGTGAAGGACTAGGTAGTACAGTCCGGCAAAAAAATAGTTTTTGTGCGCTATTATCTAGCATAATAAAGCAGGTAGTTCTAAAAATATGGGAATCTGTTTCAAAACATTTCATCAGCAGAATCATTGAAAATGTTTTCTTTGCCCTGGTAGAAATACCTACTGGCCTACTCTACTAGTCTCATAATTTATTAAATATTTAAATATTTTTACAATAATTTTTGTAGGTTTGTAATCGCTGAAGACTGTTTCCAGGAACACAATATGTAAATAAATTAATAGTAGTTTAATCAACAAGAGTGTTAATGAGAGCAATTAATAATCGAAACGATTTTAACGCGTGAGCGAAGCGCACGCGTTAATGAATCGAGATTATTAATAGCCGATTAACACTCATGTTGATTACAATATTTTTTCGTCGATCGCTCTTTATTAGAAAGAAGATAATCTAATTTTGTTCCATGACAAAATCCAAATTCTGACATAATATGCAATAAGTCAAAATACCACTGACATAATTAATTATTAGTTCGACAGCCTTCAGTTCCAAATGAATGTTTCAATAATATAATATATTGTTGGTTACCTAGCAAATCTTAACAATGTTTTTAATATGCCTATATGCATTAAACTGAGTTATTAATGCACTCCTATCAATACATTAACTAAACTCTTTAATAAACGATCGACGGAAAAAATGCATTGAAGCTTTATGAATATTAAAAAAAATTTAACATAGATTTGATTATTATTAAATCAGACCGATATCCATTAATGGATTTTTATGTATAAAATACCAAATAAAATCTGATTTGTTTATAGTGAAGTTAGCTTTACCTTTTGTAAAGATAAATAGTACTACATTATAATTTTAATAGTCTTATTAATCTTAGTAGGTACCAAATATTTTACAAAAATATTTAAAAAAAATCCTGTTAAAAAAATTCTATTTAAAGAACATCTGGAATTGTAAATTTGTAATTTTATTGGGGCTGGTGGAATGTGCTTTTTCTTTGGCTTTGGAATATACAGGGTAACTAGTGCCAACTAACCCAACGATTGCTTGAGACGGAGAGCAACGTATGGTCGTACACCGTGCTCTGGTCTCTGTCCTTGTCTTAGCAGTCGGCTAGTTGTCATTCTGAATATGATATGGAGTTCAATTCTGTAAGAAGTACATGACATAAAACAGCGCCAGATTACCAATTATTAAACGATTTGTTAGCGCGCATGTCAGCATTCACATTGGCTTGAATTCAGTGGTCGACGTGGAGCGTGGAGTATGATGATTCAGGATTCAGTTGTTAAGTTGTTATCTCTGTTGTCGGTTCATGCTCATTCGTTACGCCACTGCTCTGTAGCTCCTCCTTCTGCATTTTTAGCGCATCTTCTTGGCTCCACCTATGTACTTCTTACAGAATTGAACTCTATCTACCAGATGTTAAAAATATCCGAAATAAGGAATAATTGTGTTTATGTAAATTATGCACTCGAAGTGATAACAACTGATAAAATGGAGTACCGTAAAGGAAACAAAGCTCGTTTGCATTTAACTGCTAAGAGAAAAAAATGCAACAATTTAACTGCATTTAATAAGTGCAGAAATGCCAATTTGCCGTACGTATCACATGCAAATAATGGTGTGCAGAAAAAAATGTAAGTAGAAATTTGTTGTACGTTTAGATACAGGGGCAGCTCAGGCCTTGATTAGTTTTGTATACCTACATAACATTGAATTATTATTTGAAAATGTTGAGAAAAAAGTATTAATTATTACTATATGGTAAAATAAAGTGTACTCATATTTATAACTATTATTCAATTTTAGACTTGACATTAATATTAATAAATATATTTATTAAATGTTTGTCATTTCTGCAATTTGAATAAAATAAAGAGCATTTAATTTGTACCCTTTAAAATCTCCTTTGATGACGTGCAACAGAGGTTAAAAAAAAGGTCAGATCAGGTACTTAGTTTTTATGTAACCAATAGGCTAGGATTTCCTTCCGGACTGTACTTGCTGGGTGTGAAGCGATTGTAGGTACGTCGGCAGTACACATCATAACATTCTGTCAATACTTCGAACTTTCGTTGTTTTACAACGTTAAAATTTTAGCGAGAGGACGGATTCCTCTTAAAAATAGTTATTTTTGTAACAAGTACCTAAAATCAAGTTTTCTGGAATTAGTCCTTCAGCTAGGGGTCAAAAGGTAGGAAGTAAAAGTGGGATGAGACGACGCAGTGTTTTCTGAAGGTTTTTTGGTCGCTGAATCCGAATCCGTGCGTCGTTTTTCAATAAAGTGGTGCAAGGTGCAAACAAAAGTTATTAACAATTTATTGTTTAAAACCCAATAACTCGAAAACTTTAGATTTTACCGAGCGTTTTACCAAAAAAAGTTTCAAACAAAAGTTGTTCAAAATAAAAAAACTCTCCGAAAAGTTCATATGGTATTTTGTCATAAAGTCTCACGGACAAAAGTTATTAACAATTTATTGTTTAAATGTTTAAAAAGTAATAACTCGAAAAGTATACATTTTACCAAAAAAAGTTTCAAACTAAAGTTGTGCAAAATAAAAAGACTCTCCGAAAAGGTCATATGGTATTTTGTCATAAAGTCGCTCGAACAAATGTTATTAACAATTTATTGTTTAAAACGGAACAAACCAAAAAGTATCTATTTTAGGAGAGTCTTTTTATTTTGCACAACTTTTGTTTGAAATTTTTTTTGTTAAAATGCATACTTTTCGTTTTCGAGTTAATTTAAACATTTAAACAATAAAATGTTAATAACTTTTGTCCGTGCGACTTTATGACAAAATACCATATGAACTTTTCGGAGAGTCTTCTTATTTTGAACAACTTTTGTTTGAAACTTTTTTTGGTAAAATGCTCGGTAAAATCTATACTTTTCGAGTTATTGCGTTTTAAACAATAAATTGTTAATAACTTTTGTTTGCACTACTTTATTGAACAACGGCACACGGATTCGGATTCAGCGACCAAAAAACCCTTAGAAAACACTGCGTCGTCTCATCCCGCTTTTACTTCCTACCTTTTGACCCCTAGCTGAAGGACTAAATAGCAGATTAGTCCCAAAAAACTGATTTAGGTACGTGTTAAGGCGGCGACTGACTTGAGCCGATCTTTGTAATGTCATGCTCGAAGCGAGCATTACATTACAAAGTTCCTTTTTTCTTGGCGCCGCGAATGCTCGTTTTGAATGCTTGGCTCAGCAGTGCTTTACTATTCAGTTGGTTCTAAAATCAAAAGGATTCGTCAAAAAACCGACAGTCAAGTGGAGCACCATTGCTCGAGTTGAGCGGCCCCGCTCGCTGCTCGCTAACCGGCACTGACTAGCGAATGCTCGTGTTGTAACACGTTACATTACAACGTTCTGTTACAAGTCAGTCGCCGGCTTTACAAACAATATTTTTTTTGTTAAAGGTCCCTAAAACACATTCAAACCTTTTATTATGTAAGATATGTCTTTGACATATCATACATAATACAATTTATGTCAATGTCATTACGGCAAATATTTCTCAAAAATAGTGAACTTCGGATTTTAATTAACATGTTATCATAGTAACCAGACTGAAATGAGTCCGTAAAATAAAAATAGTCCGTAAAACAGAAATAGTCCCAAAAAGAGCCATTTTACGGACTGAAATGAGTCCGTAAAGTAGCTATTTTAGGGACTGTACAAAAAATTAACAAATCATTCATACAGTGAGCTGTATATAAGTATTAAGAAAGTAATATGTTTCATATTATTCAAGTGATGATTAATATTACCAATTTGTATTGTACCCGATGCGCGATGTAGTGCAAATCTTGCTGATGAACCCTCAACTGTATTAGGGGAATTTTCTTTCATTTCAGAAGATGAATATAACAGTAGATACAGGTATTTTTTGCTAAATTAGCTACCTCTACTAAGTTTACAAGACAAGACATTAATAAAATTTTACATTTTCAAAATTAATTTTCCCAGTAATTAATGCTCCAAATTTAGAAAACTTTACTACTGAACAGATAATCAAAATCCCTTTCAAACGAGGTACCGCACGATGCCTTTTCTAATTTAAAATTTTCGGGAGGTTGCCATACTTCAAAGGAATGCACGCGGTAATTTTCATACTAAAAAATGGCAATTATAAATTAAAAATCGACCTGTTTCAGGATTTTTCCTTAAAATTCATAATTAAGAGCCCACTGTACCCACAACGTTATATTTCGAAGAGAGAGACTCACTTGAGCGCCTGACACGTATATCCAATTGCTGACGACGTGAGTGTCTGTAGCAATAAATATAAGTGGGATAGAAAGTCAGCTAAATTTACACTGTTCTCATGAGTATGGCAAAATGCATTTGTTAGGTACCTGCTTGAGCCGGGGTTTGTCTCATTCTCAGTAGGTAACTTACAATGAATTATTGTTTTATTCTAAAATGAAATAAATAATTCAACTGTTATGTTTTTTTGTTCACGTTCACGGTCGATATTGAAGTATTTTGTGAACTTTTATTACTTATTGGAATATAACAAACATCTGGACTAAATTATCTCTCTAGCAAAGTGTGGTGTTATAAAACATTTAGGAAAAAAAGTACCCTATATTTGATCGATTTTTTTAAATACAAAAAAACAATATAATAAAAAATTAATCTCGAGAGCGCCCAAGTATGATCCTTTCTCTAATCAGTGCAATTTGTTTTATCCCATTACAGTCATTATTAAGCTTGTTATGGGTATTTTACGAATAGACTGTAAACAGGCACCTACAGTGGGCCCTTAAAGATTCATAATAGCCTATAGTTATAACTCCCAAGGTAATTATGAGTATGTTTATAGTTATTGTAACTAAAACAATATTCAACTGTATTTGTTCAATAACTCAATAAGAAATAATAGATATTTATGCAACAAGGTAGGAAGAAGATGATTCTGACGAGTGTGAAATTGGATCCGAGCGAAACGAGGGCGCAAGAACACGAGTCAGAATCACTTCGTCCTGTGTAGCATACTCTATTTTTTCTCATATCTGCACGAAAATGACCACTTTTTTCCGTGAAACGTTCGAATAAATTCTAACAGAACATTGACATTTTTGCTTGACACTTTGCGGTGAAAAATCACACTGACAACGCAAATACCTCCCGCATATCAGGGAGAAATGTTACATCCACTCCTTACTTTCCGCGACTACCCTAAAAGGGCGACTTCACGCAAATAAAGTAACCATTTTCATGCAGGTATGAGAAAAAAATATTTCCAATAACTTCAATAATAATACTGCCTTATTATTATTTGTTATAATAACGAAAACCTAATTACTAGCAAAAATGATAACAGCAATTTTATGGAAAGAATTTCAAGTGAGGCAGTTTAATTAATTAGTGATCATTCGTCTTTCGTAAGTAAGAATGCTAGTTCTGATTCGTAAGTTAGTTTTTTTTTCTTTAAACTCTAAATTAAACGCCATAAAAAGTATGATTATCAATCGCAAAAATTATATGTTAGGTAATACACAAGTTACCGCTTATTAAAATAGTTATTTTTGTAACAAGTACCTAAAATCAAATTTTTTGGGACAAATCGCTGTTTCTGGACGAGGCGAAGCCGAGTCTGGAATATCAGATGAATATCAGACTGAATTTATTCCATACATATATGGACCGCCCTATACAAGGTGTTTTTGAAATAGGTGGTCAAAATTTAGGAGCATGTAGTGCAAGTCAAATGATGAAGAAAACCTTTATAAAATTATTTTCTAAAGTGCTGTCTAAGGGAGCTACAACCCCCTAATTGTAGGCCCTTAAGAATGTTTTTTATTAAATATCTCCAAAACCGTTAAAGATATAATAATGAAATTTTGTACAGCCACTAGCTCTTTTATGCTTAACAATATGAAATTAGTATGAACTGAAAATTTTATTCAAGGGTGTGTCAAGTGGGGCGGGAGGAGGGTAAATATGATCCCAACTTTTTTGAATGTTGTGTTTTTTACAAAAAAATGATCCACTTGTTTAATTTCGATGCCATGCACCGTTTTTGAGTAAAATCGATTTGAAAATTTTTAACGTTCTCTGAACGTGAAGCGTTTTTTTTTAAATTTTCGAAATGAATGTAAAAAATTTAAGAGTATGTAGAGCAAGTCAAATGAAGAAGAAAACCGTCATAAAATTATTTTCTAAGGTGCTTTCTAAGGGAGTTACAGCCCTTTAATGGTGGGTCCCTAAGAATAGTTTTCATTAAATATCTCCGAAACCGTTTAAAACACTTTAGAGAAAAACTTTATTAAGGTTTTCTTCATCATTTAACTTGCTCTACATGCTCCTGAATTTTGTATATTCATTTCCAAAATTTCAAAAAAAAAACACTTCACGTTCAGAGTGTGTTAAAAAACTTTAAATCGATTTTACTCAAAAACGGCGCATGGCATCGAAATTAAACAAGCGGACCATTTTTTTATAAAAAACTATTAAATTTAATAATTTCATGTCAAAAACAAAAAAACAGTATATACAAAAAAGTTGGGATCATATTTACCCACCCAACTTGACACACCCTTGAACAAAATTTTCACATGATACTAATTTCACATTGTTAAGCATAAAAGAGCTAGTGGCTGTACAAAATTTTATTATTATATCTTAAACGGTTTCGAAGATATTTAATAAATACCATTCTTAGGGGCCTACAATTACGGGGCTGTAACTCCTTTAGAAAATAATTTTATAAAGGTTTTCTTTATCATTTGACTTGCTCTACATGCTCCTAAATTTTGGCCACCTATTTCAAAAACACCTTGTATATCTGACAGGGTACTCTTTGACGCGCTCGGGTACGTTACTCCAATTAGTCGCACAAACATCGCTTAAAAACCAAATTGAAGGCTTTTTAGAGCTTAAACTATTTCATAATAACTATTTTTATTATTGGAATGATAGAAATGAGTAATTCACGCAAAAACCATTCTCATCCCCTTTTGCAATGGATAAATCTAGCAATTGACTCGACAATTAATGAAAATATCAAAAATTGTTACGGATGCAAAATATGAAGAATTTTATTCCCAACAGTTTTGTTAACCATTCGTCATGAAATTATAAGAAACCTAGTTATTCGCGAAAAACTGGACTCCAGGGGTTAGTTTCACCTTTTTTAAATTTAAGTGTTTCTTGGGACCCCCAGCTGCCCTTAAAAAAATATGCGTTTATAATTTAATGTTTTGGCCAACATTGAAATTTGTTTAAGTTGACTGGACTAACCGAAAAATTATTGCCAAACTGAGAATTCGTTGATTAATATTAATATCACTAACAGAACAATCTTATCGACAGTCACCAAATGGAAAAATTAGTACCAAAAAAATTCAGTAGCTCCTGGACTATATTAACATTGTTTCGTATTTTGCAAAACCATAATTACAAGGTTATAATTTTTATTTTTTAGGAAAAATAAGCTATGCAGAGAAATTGAGTCTGAGAATTCCCTTTCTACGATCCAAAAGTAAGTTAAGAATGTTAGAAGTTTAGTTTAATAAAAATTTGGAAATTATAACTGAACTTTTTCAAATTATTTAATTTACATATTGTAATTTTTTATAGAAATTTAACTAATTTTTATATATTTTTTTAATTTCTAGGGAACCCAACCAAGATGCAGAAAATGGGATTGAGGATTGTATGAGTAAAATTAGAGAGTAAGATATCTATAACACTATAATAATAAATTTCCACAATATTAATAAAATTTTAAATTTTTCTAGGGAAACCAGCGAAGATGCAGAAAATGAGATTGGGGATTATAATAGTAAAATTAAAGAGTAAGATATCTATAACACTATAATAATACATTTCCACAATATTAATAAAATTTTAAATTTTTCTAGGGAAACCAGCGAAGATGCAGAAAATGAGATTGAGGATTGTATTAGTAAAATTAAAGAGTAAGATATCTATAACACTATAATAATAAATTTCCACAATATTAATAAAATTTTGAATTTTTCTAGGGAAACCAACGAAGATGCAGAAAATGAGATTGAGGATTGTAGGAGTAAAATTAAAGAGTAAGTTATCTATAACACTATAATAATAAATTTCCAGAATATTAATAAAATTTTGATTTTTTCTAGGGAAACCAACGAAGATGCAGAAAATGAGATTGTGGATTGTAGGAGTAAAATTAAAGAGTAAGATATCTACAGGGATATTCACCGAAACCGTTGGTTAGACGTTTTAAAAGATGTAGTTAATATTTTTTTATGAAAATTGGGTTGTAGCCTAAATAGCATATGATCTCTTATTTAAAATGTTTTCAAGTTTCTACGACTTCCGGTTATACCGGAAGTAGACACTAACTTCGTTTTTTTAAATGGAACACCCTGTATATTACTACATTTTGAAATTCTACATTCAATTATAATAACATTTTGTTAAAACAATTTTTCTCTAAAGCATTTCGTTTAATAATTACAGGATGATTTTTTTTTAAATGTCTAAAAATGTGCTAATTTTCAAATTTTATTTTCTAGCCTTCTAATATTCAAATTGAAATGCGGTTTTGGCAAGATGTTAACAAAAGTCTACTACTTGCAATTTCCTCATTGTAACAGCTTAATGTTCTACAGGGGGTTTATAATTTAGGTGCCATTCAGAAAAAAATCAAAACGGCATAACTCTAATTTTTTCAAATGGAACACCCTGTATATCGAAACAAATTTGGATTATTTATTCAATTTAAAGGTAATTTTGTTAAAGAACCTTTATAACCAACTCTTGCCGTTTTTGTGCAATTTCGTTTTTTTGGTAACATTGAAAATTATGCCAAACAATTCGATTAATGGATCAAGCAATACAGGGTGTGTCACGACGAGTGGACAGTAGACATAACTCTATTACTAAACACAATTTCGTTCTAAAAATTGGTACATGCCCATTATATAATGTGCTCTATTTAACGAAAATATTGCCACCTTTATGGTACTTCCGGTTATACCGGAAGTAGACACAAACTTTGTTATTTTAAATGGAACACCCTGTATATTTTTGAATTTTTAGATTCTACACTTCATTTTAGATATAAAAGTATTAAGGTTGTATGGTCCTAACAATAACAGTATTATAATTATTTGCACTTTTCCATTTTTTTTTACAAAAACATAGATGTAATTAAAAATTCGAATCTTGACAATGACACATTTTTTTCAAAGTTTTTTTCTTACGTTTGAAGTAGGAATATACAAGCAATAAGCTGGTATAGTTTTGGAGAACTTGCTTTATACAGGGTGTTGGTGGTTGTCCGTTCATTTTTTAAAACTTCGATCAATGATAACTTTATTTTTTTAAGTAGGACACCCTATATATTTCCACATTTTCGAATTCTACACTTAATTCTAGACATAAAAGTATTAAGGTTGTAAAGTCTTAAAATTAACGGTTATACAATTAATTACGTTTTTTCCAATTTTCAAGGTTTTTAAAAATTAACCATAAGCACCCTGTAGATATAAAATAAGCTTTTCAAAACCATATTACCATGTTTCTTGTACATTTCTACGTCAACTAAAATTTATTTTTATTATATTTAATTTAATATTTTTTATTTATTTATTTTATTTATTATAATTAAGTAATTATGTTTCTTCCAATTTATTCGTAAAAAAACTTCGAGTCAAACATTTTCATATTTTACTAATGACACGTTCTTTCAAAAAATAAACCAAATTTTAGTGGACGCAGAAATGTACAAGAAACATGGTAATATGGTTTTAAAAAACTTATTTTATACAGGGTGCTTGTGATTGACCGTTAATTTTTAAGAAACATAATTAATTATAATACCGTTAATTTTAAGACCTTACAACCTTAATACTTTTATGTCTAGAATTAAGTATAGAATTCGAAAATCTAGAAATATATAGGGTGTTCCATTTAAAAAAATTAAGTTATCATTGATTAAAGTTTTTAAAAGTGAACGGACAACCACCAACACCCTGTATAAAGCAAGTTTTCCAAAACTACATCAGCTTATTTCTTGTATATTCCTACTTCAAACACAAGAAAAAAATTTTGGAAAAAACGTATCATTGTCAAGATATGAATTTTTATTTATATCTATGTTTTTGTAAAAAAAAATGAAAAAGTGTAAATAATTATAATACCGTTAATGTTAGGACCATACAACCTTAATACTTTTATGTCTAAAATGAAGTATAGAATCTAAAAATTCAAAAATATACAGGGTGTTCCATTTAAAATAACAGAGTTTGTGTCTACTTCCGGTAAAACCGGAAGTGCCAGAAAGGTGGCAATATTTTCATTAAATAGAGCACATTGTATAATGGGTGTGTACCAATTTTTAGAACCAAATTGTGTTTAGTAATAGAGTTATGTCTACTGTCAACTCGTCGTGACACACCCTGTATATGTTGTCAGTAAAGCATCTTAAACAATATCGTTACGTTAATCATTAATAAAAAATTAATTAAAAAAAAAACTTCTCTTGTTAAATCATTATACTATGTGTAAGTACCATAAAAGTTGATATTTCACGAAAACGGCAAGAGTTGGGTATAAAGTTTATTCAACAAAATTACCTTTAAATTGAATGAATAATCCAAATTTGTTTCGATATATAGGGTGTTCCATTTGAAAAAATTGAGTTATGCCGTTTTGATTTTTTTCTGAATGGCACCTAAGTTATAAACCCCCTGTAGAACATTAAGGTGTTACAATGAGGAAATTGCAAGTAGTAGACTTTTGTTAACATCTTGCCAAAACCGCATTTCAATTTGAATATTAGAAGGCTAGAAAATAAAATTTGAAAATTAGCACATTTTTGGAAATTTTTTAAAAAATCATCCTGTAATTATTAAACAAAATGTTTTAGAGAAAAATTGTTTTAACAAAATGTTATTATAATTAAATGTAGAATTTAAAAATGTAGTAATATACAGGGTGTTCCATTTAAAAAAACGAAGTTAGGGTCTACGGTATAACCGGAAGTCGTAGAGACTTGTAAATATTTTAAATAAAGAGACCATATGCTATTTAGGCTATAACCCAATTTTCAGAAAAAAATATTAACTACATCTTTCAAAACGTCTAACCAACGGTTTCGGTGAATAACCCTGTATAACACTATAATAATAAATTTCCACAATACTAATAAAATATTGAATTTTTTTAGAGAGATAATTGAAAATGACGTAACAGAAAATAAAATTGAAATAGAGGAATACATTTTAAACATTAAAAGGTAAGATAATTCGAAATAACAACAACGAATCGTTCAAATTTGTTTCATTTAAATTTTATGTTGTTTTAGCGAACCTGTTGAATTTCCTGAAAATACAATAGATGAGATCCAGTCACATGAAGAAAGTATTTCATCTCTAGAAACGTAAGATTATTAAATACTGTAGTGTTATGTTAGTTCAGTTTTATATTTATGGCAATTTCAGAAGTTTAACTGATTTACAAGCCAAGAACTATGAATTACTGCAAGAAAATATTATGTTGAAAGAGCAAATTGAAACATTAACAAAGATTAACAGCGATTTTGCAACTGGTTCCCAAATTAGTAGTTTTAAACATGATATAAATCCATTGGATGAAAGGTAAATATATTTTCTGTCTGCTGGTCAAGTTTGAATGTTTGAAATCGGAACCACAGTTAGCTTTTTAGATTTAAAATATATTTAGTAGATTTATGTTTACTTGTCGTGAGTCGTAACACGCCCTTTATGTATAATAGTTTTTTAAGAATGTAATATTAAGAAGACTAAAGGAATAAAGTGTATTTTTTAACATTTCTTAGATAGATAATTATAAACTCTTTTATTCTTCCGGGTGTTTCAAAAATACGTGTGCTAATTCCTCAGATCAAAAAAATTATGAAAAAATCCTTCGAACTCCGAAAAGTGTTTTTCTATGAGATATTTCCAGTTAACTGACGGTTAGTTTAGTTTGTAAAAGAAAGGAAGGCCCAAGTTTTATTCCAATCCCGTATTATTTTTGAAACACCCTGTATTAGACAGTTCCTGAAAATTTTTAGGTGCGATGTCGTATTCGGATTAGTTGGAGGATCCGTTGGTAGGGATGAAGTGGACAGAAGTTCAGATTCATCTCAATCGATTAGTGGCTTCAAAACACATCCACGGATGGATCCATCGAAACATTTGCCTATACGTAGCACATCCAGGAGGTGTGCTTTGTGTAGTACTGCCAAAGAACCTCATCGTACACGATGGTCATGCATTAAGTGTAAAGTGGGCTTATGCCTTTCTTTAGAAAAAAATTGTTTTTTGGAATTTCACGAGACAGTTTTGTAATATCATAAACTTGTGTGTAAATTGTTATTAGCAATAAATTATTTAATATTTATATTTTAGCAGCCTCGCAGTGTTTTTTTTTTGAAAAATCTCCCATCAAAAAAGTTAATGCTAAGAATTTTTATCCGATCTAATGGCTTTTATAAAATTGGTATTTGGTTCAGTTCTTAGAGATAATGTATCTGTAGCAAGTTGTTTGCAAAAACCGCATTTGTAGTAACCAACCAGTAAAAACGCAACGTTTTTCTCGATAACTGTCTTTATGCAATACATATAAGACTATAAGAGTGATTATCACAATATAATCTTTAAATCAATTACATATTAAGTGAGTTAATACGTGAATTGAAGGCAGATCCTCTATAGTAGTCTTTATTGAATGCTTCAGTTTTGGTACGAATAACCCTTTTTCGAAAATCGCCAACACAAACATCGAATTTAGGTTCGTCACTAAATATGAGTTCAGCCCACAATTCCTTAGTCCAATTTACTTTGGATTGTGCCCAATTAAAACGCCGTTGCTTTAGAATTTTAGTCAGCAAAGGGTTTTCCTTAGCCCCTTCTGTTGGTTTTTCAAAATTTTACAAGAATCCGTCGATCTCTTTCTGTGATGATTCGTGGTGGTGAAGTTTTGTCACGATTATCAACATTGGCCGTTTCAGAATATGTACTATGTACATATATATACAGGGTGATTCTTTTATCTGGGGAAATGCGTTTTTCTCGTAAACGACTGAAGGGAATTAAATTTTGAAAAAAGTGTTTTATACCTACTGGCTGTCACTCAAAATTAGGATACAAATATAGACTTTAATATGCATGACGCTAGGCGTCGCGTCGCTTCAAAAAAAATTTTCCAGCAACATACCACTTTTATTATATCACTGGAAAGGTCTTTTAATTTTGAGTCTTTTTTCTAAAAACCAATTTTTTTTATTCTTATTTTTTAAAAAGTTATGATCCAATTTAAATTATTTCTGTTCTAACTAAATTTTGAAATATTTTTAACAGTAGGCCGAGTTTTCCTTCAAATATTATTATATAAAATAAAGTAGGCTTAGAAAAAACAAAACCTGATATTTGTCAACATATTACAACAACAAAAAACTAATTAATACCTAAATTAAACAAAAAAAATGTGCCTCTTAAGATTAGAAGACATTTGTGGCTTCAATTAGATGGGGCTCCTTGTCATAATGCTGCTATTGTGCGGAATTATTTAAATATAGAATATGAAGACAGGTGGATGGGAATTTACGGGCCAGTAGAATTTCCTCCTAGGTCTCCAGACTTAACACCTCTCGATTTTTTCTTGTGGGGAACTCTTAAAAATAAAGTTTACAAAACAAGGTCTAATAATATAGATCATTTAAAACAAAAGATTGTCGATGCCTGTCCTGAAATTAATGCTAATGTTGTAGGAAAAGTCACGTATAATGAAATAAGAAAACGTTATAATTTATGTTTAGATAACAATGGTACTCATATTGAACAATTCTTAAAATAATCAACTTTTTCATTAAATTTTTTGTTTAATTTAGGTATTAATAAGTTTTTTGTTGTTGTAATATGTTGACAAATAACAGGTTTTGTTTTTTCTAAGCCTACTTTATTTTATATAATAAGATTTACTTTAGTATTTGAGGGAAAACTCGGCCTAGTGTTAAAAATATTTCAAAATTTAGTTAGAACAGAAATAATTTAAATTGGATCATAACTTTTTAAAAAATAAGAATAAAAAAAAATTGGTTTTTAGAAAAAAGACTCAAAATTAAAAGACCTTTCCACTGATATAATAAAAGTGGTATGTTGCTGGAAATTTTTTTTTTGAGCGTTGCGACGCCTAGCGTCATGCATATTAAAGTCTATATTTTTATCCTAATTTTGAGTGACAGCCAGTAGGTATATAACACTTTTTTCAACATTTAATTTCCTTCAGCCGTTTACGAGAAAAACGCATTTCCCCAGATAAAAGAATCACCCTGTATTTACAGTTGATTTGGATAAATTTAAATCATTTGCAATTTTTTGCGTAGAATTACCCCTACCGTAAGGTGAAATGATAATTTCGCGTACCTTTTTGTTTGTTGCAACACCACGATGCATTTTAAGATGCGATAATATTGTAGATACGTCAATACAAACTATAATAAGAGAGCCGATCTTAAAAAACGACAACAATATTCTAATAACTAGCATTACGTATCACATAAAAATAACGTCCAAATATTTATTTGTCGGCAAATTTGTGACTTTTTTATTAATAAATTAATTAGTTTAGACAAATTAAAAATAAAATAAGTTCTGATAACATTTTGTACTCTTTAATAAGTATTTCTAACGAATTTATAAATTAATGAGATTAATTTTTAATCAAGTAATTACATATTTTTTAAATTATTCAGTGCCGGCCGAACATAAGCTGTTAGGGCTCGTACCTACATATAATAAAATATTAAATTGTATTTTGGATTATAAAATTTCATTTGATAGGTCGTACCAGTTCCAGGTTCCAGTACCCCTACCTTTTACAATTAACATTTAAATACCATTAAATGCAGTTATTTAGAAACTAGTTCTAAAAGTATTCCTTTATCAGTTAAATCCTAAAACACAATCATGTAATCGTGTTGACGAGTTTCTTCACACAAAAAATAAATAATTTATGATAAGCTGTTTTATAGATACGAAGGTCAAATTAGTAAACAAACAAAAAGTGTTATCATTGTACTACATTTTTATATTTAGTGTTAAATAAAAATGTCTTTAAGTAAGAGTGTAAATCGTTTATTAAAATATTATCAGAGGAAAAGCAGTTTATTGACAGTAAGTACTTTCTCTTAACCTAACTTTTACTACTTGGTACTGTTACTGTTAGATAAAGATATGGAATTGGTACCTACTATTTATAGTTGTATAGGTTTAATTCGGTTTTCGGTAGATTGGTTCTAAACCGTAAACCATAGTGTACTCTAATAATACTACCTACGTGATAAGAAAAATGTCGTAACAGTAACTTAATTTAAGTCAGATGCAAATACACAATTTTTTTTTCAATTAAAAGATTTCGCAATAAAATTCCAGATTGATAATTTTAACAAAACCCAAAATTTAACTCTTTAGTTTTGTCACTGATGGTGCCAATAAAATAGTTTGAAAATAGATAGGCTGTACCCTAGTCCACATGGTTGTACCCAACCTGGGGCAAAAGTAGTTCAATGGTACCAGTACTGGTATCATGTACCAGTTTATAGAATCTATAAAATTTAGAAACTCTCATATTCGTAAATGAAGGTAGAAGGAAAAATCAAAATTTTAAGTTTGACTATTTAAAAATAATGCATATTTTAAAGGCTATCATTTAAACGATCAGCATAATATTGAGGTTTTGGTCAGCTCTAAAATGCTTTCTGTCGGCAAATATAATAAGTTGATCCGCCACTTGTGGTCAGCAAGTAGAAGAAAATTGATCAGCAAATAATGTCATATTAGGCAGCTCTAAAGTTATTTCTATAGCTAATTAAATGGGGTATATATATTTGCACTTTACAAAATTCGTATAACTTTGTGCTAACAAACTATAAAATGGCACAATAGAACTTTTCATTAGGTTAATTTTAACTTTAAGCTTACCCACTATAAAATGGTACAATCGCACTTTGGATAGAGTACACTTAAACAGCCTACCCACTATAAAATGATAGAATCGCACTTTGGATACTAAACTTTAAGAGAAATGCACCTTTTATTCGTTTAAGGTCCGGTATTTCAGTGTCAGTTTAAACCAAATTTGGGTAAACTTCAATTAGAATGTGAATTTTATTATTTTAAATTTGTATATTCTAAACGAAGCTTACCCAAATTTGGTTTAAACTGACACTGAAATACCGGATCTAAGATATATTAATTGATATTGCCTCTATATCTTTTTATTAACAAAATTCAGAAGTATTGTTACATAACTACTGAATATTATACATAATATGAAATGGCAAAACAAATACAATGTAAAAGAAAAATTGCTATTGAATTATTAGAGCCGTTTTTGTTTTAGTTGCTCGTCCTCTTTTTCTACTTACGTTTCAAAGTGCGATGTATCGTTTTTTCGTGCAAACCGCATATTTAGAGAGCGTGTTAAAATATTTAAAGTGGAATATTTTTTTTTTAGTCGAAAACTATTACAGTAAGTCATTGCTATTATTTTCATGTTTTATCAGATTTAATATGGAGTTAATATTATTTTTTTAAAGTGCGTTTTCTCTATCACAAGTGACATATATTATTTTTAGTGTAATGCCTTTCATAAAAGGTAGAAATATTTTTTAAATGTTTTTTCATTTCTTTTTAAAGCTATTTTGGTCTATTTTAAAGTGCATTAAATACCAACCCTAATTAAATACATTCGCAGCAATATAAGTAATAAAGAAGCAAATCGTAAGTCAGATTTAATACAATTTTGGTAAGCTGTAAAATTTATTTTATTCTGCTAATAAAGTCTATTTCTACAACAACAAATGTACAGTGTCCCAATTTGCTTGTGATTGCAGGGTATCTCTGTAATTTGTAAAGATAAAACTTTGCGGTTTTCGCGCCACTTTTTCGTTAAACTTTTAATGCCACAAACAGAACTAAGCTAACTTGTTTTGTTTCTGAGATACAGGATGAAAACGAAATTTTTTTACTTTCCGGGGTGTTGATGTCATATCTCATAGACCATGTAAGCTAGAAACAAAGTAAAAACTGCTATAGATAGATGTTTTTGCGTAGAATCCAGTGGCGTACTATGCCCTAAAAAAGCAAATTTAATGAGACCAGAAAATACAGGGTGTCCCATATAATATCTCATATCTCTTAAAACATTTTTTTTCGAGTAGCCACTGGATTCTACCCAAAAATATCTATCTAGAACAGTTTTTACATTTTTTCTACCTTACATGGTGTGTGAGATATAACAGCACTCCGGAAAGTAAAAAATTTCGTTTTCACCCTTTTAATTTGTCAGCTGACCATGATTTTAATATGCAAACACATTAATATTTAACTTATTGATATTATTTTGTTGCTGATCAATTTTATAATCCTGCTGACCAAGTAATAACTTTGTTTCGCGACTATTTATTTTGAATACGCATAAATATTAAGTTGACTAAAGATGTGTTTACTTGCTGATACAATTTAATTTGTTTGTTGTCCACGTATTGAGCCCGATATTTTTTTATTGCCGACAAAAACTTTGTATGCTGTCCAAATGATTTAATAGCTGATTTTTCTGGCTAACCCAATATTTAAATAGCGAACCATATAATTACTTCTCTATTTTAAATAAGGGAACGGGCAAAGAAAGGATACAATTACAAATTAGATTTGGTACCTGTCGAAATTTTTAATGTGCAGTGGTAATTATAAAAAAATATCTATATTTCCACTTTAGCATGAATAAATAAAGTAATAAAAACATAAGATCTAAAATAAATAAAGTACCTACATATTATTATTAGGATCAAAAACTGCCATACACCTACATGTCATAATTCAACTGAAATTGTCGCGTGTTTTCCACTCTTCCTTTAAAGCCCCCAATTTGGCACGTTTCTGATTCCTCACAATACTTTTCCTCTCCAAAATCCCTTTCTTTTGTGCCTCCACACTATCCTCACCATTAATTAAGTTATCCAATTTGTTAAGAAGTATTTCACGGGCGCGTTTTTTATTATCATCTAACAGTCTATATTCATGGCACTTGATTACCATTCCTGTAGGAATATGCTTTAAAACCACGCAGTTTGATGTTTTATTAGTTTTTGATCCACCAGGGCCTGATCCTCTAACATATTGCTCTTCTAAATCAGCTTCTATTAACTTGGGAACTTTGGAGTAGTCTAAATTATGTTTGAATCTGATGGATTGTCTTAAGACTAATCTGGTAGAGATACTTAGCATGTTTTTCTTTAAATTGTAATATATATTTCATCGGGATAAGTGAAGGATTTACTTTTCCTTTTGCTGAAATAGCATTTATCAGTTAATTGTACTTTACAAAACAGCAAGTCCAGGTTGTTTCAACTGCTGTCTATAAGTATGCGATTATATGTAATTTTAAAATCTGTGCATTATTATTACGAATAAATATTGTATAATTACAAGATATTCATGATTTGTACAAGAAAACGGTGTAAAACCATATTTTATTGAGGTTATGTAATCAATTTTGACATGTTAGCGACCTGTTTTACCCACAGTGCAAAATTTATTTTTAAATATTTTGCGGGAAATTTGAAATTTCAAATCTTTAGTACTATGTGCATTTAAAGGTTTAAACGTTTATACTGGGTGTTTCAACTCAAAGTGGACAACGTAATAGAGGTTGTAGATCTCATCGAGACTAACACTTTTTTCAAATTAATATTTTTCATTTGAGCTTTTGTTTTCGAGTTATCGACGTTTTTTTGTTTTTACATAAACCTCGTTATCTTCATTATTTATGGCCGGATTTTAAAAAATTAAAGTTTTTTGAAATTGTCAGTTTGATATCTACAATTATTGCGTTAAACATTTTTTCAAAAAATATTAACAAACAACATGGCGACCAGTTTTCTTTTTTAAACTTGGATAGCTCTAAGTCTGCTCCAAAGAAAATTGGTCGCCATTTTGTTTGTTGATATATTTTTTTAAATTTTAACTCAAAAATTGTTGATATCAAACTGACAATTTCAAAAAACTTTAATTTTTTAAAATCCGGCCATAAATAATGAAGATAAAGAGGTTTGTGTAAAAACAAAAAAAGGTCGATAACTCGAAAACAAAAGCTCAAATAAAAAATAATAATTTGAAAAAAGTGTTAGTCTCGATGAGATCTACAACCTCTATTACGTTGTCCACTTTGAGTTGAAACACCCTGTATAACTATATTTTTAAGGCAAGAAAAGTAAATTTTGAGGTATATAGAATAAATTAGGAAAATCTCTTCTATAAAATTAGTCATAAGAATTTAAAATTTTTATTCACAAAATTTTTGCCATTTCAAATCTTTTAGTATGGCATGTAAATGTTTATTAAATAACTACATTTTTGAGGTAGAATAAATTTGGATTTTTATTGAATCGGTTAATCGATTTCTCTTGCTTCTATAAATTTAGGTATAATTTTTATTGAGAAAATTTACATCACTTCACCTCACCGTAATTGACTGTAATCTTTTTCTTCAGTGTTCACTGTCTTCGAAATCCCCTACATTTCCTGGAGCCAAAACAACATGGACCGAACAACTAAATTTCACTACAAAACAATCCTACGCACCTATTCCAGTTTACAGGGTGTTAGACCAAAAAGGCAACGTATTAGATCCACTACAAGATCCAAATTTACCAAAAGACACACTAATAAAAATGTATAAAGACATGACCATGCTTAACTCAATGGATAAAATTTTATATGAATCTCAAAGGCAAGGCCGAATTTCATTTTACATGACTAACTACGGCGAAGAAGCTGCTCATGTAGGCAGTGCCGCTGCCTTAGACATAAAGGATGTAGTATACGGACAATATCGGGAGGTTGGAGTGCTAATGTGGAGAGGCTTCACTTTGCAGGAATTTGTAGATCAATGTTACGGCAACCGAGATGGTGCATGTAGAGGACGCCAAATGCCCGTTCACTATGGCAGCAAGAAACTGAATTTTGTAACAATCTCCAGTCCTCTGAGTACTCAAATGCCTCAAGCTGTTGGTTCGGCTTACGCCCTGAAAGGACAAGGTCGTGTGGTTATTTGCTATTTTGGTGACGGTGCTGCCTCCGAGGGGGATGCACATGCTGCCTTTAACTTTGCAGCAACGTTGGAGTGTCCGGTTATTCTGTTTTGTAGAAATAACGGGTATGCCATTTCTACACCTGTTGAGGAGCAGTATAGGGGAGATGGGATAGCGGCGAGAGGACCAGCATTTGGTATTCATACGTTGAGAGTAGATGGCAATGATATTTTGGCCGTTTATAATGCTACCAAGAAAGCCAAGGATTATGCGTTGAAGGAAAATAAACCTGTGGTTATTGAAGCTCTAACATATAGGTACATTTAATTTACCATCGCCTAAAATAAATTCAAAATATATATTTCTTTAGAGTTGGTGACCATTCAACATCTGATGACAGTTCCGCTTATCGTTCTCCCGATGAGGTATCCTCATGGGCTACCAACGATTACCCAACGAACAAATTTCGATATTATCTAGAAACTAGAGATTTATGGAATGCAGACCAAGAAAAAGAATGGTTGCAGAAAGCTAGACGTGATGTCTTAGAAGCCTTTAATAAGGGAGAGAAAAAACTTAAACCAAAATGGACTGAAATGTTCGAGGATGTGTACAAATATATGCCGCCGCATATCACGTAAGTCCTTTGCTGACTAAATTTTTTGGTAGGTTACTAATATGTTGGTTCTAGGAAACAAATGAATGAAATGAAAAAACATGTGGAAAAATACAAGGAGAATTATCCTGTTGATAAATTTGAAAAATAACTTAATGTAAATGTTTACAAATAAAAATTGCTACATGTGAATTTTAAGAATTAAAGCAAAACTTTTTTAAAAATAAGTTTTATTACTTAGTCAATTCGCCTTCATCACATAAAATGAAATATATTTTAAGAAAAAATAGCAGGAATAATTGCAGCTGTTTTATAAGAAACAAATTAATTATTCTATTGAGTTTCGCTTATCTACGTAAGTTTCTTCAGAACATTTGAAATATAGGAATAACAGATTTTAATCAGAAAATATATAGACTGCTTTTCTTTTTACTTCCTTATACGAAGTTATTAAGGCAGTATAGAAATAAGGATCAAATTTTCTACAAGTTTCTTTCCAAATGCCTCAGTTTCAGGTCATATATCCAAAAAAACTTTTGCAGATAAATCAGAGCAGTGGCCTAGCAATCACTTAGCGAAACCGAAAGCTTTCTCGCCACTATAAGTTCCAAGCATAATCTAAGACCTAAGCAAAAACATACAAAATGTATGTAGAAATTATCTTAAAATGTTTGTAGTAGTCCTTCAGCTAGGGGTCAAAAGGTAGGAAGTAAAAGCGGGATGAGACGACGCAGTGTTTTCTGAAGGTTTTTTGGTCGCTGAATCCGAATCCGTGCGTCGTTTTTCAATAAAGTGGTGCAAACAAAAGTTATTAACCATTTATTGTTTAAAACGCAATAACTCGAAAAGTATAGATTTTATCGAGCATTTTACCAAAAAAAGTTTCAAACAAAAGTTGTTCAAAATAAAAAGGCTCTCCGAAAAGTTCCTATGGTATTTTGTCATAAAGTCGCACGGACAAAAGTTATTAACAATTTATTGTTTAAATATTTAAAACGCAATAACTCGAAAAGTATACATTTTTGCAAAAAATATATAGGGTGTTCCCTTAAAAAAATGTTATTTTAATGAATATCTCGAAAAGTAGATGGCCAATTGTTTTTCTGTTTTCACCATTATAATCAGCGGAAAAAATGCTACTAGATTGCTAATTTAACCGACTTTGTAGCTCCAATAATAACAAAGTTAGCAATAGTGAACAACTTTGAGTACTAACTCCTGTATATTAAAAATATTAAATAAAATAGTAATATTTCCGTAATTGTTTCAAGTTTTTTTCAACTTGCTTAAATTCAAAATTATGATTGTTTGGTTTTAATAAAATACTATTTCGTTTTATGGCTACTTGATTTTAAAGAATTGCAAACTTTTTTTCAAAATAACTCGCTTATTGTCAATTATTATCAAAAAAATTAAGGACATTTTTTGTACAGAATTTAATTTGTCATCGATTTCTGCAAAAATATATAGCGTGTTCCATTTAAAAAAATGTTATTTTTGTGAATATCTCGAAAACCAGATGGTCAACTGTTTTTCTGTTTTCACCATTGTAATCAGCGGAAAAAATGCTACTAGTTTGCTAATTTAACCGACTTTGTAGCTCCAATAATAACGAAGTTAGCAATAGTGAGCCACTTCGCGCGAACACCCTGTATATTCAAATTCTATAATTTGAGAGTACGGAGCAGTGCCGGATTAGGGGAAATCGAACTGTTCCCCCGAATGTTAGGGTGTCGAGCGATGGAGGGCGCAAGGCAGTGCGTGGTTCCGGTGATGGAGAAAGAGGAGAGGGGGAGGGGGATTTTTTAGAAGTCGTCAAAAAATTTGCTAATAGTCTTTAGACTTCGTATTGTGTGAAATGTTTATAATGTTCTGAAATTATTACTACAATGTATAATAAAATTATTTCACTAAGAATTTTATCCAAAATTTATTTATTTATCTGAAAAATGTATCCATTTATAAATATACTCAAAATTTGATATAATGACGTGAATGAAATGGGAGGGGGCGCTCAAGAAATCCCGAACAAGGCGCTACAACAACTGAATCCGGCCCTAGTACGGAGGATATTATCTACAGCTTTACCTATGGATATCTACTTAGAGCGGCTCATAGGCGCCCGCAGAAATTATTCTAGGGGGGGGGGCAAAACCTACCATTTTTAAAAGTTGTTTTTTTATGAATTTTATATTTAAATAATATAATTTTTTTTTGTCTAAGTTACGAATTGGTAATTGGTTCCGAAACCCGGGGGGGCAACTGACCCCTGTTGCCCCCCCTTGCCGGCGCCTATGAGCGGCTCTAAATCTATACGAAATTTGCTAGAAATGATTTTTAGAAAAATTATAAGTGTTTTAGATCTATTAAAATCTAATTTATCTAGTTTTATTTTATTTGATAAATGTGTAAGTCAGTGTAACAAAATCAAGTAAGTACTGAAATCTGATTAAAATTTATTGTTAAAACTCAAGTATCACACTATCCTAATCTAAATGTAACATAAAATTTGCATTGTGGATTAGAACTTATTACTACAATACTCCTATTTAATTACATTAATAATTATTATTAATTAATGGACAAATGTATTTTCATGTCGTGCCTTATTTAATACTCAAATTTAATAGCTTTTTCTATTACATCAATTTTTCATAGCACCGAAGAGAAACAAGTTATTACTAAGTTTAATTAAATTAATAACTTTGGTCCTTTTTCTATACTCTCCAATTCAATAGAATCCTTCTTGGTTTTTAATGTTACATAACCACTTTTACATAACACTAAACACACAAGAAAATAAATAATTAGTCAAAATATGTACAGGGTGGCCCATTTTCGAGCCATTTTCAACATTCTAAATTTATGATACTGATGAAAAGCTATTATAAACATTATTTAGTCAGAAGTAATAATTTGTTTTAAAAACAGTGTCGTATTAAATATTTTTAAAAATACAGAAAACGTCAGTTTTTGTCATCGAAACGTTTGAAAATCAAAATTTGTGATGGGTCATAGCTTTAAGGTAGTCCAAAGCTAACAAAAAATAAAATAAAAAATCCAGGTTCGTATTTAAAAAAAATAAGTTGATGATGGTTCTTGGAAGACGAAACGTCGGATTTAAAATTTGATAGCGCCATATTGTAGAGGATAAAAAGTGGCAATGACGAAGTGTTGTTTGTTTTAAAATTGGTTTTCAAATAACGTCAGAAAAATATTAAAAACATTTTATGAAACTTTGTTTTTTCAGGATATTTCAGTAAGTATTCGGATTTTCCAAATTGCAACACAGCATTTTGATAAGCATCAAATTGCGCAACTTTGCAATAATTTAACCGACCCTGTATCTCTTACGGTTTCCGAGATCCTTATGATGAGGCTCGAAAATGGGCCACCCTGTACATATGTGAAAATTCTCACCTAAACAATCCCCAAACGCTGCAGCAATATTGAACTTATTTAACGGTTTTCTTGCTACGTCTTCCAGAGTTAACGCCCCCGGAGCAGCTGCTATTTGGTCCACTATTTTTTGTTGCCTAAAATTAATTTCAAGGGTAAAGTATAAGATAAATTAAAAAAAAAATAAATCAAATTGGAAATCAATCATTCATCAGATTCCAGAACAATAACATCGCTTATTTATTCTGAGATTCTATAATATAAATTTACCTTGATTCTCTATCACGCTTGCGTGTTTCAAAATCATCCTCGAGTTGCCTACAAATAAGTAAGTACATATAAGTATTTTTTGTTAACTCCCTTTTCTTAAGTTTCACTTACTTATATCCCGGAACTGGCAAGTTAGTGTCACTTAATAGTGCACTAAAAGAAAAGAAAAAATTAGAATTTAACTCATTTTTGAGTTTTGATTTGAAGAACAAACATTTACAAAAAATTAGTAGCAATAAGAGAGGGATAGTGAGATATCTACTGTAAATAATCCTGGTACAACTATACCAACACTTTTTTGAAGTTATAATGTTTATTGAATTTTTAAAACATTTCTCAAACTTGACGGAAACTTCGATCTTGTATGGGTTTCCTTTACTCAAAAAATAAGTAGCTAATTACGTTAAAATATACTGTCTCCATTTTGCAACAAAAATCAAATATTATACCATCAGAATTTTGTAGTCATAACACATCTTTACCTGGACTGCGGCACATTTTCTAAACATTCCAAAGCTTCTGATGGATAGGCAATCGCTGGCTCAATTGCACTTGCAATCAAAGTACTGAAAAAACAGAAGTATAAAACAATAGAATACAAAGTTACAAATTAAATTTCTTACTGTCTCGCTCGCTTCTGAGCTGGCGGTGCTATAATTTCTTCAATAGTCGTTTGCCTAAAAATAAATAAGAAATAGTAAATTATTATTTTTACCATCATATAAATAAACTTACTCCTCCGCTTTTCGTTTTCTAATACTTTCAGCAGGTGATAAAATTACTACTGGCTCTTCAACCTCAATTTCTCTTTGTACAACTGGCTCAGGCTCTTTAAATAAATTAGATGGAACATCAACCTCAGACTGAATTGCAGATTTCTTTAATACCGAATCTTCAACAGTACTGTTTGTTCTCTCCGATATTCTGAGTCCTAGAGATCGTTGATCAAGTAAAGATGAGGATCTGTGTCTTTATAATAACAATAATATCAGTACGACAAATTTATAAAATTTTTATTATTTGACTACCGATCCGATCGTCCTCTTGGTAGAGACATTGCAAGGTCATCTCCATCATCCATCCTCAGCATTCTTAAGTCAAAATCAAAGATAAGAGGTTCACATTCATTAACATTTCTTGTTAAAGGGACTACTTGCAAAGGATTGACTGGAGTTCGATTTAAATAAATTATTTTTCTTTTGCGGAAATTTAGTATATGACCTTTAATCTTATCTGTAATCTGCAGGAAATTAGAAAATAATTGATACAGAATTTAAACTATTCTCCAATTTGACAAAGAGTAAATTTCCTTACTTTGCCCCCTTTTTCACTTTGCGCAACTTCTTCAATCGAGACTCTCTGTTTCTTTTTTGGTGACTCTTGGACCTTTCGCTCTCGCTCTTTGGAAATGCGTGCAGCAACCTCAACAACTTGAGGTTGTTCAGTTGTTTGTGAATCTTGAGAGATAACATCGGTGGGCTGTTGTGGTTGTTCCTTTACTTGTGGTATAAAAGCAGGTTGCTGTTCTATTTCTGAGACAATCATCTCGCTTATCATTGGCGTTGTTTCTGGTATTGGAACAGCGATTGGTTGCTGGGGAATATCCAGATATTCACCAGCTTCTGCATGAACATCTACAGTAACTTGAATTGTCGTAGGTGGTCCTTCGAACGTAGATTGACTCTTCTGTGGTGTTGATTCTGGTGGTCTGGTAGAACCAAGCAGAAGATCAGAACGTATTATAAAATATCTGATGTGTCCAACACTCCATCACATGCAGATTTAATTCTGATCTTATTATTATTTATATTAATGTAAATTAATTTAGTTATTATTAAGCCCTTATATTGGGTGAGTCAAACCTTCAAAATACTCCAGATTGGTAAATCTTGGTAAATACTTACTTATCAAACCCAATCAATATACGTTCAAATTCCCCTTCCTCTAGAATCCCCAGTCCACCATGTTCTTCTTGCTATAATTAGAACCAATAACGTTAGTAAATATATTAGTGAGTTTAATTTTTCGTTGGTAAATTCACCTGAATCCTAGGCATGTCTTCTCGTATAGATATTTCATCTTGTCGACGTTGAACGGAACCACTTTCTACTACTGGTAGTTCTACTAGGCCTTCTTCCGTAAATTCTGGAACTATAGGGTCATTTCTCTGTAACTCTTCTGTGGGAGTATCTTTAGTTACAACTTGTTTTGTTCGAGGTTTCTTTGCTTTGACAGCAGGAATACGTGTAGGACTGTGGAATATGTAAAAATAAGCGATTAGTCGATTACATAAATTTCAGAAAAGAAATTTCAAAATTACCTGCGCAATTCTTCTAGAAACACAGTCATACTCTTAATGGGGATGAATCTAACATCTAAATAATAATGTGTCTAATTAATTTTGAATTTTTTTTAAAGTAGATGTGAAATGAAAGTTAAAATTATGGCTGCTTAAAACATTACAGTTTATTCCAATTAGTCCTTCAACTAGGGGTCAAAAGGTAGGAAGTAAAAGCGGGATGAGACGACGCAGTGTTTTCTGAAGGTTTTTTGGTCGCTGAATCCGAATCCGTGCGTCGTTTTTCAATAAAGTGGTGCAAACAAAAGTTATTAACAATTTATTGTTTACAACTCAATAACTCGAAAAGTATAGATTTTACCGAGCATTTTACCAAAAAAAGTTTCAAACAAAAGTTGTTCAAAGTAAAAATACTCTCCGAAAAGTTCATATGATATTTTGTCATAAAGTCGCACGGACAAAAGTTATTAACAATTTATTGTTTAAATGTTTAAATTAACTCGCAAACGAAAAGTATACATTTTACAAAAAAAAATTTCAAACGAAAGTTGTTCAAAATAAAAAGACTCTCCGAAAAGGTCATATGGTATTTTGTCATAAAGTTGCTCGGACAAAAGTTATTAACAATTTATTGTTTAAAATGCAATAACTCGAAAAATATACATTTTACCAAAAAAAGTTTCAAACAAAAGTTGTGCAAAATAAAAAGACTCTCCTAAAATGTATGCTTTCTGATTTGTTTCGTTTTAAACAATAAATTGTTAATAACATTTGTTCGAGCGACTTTATGACAAAATACCATATGACCTTTTCGGAGAGTTTTTTTATTTTGCACAACTTTTGTTTGAAACTTTTTTTGGTAAAATGTATACTTTTCGAGTTATTGCGTTTTAAACATTTAAACAATAAATTGTTAATAACTTTGGTCCGTGTGACTTTATGACAAAATATCATATGAACTTTTCGGATAGTCTTTTTATTTTGAACAACTTTTGTTTGAAACTTTTTTTGTTAAAATGATCGGTAAAAATACTTTTCGAGTTATTGCATTTTAAACAATAAATTGTTAATAACTTTTATTTGCACCACTTTATTGAAAAACGACGCACGGATTCGGATTCAACGACCAAAAAACCTTCAGAAAACACTGCGTCGTCTCATCCCGCTTTTACTTCCTACCTTTTGACCCCTAGCTGAAGGACTAAATGAGGAAATGGGGTTTTTTATGGAAATGGTTTACAAAATTAGGATTTTATTAAAACCAAATTAAAGCATAGCAAATGCGTTTAATATAAAGTAATCAACAATTTATTTGAATTGCCGGGTAAACGCGCTGCTATAGCTGCTGTGCATGTTGTCATATCGCCAATTTTCGTGCGTTCTTCTTATGGTAGTGATGATAACCATACGAAAAGATGTACCTGTTATCTCAAAACCGAAATTCGAAAAAATTACGATCTAACAATGTAGAGCATAAAAAGTTACTTTGAAAATGTTTTTACAAACAGAAGACGGTTTGCCCGATTTTCTAAAATGATATTTTTAAGTTTTCAGCAGATTGTACAAGATAAAATTCAAAATTGTCTTCATATTATTATTAAGCACTAAATTTAGCACTTTTACCAAATTTAAACTTATGATATAATCTAGCGGGATCACCATGTTATGGTATTATAGGTAGGTACAGGGTGGTCCAGTTACGGTGTCCTCGTTATTATCTCAGAAACTATTGGGCCCAGGAAAAAAAGTTTCATATAGAAGTTGTACAGTCTATAGCATTCTACATTTTTGAAAATATATTACTTATACAGGGTGCGTCATTTTCATGTGGCGATATAAAGTTTCATTTTTTAAATGGAACACTCTGTATTTTACCCAAAATTATGATTTCTCGTCCAATTTACAATAAAAAATATATAAAGTTTAATATGCCTATTATTGATAGTTTCCAAGATATTCGAGAAAATATCTAGAAATACTATGATATCTGCCTGTTCATATGAGCAATGTTAGTTCTATTTTTTAGCTAGAAAATTTTGTTTCTGGTCTCAAGAATCAAGTAAACTTTAAATTGATATCATATGTAAGAAAAAGTCGTAATATTTGACAAAGAACTATTATTTTATAGAGTAGACCTAGAAGCTAATAATAATGCTCTGTCAGGTAGGCATTGGAAAATAGTTAATTTTTTTTAAATATTTTGCTTTTTATTATAAACTAACTAAATAAAGAATATGTTTTGGTTGAGTATTTTTGAAATTGAAACAAACAAAATAGCTTGCTCTAACACACCTGGTGGAAGCTACACCCACATAATACAATATTATTTTTCAAAATATTTTCTCGAATATCTTGGAAACTATCAATAATAGGCATATTAAGTCTTATATATTTTTTATCGTAAATTGGATGAGAAATCATAATTTGGGGTAAAACACAGGGTGTTCCATTTAAAAAAAGGCAACTTTATATCGCCACATGAAAATGACTCACCCTGTATAAGTAATATTTTTTCAAAAATTTAGAATGCTATAGACTGTACAACTTTTTTTCCTGGGCCCAATAGTTTCTGAGATAATAACGAGGACACCGGAACTGGACCACCCTGTACAATAAGAAATTTCAATTTCAATTAAATGCCTTTCCGAAAAATCCGGATGAATCATCAATTTAAACTTACGATTATGAAAAATGTCTATCCGTCGTTCTTACCTTTAAGTAGTTGATCCACTTTTTTCGCATAAATCTTAATGGTACCATTTACAAGAAACCCCGAAAGTCGTAAAGAAAAACGTTGTGTTGGAATGGGTGATTCACTCACTATGTAAACCATCAAATCGTCACTAGAAAATAAATAATACATAATTGCCTTATTGGCTATGTAGAATATAGAAGCTTTTAATTGAGGTATAATCCAGGCTAGGCAAGATTATTGAAAAGAAGCAAATAGGATAACAATTTGTAAGTAGATAGTTTTTTTAGCTGGACTTTACCAGTTGTTAGAAGACCTTTTTTAAGAAGAAAAGTTCCTATAAAGTAAACATGGGTCGTAAAAGGCTTTGTTTGTGAGATACAGGGTGTTAAAAAGAATTTTTCAACAATAAGAAGATAGTGATCTGAAATTTCGTAAGTTAATAAGACTTTAATTAAACTGTAATCTGATGGCAACAATTGTTCAGTGGCGTACTTATAGGAAGGTGACTCATCTATTTTAGGCATACAAATGTGTCCCGGATCGATGCTACTGTAGGTGTGAAAGACCAACAATTTTTCGGCAAAATTTTCGTCTTTCGCTTGGTTAGATAACAATAATAATTTCGTTGTTGGTATGCAATTAGATTTCACGGTGATGAGGTCTTCTGATGCGTAAGAAAACAGGGAAAAAGGAAAAAAACTGTTTAATTTTAGTTCTTAAGATTTTTTATTATCTTATTATCATAAATGATTTTTAATTTACTAGTCCCACTATTCTGAAATTGTCTGGTTCTGGTTGTTACCTAATTAAACAATCAAATCATACCATCTTCATCTGCATTTATTGATATCACGGGACTTCCATCGTCGAATTCCTGTTTAATATATTGGATTAAAGATACGACTAAATTAATTCTTTATTTGCGACTATTCAACATTTTTAAATCCTCCACACGACTTTCTTATAGGATACGGATTTCATTCTGATCTTTGGAAAGTATTAAAGTAGGTATCCAATAATCATACTATCCACATTCAACATTTCATTAATATTATTTATTAATGCAAATAATTTTTTTAATTTAACTATTATTTTATATGGAGTGTCTTCGTATTAATTTGGAAATATTCGGAAACTATTACACAACATCTAGGCTAGGCCTCCACTTGTCTAGTCGCGGCGACCTTAAAATATCGCTGTCGCAGAAAATCTACAAGGTGCACACACTGCGATAGATAAATCGTTGTTTATGAGTAGTTTTCCAATGGATGTCAATTGAAACTGGTTGTGTGATCGCTCTTTTACTTCGGACGTAAAGTCACAAGCATCGTTATTGGGTACATCCATTAAATTTAATTGCTGCGACTGCCCGACTGCTTATAGTCTCATATGTGTGCGCCTATATTTGAAACAATTAGTTTTATTTTTGCGACTGACCAATCGCGCGACTAGAAATAATCGCAAGTTGTACGGAAAAGATATTCGATAAAAACTCAGCGGTTATACGAGTAATTTTATCAAAAAGACTTCTGGCCTGTTCGGGTCCTTTCAGTAATTTTTTTGACGGAACTTTAAAAAAAAGTTATAACAAAATATGTTCAAAATTGAATTCTAAACAAAAATTAAAGAATGCACCATTTCTGACTCAGTCTACGAGTCTAGAAAGAGAGAAATAGACAACTTCTAGGATCAAGTCTAAGTCAAAATCTCTCATACGAGTAAAGTCACACAAAAACACGCCAGGGCGTTGAAAATGGTGTTTTTTATTCATCCTGTAACTTAGGAGTGCATGATTTTTGTGTACTGTTTCTATAACAATGGATGTAATTCAAATAATTATTTTGAATATCGAAATACCAATTTTTTGCACCTCCTCTCCTTAGGTTCGGTTGCAAAATTCACATTTCCAAATTACAATAATTTAAATTATTGTTCCAAAATCTTAGAAGCTACATGTTGAAGAGTGGATCTTTTCAAATACTCAAATCAATGCCAATTCAACTGAAAACTTAGAACCCAGATTGTATTCTGAATAATTTTTTCCACTATTTTGTTCGATACCTCCAATGCAAAATTAATACATACCTATTGAAAACGTACACTTCTGTTCAATTAAAAAGCATACAAGTCTTGAGAACGATTTTTGCATTTTTTTAGTTGCGTAAATTTGTCTTACATCTGTTTCCATGTTTGCAAACCAGTTACTAGGAATCATTTACCTCCATTGATTACCTTTATTAATTATTATCAAGATTTGTTTCAAAAAAAGACTTGTAAATGAACACAATTTTATATTAACGACAGAAAAAATAAATTGGGATTATTGAACATAAAAAAACTGAAGAGATGAACTATTGCTAGTAGTTAATTCTAGCTCCATCCTTTTCAACCAACAGTGCCAATCTTCTTGGCATGGAGTGAATTAAATTCTGACAAATATTTTCGTTCAAATTCAGATTCCCCATGCTGCTTCAATGTTGTCCCATAACTCTTCCTGATTTGTGGGACAAAAATTCCTTTTATACATTTTTTTACTTAACCATGCCCATAGATATATTTTCTATGGGATTTCTGTCTGGACTATTGGGGGGCCATGGTAAAGTTTCAATATTGTGTTATGTAAACCACTGTTGAATTATTTGAGCCGTATGAACCGGACAGTTATCGTGTTGGTAAATGAAATTGTTTTCGGCATAAATTTGATTTACTGTTGGTAGCATAACATTATCCAAAATCTGACGATAAGTTGACGAGTTAAACCTCGTACCAATTCTCCAGCAAACCCCAGGCCCGTTACTACTCATCCAAGCCCAAACATTTACTGAAAACCTTCCTTGCTTGTTAACTCCAGTTATATAATTTTCATTAAATCTAGAGTGGTGGTCTATAAACACGCAAACGTCCGTCATTAGAGTATTGGAAGACTTTTTCATCTGTAAAGATAACTCGTTCCCAAAAGTTAACATTACGATGCAAAGTGATTAAGCGCGAAGAGAACTCTAGATTGCTTACATTCAACATTCAACCGAAAGTAATGCTTTTCTAGCACTTGAACAATTTTTTAATTCTGAGACTTTAATTCGTCTACAAACCGTAGGTCTAGAGCCGGGAAAGTTAGTTGCAACTGTAGCAACAGCGGGGCATTCAAATGGATGTTCTCTTAAAAAATTAAGCAATGCAGCATCTTGTACGTTATTTGAAATTTTTGTCCTCCCAGACCAAACTTTTCGGCTCAAAGTATCTTGTTGTTCCCTTCGCTTTTTGACTCTCAATACCGTGCTTGGATGAATTCCGAGATAAACAGCGAGTCTACTTATTGACCAACCATCTTCTAATTTAGTAATAAGGATAGCCTTTTGGATTTCGCTTAATTGAGGGGGCAGTGTAATGAGCACTTCTTGAAAATCTTGAATATTAACTGAATGGATATTTCGATTGTTGTATGACAGTGACAGTGACATTAAAGTCAAGTTACACAAATAAAATGTAAGTGTATGCATTTTTTTTGCACAGAAGTGTACATTTTTTTGCTTGTAAAATAAAATATTTCGAATAAGATTAAAAATAATTTTGAGAGACAGTGATAGGGGGACTGGGCCACCGGGCAACAAAATACCCGGTGGGCCCTGAGCAAACATTTTTCTGAACATGAGAAAAAAATTGTGTCTTTAAAAAATTACCTATCGATAAATTTTTTCATCACTTATTACTAGTACTACTCAAGTATGCAACTAATTATGCAATTTCGCGGCCCTTTGACCACCCCCCTCCGCCCCCGGACAATGATGATTAAATACGCAATTTAAAATAAGTTCCCAAGTTTTGTAGTTCAATTTTTTTTCAAACTTACCATAATTTCACTATATCAACAGACATATATTCATGTTTCTTAATGCAATTTATTCCTCTTGTAGCCACGGTCCAAGCAAGACCAAATTTGCCTTTATGTTGCCGATTTAACATAGATAAGTTGAAAAACATTTTGGCTAAAAAATATAATGGTTTCAACTCTACAACTATAATAATCTTAAATAAAATTGTACCTTATTTCAAATATTTCTAAGTAAAACGTAATCGTCAATTAATTACATATATTGGAAAACTGCACTAGAAAATGTAGTTTTGATTTTCAGTTGTTTTTACAACAATGTCAAATTTTTTCGATTGTTACTCTTTTTATTGGTTGTTTGAATTCAGGCGACATGATTGGCTAACAAATTTAGTAACTTACAGGTTAGCCACAACCATGGATGGTACTTCAAAAGTTTCAAATATATAATTTTAAACAAATGTTAATTTTCGAGCTATTTTTATTTCTTGTGTTTTACTGATAAATATAAATATTTTTTAAGTTTTGATTATTTTTATTGTATTTCTTATTGTAATTCTGATTATGGTTCCTATTCTGTATCCGGTTTATCACATCCGCTTTGAGAGTTCAGGCATTGGGCACCAGAGTGAGCTTTCGTTCCGTGTAATTTGTCAGCGTGTATGTGTATAATATGGCTACGAATAATTATTTCGGATTTACACATGGTGGAACGCAATACAGGTGAGTAATTTTAACTCAATGTGTGTTTGTAGACTAGTAGTAATTTTGCGCGGAGTTTGGAGCTGTTCAGTTAAATTTTAAGTTGAAAAACAAATTAATGTAGTGTTGAAACCGGCGTCCTTGAGTAAATGGCGCCGGCATTTTGTGCGATCAATAGCTTCATTCCACCATTTAGGCGGGTATGCTTTATCTATTCTTAGCTACTTTTCCGTGATATTGAGTATAAAAAACGTGCAACTGTGAAAAATTCAGTGCTGAATAGCGAAATAAGTTCGTTAAAACAGTAAAATAAGCCAGGAATTTCTGTAATTGCAGTGCTACTGCAACCGGAGCAGCGTACCAGGCTGGGCAGGCAGGATATGCTGTAGCCGCCCCTGCAACCGCTGCAGCTGCGGCTACTTACGGCACACAAAGAGCTGCTGGATACGATCCGGCATATCAAGCTGCCGCCGCTTCTCAGGGAACTTATGCTGCAGTTAGTACCGGTGCAACACCGGCTTACGAATACGGTTACGGTACGAGTTTATTTTCTCTCTTATTATGGTCATTATAAACTGACTTTTTAATTGTACAGGTCAAACAGCCGCAGCTGGTTATACAGGAGGTTACGATCAAACGGCCGCTGCTGCGAAGCCAGCGACGTATGCAACAACTTACACACAGAGGACAGGACAACAAGCCCAAGCGGCGGTAAGTCACGTTTGTAATTTCGATAATTGCAAGGAGAATTCCAGAAGTGGGATCAATCTACTTTCTGTCCAGACACCTTGCTAAATTATAAGAACGAATGGTTTTTTTATGTTGTAATTTTATTCCAAAATCACAATTTGACTGTTTGTTCTACAAATTCTCAATATCAGACATTTGATAGATTAGTAGACTGGTTTGGAATAATTTTGCCATGATTCCAATGACTTTCTCCAGTTTCTCAGTAAACTAAATCAAAATCCAATTTATTATGTCATTTATTGTCACATGAAACATTTAAACACGCAATCTTTCTACCACGTGTTTTCAAATAACTGTCCAAAAATTATAAATTAATAGGAGTAGTATATTTTACATGACATGAAAGTAACGGTTTTTTCTGTGAGTTTTTATGAGCAGAAAAAATAATATTATAGTCCAGGGAAAATAGACAATAAAAAAGGCTGAGTTGGAAAAAAATTGTAACAGGCAGAATTTTTGCATGCACCTTAGTATTATAGCCAATTCGAACCACAGCCTTTCTTGCACTTACAAAATACTGTATTGAGTAATGCATCAGGAGCGACTTTGAGCAGAGTTGTAACTGGCTCTAAAATATTATTTTGTGGTACCCATCCCCACTCCTGAGGATCAATTTCTCCATTTCAATTGTGGATGTCGGCGGAAAGCAAAATTGAACTGTTCTGTAGTTTGTAGCCAATGTAATGGCCAAACATGTATGAACATGGAAAATTTTAATATTGATAACGAGGAGATCGATAACGACATCGATCCATCGTCTTTCCTCCTCCAAACTTTGGTGATGGATCAATCGCTCTCCGAAACTGAAGAAAGTTAATTACTGTATCATAAATGCCCCAATAAATGCACAAATAAATAAAAAACGCCATAAATATACATATTGAATAATAATTCATTATCCAACTTTCATATTCTAAGATCAGTCGTTATTCTTCGTAGTGAAGTAAGTCCTCTACGTTCTTAGTTTTTGAAACGCTATATCTCGTGAACGATTGCCCCTACAAAAAACTTCTGAATAAGTTGCAAATTGCCTCAGCTAAAAATTATCTCTCTATATTTTTTTCAATAAAGGTCGCCGTTCTCGAAATATTTGCAAAAAACTGTTTATCGCGACCTTTGACCTCGAGTAACTCAGTTAGCAGCCATCAAATCGATGGGGAACTTTCACACATTATTGAGGGCTATAATACTAAGGTGCATGCAAAAATTCAGCCTGTAACAATTTTTCCATGTTAAAGTCTATTTTTCCTGGACTATTAATTTAAAACAGTGTATAGAGACATCCCAAAATTAAATCCACGTGTCTACTGATCAAAGACATCAAAATAAGATATTTTTGTCAAAAATCCCGTGCCCGCAAATGAGCAGTTTTGTGTGCTCTAATTTTGGCAGTGGAGAGAAAGTACATACTTTGATGCAATATATTTATTTTTCAAGTTTTCAATTATTGTCTTAAAAACAATGTTTTTCAAATATTTCAAACAAATTATGAATATCAATCAAAAATAATAATGAACAGTTAAGTGAGTAGATTATTGTTAATTTTATTGAAACATATTGTTTTATGAATTCTTCGATTAGCTCACTAATTAATTTACTATTTTCGTCCGTTTATGGATTAGTTTTGACTGTTTATTTAGTTAGTTTCGGTTTTTATTCGTACTAAAATGTAATAGAATTGTATTATATAATTTTTGATTTAATTTTAATTAACGAAATACATAATTTAATTAAAGGGTCTATTCTGTAACTAAAATGTTAAATTTTATTATAGAATTTAATAAGTTAAAAAGACAAAAAAAAACAGGTGTTAAAATTTAACATTTTGCTTACAGAATAGACCCTTAAGACTATCCTTGAAGGTTGTAGAAAATCATAATTCTTCTATAAACTAAATACAATTATGTATGTGTTATCTATAATATCATTTCATGGTTAATGGTGCAGTACCATTTCCATGTAAAAATAAATACATTGTCCGCCAAGGCGGTATGGTGTTTTTGAAAAAAGACTGTCACACACTTATTTTCGAACGCATTTCAAAATTTATTGTTTTGATACATTACTGGCAGATAATAATAATCAGTTACAAAAAATCACATCAGTTAGGTGGTGTCCATTTTTGTCGTGGCATTGTTGTAGACGTGTGGCAAAATTGTCAATACTCCTTTCAAGCATATCACGGGGAACCCTTTGCATTTCTCGTGTTATGGTTTCGGAAAGGACTTCAAGAGTACGTGGTTTAGCTATGTAAACTGTAGCTTTTAGGTAGTCACAATGTGACAGGTCTGGTGACCGAAGAGGCCAATCCACATCCCCACCCAATCGGTCTTAAAAAAGCTATTGTTGCTCTTGATGTGTTATTGTGTCGTCTTCTTAATTCTGTAAATAATCGCGCCACGCGGCAAGGTAGCGATCTGTTTGATCGTTTTCAGGAAGAAAATAAAACCCAGTAATGCAGGTTCGAGACACGCCACACCAAACAGTTATTCTCTCGCAGTGTAGAGGTTATTGATGCAATTCTTGCGGGTTTTCGGATGCCCAGTACCGAAAATTCTGTGTTGTCAGTCAGTAATTCCAACATTCTTTCTGTGAACCTATGTCGTCTCACGAAGTCATTTTGTCGCAGTTCTTGAACAATCATAATCTTATAAAATCTTTTTACAGATTTAATATAAAAAAGAAGTTGACACTTTTTAAAAATCAGCTAAATCTTAGTTTTAAAAAATATATCTGTAACCGTTGATTTAGAGATATAAAGATGCGATTTTTGCTAATCTACTTTTTATAAAAATCTAGTACGAGTAGGTGGTTGCGAAAACCATTTTTTATATTACGCCTAGAAATGAGTGAAACTCCATTTCCATCTCTGTATACTTAGGGTACAAACATAGTGCAGCGACGAGGCTAGAGACACCAGCACATAGTAAGGAGACAAAATTTGCGATTTTTCATGTGTCCTTAAAATTAGTATCCAAAATGTCTTCAGACAGTGAGGACGAAATTTTCTTTGACAGTTCGTCAGTACGCATAATTTTGGCTATGCAGGGGCGGCGGGGTCAAAGGCAACATTCTATACACCCTATAAATAAGCTTTGCAAACAGTTCGGACAATACCATTCCTTATTTGATGAACTTAAGAAAGATCTCCAACGATTTTTCCAATACTTGAGAATGGATTTTGCCACCTTTGATTTTATTTTGTCCAAAATATCTCCTCATTTAAAACAAAACCTTATCACCTCCTACAAGGTCATTATAAAAGAACCTAACATAGTAGGTGGGTGTGAATTTATTTATTATATTAATTATTAATATAATTTGCTAGACCCACGTTATGTTGAGGCTAATTAATTTAACATTAGCACTCAAATTTTACAACTTTTAAATTATGTTATGTGACGCTAAAAGTGGATAGAAATTATTTCATAATCAACTCATATTTTAATTACGCATAAGTTTAAAAAATTGCAAGAAAAGGAAAAATTTTAGTTGGAGCAAACATGCAAAACGAGTTAAATCCCTTTCTGAAACATTGAAGGAAATCGCAAAATATGTTGAATTTAAAACAGATAGCTTAATTCTGTGTTCACCCATGGATTTAAATCATACCCAAAATATAAAAATTCGTCATAAACTCGAAAACATAAAAAAGGGATTTAACCTGTTTTGCATGTTTGCTCCTCAAGTTATAATTAAGAGATAAAGTGAAATTTCAAAAGAATTTTTCCAAAAGATGTATAAACCATTACATTCCTGTACACTTTATATTGAATGACGCTTACGTAAAATTGAGTAAACTTAAGGCTTATTCTTTTTTCTGCAGACTGCCGCAGCGAAACCAGCTCAGTACACAGGAACCTACCAAGCAAATCCAACTGGTTACCAAGCGACTTACGCTCAACCAGCTGCACAAACAACAATAGCTGCTCAACCTACAACTCAAGCCAAACGTAAGTGTTCAATATTCAATTTTATTATACAAACTGTTCCAACGCATTTTACTATACATCGTCTTCCTCCATTTCTTGTACCTTTTCATCACACTAATAAAATAATAAAGTCTCTTGTCACCTAACTAATACCGCATCTCTCATTATCCTCACAAAAAGAACTGTCTTTGTCCCGTAGAAGCTAATTCAACAACGACATATTCAGGATACGACGCTGCATTGTATTCAGCGGCCACCATGTACGTTGCCCAACAATCTGGTGGAGCAGCCCAGCAGAAAACTGGTGGATGGCAGGGGTATAAGAAGGGCGGTATTGGCGCCAAAAACATGAGGGCCAAGGCTCCACCCAAACCACAACAGCTACATTATTGTGATGTCTGCAAAATTAGGTGAGACTTCCCTGCGATTTTTTTCAATTGAAATAATTAATATCGTATTGTGGGTTAGTTGTGCCGGCCCCCAGACATACCGTGAACATCTCGAAGGACAAAAACACAAAAAACGCGAGGCTGCCACGAAGATGGCCGCTTCCGTTGCTGTAACAAATCAGAATAGGGCAGGAAACTCATTAAGATGTCAATTATGTGACGTAACATGTACAGGTATTTTTCAAATATTTATTTAAGAGTGTACATTGGATCCTAATCGGTATGTTATAAATAGGAAACGATGCTTATGCTGCTCACATCCGAGGAGCTAAACATCAAAAAGTGGTGTTGCTTCATACAAAATTGGGGAAACCAATTCCACCACAAGAACCCGAAATAATTGGAGGTCCCCGTAAGTCCGTGTCCTCCACACCAAAGATTAACTTTGTGCAATCAGGCGGGCTCGGCATTCCTACAGGCAATGGTGATAGCAAGGAAGATGAAATAGATGACACACCTGAACCGGATATTCAGCCCGTTGGGCAGGACTATATTGACGAGATCAAGAGTGAAGATGGAAAGGTAAGCAAGCTGTCAATTCTAGCGTTCTGTCATTGTTAAGTCCTTCGAGGGCAACTTATTTGTCTGATTCAATTTGAAAGCAGATTTTTCGCCTTTCATCTAGGGGCAACATTTCCAAATATTATTTCAGAAATCTCGTGTTAATGGGGATCTTAAATTTTCTATACACGATACAATTATGCTATATTGACTTTAGTTTTTGCTCCAGGTTATTAGTTTTAATTGTAAGCTGTGTGAATGTCGATTCAATGATCCTAATGCTAAAGAAATGCATATGAAGGGCAGAAGACACCGCCTTCAGTATAAGAAGAAAGTTAATCCAGATTTGGTTGTGGATGTAAAGCCGTCTTTACGCCAAAGGAAAATTCAGGAAGAAAAAATGCGTAGAGCCGTAAGTTTCAAGCAAATAAATTGTTTTATTTTAACAAATCCGACACTCGTTCCTTTTGTTAAACAAAGACCATGTTTTTCGAAATTTTAAGATTGTCGGAAATTAGTTGAACTACTTCACTCCTAATAATGTGAAGTTGTAACTGTTGGGTTTTTGCTAGTTCGGACAATATTCATTTAAATGCCAAAAAATGTCATCGTGATTACTATACGATTTTTTCCAAAATTTCGTTGTTTTTTCTTATGTTTTGTTTTTTCATAGGCTTTACGCGAGGAATTCTGGTCTCGTCGCCACTACAACATGCCAGAAGATGAAGAAGATCGCATGTACTGGGAAGACCGCCGCCGGTATGAGGAAGAATACATGGAGATGGTTCGACGTGGTAATATGGGTGGTCCATATCCACGAGGACGACCATTCCCAGGAGGCGCTCCTCCAGTACGTATTTAATACACTTTAGACTAGATATTACTTTCAAGACTTACAAGAAAACTTTCATTTTACCGCTTCCTAATTATAAAATAATATAGTATTTCCAGGGAGGTATGCCGATGACACGAAGAACCGAATCAAGTGATGACCGTCATGTTATGGCCAGGCATTCAGAGATTTATCCAAAAGAAGAAGAACTACAAGCGATCCAGCGTATTGTTTCGCATACTGAACGGGCTCTTAAGATGGTATCTGATCAGTTGGCTGAGGCTAAACCTAAAGATGGGCCAGCTACACCGACTACACCAGGACAAAGTACAACTACTCCAGTTGTTAAGTCAGAGCCAACTACTCCAATGAAAGTGGATGCCGACAAGTCTGACCAACAACAGAAGGAGGATGGACGCGATAATCAGTTGTAAGTACTTGTAATTGTTTTATTTCTTGTAGTAACAATAGCCCGATGCTTGACAGTGCAGATGTATTAGAGTTTGTAGCTGTTTTCAATCGGGCTTATAGCAAACTTCAGCGTTTTTCGCAGAATTGTTTTTTTAATAAATTATTCTGTAGCCCGAATCTCTGAACAATTTTATAATTTCTTCTACAAAATTCTTGGGATGGTATTTCTTGCCATGTTATTAAGTTAATTGGCGCCAACTTCACTGAAAATCAGCACGGTAAAAAATAGATTCCCAGGAGTTTTGCAATCTGAAAACGACCAAAAAAATCCGGTTTAAGTTGGTATTTTTTGTGTGACGAAATTTGATTTGGTTTCCAGGTTCTCTTTCCAACAAGACCGAGATGCTAATCGAATTCTAAAAGGAGTGATGCGTGTAGGACACTTGGCTAAAGGATTGTTGCTTCGCGGAGATGCCAATGTTGAGTTGGTGGTTCTTTGCGCTGATAAACCTACATTGGCATTATTACGAAAAGTAGTGGATTTATTACCTGCATCTCTTAAGCAGGTTTCTCCGGAAAACACCTATGTAGTCACAATAAATGCGGCTGAGGCTGGTTTGACGGTTGCTGGCGATGGACTCACTGTTTTGGTTCAACTTACTAGTCCCGTTATGCGGGAACAAGGTAACATAGGTGACAGAGTGAATGGATGAATGAGTGTACAGTACTGTTGCAGGGTTTAAGCTGTTATTGTGTTTATAATATTGTTTAGGTGATGGAGTGTGGAATTCGTCACTATTAGCTTCGTCAATAAATAAAAACGCTTAGTCTTTTGAGTAATTGTAGAATCGTGGTTTTGGGGATCTTCTTTAAATTAAAAAGTTACTAAGTTATTTAGTTTATAATCTTATTATTTTTATTGAGACATAATGACTCAAATAATTTTAAACTTCACGCCGGTTTTAAAGATTTGAATACTATACCATTTAATTAAAAGATATAAGTAGACCCCCGAGAAGATGTTAGTAAATATAATCGTGGTTATTGCTTTTATTTTATGGAATTATTCTGTCCAGGATAGACTAAGTATTTTATTAATGAAGACAATGTATATGAAGGTTTGTACGTAGCATATTGTGCAGCTTAAACCTTGATGGTCACTAATAAATATTGGACTTTTCTAGTTTCTTACAGTTTTTCGACAAAGTGTCAAGTACGTATCAGTCGTCGTGTGGTACATAAAATCGATGGTAATTAGTATAAGAGCCACGCGACTGATACTTTGACAAGATTACGAAGAAAAAAGAACAATAATTGACGCAATACGCCTGTTATTTGCAGTGTGTTTTTATATATTTTGTTTAGTGGAATCTTTAGAGGTTTTATTTCCTTGCGGTCCAATACTTATCCACGTACTGTGCTGATATGCCTGTTTAGAGTTGATTTTAGGTGGTGTGGGATAAGGATTTTTGACCAACCGACACATTGCGGCCGTGTTCACTCTAACAAGTAACACACGGCCGTGGTGAGCGCGATGGTCAAACACCCTTTCTGATGTCTAGAAGCTGCGAGCGGCGGGTTGGACCGGGATGTTCTCTCACGCGGCAAGTGTCTCCAGGCGCTGGCAGCCCTCAGACATACCAAATGGTTCCAGGTTTGTGTCTCTTCTCACACCGTGCGCACATTGCGTATTTTATGATATTGTTAAGATGAAAAAGATACTGTTGTTGTCATTCAAATTTACTTAACACTTTTTTGTTTGCGATTAAACCCATGCAGATCTGACTTTCATTATTATATAAGTTTTATGTTTTGTGATTTGATGATGTGAGTTTTTCTTTACCAGTTTTTTTTTCTTGAGTTATTTAGGGAATCGGAGCGCTTGCATTTTTTTATTATTTTTTTTGTTTTATTTTTTATTCCGAATTTTAGATTTGCTTCTATTCCCTTGTCTAAATTGGGACATAATTTGATTAGTTCATTCTTAAATTTATTATTGAATTGTTAGTAATTATAAAAAAGTTCACATCTCAATCATTGTTATGTATTTAATTTAGTAAACATGTGAGGGTTCCTCAACTGCTCATTTACTTATTTTCATATGTGCATTTTTTACTGACCTACTTTAAGGTAACATCACAGTGCAAATCAAAGTTTGTTCACAATTATAAAAAAATGTTCTCTAGTCGATATGTTTTATCTTCATTTTTTTAGTTATTGTTGCTCAAATAAAATAAGAGGTCAATCCAATTTAATTTCCAATCACTTGAAATTGATAGCTTTTATAATAACTTAGTTTCCCAATTAAATCATTTGTAAAATCCACACAGTGAAATTTAATTATCTGCAGTAGGTCATGTTAATATTCACACTATTATTCATAAATACCACTTAATTAGTTAATAAGGCGCATGTGGAACTCTCATGCAAGTTAGACTGCATAGCTTCCGGCAAAAATATGTAATTCTCTGTAATTTTAGGCTAGGGCGTTGGGACTGCATGCCTGTGTGGTCATCATACGGATTTTGAGAGATCTTTGTCACAGAGTTCCCACATGGTCCCCACTAACGTCCTGGGTAAGTCTCCATCTCCTGATTATTAAATTCCTTGATTAATTTTTACCGGTTTTCTTTGTTTAGGCCATGGAATTGTTGGCTGAGAAAGTAATTTCGTCAGTTCCTGGTCAAGTACAGCTCTCGCCTGGTGATGCTCTACGTCGTGTTATGGAAGCAGTGGCAAGTGGACTATTGTTGCCAGGAGGTCCAGGTTTAGGAGATCCTTGCGAAAAGGATAGTCCAGATGCGGCTGTGGCTTTGACACCACAACAACGTGAAGATCTAACATGTTCTGCTCAATATGCCCTTAGATTAATTGCATATAGACAAATTTTTAAGGTACTGAGTTTTTGAGTTGGAAAGGTACGATATTTAATATTATTTGCTTGGTTTAGGTTTTGGGAATGGATCCTTTACCGACTCAGCAGAAAATATTTAGACGTGATAGATCTGCTCGTAAACGACGTCGTTCCGGCGGCGAACAAGCGGATTCTGAAAGTAGGTTGAATTTTTCTATTTAAAGATAGTTGTGCTAACTAGTTTTTGTTTTGTTGTAGGTGATACCGGGAAAATGGTTAAGACAGAGGGTACTGAATCCACTGTAGAATCACCTGTAAAGTAATTTGTTTTTGTTTAGAAGTTAACTTAGTTACAATTATTCATTGTGAAAAAATTATTATTTTCTACATTTTACAAGTATTTTCAACTTGATGTATAGAGAGGATTTGGTTCATTTTGTGGACATTATGATATTTATGTCATCCACCAGGTTTGCATAGTAGTTCAAATATTTTCTAGATGTATGTGTGAATTATGAAATAAATAATTGTATTCCGTAAATATCTTATCCTTAACTGAAACTATTTAATGTTAATCGAATAAAAACTAAAAGAGTGCGAGGGTTATCATGCCAAACATATTGTATGGATTACAAACCGTTAGGAGTTTATTTATTTTGTAGCTTTAAGATCTATTATGGGATATTTTTTTTTTAATAAATAATTTGAAATTTATTTAGGATATTTTCTTGTTAAGCTAAAAGTGCAGCATAACAGATCATATGAAAAAACAGTAAATCTCCATTTAGAAGTAGGGTCGTATTAATGAATGACAATACGTTTGTTACTAAAAATTTAACGAAAAATAAATCAAAAACCCTGAAATGAAAGACAAAATGTATTCGCTAAGTTAATGCTGGCACGGTCGGTTTCTCTACAAGGTGTTTTTGAAATAGGTGGTCAAAATTTAGGAGCATGTAGAGCAAGTCAAATGATGTAGAAAACCTTTATAAAATTATTTTCTAAAGTGCTTTCTAAGGGAGCTACAGCCCCGTAATTGTAGGCCCCTAAGAAGGGTATTTATTAAATATCTCCGAAACCGTTTAAGATATAATAATAAAATTTTGTACATTCACTAGCTCTTTTATGCTTAACAATATGAAATCAGTATCATCTGAAAATTTTATACAAGGGTGTGTCAAGTGGGGGGGCCGGGGGGTAAATATCCCAACTTTTTTGTATGTTGTGTTTTTTTGTTTTTGACATGAAATTATTAAATTTAATAGTTTTTTACAAAAAAATGATCCATTTGTTTAATTTCGATGCCATGCACCGTTTTTGAGTAAAATCGATTTGAAAATTTTTAACATTTTCCGAACGTGAAGCGTTTTTTTTTTAGTTTTCGAAATTAATATAAAAAATTTAGCAGAATGTAGAGCAAGTCAAATGATGAAGAAAACCTTCATAAAATTATTTTCTAAAGTGCTTTCTAAGGGAGCTACAGCCCCTTAATAGTGGGTCCCTAAGAATGGTTTTTATTAAATATCCCCGAAACCGTTTAAAACACTTTAGAGAAAAATTTTATTAAGGTTTTCTTCATCATTTGACTTGCTCTACATGCTCCTGAATTTTGTATATTTATTTCGAAAATTTCAAAAAAAAAACGCTTCACGTTCAGAGTATGTTAAAAAATTTCAAATCGATTTTACTCAAAAACGGTGCATGGCATCGAAATTAAACAAGTGGACCATTTTATTGTAAAAAACTATTAAATTTAATAATTTCATGTCAAAAACCAAAAAACAACATACAAAAAAGTTGGGATCATATTCAACCCCCCGCCCCCCCCACTTGACACACCCTTGAATAAAATTTTCAGATGATACTAATTTCATATTGTTAAGCATAAAAGAGCAAGTGGCTGTATAAAATTTCAGTATTACATCTTAAACGGTTTCGGAGATATTTAATAAATACCATTCTTAGGGGCCTACAATTACGGGGCTGTAGCTCCCTTAGATAGCGCTTTAGAAAATAATTTTATAAACGATTTCTTCATCATTTTACTTGCTCTACATGCTCCTAAATTTTGACCACCTATTTCAAAAACACCTTGTATACAGGGATATTCACCGAAACCGTTGGTTAGACGTTTTAAAAGATGTAATTAATATTTGTTTCTAAAAATTGGTTTATAGTCTAAATAGTATAAGATCTCTTTATTTAAAATATTTTCAAGTTTCTACGACTTCCGGTTGTACCGGAAGTAGACCCTAACTTCGCTTTTTTAAATGGAACACCCTGTATATTATTACATTTTTAAATTCTACATTCAATTATAATAACATTTTGTTAAAACAATTTTTCTCCAAAACATTTCGTTTAATGATGATTTTTTTAAAAATGTCCAAAAATGGGCTAACTTTCAAATTTTATTTTCTAGCCTTCTAATATTTAAATTAAAATGCGGTTTTTGGAAGATGTTAACAAAAGTGTACTACTTGCAATTTTTTCATTGCAACATCTCAATGTGCTACAGGGGGTTTATAATTTAGGTGCCATTCATAAAAAAATCAAAACGGCAAAACTCATATTTTTCAAATGGAACACCCTGTATATCGATACAAATTTGGATTATTCATTCAATTTAAAGGTAATTTTGTTAAATAAACTTTACACCCAACTCTTGCCGTTTGAAAAAAATGAGTTATTCCTTTTTGATTTTTTCCTAAATGGTAAGTTAGTCCATTTTTGGACATTTTTTAAAATATCATCCTGTAATTATTAAACGAAATGCTTTAGAGAAAAATTGTTTTAACAAAATGTTATTATAATTGAATGTAGAATTTAAAAATGTAATAATATACAGGGTGTTCCATTTTAAAAAACGTTAGGGTCTACTTCCGGTATAACCGGAAGTCGTAGAAACTTAAAAATATTTTAAATAAAGAGATCATATGCTATTTAGGGCACAACCAAATTTTCAGAAAAAAATATTAACTACATCTTTTAAAACGTCTAACCAACGGTTTCGGTGAATATCCCTGTATATCTCAAAATTTTGTGCACCATGGTTTCTGGTCAACCTCTAAAAAACCACGTTTCTTAGGCGAATGGCAGTCGATCTATTTTAGTACTTCAGTCTGAATCATCACAAATTTGGCGCTTGGCCTCCCGGACTACAAGGGATACGTTAAAATAAAACTTATGTTACTTATATTTATTTTATTTGATACATATAAGATATGTTAGGATGTTATATTAATAAATTAAATTAGTATACATGTTAATGCCAGTTCTGGCTCAAGCTTAAATCCTGCAGGATTAAAAAAATCTCAACATTTTAACAAATATTACTTGAATTTTTACTCCTATAAAAAAAAATAATAAAATTTCGGCTTTACTTCGACCCATTTGAAACCCCAAATTTATTAATTTAAACTAACATTTCATCATTTTTTGCTTCTGTTTTTCAAGCCCACTTTTTTAATATTTTATATTAAATAGGCCTGTTTTCAAGGCTTCAATAATAACAATCCCCTTTCATAATTAACCTTATTTTAATAAATTTTTAAAAAATATTCTTTTTATTAAATAATTTTTTAAAGACAAGGTTCTGCAGCGTAATAGTATCTGTTACTTCGGAACTGTGGACGTTTTGACTTGAGGAAGTATATTTTGTTCAAATATTAATGTTTTTTAAATCCTGTACGATGTGACCTGCAACCAGGGCTGGTATTAGCATATCTACTTAAATTACATTTATAAAATTAAAAAAAACATGATATATATTTTGTAACAAAATGTAAATAAACTCTAAGGGTTATGAATTACGTATATAATCTAAAAAATATAATAACAGGAAATATATATCTACTATTCAAAAACAGTTTCAACAAATTGATTAATATGCCTATATATACAAAACTGATGAGATTCTGACTTAAAACAATTAAAACGTATTTCTTGGTTGGTGGTAACTACTCGAAACTTATAAAAAAATCCATGAAGTTATTGTACTGTTTGTTCTCTTTGCAATAAGGGTCTACCAAGATTTAAAATGAAAACCATCACAAAATATAAAGATGGACAGATTTACATGATTGAAAACACCCTATATTTTGATCCAATCTTGAAGGATATAAGATTGAATTTATGATATAATGCAATATCACATAGTTCAAGAGTATTAAACAATTTCAGACTTTTATACATCATATATTGCGCTTTTAATACATATTTGGTCATGTTATTTGATTGTGCCCTAAAACACAAAAATACTAAAAATAAATGACTAGAAATGTTATGAAAAAGGTACTAAATCAATACACCATCATCAAAACAAACGTAATAAACGATATTACAAATTAAAGGTTATTAAAGCCGCATTATCAATTCATAAAAATATTTAGTTCTCTTCAAATTTGCTAGTAAAATTTTTCCACCAAATTCAATTTTCTTCCTTTCCAAGAATTAATTAAATCAGAATGTTTTGGTATAAATTCGAACTAAACAAAAATTCTGTTAACAAGGTAAATATTTCATATAGAGAGCATTTTCAACATTAGAACATCCACAACATGCATTTACAAGTAACACCAAACGTTTGCGTTGATTAGTTCTTAGCTATACAGGGTGTTCGCGCGAAGTGGCTCACTATTGCTAACTTCGTTATTATTGGAGCTACAAAGTCGGTTAAATTAGCAAACTAGTAGCATTTTTCCGCTGATTACAATGGTGAAAATAAAAAAACAATTGACCATCTGGTCTTCAAGATATTCAAAAAAATAACATTTTTTTAAATGGAACACCCTAATTATTTTTGCAAAAATCGATGGTAAATTAAATTCTATACAAAAAATGTCCTCATCTTTTTTTGATAATAATTTAAAATAAGCGAGTTATTTTGAAAAAAGTTTGCAATTCTTTAAAATCAAGTAGCCATAAAACGGAATAGTAATTTATTAAAACCAATCAATCATAATTTTGAATTTAAGCAAGTTGAAAAATATTTGAAAGAATTACGAAAATATTGAAAATTTACAAAATTATAATTTTCATGGCTACTTGATATTAAACCTTTGAAAACTGTTTTTCAAAATAACTCGCTTATTTTAAATAATTGTCAAAAAAACATAAGAACATTCTTTGTTCAGAATTTAAATTATCATCGATTTTTGCAAAAATATACAGGGTGTTCCATTTAAAAAATATTATTTTTGTGATTATCTCGAAAATCAGATGGCCAATTGTTTTTCTGTTTTCACCATTTTAATCAGCGGAAAAAATGCTACTAGTTTGCTAATTTAATCGACTTTGTAGCTCCAATAATAACAAAGTTAGCAATAGTGAACCACTTTGCGCAAACACCTGTATATTAAAAATATTAAATAAAATAGTAATATTTCAGTAATTCTTCCAAGTTTTTTTCAACTTGCTTAAATTCAAAATTATGATTGTTTGGTTTTAATAAATTACTATTCCATTTTATGGCTACTTGATTTTAAAGAATTGCAAATTTTTTTCAAAATAACTCGCTTATTTTAAATTATAATAAAAAAAAATTAAGGACATTTTTGTACAGAATTTAATTTGTCATCGATTTCTGCAAAAATATATAGGGTGTTCCATTTAAAAAAATGTTATTTTTATGAATATTTCGAAAACCAGATGGCCAATTGTTTTTCTGTTTTCACCATTATAATCAGCAGAAAAAATGCTACTAGTTTGCTAATTTAATCGACTTTGTAGCTCCAATAATAACAAAGTTAGCAATAGTGAGCCACTTCGCGCGAACACCCTGTATATAAAGTACTCAGGGACAATAGCTCAGATCTTCAAAGTGTGATTCGGAGTAAAGAAACTGAACTGGAGGAAACGTTTCATTAGCAATCAAAGCACTTATTTACGGAGAAAACACTCTTAAACTTCTTAGTAGTGTTGCTAGTACATTAGCCAAACTCTCAGCTTGCGCCGCTAAATGTTCTTCGATAGCCTTTTGAGAACTTCTGTCAATATTCGAAGTTATTAAATGACGGAATGCAGCGGTTACATCATGAACCTTAAGAATTAAATTACGAGTTTGCAAGGGAGCAGTAGTGTGATTAGTTAGATCTTGGCATAACTCGGTGAGTCGTCTCAAAATTGTCAAACAAATTGCCAAGTTCTCCGGAAGATCCGGTAAGTTCGGATCGGACATTGCTATGACGAGCATTTTGCTAGATGTGACTAGTTGCAGCGACTGAGAAGTCAGTTCCTCTTTAGCAATCTGGAATAAAGTATTTATAGAAAAATACTGTATATACAGGGTGTCCCAGTTTATATCGTCAGGATTTCACCAGTCGATAGTTTAGCGAAAATTTTAAGGTGGTTTGTCTAATAAACTATGGTCGAATGTTGCTTCCTTTTTGATGTACAGGGGCATTAAAGAAAAGAAATAAATTATTTTAAATAATTTGCTATAAATCAATAACAAAAAAAGTTATACTTTTGAAATTTTGCATAGATCTTTTTTTTTGTATTCTCTTATTAATAGTGGTTGCAATTATTTTATTTAGAATACAGAGGCGTGCGTACGGGTTTCTTCAAAAACATTTTATTGAATAAAACGTACACCACTGTTTTTTTTTTGCAGCACCAATATGCAGAGTATTTTCCATTCAATTTAGAAACTTTTTTGTATCTTACAATTTCTTGATAACTTAACTTTTTTTTTCTTATTTATTAGATTTCCGAAAAAAGCATCAGTACAAAGTTGTAGAGAAAAATATTTCCTACAACTTTCCTTTTAATATTTTTTTGATATTGTCAATGTTTAAAAAGATATTCAACAAATAAGTTGTAAATTTTAGGGAAATTTTTCTCTAGTTAGGTACTACTTACTACTACTACTTACTACTCTTTCCCCAAAATTTTCAACTTGTTTGTTGAATAACTTTTTAAATATCGACAATATCAAAAAAAGTTTAAGGGATAAGTTGTAGGAAATATTTTTCTTTAAAACTTTGTACTGACTCTTTTTTTCGAAAATTTAATAAGAAAAAAGTTATTCAATAAACAAAAAAATCCAACCCTTAATTGAAGGCTGGTGAAGGAAGGGCGGGGTCTACGAATACACAAACTCAGTTTTAAACTTTCAGGGTAACCCTCTAGAAGATTCTACAAAAATTAGCTGTAAGGTAAAAAGAAGTCTATTTGAAGCCTTTTTTCTCCCTTATTTACTGTACTATTAGGTTATTTTGAGTTAAGTTATCAAAAAATTATAAGATACGAAAAAGTTTCTAAATTGAATAGAAAATACTCTCTGCATATTGGTACTGCAAAAAAACCAGTGGCGTACGTTTTATTCAATAAAATGTTTTTGAATAATCCCGTACGCACGCCTCTGTGTCCTAAATAAAATAAATGCAACCACTATTAATAAGAGAATACAAAAAAAAAGATCTATGCAAAATTTCAGAAAGCTAACTTTTTTTGTTATTGATTTATAGCAAATTATTTAAAATATTTTTTTTTCTTTAATGGTTTGTACATCAAAAAGGAAGCAACATTCGACCATAGTTCATTAGACAAACCATCTTTAATTTTCGCTAAACTATCGACTGGTGAAATCCTGACGATATAAACTGGGACACCCTGTATTTAAGATAACTTACTTGGAATTTTTCCTCGCAAATAAATCTTCCTCCACCGTGAATTTGCGCGGCAGTACATTGAGCTGCCACTTGGTCCAATCTAACCAACAGGCTTGCCATTGCTATATCGGTTTTTGATAATAAATTTTCTCTTGTGGAAGTGCAGCCGTTTCTAAAAGACGTGGCACTAAGTTTTTGGTACGATTCCGTTTCATGTAACGGCTTGGGACTTCTGAGCTTATCGTTGGAAATAGTTGCATCGCCATTGGTTTCGTGTAGCGAAGAACATGTTAGGAACGTTGACGGATCATTTTGTCGGTATTTTGGACTATCGGGCGAATCAATTGACACTGCGGTTAATTGAGATCCGCGCCCTGGAAAAAATCATGAATAAGAAATGGTTCTTTTGTTATAAAATCGGGATTTTGATCACTTAGTGGTTTTATCGTAGCCTCTCCGTGTTTTTTTGTCTCTAAGGATTGGACTATTAGAACACATCTGAACGGTAAAATTAATGAAATCCTTCATCATCAACATTTATTTTATGACTAAATTGTTCATGGGATCAAAAATTTCTTTCAAACTAGTCGAATTTAACAGAGTATTTTTTTTTAATTTTATTATTTGGTATTAAGACTCTTACCTAAGTGCGGCGACGTAGGTGTACTGACAGCTGTGCTTTGCCGCGCAAACAACTTATTGTCATCAACTTCCAAATAACTGGTATCTAAATCACTGGACAAATTTTTGTTCCTCTGCAGATGAGGTGACCCAATGCTGGCTGTTCTAATTTCCCCGTTAGGTTTTGCATATTGTATGTTTTTCTTCTGTCTAAGCAACTCTATCGGTGGTACTGGAGGTAGAGGGGGCTTCTTCGGAGGTAAAAACAAATGAGGAGGAGCGTGATGATAGTTTTCACCACGCGGAGGTAATTTCGGAGGACAATCGGAGTATATTGGGCAGATAGACTTAGAACTATTGCAGGTAAGCGACTGGGACCTCTGACGTTCCTGAGGTAGTATCTTTGGTGGCCGTTCCGGTGGTTTCTCATCAGAACTTCGCCTTGGTAGAGGTCGAATAGTATCACTGTCTGCTATAATTGATTTGTCAGTCTTATTCTTTGCACAACAAGAAAAAGCACCTTTACGATCAACTGTAGCATATTCTATAATATTTGACTTAATACTGCAAGTACTACTACGTCTGTTAGCGATATTATCTGCATTGTCTGCTTGTAGACTATCTAGTGAACTTCCTTCCTCAGCAGTTATTGTCAAATTATCTGGTGGGGGTGGAATAATATACGCCATTATTTCCTCAGGAGTCAACTCAACTGCTGGTGTCACTTTTTGTATGGGAGGAAGTATGGTAACACTCGCCAGGAATTCTTCGAGGTCTTGATCCTCGTTCAAAATTCCTAGTTTATTGAGTTTGTCCATTGAATCGGCGAAAGATTGTGGAGGAATGTTAATGGGGGTTGGTAAGGCACAATCCAACTCGTCTGGTGTTAAAGGGGGTGGTATTAAAGTTAAATCTATTAAATCTGGATCAAACACATAAATATCATTTACATTTTCCTCGGCGTTTTCCACGTTGTTTTTAATTTCACGCAAGTGATTCAAATAGGTCTGGAAATCCTGTTCTTTATTCCCAGAGTTATCCGGACTCCTCAACCCGAAACTAACACGATTTAATTTGTTGTCCAGGTTGTTTGTGGTTTTATGTTTTGGCGAGTTATGAGGAGTGTATAGTGAATCATTGTCGCTTTCTGATTGAATTGTTTCCGATCGCAGCAATTCAATTGCTGCATTAGTGAAAGAATGCCGAGATTCAGAATGGTTGTGAGTTTTATTTAATAGTAACAACGAATCGCTATGCTTTAATTTGCCTAAACCGTCTTCAGTAAGTATACTGTCGGTGTCGCTTTCAATGTCAACACTGGTTTCTTGCCATTCGCTTAAAGAATGTAAATGTTCAAGAGTTTGTTGTTCTGTTAAATACTTCTCAGAATTTTCGACTAGTTGTTGCATTTCTTGTACTCTGCGTAACACTTCTTCATTTTTCGCCTCGATTATTCCACTTTCTAAAATTTCCATTGACACGACACTAGATAGATCATACGAATTATTATCGAAACTGCTATATTCTTTGAACTGGTGATTTCTGTTTGATAAAGAATTATTCATATTGCTGTCTAAGCTGTAGCCAAGCATCAATGGAGGTTTGCTTTGCCTGCCCATGGTGTTGTATAAACCATTAGTTTTCTTGTTAATTCCTTGGTAGTTTGGCTGCATCGTAAAACAAACAGATTTTACGGAAGCCTGATTAACGTAGCTCCATTTTTCCGGAATGACTTTGTGTTGGGAAAGATACGGAGGAGCTAGATCTTCCATTGGAGGCGCTTCTTCTTGATCTACTGGTAGTAATTGACCTGTAGTCAGGCGGTAGTAGCCCCTCAAAACTAAAACTAGTTCGCAAGCATCGCGTTCTTCCAGTGACACAGAAACTGTTTTCTCCCTTTGTAGTCGAATAAATACAGTTTTGCTTATTTCGTCTTCACTGTGGACTTCTATACGGTTCATGTCTTCTATGTTTGCAATTGGAACTGGCTGAAACTAAGATAATAGATAATTTGTAAATATTGTAGAATACAAAATTGATATTGTAACAATTATTATTTTATTTATGAAAATGTTCATATAACTAAATGATGTTACTTTAAAAATCAGTTAAAAAAGTAAATTTTAAATTTTTGCTCGGATTTTTTCTCTACCTTTTTTTTATCTCAATTAAATCATACATACACTATTGGACAAAAGTAAAGCAACAATTGTTAATTTTGAAATATGTGAACAGAAAGTGAATCTTACATTTAAAAACATGAAAAATATGATGTAATTAGTTTTCTATAGTCAAAAACATTTAATCTGGAGATTCATACTTTTATAATATTTCTTATTAAGTCTCGATAAAAAATAAAAACCAATTGTAGGAAAAAGGAGTCGGACAAAAGTAAAGCAACATTTCAATTTTATTGAACTAACTGAACACTGACACATATGAAACAAGTAAACAATAAATATAATATTTAGTAATTTATTGCATACCCATTATTTGCAATAATTTTAACGCATCTTCTTGGCATCGAGGAGATTAATTTTTGTATTACACCTTCCGGAATATTCCTCCAAACATCGCTGATTTTGTCGATCAACGCTTGTTTCTAAATAATTCCGTTCTAATTCGTCTCTCGACCTCTTCCCACAGATTCTCTATTGGGTTGAGGTCAGGTGACTAGGCTGGCCAGTCCAAAATTCGAACACGTTCTCTTATTAGCTACTCTGTTACTATGCGTGATTTGCGTTTTGGGTCGTTCTCATGTTGGAAAATGAAGTGTAAGGGCATTTCCCATTCTGCATAAGGCAGCATTGTGTTTTGGAGAATGTCCCTATAAGCAAGCCCATCCATGATGCCATCATTGAAATGGACGGGGCCGACGCTATTCCATGAGAAAAAACCCCCATAAGAACACGCTTCCATGGCCATGCTTTACGGTTGGTGTAACAAACTTTGGATTAAACCTCTGACCTACTGGTCGTCTTACACGACGCATTCCATCGGAATTAAAAATCGTGTACCGGGTTTCATCGCTAAAAAATATTTTTTTCCAGTCGTCCACGGTCCAATTCAAGTGAGCAAGTGCAAAGGCAAGTCGGGCGGCCCTGTTTCTTGCTGAAATTAGAGGTTTTCTTGAAGGTCTTCTACTAAAGAGCTTTACAGCAACCAGTCTCCTTTGAATAGTCCTGCAACTAATATTTAGGCTCGCAATTTCTGCTTTAATACTTGGAACTGATTTGAAAGGGTCATTCTGACTAATTCTTTTAATTAATCTATCCGTGTGGATTGTGGTTTTCCGTGGTCGTCCGGATTTTGGTGCAGTCTCTAGATGTCCTCTTTCATTGTAGTTGCTAATACTCCGGAATTATTTAGAAACAAGCAGGCGTTTATCGACAAAATCAACGATGTTTAGAAGAATACTCCGGAAAGTGTTATACAAAAATTAATCTCATCGATGCTAAGAGGATGCATGCAAATTATTGCAAGTAATGGATATGCAATAAATTACTAAATATTATATTTATTGTTTACTTGTTTCATATGTGTCAGTGTTCAGTTAGTTCAATAAAATTGAAATGTTGCTTTACTTTTGTCCGACTCCTTTTTCCTACAATTGGTTTTAATTTTTTATCGAGACTTAATAAGAAATATTATAAAAGTATGAATCTCCAGATCAAAAGTTTTTGACTATAGAAAACTAATTACATCATATTTTTCATCTTTTTAAATGTAAGTTTTATTTTCTGTTCACATATTTCAAAATTAATAGTTGTTGCTTATTTTTGTCCAATAGTGTATATCACCTAATTTATATTTGACATATTTTCTATTTAGTAGTATAAAAAACCGTACAATGGCATTTTTGTAAAAGAAATAAATTTGTTGAGGATAATTTAATTGAAATTGGATATGCGGAAAAGCTGCAACTTTGAGCGAGCATAGTTCAAAAGACACGATGAATAAAATAGATACAGCACGTTAGTTATTATGTAAATTTCCATAAAACTCAAACCACAGATAAATATTATAATAATGGATTCATCACGCATACACTAAATGTTAATATTATTTTAGTTTCCATTTTATAGTTATTAAATTTTCTGTAAATTTCATATTATGTGAATAGATATTTATTATACAGGGTGAGTCGCAATAAGTGGGACATCCTTTACCTGTAAATACTAGGCCTAAGACTGAGACGATTGACGCAAAAAGTTGTTATACTAAAATGCATAACTAAAAAGTTATAGGCGTTTGATGTTCATGAAAAAAAAATTTTTTTACTAATAACTTCTAAACTAATTGCATGAGAAGAACCAATTCTTGGTAGTTGCTAATGAATACCAAACACCTTTAATTTGTGAAAATTTTGTTGAAATCAAACTTTCAGAAGATGGTTTTTTAAAGTAAGTAAAGTGTTTAACCTTCTGGAACTTTTTTATCCTTAATATTTTAATTATAAAAAAATGCATTTAATAGGCAATTTAATTTAAAAACTTTTTGTTCTCTTGTAAAGTTTTGATTAAACGCACCGTTAAGCTTTAAAAAATTAAAAACTAACGGCATGTTTTTACTAAGTTTCAAAAAAACAACATCAAGAATGCTGAGATTTAAAAGTTATTGACGGAGGACGGACCTCCAGCACATTATGCACGTCCTGTGCGACTTTGTCACCTGTCACCTATCCTCAACGATGGATTGGTAGAGGCCCTGACGTTCCTGTTGCATGGCCTTCTCGTTCTCCTGACCTAAACGTAATTGAATTCTTTTCTTGGGGATATTTAAAATCAAAAGTGTATGCAACACCTATTCCTTCACTTCAAGAGCTTAGAAGGAGAATCGTTCAACACGCCAATGAAGTTCGAGAGGCAGTTTATATTTTAAAAAAATTCGGTTTTCAATGCAAAGAAGAGCTACAGGAGCGTCATCGTCAGGGCCTCTACCAATCCATCGTTGAGGATAGGTGACTGATAGCTGCTGATAGCCAATATGCTAATGTCGCACAGGACGTGCATAATGTGTTGGAGCTCCGTCTTCCGTCAATAACTTTCAAATCTCAGCATACTTGATGCCGTTTTTTTGAAACTTAGTAAAAACATGCTGTTAGTTTTTAATTTTTTAAAGCTTCACGGTGCGTATAATCAAAACTTAACAAGAGATGAAAAAGTTTCCAAATTAAATTGCCTATTAAATGCAATATTTTTTATAATTAAAATTTTAAGGACAAAAAAGTTCCAGAAGGTTAAACACTTTAAAACCATTTTCTTAAAGTTTGATTTCAACAAAATTTTCACAAATTAAAGGTCTTTGGTATTCATTAGTAACTACCAATAATTGGTTCTTCTCATTCAATTAGTTTAGAAGTTATTACCAAAAATCATTTTTTTTTCTGAAACTTCAAACGCCTATAACTTTTTAGTTATGCATTTTAGTATAACAAATTTTTGCGTGAATCGTCTTAGTTTTAGGCCTAGTATTTACAGGTAAAGTGCAAGTGTGGAATGTGATATATTAGTCACGAAAGAAAAAGTTTAGCCACGACGCCCGAAGGGTGAGTGGCTAATTTCTTGTCTTCTGGTCACAAACATATTTTGAGATTCAATGCAGACAACTAATAAATAAATTATTACGGGGGAAAGAAAATAATTCATTAGCTTTCAGCAGATATCAGTAATATTAATTTTATATTAAAACTTTGTAAACAAAAATACTGTTGTTTTTTTGTTATTACGAAGGACAAAAGCAAAATGTACAAGCATATGGATTAGATAAAAAAATCTGGCTCTAAGCTAAGTTGCCCCACTACCCTCTTCTGTAAAATTATTCAAAAAGAAATAATTAATAAAAATATAAAATACCACAGTGTATAATATGAAAACTTGACATTTTAGGAAAAAAATAACGTTGAGAACAACAACTGATCCTGAATATTACGCAATGTTATAATATGTAGATTAAAAAAATAAATACAAACTTATATATAAAAAGTCAGTATTCTCATGAAATTAATACACCGCGTAAGTTTTGCTTGTGATTATTTTTAGACATTATTCTCTGTAACTTTTCTCCCGTGTAATCAAGCTCCTATCTCTGAAATTTGTTCTGTTTCTACTGAATCTTCAGAAACTTACGGAGGCTGGTGACCCAAGAAGGAATTTAATTATGCGCAGCTTAGAATAAGACTATAAAAGGACGTTCATTGAAAATAGATAAATGTTTTCAAAGTTTATACTCAAATATAGACATTGGTGTATGTATAAGGAGGAATATTCGCTGAATATTTTTTTCGTAACTTTATTTTTTCTTAATCGCTTAAAAGCACAAACAACTCAACGTCAAAAGTTTTTATAAACTAATTAATAACTTAAGGGGACATCAAAGAAGCTCCGTGAAATATTTGTATATGTCCCGTTTAGCTCATGTTGGAATACTGAAATTTGGCACGAACCCTAAAAGATGGAAATTTTCAATTTGAAATATATCAAGGTAAGGGAAAAATATGCTATATTAATGGTGGTTTGTCTAATAAACTATGTTCGAATGTTGCTTCCTTTTTGATGTACAGGGCATTAAAGAAAATAAATTATGTTAAATAATTTGCTATAAATCAATAACAAAAAATTTTTCTCTATTCTCTTATTAATAGTGGTTGCAATTATTTTATTTAGAACACAGAGGCGTGCGTACGGGTTTCTTCAAAAACATTTTATTGAATAAAACGTACACCACTGGTTTTTTTTTCGCAGCACCAATATGTAGAGAGTATTTTCCATTTAATTTAGAAACTTTTTTGTATCTTACAATTTCTTGATAACTTAACTTTTTTTTTCTTATTTATTAAAGAGGTTCTTCCCTATTAAATTTCCGAAAAAAGCATCAGCACAAAGTTGTAGAGAAAATTATTTCCTACAACTTTCCTTTTAATATTTTTTTGATATTGTCAATATTTAAAAAGATATTCAACAAATAAGTTGCAAATTTTAGGGAAATTTTTCTCTAGTTAGGTACCACTTACTACTACTACTTACTACTCTTTCCTCAAAATTTTAAACTTATTTGTTGAATAACTTTTTAAATATCGACAATATCAAAAAAAGTTTAAAAGATAAGTTGTAGGAAATATTTTTCTTTACAACTTTGTACTGACTCTTTTTTTCGAAAATTTAACAGGAAAAAAGTTATTCAATAAACAAAAAATCCAATCTTTAATTGAGGGCTGGTGAAGGAAGGGCGGGGTCTACGAATACACAAACTCAGTTTTAAACTTTCAGGGTGACCCTCTAGAAGATTCTACAAAAATTGGCTGTAGAGTAAAAAAAGTCTATTTGAAGTCTTTTTTTCTCCCTTATTTACTGTACTATTCGGTTATTTTGAGTTAAGTTATCAAAAAATTATAAGATACGAGAAAGTTTCTAAATTGAATGGATAATACTCTCTGCATATTGTTGCTGCAAAAAACCAGTGGCGTACGTGTTATTCAATAAAATGTTTTTGAAGAAACCCGTACGCACGCCTCAGTGTTCTAAATAAAATAATTGCAACCACTATTAATAAGAGAATACAAAAAAAAATCTATGCAAAATTTCAGAAGGCTAACTTTTTTTGTTATTGATTTATAGCAAATTATTTAAAATAATTTATTTTCTTTAATGGCCTGTACGTCAAAAAAGAAGCAACATTCGACCATAGTTTATTAGACAAACCACCTTTAATTTTCGCTAAACTATCAATTGGTGAAATCTTGACGATATAAACTGGGACACCCTGTATATATATGTATACATACATATATATACAGGGTCCGCTTTAGAAAAATAAAAATCCTATAAGGACAAAAACTGCCATGGATACAGAGTGTTTAATTAAGGCAACTTACTCCGTTATTTTCAGATTCATCATTTAATTTTAGGTGAAAATGAGCTAAGGATCCATATTTTTAAAATCAAATGGTTTTCGATATGTTCGCACATTTTCAAAAATTTTAACAAAGTTGGAGTTTATAAGAATTTTCCAATATTTAATATAGAATGATAAAGTTAGACTTTTAAAAGAGCTTTATTAGTGCCAAAATGCAAAATATTCAGTTGATATTTGGAGGATACTATTCGTCTAAAATGGTAACTCACTAAATGTTAACAAACTATATCGAAGTGATTTTTGCAAAACCAGCTATAAACAAAGGTTGGAAGGGGGCCTTAAATATAGGTATGTATAACTTTCTTAATTTAATTTAAAATAATAAAAGAAATTTTAGTTTAACTATACTGTATAATATGCTTCGTTTAGTTAATAAAAATAAACTATAAATAGAAATATTTGTTTTTTAATTTTCAATTTTTAACCGCTTTAGACATGAACTTGTTAAAATTTAAAAATTATCTATGGTTACGAGATGACTAAAAAAAACATTTAAAATAATATTTGGCAATTTATAGATTGTAGAAAAAAGTAAAATATCCATCATTTACTTTTAATTACATATTAGGAAAATAAGAATCTCCCTTTTTAGTTCCAATATAATATAAATTAAATTAAATTTACATATTAATATTTATAATCTCATTTTTATAAATTAAAAAAGTCGAAATTGTACCTAATAAATTATCTCGATAAACAACAATCAACCAACTAGGAATTTTAAATTTCCCGTGGCTCTACAAAAACAAGGTAATAAATTCTAAAGAATCGAAACGTTTGCTTTTACTGAATTTGATTAAACATTTCATTTGAACGATAGTTATTGAAACAATACTCGTACAGGAAAAAGAGAATCTACAATTCTACATCTAAACAAATTTGTCATTTAGTAGATTAGAAAATCCTTAAATGATGCACATTGTACACAAACTCTTTTCTAGAAGATCTGATAAATAAGATAAACTTAATAAAATTTTCTTAATTATTAATTAAATATCTGTATTTAATTTTTTCATACTTAAAAATGAAATTTTCATCTTCATCGATTGTTTATTTAGGTAAACTGTTTCATAATTATCGATCATTGTTTTTTTTTTATTATTATTTTCATTTTTAATTTAATTAAATATTATATAATTTTAATAAATTATGTATTTCATACAATATGAAAGCTGTTTTATGTGTCTCTGCATTTCTGTCCAAAAATTAAATGTTTACGTTAAATTACTACCAGAAGCAGATGGTGCCATGCCATCAACTTGTTTTTTTGATTTACAGATTTCACGTTTGACTCACATCATATTTACGACAGTTTCTAATTAATAAGTTAAAAACTAGTCAACTTATAAAGGCCAAGCAACTGCTCTTAGAAACCTCTCATAAAATATATGAAACTTCGAGTAGATACTTAAATAAAATTTCTTATAACTCCTACCAATGTTTATGAAGAATTTTTGTTAGTTTTCATGAATCTCCTAAACCTAAAGTTTGGTACTTACCACTGAATTTCTAGTTCCTGTAATTTGACTAATACCAAATTTGGGACTAACTAAAATAACGCGTTCCATCGTATCACCACGAGGGCCCGCAGAAAAACATTTAGCACCATAACTGGGAAGTTGGCTAACTATATCCAAATAATGTATCTTAGATTGCAAGGCAGTAAGTTGTTTTCCTTGACCTGCCATACTAGCGTGGAGCTTCAGGAAATGCCCAACTAACTTTCTCACTTCTTTTCTCTTCATACTTTCCAACAAAGAAGCAGGCACAAATCTCTCCAAACCAAAGTCTCTCCTGAAAAATATTTTCTTGCAATCATGGAAACTTAATATAAATATGAATACTTACTCTACGACTTTTATAGTGAGCTTAGATGCAGACATGTTGTTGGCTAAGGCATGCTGGTAGATATGTAGTGCTGCCAAACGAAGAGCGGTATCATATTGTAGTTCCGGTGCAAATCTTTCCTGTATAACATCATTGCAACATTGAATGTATAAATAGTCTAAAGCGTGTAGATCTCTTTGAGCGAGTGCAGCCGCTGAAGGTGGAACAAATGAGACTCTAAACAAACATCTCAATTTGTGCGCACCTGGACGAGAGGCTATCTATAAAAATTATTTATTTATTTATTTTACTGTAGAATAAATACAACAAACTTTAGTCTTTAGTACCCTTGCTAAAGTATCCTGAGGATCCAGTAAGGTTAATTTATTTCGTTTCAATGATTTTATATGTTCAACAACTAGACTAAAATGTTCGGTGGCTTGCAAACACAATTTACTTTCCAGTGAAGTAACGACGTCTTGCACAGTCGTCCATGCATCATATTTGAAGGATTTAGTTTGGCCATTTTCCAGAAATACTTTCAAAACATTTGCCATCGGTGGAACACACAAATCACCCAGGGAAAATGCAGATGGCTGCAACGGACAAGTGAAATTAATAATTATTACACCACTTGACTGTGGATGGGTCGTTCATAATCTCTTTGAGAATTTCACATAATATTTCTAGATGGAATAAGGGAAGCAGTAACGATTATTACAGCAGCTACAGTGTATGGTGTAAAATCTTGAATTAAATTATACTCACAGGAAATAATGGAGCGCCATTAACACATACACTTTCCGCAAATCGGACTCTGGACGGTTTGCTCCGTAATCTAGCTCTTTTACTTGCGGATAATAGAGTGGATTTTCTAGCGCCTTGTTGTTCGGGCGGTTGACATACTACTAAATTTACGGTTTTTGCACAGGCTCTGACTAAGGATATGACATGTTCTCTTGGTGCTACTTTGACGTCCTCTCCATTTACTGATAATATTTGGTCACCGGGTAATAACTGAAAAAAAATTTGTGAGAGGACAAGCTTACGAGTAAAGATGAATCGATTTCTATAAGATTTTTTTACGCCCACTGAAATAATACGAGCCCTAACAACTAAATGTTCGGACAAAAGTAAATTTTTGAAGTATGAAAGGAGAACTGCAAAATTTACACAAATAATTAGTAAACACCTAATAATACAATATGATAAAGCCTTAATAACAATATTATGCATGGATGAAAATTATTTATTGGATTTAACAATATTTTAACCTTAATAATTGTCAAACTTTACAAAATGAATTTGCAACTAAATGTTGGGATAATTTTTAATTTAGGACCATTAATAAGAGGTTACGTCTCCTTTTGCTTTAATAGCTGCCTGTATTCTAACAGGCATTGTATTTATCAAATTTTGGTACAATTCTGACGTGAAACTGTCCCAAATTTCTTATTATTTTGGTCTTTAAGTCCCCAATGGTTCTTGGGGGATTATTGCGTAGAATACGTTTAATTTTATGCCAAAGAGTTTCAATGACATTTAAGTCCGGACTGGATGAGGGCCATGGAAGCACCTTTATGTCGTTTTCCCGAAGTTCCAAAAACTGTGATTTTTTAAAAACAGTCGTTAGAAAATTACGTCACATTGTTCAAGTGCAATTTTAAAGCTACGAAAACTGCCTAAAATCACCAAATAAAGAATTGGGGATTTTTTTGTACATAAAACCAACATCCAGTTTTGCAATAAAGTAAATTTTACCAAAATCCAGTGATTCCAAAACTGTGATTATTTTAATGCAGGTAGCACCCTCAAAAAACACGTTTTTGAAGAGTGAACTGTGGAACTCGAAAAAATGCAAAAAAAATTCATATTAACATTTCAGGATTTTTTCAATATAGTACGATTATTGAGCTTTGATTTAAAGGTTTCTTGACACAAATCCAACCAGCGGTTTCAAAACTGTGATTTTTTAAAACAGTTACTAGAAAATTCTATCATTTTTAAAGCTGCAACTTTGAAGCTCCGATAAATGCCTAAAATCACCAAATAAAAACTTGTGTAACTTTTTTGTAAAGAAAACCAACATCCAGTTTTGCAATAAAGTAAATTTCTTCAAAATCCGACTACTAGATCCAACGTTTTGAAAATAATAATTGTTTGTTTCTACAATTTTCCCATCCTGCTGAGTTAAAGTGCCACAGTTTTGGAACCACCGAGCGGATTTTTACGAAATTTACGTTTTTATATGACTAAATGTTGACATTATAACAGAAAAAACCATCAATATTATGGAAGTTAATTTAGATAACTTTTGCGCGTATGAAAAAAAGACAATCAAATTTACTTTTGTCCGAACATTTAGTTGTTCGGGCTCGTACTCCTACATCACAATACCAAACTATACCCCTGCAGATACTAAAGTTAGGGTGACATGGAATGAAGAGGTGGACAAAAAAAACTTTTTAAACTTCTGGTTTGATATCTAAATTGACGTGATTTTACACAAAATTGAGTTTACTTTAGATCCAGAAAGTTATTATTATATTATTAAAGGTGGCAAAATTTGAAAGTATGGTAAACATTTATAATTAATCAAGTGATGAGAAAAGAAATTAATGTTTTATTTGAAATGATCAAAAAATGATTTTAGGAAAATTGAGCTCAAGGTAAATTTTTTAGTTTTAATGAAAACTTGAACACTTTCCTTTAATGAAAATCGTTTCTTTTCTGATCAGACCATATAAACAGTCATAATACACTCCAAAAGTCACAATACTTAAGATCTTATTATTATTACCTTATCTACACTGGGTCCCCCTTCCGTAACAAATCTGACGATGACTGGTTTTTCCGATCCTGCCACAAATCCAAAACCAAGAGCTGCCGATCTCTCCAATACTACATACCGTGGTTCGGGTATTGGTAAAGGTTCTAAATATTTCATCACTGGTGTTTCATATGTAGTCGTTTTGTTGACGTGACTAAAATAAAAAAGAAAAAAACATAAATTTTATGAGATTGTCCAAATGTCTTTGTTGCAATTCACATGATGGATGCCGGAAAACTATGATTTTTTTTTTGTTTAGTGCTCGATGAAGTTTCTTATTTCTACTGTAAATAGAGAATCTAATTTCCAAAATATAGCCTAATATACAGGGTTCGCGCGAAGTGGCTCACTATTGCTAACTTCGTTATTATTGGAGCTACAAAGTCGGTTAAATTAGCAAACTAGTAGCATTTTTTCCGCTGATTATAATGATGAAAACAGAAAAACAATTGGCCATCTGCTTTTCGAGATATTCACAAAAATAATATTTTTTTAATATTTTTGCAAAAATCGATGATAAATTAAATTCTGAACAAATAATATTTCTATGCTTTTTTGACAATTATTTAAAATAAGCGAGTTATTTTCAAAAAAAAGTTTTCAAAGTTTAAATATCAAGTAGCGATGAAAATTATAATTTTGTAAATTTTCAATATTTCCGTAATTCTTTCAAGTATTTTTCAACTTGCTTAAATTCAAAATTATGATTGTTTGGTTTTAATAAATTACTATTCCGTTTTATGGCTACTTGATTTTAAAGAATTGCAAGCTTTTTTTCAAAATAACTCACTTATTTTAAATTATTATCAAAAAAAGATGAGGATATTTTTTGTATAGAATTTAATTTACCATCGATTTTTGCAAAATTATATAGGGTGTTCCATTTAAAAAAATGTTATTTTTTTGAATATCTTAAAAACCAGATGGTCAATTGTTTTTTTGTTTTCACTATTGTAATCAGCAGAAAAAATGCTACTAGTTTGCTAATTTAACCGACTTTGTAGCTCCAATAACAACGAAGTTAGCAATAGTGAGCCACTTCGCGCGAACACCCTGTACATATACCCGCTGTCCCGGTTCCATGAACTTATTGGCAATTCTTAATTATTAGTTAATTTCCAGGGTTATAAACTCATAATTAACTAATTGCTGGTTATATTCCTTTGTACAAACTTTTATTGGTCAGTCTTTAATCTATCAGCCATTCCACGATAACGGACGGGACAGTTTGCAAAAAAAATACATGTTCTTTAAATAAATGTAAAAAATCGTCATTCTTAAATAACAATTTATACCTATGCATAGTTAGTTACAGTCACAAGAACTTGAAACCACAATAATATCCTGCTATTAGCTTCAATTCATATTAACAGTGAATAAAAAAGTCTGATAACGGACGGGACAAGAAAATGTTGTATGATTTAGCAATATGAGATTTTTCTGTCAAATTCTGCAACTTAGCATATAAGCGGACTTTGAAACTTTTGCATGTAATTTTTTGGATGCTATACTAACGCCGAATACTATAATCATGAGCATTGTAACCATAGAAATATAATATCTATATTTTTAAATTGGATAACGGATGGGACATAACGGACGGGACATAACTTCATTCTAGAGTTCATATTTAGAAAATAATTTATTAACCAATGAAAACGACAATAAAAAGGCTTACAAAACATCAACGATAACTGACAAATGACATAGAAATTTAGGCTAGATGAGAATGCTACATAAATCTTCTGATTATTCAAAAGTACGCTTGGTGTTTAAACGATTCAGACTTTAGGCCTTAAAACAGTGTTTTGATTTAATCTTAGGGATTCAGGATACTTTTTGCTATCTTCTATCCAACATTTCTTTAATTTCTTGTATTTCGCTTTTGGAAATTAACATTACATGAAAATTATAGTTACTTTAGCCTTGGCACATTGATAAAAGTCATATATACATAATACAATGTGGTTTACTTTTGTCGTGGAATGGCTGCTTTGTTAAAGAAGATAAATGTTTAAAATTCATATTTATTCAGATGTTCTGAAGAAGCTTTCGTAGACGAGCGAAACTGTCAGCAGAATGAACTAATTTGTTTCATTTAAAACAATCCAATATTCCGGTTATTTTTGCTAAAAATTATTTTAAGGACGAAATATTGCAACATTAGATATGATAAAATATCTGATGTGCCCAACATATGACTTTCTTATACTTACGGATAGTATCACAATAATTACTTTTCCTAAAGAAATTAAGTTAAATTTCTTGTAAACATTTTGAAGGTTTCCAGCAATTTTCAAATAGTCTCTGTCGCACTTATTGCAATACGCATAAATCTGTCCTTGTCCCACTCATTATAACCGAATTTTACGACAAAAATGTGTTTTATTTTAGATTTTTGACCTATTACTCACTTAAAAAAATCTCCCGGTATGAAATTACATTTATTTATTCATTATTATTGTTTTCGGTACCATAGAAATCAGTAAAATAAAAAAAAACTAATGGACCGGTCCTTCTGGGATTCGAACCCGGGACCTTCCGTTTGGCAGCCATATAATGAAACACATGGTCTACCTCGACCATCGGATTCAACTATCAACGCGCGCTATGAGAAATATAAAGTGTTTTAAGAATATCTAGTTTTTTTGAAATTTTTTTGACGGAATTTCAAAGAAAAGTTCAAACAAAATTTGTTCAAAATTCAATTCTAAATCAATGTTAAAGAATAAAAAAATCTCATAAATTGTTTATTTTTCAAGATATTCCTAAAAAACCTAAAAATGTCATCAGGTAACTGTCACTTGTTTTGGTGCTAGATGAAAAACATTGAACAAATTTGTTCAAACTCTTAAATATGAAATTTGAATTAAATCCGATAATTCGTTTTTGAGTTATGTTACAGACAGACAGACACACACACACAGACAGACACACACACAGACAGACATCATGGCGAAAATGGTCAGAATGGATTCAGGGGCCCTCAAAACGTGTAAATCCATCAAAATCTCGAAGTCGAAAAAAATCACGATTACTATACTTCCTTATACTGCGTATAAGAAGGTAAAAAACACAATTAGGTACTAATATCTGGTCTAATATTTATTTGGCATTTGTAACACCGAGAAATGTATAAAATTACACAATAAAAGTGAAATGTGGAAATTGATGAAATTTCTTTCATTCTTTATTATTATTAAAAATACAATGATGGCTTATTGGTATTTTTGGTAAATTTGTTGGTGTACCGAGTGAATATTTTTTTCTTGGTGAACTTTGACCAACTCTTTATTTTCAATGACATACTGATTTTATCCTTTACTTTAGACTTTTAGAGGAGCAATTGTCTTCATGAATGATTACATTTATCACAAGAAGTCTCTCATGTGCGTGTAGTTTTTTCTACAAGAGATAATGCTTGGCTGCTGCTTTTTTTAGTCTTCCATCCTTCACAGATGATTTGATGTTCATGGTCTCGACGGACTCCTCGAGAGAGCTCAGAGGACAATTGTGGATGGCACTAAGGCGAAGTTCTGCTCTTGTAAAATAAAAATTGAAACTACTCAAAAGTAAGACACGGCATACCAATTTTCGTATTACCACGACTTATACGATTAAATATTTTCTACTCCCATACTTTAATTATTGATTTATTAGACATTTATTACTACCTATACTGTAATGAGATTCATAACGATACAAGTTCATAACCAATAGAAATGCAACATTACAGCAATATTCCGTCAGTATCAAATATTACCATGAAAACTTAAAAATTGACAGTTCATTTTAATTTTCTGACATTTCTGAGTTTATGATAAAGTTGCCATAATATTTATTTTCTTATTGTTCATTATTTTGACTAGTCATAGAAAAAATAGTGTAAGCAACTCACATTTAATGGCTATTAAGACATTCGTATTCATTACGACACGAGCCGTAGGTGAGTGTCGTAATTCCCATACTCGTGTCTTAATAGCTATCATTAAATGCTCATTGCATATTAAATAAGCGACAAAGCGAAACACACGAAAATTTAGAGTAATAAATTTGATCCTGACTATGATAAGCATCAAATATGAATATTAGTAACTCCTGGATCACACTTTACTAGTAGTCCAGAATCGAGACAATGAAGCCGAAAAAATAGTTGAAATACTACTATTATAATAGTACTATAGGTACTATTATTAAAACAATAGTAACCAAGAAAATTATCTAGCAGTTAGGGGTAACTATCTGCATTTAGTTCTTATCTTAAAAGTTTGTGCCATAATTTTAATATGCATTTAATTCCAATTTAAATTATCATCGTCAGTAATTATCAGACTAAGACGGCTTATCGTACATTAATATACATAATGCCACTTTGTTGTTGGATTTATAATAAATGGCTTAATTTAAGCAACAATGTATGTACATTCTCTTCAACGTATATTCAAATTGTTTACATTTACGAAACAATATCCAACTACTTACTTGATGTAATAAGACCTTCCTGAATCATCTACAGCTCGCTCCCATCCATATGGTAAAGCATCTTCACTACATCTCCACGCCTCAGCCGGAGGCAGCCACCCTGCCGTGCGCGTTACATGACTGCAACAGAACAAAATAATTAGGTACATATTAGTTAAGTTATACAATTAATTTATTATTAACAAATCTCGATTGGTTTTCGAATACATCAATTATTTATTATGGTACCCATAAATAAAAAAGTTCTTCAATTAAATGCGAACACTGCTAATTACCAAAGTCTGAAATCACGCAAGTTACTTTTACCATTCAAAAACTTTTAATTTGCGATGTCGCATAAAAATAACCGAGCGCTAGGCAGGAAATTAAATGGAGATCCAATTAAAAATTGGACACTTTTGTAGTAGTAGACACGTTCAACATCACAATTATACCAGCGTTCCTAAGACATCATTGGAAATTTTTCAAATATTCAAACGATTTTCACAGCATTTACACATGAGAATTTTATCCTTCCTGAAATTTTTCGATATGCAAGATGAATTTCCCAGCCAGTATTTACGTATTCTAAAGCAGAACGATATTAGATTATACGAAAAAACGTAGAGGTAATATGTAATAACCCTTTTTGGTTATACAACCCTTCATAAAACAACATTCAGTAACGCTATTTCCCTAGGGACCGGAAAATTTTCCGCTTGGATAATTCGCAGAGTACACCGGCGGCGTTGTTGGAGACATTCCGCTAGTTATGTCAAAGATTCCAGTGAAATCTCAGTTTGAAAGCTTCATTAACAGGCTGACTGAACGTTATCTGGCAGTGTTAACCCCTAACATACTCGTATATTCCATACGTGCACGCGGGAGCTTTATAGGAATATACCGCGCCAAAAGAAGATTGGTTCAGAAAATGTGACTATATGGGGACCGATAACAGGTTTCAGCGAAAGTTTGCGCAGAGTGTATCAATTTTATAAATCTTTTTTAAATAGGTTTGACGTTAAAAGAATTCGATTCATATAAAAGGTTGAAAAGCAGCTTGGAAATTATTTTATTCTTATTTACAACGGAAAAATGTTTGAGTAATGGAAAATGCTAAAAGTTATTAGTAAATAGTCTAATTATTTAGGTATTATAATTTATAAAAATTAAAAATCATTTACAAAATTAATTAAGAAAACCTTTTTCTCCAGAAATTTAAGTAGGTACCCTGAAATATAGTGTGGGAAGATAATTAGGTACATAAAATGTTATGTCTTCTTTTTTAAATTGTTCGCAATTTGTCGCTGACAATATTCGTTATAACGACAGAATTTTTAATTAATTACCTACTGTTATATTGTCAAATTTATGTCGTGGTTGCAAAATTTGTAACTTTTTACTATATAACTAAATTTCAGTGGTCATGTGGGTGTTTTTATAAAATGGATAAGTATTATCTACCCTTTATTAAATAAAAATAAACAACTTATTACTAATCCCAAATTATATAGGATATTTATCATGAAGCGACAAAAAAAATAAAAAAATATGTAATGTTTAAGTTTTTTGAATTAATCACACAGTGCAATGAAATTTCTGAAATGAAAACACCACAAATATCAGTCAGATGTAATTAAATGTCCTTATGCGTGAGATTTGCATGCGTCAACATAAAATTTTGAAAAATTGTAGATGTGTATCATAATTTCAACAATAAACCTTTAATAATCTGCTTTTCATGCCTTTAAAATGAAACTTTGAAAGCAGTTCGGATTTCGTAGTGTGATGATACTTTAACGTCACGGTTTTAGAACCACTAATTGAATTTTAAGGAAATTTGCATTTTTGCAAAGCGCAATGTAAGTTTTATTATCAAAAACCAATTCCAAGGCTCTACAGACTCTCTAGACGTTTAAAAATTTAAAATATAACTACAAGGGCTGTTTTTGTGTGTTTTCAGGTCTTTAAATCTTATCTTATCTATCTTATCTATCTATCTATCTAAAGTAAAATTTTGAAAATAGTGGATTTCATAGTGAGACTGTTTTAGTGTCATTGTTTTATAACTATACTGGATAGATTTTAAGTAACTTACATTTTTACGAAGTGAAATGTAAGCTTTATTAGAAAAAACTCGTTCCAAGCAACTAATAGTTCTCTTTGTATATTTTTCAAAATAGAACTTTAAAAATAGCATCAATTTGAATAACAGTTTTAGAGTCACAGTTTTGTATTCACTGGTCAGATTTTAAAGAAATTTACATTATTACAAAGCGGAATGTAGGTTTTATTACAAAATACTAATTTAAAGGTTCTGTTTTTGCGTTGTTATTCACTCCTTTAAAATGAAACTTTGAAAATAGTGCCAGATCTCGTAGTGTGACAGTTTTATCATCAGTTTTAGAACCACTGCTTAGATGTACATTTTTCCAAAGTATGGTTTTATTGCAAAAAATACTTCAATGGGCGTCTCTGTTTGTATTTCAAACGTTTAAATAATTGAAAATTTCAAAAAACAACACTTGTCGTGCATTCATGGTCAGATTTCAAGTAAATTTACATTTTTATAAAGCTGAATGAAGGTTTCATTACAAAAAAAACAAGTCCAAATGTTCTAGTGGCTGTATTTGTGTTTTTTAGATATTCACATTGAGACTTTGAAAATGGCACCAGTTTTTGTAGATTGGAACTTTTAGTGTCACAGTTTTATATCCACTGGTCAGATTTTAAAGACATTTATATTATTACAAAGCGGAGTGTAGGTTTTATTACAAAATACTAATTAAAAGGTTCTCAAGGTTGTTTTTGCGTTGTTATTCACTCCTTTAATAATCATAATTTGTTAAAACTACTACTAGGGTGGGTCATTATCATAATCATAAATTTGGGACCACTGATCGTTCAGACTTTCTTCAATATTTTGGCGGGTCAATATGACGAGGTGCCATCATCGCCCCTTTTCTTTTAGATGGCAAACTTACATCAAAATTTGGAAAAAACTTTCTAAAGCTTCAGCACTCCTTGAACAGCGAAAGTTGCCAAACTTTTGCGACCAATCTTGGTCTAATAGTGACACATCTTTTCTTTTTCCTTTTTTTCTCATTTCGGAAACTTTTCGCGTTTGGGAAGCGCTGATCAAAAGTTATTTGGTATTAACATACAAATGAATTAAAACAATTCTGATTTTAGATTAAAATTTGCAAGTAAATTATTAAACACAAATGTTTGATTAAAAGATGAAATATTTGATAAAATATGTATAATTCAAAATCCAGGATTTAATATTTATTTAATGTCTTACAGTACAGAGTATAATACATATCTGCACTACTATGAGTATCTGAGATTTAGTAATTTTTTGGACTTCATTCATTTCTGTTCTACTAATCCTAGAAAACCAGTGACTGTCCTTCATTTCCGTAAGATATTTTTAAAAAATATATAGAAAAACCATAGCATAACTTCCTATTGCCTTTTTCTGAAGCAGTAAAAAAGGAGATTAGCCAGTTTTAATCTCAGGTATAATATACAGAGGCTGTTTCACGAAAAGTGCCACAAGCCTCTCACTGTAACTCAAAATATATTCAAAGGAAAACATTAATAACTTCAAGCTTTCCATAAAAATATTCATGCATTTTGAAAATATTGACCTCAAGAGCGTAGTTTTTCCGATTTCTTGGGTTTAATTAAAAAACATTGGCGAGTTTGTCAAATGCAGGTTATTTATGCGTATCAAAATACATATAAACAAAATGAAGTGAGAGCTAACTTCTGCAGTTAATGGTTACAAAGATGTAGCGCCTCAAAAATAACCAAAAAGTTAGTAATTATAGATTTTATTGTGTAACTCCGGTGCTGGACCTCGTACAGCAAAAATTCATTATTTAAACTAGAGCAACGAACGAAATGTGCATCTTAAGCGAACTATCTACAACCAATACATCCTAAGATACGATTTCTTAAAGTAAGACCTCAAGCCGCCAAAGATCGATATTTTTCTGCTACGCATTTTGGGGTAATTTGTTGACTCTGGCGACTGGCCTAAAAAGTAAATATCTGCTGTGTGCAACACATGACTTTCTTATACGATAGTATAACAATTTCTTTTCCTAAAGAAATTAAGTCAAATTTCTTGTAAAAAACGTGTTTAAATTTTGAGCGTTTCCAGCAATTTTCAAATAATTTTCGGAAGTCTCTCTCGCACTTATTGCAGTACGCATAAATCTGTCCTTGTCCCACTCATTATAACCGAATTTTAAATTTTTTAGATTTTTTTAGACGAATTTACAGTCGAAACTTACTTATGGCACAATTTTAGAATTGTATGGAGGCCGGTAATACAAAAGCATCGCAATCATACCTAAATTTTATTGACGAGGATTTTGTGTAAGAAGGATGTTTTAATCAAAAGCAAAGGGTTGTTTAATGATTGTTTAATTTGAAACTTTTGCCTGTGGCTAACCTTTCAAGAATAAAAATCAACTGAAAACAGTCAACCAAGAAATATTCTATGAAAATTACATATACTTTGTTAAGCTAATATTGACAAAATGCTAGTTTCAGTTACTTGAAAAGATATCAAAGTATCAAGGCAAAATATTATCCTTTGCTTAAACCCTCTATAAATATCAAATTTCGTAGGGTGAATAATATCGACGACAACCTATTTATCTTTAAAAGGGTTCTTGACCTGTATGTATTATCAAAAATATCCTTTTTCCAACATTTTTATTCTTTCTTATATTAATCACAAAAAAGTACCATACAGAGTTCATAATTCCTTTTAAAATATAATAGTACGAAACGAAACATTGAATAGTTCATTTAGCCGGATTTTGCTTTAGGTTTCGCTACACGCCAGGTGATTATTTCACATTTTCATTCAATTTAAATTGCACTTCCATTAAATTTACGTTACAAGAAACTGGTGGTATTATGAAATCGTAGTTTTAGAATCTAAGGCATGCGAAATAATTTACTAATACATCTACCATAAATTGAATTAGAACAGCTTAAAATTCGTATAACTATTAAATATCTTCGGTTATTTGCGGATTTTTGTTTAAATAGTTAAATTATCAACTGTCTCTATTTGTATTGTTCTGTTAACAATGACCGATGCATTGTAATGTGAAACATTTTACGGCTCAGAGACAGAGAGACAAAAGCGACAAAATTTCACAAAAAATTATGGATTATCGCAGTTTTATTGCAGCATCTATACTGCCGTTTCCCAATAATAACTCATGCACGTTTAAATTTTGTCAGTTAGGTACTTATATTTTTAAAACTACAATAGTTATATCGAAACAATATACGAGTTGTTTACTGAGAGATTAAAGAAACCATCAACTATTACACAACCAATAAAACCAAACCTCTTCATGCCGGTTTTATGGCCAGTAAAGTTAATTCCCGGTCGCAGAAAAAGTGTTATAAGCAGATCAAATGAACAAGAAACTAATGTAATGTTTCACGAACAGGCTTTCAGAAAGTGGAAGAAAAAGTGACGATTTAAGTGATCCTCACATTTCTGTATATGGGGGAGTAAATGGATCTCCTCGATATTATTAACGTTAACAAATTTGTTCGTTTTATCACTAAACAAATAAGGAGCTAATATTTTTGTCTGATTTATCCCTTAGGACATGATATCCTGCAAAGTAATAATGTACTTTATATTAACTGTCTTTCACATGAACTTTGAAAGAGAACATCCTTTACAAAACTTAGGAAATAACCTGGTAAATAACTATTTAATGACGTGCTTGCTTTCATCTGATGTCAACAAATGTTGCCAAATTCATTTCAAAATCAAGTGTCACATTATTGGATGAAATTATTTAAAATATCTGATGTGTCCAGCACATGATTTTCTTATAAGTATACGATATTTACGATATTAATTCTGAAAATGAAATCGAAAAAATCAAGATTACGATACTTCCTTATTAGTAGGTAGGAGAAAGTAACAAAGACTACAAAGGCTGTTTTTATGTGTTTTCAGATCTTTAAAGTAAAATTTTGAAAATAGTGGATTTCATAGTGAAACTGTTTTAGTGCCATTGTTTTATAACTACTGAATAGATTTTAAGTAACTTACATTTTTACAAATAAGTGAAATGTAGGCTTTATTAGAAAAAACTCGTTCCAAGGCTCTACTAGTTCTCTTTTTATATTTTTCAAATTAAAACTTTAAAAACAGCATCAGTTTGCATAAAAGTTTTAGTGTCACAGTTTTATATCCACTGGTCAGATTTTAAAAACATTTACATTATTACAAAGCGGAATGTAAGTTTTATTACAAAATACTAATTTAAAGGTTCTGAAGGCTGTTTTTGTGTTGTTATTCACTCCTTTAAAATGAAACTTTGATAATAGTGCCAGATCTCGTAGTGGGACAGTTTTATCATCAGTTTTAGAGCCACTGTTTAGATGTACATTTTTACAAAGTAGAATGAAGGTTTTATTGCAAAAAAGACTTCAATGGGCGTCCCTGTTTGTATTTCAAACTTTTAAATAATTGAAAATTTCATAAAACACCACTTTTCGTGCATTCATGATTTTAACAACAAAGTTTTAGAACCGCTGGTCAGATTTCAAGTAACTTTACATTTTTATAAAGCTGATTGAAGGTTTCATTACAAAAAAACAAGTCCAAATGTTCTAGTGGTTGTATTTGTATTTTTTAGATATTCAAATTGAGACTTTGAAAATGGCACCAGTTTTTGTAGATTGGCAGTTTTAGTGTCACAGTTTTGTATTCACTGGTCAGATTTTAAAGAAATTTACATTATTACAAAGCGGAATGTAGGTTTTATTACAAAATACTAATTTAAAGGTTCTGAAGGCTGTTTTTGCGTTGTTATTCACTCCTTTAAAATGAAACTTTGAAAATAGTGCCAGATCTCGTAGTGTGACAGTTTTATCATCAGTTTTAGAACCACTGCTTAGATGTACATTTTTCCAAAGTATGGTTTTATTGCAAAAAATACTTCAATGGGTGTCTCTGTTTGTATTTCAAACGTTTAAATAATTGAAAATTTGAAAAAACACCAATTTTCGTACATTGATGATTTTAGCGACAAAGTTTTAGAACCTCTGGTCAGAATTCAAGTAAATTTACATTTTTATAAAGCTGAATGAAGGTTTCATTACAAAAAAAAAGTCCAAATGTTCTAGTGGTTGTATTTGTGTTTTTTAGATATTCAAATTGAGCTTTTGAAAATGGCACCAGTTTTTGTAGATTGGCAGTTTTAGTGTCACACTTTTATATCCACTGGTCAGATTTTAAAGACATATACATTATTACAAAGCGGAATGTAGGTTTTATTACGAAATACTAATTTAAAGGTTCTGAAGGCTGTTTTTGTGTTGTTATTAACGCCTTTAAAATGAAACTTTGAAAATAGTGCCAGATCTCGTAGTGTGACAGTTTTATCATCAGTTTTAGAACCACTGTTTAGATGTACATTTTTACAAAGTAGAATGAAGGTTTTATTGTAAAAAAGACTTCAATGGGCGTCTTTGTTTGTATTTCAAACGTTTAAATAGTTGAAAATTTCAAAAAACACCACTTTTCGTGTATTGATGATTTAGCGACAAATTTTTAGAACCGCTGGTCAGATTTCAATTAAATTTACATTTTTATAAAGCTGAATGAAGGTTTCATTACAAAAAAACAAGTCCAAATTTTTTTTTGTGTGGCTGTATTTGTGTTTTTTAGATATTCAAATTGAGATATGACAAAAAATACCCATTTTCGTACATTGATGATTTTAGCGACAAAGTTTTAGAACCGCTGGACAGATTTCAAGTAAATTTACATTTTTTAAAGCTGAATGAAGGTTTCATTACAAAAAAACAAGTCCAAATGTTGTAGTGGCTGTATTTGTGTTTTTTAGATATTCAAATTGAGCTTTTGAAAATGGCACCAGTTTTAGTGTCACAGTTTTATAATCGCTGGTCAGATTTTAAGTAATTTGTATTATGACAAAGCAGGATGTTGGTTTTCTTACAGAAAAATTCAGAGACTCTTAAGGGTCGTTTTAAGTGCTTTTCATACCTTTAAAAAGAAACTTTGAAAGCAGTTCTGACTTCGTAGTGCGATGGTACTTTAGCGTCACAGTTTTAGAACCACTAATTGAATTTTAAGGAAATTTGCATTTTTACAAAGCGCAATGTAGGTTTTATTACCAAAACCAGTTCCAAGGCTCTACTTAGATGTTTAAAAATTTAAAGTATAACTTTGAAAAAATAGCACTACCATTTTTCATAACTCGCCTATACTTGGCGCTAATTTACCCCCATGGTTATGAAATGAAACTAATTGTATTGTTAGTATTCATCTTCACATCTTTTTATAGAATATCCCACCCACCGCATGTACTCACTTCTCTCTAATAAAGATGGTTTTATATTTATCAAAGGATTCATACAAACACAGTAGTGTTGCCTTTGTAAGGAAATCACAAGCCCTTAAATCCAACTCATGGCTAAACAAATCACGCAGAATCCTCTTTATATAACTGCAGGATTTTTAATGAAAGACATTCCGTTCCCTCTACCATCCGAGTACAAAACCGAATATAAAATATGGACGTAGCGGAAGCGACGCTTATAAGTACATAGCCATAGCCGTGAAGAGGCGAATATATTTTTTACATTCTATTTCATCATATTATATTTAATTAAAATGTAGGATTTTCTGTTATCCTCTGATATATTATTTAGTTTGAGTAATAAATTTATCAAAAAAACAATTTTCGAAAAATATTATGCAGTAGAGATTCTATTTCTTGCACATGCACTATTTATTGATTGATACCTCCTCAAATTTATTCAAATCTGCATTATGCAGATGACTTCTTCAAATGGAAGCAGTTACAAAGGGATTTTTCTTTCATTATTAACGCTTTCAACACCATGTACAGACAAATTTATTCAATGTACCATCTGTAGGTGCAAAGATTGCCTCACTTATAGAATTGTAAAAGGCCAATCATAGGCGGGAAGTGTAGTCGATGTTGACTAGTGCCAAGGTATTATAATTGCAACAATTTAACTCAGGCGGCAAAAGCGGAAGTTACGTCAAAGGTAACCGTGAATAGGAAAAAATACTAATCGAATAACACAATACAATACGTTTTCTTGTAATTTACTTTTTTCTCTTTATCAATTAGGTATCTTCTTCTTAGTGAACAAATTACAAAGTAGAAAATCATTATAGGCTAGATATTAACATAATACACCTATATAAAAGCACCACGTGCTATTTGTACCCTTTCCTGATGGGCTACCTAATTAAACTCCAACTACAGAACAAACAGTGAAATTTATATACAATTCGTTGCAGGGTTTAACATAATTTTAAATTTAAATTAGCAATTTCTTAAACGAAATTACTGGTAGTCAATTTGTATTCTATTTTTTGGACAAAGAGTGCTCGGCCAAATTACATTATGTAAATTTTGTTATGCTGTACTTGAAAATATTATTATTATAGAAAATATAAATATTTTAATTAAAAGTAATTTTACTTCTAGAGAATCTTATATTCTAATAGTCCACAACTACAGTCGTACATTACAAAATAATATTCTAAAATTAAAAATACTACGGAAACAGTATATCCTACGAAAATCGCATGCTTTAGAAAATAATTTTAATACTCTAGTAATCTAAATTCAAGGAATAAAGAAATAAAAATTAATATGCTTTAAAAAATAAGAATTTAATTCTCTACAAGTCTACAATAGTATAGAAATAATATAGGGGTTGCATTTAAAAAAGAAAGTTTTCAATTTTAATTTCTTAAAAAGTAATACTTTTATTAAAATGGGGAGACAATAGTTCGAAATATGAGTTATTCACATTTTGTTGAGGTTTTACCAATTTTATCAACTACTGTGAGTAATGGTCAACTTTGCACCCAGCATGATTAGACTAAAATCCTGTGATACCGAAATAATTAAAAATTGCACAATTTACCATAATTCTCTCATAATTTCGAGTTAGGGGGTGTTAGTTCATCAGGAGGTCCTGTTTTACTCAAATTCCCTTATAGATTTAAGTTGTGAGGAGGTTAGCTTGTCAGGAGGTCCTCTTTCAATCCAATTCTTTTACAAATTTAAGTTAGCTAGAAGATATCATATCAACAGGACCTACATTACTTCAATTATCTTATAGTTTTGAGTTATGGGAGGTTACACCTTTCAGTAAGCCTTTGTTTACTAAAATTGTCTTCTAATTTTGAGTTAGGGGGAGGTCACCTTCTCTTTTACTAAAACGTTCTCTTCATTTTGAGTTAGCGGGAGGTTACCGTCGTAGGAGGTACTCCTTTATTAAAATTTTATCATATCTTGAAGTTAGGGGGAGGTTAGCTTGTCAGGATGCCTTTTTTTACTCCAATTATTTCATAAATTTGAGTTAGTGAGAAGATATCATGCAAGAGGAGCTCTATTACTTCAATTATTTTACAATTTGAAGTTAGGTGGAGGCCATCATGTCAAGAGGTCCCCTTTTATCGCAATACTCTCATAATTTCGAGTTAGGGAGAGATTAGCTTGTCAGTACGTCCTCGTTTACTAAAATAATTTTATAATTTTTGGTTAGGGGGAAGTCACGTTGTCTTGTGGTTCTCTTTTAGTCAAATTTTCTCACTATTTTGAGTTAGGGGGAGGTCCTCCTTTATTTAAATTTTTTCATAGTTTGACGTTAGAGGGAGGTTAGCTTGGCAGGATGGCCTCGTTTACTTCAATTATTTTATAATTTTGAGTTAGGGGAAGGTTAGCTTGTCACAAGATCCTTTTATACTTCAATTCTCTAAAAATTTCGAGTTAGGGAGAGGTGGTTAACCTATCAGGAGGCCGTATCTGGTATTAATGTTACTATGTAAATTTATTAATATAAAATTAGGTACTAAATTTTTTTTTAATTTTGGACCAATATGCAATAATTAGTAAATAATAATTAAATATGTAACATCATTTTCCATATAATGTAAATAATCATGTATTCGAGATTTCATAAAATTGACCACAATACCGACTTATACTCCACGTTTCTATTTATGGAAGGCTCTATTTATTTATCGGTAATAGTTTTGAAATGCAAATACGAGTATGTACATATTCGTGAACTAATGATGTTGTTCGTTCATTATTTATTGATCCAGTATAGGTAAATAATAAGAACATTAATATTTTAACCATTTTCCCTAAATGGTGAGAAAATTTATGGACAAATTCCGAAGGTTAAGCGTTTGTCAATTATCCATGCATGGATGTCACCATTTTATAGATTGTACAAAAGTGGCAGTTCTAAGCTACTTTTAGACAAAATCTCAAAATCCAATAAATCGCAACATTGCACGCTCGTCACCCTCGTACGTATTGCAATGTTACATCTTGGAAGTATACTAAGTGTAATAACATGGATCTCGAAGAGGTAGATTACTTTTACAATGTACAATCAAGTAGTCAATTTACTTAATTAAAGGGATTGCGAGGGGGTGCACTTTTTGATATTATTGTAATTTTTTTCGTATTATATTATGGTGTATGCATTTAAAGCATAATTTCACGAATTTATTTGTTGTTAGTCACACCACATAATCTAAACATTCTAAAATAATAAAAATTTCACAAGAGTAAAGCCCTAAATTAAATTTAAAACCCTCAAAATAATACAGCTTATACAAGAACGTTATTTAATCCTAAATCGATATATCCGAATTGTTAATCGTATAATTTCATTTACTGACTCCTAATAATTCAATTTACAATCGCCAAAACTTATTAATATTAAATTTTTATTTTTAATAAAATTCAATTAAGTACATACAATCAATTAAATAAGGTTGAAAAAACTACAAGTACTAAAACATACCTGACTTTGTTGTTAAAACAACATAATGGAAAAATCGATGTCATTTATGTTATATTTTCAAACATTATTCAAAATTCACTAAATATTATCCAATCTCATGCAACACCACATGATTATTGCACATTACTGCATCAGTTTGTGGTTTGCTGTATCGAAAAGGGAAACCAGAGGAAAACTTTATCGAAATATTTACAAACCCACCCGCGGATGATTTATATTACAATATACGGAAATAAGAAGATAGTATCTTTAAAACAGTGTTATTTATGAAAATGGTTAGTAAATAAATATTGTAGTTTGTAGTTTTATCTAAAAATATATTTTTTATAAATAATGTTAGTCATTTATAAGTAATAAGAAAAAAGTTAGTAAGAAATTCAGATAACTTATATTATACACATTTTCAGGATGTTTAAGTTACAGGCTATTTAACGCAGGAATAGTTGACTACGACTACGGTACGTAATAAAAATAATAATTGAAAAAGTACATGTTCGGCTTATTATAATTGAATGATTATGGAACATAGAAAGTACAGAAGGAAACGAACGATCATAAACAGCTTATTAAACGTTTTAGAACAAGTCATTGAACAAGAGTATACCTTTGGGATCTTGTTTGTCTTAAGATATACGACTTCGATTACATTATAAAAAAGTTGTATTTTAATACTTAAGGCAATTTGAGAAAGTTAAAAGAAATTTCAAATATTTTCTTCCGACATAAAATATTGTAAAAAAGTATGTTTTTTTTAAATTAGTCCTTTGTCATTTACTTTATTGTAAAATTTGCCAAAAAATATATCTATGTATAAGATTATTTGCAAAAAGTATTTAATTTAAACCATATTTTTCGAGTAGAACCAATAAAATAAACACCTACTACCACTATGTGATATACAAATACCAAAAAATCAAAGGAAAATATGTACATAATGTATGAAAGTTCTTTTGATATATTTTTTCATTTTCAATATAGACTACACTTGATGACCCCAAGGAAATATAGAAACAACATTTTCTCCAGCATATGGCTCTACAAATAAATTAAAATAACAATAAACTAATTTTATTCCTAATAATTCTATAAAATTTCTCAATTCTCACCACCACATGTTGGAGACCCCTGCACCTTTTTTCTAATTAATATTACTACCAGCATTTTAGCTACAACTTTAACATGAAACTGATACATGCCAGTGAAATTGAAAACAAGAAAAGTGGTGTCAATTTTTCTAAAGGATTGGCTGAAATTGTGTACGGTTTCTATATGCGGTTTCCAACTAAATTAATATCTGAAATTCAATAAGTTTACCAGAGAAACGTTCTATGTTAAACTAGGATTATTTTTAGACGTACCTATTCAAGGATATAATTACATGAAAAAAAGTATTATGCAGAAAATAAATTCTATCATATTTAATAGAAACGTTTGACTTTCTTATTTATATACAGGGATAGACACAAAATATTTTTATATATGGTTCTTGAATACATTCTGCATTGACCCGGATTAATTCGGGTTTATTTAATTTTTTTTCCATATAAAGTGATTGCACTTACGGAAATCTTTTTAACAAATTTAACAATTACTTGGAGTAGATATCGTTTATATTCAAAATGGAATTTAACTTTTCGATTCAAAATAAACCAATCTTTCATCATGTATCAAATTTTTAACTATTTTCAATACTAACTTTCAAAACAAATTAAATAAAACGTTAACATAATGATTTATTCTTTCAAATTCTAAATTTGAACATTAATAATTCTTTAAGGGTTAACACTACCAAAAAATTACAAGATACTTTCGATCGCAAATCATCTCAGCTACAAATTTCATGTATAACTTTTTTCGATAATCAAATAGTTTAGCAGAGAGACTTCTTTTTATTCAACAGTGCTTTACTTTTGCAATCTACAATTTTCAACATTCAATAGATGATTGCTCGAAAACTAACCCGAATTGGGGATAAAAAAATTATACAGGACAATGCAGAATTTATTCAAGAATCACACCTAAAACTATTTTGTGTCTATCCTGGGATATTTGTATACAGGGTGTACCGGAAATTAGGAGCAAAAAACTCGGCGGGTGATTCTACTTGAAAAATTAATGTGACAAGTCCTATAACTTTTTCCGAAAGCTCATTAATCTTGGGGTTACAGAGCCTAAAGTTTGTTTTTTTAAATCAATTTTTTCCAGTAACTTTTTTTCTAGTGTACCGATTCGTTTCAAATTTGGCACACTTATCACTAATGTCTATTTGTATTCTTGCACCAAAATTGAGGTAAATCCCCCAGTGTCAAAGAGTCGAAACTGACGTTAACCTTTGGATAAAGACCCAGAACTTTTTTGTTAGGCACTTTTTCTAAATTTTGATGACGCCCGATTGAAGAGCATCGAAAAATCTTCAAAAAAGATCCTCTTGCTGCATCACAATAAAACGAGTCGTTTTCGAGAAAAACGCCTTAAATGAATACCAACTAACTACAGCTCATTTTCAAGATTAACAAAGTAAGCATTAAACAGAACGCGTTGTTCTCGAAAACTACTCGTTTTATCGATATTTAACAAGAGGATCTTTTTTTGAAGATTTTTCGATGTTCTTCAATCGAGAATCATCAAAATTTAGAAAAAAGTTATTGGAAAAAATTGATTAAAAAAAAACTTTGGGGCCTTGTAACCCCAATGTTAATGAGCTTTCGGAAAAATGTTATATTATCACATTAACTTTTCAAGTAAAATAATTCCCAGAGTTTTTTGCTCCTATTTTCCGGACACCCTGTATAATACTCGTATTTAGCCACTATATAAAATTATGAATTACTTAAATGTGAGTTAGTTTGTCCACTTCTCCATTCAAATTTCACAATAATTATCATCTATGTAAGATTTAGATAAAATATCTGATGTGCCCAACACATGACTTTCTTATACGGATAGTATCACTGTAATTACTTTTCCTAAAGACATTAAGTTAAATTTCTTGTAAAAATTTTGAGGGTTTCCAGCAATTTTCAAATAGTCTCTGTCGTACTTATTGCAATACGCATAAATCTGTCCTTGTCCCACTCATTACTACCAGATTTTAGGACAAATAAATAACAGAATACTTATCAAAATTCCACAGTGCGAAAAATGCTTGATATCTTTGAATTTGCTGTAGCTAAACTTTGAAGATTTATAAAATACTTCTCAGTTTTGGTCAACGTTTCACTCAAACAAACTGTACAGTGCACAATAATCCTTCTCATCAAAATATTTCGATCTTTTGCCTTTGACAATTGTTTGACTAACAATCTCTTCTTCTTCTTCGTACTTGGATTGCAAAGCAATGTCAAGTTTTTGGTGTTTGGCGATATAGCCACTCTCACCAGGATTGGATTAATTGGTTTTCACTTTTTAAATTTTTATAACTTTATTCGAGCTCTTCGTGTGTTTAATTCAAATAGAATCTTTAGTATAAAAACAAATAGATTTCTGTAATGTAAACAACAGCCACTCAGAGATAGATGGCAACACTATATAAATATATAAATAATTTATAATTATTAAAAAACGGCGCAAAATAAAACACTTTTGTTACTTTGTCGACACGTCTAAAAATTGAAAGAGCATTCACAAAAAATTTGGCGTCGATATCTTTAATGTAGATTTGCATGCATAATACAATTTCACGACTTTATTGTATATATTAGAAAAAATTTTAATCGAGTTGCTATGATATCCAAAACATAAAACCGTAGCCGTTGTAGCCGTCGATCTTTTCAAATAGTAATGCTACAATCGATTTCCTCAACGGTATAGATTTCTGTATGTAAACAACATGTACTTTGTAAATCAGAGATAGATGGCGCCACTATATAAATAAAAAAATTTGACGGAATTTCAAAAAAAGTTTCAAACAAAATTTGTTCAAAATTTAATTCTAAATCAATGTTAAAGAATAAAAAAATGTCGTAAATTGTTTATTTTTCAAGATATTCCTAAAAAACCTAAAAATGTCATCAGGTAACTGTCACTTGTTTTGGTTCTAGATGAAAAACATTGAATGTGGCACCCACAAATTTGTTCAAACTCTTAAATATGAAATTTGAATCAAATCCGTTAAGTCGTTTTTGAGTTATCGTGGATACAGACAGACACACAGACAGACATCATGGCCAAAATGGTCAAAATGGATTCAGGGGCCCTCAAAACGTGTAAATCCATCAAAATCTCGAAGTCGAAAAAAATCACGATTACTATACTTTCTTATTATATAAGAAAGTAAAAATTAAATAAAGAACCAGATTTTCTCATTTGGATTCGCTTCCTCCTGATTTCTTGAAACCGTATTGATTATGGTACAAATTATGCCAGAACATTATTTAAAAATTCAATAAAAGAAAAGCAGATGCAGAAGAGAGACATAAACACTAATTAATTACAATTTTATAATTAGAATAGTGTTTGGGTTTCAGTCCAATTTGCCTGATGGTCTAAAAGGCAATACTTACATAATATCCTTTTTTAAACTGGCGATTATTTTAATCCAATTATTTTCATCTGGCGTCACCAAAAATGGTCGTCTGTTCGTAGAAAGTAAAATTCGTCCTGGTTTTATAAAAAATCGTAAGGACGGTTAATTCATTTAATTAACTGAAATTTACGTATGTTTTTATAAGGACGGCTATACCATTTGAGTGATGCTTAGCAAAACACGCTTAAATTTAATAAAAATGTGTACCTTTCATATTAATACAGGTATAAAATTTTAATAAAGTGCCTTTAATCTCAACTAAAGCTTTCAGTCCCTTCAGAACTTTAGATCTTTAGAAATGAGTCCCTACATAGGTATAATGAACCATGCACACATTTCCTTCATTATTTCATAACCCACTACATTGTTCCATCTTGCTCTATCTTTGGTCTTGATCTATCGAACTCCAACTAAAATTTGATACAGCTTCGTTTTCAATTTCCCGAAATCATTTATGCTTTTACCACGCAAATGAGCTTCCAACATCCGAAGTTTACCTAACTTATCTCTCACTAACTTAATTTCCGTCAAAACATGAATTGCAAATGTGGAATTTTTACGAGTTTACTTTATTTTTTTAACACATCATTATAGTTGATACATGTTCTTCTCTGGAGACTGGTGTCGTGCTCAAATTATAACAAGACGAATTAAAAACAGCTATAATATCAAACTGCGGACTAATTAAATGTAGAGAAAATTAATTTATGTAGTCCCTGGATGAGAGTCAAATTTGTACGTTTATTTCTGGTGTACGTTGGCTAAAAATGATATTTCTTGAGACTTGAGAGTCACACAAAGCAAGTGGTTCTATATTGTTTTTATATATTTTGCTTCTGTAACCTTATGACCTTATTTTACTGTTGAGTGCAGGTGATAAATAAAAAGGAATTCAAGGCAATTTGTCTTTATTTCTTGTGCCTACACTTCTGTTGTTATGGTTCATCTGTTTTTTATTGCAGAAACGAACCTCGTTAGTTCATTCTATACAGATAGAATGTCTTTCTTTTGCGGTCACACTTTCATTGTAGTGACTTGTAATAAATCAGTGCATTAATTTGAACGTTTGTCCACAGTTATTGCAAGTATTGTAGATGGATTTGAAAATTGTAGCAATTTATCAATATAAATGTGGGTTATAAGAAAAATATACTTATGCGGGTGCAAATCCGCCTTAAAAATTACTTTCCTATGATCGATGTTGCCACGCGTATTCTGCGTAATCGCCAGATATTTTTATTATTTTGTGCTGGTTCGTTATTTCTGTTTAGACATCTTAGATTTTTTATCCAGATATACTCGCGGATAACTGAATTTTGTATACAAATAAAACTCTCAATCTATTCTAGTCTTCCAGAACATTTAGATATTTTTGTAATTGTTTATAATATAGAAGAATTTTGTGATCTATCGAAATGACCAACTAAAAATGGTGATTAGAAAATTCTCTAAATATTCTTTAATATTATAGTAATGGGGCATAGAAAAACAGTGGATCCCTAACATCAAAATATTACAATTTAAACAAACTTATTAAAAGCTAACAATATAAAAGTTCGGGATGTTGTCGTAATTTAAACATTTTTTAATATATCAATCGGAAAATTGCTAAATGAGGACGTTTTACTGCATGGAAAATAAAATAGAGACATGTATATAAAGAAAAGGGAGCCAAAAGCAGTTTGTATAGACAAGGAAATTGAAAGTGGCGGGTAGGGGAGTCAATAAAAATATGCAACCCATAAAAAAACATTATAAATTTAAGTTTTCTTTATTAACTTTAATCGAAAAACTTTATAAACTAAACCTAAGAAAGAACGAGTTAAAAAGACATAAAGTGTGTGTCTTCTGGACTTGAAGATCTGTTTTTGGACGGCTTTTCTGTGTTTTTGGTTCATATTCAATAAGGCGGTCGCGGCTTAAATCCAAATCTTACATGCTCCCTCATCCTTGTTTTATTAATATCCATGGTAAATAAACGTCCGTTCCAAATTTTGATCTAGCTGCTAACATTTTACTCTTCAATTTTTCGTAGACTTGATTAAAGATCACTTCGGTTTAATAGTTTAATCATTTAAAACGGAAAAGTCGTACTGTTTTAATGTCGCTATACAGGCTGTTTCAAATTCGCTTCTCACTACAGATATTTCAAAAACGGTAAGAGATACAGCTTTGGTTAAATTGGGGCAAAGTTGCATAATAATGAGCCGTTAAGAAATCGAAAATATCTTTTGTAGTTCTGGAGATTTTTTGATAAAACCAAATTTTTGTCTTTTCGTTTTTATTTTTTTCTGCTTTTATTTTTCGAGATATCGAAAAACTAAAATCACTTTGTCATGGACACTTTTTGTGCTTTATAAAATGACGTAAATATTTTGCTCGTCCAACGTTTTGTTTTTGCGCTGACGTCATCAAGTCCGTTTTTTTAAATACAGTCCTGTATTTTTTTCATCGTTTTGAGAAGCACTTTTTATGTTCTACATTTTTTCCATAGGACGTTTCGTTCTTGTGCAATCATCATTAGATCATTTTTAAATACGACCCTGGATCTTTTTACATGTTCATGAGTATTTATCCTCACATTCTCATATCCGCACATTTTGGCAAACCTTAATAATTTTTTTGTACTTTATGAATAATAATAATTTTCCTTTTATAATAAATCAAAATTATATTATTTATTGTTAGTAGTAATAATCAGAACAATGGAATTAATTTTTTTAAATAATTTTATAAAATAAATACTTACGAAATCGTCAATACTGATGAAATTGTATTCAAAAATTAATCTGATTTTATTTTTAAACGCCATTTTGTAGAACATAAAAAATGCTACAAAAAACCATGAAAAAAATACACGGCCGTATTTAAAAAAAATGACTTGATGACGTCAGCGGAAAAACAAAACGTCGCATGAGGAAAATTTTGACGTCATTTTATAAAGCACAAAAAGTGATTTTGGTTTTTCGATTTCTTGAAAAATAAGAGCACAAAAAAATAAAAACGAAAAGACAAAAATTTCGTTTTTTCCAAAAATCTCCAGAACTACAAAAGATATTTTCGATTTCTGAACGGTTTACTATTGGCCACATTATTACGCAAGTTTGCCCCAATTTAACCAAAGCTGTATCTCTTACCGTTTCTGAAATCCCTATAATGAGAAGCGAATTTGAAACAGCCTGTAGTTCATCGTTTTCGAAATGTTTGCAATTTATTAAATCAATCCTCTTAATGATCATGAAGTTGAAAATTTTTATTAAAAAAAAAAGACATCGATTATCAGTTTTATAAATTAATACTCAGGCTAGTCAAAAAATAATTATTTATTAGGAGTTTTAGGGGACTGCTAAAGTGTACAACTGGTTTTTGATAAAAACTAAGTATTTCCTTTAATCCTTTAAAAATTAAAGACCAGTGTGTTATATAATTATCAAAAAATACGGATTAAGTGACGTGACTGATTACTTAAATGGAAAATATTTCGAAACCGATTAATTTTAGCGACATTAAGACAGTAAACCATATTTATTTTTATAAATTACCAAAGAAATCTGTAATTAAAACTACGAAAAATGTACAGGAAAAAAATGAGGATATGAGGGTAAGATATCGAGAGCAGGGTACGTAACTCCCCTTAAAAACTACAGCAAAAACACCGGTTTACCAATTTTCAAATCGATTCGTTAAAAAGTACTTAAATTATGAATTTCTTGTAATACTAACTTTAAGACCAAGGTAAGTTTATCTAAATTGTAATATTTTGATGTTATAAAAACACTATTGAGTCCGTTAACTTATGGTAACTTATGGCACACCCTGTATTTCCACTATTAATATAAATTCGTTTATTAATAAAGTATGTATCAGGAAAAAATATGGTAAGAAGTTTTCCAATCAAATAAAAGTAAAAAATACAGGCTGTTTCATTAAGGGTGGCCACCGGCCATATCTCGGAAACTACTGGGCATAGAAATTCAGGAAAAAAAATTTCATTACTAAAGTGGCCATAAGAAAATCCTGGAAATTATTTTTAAGTTCCGCATTTTGCCACAAGAGGGCGCAACTAAAAAGTAAATATAAAAATTCTAGATTTTTCCGAAAATTCCCACATTAAGGTATACCTTTGGTAACATCATTAGAAAGCTTGGACAATTCTGTATCATTTTGGTTTAAGGCTCATTGGCGTACCGACCTTAATAAGAGTGGGGGAAGGTATTCAAAATGTAATCATTTGAATCGCTGTAACTTCTAAACGACTTATTCGATTTTAGTAAACTTAAGCTTGTTTGGAAGAGAAATGTAGGTACTTTTAAGTATCGCATCCAATAGTACACGATAGTTCCTAATAAAATTGCAAGAGGGCGCAATTTGAAATAATAACGGTTTTTTTGCTTTTATATCAAAATTTTAAATTAGACGGTATATTTATGATACCATAATCGGAAAGTAGATTAAATTTGCAAGAAAAAACGTGAAAACCGTAGCTGGATATCTTCGTTCGTTTCAGAGTTATTGCCAAAAGAATAATTTTTAACACTTTAATTGAAGATACGATTGTTTTCATAGTTCCGTGGTCAAGCAATCCATGACAAAAAATATTTTAAAACTTTATTATGTGTAGGTTTGTCACTCATTATGCCAAGGGCCCAAAAACTACTTTAGATTTAATAAAATAATCATGGAAAACTTCGAATATAGGCACAATAATTATTTTAATATGGTTTTTTAGAAATAAATCTAGGTAGCCGTGAAACAAGATCGGCAGGTTTCCAAGGAAATTAAGAAATTGGAATAGTTGTCAACTGATTTAATTCTGATAGATGTTGTGTTGACAAAAGTTTCTCCTTGATTCTTTTTAAATTTCTTTTTACCTATATCAAAATTTGTGCTACATCTCTCAAAAATGCTTATACCAATGCCGAAGGTTACGATATGCTTACGTAAGATTCACCATTTAGATAGCCATTAAAAATAAACGATCCGATAATTCTGTATGCTGAAACTCTGCACCACCAGTTTTGGTGATCCACTTCGCGTATTCAATGAGGATTTGTTTGTGACCAATACCTAGTGCATAAGTATTGTGTAAATTAACGATGCCACAGCTAGTAAAACTGGCTTCATCAGTTCATAAAACCAGGGAGAGGAATTGAGAATTTTTGAGGGATGTAGCACAATTTTTGGAATAGATAAAAAGAAATTCAAAAAGAATCATAGTCATCAAAAAGAAACTTTTGTCAACACAACACCTATCAAAATTAAATTAGTTGACAACTATTCCAATTTATTTATCTCCTTGGAAACCTGCCGATCTTGTTTCACGGCTATCTAGATTTATTTTAAAAAAACCATATTAAAATAATTATTGTGCCTAAATTCGAAGTTTTCCATCATTATTTTATTAATTCTAAAGTAGTTTTTGGGCCCTTGGCATAATGAGTGACACACCTACATTAAAAAATATTTTTTGTCATGGATTGCTTGACCACGGAGCTATGAAAACAATCATATCTTCAATTAAAGTGTTAAAAATTATTCTTTTGGCAATAACTCTAAAACGAACGAAGATATCGAGCTGCGGTTTTCACGTTTTCTCTTGCAAATTTAATCTACTTTCCGATTCTGACATCATAATTATACCGTCTAATTTAAGTTTACGGGATAAAATAAAAAAAACTGTTATTATTTCAAATTGCGCCATCTAGCAATTTTATTAGGAACTATCGTGTACCATTTGATGTGATAATTAAAAGTACCTACATTTCTCTTCCAAACAAGCTTAACTTTACTAAAATCGAAAAAGTAGTTTAGAAGTTACAGCGATTTAAATGATTACACTTTCAATAGCTTCCCCCACTCTTACTAAGGTCGGTACGCCAATGAGCCTTAAACCAAAATGATGCAGATTTGTCCAAGCTTTCTAATGTGGGAATTTTCGGAAAAATTCAGAATTTTAATATTTTCTTTTCAGTTGCGCCCCCTTGTGGCGAAATGCGGAGCTTAAAAATAATTTCCAGGATTTTCTCATGGCCACTTTAGTAATGAAATTTTTTTCCCTGGATTTCTATGCCCAGTAGTTCCCGAGATATGGCCGGTGGCCACCCTTAATGAAACAGCCTGTATATAATAAGTATAATAGTCTAAATATTCGTTAAATTTACAAGGGGGAACCTAGACAGACCCTAAACTGTACCTGACCACGTGCAATCTTGAAAAACCAAAAAATTGGAAGAGTGTTAAAAACAACAAAGAAAATTTTGAAAAATTTCCTTTCCTTAAAGATAGAATAATTTAAATTAACTAGAAGTATAAGATAAGAAAAATAGAAAATCATTTAAATAGATATAATATAAGAAAAGCATTAAAATCATTTGTGTGGGGTTTATTTCGAAATGTGCAATTAATACAATTGATTTTTTATTAGGATATTCCGCTTCCATACATTCTTATCCCATCAAAAGTAAAAAAGATCAAAGATCAAACATTTTTCCATAGTAAAAGGATTTCAAATGACAGTAAGTTTTCGAAGTTCGAACAGAGTAGAATACATACGAGTACATAATTTTATTTAAAAAAAAAAACCAGCAAGTCTACGATCGGAAAAACAAGAATATCCGACGAGTACAATGTCAAGATAATGTAATTAGAATTGAAGTTTTTCGGATATTCTACTAGACTGATCCATATTATTAGGTTAGGGGAGTTAACACTATAAAGAATGGCCAAAGTTTTAGTCGATGTACAGCTGAATAAATTCAAGTTCAAAGTTTCAACTAACATATCATATTGTCGATGTCAGAATTACCCTTCAGGGAAATATAGACGTTAGTAATTTAAATGAGAAAAATGAAAAGTAGGAGTGTCCTTTATCAGAATTGTTATTTATCCTTCCATTCTATTTGTAGTGTTATAGCTAATTAATCAACTTGTTAGAAATAACATTTTAAACTGAAACTCAAAATCTTTGCGACAAGAAAGAATGTGATAGAAAATCTGTATATTCTTAAAAATTTTATGTATTTACGTTTGTAAATGTTACCAATAATTACCAGAAATTTGTTTCCTTCTTTTAATTCCCTTTTTGGGATTGGGATGTTAAGTTACAGCTTAAATAAATAAAAAATTCGATTTTAAAATCAGTTATGTTTTGCTTGTCTTGTCTGATATTATTAATATTACCCTTACAATTAGTTGAGGATTGACGTCTTAACATTCGAAATTGGTTCCTATCAATTTTGTAATCGCATCAATTGGAAGAAAGGGGTTGGTATTATTTATGATCGTACAGCGAAGCGAGTTTTATAACGTGATTAGATTTTCCCGAGGAAAGTTTTTTGCAAAATAATTTATAGTTAATTTATTTTCCATTTTAAGTTTTTAAAGAAACTGCTTATATTTATGTAGCTAACTGAAATGATTTAATGAATTCATATGCAGAGAGAAAAGACTGTTGATTGGTATTCCAGTGGGGCGTACAGTTTCAGTTTGTTCTCATACTAAATCGATATCTACAAGGAACTTACAACTTCATCATCCGAAGTAGCGTCTTTTAGAAAAATTTCAATACATTAATTCGTTGAAATATGAAATAAAAATCTACAAAACCGCAACATTATGTAAAGAAAGTATACAATATATTACCTGTATTATTAATAAATTGTAAAAACATGGCACAGACACAATAAAACAACACCCAAACATTTGTCAGCAAACGATTGTGTTTTAGATTTATTTACTTGTAAATATGAAAATACTTGAACCTGGAGCTCTGCGCTTAAAGTGACTACCGTGTTGACGTTAATTATAACATTTCCTTCTTCCTCCAGACAAAAAACAACCTACACTCCAGGTGTACGCAGTTGGAACAAATAGCTTTCATTTCAAAGATCCACCATCCACCAATAGAAATAGCAAAACGACCTTTTTAAAATTATGTCTACTACACACTTTATTTTTATATTTGTGGTTCGATGACAAACCAAAATAGTGTGCATTATAAAAATAATTTCCTGTTTATATTTAGAGGTAAGATATAAATATATTTGTATATACAATTTGTGGCTATTTATTGCACGAGGAACTAATTGGCAGACTAATTAGCTCAAAAATAGGAGCAAAATTATCTTTATTATTAGTGGAACTGCCTAACTTGTAAATGTAAGTATTTATTTTAAGAGAAAAAAACGTGTTGTAATTTATTTAGAAAAATATTCTTATCTCAAGTTATCCTCAAGTAGAAGTAAATTGAAGCAACTCGATATTTTATTTGTAAAATTAGATGGAGATTTAAAAGAAACGCGAAGCGTCGTAATTGAATAAAATTTAAATCAAATTTTGGAAATAATGATTTACATTGAAGTTATGGTAACGGAATGCTAATAAAATCTGTAAGAAAAAGAAGTTAACAAATGTACACAACTACACGTAATCCATTTTCCGTCTTCGTAATATTCCCACGATTCCTTTGAATTCATTTTAGCGTTTAAAAACTTAATGTTACAGGGCTGGAAAATAAATTTGTATATTTTTTCAGTGTAATGAAAGGATTCATTGTTGTATAACCATCCTAGCCTAGGAATTTATTTGCCAAATAAAATTAACCAGAGGTGAAGAGATCGGTTAGCACATTTTAATATTTTTTAATCAGTTAGGTACTAAACCAGTAGGTATCAAACTAATTCCAACAAAAGGCATATTCTTTCTAACAATTCGAATTTCTGTTACGCGGGCTTAGCTCATCCATATCTTAGTTTTGATTAGGTGTATTATCTGAATCATGGTGAGTCAGTGTAAAAAATATCTATGTCCAGAATTTGGTAACTATTTTAACAAAATTTGATTGTATCGCTGATGATATTCTATTACTTTATTTATCAGGTAAAATTTGTAATATTCTATGTATTTATACAGGGTGTCCCAGTTTATATCATCAGGAATTCACCAAATATGGTCGAATTTTTCTTCCCTCTTAATGTACGGGCGTTAAAGAAAATACATTATTTTAAATAAAAATGCTATAAATCAATAATAAAAAAAGTTAGGGTTCTGAAATTTTGCATAGATTTTTTTTTTGTATTCTCTATTAATAGTAATTGCAACTATTTTATTTAGAAAACAGAAGCTTGCGTACGGGCTTCCTAAAAATATTTTATTTAATAAAACGTACGCCCCTGTTTTTTTTTTGCTACACCAATATGCAGAGACAATTTCCGATTTAATGTAGAATTTTTTTTGTATCTTACAATTTTTTGATAACTTAACTCACAACAAAAAAAAACCAATTAAATGCATGATGTTACTGTTATAAATAAAGTAAATTATTAAAAACATCGAATTTTGAGCTTATTCATCAATCAAGTTCAATTATTATCTCAAAAACTAAACTTTTTAGACAAAAACTGCATTAGTTTACACTAAAAATGTACATTTGATGAGAGGTGGCTTTTCTTATGTATTTTCTTCCACTGAATTCGAAAATAAAAGTAAAAATTTTTGTTATGGAACAGTTTTTGAGATATTGTAATTTTTGCATTTTTTCGACTTTAAAAGTCATATCTCGAGCTAGAATTGGTCGTTCTTGGTACCAAATGAAAGGTATTAAGATGACAAACATATACATGTAATCAGATCTTTAATTGGTTAAGCGGTTCAAAAGATATCGATGAAAATAGGCCAGATTTTTTTTTTTAATGTTCCGAACTCAAAGTCGTCTGCTTTTTGTGTTGAATGCAGGGTCGTCTATTTTCACCGATATCTCTTGAACTGTTTAACCAACTAAAGATCCGATTACATGTATATGTTTGTCATCTTAATACCTTTCATTTGGTACCAAGAACGACCAATTCGGACATTTCTAGCTCGAGATATGCCTTTTAAAGTAAAAAAAAGTTGAAAAAATGCAAAAATTACAATATCTCAAAAATTGTTCCATAAAAAAAATTGTAACCTTAATTTTCGAATTCAGCGGGAGAAAATAAGAAAAGCCACCTCTCATCAAATGTACATGGAAAAAATTTTATTTTGTAAACTAGTGAGCCTACGCTACTACAGTTTTCATCTTTTTGATAAGTATAACGGAAATACGAGGGGTGCCTAAAAAGCAAAGATTTTCAGAATTACTCTGTAGCGAGTTCTGTAGATTAAAAACTAAGAGAGCCATGACTAATTTGACCCCGGAATTTTCGTTTCGTAAAAAAGTAGGAAAATAAAGTGAAAACCGCAACACTCTGTCTTTGATAATAATTCCAATATCCCCTGAAAGTGTCGAAAATGGGACACTCTGTACATCAAAAAGGAAGCAAAATTCGACATAGTTTACTAGACAAACCACCTTTAATTTTCGCTAAACTGTCGACTGGTGAAATCCTGACGATATAAACTGGGACACCCTGTATATATTTGATAATAAACATACACGCTTCCAATATTTGTTGAATGTAATTTATTTTTAAATATTACATCCATACATCCAGCCACAATGTATCAGATATAATAAACCAAATAATTTTTACTATAAACATTTTATTTACGAAAACTTTTCCCCAACAATAATTCTAATTAATTCGGATATTCTGATTGTATTTGTCTATTAAGAGTAAAACGTTATAATTAAATTCACAATTACAAGTTTGATAACCAAAACAGAAACCAACGGATTTGTAAAGTGTAAATAAATGTTTAATTGCTAAATAGTATCGGCAACTTGTGTTGAGGTAAACATTATATTAATGAAGTAAACCACGAAATAAGTGTATTCATGCAATTAATTAAACGAAGCAGAATATAATTTAAGTTAAATTTGTCAACTTTACGAGAGAAATTATCTCTGAAAACTTTTATGTTATGCCATTAATCTTTGAAATGGTAGGTTGACATTCACGTCGGAAGTAAATTATCACCCCAATGATAATAGTTAGATTTTACCCAGGGAGATTTCGCGGAAATCCACTTCACCACTACAATGTAGTTATGTAAAAGTCATATATCATTTGCTCTGTTAACGCCGACATTTCCAAAAAAATTGAATCCATTTATTATGGTGTTGATTTAGGACGTGTTTTTGTCCAACCGAAACTCGAGATCGAGCGTATGGTATGATTGTGGTTTGGTAACCATAACATACACCATGACCTGCGTTTTATTATACCACATTTTTATAAAAGCAAAATTGATGCCGCTTTTCGTGTCGGTAAGTATACAAAATTTTGTGGAATCGTACCTAATGAGATTAATGCTTTTAACGTGTTTATTTATTGATTGACATTATGTCAAATTACAATTTGATGGTCTGGTTACGTGCAAAACAATTTAAGGGTGGTGTTGTTGATGGAACAATAATTAACATGAACGTTCCAACTATTTATGAGGCGGAGTAATTATGCAGATAGATATTTTTTCGGTTGTTTACCGTTGATGATTTGATATAATGCACAAGGTCGAAGAGCATTTTCTGGGACTGTTATTTTAGGAGATGGAGGATATCCGGCCAAGAATTGGTTAATACCTTCTTTACGCAGGGACCGTAATGAATACAAATGAAGCAGTATTTGTATAAGAACTTTTTATTTTACCTATTAAAAAATGTAGACATTAGACGATCTTGTTCCATATTTCCATGTCCCTTTTATTAACAATTCTACTTAGCAAGAAAATTTCAAAACCAAATTAATGTGGTTCAGGTTCACTACCTACTAAATACTATGTGAATAACGTAAAAATATTTTCGGATTCTAGTATTCTAACTGGAACATCCTGTAAATCTTTTAATGTCTCGCTCAATTAAAAGCAAAAAAGTATAAATTTGCATGTACCCTCTAAAAATTACCTACTAATAACTTACAGATTTTTAAAAAGATCAATGTTTTCAAAAAACAACAAGCTATAATTACAAAAAATAAAGTCTAGGTAACATTTTAATGCGCTATTCTTAAAATTAGCTTATACATTATACAGGATGTTTATAAGTTATTATTAAATATAACCAACCTCAAACATAGACTTTTTTAAACTTGTACTCGTGTATATTTTTAAAAGCAGGCGAACTATGTATTATTTCAAGTCCTAATATTGAAGTATTAATTTCAAACTTCGAGTTCCTGCTTCATATTTGAGTACAGATAGTTTATTTTTGTAGCTTTGAGAAATTATATTTGAAGACTTCAAAGAGCTCGTACGGTGTGAAACGACTGGCTGAACCTGCGTTTACAAATTAAGATAAATCGAAAAAAATACAGCAATGAAAAATTTGCAGCTTTTTATGGTTAATATACACGGTGTCCCAGGATAGACACGAAATATTTTTAGGTATGATTCTTGAATACATTCTGCATTGTCCTGTATAATGCAGAATTTATTCAAGAATCACAACTAAAAATATTTCGTGTCTATCCTAGGCCACCCTGTATTAGCAAAATTTGAACGTTGCACGAAATTTCAACACATATTTTGAAAATTTGTATAGCATTTATAACACAGTGCAACAGCATATCGTGGAACAAGAAACGGTCTTTATGGGATTCAAGTACTAGTATAGTCAAACCTCCGAAGGGTTTATTCAGACTGGCTCGAAAATTGAAGTTATGGCCGTTTGAATTTTTCTTGCGACAGTGACCAATTTAGCTTATAATCGCTCATTGTTTTGTCTATAAAATGCATTTCAATTCTATTATCTCTGCATAAATATGCTAAAACTTTAATAAAATGATTCTTAAAAGTCAAATACACAACTCATCTGAACATATCAAATGAAAAAAATAAGTTTTTGTATTTTTCGTTGAAAAGAAGCCGAAAAATCGCATTTTTTTTAACATTTCTACTTTTATTCAGAATTTCTCATTATTATTTCTTTCAAACTTCAATAAAGTTAAACTTTGAGATCAAATTCACAACTTTCACACCTATATCAATAAAGAAATATTAATTTTTGAGACTTTTTCGTCGATCAATAACCGTTATATCGAACTTTTACTGCATTTTTTGTCAATTTTTTGAAATTTTTTTTAATAAAAAAAAATTGATGAATGATGAAAATATACATTGAGCTCTTTCCAACAAAAAAAATCACCTGACGCTGTTTTGGCTGAAATTTGCTGGTGGAGCAAGAATCTCTTCAAAATTTCGAATGAGGAGGAAGAAGAAGAAAGCGAGTTGATCAATGAGTATGTGGATTCTGATGATGATTTGTGTGATAGCGATGGTGATGAACCAGATGAAGCAAAACCAACGCCAAAGAGAGTACGTTCAACACATTGATTTGTTTCATTATAAAAATGTTCATTTGAATTTTCATATCTTTAAAATAAAATGGTAAACATAGGTATTCAATGCATGTATTTTCATTTGTTACAAGAGATCAATGTATTTTTTTCATCATCACAATTTTTTTGGGTAGATTAAAAAAAATTCGAAATATTGACAAGAAATGCGATAAAAATGCGATCTAACGACTGGTCGACGAAAAATTCCCAAAAATAAATATTTCTTTATTAATATATGCGTGAAATTTATCTATTTAATCTCAAAGTTTAATTTCATTGAAGTTTGAAAGAAATAATAATGAGAAATTCTGAATAAAAGTCGAAATACTAACAAAAAATGCTAAAAAATGCGGTTTTTCGGATTATTTTCAACGAAAAATACAAAAAAAATATTTTTTACACTACTTGATATGTTCAGATGAGTCATTTTATTGAGGTTCCAACATATTTATCCAGAAATAATAAGCTTAAAATGCAATTTATAGACAAAACAATGAGCGATTATAAGCTAAAATTGGTCACTGTCGAAAAAAAATTCAAATGGTCATAACTTAAATTTTCGAGCCAATCTGAATAAACCCTTCGGGGGTTTGACTATACTATACTAGTACTTGAATCCCATAAAGACCGTTTCTTGTTCCATGAGATGACCGCTGAATTTGTTGCACTGTGTAATCAAATGAAGGTACTTCAATATTTTCAAAAATAAATGCATTTTTTTGTACAAACATTCAAATTATTTAAAGACACTCTAAAACTAATAACAGTAATATTTTATAACATTTAAACTATACTATACATTGTGTTTCCAAAAATATAATATAAGTATTACAGTTTAAAAAAGCTTCTTGTAAAAATTGACAATATATTTTTATTTTACCTACTCTTTACAAAAGTCCAAAAACGAAACATTTTACATCAAATGAAAAACTTTCTATCTTCCTATCCTCTGGATATACACTAAAAATTGGCGGGAAAATTTAAAAATAATTAAATTGATCAGTTATTTTTCAATCTCAATAATTAAACATCCAATAAGGTACAATTCAAATTGAATTCCCCTTAAAATATTTTTAGTTCCAATTCTCTGTGCTAAAACTTAAACTAAATTCAATTAATCAGACCAGTTTGGATGGCGCAATCCAGTGGTAGATACTTTTTTAAATTATACTCTAAAAAATGTACAAACGAGTTTAATTTTTGAAAAAATATTTTTTAGATTCACTGTTTAATCTTGGAAATTAAATCATACTTATATTTTCTTTAATTGAATATTTGTATTAACCTATAAAATAATAATATGTCTGTAATTAGACTAATTAGAAAAAATAAAAAAGTATTTGCCTGTAGTTATTAACGCTGCTTATGTTGCTAATTATCGTTTATTTCCTTCATAATTGGTAAATTTACAATCATGTAAATTGATCCAGCTACCAGCTCGTTGCTCGTTTCCTAATTAATAACACAAGTATAATATTAAATCAACACAAAAAAGCATTTAAAGCATTGTCTCGAAGGTCAAAAACTTCGAACTAACAACGCCCCCCTCTATGAATAAGTCTAAAAGACAATGTAGCAATGTGGGTTGTTCTTGTTCAACATTGTTTGTGGATGAATGTCGTCTTCATATCAGTTGCAAACCGTCAATTCCAAGCACGTTTAGCATCTTCAAAGCTGTCTATTTTATTCCTGGATTCTGAGTGCTCGATTCAACAACTTTTTATATGCCTTCTATCCTCAAATACATCTTGCTATTGTAAATATAAGATGGATACGGATGTCCATTTTCCTGGCAGTAGTATGATGGAATTCAAAAGCTCGCTCTTATATTGTTCGATGGAGCTAAACTTTATAGAGGATATCGAAATAGGACGATTGACAGGACACATTTAAAGTGGTTTTTGACAACCATAGAAAAAATACCGAGGGAAGGAATTTTATTTGAAATTGCAGATGAATACCATGATGAAAATAGAGACACAATTAGGAGGATTTGAGTACGAAAATATACTGGACTGGAACCAATACTATTTTACCACAGAATTTGTATGCGTTCCCCAAAAAAGGTATATTTAATTTATAGGTATAACAATAATTAACTACTATCAGTGATATTTAAATGAAAATTATTTATAGACGGTTAATCACCATTCAGTAACCAATGCCCATAAATATTAAATGGTTTGTGAAAAGACATGAATAGGTAGGAATAATAATATATTTTCGGAATTCAATTAATGATCACCATTCATTATGGATCAATGTACCATAAATTAACCACCCAATCACGTCATGTTGAACACTCTATGAAATACTCCAATTGCAAATTGTAATTACAGACTTGAGGATTACAGTTACGATGTGGGCTGCAGTAAAATTTTAGCTTAATAAAACTCACAAACTTCAAAAACGAGAAATAATTATCGATGTTTTTTCTGCATTTATTTATTTTATTTAAATATTATTATAGCAATTTTCCAACTAAGTTACCCGGTGGCTATTTATTAGAAAAACCGACCATAAAAAATGTTTTTCGTAATGCGATAAAGTTTATATGGTACGAAAACCACCGCACGAGAAATTAGTTTGACTTAAAAGTCGTTAATCTTGTGAAACAAACTTAACATCGAAAACTTTGTATAGAAATAACAGACGCCTGAAAATAAATTACATTAAGTGTTAAGAAACTCATGTTATTCTTTCGTGCTTTGGTAAACTCATTAAATTACATTTTGTGAGAATTGGAATGGTTTTTATTAAAATAAATCCAATGGGAATTTTATTGAATAAAAATGTTTCTCAATCCATGAATAGCTGGAAAATATTTATAAGGTAGAGATATTTTTCGAATGTGTAATTTTAAAATTTATATAAAATATCACATCGCACGTATTCTATCATATCATGCAAAGAGGTTTTATATAAGACAACTAAAAAATAGACCCAGATTTAGGATCACTTTATACTTATTTAGGAAGATATCACCCAAAAGGAAACACGCGATAAGAAGCTTCTTAGTTTCGTAAGCGTTGTTGCCAAAACTTAGTTTTATTCCATGTACAATGTCTAAAAATTGAATACACAATCTGTATACTACACCTGCATTAATATAGCAAATACCAATTTTCACATTTCATTATCGGAAAAGCACTAAAATACATATTAGCTCAAATCCCAAACTCGCTTTATCAACATATTGGCTTCCAATCGAAATATCATTACTTCCAGCAAAACGCAAAATCCATTCTTTAGGAATTATATTTACTATCTCCAGTTTCCACGTTTAACGGTGCCTGTCTGCAGTTCCAATTCCTAGTGCATTTTTCTATATTGTACATTGTACTGATGGAACGTGTTTTTCAATATCTCGGGGCACGTTGCGTGCTTACGCTATTTCTTCAAATGCAATGATTCTGAATATAGTGGCGCTTTGTACAAGACATCAATAATTTTCAGCTGACGTGATAAAGGATGTTCCTGCGAGTATTGCGTGAGTTGTCAACTTCGTTCCAGATATGAACCAACTATACCACACCAGTTGTCTTGATGTGAGTCTTTAGGTTTAGGTAGGTGTTGTTCGTTAGAATCAATGGAAAAATACTCCCTCGTCACTGCCAAGTCGAATTCTACAAGATGCATTGCTTCTGTCACTGAGGTTTATTTCCAATTTATTTTAGTGTGGTAGTGAATAATGTCCTTTGCCGTTTCTTTATATCCCAGCGCGTAGAGGACTGCAAAAACACTTCCAGTTAGGGTATTCAAAGTGGTATATCCTCTAATCTCGCAAGGTTTCATTTGGGAATTTAGCACTGTAATGACCACTGCAACATCGCATTTAAATGATGATAAAGAGGGTAAAGTATTTTAGGACATCGTTTATTTTCTTATAAAACCCTAAAAGTATCTATTATTTATGATGCAAGTTTATAAGGGTTGAATGTACTACGCGTTTTCGTGGTACAATATGGAAATTTTCTTTATTTTAAGATATATTTTTCCTTGAATTATTCATAAAATTAACGAAAATATAAACAGGAAAATTGGCTCCATTCAAAAACTTTTAAGTTAATTATTGCGTGGTTTCTAGTTATATGTACGTACAGGGTGTGTCACGACGAGTTGACAGTAGACGTAACTCTGTTACTAAACACAATTTGCTTCTAAAAATTGGTACACGCCCATTACACAATGTGGCCTATTTAATGAAATATTGCCACATTTCTGGTACTTCCCGTTATACCCGAAGTAGACAATCTTTGTTATTTTAAACGGAACACCCTGAATATTATTGAATTTTTAGATTCTACACTTCATTTTAATCATAAAAGTATTAAGGTTGTATGGTCCTAACATTAACGGTTTTATAATTATTTACTTTTTAATTTTTTTTACAAGATGTAAATAAAAATTCAAATCTTGACAATGATACATTTTTTGCAAAGTTTTTTTTTCTTATGTTTGAAGTAGGAATATAGAAGAAATATGCTGATATAGTTTTGGAAAACTTGGTGGTTGTCCGTTAATTTAGAAAAACTTTAATCAGTGATAACTTTATTTTTTTAAATGGAACACCCTACATATTTTTACATTTTCGAATTCTACACTTAATTCTGGACATAAAAGTGTTAAAAGGTTGTAAGGTCTTAAAATTAACGGTAGGTATTATAATTTTTTACGTTTCTTCCATTTTTTTCGTACAAAAACTTAGAGTCAAAAAATGTCATATCTGGCTAATGACACGTTTTTATAAAAAAACAACAAATTTTAGTGGACGCAGAAATGTACAAGAAACATGGTATAATATGATTTTGAAAAACTTATTTTATACAGGGTGCTTGTGATTGACCTTTAATTCTTAAAAACCTTGTGTAAACAGCGTAAAAATTTGGTGCTCCAAGCCTCTGGAATGACGACCTCAGATCCGCCCTATAATAATGATCATATAAACTGCTGGCCAATTGAAACGTACCAAGCGAATTTTTAGGTTGAATTTAAAGTCAAATATTTTGAAAAATAGAAAAGATATCAACATGCGATTTTCAGGATTTCATAGATAATTTAATTGAGAAAACGATAGTGTTACCCGATTTTTTTACTTTGAAGTACGTTACTATCTACAGGGTATGAACGGAAGTCTTCTTTTTTTTTGTCAAATTTTATAACTACCGAGATTCCACAAATTTTTTTTATATTTTTTTGTCGTAGATTTTTTAGTCCTTACTTAATGGGAAAACATTCTGTTTCTCAAAATTTTGATATCCCTGTTATTTTATAAGATACCGAATTTTTGCTGAAAATTTGATTTTTTCTTTGTTTTTTGTCGTTCGGCCGTATTGTGTTTTGTAAGAACCAATCTCTGTAGTTAATTATGATAACTTATGAATGGCTTTTTTATAAAAAGTACACTTTTTGTACTTTCATTTATTTATGGGTAACCAGTGGCTTATCAAAAATCGGTACACGTTCGCTAATGGGTAAATTTTTTTAATTCATTTTTTGAGGCTATTTTCTTAATGGAATAGAATGGAATTTAATTAGTTTATGTTCACCATTGGTTTAAGTGACTTATATCCTCGAAACGGGTTTTTCACTTTTTTTAAAATTTGCTCATATCCGTGTATACCGGGTGGCTACGAAATCGTTTTACAACCCCCACCATTTTGTTACATTTAACTGTATCCATTTGAAATTTGGCATGGTTTGATTGTTGAAAGGAATAATCATTTTGACGTTTAAAACAATCTGATCACACTTCCGGTTTCACCGGAAGGGCCACCTACTAACTTTCAATTTTTTTTAAAACAACCCTGTATATTTTTTTCCGTAAGAATTAGATTCTACTTAAAGTTACCTTTTTATCGACATATCACATGATGACATTTGCTTTCAAAATGGCAGCATAATTATTATTGCAAAAACCTGTTCACCCATATTAAATTTAATAAAAAATTCGGTATCTTATAAAATAAGAGGGATATAAAATTTTTGAGAAATTGGTTTTTTCCTCATTAACCAGCGACTAAAAAAATGGACATCAAAAAAATATAAAAAAAATTTTGTGGAATTCTGGTAGGTATAAAGTTTGAAAAAAAAAGACGACTTTCTTTCATACCCTGTAGATAGTAACGTACTTCAAAATAAAAAAATCGGGTCACACTATTGTTTTCGCAATTAAATTATCTCTTGAATCCTGAAAACCTCATGTTGATATCTTTTCTCCTTTTCAACATATTTGACTTTAAATTCAACCTAAAAATTCGCTTGATACGTTTCAATTGGCCAGCATTTTATTTAAAGTTTGTGGTTAACATACACCTAAAATAACGTTCAATTATCGTTTGTCTAATTGCAGGAGGGTATTTGAAAATACATTTTAGTAGGTTGAAGGTTAAATTTCGGCCATTAGTAGGTAAAGGGTTTAGAAATTGATATTGAAATGCACCTTTAATAATTACAATGTTCTGCATTTTCACTAATTTGTAATAAAGATAATGACCTAAGCATTGGATGAGGATTTTTTGTGTTTCGTGGGGTAATTAGGCCTTTTTATATTTCTCGAAGAAACACTAAACTTCTAATTTTTTGCAGCGAAAACTAGCGTTCTATTGCGTATGTAGAAGAGGATCTAATATAGAGGAAGATGCCATTTTCTGATCTCAAGGAAAACGATACAGTTTGACCAAAAACCCACACAATCGAATACATTTTTTCAAATTAATAAATCTCGTTCTAAAAAACCTGCTCTTATAAAAGAGAAAATGTCACACTGGAATTGGATAATAAGAAAATCATTCGAAGCGTAAAGTTTACAATACAAGTTGGTATCATAAAACTGACTTAAATTAATCACTACTTAAAACCGCAACAGTTACATTAGTGCGTTTTCTTGTACACTTGCAAAGGTAGGTAACGAAGTTCCTGTAAATCATTTGTGTCAATGTAATTATTTAACCAGCATTTGATGAAGTCAAAATTTTTGGAATAACAGCTTAGGTACATTAAAACAATGTTGAAGACCAATTATGATTAGGTTAAATTAGAATAAACTCAATTTGATTGAATAAGATTAAAAAAGTTAATTAGTATTCCACACGATCTTTTATCAACTGTCCTAGTTTCCTAGTTTGGAATTCACTTATTGTAGTGTTATGTCCCTAATTCCTTTACTCAATACATTCTTTTGTATTTTGGGAGGTTCCAACAACTCGACTGTAAGAAGTATTACAATCCAACCTCTCTAAAAAATCCAATTTATTCGCCATCACACAACAAAGCATAAAAATGTACAAAATACAGCTTGATCTAACATATTCCCAACAGTAATAAAACTGTTACAACTTGTTAGAGAATTTCCTTAATTCCCAAAGAAGTTTACGAAATTCCACTGTCATTTCATCGTTTGTACCTTAGAACTATGGAGTTGATGTATTACCAGAGGAAATGATATGAAGAAGTGACTGTAACTTTCATGACATCTTTCATCTCTCCTTCGGCCGTTGGCTCGTATATTTTAGACGTGATTCGGTTACCATATATTTCTGCGTTTTACGTTCTAAGAGTTTTCCTAGCACATAGTTTATGGAAGTGCAAGAATGGAAAGCTGTAGGCGTTATAGTTCAATAATACACAGAAATTTCCTTTTAGATAAGAAGTTGTGATTTATAAGAATTGTTGGAAGTGGAATAATAAAATGGTAATAACTATTGTTTAAAACTCACTTCACTATGCCAGGGAAAATGTATTAGATAATATGATGGGCGCAATTGTGTTTTTATAAAAATATATACATTTTCTCATAGGATTCTTCCTTATCTCATACATGCACGAAACGTTAAAAACAAAGAAAAATGTTTAAATGGAAAACACACCAACAAATTCAAAATTCGGATACTTAGCAATATGCATTTTTACAAAATAATTTAAAATTGCGCTGATATTCTCTATTACTGATGTAAATACTACTTTATACATATACTTACTCACTTGTACTAATTGATATACAATTTCACTCACCTGAAACAAAAATGGAATTCATAATTTCTTATTACAGTCATTACCTAGTTATAACATAGAAATAACAGTACATACATAAAAAATACATAAGATACTAATTTCCAAAAAAAGAATGAGAAAAAGATTAACTGTAACTTTAGTACACCTTTGGAAAATTAATAATTTGTTATTACTTTGCCTTTAGGAATATGAGGGTTGTATACCCCATAAGCCAGAAAGGCCACCACCATTTATTTTTAACCAAAATTCTCTTAAATAAAATAAAAGTGACCTTTCTGGGGTGTGGGGTAAAACAGACCGCATACTACTGCCTTTGTATCAGAGTTTGTTTATGCATGCCCACTGAAGCATCCCCTCTTCATTCGCTCTAATTCAATGAATCTATCACACGTTTCACTCTTATTCACAACAGACCAATAAGAAATGATTTTCCAATGTACAGGGTGCCCCAGTTTATATCGTCAGAATTTCACCAGTCGATAGTTTAGCGAAAATTAAAGGTGGTTTGTCTAATAAACTATGGTCGAATGTTGCTTTCTTTTTGATGTACAGAAAATGTAAAGAAAATAAATTATTTTAAATAATTTGTCATAAATCAATAAGAAAAAAGTTAGTCTTCTGAAATTTTGCATAGATCTTTTTTTTTGGATTCTCTTATTAATAGTGGTTGCAAATATTTTATTTAGAACACAGAGGCGTGCGTACGGGCTTCTTCAAAAACATTTTATTGAATAAAACGTACATCACTGGTTTTTTTTTGCAGCACCTTTATGCAGAGGGTATTTTCCATTCAATTTAGAAACTTTTTTGTATCTTACAATTTCTTGATAACTTAACATTTTTTTTCTTATTTATTTAAGAGGTTCTTCCCTATTAGATTTCCGAAAAAAGCATCAGTACAAAGTTGTAGAGAAAAATATTTCCTACAACTTTCCTTTTAATATTTTTTGTGATATTGTCAATATTTAAAAAGATATTCAACAAATAAGTTGCAAATTTTAGGGAAATTTGTCTCTAGTTAGGTACTACTTACTACTAGTACTTACTACTCTTTCCCCAAAATTTTCAACTTATTTGTTGAATAACTTTTTAAAAATCGACAATATCAAAAAAAGTTTAAAAGATAAGTTTTAGGAAATATTTTTCTTTACAACTTTGTACTGACTCTTTTTTTCGAAAATTTAATAGGAAAAAGGTTATTCAATAAACAAAAAAATCCAACTCTTATTGAGGGCTGGTGAAGGAAGGGCGGGGTCTACGAATACACAAAGTCAGTTTTAAACTTTCAGGGTGACCCTCTAGAAGATTCTACAAAAATTGGCTGTAGGGTAAAAAAAGTCTATTTGAAGTCTTTTTTTCTCCCTTATTTACTGTACTATTAGGTTATTTTGAGTTAAGTTATCAAAAAATTATAGGATACAAAAAAGTTTCTAAATTGAATGGAAAATACTCTCTGCATATTGGCGCTGCAAAAAAACCAGTGGCGTACGTTTTATTCAATAAAATGTTTTTGAAGAAACCCGTACGCACGCCTCTGTGTTCTAAATAAAATAATTGCAACCACTATTAATAAGAGAATACAAAAAAAAGATCTATGTAAAATTTCAGAAGGCTAACTTTATTTGTTATTGATTTATAGCAAATTATTTAAAATAATTTATTTTCTGTAATGGCCTGTACGTCAAAAAGGAAGCAACATTCGACCATAGTTTATTAGACAAACCACCTTTAATTTTCGCTAAACTATCGACTGGTTAAATCCAGACGATATAAACTGGGACACCCTGTATAATAAAAAAGTACTTAAATTTTCATAAATTGAAATTAAGAAATATTTACTTTAACGCTTTTAATTTGTATGAAATTTTGTTTATTATTTATTTTATTATTTTGGTAATTTGAAATCTAATTCCATTGTCTTGAAATGTTGAAATAAAAATTACAAAATTTAATGAACAGTAAATTTTCTTTCTAGTAATAGATTTCTAAGAAATATGACGAATTGTTTTTCTTTTCGTTTTTCTTTATGAACGTAAAGTCATTATCGCCATTTCCTTAAACTTTCAATAATTTTATAAGATTGATGGGCTAATTTTCATTCTCAATTTTATCAATGACCTTTTCAAATCTAATAGGCGGATTATTGATTAGTCAATTTAGAGCAAAATTAAGTAGGTAATACTGCCAAAGATATTGATGTTGGAAATTTGGCAGCTATGCTTTCTATAATATGTTTTCTTATTAGTTTAGTTGATGGACACTCATAAAAATATGATCTCAAAGGGGCGTCATTAAATTAAAATATAAAACTTGCTGTAATGAAAACTAGACTAGCTTAAAATTTAGTACTGAACATACTGGAAGATAAATTTTGTATAAAGCATCAAAAACGCAATTATGCTAAGTAGATTAAACTAAGATTGGCATTCAGATAAAAGTAATTCAAAATTTTTTAATATTGCTAAATGGGTCAACTTTGATCGATAGTTATCCTTAACCTTAACTATTAGTTAATACATAATACAATCGATAATTAACCTTAACTAATAGTTAATTTTTTTGGTAATCGTTGTCTTTGGAAATTATCTCATAGTTAAGGTTGACTATCGACTGAAAAACTGGACGTTAGATACAATTATTATTATTGAATCGATGGTTATCCTTAACTAAAAGTATTTTTTTTAGATACCATTATTAAAACAATGATAACTACCAGTTAAGGATAACTATTGGTAATACAACTGGAGGTTTGATCATTTCGATTGTGGTAAATTTTAAGTACTAGATAATTTTCTTGTAAAAATATCGTATAATATTAAGTAAGTACCGAAAAACCATTTAAAACATAATTTTTGAGGAGATCATTGGTATTATAACTGAAGAGTTATTTATTTTATAGAAGTAAATTTTGTTTATTATTGTAATTAACCTAATGTAAGCGAAACCCAATATGTTCAAACAAATATACAAACTATATTATATTAAGTTTTGTTTTAGTCGAGTTTTCAATTACGGATATATTAATTCATTCTAGATCACAGAATACATTATATATTAGGTAAAGTTTTGTTTAAGAAAACTTTCATGTACAATATTATGAGATGGAACCCTTGCTAATTTTATATATCTTCAATTTCAGGAAAGTAATACTAACTCTGGATGTTATAAATCTACATGGATTTAACTATGTTTATTAGATATTAAACATTTTATTTAGAATTTTAGATATCGATTTAAGCAGAATATTACAAAGGATAATACAATGAAAAGTGGCTCTATCCAAAGGAATATTTTTGCAGGTCACCTGCTCGTATGCGCTACATCCTTGAATTAGAAAATTGTTGTTGTACGTAACATGAATAAAAATGTAGTTTGCCCCTTAAAAAATACGAATATACTATAAAATAGGGAGGCAGTAAGTTAATTATAAAGGAGTAGCGCCGGGAAGAATGTGTTGATATTTTAGGGTTATATTTGTAAAGTGCATCATTATATTTATGCTGTAGCTCTGTAGTTAACTAATGTAATATAAAAATAAATTAAATCGTTTTTATTTAGACTTTACGAGGCCAGGTGCAACAGGATATCCCCAGTAGCATACTAATAAGGATTCGCAGTAATGAGTGCTTATTTATGCGACTTATATCTGCATATGAATACATTATTAGCGCAGTGGAAGTAGAAATTAAAAAAATTAAAGAACAATAACTTAACATTGTCTTTCGATTTAATTTTGAATTCCAAACACATAGTAGTATATAAATCTTAGATTTAGTGCGTGATAAAATTAAATCTTAGATATCTTTATTTCGCATCAAGTCAAGTAAGTATACTTGTTAAATTATGAAAACCGTATTAGCTGCACATTGTAGAGTTGTACTAGTAAAAACCCCGCAATTTGTAAATAATTTGGCTTTATACACACCAGAATGTTTTTTTTTTGTTATACGAGCCCTAACAACTAAATGTTCGGACAAAAGTAAGTTTGATTGTCTTTTTTCCATACGCGCAAAAGTTATCTAAATTAATTTCCATAAAATTGATGGTTTTTTCTATTATAATGCCAACATTTGGTTATGTAAAAATGTAAATTTCGTAAAAATCCGCTCAGCGGTTCCAAAACTGTGGCACTTTAACCCAGCAGGATGGGAAAATTGTAGAAACAAAGAATTATTATTTTCAAAACGATGGATCTACTAGTCGGATTTTGATGAAATTTACTTTATTGCAAAGCTGGATGTTGGTTTTCTTTACAAAATAGTTACACAAGTTTTTATTTGGTGATTTTAGGCATTTATCGGAAGCTTTAAAGTTGCACCTTTAAAAATGATAGAATTTTCTAGTAATTGTTTTAAAAAATCACAGTTTTGAAACCGCTGGTTGGATTTGTGTCAAAAAACCTTTAAATCAAAGCTCAATAATCGTACTACATATTGAAAAAATCCTGAAATGTTAATATGAATTTTTTTGCATTTTTTTCCAGTTCCACAGTTCACTTTTCAAAAAACGTGTTTTTTGAGAGTGCTGCCTACATTTAAATAATCACAGTTTTGGAACCGCTGGTTGGATTTCGGTAAAATTTACTTTATTGCAAAGCTGGATGTTGGTTTTATGTACGAAAGAATCCCCAAGTCTTTATTTTGTGATTTTAGGCAATTTTCGTAGCTTTAAAATTGCACTTGAAAAATGTGACCTTATTTTCTAACGACTGTTTTTAAAAAATCACAGTTTTGGAACTTGGAGAAAACGACATAAAGGTGCTTTCTGGTCCTCATCCAGTCCGGACTTAAATGTTATTGAAACTCTTTGGCATAAAATTAAACGTATTCTACGCAATAATCCACCAAGAACCATTGGGGACTTAAAGACCAAAATAGAAGAAATTTGGGACAGTTTCACGCCAGAATTGTACCAAAATTTGATAAATACACTGCCTGCTAGAATACAGGCAGCTATTAAAGGAAAAAAAGACGTTACCTCATATTAGTGGTCCTAAATTAAAAATTATTCCAACATTTAGTTGCAAATTCATTTTGTAAAATTTGCTAATTATTAAGGTTAAAATATTGTTAAATCAAATAAACAATTTTCTTCCATGCATAATATGGTTATTAAGGCTTTAGCTTATTGTATTGTTAGGTGTTTACTAATTATTTGCGTAAAATTTACTTTTGTCCAAACTTTTAGTTGTTAGGGCTCGTACTTACTAGGTACTTTTAGGATATCACAGACTTCTTCAAAAACATAAAAGATATAAAAACTCAAAAAAACTTACAACCTCAATATTTCAAGTCATAAAATATACAAACACACAGGATGAAATAATTATGTTTCTGGATATAGAAGCAAACAATGTAAGTTTAATTAGGAAACAAAGGTAAGCATTCCTTTACATGTATGTAATTAATGCTGTCACATTCATAGAGCTTTGTAGTTGACCTAAACAAACTTAGTATTTTATCTATTAATATAAGGTTAAATTAATTACGAAATAAAGGCAATAATAGACCTAATAGGTAAAGCCATAGACTTAAGTAAACTTAACGTATAGACCGGGATTTCTTGGAAACAAGATTAAAAGGGAAGGGGTGCGTTTTATCTATGTAATACTTCTTTAGGTTCTTTTGTTCTTTTTATATGTAATTTTATCCCACTATTAATATTGATATTAATCCGTTTACGTAGGACTAGTTTTTCAACTGGTAATTAACTTTCAGGCTTAGTTCATCTCCATAATTGATGATTTGATGTGCACAAAAATTAAAGCTAATTCAGGAGCGGATTCAGAGGAGCCTTTTGGAGAGGGTAATTTTTATAGGGACCATTACACGAATAATCTAAACCTAAAACTACAGAACTGTTTAATAATGAATAAGAAATGAATTCAAATACAAGAACTCCTAGTTTTTGTGTTTGAAATCGAACTGGTCGCATCACAATCAGTAGTAATTTATTGCAAATTTTCAAAAAGCGAACAGCTTATTTATAGCTTTATTCTGTATAGTTTACGTCAAAAATTCCTGTACCTAGAAGATAATTCCCAACTACTCTCTAGATCTTCCTTATAGGTACAAATCCTGGTTTTAAATAAACATTACTTAGTGTTAGTAGAAGAATATTTTAAATGTTGCAATCCTAAAAATTGAATTATATCAAAAGCAGTCCATATTAAGACCAAGGTCTTAAAACAAAAAAAATATATATTTACAATAAAAGCAGCTTTTTATGTCCTGAAAGTAGGAAGAGCAAAGTCAGCAGAATCATAAATTGACACATGGACAATTAAAGGCTAATTAAGTGCCCTAATTAGAAATTAAATGCTCCGGCCATTTTTTCAAAAATTGATGTTCTGCTACCTTAAAGTTAAGTCAGCAGAACATGAGCGAAAAAATTGTTTAAACAATAAAATTGGTTTTTTTGTTTAGACAGTAATTAAAGGCTCTTTAAAGGCTTTCGGACTGCTCTGATTAGAAATTAAATGCACTTCGCATTTCTAGTGAAAATGAACAATTTCGCGACTTGGACAAAAAGTTGGCAGAACAAAAAAATTATTTAAACAATATAATAGCTTTTTTGTTTAGATAGTAATTAAAGGCTCTTTAAAGGCTTTCGGACTGCTCTGATAAGAAAAAAAATGCTCCAGCCATTTTTTCAAAAATTGATGTTCTGCTACCTTAAAGTTATTAAGTCAGCAGAACATGAACAAAAAAATTGTTTAAACAATAAAATAGTTTTTTTGTTTAGACAATTGTTAATTTTCACGAGAAATACGAAGAGCATTCAATTTCTAATCAGAGCAGTCCGAAAGCCATTAATGAGCCTTTAATTACTGTCTAAACAAAAAAACTATTTTATTGTTTAAACAATTTTTTCGTTCATGTTCTGCTAACTTTTTGTCCAAGTCGCGAAATTGTTCATTTTCACGAGAAATACGAAGAGCATTTAATTTCTAATCAGAGCAATCCGAAAGCCTTTAATGAGCCTTTATTTATTGTCTAAACAAAAAAGCTATTTTATTGTTCAAACTATTTTTTTGTTAATATTCTGCTGACTTAATTTTAAGGTAGCAGAACATCAATTTTTGAAAAAATGGCCGGAGTATTTAATTTCTAATTAGGGCACTTAATTAGCCTGTAATGAGTTTTTAATTGTCCATTTATGATTCTGCTGACTTTGCTGTTCCTACTTTCAGGACATCAGCTTTTTTATATTTTTGAGTTTTTCCTTTGTATACTAGATAAAATTAATTCATTTTAAAGGAATCTCAAAGGCAATTTAACGAGCTAAAAATATCTGCGCGTTCCATAGACCAGTGGTCTCCAAAGTGGGGTACGCGTACCGCAGGGGGTACGCGAGTCGATACATGGGGGTACGACATGAATAAAATAATACTCCTAATAAAATAAAATACTGTGTAATTTTTTTCTAGCAATGTACTTAGCACAATAAATTTGTTTCTACCTTAGGGGTACGAAATCAAAAAAGTTTGGAGACCACTGGTCTATAGTAGGCTATAAAATCTGGAATTATCAACGGATTTGCGTTCTGTTTGAATTTTCTAGTAAAACTAACTTGACTCTTTGTCAAACAGCAAACCGCAACGAAATCTGTCACGTTTTCGAAGTTTTATGACAGTTTTAAGGACACAAACCTGAAATTTGGACAAATTTTTTAAGCGAGTCTATAGTTTACCGCAAAAACCGGAATTTTTAGAGGATTTTCATTCTGTTTGAATTTTCTAGTAAAACTAACTTGGTTCTTTGTAAAATTGCAAACCGCAACGAAATATGTCAATTTTTCTAAGTTTTATGACAGTTTTAAGGACACAAACCTGAAATTTGGACAAATTTTTTAAGCGAGTCTATAGTATACCGCAAAAACCGGAATTTTTGGAGGATTTTCATTCTGTTTGAATTTTCTAGTAAAACTAACTTGGTTCTTTGTAAAATTGCAAACCGCAACGAAATCTGTCAATTTTTCTAAGTTTTATGACAGTTTTAAGGACACAAACCTGAAATTTGGACAAATTTTTTAAGCGAGTCTATAGTATACCGCAAAAACCGGAATTTTTGGAGGATTTTCATTCTGTTTGAATTTTCTAGTAAAACTAACTTGGTTCTTTGTAAAATTGCAAACCGCAACGAAATCTGTCAATTTTTCGAAGTTTTATGACAGTTTTAAGGACACAAAAACTAAATTTGGACACATCATTTTTTAAGGGAGTCTATAGCAGTGGTCTCCAAGGGGTACGCGAGTCGATACATGGGGATACGACATTATTAAAATAATACTCCTAATAAAATAAAATACTGTGTAATTTTTTTCCTAGCAATGGTACTTAGCACAATAAATTTGTCTTTAATTAGTTGGGGGTACGCACTATTTACTTTTTTCTACCTTAGGGGTACGAGATCAAAAAAGTTTGGAGACCACTGCCATAGACAATAGTTTGATGTAAGAAACAAACCAATTATTTATTACTTCACCAGATACCTAACTGAAAACCGAGACTTAAGCCTCAATCTACTTTTATGTGAGTCATTTCCTCGTATCTCTACAGGTTTCCAGACATCGTACATCTCCAAACATTTCCGCACAGCACATTTCCCTTGCCATTTACGACAGTTTTCCATACAAGAATTCCCTTTTTAATTTTCACACCCAAGTTGATATGAAATTGAAGGTCGTAATTTAAAACTTAAAGCTTGTCATTAAGTTTATGTTTATTGAGTATGAAACTATGAAATATTAATTATTACTTAGATTAATAAAAAAAGTAAGAAGAATTATTTTCTGAAGACAAGTACATATAGTAAGATAGGAATATTGCAGCGATTATAGTGGTCAGCAGACTTTATAATTGAAACATTTATATGAACTTTCTCCCATTTTTCTTGTTAGCATTCTAAGAGGTGAAAGTAATAAATGATTATTACTGAATAATGGAAGTAGACATCGCCGGCGAAATACATTTAAAAAGACGAAATCAGCCGAGTAATTTGTGAATGTGCGGTCAATACAGACTCTTTACTGATATTGGTTTGGCAATGTATATCGACCGAGCAAAGCAACATCAAGTTACCAGAGTGTTAAATTAAATTCCCGATGAACTGACTGAGCCACAGTGCTTCGGTGCTCTTTTAGATTAAAACAACTTGCCATCTGTGTCGTTAGGTGATAAAATAGAGAATCAGGAATTTTACAGAAGTAATTTCCCGGTTTCACACCTTGCCCTCTGAATATTTTGTGGATATCGTTTCTCAACCCCTCAACACCTTACTAACATTCAGCCGGGTGAAATCTAATAAATTATTTATTAACATTCAACAGCTCATCACGTATTTAAGCAGAAAGGTCTCTAAACCTTATTTAGAGGTGATACAAGGCGAGTCCTAACTACATTTTAAGAAATATTTATGATCATTCCAATAAATACACACAGAAGAAGGAATATAATAAAAAAGCTTGGATTATTGATTTCTTTATTAAACATTTTTTAAATAGAACGCGCATTTCTGAAGCTTCCGAGTGTGAAAGGTGTTTTTTCAATTGGATTTTTGGAATTTTCGGAGGTAAATATGTGCAGACTTCTGACTATTTCAGAGATGGAAAGAGTTAGTTAATAAATTCGCTTACTGTAAATAAAATTCCAAATTTACACTCTCCTTAATGTTTCAGAAGAAAAATCAAAATTAAAGGATCTCCTAAAGATGATTAAATGGTAAAACGACAGGACATATTCGCCTCTTCATCAATTTAATTTATGAAACACAATTAATAATAAATTCTTGCCAAGAATAAAAAAAATATATTTTCAATACATAGTTCAATTTACATGAACATTTGACTTGAGACGATAATTCTTATATTAAAAATATATCAGTTGATCCAAAAAAATGCAGTTTCAAGTAGACGTTGCTATAAAAAAAAATGTCTGTTTAATTTAGAAAATTGTAAATATTCTTAACATTAGCAGTTATTTATGCTTGATGTGTTGTTTACAAAGACATACTTTTTTGCCACTACACCTATCGTCCCATCATCATCTTAGGAAATGATGCAGAAAGATTTGTGGCCATGCATCATCTAAAATGATTGAACAATATGACGATTTTCAAAGGCTGTACTCGAATCATAAAATGAAACAGTACAAGAGCCAATTTGACAAAGTCAGTTATCAATTATGGTGCGTTAATTTGCTACCGGAAACACTATCGGCACTTAAATTTTATTAGAGGGCATTGAGCAATTGGACGCTCAGACAATAAAACTGAAACTAAAGTTCACATAATCAATGTGTCTTAAACTGTACTCCTAATTAATAAGGCGCAATAACATTGCTATTATACTAAATTAAATAAAATAGATAATATCAATAAAATTGGAGTAAAAAATTCTTTAGTCTGTATGTTAGAAAACGTCTAAAAATAATTTCTAAAGTGAAATATCCCTTACTTTTTTGTGAGTTTAAAATCATAGAACAAAATTAACACACCTAATTTTTCTTGAGATAAATTTAAAAAATATATTGAGCTACCAAGATTTTTAAAATTATTTCACTTTCTCATCACCAATCACGAGATCAAAAATATGCTTTAGTTAGATTCTAGTACAGAATGCTTTCTTGTAAATTTTTGTATTTTGTTAAGTATATAAGTCTCTAAAATCGCCAAACCCTCAAACTTCATTAGATTTGAAGAAGAGAGCACCACTTTTATTATTTATATTATATATATTTTATTTTATTTGTACCAGCTATAGTTAAATATATTGCATATTTTAGAACAATTAACTCATATTCTATTCCTATTCAATTACCTAGGCGTTATAATAACGGAAAGGAATGAAGACACGAGGAAATATCAAATAGAATAACGAAAGGATGTGTAAAGTTTGGGGCACTGATGGGATTCATAAAATCCAACTATTACAATAGCGGCAAAGATAAAGTTATATCAAAGAGTCACATGACCTACGGTTCTTTACGGATCAGAAACTTGGGCTTTAACAAAAAACAGTAAAAAGAAAGTAAAGATATAGGAGCGAAAATTTTTGAGGAAAATATACAGATGAATCAAAGAAGATGGGGAATGGAGAAGGAGAACGAATGATGAGCTAAAAGAATTATATAATAGCGAGACTAAGGGCCGGTTGTATAAAAATTTAATCGCGAGATAATCCTCCAAAAAGGATAAACTGCCATAGAAACGATTGTTGATTACAATTGTCACTATAGATATTTTGAAGGATAAAAATTTAACACCGCGTATAAAGTTTTATACAACCAGCCCTAAGGTGGGTAGACCGCCTACATAGATTACCCACAGATCGGATACCAAAATTAATAATGGAAGATAGGACTGGATTCAAGGGAAAGAGAGTAAGGCCGAGGACAAAAAGGCTGGAAGTAGTGGAAAATGATCTAAGAGCGAGAGTATCCAAAACTGGAGAAAAATGGCAACAAACTAGAAAGAGTGGAGGACAATAATTATAGAAGGCATTGGACTCATATCCTATACTTTTTCCTTGACTATAAACCTAAGTCGTTTTTTTGAACGGAAATTTAATTTTTCACTCCTTCAATATTATAAATGTAAGACTCACCAGCGTAATTAAGGGGCGCCAAAATGATTGGAAAATTATAGTTTGTGAAATTTTAAAGGTCACATGCTCACATGAAGGAAAAAACCAAATCTTAAGGCAGAAACAAGAACAAGATTGTATCATTTCTATAAACAACAAATTTCGTAACCTTAAAAACACGAATAGGTATATTTGATATATTTGAGACGCTAAAATATTTTGAGAAAAGACTAAAAATTTTCTATCTGGGGAGGGCGCAAAATCAGATTATATTCAACCGAAATTAGACTAGCTTAACTACTCCACGAATGTGTCATTTCTACCCTAACAGTGAAAGCTAAATATCAAGTTAAACTCGAGAATGGCTACTTCGTGTTTGAAGTAGAGATGAGAGTGCGATCCTAAGTCTTTGAAGACGAAAAAGCAAAGATCAAGTCAAAACTCACCAAATTGAAGAATGCTAAGCTGGTTGGTTAGGATAAAAAGTAGAAAAATTGTCAGTATATATATATATATATATATATATATATATATATATATATATATATATATATATATATAATAACATTGGGTTTCTATTAAAATTGCCTTCCGTCTTATACCTAATATGAAGGGCAACCTAAAGTTTTTTTGTCTAGGGCGTAAAACCATCTAGCTACGCCATTGCAGTGAACACAGATCAAAGATATGCAGTGGCACATTTTTTATTATAATTGATTTTGTACAGAATTTCAACATAACCGCTTTATTCTATTATTGATTATTGTAATATTTACCATAATTTTAAGAAATTAACCCTTATAAAATGTTTGAACGTCTCTAGAAAGATGCAGTGCCAATTTTTTTTATTATCATTGATTTTGTAAAGGATATCAACATAATCGCTTTATTATATTATTGATTATTGTAATATTTACCATAATTTTAAGAAATTAACCCTTAAAATGTTTGAACGTATCTAGAATTATGGAAAGTGCTAAGGAACCAAACATTTCTAAAATAATTTTTAAAAAGAGAAATTTTCGCCCTTCTAAGCAGCTACATTAGTTTTATGTGCAGTTTACACTTAATTACTAAAAATCATTCTTATAGGTTCAAAATTAAACCACGATTACATTAAATAATTGATATTTGGGTGTGTACTTTGTATTCAATTGGTATGTACTGTAAATACAAACTTATACATTATTGATGTCAACCTATAATTGTAAACAAATATTTCTCTCTCCTAGCAAATAAAACTTACTATTAATGCCCTAGCACTTATTTAAAAGACAACTTAATCGAAACTGTACCGAGTATTTTACTTTATAAGTTCCATTTGCATTAGTGTAGTTTTACCATTACCCCATGTCTAGTATGCTACTTATTTTGATGAGTGTATTGGTGTGTTGGTTTTCTTTTTACAACGAGGAAACAACTGTACTGGTGATGGTGCGAGTGAAACAAATACTTGCACGCCTTGTACTGGAATGCCTCCTTGGGGCTCCCGTTATTCGCTACCATCATTTCATATAAAGTAGACTAGGTACATACATATACTAGAGTTCATCATCGTCAGTTTTCCGTGTTTGTTATGCTGATTTGTCCAACGATCCGAAATAATGGGTTACGACTTTGATATTAGGAATGTCAAAAACAAGTTAATTAACTTGTATAATGTGGGATTAGGGGGGCGAAATATGTGATTATTTTGAATTAGGTACTCAGCTGTTATGTTCATTGATCTACGTAATTTGAAAAGCTGGTGGATTTTTACAGTACAAAGTTATAGGATTTGTTATTCTGTTTTTAACTTGTATTACTCAAAGTTACATTATAGTATTGATTTGTATGCAAATGGTACAGTTTGGTCAATTTTGAAATTAGTTTTGTAACAAGTTACATGATGATGTTTCATCATAGTTTTATGATGGAGAATTTCTATAGACGTCACTTTTCGCCAAACCATTTTCAGTGGTCAACTGTGGCCTTAATGCATGAACCTTTTAGTGGCAACTTCTCTTTAACTCATGTTCACAGTACTTACTTGGTTTTCCTTTAAAAATGGAATTACCACATAATAATTTATGTTTTAATTAAACATACTTTAAAAATTCATAGCTTTTTACTGGAATTCCAAGTTTGCTATAGGAGGGTATTTCATTTGCCGTCGCATAGAATACATTTAAAATATAAATTAGGTTAGGTTTTAAAAAAGTCATGGGCTGACTATATCAATTATTTTTGAAAATATTTTGCTCGAAGAGAGCATCATAAAATAAACTGTTGGCCAATTGAAACGTACCAAGCGAATTTTTAGGTTGAATTTAAAGTCAAATATTTTGAAAAATAGAAAAGATATCAACATGCGGTTTTCAGGATTTCACAGATAATTTAATTGAGAAAACGATAGTGTTACCCAATTTTTTTACTTTGAAGTACATTACTATTTACAGGGTATGAAAGAAAGTCTTCTTTTTTTGTCTTTTTTTGTAACTACCGAGATTCCACAAAAAATTTTTAATATTTTTTTGATGTAGATTTTTTTAGTCCTTACTTAATGGGAAAACAACCTGTTTCTCAAAATTTTGATATCCCTGTCATTTTATAAGATACCTACCGAATTTTTGCTGAAAATTTGATTTGTTCTTTGTTTTTTGTCGTTCGGCCGTATTGTCTTTTGTAAGAACCAATCTCTGTAGTTGATTATGATAACTTATGAATGGCTTTCTTATAAAAAGTCCACTTTTTGTATTTTCATTTATTTATTGGTAAACAGTGACTTATCAAAAATCGGTACACGTTCGCTAATTGGTAAATTTTTTTAATTCATTTTTTGAGGCTATTTTCTTAATGGAATAGAATGGAATTTAGTTAGTTTATGTTCACCATTGGTTTAAGTGACTTATATCCTCGAAATGGGTTTTTCACTTTTTCAAAAATTTGCTCATATCCGTGTATACCGGGTGGCTACGAAATCGTTTTACAACCCCCACCATTTTGTTACATTTAATTGTATTAATTTGAAATTTGGCATGGTTTGATTGTTGAAAGGAATAATCATTTTGACGTTTACAACAATCTGATGACACCTCCGGTTTCACCGTAAGGGCCACCTACTAACTTTCAAAATTTTTCAAAACAACCCTGTATATTATTTTCCATAAGTATTACTTTCTACTTAAAATTACCTTCTTATCGATATATCACATGATGACATTTGCTTTCAAAATGGCAGCATAATTATTATTGCAAAAACCTGTTCAACAATATTAAATTTAATAAAAAATTAGGTATCTTATAAAATAAGAGGGATATAAAAATTTTGAGAAATTGGTTTTTTCCTCATTAACCAGGGACTAAAAAAATGGACATCAAAAAAATATTAAAATTCTTTTGTGGAATTCCGGTAGGTATAAAGTTTGAAAAAGAAGTCGACTTTTTTTCATACCCTGTAGATAGTAACGTACTTCAAAGTAAAAAAATCGGGTCACACTATTGTTTTCGCAATTAAATTATCTCTTGAATCCTGAAAACCTCATGTTGATATCTTTTCTGCTTTTCAAAATATTTGACTTTAAATTGAACCTAAAAATTCGTTTGGTACGTTTCAATTGGCCAGCAGTTTATTATTTTTCAAGTTTATTGTTATTAATGTTCTTATAACGTGTGTAAATATCCATAAAATTTGTACTTAAGATTATTAGAACTACAATTTTGCTTCTAGTATTATCAAACAACCAGCGATATCTGCTTAAAACGCGTAAAAAAACAATTTTTCAAATTCTCCTGGATCAGAAAGAGTGGCTATTTCAGCCAATCTTTCATTAAATCACACTACTGATATTAATTTAAACGAAATAATGGTTAAATTAATATTAGCAATTAGGGACTAGCATTTAACTTTTAAACAGTTCGGCCCTAAATAGCACGAAAATGCGCGAAACAACCGTAGAACTAAATAAAGCACCAGTTGTCGGCTTTTGCCATTATTTACAAATAATACCATTAACCAACCTGGCGCAAAATTACTAAATGTAACTGTGTTAGCCGTGTACAAAGTGGTGCTAATACCACGTGAACTTTCATCAAGGAATATTGACTTGATTTTTTAATTCTTCACACAACGAATCTTTTGTATTATACAGAAATACTAAAGAAATAATTAGTTCTTTGTTAAAGATCCACTTTAGGGATTATCAGAAATACAATTGGGTCAACCCCAATACTTATCAGTTGGGGATGATGCAACTTAATTGATCGTCACTTTTGCATTAACTGTTTACTTCCAAGTTAATTAGGGCATTTCATCGCTTAGTTGGATATTATTTTGTAAAAGCTTTTCACCCCCATATTACAAGACTGAAACTCCATCAACCACATCAATTTTTACAGTAATTCATTTATTAAAGTTGGAAGAGAGTTGGGAGCTTCCGACCGATAAGGAAACAAAGTTTGAGCAAAACCCTTATGAGGGACGATCTTATTATAATTATAATTCTTAGGGTCTATATTTCCATCTTCTGTAAGAGTCATTTACTAAATAATATAGTATGTAATGTTACAACTTATATTTGATAGAAATTCTTACACTTTGTATAAGTATGGATATCTCTCATCATATCTCAAGTTTAGAAACAAATTTTTAAGAACGTTTGATCGCAATAATTTCGTTAATAAGTTTGGGTTTTTTCTAGTATTAAAAAATAAGACAATTTATAACTTTAAGACTCACAATGTACACGATTCCAAGTTCAACTCATCAATGTCTCTGTACTAAACGTGTGAGAAATGATTCGTGACTAAATCTAACATTCTAGTTTTGCTCCTTATCCACCCTTCTTAATCATTTCCTTCCTTTTATAACAAAACCCAACTCAGTTTACACAAAAACCCCTAGCTTTCTAAAAAATCGTTATCAGCGATCGAAAAACATGTCTTTCTTGACACCTATCCGCCTTCCTACTTGACCCCAAACACTCCTTCAACCTTCTTAATCATGCTTTTAGGGTCTTAAGACTTAACTTTCACGATTGGACAATCCTTTAGTCATTTTATTTAAATTCCTGTAAATTTTAAACTAGAACATTTTTATTATAAATTAACCAAACCTGAAAAAGTAGTCTAATTTAATCTAATTTAATCGAATGTTGCTTCCTTTTTGATGTACCTACAGGGCATTAAATAAATTATTTTAAATAATTTGCTATAAATCAATAACAAAAAAAGTTAGTCTTCTAAAATTTTGCATAAATATTTTTTTTGTATTCTCTGATTAATAGTGGTTGCAATTATTTTATTTAGAACACAGAGGCGTGCGTACGGGTTTCTTCAAAAACATTTTATTGAATAAAACGTACACCACTGTTTTTTTTGCAGCACCAATATGCAGAGAGTATTTTCCATTCAATTTAGAAACTTTTTTGTATCTTACAATTTCTTGATAACTTAACTTTTTTTTTATTAAAGAGGTTCTTACCTATTAGATTTCCGAAAAAAGCATCAGTACAAAGTTGTAGAGAAAAATATTTCCTACAACTTTCCTTTTAATATTTTTTTGATATTGTCAATATTTAAAAAGATATTCAACAAATAAGTTACAAATTTTAGGGAAATTTTTCTCTAGTTAGGTACTACTTACTACTCTTTCCCCAAAATTTTCAACTTATTTGTTGAATAACTTTTTAAATATCGACAATATCAAAAAAGTTTAAAAGATAAGTTGTAGGAAACGTTTTCGTTTACAATTTTGTACTGACTCTTTTTTTCGAAAATTTAATAAGAAAAAAGTTATTCAATAAACAAAAAAATCCAACCCTTAATTGAGGGCTGGTGAAGGAAGGGCGGGGTCTACGAATACACAAACTCAGTTTTAAACTTTCAGGGTGACCCTCTAGAAGATTCTACAAAAATTGGCTGTAGGGTAAAAAAAGTCTATTTGAAGCCTTTTTTTTTCTCCCTTATTTACTGTACTATTAGGTTATTTTGAGTTAAGTTATCAAAAAATTATAAGATACGGAAAAATTTCTAAATTGAATGGAAAATACTCTCTGCATATTGGTGCTGCAAAAAAAACCAGTGGCGTACGTTTTATTCAATAAAATGTTTTTGAAGAAACCCGTACGCACGGCTCTGTATTCTAAATAATTAATTGCAACCACTATTAATAAGAGAATATAAATTAAAAAATCTATGCAAAATTTCAGATTGCTAACTTTTTTTGTTATTGATTTATATCAAACTATTTAAAATAATTTATTTTCTTTAATGGTCTGTACGTCAATAAGGAAGCAACATTCGACCATAGTTTATTAGACAAACCACCTTTAATTTTCGCTAAACTATCGACTGGTGAAATTCTGACGATATAAACTGGGACACCCTGTATAACCTCTAATAACAAATTGAATAAATTTGCTGGTAGCAAAAATATTGTCATATTCATTTATCAAATGGTATACGATAAAAAAGCGTAGCATTCCATTTCAGATGTATTTTGCTAAACCATGTGAACTCACAACTCACCCAAACTTACTTTTCAATAACCGATACATTTGTCCTTGTACGTTACAAGTTCGTCTCTGAAACGTCATGAGCCGTCAGTCCAAAACATATTACTCACACTGTGTAAATAGCTGAGTTAAAATTTCCTGCAGGAAAAAATTCCAACACTGAAAAAACCCGTCAAAGATGTGAAATTTAACCGGAACAAGTAATGGAAGAATATTATTCCGATGAAATTAATTTCTTTTTTTAGAGGGATATAAAAGTTTTATTCGAAATAAAACAACACATTGGTCTAATATATTAATAGTATCTTCCAAGGTGACATTAATACTTCTGTATATAAGTCCCAAGCGACTAAAGCAGTTATTTTTGTAACACATTTCCCCTGATGCATCAGTTACGTAATATGCGTAGATTTTATTAAAATTATAAAAATAAAAACAAATAATTCATGTCGTAATTTATTTTTAGACTAATCTTATACGAATATAACGTAAAATAACGTAAACATTTTGTTCATATCCTGTAATCAGGTATCTACGAGTATGTAAAATAATAATTATAATTTTGACTGGATCTCCTCAAGACGTAAGCAGTTAATTAGCATGTCCCACACATGGAAATTGAAATTGATGATGTAAATCCAAAATAACAATGTATAAGCAAAAGTATTTTTTCTTTGTTTACGTACATTACAAATAACTCCAAAACAATTTACATAATTAGGAATGATGCAGCAAGGCAGCGATTTTGTGTCGGGTCTACAAAATTATTGTTCTTAAATTTAGTAAAAATAACAATAACACAACTATCCGACTATAGATTAATCAATTTCAACATCTATAATTATAAAATTAGAAGATCATAGAAAATATATTGCTTAAATTAGAAAAAAGTTAAAATTTTATATTGATCAACGATTTTAGAATTATGGTTTCATAAAAAAACTGAAATATCTTTCAATCCCATTAGATTACCCTCATTCGACCTTGACATTGGTATTTAAAAAAATATTTTTATCATTAGAAAAGGTATATAAGTATAAATTAGACAAGATCTTGTAATTTTGTAATAACTGATCTGCAAAATTCATAAACGATGTTTGAATAAATACAATGAGTATTGAAAATAAACAATTTTCTCATATTTTTCTGTTCGGGGAAGTTGGCCTGTCATCAAGAGGAAGTACCACTCATTATACTAGCTTCCTGACAATCTAACATTCCCCTAACTCCAATTCTATTCTAATAAACCATTGTTCTCTTAATAACATAATTATTTCCAATATTTAATTAACTAATAAAAATATTATGTATGTACTTAATAATTATAATATAAGATCAAATTTTATTTCATACATAGAGATCGGATTTCGGATATTCATGACGTTAAAAGCAGGATCGGTTCTGGACCTCTGGAATTACAAATTGAGCTCTGAGCCTCTTAAGAAAATAGCAAATAGATGAAACTAATCTTTTTCAGAAAATTTTATAAGCTGCCACAAAAATATACGTCAGTTTTGGAAACCAACTAAAAATCCTTTAAATTTTTAAAATTGTGAAGGTCAATAACAGTTTTTTAAAACTAAAACAATTTTTAATTGTGTAAAAATATCGAAAAATAAATTGACAAAAATATTCTTATGTTAGTAGAAACTTAACTGTTAACTCACAAGTTAATATATCCATTTTTAAAACGCTATTCAAATAAATTATCCAAATCTCTATTTTGCTTTCTGCAGGTTGGCTGATCTCTGAAGTGATATTACGCTCGAGTGAAAGTATCCGCTATTTTAGCTGCCGCAGACAGAACTATGTAGCACATTTGTCTGGAAATAAATTATTAAATTGCTTATTATATAAGAAAGTGACTGTTTAAGATTCACTTGCTGCACCACGGTCTGGTTTGTCTGTGGAGCTTAGAATTTTATTTAGCGCCGTCATGCGAACCTAAAACTCTGTTTTTGATTATGTGTTTCTTTGTGTGTTTAAACGGAATTATTTAGTGAAAGTTCGTTATAAGAATGAATTAAAACTGTAATGTATATTCTGTTAAGATAAATATTTATATAAGTAGTTGGGATAAATTATAAATTTTAGCAAAAGACTGCAATTTGCTCTAATAAATGCTACTGCAATAGTACTACATCATAGAATTAGGAAAAACTATTATTAAATCTTTTAATTGGAAAAGTTTTTAATTATTTAATTCATCTAAAGCATGAGAATTTAAAGCTGATGAGATGGGTTATAATGCTGAAGAGTTTTAGCTCAGCTATCCGTATTGGAACATCTTCCAAGCTTTTGACAAGGGCTTAGATACTGTTCAGAATCTAGTTTAATCTAAGCCATACATTCTGAAACACTGTAGAGACAGTAATTTTTGATAAAATAAGAATAAGTTCTCTGTACAAGCGGCGTTATAACTTATAATATTCTATGGTTGTAATGTACCATTTTCTTTCAACCACGTACATTTAAACAGACATCACATCAATATTATTTCATTAGTAAACTGTGCTAAGTGCCTTTCAATTTCTACAAAATCCTCCACAAAATTTAAACATCTTTGAATATAATCAGCAACTTTACTTCTAGACCCTCTAAAGTTCTTGGGCTTTTACCAGAAGAATAAATTTGTTCAAACGTCTGTATGATATTAGTTCAAAAAAATATAGACTGTAATAAGCAAAAGTGATACCAAACCTCAAGTTTAACTAGAATTAATGTATCTGAATTATCTTTTGTAACACAGATTGGGAAACTTGTCGGAATCGAAAAATTTAGGGACTTTCCCAAAAAATTCGAGTTACGAGTGAAATATTATTTCGAATTCTACTTACGGAGACAAAAAACAAAAATGCATTATAAAGGCCATGAAACATCAGCGTTCATGATAAAAATTCAACTTGGAGAATAATTCGCATTGAGTTACAAAAGTACGAGTTACAAAAGTTCCACTGTATAACCAAAGAAAACCAGTGGCGCAACCAGACAGTTTACTTTCTAGTTAATTTAAGAATGTTCAAAGAATTTAAATGTAGAAATTACTAAATTAATATTTTTGAAAACATTTTGTCGCAGTTATTCACATTATTTTTTATACAATACTCTGTAGAAGCTGGACGAATAATGCAGACGGGAAAGTAAATATATACAGGCGGTTTCAAATTCGCTTCTTACTACAGCGATCTCGGAAACGGTAACAGATACAGCTTTGGTTAAATTGGGGTAAAGTTGCGTAATAATGTGGCCAATAATAAGCCGTTAAGATATCGAAAATATCTTTTGTAGTTCTGGAGATTTTTGGAATAAACCAAATTCTTGCCTTTTCGTTTTTATTTTTTTCTGCTCTTATTTTTCAAGATATCGAAAAACCAAAATCATTTTGCCATGGACACTTTTTGTGCTTTATAAAATGACGTTAAAATTTTCCTCGTACGACGTTTCGTTTTGCCGCTGACGTCATCAACTCAATTTTTTTAAATACGGCCCTGTATTTTTTTTCATCGTTTTAAGTAGCATGTTCTATAAAATGGCGTTTAATTTTTTTCCGTACGACGTTTCGTCGGATCATTTTTTGAATACCTACGGCTCTGGATTTTTTTACAATTTCATCAGTATTTTTTTTTCATTGTACAGCCCGTCATCAGTATTGACGATTTCATAAGTGTTTATTTTATAAAATTATTAAAAAAAATTAATTCCATTGTTCTTATTATTACTACTAACAATAAATAATAGGTTAGTTTGATTTATTATAAAAGGAAAATTATTATTATTAAAGTCTGTCAAAATGTGTGAATATGAGGAAGTGAGGAGAAATACTGATGAAAATGTTAAAAAAATCCAGGGCCGTATTTAAAAAATTATCTGAAGATGATTGTACAAGAACGAAACGTCGTATGGAAAAAATGTAATAGCCATTTTCTAGAACAAAAGAAATGCTACTTAAAACGATGAAAAACAATCCAGGACCGTATTTAAAAAAACTGACTTGATGACGTCAGCGCAAAAACGAAACGTCGCATGAGGAAAATTTTTAACGTCATTTTATAAAGCACAAAAAGTGTCCACGACAAAGTGCTTTTAGTTTTTCGATATCTTGGAAAATAAGAGCAGAAAATAATAAAAACAAAAAGGCAAAAATTTGGTTTTTTCAAAAAATCTCCAGAACTACAAAAGGTATTTTCGATTTCTTAACGGCTCATTATTGGTCACATTAGTACGCAACTTTGCCCCAATTTAACCTAAGCTGTATGTCTTACCGTTTCTGAGACCCCTGTAGTGAGAAGCGAATTTGAAACAGCCTGTACAGTGCCTACTCTAGGATGGGTTTCTCTTGACAGGATCATTTGCAAGAATCTATCAGAAAAAAACCAATCTACTTTTGTGAATAAATTATTTCCAACATCTAGAATAGTGTATACAGAATACAGAACAAAAAACCTCGTTTCATTGCAGAATATAAAATATAAAGTTGAAATTTATCTCTGGAGATAAAAACCATTATTTCAAGAATAATGCATTTACTTCAGATGAAAAATACTGTTCTACTTTGTTAACGTTGTCTATTTTACGAAAATATTCCAGCTAGTTTATAATCGAAATAAAGAACAGTTTTATGTAAACAGATGCTGTGTTCATTACCTGAAAATGTGAAATATTTCCGCTTCCAAAAATACCTTCAGGATATAGCAATGAGGATTCCATTACCAAAAAAAATATTCGTCAGCGATGATATCTGTACGATAAGCATGGAGGGATAATGAATAAATAAATAGGTATTCTTTTAATTATTCTAAAGAAGTTTTTAAAAATAACTTTTAGGGGTCCTGAAAAATTATGAAGGTTAAGCGTTAAAATCCATCTGAGCATGAGATGGACGAACTTTATAATAGTTCCTTTTCCTTTGTATAAAAATTAAGATTGTACAATGTACACCCAAGTTTCCGGTTCCTACGGCTGCCGTCCAGTATGATAATTTAAAATAAAAATATTCATCTTCTTTTATACAATACTACTTATTAATGTATGTAAATGGTTTTATTATGCTCTTTCTAAGAGGAAATTCATCGCAGTAAGAGATACGAATTACCTGGTAATTAAATGATGATAATATTCAAATACATAAAAGTGGCTAACCCAAGTTACAGAAAATTCCAAAAGCGAAACACTTCATTATAAACAATAAAGACGATCCCTTAAAAACGATTAATTTATTAAATCTTATTGCTACAAAACCCCTTTTCCTTGAAATATTATTAAACATTTATTGCTAATACAAAATTCAGACATAAAACGCAAGCTCGTTTCTCTTATTGTCAGAGTAGAAAAGCATCTGCTGGTCTGGTATAATAATTGAACAAATATGATGATTGAACAAAGAAAGCGTACAAAAAATTACAGTTTAATCAATCAGGCGAAAATCACTTTCTCTAGATTGGCGGGCAGCAGCAAGTGCCAGGCGAAGGATCTCTGGCTATTCGATTGAGAATGAAGATGTAAAATAAAAGTAGAGCTAAAAACATTGTATGGAACTAAACATACACCGCTTTCATTTCTTTCTACCAGACAGTTCCCCAGATGTGCGATATAAACCAGCAATTTTATTCAAACCACTAGAAGTTTAGCCTCACACGAGATAAATCAAATCATCGAGAATCCACGTTTTTGGATTTAGAATAATCGCCAATTGTCTCTTTATTTTAGCTTCCAAACATTTTTTATTCTTCAAAACATTTGTATATTTATGCATGACATTTGAAAGCTGCATGCATCTCCACATAGTATACATATAGTTCAAGTGAACATCCAATGCCAAAGTTAAAGTGCTGCATCCCCTTCAGGAATTAGAACAGCTTCCGTGATTGCTACTTTCCTAAAAACCTCTAAGCCACCAATAACGACTTCGAACCAAGATGGGAACATCGATTTAAGAATCACAGAAGTTTCCGTGGATTACGATCGTTAAAATTGTTATTGGATCACATAAAATTTATAATCATTTTTGTGTCATATTGTAAGTAGTTAAATGCCTCGTTAAATGCTGAAATTATTACGATAGTGAAAATCTGCTCACTTCGGCAATTTTATGATATATCTCATTTGATCTGTCTATATTTAATATTAATTTAATCAAAAAGGGGTGTTACATCCAAATCTCAAGCTAAATCTTTATATATACCAACCACAATATCGAAAATTTTAATCAAATGGGAATTTAGTGAAAGTGGAGTGAAAAGGGATTTCTGCTTTTTGTAGTTTTGCCATTTATTAATATGTACAGTATCAAATTTATACAATGTGTCGACCCATGGGCTTATATACAGAGTCCCGTCAAAACAATCTCTTATAATTTAGTTATATTTAGGAATAAAAAAATTCTACACAACAAAAATTATCAGAAATTGACTGCTTCATCACCTAAAATTATAATCATTTATACATGGTGTTTAATTACGCCTGTACAGTAACTTACTCCGTTATTTTAAATGGATTTTTGGATTCTACATTTAATTTTAGGTGAAAAAGTATGAAGGTTCCATATTTTTAAAATCAATCGTTTTCGTGACATTCGCTTTTTTCAAAAATTTCGCTAAATTAGAGGTACCTGTTCATAGTAGCTGCGATATGTGAACAGAAATACACTAGCACTAGAGGGTGCCCTTCAACGAAAGAAATCCACGGGTGTAAGATCTGGTCATCTCGCAGACCATACAGAAAACTATAAAAATTATTACTAGAAATGGCCAGAAAGTTTCTTATGTAAGGAACCTCAGATTCTGCCTATGGCTTGCCTAAACATACTAGCTTGAGGTCGCTTATTACGTTTTCAAAGTCAAACAAGGTCTCTTGAAGTATCAAAATATCCACACATGCTAAACTAGAGGAACATTTTATTGAATATCCTTGAATCGACTAGAATTGGCATACAATGGTCCTGTAAGTTCAGGGATACGAATATTCGACAAGCCTCCTACTAAGTGTTAGGGGAAGTTTGAAGGGGTTGGTATTGCTGAAGTTTTCTACAGTCTGCAGTATGTGCTTGTGGTCTTTTATAAAATAAACTGAATTTGAAATTGTACTCCTCCAAACTTATTTTTATTCGATACCACAATCAATTTCTAAATTAAATTCCTTTGTATGCAGCACATAAAAGAAAAAATATGACCAGTATATTGTAAAATCCAATTTTTTATCAAATGTTAATCTTAAAAAGAAAATAATTATACACAATCAACAAAATGAAAATTCTATAGTTTTCAAGTAACTATAGTTCGTAGTACAATCTTTAGTTTACTACTATAACTAAATTACCAGCTGAAGTTTATTCAGCAAGTATTGATGCGAACTCTACTCGCGTCAAATGTAGTCACTCTGTTATTGACAGAAATATCGTTGTATGAAATATGTAACGGCCATGACCGTGCCAAAATTGCTCCGCTACAGTTATCAATCCTGATGTCTTTGTTGGAAGTATTTGAAATTTACCCCTTGGTTAAGTTAGATGTAATCAAATTTACGGACTCTATGATGTATTGTTTCTCGATAACAACAGGTTTATTGATTGTTATAATTATGGTCTTGAATGAAATGGGTTTTTGAAAAAAGTGTAGTTATTTATTTATAAAGGTATGTGGAGGTACGTAGCTGTTATTTTGAACTATATACTTTTCTTTAAGGCGAAAATGAGTACATAAAAAGTAAAATGAATAAAATAACTCTTTATATTTGGAACAATTCCTAGAAGACAGCTATTTTAAGAAATAATTCACATTATTAATTAACTAATAATCGATATAACTATAATTCAAGATAAAATCTACAAAAAACAAACATTTAGGTCTATTTAATAAACCATTGGAATTTGCAACCTCCATTAAGTCGGAAAAGAGCAGAACATTTCCTTGTGAAATATTCTGGAAAAAAGCTTAAAAAGTTTAAAAAGTGTAATCTTGGCTAATTTATAAACTAACTGGATAATATAAATATTGGTTAAACTCTTGGTTACTTTAATTGAAACGCATATTCGATAAATTAGCCAAATAATTTGGTTAGTTTGTAAAATAGTATTTGGTTAGTTTATACACTAATTAATTTAGACATGCTAGAATTAAAATCTTATATTAGTTTATTATAGTTTTTAAATTAAGCAAACAACATTGGTCAGTTTATAAACTAGCCAGTTATTTTAGTATTTTACAAATTAAGTAAATTTGTTGACTAGTTTAGTGTAATTTTGTGTTTTTCGAAAAAAATTGAATGATCGATCAAATTCACTTTATGGTCATTTGTATCATTATACAGAGCGTCGAAAACTTATTATTATTCTATTAAAATGCAGATATATGAATAAACTTTCTCTTCATTGTGTAGGCAGGTTGTGGCTCCGCAGTTTAAAAATAATTTCAATATATCTGCATTTTTAATTATTGTACTTAGCGAGAAGTTTAGGATAATAATTAACATTATACAGGGTGTCCCAGTTTATATCGCTAGGATTTCACCAGTCGATAGTTTAGCGAAAATTAAAGTTGGTTTGTCTAATAAACTATGGTCGAATGTTGCTTCCTTTTTGATGTACAGGGCATTAAAGAAAATAAATTATTTTAAATAATTTGCTATAAATCAATAACAAAAAAAGTTAGTCTTCTGAAATTTTGCATAGATCTTTTATTTTGTATTCTCTTATTAATAGTGGTTGTAATTATTTTATTTAGAACACAGAGGCGTGCGTATGGGTTTCTTCAAAAACATTTTATTGAATAAAACGTACACCACTGGTTTTTTTTTGCAGCACCAATATGCAGAGAGTATTTTCCATTTAATTTAGAAACTTTTTGTATCTTACAATTTTTTGATAACTTAACGTTTTTTTCTTATTTATTAAAGAGGTTCTTCCCTATTAGATTTCCGAAAAAAGCATCAGTACAAAGTTGTAGAGAAAAATATTTCCTACAACTTTCCTTTTAATATTTTTTTGATATTCTCAATATTTAAAAAGATATTCAACAAATAACTTGCAAATTTTAGGGAAATTTTTCTCAAGTTAGGTACTACTTACTTACTACTACTACTTACTACTCTTTCCCCAAAATTTTCAACTTATTTGTTGAATAACTTTTTAAACATCGACAATATCAAAAAAAGTTTAAAAGATAAGTTGTAGGAAATATTTGTCTTTACAACTTTGTACTGACTCTTTTTTTCGAAAATTTAACAGGAAAAAAGTTATTCAATAAACAAAAAAATCAAACCCTTAATTGAGGGCTGGTGAAGGAAGAGCGGGGTCTACGAATACACAAACTCAGTTTTAAACTTTCAGGGTGCCCCTTTAGAAAATTCAACAAAAATTGGCTGTAGGGTAAAAAAAGTCTATTTGAAGTCTTTTTTTTCTCCCTTATTTACTGTACTATTAGGTTATTTTGAGTTAGGTTATCAAAAAATTATAACATACGAAAAAGTTTCTAAATTGAATGGAAAATACTCTCTGCATATTGGTGCTGCAAAAAAACCAGTGGCGTACGTTTTATCCAATAAAATGTTTTTGAAGAAACCCGTACGCACACCTCTGTGTTCTAAATAAAATAATTGCAACCATTATTAATAAGAGAATACAAAAAAAGATCTATGCAAAATTTCAGAAGGCTAACTTTTTTTGTTATTGATTTATAGCAAATTATTTAAAATAATTTATTTTCTTTAATGGCCTCTACGTCAAAAAGGAAGCAACATTCGACCATAGTTTATTAGACAAACCACCTTTAATTTTCGCTAAACTATCGACTGGTGAAATCCTGACGATATAAACTGGGACACCCTGTATAAACCATCATACATTCGAAATTATAAATGTTAAAACAATTCTAATATTTGCATATTTACTTTTCTATTTAATGCCACCTGATCTGGAAATAGGACAAATTGTACTCATATATGTAACGGCATGAGGGACTGATTATACCCAGCGTACAATTAAACATTTACATCAATATGTTAATTATAATACACAGCACAATTTCTGTTTTGTTGATAATAACACAATATGTAGGTATATAATATATCAAACATAAATTTATGATTAACATTAACAATAAAGTTTCTGAATAAATTTGTAAAAGTTATGTTCTACTTCTTAGGCTATTTATTGGCCTTTTGACGGGGCAATTTAACAAATTAGTTTAACAAAACAAGTAGAATTTTTGATAATAATATAATATATTCTGTAGCTTTTATAAGCTCGCAACACGAAATAACGCAAGCTACATGAGGTATTACAATTTTATTGTACAATTGCCCCGTAAATTTCTTTCCGTATCGTGGAAAATGTGGAACATTTTAAGCTGTCGTACACATTGTATATTTTACATGATTCCTGGAGAGCTATAAATTTACAACTTTCCTCTACTCTACATAAATGTGCATACATGCTACAGCTTAGGTAAACTGACATTTTTTGAGTTATGGAATAGAAGTGAGATAAATAATATTAAAATATAGGCAATATGTTGGAGCAAAAGCGGATTTCATATTCAATAGATAAGCGATATTGAAACAAATTTTGTAGGATTGTAGGTAAAATTTAAAAAATTCAAATTATTAAATATCTCGGACGAATCAATGGAAAATATGTTTTATTCTGGTTTAGCTTAATACGAGTATGTAGTTATAACCTATTTTAACGAAAAGAAACTATAGAAAGATTTTTATCTTTCTGACTCCCCCTCTTTAAAGTCATATAAGACTCCCGTTAAAAAGGACTCTAGCCACGGCCTTGACAAAATACAACCCTATATTTATAATATTATTGAATCATACATTTCAGATTACCATCTTATTGTCTTTTAATAATATCAATAGAAGTTTTCTCTTTTAAAATCAATAGTTATGTTAAAAACAGTCAAACTATTGACCCACAAATTTACCTTAATAATTTAAATTATACTGGAAAAAAACACTTTTAATATATTCTATTTTGAAATGAATATCGTATGTGTAAAAGTATTTAATAGTTGTTAGCGTACATGAAAAAATAATATACGGGTTAATTGAAAAAATACATGCTTATTAGATATAAATAATTAAGTGTATATGATTATTACTGTACTTGTAATTTATAATTGTGCATACTGTCTCTTTGCGCAATCTACTTTATCGTTCATAAAAACATAATTATTGAAAACTGAAAGCTTCAATAAACAATCATTAATATGCATAAGCATACCATAATGAATATTACAACCGGAAGTAATAAATTCCCATTGGCTTTATTACAATTTCTTGATTAAGTCGATTCTATAAAAATAAAAATATCTGATATGAAATTATATTGACAAAGTCGAAATGCCCTTGAGTTAACTATGAAAAAACAAAGCAGCTGTTTCAAGCTGTGCGCAAAGCTTGAACTAATGAGCTTTAGGGATATAATTCCTCTTTTACCTCTTTGATACACGGCACGGAGGGGTTGGAACTAGCCTATTAACAGTCTATGTCCTCAGTTTACTTTGTTCTGTTAAAACATGTTTTATCATCACACCGTATCAATGTTGGTTATCAGTCCTTTGCAGGTTAGATATTGTTAATATTTGGCGCTCTTTTTATGTGCGTTTATTTTATCATTTTGTCAGTTGGCCCAGTTTTTTTCAGGAGGATGAAATCTAAAAAAGGGCGATAGCTTTATGTGAAGAGCTCGTAATATACCGGGTGTTTTATTCCATGCTTTGTAATTCTCAGCAACTATAATTGATACAATTATGGATTTGTAAGAGGAGTTCAAAAATTTAGGTACTTTTAAATCATTTTTGGTAATTGATCAAAATTATCAAAGAATCACTGAAAATGGAAGTTTTAACAGATATTTGAAAGATGAAAGTTGACATTTACAAAAATGAGTGGTATAATGAAACATTTTCCTCTCTATAGAAGAAAGTGAAAAAATTTATAGTTAGCAAATCCAGAGTTGCCGGCATCTTCAATGCTCTTGCCTACATCACTACTATTTTCTTCGTCATTTCTATTCATTTTTACTAAATCCTCTTCTAAAACAGACAAATAAATACCTTTTATAATAATTTAATTCACAAGTTGACAGAGTTGACAGCGTTACTTATAATATTTTCTAATATAATTCACCAAATAATTACCTAAACACGAAATAAATTGGCTAATAACAAATTTTTTTAAATAAAAATTTAATTTTTGTTTTTAAAAATAATACACTCCAAAGCTTTGACGAAATTAGACAATTTAATCCACTGTAAATATTTGAATATTTACGACTTTATTTTAGGAAGTTTTCCATGAGGAAAATAAATATCTATATAAAAGAGCCAAATACGCAAACTGTAAAAAAATTTATTAGTATAATTGTTGCATAAATTCGTGCAAGATATTTCCGATATTTTTATGGTGTTCTAAACCTTACAAATCAAGAAACAACAAAACGTGAATAGATTTTCATGATTAGAGTTATATTCGTAATTATATTTTGGGTATTGTCGCGTTGAGTCCAATAGCTTGATTGACGTTTCGCCACTCATGCGGCTGACTTCATCAGAATAAGTCTGAGGCGAAGAAACACCATACTCGTATGTTTTTGGTATAATTTTACATTTATCATTGAAAAGAAAACTGTTTTTACAATTTCACCGAATATTTTCTTCACGATTTTTTGTATATATTTTTCTTGTGGACATTATTTTAAATTATAAACTAATTTATTTATATTTTAATGTTTGTTCTATGGACGATTAATGTAACATTGTAATAAAGAGTATTTGGATTTGAAACTGAGCCGTGAGCCATATGTAAGTAAATGGTGGACAGTTTGTTAAGAATAACAGAACTGCATGTTCTGCAAGAAGTAAAAACCAAAATAGTATAAAAACCTTCTCAAATTAAATGATGTAATGTGTAAAAAATATGTATAAATACGTACGTCAAAATCTACTTTAAATATGTGTGGAAAAATATGTAGTTTTCTTGTTCGTGCCGATTTCAGTACAATTATGAAAAATGTTGACATTTAATTAAGTAATGATAACTTCTTAGAACAGTTTCAGGTTTAAAAAAATTCATATTTATTTTCCTCAAATCCATGAACACACATTTTTGGGGATCAAACCTCCCTGAAAATTTTTCGATGTATCCCATCTATCATCAATCGGAATACAAAAAACTTCGTTGAATGTAATGTGCTACATACAATCGATTTGTTTTATAACAATACATTGTCCATCCGAAAAAAATTCTTACAACGCTACTGTCGATAACGCGACTCATTAAAAAATAATCATCAAAAAACCCATTGAATTAGAAGTGGTTGTACATATTCATAATTAAAGTTAAATTTGGAAAATAAATATGCACTTATATGGGTACGTAACTAACTAATAGTTATTTTGAGCAACAGATGACTAAATCGATTTATTTATACAATCACGACACATCTTTCCCTAGAGACATTTTGTAATTAGCTATACTACGATTGTGATGACAAGAGACTAGTAATCATGACTGCGATATACAGGGTGATTCCTAAGTAAGTAGCTACAGAAAATTTAAGGGCTTATTTTAGGAAAAAAAGTTCACTTCGTTTCCAATGTTATACAGGGTGTCTCTAAAAGGTCTTTACAAAATCCTACCACAAGTTTTTGGGCTCAAAATAATTCAATTGAACCAAACATACTTAGTCCAAAAATCCTTCCTTACTGAGTTACAGGGCGCTAAGAAATATCTTTCCAATTCGTTTTTTAAGTATATCTACGGAACGATTTAAAGTAGAGACTTGAAATTTGGTGGGTGAATAAGTCTATAAGTAAGCTACAATGTCATGGTATTACAACCAAAATAATAATAATATATATAATATAATAAATAACTCAGTGTTTTTGGAATATTTTTTGTATGGTATTGAAATTTTTTTGCTATAAAAACAATTTGTAACTTACCCTGTAAAGTAAAAAATATTGGGTCACTCTAATACAGCTGATTCTACGTCCAAAACTAAGCATAAATGGTTGTCGAAACCGACCCCCAAAAATGTTTCGTTACTAAAATACAGGGTGTTGAAAGATATATTTTTTATTCGCCCTCTATCTTTTTTAGGTATATCTACAGACGGTATAAGATAGAAATTATGCCTAGTTTTGGACGTAGAATGAGCCGTATTAGAGTGACCCAATATTTTTGACTTTACAGGGTGTCACAAATTGTCGTTTAAATAGCAAAAAAAATTTTCATAGTGAAATATCTCGCAAACAGTTGAGTTAATGCAAATCAAACAAGTATACCTTTTTTACGTGTCTTGGGCGTATCTATCATAATTCTTATTATTTTGTAAAAAAATTTAACCCCCTCCAAAAATTATTCAAAAAAACCCTGAGACCTCTTCGATAAGTACGCCACTGAACAATATTATTTTGGTTCTAATACCAACAAGTTGTAGCTTCCTTATAGACTTATTAATCCACCAAATTTCAAATCTCTACTTTAAACCGTTCTGTAGATATACTTAAAAAATTAATTGGTAAAATATTTTTTAGCGCCCTGTAACTGAGTAAGGAAGAACTTTTTGACTAAGGTATGTTTGGTTTAAACAAATTATTTTGAGCTCAAAAACTTGTGGTAGGATTTTGTAAAGACCTTTTAGAGAATATATTTGAGGAAAAAACATGAAAATATCGAAATAAAAAAAAAATTTAGGATCAAACGTAAAATACAGGTTTACTAACTTGAAAAACAATTCTAATGATTATAAAATTTTCCTTTCATATTTGAACCCTTCAATTACAGTACAATAAGTCATTCGAATTATCTAATTATCATTATACAGGGTGTACCTACCTGAATAACGTCAGAATATATCTAGGGGTTATTCCTGAAACCATTTCATAAACGTACGTCCACAAACGCTTCGTTATCGAGATACAAGGTGTTAAATGCATATCTGCCATTTAGGCATTACTATAAGCCATAATTTTTTAATCTTTTTTAACAAAATAGAACACTCAACGTTTTTTTGCAAACTCAAGATACCTACTAACTTAAACTAATTTTGATATTTAAAAAACAAAGCAATGCAAAAAGCATGGCACTTAGTTTTTAAAATTTAAGCGATGGTTCTAAAATTATTGTGTTTTAAAAAGTTTAATAGCCGTTTGCACCGACATAACTTAAAATTAACTAGTACTTAAATACAATTGTTTCTAAGGTTTTGATAATTGTGACTATGAAATTAAGTTCCCGTTATATTTTAAATGCTGTCGGTGCAAACGGGCATAAGTTTATTTAGTTTAAAAACGCTTAGGAATATTAACATAAATCAAGAGACAATTTTTATTTTAAATAGAAATTTATAAAAATGTCCCAAATTTCATTTTGATATCTTTCACCGTTTCTAAGAATCCTAAGATATTAAAAAAATATATTTTTTGTGCCTCAGGTTGGCATTAGTCATTTTGCATTCGTATAAATCGGCTGGAAACTCATGTTTTGCCGGGCTAGACCGGCAAAAACTAGGAATTTTTAGTTTATCGATTGGCATCATTGAAATCATAAAGAAAATTTGTATTTTCCATAGAAACGGATTATTATTTCTGTCATTCGGCTACTACTGTCAGTGTCAATTTTAAGTATCGCGTGTTACCAATATAAAAAAAATCCCTAATACCAAATATTTAAACAAATATTTTGTAAATTTTATTTATTTAAATAAACTTCGGCACAAAAAATGGTGTGTATTACACGCCTTGAAACTGTTTTGCGAGTACTCGTAGTTGCGGGCCTCGGCCTACGGCCTCTGCTCGCAAACCCTACTCGCACTCGCAAAACTCTAGTTTCAAGGCTAGTTATACAAATTACTATTTTTCGAAAACTTTAACTTTAACACCTTATATCTCGGTAACGAAGCATTTGCGGACCTACATTTATAGGAACTTTTATTCATGAAATGGTTTCAGGAATAACCCCTTGAAATATTCTGATGTTATTCAGGAACACCCTGTATAATAATTATTTTAATTTGTATTAATTCATGTTGTGTTTATTTTGTGGTAATCAGTTGTTTTTACACACATAAATGTTAAAAAAAATTTAAATCTTTAATTAAGCTTGTAATAGTTATTTCTCGCAATGTTTATTGACATGCCATGTAATCTGTTCGTGATGGTAATAAATTATTTTTTTATTTCTATTCTATTCTTATCCTATTCTATTCTAATTGTTCGGATTATTCGATAGGTAGGTGTGGTATTCAATATTTATTGACTTGAAATGTAAATAATAAAAATGTTGTCTAGGTTTGTACATGTACAAATCTACAAATTACACATTTGTAAAAATCGATGAAAGGATTCCATTCAACAATTTTCTCCTTAATCATTTTTCTTTCAGCATTACACTCTTTGTTGATTGCCCTCTTCAAATTACTTCTTTATTTGAACGTTATTATGATATTTTGATCCCATTACTTTCAATAAAAAAAAAACCATAATCGATTTGTGTCCAGTTTTCGTAGATACGGATAAATTTCTTTTAGGAAATCCTAATTTACGTGAAGTAATGTACAACAAGTTCAGGTTATCGAAATTAAAAACAATAATAATAATTTCAAATAAATACTAGGTATTACTACAATATCTGTATCACCTCTGCAGAATTTTATAGAAATTTAAATTGTAAAACTTTTCATCTGACTGAAAACTAAAACCACAAGTTTTCATGTTAACCAAAAAGGGAAAACTGAAATCCTCAAAAAGACCCTCTATATGTAAATTGTAAAAAAATACCATTATCAGTTCTTACAACCGAACTTTATATGATTTTTAGAGCCATAAAATAAATATGTTTGAAATTTAAATAAAAACATTATACCTACATATTATAACAAACAATTTATTAATATATAATCGTTACTTACTTGCAATAGTATAATCTACCCTCTTTAGTTACATGAACGGTCCAGCCAGGCGCAGGAGCGTAATCCAGCATGTGCGTGTGAGTTCCATCACAATCCTGATACACGCTCCGGGATTCATCGCAGGGCTTAGCCCCAGAATCGCCCGGAGCTGATTGTAACAGCATTACTTCACACTAATCACATATCTGTAAATATAGAATCAAACATATAGGATCAATCTCTCTATCAATTATTCGCTTTAGGGTGTAGGGTGAAGTGTGCATTAATAAATTTAACACTTCATATCGAGGTCCGTTTATATTTACTAGAATCTGTCATAAATTGATGAGAATTAAATAGTTATGTGGCAATGTGAAAATACATATTGATTTAACGAAATGTATGAATTTTATGTAATATAGGTACATCAATCTCTGTTAAGTTTAACGGGCGATTAAATGCAATTGTTTCTATGGCATTTAGTGTTGGTCTTTTCATCTTCCAATTAACTTTAATTAACAGATAAATTTGTTGATTTTCATTGTTGTAGAAACTGTAATTAACGAATTTATCTACTCAATAAAGTATTAAGTAAAAGTTCATTAAAGTTAACAAAAATTACTTACTCACAAATACTCACACTGAATTATGTTTCATTTTTTCCAATATTTTTACCTTTGATATTTAAACTAGTGAATGTCAAATTAATTGATAAAACTTAATTTAAATAAATTTAACTTGCTAATGTTTTATATGTACAAGTATTTAATGAATTATGTGTATTGGTCATAATTATTAGTTTAAAGAAATTTATCATGTATTCATTTTAAACATTTTTAAGGATTTAAAGTTCAGACTGAAGACTATTTTCGACCATTTTCGCATTTTTACAACTGCGGTTACTACAAAAGTAGCAGTTTAATAAAAAAATCTGACTAACTAAATATTGGGAAAATCCAATTATTTGGGTATTATATCAGATTTAGTCTCGGACACCGAGGTGATCACGCTATTTGATTAACCTCTTATCATGCATACGAATATGTCAATGAGCAATATTTACGAACAATTCATATACAAAAATGAGGTTCCACAGCTGCTTTGGCTAAATAATTTATTTCTGCCAGAAATTCATATTTTTATTGTATAAATAAACGTGGATATTTAAAATTTCTAAAACAAAAATTTTGGACCAATTATTAGGTATGTACAAAGAGGTAAAAGCGAGGGTAAAAGATTATCGATGAGATTACATTTTCAAAAAAATTAAGTCGATAAAAATATATGTAATTAATGAATCCAGGAAGTAACTTGTGAATGAATAACTATTTGTTATCAGTTTGTAATTTGGTTTTCTTGTTAAAAAGAAAACAATGTTGCGTTTAGTGTCATTAGGTTTTTTCCAGTTGATAATTTAACTCGTGTGCTATTTCATTACTTCCGTGATTTTTCAATTCCTATACTGTACTTTATTTTATTGATGCTTTAAATTTAAATTTGTTGAATATATTTAATAGAGTAACTTAACTTGCTTCCTAGTTTCCATTTTAATTAATTGTCCTACATGGAGATTTTAGATTTATCAAAATTTTATTCAAAATTTAGAGATCAAGATATTAAGTATACAGAAAAGTGCACGGTCTAAATCTTCGAAGATTGTAAGAACTATCAAAAAATATGATTTTACCACCAGTTACTTACACAAATTAATTTCATTATAGTGGCACCTTTTATAGGATCACTCCTTTTTAGGACATGACGAATATTTTTTTAAAATGCTATTTTGGTTTTTGTATATTAACAAAATTGTTGCCTATGATAAAAAATTTCAAATTTTGTTGCACCTTCCTTTCGATTTTTTATTTTTGAGAAAAAGATACATAAAATTTTCGAAAATCTGGAAAAAGCTTACACTTATGTGTAAAACCGGAATTTTTTTCATAAACCAATCAGCGATTCTAAAACTATGATGCCTTAAAACAGTCACTGAACAAATTTCTTTGGAAATATTTGATTGTACAAAAAATATTACAAGTTAGGCTCAGGAGATTGTTTGTTTTTCAAAATAAAGTCAATGTTTGACTAAAAGTAAATTTTCTTAAAATAGGTACATTCAGTGGTTCCGAAACTGTGACACTTTAAACTAGAAAAATTACACAAATAAAAACCCCTTACAGTTTTTAAAATGTTATAATTGGACTACTGGATGGATTTTGGCCAAATTTACTTTATTATAAAGCTGGATAATTGTTTTATTTACAAAAAAACTCAACAAATTATTATCACATGATATCTTCAAAATTGCATGTCTAGAAAATAACAGAATTATTGGGTGACCGTTCAAAAATTTACAGTCTTGGAAACGCAGGCAGAATATTACTCAAAAAACATTTATTTTAAAGCTAAATGACGGTTTTATTTTGAAAAAAACTCACAAACTATTTTTATGAATTTTTCTCCGCTTTTTTAGCACCAAATTAAACTTTTCAAGAAAAACATAATTTTTCGAGGTGATTATTTTTACAAAAGCACAGTTTTGGGACCGCAGGCAAGATATTTGTCAAAAAACATGTATATTACGAGCCCTAACAACTAAATGTTCAGGCAAAAGTAAATTTTTGAAGTATGAAAGGAGAACTGGAAATTTTACGCAAACAATTAGTAAACACCTAACAATACAATAAGATAAAGCCTTAATAACAATATTATGCATGGAAGAAAATTGTTTATTTGATTTAACAATATTTTAACCTTAATAATTAGCAAACTTTACAAAATGAATTTGCAACTAAATGTTGGAATAAATTTTAATTTAGGACCATTAATATGAGGTTACGTCTCCTTTTGCTTTAATAGCTGCCTGTATTCTAGCAGGCATTGAATTTATCAAATTTTGGTACAATTCTGGCGTGAAACTGTCCCAAATTTCTTCTATTTTGGTCTTTAAGTCCCCAATGGTTCTTGGTGGATTATTGCGTAGAATACGTTAAATTTTATGCCAAAGAGTTTCAATGACATTTAAGTCCGGACTGGATGAGGACCAGAAAGCACCTTTATGTCGTTTTCACCGAGTTCCAAAACTGTGATTTTTTAAAAACAGTCGTTAGAAAATTACGTCACATTTTTCAAGTGCAAGTTTAAAGCTACGAAAATTGCCTAAAATCACCAAATAAAGACTTGGGGATTTTTTTTGTACATAAAACCAACATCCAGCTTTGCAATAAAGTAAATTTTACCGAAATCCAACCAGCGGTTACAAAACTGTGATTATTTAAATGTAGGTAGCACTCTCAAAAAAACACGTTTTTTGAAAAGTGAACTGTGGAACTCGAAAAAAATGCAAGAAAAATCATATTAACATTTCAGGATTTTTTCAATATATGTAGTACGATTATTGAGCTTTGATTTAAAGGTTTTTTGACACAAATCCAACCAGCGGTTTCAAAACTGTGATTTTTTAAAACAGTTACTAGAAAATTGTATCATTTTTAAAGGTGCAACTTTAAAACTCCGATAAGTGCCTAAAATCACCAAATAAAAACTTGTGTAACTTTTTTGTAAAGAAAACCAACATCCAGCTTTACAATAAAGTAAATTTCATCAAAATTCGACTACTAGATCCATCGTTGTGAAAATAATAATTCTTTGTTTCTACAATTTTCCTATTCTGTTGGGTTAAAGTGCCACAGTTTTGGAACCACCGAGCGGATTTTTACGAAATTTACGTTTTTATATAACCAAATGTTGGCATTATAGCAGAAAAAAACCATCAATTTTATGGAAGTTAATTTAAATAACTTTTGCGCGTATGGAAAAAAGACAATCAAATTTACTTTTGTCCGAACATTTAGTTCTTAGGGCTCGTAAAGCTGAATGACTGATGATTTGTTCTGCGCTTTAGGACCACAAGTTACGCTTTTAATAAATCTAATTTTTTGAGGGTGATTATTTAAAAAAGCTGCAGGCAGGTCGTTCGCCAAAAAACATATTGTAAAACTGAAAAAATTCACTAACTGTTTATATGCAGTTTTCTGTGTGTTTAGAACCTGCGCTTTTTTAAGAAATGGCACTTTTCAAAAATCGTATTTTTCATTTTTTCAAAAGTGATGATTTATTTGAAAAATATTTTGGAATCGCTTCTCACATTTAAATAAATGAACTTGGTGACAAAGCTTACACCAACCTCTGTTAACTTTAATGATCTGTTAAATAAGGCGAAAGGTAAATGAAATGATTATTGTAATAGTAGTAATAGTAGATTTAATACATTCCTAAATACATCATGCATATCATTATAAATAATCACGATTTTATTCGACACTGGATAAAACCACAATAATAAAAAAAAAATTGATGTTTGAATAACTATCCTATTGGATACTTCAGGCTAATTTCATCCTTTAAAAACATCCTTAAAACGTTTGTCGGTTTAATGCTCGGACACCCTGTATATATTAGTGATTTTCTAGAAATGAACTTCTCAATGGATTCAAGACTTCTTTAGGTACATAGCTATATTTAATAATTAATTAACTAGCTCTCAGTACCACTCGCAAAGGAAGTAAAAATACAGTAGAGCAATTAGCTTACACAATAATCAGACATTGCATGCTAATAGAAGTTACCATTGACCAACTGAATAATGCCAGTGAAAGAAAAATGAGATTTATATTTATTTCCGGTGCCCAGATTTCATAATATACTAGAAATATAACGAAATATGTCTCTCTTGTAAATGGGGTTATTGCCCTCGTTGTTTAGAAAATAGTCATACGGATCAGATAATTATGATTGGCAATATATTAAATACATCAAGTAAAATTATTAAATCGTATTGTATTATTTTTTTATAAATTGTATTTTTATTATTAGAAAGTAAATTTTAAAAATTAAATTACAGAAGTACTTTATTTCGGTTTCCTTTTAGATTACTACAAAAAAATAATACATACTTAAGTCGATTTCTATTACCTACTCAAGACCATGTGAGAAGAGGAAGTAAACAAATAATAAAGTTACCATTTAATATGTTCACGCCTGCATCATATGGAATTTGAAATAACAAAAACTCCATCACATTATATCCAAAAACACAAATTTGTCTCACAAATTTCCACTTAAAGTAGAAACTTTATTTTAGTCGAGTTGTCACAACGAAAAACAAATATTAGAAGGAAAATTTCCAACTTGAAACTACCGTACTTCTTCAGCACACACGTTCAGCTCTCACCGCGGATGTTAAAGAACGACTGACGGGCAATCGACAAAATGTTTTCAAAACATTTCTCACGCAGGTTTGCAGCAAACCAGTTTTAGCAGAACTGCGTAGTGAAAATTGATCTGCAGAGGGAGTCACATCCCAAGAAGACTAGCTATGGATTTCATTGGCAAGAGCTATGCGAAAATATGGCACCGGGCATTCGTAATTATTGTTATCAGCTACGCCATAATATGGAGGTTTTTGGGTTTAACACTTTTATACAAAAAATTGTTGCATTTATAGGTAGTCGTGAAAAAACTTCTTGGACACAATTTTCTGCTAACGTTTCGAAATTTATTATCCCTTTTTCGGAGCTTGAGTTGAAAATTTAAGGCCGGTTTTTCAATCGATAGTTAAACTTAACCAACAGTTAATTTTATTAGTTACTATTGTCTTAATAATATGTAACTTCTAATTAAGGTTTACTACTGATTAAAATACTGGGCTTTAGAAAACTTTAAACTTTGAATATGATATGGATGGAAATGGAAAAGAAAATCGATACGTTGATGTAGTCATCTAATTTCAACATTTCACATGGACGTTAATCAAAATCACTTTATATTAGGATATCAGGTTATAATTCCGCAATTTGATGCGTAGGTACCATCAGTCTTAAAAAAAATTTAAATCCCGCAAATTAAGGACACTATTTTATTTTAAAAAATAAGGATCTGAAAATCAAAGCATTAGGTATACTTCTGATTATCTTCGACTGAGAATCTGTTTTAAATAAAAATTAAATGAATTCTGGAGAAATTAGACCTGATGAACACGAAGATATTCATCTACAGTTTAAATTAAATCCTCTAAAATTAACAAACATAAATAAATTCGATGTTTGAATGAATAAAGATTGTGTCCACAAGTGGAAAAACTTTTAAGTTTTAATTTTAAGAAAGTGCTTATTCATTTTTGTTTGTTATGAAACTCTTATAATTCAGAGGAAATTAGAAGAAAAAATCTTGATTTTTGCAAGAAATCCTAAGTATCTGCAAAATTGTTTCTTGGCTAAAATTGCATAAAAATTCCACAACAAAAAATGTACGACAAAGCAATAATTAAGCGTCAAAGTAGAAAAATCACCTTTTTTCGCAATTTGTTAAATGTTATCATTTCCTACAAAAAATTTTCTAATAAAAGTTGTTCCTAGATAAATTATCTTTCAAATACTTAAGCCCTATCTCGTCGAAAAAGTATCATTCGTTCAATTGCAAATGAGAGTTACCGTGCTCATATTGTGAGGAAATATGCTTGTCATAAGCCTCAATCTATATTCCAAATTTTAAGTTTCTATCTGTTATAGTTTGGTTTTTGTGAATTTGTGAATTTCAATTTTAATTATTTTTCAACTAGCTGTCATTTTATTAAGTTAACAAATTTTTGTGCCATATGTTTTATACTCTCTAGGAGAACTATAATTTAATTATCCATTGAGACAACTAACCACAACATTTTTCATTTATCGTTATCACATTAAATTGTAAGAAATGCAAAAGTGGCAAAAGTTTTTTACTTTTATTTTTTGTAAAAATTTTGGATTATTATCTTGAAACTCTTAAATCATTTATAAAAGTTTTAAAAACTTATACGGGGGAGTAAAAAATTAGAAAAACGATCTCCAAAACTACCTCTATTTGTGAAAATAATAAAAAATGTTCATATAAACTTTTATAAAGGCTTAAGTCTTTCAAGAGAATATTCGACCATTTAATTTTCCTAATATTCCGAGCTACATATATTAAAATTCTAATGTTCCTTTTGGAGATGGATACGCAACACACTGTTATGACTTCTTCAAATAATCCTCGCTGTTTTATTCAATTAAATTTTCGATTTTTAATCGATTTAGGTTTCATGGCCAGTCCCAAAACATTTGTGATATTTGTGGAATCATCATCATCAGCATCAAGCTACGTAGATAGAAAAATATTTTATACAGGATGTCCCTGCCCTGAAAACTGAAACATATAAAAACCTATATTGCTGGAACCAAAATATGTTAACTGAACTCAACTCACAAAGATATGATTTTTCCCTTTCGTTTTTTTTGGGTCTTTAAGACTTTAAGTAATGTTCGCCTTGATGGAAAGATAAACTACTAATAAATGTTTGTAATCTGTAATTAAAGTGATAGTTATCTACACAGTACACACACCAATAAATCGGTTAATCTGCTGAACAATAGCACCAGAAGTAACCATTTCCTGGTTTCCGAAAAACCTTAATAGGTACTTATCTTAAAAGTAATTCATCAATTTCTAAAAACTAAATTATTAATAAAAGAGGGAACGTCTCTGAAATATTGTAAAATACTTACAGTAAAATTATCTGATACAGAAGCTTTAAAATTGGGCGTTAATTTTTAGAAAATTAAAACTTCGATACCTTTATTTTTTCAAGTGGTAGGTACCCTCTGTATATTTCTATGCTATCTTGGAGAGAATTAAATTTTCGATTTTTTTCATTAAGTGTTTCCTATGTAGTCCAAGAGGCCGCTGCAAAAAGTTAGTCGTCATAAGGTGGACGAACGGGAAAAATAGGAATGATAGTTTAGACCTTTATAAAGAAGGAACGCTAAGGTTGCCTGCGAAAATCCTGCCGAAACAGAGTTAAAAAAAATTAATTAAATAAATAATTTCATAAATAATCATTGTGGTGGACAAAAAGGAGTCACCACATTGTAGGGGAGAGCGAAACGAACAAAAATAAATAGGGTTGCCTACACCCACCCTGTCGGAATGCCCCGGCAGCCCCGCTTAAGGGGATGTTTTTTTATTCAAAACTCACGGCATAAGGTGGAAGCATAAATGAAGCGTACTTTTGGTGATATTTCACAATACCCAAACATTTCACTAGTTTTTCGACAAATTTCTAAGACTCAATTTACACAAATTGCGTTGTTTGACGGGAGAAGCATGCTGGTTCAAATTGTTATCCTTGATAAATAATCGAAATAGATGAATGATAGAGATCTAAAACGTGATTACAATCTATGAAGTCTGTTGAAGTTACAAATAAATTATTTTTTTAACCCTGTTTCGGCAGGATTTTCGCAGGCAACCTTAGCGTTCCTTCTTAATAAAGGTCTAAACTATCATTCCTATTTTTCCCGTTCGTCCACCTCATGACGACTAACTTTTTGCACCCGCCTCTACTACTAATAACTAAACCTAATTTCGATATTTTAATATCTCTGTTAAATATTACACTTTTCAAACAGTGAAAACTTTTTTCAGGCGGAACACCCTGTACATTTCTATACTACGTTGTAAATAATTATATTCTGTACATTTTTTAATAAGTCTTCTTTATAAGTACCTACATCTATGGTACCTACCTAAACTTAATACTTATTTTGAAATTTTGTCTCTTGTGTTGTTATGTATTACAAATAAAAATATTTAAATATCCACGAAAGTATTCAGTTTAGGAATAGGGAATACTTAATGAAAAATGCAGGGGATTTAATTATCTGCAACGTAGAATAGAAATGTACTGAGTGTTCTATTTTCAAAAATAAAATTTTCACCGTTTGAAGTTTATTATTGTATTTAACAATAAATTAAAAATAAGCTAATAATAATAATAGGTACCTACTAATAATACTTCAAATTCTTCTATTTTCTACTTTATAACTTTAATAAATTTTTGTCAAAAATTATGTGTTTTTTTTTAAGATATTATATTTTTGTAGAACTCATCTATCTATGATTTTATTTGAAAAAATAGAAAAAACTCGAGTACAGTTAATTTTAACACCATAGTATACCTAAAATTAAATGTAAAATCTCCAAATGTGTCACATTTCATATCGTCAGGATTTCACCAGTCGATAGTTTAGCGAAAATTAAAGGTGGTTTGTCTTATAAACTATGGTCGAATGTTGCTTCCTTTTTGATGTACAGGGCATTAAAGAAAATAAATTATTTTAAATAAATTTGCTATAAATCAATAACAAATAAAGTTAGCCTTCTGAAATTTTGCATAGATCTTTTTTTTTGTATTCTCTTATTAATAGTGGTTGCAAATATTTTATTTAGAACACAGAGGCGTGCGTACGGGTTTCTTCAAAAACATTTTATTGAATAAAACGTACGCCACTCTTTTTTTTTGAAGCATCTTTATGCAGAGAGTATTTCCATTCAATTTAGAAACTTTTTTGTATCTTATAATTTTTTGATAACTTAACTCAAAATAACCTAATAATTGCACAGTAAATAAGGGAGATTATTAGATTTCCGAAAAAAGCATCAATACAAAGTTGCAGAGAAAAATATTTCCTACAACTTTCCTTTTAATATTTTTTTGATATTGTCAATATTTAAAAAGTTATTCAACAAATAAGTTGCAAATTTTAGGGAAATTTTTCTCTAGTTAGGTACTACTTACTGCTACTACTTATTACTACTCTTTCCCCAAAATTTTTAACTTATTTGTTGAATAACTTTTTAAATATCGACAATATAAAAAAAAGTTTAGAAGATAAGTTGTAGTAAATATTTTTCTTTACAACTTTGTACTGACTCATTTTTTCGAAAATTTAATAGGAAAAAAGTTATTCAATAAACAAAAAAATCCAACCCTTAATTGAGAGCTTGTGAAGGAAGGGCGGGATCTACGAATACAAAAACTCAGTTTTAAACTTTCAGGGTGACCCTCTACAAGATTCTACAAAAATTGGCTGTAGGATAAAAAAGTCTATTTGAAGCCTTTTTTCTGCCTTATTTACTGTACTATTAAGTAGGTTATTTTAAGTTAAGTTATCAAAAAATTATAAGATACGAAAAAGCTTCTAAATTGAATGGAAAATACTCTCTGCATATTGGTGCTGCAAAAAAAAACCAGTGGCGTAGGTTTTATTCAATTAAACGTTTTTGAAGAAACCCGTACGCACGCCTCTGTGTTCTAAATAAAATAATTGCAACCACTATTAATAAGCGACTACAAAAAAAACATATATGCAAAATTTCAGAAGGCTAACTTTTTTTGTTATTGATTTATAGCAAATTATTTAAAATAATTTATTTTCTTTAATGCCCTGTACATTTAAAAGGAAGCAACATTCGACCATAGTTTATTAGACAAACTACCTTTAATTTTCGTTAAACTATCGACTGGTGAAATACTGACGATATAAACTGGGACACCCTGTATATGGGGTGTTCCATTTAAAATAGCAAAGTTAGCGTCTACTTCCGGTACATCCGGAAGTACTAGAAAATCGTCAATATTTTCATTAAAGAGGCAACATTGTTTACTGCAAGTGTGCCATTATTATTCAGATTTAAATTATATTTAATAATAGAATTACGATTATTGTCAACTCGTCACCCTCTATTTAAAATTCAAATCCCGTTACGAACGAAATGACTGGTCCGCTGTAACTCGACACCAACTTGAAGTTAGCAACCTAGCCCAGGATTTTTCAGATAATTCTTCGTAAATCATTTGTAATTTATAACAAATAACTACAAGTTGATTATTTCGAATAATTGAAGTTTCTTTAGTATTTACTTCATTAGATATTGCTTTTAATATTATCTAATATTTGGTCATTTTAATGTTATGTCAAGATCAGCTGTTACGACAACATACGAATTGCACGATTTGATAAAGATAAAATTTACGGGTGATTTTGCGACAGCGTTTGCAAAACATGTGTGCGATAGGATTCTGCTTGATCAAAGAAAATATTACTCCCATAAGGTATTCTGATCGTGAACTATACATAATAATGATGAAACTATAAACATCGAAAATCCATGATGGTAAATTGTTCATCAATATTTTTGTACATAACACGCAATTTTAATCATTTTAGAGCAACTTATCCAACAGTGGAAGTGGACAAACAACCTCTTCAACAGATTCCTCTGATGGAGAGGACCAGGAAGAACCTTCTTCCTCTAACCTGGTAACAACACCACAATTTAAACTTAAACGATTATCTTTAACTTTATCAACTGTAAATATACCGAAACATCAATTTGTTGTAGGATGAAAACGTTGAAAATGTTTTAGCAAGTTTTCGAGAAAAGTGGCAAAATGAACTGCGAGTTTCTCCTTTCAACAAGAATTCTAGAAGTGCAAGAACACAATCAGGCGGTGATCAACAGGAAGATTTTGAAAATCATGCTCGTGCGTTATTTCAGAAAGGAATTGAATTGGAAAGAGCTGGTGATCTTTATGAAGCCATACAATTTTATCGGAGTGCTGTTCAAATTGTTCCTGATATAGAGTTTCGGTTGGAACCGCGCAAAGCCAAATTTGGAAGGGAACGAAATACATCTGAGGACGGAGATACTGATGGTAGTAAGACACAATTTTTTATTTATATTCATTTCGGATTATCGTTCTAATATCTCCAAGATATAACTCTTTTATACTGCCATATTTATATGAGTAGTATTACAAGCTAGGCTCCGAAAAATTGGGGGCCTAAAAGTACTTTTTTTATTTAAAATTTTAAGCCAGTGAGGGGACGAAAATCTACTTCAATCTCCTTTAAAATACCGAATTTTCAATTTCAATGGGCTCTTTCTTAAAAAGGTAATAATGGAAATAACAACTGACCAATATTTTTAACTTCTCTCTGTATGTTTCTCTGGGATTATGACTCCAAATTGAAGATCAGAAGACCAAACAAATAAAGTTGATGGCTCCTTAGAATAATTTTACTACAGTGTACTCTCTATTAAGCGGACACCGGCGGTCGCCCCAGTTGTGACCACTTAATGATGGTGTCCGTTCAAGAGAAAATTTTCCATTCACCTATAATAATGTTTTAAGTCTTTTTATCAGTTACAGTTTTTTTATCCTTACATGTCTCAAAATCAATAGTATTATCTGCAATGTAATGCATCGTTTTACACATTTTAGCAATAATAATAAACAAGGGTAACTCGTCATCATTATCAAATTCTGTGTCAGTATCGGTAATCTCAGACTAAGTGAATCCTGCCTTTCTAAAGCAATTTTGAATAGTTGTAGGGGTAACTTGCTCCCATGCCTTTTTAACAAAGTAAACGACATCTAAGAGCCGTTTGACACGACACTAATTTTAGTACTAAATTTAATACTAATTATGCGGGCGCAGATTTAGTAAACTTGTTACAATAAATTAGAGCATGTTCTATTTTTTTGTATACAATCTGACTAAATGTGCGTAAATTCGGTGCAGTAGTGTACAGGGTGGCCCATTTTCGAGCCTCATCATAGGGATCTCGGAAACCGTAAGAGATACAGGGTCGGCTAAATTATGGCAAAGTTGCGCATTTTGATGCTTATCAAAATGCTGTGTTGCAACTTGGAAAATTCCGAATACTTTCTGAAATATCATAAAATATTTTTTATTTTTTTGTGACGTTATTTGAAAGCAAACTTTAAAACAAACAACACTTCGTCATTGCCACTTTTTATTCTCTACAATATGGCGCTGTCAAAATTTAAATCCGACGTTTCGTCTTTTAGAAACCATCATCAACTTATTTTTTTTAAATACGGACCTGGATTTTTTATTTTATTTTTTGTTAGCTTTGGACTACCTTAAAGCTATGACCCATCACAAAATTTGATTTTCAACCGTTTCGATGATAAAAACTGACATTTTCTGTATTCTTAAACATATTTAATACGATACTATTTTTAAAACAAATTATTTTTTCAACTTTCTAAATTTATGATACTGATGAGAAGCTATTATAAACATTATTTAGTCAGAAGTAATAATTTGTTTTAAAAACAGTGTCATATTAAATATTTTAAAAAATACAGAAAACGTCAGTTTTTGTCATCGAAACGTTTGAAAATCAAAATTTGTGATGGGTCATAGCTTTAAGGTAGTCCAAAGCTAACAAAAAATAAAATAAAAAATCCAGGTTCGTATTTAAAAAAAATAAGTTGATGATGGTTCTTGGAAGACGAAAGGTCGGATTTAAAATTTGATAGCGCCATATTGTAGAGGATAAAAAGTGGCAATGACGAAGTGTTGTTTGTTTTAAAATTGGTTTTCAAATAACGTCAGAAAAATATTAAAAACATTTTATGAAACTTTGTTTTTTCAGGATATTTCAGTAAGTATTCGGAATTTTCCAAATTGCAACACAGCATTTTGATAAGCATCAAATTGCGCAACTTTGCAATAATTTAACCGACCCTGTATCTCTTACGGTTTCCGAGATCCTTATGATGAGGCTCGAAAATGGGCCACCCTGTACAATGCTGTACAGAAGAAATTGAATTTAGGCCTATTGTTTATTATTAATTTTTCAACTAAATCTGCGCGCGCATCACTTGTATGAAGTTTAGTACTAAAATTAGCCTCGTGTCAAACGGCTCTAAGACATTAATTTATTTTACTAAGTTTTCTAAAGGGTCAACAGAGTCTCGACAAAATATGGTTCAAAATTATAGATCGATACCAGGTTTTGAAATTTTTGAGCATTCCTTGGTCTAACAGTTGACAAAATGCAGTGGTATTGGAAAGAAGAAAATGTATCTTGATATTTGTCAATTTTAATCACGTGGATGAGATGCAGCGTATCAAGTAAAAGCAGAAATTTTCGTTTTTGAAGCCTACATTTTTTGTCAAATTGTTGTAAATACTTAGACATTATGTCGCAGGTCTTCCATGCTTTTTATTAGATCGCCACATTACTAGTAAACTATCCAAATTAATTTTACGAAAACCACGAGGTCGAGCAGATTTTCCAATAACAAGCAATTTTTCCGAATCCCCTGCCATGTTAACACAAGGGATTGTTAGTCTAAATTCCGACATTCCTACATTGTCCGGAATTGTCCGCATAAGAGAGGTTCACGTGACGTTAGACCGCGCAATTTTGTGTCCGTGTCCGGTTAATAGCGAGTCCGCTCAAGACGGAAATTTTTATTAACAAAATCATATTGTTTTGTCGGTTCTTCAAAAGGTGTCCGCTAAGAGAGGATACACCTATTCTACTATACAGGGTGTATCACTTCCAGTTTCTCAATGGGGATGTGGGTTGTCATTAAAGATGATGGTTAAGTGACAGAAAAGTTGCTCAAAGCAGTGCCTAAAATTAGTTTGAAAGAAATTGTATAAAATGTCTAATTGGTTAGTTTCAGTAATAGTCTGAGAATACTGAAAAATTAGTATTTAATTTTTTTCTAATAACTTTTTTATTTCAAACTTTTTCTAAAAGGATTTTTTAAGTAAATTTTCATTCAACATATCTAAGTTTTGTCCGTGACGTGTCGTTGTCCAGAACCAGTTAGTGCTGAAAAATCCATTGAAAAAAAAAGTTCTATTGATAAAGCACAATATCGTAACAGATTATTTGGAAAATCATAAAATTCTTTCAATATTTTACCTTTACACTTGTGGAATCTCTATGTTTCCTACATATTTTGAAAAATAGTTTTCTTTATTTTTCCCTCCATGTTTGAGTTTTTTTCTTTTTTTCGTATACGTTAACCAAATTGTTTTTCAGTATTTTATCAGTTAGATTTCGTGTGTTAATCTATTTCTAGTCTATAGTTTTGTAATTTAAGCTTACCCTATGAAGTACATTTTGCGTAGTTTGTGGAGTGTTGTTGGAGGTTCCATGTTGCTTAAGAAATTTCTTCAAGATGATTCCTTAACTGTTTTAGGTACGATTTTTTCCTTTAGTGACTGTTTTATCTTGCAAAGCAAATCTACTATAATCAATTAACATTAAAATAATGTCTTTCTATAACCAGCACATAATAATCGTATTAATAGCTGAACCTCTGCAAATCTTCAGTTGGAAATTCCATTCATCTTTAATTAATACGTTATGCTACAAAGAAAACAAATGCAATAGTCATAGACGTGCGGAAAATATTTTAACGACTGCTACAGGTTTTTAACAAATTATTGAGTAATTTAATGTATTTTGGGAATTAATTCCCAATATTTTTTATAGGAGTAAATATGTACTGTTCTTATAATTAGTAACTTATGAAATGAGTTTACACAAAATAATATGTCCAAAATCTTTTCAAAATCACTTTATTCTTACAGATATTGACCAAGAGGGAACAACTAGCTGTGAACAGTCAAATGAAGACGGTGATGACGACGTCGACGACAATGCATTAACTGACGATGATGACCAAGAAAACGATGGCGAATTATTAACAAGGATTCAAAGGAAGCTTGTAAATGGTTCTCCTTTATGTTTGCCCAAATTTGACCAAAGGGTAAAACAACCTAGAATAATTTGGCTTTTTTTATCGGGATATGTTTCAGGCAACGCATATTTCCAAATTACCAGTTGAAATTATTCTGCTAATATTACGGTGGCTAGTTTCTTCGGATTTGGATTTGCGTTCATTGGAAATGTTTTCTATGGTGTGCAGAGGTTTTTATAATTGTGGTAGGGACTCGGAAATATGGCGACTGGTGTGTGTGAGGTAATTTTTTTAATGAATTTCTTGAGAATGTAATAAAACTAGTGATATAAAATCTTATTGCTCCACTCTATGTCACTAATTGTGATAAAGTTAGTGTAGCAGGCAACAATGTATAAAAAAAACTGTTGCCATTTTTTTAATTTTGAGTGGTTTTTAATGTATAATTTTTATATCAAATGCTTTTTTTATGTCAGTATAAATACAGTCTCTACTTTTTAGAACATAGGAAGTGAATAAAAACCAACTAAACTGCTGGCCAATTGAAACGTACCAAGCGAATTTTTAGGTTGAATTTAAAGTCAAATATTTTGAAAAAGAGAAAAGATATCAGCATGCGGTTTTCAGGATTTCAGAGATAATTTAATTGAGAAAACGATAGTGTTACCCGATTTTTTTACTTTGATGTACAGGGTGTCCCATTTTCGACACTTTTAGGGGATATTGGCGTTATTATCAAAGATAGAGTGTTGCTGTTTTCACCTTCCTGTCCTACTTTTTTACGAAACGAAAGATTCCGTGGTTAAATTTGTCATGGCTCTCTTAGTTTTTAATCTACAGAGTGATTCTGAAAATCTTTGTTTTTTAGTTATGCGTCTACTTATTAAAAAAGTGAAAACTGATCTTGATAAAGTTTTTTACGTAGAATTCAGTGGCGTAGGCAGTTTTTGTGTAAAAGGTTTATTTTTTGAGATATTGCCCAAACTTATGTTTTTTTAAATGGGACACCCTATATATTATTTTTTATATTGATTAAGCAAAATTTGAGCTTTCCAAAAATATATAATACTTAATATTTATTTTGAAAAACAAGCTCAAAATTCGATATTTTTACTAATTTTCTTTATTTATAACAGTAGGCCATGGCTAATTTTTTAAAAACAAATCCAAAATTTTCACAATGCGTAATTATTTTAAAGCTAAACACTTCAAAAGATAATTTTAATGCATTGTTTAAAACATACCAACAATATAATACTTCTCATAATTATCGTAAATGGCCATTGTAATAAAAAATTAAAAGTAAAATAAAAACTCCTACGTAACAAAAATATTTCGTCAATAATGGAAATCTGACAAATCTGTCAAATTTCGCATTTGTTTCTAATAAACTAGCCATGGCCTACTGTTATAAATAAAGTATAAATTATTAAAAATATCGAATTTTGAGCTTGTTTTTCAAAATAAATATTAAGTATTATATATTTTTGGAAAGGCCAAATTTTGCTTAATCAATATAAAAAATAATATATAGGGTGTCCCATTTAAAAAAACATAAGTTTGGGCAATATCTCAAAAACTAAACGTTTTACACAAAAACTGCCTACGCCACTGAATTCTACGTAAAAGACTCTATCAAGATCAGTTTTCACTTTTTTGATAAGTAGACGCATAACGGAAATACGAGGGGTGTCTAAAAAACAAAGATTTTGAGAATCACTCTGTAGATTAAAAACTAAGAGAGCCATGACAAATTTGACCCCGGAATCTTTCGTTTTGTAAAAAAGTAGGAAAGGAAGGTGAAAACCGCAACACTCTATCTTTGATAATAACGCCAATACCCCCTAAAAGTGTCGAAAATGGGACACCCTGTACATTACTATCTACAGAGTATGAAAGAAAGTCTTCTTTTTTTGTCAAATTTTATAACTACCGTGATTCCACAACATTTTTTTTATATTTTTTTGATGTAGATTTTTTTAGTCCTTACTTAATGAGAAAACAACCTGTTTCTCAAAATTTTGATATCCCTGTTATTTTATAAGATACCGAATTTTTGCTGAAATTTGATTTTTTCTTTGTTTTTTGTCGTTCGGCCGTATTGTGTTTTGTAAGAACCAATCTCTGTAGTTGATTGTAATACCTTATGAATGGCTTTCTTATAAAAAGTACACTTTTTGTACTTTCATTAATTTATTGGTAACCAGTGGCTTATCAAAAATCGGTACACGTTCGCTAATTGGTAAATTTTTTAATTCATTTTTTGAGGCTATTTTCTTAATGGAATAGAATGGAATTTAGTTAGTTTATGTTCACCATTGGTTTAAGTGACTTATATCCTCGAAACGGGTTTTTCACTTTTTCAAAAATCTGCTCATATTCGTGTATACCGGGTGGCTACGAAATCGTTTTGCAACCCCCACCATTTTGTTACATTTAACTGTCTTAATTTGAAATTTGGCATGGTTTGATTGTTAAAAGGAATAATTATTTTGACGTTTAAAACAATCTGATGACACTTCCGGTTTCACCTACTAACTTTAAATTTTTTTTAAAACAACCCTGTATATTTTTTTCCGTAAGAATTAGATTCTACTTAAAATTACCTTTTTATCGACATATCACATGATGACATTTGCTTTCAAAATGGCAGCAAAATTATTATTGCAAAAACCTGTTCAACAATATTAAATTTAATAAAAAATTCGGTATCTTATAAAATAAGAGGGATATAAAAATTTCGAGAAATTGGTTTTTTCCTCATTAACCAGGGATTAAAAAAATCGACATCAAAAAAATATAAATTTTTTTTTATGGAATTCCGGTAGGTATAAAGTTTGAGAAAAAAAGACGACTTTTTTCATACCCTGTAGATAGTAACGTACTTCAAAGTAAAAAAATCGGGTCACACTGTTGCTTTCGCAATAAAATTATCTCTTGAATCCTGAAAACCTCATGTTGATATCTCTTCTCCTTTTCAAAATATTTGACTTTAAATTCAACCTAAAAATTCGCTTGATACGTTTCAATTGGCCAGCAGTTTAGTTTCAGTAGACTTCCCTAATACAAAACCATGTAGTTCCCCTATTAATTTAGTAGTTTTTTAGTGTTAAAAATTCTCGTATTTATGTAAAATAATTTTAGAGTTTGGGGCATGAATTGTGGCACCTCACCAGGCATTTACGGTAATTGGAGAAACATGTTCATAGAGCGTGCTCGAGTACAATTTCATGGTTGCTACATCAGCAAAACCACTTACATACGACACGGTGAAAATAATAACGACCTATTTTACCCTCGTTGGCATTTAGTAGCCTACTACAGGTACCTGAGGTAAATCACATAAAGTACCAAATATTCGCGTATTAGAAGTAATATTAACTAACGTTTATTGTAGATTTTTTCCAGAAGGTCTAGTCTTAATGTTAACTTCTTCTGAAGAACCATCACACTGTGTCGGGCAAATGAGATACAGAACCTCAAGAAACCCCGTTATGTCAGGATACTACCGGTTAAAGGACGACAAAATAACGATAGTCGTGCAGAGGCACGATAACAAAGTTAGTCCAGTGTTTAAGAAAAATAAGCGGAAGGAAAACTTACATGAAAATGCTGAACAAACCTTTCATATGGTAAAATCCAACTAAAAATATTTGTTTGAAAATAATTGTTTTTCTTTCAGGAACTGCAAATAATGAGCCACCATAAGAAAAAACATGAAAAACTGGTTTGGACGCATTATTCAGTATTAACCCGCTCAAAACGTGGCGATGAAACTACTACGAATTTTGATCTTGTTACTAACAGATATCCTCCTTTAAGATTTTCAAGAGTAAAAAGTTTTACATCAGAATCTGATTCAGCTTTACAATAAAAATGCTCTATTTTTATATTAAGGGTTCAGGAATGCTTCAGTTATTATTATGTAGTTTTAAATTTTATTGTTTTTAATAAGTAAATCTATAATTATATTTTTTGAAAAGGGTTGACATTAATGAGAGAAGTCTACAAAGTATGTATATTATAAATAATATATTTATATAAGTACACAATAACATGTGGATGAATATACATATAATGAAAGTTCTGGATGTTGTTTGAATTTTAAATCTCAAAATGCGCCCAATTTTAATGAACGTGTTACTTTAAAAATACATTTTCTGTCTGTCCCTTAATGTCCGTGTTTTTCTTAACATTTCATGGGAATTTTCTCGAAGTTTGCTACGAATAATGCTGTCGAACAAATAAATGATCGCTCTTTCGTCTAATATACAGGGTGTTCGCGCGAAGTGGCTCACTATTGCTAACTTCGTTATTATTGGAGCTACAAAGTCGGTTAAATTAGCAAACTAGTAGCATTTTTTCCGCTGATTCCAATGGTGAAAACAAAAAAACAATTGACCATCTGGTTTTCGAAATATTCACAAAAATAACATTTTTTTAAATGACACACCGTATATATTTAGCAGAAATCGATGACAAATTAAATTCTGTACTAAAAATGTCCTTAATATTTTTTGATTATAATTTAAAATAAGCGAGTTATTTTGAAAAAAAATTTGCAATTCTTTAAAATCAAGTAGCCATAAAACGGAATAGTAGATAATTTATTAAAACCAAACAACATTATTCTGAATTTAAACAAGTTGAAAAAAACTTGAAAGAATTACGGAAATATTACTATTTTATTTAATATTTTTAATATACAGGGTGTTCGCGCGAAGTGGCTCACTATTGCTAACTTCGTTATTATTGGAGCTACAGAGTCGGTTAAATTAGCAAACTAGTAGCATTTTTTCCACTGATTATAATGGTGAAGACAGAAAAACAATTGGCCATCTGGTTTTCGAGATATTCACAAAAATAACATTTTTTAAATGGAACACCCTGTATATTTCTGCAAAAATCGATGATAAATTAAATTCTGAACAAAGAATGTTCTTATGCTTTTTTGACAATTATTTAAAATAAGCGAGTTATTTTGAAAAAAGTTTTTTCAAGTATTTTTCAACTTGCTTAAATTAAAAATTATGATTGTTTGGTTTTAATAAATTACTATTCCGTTTTATGGCTACTTGATTTTAAAGAATTGCAAATTTTTTTCAAAATAACTCGCTTATTTTAAATTTTTATCAAAAAAAGATGAGCACATTTTTTGTATAGAATTTAATTTACTATCGATTTTTGCACAAATATATGGGGTGTCCCATTTAAAAAAATGAATTTGAATATCTTGAAAACCAGATAGTCAATTGTTTTTCTGTTTTCACCCTTGTAATCAGCGGAAAAAATGCTACTAGTTTGCTAATTTAACCGACTCTGTAGCTCCAATAATAACGAAGTTAGCAATAGTGAGCCACTTCGCGCGAACACCCTGTATATAATAAAAAATGTATAAAAAAACTGGACCAAAATATCTCGTTACCCCACCAATTTCTAATGTTTCTAAACAAATTCAAAAATAAATATTTTCGCAAATAAACGGTCTTTAGAGTCAGTTCCTTTTGAGACATTTTTAACCACCCTGTATAGTTTTTGAAAACTATTTTCGAGATAATTTTTTTTATAAGGGATTACACTTCTCTCATACTGTTAAAAGTAAAAGAGGTGCATAGTTCCTGTATCTTTAGGCTCAAATTTTATTTATCAAAAATGAAATAAATTTAAAAAACTGGAAAGAAGAAAAACTCGTGAAAATTTTATTTTGCACTTGGTCACACCTTGCCTTGTATCACCTTGGTTAACGCTCAGCGCAGGCGCAGCCAGTTGATTTGACAGTTACGCGCTCGCAGCTGATTATGACTCATAAAAGTCAAACACAAAATTTTGTAAAAATAACGAAACTCGCCTGGCACTCATGTAGGAAATCCAAATTTCTAGGATAAGTCCGTATAATATGTATAAATTTATTTTAGCAAGCAATACTTATTAAAAACGTTTATTTGGGGCCTAGTAATCATAAATAATGTCGTGCAATCACTGTGGTACTAAATTTAATTTTTTCCATAAAGAGGTAAGAATCACATTGTAAAATATTAACATCACATTATTATGGTTTGTAGATGGGATGCTCGAATTGCAGCTTATCTTTTTGCAATAAATGCTTAAAGCAAAAATGTAAAATCCCCAGCAAAGGTCCGGGGGAATTCAGTGTTTGTAAATTATGTTTTGCTAAAATAACCACAGGAGAACAACCACAATCAAAGAATACAATCGTCCCGCCAGATGTTTTTATAAAGTAAGTTATTCCACCAAAACAAGTACACTAAGTACTAATAATTCCCTGATTTTAGGCGACTCGAATTATTAGAAAACCCATCAGCACCTCCTATAACAGTTTACAAACAAAACGATCAAATACAGTCCTTACGAAAAGGTTTATCACCCATTGATCAAACGCTAGTCGATCGATTGGAGAAACTTAAAGAATATAAAGGTCCACCACCTAGTGAAAGCGAGCTAAGAAAAAGACTGGACTCTTTAAAAGGAGAAAACAATTACATAGACGGGCCTAGTAAACTTGTAATTTCCCTTCAAATACTCGTTAACTAAAATAATCACTACCGAGATTTTAGGGATTCGTCAAATCTGAACCACAAACCGCTGATTCGTTATTAGAACAATTCATAAGCGAAGAAAACATCGCACTTTCACACAATCCCCAAGTAGAAATAGAAGCCAGATTGGCAACGCTACGAGATCAAGGCGTACGGCCTAACGAGGGTTCATATATCAGTAACTTGCACGAATCCAGCAGTTCTGAGGAGGACGTAGACAAAATAACGAAGAAGGTACCTAGTGACTTAAAATATTTAGTATCGCCTTTCGTTAATTAAATATTTATAGATCATGGACGAAGTGGCTTTAGAAGAAAAGTGTTCGAGTCATGCGACTTCTAAAGATGCCATCAAAGGTACATCGAAAGAAAATGATAGCGATCCGGAACCGGAGGATGCATCTCCGGAATTACCGTGGTGTGTTCTCTGCAACAACGACGCGAAATTTAGATGCTACGATTGTGGCGGTGATTTGTATTGTTCCGAATGTAACAGAGATGTGCACAAAGAATGGGGCGACAGGGATCATAAAGTTGTTCCGTATAAAAATAAGTGATTATAGTTAGTATTATATTAATTTTTATTTCTTATACCTAACATAGGAGTAATTTGAAAATTGTCAAAATGTTTACTATATGAAATTGCAATGGAACTGGGCATGAAAGAGATTTACATAGAAATAAAGTTTTACGTATAGTAGTAAAAAGAAATTATGATTTGACCCAATCACACATACAGGCGCAAGAAAACATTTGTCTGATATAAAAGACGTATTGTAAAAATAGTTTTTTTCTACGAAAATGCGGAATGACGTTTTTTCTGACAAGATAATCGAACTTGAAAGTAGGCTTTTGAAAAACTAGTACGGAAAATTAGTGTGGAAATTTTTTTGCGCACACATTTTTTAAACTTTCCGCACGCAAACAAAAACATAAAGAAGTACTTACATTTAGTTATAATTGTAACATTTATTTAATATCTAACAACCGGAGGAGTGTACATTAGTTCATCGCTTTCGCTTTAGTTTTGAAACTCCATGTTTATATTCACGTAATTTGATCTCAAAATCAAAATTATTTCGATGACAGGACACAATTTATAAACTGTCAACAGCTATGAGCTTTCAGTTCTATGACAACAAACTCACTTGATGTTTTTTTTAATTTGAAAAAGATTTACAAATAATTTTATTTTTTACGAATTCCACGTTTTCGTAGAAAAAATCGTATGTAACACGCTTGCGGAAATGGCCCATGACAATACTCGTGTGATTGCAGCACTCGCTATCGCTCGCGTTGCAAATTTCACACTCGTATTGTCATGATGCGTTTTCCGCACTTGTATTACAATATACTATTTTCTACGAAAATGCGGAATGGCGTTTTTTCTGACAAGATAATCGAACTTGAAAGTAGGCTTTTGAAAAACTTGTACGGAAAATTTGTGTGAAAATTTTTTTCCGCACACATTTTTTAAACTTTCCGCACGCAAACAAAAACATAAAGAAATACTTACATTTAGTTATAATTGTAACATTTATTTAATATCTAACAACCGGAGGAGCGCACATTAGTTCATCGCTTTCGTTTTGAAACTCCATGTTTATATTCACGTAATTTGATCTCAAAATCAAAATTATTTCGATGACAGGACACAATTTATAAACTGTCAACAGCTATGACCTTTCAGTTCTATGACAACAAACTTACTTGATGTTTTTTTTAATTTGAAAAAGATTTACAAATAATTTTATTTTTTACGAATTCCACGTTTTCGTAGAAAAAATCGTATGTAACACGCTTGCGGAAATGGCCCATGACAATACTCGTGTGATTGCAGCACTCGCTATCGCTCGCGTTGCAAATTTCACACTCGTATTGTCATGATGCGTTTTCCGCACTTGTATTACAATATACTATTTTCTACGAAAATGCGGAATGGCGTTTTTTCTGACAAGATAATCGAACTTGAAAGTAGGCTTTTGAAAAACTTGTACGGAAAATTTGTGTGAAAATTTTTTTCCGCACACATTTTTTAAACTTTCCACACGCAAACAAAAACATAAAGAAATACTTACATTTAGTTATAATTGTAACATTTATTTAATATCTAACAACCGGAGGAGCGCACATTAGTTCATCGCTTTCGCTTTCGTTTTGAAACTCCATGTTTATATTCACGTAATTTGATCTCAAAATCAAAATTATTTCGATGACAGGACACAATTTATAAACTGTCAACAGCTATGAGCTTTCAGTTCTATGACAACAAACTCACTTGATGTTTTTTTTAATTAGAAAAAGATTTACAAATAATTTTATTTTTTACGAATTCCACGTTTTCGTAGAAAAAATCGTATGTAACACGCTTGCGGAAATGGCCCATGACAATACTCGTGTGATTGCAGCACTCGCTATCGCTCGCGTTGCAAATTTCACACTCGTATTGTCATGATGCGTTTTCCGCACTTGTATTACAATATACTATTAAAATTTGTACAAAAAAATTCAGATTATTCCTGATTTTATAGACTACTATAAATCACTTACAAATTTCTTATCATAAAATTATAAAAACCGCACAATTTCCTTGTGGTTTTCTTTGTTACCGTGGAATAAGTTGGTTCTATTATAAAATTTAAACAGAATTGAAATTACGGATTTTATTAGCTACTGAAAGTCCCACATCAGAATTCGTTCGAATTTAGACTTTGTGGCCTTAAAACTTTGAAAATTGGACTAATTTCTTTACAGACTGCTTTATTACCAAGAGACAAACTAATTCTAGAAAATTAAAAATCCCTCGAAAATTTTAGATATAAAGAGACAAAAATGAGTTGTATACAGGGTGTTCGCGCGAAGTGGCCCACACAATAACTTCGTTATTTTTGGAGCTACAAAGTTGCTTAAATTAGCAAATTAGTACCATTTTTTCCGCTAATTACAATGGTGAAAAAAGAAAAACAATTGAATAACGCTTTCACGAGTTATTTAAAAATATATTATTTTAGAATAGAATATTTTTGCAACAATCAATGATACATTAAATTATGTACCAAAAATTCTCTTACCTTTCTTTGATAATTATTTAAAATAAAAATTTTATACTTACTTGATTTTAAAGGATTACAAACTTTTTTCAAAATAACTCGCTTATTTGAAATTATTATTAAAAAAATGTAAGAAAATTTTTTTTACAGAACTTAATTTATCATCGATTGTTACAAAAACATACAGGGTGTTCTTACGAATAAAGGTAATATATTAAAATAATTCGTAAACGCGATCCTCAATTGTTTTTCTGGTTTCATCATTAGAATCAGTGGAAAAAAATGCTAATAGTTTGCTGATTTAACAGACTTTGTAGCTCCAATAATAACGAAGTTAGCAATAGTGAGCCACTTCGAGCGAACACCTCAACACCCTATATACTAGAAATTTTAAGTGGATCCAAAAAAACGTCGAAAATTTAAGATTTTATTGTCTATTATACAGGGTGTAACTGAATTGCTTGGCCAAACTTTACCAGCGTGTTATATGGAAAAAAACTACGAAAAAAATTCCTATAAACAAGGGTCCAGAAATTATTCCTAACGGAGATATAGCCCCCTAAAGGGGGCACATTGACGTTGGTTTTTTCTAAATATTTTCGGAACGGATTGGCATAGGGCCATGAAATTTGGTCTGATGAATAAGCATTAAATACTGAACAAATTTCTGTAAACATAATTTTTAAAATTTAGTCAGGGGTACCAAATTTGACCCCTCAGGTTAAGACGCCCCTGACTAAATTTTTAAAATTATGTTTACAGAAATTCGTTCAGTATTTAATGCTTATTCATCATACCAAATTTCATGGCTCTATGTCAATCCGTTATGAAAATATTTAGAAAAATATCTCCGTTAGGAATCATTTCTGGACCCTTGTTTATAGGAACTTTATCATAGTTTTGTTCCATATAACACGCCGGTAAAGTTTGGCCAAGCAATTTAGTTACACCCTGTATACCTACTCAATATTTTGTTCAATTAGACTTTGTGTTCTTAAGATTGTTATAACAATGCCAAAAATGGATAAATTTCCTTGCAATTTTCCTCGCAATTTTCTTTGCTACAATAAGTTGGTTCTACTAGAAAAGATAAACAATAAAAATTGGGGATTTTATTGCGATTGGGTATACGCTCACTAAATGACCTTTACACCACTCAGAATATTATTTTTTAAGGGCAATTTTCAATCAAGGTATCAAGGAAAAAACTGAGAATAAATTATTCGTGGATTAATTTCCAAACGAAATCATAGAAAGTTTGCCAGGAATACATTAAATGCAGTTTTATTGTCCATTCATTGTTGTTCGATTTGTCTCCTAAAATTAATCGATTACTTAAGGACAACAACTTTCGTAACAACAATTGTTTTTTCTTTTTTTAGAGATCTTAATATCCTGCTTTTAAATGACAATCAAAATGAATTATTTTTAGGTTCTTAAATAAATGCAGTGTGTTAATTTTCTAGTTAAAATTATATTTAGAATTGAAGGAAGTCTACCGTCAACTTATTATCTTCTGTATGTTATGTATACGAGGAGATTGTTATTGTTTCAATGTATGATTTTATCAATTATATTTATATTTATTGTTTTACAAATACATTATATAAGAGATTATTGAAAGGTAAATAAACTGATAGCACTATATCTTGTTGAAGCCATTATGTTGTTAATTTTTACATTGAATTGAATGACTAATATTTTTGATTTGCATAAATAAACTTATTTACCAACGTTAAGCATTTACATAAACATAATATGTAGACCTAACTCAGGATTGTAGGAAATAAAAATCAACTTTTTGGTCACATCTTCGATTTAATGATTTATTTTTACATTCGCATGGAAAAAATATGTAACGTTTAAAACACATAGCAATTAAAAGTTTCACGCCTTGAAACTGAAAGGTTTGTAAAATTATAACTCATCTGGCCTATATGTACTTAGTTTAAGCCCCACAAAGTAATCCAATGTATTCACATTTACATTTACATGGAAAACATCTTTTTGTATGTATTTTTTATTGAAAGTAAAAATATGAAACTTTAACTGTCACAACAAAATCCTGTTATATTTTAATTAGTTTAGAAAAATACAACACTTTTTTAAACGAATTAATATACGTGTTGGTTAATGTAGAATAAAAATTAAAAAAAGAGCGAATTGGTAAATCAGATTTTAATGTGCGGTAGTGAATGCATCAGTTCGTTTCAAATAAATAAGGCAATTTCCCCATCATCACTATTATTTAAACTTTATTCCTGCATAAACTTCAAACTAGTCATTAATCACAAAATGTGATGCATGTTGTTCTCGCAATTTGATTGATTCTGACTAATTTATGTAGGAACAAGCCTTGAATATAAAATTGCACTTAGAAGAAAGATCAATCAAAACCCTTGGAAATTGATATTTATAATAGACGACGAATTTACGGGGAACGAACTTTATAAATTAGATATATCTTGAATAATTTTAATTTACAATATCTGCTTTAAAATTGAGTGTAAATAATAACTAAAACCATACCCTATTATTGAAGACAATATCAGTCTTATTCTGAGATCCGACAAATGCTATCTAAAGATTTAACAATCTTGTTCATTTGTTTCTCACTCTTTTTCTGTTTATCTCTCCTACCTTTCTTCTTATTTTTAGAACTGTACATATCAGTATCAGGATCATCAAGATAAAATTTGCGTTTCTTGAAATTGACTTCTTTGTCAAACAAATCTTCCATAGGATCATTAACCTTCCTCAAAAAAACTTCAGTAGATCTATTTTTCTTTGCCTCTAATTTGCGTTTTTTCAACAATTTTTTTTTCTCAGCTTTGGAAAGATCTTGAACTATAAATTGTGCCTCCTCAAAACTTCGATGATCTTTTTGTGGGGCACTATTACTTTGTGTGTCTTCTTCAATACCCTCATCAACTGCAGTTGTATTTTCCGACGCAATTGCCTCATTACAGTTTTCATCTCGTATAGAACTCACTTCGCTATCGAAGCTTGTGTCAAGGTCCGATACGTAGTATTTTGTGATAGTGGTCTCATTGAAGGAAACACTTTTACGTTTGCTCGATTTCTTTTTCAGTGGACTAGGAGAAATAGTTTCTCCGGTTGTTACTTTTGTTGGTTCCTTCTGTTGGGGATTTTCAACGTGTTTTTTGAGTTTGTTTAGTTTTTTCTCTGTGGAGGTTGTGCTATCTGATAGAGAAACATTCTTCATTTTTTTTAGAAGTAATTTTTCTTGTTTTTCAAGTCGAGATAGTTTTCCGCTTAACTTAAGCCCATGTCTTGCCCCTCTAAAAACAATATTATTTTGGCTGGGGTATATTATTATAATTTATAATTTACTTATGAGTGGTTCTTCTGCCACATGCAGCAAACATCTCCTCGCGTGTTAAAATACTACTAAATGTATCACGACCAGGGATACCTGTATAGCATGGAAGGTCCGGGTCTATGATGTCGCCAGGTTCTGATATTTTCAGAAACAAACCATATTGTTCGTCCTTATTTTTTTCGAACGTCTTGAGCGAATAGTTTTTGGTAGTTATCTCGACTGCGTCCTCGGATTTTACTTGTAACTTCACCTCATTTCGTTCTGGATCCACATCCACCTGCAGCAGGTATTATATTTCATTTTGTTTATACATTATTTAGCTTATGCTTATAGTAATATTATTACTTCAATGTTTCGAGAAGCGTCATTAAAAACTTTCTCCCACCAATTATTCGTAAATTCGTCCCCGTGTTTGTGACCAATTCCACATTTGTCGAATTTTAAATTTGGTTTAAGAGCACTTGAAATACCGTCTTCATTTCTTCCCAATCCCTTTCCTACCAGAAATAATAACATTTTAACAGGTGGGAACGATATGGTCACCAATGGTTTAGGAAATCAAAAATGTGTTTACCTTCACTCCAACCGTATTTTTCTAATTGTTTTTTTGCAAAATCCATTTTATTACCATTTCATTTAATATATTTATAACTAAACGTGTTCTCTTTTCACAAATTGATGTTTAAGTTATAAAATACTACTCTACTTCTTCTCTAATAAAAATATGCTACACATTGCTACCAACACAACTGCTCTTCGAACTCGAGATCGCAGATTACTGAACATTAGTTTATATATTTGGACCATATATTATCATCATCACTCTTTGTGCATGTTTTTCTTAAATATTAAAATTTGTACATAACTGAATACTCGACCAAAAAGTATTTAAATTTTGAGTGGGAACGATTGGTATCAATGTCTCGATGCATTTGTTGCGCCATCTACAGCTCGTAATAAAAGTTTACTACTTAACGCGGGCTGTTCAAAAAATAGGATGATTTAAATTATTATTGACTTCCATAATATTTGTATATCTTCTGCTTAATTTACATTATACTTTTAAAATATCCATGATTAAAATTATTAAATAAAAGAAGAGACTATGAATCGAAACACAATGAGAAATCATAAAGAAATCTTATATTCAAAGTTTATTTACTTACTAAACATAATGGTAAAAACTCCAAATAATATAAAGGATTATTTTTATTTCAGAAAATAGATACATGAACTAAATAAATAAAACTACGCATAATAATTAAGATTCGCTTTCTTCTTAGCTTGAACTTCCATAATAGCATCCATATAATCTTCATGGGTGACAGCAGTGGCGTTTCTTCTCAGTGCAATCATACCAGCCTCAACACAAACGGCCTTACATTGCGCCCCATTAAAATCATCAGTACTCCTAGCCAATTCCTCAAAATTGACATCAGGATTAACAGTCATTTTCCTCGAATGAATTTGCATGATTCGTGCTCTAGCTTCTTCGTTTGGATGAGGGAATTCGATTTTCCGATCTAAACGCCCAGACCGCAGTAATGCGGGATCCAAAATATCTACACGATTTGTTGCTGCTATAACTTTTATGTCAGCAGTGGAACTGAAACCGTCCAGTTGGTTGAGTAGCTCCAACATGGTACGCTGGACTTCTCTGTCTCCGGCTTTCTCGGAGTCAAAACGTTTGGTTCCGATGGCGTCCAGTTCATCAATGAAAATTATAGCTGGTGCTTTCTCCTTTGCTAAAGCAAATGCGTCTCGTACGAGTTTGGCACCATCACCGATGAACATCTGCACCAACTGGGGACCTGCTAACTTGAGAAATGTGGACTTGGTTTGGGCAGCGCAAGCTCTGGCTAGGAGGGTTTTTCCAGTTCCAGGTGGCCCGTACAACAGAACACCTTAAACATCGATTATTATTATTATATATCACAGTTATTAAAGAAGTTTACTACCTTTAGGTGGATGAATTCCAAGATTAACAAACTTGTCTTTGTGTGTCATGGGAAGAACGACTGCTTCAATAAGTTCCTGAATTTGTTTATCCAAACCACCAATATCCGAATATTGTTCTGTTGGCCGTTCATCAACTTCCATAGCCTTCACTCTAGCATCATACTCTGCAGGTAAAGTTTCCAATATGAGGTACGAGTCTTTGTTAACTCCGACAAGATCGCCGGGTTTCAGTTTTTCTTCGTCCACTAATCCAATTACAGGCAAGAAATAAGTTTGACGAGTAGATGTTTTAACGACCGCGCATTTTCCTTTTCTCTGGGAGTCCAGATCAACTACAGCCCCATCCTCCTCCTCTTCTTGGGGATCCACATCCAGTAACTCGATTACGTTGGACACCAAATACGGCAATGTTTTGTTTACCTTAATTTTCTCTGTGTTTTCTTTAATCTTTTCATTCTGTGCTTGTAGCTCATGACCGATTCTCATCACTTCACTCTTCATTATTTTAATTTCATTATCGAGCAGACGTGTACGACTTACAATTTCATCGGTGGACATTCTAAGTACCTCTTCTCCCAAAGAATCCTCACCATCCCAAATTGCTTTATCTTCCAAATTGGTCATTTTGATTAGAAATTATACAAATCTGTATTACTATTATTTCCAAACCGGTCAACTGTCAGAATTTACGTAGCAAGAGCAAGTCATGTTTCAGTTTAGCCAACTTAAGCATCGTGAAGTTAGTGCGAGTAGCGTTTTAAAACAAACTGAGAAATGTTCATCCCCTCTACACAGACAAGTTCACACAAGCCAAATAGTCTATTATCATAATGATTTTTTATTGTAAATTTAGGCACCTTTATAGTAGTTTCCGTTATATTGTTAGTATTTCTAAGTAGTAAGTTTGTTATTTTAAATGAAATATTTTGTAATATGTTTTGTATATTTTTGAGACACTGGGTTGTAAGAGTTGTGTAGTGTGAACTTGCCTATGTGGTGGGGATAACAAACTGTAGACGCTAATAGCGCCTACAGCATAAGCGTACTTCAAGTCAGTGAATTTGACATTTACATTACTGTCATCTGTCATAACTGTCATCTCTTGATTATCTAATCGAAATTCTTGTAAATTCAGTAAGTTTATCGAAGAAATATAATTATTTAATTTCGTAATAATTTGTTTATGCATTTTAGAAATGCTTGCTGCATCTACATTATCGAAACTTGCTCCCCAAGCTAGGTTGGGATTGAACCAAGCTAGGCAAATGTCTGTGGTCTCCGGACCTCCTACAGTAAAAGTGACCTTTGCTGAAAAAGTAATTCATGGGCTGGTCATTGTAGGTGGAATATGTGCTACTCCAGCGTACGTTTTAGTCAACATAAAAAACTACAGAGCATAAGCAGTTGTTGAAGAATGTAGATTTTACTTTAGTACTTATAATAAATTGTAAAAATTGTTAAGTTGTTTGTGGGTAGTAAGACCATTTCATATCTTCCTTGTTTGAGCTGTATGTACCAATTTTTCATCGTCGCTGTTAACTCAAGACCTCATCGTAGCTCAATTTTCAACGATTTTGAGAGATGTAGATTTACACTTTTACAGCTCTATACAGAGTGTCCCAGGATAAACACGAAATATCGTTTGTGTTCAAAATGGAATTAACTTTTCGATTCAAAATAAACCAATCTTTCATCATGTATTAAATTTTTAACTATTTTCAATACTAGTTTTCAAAATAAATTAAATGAAACGTGAAAATAATGATTTAATTTAAAATTCCAAATTTGAACACTAATAATTCTTTAAGGGTTAACACTATCAAAAAAATTACAAGATACTTTCGATCGCAAATCATCTCAGCTACAAATTTCAAGTATAACTTTTTTTAGATAATCAAATAGTTTAGCAGAGTGGCTTCTTTTTATTCAACAGTGTTTTCCTTTTTTAATTCTACAATTTTCAACATTCAAGAGATGATTGCTCGAAAACTAACCCGGATTGGAGATAAAAAAATCTTACAGGACAATGTAGAATTTATTCAAGTATCACATCTAAAAATATTTCGTGTCTATCCTGGGACACCCTGTATGGACGATAGAGGTTGAAAATGCAATTGATCTTTTTGTCAGACAAAAAAAAATTTTTTCTTTAAAGAATATCACAAAATGTGATTCAGAAAAGTTATTCGCAATAAAAAATTATCCTATTGGTTATGCAAAATTTTAAGCATATTGCTAAATTGGCTAATTAGACAGGGTGGTCCAGGTTAAACGTCATTAATTTTGGGAAGTGATGGAGCATCAAGAAAAAAGTAGACTTATATTAAAAAAACTTTGCTCAAAAATGTTTTATAACAAAGATACAGGGTGTCAAAGCCTAAAATAAAAACGCGTTTTCTTAACAAAACTTCTAAACCACTTGATCGATCTTCATTAAATTTCGCACACAGAGTAATGTAGTATATTTCTAGGTAATGATGGAGTTCATTTAAAAAAAAAATCTCCAGTGGCGTAGATACTGGGGAATCATTCCACGTTTTCCCTCCAATTTTCGACGCCACTGGATATATTGCGAAGAAAATTCAATAATTTTTGGATTGAATGTTTAATTTAGAGAGAATAGTTACTATTGAAAATATTTAATTTAAGGTTTCGTTTTTGAGATATTTGAGTTTGAAGGTTTGGAAACACAACATCAAATGCTGTGCTGAATTAAAGAAAATTTCGGGTAGGCCTGGAAAATCCGGAAAATCGCCATCAAGTCTTGGCAGCGATTAATTCCGTGGCTAAAAGAGTTCGAAAATGTATCGAAGCCTATTTTGAGAACTTACTCGAATTTTTTTTAGATCAGAGCAGCAAACTCAAATATCTTAAAAACGAAGCCTTAAATTAAAATTTTTAAAGAGTAACTATTTTCTCTAAATTGAACAGACAAACCAAGAATTGAATTTTCTTCACAATATATCCAGTGGCGTCAAAGATTGTAGGGAAAAAGTGGAACGGTCCCCCAGTATCTACGCTACTGGAGAAGTTTTTTTATAAATGAACCCCATCATTATTTAGAAATGTACTATATTACTCTGTGTGTGAAATTTAATGGAAATCGATCGAATGGTTTAGAAGTTATGTTAAGAAAACGAGTATTTATTTTAAACTTTGACACCCTGTATCTTAGTTATAAAACATTTTTGAGCAAAGTTTTTTAATAAAAGTCTACTTTTTTCTGGACGCTCTATCACCTCCCAAAATTAATGACGTTGATCCTTGACCACCCTGAATATTAATTTCCAAAAAAGTGCAATTTGTTACTTACAGTGTGTCATGACAAATTGGCAGTAGACGTAAAACTCTATTAAATAAAAATATTGGCGGACGTCCGGTTTATGCCGAAAATAGACACTAATTTTGTTTTTTTTAACATCCTGTATATTATTAAATTTTTGGATTATACATTTACTTTTAGGTATAAAGTTACTGTTCTTATAATTAACGGTACTTGAGTTTTGTTAATACATATTTTCAAAAAAAAATCAGGGATATGAAGTCCTACAAAAATATTAAAATCTTAAAGAAAAACAGCTATTTTTGACAAAAACATGTTAATAACTATAAAGTAGAAAGTCCACAGATTAATTTGATGCATTACTAGTAAAATTGGCTTATATACAGGGTGTTTATAATTTATTGTTAAATATAACAAACTTCAGACAGTGAAAACTATTTTTTTAATGGAACCGCCTGTATATTGTATACTTACATTGTAGAAAATTAAATTCTCTATCTTTTCTTATGAAGTATTTCTTATTATTCATAAACTGAATATTTATTTGGATATTTAATTATTTTTATCTGTTATGAGAAAATGTAGGATGTTGCACAAGAGACATAAATATCAAAATATCTACAAAACTATTAAGTTTAGGTATAAGGAATACTCATTAAAAAATGCAGATAATATAATTCTCTACAACGTAGAATAGAAATGTACAGGGTGTCCCATTTTCGACACTTTTAGGGGGTATTGGCGTTACTATCAAAGATAGAGTGTTGCGGTTTTCACCTTCCTGTCCTACTTTTTTACTAAACGAAAGATTCCGGGGTCAAATTTATATCCGTTATGCGTCTACTTATCAAAAAAGTGAAAACTGATCTTGATAGAGTTATTAACATAGAATTCAGTGGCCTAGGCAGTTTTTGTGTAAAAGGTTTAGTTTTTGAGATATTGCCCAAACTTATGTTTTTTTAAGTGGGACACCCTATATATTATTTTTTATATTGATTAAGCAAAAAGGAGTTTTTATTTTACTTTTAATTTTTTATTACAATGGCCATTTACGATAATTATGAGAAGTATTATATTGTTGGTATGTTTTATACAATGCATTAAAATTATCTTTTGAAGTGTTTAGCTTTAAAATAATTACGCATTGTGAAAATTTTGTATTTGTTTTTAAAAAATTAGCCATGGCCTACTGTTATAAATAAAGAAAATTAGTAAAAATATCGAATTTTGATCTTGTTTTCAAAATAAATATTAAGTATTATATAATATTTTTGGAAAGCCCAAATTTTGCTTAATCAATATAAAAGATAATATATAGGGTGTCCCATTTAAAAAAACATAAGTTGGGGCAATATCTCAAAAACTAAACCTTTTACACAAAAACTGCCTACGCCAATGAATTCTACGTAAAAAACTCTATCAAGATCAGTTTTCACCTTTTTGATAAGTAGACGCATAACGGAAATACGAGGGGTGTCTAAAAAACAAAGATTTTCAGAATCACTCTGTAGATTAAAAACTAAGAGAGCCATGACAAATTTGACCCCGGAATCTTTCGTATCGTAAAAAAGTAGGACAGGAAGGTGAAAACCGCAACACTCAATCTTTGATAATAACGCCAATACCCCCTAAAAGTGTCGAAAATGGGACACCCTGTACAGGGAGTTCCCTCTGAAAAAATCAAGTTTTTACTGTTTGAATAATTCAAACAGTGAAAACTTGAAAACAATTATTGTTTTCATTAAAATATCAATAGGAGAAAAATTGGTAAACGGAATTTGATGGAGAATAATTTTATTATTCAATGCCAATTTTTATCTAGACGCTGTTAAAGACTTCTCTCGCTTATTATTGTTGTTTAAAAATGGCCTATCGGTGTTTTAATGTCTATAAAAATAATCGTTTTCGAAATATTCACAATTTCATTTCTTAGATACCCGTTTCAATTACTTATGAAGGTAATGAAGAATTACAATTCATCATATAAATGGGTATAAATTTTAAACTAACTAAAAATTTTTCAAAAAAGATAAATAAAGATTTCTTGTAGAAAATTTCATCACCATCATCAATTTGTATACCTAATCAGACTGACAGGAGAGTCATTAAAGGTATAAAATAAGAAAGAGTAAAAGCGTAAAAAGAAATTCAATAATTTTGTGTTATAAAATGCTTTATGGGGGCGTAAAATGGACTATTTATTTAATTTGGGATAGTTCTTTTTGGGGAGTTTTAAAGCTTCTCTTCCTTTTTTCATTTAATCCATCATGGAAATTCGAGCTTTGTACGATAAATTGAGGTAGGTTCTAAAGAGAACCCCCTGTTATCAAGATTTTACTAAAAATCACACTCTATGTATACTTAATAGAAAGTTAAATATTTTCAAAAAAGTATGCTTGGAACAATTTGGTTTTGGCTTTTTTGAATTTATTTAATTCTAAATGATCTCTTTTTGTTTTCTGTTTTAGCTGTCGTTAAAATGTAGCATTTTACTTATACAAAGTAGGCACTAATATCAGAAACATTTAAATTTAAACGTTTACCCGCCAAACACGTGTATTTATCAAATGTCAAAAATGAAGGTAAAGACAGAAATTTTTGTTATCGGCAAGAAACCGTTAGTTTGTTAGTTGTTTTTGTGTTAAGGCTACCACTACCTTAATCCTTAATTCAGACGAAGCTACAAAAGATTTTCAACTGATCACCCAAGGTTTTTATCATATCATCAAAAATTTCTTTGCCAGAAAATCCTTCCAAAAATACATACTTAATAATTGACCGAAACTCGATTTGTTCAAATTCTTCAAAATCTCTTCTCAGACATGCGGTTTTAAAAAATTCACAGTTTTATCACCGTTCGACTTATGGATGTCAAACTTTGACAACTTATTTATAAAACATCATAGTTGTAACCATAGCAACCACATTCAGTTTTCTTTACTAAAATTTCCAGGTTAACTAGATATCAATACCCCCTCGTATAATAGAAAGTTAAATATTTTCAGAAAAAGAACAATTTCTCTTTTGGCTCTGTTTATCTAAATGATCCCTCTTTGTTTTCCAGTTTTAGTAGTCCTTAAAATCTAGCATTTTGCTTATACAAGAGTATTAATAACAGCGAACATTTAAATTTAAACATTTACCCGCCCCACACGTGTATTTGTCAAACGTCAAAAATGAATGACAGAAATTTTTGTTATCGGCAAGAAACTGTGTGTAGTTGTTTAGTTTGTGTTCGTGTTATGGCTGCCATTAATTCAGACGAAGCCACAAAATATTTTCAACAGCTGTCATCTTCTACAGAAAGTGGCAGTCGTTTAAGTCCTAACAGACAAAAATGTCCATTATGTTATAAGTTTAGAAAGACATTTCACTGCAAAGACTGCGTTCAAAGTGGACAATTTTGCCATTCAAATTTGAACAAGCCTGAAAGGTACCCCAAGAAAACACTTTATTCTTTATATTTATGCCCTTTTTTTGCAGCTATAGTGATAAGCAGATTCATATTATACAAGCAGAAACTGGCAGGGAGGCAATCCAAAGAGCCTGCGCTAAACATTTGGAACAAAAAAAGTTAGCTGATATTTTAGTACGTCAAATTCTACAAGATGTATATAGTACCTACGTAGATTTATTGTTAATTTCATTTTAGCGGTCGAAGATTAGAATAACGAAGGATAAGAATAGAATTCTCAACGAAGCCCTGCGTGAGAAGAAACAACGAAGGAATTTTATGTTAAATAAATTGAAGGATTTACAAAAGAAAAACGAAAGTAAATTATCCAAGCTACCACGATGGGAACAAAAAGTATATGAGGTGGAAAACGTCGCTGCAAACCGTGCGGAATCTGGAAAAGAGATTCGCCAGAATTTAGAATTAATACAGTTAAAGCTTAAAAAGTTAGTAAAACGTCGGATTCAAGAGCTATTCAAGTATATATTTCCTATATGCAAAATCAACCCACCAGAGGCGGCGTAAGTAGTATTTGCTAACTAAACTGCTGGCCAATTGAAACGTACCAAGCGAATTTTTAGGTTGAATTTAAAGTCAAATATTTTGAAAAATAGAAAAGATATCAACATGCGATTTTCAGGATTTCGGAGATAATTTAACTGAGAAAACGATAGTGTTACCCGATCTTTTTACTTTGAAGTACATTACTATCTACAAGGTATGAAAGAAAGTCTTCTTTTTTTGTCAAATTTTATAACTACCGTGATTCCACAAAAATTTTTTTATATTTTTTTATGTAGATTTTTTTAGTCCTTACTTAATGGGAAAACAACATGTTTCTCAAAATTTTGATATCCCTGTTGTTTTATAAGATACCGAATTTTTGCTGAAAATTTGATTTTTTCTTTGTTTTTTGTCGTTGGACCGTATTGTGTTTTGTAAGAACCAATCATCGTAGTTGATTATAATACCTTATGAATGGCTTTCTTATAAAAAGTACACTTTTTGTACTTTCATTAATTTATTGGTAACCAGTGGCTTATCAAAAATCGGTACACGTTCGCTAATTGGTAAATTTTTTAATTCATTTAGAGGCTATTTTCTTAATGGAATAGAATGGAATTTAGTTAGTTTATGTTCACCGGGTTTTTCACTTTTTCAAAAATTTGCTCATATTCGTGTATACCGGGTGGCTACGAAATCGTTTTACAACCCTTACCATTTTGTTACATTTAACTGTATTCATTTGAAATTTGGCATGGTTTGATTGTTGAAAGGAATAATCATTTTGACGTTTAAAACGATCTGATGACACTTCCGGTTTCACCGGAAGGACCACCTACTAACTTTCAAAAATTTTTAAAACAACCCTGTATATTTTTTTCCGTAAGAATTAGATTCTACTTAAAATTTCCTTTTTATCGACATATCACATGATGACATTTGCTTTCAAAATGGCAGCATAATTATTATTGCAAAAACCTGTTGAACAATATTAAATGTAATAAATAATTCGGTATCTTATAAAATAAGAGGGATATAAAAATTTTGAGAAATTGGTTTTTTCCTCATTAACCAGGGACTAAAAAATCGACATCAAAAAAAATATAAATTTTTTTTTTGTGGAATTCCGGTAGGTATAAAATTTGAGAAAAAAAGACGACTTTCTTTCTTACCCTGTAGATAGTAACGTACTTCAAAGTAAAAAAATCGGGTCACACTATTGCTTTCGCAATAAAATTATCTCTTGAATCGTGAAAACCTCATGTTGATATCTTTTCTCCTTTTCAAAATATTTGACTTTAAATTCAACCTAAAAATTCGTTTGGTACGTTTCAATTGGCCAGCAGTTTAGTTCTAAAAAGATGTATCACATTTTATATTTACAGGGAAAAAGGTACGAAAAATGAAGTTGTTAATGCCCTAGCTGACGCCGTCCATACGAACTATATTAGAGACCGGTGGGAAAACACTGATTTTTCCGGTCAAATGAAGTATTCTATTGTAGCTCCTATTCTTCCAGGATCCGGAAATTATTCAGCTTACAATATATGGGGTAAGAAGGACCAACTTCTTCTCTTCGGAAATACAAGAAAATTGTCGGAAATACCTATTTAATTTCATATTTCAAAATGGGAACTTCTGGTTGTAATAATCAGTTATTCGAACTTATTGCTGACATTCAAATATTAATGAATTTTTACCAAAAGTGAAGATTTGTTGTAGTTTCATATTTCAAATCTGATTAATGTTTACTGTCTAACAAAAAAGTAAAATTTTATAGACTTTAAGCAATGCAGAAGTTCAAAGGTACGAAAATGACCTTATTCCTCTTATCAAAATAGAAGTCGACTTTAGTTAAATAAGTTTTACTGTGATTCTGTGATGTATCATATAATATGCAGGGTGTTCCAAAATTAGCCTGCCAAAATGTACCATCTAATTCTACGTTAAAAAATAATGCAAAAAGTTTCGATAAATAGGTATAGGTTGACAAATGCTTCCTAAGGAGGCTACAGCCCCCCGGAAAGGGGACCCCAAAGAGAAGTTTTCTCTAATATCTTTGCAACTGATTGAGGTAGATTCATGAAATTTAGTGAGTTTGAAGCTTTTATAATTTGCTACATATTTCTTTTTTCAATTTTCAGAAATTTTGCCAGGGGCGTCACATACAGGGTGGGTGCTAAGTATATTATGCCCCATATTTTTTATATCAAATTTTGAAACTTGGTATATTTTTACACAAAAAAGGTAGTATCAGTCGATATTTGTTTCATAATTTGATATAAAAAATTTAAAAATTATCCACACAAAGAAATATGGGGCATAATTTACCCAGCACCCACACTGTATGTGACGCCCCTGGCAAAATTTCTGAAGATTGGAAAAAGAAATATGTGACAAATTATAAAAGCTTTAAAACTCACCAAATTTCATAAATCTACCTCAAACAGTTGCAGAGATATTACAGAAAACTCTTCTTTGGGGCCCCCCTTTCGAGGGGCTGTAGCTCCCTTAGGAAGCGTTTCTCAACATATATTTATTAAAACTTAAAACGTAGAATCAGCTAGTACATTTTGGCAGGCTAATTTTGGGACACCCTGTATAAAAAACGCACACTTCTAAACGTCATTTAAACTAAAGTCGATTTGATATTTTCTTAATTTTAGAAGAATTTTATAACTATGTAGTAAAATTTTGATGCAGTTTAACATTATATGAATACATGAACAGGCTAATTTATGTATACAGGGTGTTCGCGCGAAGTGGCTCACTATTGCTAACTTCGTTATTATTGGAGCTACAAAGTCGGTTAAATTACCAAACTAGTAGCATTTTTTCCGCTGATTACAATGGTGAAAACGAAAAAACAATTGAGCATCTGGTTTTCAAGATATTCAAAAAAATAACATTTTTTTAAATGGAACACCCTATATATTTTTGCAAAAATCGATGGTAAATTAAATTCTATACAAAAAATGTCCCCATCTTTTTTTATAATAATTTAAAATAAGCGAGTTATTTTGAAAAAAAGTTAGCAATTCTTTAAAATCAAGTAGCCATAAAACGGAATAGTAATTTATTAAAACCAAACAATCATAATTTTGAATTTAAGCAAGTTGAAAAATACTTGAAAGAATTACGAAAATATTGAACATTTACAAAATTATATTTTTTATGGCTACTTGATATTAAAAATCACAAACTTCTTTTCAAAATAACTCGCTTATTTTAAATAATTGTCAAAAAAGCATAAGAACATTCTTTGTTCAGAATTTAATTTATCATCGATTTTTGCAAAAATATACAGGGTGTTCCATTTAAAAAAATGTTATTTTTGTTAATATCTCGAAAACCAGATGGTCAATTCTTTTTCTGTTTTCACCATCGTAATCAGCGGAAAAAATGCTACTAGTTTGCTAATTTAACCGACTTTGTAGCTCCAATAATAACGAAGTTAGCAATAGAGCCACTTCGCGCGAACACCCTGTATACACTGTGTCCCAAATTGGTGGCTCCACTATGGGGTCACTTCTTTATTATTGGAGATACAAAGACGGTTAAATTAGGAAAGTTTTTAAGAAATTCATGGCCATTTCAGATTAGCCAACAGATTTTGAATATCTGTTTTAGTTTTGGAGATGTTGGGAAAAACCAAAATATTGCATTTTCTTTAATGCCTAATATTTTTTTTATTATCAATTTTGTGCTGTTGAGACTTTGATATTGATACTTCTAATGGTGTTGTCAGTTTTTTTCCAACTCTTTTGTTTTTTGAGATTTTCATTTCCTTAGAGCTCTAGTTCTATTTATTGTGTCATAAGCAGCCTTAAAATTTATATCTGGTCAAAATATTCCTGTGACAGTTCGTTTACCTGACCTATTTCAATTAGTACACATCTTATTTAAAGTAGGTACATTTTCTGAAGTGATAAAAAAATCAATCGTCAGATAACGAGTCTCAATAACCACTATTATATTGAATTTTCTTCTTTTAGTTACGCAAAATAAAAAGGACAATGCAGGCGATAGCAATACTACAACTGCGGAGCAGAATACAGCTTTTAGTATCAGCGCTGCACTTACTTACACTGCTCAATGTGTACAGTTACTGTCATTTTATTTAGATATTCGTTTGCCACACAAAATGGTTTACAGGTACGCACACATTTTACTTCTAGTTCAGTTCATTAATAAATTTCTATAAATTCGTTCCAGTGACTTCTGCAGCAGTGATATCACTGAAACCCAGTTTTGGAGAAAAGTGGCTAGACTAAATGCAAATATTTTATATTTATGTTTGCATCAAAATGTTAATATATCTTCCTTGCGATCCTGCGGTACGATTCACAACATTGTTCAGTTGTTGGAGGACGAAAATGTGGACCTTGGAAGGTTAACCAACTTTTACATTGTAGTTTGCTCAGTATTAAAGTGGAGAATTTTAGGCAAGGACCATTTGAATGTGACCTAGAGAAAATCATCGCCTTGGAGCAACCATTAATTAAAGACTTGCAAGTAAATGAAGATTCTGACTCAGATGATGGAGATTCATTCCCAGTGGAATGGGAAGCAGTAAGTGGCTTCAAATTTCAAATCAATGCAAATTAAGCTGTATCTAATTATTTTGTGGTTGTAGGTACCACATGTGCAATGCCCGGAGGTAGCACCGGGTGCGTTAAATGTACAATCAACTCAAATGACGAACACACAAGCGACTACTAGTATGGCTGGTGGTTTAGTAAATAGCGCCGCTGCCAGCATAGCTTCTATTTGGAGAGGCTTTACAGGAGGAAGATAGTTTCTACTTGTGCTAATTTATTCACTTGTAGGATAGTTTCTATTTAATGTCGAAAAATATTTTTATAATACAAGATACCAACTTTTTTAACGTGTTTCAATTGGATCCTGATTTCTTATTTTTATCAAGGATTTTTCTTATGAAAACAGTCGGGGTTTTGAAAATCTGGCGATTATTTCAGTTTTTATAACATTTTCAATGTTTTAGATAATTTTTAGAATAAAATTTGCGTCATCGAGTTTGGAACCCTTAAAAATACTAATAAGTATTCTATGCCGGCCCTGATTTTTTTATTATCTTCATCAAAGATTTTTCTTACGAGAACAGTGGGGGTTTTGAAAATCTGGCGATTATTTCAGTTTTTACAACATTTTCCATGTTTCAGACAATTATTAAAGTTAAATTCGCATCATCGAGTTTGGACCCGTAAAAAAATATTAAAAATTATTCTATGCCGGCCCTGATTTTTTTATTATCTTTATCAAAGATTTTTCTTTCGTAAACAGTCGGGGTTTTGAAAATCGAGCGATTATTTTAGTTTTTACAACGTTTTCCATGTTTCTGACAATTATTAAAGTTAAATTCGCATCATCGAGTTTGAACCCTTAAAAAAATACAAAAAATTATCCTATGTCGGCCCTGATTTTTTTATTATCTTTATCAAAGATTTTTCTTATGAAAACAGTTGGGGTTTTAAAAATCTGGCGATTATTTCAGATTTTACAACATTTTCCATGTTTCAGACAATTATTAAAATTAAATTCGCATCATCGAGTTTGGACCGTTAAAAAAATACTAAAAATTATTCTATGCCGGCCTGAGTTTTTTATTATAATCTTTATAAAAGATTTTTCTTATGAAAACAGTCGGGGTTTTGAAAATCTGGCGATTGTTTCAGTTTTTACAACATTTTTCATGTTTCAGACATATTAAAGTTAAATTCGCATCATCGAGTTTGGACCGTTAAAAAATACTAAAAATTATTCTATGCCGGCCCTAATTTTTTTATTATCTTTATTAAAGATTTTTCTTATGAAAACCGTCGGGGTTTTAAAAATCTGGCGATTATTTCAGTTTTTACAACATTTTCCATGTTTCAGACAATTATTAAAATTAAATTCGCATCATCGAGTTTGGACCGTTAAAAAAATACTAAAAATTATTCTATGCCGGCCTGAGTTTTTTATTATAATCTTTATAAAAGATTTTTCTTATGAAAACAGTCGGGGTTTTGAAAATCTGGCGATTGTTTCAGTTTTTACAACATTTTCCATGTTTCAGACAATTATTAAAATTAAATTCGCTTCATCGAGTTTGGACCGTTAAAAGATACTAAAAATTATTCTATGCCGGCCTGAGTTTTTCATTATAATCTTTATAAAAGATTTTTCTTATGAAAACAGTCGGGATTTTGGAAAGCTGGCGATTATTTCAGTTTTTACAACATTTTCCATGTTTCAGACAATTATTAAAATTAAATTCGCATCAGGGCCGTAGCTAGCATAGGGCAGCCGGGGCAGCGCCCCGGGGCCCCCGGTCACATGTATACCTACCTATACAATTATATGTACCAAATTACAGGTTACTAGATGGTAAAACAAAATAAATTGGTAATAATAGCGCTCGAGTAGGGGCCCTCGACGGTGGCTACAGGGACTTTTGGCACCTAGTATTTACCAATTCATTTTTTTGTAAAGAAAAGATAAAAGAAACAAAAAAGGAAGAAACATCTAAAAAAAAAAATTAAAGGGCAAAAAATGAGCAAATGCATATAAACATAAATAACAATGACTATATCTATCGCAATTATAGGAAAACTTTCGATTTGAATATTTTAGCTGTTCGAAATTGTAACTTTTCATTTTAGCTCATTGACCTTGAAAAGTTCGAAATTTTCGCCTGCGGCGCATTTTCGCCCTACAATCCGTCAAACAACTTTTACGTATCCTTACTAAGCAATAATAAAAATTGGCAACTCTACAACAAATATTAAAAAAACCTTAAAATGTATAATTTTTATTTGCCCCATCACAGAAAACAGAATTGCTAAGGCTCTATTTTCAGAAGTCACAATATTTGGGGCCCCCGAAATGTTTCGCCCCAGGGCCCCTTGAGTTGTCGCTACGGCCCTGATTCGCATCATCGAGTTTGGACCCTTAAAAAATTCTAAAAATTATTCTATGCCGGTCTTGATTTTTTTATTATTTTTATCGAAGATTTTTCTTAGGAAAACAGTCGGGGTTTTGAAAATCTGGCGATTATTTCAGTTTTTATAACATTTTCAATGCTTTAGACAATTTTTAGAGTTAAAATCGCATCAGCGAGTTTGGAACCCACTAAAAAATACTAAAAATTATCCTATGTCGGTTCTGATTTTTTTATTATCTTTATCAAAGGTTATTCTTAGGAAAACAGTCGGCGTTTTGAAAGTCGAGCGATTGTTTCAGTTTTTAGAACATTTTCAATGCTTTAGACAATTTTTAGAGTTAAAATCACATCATCGAGTTTGGAACCCAGTAAAAAATACTAAAAATTGTCCTATGTCGGCTCTGATTTTTTTATTATCTTCATCAAAGGTTTTTCTTAGGAAAACAGTCGGGGTTTTGAAAATCTGGCAATTGTTTCAGTTTTTACAACATTTTCAATGCTTTAGACAATTTTTAGAGTTAAAACCGCATCATGGAGTTTGGAACCATTAGAAAAATACTAAAAATTATCCTATACCGGCCCTGATTTCTTTCTAATTTTTATCAGAGATTTTTCTTACGTAAACAGTCGGGGTTTTGAAAATCGACCGATTATTTCACTTTTTAAAACGTTTTAAATCAGTTTTAGGTAAATTTTAGAGTTAAAATCGCATCATCGAGTTTGGAACCCTTAAAAAACACTAAATTTTATCCTATGCCCGCGCTGATTTTTTTCTTATCTTTATCAAAGGTTTTTCTTGCGATAACAGTCAGGCTTTTGAAAATCGCTGGATTATTTCTATTTTTACGTTTTAAATCAGTTTTAGGCAATTTTTAGAGTTAAAATCGCATCATCGAGTTTAGAACCTTCACGAAAATGCAAAAAATTATTCTATGCCGGCCCTGACTTTTTTAGTTTTTTATTATTTTTATCAAAGATTTTTGCTACGAAAACAGTCGGAGTTTTGAAAATCGGGCGATTATTTCAGTTTGTGCGTTTCAGACAAATTGAAATCAACGATTTTTTACTAAAAAATTTAGTAATTTCAATAAAACCAAGAAGGTATAAAAAAATATGCATTTCATAAAATACCATTACAATAAAAAAATTATATACTGCTACTTCCATAACTTATTCGCAAGCTGACTCGTACTACCCGTATTCCTTTCCTATGGTTCAGTATATTCAGTATCCATTTCAAGTACGGTTTCAATACTAGGCAATACAGGTTTGTTGTTAAGATAAATCGAAATAGCTTTCAGAGCTTGTGCATTAATTTCTGGTTTTTCTGTTGATGATTTACACCATGAGCTTACGATCTTCGGATGAGGTAAAGAATTTTGTAGCTGTGTACGAAGGTGACTGTAAGCTTTTGGTGACAAGAGGTACAAGGTAAAAGCAAATTTTCGTTGTTCATAATCTAGTTCCGATTCTATTGATGTTATGCCGTTGTAGCATTCATTAACTACATTATTTGATATACCTACGAAAATATTTTGAATTATTATAAATGCATTATAATTGTGAGCATTTGGAGGCCTGATTGATTGTGGTATCATGATCAGTTGTTATTATAATGAAAGGATTATTTGCTATTTATTTTAATACCAGAATCTAACCAGTTCCCAGCTCTTAGATATTTTTTGTTAGTTACCATCCACGACATTTTGTAGAAGTTTTAACTGCTTCTCATTAATTCTATTTAAGTTATTTAATCTATTTTTTAAAACTGCTATTGTCTCCTGTGTTTCTTTACGCGTGATCTCTAATTTTCTGTTAGTTTCAAGCACTTCTTCTAATTCAGTTTTTAATTTCTTATTTTTACTGATCAAAACTGTGCTGTTATTTAAAGCTTCGTTAGATGTTCCGGTGTGAATATCCTGTAACAGTTAAACATTATATTTAAAGCAAGTTTTTTAAAGAAATACTACCACCTTGTCAATTTGTATTTGATCATCCTCATCGTCAGTTTCTACTGCAGGGTTTGCATTGATGGTCTAGGGAAAAAGAATGTGTATTCCTACAATATTCATATTTTGTATTGTACCTTTTCCTTAGTTCGTGGCGGTAGCGAGGGCCATAGTATGTCCAGTGACGAATCCGAATCCGTTTGTAAAGTTTCATTATTCTGTAAAAAAATTCAAAATGGAGAAAAAGTTTATAAACAGAAAAAAATTACAAGCTAATATTTTATTTTTATTTATCTACAAAATTTAAATTATCTAGCAACATTTAAAATATATGAACAGCCAAAGGGTTATTGTAGTGGTTTTTCCCTTATAAAGAAAGGACAGTGAAAGTCAAAAATGTTAATATAAGTCTATTTTAAGTACACTAATTGAGAGAAAAGTGGTGACTCAAAGTAAAGAACACATCCAAGTTTATGTTAATATTTCACATACTTCAAAAGTACTCCGTATTCTAGAAGGATCATGCTTAGAAGCAAACTGTACAAATAAGTTTTTTCTCTTGAAATTATTACAACTTCGCACGTATTAGTCGTAGAAAGTTTTAAAGGAACTCATTTTTCTCACGACAATGAAAAAACACAGTATTCAGCAACTTTTAACTATGATACTTTTTGTAACATAAATGACGGTATCTCTTCGACTCTATGTGTAAAATTATTTTAGTTGATCATTTCGAAACACCAATTTTTTCGATACTTTATTTTATAGGTAAACGTTTTATAATATAAAATATTAGTATTGTTTCTCCTGTTTGAACCACACCAATTATTTCGTACGAAGAGCAAAAAGTAATAGATTTCTATGAAAAATTGTAAAACGATCGTGTGGATCGAAAAAAAGAGGTAAAATATAATTTATGATAACCATAACTTTGTATTATCTAATGATTTTTATGCAGCAATATTTATTTTTGTAATAATAAGTTCAACACGAACTATAATCAGTAACTGGAAGGGACTCTCCTTGCTATAATAAATCAATAATTATCGATAATTAAAATGACTCAAAACTATAAGTTTGTAAGATAAATATTAGAAAAAAATAAAATGTTCATGTACACTGTGTCCCAAATTGCTTGTAATTGCAGGGTATCTCTGTAACTTGTAAAGATAGAACTTTGCGGTTTTCGCGAACCTGTGCCACTTTTTCGTTAAACTTTTAATGCCGCAAACAGAACTAAGCTAACTTGTTTTGTTTCTGAGATACAGGGTGAAAACAAAAATTTTCACTTTCTAGGGTGCTGTCATATCTGACACACCGTATAAGCTAGAAAAAAAAGTAAAAACTGTTCTAGATAGATATTTTTACGTAGAATCCAGTGGCGTACTCGAAAAAAAATTGATTTGCATCGTTTAAGAGATATGACCGAAACTAGGTCTTTTTTAAATGGAACACCCTGTATTATTTAGTCTCATTAAAATGATGTAAACAGTAGGCACTTTCAAATTTAATAAATGCCCTAAAACAGCAAAAAACCCAATTATGAGTCAAAAAATTTTAGTAGGCCTTGAAAATCGGGGATAAAGAAATGTTTACAAGCAACATGAGACACTATATTAAATTAAAAACTCTTAACATTAATATTATTTTTATTTTATCTTAGTAAAAAAAGAAACAAAAAGCGAAATACATTTTTTTAACGGTCATATAAATAAACAATCAAACTTAACAAAATATTTTACGTTCTTATTTTTTTTTTATGTAATATAGTGTCTCTTGTTGCTTGTAAACATTTCTTTATCCCCGATTTTCAAGGCCAACTAAATTTTTTGGACTTATAATTGGATTTTTTGCTGTTTTAGGGCATTTATTAAATTTAAAAGTGCCTACTGCTTACATCATTTTAATCAAAAAAAAATAGACAAAATTAATGAGACTAAAAAATACAGGGTGTTCCATTTAAAAAAGACCTAGTTTGGGTCATATTTCTTATACGGTGCAAATCAATTTTTTTTCGAGTACGCCACTGGATTCTACGCAAAAATATCTATCTAGAACAGTTTTTACTTTTTTTCTAGCTTACACGGTGTGTGAGATATGACAGCACCCTAGAAAGTGAAAATTTTCGTTTTCACCCTGTATCTCAGAAACAAAACAAGTTAGCTTAGTTCTGTTTGCGGCATTAAAAGTTTAACGAAAAAGTTTCAAAGGTTCGCAAAAACCGCAAAGTTCTATCTTGACAAGTTACAGAGATATCCTGCAATTACAAGCAATTTGTACAAATGTGTACAAAGTGGTATGCTTTAGGCGAATAAAAACAAATTCTGAGCAAATTCTTTCATTTTGTCACTATACCAGGTACCCGTTTTTCAAACCTTGCACATAGGGATTTAACATTATTGTGAATTCTTGCTCGCCAATTCGGCCTACAGAAAATATTTTTTTATCAGTGGAATGAGAAGCTTCTTGCAGATCGAATGATATCAAAAACTACATTATTTTCATCAATTTTTCTTGAAAAATATTAATTTAAAATTTTTAATAATCGAGTTGCCATGATATCCAAAACATAAAAACTTTAATAGTTATTTATATTATAAGTGGGATATGAACATCATTAACATAAGAGTCTGGAAATTGCAGAACGAGTCGTAGACGAGTTCTGTAATCAGACGAATATGTTAATGTGTGTATATCCCACGTGTAATATACAAGATTTTATCTTCTACCGTCCAAATAATTAAAAATGAATTTTGAATTTATCTCCAGCGACATTGCTCAGTAGTTGTTGTCAAGTTGTCGTACTGGACTACCTAACCTAAGTTGTGTAAAAACTAGCCAGCGCTACACAACAATGAATTTGAATCACAAATTTTCAAATAATTAAACAATTTATACACCAAAAAATCTGGGACGTGGACCGTGTTATATTTATTATTAAAATATAAAACTAATTTATTATAAAATAAAACTAAAAATTTTTTCAGTTATCTAACGTGAAGTTAGGGTTTCTTCTAGGTAGATACGCTAAAATAAAATTCTCCAGGTTTCAAAAAATCAAACTTAAGAGTATGAAGTGTCATTACTCAATGTTAATCACAAATTTTAAAGAATTAAACAATATATATTATATTATAATTAGACATTTACAAATATAAACTTTCCTATAAAGATATTAAATAGTAAAAATTGTGTTATAAATACTTGTAAGAAAGAATTTTCTTGTTGAAATTTCAGTGTGGTAATGATTTCTTTAAAACACATGTTGCGTAATAATCTGACTTACCTTACTCAAATTAATGTCAAATCAAGGCTATTATGAATTGGTAGTAGATAAATTAATATTTTTCAATAAAATTGTTGAAAATAATGATACCAAAATATTTTCTCTAGGCAGGAATTCACAATAATGTTAAAAACAATGTTACGGGCACCCTGTATACCTCATGTATAAGAAGTGCCTTGTTTTTATTTTTGCCATCTTCTTTTAATTTTTTAATGTAATGCTTCATATTGCTGATTTTTGCATTTCTACGCCGAACTTTTTGTTGTAGAGTCCTAAGTTTTCTGTTTAATTCTTTTTTGCTAGGAGTACGCACTGGCGATGTCTGAATGGCGACGGAGTTTTCTTTTTTTTTATCGCCATTTTGCAAGTTATTTAGTTTGATAATTTTCTAAAAAACAAAAAATTGGAAAGGGTCATTTTTCCATAAATTAACTTACAGATGGAATTTCGATATTGTGATCAACGTCACTTGAACCTGACCCTATTTCCACTGATGGCGATGTCTGCAGGGCGACGGAATTTTCTTTTTTATGATGGCTATTTTGCAAGTTATTTAGTTTGATAATTTTCTAAAAAACAAAACAAAAAATTGGAAAGGGTGATACTTTTTGTAAATTAACTTACAGATGGAATTTCGATATTGTCATCAATCTCACTTGAACCTGACCCTATTTCCACTGATGGCGATATCTGCAGGGCGACGGAATTTTCTTTTTTATGATGGCTATTTTGCAAGTTATCTAGTTTGATGATTTTCTAAAAAACCAAACAAAAAATTGGAAAGGGTGATTTTTTATAAATTAACTTACAGATGGAATTTCGATATTGTCATCAATTTCAGTTGAACCTGACCCTATTTGAGACATCTTGTGTGACGATGGTTCAGGTGAACGTTTAATACATCTTCTTGCAACAGTTTTCTTTTTTAATAAATGTGGAGGAAAATTGAATATGCTTGGTACAGCATCCTTTTTCAGATGCTTTGGGCCTGAATCATTTGGTCGTGTCTCGTAATCTGATTCCAAAAAATGGGCACTGCACAGTCTGCTGTGTTTCGTTGGCTTCCAATTTTCCCATTTCAAGGCTCTGACCCATTTTTCCAACTCTTTCGGTCGTTTAAATGGAAAACTGAAAAACAAAGTATTATGATAACTTAGATTTAAAGTCGAACAGAAAATATGTAGGATGTATAAACCAAAAATTATTAAAGAATATTGTTGAGTTACGATGATTTTCGTGATTTTTATTTACTCGTACATAAAATATCAACTAGGAATTGGAAAAAAAACAGTAAAAACAGAGATTGTAATGAACAACATAACCTCATTTTTCTTCTGTGAAAACAAATTTTTTTCATTTTGTGTTCACCATTATGGTGCCACAGATCTAATGTTTTTGATATAGTATATTATTACGATAAAATAGGCAGGTATTAATAATTAAAATGAAAATAAAAAATCAGACTTATTAAGATTCGTAAACATAAACATACCTATTTCTATAATTTTTACTAAAAGACGTACACTGTTACTTACGTATGAAAAGAAAATAGTTTCCTTGGATCCCATTCGTTTTTACATCCAAAAGCAACACATGAAAGAACCATTATTCTTGAAATTACCACAAAATATCTAGAAATTACCTACCACTTTAATGTCAGTTTGACAGTTTGTCTGCAGTTTAGTTCCAAGGACGTCCAATAGTAATTTTTCCAAGGTGATACACAAAAGGTGAGCTATATGTAGACAGCAACGTTTATTTGAAAAGTAATAATTTGAAAGGCGTATGTACTTTAGATTATGTGGTATTGTAACTAATTCGCTTTCTTATGGTGATGTTAATATTGTTATTGAAGAAAATACCACAATTTGTCGTCGAAAATCTTGAGGTGTTTGTTCTAGTGTAAACTAAACTTAGCGTTATCCTTTTCTATTGTAAGAGCATTCTTGTTGTGTAATAGCGTTTTCGATTGGTAAAATGAGTGCGCACTGAGTGCAATTTCGTGCAATGCTATTGGTCTAATTCAATTTGTCAAATATTTTTTACCAATCACGCTTTCAGAAATTGCACTCAGTGTGCACTCATATTACCAATCGAAAACGCTATAAATCAGCAGTGTCATAAAGCGGGATATTTAAAATGTAATTAAAATGTAAGAGTTTTGTACTGGAAAAATATTTAGTTAAATTAAACTAAAGTAATATAGTGAAAAGTTTGAAGGGAGTCCAAAAATAAATAACAATATTTTTGGTGCAGTAAGAGGTTAGTTACAAGAAATTTAATTACACTAGAGCTTGGGGCAGGCATTCCAATTTATTTTATATTCCAAGAACATCTGTATAAATTCATCGAAATAGATAAACTTTCTGATAATTAAACAAAATTATTCGCACGTTTCATATATCGTACGCATTGTTTTCGCGTTTGCTCAGTTCGTTTCTCGTCCATTTCGTAAAATCCTTTGTTCGATATTTACCGTTCGTTTCTACATTAAAAATAATTTATTAAACGTAAATAACAACAGCTAAATGCTACTAAATCATACTGAGTTTTAATAAAATCATACACATGTAATACTAACTAGATTTTCCGAAACTACTTAAGATTCATTTCCGTAAACAAGTTTCATTCAGTTACAACAATAAACAGCTGTAGGTATGCTGGATCTATTATAATTTTGCCTTGAAAATAAATAAGTGAAAATCAAATGTGCTGGTCGAATGTGAACAATTCGTGCTAGAACAACATAGAATTACTAGAATTTCCCTCAAACTTCACCAATACCTTTACCTGAAGCAGTCTGTTGATAATTAAAATGAAATTGCGGGCCTGTGATTGTTTAAACATTATTATAAAAACCGAAACGAATGACTTTGTGAAGGTTAATAGTGATTCGCTAAAATTGAGTCCGGACGAGACAAACGACGTCTTTTTTCAACAAGTACGTAAACATATTAGTTTGTATTTATTAATTTATATTATTACACTCATACATAACCTCTAACGTATTATGAAATCTTAATTTATTTATTTGCAGGATGTTCAACAAGTCGGAAAGTTAGTTGATATCGATAAAGTTCATGGGGAATTAATTTGTTCAAGAAATGTAGGTTCTTGGACGATTTTTCACTGCATTAATTGTGATGTCCATTCTTACGCTGTCCACAGGGAAAAAGGAGCTTTGTGTATCTTAATAGCGTCCCGTTTGTTGGTCAGTACATAAATGATAACAATTTTCTCTTATTTATTTATTATATAGATTAAGTCTTAATTCCCACTACTTAAGTACATTTGCTAATCTTCCCTTGATAATCTTATTTTTTGTTGCCTTTTTAGTAAATAAACAAGTAAACATTTTTACTTTCAGACTGATGATGCAATATCTAGCCTAAAAAACGACGATTCCTTTTCGAGTGTATTTAATATAATAGTTAAGCCCGCTGTTATGGATTCTGATGAAAGATATACATGTAAGCAATCGATTTCATTTTTATATTTGTGATGAAAATTATATTTCATTTCGTAGATCTCGCAAGCGAGCATTTGGAAATGGTGAATAATTTAAAAGAAGTTATGTCGGATGCCATAAGGAAGGAATCTTTGGCTGTGCATGAAAAAATACAAATCTTTAGAGACAAGGAATTTGAGAAACTGAACAAATTCCAGAAGAAAGCTTTTGCTGAACAGCAATCATTAATAAAGTGAGTATTTGATATTAAGCAATAGGTACTTATACAGAGGGTTGGTATAATGCAAGTACAGGGTGATTCTTTTATCTGGGGAAATGCGTTTTTCTCGTAAACGACTGAAGGGAATTAAATTTTGAAAAAAGTATTATATACCTACTGGCTGTCACTCAAAATTAGAATAGAAATATAGACTTTAATATACATGACGCTAGGCGTCGCGACGCTTCAAAAAAAATTTCCAGCAACATACCACTTTTATTTTATTATTGGAAAGGTCTTTTAATTTTGAGTCTTTTTTCTAAAAACCAATTTTTTTTATTCTTATTTTTTAAAAAGTTATGATCCAATTTAAATTATTTCTGTTGTAACTAAATTTTGAAATATTTTTAACAGTAGGCCGAGTTTTCCTTCAAATCTTATTATATAAAATAAAGTAGGCTTAGAAAAAACAAAACCTGTTATTTGTCAACATATTACAACAACAAAAAACTTATTAATACCTAAATTAAACAAAAAAAATGTGCCTCTTCAGATTAGAAGACGTTTGTGGCTTCAACTAGATGGGGCTCCTTGTCATAATGCCACTATTGTGCGGAATTATTTAAATATAGAATATGAAGACAGGTGGATGGGAACTTACGGGCCAGTAAAATTTCCTCCTAGGTCCCCAGACTTAACACCTCTCGATTTTTTCTTGTGGGGAACTCTTAAAAATAAAGTTTACAAAACAAGGTCTAATAATATAGATCATTTAAAGCAAAAGATTGTCGATGCCTGTCCTGAAATTAAGGCTAATGTTGTAGGAAAAGTCACATATAATGAAATAAGAAAACGTTATAATTTATGTTTAGATAACCATGGTACTCATATTGAACAATTCTTAAAATAATCAACTTTTTCATTAAATTTTTTGTTTAATTTAGGTATTAATAATTTTTTTTTGCCGTAATATGGTGACAAATAACAAGGTTTTGTTTTTTCTAAGCCTACATTATTTTATATAATCAGATTTACTTTAGTATTAAAGGGAAAACTCGGCCTACTGTTAAAAATATTTCAAAATTTAGTTAGAACGGTAATAATTTAACTTGGATTATAACTTTTTAAAAAATAAGATAAAAAAAATTGATTTTTAGAAAAAAGACTGAAAATTAAAAGACCTTTCCAATGATATAATAAAAGTGGTATGTTGCTGGAAAAAGAATTTTTGGAGCGTCGCGATTCCTAGCGCCGTGCATATTAAAGTCTATATTTCTATCCTAATTTTGAGTGACAGCCAGTAGGTATATAACACTTTTTTAAAAATTTAATTCCCTTCAGCCGTTTACGACAAAAACGCATTTCCCCAGATAAAAGAATCACCCTGTACATAGTCTCAAAATCAAAATTAATTTCTAAGATTGCAATACAAATTGTTAATAAGACTATTACAAAAAATTATTATACGATAAAATTTACAAAAATATGTGTTCTTTACGTGTCTATTTTGAACCACTTATAGTACCTACAGGAACATCAGACTTTTTCTGTGATACAATATTCGGTTCTTTCGAACCTTTTGCAATTGAAGGGGGGTCGTCCCTGAGTCTAAAAAACCACATTTGGACAAGCCATCCTCGTCTCATTTTTCGCCAACTTGAAAATAAGAGTCAGTTTGACTTTTGAGGATATCTGGGAACTCGTCACTTTTTTCGAAAAAGTGACAGAGAGCAATTTTGCAGATAATTAAATTCCGCACATTTTTTGTTTATAACATTTTTTCATATCTCGTATTGTTTAAATAATATAGCAGCGCAAATTGGAAAAAAGGGGGTAAGTCGAATTTTTTCACATTTTTATCATAGTTTTATGAATGAAATTACTCTTTGAATAATAAATAATAATTGTGCAATTTGCAATATTTATAAAAAAAAAATTTTTCAATAACAATAACAAAATTACTACATTTTTTCTACGGAAACAAAAATTGAACCAAGAGAAGTTCTCATTGCCACACACATCAAACATTCTAGGGCCACTTTTTACTGCGGAAAAATTTTTGTTAATATAATTTATAAACAATTAAACGACCTCTTTGTATCTCGGTGGTTTTTACACGGTTTCTGCAATTGTTTCGCAAAAGATTCGCATACCGTTGTGGTATCAATTTGTATCAATTTTATTTCTACTGAACTGTTTTCCGCCCAACTTGTGACGTAGAGTTCAGTAACCTTTTTTTTACGTGACTTCTGGGGGGTCAAGACAATTTCTTAACCATCCCTAGACCTGGTGGTACGCCCTCAAAATGTGTTGCTTGCTTGTATCGGACGTTGGGAGTAAATTGGCGAGGTTTGTTTGCCCTTTGCGAACGCATTTAACAAACAATTTGCATCGCAAAGCGTCAAGAGTTTCATCACTTTGCATAACTCTACACAAAATCTATTTAATAATAGCTGCAAGGATTTCTTTATCCACTTTTCGCTCTTTAATCTGTTGCAGAGAATAGAGTTGAAAGAATGCACAAACGAGACAAACAAAAAAGTTTGGCAGTAAAAGGTGGTTCAATTTTCGTTTTCGTAGTGACAATTTCATTGTTATTGCAATTATTGCATAATTATTATTAATTATTCAAGGAGTAATCGTTTCATTCATAAAACTATGATAAAAATGCGAAAAAATTCAACATACTCCCTTTTTTACACTTTGCTTTGTTATATGATTTAAACAATAAGAGATATGAAAAAATGTTATAAACAAAAAATATGCGGTATTTCATTCTCTACAAAATTGCCTTCGACTAGTTTTTCAAAAAAAGTGACGAATTCCGAGATATCCTCAAAAGTCAAACTCACTCTTATTTTCAAGATGACGGAAAATGAGACGGGAATGGCTTGTCTAGAACTGATTTTTTACACTTAGGGTGGACCCTCCTTCGATTGCAAAAAGTGCGAAAGACCCGAAGATTTTATCACAGATTGCCTTATATTATATTTGATCTAATGTTCCTGTACTATCACCGAAATTCGAATAACACTTTAACTTATACCAAAAAGTAGTCGTTTTTAACAATATTTTCATAACATTAAACTGGTCATATTTCGGAAATCGCTTATTAGTTTTATGTAAAAATTTTAAGTGTCATGAAAGACTATTATTTTTAACATGTGGTAATTTTTTCAATATTTTTCGTCCAAAATCTTCGCCTGTTCAGTTACCATTGGTGATAAGACGAAATTTTTTTTTAGAACATAAACTTCTAATTAAATTAACAAGTATTTCGAAATGCCCCACCCTCTATTGTATATTGATTTTATTGCTGAAAAGTGCGATCTGTTGTCTTGTAAACATTATTAAAAAGAATATTTATTTTTGGATGCGACGTAGAAACATCTTTGTATTATCTACGTTAAATCCTTGTTGACACGTAAATTTTGAACTCCGTTATCTAATACTGCAGGTCGCGATTCGAAACAAGCATACAAATAAATATTTATTTTTATAGACTAACAGTTGAATTGTATAAATTTTTGTGTATTGTAGGGTGATACTTAACTCTGCTCAAAATACAAAAGTACCTGATAGCGCAAACAGGACAATGACTTTACCTGGATCCATTGAAGAACCTTCACGACTGAAGAAGCCATTAGTCCATGTAGCTAAAACCCAAAGTCCACAAAGCCCTGGTGCAAAGGTATTATAATTAATTCTAATCTGTACTCCCCAAACTAATTTCGAATTTTTTATAATTTCAGAAGCAATCTCCAAGTAAAAGACAAAAAAGCGCCTCTACTGTATTGTCTCCAAATTCAATTGATACGGCAGGTTTCTTCCCATTCGAAGGATTTGATGACCTTACTTCAGCCGAACACTTAGAAGTTATGGATGATAGTGAGACTGATGAAGGTAAATAAGACTATAATGTATAATTTTACCGTTTTTAACTTATGATGATATTACAGAAATAAATGTAGAAGGAGGAGGACAACCCATACCTAGACATAGGTCGGGAAGTGTCAATCTGGCCAAGTCCCTACCAATGAATATCCCCGTGTTTTTGTCAAAAATGCATAGTAATGAGGATCTAGATGATTTTTCGGTAAGTTGTTAATGTTTTCAAGAAATTTTAATTAATGAATGTTTTAAAATTCGCAGGATAGTGAAAGTAGGGACATTGCAGCTAGTATTAAAGCGTTGGCTAAAAGTGTTCACGGCGATACAATTTTTGGAGATTTACCAAGACCAAGATTCAGCACACAAATATAATGCTTCTTAACTAAAAGGGCTCTCTTCCAATGATTTACCTCGGAGTCAGTTTTGTTTCAAATCCACCGCTGTAATAATATATCATGAGTCATTTAGACAAACTTGTGGGGCCTCATTCAATTATTTTTACAAATAGAATCTCGAAATGAAAAACAATATATGTACATAAAATTTTAGCCAAATCAATTCTCATTGAACTGAATTTTTATCAGCTAACAAGTTCGAGATTTCCACAAATTCGCAAAAATAATGCCTGAGTCCCACCGTGAAAATCTTTACAAATATTTGTTATTCATATCTGTACCGTTCAATAATTGTGTTTGTAGAAAAAGTTCCTTGTTAATGCTGTAGACTGTTGACTGAGGAAATTGTACCTTTTAAATGTTGAAAGATGGCCAGTAATTTAAATACAACAAATCAGAAAATAAAACGCTTAACCTTTTTTATCCTAAGAATATAATATACGTGTTAGCTTCCTATCTTAAAGTTAAATGGTTCACATAACAATAATGCATACAGGTAGAGGAGTATTTTAAAAAAGAGATATTTTTAAAAATGATAAAATAGTTGATAAGAATAATTCAGTTCGTATTTTCCTAAACGACAAAATCATAAAGTTCTTCAATTATGATTTGTTGTGATATATTTTTGAGAAATAGTTGTACTGGTGTGGAAAACTGGCAGCCTTAACGTTAATAAATCAGCACAAAATTGTTAATTATAGTTATTAAGAATATTTACTGTTTTTGTCAATTTACCTAAATTTAATTTTAATTTAAGATTAATGTCAAAGGTTTAGCGTATACTTTTTTTTAATTTGCTTTTTGTAGGTGCCTGTGCCTTATAATTATTGTATGTTGAATAATTTTATCTGTTTTTTTTTTCAATGCATAATCAAGTTCTTTAGTTGCAACTAATGATTTATTAATTAATAATACGTAGGAATGTGGTTCTTCGGTTGACTTTGCAAAAGCTGGTCTTAAGTAGGATTTTAGGCAAAAATAATTGACCTTGCTACTTGTTTCACATTTCACAAAGAAGTTTATATGAATTCCCACCAAATCACTACGTTGATTTGGTAAGAGGCATATTTTGTTTTGAGTGGCATGTCCAATTATTTTTCGCTTATGTTAATGAAGGTATATGCACTTAACATTTAAATTACCTTATAAAAACTAAAGCTGTGCTATTTGATAATTTTATGATCTGTTATTTTAAGTTTTTTAATAATTATGTAAGATAGTTTCTCGCCATCTAAAATAATTTTTATTTTCACCTTGTATGTAATAATGTATTTGATTAAATATTAAAGACTCTGAAAATGTACAATTTATAGTTTAAAGTTTGTAAGGATAATGTTTTTCATCATTAATAAAATCGTATAAAAATATTTGCTGTCTTTATTAAGTTAGTAATTAGCAAACCCTTCTTATTTCAGAAGTTTTTGCAAAAAAGTTATTTGCATTTTGGGCTCCCTAGTCAAGTTATTTTATTTACTGAACTAATCATGTTTAATTTATACAGGCTGTTTCAAATTCGTTTCTCACTACAGGGATCTCAGAAACGGTAAGAGATACAGCTTTGGTTAAATTGGGGCAAAGTTGCGTAATATGGTGGCCAATAATAAGCCGTTTAGAAATCGAAAATATCTTTTGTAGTTCTGGAGATTTTTTGAAAAAACCAAATTTTTGCCTTTTCGTTTTTATTTTTTTCTGCTCTTATTTTCCAAGATATCGAAAAACTAAAAGCACTTTGTCGTGGACACTTTTTGTGCTTTATAAAATGACGTTAAAATTTTCCTCATGTGACGTTTCGTTTTTCCGCTGACGTCATCAACTCCATTTTTATAAATACGGCCCTGTATCTTTTTTTGTCGTTTTAAGTAGCATTTTTTGTGTTCTAGAAAATGGCGTTTACATTTTTTCCATACGACGTTTCGTTCTTGTGCAATCATCTTCAGATCATTTTTTAAATACGGTCCTGGATTTTTTTTACAATTTCATCAGTATTTTTCCTCACTTCCTCATATCCACACATTTTGGTAAACTTTAATAATAATAAATTTTCTTTTATAATAAATCAAACTAACCTATTATTTATTGTTAGTAGTAATAATAAGAACCATGGAAGTAATTTTTTTAAATAATTTTATAAAATAAACACTTATGAAATCGTCAATACTGATGATGGGCTGTACAATAAAAAAAAATACTGATGAAATTGTAAAAATAATCCAGTGCCGTAGGCATTCAAAAAATGATCCGATGATTACACAAGAACGAAACGTCGTATGGAAAAAATTTAAACGCTATTTCATAGAGCATAAAAAATGCTACTTAAAACGATGAAAAAAAAACAGGACCGTATTTAAAAAAATGGAGTTGATGACGTCAGCGGAAAAACGAAACGTCGCATGAGGAAAATTTTAACGTCATTTTATAAAGCACAAAAAGTGTCAATGGCAAAGTGTTTTTGGTTTTTCGATATCTTGAAAAATAAGAGCAGAAAAAAATAAAAACGAAAAGGCAAAAATTTGGTTTTTTCAAAAAATCTCCAGAATTACAAAAGATATTTTCGATTTCTTAACGGCTTATTATTGGCCACCATATTACGCAACTTTGCCCCAATTTAACCAAAGCTGTATCTCTTACCGTTTCTGAGATCCCTGTAGTGAGAAGCGAATTTGAAACAGCCTGTATACTTAAAAAAACAGTATTTTTAAGCTTATTTTAATAAATTCGGTTCAATTTCCTTTAAAAGTACACATTCACTAGTTTTTTTTCAATTTTCTTTATTATACAATTTGATGTAGGACATGGCTATCCTCCATGTTACCATGTAAGTAGTACGCTGTAATAATTATGTAGTATCATAAAATACACACTTATAACAAAACTTAAAAAGTAGATTAAAAACATTTTTGTATACAATTAATTATATTCAGTTATTTAAACAAACAAAATACAACTTTGTTAGTAATTAAATCAGATTATGATACACTACATAATAAAAAGAATCACAAAAGCAAACAATTTATAACATGCCGAAGCCTTTAGAATAGTTAATAGCTTTCACAAGTCGATCTTTCAGCTTCTCCTTTGACGAATACTCCGGCAACAGTAAAACATTAAAGCAGGTGTGTGCTGTAGGAAGTCGATCAGAGTCTGGTCCATTTTTTGCAATTACTAATTTCAGTCTACTGAGCCCTCCGATTGGCACACGATCTGAGCCAGTTGTAAACTGCAGTAATTTGCGCTTGTCTTCAAGCGATAATGCATGGACTACAGACCAAAAGTCTTTTATTATTTGCGTGTCCTCTGTGTAGCCTCCGTCGTATTCCGTCGAACTTTCCAATTCGTCAAAGTCGAAATTCTGAGAAAATTGCAATTTAGCACAAGATTGGTTGGTTTTAAGTTTGCAGGTCTTACTTTACTGCCACATATTAATAGTTCTATTTCTTCTGGACGGAACAGTAACTCCAAGGGTGATTCGTCTACTACCATCTGGAAGCCTTTATAAAACGCATGGAATTGCTTTTCAACGGACTTATTTAGGAGGAAGTTGGCGTATAACTCAATAAATTCCTGTAATTAAACAAAAAAAAAAACAGTATAAATACAATGAAACAGAACTATTCAAAATGTGATTCCTTAAATTGCTTTTGTTCGGCCAATTAAAAAAAAATGCTGGTTCGCAGTTAAAAGAATTAACTTTCAAATGTCGAAGAAAAGAATTGAGATTTGCATTATTATATTAATTCGAGTGTATTGAGCTCTCATTTTAGCCGCAAATATCTTAAAAATGGAGGTAGTACAGAAACATTAGACTTTTTTTGGGACTTCGAGGGGGGGTCGACCCTGTGTGTAAAAAACCACTTTTGGACATGCTATCCCCGTCTCATTTTCCACCATCTTGAAAATAAGAGTTAGTTTGACTTTTGAGAATATCTCGGAACTCGTCACTTTTTTCGAAAAAATGATCGAGATGAATTTTACACAGAATTAAATTCCACATACTTTTTTATTATAATACTTTTTCATATCACTTATTGTTTAAATAATGTAGCAGCGCAAAGTGGAAATCGAATTTTTTCACATTTTTATCTTAGTTTTATGAATGAAACGATTACTCTCTGAATAATTAATAATAATTATGCAATTTGCAATATTTATTAAAAAAATTTTTTTCATTAGCAGTTAACAAAATAAATTTTTCTCTACGAAAACGAAAATTGAACCAAGAAAAAATTCTCATTGTTACACACATCACTTTTTACTGCGGACAAATTTTTGTTAGTAATAATTTATAAACAATTAAGCCACCTCTTTGTATCTCGGTGATTCTTTCACGGTTTCTGCAATTGTTTCGCAAAAGATTCGCATACCGTTGTGGTATCATTTTTTATCCATTTAACCTACTGAACTCTTTTCCGCACCACTTGTGAAGTAGAGTTCAATGAGCGTTTTTTTACGTGGGTTCTGCGGGGTGAAGATAATTTCCTAACCATCCCTGGACCTGGTGGTACGCCCTAGAAATGTGATGCTTGCTTCCATCGGACGCTGGGAGTAAATTGGCGAGGTTTGTTTGATCTTTGCGAACGCATTTTGCAAAAAATTTGCATCGCAAATCGTCAAGAGCTTCATCACTTTGCATAACTCTACACAAAATCTATTTCCAATAGCTGCAAGGATTTCTTTATCCACTTTTCGCTCTTTAAAATGTTGCAAAGAAGTTAGAAATAGAGTTATAGGCATGCACAAAACCAAATAAAAAAAATTTCGCAGCAAAAAGTGGTTCAATTTTCGTTTTTGTAGCGACAATTTCATTGTTATTGCAATTTTTTTTGCATAAACATGCAAATTGCATAAATATTATTAATTATTCACAGAGTTTCCGTCCTAAAACTATGATAAAATTGCGACAAAATTCCACATACCCCCTTTTTTACACTTTGCGCTGCTATATTATTTAAACAATAAAAGATATGAAAAAATTATATAAACAAAAAATATGCGGAATTTCATTTTCTACAAAATTACTCTGGATCAATTTTTCAAAAAAAGTGTTGAGTTCCGAGATATCCTCAAAAGTCAAACTCACTCTTGTTTTCAACGTGGTGGAAAATGAGTCGGGCATGGCTAGTCAAAAGTGATTTTTTACACTCAGTGTCAACCGCTCCCTTCGATCGAAAGTTCCAGAAAATTTTATCACAGATTGCTTTATATTTGATCTAATGTTCCTGTACTAATAGTCCTTCAGCTAGGGGTCAAAAGGTAGGAAGTAAAAGCGGGATGAGACGACGCAGTGTTTTCTGAAGGTTTTTTGGTCGCTGAATCCGAATCCGTGCGTCGTTTTTCAATAAAGTGGTGCAAACAAAAGTTATTAACAATTTATTGTTTAAAACGCAATAACTCGAAAAGTATAGATTTTACCGAGCATTTTACCAAAAAAAGTTTCAAACAAAAGTTGTTCAAAATAAAAAGACTCTCTGAAAAGGTCATATGATATTTTGTCATAAAGTCGCACGGACAAAAGTTATTAACAATTTATTGTTTAAATGTTTAAATTAACTCGAAAACGAAAAGTATACATTTTACCAAAAAAAATTTTAAACGAAAGTTGTTCAAAATAAAAAGACTCTCCGAAAAGGTCATATGGTATTTTGTCATAAAGTTGCTCGGACAAAAGTTATTAACAATTTATTGTTATGACAAAATACCATATGACCTTTTCGGAGAGTCTTTTTATTTTGCACAACTTTTGTTTGAAACTTTTTTTGGTAAAATGTATACTTTTCGTGTTATTGCGTTTTAAACATTTAAACAATAAATTGTTAATAACTTTTGTCCGTGCGACTTTATGACAAAATATCATATGACCTTTTCGGAGAGTCTTTTTATTTTGAACAACTTTTGTTTGAAACTTTTTTTGGTAAAATGCTCGGTAAAATCTATACTTTTCGAGTTATTGCGGTTTAAACAATAAATTGTTAATAACTTTTGTTTGCTCCACTTTATTGAAAAACGACGCACGGATTCGGATTCAGCGACCAAAAAACCTTCAGAAAACACTGCGTCGTCTCATCCCGCTTTTACTTCCTACCTTTTGACCCCCAGCTGAAGGACTATAAGGGGCGAAAAGTATTGAAAAAATTGTATTCATTCCCAAATAAGGTCGGGGCTCAATTAATTAGAATGACTTAAAAAAACACTTACATATTTATTTTCCTGTGTAACACTAATATCGTCTCCATTATCTTTTAAGTCATAATTAATAATAGAACCAAAAACATCTTGATAACTTATCCTAAACGTCTGCATGAACACATCTTCCAAATCTGGTTCTGGATATTCCAACATTTGCTTCAAACTTTTGTATAGTGTCTAAAAAACAAATTATTTTCCCATGTTGATAATGATTAACAATCATTCTTACAGGGTTCCAGTCTTGCAGATCCTCGAATGATCCTCGTTTGCCCATCAGTTTCCTATAGAGTACCATTGGAAAATTAACAGCCAAAATAACATTATTATAGATAGCTAGCCCAAGAACTATACCAATGAGCGTAAATTGAGCATCGCTTTCAAAACTGGTGGGATTAAACCAAACAGTTTGTGTTTCGTTTTGTACAGTAAACATGGCGTAATCAGGATTAAAGATTTCTTCTATTACCAGTTGAAAGAATTCTTTTGATACACCACCTTCATCTATACCTTGTTCTCCCTCGAATTCCACAACCAATTGCTTTTTTAAATCATTTGGGTTCTCCATTGAAATCATTTCTAACTGTTAATGACAAAAAATAAATTACCTATAGTAAAATCAAGTGGGAACTAACGAGTATAATTACCTCAACTAGAGCATCATCAATAATGTGATCACGACGCACTTTTAGTCGCAAATACGGATTGGAAGGCTGGCCCGTCACAGCTTGTAAAATGCTTATCCTTCGCTCTGAATACATTCGTATCCGATTGTCAAAATACAAACCCATAGTTTTTGTGGCTGGTGTTAGAATAAACGGATAATTCATAAAACAAAACCTTCCTAAAAGCAGAATTACGTCGCGGTTCAATAAATACACAACAGATATTCAAATGCATCTACCTGTTTCGCTTTTATAGTTTGAAAAATCACGATCCATTTCCACTGCATCGCTTAGTAACTCATTGTAAAATTCAGTAAATGGTAAAAATGGAGTTCGACAGTCGAGCACATGGATGCCTAGTTGAGCTGCAAGTGGATCTACTGGGGGTGTACTTTTGTTTAATTTAATTGCTATGAAAGAATCGTCCATGGAATAATCCAGATCCTTGTTGCGCAAATCTGGTGATTCTAAGACGCCGGCTAGCATATTTGCATAATATACAATCTGAAAACCACACGATTACAAATTACAATACTTTTTATTGTACAGGGTGTACAACTAAGAATGGTCGCCGACTGTATCTCAGAAACTATTTATCGTATAGCCTTCGGAAAAAATATTTATAGTAAAAGTGGCCAAAAGAAAGCGCTGGAAATTATTTTCAAGTTTCTAGTTTCGCCGCTAGGGGGCGTACCTGCCATGGAAAATGATAAAATCATGATTTTCTCCAAATTATAGACAATTAAGGTAACTCAAAAATAACTTTATTGGAAAGCTGAAACAATTATACACAATTTTGGTCTAACACTTTTTGCTCTAGCTCATCAAATAAGGGTGGGAGGAGAGGGTGAATTCTTCTGTACGAAAATGCTTATAATTTCTGTTTAACTTTATAGAATTTGGCAAACTTAGTATCGTTTGAAAGAACTTTTCTTGCTTCAAACGATGTTCGATAAGAGAAGTTGTTTTGATTCATATATTTGTTGCTAGGTGGCGCATTTTGAAAACTTATTAATTTTATCGATTTTTCTTGAAAAATTTAAATGGAGTCATATATATTTTTTAACATTATTAAAATTAGTATAAAATATCGAAAATATTAGTGAAAACCGCAGATCCATATCTTTTTTCGTTCAGGAAATATGGACAAAATAGTTTTTACATGATTCACAACACGTATTATTGTTATCACAAGTCGTTTTGCGAATTTAAGTGGTAGGCTTTGGAACAAAAAAAATGCAATTATCCCTATATTCGCAAAATAACTTGTGATAACAATAATACGGGTTGTGAATCGTGTAAAAACTATTTTGTCCATATTTCTTGAACGAAAAAAGATATGGATCTGCGGTTTTCACTAATATTTTCGATATTTTATACTAATTTTAATAATGTTAAAAAATATTTATGAGTCCATCTAAATTTTTCAAGAAAAATCGATAAATTAATAAGTTTTCAAAAAACGCCACCTAGCAACAAATATATGAATCAAAACAACTTCTCTTATCGAACATCGTTTGAAGCAAGAAAAGTTCTTTCAAACGATACTAAGTTAGCCAAATTATATAAAGTTAAACAGAAGTTATAAGCATTTTCGTACAGAAGAATTCACCCTCTCCTTCCACCCTTATTTGATGAGCAAGAGCAAAAAGTGTTAGACCAAAATTGTGCATAATTGTTTCAGCTTTCCAATAAAGTTATTTTTGAGTTACCTTAATTGCCTATAATTTGGAGAAAATCATGATTTTATCATTTTCCATGGCAGGTACGCCCCCTAGCGGCGAAGCTAGAAACTTGAAAATAATTTCCAGCGATTTCTTTTGGCCACTTATACTATAAATATTTTTTTCCGAAGGCTGTACGATAAATAGTTTCTGAGATACAGCCGGCGACCATTCTTAGTTGTACACCCTGTACAAGAAAGGAAAAGTAAGAATTTATTTAATTAGTATAAATTTATATTGGGTGTATGTAAATTATTGTAGGAATGTATTTATAGACACTCTGTATAAACAAACAGTAAATGAACATTATTTGTATCTTACAACTAAAAATTTATGCAGTTAAATAATACGAAACTGAAATACTACGGGTGTCCCGAAATTAGTGGGGAATATTTCTAGGACAGGTTGTACTTGTCAAAATATGACGAAAAGTTTATATTAACATGACTCGCCAAAGGTACTTTAGTATGCATAATATGAGGACAGGCAACTATGCTCGGATTCTTATATCTGAGACCCTAAATAATGAAAAAAATCATGTTGCCGGCAGATGGGATGGTCCATTTCAATTCCCTCGCCCTCTTATTATGTTATCACTATTATTACAGTCAATCAGATATTTGAGATGCAAAAACTTGCGGGTAGGCTGAATTTTTAATATGCTGTTTCTGATGGTCCGAAAGGTAAAATGTCAAGTTGGCATATCCCCAGCTGTTTCGAAATCCCCGCCCTCTAGAAAAATTTTTGGAATCGACTTTTGGATTTGCCTTATGTCCTGTTGGTCGGAGGAAAAAGTGTAAGGACAAAAATTGGATAGCTCAAAATTTGCAACATTTTTTGTCTCAAGCCGAACTTTCTGTAGTTAGTGCCCAAAAAGATAGAGGGCGCCAAAATTTCCAAAAATGCGCTGTAGCAACGTGTCAATGTTTTTCTTGTATTTGAGTACCTAAGAAATAAAATATTTTATTAAAAAACTTGAAAAAATGTTAGAAGTGAAAAATTTCAAGAGAAAAAGACCGAACTAAACTGCTGGCCAATTGAAACGTACCAAGTGAATTTTTAGGTTGAATTTAAAGTCAAATATTTTGAAAAATAGAAAAGATATCAACATGCGGTTTTCAGGATTTCAGAGATAATTTAATTGAGAAAACGATAGTGTTATCCGATTTTTTTACTTTGAAGTACATTACTATCTACAGGGTATGAAAGAAAGTCTTCTTTTTTTTGTCAAATTTTATAAGTACCGAAATTTCACAAAAATTTTTTAATATTTTTTTGATGTAGATTTTTTTAATCCTTACTTAATGGGAAAACAACCTGTTTCTCAAAATTTTAATATCCCTGTTTTTTATAAGATACCGAATTTTTGCTGAAAATTTGATTTTTTCTTTGTTTTTTGTCGTTCGGCCGTATTGTGTTTTGTAAGAACCAATCTCTGTAGTTGATTATGATACCTTATGAATGGCTTTCTTATAAAAAGTACCCTTTTTGTACTTTCATTAATTTATTGGTAACCAGTGGCTTATCAAAAATCGGTACACGTTCGCTAATTGGTAAATTTTTTTAATTCATGTTTTGAGGCTATTAATGGAATAAAATGAAATTTACTTAGTTTATGTTCACCATTGGTTTAAGTGACTTATATCCTGGAAACGGGTTTTTCACTTTTTAAAAAATTTGCTCATATCCGTGTATACCGGGTGGCTACGAAATCGTTTTACAACCCCCACCATTTTGTTACATTTAACTGTATTAATTTGAAATTTGGCATGGTTTGATTGTTGAAAGGAATAATCATTTTGACGTTTAAAACAATCTGATGACACTTCCGGTTTCATCGGAAGGGCCACCTACTAACTTTCAAAATTTTTTAAAGCAACCCTGTATATTTTTTTCCGTAAGAATTAGATTCTACTTAAAATTACCTTTTTATCGACATATCACATGATGGCATTTGCTTTCAAAATGGCAGCATAATTATTATTACAAAAACCTGTTCAACAATATTAAATTTAATAAAAAATTCGGTATCTTATAAAATAAGAGGGATATAAAAATTTTGAGAAATTGGTTTTTTCCTCATTAACCAGGGACTAAAAAAATTGACATGAAAAAAATATAAATTTTTTTTGTGGAATTCCGGTAGGTATAAAGTTTGAGAGAAAAAAGACGATTTCTTTCATACCCTGTAGATAGTAACGTACTTCAAAGTAAAAAAATCGGGTCACACTATTGTTTTCGCAATTAAATTATTTCTTGAATTCAGAAAACCTCATGTTGATATCTTTTCTCCTTTTCAAAATATTTCACTTTAAATTCATCCTAAAAATTCGCTTGGTACGTTTCAATTGGCCAGCAGTTTAGTTGTCGTGTTTGTTTTGTGATGCAACAGGAGACTTAGTTAAAAAGCCAAAATCACAATCGTTGATCACTATATAAAAGCAGCAGATAGGAGAAAAGACGAAATTAGTGAGAAGTTTCAGAAGCTGTGTAAAGGTAGTTTCATGCTAGAGCGAATTGCGAAATGCGGAAAATAATGTGATTGATGCATTTTGTCTATTTTACGAAAGTTACCGGATACTTCCGAACATTTTCAAAATTTTGCGAATTTCGCATAATGTAAATCTGGGGGGTGGGAAAATAGAAACTGATTCTATTTTACGCGAATTCGCAAATGATGCGCATGCTCATTTGATACTATTCATCTATTATGACAATCACAACATAACATTATGAACTATTTACCTAACAGGATGACTGGATTGGTTAACTTTGTTTTGTGTTGTTTCAACACCGTTTGAGATGGACGAAAGTGGAAATTTTTCATAACGTAGCAAACAGTATAAATTTGATCAGGTTGACAAACTGTTACCGCGTAAGTTTAAGAAACACTAAAACTTACCAACGAATTTCGCAAATGTATGAATTGCCAAAATATTCAGCGAATAAAATTTGCGAATTCGCAATTCGCTCTAGCATGAAACGGACTTAATTCGAAGTCCACTACTAAAAAAAGTACCTATTGTCACTAAAATAATCATTAAAATGACTCCATAGCACGCGCTCAATCGATTTCTTTGATACTGAAGGCGAGGGAAAAAAATAGATCATAAAATAGGGCGGCCACATCGAGAATATTAATCTCTGAGCTGTTATGAGCTTATATCAAATATAAAAAAAATCACAATCATGGATCATTATTATAAAAACAGCAGATAGGAGAACAGACGAAACTAGTGAGAAGTTGAATTTTGAAATTTCTTCGCAATATATCCAGTGGCGTCGAAGATTGGAGGGGAAAAGTGGAGCAGTCCCCCAGTATCTACGCCACTGGAGATTTTTTATAAATGAACCCCATCATTACTTAGAAATGTACTACTTTACTCTGTGTACGAAATTTAATGGAAATCGATCGAGTGGTTTAGAAGTTATGGTAACAAAACGAGTTCTTATCCTAAACTTTGACACCCTGTATCTTTGTTAAAAAAAGATTTTTGAGCAAAGTTTTTTCATTAAAGTCTACTTTTTTTGATGCTCTATCACCTCCCAAAATTAATGACGTTTAACCTGGACCACCCTGTATATAAAAATATAAAATGGGTGAGAAAAAAAATTGGAATATATAATGGAGCGGCAACATCCAAAATATTAATCTTTGAACTGTTATGAGCTTCTATAAATTGATAAAATGCGGTCCTCATATTAGTCATACTCATTCCTTTCAGCTCCCGTTCTATTAAGAAAATTATCTTGTATCGATTATAACATTTTAATTTAAACCAAAATCTCTCGAACACTTACTTTCATTAATTTCGTCGCAGACGTAATTACATTTTCATCCTGCACCAGAAAATCTCTATGAAATTGTGTGACGATAACACGCAGTGTAACTAACTGTTGCAAATTTTCTAAAATATTTCTTAATCCAGACCTTCCTGGACCTGACCACATCCTGGCCAATTTAGCTTGAACCTCAACAGGAACACACTGTGATGCTCTACACAATGCTGGTAGTGCAGTTTCTAAAAAATCACCTGACCCTATAAAAAAACAATCATTAAACATACCTAAACACTACATAATAATAACTAATAATACCTAAAGTAGGTATTTCGAAGACAATCAACAAGACATTAACAACATCATCTTGATTTTCTCTTTCTTTTCTTGTTGGTAGTTCCATTTGTAAATTACCAGCCAATGTAACTAGAGCATTTACCAGTGCGTTCTCAAATATTGAGGTTTTCAGTTTAAAGAGAGCTGAGTATGCGCGGCGAACCGAACACAAATCCACAGGAAGCAAAGAGTGTTTGCTCGTCTCTGCGCAACAATCCTCATCCTTGTCTTTCTCGCCTTCCAATGACCTCACTGCTTCCTTGTTGAGCCCTTTAATTTGCTCTATTAATAAAACGTTTCAAATGGGATTGGGCGAAAATTGATTATGAAAACCAGGAATTTAGTTCATGTAATTACCTGATTTGTCAGAATCAACAGGAGAATCAAACTCGTTTTGTAAGAAACTTCTAGAAAGATTTTCGATACTGCTGAATATTTCACCCAGGGTTCGAATAAGTGGTGAATAACTATCATTTGCTTCACAATCATCAATGATTTCGTATAATGATTGTTCGGTTAGAAATGTGACAGACGACACTGAAAAAGGATAATTTACAAATGTGAGCAAAACACAACATAAATGCCACATTAATTACTATAAATTTATAATGACAAAAACTCCCGAGTAAAAATTCCTGTCTGAAAAGTGCAAGGTACATGCATTTTCCAAACGAAAAATTACGCACTCAAAATTTTGCGTACTATTACAATTTTTCCTTAAGATTTCCTGTTACATAAGTATTTTATTATTAATTTATTATCAACAAAAAACTGGAACATAATATGAAAAATCTCATAACGTAAACAGACTTTTAGTTAGCTAATCAATATATCGACAAAAATATAAATAATTTACATTATACACTTTGAAAGAGTTGTATATGTCTCTGTTTAGTAACCAATAACCCTGTGCCGGAAATTTAAATTAATCTAGCGATGGAATCGGGGATATAGGGGAACTGAATTCTGTATTAAATAATTAATGACTTCATTGTAGAGTTTTAAAGAATATAAAATGTCAATGGTCACATCAGATATTTATTATTAGCTCTGCAGTTATTTTTTATTTTACTATAGAAAAAAAGGAGAATTTCTTTGCTCATTCTTCTTCTTACGGTAAAATTATGCCAGTAATAATGCGATACTGAATATAGTTCTTAGTCCCCCGGTATACAAAAAATTTCCTCTCTGCTATTATTATTAGTTCATTTAAATTAGCAAAAATAAATCCAAAAAACTTCCCCTTTTGGTATCCGACGCGGAAAGTGGTGGGTTTCAATATTCTATGGTGTCCCTAAATTTTATTAGAGCCTGGCATTTTAAAAGCCACCACAACCTGTACGTTCGCGGTTTTCGCATTTTACCGCAAAACGGTCACGATTAGCAATTTCAGCCTCTGTACAAAAATAGTCCTTAGAAAATTCTGCACAAAAATGTATTTACCACTTTTTCTTATACAGGGTGTCCCAGGATAGACACGAAGTATTTTTAGGTATGATTCTTGAATACATTCTGTCCTGTATAATTTTTTTATCTCCAATCCAGGTTTTTTTATTTTTATTTTCCATATAAAGTCATTGCAGGTGGCAACTTACGGAAATGCTTTTAACAAATTTAATAATTACTCCGGGTAGACATCGTTTATGTTCAAAATGGAATTTAACTTTTCGATTCAAAATAAACCAATCTTTCATCATGTATCACATTTTTAACTATTTTCAATACTAGTTTTCAAAATAAATTAAATGAAACGTGAACATAATGATTTATTTTTTCAAATTCCAAATTTGAACACTAATAATTCTTTAATGGTTAACACTATCAAAAAAATTACAAGATACTTTCGCTCGCAAATCATCTCAGCTACAAATTTCATGTATAACTTTTTTTCGATAGTCAACTAGTTTAGCAGACTGGCTTCTTTTTATTCAACAGTGTTTTACTTTTTCAATCTACGATTTTCAACATTCAAGAGATGATTGCTCGAAAACTAACCCGGATTGGGGATAAAAAAATTATACAGGACAATGCAGAATTTATTCAGGATTCATACCTGTGTCTATCCTGGGACACCCTGTATACGGTGGTTCTCAAACTACAAGAGTAAGGTGGATACAAAACGAGTGACAAATCGCTCCTTGTTTCTTAGTAAGTTCCCCAAAAAATTACTTTTTGTTTTTGTGACGTCAGTGAATGTTAAATCAGCAAAAGAAATACCGTGCCTGCAATTAAATTCTAAATTAGGGTAGGCTGTTTTGTGTTGTAATTCCATATTATTATAAATTAAAATATATTAATTCAAATTACAAAAGTCAAGTTGTGAGGCATTTATCTATAATTTTAATTATATATTTGTAATAAAATGGAATTACAATACATAACAGCCTACCCTAATTTAGAATTTAATTGAAGGCACGGTACTACCCTTATATTGGGGCGCTTGTAATTTGATAACCACTGTATATAAGAAAAAGTGATAAATACATTTTTTGTGCAAAATTTTATAAGGAATCTTTTTGTACAATGGCTAAAATTGCGAAATCGTGATCGTTTTGCGGTAAAATGCGAAAAACTGCAAACGTGCACGTTAGGGGTACCAGGTTCTAATAAAATTGGGGGACACTATAGAATATTGAAACCCACCACACAAAATTGCAAGTTTTTTGGATTTATTTACCTTAATAGCCCATTTTTCGTCTAATTTAAATGTATCAATTTGAAAACTTCCCACTCAATTATCTCTGAATCTAAATTGATTTTAAGTAAAATATATTGAATAATAATAAGAAAGACACAAATTTACAGACCGATGTGTATCAAAAATCGTATCAGCATTTAAAATCCTTCTTCTCTAATTAGGAAAGTAGCTTATCAGTTTATATTTAATTTGGATTTTATTGCCTTCAACTCGTTTAATTAACCAGCTCAAAATAGGGCGACTTCTAAACCTATTTTTTGTGTCTACTAAAATGTGTCCTCTATGAAGAATACGATTTTAAAATCGCTCTGCTTAAAGTACAGACATGTAATGGTTCAAAATAAATTATGGAATAGTGAACATGAACCCTAAATGGTCTAAAAAATAAAAATAAACCTACATCCGCCTTAGTCCTTCAGCTAGGGGTCAAAAGGTAGGAAGTAAAGGCGGGATGAGACGACGCAGTGTTTTCTGAAGGTTTTTTGGTCGCTGAATCCGAATCCGTGCGTCGTTTTTCAATAGTGGTGCAAACAAAAGTTAATAACAATTTATTCTTTAAAACGCAATAACTCGAAAAGTATAGATTTTACAGAGCATTTTACCAAAAAAAGTTTCTAACAAAAGTTGTTCAAAATAAAAAAACTCTACGAAAAGTTTATATGGTATTTTGTCATAAAGTCGCACGAACAAAAGTTATTAACAATTTATTGTTTAAATGTTTAAATTAACTCGAAAACGAGAAGTATACATTTTACCAAAAAAAATAAAAAGACTCTCCGAAAAGGTCCTATGGTATTTTGTCATAAAGTTGCTCGGACAAAAGTTATTAACAATTTATTGTTTAAAATGTAATAACTCGAAAAGTGTACATTTTACCAAAAAGTTTCAAACAAAAGTTGTGTAAAATAAAAAGACTCTCCTAAAATGAATGCTTTTTGGTTTGTTTCGTTTTAAACAATAAATTGTTAATAACATTTGTTCGAGCGACTTTATGACAAAATACCATATGACCTTTTCGGAGAGTCTTTTGCACAACTTTTGTTTGAAACTTTTTTTGGTAAAATGTATAATTTTCGAGTTATTGCGTTTTAAACATTTAAATAATAAATTGTTAATAACTTTTGTCCGTGCGACTTTATGACAAAATATCATATGACCTTTTCGGAGAGTCTTTTTATTTTGACAACTTTTGTTTGAAACTTTTTTTGGTAAAATGCTCGGTAAAATCTATACTTTTCGAGTTATTGTGTTTTAAACAATAAATTGTTAATAACTTTTGTTTGCACCACTTTATTGAAAAACGACGCACGGATTCGGATTCAGCAACCAAAAAACCTTCAGAAAACACTGCGTCGTCTCATCCCGCTTTTACTTCCTACCTTTTGACCCCCAGCTGAAGGACTATATAGAATGAAAGTATATAAAAAGTACTGATGGAAATTACTAGGAAATAAATCGAATTAGGGACGGCAATAACAAGATAAAGATAAACTTTGCTTATTAACGGTTTCCACACTTTATAACCAAATGTAAGATAAGATTTCGCTTCGTATCTTTAAACGGTAAATGCGAGGGTAAGTATCCAACTATTTATATAATTACAACCCCTTTCGTCATAATAAACCCAAGAACCACTCACCTGGACTATATTTAACCATCTTACAACTTTGGTTACTATTCTGGGATAGAACAATATCGTTCGTTGGAGAATTTTTTACGTCATGGGAACTTTCACATTTCCTATCATTTAATAGTTTATTATCTTGTGTTTTCGCTATTTTGTTTGGATGTCGTTCACATAAACGTGCATCTTGTGAAAATAATTGGATTGCTTGTGCCGCTGCTTCGTCCGGTGTAAGAGGCTTCAACTGGATAAGAAAACGGAACAAATCATTGTTGGAGTATTCGACATTTTAGTAACAATCAGGGAATAACATTCCAATTACCTTTCCACTTGAAGCACAATGTTTATTATTGCAACTTGGATTGCCACAACCATCAGTGAGTTGATAAAAGTAGCGCTCAATGAGTTTTTTAGCTGCTGCACGTTTCATTTCGTCCTCTTTATTGTCGGATAGAAATTGTTCGTTGTGTAAATTACTAGACGAGGCCTCTTGGTTATTCCTTGAACGTAAAAGATTAGCGTTAACTGCGTTGTAATTATTTCTACTGTAAATACAATGCAAATCGTTACCAATGGGAAATACAAAGTGTAAACCCATATGATGACATTCAAATTTGACATTACAAACATAACCTTTATTTATCAAATAAGTTGAACACATTTAGCCAGATTTTACATAAATTTGCAATAGAATCTAAGGATTTGTTTATATTTTACCTTGAAGCTTCGTCTTGTTCTGTAATTTGGTCTGAAGAGCTCATAGAATTTGTTTAATGTAAGATCTATACTTCTAAAATATATAAATAATAAATACATTCACGATATTTCATTAATGCCTCGAAATAATCATTTGTACAAGCTGCTAATGTTTGGATTAAATTAATAATGTCTTTGAGTGTCTCTTGACTGTTTTTATTTTCACAGTTGACTTTTTCAGTTTTAGTGTTTAGTTGGTTAGATTGGCACTGCAAGAAGCAAGAACCCTGCTGATGACAAGCTTGTTCATGACTTTGAAGTTAGCTGACTAAAGGAAAATTGATATAAAAAATAAGAAAATCCCAATGGTTATTACTGTAAACGGCCTTCAAATTTGGTAAAGCGATTTTAAGATATTTACTTAGGTAATTTTTGAAGATTAAGCTATATAAATCTTGGAAATATATTAAAGCACCGTCCTTGTTGTCCTTACGCATTTTAATGAAAGCAATAAGGATAGAAAAATAGTGTGACATTAGTTGACTTTCAGGCAACAGAGTACCAACTTTTTACTGCATACCAAGTAAAAATTTTCAATATACAGGGTGCAGTCAAGAAGGTATACATATACAGGGTGTCCGGAAATTAGGAGCAAAAAACTCGGGAGGTGATTCTACTTGAAAAATTAATGTGACAAGTTCCTATAAAATTTTTCCGAAAGCTCATTAATATTAGGGTTACATGGCCTTAAAGATTGTTTTTTTAAATCAATTTTTTCCAGTAACTTTTTTTCCAGTGTACCGAATCGTTTCAAATTTGGCACACTTATCACTAATGTTTATTTGCATTCTTGTACCAAATTTGAGGTAAATCCCCCAGTCTCAAAGAGTCGAAACTGACGTTGACCTTTGGATAAAGACCCAGAACTTTTTTGTTAGGTACTTTTTCTAAAATTTGATGACGCCCAATTGAAGAGCATCGAAAAATCTTCAAAAAAGATCCTCTAGCTGCATCACGATAAAACGAGTGGTTTTCGAGAAAAACGCCTTAAAAAATTTGCTTGCATTAAATGAATACCAACTACTTAACTACAGCTCATTTTCAAGATTAAACAGAAACGCGTTTTTCTCGAAAGCTACTCGTTTTATCGTTACTCAACAAGAGGATCTTTTTTGAAGATTTCTCGATGCTCTTCAATCGGGAATCATCAAAATTTAGAAAAAAAGTTATTGGAAAAAATTGCGTTCAAAAAAATTTTGGGGCCTTGTAACCCCTATATTAATGAACTTTCGGAATAATGTTATAGGTACTTGTCACATTAACTTTTCGGGTAGAATCACTCCCCGAGTTTTTTGCTCCTAATTTCCGGACACCCTGTATATTCGCGGGAAGTGGCTCACTATTGCTAACTTCGTTATTATTGGAGCTACAAAGTCGGTTAAATTAGCAAACTAGTAGCACTTTTTCCGTTGATTACAATGGCGAAAACAGAAAAACAATTGACTATCTGGTTTTCAAGATATTCACAAAAATAACATTTTTTTAAATGGAACACCCTATATATTTTTGCAGAAATCGATGACAAATTAAATTCTGTACAAAAAATGTCCTTATTTTTTTTTGATTAAAATTTAAAATAAGCGAGTTATTTTGAAAAAAAGTTTGCAATTCTTTAAAATCAAGTAGGCATAAAACTGAATAGTAATTTATTAAAACCAAACAATCATAATTTTGTATTTAAACAAGTTGAAAAAAACTTGAAAGAATTACGGAAATATTACTATTTTATTTAATATTTCTAATACACAGGTGTTTGCGGAAAGTGGTTCTCTATTGCTAACTTTGTTATTATTGGAGCTACAAAGTCGGTTAAATTAGCATTTTTTCCGCTGATTATAATGCTAAAAACAGAAAAACAATTGGCCATCTGGTTTTCGAGATATTCACAAAAATAAGATTTTTTAAGTGGAACACCCTATATATTTTTGCAAAAATCGATGATAATTTAAATTCTGCTCAAAGAATGTTCTTATGCTCTTTTGACAATTATTTAAAATAAGCGAGTTATTTTGAAAAAAAGTTTTCAAAGTTTTAATATCAAAAGTAGCCATGAAAATTATAATTATGTAAATTTTCAATATTTCCATAATTCTTTCAAGTATTTTCCAACTTGTTTAAATTCAAAATTATGATTGTTTAGTTTTAATCGATTACTATTCCGTTTTATGGCTACTTGATTTTAAAGAATTGCAAACTTTTTTTCAAAATAACTCACTTATTTTAAATTATTATCAAAAAAAGATGAGGACATTTTTGTATAGAATATAATTTACCATCGATTTTTGCAAAAATATATAGGGTATTCCATTTAAAAAATGTTATTTTTGTGAATATCTTGAAAACCAGGTAGTCAATTGTTTTTCTGTTTTCACCATTGTAATCAGCGGAAAAAATGCTACTAGTTTGCTAAATTAACCGACTTTGTAGCTCCAATAATAACGAAGTTAGCAATAGTGAGCCACTTCGCGCGAACACCCTGTATACAGGGTGTATCAGTTTTAATCGAGCAAACTTTAATGGTAAATTCTCCTGGTCGTCCTGAATCGGAAAAATGTATATTATATACCTCTATCTCGATTCCCCCAAGATGAGAGAGAAAGATGAAGTTTACAAGAAAAAAATATTTTTTTCCAAAAAATACCTTGGATTCAAACAAAATTTTGCATGCCTGTCCTCCTTCATAAGGACAATTTTATGAAGATATTTTCGATTTTGGGGGGCACCAGTGGCGTGCAATTCGGTCACAGCTCAATTATTTCAAAGAAAAAAGTATGCCACTGTAATTTAAAAAATATATTTTTTGTCTATCGAATTCCTTGTTCAATTTGGAGTGAAATTTGCTTTTACAGAACAAAAATTGAAGTTTTAGTTCCAGAGATAATTAATTTTTTCGGTTTCCTTACAATAAAAGGATAGTTTTTGAATTTTTTTTAAATATCTCGGTTCTAGTAGCTTCTACTATAAAAATAGTCATTATCAATCTTGTACAAAATTCCACTATCTACAACTTTTTTTTAATCATTTTTATTGTTGTGTTAGTAATTTACGAGATAATGCTACCGAAAATGTCAAAATTACGCTTGCATTTTTTTGAAAATATCTTCATTCTGGTAAGTTATACGCAGAAAATAGATAATATCAATCTAGTAGAGAATTAAACTACTATATCAACTTTTATTTAAATAATTTTTTCGTTGAGTCGATAGTTACCTACGAGTTAAAATGGCCGAGAATGTGGAAGGTTTTTTCGAAATATCTCCTGTCCAGTTAAAATTACGCTAGAAAAGGTCTTATCTATGTTGTAGAGAAATAAATTACCAAGGATTACATGTAGATACCTATCATATTTTATTTCGTTGAATTTCGGCAATCAGAGAAAATAAAAAAACTGGTTTGGGTAGGTACTTACCTATCATAAAGTTTAGATGCATAATATATTTTTTTTTGATAATTTAACAATAATCACTAGCAATTCTCCGATTTGTATAAGAGATAACAGTTTTTCTTATGAAATTACAATTAAAATGAATACACGACATAAAAATCTTTTTTTTATATCCCGGTTCCAGTAGCTTCTACTATAAAAATAGTTAGAAATAGTACAAAATTGAATTATCTACAACTTTTATTTAAACATATTTATTGTTGTGTTAATAATTTACGAGATAAAGCGACCGAAAATGTTGAAATTTGTTTTACATTTTTTGCAAATATCTTCGTTCTGATAAGTCATACACAGAAAATAGATAAAATGAATCTAGTAGAAAATTCTTTTTTAAATAAATACAGGGTGTCCCAGTTTATATCGTCAGAATTTCACCAGTCGATAGTTTAGCGAAAATTAAAGGTGGTTTGTCTAATTAACTATGGTCGAATGTTGCTTCCTTTTTGATGTACAGGGCATTAAAGAAAATAAATTATTTTAAATAATTTGTTATAAATTAATAACAAAAAAAGTTAACCTTCTGAAATTTTGCATGGATCTTTTTTTTGTATTCTCTTATTAATAGTGGTTGGAATTATTTTATTTAGGACACAGAGGCGTGCGTAGGGGTTTCTTCAAAAACATTTTATTGAATAAAACGTACACCACTGGTTTTTTTTTGCAGCACCAATATGCAGAGAGTATTTTCCATTCAATTTAGAAACTTTTTTGTATCTTGCAATTGCTTGATAACTTAACTTTTTTTTATTAAAGAGGTTCTTCCCTATTAGATTTCCGAAAAAAGCATCAGTACAAAGTTGTAGAGACAAATATTTTCTACAACTTTCCTTTTAATATTTTTTTGATATTGTCAATATTTAAAAAGATATTCATCAAATAAGTTGCAAATTTTAGGGAAATTTTTCTCTAGTTAGGTACTACTTACTACTACTACTTACTACTATTTCCCCAAAATGTTCAACTTATTTGTTGAATAACTTTTTAAATATCGACAATATCAAAAAAAGTTTAAAAGATAAGTTGTAGTAAATATTTTTCTTTACAACTTTGTACTGACTCTTTTTTTCGAAAATTTAATAGGAAAAAAGTTATTCAATAAACAAAAAAATCCAACCCTTAATTGAGGGCTGGTGAAGGAAGGGCGGGGTCTATGAATACACAAACTCAGTTTTAAACTTTCAGGGTGACCCTCTAGAAGATTCTACAAAAATTGGTTATAGGGTAAAAAAAGGCTATTTGAAGCCTTTTTTCTCACTTATTTACTGTACTATTAGGTTATTTTGAGTTAAGTTATCAAAAAATTATAAGATACGAAAAAGTTTCTAAATTGAATGGAAAATACTCTGTGCATATTGGTGCTGCACAAAAACCAGTGGCGTACGTTTTATTCAATAAAATGTTTTTGAAGAAGCCCGTACGCACGCCTGTGTGTTCTAAATAAAATAATTGCAACCACTATTAATAAGAGAATACAAAAAAAAAGATCTATGCAAAATTTTAGAAGGCTAACTTTTTTTGTTATTGATTTATAGCAAATTATTTAAAATAATTTATTTTCTTTAATGGCCTGTACGTCCAAAAGGAAGCAACATTCGACCATAGTTTATTAGACAAACCACCTTTAATTTTCGCTAAACTATCGACTGGTGAAATCCTGACGATATAAACTGGGACACCCTGTGTAGGGTCATTAGGCTTTCGTTTCCGAGATACAGTCATAAATTTTATGGTTTTTATTTTTTATTTTCCAAACCACACAAGATATTCTAATCAAATTTGGTATACCACTTGTCCTAATTGAGTGCCATAAAAAGCAAAAATATCAAATTCGGTCAGTGGCAGAGATATGATTAACTATTTAACTAGTAATATTATTTTTAAAATAAAAGCAGTAGTGAGTTTCCTTTAAATAAAAAAAATATAAACCTAATTATTTGTCTTTAAACAGCGATAGATATGAAAAAAAATAAGAGAAAAAATGCACAAAATGACGCACTACATACTGCATCTAAAACTTTTTAGCTTTAACAACAAAAATATTTTGACTAAGAAGTAAAATTGAGTCAAAGTTATCGATTTACATTAAAAAAACGCAACTGGCTGACTTATTACCATTTTGCAAAATATGTATTCCTGTTATTTTAAGCGTACAGTACTCCTCTCTCTTTCTCTTAGCGAAATAGCGGACACCCGTACTAAGCGGATACTTTTTGAAGAACTGACAAAACAATATGGCTTGGCTAATAAAAATTTCCCTATTAACCGGACATGGACACAAAATTGCGCGGTCTATAACGTCACGTGAACCTCTCTTATGTGGACAATCTGTGTGGTGTAAATGTAGGAACGTCGGAATTTCGACTAATTATGCTTTGTGATAATATGGCAGGGAAGTCGGAAAAAATGTTATTGGAAAAGCTGCTTGACCTCGAACTTTTTGTAAACTTAATTTGGATAGTTTACTAGTAATGTGGGGATCTAATAAAAAAGCGTGGATAACCTGCGACATAATGTCTGAGTACTTACAACCATTTGACAAGAAATTGAGGCTTCAAAAACGAAAAATTCTGCTTTTCTTCGATAACGTTGCATCTCATCCACAAGATTTAAAATTGACAAATATCAATATACCTCTCAATACCACTGCATTTTGTCAACCGTTAGACCCAGGAATATTCAAAAATGTTAAAACCTGGTATCGATCTATAATTTTGAAACATATTTTGTCGAGAGTCTGTTGACTCTTTAGAAAACCTAGTAAAATAAATTAATGTCTTAGATGTCGTTTAGTTTGTTAAAAATTGTTAAGACTTAAACTATTATTGTAGGTGAACGGAAAATTTTCTCTTGAAGGGACACCTTTATTAAGGGGACACAATTTGGGCGACCCCGGATGTCCGCTTTGTCATAAAGAAAATAAATAAAATACCCGTTCTATTATTTTATTATTTTAATTCGTCACTTTGTTTTACAAGAATAAACACTATATATTGGTACCCAGAGTGCAACATAAAAGCAAGACAAAACTCATCACTAACACAATATAAAACTAATTCTTCTCAGTTTTATAAGGACGAAATTGCACACAAAACAATATTTCAAACATAAATAATGCACACAATTGCATAAATTAGGCTCAAAATGCCAGGCCATGTAGAGTATAAATATTATAAATCCACGTTTCTTATAATTATCATACATACAATAAAAAATATTTTAATACATGTTGCGGAACTTAAAATAGGACTTAGGAAATATATGCAACATCTACAATTTAGATTACATTATTCTGTAGTCGAATTGGTGTTTTTATATTTCAATGTAAATATTATTGTTGTACCACAATTAGGTTAAAATATTAACAATCAATAATCATATAAAACATATGCTAACAAATACAACTAACCCCTGATTAAGAAATTAATAAATTTCTATTAATCTACAAGCAATAATATAAATCTATAGTTGTAATTCCCGTAAATATATTTTCTTATAATATACACATATTTCGTTTTTATTAAATTATATTATATTATAGATTTGCATTTTTACATTTACCAAATATTGGAATCAAATTTTAAATAAAAGTGCTTCAACAAAATTATATAACCATGAAAACTGTATGAATATTTATAAATAGAAGACTTTTTGGAATAGGTACAATCTACTTCAAACCAAAGAAGCTGTTTTAAAACCTAAAAAACGTTTATATGATTTTTGCATTAAATCATATCACTTTTAGAGGCATTTGGTCTTTGCTTTTGTATGGAATTTTCTATTCTACGGTGTGTCGCCCCTGCGGTTTGAAACAATTTTTTTTCTAGGAGATAATGAATTAACATTTATTTATAGGAAAATTCTGCTATGTTAAATTTGGTGCAAATTCAGAATGTAATGAATTGATAAATCAAATACCGATTATTATCTTTTGTATAAACACATTTTTGTAGGTACGCGTAGAATATTCAAGTCAATCGATAATAATCTACATTCTAGTGAAATATTTGCGTTTTCGTTAAAGTTTGGTTGATCATAAATTCCTAGATAAAAATAAATTCAATTAATAACTTTAAAAATAATGTAAAGTTATAAAATTTGCATAATATATAATCATTTAATTCAATTGTATAACAATATTATTATTTCCTTTCTTACAAATTTTAGCATAATAAAACTCTGAATACATAACATACATATATACAATATAAATGCGTACATATTATATTACTGTCTTACAAATAAAATTATATTATTATTTAACGACATACAGTATTAGACAAAAGTAAAGCAACAACTATTAATTTTGAAATATGTGAACAGAAAATGAAACTTACATTTAAAAATATGAAAAATATGATTTAATTAGTTTTCTATAGTCAAAAACATTTGATCTGGAGATTCATACTTTTATATTATTTCTTATTAAGTCTCGATAAAAAATTAAAACCAATTGTAGGAAAAAGGAGTCGGACAAAAGTAAAGCAACATTTCAATTTTATTGAACTAACTGAACACTGACACATATGAAGCAAGTAAACAATAAATATAATATTTTGTAATTTATTGCATATCCATTACTTGCAATAATTTGCACGCATCTTCTGAGCATCGACGAGATTAATTTTTATAACACTTTCCGGAGTATTCCTCCAAATATCGTTGATTTTGTCGACAAACGCCTGCTTGTTTCTCAATAATTCCGGAGTATTAGCAACTACAATGACAGAGGACATCTAGAGACTGCACCAAAATCCGGACGACCACGGAAAACCACAATCCACACGGATAGATTAATTAAAAGAATTAGTCAGAATGACCCTTTCAAATCAGTTCCCAAGTATTTAAGCAGAAATTGCGAGCCTAAATATTAGTTGCAGGACTATTCAAGGGAGACTGGTTGCTGTAAAACTGTTCAGTAGAAGACCTACAAGAAAACCTCTAATTTCAGCAAGAAACAGGGCCGCCCGACTTGCCTTTGCACTTGCTCACTTGAATTGGACCGTGGACGACTGGAAAAAAATATTTTTTAGCGATGAAACCCGGTACACGATTTTTAATTCCGATGGAATGCGTCGTGTAAGACGACCAGTAGGTCAGAGGTTTAATTCAAAGTTTGTTACACCAACCGTAAAGCATGGCCATGGAAGCGTGTTCTTATGGGGCTTTTTCTCATGGAATAGCGTCAGCCCCGTCCATTTCAATGATGGCATCATGGATGGGCTTGCTTATAGGGACATTCTCCAAAACACAATGCTGCCTTATGCTTATGCAGAATGGAAATGCCCTTACACTTCATTTTCCAACATGAGACCGACCCAAAACGCAAATCACGCATAGTAACAGAGTAGCTAATAAGAGAACGTGTTCGAATTTTGGACTGGCCAGCCCACTCACCTGACTTCAACCCAATAGAGAATCTGTGGGAAGAGGTCGAGAGACGAATTAGAACGAAATTATTTAGAAACAAGCGTTGACCGACAAAATCATCGATGTTTGGAGGAATATTCCGAAAGGTGTTATACAAAAATTAATCTCCTCGATGCCAAGAAAATGCGTTAAAATTATTGCAAATAACGGGTAAGTATGCAATAAATTACTAAATATTGTATTTATTGTTTACTTATTTCATATTGTGTCAGTGTTCAGTTAGTTCAATAAAATTGAAATGTTGCTTTACTTTTGTCCGACTCCTTTTTCCCACAATTTGGTTTTCATTTTTTATCGAGCTTAATATAAATATTATAAAAGTATGAATCTCCAGATCAAATGTTTTTGACTATAGAAAACTAATTACATCATATTTTTCATGTTTTTAAATGTAAGTTTCACTTTCTGTTCATATATTTCAAAATTAATAGTTGTTGCTTTACTTTTGTCCAATAGTGTATATATATGCTATGGTTTTAAAGAATAAACTAAAAATTAATTTAATATTTTATATAAACCAAACCTACCATTAGAAATTAAAACTATTTCCTTAACCGGTTTCCACCTGATTCGTATCCCTAAATTGTTTGAAAACAGTTTAATTAAATTTAAGGATACTTGTGAATCAAACATATTAATTCTCTGAATTTATTTCGTAACATAAAATCTATCTTAACCAATGATTTTGATTCAAAATCGAATAACATTATATAATAAAACATCAGTCTGTTAAAAATAGGCAGCAAAATTTAAGTAACTATAAACTTATAAATTGAAGTGATTATGAAATATATCTATGTAGTCTAAAATGGTCCCATATCAGCTTGAATCACAAATGTACAGAATCCACGCCTAATCAATTTAGTTTAATCAATGAAACACTTGACTAATGGTGTGTTAAGGCACACATACCTGCACAGTTATGTTTAATATATACATATTAATTAAGTACAATAATTGTTCCAATAAAAAGCTCGGGCTTATGAAAAAGTTACTATAAAAATATCGATACATGTTGAGCTTTTCACGACAATTACATAATCATACCTTTGGTTTTATGGAATGTATTATATTTGTTTAGTTGTTAGTTAAAAAAATCTAATAGGAAGACCTCACAACTTTTTTTTTATATAAATTTGCATTAAATATGAAACGCCTAAGTAGTTATTTCTAATAAAAATATCGCGATTTTTTGTACTTTGTACCTAAATGTTGTCGAATTTGATAACAATAAAAAATTTAATAAATATTTTTCGATTACGATAAGAAGAAAATTCATTTACTGTTTGAGCTGTTTTATTATTTGTGGGTGAGTTCTTGCTACAAGTGCCTGCAGTTTTTTCAATTCATTTATTAAACTGCTATTTGATTCTTCTAAATTTTCAATTTTTTTCAAGAATGTTTCGTTTTCCGACTCCAGGACGTGAACTTTGCGTTCTAATTGATCCATGTATTCTTTCTTCTTTCTCCTGCTCTCTTGAGCGGATATCTGTAATAAAATAACAGTAATTGTAAGCAAATACTTCAAAGAAATTTTGTAATATAACAAACCTTATTTTTAATTTTCCTCCTAATTTTTTTCAGGGACTTTTCTTCGGCCTTTGTTAAAGGTAGTCGCGTAGGAACTGGGTAACCTTCTGCAATTAAAGTTCTTTTTTCTTCTTCGGTGAGAACTAACGTACCAGTTGAACCCTTCTATAATAAATAAAATTATTGAAAGGTGATACGTACTTAAATATTTTTTCTTATATTCTTTTTTATGTTAATCTACACTAATATTTATAACTTAATGAATAACGATCTTTTCACTATTAAATAAATAAAGCTGTTACTGAAAGTTTCCGTTAGTTTCGTTTTTAAAAGCATAATTATACATGTTACTTTTAAGTAGTACTTCTAGTTTAACAGATAAATACACCAGGTACTCAGATTTATGTAATTTAAATCGAATACTATATTTTCTTTCGTTTTAGTACCTAAGTAAAGTTTCACTTTTCTCTTTTCAGTCATGTAAGATAAAATGTAATTTGTATGTAAAATCAGAGTAAAAACGTAAGAAACAACATAAAATTCAGGGAAAATGATTGCCTGCGACGTTAACTCTGAAATTTTCATTATAGGCAGATACCATATGCAAATCATAATAAAGTTTTGAAAATAAAAGTCGTAAAGTCAATTTCAGCCAAAGTCTACAAAAATCCCCATATGCCTCTGTTCTAAATACACAAAATTAGAATCATCAATCACTGATATAAAATTTTGTTATGTTCAATTCCCTTCCAAAGGCTCGAGTAATAGAATAACAATCAAATTAGGATTGAGATTACTATCAGTCCATACGTAACGAATATAAGGATCAATCTAATTTTTGTGGGTTATTGAAGGTTTAGCTTCTTTTTAGAAAATAAGCGTACTTAAATTAATGTAATTTCAGGTTTTGGAAAATTCGATAAATTGCACGTATACCTAGTAAGTAGATGATCTGAAACAGCTTTTCCAAATAATGCCTACATTTCGATATACATATAAAAAATAATAGTAAGACTACCTTGTCAAGCTTAAATTTAATTATTATTTTTTTCGTTAATTCAAACTAGCAAGGAAATAAAACAGGAAATTTCTGAAGATTTTTTAAATACAAAAATTCCAAAATTCTTTTATAATTATACGAGAATTTATCAATTATTCCAAGCTATTATTGTAACTTTTTTGAGTTTAATATTTTTATCATTTTATTCATTTCTAGGTTCGGTTTTCAGTTAACATCAGTAGTAAAGTGTGGTTACAAATAGAAAATTTTTAAGACAGAATCCGTTTCGTTTTTTGTTGTCAATTAGCAACAAAATCTCTCCCTATTCTCTATAGTATTTGAAATTTGGATTGAAAAAGGAAAACCGAAGTGCTCTGTGGGGTTAAAGCTATCATAGTCCTCCTGGATCCGCACTTGGTTAACATGATTTTTCTTAATACGGGTGTTGTTTTGTGACAATACAATATACTCGTTCGTTTGTGACAAGAAGAAAATTGCAGTAAATTTATACAGCCCGCTACTAAAATAAATTAATGTCTAATAAATTGAACTAAAATTTTTTTTGGACATCCTCCTAATTTTTTTATTTTATTATTCTAATGATGTTTTTCTTAAATTGCTTGTCTAAATATGAATAAAATATTCTGCTTTTCGTATAAGATATAAATTGTGCCGATGCCGTGATTAATGCTGATAATAATTGACGATTTCGGGTTTGATATTAAAAGTGAATTTGCTTAATAAAACTCATCTTGATTTTGGACGTAATTTTCTAAATTTATACCAAAGGAGAACATGTTCATTCAAATTTTAAAGTTTGGTTAAATAATTAAAAATTGGACGATTTACTTCATTATTTTGTAAATAATTCGCCAAGTAATCGTTTGAATTTTTGAACACAATTTTAAATCTACACAATAGTGCTTTAGACATTAGATGTAGTAGCTTCTAGTTTGGATTTTGCAATATTTTTGAATTAGGAATGTTTGAAATAAAATAGCATGAAATACATAAATAAATCATAATTTAAATTTTAAGATAAAATAAGTATAGTGAATTCTTTCTTAACATATATAATTTGACACCGTTTAGCCAACAAAGAAATTACTAAGGTTTTCCTTGTTATATTTTTCTCTATTTATCACAATGAAAACCTCTTTTTTTATGAAGACAATAATAAATCACAATAAAAACTATTTATGTTTATAAATTCTGCGCCTTGTCTTGAAAGAAAGTCTAGATTGGTACCTATATTTTCAGAACACTTTATATTATGTAGGTAACGTAAATATTTTGAAAAAGTAACAGAAAAAAACGTGTTATAAATTGGAAGAAAAAAGTAAACAGTAGCAAATGATATGGACTGATGATTTTGTGAATCTAATTGCATGAAAGTTCAGCCTGCAAATATGACAAAATTTTACTTATGTTTAACAAATTAACCAAAGTCTGAGTCTGAACTGATGATGAGGAAGAGGTTATTGCTAATTCTATAATCGGCATAGTATCTTACAGAGAAGCCCTTGCAATAGTTAGCAATTCACAAAGTAGGAATAAATATCTAAAGTATTTTCTTAACCATAAGATCAATAGTGGATCAATTTTTTTAGTAGACTCAATAATGAAAATTAAAATCATGAAACTTTCTAAATTAGAATTAAAATTATTATTAATTATATCATGAAAGAAATGGTAAATTTTTAGTTAGTATCTATACTAGAATTGAGTGGAGCAGAAGACACCAGCAAATTCACATATTAAAATTAAAATAAATATTAGCAAAAAAAATAATCACTAAATTGTGGGAAATTTCCCAAAAACTTTGCAAATACCGTAAAAGGAGGAATTTCGGAAACACTGTGAAAAAAATAGAAATTTCTAAACTTTGCGCCGCTGTAATTCGTAATCTATTGATTACAGGGGAATGTTTCAGATAAAACTTGTGGGTAAGATCTATTTTAGTCACAGGATCAATGGCAAAACATAGATTGTCAATAAATTTCACCGATATTTTTTTAAGTTGGCTCAGAAACGCTAGCAACCTAAAGCTCTAAAATTTGGATTATTCTTAACTTAAAAACTCAAGAGACCTTTTTAAAAATTCTGGAAATAGAAAATTGGTCCATCCAGAACATGATGGATGCGAGAAAAAATTGCGTGCTATCGAAGATAATGGACCTTCAAGTATAATTTTGATTGTGTTTTTTTGTAAATTAGATATTAACTAAGAAACATCGTAAATATTATTATTAAGCACAAGAAGAGCTAGACTTATTGTTTCAGAGTTCCTATAGTCAATAATTCAAAAAGAATAAATGAGTTGCTCTAATCTAATCTGACGACTTTACAGTATCAAAATATATTCAAGAACAGAAACCTTTTTACATTTTGATTCGCAAGATGGTATAATTATCTCCTGGGACTTTAAGATTTAGGTTGCATTTAAGATAGTATCAAAAAATATCCTAGCTTTTGCTTCTCCTAAACGAAATATTGGATATTTTCGAAGATTTTTCACTCATTGTGGAGAAGAATTTAAAAAATATGTTTTAAAAACCCTACAAATATGTGAAAATATTTATATTTTGATATGAACTCCTTATTTACTGTTTTATTATCCAAATTTACTTACTGGTTGGCTGCTAATAAGCGGGGTATGTATAGGCTGTCTCGTAGATGTGTGCTGATTCAAAACCATCCTAGCTGTTTTTCTTGCGGCAGGTGAACACGGTTGAGAAATGGTAGCGTTGTCTTCACTATCATCACTACTGCTACAGGAGGGCGGCGTTGGTGGTAAATGAAAATTGCTACCACGTTCTACTTTTATATTTAATGGCACGTGTATTCTTTGTGGTATAATTGTGTGCGGTGAACTGAGCATTACATTTGTCGACGGTTTTATTATGGTTGTCTGAGGTGTTGCCTAAAAAAAAAACAAAAATATAGGAAAATTGTATGGGTAGTTTTTTCCTATTTATACCATTTCCACATCAAAATGGATTTCATTAGTGTTTAAAAATGCAGACTGAGGGGATGACGGACAGGAAGAATGCGGACTATCTGTTTCACTAAGTGGTTCATCTTTTATGCTGATTTCTTCAGATAATTTTCCACAGACAGCGTTCATTGAAATGGTAGGGAAACTTTCATCTTCCATATCTGTAAGATTTGGTAAATGTTTAGTACAAAAAAACAATTTATTTGAGTCATAATCTTTGAGTAACGATTGCATTATTACTTTTAATTTGATAAAACTAGATTTAATGTTTACAATAAATTTTTTTATTGAATTATTCTGTAAACTTTTTATCTAAATACTTAAAAAGTAATTAAATTTGTTGTTCAGAAATTTTCTTGTGACCAACCAGTTGCAAACAAAAAATATATTAACATTGTTTGAAAGTATTAACATGAATCATCGAGTATCACCAAATGATAATTAACTGAAGAATTAAAGTAATAAATAAATTTGCTGCGAACAAAAAGTATAAAATCGGGTATATTTACAAAATAGAATTTTTGATAGTATGGATAAATTTTCTTAAGTCGAATTTTACATTTGGAAAAGTTAAAATAATATTAAAGCTTAAACACAGGTAGCTAATACATAAAACATATATATGAGAAATGATTTGGTGTGTATTGATTATTGTTTAGGTCAAGATCATTAAGTACTATTACAGGAAACATATTTTATATTATTGAGTTACTTCAAAAAATATACGTACACACGAATAAGAATACCTAGTAAAATGTTTTATTATACTATTCATAGGTAAGAAAAAGTCTGCAAAATACCAGTAACAATTTGCAACAAAATAATGAGTCATTGAGGAAATAAACATATATTTTTTATAATTTAATATTTTGTAATTTTTCTTTTGTCACGTTATTTTATATGTAGGTACCTCCATTTTTAAATCAACCATTTATTGTAATTTTAATTGAATTTGTAGGTAATATTTTTATTGGTATATAGGTGTATACGATTGTTAGGGTTCTTATCAGCATTCTTGCGAAATGTTATTATTTTATCGTAAATTACAGATATATGTATTTTATGGATATACTCTATTCCGACCAAACAAACAGATGTCTATTTTCTAGTCATTAATAAATTAATTAAACGTGTGGTTATTTTGTACAATTTTGTACAATTTTGTACTTAACGGTTCATCATACAGATTTTTTGAACTGGTTACATTTCAGATTTAATTATCATCATTTTTTTACCAACTTTTCATTGCAATTCTATTGCATTCCTATTTTTTATATATTTTGTTATAAATTTTATTTCTGTTGAAAGTAAAATGAAGTTTTATGGAAAAAAAATCCCTTGAGCCATTAACATTTTTTTACGCAATTAGTACGGTCAATAAGGAGTTCAAAATGACCAATCTGTGCATTTTTGGAGAGGATTCGAAATTCAAATTGCATACTGTGGGGTATATCGAGATTAAGTTAAAACTCGATTTACGGGACTGAAAAGTCGGTGGTTCGTCCGCCATCTTGGAAAAAGGGGGTGCAATGGTTTTTCCCTTATATTCCGAATTCTATTAACTTTATGCAAAAACTATAAGTATAACTTTTGGTTGAAAAAAAAAAGATACACACTTTTTTTATATAACTTTTTTCCGGACCATGCGTATTTAAAAAGTTATTAACAAATACATTGCAAAAATTAGTGGTAGTTTTTCTTTGACGGCCGATATTTCGCGTACGGTTGATTTCACGGAAAATATACATCAGTTACTTTTTGTAGAGCAGTTTTCGATGAAGAAGTTAGTGCATGATATTTAACCATTTGTATAATTGACAGCGCTCCAAACGCAGGTATGTCCAGATAAATAATGATAAATGTGTATATACAGGGTGTTCCATACCGTTATGTTCAAATTTTGGGAGTATGTATAAAATAGATTTAATTCTAGCACTAAAAAATGCAAAAGTGGTAGGTGGATCTTCATTTGTTTTAAAGTTACAGGCTTTTGAAATTATTAACAACAAGTTTTCTTTTTTCAGTTATATCTCCGAACCCGTTCTTTTTACCGGAAAATTTGTTGAGAGCAATTTTGTAGCAAAAGAAAATCTGCACATTTTTTGTTTAAACACTTTTTTCTGCAATCAATTGTTTAAACAATAATGATGCGGGAAGTAAATAATGCGGGGCGGGGTAAGTACGTATTTGTTTAGACAAAAAATGTGCAGCTTTTTTTTTGCTACAAAATTGCTCTTAACCACTTTCCCGATAAAAACAACGGTTTAGAAGATATTACTGAAAAAAGAAAACTTGTTGTTAATAATTTCAAAAGCTTGTAACTTAAAAACAAATGAAGAGTGACCTTACCACTTTTGAATTTTTTAGTGTTAGAATTAAGTCTATTTTATACTCCCAAAATTTTAACATACGGAACACTCTGTATTATGGTAGATGTATTCCATTTATTTGTCACTTTTTCTGTATTCTACATATTCAAAAACTCATAAACAAACATTGCCGACAAAAGTGGCTATTTTTCTATATCGAAGTCAATACTGTAAGTGATAGAACAATATCTGCTGCTTTAGAGACGATTCTTTTCGTTTCTTTTTTTTTGTCTTTGTAAAATAATCGCTTCCCGTTTGTGCTGGTCGATAATAAGAATGACATTCCCGTATTTTATATGCAATTGACCTTTAATGGTCCTGTTATCAGAAACGAGAGTACTTTTAATTTGCTTTACTAAGTCCGAAAATTTTAATTAATACGCTTCAGAATTTTCAGCAAGGTATATGTAGATAAACTCCAGGGCTGTTTCTATTTGGTCTTTTTTCTTCGCGGAAAACTGTTTTTCTGAGCCATGTTTATGAGAATATAAATGTATAATATAATATAATATAATATAATGTGTATAAATGACGATGAGGACGACGGCGGTTATCTGCGGCTGTATTCCTAAAATCAAAGTAATATTTGCGAGAGCCTTCATTTAGATACCTGCGTTTGGAGCGCTATCAGATCCAAACCAATTATACAAATGCTTAATATTATACACCTACTTCTTCATCGAAAACTGCTCTACCAAAAGTAACTGATGTATATTTTCCGTGAAATCAACCGTACGCGAAATATCGGCCGTCAATGGAAAACTCCCACTAATTTTTGCAACGTATTTGTTAATAACTTTTTAAATACGCATGGCCCGGAAAACAGTTATATATAAAAAGTGTGTATCTTTTTTCTTCCAACCAAAAGTTATTCTTATAGTTTTTGCATAAAGTTATTAGATTTCGGAATATAAAGGAAAAACTACTTCAGCTCCTTTTTCCAAGATGGCGAGCGAACCACCGACTTTTCAGTCCCGCAAATCGAGTTTTAACTTAGTCCCGATATACCCCACAATATGCAATTTGAATTTCGAGTCCTCTCCAAAAATGCACAGATGTTTCCCTATTGACTTTACTAAATATTTTCTATAAAAACGGTTTGCACTGAATTAATTTGAATTTTGTTGAAATGAAATTCCCTGCTTATTATTAATTTCACCTACCCTCAACTTTCTTATGTGATATTGGTGAATCTGGCAAGGAATCTCCATCGGATGTCAAGCTGTATGAATGTTCGGTTTTGATGGGTCTTGTGCCTAGAGCTGCGTCTGTCATCAGCCTATCATGTAGGATCACTCCCGGTAAATCTCGGTCCATGTAGTTCCATTCCACGGTTAAATCACCAGATGAGTGTAATCGTAAAACGTCTTGCATTGTCTGGAATAAGAGAAAAAGGTGTAAGAAGATGAATAAAGACAAAATTTGATAATTGGTAAAATTTATAATAAAGAAAGCGAACCTAAGAGAAATAGTTGATATAATTTTAATTTAGCTAAATTTACTTACAAAACTATCGACCGATTCCCAAAAAGACATGTTCAGTTTTACCAATTCACGAAATGAAGCAAATAAATTTTAGTAAAATGTAAATTTCGACTCTTAATATCTAACCACTGATTGCAGCTCATACTTTGATCTTCACTCTGCAAATTGTAGACTATTCAACGAGCTATGACTAACTATGAAAATGACAAACATGTCTTTCTATATTTGGGAATATTATAATAATATTAGTTTAAAAATTTACGAGTTACAAGTCTTGTTCATGGGTAAAGTGTATCACGAAATTAAACAAACTTTCCTAGAGAATCCTTCACTCACGCGAACACGATTCTTAAGAATTTTACAAGAAAGACAAATTATTTTTGCTGCTTTTTAAATTGTTAATTAAGCGAGTGTTTCAATGTATAATAAAGTCACATGCAGCAATAGAAATTGTTTATCCTTATTTCATACTCTATTTTATCTGTAGATAAAGTAATCGTGATTGTGGATTAATATAATAAAAACTGTAACATTTTTTTAAACAGTATTTTATCAATTTAATCAGACACATAAAAATATTGCAGTGCACTTTATAAAATGATTAAAAAATCTATTAAATTACATAACATTTTATATTAAACATTTATTTAGTGTGAAAGTACTCATAAACTTTAAGATTTAAGGTCTGTCGTACACGGAATTACAAACAAAAATCAGGATCAAATCATTTAGTAAAATCATCACCAAAATATTTTGATATTTTCGGTTTTCAGATATACCATTTTCTTTGTGAAACAAAAATTTGACTAAGTTTCTTTTAAAATGGTGTAAAAGTGCGAAAAGTACTCCGATTTACTTCTAAACTGATTTATTGGAAAATCTACTGAAAAAATTAAAAATATCTAAATTTTTCGGGTTTTACATTTTTAAACCAAAAATTTGACTATAAGGTTTTTTAAATTAACGTAAAAATAAAAAAATCACTTTTTCTCATACCTGCACGAAAATGGCCAATTTATTTGCGTGAAATACGGGAACAAAGTCGCCTTTTTAGGGTAGTGGCGGAAAGTGGGGGTAATATTTCTCCCTTGGGTAGCCATTTCTCCCTGATATGCGGGAGTTATTTGAGTTGTCAGTGTGATTTTTCACCACAAAGTGTCAAGCAAAAATGTCAATGTGATGCTCTGTTAGAATTTGTTCGCGCGTTTCACGCAAAAGAAGTGGCCATTTTCGTGCAGGTATGAGAAAAAATAGAGTATGCTACACGCGAGGAAGTGATCCTGACTCAATTTTCAGACACGTCAGAATCATCTCCTTCCTACCTTGTTGCATAAATTCTATTCTCTTTCCTACGCTGTGCTTTCGAAAAATAAATTGTTACACTAAGAAAAGATTGAAAAAGGATCATAGTTTTCAGTTATCCTTTGTAGTACCTAGTTGATTTTAGGACTTTTTTAATAAAATGTGGCAAAACTGCAATAATGTTCCGAAATCTACTGAACATTTCAAAAATATCAGAAATATTCTTTACTGTTTAGAATTTATCACACTATAATTTTTTCTGCTAAATTATCAACAAATAATTCTCAAAAATTTTGAAAAGTATTTCAAATTCATTCGAGATTGTTTTATTCGATAAAAAAGCGTTTTATTATTGAAAAGTCCAAAGTTCGTAAAATACCCTCGCATATTTGTTAAAAATTGAAAAATAGTTCAATTGCATTCGGGATGTTTCTATACGACAAAGAAAACGTTTTAAAAACTACTTAAAGTATATAAAAATTTGCAAAATACCCTGACCTACTTAAATTTTATGACAAAATAAAACTTTAAGTTTCATTTAAAAAAAAAATACTTAAAGGAATATAATTTGTCATCATTTTCTTGCAATTTCATAGATACAACAAACCATTTAATGGATGAACCCATAAAATCTTCTAAATCTTGCAGTATACTTGTGTATCCTACATAAACAATCCCTAATTCCATTAGTTACTTTTCCACATTATCGTGTATGAAAATGGGATATCTAATCATTTTCTTATTTCAGTCCTTAAACGGAGTCACAAAAACTTCGAGTGTGATGGGGCCTAAGGATATTCTTGTACATTCGGTTTCATAAATCTGTCGATTTTGATGGGTATACTATTAATACTACACTCGACCTAATTTGTTTTATTTCACATTATAAGTTAGATCTTAAGGCTTAGTAGGATCTATTTAAGTTGTATTGGATTACAGACAATTCGAATGAATGTACATTCATTCGGGTTACGATATTTTCTTTAAATCAATGATAATTTTAAGTATTTGAGTACATATTTTCTGTAAAACTATGCACAGGAATCCAAAGAAAATTAACAATTTAACATCCACTTCGTTTTTTTGGGCAGATGATAAAAACTTTAACTATACGAGCCCTAACAACTAAATGTTCGGACAAAAGTAAATTTGATTGTCTTTTTTCCATACGCACAAAAGTTATCTAAATTAACTTCCATAATATTGATGGTTTTTCTGTTATAATGCCAACATTTAGTTATATAAAAACGTAAATTTCGTAAAAATCCGCTAGGCGGTTCCAAAACTGTGGCACTTTAACCCAGCAGGATGAGAAAATTGTATAAATAAAGAATTATTATTTTCAAAACGTTGGATCTAGTAGTCGGATTTTGAAGAAATTTACTTTATTGCAAAACTTGATGTTGGTTTTCTTTACAAAAAAGTTACACAAGTTTTTATTTGGTGATTTTAGGCATTTATCGGAACTTCAAAGTTGCACCTTTAAAAATGATAGAATTTTCTAGTAACTGTTTTAAAAAATCACAGTTTTCAAACCGCTGGTTGGATTTGTGACAAAAAACCTTTAAATCAAAGCTCAATAATCGTACTATATTGAAATAATCCTGAAATGTTTATATGATTTTTTTTGCATTTTTTTCGAGTTCCACAATTCACTTTTCAAAAAACGTGTTTTTTGGAGGTGCTACCTACATTAAAATAATCACAGTTTTGGAACCACTGGTTGGATTTTGGTAAAATTTACTTTATTGCCAAGCTGGGTGTTCGTTTTATGTACAAAAAAACCCCAATTCTTTATTTGGTGATTTTAGGCATATTTCGTAGCTTTAAAATTGCACTTGAAAAATGTGACGTAATTTTCTAATGACTGTTTTTAAAAAATCACAGTTTTGGAACTTGGGGAAAATGACATAAAGGTGCTTTCATGGCCTTCATCCAGACTTAAATGTCATTGAAACTCTTTGGCATAAAATTAAACGTATTCTACGCAATAATCCACCAAGAATCATTGGGGACTTAAAGACCAAAATAGAAGAAATTTGGGACCGTTTCACGCCAGATTTGTACCAAAATTTGACAAATACAATGCCTGCTAGAATACAGGCAGCTATTAAAGCAAAAGGAGACGTAACCTCTTATTAATGGTCTTAAATTAAAAATTATCCCAACATTTAGTTGCAAATTCATTTTGTAAAGTTTGCTAATTATAAAGGTTAAAATATTGTTAAATCCAATAAATAATTTTCTTCCATGCATAATATTGTTATTAAGGCTTTATCTTATTGTAGATATTATAAGGTGTTTACTAATTATTTGCGTAAAATTTCCCGTTCTCCTTTCATACTTCAAAAATTTATTTTTGTCCGAACATTTAGTTGTTAGGGCTCGTATAGCTCAACAAAAAAAGAACATTCAACATATTTTTCAAGTAGATTATGAATGTAAAAGACTAATTTGAAGAATTTAAAGTTGTTTTCTCGAAAATGGGGGAGATTTATGCCTTAGCACTTCACTATAGGCGCTTTTTTTTACCTAAAATCTCAGCACTTTAGGGAGTTTGTCAGCTGAGCTGTTTATGTCCTCTCCCAATGTCGCACATCCTCTAAACTCACTTTATAAAAATAGGGTTGTTAACTTACATATTAGAATTATTTATGAAGGACTATTATAAAACAAATGATTCGAAGCCGTTTCTCAGGCATATAACTTAACTAAAAAAAATTCGAAAATCGGTTCTTATTAGATTCAACCCATAATAAGTCTAGAATTTACCAAAATGGAGAAGCACATATTTGAAACATTTTAGGTATTTACTTCCGATTTAGAGCTTTTACTTTTCTGTTATTGCGGCCATACCATTTGCTCCCTTTCATAATTTCGAGTTAGGGTGGAGGTTGAAGATGAAACTAGTTAATATTTCGGACTTTTGTGCTTCACCAAAACAATAAGATGTCACATGAATGCACTTAAATCAAAACGAATTCAAGGTGCAGGTGTTTATACATATTTGCCAAGGAGCCATTTACGGGCACAATATAATATAAAATAAACGCTTACAAAATAATTGATTTAAATTGAAATTCCTCAACAAAGAAAGTAAATTGAATGAAAAACAGTACTTCTATTTGTTCACAAAACGTCGTTAATCGAAACAGCTAACATCATTGCAGATGGTATCCGCATAGTCTTTGAAATATCATTTTTCCTAACTAGTTAGAATCGCAATAGCAACATGACCGTGACCATGGTGAGCGGTTATTAAGCTACATGGAGGTTGTTGACACCTTAAGAAAAGTTTGCAACCCGGGCCAAGGACTCCAAATAGCCAAAATTGTTTACTCGCTTGAGTTGTGGAAAATAATTTATACAGTTTATTGATTGTAATTTTATGGTAGAAATGTTGCAGATGGATGAAAAATGGTTCAAAATGTGTATTATATTATATCCATCAGCTAACAGAAACATTATGTAACAAGTGTTTATTATATAACATCATTTTCATGGCACAAACCTGTTAATTTAGTTGAATTATAATATGACATTCTGATTCAGGCATATGAGTGCAGTAGCACACTTATTTTTATGTGTCTTTTACATACTTTCAGATATTGTACATGGGAGAGAAATAGATCGTTAAAATGTTATATTAGAAGTATTTATCTTTATTAATATCTATGTATATTTTTAATTTTTATGCATCGAATATATAAATTGTATTTTAATTATAGACATAAATGTGTCAAGTAAGTAGTTAAGACTTACAAGAAATTAAGACATTACCTCAAATAAAAATGGATGTGAATCATCCACTTTATAGTTGACATTATTCATCTTTGAAGGCAGAGGTAACAGTTAAGTACATTGAATTTTTTGAAGCCATAATACATAATCGATTTTAACATGTTTCCAGGACGAATAACTTTTCGTGGTCTGCATGTCCTCATTTAATAGTTTGCGCGTTATCCATTAAAACTAAATGGCAACCGCTGAGTGAAGAGTGAAATAAGATAGACAGTTGCTCCAGAAGTGGTGGCCTCTAATTTGGCCTGCTCACGTGGACTCTTTGGCTAATAACTTACTTTACTTCGAATAACCAATAATCCAAAACGTGCATGAATAATTTCTGAGAAAGCTTTTGATAGTTTTTTAGGCATATTCCAAAAATCTATGACCTCGTCGTAGCAAATTATTTTTATTTGTAGGTACACAACCTTTATTGTTGTAGTGCCTACGTGCACGACGTTAATCGATACTATTTTTTAAGATTCTGAATACTAGGTGGCAATTACCAATTACTAAAATAATGCCTTTTAATTACTGTTAGAAACGATGTGATGTAATTAAATCAAAACAACCATTCATCTGCTTATATCACACATGTTCAATTTACTATAAAAATGTCAAAGGTATAGTAGCTAGTGGAACGAAAATTAATTAGTGTTTGATCAGAAAGCTATAATGTTCTATTAGTAAATGCTAATAATTATAATTTATAGGCTGTACTATACATAAATAATACGTGGGCTGTTAATAATAACTATACATGTTCTAATCAAATGTCTTATGTAGATATAAATTATAAATTGAAATTTCAGCTATAAATAGAATATTATTTGGTAGTACATAGTATTATATTGGATGAGAAATGTTTTTAGGGAAATTGGTTGATTAAACGCTAATCACAAAGTTTAAAACTAACGCTACAGGTGAAAGTTTTAATTAATTAAACCAAAAACCGAAATATAAACACATACAAACTTTACGCGATTAAATTCTCAAAACGGAAATATATTTTAGTTTTTTATTAATTTCATAAAAATATTAAATTAGAAAAATATTGTATAGAAATAAATATGACAATGAGATGCTCATAAGTTTTCGATTTTTGCTAGAAAAAAATTCCAATTTGATTTTCTTATCGACGATTTGCTGATTTTTTTAAATGCCCCAATAAATGATTAAGTAATCTTCTCGGTAATCTTTCAGATAATACAATTTAATTATGTTATTTCATTTACTTTATTAATAAAAATTATTAAGCAATAATAATTGTAAAGTAGAAATTTTATCGTGATATTTCGTTCTAACCAATTTCGTCGGGATTATAGCTTCATGGAAAACGATTGGTAGATAGAGGAAATTCTGAATTATCAGTTTTTCCAGTCATTAAGTAATCGGTTGAATTAAAAAAGTTAAACGTGGAGGTCAAGATCCAGACAGGACCTTCAAAATTGTGTCTTATCGAGACATAACAGAAATAAGGGAAATCTTGTTATCTTTGCGTCTCACAATCAGGAGAAGTAAATGAGTTTGTTTTATTTTATTTTATTGTTCCCAAATTTTACATAAAATTTAAGTTGGTGAAATATATTTTGTATCTTTTAATTGAATATTTTTATTCAAAGTTGCAAATTTTGTTCCTTATACGAGCCCTAACAACTAAAAAGTAAATTTGATTGTCTTTTTTCCATACGCGCAAAAGTTATCTAAATTAACTTCCATAACATTGATGGTTTTTTCTGTTATAATGCCAACATTTGGTTATATAAAAACGTAAATTTCGTAAAAATCCGCTCGGTGGTTCCAAAACTGTGGCACTTTAACCCAGCAGGATGGGAAAATTGTAGAAACAAAGAATTATTATTTTCAAAACGATGGATCTACTAGTCGGATTTTGATGAAATTTACTTTATTGCAAAGCTGGATGTTGGTTTTCTTTACAAAATAGTTACACAAGTTTTTATTTGGTGATTTTAGGCATTTATCGGAAGCTTTAAAGTTGCACCTTTAAAAATGATAGAATTTTCTAGTAATTGTTTTAAAATATCACAGTTTTGAAACCGCTGGTTGGAACTGTGTCAAAAAACCTTTAAATCAATGCTCAATAATGGTATTATATTGAAAAAATCCTGAAATGTTAATATGATTTTTTTGCATTTTTTTCGAGTTCCACAGTTCACTTTTCAAAAAACGTGTTTTTGAGGGTGCTACCTACACTTAAATAATCACAGTTTTGGAACCGCGGGTTGGATTTTGGTAAAATTTACTTCATTGCAAAGCTGGATGTTGGTTTTATGTACAAAAAAATCCCCAAGTCTATATTTGGTGATTTTAGGCAATTTTCGTAGCTTTAAAATTGCACTTGAAAAATGTGACATAATTTTCTAACGACTCTTTTTAAAAAATCACAGTTTTGGAACTCGGTGAAAACGACATAAAGGTGCTTCCATGGCCCTCATCCAGTCCGAACTTAAATGTCATTGAAACTCTTTGGCATAAAATTAAACGTATTCTACGCACTAATCTACCAAGAACCATTGGGGACTTAAAGACCAAAATAGAAGAAATTTGGGACCGTTTCACGCCAGAATTGTACCAAAACTTGATAAATACAATGTCTGCTAGAATACAGGCAGCTATTAAAGCAAAAGAAGACGTAACCTCTTATTAATGGTCCTAAATTAAAAATTATCCCAACATTTAGTTGCTAATTCATTTGGTAAAATTTGCTAATTATTAAGGTTAAAATATTGTTAAATTAAATAAATAATTTTCTTCCATGCATAATATTGTTATTAAGGCTTTATCTTATTGTATTGTTAGGTGTTTACTAATTATTTGCGTAAAATTTCCAGTTCTCCTTTCATTCTTCAAAAATTTACTTTTGTCCGAACATATAGTTGTTAGGGCTCGTACAATTTTACGATAAAAACTCAAACATGAAATTTGACTAAATTTAAATTAGTTGTCGAAAATAGTGAGAATAAGAATTTTAGAGATCCTCAAATTCATCAAAATATCCAAGTCGCAAAAATCATCGTATTTAGAAAAAAAAAAATACTTACTGGCACCAAAAAATATTTTAAAAATTAAAACTAAATTGCTGCATTTATTTTATCCACACGTGATATATTATATTACTTAATATCATCCACTTTAAATGTAATTTACATGATTTACCAACAAAAACTATAACAACGCACAAAACCTCGTGCCATTAATAAAAACGCGTCCTCGACTAAACTAAAAAAAGATCGCATTGCTCAATTAAGGTAGGTAAGTATGACAATATAAAATTCGAGATTAATTCATTCATTCACTAGTAACCATGACGGGATAGTTTCACAGCGTTTTCAAAGTTGATCGTGCTAACAAAAGCGGAAACAGGATGCTGAATAATTACTGATATCCAGAAAATATATTGTTTTTATATACTATTTTATAATCGCTAGATAATCAAAAGTTTTCGTTCAAACTCTTGCATTGGATTTGAAATTATGTACACAACTTTTAATTGCATGCTTAGTTATTATCGAGCTTTCAGTTCTAGGTGCTACGTTAGTCTGAAATATTTACGAGCCCTAACAACTAAATATTTGGTCAAAAGTAAAATTTTGAAATAAGAAAGGGGAACTGGACATTTTACACAAATAGTTAGTAAACCTCGGTAAACACCTAACAATACAATAAGATAAAGCCTTAATAACAATATTATACATGGAAGAATATTATTTATTGGATTTAACAATATTTTAACCCTAATAATTAGCAAACTTTACAAAATGAATTTGCAACTAAATGTTGGGATAATTTTTAATTTAGGACCATTAATAAGAGGTTACGTCTTCTTTTGCTTTAATAGCTGCCTGTATTCTAGCAGGCTTTATATTTATCAAATTTTGATACAATTTTGGAGTGAAACTGTCCTTATTGTATTTATCAAATTTTGGTACAATTCTGGTGTGAAACTGTCCCAAATTTCTCGAAAGGGTTTCAATGACATTTAAGTCCTGACTGGGTGAGGGCCATGAAAGCACCTTTAGTCGTTTTCCCCAAGTTCCAAAACTGTGATTTTTTAAAAACAGTCGTTAGAAAATTACGTCACATTTTTCAAGTGCAATTTTAAAGTTACGAAATATGCCTAAAATCACCAAATAAAGACTTGGGGATTTTTTTGTACATAAAAGCAACATCCAGCTTTGCAATAAAGTAAATTTTCACAAAATCCAACCAGTGGTTCCAAAACTGTGATTATTTTACTGTAGGTAGCACTCTCAAAAAACACGTTTTTTGAAAAGTGAACTGTGGAACTCGAAAAAAATGCAAAAAAATTCATATTAACATTTCAGGATTTTTTCAATATAGTACGATTATTGAGCTTTGATTTAAAGGTTTTTTGACACAAATCCAACCAGCGGTTTCAAAACTGTGATTTTTTAAAACAGTTACTAGAAAATTCTATCATTTTTAAAGGTGCAACTTTGAAGCTCCGACAAAAGCCTAAAATCACCAAATAAAAACTTGTGTAACTTTTTTGTAAAGAAAACCAACATCCAGTTTTGCAATAAAGTAAATTTCATCAAAATCCGACTACTAGATCCAACGTTTTGAAAATAATAATTCTTTGTTTCTACAACTTTCCTATCCTGCTGGGTTAAAATGCCACAGTTTTGGAACCGCCGAGCGGATTTTTACGAAATTTACGTTTTTATATAACTAAATGTTTGTATTATAACAGAAATAACCATCAATATTATGGAAGTTAATTTAGATAACTTTTGCGCGTATGGAAGAAAGACAATCAAATTTACTTTTGTCCGAACATTTAGTTGTTAGGGCTTGTAGTACTAAATATAAAAATAATGGGATAAGGTAGGATGTTTAATGAGACTTTAGGGTGTGGCCCTCATGTTGCTCTATAAAGAAACGCCAATGCGAGATAGAGACTTCTGAGCCTTCTGAAAATAATCCTAGTATAGCTAAAATTTGGCACTTGAGGACGAAATATAAAAAAATTCGTTAAGTCAAAAACCGATTATTTCGAGTCCAACAATTTAAGACTTTTTCTTATATAGAATATTTAATTTTGAAACAATTTTGCTTCTTTATTTTCTCTTATATTTGTGGCAAAATAGCAAAATTGAATGTTTACAAAAAGTAAGTGATATAAATTAATGAGAAGTAAATATTTTTTAGATAAATATAAAAGGTATTTTATAATATTTATGCGAAAAATTTTACAGTAAATAAAACGCTTTAAAACAAAATTTCAAAAATCATAATAAAAAGTTCCAGCTTCCTTATGATGACTGGTGATATTTTTAGTTCAAAGTAGATAGCAAGTACACAAATAATCTCCAATGTATCCATTTGTACAACTTTCCAATGTAACAATAATAAATAGTGTCAAATAAAAAAATGCGTACACAACAATTAAAGTTTCCAAATTAACGGAAAAAACACTCTCAAGTATAACTTAGTATAAAATGAAGCTAAACTGGAAGTCAATGTACTTTGTGTATTCGACACGGTTATATGAATTTGAAATCCTTCACCTTGCAATTCATTCAATGCCACACAAACTGAAATAAATTATATTAACATTTTCTACTTCTCGGTGATTTCGTTGCAACATTCGAGAGATTTTATGGAGCGCATTGTCACAAATTTGGTGAAGAAATTGTGGATAATTTTTACGTGTTAAAGACAGAAAATATTGAAAAAATTTTTGAATTTTCAAATCAATATTTAATTTTTTACGGTACATACGAAGTAATAAACTAATAATAAGCTTTTATGGAGAACATATTACTTAAAACTTATTTCATTCATATAGTACATACTTAATTATGATTTAATAATGGACACTATAAAGTTGACATAAAACATTCTAAATTAGCGAAAAAAACTATTACCTATTGTCTTTGTCAATTGGTACAGTAGGTAATTAATAATTTAAGACGTTCTGTAAGAAATTATTAATTTAGATTGTCTTAAGGCAATTATTTTTGTTAGCAGACTAATTAAAAGAGAAATTAACACTTTCATTTACAAATAATGTAGAAAACGCTTGTACAGGTCATCAGGAATATTAAGCATTTTTTTGAGGAGAGTTGAATGATATTTTTGTAATCGTAAATGAAATGGGCTATTATAGAGAATTTTTAAATGTTTTTCCAGATGAAAATGTGTAACTAGGTACATATTCTAAAAATAATCCAAATTGTTTATTTTAAGTCTATCAAAAACTGGATAGACGTCTCCATACGATGAGTAATTAAATTCATTACGAAGACAACGCCTACTCCTTTAGAGTTTAGCTGATGTATTTTTATTATTGACCCCGTTTTTCACACCCTGACGCACATCAGCGTAATATAACACCCTTAGACAACCCACCCCTTAAGATATAAACACAATCTAAGTGCATATTTATGAAGTATTTAATAGGATGTCATACATGGAACTTTTATGGCACTGGTGATGATGTTATTACGTGGGATAGCAACAGCAACAAGAACCAATATAGTGCATGCATCCAGGGTGAAGCCTTGAGACAGGATTTTGCATAAAATTATTAAACTAAAGTGATGGATGTTGTGAAGGGTGTTGTTTGTCTAGAATGTGGGATGCAAATCAGATATGGCGGTTTTAATGTGGGCTTGGTGATTACGTAGATATAATAAACGGTAAAAACTAGCATTAGCTATTTGGAGTTGAGTCATTGTCCTTAGGTTTGGGTGTGCCGCATGTTCGAGAGGAATTTGGAATTTACTTTGTTTTGTTAGTGATTCAACGAAGTATGCTAATATTGCTGTGAAAAAAATGCTTCACACATAATAGACCAAACGAAATGTAAATAATTTTTACTGTAGGAAGTACAGAGCGGAACGCAATGTAATGAATTATGAAAACTGTAAATAACAAAGATCAAGAATTTAGTTCGATATACAAGACCGATCGCAATCAATTAAATTTGTTATCTAGAATAGTATCGTAAATGTAAAAACAACAACAGTGTTTTTCAGACGCCCTGTATGTGTTTAATAAATAAGATGTAACGATGTAACTATTTTTCTTTTCGTTTTTGCTAATATCGAAATGCCAATAAAGTGCTATTCTCTTAAGAGTAATTACAAAATAATGTTTCTATGAGCGGTATTAATTTCTTATATTGTATACTTGTGCCATTTAAGAACTATGTTTTATTAATTAATTAATATCTTTTATGCGCGTTGTAAATTTAAAAACAATGAAGAATTAACACATCTATTAATTTTGTACGGTATGTTTGTCAGTTGGTTAAGAGGTAGGTCAATGTGTTGTTTATTTATAACTGATAAATTATTGATATTGTGTTGATGTTAAAATAAAAAAACCGAATCAAATTGTGAAACCAATTGTTTCATTTTCAGGACCATCATTTTATCCTACTTCAAACCTACAGTTTCAGCAAATGAACACTTGCGCCAGAATTTTTATTCGTGGTTTCGAAACACTGATTTATGGAGTTTTGGAAGGATCGTGAATTTAAAGCGTGTACCTAATGATGTAATTTTGACAAATTTAGTTTTAAATTGTGGACTTTAAGCAAAATTATTGTATGTAGTTTGATGTGATGATATAATGATTTTTTGTCTTTACAAATATAATGTTGATAAGTTTTTGTAGATTAGTTAGAATAAGTAGTTTGCGAACTTAATTTATGAAAAAATTGGAAAGTTTTGAAATAGAGAATGGTTATTTGTATTTTGGGATACACAAAATCAATAATATATGACTCTATTTAAGTTAAAGTATTCCTGAAATACTTTTTGACAAAAAATCTGCATTTCAATAGAAACAATTTGCAAACTACAGGAGATAGAAAGTGAAATTAGATTGACATTTTAATTACGATTAATTAATTTTTAACGTTTAACAATAGGTGCTTGTATAATAATTTTGTTGGAGTTGAAACCGAACATCAAAATTGAAATAGTACAATTCACTTTTTCTTTCGTATTATGTATGTATTATTACTATACATATAAACTTCTAATTTTTTAATTAAAACTTAAAAAAAATCTTTACTTTTGTAGCATTTGCTTTTACAAGTTTCAAATACTCGTTACAGCAATTTTTATTGGTAAAAAATTGAGATTGAAATAATCTATTCTAAAAACGATTTTTAAATTTCTTTAGAATCATTGAATTAAATGAAAATTGAGGTACCTAAATTTCCCATAAATTAATGTTCAATGTTTTGTCTCTTCAGCAAATTTTAAATATTTTTCTCTGATTTCTCTTCAGTCTGCTCTTAATTTCTTATTTTATTCATTCCTATCAATTTTTAGATAAAAAAATAATTAATACGAACGATCTAAGTAATTAAAATTTGTAAATGAAATACAGGGTGGGGCAGAAAGGACGAACGTTTTTTAAATCGTCACACAATTGACAATTTTTGCTTAAACATTTTTTTTAACAGATTTGAGTTCGTATCAATTAGCATTTGACCAAATTATAAATAATATCTCTATATCTCTATACAGGGTGTTCGCATGAATGTATTAAGACTTTGCAAACTTTTTTTCAAAATAACTAGCTTATTTTAAATAATTATCAAAAAAGATCAATAGGTACATTTTTTGTACAGAATTTATCGACTTTTACAAAAATATATAGAGTGTTGCATTTAAAAAAATGCTATTTTTGTGAATATCTCGAAAACCAGATGTTTTCACTGTTTTCACCATTGTAATGAGCGGAAAATGCTACTAGTTTGCTAATTTAACCGACTTTAGGGTCTATTCTGTAAGTAAAATGTTAAATTTTAACGTGGGCTAAACAGGAAAACAAAGAGAGGTTATTATAGAATTTAATAAGTTAAAGAGAGACAAAAAAAATAAACAGGTATTAAATTTTAACATTTTGCTTACAGAATAGACCTCTTAGTAGCAGAAAATTTGTTTTTAAATGCAACACTGTATATTTTTGTAAAAATCGATGATAAATTAAATTCTGTACAAAAAATGTCCTTATCGTTTTTTGATAATTATTTAAAATAAGCGAGTTATTTTGAGAAAAAGGTTTTGTAAAGTTTTAATACATTCGCGCGAACACCCTGTATATATTATTTATAATTTGATCTAATGCTATTTCATTACGAACTCAAATCTGTCAATAAATTTTTTTAAAGCTAAAATTGTCAATTTTGTGACGATTAAAAAACCGTCCGTCCTTTCTGACCCACCTTGTATAAATGAAGTAGGAGACACAAAAATTCATATTCATTTCCTTAAAATGTGGTAAATTTAGAATTCCTTAAGTTAATATATGCAAAAATCTCAGTTAGGATGAAGTTATTGCTTATAATATACTTTCCATTATAATGGAATAAAATTCGTTATTTTGATCAATTATTATAACCGGATTCGACCGGTAAATCCTCCCAATGCGTGCAATAGAAACTAAGATAGTTACTATTTAATTCCCCTAAAAATTCCTAGCCGTTAAATCTGCACTATTTTAATATTTATTTAATGAAGTAAAGTCCATATTTTGAGTGAAAGGAATTAGAAATAAAATATTTGGCTTTCTAGCGTATTTCGGAAAATAGACAATTTAAATTAACGTATTTTAAATTTCGCACCAAATATTTTAAGTTTCAATTCTCTCTACCCCAAAAATTGACTTTAAGGATAAAGAAAAAAAACGAATAATTTTCTCCCTAATATAGACAAACATTTTTTGCTTAAACTGATTCTTTCGATCAATTTCCTAAATATGTACGATATATCAGATTCTTATAAGATGAATGTTAGGATAAAACAAATTTCTTTGGTTATTTGAAACCGACTTCTACTCTAATTCTAAATCAGTTAAAATATATTGCTAACCTCGTTTTCCATTCCCCCTGGCAACACCGTGAATAAAAAAGAAAATTTAATAAGTCATTTTTTGGAAATCATCGGATTACATTTAATATGACGCATTAATGTTTCCGAAAATGCCTTTTAATCTGCATATATTTGTATACGAGCCCTAATAACTAAGTGTTCGGACAAAAGTAAATTTGATTGTCTTTTTTCCATACGCGCAAAAGTTATCTAAATTAACTTCCATAATATTGATGGTTTCTTTTTCTGTTATATTGCCAACATTTGGTTATATAAAAACGTAAATTTCGTAAAAATCCGCTCGGCGGTTCCAAAACTGGGGCACTTTAACCCAACAGGATGAGAAAATTGTAGAAACAAAGAATTATTATTTTCAAAACGATGGATCTAGTAGTCGCATTTTGATGAAATTTACTTTATTGTAAAGCTGGGATGTTGGTTTTCTTTACAAAAAGTTACACAAGTTTTTATTTGGTGATTTTAGGCATTTATAGGAGCTTTAAAGTTGCACCTTTAAAAATGAGAGAATTTTCTTGTAACTGTTTTAAAAAATCACAGTTTTGAAACCGGTGGTTGGATTTGTGTCAAAAAAATCAAAGCTCAATAATCGTAATATATTGAAAAAATCCTGAAATGTTAATACGATTTTTTTTGCATTTTTTTTCGAGTTCCACAGTTCACTTTTCAAAAAACGTGAATTTTGAGGGTGCTACCTACATTTAAATAATCAGTTTTGGAACCGCTGGTTGGATTTCGGTAAAATTTACTTTATTGCAAAGCTGGATGTTGGTTTTATGTACAAAAAAAGCCCCAAGTCTTTATTTGGTGATTTTAGGCAATTTTCGTAGCTTTAAAATTACACCTGAAAAATGTGACGTAATTTTCTAACGACTGTTTTTAAAAAAACACAGTTTTGGAACTCAGTGAAAATGACATAAAGGTGCTTTCTGGTCCTCATCCAGTCCGGACTTAAATATTATTGAAACTCTTTGGCATAAAATTAAACGTATTCTACGCAATAATCCACCAAGAACCATTGGGGACTTGAAGACCAAAATAGAAGAAATTTGGGACAGTTTCACGTAAGAATTGTACCAAAATTTGATAAATACACTGCCTGCTAGAATACAGGCAGCTATTAAAGCAAAAGGAGACGTAACCTCTTATTAATGGTCCTAAATTAAAAGTTATTCCAACATTTAGTTGCAAATTCATTTTGTAAAATTTGCTAATTATTAAGGTTAAAATATTGTTAAATCAAATAAATAATTTTCTTCCATGCACAATATTGTTAATAAGGCTTTATCTTATTGTATTGTTAGGTGTTTACTAATTATTAACTAAGCTATACCTACTACACTGAAAGTCAAATATACAAAAAATATTTTTGGATCAAATAAAAACAAGACTGCAAAAATAAAAATTTTCCTCCATTTTTTTTATTAATCACTAATTAAATGGTTTTTTCATGAATACACTGTACTTCAACTATTTAACTAACATTTTACTAACTAACCTGAAGAAAAATGCCAGTTAAACTCATTTTAATACTTAGCTTGCACCCAATTACAGCTTATCGTAAGTTTTTGCGTTATTGCATGTTTGCGCAATTGAATTGTTAAGGTTTCGCAGGAAAATTAGTTAGTTTTAAATTAGAGTAACGTGTAAATAACTCATTACACAGTTATTTAGTAAAATTACTTTCACAGAATATTGATGTACCTTTCTACAAGTGGCAGGTAGACCCATAATAACCAATATAGACTTCAATATTTCTAAGTGGATATTTCCTGTTTAGATTACCTGTATTTAAGATGAACATGAACATATCCTGTTTAAAGAAATAATGAATAGACGAGAATTTCGTACGACAGATTGTATCTGTTTTTCGATTTTCTACGCTTTATGTAATAAATCATCCAGTAAGTAGGTAATAAATATCAATCAACTGTGCTAAAACCTTAAAAACTACAGTTAGTTATCATTTATTTATTATTAGGTAATTGATGTTATCTCAACTTTTTGTTAATCTATCATGTTTGCTTAATGTTAGAATAATTGTCGATAGTAAAGTAGTGTATCCTTGATCTTCATAAACTGTAGGTACTTACTTAGAATATTAAATTCATTATTATTATTACAATAATGATATAGGTATTTATATACTACTGTACACTTTCTTAGGTGAATAAACTGGGAAATAAACCGTAGGTTATTTTCTGAAAAAAATAACTTAACAAACACTACCGCATATTATTAATTTTCGCTATATTAGTATGTAGACAATAAATAAAACATACGCTATTATATTTGGTTACTGAATTAGAGCAATTATGCTAATTTTTAACGAAAAAGATATTTGTTAATCACGAAACCTGCTGTCTGTTGAAGTTCATTCAACTTATTTCCGTTCTTAAAGTATGGTGTCAAAATTAAGTAGTAATTGTTATCTCCTGACGCAAACGTTCAGTTTGGGAAGCGAAGGATGTTCCTATTTCCTTTTAACTGCGATTTTCAGATTCCTGATTAGTATTATATTTTATGTCTTTTTATGCAGTCGAATTATATCAGTAGATGCGACCTTTATAAAGAGGTGAAAACCATGCAAAATATTCCTATAATCGAAAATGGATAGAAGAGATATTAACTTGCCAATATGATGTCCAACTAAAATTAGATATAGAGATGTCATTGAAACCATTAAGAGGCCCAAATGGAAGTAGTTTGGTCACTCATGTAGACGACCGAATAATATTTTCAAAAGAAACTAGCTACTGGGCTACTGGATAATTGAAGTTAAGAATGAAGGCACTAAAAGGTCAACTGTATATGAGTTGAAGTAAATTTCTCCTTTTATGGCATCCTGCTGGTCAGCTAGTTACCGCTTACAAAAAAGTTAAAACGTAAATTATTCTAAATCGATATCTGGCTGCCCTGTCCGTCTAGGTAGGATAAAAAGCTTATTTGTTTGCCCCGAATATTAATTACAAATTCAACAAAATATGTTTACCACACGAAAATAACCTACCTCTACCTACATAAATTTTAATATTTTTTTAATGTAAAACAAAACAATTACAGTTCAGTAACACCTTTGTTGATAATTTCAATGGAAATATAAAAAATATAAAAAACTGACTATACCTGCGTCTATTTTGCATAGCTTTGCATTTAAGGTTAGATACCTTGCTGTGGTATGAAGTTGAGTGAAAAAAGCTGACCTAGTTCATTGTTGGCCAAACACCTTATTGTTATGTCATTAATAATTAGCGGTACAAATAAATATGTTGAGTAATTAGATGGAACACAGTTAGGAATAATTCGGCTTAAAATTTTAATATTTGGTGACTTTTTTTCCAAAAAATCATAAATAAATATATAGATACATATTTTATGTATTTTAACTAATTTGCTCACTTAGCTTAGCTAATCATTCTCTAGTACATATATATTTTTTTACTTTGTACAGGGTGAGTCAGTTTTTTGTAGCAGGACTTTAACAGTTGATAGAGGACCTTTTTTTAAGAAGAGAATTTCCTATAAACATGGTTCGTAGAAAGCTTCGTTTGTGATACAGGGTGTTGAAATACGTTTTTTATTTGACTATTTCTTTAATATAATATACCTGTTTAAAATAAAATTATGATATTGTGGCAAAAGACTAAGTACTTAAGTGCAAATAGTTTAACATAAAAATATATCGTTTAATATTTCCAGTGGCGTAGATAGAGGGGTACATATTAGTACTTTTATTGAAAAAAATATTTCCCAACTGAGACTTTTCATTTTTTCTTCAAGCATATGAAAAAACATTCAATTTTGTTTAAAAAAGACCCTCTTGTCAGAAGTCGATTAGATGCACTGTTTTGAAGATAAACAGAAATGTTTGTAACAAGTCAGACATTTTTTTAATACTAGGTACACATGACAAATTTAATATAAATCGTGAAAAGCAAAAAAAAATGTGTGGGTACATGAAAAGCCTCATGCCATTCGACCAAGAAACTTTCTACATGAGTTCAGTGTAAACATTTAGAATGGACATTACAACAATCATTTGTTTGGGCCCTATTTTTTATCACTCCCTGTGAATGCCCAAAATTTTTGGTAATTTTTAGAAGCAGAGCATGGCAATATGTGGGAAGAAATTCCGTTAAATTTAAGAAGGATGGCTTGGTTTTAACTTGATGGTTGTCCAGTTCATTTTGGGAGAAATGTAAGAAACTGGTTGGACAACAGCTTTCCAGGGAGATGGACTGGTCGTATATGCGGCCAGTTGCATGGCCTCCACGATCCCCAGATCTGACTCCCTTAGGCTTCTTTATATGAGGATTTTTAATAGACAGGGTGTACGCGACATATTTTGAGCAATTACTTTAAATTGTAAATGGGCTTATTTGTTATTATCGTTATTTATTAGTTGTTTTATGTTTTTCACGATTTATATTAAATTTGACATAGGTGCCTAGTATTAAATAAATTTCTGACTTGTTACAAACATTTCTGTTTATCTTCAAAATGGTGCATCTTATCGACTTGTGACAAGAGGTTCTTTTTTAAACAAAATTAAATGCTCTTTCATTTACTTGAAGTAAAAATTAAAAATTTCAATTGGTTAATATCTTTTTCAATAAAACTACTAATATGTACCCCTCTATCTACGCCACTGGAAATATTAAACGATAGATTTTTATGTTAAACTATTTGCACTCAAGTACTTAGTCTTTTGCCGCAATATCATAATTTTTTTTAAACAGGTATTTTTATATTAAAAAAAAGTTAAATAAACTTATTTCAACTTACTTATGTCACAAACGAAGCTTTCTACGACCCATGTTTATAGGAAATTTTCTTCTTAAAAAAAGGTCCTCTATCAACTGTTAAAGTTCTGCTACAAAAAACAGACTCACCCTACAGACATGTGAAGTTTGTCAATTTCCAAATAGCAAATATTTCTTATTTAGCGAATATTTCAGAAACACTTATATGAATATAAACAAATGTTCGCTATTTCCCAAGCATTTTTACTTGCACTTTGGCGAATCGACAAATGTATGTAGATGTGCTTGTGACTTTACAAATAGCTCGACAAATAGTTTGCCAACTCCCAAACATTTGGCATTTGTCAAACTTCACATGTCTTAATATGTATACGACTTCATTTAAAGTTTACTAAATAACGAAAAAATTGAGATGAATTTAGCTATACGCCCAATAAACTCGAAGACTTTCAACCGGATGACATCCCATCCGATAGCGTGAGTTATCGGCTGGGTTTGATTCAAATTAGCCTGTTGATTGATCGCATTTATCGCTACTAATTTTATTTCAAATATTCTATGAAACATTCGAACGTTTTACATTGCAATAAAAAATAATTTCTAATAAATATTTAATGTGATCTACTTTTTGTTGATTTGATATTGATATTATTTTTTTTAATCGGTATACAATGTACCTATATGGAAAATGGTTTGCATTCATACATTATAATAATATTCATATAAGTGCAGCATGTATTATAATAAAATCTGGATCAAATGATTGTTGAACTACTAGTTGCATTTTCATAATTTATCATTATATAAATAAATGTACATTAATGTTGTTTATTTGCAACAAAGAAAAAACTAGAAGTTTCCGGTTGTACTGACCTTTCTAGTTTTAATAGAGTAGGATGAATGTTAAATATAAAATACCTTTCACCAAACCAAAATTTGTTTTTATCTTTTGCTCTTAGATAGTAAAAACACATTTTGGGATTTAATGCAACCATTAATTAATTATTTGCATAAATCGAGACATAAACTGTATTTTGGGAATATAAAGTAAATAATATAATGATGATAAATTACAGTAAAAAAGTGGAAAAATCTAAAGAGTTGATAATTTAAAACAGAAATTTCTTGGTTAATTGCGAAAATATTCAAAGTGAAGTCCCAGATTATGAAGTTTCTTCTTTAAAATTCTAGAAATTATATGTATTTCTTGATACACATTATTAAAGTTTAAATAATAAAATTGATTACATTTCAAAATTATTGAAAAAATAAACATTTTATTTTAAAATGCAATCTAAGTACTCCTTTTTATTTAGACTATAGTTGCTTTCGATATTTTCAATCCTTATTCAATGATGTTCTATGAAACATGAGATTTAATTTTGAAAAAAATCTCATAAAATTATTGACATATAATATCATTTTTAAAGAAAATTACCGTCAGACCAAAATAGAAGAGCATATAAGCTTCCAATACTAAATAGTTTTTTTAAATTTGCCTATTTGGTATTGCAATGCAGCGTATTAACTACAATATTCGTAAATGAATGGCATAATTTAGACACATGTAGAGTAGTTCAAAAGAAGCTCATGTTTCAAATTTACCTTATATAAAAAATGTACTCATGTAAGATTATAGCCCCTCAAAAGGAAAAGCATTTTTACTTTCTTATAAAAATAAAACATTTATTTTTGTCGTAAAATTCAGTTATAATGAGTGAGACAAAGACAGATTTATGCGTATTTCAATAAGCGCGAGAGAGACTTCCGAAAATTATTTGAAAATTGCCAGAAACGCTTAAAATTTAAACACGATTTACAAGAAATTTAACTTAATTTCTTTAGGAAAATTAATTGTGGTACTATCGTATAAGAAAGTCATGTGTTGGACATATCAGATATTTTTCATTTTGATTACGGCATGCCACAATTTTTTGAAAGGAAAAATGTTTATTAGCTGGGCTAAATATTCTAATCTAAATCCTAGAAAATCTCTTTTGAGACAAGTGGATACACTTCAAATTCTGACCCTCTATGTACCTACTAAAAAATCCTTAAATTTGATGTCGGTTACATAATTATCTTTGTTACGTATCTAAGACCGTGTTTGACACAATTTGGCATTATAAAATTGATTTTAGTTCACTAGTTCTCTAGGCAGAATATTGAATTTTGTAATTGAATTTTTCAAAAAAAAATGCATATTTTTATAGTCGTTTAGCTGGTATTTTAGAATCTATGGTCAATAATAGAATTAAAAATATACGATTTAAACGAAACGACAGAATAAGATATTAGATAATTATAGATATTGCATAAATTTATATGCGTAAGAATTTAGGGTAATTAGTTAATTGTATAGATGTAGATAAAATATTCAGAGAACTTTAAATAATTTGTAAATGTAAACTAGAATAATGATCTGTCCATATACGTCAGAAAATTCCAGAAATTCTACATTTGTGCGTTAAAAAATCTATAGTAAATGTATAAATTCCAAAATTTATACCATTTTGTATGTATACATAGTTATGTAAAACGTGCTGTAGTCATTTTCTAATTCCAATTCTCACAAGTTTCGTTTTCATAAGGACCATATTGCTGTTTATTTTACAGTACTTCCAGTTAGTTTTTAATGAATTTCACAGCACTCCCAGAATAAATAGTATAAAAACGTGTTGTGTGAAAAACCCGACTAGTTACCGCATCACACTGTAGTCATTACATATACGAGTACATGATGTCCAGTTGAAATTATTTAATTATTATTCCGAAGAAGCCTAACCTAACGAGTATAAGCGCGGCACTATCCATTATTTTTTAAAGTCAATGTACGGATGTTATGTTCTTTGAGTGTGGTATTCCAATATCATGAGGATTTGGTAATTTGGTGATGGTGGTCCCACAGAAACGTTCATTTAAATGTATTTACACACATTTATAGTATACAAAAGTTATACAGGCAGTTAATGTCGAAAGATTGTATTGGAAGTATGGGTTCTTATTGTTGTTTACATCACACTTCTTTAGACAATTATATTAAATTTATTGCAAAATTACTGAAGATAATGATAAATTATAGATATTGTGACATTGTGTTTGTTTATTTAGTAGATGCTTATTTGGTTTTCTAGATAAATTTGATAAAAGGGTAATAATTTTTCCAGGAATCACTCGTATGAAGTGCCTTTAAATTTGCAATCTTTGTAAAGCCTTTTAAGTATATGACCTATCAAGAAGCACAATTTTGTGAGATCGACTTAATTTGTAATTAAGTTTATTATTACAATTAGTTTACAAGAAAATTTCAGTTCACCAGAAACTAAAAGTTGATAGAACTTTAGAATGTTTTCCCAACTTCTATTATAAGAAATGGAAAAATCTTCGTGCATCTATAGCTTCTATTGTTTTGATTATTATTAAAAAGATACGTAAATTAGCACCTCAACCTCAACAAACACAAAACCAGAATAGAAAAAATTATTATAAAGAGTCCATCAAAATCCTGGCAATCTTATATAATTTGGTTAGCTTAAAAATAGAAAAATTTTGCAAAAACGACAGTTGTCGATGGAAATTAAACACCTTATACAGGGTGATTCGCAATAAGTGGGACATGCTTTACCTGTAAATACTAGGCGTAAAACTAAGACGATTGACACAAAAAGTTGTTATACTAAAATGCATAACTAAAAAGTTATAGGCGTTTGAAGTTTAAAAAAAAATGTTTTGGTAATAACTTCTAAACTAATTGAATGAGAAGAACCAATTCTTGGTAGTTGCTAATGAATACCAAAAACCTTTAATTTGTGAAAATTTTGTTGAAATCAAACTTTAAGAAGATGTTTTTTTAAAGTAAGTAAAGTGTTTAACCTTCTGGTACTTTTTTGTCCTTAAAATTTTAATTATAAAAAAAATTGCATTTAATATGTAATTTAATTTGGAAACTTTTTCATCTCTTGTAAAGTTTTGATTAAACGCACCGTGAAGCTTTAAAAAATTAAAAACTAACAGCATATTTTTACTAAGTTTCAAAAAAACGGCATCAAATATGCTGAGATTTAAAAGTTATTGACAGAAGACGGAGCTCCAACACAATATGCACGTGTATAATGTGCTGGAGGTCCGTCTTCCGTCAATAACTTTTAAATCTCAGCATACTTGATCCGTTTTTTTGAAACTTAGTAAAAATATGCTGTTACTTTTTAATTTTTTAAAGCTTCACGATGCGTTTAATCAAAACTTTACAAGAGATGAAAAAGTTTCCAAATTAAATTGCATATTAAATGCAATTTTTTTTATAATTAAAATTTTAAGGACAAAAAAGTACCAGAAGGTTAAACACTTTACTTACTTTAAAAAAACATCTACTTAAAGTTTGATATCAACAAAATTTTTACAAATTAAAGGTTTTTGGTATTCATTAGCAACTACCAAGAATTGGTTCTTCTCATTCAATTAGTTTAGAAGTTATTGCCAAAACATTTTTTTTTAAACTTCAAACGCCTATAACTTTTTAGTTATGCATTTTAGTATAACAACTTTTTGTGTCAATCGCCTCAGTTTTAGGCCTAGTATTTACAGGTAAAGCATGTCCCACTTATTGCGAATCGCCCTGTATAAGGTGTTTAATTTCCATCGACAACTTTCGTTTTTGCAAAATTTTTATTTATAAGCTAACCAAATTATATAAGATTGCCATGATTTTGATGGACACTTTATAATTATTTTTTCTATTCTGGTTTTGTGTTTGTTGAGGTTGCGTTGCTAATTTACGTATCTTTTTAATAATAATCAAGGCAATAGAAGCTATAGATGCACGAAGCATGTCCCACTTATTGCGACTCACCCTGTATAGTATTGCATTTTCGAATTCTACATTTAATTTTAGTTAAAAAAGTTCCATATTTTTAGAATCAACCGTTTTCAAAAATATTGACAAAATTCGAGATCTGAAAAAACGCGTTTATTTCTACTCTACCTTGTAGTTTTAGAAAAGTAATGTTGGATTTGTAAAATACGATGACTATAGAATGTTGTTATGTAAAAATAATACAATTATCTAATATAGGGTGTTTGCAATTGACAGACAATTTATCAAATAAGGGAAACTTTTTTTAATGGAACTATATCCATTACCTCCATTACCTACGTCACTGGTGCCACAAGAAAAACTAAAAACTAACCAAAAGATGTATCTTTATATAGGTACGTAAAATTTCATCAAATTATCTTCAAGCGTTTCCGGGATTTTTGTACGAGATCGACACAAAATTTTTTTCGGACCTTTTTGCCTTAGAATAAGCTCAGGAATGACCCATTGAAATATTTCGCAATCATTTAGGATCATCCTGTATATGGTTATTTAAGTAGTTGTAACGTTAGACAGAACCATCAAAGTTAAAACAGCGTATTTCCGGTTTAACCAGTATATAGTTTATTGCAGTCCTGAACTGCATTCCGTAACATTATTAATATACAGACAACTTTTTAACATGATTTTTAGGTTATTTGTGTAATTAAAGAAAAACATGATGTAGAGTAAATTGTCTTAGAGATACCATTCGACCGGAAACAGCGAAATTTAACACCTACGATATTTTAGCTATCACGCATTCAGGAAGTTCTAATTGATATTTAAAATTATCCGCGAGTTCTTCCAACATTACACTATTGAAAAAAAGCCTTTTGTTGTAGGTATACGACAAATAACGTGTTACGTTATGATAGAAAAATGTAAGTATTAATTTCCTATTCGTGTTAAAAGTTATGCGTGTGTCGATCTAATTTATTAAAGGAAAAATAATTGGATAGATAATTGGAGTATTTTTTGGAGAATTCAAATGATGTAATTCTAGAAACACTGATTTAAGTATAGTATACTGAAAAATATCAAACAGAAAAATTGTGCCGGTTTTATACCTATTCAAAAATTCATTTAGATTCAATGTCTCACGTGCTTGCATAAATCGAAGCTATCGCATATTTTTTTGAAGATAAGTTAAAGGTCTCCAACTTCAAATTGACACACATAAGTAAAGCTTACGTAACTTTGGAGTGTTTATATTTGAGTTTATAGTCAAAGCAGTTTGAAGTGTTTACAAACATATAATACGGTAAATAGAAATTGATTATATCCATCTACTTACTTAGAATACTTAGTAACCAAAAAGATGAGGTACATACCTGAAAAAGACAAACATTAGTTAATTATAAAATCAGTATACTAAAAAACTAAAAAATAAAATTATTACAATACAATTTAGTCACATTAATAATTGTACTGTGCTAAAAAAATATGATAACATTAAAATAATATAAAAGTATTATCAACAAGTTGAATTTATATTGATTTTAAACAATAAGTACATAAAATTTTATAATTTATATTGTTCTTTTCTAATTATGCTTCGAATGAACAATGCTGTTTAAATTGCAAGATAAACGCCTACAAATGTGTACAAGTCCGGACAAAAAATAATTGTTAGCTATTCGTTATTGAACGAAATACGTAATGCAGTTTGTGCATTCTTTTTCAGCTTTCGTTTACAAGCCCTAACAACTAAATGTTCGGACAAAAGTAAATTTGATTGTCTTGTTTCCATACCCGCAAAAGTTATCGAAATTAACGTCCATAATATTGATGGTTTTTTTCTGTTATAATGCCAACATTTGGTTATATAAAAACGAAAATTTCGTAAAAATCCGCTCGGCGGTTCCAAAACTGTGGCACTTTAACCCAGCTGGATGGGAAAATTGTAGAAACAAAGAATTATTATTTTCAAAACGTTGGATCTAGTAGTCGGATTTTGATGAAATTTACTTTATTGCAAAGCTGGATGTTGGTTTTCGTTATAAAAAAGTTACACAAGTTTTTATTTGGTGATTTTAGGCATTTATCGGAGTTCAAAGTTGCACCATTAAAAATAATAGAATTTTCTAGTAACTGTTTTAAAAAGTTACAGTTTTGAAACCGCTAGTTGGATTCGTGTCAAAAAACCTTTAAATCAAAGCTCAATAATCGTACTATATTGAAAAAATCCTGAAATGTTAATATGAATTTTTTTTGCATTTTTTTCGAGTTCAACAGTTTACTTTTCAAAAAACGTGTTTTTGAGGGTGCTACCTACATTAAAATAATCACAGTTTTGGAACCGCTGGTTGGATTTTGGTAAAATTTACTTTATTGCAAAGCTGGATGTTGGTATTATATACAAAAAAAATCCCCAAGTCTTTATTTAGTGATTTTAGCCATATTTCGTAGCTTTAAAATTGCACTTGAAAAATGTGACGTAATTTTCTAACGACTGTTTTTAAAAAATCAGTTTTGGAACTCGATGAAAACGACATAAAGGTGCTTTCATGGCCCTCATCCAGTCCGAACTTAAATGTCATTGAAACTCCTTGGCATAAAGTTAAACGTATTCTACGCAATAATCCACCAAGGACCATTGGGGACTTAAGACCAAAATAGAAGAAATATGGGACAGTTTTACGCCAGAATTATACCAAAATTTGATAAATACAATGCCTGCTAGAAGACAGGCCGCTATTAAAGCAAAAGGAGACGTAACCTCTTATTAATGGTCCTAAATTAAAAATTATCCCAACATTTAGTTGTAAATTCATTTTGTAAAATTTACTAATTATTAAGGTTAAAATATTGTTAAATCAAATAAATAATTTTCTTCAATGCACAATATTATTATTAAGGCTTTATCTTATTGTATTGTTAGGTGTTTACTAATTATTTGCGTAAAATTTCCAGTTCTCCTTTAATATTTCATAAATTTATTTTTGTCCGAACATTTAGTTGTTAGGGCTCGTATTTTGAATCATAAGTACATGTGGGTTTCTAAGAAAACCTCAAATCATGGTAACTTTTCACTTTAGTCACACTATTCTGCAAAAAAATAATTATTAAACGAAGAATGTTTGTATTTTAACGTTAAAATAACAGATATTGTTCTGTTAAAATAACTAATATTAAGATGATTATTGTTTTTGGTGTGTGTTAAAAAAGAAATATTGCGACAATGTGCCTTTTTTGAAAAATGTAGAAAGTTCTATAGGGATGTTGCGGAGCCTCCTATTCAGCTAGAATATTTTTCGTCATTATTTTAAAATATTTTTTAAAGTTCTAATATAGGAAAATAATAAAATAAATATCCGAACAAAAATAGAAAAAAGCGCAAATTTAGGTATGAAGTTTTACTATTGAATAAATTTACAAAATTGTATTAATTCTTTACATGCGACTAAATTCATGATTGTCTTCTGTATTTTGTCGATTGAAGTTTCGCTGGTACTGCTGACTATTTTTCTGGCTAATTTATTTCTGTATAATTAATATTGGAACATCCAGTATAGTGAAAAATAATGTTATGTTATGTCATACATAATTTAAAACTGTAAGCTTTTTGTACTGTGACGTTTTTTGTAAAATTTTAAACGAGCTATTAAAAGTATAAAAATATCTGAGCTACTTTGAAAATATGATACAATAATTTATAAAATACAGTTGTTTAAACAATAAGAGGAAATTAAGAAGTGAGTTCTACAAGAGAACTACCGACTCTATGGCAAAAAGTAAATAAATAAATTAGCTTCAAGTCATGTTATGTTATTTTAATTGTTATATGAATTTAATATTTTTTATGATTCTTTTTCGTCACACAAAACAATATTTAGAAAAAAGTATACCGTATGCTTTGTTTTTACAAATTTTCCTACAGGTTTCTGTCTTCCTGCCTGACCTATTCTTAGGTAATTAGGTTCCGTGTGATTTATTTTCAGTACAATTACTGAGGAAGTGTTCAAATTTCGCTGTTTTTCTACTCCAATAACTGTTGTACTTTTAAGGAAAGTTAGAAAAGTAATTGTCCATTAGTAATGATGAATGCGCTTTTTCAAAAAAGTCTGTTGGAAAGTATACAAGATGATGAATGTCACCAGTTTCTCTTATGTTATAAATTTTATAAAAATACGGATGAGTGTGAACTAGACTTCATAAGCTAATAATTCTATTATATTTTGTAGCTTTAAAACGATGCATTTGTGCAATTTTCCAATTTGTAGTAGTGTTATCAATGACGTAACCCACATATTCCAACTGTTCGATTTTCTGTTATCATAAAGCAATCATAAATGTTACGTAGTCTACCACGTAACTTATCACTAACTATATAATGTTCTCCCAACAGAGATAATAAAATAATTAAATTAATGTTTCTATTATTTCCTAATTTACTTCATGGTAAAGTACAAATTTTATAGTTAAAAAAATATTCTTTGCAAAGTCATCATCATAAAATTTGTTTTACCTACATTATTGTACAAGGTACAAAATTTATGTAATAATTAATAAATAATAACGGATGTCCCATTGCGTTTGCAATTTCCTGTGACATAGGTGTACTTATATGTATAATAAAGCGTAATATGTAAAAAAATAAATGTGTGAAGGTACAAGTTATTATAAAAATGTTAATAAAATTATCATGAGTTATATCTTTAGGTATATTGTACATTACACTAGAATGATGTTATGAAAAATGTGTTGTTGTCCCTATTTCCTTATTTAATTGTCATGGATTGTTATTACTGATAATTTACAGTTAATTTCATGACTAATCAAAGTTTGCCCATGTAAATTTTGCAATTTTTTTTCTAGAAGTTCAGTCATTGACCTTTACTTTCATATGAAAACGTGTGTAACGCATTTAGTTGATCCGTTATTAATTTTGTAAGTTGTCTACCTTTCACCTTCAGACACACTGAGAATTAGGTACCGTATGAAAAATTGAGAAATGAGATCAGGATCACAACCTAAATTATGCCATGAAATTGGAATTTTAATTTATCTAAAAAAAATTTTGTGTTAGATGTATTAAATTTTCTCTTTTGCTTTGTACAAATTTTATAAATAACACTGACAAACTCTTAGATTTATGACGCATGAATCATTTTGTCTTCTTCACCATGATTTACTCGGTACTCCTTTCTAAACGATTTTGGTTTTGCTATCAAGTGATGACATTAATGTTTATTATCCTATTCGTAAAATCTAAGAATTAATATTGTGAAAGCTGTATTCATGATGCATACCGGGAAGTGCAAGATGGTTTAGTCGTTAGTAACGATCAAAATAATGAAGTAATATGGTCTTGTTATGCGTTTGTTGTCCTTGTCAGTTTGAGGAATGTAAATTCTAAATTCCATTGCTTATGCCGTATTTTGCTTGTTGTTAGCACTCTATCTGCATGTTAAATTTTAAATCACTGTAATATGCGCGATCTGGGTTTTCCTTAGTCGTTGTTTTCATTGATGAATTATTCTACTTTCACATATGCTATGGTTTTGTAGATGCACCACTTACTGGTAGACAAAGCTTTCCCAAGATGTGAGAATTATGTAAATGTTGCAAAACTAAAGCACTGAAACTGACAAACTGTTGTTTCTTTCGGATGACTTAAATTTACTTCTGAGAATTATTATTTCTAGATTATAAGTGTTTAATAATACATAAATTTTGAGGGAGGTAGGCTCAGAGAAAATATTTACAGAAGCAATATCTATAAGAAGGCACCTCATTAATGTATTTAATTGTAACTCTACATCTGATAAATTTAATTGTAATATAGGGAAGATTCATGAAAAATTGATGATTTAAAAGTTGTATTGATTATTTGCAAAAAAAGAAAAAAAGTTCACATCAGTTTGTACCTAAGTTTAGTTGCGATAAAAATTCTATAATTAATCATAAATTTTTCTACTAAAACTTAAATGTTCTTCTCTTGGGATTCTAAAACTTTTTCACATGTGGGCCACTTTGATAAGACTTTTTTTCTATAAGATGAAATATCGATTACCGAATGTCCAAGGAAAAGGTTCTGCATGTCCTTAAACAAAAAAGAGCATGAGCAAAACCAGTAAAAATTGCATCGTATACGAGGGAGGGGTGAAAATTTCAAATTTACTCAAGAATAAAGTACCCTTATTTTGCACCGTAGAAAAAAATGTTATTAGGAAAAGTTGTTTTTACTTAAAAGTTATCCCCGAATACCAAATTTGGGCTCTGTAGACAAAGAAAAACCATTTTTCCTTTTTTTGGACCCACCCCCGTATAACGACTCGCTAGAAGCTATGCAGCACACAAATTGCGTTTTTAGTATACTTATCTGAAAACACCTTGTTTTCATCTGTTTTTGCAATGACGTAAAGGTGACGTTTTCAGAACAGCGCACGGAAAACTTTTCCCGATCTCCTATTCTTTTTTCCGTGCACTAAATATGACAGAAACTAAAGCATCGCCGATAATAAACAAGTCGTTGCTATGGAAATGTTAATCGTGTTTGCCTACTATTTTTACGATGTATTATAATTACTTTGAAAATAAAATGTCCTAAAATTACTTCTAATCCTTTTTTTGGGTTGTTTTTAGATAAGTATAATAAAAAATATCGTTCATTACACGTCCAGAAATGGATTTTTCGTGCTTGCATGACTTCCCCTGTTTGGCTTCGCCTCCCACGAGAATTTGTCACGCGCGCACGAAAAAATCCTGATTTCCAGACTGGTAATGAAATATACTATTTTTGACTGTTCTTGGGCAATTAAACACATAATTTACTTAAATTGGTTTAAATGCGCGAAAACAAGGCGGTTAATAAAATAATGCCAAAAATAATCTCATTTTTTTGGTGCACACCGTGTGTTATTTTATGGATAAGTAAAACAACTTAATGTAAAACAAATGCGGGTTTACTTGATATCTTTAGCAATTTATTGCCATTTTTACTTTTTTAAAAAACTTAAATCTATTGGTTCAGGAATTACTTTTATCTGTACCTACCGGTAAGTCAATTTCAGTTTCCTGATAAAATTATTATTATTTTATTAAACGTCCCGTTTTCGCGCATTTAAACCAATTTAAGTAAAGTATGTAAGTATTAACCCAAGAACTGTTAAAAAACTGAATTTATGCGCTGCATAGCTTCTAGCGATTTGTTCTACGGGGGCGCGACGAAAAAAAGGAAAGACGTTTATTTTTTGTCTACAGAGTCCAAATTTGATATTCGGAGATAACTTTTAAGTACAAACAACTTTTCCTAATAACCTTTTTTTCTACAGTGCAAAATAAGGGTACTTTATTCTTGAGTAAATTTGAAATTTTCACCCCTCCCTCGTATACGATGCAATTTTTACTGGTTTTGCTTATGCTCTTTTTTTGTTTAAGGACATGCAGAACCTTTCCACAGTAAAATAAATTTAGTAATTCTAAAGATAGAAAATTTTCCCATTTGGTGCACACTTTCTGCCGGTCACTGTATATACAATTTCCCGAATTTAGACCATTCCATCTGGAAATTATTGCCTCAACAGATTTGTCGCAGTGGAAGATGAGACAGTCTTGACTATATGCAAATTTCCATTTCAGAAAGTACGAAAAATGATTCTAAATCTTTCTACAAATATACCTAGATTATAAAAAACCGATCTACTTTTGAACCACGGGAATCACATGAAACTACTTATTGATTTATCAGTTATTGGCTTTGTTGCTGCACCTCCAAATGTGTAACTCCTTTTGGTCCTTCAACTAGATTATCATATACAGATAAGTATTTGTTATTTCAATAATCAGGAATTTTCCTTGGACGCATAGCGCATAAACTGAAACTACACAACCTTGATACTAAATGCTGCCATCAATACATTATTAAAAATACATGATTTATTGAGTAGAATAATATGCAAGGAACACCCTTATATAAATCATGGATAAATCTAGCAATAATTATTCAGTGGAAAACCAAGACATAAAAAGATGTAAATGTACCACAATTCTACTGGGAAAAACCAATTGGTTTTAATACTTTTAATCGGCCTTGTTGAAAGGGTTTTGTATAAAATCTGATTAGAATGGCCACTAAACAGTGATTCGATGTAACCTAATTGCATGTAATTAGTTTTTATGTTAAAGTATAGTTATCTAAATTTTTTGCGTTGCAACTATAAAGTTTTTTGATTTGAAATGGATAGGTATAAGTTCTATAATTTTTCTAATTCCATCATCAGCATACAAAATCAAAATTGACCTTTTGAAATCTGCAGTATCTTAGATCAGGTTCTGTTTGGGATACTACTTTCACCTGGTTACAACTATTACCAATGAAAATCAACAAAATTAATAGGCAGATCAAATTATTTGGAAGATGGGCTCTAAGAACTTTTTAGAGAAATGTATATTTCAAAAGCAGATTTTGTTTATTTCGTACTTGAGGAAAAAATGAACTATTACATATAAAAAGCAAGGAATACAGTGCTCAAAACAAGAAAAAATGTGCAATCTAAATTACAATACGAATTCAGTTCTACATATTCTTTATACCTTTCAATTTATGGTCGGTTTTACTGTATAAGTTTGCACAAAATAATTGCTCTAATAAAATGTGTCACATTCTAATCTTTAATGGCATAAAATAAAACTGCATTGTTATGAACTCTGTATTTCATTCATTTAAGATATTATGATATGAAGATTAGCATAAGTACTTTGTAAATAAAATTAATTATTATGTAGGTATATACCTGTTGATGCAGATGGAATCTACCGACTACAAAAAGTTCAATACAGTCACAGGTTAAAATTATACACGTGTACGTAAAATAACCTTGACAAATAAAAAGAAATGATATTAAAAAACCGTAATCACACAATTTATATGTATTTATACAAAAAAAAAACTGGAATAAAATAAATACAATTCAAGATCTATCTAATAAAATGAAAGGTCTTATATAAATCGCTATAAAGATGTTCTTTAAAAAAACGATATAGGTATTCTTGTGCATGTAACTAATTGAATAAAAATACCTGAAGAGCGCTTTATTAGGTTACATACTTTTTTTCAGATATAGATTTAACCTTAACATTTTAATTTATGGTCTTTTAGATCACAGTCTTTACATAAACTACACAATTTAAAATCAAAATCATATATGGGACAATATACAGGGTGTTTCGTAACTGGACAGCCAAAATTAAATGTCGTATGTAAAATCGATTTCTAAACATTAAACAAAGAATAACTTTTTTCAGATTTGTTGATTTTTTTTACTACTATTGAGCAATTAGCAGATAGAATTTTAAATTCAGTACATATTATTCAAAACACTGTAAATTTTACAGAAGTTTAAAATTTACTTGTTTTGCGTTGCCAGACGTGTATGTTGGCATTTTTGAAAATCTACTATAGTTTTTTTATCTTGTAATAACTTTTGTTTTAAGCACTAAAAGGTGTTAAATAAAATAATAAAGTATTTTTTTCTTAACTCAGTATTTCCTAAACGAAGCCCGATCTGAAAAAAGTTATTCTTTGTTTTATGTTTAGAATTCGATTTTACATACGACATTTAATTTTGGCTGTCCAGTTACGAAACACCCTGTATATCCGATAATAAAATACAGACTGAGTTTAATAGGCCAGTCGCTAAAGAGGAAAACTCATTCCAATAAGGAAATAATTCAGGAATTGCTGTTTTTTGATAGACTATAAATAACCTCAACTTTCTTAAATGTTTTCAAAATATGGACTTTAAAAGGGCACTTTTTTTTTCTTTTTTGGCCTGAATTGAAAACGATCACCAATTCGTAAAGTACACCACATGATTCTTACGTATCAAATTAGGAACAACATGAAGTTAAATCGAACTTTTTGCAAATAATACAGCGTTTCAAACATTCCTGAAATAATGGCGAAAAATCCATCATGAAGTTAAAGGGCATTTGCGTATATTACTACATTTTAATTCCCTCTACTTATTTAAATAAATACTAGTGTAATGTAATTATGCTGATTGAAAATGAGAATGGGCACACACTTTATTTTATGTTAATGTTAAATAAAAGATTATAAAGTTAAGATTAAGAATAATAGGTAGGTAATTTACTTTTCAGTAATATAACAGAAACGATGAAAACGTAGTTAAATGAGAACAATGATGTAATCCAAAGATTTTAATGCATTTTTTTCGACGAGATATTAATTAGGTGAGAAAGTAGCATAATCAAGAATTAAATAATCCGAACGATGAATATGTTGAAAAAATGCCCTTGCCAGTCCAGATAGATCTTTTTATTTATTAATGTGTTCCGCCATTTTTTGCGGACAGTTTCTATGGGAGAAAGAGAGCAAAAGTGATCGGTTAAGCGTGTCACACTTGAATAACTGTTCGCAAAAAAGTAGGGATTGCGCTTGCGCGTAGAATAAGTAAAAAGGTCTATTGGTTTTCCTTCTTAAATTAACTATAGAATTTAAAATTAAATGCTAAATAAACTTTACTTGATGTTCGGCAAAGACAGTAAAAAATTAATGAAGATAACTCGTTGCTGTGATGTGATTTAACTATTTTCGAGAAGAGTAGAACTCAGAAATATCTTACTGAAACGAACAGCGTGTAGGTCAAGTGAACTTCATCTTAATACTTAACTTATTCTATAGCGATTATAGAATTTTCTTTATAATATTTTGCTTATCCGAGAAAAATGATTGACAATTTTTTAAAATAACACAACCATGTTTTCCAAACTAATTATGTAATATTATTAATTTATTATACAGAGTGTAAGGTAACCAACGGGGTAAGAAGAGGACAGTCAAGCAAACAACAACCAAAAACATTTATTTCAGTTAATACGGCTTCGTTTAGTAATTGGATGACTTAAATCAATGATGAAAACGTTCTTTCTGTTTAAAAATAAATAACTTACGTAACAGTGTAACACTAACACCCTGTATAATCTCAAGAGTTAGCAGTCTGATGATTCATATATGAAAAGTATTAAGGCAGGAAATATGTATATCAGAATAGAACCTAACATAATTAACACTTTAACTGCAATGAGTAATAATAGTAAAGTTAAAGCGTTTCGCATTTTCTTAACTTGTAAAGCAAGATGGTACTAAAAAGTATTAATAGTGCCGGATTTCAGTTTCAAGGAGCATAAGGGTATTTATATTTTGTTTGAAGACCTTAAGCTTGTAAACAGGACGAAATGAGATTTTATGTGTTAGTTATATCCTAAGCCCTAGGAGGAAAATATCAGATACATTTTTTCATTATGGCTTCTATCTTTCATGAATGGAAAAGTAACAATTTTATTTAGGAACTTATTAGAAAAAAATTCGGCGCCCCTGCCCCCTACGTTGATAATATAAATACATAGATAAATATAAATATATAGTGATAAAATAAAACATGAATTTGAAAGCAATTTCAGAAAATTTCGTAACGTAATAATCACGTTTTTAACTCAGAAAAAATTTTCAAAAAATTTAAATCAGTTTTATTGGATAATTATCAAAAATATAAATATTGTATATTTCTATGGATAAGCGAATGTTAATTGTATGACACACTTGAATTCAATCAATCAATTTTCCAAGCATTGAGCCCTTTTTCCATCCGAAAATTTCTATAAAAAGTTTGTAAAGAAAGGTTTGCACTGTTGCAGAATTCCTGCCCTTAGGCGCCCTACGACGATAGGCGCCCTAGGCAACCACCTGCGTCGCCTTCACCTAAAACCGTCCCTGTGAGCGATCTATAAATTACTTTTAAATGAGTGATCATTTTATAGAAAAAAGAAGGGTGAAAAAATACCATATTGACCATTAAATGTGAAAGTTTTGGCGCGCTTTTTACTTTAGAAGAAAAGTGGGAAAAATGAAACATATTTTACATACCTATACAGAAAATAAAAGGAGATATTTCACTTATTATTTGGTCATACCATACTTGATCCTACTAAGGCCCAATTTTTCAGTTGGTAGTTATTCCTAGTAATTTCAGAGATAGCCGGAATGAAACTTTTGTCTCAATTTTCTGGTGATCTCGAGATTTTAAAAGGACACTAAGAAAAAATTCTTAGTACATAATAAGCATACTTATTATTGCCATAAAATAACAGTGATATGGAGGGGGTAGGCAAGTCCGGTAAGTTATATCAGAGATCTATACCTATCTCCCTAACTTCCCCTCATATCACTTACCGCAGATACGGTCCTGTTTTAGATATATTACAGAATACAGATTCAATCCAGTTTCATAGCACGAAAGTAAACCAAAAATGTTGTTTGTAAACAGAGCAAACAGACATAATTTTCTCAGTAACTGCACTACGTCCTACGTCATCGTGTATTTGAAATAAACATCACATGGTGATCATAGTATTGTCTAGCATAGCAAACATAGACTAGATATAAGATGTATTCAACTTGAGTAGTATGACTAGTCAAATTGTTGCTCATTAAAAATTTAGAAGCACAGATTAGTCTGCTTATCTTACTTCCTTTGAATGTCCGTTATAATTATCAATTATAATTAATAAAAACTATTGATTGGCTTGACTGAATCATGATGTAATTTTCTTGCTTTAGATCACACCGATTCCAAAACTAATTAAAGAAATACGGTATTATTGAACTAGTGCTTACCTTTACGTTAGACTGCACAATATTCTAGTCACTAAAATTGAAATATCTAAAATAAGCCAGGTAGTCGGGTACTACAGACTACAGGTTGTTTTGTTATTGAAACAAACTGGTACGAAATACCGGCTAAACTCAATGTGAGTAGAAAATTACATAAATACACTTTGTCCTCCTAAGTTAAGGGTTGGTATTATTTCACCATAAAAATACACCAATAATAAATACCACACATATGCAACTAGTCACTGATTTATACTAAATGCAATGGAGTTTGGAGGTTGTTTGGAAGAAAGGAGAGGATACTAAAAAGAACGAGAATGACGCTTAGTAAACAAGGCCAATAAGCATTTAAGCAAGCAATGACGCTATTGTGGTTGGTAACGCTTTGCAGCATGCATCACTTCGTTATTGTTCAATGTATGATTCAGTATGCTGGGTTAGATACATACATATTTATTGTACTATTGTACAACCAGCAACCAGCCGGTCTCTTATTATTGTAACTTTGCATATCTCTAATAACTTTAATCTTTTGAAGATTTATCAAAAAGCTGTACGAATTGGAGTAATGAGATTCGAAGGTTTAGGTATGGCTTACAGCCACTTAACTTAACGTAACGTACGAAAAATTAGTAACTAAGAAAAGTGAATATGTACCATTATAATAGTTAATAGATAGACATTTGCGCATGCCCCAATTAAGACATTAAATGGCTGTAAACCGAGAGCTTTAATTTTTTACGTTACGTTAAGTTAAGTGAATGTAAACGATACTTTACTTTAACACCTCTGCATGAATATAAATTATTATGTACAATACTAATTAAGATAGGTATTAATAAAGCTTGAATATAGATTTTTATTATACAATACTGATTATTTTGTAGTTTTGATAGTTTAGTATTTATTTTAAAAAATGTCACACTATTATTATTTTATAAGTGATATAAATGGTTTAAAAGGTTTATAAACAAAACGAGCGTAATGAGTTAAGCACTTTCACTCTTCTATACGCAGGTACCTATAATGAGAAAGTTGCCATGGATAGAGGAAAGAGGAAGATGTTTGTGTTAAAGTAAAATAATACAGAAAAAATAGTAATTAAGTACTAGGAGCATAAAAAAATTAATATATTTAAATTTTACTGCCATGCGTCTATTAATTTACCACTATTCTCTACTAAGAAACGAGGTGTAAAGTTCAAAGAACTGCGCCAAACTACAGGAATGCCTATTTACCTCAACAGCAGAATTCTCCAAAGAATGCATTAAAATAATTATTAAATCCTAAACTGATTTTGTAATCATATATTTTCATTAAAGTTTTTGCATTCTTTCGGAAATAATATCTATCTCCATACCTACAATGTCACTTAAAATGATACTTTCTGTGGACTATACTTTTCATAATAGATATAAATTCTCTAGTATTTTTGGAAAATATATGGAAACGAAAATATCGTAAAAATATGCGATTTTCTAGTGACCAGTTTCATTTTGCTATTAATAAATGTTGGTAGAAACTACGACCAAACAAGCGTAAACTAATTTCTTAGTGCTTTCACTACTAAAAGCATTAAATGAAACAATTAAAAGTTTAATAAATATTTAATAGATCTATAACATAACTGGAAAAAAAATATTCGATATTTTAATCCGATAGTAACAGAAAAATATTTAATACAAGTTTCTAATATACTTGGGCTCGAAAAAATACATAAAGAAATATACCTAATGCAAATCTCAGTAAAAATAAATTCTAATTTCGTTCAGCTATTGTACTCCAATTTATAATGTTTTATTTCTTGTTTTATGGATAATAAATTTTAAAGCATTTTGCAATCATTGCGAACATAAAAAATGTAAAGTTCACCAACTCTAATCTGCTTTATTTTATTTGGTTAAAATGTAATGCCATAAATATCTAGCGAAAATGACTCACAATTTCTTATATGCATTATAATATGTAGGTAGTGACGCACAAACATTTATTAAAAAGTTTCAATAAATTTTTTTGTTTTACCAATAACTTAATTGTTTCGGTTTTTTAGTCAATTGAGAAGTAAATTTTTATTGAGTAGTAAGTAAAATTTCATTTTAATTTAAACTTTTTTTGACTCCAATAAATTTCTATATCATGGTAAAGAGAAATAGTTATTTATTATACAAGACGATAACATTGTAGTTTATCTTCGAGAGCGATTTTAGCGTCGAGGGGTCGGCCGAGACGCTAATAAGCTCGAGAAGATAATGAAATGTTATCGTCGTGTATAATAAAAAATTTTTTTCTATAGCCAATGTAAAGAAAAACTACTTACAAATTAAATTATTATAAATGACAATTTAAAATGTCGGTGAATCTTATGAGTTGTCACTATGGTGTCAAAATCAATAGTAACATGTTTTAAATCATTCATTTTAAAAAAATCAAGGTTTTTTATCTACCCTTGCGAATAAAGTGCTACTTTATCTACCCTTGTGGTTAAAGTGCTACTTTATCTACTATTTTGAGTTGATAAAAGCACACTTTAACATTTGCTATAGAAAAAAATAATTTTTCAATGATGCCCAATTTAACCTAAGTATGTTGCAATTATAAAACCAAAAACGAAAACTCCAATACAAAAAGCTTTTTACTCCAGCGAGTACCAATTTCGGCTTCAGTTACAAATTTAGGGCTATTAACAAAGTTAACCAATCTGTGCAAATAATAAATCAATGCAGTGGCGGATCCAGGATTTTACCATGGGGGGGGGGGGGTTTGGATAGTTTTTTTCTATAATATTACGTTACAATAAAATTTGTAAGTTCAGTATTTCGATGAGTATTAATTTTTGGAACTCCACGTGGGGGGTTTGAACCCGAAAACCCCCCCCGTAAATCCGCCACTGAATCAATTAAATTATTTGTATTTCTTCCATCAATTAAGCCTCATACACTGAAAATGTGTAATAGACACAATATAAAATTTTATAGCTGAATGTCTTGAAAGTGCACATCTGAGGTTTTGTGAAAGGTGCTCAAATAACACGAAGGTCATTTACACCGCGGTACTGTTACCTCGAAGCAAAAAATATGCTACAGAGTATCCTACAAGCTATGAGGATTGCCTTTGCTTAAAACAATGCCTATTGCATTACTCATGCGAAGAATAGCGCTTGAATTAAATTATTGGGTCGATATCGTGGTGGAAAATTAATAATTATATAAAAATATAATAAAACATAATCAGTTACAATACACAAATTATATTTTTATTTGCAATAATAATTTTGAAAAAATTTTGAAGCCTACCAACATGTGTGGTTTATTATTGTTTATCAGAACGATGCAAAGTTTCTTATGCACCGCTAAGCATGTGCTGCTTCGTTTTAACTACCATCCGGCACACTTTTCCGCTACTATCTATGATGGGGGGAACAGCGGGGGCTTATAGCACCTGTTATATAAACTGAATGATGGGCAAGGAGGGGCGAAGAGGAACTCCACGGCTACTTCTGGGTTACATAACCTGATGGTGACCGAGCAGACAACTAGCGACCTTGGCCGAGGTTTTCAGTGTTTCCTCAGTATAATGTACAACTGCTTCTTTTCCATTAATGGGTATTTACTTTGTACCAAACAGATTTATGATTTATTTCGCTTTTGGAATAGATTCAGATTGTAGAAATACTCTCTTTTGATACGATTAAAGAGTGTTTGTGAAGATTCTTGCTGTAAACAGGTTTAAATAGGCAAAAAATTCTTTTCATCTACTTGTAAACAGGTTGAAGAATGCATAATTTAATTGTGTTTTCATATCTGTTAAATAATACTTATTAATTATTACTTACATACGTAGGCACGTTATTTATATAAATTTTGCCATATTAAAATGTTCTTAAGATAGTATTCATCTAAATGTGCTTGCAAATTTCAAATTTGTAGAAATAATTACTTAGTAAAGACTAAATAATATAATTATTTGTTTTGGTTTAATCTAAACTTGAATATTAAAGCAAACCACAAGAGTCAAGAGTTAATATAATGGTTTTTCCCCACATACATGACGTAATTCATTTTAATGTATAACATAGTAAATCGCAAAAACACATTAGATTAGAATTAAAAATTCTAAATATTTTCTGAGAAAAAGCTACAGATACGGATTCTGACTTTTGGGAAAAAATCACCATTTAACAGAAATTATGTAATATAGTATAGTCCTATCTAGCAAATTATTAAACTTTAATGAAGGCAGCAATACAATTTTTTTCAGTTTTTATAATTTCTATCTAGAAATAAGGTAAAAGGTAAAACCATAAACTAACACACGTAAATCTCGATTACGCCTAAAAAGCGGTAACATAACTTTTATTGCTGGTTAGACTTCTTAGATTCACTCTTTCTAGTTCTAGCTGAGACGTAAGACATCCATGCTCAAGAGATTAAAAGTAATTAATGTTATTAGAGCGATATCCGCCTGTCTTGGCTGTATCCAGAATTATCTAGTCTAGAACAGCCTTCTTTAGATCGCAAAAAACTTTTTGAATGTATGATCCTCGTTTTAGTCTTTGCACTTTTTTCCTTGCGGTATTTTAAGATTAGTCACTTTTTGATATCACATCTCAAAGGCCAATGTTCTGTAAAGTGATCCAGGACTGAAAGCACGCCATATAGAATTCTATTTGACTGATTGACGTTATGAACCATTCTTTGAAGTAAATTCTCACAATCAAGGAAGATTGGTTGCTAAACAATGGGAATTCAATAAGATAGAATTATTTCTATAAGGCGTGCTTTCAGTCCTATAAATGTTGAATCGGAAACTGCAGAAACTTCGTAGGGCTAGCGAGTTAATCGCTAATCTATAAAGTTTATTTTAGACGTAGGTACTCATAGTTTCATACCTCGCCTAATAATGTTGATTTTGGTGATTCCGTTAAATTAATATATGACATTTAAAATGGACCCAATGACGAGGCATATAACATGAGTATCAAACAGCAAAACTAAAATATTCTGGATGTAACCAAAACTCACCTGTACCAGCACCAGACCGTCGCAAATCCGCAAGTTGCCACGCTAGTCTAGTCTGCCACTGATAAGACTATTTTCCAACCTGGACGAAAGTCCATACATACCAAAGCGGCTTGTAAAAACCCCAACCGAAAAATATACCGGGTACCTATTTATTTTGTTACAATAAGAAAGGAATGAGAGACTGGTGTTGCACACTTGCACATATTCATGTAAATGTGATTATTTATTGTTATATTTTGAGTTTACAAAAACAAGTAACACCTAACCACGTTATATCTTCAATAACTGCAAAGTCATCTAAGCTATGGTCTATATATTTATAATATGTCTTTTTATACTTCTTCAGGTGTCTATATACCATATCAAAAATTATCTCTTGTGAGTTACTGTTTAACTCAAATCATTTTAATGCGCTGTCCCTCTGGATAGGATGTGCAATTAATTACCTCTCCGAGGATAATGTAGTTGTAGAATATAGAATAGTGCCTAAAGCTCTCTGATACAATATTTTATCTAACCTTGGCCCATTTTTAGTCCTTCTTGGAACGCTTGGTAAGTCGAGCTTACATGACACCATATATTTAACAAAATAGTTCGTCAATCTCTCAAAATTTAAAATTTTACAAAAAAATTATTGCATTAAAGTGATAAGTGTTACTGTTGGTAGAAACTGAATTGTTTTTCTTCACTTCTAACTTTTACATATTTTTCTTTGATATATGTACGAGCCCTAACACCTAAATGTTCGGACAAAAGTAAATTTTTGAAGTATGAAAGAAGAATTGGAAATTTTACGCAAAATTTGTAAACACCTAACAATAGAATACGATAAAGCCTTAATAACAATATTATGCATGGAAGAAAATTATTTATTTGATTTAACAATATTTTAACTTTAATAATTAGCAAATTTTACAAAATGAATTTGCAACTAAATGTTGGGATAATTTTTAATTTAGGACCATTAATAAGAGGTTACGTCTTCTTTTGCTTTAATAGCTGCCTGTATTCTAGCAGGCATTGTATTTATCAAATTTTGTTTCAATTCTGGCGTGAAACTGTCCCAAATTTCTTCTATTTTGGTCTTTAAGTCCCCAATGGTTCTTGGTGGATTATTGCGTAGAATACATTTAATTTTATGCCGAAAGAGTTTTAATGACATTTAAGTCCGGACTGGATGAGGGCCATGAAAGCACCTTTATGTCGTTTTCCCCAAGTTCCCAAACTGTGATTTTTTAAAAACAGTCGTTAGAAAATTACGTCACATTTTAAAAGTGCAATTTTAAAGCTACGAAAATTACCTAAAAGCACCAAATAAAGACTTGGAGATTTTTTTGTACATAAAACCAACATCCAACTTTGCAATAAAGTAAATTTTACCAAAATCCAACCAGCGGTTCCAAAACTGTGATAATTTAAATGTAGGTAGCGCCCTCAAAAACATGTTTTTTGAAAAGTAAACTGTGAAACTCAAAAAAAAATGCAAAAAAAATTCATATTAACAATTCAGGATTTTTGCAATATAGTACGATTATTGAGCTTTGATTTAAAGGTTTTTTGACACAAATCCAACCAGCGGTTTCAAAACTGTGATTTTTTAAAACAGTTACTAGAAATTCTATTATTTTTAAAGGTGCAACTTTGAAGCTCCGATAAATGCCTAAAATCACCAAATAAAAACTTGTATAACTTTTTGTAAAGAAAACCAACATACAGCTTTGCAATAAAGTAAATTTCATCAAAATTCGACTACTAGATCCAACGATTTGAAAATAATAATTCTTTGCTTCAACAATTTTCCCATCCTGCTGGGTTAAAGTGCGACATTTTTGGAAACCCCGAGCGGATTTTTTCGAAATTTACGTTTTTATATAAACAAATGTTGACATTATAACAGAAAAAACCATCAATGTTATGGAAGTTAATTTAGATAACTTTTGCGCGTATGGAAAAAAAATCAAATTTACTTTTGTCCGAACATTTAGTTGTTAGGGCTCGTATCTCTGGGGATCTTACAATAAAATTAATATCGTCCTAAATTTGAAGTCAACTGTTTAATGTTGTCCATAGTCTCCATCCCTGATTTGTTATTTCTTCCCATGCAATTTGAAGTTAACATTTCCTACTTCCGCAGCTGTTTTATTTATTTTTTTGGTATTATTTGCACGTTCATCAGGCAGAGAATTACGCCAGGTTCGCACAAGAGATTTCTACTAGTCGTAATTGATACAAATTAAACACCTGTCACGATTTGCGATAGAAGTACTCGAATTTAGCAGGAATTTCAATTTTTCAATGGTCAATCATTTTGCGTTTAACTTCAACTTTCACAACATTGTTAGTTTGGATTGGATTTTAGGTAATTTTTTGTAAATACTTCAAGTGATTTTGTTTTTTGTAGACTTCCTGAAAGTATTTTAGTAATGAGTGAGTGATATAATGTAGAAAATCATTCTAATTTTGAGAGCACTCCCTGTTTTTGTATTTATGTAAGATAACTTTATAATCAAGTTTAATTTGAACCTCTACTGCTGACCAAGAGCACATTGCACCTTGCACCAGAAGTCCAAATTGGCTTTCTCTTTCGGCTTTGGTCACCTCCGAAATATACTGAAATATCAAATCAAAACCTACTCACCATTTCGGCTTATTTCTACATGATCCTAGTTAAGATTTATTTCAAAATAAGTTTTAAATTAGAGAAAAAAATTCATTTATTGTACCTTCTTTAAAACTTATACATAAATCTAAATCTAAAATAAGTCACAAATGCTTTTTTGAATTTTAACTTGTTCATTTAAGATCCGTTCTTGCCTGTTACAGAAACAAATTAACTTACGACAGTTCTGGGTGTATTACAAAGATATAATTAAAATAGAAATTAATATTCCACCAAGTTATAAACGAGTTTGGGTACTTATTTTTTGCAACAAATCATATGCAGACCAGAACTCTCCGTTCTAGAAATTCACGCCTGCCTGTTAATAAATTGAACCAATAAAGATTTTACAAGTAGCGTTAGATAGTTCGCTTAACTACTTTCTAGTCAATCCAGATTACCGGCCGTGACAAAAACAGACCCGGAGTTTGTCATAAAACATTTATTTATTATGGTTTTTCTGCAGTATAGGGTGAAACCTGTTGACTTATTAGAAATTGCACTAAATTAATCTTGTACAATTATTGCTGTTTGATGGCTATGTAGTTAGATGTGTTTTCTAAATTAATACATAATGGTAAACAGAAATCATAACTAATTTGAATGGGTAGGTTAGTTTTAGTAAAGCCTTCGGTAAACATTAAAGAATAGGCAAAAACCTCTAATCCGTGGAAGTAACACTTAGGAACAATTGCAATGTTCGCTGATTTTTCTTCGCATTCGTTCTGTAAATTTTCCGCGCAGCAGTAATCATTTTGTGCTATTTTCTGAAAAAGTATAGTTAATAATTTTTTAGTACCTCAACACTATCAAAACGTGATGAAATACTGCAAAATGTTTTTTGTTTAATCACGTTTTAGGTAAGCACTTAATTTAGGAAAACATTAAGATTTATTTGTTTTAAAATTAATGAAATCGTAAATATCTAATACTTACACCAACTCCATTTTTTCCTTGAGGTTATTTTCAAGACGTTTTAATCTTTGATAAGAGGAAAAAAATTAAAAGATATAAGTTGCGTAATGAATACTCCTACTTGCTTTCTATATAATTTTGTAGTAGGATGTAGATACCTATTTTCATATAGAAATGTTTGTAAATAAGATAACGAGCAATCATTCAAATATGAAATGTTTCCAGGAATAAATATTTAAATAACGCATATCGTCTGGATTTTCCTACATTAAATTTCAGGAGTGGCTTTATTCTTTTACTTTTCTTACACTTACACCATCCTGGATTACTAAATATCCTAATTTTGATCTAAAATGAATAACATTTCCAATTTTCTTTGAAGCAAAAAATTAAGCTGGTACTTTCCTCATATTTTATTTCCAGTTCTTAGATCGAATCTCCAATTTTTATATAGAAATTTTTTATCGAGAATGATTTTTCTTCCAAAGATGAAAAAGGAGAGTTCTCCGGAGACGCACTGTATAAATTATTTATAAAATAAAATCCTAATTGATATGATTCATCCAGTAGAAAACTGCCATAATACCTACTAAAAATATTTCTACAGATCTAATTTTATAATAATTATTTACACAAAGAGCGCTAATTAATGTCATTAATTATAATAGCAACTTGCTAGACTTGAACCAATTAGACGATAATAAGTACTACTGTTTCAATTTTCTTTATCCTTGATTTTAGGTTAGGTAGCTTTTATGATGTAGTTAGTAATAAATATAACTTTTTGTAGAGGATAAAGTGAAGGTTTCATCATACCAAAAGATGGAAGTCAGAATTAATCATTGGCCGATAATTTTATTTTATGATTTTGATAGTAAAAGGCAAGATTAAAGTACACTATTTTTGAAAAATGAGAGCAAAAGATTTCAATAAATTTCATTTTCTTAATATGTACAAGATTTTGACGTTAAAAAGACCTTCCTAAGACCAGTAAAATATATATATTTTCATTTTGGTACGTGGTACCTACTCAGACCTAAAATTTCTATTAGAATTTTGAATAGGTACCTACTCATTAAGTCATTATCTAGATAAATGCCAGTACAACAATCAAGTACACACACGGTACATATAATTAAACTTGTATTAGCTTATTACTTACTGGCAAGGTTATTTTTACAACCACAATCTCCTCCATGTGATAACCTAATATTTAATTCAAGATCCTATAGGTTTTTGCATGCTATTTCTGTATTAATATCACAAAATTCACGAATTTCGATACCATGAATACAACCAGTAAGTTAAGATATAAAGTTATGCAAGCTGCTACTACTACGAACTATAAGTCCGTCTAAGTGCTAATCTTCAACAGACATGCCGGATTGATCATTGACCTCATTGTCAGATTGTGTGCGGTCGCAAAATTGCTATGTTGCTAATTTTCATCATGCCTCATTGATAGATTATTTTAATTACTTATCAACATACATTTATTTAATAAATGCAATGTGTCCGAGAAATTAACTAAAATGTATAAATTATGATCAATTCATCCGCTAATTGCTTTGATAAAATTGATCAACATTTAATGCTGGTTCAGAAATGTTTCGATTTGTTGTGATAAATTTTGAGAGCTGTAGAAATGCAAGGGATTGATTAATCTAACAAACCTAAGATAGAATCTAAATAGAGGTTAAAAAATGCCTATTATAAATCTTGTATAGGTAACTCATGTTTCTTGTTATTACCATGCCATATTGATATAACCTTTTTTAAGTTCACTGTATCCTTAACAGAATCATGCTAAAAATAATTCTAACACATGATGAAGTAATGACAAAAAGGTTAATCGACAACGCACAATCAATAAAAGAGCACTTGCTGTAACTATGAATGGTATAAGTGTGTCAATATTGGACCTACGAAATGCGCATATGTTTCTAGGAAAAATATCCAGTTTGTCGAACGTATTTTCAAGTTATTTATAGTTGGAGCTCAACACGTTTCAGAAAATGGAATATTATCAAAATATTGCGGTTTAAATCGATTGGGAAGAGCTAATGGTTTATTTTATTTGATACTTCTTTCGTTCGAGGAGCACGAGGCTTTAAAAGATAAGAACCACTATAGGCTGGTCTGGCTAGTTTAGTTTGTATCCTTTTAATGGAATCGGAGTCTTTTTAATGTGAGTGATGTTCAGGTACCAGGAAAATGACAATACACAATTTACAAATATTTACATAGAAATGTTCCCTAGAACCTTTAAAAACAACCCTTATTTTCTAAGCCATATGAAGAACTCCTTGTTGTTTTCTTCAGTAATACAGGGTGTCCCAGTTTATATCGTCAGGATTTCACCAGTCGATAGTTTAGCGAAAATTAAAGGTGGTTTGTCTAATAAACTATGGTCGAATGTTGCTTCTTTTTGATGTACAGGGCATTAAAGAAAATAAATTATTTTAAATAATTTGCTATAAATCAATAACAAAAAAAGTTAGCCTTCTGAAATTTTGCATAGATCTGTTTTTTTTTTTGTATTCTCTTATTAATAGTGGTTGCAATTATTTTATTTAGAACACAGAGGCGTGCGTACGGGTTTCTTCAAAAACATTTTATAGAAGAAAACGTACACCACTGGTTTTTTTTGCAGCACCAATATGAAGAGAGTATTTTCCATTCAATTTAGAAACTTTTTTGTATCTTACAATTTCTTGATAACTTAACTTTTTTTTCTTATTTATTAAAGAGTTCTTCCCTATTAGATTTCCGAAAAAAGCATCAGCACAAAGTTGTAGAGAAAAATATTTCCTACAACTTTCCTTTAATATATTTTTGATATTGTCAATATTTAAAAAGATATTCAACATATAAGTTGCAAATTTTAGGGAAATTTTTCTCTAGTTAGGTACTACTTACTACTACTACTCATCCCCAAAATTTTCAACTTATTTGTTGAATAACTTTTTAAATATCGACAATATCAAAAAAAGTTTAAAAGATAAGTTGTAGGAAATATTTTTCTCTACAACATTGTACTGACTCTTTTTTTCGAAAATTTAATAGGAAAAAAGTTATTCAATAAATAAAAAAATCCACCCCTTCATTGAGGGCTGGTGAAGGAAGGGCGGGGTCTACGAATACACAAACTCAGTTTTAAACTTTTAGGGTGACCCTCTAGAAGATTCTACAAAAATTGGCTGTAGGGTAAAAAAAGTCAATTGTAAGCCTTTTTTCTCCCTTATTTACTGCACTATTAGGTTATTTTGAGTTAAGTTATCAAAAAATTATAAGATACGAAAAAGTTTCTAAATTGAATGGAAAATGCTCTCTGCATATTGGCGTACGTTTTATTCAATAAAATGTTTTTGAAGAAACCCGTATGCACGCCTCTGTGTTCTAAATAAAATAATAGCAACCACTATTAATAAGAGAATACAAAAAAAAAGATCTATGCAAAATTTCAGAAGGCTAACTTTTTTTGTTATTGATTTATAGCAAATTATTTAAAATAATTTATTTTCTTTAATGGCCTCTACGTCAAAAAGGAAGCAACATTCGACCACAATTTATTAGACAAACCACCTTTAATTTTCGCTAAACTATCGACTGGTGAAATCCTGACGATATAAACTGGGACACCCTGTATACAATAGAGCTAAATAATTAATAAATGAAAAGTGGTTTTAAGTGTGAACGCCTGTTTGATATCTAGTAAAAGTGTAAAATGTAAATTAACTAAAATTTGTAAAAAATATTGTAGAATTATCATGAATATATTGAAGGTCAAGTTCAGTGTTATCTTGAAAAAATTGAAAAAGTACCAACAAGTTCTAAAAATATGCATTACAGGCATACTTTTAACGTCTAAATTACCATATTTTTCTATATAAAGATAACTGCTTAAATACTTCTGATTAGGCGCAGAAATTTTGCATTTTTTTTATCAGTTAACCTCGCTTTAAGTGTAGTATAATTATAAAAATGTTCCATATTTACGTTAAACTCTTTAAGCATGTGAGACTCTCAATATAATCTTATCTAAAATTTTTAAGTATTTATCATTATTTATTTAAGATTTAGAAAGTAGATCAAAATTTCACAATAACTGAAATTTTTGATGACAGATAAGTTTAAAAATATATGTAACTAATCGAAATTTTAACCTTTTAGATCCTATCGAATGCTTAGATCACACATGGCATTTAACGTTAGGCTGTTCAAATTCAAACCAACTTCATTGTAAGCCTTTGGCGAATAAATACATGTTAATGTTGGGAACATGGGAACAGAATGAATCACTTTTCATCTATAAAAATTGCATTAACAGATTTATGATAATTGAATTCTGACAGTGAAACATTAACCACTGTTTAAAGATCAGCATATATCCACTTAAAATGTATCTCTTGCTTTTTCAATATAAAATGAGCTTACTATTAAGTATTTATGAGCAAACGATAGAAATGAGTGATAATCATCATCAAACTTTTCGTATTTTATTCTGAAAACTCTTAGGTAAAGTTGCACGTAAGACTTCTCACATTACAACAGGTTGTAAAACATGAAGACTTTGAATGCTTGTAAGATGAAAAATGCTTGGAAATGGGCAAGTCTCTGAGTCACAATATTTACGAGGGACGTCAATGGAAAAAATCGAATTTATTGGAGGGAATCCCATAATTCCTTGGAAAAAGGCAGAATATCAACCTGCCACAAATTATAAAATAAATCTCAAGGAAAAATGATAATTAATATGTAAATAACGGCATAAATACATAAACAGATCATAGAAGAAGAAAAATAAAAAAGTGGAGAGTCAAGAAATTGAAAATGACCAACTTAGATCTTCACCTATTTCCATGTAATATCTAAGTTAGTACTACTTGTTGCGACATTCTGTATATGCGAAATTAGATCGTGATTTGTATAAATCAGATAGAAGGTTGATGGACTGAACTCACGAATCATTCACTAATAGATATGGGAAATAGATATTGCACAAAGTATATTTGATCCTCTCATCACAGACACACAGTTTATTGAATAAATGCCCCAGGGATTTACTGTTGTTTAAAGAATCCATACATTTATTATCTACTAATAATAAAAGTGAAAAAGTCACTTGCAAGTCATGGTAAAAAATTACTCACTAGTCCATCAAACAAACTTATACAGCCTTAATTTCCCAATTGAAATTCATCTATGACAAAAAAATGAGGACAAAATTCTGTTGAAATTAATGCCATTCATTCATTCCTTAACTCCAATCTGCCTTAGTCTTGTCTATCTTTTACATCTAATTCCAGTTGAACTAAGTGTGGGAGAGAGCTAATATATTAGCAAACCGGAATCCGTTCGTTGCAGCCACAGGCTCTACCACTGTCTGACCTCAATTTGTTAGATATGCAATTTTACAGGCAGGTACTGGTTTAATAAAAATCTACCTTTCTCTATTCGAAGAACTAAAAAGTATTTGCTGCATCCGAACGTGTCGTAAAAAAGTGTCATATTTTTAGGTTCTACTGAAATGCCCATATTTAGAGCAGAGATAGTTAATAAGTCAGAAGCACAAACATCGATTAGAAAAAATAGATGAAAATACAAATATTGATAACACAATTATTTAGTTAATAGAACACAACATCAAGAAGATGAAATCATTCATGTAAATGCTATAAAAAGCAAAGTACATGACAATAAAGTTGGGGTTTGATATGTAGAACCACATGACTGATTACTAGACAGCTAATCTTGATTGAGATTTAGAATGTCTCTAAAGTCCCCCTCTATATTAATAGACACTCACAAGTCGCAAGAGGCTAATTAGTAATTAGTGACCATATTGTAGAGTTGTTAGAAAGTAAATGATGGCATTAAGAGAAATATAACGCTTTTGGAATAATTCAAAGGATTATAGTCTTTTACTTGAAATTCATCAAGTACCGTTTTTACATTATAATTTAATGAATTAATAATTATGAGTACCTAGTCACGATATTTTTTTGGAGTGTTCCCGGTTTTATTATATTTTTAGACAGCTGAAGTAAAATATAAGTGTTTTTTCTGTAAATGATCGGAAAATGTCTCTTCAGATAAGCAAGATTTTAAATGGTAGCTCTTGTTCATATTTTGGAATTTGTTATCAATGTACAAAAAAGATTACAATTTGAGCTGATGAAAAAAAAAGAGTATATCCAAATTTAGCTTAAATCTGAGAATTTATTCTGGTTTTTCAAAAATCCTCCTTTTGCCAATACATTCTCGTGTTACAGAGAAATTGAGAAAGTATTCAAGTTAGTTGAAAGTTTTTTCCTGTCTAATAGAAATAAGTCCTCAAAATTTGTTCCAAAATAATAATTTTCCAAGTAAACTAGTTACGGAAACGATCCCAAATCAAAATTTTTGCATTGTAGTTCCTAAAATTATTAAATAGCGATTTCGTCTTAATTATTTGTAGTCTTACAAGAAAAAACATATTCATCTTTAGTTACTATGAATTTAATTATTTTTCCTGGATATTATAAAATGTGATCCCACCATCGGTAATTAACAAACAAATTTCGAAACTCTACAAACACTCGTAAGGTAGGGTGACTCTAGTCCAGTTGGTGTCACATGGAGCCAAATTCACAAGACATTTATTTGTAGTGTTAAAATATTCTGGTGTGAAATTCTAAATAGAAGCACTGATGAAACTTTGGTAGAAAGAGTGATAAACTTACTTTGTGGAAGAATTGCGAATAACCCAACACTCGAACCTCAATTTTAACATTTTCTGGCTTTTTTTCAAAATAAATAATATGTTTTCAATTAGGTACTTTTTGACAAAAAGTAACATTTTGTTTCCGTATCTGTTGCAAAGTCCACAAAAGCAGTAGGTATATGAATTAATACCCTCTGCAGTTGCGAGATTATCTTGATATTTTCAGGTCTCGACCACTAATTCCACAATGTCCAGCGGAAACATTCTTAGATTTACTAAATGTTTCAAATATTAGAGTTGGTCTAAGAGGAAAGAATCTATTCAATACGAATGTGAAGACTTATCTATAAAATAGATCCCTAAAAATAGCTTCCAAGTGAAAATATTTTCCACTGTTCCAGAGTTGAGATACTTTTGTTTAAATCAATCTTTTAATGTAATTTCAGAAGTGGCTGTTTTGAAGTTAGAAAAAAATATTTAGAAATAAAAACCATTAAAATAAAGTTTTCATTTCTTCCATTCTTCTTACGCTAATATTCTTTAGCAAGGAGTAAATATCCCGTAAAATTTATGTATACATCAAGACTAGTAATTCCGTTGATTTCCAAGGAATTCTAAATAAAGTGCACACAAATTTTTCGGAACATTTAGCTTTTAGTCTTTTTCAGTTCCTATGGGATACGTTAGGTTAGGTAACTTTGTCCCAGATATTCATTAATTTATTTGGGCTTTAGGAAGTCGACAAATTTTAAAGCTTTAACTAAAAGTGTTCCTGAGAAACACAAAAAAATTAGAAGTAGTAAGTAATTACGAGCCCTAACAACTAAATGTTCGGACAAAAGTAAATTTGATTGTCTTTTTTCTACACGCACAAAAGTTATCTAAATTAACTTCCATAATATTGATGGCTGTTTTCTGTTATAATGCCAACATTTAGTTATATAAAAACGTAAGTTTCGTAAAAATTCTCTGGGCGCTTTCAAAACTGTGGCAATTTAACCCAGCAGGATGGGAAAATTGTAAAAACAAAGAATTATGATTTTCAAAACGTTGGATCTAGTAGTCGGATTTTGATGAAATTTACTTTATTGCAAAGCTGGATGTTGGTTTTCTTTATAAAAAAGTTACACAAGTTTTTATTTGGTGATTTTAGGCATTTATCGGAGCTTCAAAGTTGCACCTTTAAATATGATAGAATTTTCTAGTAACTGTTTTAAAAAATCACAGTTTTGAAACCGCTGGTTGGATTTGGGTCAAAAAACCTTTAAATCAAAGCTCAATAATCGTACTATATTGAAAAAATCCTGAAGTGTTAATATGAATTTTTTTTGCAATTTTTTCGAGTTCCACAGTTTACTTTTCAAAAAACGTGTTTTTTTAAAGGTGCTACCTACATTAAAATAATCACAGTTTTGGAACCGCTGGTTGGATTTCGGTAAAATTTACTTTATTGCAAAGCTGGATGTTGGTTTTATGTACAAAAAAATCCCCAAGTCTTTATTTGGTGATTTTAGGCAATTTTCGTAGCTTTAAAATTGCACTTGAAAAATGTGACGTAATTTTCTAACGACTCTTTTTAAAAAATCATAGTTTTGGATCTCGGGGAAAACGACATAAAGGTGCATTCATGGCCCTCATCCAGTCCGAACTTAAATGTCATTGAAACTCTTTGACATAAAATTAAACGTATTCTACACAATAATCCACCAAGAACCATTGGGGACTTAAAGACCAACATAGAAGAAATTTGGGACAGTTTCACGACAGAATTGTACCAAAACTTGATAAATACAATGCCTGCTAGAATATAGGCAGCTATTAAAGCAGAAGGAGACGTAACCTCTTATTAATGGTCCTAAATTAAAAATTATCCCAACATTTAGTCGCAAATTCATTTTGTAAAATTTGCTAACTATTAAATTAATATTAATTATAAAATTTTGTTCCATGCGTAAGGCTTTATATTATTGTATTGTTAGGTGTTTACTAATTATTTGCGTAAAATTTCCAGTTCTTCTTTCATACTTCAAAAATTTACTTTCGTCCGAACATTTAGTTGTTAGGGCTCGTATATTAATAAATTACCTATTTAGAATTAAGCTGTTATAATTTGAAAAGTGATCCCATAAAAACTCTACTTACAGATCATCCAGTATAGTGTACATATATGTTATAATAGCTTCGTTTGGAATTAATTGTTTGGAACTGAAAAAATGAGATTTATTAGTTCCTAACTGGCGTTTTATTACTGTGATTGGCCCTCGCTTTTCGCTAATTGATATAAAATAATGGAAGACCAACATCCAGCATTTGTCATGTTTCATAGTACTATTAACGAATATTGTACAAGTTTGTTATAAAAGAATAATAATTGGATACCCTGATATTTAATTTTTAATTTCCCATATAAAAAGAACAAAATAAGTGTGAAAACCGTTATACCCAATTTATGCATTCATGAGTGAGCACTCGAGCAGCTTTATAGATATTAATAATTGTAGTAGGCACTAAGCTGAAAAAATTAGTTTACCATACTCCACCCGCATGATCTGTAAGTTAAATCATTTCTCTTTAATAATAATGGTATAAAACTCAACAGTGTGTAAATACAATAAACTATGCAATCTCACGGGAAATACTCCAACAGTAACTAAATTCGAAAACTAGCTTTCTTTTTTTCGCATCGCAACACCATTATTGAGTTCCTTTGTTACAGATAGCCCGCATATCCATTATGCACATAGAATCGTCTCCATAATGCATATTGCTGGTTTAAACTAGCAGCTGGAGCCGATGACCGGAGTGTTTATAATTACAAAATTTATTTGCAAATTTTATTGGAAGTATACTAATTATAGGAATGGATTTTATTGTGTGTTATAATGTGATGACATGAATTGTTTTCCAGTCTAAAACATAAATATTTACTTATGACACAAATAAATGCATGTCGGCTGTTTGGAGTTGAGATACATTTTGCTCCAACTGCAGATGAAACTAGTAAGTACTTAACTAAGTACTTACCCTACGATTCCTATTGACAATCGGCAGATGTTATTGAAAGGGTTTAGGTCAGGATTGTGTTGTTTGGTTTCAAGTTTTAGGAAATCAACCGATGAATCTGCACAGCTGATAAGTTTATAGAGTTTGAGTCATTTACTATTATTATGCAGGGTGTGTCAGTTTTAATCGAGCAAATTCTCCTGGTCGCCCTGAATCGGAAAAATGTATATTTTATACCTCTATCTCGATTCCTAAGAAAGATACAGGGTGTTGAAGTTTACAAGGAAAAATTATTTTTTTGCAATAACTTCCATAAAAAAGCTTGGATTCTAACAAAATTTTGCCCTAAGGACAATTTTATGAAGATATTTTCGATTTTGGGGGGCACCAGTGGCGTGCAAATCGGTCACATCTCAATTATTTCAAAGAAAAAGTATGCCACTGTAATTTTAAAAAAATATTTTTTATCTATCAATTTGGAGTGAAATTTGCTTTTATAGAACAAAAATTGAAGTTTTAGTTCCAGAGATAATTATTTTTTTCTAAAGATATGCTAACTTGAAATTACTAAAAAATCCAGGAATGATGACAGATGCTGTTAATTAATTAGTTCATCGTTGTCAGAAATGCATCGAGGCTGGCGGGTTGCATTTTGAAGAGTTGCTGTAATTTTATAATTATTTTTTGGTACTTTTTGTTTTTTAATAAATTTCCTATTTGATTTGTGACTAATTTCAAGTTGGCACGTCTTTCGAAAAAACTAATTATCTCTGGAACTAACACTTCAATTTTTGTTCTGTAAAAGCAAAATTTACTTCAAATTGAACAAGGAATTCAATAGATAAAAAAATATTTCTTAAAAATTACAGTGGCATGCTTTTTTCTATGAAATAATTGAGATGTGGCCGAATTGCACGCCATTGGTGCCCCCCAAAATCGAATATCTTCATAAAATTGTACTTAGGAAGGCGGGCAGGCATGCAAAATTTTGTTTGAATCCAAGCTTTTTTATAGAAATTATTCCAAAAAAATGATTTTTTCTTGTAAACTTCAACATCCTGTATCTTTCTTAGGAATCGAGATAGATGTATATAATATACATTTTTCCGAATCAGGACGACTAGGAGAATGTACCATTAAAGTTTGTTCGATTAAAACTGATACACCCTGTATTAGCAAAGACTAGACTAACTACCTTCTAATATTTGCTAAAACTTACACTGGCTTGAGTTATGCGTATCCAAATATTAAATTACGAAAATAATAACGGTTAATCCATGAGGAACTAGGGAATAATTTTGTAAAGTTTTTATTGTTATTCATGTACATACATAATAGCATTGCATACGATATAAAAATGTTTTTATCTATTTATTTTATTATTCTGTGGCCCATCAGTTTTATGATTCCAGGATAAATTGCTGATAAAATATACGAAAAAAGCAGGGACAAAAACGCAAAATATCATTCCATAATAATTTTTTTGTTTATTTGTAAATAACTGCAAAAGATGATGAAATTTTTAATTTATTTTATAATATGTGTTTTAGTTAGGATCAGACCTTGTGAAGGATTCAAAGTAAGCGTATTCTATAGATATAGAAGATAACTAAAAATATAATTTAATCTTTCTTGTAAAAAAGACTACAAGAAAGTAATAAAAGTTAAATTTTTTGTATAAATGTATCCTTCTATTTGTATTTCCTAATAACAATTTAATTTCAAATCATTGTACTACAAAGTTGAGGAAAGTTCAACTTTATTGAAGAGCGACAACTGAAAACCACGTGAAAAAGACATTTTTATGAATATGTCAGATTATTGAAAAAAAGCAGACTGAAGTGTATACAAAATTTGTTATACTTTTTTGTTAATTCATAAAAATCTCTTTTAGAATTTTTTTTTCAATATAGCGATCGAATTCGAGGTCGTTAGACCATGACAAAAATATTAGTAGTCTTTTTAGAGATCCAAATAAAGAGAATAAACTAAAATAATTTAATATGATGAAGAAAAAATGCATGAATGTGAATGAAAATGTTGAAACTAAATGAATATGCTTACTAGACGCGGTAGTTGCATCTACTACAGTCTTCTAGTTTTTATTAGTTCACTTAATTGAGCAGTACTTAATCTGTAATACCTACTGCCAAATCCATTAACATAGGAATTTTATTATTTTAATGGAAATATTAAAGACTAACTAAAAACTACTCATTGGCCAAAAGCATTATAGGAAAAGAGCTGCAATTTAAGCGGTTTGAAACACTATGTGTCAAGACTAGGTATTACATTACATACCGGCAATTCACGAAATGCCTAGGCATTTCATGAAAAGTTAGATTTTACCATATCTACGAGTCTACGAAGCCATTTTTTCCCTGATTCTGGTTCTACCATCGTTGTGAAACTACAGTAGTCAAAATATAGCTTGATAAATCCTCAACAAAACGTGTAAGTTTATAAAAAACACAGAGAAATGTTTGTTAACAATAATTATTTGTTATAAACATCGATATCTAGCTAAAGTGAAGTTTATTAGGTTGTTACCTACTAGTAATTTTAACATCACACCAAAACCTAAATTTTGAGATTTAAAAAGAGAAAAGTTTTTTAACATAGACCACCATAGTTTAATTTTTCATCATTACTTCTGCTTATTTTATTTATAATTACCATTAAAACATATTTGCGTTTCTATTTATTAACACCTTTCACAGCTAGAGTATTTTATTTTATTTAATTAATAAAAACTTAATTAAATTAATTTGAGTAAACAAAAACGTAGACTTATCTGTTAAAATATATTCCGGCTTCTTCAACAATGATAACCTTTTAATGCGTTGCATGCGCTTTATTTTTACATTTTTATGAGTAAATTGGGAACTCATAATCAATGGAACGGAGACACGCATTCAATTAGAATATATGTACTTTGTATGAGGTATGATGTGCGTAAAGTTTACAAATTTTAACAATACAATGTGGGAAAAAACGGCAATGAAAATATTTTTGTTATTTTTAAGCATACTTAATAAAAAACTCAATTCCTGATTTGGCTCCACAACTATTATGCAGCCCTAAGAAATCAATTGCATGTTAAGTGTTAAGCATTAAAACTTACTATCAAATCTGCTTTTTCTGTTTCTATTTCTTCCTAATCTAACATTGAAGGTGAAGCCAACTTGTCATTACCTTACCTGAATTGTCAGTGAATGTTAAATCTGCTCCTAGTTTGAAACTGTAAATTATGGTAAAAGTTCAGTGACAATAGCTGATGGTAAAGTCGTTATTAACATGAAGGAAAAGGAAGTTTTCTCCAATTGCTTTATGAGAATAATTGTTGCTAATATGGTGCTAGGATATGCGTGGTTTGCCGTTATCTTCTTATAAATATGTAAGTATCAGCTTTGCCTCGAGATTTGTCATCAAAAGTTATTCACATCATCTCGAGTACTTTTGGCTATTCCTTTTCTTAGATGGAATAGAGGATATATTTGGTAGATGATCATGTTCAATACTTCTTGTTTTTCATGTCTACATCAACTAAAGATTCGCAATTACAGGAAACCAAAGGATAAATTATAATAGCAACTGCTTCGATTAAATAAGGAGGATGCTTCATATATTTACAATACATACAAGGAATAAATTATTGGTCGAGCAAAGATACATTAGTGACGAGTTCTCCTTTTTGACGTTGCGTAACGCTGTATATACGACATATCATTTTCTCAGGTAGATAATGTCGCGCGGATATTTCAATTAACGATTTGCATTTTGTCATTTATAATAACATTATTACGTATGCAATTATGTATTATTAAAGTTTCACTTTCTTTCTTATGCTTTTATGGATTATCGTGTAGTAAATATAAAGGTCGGTTCGGAGAATGTCGACTAGAGTTATTTTATAACGCGTTATTGAAATAACACCAGTTTGTAGTAATGAGGCTTAAATAATAAACATAAACAGGGTGGCCCAAGTTATCATGGATGTACATACAAATTAATATGTACGAGGATTCAATCATCGATAATCAACTCTGTCTACTGGGTGATAAACTATACTTTAAATTTTAGCGCCATTTAATTTTTGTGTTTCTTTTCTAGTCTATTTTTTGGCACCAAAACGAAATAATAAAAGAATATAGAACCATATAAGTAAAAAAATTAACAGGCTATTATAAAACTTCGCTTTATTAAATACTGATAGCTAAAATCGTGTGACGCTATACAGGTTCCTCAATCTTATCTCCAAGTAGATACAAACTTTCTGTCTACCTTTCCACGAACAAGCCTATGGCACTAACCAATAACATGACTCATGGAAGTCATGGTTAAATTTCAAATCATATTTATATTTATAAACGATTGCATCGGGTATTGCGTGATAGAAATTATAGCTGATTTATTTTGTATGAGGGTAGCAACAAATATAGTTACATACAATCTTATTTTATTACGTAAAGTACCTAGTTAGTATTTATTAACTAGAAATCTTGGTACATTTTCTATAGAATACTAATTTATTAATATTGTATTTGCCCCTTGTATCTCGACGAGTATCAAAAACATGGCACGAAATTTGTGTATACTACAATTGTATAAACATATATAGATAATATTATATTTAGTAGCGTCCCACGACATATTTGTTATCTATACAGCACTATCAAAATTCGTGCATTAATATTATCAGAACTCATTTAATAACCCTGTTACAATATGCTGGTTTAGTAAATTTATGTACGTAGTTATGAATGTTTGAAATAAAAACTGTATCCATGTACAATTGCACAGGATACCTACCATGAAAGCGTTTCTGAAATTTGTTCGTAAATTTTAAAAATTGAAAATTAATTAATACATTTTACGAGTCCTAACAACTAAATGTTTGGACAAAAGTAAATTTTTGAAGTATGAAAGGAGAACTGGAAATTTTACGCAAATAATTAGTAAACACCTAACAATACAATAAGATAAAGCCTTAATAACAATATTATGCATGGAAGAAATTTATTTATTGGATTTAATAATATTTTAACCTTAATAATTAGCAAACTTTACAAAATGAATTTGCAACTAAATGTTGGGATAATTTTTAATTTAGGACCATTAATAAGAGGTAACGTCTCCTTTTGCTTTAATAGCTGCCTGTATTCTAGCAGGCATTGTATTTATCAAATTTTGGTACAATTCTGGCGTGAAAGTGTCCCAAATTTCTTCCATTTTGGTCTTTAAGTCCCCAATGGTTCTTGGTGGATTATTGCGTAGAATACGTTTAATTTTATGCCAAAGAGTTTCAATGACATTTAAGTCCGGACTGGATGAGGGACATGAAAGCACCTTTAAGTCGTTTTCCCCAAGTTCCAAAACTGTGATTTTTTAAAAACAGTCGTTAGAAAATTACGTCACATTTTTCTAGTGCAATTTTAAAGCTACGAAATATGCCTAAAATCACCAAATAAACACTTGGGGATTTTTTTACATAAAACCAACATCCAGCTTTGCAATAAAGTAAATTTTACCAAAATCCAACCAGTGGTTCCAAAACTGTGATTATTTTAATGTAGGTAGCACCCTCAAAAAACATGTTTTTGGAAAAGTGAACTGTGGAACTCGAAAAAAATGCAAAAAAAAATCATATTAACATTTCAGGATTTTTTCAATATAATACGATTATTGAGCTTTGATATAAATGTTTTTTGACACAAATGCAACCAGCGGTTTCAAAACTGTGATTCTTTAAAACAGTTACTAGAAAATTTTATTTTTAAAGGTGCAACTTTGAAGCTCCGATAAATGCCTAAAATCACCAAATAAAAACTTGTGTAACTTTTTTGTAAAGAAAACCAACATCCAGCTTTATAATAAAGTAAATTTCATCAAAATCCGACTACTAGATCCAACGTTTTGAAAGTAATAATTCTTTGTTTCTACAATTTTCACATTCTGCTGGGTTAAAGTGGCACAGTTTTGGAACCGCCGAGCGGATTTTTACGAAATTTACGTTTTCATATAACTAAATGTTGGCATTATAACAGAAATAACCATCAATATTATGGAAGTTAATTTAGATAACTTTTGCGCGTATGGAAACAAGATAATCAAATTTACTTTTGTTCGAACATTTAGTTATTAGGACTCGTATAATAAATTGGTAAGAATATACTACACACTCCAGTATATCTCTAAACAAAAAAATTGTAATGAACTAAGAAGCTAAAATATTTCATAAAATTTCAAAATTTAATATCTAGATTTTATTAAAAAAATGGAAAATTCGAAAAAACTTCTTGGAATAAAGTACCAGGTACCAGTTCTATAGTGGTTCCATATCCACTAGATTTAACATTGAGCTCGCATTTTAGTTACACTTTCATTCAAATCAAAGTTTGAAAATGTGTACCTAAATCTATTAAATCTTACAGTCAAAAAAATCGTAATACAAAATTGGTGGTATTTTTGCCAATTTTATATAACATTTACGAGTAAAAAAGTCAAGTTTACTTTAAAATGAGATATTAAAAATCACGAAGTGGCAAAATGTGTCAAATCCAACATGTATTTGCTCTTTAGAAAAATACGATGAGTAATTCCACAACTGTTATTATATTAATTATTCACACTAGTATTCACACACGTATAGACTCACAGTAGTAACTAGTCTATAATGGAAGAAATCTGCAAATCCTGGACAAAATACATCTTCACATATATTCGCTTATAATGTACTAAAATCTTTATATTGGTCCATTATAACCGGATTCCATTGGTAAATGTCCTAAATTAAGATCACTATTTAAGTAGTGCAGTGTCACTGTGTCTCCATATTTTAAATGTCTAACATATAAAAGAAAAAGTGTGCCTTTGCAATAAATACCTACATGAAAAGTGAAAATAGCAAATTTACATTAAAAGAGATAATTTGTGGTTCTTCGAATGTAGAAGCCTCGATAGAAGCAAAAAAAGTTATTCGGTCTGTGGCATTTTTAATAAAGCCAAGGAAGCTTAAATAATTTTTAAAAGGAACTGATGGGTTAATGATTTTTTTTTCTTATAGAACTATTTGTTTGTAAAAATGAAATTTAAGTTAAAATTAAGAGATCATGTGTAGGTATAAGTAAATTCTTATAAGATGCACCCTCGGTTATAATGAACAAATCCACTTGGTCCTTGAAATTCACTGTGAGGTCACTTGGTATAGTAGCACAATTTTTCTAAATAAAGAGCACTTAATAATCTTTTGAAAAACGAAAATTTGAACAAAACTTTTTCAGGCACCAAAGAGTCTTAAAAATAATATTGAAAAAGATAACTTAAACGCAAAAACGACTTTTCAAAAATATGTTACAAAATTTCTAGTTTATATTAGATATAGCTATAAATCATTAAGTACATTATAAAGAAATAAGTTTAAAAATCAGATTAAAAGTGGCAAATACATTTGAGAAAATTTATAAAATCTGTAAATATTTTTAGTTTTGTGATTGTGGGATAAAAATTTTATAAAACAAATTTTAGGAGAACGCTGCCTTTATTAAACACTTGCATCAGTGTATGATGCTAGATTTATTTTCGAAATTCAAAACAAACGTTACTTTTATAGTTTATAAAAAATTTATTAGTTCATCTAATAAATTTTTATTATATCTTCAAAATTATTTTTAAAATTTTCAGATGATGTCCTAATTGATAAATTATTAATACTGTAAAATCGATTGTAAAATTAACAAGTTTTAAATTTTGTGTACAAAAATCTAAAATGTGTATTCAGAATTTTAAATAACCATTATATCAACACAAAACACGATATAAAGTTGTTTTTAATTTATTAAGCATGGTAATGAAGTATAGTTAAGTAATGACAAATATTTGTCAAGTTCAAGTTAACGGTTAAAAATATTTTTCCTTGCATATGTAACTTCCGTTGTCTTCGGAAATGGATAATTTAATGACTTTGTACTTAATTATTATTTTATTGTCATGTGAGAGGTTTATTCTATTTTCTAGAATAGCAATTAGGCAGTAGGTAATCAAGGTAAAATATTTAGAATATTTATAATAATAATTATATTTCGACACTTTCTTAGGTCAAATCTCATGAGAAAAATTAATATTTATCGAGATATATTTATGAATAAACATACAAATCATTTAATCTGAAGATAAGGAAATTTATTTCCAAACGTTTCGTTAAATTCTTAAGAAATAGAAATTCCTTGATATGATAGTGAACTAATATCCTTATATAGACATCTTATATCTATTGGAATTAAGTACTTCTTAATTGCACACATATGAAATAACCGAGGGAATTCCCGTATATTTTGTGATTAAATAGAAAAAAAATTTTCAAATAATAAACTTAAATGATAACCTTACAGTCTTACAGATACACATTAAATTTATATGTAAACCATTTGGGAAAACGCAATAATAAAGTCTTGGGGAATTTAAATTTGATAATTCGAGTTGGATAAACACAGTGCGGCGGATACGAGATTTCGATAAGATTTTTTTAGGATTAACTAAAGTTACATAACAGCGATTTATTTGACTGATATAGTAAAAAATTACAAATCAAATTATAATAAGTACCTCAAAATAAAGCAAGATATAATAACAGAACACTCAAAAAAATATATACATTATACAGGGTGTTTCAGGAGGAATAGTAAATATTTTAGGGGGTGGTGGTATGGACTATTTTGAATAAAAAAGTTGATATAAACATGTGTCCAATTCTTAATGGTTACAGCTATTTAAATGTTACCCATAATTATTAATTAATGACATAAAAAATTAATATTAGATAATTCAAAGTTGATTTTAAAAAATCTTACCAACGAATTTGAGTTTGAAAGTTCATTGAAGTCGAATTGAAATTGGACACATGTTTATATGAACTTTTTTATTCAAAATAGTCCATACTACCACCTCCTAAAATATTTACTATTCCTCCTGAAACACCCTGTATAAACTAAAATATAATAATAAATAATTATAATATAATATTGTAATAGTAGGTAAATAATAAAAATTATATTAGAATAAAATATCTCACATTCATTGAACTAATAAAATAATGAGTATTTTCCGACATTATTATCCGAAACCCCCCTAGATACACCACTGATTTATTTTGATTTATTTGTATGACAAAAGATCGAATTATTCTGGTCATCTGATCTCTGATATGACCGATTTGAATATTTTATTTGTATATTTGAAATAAATAATTCTAGATATTTTATAATAAGTAATCAGAAATTATATTTCATTATAAACTGTTTCTGAAATTTGGCTTTGCATATTTTCAGAGAAATTTATTTTCAAATTATAAAGTTTTTATTGGAATATTTTTTCTCTATTCACTTATATAATTTCTGAGTATTTACTTAATTTAGCATTCTTGGTACTGTTAATTGTTGTTAAGTACTAGGTAAATATAAAGCGGATTTATAACAGCTTTCTTCGGGATTTTATTTAAACCACAAATTTCACGAAAACTAAATGCGATATAAATCAACTAATCAACATCGATTTAGTCAAACAGGTTCGTAAGTTTTCAGGTATGCATAACTTTTATTTCTTGATTATTTATTCGTGTTTTAATTGCAACCGAAAACAAGTTTTGTAGGAAAATAAGCAAAATTTCATAACTTACCGGATCTAAAGCCGAATCGTCCCAGAGTTCCTTAAATTCCTCAGCAGTGCCGATGTCATAAAAAGACTTATCCACAGTAAAAGTTTCCATATTCATTTTGAAAACACTTTTTTAAACTTTTGAAAGAAAAAATTCACAAAACTGGTTTTAAATTGCAAGTTTGGAGAAATTCACTGATGATGGTCACAGAACAATAATCAGCCACTTAATAAATTTAAATAGGTATAATTATCAAACATTTATTTATATTATTATGCAGATATATCCATATGGACGGAGATGAGTAGATACACTAATAACGTTATTAATCAGTCCAATTGCTCCAACAATATTCAGAATTGAAAAATAAATTTGTCACTATAATGTAATAATAATTCACTGTACTCGTGCACTCCTTCGATCCGATGGTTTACTAGGGTTACACGCCCCTTTTGAATTATCCACTACTTTAACAAATAGTGTTCTTTCAGTACTTGTTCCCTGAATTTCCGTAGAAAAAGTGTGTCAGTTAATGTTTGAATTCGGTCAGAATTGCTAGTTTTTGGACCGGTAATAATTTACAACCTGTTGATATACGAATACGAAAGTCAACACTGACTAAACTCGGAAATATTGTGGTTCTCCACGCGAGATTTCAACGCGAGTGAGATATAGAGTGTATTTAATTTTCTTTCAGGCAACCGGCGAGTTTCAAGGTGCGCCACTGGGTTGCGCACCAAAACACCAAAACTAGATGCGTTGAAAAACTGGAAAATTGGCTGGCCTAAGCGCCTTCGTTGAAAGTGTCAGTGACTGCGGTTTTTTATGTGTGAAGCACGTTTTAGTTATGCCAAAGCTCAAAGTTGAAAAACTGTTCTTGGAGTCTTGGAGAAAGGAGTATTTCCATTTGGTTGTTCCCGAGTGCAGGACCGGGTTTAGTATCTTTTTGAGCTCTCGCAAAGTACATTAGAAATTTTGCTTCACATATTTGATATTTGTACAACACTTTTTTGGAAATAAAAGAAATGTCCCAGTCAAATTAGATCAAAAAGTACCTAAATATCTACAAAATTGACACTATATGGCCAAATTTTTGAGAGCAAGTCGAGGGTCATTGACGAAGCCCTGAACCGCAAAAATTTCCATGTGCGTCACGTGATAAGGGTGAATTTTTATATCTTGGTCTCTACTGATTTTATTTTAATGTAGTTTTTTTATTTTTTTATTTGGAAAAATATTTCAAACAACTTTTGTTTGAAACTTTTTTTGATAGCTCCCTTAACAAAAAAGTTAGAAGCAAAAGACTGCTCTTTTTTAGGGGGTGAGTTTCTTCATTAAAACATATTTTTTTCTGTTACAATTATGAAAAAAATATTCAAACAATAGTTGTTTAGGATGTTATTTCTTACAACTTTTATTTCAAGTATTTTTTTGTGACACAAAAATTACATAAAATAGAGGGCGCAAAACACTGCCCTTTTTAGTCGGTGAGTTTTTTCAATAAAATGTATATGCTTTTCTATTACAATTACGAAAAAATCTTTAAACAAAAGTTATAGAGGATATTATTTCCTACAACTTTCATTTCGGGTATTTTTTTGTGAAACTAAAATTACATGAGGTAGAGGACGCAAAACACTGGTCTTTTTACGGAGTGAGTTTTTTCAATCAAATATACATAATTTACTTTAATATTACAATTAAAAAAAATTAATAACGATGATAACCAAAAAACGCGAATTTTACCATTAGTAGTAATGTTTTGTATGCGCAGTTGACTTTGGCGCCCTCTACCTCATGTACTTTTTGCGTCACAAAAAAATATACGAAATGAAAGTTGTAGGAAATAAGATCCTCTATAACTTTTGTTTGAATATTTTTTTCATTATTGCAATAGAAAAATATATAAGTATATTTTATTGAAAAAACTCACCCCCTAAAGAAGGGCAGTATTTTGCTTATAACTTTTTTCTTTAAAGAGCTATCAAAAAAAGTTTCAAACAAAAGTTATTTGAAATATTTTCTGAATAAATTTTTAAAAAATTCATTAAAATCCAACCAGTAGAAACCGAGATATAAAAAATCACCCTTATCACGTGACGCACAAACGAAATTTAGTTGGATTTTTGTGGTTCGAAGCTTCATCAGTGACCCTTGACTTGCTTTAAAAAATTTGGCCATACTGTCAATTTTGCCATTTTTTAATCTAATTTTACTGGGCTAAAAATTTAGCATAATTTGTGTACACATACCAAATTGTTATTTTCAAGATAATCTACTTTCTGGTTCAGTCTAAAGTTTACACTAACTTTGATATTTTAAATAAAACAAATTATATAAAATTTTTGGATTATACACAAACTTAATAGTTTTGTAGATATTTGTTTATTTGTTATAAAACAGTGTCTTTCTTTTAAGATATTAATATTTTATAGGGCCTAGAAATAAAGTTCCTAATTATATTCATAAGCCTTTAAATTTTGTAGAAGAAAAAAGGAAATTACCGAATACTTTGAAATAAAAAAATATGTAAGTTTTTGTATGATTTTTTTATTTATTTCCTCCTATCTCCGAAGCTTCTTTAACTCGAATTTTTTTCTTTTCCCTTAAGATTCGACATAGAGTTCTATTAGATGTAGGTATTATAACCACATTTGGAGTCCCTTCGAACCGGTCCTGTTAAACTTCATATAATATTAGAATGCTGATGAGTTAAAGAGATAAAGCATTATGAAGATATAAAGATCAGATATATACGGATATCTCTTCAAAACTGCAGTCTACAGCACAGCATCTAAATGAAGTAAATGCAAAAACAGTGTCGTACAAAATTATAAACTAATTTTTTGAGTTATTGTGGAATTTTTACAACTATAAATTATATATTTTTGTTCTGGAACAACAATAATGTCATTAAAAAATGTACCTACCTAATTACAAAAATATAATATTTCAGGAGAAGCATAAACAAATTGCTTAGTTCGTCATTGAGTAATTTTTCCTTACCTACCAAAAGTTCCAGTCACAGTTCCGAATTTTTATTATATCTTAGAGTTTGGAATTCGAATCAAAAGTTTTTGACCTAGACAAGCCGCTGCTCCCTCTGCCATTTCAAACAGTTTCTTCGTAATATCTCTCATTCAGGAATACGTCGTGGAATACCTACTACTTTCAGGATGCCACAAGGTTCTGTTTTCGACCCACCTTTTTTTCATATTTAGAGTGATAAAAGAGCGTTAATGATGCCTGAGAAAAATAATAAAAAGCTTCTTGCTCATCAATTCATCGAGATATATGAAGCGGTGAAGATGAAATTTTGACTACTCTTTTCTGGAGAATTTAGAAATTTTTTTTACACTGTTTCGTATACCTACAGTCTAGTTTTTGTATACTTTTCGTAATGTCTTATTTTTGGTTTTGTTATTGTTAATTTTTTTAAAGTGGCTAATTACTAAAGAATTCTTTGGATAATATTATTTTTAGATTCTATTTGGTTTTATTTTCCTATCTGGTTTTATTTTTTAAGGCAAAAATTGAAAACCGAGATAACACACGTTTGTTTAGTATGTTCATTTAATTTTAGAACTTCTATTGTCAAACATGTAAAAATGTTGGACCAATAAGAATTTTATTTTTCTGACTGTCAGATTTACCAGTAAATTTAATTTTAAAACTTTTTACAGTAGGTATGTACCTAGATGTCTTGTTCAAAAAACATTTTTCTGAATTAAACTTACGACAAAAGCATTCAAGTGTAATCGTAATCCTAAGATGATTTTACCAGAATATCTTAGACCCGATTTATTGAAAAATTAAATATGTATTAAATAGCTTATACTCAACCATGAATAATCTTTAATAAATAAGTTTGAAGAACCAAAAATATGAGATATTTTGGAGACCTGAATTTTCATGTCGTATAACAAAAATTTCCTTAAATTTATATTTTTTAAACTTAAATTAAATAAAATGTTGTCGAAGAACTTATTATCGAAACATTCAGTACATGGTTTCATTTTTAATTAATTTAATAGAAATCTGAAACATCAAATATTATTAATATGTAATTAATATTATTATCTATTAAATAGGTATATCGAATAAAATTGCAAAATGCTAGAACAATTTTAAATGGTTACTTGCGAACATGTTATTGTTGACCTTCATAAAAAATACATATGCCACACAGCAATTAGTTACATTGATTTTTGCAAATTAAATATTTAATAATTATGGATTGGCTATGAAAGAATTAAATACTGAAGTAAAATTGTAGCTAAGAATTTTTTAAAACTAAAATAACCATTAGCTTTAAATCTTCTTGCAATTTATTCAGACTTTAACGGCTGGATTTCTTCTTAAATATTTTCTAATTTCACTTTATCTAATTATATTTTTAATATTTTTAGTAGTTTCAAACTTTATTATTTTTATTTTAATTATACTCGAAGGCATGATCTGAATTTTTTTAAGCTTCATTATTTTCAAACTTTTTTCTAAAAAAAATTTTAATTTCAAATCATGTTCATACATTACTTTGCCTTTTTAGCTCGGTATCCTAGAAGGAAAATTTTCTTCATATCTTCAATTGTAAAAATTTGTCCATGACAAAATCAACTCATCAGCACAATTTAAAGAGATGTATAAAGTGAAAACATAAACAAATACAAACTTACTTGTAACTTATAGATAAATTATTACCTGCTTAAATATTGCAGGATTATTTTTCTATTTAATTGCTACAAGAATGTTTATGAAAGGAATTTACAAGAGATTGACTTGGCGTAATAGTTTCTCACGCTTCCTCAAATTTAACTTTGAAACTTTGGTTTAGACGTTTTCAGATTTTTTATTTTATCCCACGATGAATCAATGACATTTAAATCTATTCACATTTCAATATAAGACATGGTAGATAACCTTATGGAAGGCACAAACTGTGAGTGAGGAATTATGAATTATTAGATGGCAATTTATCTCAGAAATTATTGAATGAATTCCTAACAAAATCAAATGATGCTAAATTATTACCAGAAAGGGTCTGCAAAGTTTAAGATGTTTAATTTGTCTATTGTTCAAGTATCAAGTTGATATTTTTAGAATATAATTCTTTTTCTTCGTCCTCATTCGTTGAATCAGTAACAAAATATAAAAATAAATATTATAATAGGTACAAAATTATATACCTATTTACCTACTTATATAATAATATAAAATAGGTTTATCATCACGATCACAAGATAAACAAAACATCAGTGTAACAATTCTGCTAATGACTAATTACATAAGATTTAATAAAAGATTAGGATTTACTGTGAAAAATGGAAACGTAGTCTCATAAATAAGATAAAGTTATAAAACAATAATTCCCTCTTTAATAACTATAATACCATCCAATTTATCCCAAAATAATAGCAGAGGTTATAATATTTAGTATAAATTAAGATATGCAAGTTCACCTGTATAATATAAATAGTGATTATTCAGCTAAATGAAAAATATTTAATTTTAATTTTGAAATCGCTATTTTGTACTGCAAACTGCAAATTATTATTTTTTCCATGCTATAACATGATCCTAGAATATCGGAAATAAAAACATATAAGTAATGATAAGATAAGGATGAAATAGTAAAATAAAACAGTAATCATTGAATAAATAAAAGAATACATCGAGCAATACATTTATAATAAAATAATATTAATTAAATCATTATCTTATACCTACATAAAAGTAAAAATTTGTCCTCTACACAAATCTACACCGTTGTAGATACCGACGCCAAATTTTTTGTGAATGTTCTTTCGGCTTCCACACGAATTGTGGAAGTAATGAGAGTTTTTTATTTTGCCCCGTTTTTTAATAATAATTATTATTACAATTTATGACAAAAAAATATTGACGTCTTCAGAGACATCTATACTTATCTTATATATAAAAGTGAATGGTTGTCTTATATAGAAATTTACACACCGAATAACGAATAACCTCTTTAATGTAGTATCTACTTCGTTCCCATAATTTTTTATCTGTGTATGTGGGTACTTCTGAGAAAATCTTTATCACGATTTTGTGTAACAATATTGATTGCAAATCTGAATCACTGAATCAGTACTACCGTCTGTGATCATGGATTGAATTTAAGCATGAAAATAAATTTAGAATGAAGAATGAAGAATACAAAATCACAAATTTAAGATCAGAGGGATTTATTCCAAAATATACCCTTTTCTCTAATCAAAAATCAAAGTCTTCCTCTATTGTGTCTTTTTTCTTAAAACAAAGTTAAGAAAGATAAAAGTTGTTATCAAAATACCTGAGAAAGCTCATGTTTGAAAAGTTAGTCCGTTCTGGTTATATTTATTATAGCTTTGTATACTACAACACTTAACTAATAGAATAGTACCTAATAGTTATTTACATATCAAGTCATGAAAATTATCTATTACAGGACGAAGCATTATTGAGAGTACGAGGCCAAGTATTTTTAAGCTTCTGAGTCCTGGAATAATAATTATCATGACGTGTTTTATATAATATTTTACCTGAAACCTTTAAGAAAGTAAACACTCAAGACTCTGTTGATTAAAGAAAATTGATCATTGCAAGACTAAAACTGTAATATTTTACATGGCGGTCATTACAGTAGGTACTATTTTTTATTTTACTATTTACATGTAAAATATTACAGTAAGTACTACGAGCCCTAACAACTAAATGTTCCGACAAAAGTAAATTTTTGAAGTATGAAAGGAGAATTTTTACGCAAATAATTAGTAAACAACTAACAATACAATAAGATAAAGCCTTAATAACAATATTATGCATGGAGAAAATTATTTATTGGATTTAACAATATTTTAACCTTAATAATTAGCAAACTTTACAAAATGAATTTGCAACTAAATGTTGGAATAATTTTTAATTTAGGACCATTAATAAGAAGTTACGTCTGCTTTTGCTTTAATAGCTGCCTATATTCTAGCAGGCATTGTATTTATCAAATTTTGGTACAATTCTGGCGTGAAACTGTCCCAAATTTCTTCTATTTTGGTCTTTAAGTCCCCAATGGTTCTTGGTGGATTATTGCGTAGAATACGTTTAATTTTATGCCAAAGAGTTTCAATGACATTTAAGTCCGAACTGGATGAGGGCCATGAAAGCACCTTTATGTCGTTTTCCCCAAGTTCCAAAACTGTGATTTTTTAAAAACAGTCGTTAGAAAATTACGTCACATTTTTCAAGTGCAATTTTAAAGCTACGAAATATGCCTAAAATCACCAAATAAAGACTTGGGGATTTTTTACATAAAACCAACATCCACCTTTGCAATAAAATAATTTTTACCAAAATCCAAGCAGTGGTTCCAAAACTGTGATTATTTTAATGTAGGTAGCACCCTCAAAAAACACGTTTTATGAAAAATGAACTATGGAACTCGAAAAAAATGCAACAAAAATCATATTAACATTTCAGGATTTTTTCAATATAGTACGATTATTGAGCTTTGATTTAAATGTTTTTTGACACAAATTCAACCAGTGGCTTCAAAACTGTGATCCTTTAAAACAGTTACTAGAAAATTTTATCATCTTTAAAGGTGCAACTTTGAAGCTCCGATAAATGCCTAAAATTACCAAATAAAAACTTGTGTAACTTTTTTGTAAAGAAAACCAACATCCAGCTTTGTAATAAAGTAAATTTCATGAAAATCCGACTACTAGATCCAACGTTTTGACAATAATAATTCTTTGTTTCTACAATTTTCCCATCCTGCTGGGTTAAAGTGCCACAGTTTTGGAACCGCCGACCGGATTTTTACGAAATTTACGTTTTTATATAACTAAAATGTTGGCATTATAACAGAAAAAACCATCAATATTATGGAAGTAAATTTAGATAACTTTTGCGCGTACCTATGGAAAAAGACAATCAAATTTACTTTTGTCCGAATATTTAGTTGTTAGGGCTCGTAGTCTTGCAATGATCAATTTTCTTGAACCAAAATAGCCTTGAAACTTTGACTTTCTTGACGATTTCAGGTAAAAAATCAAATCAAATGTATGGGATAAATCTCACTAGAGCAATGCAGACAGAATGAATATGATGCAACAAAATTTTTTGCTTTTTGGGCCAAGATTTTGACTGTGTTATTGTTAAAATAATAATAATATTAAAGATTATACTATTTAGTTAATATATGGCATAGTATAGCCAATCAAGTCAATATGTATGTATAGGGTGTCCAATATTTTTTTATGGAAGAGGGGAGGAGGTGGGAGTTTCACAAATTTTAAACAATATTGAAGAAGATAATTTTCGCAAGCGCTTTTCAAGATCCAAAATTTCAAAAATATATTTTTTTTGTATAATATATAAAATATAACACTAGGTACTTTTTTTAATTACATCATTCTTTAAGGTTTTTTAGTTACTTATGTAATAACTGATTGAAAACTTCGCAAAATGTTACGATTTCAAAGCAATTTTTTCGAATATTTCCTTAAAACGAAAAAATTACTCTTACATTTTAACTGCGAGCAATTTACTGGAACAGTTTTAGAGCCAAGTAAAGTCATACATGAAGAGGATCAAAAAAGTTACCTACTTAACAAATTGTATTAAATTTTTGCCAAAGAAAATACTATGGTCTTTAAATCTCAATTATTATCTGCAAACTGTTTTTTCATTCAAAGATTTAGGACTGGCTTGTTAAAAAAGTTATCTAATCTAAAAATTACGATTTTTAATTTTAAGCAGAAGCGGTGAAAACGGATATTAGTACATAACTTAAAATAGTATCCAATCCTTTTTTTATTATATTGCCATTTTTAAATTACGAGTATTATTAAATTAATATTTTTCAATAAAAATCAATGAAAATAATGTAGTTCTTGATATCATTCGATGCGCAATAAGTTTCTCACTTCACTGATACCAAAATATTTTTTCTAGGCCGAATTGGCGAGCAGGAATTCACAATAATGGTTTAAAAACAATGTTAAATCCCTATGTGATAGTTTGTCTACAATAGTCTACAAAACAGCAATGGAGAGGAGACAAGAGACAGAAATAAAATTTTTAGAATAACGGAGAATTTATACACTATAACACCAAACAACAGAGAAAATTCATCTGGGAGACCTAAAATAACGATTGATGACTCGGAAGAAGTACCGGACATAACGCCAGAAGAATTAAAACATACAAGGTTTTTTTGCATGAGGTCTGCAAACCCCCAAAGCGTCGTTTACACGGGATAGTAACTTGCGCTAGTGTTTACATATAAGCAAGTTGTCAAGGCAATTTCTCTCAGCAAGTGCTCTCTAGACATAACTTGCAGCAAGTGATTGCATGCGCGTTTACACGGTAGAGTAGCTATATTCAAGTGTGAAATGTCACGCCGTAGAAAGAGAGCTGCAACCGTTGCTGTTCTCATTGCACAAAAAGAGCGAAGAGAGGATAGAAAATGGATAGGGGTCAAAGAATAGATAGCCAGAAGGCCTACTCTTGGAGCTTCGATGTTATTAAAAGAGTTAATAAGTGAAGATCCAAATAAATTTAAAAAACTACATTAAAATCCAACCAGTAGAGACCAAGATATAAAAAATCATCCTTATCACGTGACACACAAACAAATTTTGTTAGATTCTTGCGGTTCAGAGCTTTATCAATGACCCTCGACTTGCTCTCAAAAATGTGGCCATCCTGTCAACTTTGTAGATATTAGGTAATTTTTGATCTAATTTGACTGGGCTAGTATTATGTACGAGTCTGTATGTACATATTTAAACAAATTTTTAAATTAATTTGGGGGTTTGCAGACCTCATGCAAAAAAACCTTGTATGCAACACGTATGCAAATAGTTTTTGGGGACTTCTCACGATTCGTCCCCAAAAACTCTTGAAATACTTGATACATAAATAGCTATATTAATGAATATAAGTTGTTAATTGATAAAAATGTATAAAATATTCGAGCGTGTCGCTGCAACCTGCACACAACTTTCAGTAAAATCGAAAAAAATTGTAACTTGCTAGAGCGCTCTCCCAATTTGTTTAGACGTGCAAGTGATTATTGCAGCAAGCTCTTCCCTCAAGTTTTGCGACTTGCTGAGAGAACTCTCGGGCAGTGTTTACACTACGCAAATTATTTGGAAGTTGCTCTCAGACATTAACTTGCGATAGTTTACTTGCTCGTGTAAACTACGCTTTAGTCTTAGTTTATAATTTGATATTATTATTGGTGCACTCCACAGGGTGTTACGAATTTTGGGAAAAAAGTCAACATCATTGATACACCCAGTATTCAACCAAAATGAATTTTGACCAAAAATAAATAGCACATTTACATTCCTGAAGGATCAACCTACAATTTAAAAAAAGAATCATACAAATCGGACAAACGGTTCAGAAAAAAATTAACATCAAACTTTTACTGAATTTTGGGTGGTGCGTTAATTTTGCGGCCCAGTGTATATTTGGGACATACAATAACATTAGACAAAGAGAATCAAATCTAAATAAGTAGACGAAGGCTAGGATGGAGTGTGTTTGGTAAACTTGGAGCAACCCTCAAAAATATAAAGATGCCGATGGCTTTATGGGTCAGACAGTTTGATCAGTGTGTCTTACTCGTTATGACATATGGGGCATAACCCTGCACCCTAACGAAGAAATCTTTAAACCATCTCAGAATAACTCAAAGAGCTATGGAACGCCAAATGTTGGGAATATCTCAAAAAGATCGGAAAAGATACAGCTGGATCCGAGAAATTACCAAAGTAAGAGACGTAAGAGAGCTAAAATGCTCATGTTGCAAGATATCAAAGTGGTAGATGGCCTGATTATATTTTAAAATGGAGGCCATATCTAGGACAGAGAAGTAAAGGACAGAATGATATTAAGAGATTTGTAGGATTGATATGGTTTAGAGGCCCAGGATCACAATAAATTGAGAAGAATAAGGGAGGCCTATGTTTAGGAATGGACTGCAGAAGGCTAATGAAATGAGATAGATGAGATTCCACCACTAGATGACCATGTGAAAGTTTTTGGAACAATTATTTTGACCCCGCAGAACCCAATTAAAAAAACTCTCATTGAACGCTATGTCACAAGTGGTGCTGAAAAGTTCCGTAGAAATAAAATTGATAAAAAATGATAAAACTGTATGCGAATCTTTTGCGAAACAATTGCAGAACCGTGAAAAAAGCACCGAGATACAAAGAGGTCTATATGGTTTATAAATTTTAAAAAATGTCTGCATCAAAAAGTCCCACTGGAATATTTGATGAGAATTTCTCTTGGTTCAATTTCGTTTTCGCAGAGAAATTTTATTTTGTTAATTGTTATTGAAAAAGTTTTTGAATAAATATTGCAAATTGCATAATTATTATTAATTATTCAAAGAGTAATGGTTTCATTCATAAAACTATGATAAAAATGTGAAAAAATTCGATTTCCCCCTTTTTTCCAATTTGCGTTGCTATATTATTTAAACAATAAGAGATATGAAAAAATGTTATAAACAAATAATGTGCGGAAATTAATTCTCAGTAAAATCGCTCTCGATCACTTTTTCGAAAAAAGTGACGAGTTCCGAGATATCCACAAAACTCAAACTCACACAAAGACCCGAAAATTTTACCACAGAAAAAGTCTAATGTTCCTGTACTAACTATCATAAAACTTCATACCGATTTCAATTAATTTAAAGAGAATTTTATGCTATAAAAAATTAACTGCCATGTTGGTATAATAGTTTATTCAATAAATATAAAGAGAAATTACAAAATAAATGCGTCATTATACAAAGTACGCTATATTATTCTTAAGCATCAGTTCGACAGTTATTTTAAATTTTATCGGAATATAATTAGATTACTCGTGTTCGGAGAAATGGAATGTGCTTACAAAACATGCGCAGCTACAAAATAATACGAATAGGTATACATTTAATTTCTGAATATGAATGTTTTCTAGAACTAACACTGCTAAAAAATACCTCTAGTATTTTACGACAAATGAGACATTCTTTAAACATGAACGAATGCTGTTTTTTGTGAGAACAACAATTTAATTTAAACATATACAAATAAAAATATATAAAAAATTATCAGAGAAGTTTAATGTAAAGATTAAAGAATGTCTTATTTGATATTAAATATTCAGCGTATAAATTTATAAATAACAATTAATGATTAATACGTACTATCAAATCAACTTTGGTATCCTAATATTATAAACAATTTAGTAAATACAATACAAAGACGATAACTACAAAGAAATTTATTTTTTGTATAATAAAATAGAAGACAAATTACACGTTACTAGAATTCAAAATATAAGAAAGCATATAATATAATGTATATCAATAAAATAACTGCATACACAAAAATGCAAAATACGAAGAATTTAGTATACCTACATAATTTTGATTACAGCACCAATATAAGAAAATACCCATGACTCATCTCGTGTTGTTAAATATGATTATAATCATATAATTTGTACACCCTCTGTGGAAATAACTGTTATCTACTCAGATTTACTAACGGATACCACTCTGTGGTTTCTACAGTCAAATTCAGTGTACCCAAGTGGAGTTCCACCCCACCCATAAACTCATTTTCTTGCAATGCATCATAGTTCCATACAGTAGCCTTTAAAATTCTTCCATTTACAATATCTAGAGGCATCCGATATTCCAACTAAAAAAAAAAAACATGAATTACTTTTGAATTAATTTAGTAATGAATTTTTTATACCATTTCCATGAAACTGGGGTGACAGTTCTTCTTAACAACTTTAGTTTTTCTTTTCGTCGACTTCATTTCATCTGGTTGCAGATACACTTTAACATAAGTTGACGGCTCTTGACCATTAGGTAATTTCGGTAATCCTCTAACATGGTGCACCATAATAGCAAAAACTCCTTTTGAGTATTGCAGTGATAATTTTAATTGACCTTTTAGTCTTCCTGAGCCGTTTTGGAAATTTGTGCGGTCTACAGTACAAAACAGTTTGAAAATAATTTCTGGTCGCGTCAGGATTAATTTCATACTGAGTTTGTTGTAACCTAACCTACCTTTGACTTTTTTGGAAAACTCATCGGGGAATCGTTGATCCCTTAGAAGAGGGTGGAAGAATGTGTAAACTAGATCATGATGGCATATTTCAGGGGCACAAAGGAATAGAGATTTAACAAACTGGCTGATTTCTATTAATCTTTTTTGAGCAACTTGTTTTATGTTGGAGCGCCCCATGTGCAAACCTGTAGATAAGCTGAAACAGAAAAAACCAGCATCTCTTATCATGTAAAACAAAGGTATTCTCATATTTCAACAATGATAACAATAAAATCTATTACCTAATTAAATTTTTCAAATATTGTTATCTAAAATTTCGTGTATTATCATCGGGTATCGTGATAAGACTGAATATCATCGATTACTCATGTACTATTGAAAAAATTAACTAATTGTACGTTTTAACGGTGAAAATGGGTTTGTTTGGGGGTTTTAAAGGGAAATTTACAAGAAAAGCTCCCAAAAACAAGGGACCCACAGAAGTAGTTTGTCTTAAATATAAAATATTTTCCGAATTCGATCAACCTCCTACATGTAAGTAGAAATTAAATATAAATACAAACATATTTTTGCCACGAATGCTAAAGGAATATGTCATAATGTTTAATGTATACTTAATTAACAATGTTTTGTATTAGAAAATGTGTACTTTAGATATCGAAATTTTACTTTGTTTATTATTAGATGATTTAATATATTTTTAAATAATATAAAACTTAATTTAAAATAATTTAGTGCAAAAATTGCAAAAATAAACCATAATGGAAGCTAATTTTGTATAGTCGAGTTGTATTTAAAATACATACAAAAATTATGTATGAAGCGAAAAAAAATAATTTGCTTCATTTTCTGGAAATTAAAACCCTCAAATGAGAGCAATTTATTATTTAAGAACATATAGTAAACATTCCATAACAAAAGAATATTATAAATTTTAGAAAAATGTTACACAATGACTGACATGATTTTTTGTTGGAAAATTTATAAAAACTAATAATATTTTTCGAAGTTAAAGTTATTTCTTTTTAATAAAAATACCTAGTAGTAGTAAACAGATTGAACTAATGGTGAAGTTTTAAATAAATTCTTCTGAAATATTTATGATGAAAAATTTAGATTTCAAACAGTTTTATTAATCATGAATTATCTGACATTTTATGACACACTTTCCTAGACTCATCCAAATAAATATTGTTTTAAGGTAGGTGCAGTTACATGAGATAAAATTTTTATTGGATGTTATTTCTCTTAAAAATCAAAACTTTTATTAGTTTTCCACTTTTTAGGGGCACGGGGAAAGGGTCCAAATGTCGCTTTATATGTCCCAGTTTATATCGTCAGGATTTCACCAGTCGATAGTTTAGTGAAAATTAAAGGAGGCTTCTCTAATAAACTATGGTCGAATGTTGCTTCCTTTTTGATGTACAGGGCATTAAAGAAAATAAATTATTTTAAATAATTTGCTATAAATCAATAACAAAAAAAGTTAGTCTTCTGAAATTTTGCATAGATCTTTTTTTTGTATTCTCTTATTAATAGTGGTTGCAATTATTTTATTTAGAACACAGAAGCGTGCGTACGGGTTTCTTCAAAAACATTTCATTGAATAAAACGTACACCACTGGTTTTTTTTGCAGCACCAATATGCAGAGAGTATTTTCCATTCAATTTAGAAAATAAGTTGCAAATTTTAGGGAAATTTTTCTCTAGTTAGGTACTACTTACTACTACTACTTACTACTCTCTCCCCAAAATTTGCAACTTATTTGTTGAATAACTTTTTAAATATTGACAATATCAAAAAAAGTTTAAAAGATAAGTTGTAGAAAATATTTTTCTTTACAACTTTGTACTGACTCTTTTTTTGGAAAATTTATTAGGAAAAAAGTTATTCAATAAACAAAAAAATCCAACCCTTAATTGAGGGCTGGTGAAGGAAGGGCAGGGTCTACGAATACACAAACTCAGTTTTAAACTTTCAGGGTGACCCTCTAGAAGATTCTACAAAAATTGGCTGTAGGGTAACAAAAGTCTATTTGAAGCCTTTTTTCTCCCTTATTTACTGTACTACCAGGTTATTTTGAGTTAAGTTATCAAACAATTATAAGATAGGAAAAAGTTTCTAAATTGAATGGAAAATACTCTCTGCATAATGGTGCTGCAAAAAAAACAACATCAATAAAATGTTTTTGAAAAAACCCGTACGCACGCCTCTGGGTTCTAAATAAAATAATTACAACCACTATTAATAAGAGAATATAAAAAAAAGATCTATGCAAAATTTCAGAAGGCTAACTTTTTTTGTTATTGATTTATAGCAAATTATTTAAAATAATTTATTTTCTTTACATCAAAAAGAAAGCAACATTCGACCATAGTTTATTAGACAAACCACCTTTAATTTTCGCTAAACTATCAACTGGTGAAATCCTGACGATATAAACTGGGACACACATGTAAACATTGATTTTTATTATAAAAACATTAACAGTAAAAAATCGTTTTTAAATTAGTTGATCTTGGCTTTAAATTTTGAATTTATTTTTGCAATTTACATACACTTTAAATTAAATTCAACCACATTATCAATATCAAATAAGGATTTAACCTACAATTTCAAAGGATTTCAGATGAGGCAGCGTTCATTTAAAATCAACATGCCCAAATAAGATTTTTTTGAAAAAAAAAACGTGAAAATCCAATTATAGGAAGGGTACCATGGTTCAAATTTCAAAATAGTTATGCCAAGGCCAATGTAAAGTAAATTCAAACTATATGCCAGTGAATTTAGCTTTTATAGTGCAAGACACCGAAAATAATCGATAAAAAGTTCAAAATTTGATAAAACTTTTGATTCGCAGCTGCAGTGAAAAAAATTACTTACGCGGAAGAAATACTCGCTGTTAATTTTGCAAATTCCAGATAAAACGGAATTATAATTTAAATAAGCGTTTTCTATCCCCCACTAACTTTGCGATTTTTTAAATTTATTTCCATTATGGACATAAAAACTTGTGCAAGAAATAGCAACAATCTTTCACGAGTTGCCGTTGTCGTAGGAGCCAAATTGATATCGCATTGATACCGTGGCGTGGCTTCATACTTTTTATTCATTTCTATTAACAAAGAAAAAGCGAATTTTGAAAATTGCAATTTCGCAGAAGTTCTTAATGCAATTAAAGGCAGTAAATGAAACAGCACAATAAAAATCGTTTTCAAACATATGCCACAAAAATTGCAACTTTATTGCTACTTCCAGGATCGAAAATAAATAGTAGAAATTTGAATTTTTAAAGAAAAAAAAATAGGAGTAAATTCACAATAGTAAAATATCTGATGTGTCCAACACATGACTTTCTTATACGGATGGTACCATTACTTTTCGACTTTTCCTAAAGAAATTAAGTTAAATTTCTTGTAAAAATCGTGTTTCAATTTCCAGCAATTTTCAAATAAATTTCGAAAGTCTCTTTCGCACGTATTGCAATACGCATAAATCTATCCTTGTCCCACTCATAATAACCGAATTTTAAGACAAAAATTAGTGTTTTACTTCTTTGAAATTTTTTTGACGGAATTTCAAAAAAAAGTTCAGACAAAATTTGTTCAAAATTCAATTCTAAATCAATGTTAAAGAATAAAAAATCTCATAAATTGTTTATTTTTCAAGATATTCCTAAAAAACATAAAAATGTCTTCAGGTAAGTGTCACTTGTTTTGGTGCTAGATGAAAAACATTGAATGTGGCACCCACAAATTTGTTCAAACTCTTAAATATGAAATTTGAATCAAATCCGATAACTCGTTTTTGAGTTGGTGGATACAGACAGACAGACAGACATCATGGGGAAAATGGTCAAAATGGATACAGGGGCCCTCAAAACGTGTAAATCCATCAAAATCTCGAAGTCGAAAAAAATCACGATTACTAAACTTTCTTTCTTATTACTTCGTATAAGAAAGTAAAAAAAATTTACAGAAAAATGTTCCGCAATATCCCAATCTTCATAATTTGTTTTCTTTTCTTGTTATAAACAAAAACGTTAAAAATTAATAAATTTTAATTTTCCCGTTGTTTGAAAATTTGGCAAAATTAATAGAAAATAAAGTGTGTAGGTATGTATAAATAGAAGAGTTTCTTACCCTACTTTGCCCCTCTTTAAATTATTTCTTAGTGAGTAAATCAATTTTCAGTTTTTTGCAATTTTAATAACATTCTCGCCATTTTTGGAGGGGGCAAAAATGTATAGTTTCATTTTATATCAATTTATAACTTTTATCAAATCTTGAACTCTTTATCAATTACTTCCGGGCTTGACTAGCCTACAATTGCAATGTTTTGGTCAAGTTTCTTTTTCTTTGCAAATAAATTAAAAAAAAATAAGTTTCAAATATTCTGCTGTTTATAAATTATTAACAATTTTTTATATCAGGTTAGGCATCAGATTCATAAATATTATATTTAGTTTAGTCTAATAACTGTCAAATGCAAGGAAAAACGTCCTGAGATTTGATATAAAAAATTTAATTGGCGAAATTTCCTCAAAAAGTTCAAATTATTAGGTGTAACACTATTTTGTAAAAAGACAACAATGAAATATAAAAATATTACTGTAATTAATTATTTTATAAAACATTTATCGTATCATTTTTCTATGTAACATAATCACGACGTTTTTCTTCTATTTTCAGACAGTGCATCAGTAAGTCACACACCAAGATCCGAAATATCCAGGAACCAAATTCCCCCGCCAAAACTGCTGCCCCCACTGCCCAATTACGCTACTAAACCTAGCATTCCACAAGAAGAAATAAATGCTGGCATCCAAACCGAAAAACCCAAGAAACTACTGGCTCCACAACCTAACTATACTTCAAAACCTGACTTACATCTCCCAAAAGAAGAAACAAATTATACTGACACCCACACTGAAAAACCCAGGAAACAAATTTCTACCAAACTAGCATCCCCACTGCCAAATTACGCTACTAAACCTAGCACACTTCCCCCACAAGAATATGATCTAAATGCTGACATCCAAGTAGCTACTTCAGCAACATTTGAGTTCGTTACTACAAGTAAATCTACGTTCAAACCAGAAAGCATTATTACTGATAAAAACAATAATTCCAATAAGAATGCGACTGTTTTTGCCAGTACATCGTTGTATACATATAATAACAGCGACCACGAAAATGAGGCAGCCTCAGAAACTCTAACAGAGTCTTATTTCATGTCAAAAGACAAACGTGGCAACCAGGACGACATGGATATATACGAAAAATCAACGTTAATGTATATGACAGAAAACCGTGTTGTTGAAAGCGAAAACTATTCGGAGCCGGAAGAAACATCTTCATACATAGTCGAGGAACCCACTACCAGTTATTTTGATACACACACAAACGGAAATCAGTTTGACAACAGTGATGAAGAAGATTACCAGGTTAATATAGTAAAGCATGATGCAAGTGCATATAAAAGTACTGAACAATCAGATGACGAGGAATCGGTTTATTCGGATGATAATCATCTTGATTATAATGCCATGGGATACAGCAGCCAAGCTGCTAGTATATTTTTTGGTGGCGATGAGGATACAGAAATAATACGTCCAAGAAATATTAAATTTGATGAGGATGATGATGATAAAGATAGTAGTGCTAGTGCCTAATTTATTCGTAAATAAAACATTTTTTATTAAAATGATATTCAGTAAAAACTGCTTCTTAATAATCTATGTATCTATTGTTGCAAATAACTAATAATAATTGTTAATACTATTTCTATACAAAATATGCATTCTATGTTACATAATTTATTTTTTATATTGTTGCAAAGTTCTGTTGGTAAATAAACGACTGTAGTGTTTTCAGATCCGATTCCTGTTCAGAAATTGTAAAGATACTTGAGTTATTATCTTACGATTTTTTAAAGATAAGCAATAATTATTTACCTGCCTCCTTTCTACAAATTTTTATATAGTTATCTATTCACATATCTACATCCGACTTTTATTAATACTGTGGATTAATATAATCGTAAGTAACATGAATAGGATTAGGAATCACTTAACCGTAGAAATGTAGAATACTGTACTTTCTATGTATAGTTCATTTTAATACGAGCCCTAACAACTAAATGTTCGGACAAAAGTAAATTTGATTGTCTTTTTTCCATACGCGCAAAAGTTATCTAAATTAACGTCCATAATATTGATGGTTTTTTCTGTTATAATGCCAACATTTAGCTATATAAAAACGTAAATTTCGTAAAAATTCGCTCGGCGGTTCCAAAACTGTGGCACTTTAACCCAGCAGGATGGGAAAATTGTAGAAACAAAGAATTATTATTTTCAAAACGTTGGATCTAGTAGTCGGATTTTGAAGAAATTTACTTTATTGCAAAACTGGATGTTGGTTTTCTTTACAAAAAAGTTACGCAAGTTTTTATTTGGTGATTTTAGGCATTTGTCGGAGCTTCAAAGTTGCACCTTTAAAAATGACAGAATTTTCTAGTAACTGTTTTAAAAAATCACAGTTTTGAAACCGCTGGTTGGATTGTGTCAAAAAACCTTTAAATCAAAGCTCAATAATCGTAATATTGAAAAAATCCTGAAATGTTAATATGAATTTTTTTGCATTTTTTTCGAGTTCCACAGATCACTTTTCAAAAAACGTGTTTTTTGAGGGTGCTACCTACATTAAAATAATCACAGTTTTGGAACCACTCGTTGGATTTTGGTAAAATTTACTTTATTGCAATGCTGGATGTTGGTTTTATGTACAAAAAAATCCCCAATTCTTTATTTGGTGATTTTAGGCATATTTCGTAGCTTTAAAATTGTACTTGAAAAATGTGACGTAATTTTCTAACGACTGTTTCTAAAAGATTACAGTTTTGGAACTTGGGGAAAACGACATAAAGGTGCTTTCATGGCCCTCATCCAGTCCGGACTTAAATGTCATTGAAACTCTTTGGTATAAAATTAAACGTATTCTACGCAATAATCCACCAAGAACCATTGGGGACTTAAAGACCAAAATAGAAGAAATTTGGGACAGTTTCACGCCAGAATTGTACCAAAATTTGATAAATACAATGCCTGCTAGAATACAGGCAGCTATTAAAGCAAAAGGAGACGTAACTTCTTATTAATGGTCCTAAATTAAAAATTATCCCAACATTTAGTTGCAAATTCATTTTATAAAATTTGCTAATTATTAAGGTTAAAATATTGTTAAATCCAATACATAATTTTCTTCCATGCATAATATTGTTATTAAGGCTTTATCTTATTGTATTATTAGGTGTTTACTAATTATTTGCGTAAAATTTCCAGTTCTCCTTTCATACTTCAAAAATTTACTTTTGTCCGAACATTTAGTTGTTAGGGCTCGTACATATTTAATTTATATATTTAACCTCAGACTTAATAAGCTTCATAAACCGTAAATAAAAGCCAAATTTATTTTTTGGAAAAAAAAAGAATGTCACCAGACAAGAAGTTTTTAAGAATTTAGAACGTTTTATTTTCTAAAATGAAATAATAAAGCGACAGAAAAGCTTAAATTTGACAATGTGATCGTTTGTATTTTTTCTGTACTTACTTATTATTAAGTAGATTACGTAAATATTTATTAACATCAATAAAATACGCTGCCTTTATTGATCTCCCCGCAAATTTTGATAAAGCTCTGTTTGTTGATAACAAAAATATAAATGATTCATATCTATGGATTCAGAACAATAGAGATAATAAAGAGCAAAGGTAAAAATGTATATAAAAAGGAATGTTCGAATATATGCGGTCAAATTGGTTGTAATTTTTTTTCTGATTAAATATAATTCTAAGATATTACTCCTGTAACTTACTTTACAAGTTTACTTTATACGAGAAAAATAATTTCTATTTTGAACATTACGTAGCCATTAACAGTTAATTTTTAGGACTTTCTAATTTATGCTGCTGAATCTTTTCACATTTTCAACAAACCTAATTTGAAATATATTTTTTGAGCATTAAAAAAACTTATCGCAATATCCGAAGACACGAGGCTATACAGAAAAATGTTGTATTGATGTTAGAAACTTTTTAAAAGAAAAAAATTATACATAAAGCATCTAGGGAGGAAAGTGTATCATTTCTTTCCGTGAATGAAAGTTAAATCATTAAAAGGGAAAGAATACTCTAGAGCATGATTTTATGTCCAGTTTTATGATAAAAATAAGATAATTGAAAGAGATATTTCTTGACAACCAACCGAAAATTAGTTGACAAAAAATATGGTTATTAATGGCGTTTACGATTGTGACAAAAAAAAACACAAAAAAATATTGTATATGTACCTAGGTACTTTTTGTAGCTGAAATTCAGTTCTTTAAATTCCTGCAAAATTTTTTGTGTTGAATTACTAATTTATTTAAAAATATTTTTGTATAAAAATGCTTAGATTTTGGGGCTGAGAAAGACAATTTCAATATGCAAATTTGCATTTTCTCTTCGCCATAGGACAAATACGATGATATACAAAATTAACCTAATGAAATTATCTACAAAAAAGTTCCCATCAATTTTCAAGTAAAAGTAATAATTTTATATATTCTAAGTTCGATATTTCTATAAACTAAATTGAGTGATAATCGGGAAAACTCTAATTATATTAAGCCTCGTCTAACAAGTCAAGGGCTGCATAAGGCAAGAGCTTCACAATAAACCCACGAAAAGACCGGATTATTAATTAATGTCCCCGTTGACAAATTTAACAACTATTTTATCAATGTGAGCCGGGAGATTCTAAGGAACATGGAGAGTACTGTTCCAGATCGGGCACATCTTGCATTGCTCGGGAATTTAACTTTCCTCAGCGGATTCTCTTTTCTTCGGGAAACAAAGATAGAAGAAGTCACGAGACTCTAAGTGGTCTTAAGACAAGTAACGTCAGAGATGTACAGGGTGATTCTTTTATCTGGGGAAATGCGTTTTTCTCGTAAACGGCTGAAGGGAATTAAATTTTGAAAAAAGTGTTATATACCTACTGGCTGTCACTCAAAATTAGGATAGAAATATAGACTTTACTATGCATGACGCTAGGCGTCGCGACGCTCCAAAAATTTTTTCCAGCAACATACCACTTTTATTATATCATTGGAAAGGTCTTTTAATTTTGAGTCTTTTTTCTAAAAACCAATTTTTTTTATTCTTATTGTTTAAAAAGTTATGATCCAATTTAAATTATTTCTGTTCTAACTAAATTTTGAAATATTTTTAACAGTAGGCCGAGTTTTCCTTCAAATACTAAACTAAATCTTATTATATAAAATAAAGTAGGCTTAGAAAAAACAAAACCTGTTATTTGTCAACATATTACAACAACAAAAAACTTATTATACCTAAACTAAACAAAAAATGTAATGAAAAAGTTGATTATTTTAAGAATTGTTCAATATGAGTACCATTATTATCTAAACATAAGTTATAACGTTTTCTTATTTCATTATATGTGACTTTTCCTACAACATTTGCATTAATTTCAGCATAGGCATCGACAGTCTTTTGTTTTAAATGATCTACATTATTAGACCTTGTTTTGTAAACTTTATTTAAGAGTTCCCCACAAAAAAAAATCGAGTGGTGTTAAGTCTGGAGACCTAGGAGGAAATTCTACTGGCCCGTCAGTTCCCATCCACTCGTCTTCATATTCTATATTTAAATAATTCCGCACAATAACGGCGTTATGACAAGGAGCCCCATCTAGTTGAAGCCAAAAATGTCTTCTAATCTGAAGAGGCATATTTTTTTGTTTAATTTAGGTATTAATAAGTTTTTTGTTGTTGTAATATGTTGACAAATATCAGGTTTTGTTTTTTCTAAGCCTACTTTATTTTATATAATAAGATTTACTTTAGCATTTGAAGGAAAGCTCGGCCTACTGTTAAAAATATTTCAAAATTTAGTTAGAACAGAAATAATTTAAATTGGATCATAACTTTTTAAAAAATAAGAATAAAATAAATTGGTTTTTAGAAAAAAGACTCAAAATTAAAAGACCTTTCCAATGATATAATAAAAGTGGTATGTTGCTGAAAAAATTTTTTTTGAAGTGTCGCGACGCCTAGCGTCATGCAAATTAAAGTCTATATTTCTATCCTAATTTTGAGTAACAGCCAGTAGGTATATAACACTTTTTTCAAAATTTAATTCCCTTCAGTCATTTACGAGAAAAACGCATTTCCCCAGATAAAAGAATCACCCTGTATATGGTCTAAATTAAAAGATTTTGAAGCGTGTCCAGGATGTGCTAATATTTAAAATGACATGTCATAAATACTCGTAAATTCATAGATCATAATATATTTCCGAACTCTTTTAAATATGCTAAAGTCAAAAAAGGCGACAAAGATGACATTACAAACCATAGGACAATTTTGTCCATATCTAAAGTCTTTGAGAGGATTATCTACGAAAGAATCCTGAGGATCAATTTGGATTCCGTAGGGAAAGATTTACTGTGAAGGCAGTGACGAGGATTGTGATGGAAATTGTGGATGCGTTTAACTGTGGATCATGCAAATCTCTTGGATAAGTTCCAATATTATGATATTCGGAGTCATCCTCTCAGGCTCTTGAAAGTTACCTCACAAACACAAGACAAGTCGTAAACGATCTTCCAGCAAATTGCAAACCTGATAAATTAATTCTACTTGCTGACGATACTATTATTGTTAATTCGGCAGAGACCACGGAGGCCTTGAGAGAAAAAGAAGCTGCTGCTGCAAGAACATGGTTTGCATAATTCACATAATTCTTATTTCAACGCGTCCGTCTTCCGAGCTGCAGGTGGCTAGATAGGTGCCTTGGTATTCATCAAAATAAGAACTGTTTCCGGGAGTGAGAGGGAAACTTCATGTTATTTGCACCATTACAGTAAAGTAGGATTTTTTTCAAGATGCCAGAACTTAATGGTCGTTATACATATATTAATAGCGATCAATTAGATTTTTGCAGGCTATTCTTTCGAAAGTGGTCTTACAAAAACAATATGCCAACTTTTTTGTAGGGAATTTAATTAGTTTCAATTTTGTATGCCTCCAAATTTGTGGAATGGCGAAGAAAAAATGAGTTATTGCACAAAAATAAATTTTTTATACCTAGTTCTGGGAAGAATTTATCGTTATCATTAAATTTAAATATTAAATAAAAAACATTTTAATGATCAACTCAAATGAACGTCAGCGCTTGGATTATTGGTTATATGGTACAGGGTGTCCAGATTTCGTTGTAATTGCGGGATATCTCGCTTGCTAGCACAGATAGAGAGATGCGTTTTTCACGACACGTTGCTACTTTTTTGTGAAACGAAAGATGCCGTCAACGGTTTTTTCATAGCCCCCTCCGTTTTTGAGATACAGGGCAAAATTGAAAATTTGCACTTTTAGGGCATACCTCGTATCTCGGGAACGGCTGAAGATATTGGAAAGGTAAAAACTGCATCTTTTACAGATTTTTACGTAGAATCCAGTGGCGTACTCAGATTTTTCTTAGAAGCGATTATTTCCGAGATATTTACTAAACTTATGTTATTTTAAATGGAACACTCTGTATGTTTTTCACTAGTTGGATCCAGCTTGTCATAAGCTTTACAAAAATATAAAACACTCTGTAATTATTTTTAAAATTAAGCTAGAAAATGACAATTTTCAAAAATTCAGCCAAAAATTTTCTAATTTTCAAATAATTAAACGTTGTTTCTATTTAAAATTGGTTTGGTTATTTGTTTAATAAAATGTTTCTTTTATTGTAATTTTTAGTTTTCGTAACAAGTTAGCTGAGACAGTCATTTGTTTCACAAACAGATCAATCACGGCACACCTATAATAGATTTATTCTTTTTTAAACTGAAAATATGCAATAACTTCGTTATTTATAAAAATAAATATATGATGTTATATATTTTTGGAAAGCTGAGAAAAAATCCTTTTTAATGAATCCATAGCCAACTATGGTTTCCATTTAAAAAAATACAACTTTATGTCATAACTCAAAAACAATTGAAAGGAATTAAAATTTGATTATATCATCTTGTTTCAAATTAAAATCTCTATTAAAAACATATAAAGTATTTTTTTGTAACTTTTCACTTAACCGAGATACACTGACTTGAGAAATTTGGTAAAAAATCAGTTTTTGCTTGTAACTCAAAAACAAAAGAAGTTAGACATTTCGTGTTTTCACCGTTCAATTTGTCTTAAAAATGTTCTATCCGTTTTTTTCTAACTGCAACAGAAATCCTAGATACCCTGTAATCACATCGAAAATGCTCCACCCTGTACATTAAGTGTGACAATAAAATTTATCAAAAATTGGACAAATGTATGTGGGTGTATTACATTTTGAAACTTACGTCTCCAACTAATTATTTTGTGATTAAATTGTGAAAAATATTTCTGCTTATACTTACGTGAAATTCTGTAATATGAACAAAAACTGAATTTTAGTGCTAATTAAAAAAAATATCATACCTGTATAATTTTGCCAGAGGAAAATAAATGCATAGTTTCTGATGAAGTTCACAAAATTCCTTATACGTGCGCAAAATATCCAAAGTATGATTCTCGCCCTGTCGGCGTACCCGTAAAATGTAAACATAATACTTATCCGGATCGTAGCGTTTTGTATATCCCACAACTGTAACTTCAGTCAACCGACCATCTGTGGCTTTGCTGAAAAATATTTCTCAATAAACCTGCTCATTATTTTTAATTAATAATAACATACTTATAAGTTTTCGGTACAAATGAGAGTAACGTTCCCTCAGTATTATCCGTGGAAAACTTAAGCTGTGCTAGATTATGCAGGAAAAAGTTAAATTGAGTAAACCACGACTTTAGCGAGCTCTCAATAAGTCGTGCGAAATTTGCAGCAGCTTCTGGATTTGATAAACCGGGCAAAAGTGCTTTGTGCAAATATGTCACTGATTCTGGTGATACTCCACAAATACTCGAGGATGCCATCTAGAAAAATAATAGAAAAATTACAACTCATTTTAAACTAAACGCGTTTCAATCTTACCAAAGTAAACAGGTATAAAAATATGTTCCTATTATTTCTAACAATATTAAATGCTTGACAGCATAAATCCACAAACTGATGAAATCTTTCTGTTGGCCTATCTCCTCCATTTATAACATACGCCATATCAGATGTTAAAACAAATGGCGCCCGATCTCTAAGAAATTAACCAGAGATTAAAAAATACAACAAATTGATTTGTTTACCTTTTAAAGTTGCCAAACATTTGAGCATCCCCAAGAAACTTTCCAAAATCGATATGAAACAAATGACCCGTAGTTTTCAACATGATATTATCATTGTGTCTATCGCAGATTCCTAGAATGTAAGTTACCACACAATAACCTGCACAAGATGCTGTGAAGTTTTGTACAGCCCTTTCATACTCCAACTCAGACGGATTATGTTTCGCCAACCATTCAGCTATAGGTTTGTCTTTAAACGATCCAGTCAAACCATGTTCCACTTGGATTTTACGTAAAGTTTCGGCTTTGGTGACCATTTCGATCATACCGCGTTTTTTACCAGTGGGCACACAGCAAAAGGCCACCATTTTAAGATCTAATCCTTCATGCAACCACAACTTATCCATAAGTCGCACCATTTGTAACGTGAGCATATCTTGTTGCAAGTCGTCCCCAACTTTGTAAATAGCGGGAATAATGGAACTGTCCCTCATCATAAAATTGATTTTTAAAGGTAGTGTATTTGATGGAAAATACGCACAGGTGTTCACTTGAATGCCTGTGATTCGTAGAGTTGGTGAAAGAGGTAGGCTGGTTGGATTTGCGGCTAAATGGATGTTTAAAAGCTCTAAGGAGTGGTAAAGGACTTTCATCCGGTGAGATTCTTTTGTTTTTTGTACTTCTTCAGCAACGTCGTTTAGTTCCTACAACAAAACAGTGTGTTAAAAATAATATTATTTAAAATATTTCTTTACTACTATACTTACTGTAAAATTTGTATTCAAATTTAATGAATATATTAACGACTTTCTGTACAAAATAATTTAAAAAGTGCAGAATATTCTAGCTCATAATATAAATATTATTTAAAAATAGTAGAACTGCAATAATCTCTTATTAACTTACTTTGACTAAGAGTTGTTGGGTCAGGAAACATCTCCGCAAAGATTCGCCACAAATTGCCAAAAGAGCTCGAAGTAACAATTTTATCCTTCTGTGATGTCTCACCTCAATTATATCAACTTCGTCCTTTTCCGATATTTCAGACGCAAAATTCTAGAATACTTAAAAATTAGTACTGCTTTAAATTTAGGTATCAAATTACAAGAGTTACTTGAGGAATCGATCCGGGTAAACTGTGACTCAATAACCAGAATAAATGATGAGCAAAACGAGGCGAGCGAAGCGCGCGATCTAGTAAAAACTGCGCAAGTGCAGAATTTTCGTAGGTTTCATGTCTTAGAGCCACAACTAACTGAGGTAAATAGTCCACCAATTCATCGTTGCTTAGATAGCGAATCCACCGGACAGCTAATTTTCTTACCTCCAAATCGGGAAACCTGAAAAGTATAATTTAAGTATGAAACGTAAACTAAACTGCTGGCCAATTGAAACGTACCAAGTGAATTTTTAGGTTGAATTTAAAGTCAAATATTTTGAAAAGGAGAAAAGATATCAACATGAGGTTTTCAGGATTCAAGAGATAATTTTATTGCGAAAGCAATAGTGTCACCCGATTTTTCTACTTTGAAGTACGTTACTATCTACAGGGTATGATAGAAAGTCGTCTTTTTTTTCTCAAACTTTATACCTACCGGAATTCCACAAAATTTTTTTTATATTTTTTTGATGTCGATTTTTTTAGTCCCTGGTTAATGAGGAAAAAACCAATTTCTCAAAATTTTTATATCCCTCTTATTTTATAAGATACCGAATTTTTTTATTAAATTTAATATTGTTGAACAGGTTTTTGCAATAATAATTATGCTGCCATTTTGAAAGCAAATGTCATCATGTTATATGTCCATAAAAAGGTAATTTTAAGTAGAATCTAATTCTTACGGAAAAAAATATATAGGGTTGTTTTAAAAAATTCTGAAAGTTAGTAGGTGGCCCTTCCGGTTAAACCGGAAGTGTCATCAGATTGTTTTAAACGTCAAAATGATTATTCCTTTCAACAATCAAACCATGTCAAATTTCAAATTAATACAGTTAAATGTAACAAAATGGTGGGGGTTGTAAAACGATTTCGTAGCCACCCGGTATACACGAATATGAGCAAATTTTTGAAAAAGTGAAAAACCCGTTTCGAGGATATAAGTCACTTAAACCAATGGTGAACATAAACTAACGAAATTCCATTCTATTCCATTAAGAAAATAGCTTCAAAAAATGAATTAAAAAATTTAACAATTAGCGAACGTGTACCGATTTTTGATAAGCCACTGGTTACTAATAAATTAATGAAAGTACAAAAAGTGTACTTTTTATAAGAAAGCCATTCATAAGGTATTATAATCAACTACAGAGATTGGTTCTTACAAAACACAATACGGCCGAACGACAAAAAACAAAGAAAAAATCAAATTTTCAGCAAAAATTCGGTATCTTATAAAATAACAGGGATAACAAAATTTTGAGAAACAGGTTGTTTTCCCATTAAGTAAGGACTAAAAAAATCTACATAAAAAAAATATAAAAAATTTTGTGGAGTCACGGTAGTTATAAAATTTGACAAAAAAAGAAGACTTTCTTTCATACCCTGTAGATAGTAATGTACTTCAAAGTAAAAAAATCGGGTAACACTATCGTTTTCTCAATTAAATTATCTCTGCAATCCTGAAAACCGCATGTTGATCTCTTTTCTATTTTTCAAAATATTTGACTTTAAATTCAACCTAAAAATTCGCTTGGTACGTTTCAATTGGGCCAGCAGTTTATTAATGTGTAAACTTTTTACTTACACTGGAAGTAACAACTGCAAAGCTTGTATAGGTCTCAAAGGTGCCCACGCATACAGCATTCCATGTAAATCAGGTAAACAATTAAAAGCCCAACTATGAGCAGCTAAGAGAATTTTCGGCAGCGCTTCTGGAATATTATACAAGTAGTGCCGTTTTTCCCATAAAACTTCACGAACTTGCGGTGGGAACTTATACAGCATATCTTCTTCAGATGAATCTTTTAACAACTGCTGCGTTTCATAATCCAAACTTTGAAAATCGCTTTTAATTACATTTGAGGTAAGCTCTCGTGGTACTTGTGGAAAATACGCATTTTCAGGTGCAATAATTTCTATTCCAATCATGGGATGGTCCATGTGGGGATAGGTACCAGCAGGGGGAGCTGGTCCGTACATGTGCTCGTGATTTGTTTCCTTTGGCCAAATAGACAACAACATATTTCCTTGGGCTAGATTACTAAGCACAACAGAATAAATTATGCATAAGATGAACTGAAAAATATTCAACTTACCCTTCATAATCGAAAAATTGCACAGACGCCCATCCAATTTCTTCCTTTTTGAAAGTGGGTACATGGGATTTATCATCACCTTCAGGTGTTTCTTTGGTAATTCCGTACACCACTAGAACCAGTCTTGACTCTCTTGCTAAAGAATTAATTGATACATTATCATAAGTATACCTGAAAAGATATTTTGTTATTATACAGGAACAAGGAAATAATGCAACAGTTTTTACCATTTATCAAAAATTATTCTAGAAGGCCATTGGTCGTGTTCAGTCTTTTCAGTGGCCTGTGTGGACATAGGTTCACTAACTGGTCGAGTGCCGTGGTATATTTGACCAGCTATGCTGTATGAATCGTGTTTCCATTTTACTGATGGTCGGTAAATGGCACAAATACGGACAACAACAGAATGAGATATGTCTGCTACACTTTTATTCGCTACAAAATAAATATGATAAAATACAACAAATAGTTTAAATATCTTAGTAAAAAATAAAGATGATTTCAGGAGTATAATTATTTCCAATTTCTGAAGCTGAAGCTATTATAAACCAAATTAAAGACAAAACTTGGCGTAAACCAAGAAATATTTTTTAAAGTTAATAATGTCTTCAAAGTAACAAACTTTCTGCTGTTTTTTTTATATTGCACGATTTATTTTCTCACAGAAGCTCTCTGTACCAAGCGCATGTACTTCTTGCAATCGTAATCAACTTATAATTTATTAATATTCTAACTCGCATTTGATAATGCTATAATAAACCAGGCAAATGTAGGGTTTTAAATCCGGGAAATTTTAGCAAGGATTTGTAATATATATCGTAATTGTTAGGTTCAGTTTGTAAATTTGGAATTTTGTGACATTTCTGATTTATTAATAAATAATTAAAGTTTAGGAAATCGAATGTTCTGATCTTTAATATAAAACGGTGCCAAAACGAAATTAAACTGCTGGTCAATTGAAACGTACCAAGCGAATTTTTAGGTTGAATTTAAAGTCAAATATTTTGAAAAATAGAAAAGATATCAACATGCGGTTTTCAGGATTTCAGAGATAATTTAATTGAGAAAACGATAGTGTTACCCGATTTTTTTACTTTGAAGTACATTACTATCTACAGGGTATGAAAGAAATTCTCCTTTTTTTTTTCGTCAAATTTTATAACTACCGTGATTCCACAAAATTTTTTAAATATTTTTTTGATGTAGATTTTTTTAGTCCTTACTTAATGGGAAAACAACCTGTTTCTCAAAATTTTGATACCGAATTTTTGCTGAAAATTTAATTTTTTGTTTTTTGTCGTTCGGCCGTATTGTGTTTTGTAAGAACCAATCTCTATAATTGATTATAATACCTTATTAATGGCTTTCTTATAAAAAATACACTTTTTGTACTTTCATTAATTTATTGGTAACCAGTGGCTTATCAAAAATCGGTACACGTTCGCTAATTGGTAAATTTTTTAATTCATTTTTTGAGGCTATTTTCTTAATGGAATAGAATGGAATTTAGTTAGTTTATGTTCACCATTGGTTTAAGTGACTTATATCCTCGAAACGGGTTTTTTACTTTTTCAAAAATTTGCTCAAATTCATGTATACCGGGTGGCTACGAAATCGTTTTACAACCCTTACCATTTTGTTACATTTAACTGTATTAATTTGAAATTTGGCATGGTTTGATTGTTGAAAGGAATAATCATTTTGACGTTTAAAACAATCTGATGACACTTCCGGTTTCACCGGAAGGGGCACCTACAAACTTTCAAATTTTTTTAAAACAACCCTATATATTTTTTTCCGTAAGAATTAGATTTTACTTAAAATTAACTTTTTATCGACATATCACATGATGACATTTGCTTTCAAAATGGCAGCATAATTATTATTGCAAAAACCTGTTCAACAATATGAAATTTAATAAAAAATTCGGTATCTTATAAGAGGGATATAAAAAATTTGAGAAATTGCTTTTTTCCTCATTAACCAGGGACTAAAAAAATCGACATCAAAAAAATATAAAATTTCTTTTGTGGAATTCCGGTAGGTATAAAGTTTGAGAAAAAAAAGACGACTTTCTTTCATACCCTGTAGATAGTAACGTACTTTAAAGTAAAAAAATCGGGTCACACTATTGCTTTCGCAATAAAATTATCTCTTGAATTCTGAAAACCTCATGTTGATATCTTTTCTGCTTTTCAAAATATTTGACTTTAAATTCAACCTAAAAATTCGCTTGGTACGTTTCAATTGGCCAGCAGTTTAGATAGAGAAAAATTGATCAGAACCGTTCTTGTCGAGCGTTAAATCTCTGGTTCAGATGTGTAGCAGTCTTGAATTTACATTTTACATTTTTGTCCAATTGGCAATTTAATAAAACCCGAAATTAAGGTTTTTCGTGAAAATATTAAATTGTGGTTTATTTTATAATTTTTTTCAAATGAATTAAAAAATTTGTTTAAAATTGATACTAAATAATTTGGAAAAATTGTTTCACATAATCATCCAATTTATGCTGACTCATTTTATTACAATTAGTAATAGCATCTTTTTTGGTGTATGTTTAAACAAGGAATAAAGCTAATAAATAAATTAGTATTCTTATTTATTTTGCTTTGTAATTTCTGATAATATTTATTCGCTTGATGACTGCCAAAAAGCCTGCAAAATACGGGAAAAAAATTGATTCAAAAAACTGTTTGACCCAATAATTTGTGTGTCTGAAAATCTATACTGAGCTAATTAGATTGAACTAATGATTTTAAATTTACAAAATCCATCAAAAAATCTCTAATAACTATCTTCCAAATTTAAAATATAAAGCTCATAAAATCCAAAGCTCAAATACTGAAAATTTCAAAACTAACGGAAATTCACACAATAGATATCTACAGTTATAATTGTTAGAATTTACTGAAATTGAAATGAGGTAATTTTATGAAAAACATTTCCATTTGGAAAAGAAACGTGATGGCCAATTGCGAATAAAACAGCACCGGCTAAGCAAAAGATGAAATGAGACAGACAATTGCAGAAGAAGTGGTGACTTATAAGACCATTTCGCTTGCTCCCTTCGACTATCTTAAAACTGACTACTAATATCATTTTACACCTGGTATAGTTGGCGAATAATGGAATTTTTATGTGTATTCTGTCTTAGAATCTAAACTTATATTAATTAGTACTTATTTCATTAATTAAATTATCTCAATATTTCACTGAACAGCCGGATACTTTTGAGTCATTCAAAGTAGTAGTAAATTAAAAAAAATATCGTAATACTTTCTTAACTTACGTTCAGTTGGTGGTGGAACGATAACTTCAAAATCAACAGTAAACGCCTTGCAATACATCTCTATTAAACTTTGTACCGCCATTCTTATTTTATTACAATTGGTAATAATTGTTTGTGAAAGAGTAACGTCCTGAAAGAAAAAATATTCCATATACATAAAATCTTTCTTAGAAAAATTTATAATAAATACCTTAAGAGCGATAAAACTTCTACAAGAATCGTTCAAAAGATCAGCAGCCTCCATTATATCTAGAGTACACAAACATCCCATAAGATTTATAACACATTTTACAGACTGCACTACTTTCGAAGGTTGAAATGCTGGCATCACCGACGAGCTATTGTTTTGCACTATTTGAATTACTGCATCTTCCAGTTTGCTTATTTCACTTTCGACAGTTTCTGTGGATAAGATCAATAAAATAAATAATTAATAAAATAAAAAGAAAACTAGATATGCAGTCTTACCCAGGAGTATTCTTAAATTATCGTACGTTATGTGAAGGACCAAGTCGTTCGGAATAACATCCTCAAATGTTAAATTCTTATCCCTATTATCATCTTGCAGCTAAAAATTAATTTTAAGAGAATTAGTTTAGAGTTTAGATTATGATCATGTAGCTTACTGTTCTAGCGAAAGATTTGTCAACTTTTGAATCGGGTATCAAAATTAAAACCACATCCTCGTCCAGTTTTATGCAGTTGTGAACGTACTCATAGTCAGAAAGCAGAGTTGTGGGCACCAAATATTCATTGTAACCCCACACTTTCAATGTGTACTTGTCCTGAGAAGGTGCATCCCAATCGCATGTTAGCTGCATGGTAACATGTTCAACACTAGTAGTGACTGCAAGAAAATTATTTATTTTTATGTCTTAAAAGCGATTTATTATTTTACCATCACAAGTAAAGCTGATGGGTTTATCAAAATCAGCGCCTTCAAAATCCGGATGAACACACAATTTTATACTTAAACCATCATTGTATTTATAATTCACCATAGGACTTATAATCAGACCCATGTTAGTATCAGGGTCGTTAAATCGGTATTTGCCTAAAAAAAATTTTTAATCGTTTAAATAAATACTACTATAAAATAACTTACTGCGAACGTTATAGACCATTTCATAAAATGCTTTCAAATCTGAGTCTTTGGTTACGTTTGTCGATCGTTGATCATTTCTTTTAATATTGTCCAATAAATTGGACTTTACCTGAAAAATATCAAGAATAATTAGCCTGTAGGAATTTTTAAGAGTATTGTTTACAAAAGCAAACGCCATTTCAAATAAATTTATGGTGCATTCAAATTAAAAAAAAACAATTTCAATTATTTTAATAAAATATGATGCCACGAAATCCAAACAGAAACACTAATGACGAGTTGGCAAGTGTTTCGAGTCAAAATATTTAATGAAAGTCTCGAATATTTTCTTTTAATTACTTTGTAATAAGTTGAATAGATATTAAATTTAGATTTGTACAAATATATGAATTTACACTACCAATATGACTTTTGAACTTCTGGATATTATTCATATATGTTCGGACGGCACTTAATAATTTAAAAAATATGTAATTATGTATTTGATTAAAAATTAATGTCCTTAATTTATAATTTTTAAAATGGTTAGAAATATATCTTAAAGAGTCCAAAATGTTATCAGAACGTAATTTATTTTTAATTTAATTTATTAATAAAACAGTCACAAATTTGCCGACAAATAAATATTCGGACATTATTTATATTTGATAAGTGATGCTACGATTATTAGAATATTGCTGACGTTTTTTAAGATCGGCTCTCTTATTACAGTTTGTATTGACGCATCTAAAAATGCCTCGTTGTGTTGCAACAAACAAAAAGGTACGCGAAATTATCATTTTTCACATTATGGTAAGGGTAATTTAATTCTATGCAAAAATTGCAAATGATTTAAATTTATACAGGGTGTCCCAGTTTATATCGTCAGGATTTCACCAGTAGATAGTTTAGCGAAAATTAAAGGTGGTTTGTCTAATAAACTATGGTCGAATGTTGCTTCCTTTTTGACGTACAGGCCATTAAAGAAAATAAATTATTTTAAATAATTTGCTATAAATCAATAACAAAAAAAGTTAGCCTTCTGAAATTTTGCATAGATCTTTTTTTTTGTATTCTCTTATTAATAGTGGTTGCAATTATTTTATTTAGAACACAGAGGCGTGCGTACGGGTTTCTTAAAAAACATTTTATTGAATAAAACGTACGCCACTGGTTTTTTTTGCAGCACCAATATGCAGAGAGTATTTTCCATTCAATTTAGAAACTTTTTCGTATCTTATAATTTTTTGATAACTTAACTCAAAATAACCTAATAGTACAGTAAATAAGGGAGAAAAAAAGGCTTCAAATAGACTTTTTTTACCCTACAGTCAATTTTTGTAGAATCTTCTAGAGGGTCACCCTGAACGTTTAAAACTGAGTTTGTGTATTCGTAGACTCCGCCCTTCCTTCACCAGCCACAAAAAATGAAGGGTTGGATTTTTTTGTTTATTTAATAACTTTTTTGCTATTAAATTTTCGAAAAAGAAAAATATTTCCTACAACTTATCTTTTAAACTTTTTTGATATTGTCGATATTTAAAAAGTTATTCAACAAATAAGTTGAAAATTTTGGGGAAAGAGTAGTAAGTAGTACCTACTAGAGAAAAATTTCCCTAAAATTTGCAACTTATTTGTTGAATATCTTTTTAAATATTGACAATATCAAAAAAATATTAAAAGGAAAGTTGTAGGAAATATTTTTTTCTACAACTTTGTACTGATGCTCTTTTCGAAAATCTAATAGGGAAGAACCTCTTTAATAAATAAGAAAAAAAACGTTAAGTTATCAAGAAATTGTAAGATACAAAAAAGTTTCTAAATTGAATAGAAAATACTCTCTGCATATTGGTGCTGCAAAAAAACCTGTGGTGTACGTTTTATTCAATAAAATGTTTTTGAAGAAACCCGTACGCACGCTTCTGTGTTCTAAATAAAATAATTGCAACCACTATTAATAAGAGAATACAAAAAAAATATCTATGCAAAATTTCAGAAAACTAACTTTTTTTGTTATTGATTTATAGCAAATTATTTAAAATAATTTATTTTCTTTAATGCCCTGTACATCAAAAAGGAAGCAACATTCGACCATAGTTTATTAGACAAACCACCTTTAATTTTCGCTAAACTATCGGCTGGTGAAATCCTGACGATATAAACTGGGACACCCAAAGTACAGTCTGTACCTGTGTAACGAACATTTGCAACCATGTTCGAAAAATTTTACATTTTGTTGACCCTCTTGGTTAAAAAATTCACTGCCCCGAGTAATAAAGAAATAAAATATCTGACGTGCCCAACACATGACTTTCTTATACGGATAGTATCACAATAATTACTTTTCGACCCTCGGATTCAACTATCAAAGCGCGCTATGAGAAATATAAAGTGTTTTAGGAATATCTCGTTTTTTTGAAAATTTTTTGACCGAATTTCAAAAAAAAGTTCAAACAAAATTTGTTCAAAATTCAATTCTAAATCAATGTTAAAGAATAAAAAAATCTCATAAATTGTTTATTTTTCAAGATATTCTTAAAAAACCTAAAAATGTCATCAGGTAACTGTCATTTGTTTTGGTGCTAGATGAAAAACATTGAATGTGGCACCCACAAATTTGTTCAAACTCTTAAATATGAAATTTGAATCAAATCCGATAACTCGTTTTTGAGTTATGGTGGATACAGACAGACACACAGACAGACAGCATGGCGAAAATGGTCAAAATGGATTCAGGGGCCCTCAAAACGTGTAAATCGATCAAAATCTCGAAGTCGAAAAAAATCACGATTACTATACTTTCTTATTATATAAGAAAGTAAAAATATATATTTTCGTTCCTCAAAAATTTATGCAATTTAGCATGTGATTTCAGGACTGTTATATAAGTATTACATAAAGTTTGCATAACTTCTGGAATTTTGTATGAAAAATTACAACAAAATTTGCTAATTATTTAATAAAAATCGAGGTTCCGTTTAGCAAAATATCTGATGTGCCCAACACATGACTTTCTTATACGGATAGTATCACAGTAATAATTACTTTTCCTAAAGAAATTAAGTTAAATTTCTTGTAAAAATTTTGAGGGTTTCCAGCAATTTTCAAATAGTCTCTGTCGCACTTATTGCAATACGCATAAATCTGTCCTTGTCCCACTCATTACTGCCAGATTTTAGGACAAATAAATAACAGAATACTTATGAAAATTCCACAGTGCGAAAAATGCTTGATATCTTTGAATTTGCTGTAGCTAAACTTTGAAGATTTATAAAATGCTTCTCAGTTTTGGTCAACGTTTCACTCAAACAAACTATACAGTGCACAATAATCCTTCTCATCAAAATATTTCGATATTTTGCCTTTGACAGTTGTTTGACTAACAATCTCTTCTTCTTCTTCTACTTCGTACTTGGATTGCAAAGCAATGTCAAGTTTTTGGTGTTTGGCGATATAGCCACTCTCACCAGGATTGGATTAATTGGTTTTCACTTTTTAAATTTTTATAACTTTATTCGAGCTCTTCGTGTGTTTAATGCAAATAGAATCTTTAGTATAAAAACAAATAGATTTCTGTAATGTAAACAACAGCCACTCAGAGATAGATGGCAACACTATATAAATATGTAAATAATTTATAATTATTAAAAAACGGCGCAAAATAAAACACTTTGTTTACTTTGTCGACACGTCTAAAAATTGAAAGAGCATTCACAAAAAATTTGGCGTCGATATCTTTAATGTAGATTTGCATGCATAATACAATTTCACGACTTTATTGTATCTATATATTAGAAAAAATTTTAATCGAGTTGCCATGATATCCAAAACATAAAACCGTAGCCGTTGTAGCCGTCGATCTTTTCAAATAGTAATGCTACAATCGATTTCCTCAACGGTATAGATTTCTGTACGTAAACAACATGTACTTTGTAAATCAGAGATAGATGGCGCCACTATATAAATAAAAAAATTTGACGGAATTTCAAAAAAAGTTTCAAACAAAATTTGTTCAAAATTTAATTTTAAATCAATGTTAAAGAATAAAAAAATCTCGTAAATTGTCTATTTTTCAAGATATTCCTAAAAAACCAAAAAATGTCTTCAGGTAAGTACCACTTGTGTTGGTGCTTGATGAAAAAGATTTAATGTGACACCCACAATTTTGTTCAAACTCTTAAATATGAAATTTGAATCAAATCCGTTAAGTCGTTTTTGAGTTATCGTGGATACAGACAGACACACAGACACAGACAGACATCATGGGGAAATGGTCAAAATGGATTCAGGGGCCCTCAAAACATGTAAATCCATCAAAATCTCGAAGTCGAAAAAAATCACGATTACAATACTTCCTTATACTACGTATAAGAAAGTAAAAAGGTTGCAAACTCAAAGGAAGATTTGTAATAAGCCACTTAACATTTGTCCAAGTTTGCATAACTTTTGCAATTTTGTACAAAAAGCTATTGCAAATTGTTGTTTTTTCAATTTTTGACAATGTTCCGGTCATTCGAACGAATTGCAAATTTAGATTTAATATTAGTTTTCAAACTTGTGCCCAAGTTTCAAAACTTTTGGAATTTTGTTTACCTTTTTTGCTTGAATGACTGGCCTATTATTTAAATTTCAGACTTGTGTAGAAAAAAAATCTGAAATTGAATTTTCTCAAAAAGTTGTGTTTTTTATTTTGAAAACTCTCACATATCCTATTTAAATTTACCTATTTTGTAAAAATTTATTTTGTTTACTGCCTTCAGTTAAGTTTAGAGTGTTAAACTGTTTAACAACTTACCTTCATGCATCTTCTGTCCAACGTTGACATCCGCGATCGGGGTGGAACGGGTGGAGCTCTTGAATTTACGGTGCCCTCAGGTTTCACTACCGCAGCATACATAGGATCTGATACACTATTACAGCCAGACCCTGTATATATGTCATACGGATCATAACTATCATAAAAACTTTCACACACCGAACTAGCGTCATCTAAAACACACACATATTGATTTCATATTATTTAGATGTTTTGTATTGGTGATAGGATTGCAAAGATTTATCGTTTTATGACCAAAAACTTTAAAAAATTGTGTCTGCACAAGAAATATTTTGAAATTCTTCGACTGGTATCAGTTTTCCAAAGATTATTTATAGAAAACTTCAGTTTTAAAGGGCTAATTATAAGTAAAAATAAATTCTAACCGCTAACAATAAGGGTTGAAAAATAATTTTCGAAATTTAAAATAAAAATATCTGATAATTTTCTTTCAAATAGCGAACCTAATTTATATTCTGTATTTATTGTATGAATGCTAATGAAATATTTAAATTCGGAATCCAAATGAAAATCTACAAATTTATAAAGAGATTTTTTTAAACGGTCAAAGTAATCGAAATTAATTCCTACACTGTTCGTATTTATTTTTTAAATAAATATTTGAGATTTTTATTTTCATTATTTCCAACCCCAATAAAAATCCGAGATATTTAACAAATTTCTAAAGAGTATCGTCTGAAAAATCTAGTCAATTTCTTTAATTCGGGGATGAATTTTAAAGTAACACTCTTGCGTTGGTCATTCTTTTTAATATACACAACTTTCAGCTTTACAATACTGAAACTTAATTGAATATCCACACATTCGGTGTGGTCATGAATTTTCAAAGTAGACCATTGTGTGTAGAATGATAAGAAGATTTACTTAAAGTTTAAAAAAAATATTTCAAAATTTTCTCTTTATTCAACTTGTTTTTTCCATTTTTTTTTAAATTATACATCAAACGAAACACTTTTTCGAATATTTGCATTTTTAGGCTGATAAAACTTCAATTTTCTAGAATTTATTACAAACAAATTTCTTATCACCTTTTAAAATTATGTGCAAAAATTGTAACTTTTAAAAGTACCTTAGACAATTTTCTAGTTCTATCGTGTTTTGTTTCAGGTAGCATTTGTACAGGGTGTCCCATTTTCGACACTTTTAGGGGGTATTGGGGTTATTATCAAAGATAGAGTGTTGCGGTTTTCACCTTCCTGTCCTACTTTTTTACGAAACGAAAGATTCCGGGGTCAAATTTGTCATGGTTCTCTTAGTTTTTAATCTACAGAATGATTCTCAAAATCTTCGTTTTTTAGACACCCCTCGTATTTCCGTTATGCGTCTACTTATCAAAAAGGTGAAAACTAATCTTGATAGAGTTTTTCACGTAGAATTCAGTGGCGTAGGCAGTTTTTGTGTAAAAGGTTTAATTTTTGAGATATTGCCCAAACTTTTGTTTTTTTAAATGGGACACCCTATATATTATTTTATATATTGATTAAGCAAAATTTGGGCTTTCCAAAAATATATAATACTTAATATTTATTTTGAAAAACAAGCTCAAAATTCGATATTTTAAATAATTTTCTTTATTTATAACAGTAGGCCATGGCTAATTTTTTAGAGACAAATGCAAAATTTTCACAATGCGTAATTATTCTGAAGCTAAACACTTCAAAAGATAATTTTAATGCTTGTATAAAACATACCAACAATATAATACTTCTCATAATTATCATAAACGGTCATTGTAATTAATAGTAAAATAAAAACACCTACGTAACAAAAATATTTCATCAATAATGGAAATCTGACAAATCTGTCAAATTTTGCATTTGTTTCTAATAAACTAACCATAGCCTACTGTTATAAATAAAGTAAATTATTAAAAATATCGAATTTTGTGCTTGTTTTTCAAAATAAATATTAAGTATTATATACTTTTGGAAAGCCCAAATTTTGCTTAATCAATATAAAAAATTATATATAGGGTGTCTCATTTAAAAAAACATAGGTTTGGGCAATATTTCAAAAACTAAACCTTTTACACAAAAACTGCCTACGCCACTGAATTCTACGTAAAAAACTCTTTTTTGATAAGTAGACGCATAACGGAAATACGAGAGGTGTCTAAAAAACGAAGATTTTGAGAATCACTCTGTAGATTAAAAACTAAGAGAGCCATGACAAATTTGACCCCGGAATCTTTCGTTTCGTAAAAAAGTAGGACAGGAAGGTGAAAACCGCAACACTCTATCTCTGATAATAACGCCAATACCCCCTAAAAGTGTCGAAAATGGGACACCCTGTACATATTCTAGAAACAATTCCTGGCAAATTTCCTATAGAGTTTGAGCTGCTCTAAGGATCTAACTAGATTTAGATATCTTGTCGGTTTCTCAAATTATTAACATCCAAGTTAAAAAAAGTGAAAAAACGGATATTTTTCTAGTATTCTCGTTTTTTGTCTATGTACTATAAATTTTGTAGAATTTAATATACGCACAATTCTTATAAATTTATGGTTACTTTTATTGGATTGCAAAACGGTTATGGTATATTTCGTCCCATTTTCAAATTATATCTCTTCAAAACTTGAAAAAGTTGACAATTTTCTAGTATTATCTTTTTTGTGTATGGACACTACTATAACTTTTTGTAGAATTTATTATACGTTCTAATCTTATAAATTCAAAGCTGCTTTAACTAGACTTCTAATCAGTTTCTAGATACCTCGTCGATTTATCAAATTACAATGTTTAATGATAAAATACAATTTTCGTCATTTTTTTTCGTAATTTGTAATTGATACAGTTCTGGAGTCACTGATTAGATTTTTGTGAAATTGACTTTTTTATGTAAATGAATGTTGTATTTATGTGGGAAAAACCACAATAAATGTTTATTATAATAACTAAATAACCCTTCGCTTTGGTTTTAGTTGAACAATAATTTTAACGTTGTTCTCAAACTCCTTTCATATTTTTAAATGTTTAGGAACCACTCGCCAAATTAGTATATTTATAACCAAATAAACAAAATTAAAGATAGAACATTTCATTAGTTTCATTAAATCATGATTTTACATTATTATTTTATGAAATAGAACATTATTGAAAAAGAAAAATCTCTTAATACTTCCTTTACGACAAAATATTCTTGCTACAGGTAGGTTCCATGTGGTTATAGAGGTCCACATCGTAGAAAACAACGTAGAGTTACAATTTTTTTTAAAATATCCATTCATTTTGCTGTAATCCGGAAAAAACATTGATTTCAGCAGCTGAATTTTCGTTTGCAACATTATAAATTGTTTGTAGTAAATAAATTCGCCATAATTTTGAATCATATTTCGATGATTTAGGACTTTTAGAAAAATTCTCAAGGCCAAAAGTTAGACCAATATTCAAAATTGAAACTTTTGCCATATTTCTATTAATCTTTCAATTTCTCTGTATAATATTATTTTTTTTTCTGCACAAATCCCTAAACTTTTATGACGATGTTAGTGATTTTAAAACTTTAAAACAGACCTAGAGTAGAAAAATGTTACAGTTTTATTAATTTTCTCTTCATAATACGACTATCTGTATGTGAAAAATCTATTCGTGATGTAATTTGAGCATTTTTAAAAATTTTATGACGGTTTAAGTGAAGTTGGAAAGTTAAACTTTAAACAGTCATAAAATCCAATTTTTATCATAAATTTGCAGTACTTTTTAAACTCACTGTTAATTGTATATAAAAAAGCCAACTGTAAGGAATCAAACTATTCCTCTAGTTTAGATTTTAGTAAAATTAGATAAAAATATGAGGTGAAACTTTAAAACGGCTATGAAATGAAATTTATTGCCATATTTTCGAGTTTTCCAATAAAACACAGTTAACGATCTACAAATAGGTATATAAATTTTCATGAAATTATAACTTTATCAGACTTTTTATTAAACTTTTATGTATCTGAAGCCCAGTTGATGGTTAAATTTTAATTTATTTTCGCGTATAATATTGTTAACTAAACTGCTGGCCAATTGAAACGTACCAAGCGAATTTTTAGGTTGAATTTAAAGCCAAATAATTGGAAAAATAGAAAAGATATCAACATGCGGTTTTCAGGATTTCAGAGATAATTTAATTGAGAAAACGATAGTGTTACCCGATTTTTTTACTTTGAAGTACATTACTATCTATAGGGTATGAAAGAAAGTCTCCTTTTTTTGTCAAATTTTATAACTACCGTGATTCCACAATTTTTTTTTATATTTTTTTGATGTAGATTTTTTTAGTCCTTACTTAATGGGAAAACAACCTGTTTCTCAAAATTTTGATAACCCTGTTATTTTATAAGAAACCGAATTTTTGCTGAAAATTTGATTTTTTCTTTATTTTTTGTCGTTTGGCCGTATTGTATTTTGTGAGAACCAATCTCTCTAGTTGATTATAATACCTTATGAATGCCTTTCTTATAAAAAGTACACTTTTTGTACTTTCATTAATTTATTGGTAACCAGTGGCTTATCAAAAATCGGTACACGTTCGCTAACTGGTAAATTTTTTAATTCATTTTTTGAGGCTATTTTCTTAATGGAATAGAATTGAATTTAGTTAGTTTATGTTCACCATTGGCTTAAGTGACTTATATCCTCGAAACAGGTTTTTCATTTTTTCAAAAATTTGCTCATATTCGGGTATACCGGGTGGCTACGAAATCGTTTTACAACCCCCACCATTTTGTTACATTTAACTGTATTAATTTGAAATTTGGCATGGTTTGATTGTTGAAAGGAATAATCATTTTGACGTTTAAAACAATCTGATGACACTTCCGGTTTCACCGGAAGGGCCACCTACTAACTTTCAAAAATTTTTAAAACAACACTGTATATTTTTTTCCGTAATAATTAGATTCTACAAAAATTACCTTTCTATCGACATATCACATGATGACATTTGCTTTTAAAATGGCAGCATAATTATTATTGCAAAAACCTGTTCAACAATATTAAATTTAATAAAAAATTCGGTATCTTATAAAATAAGAGGAATATAAAATTTTTGAGAAACTGGTTTTTTCCTCATTAACCTGGAACTAAAAAAATCGACATCAAAAAAATATAAAAAAAATTTTGTGGAATTCCTGTAGGTATAAAGTTTGAGAAAAAAAAGACGACTTTCTTTCATACCCTGTAGATACTAACGTACTTCAAAGTAAAAAAATCGGGTCACACTATTGCTTTCGCAATAAAAATATCTCTTGAATCCTGAAAACTTCATGTTGATATCTTTTTTTCTTTTCAAAATATTTGACTTTAAATTCAACCTAAAAATTCGCTTGGTACGTTTCAATTGGCCAGCAGTTTACATATTTGCGAATATTATTTTTTATAACAGTTTTAATATTCTCTACCAAAAATGTAAAATTGTAGTTAATTTCCCGCTTTTTTGCGTAGCTGCGATTATTTTTTAAAAGCTTTGAAAACTAAACAACATCAATCATTAATTTATAACCCGCGATTGCTGAAATATTTTAATGCTAGCAAATAAATGTATTTACTATTATCCCAAAGTTAATTTGACTGAATATAAATTGACTTGGAGGTCTTTTGTCTTATTTCAATCGAATATAAATTTAATTTATCCAAATAATAATTAGACCACACTTGTAACATTGAGACCAGAAAAAAAGTTAATCTTCATACTGAATATTTTTCGCCCCCTTGAACTTTCTAGTAATTCCTTTTCTGCTGAAAAAATGACAAACTATAAATAACATACCTGTACATTCTGGACTAATAGTCCTCAAATTATAATTGTATGCAGAATCCGAAAGAATTGGATCAAATTCTTGTAAAATACTGACACGCACACTGTATTTATCGTCAACAGTTGGGGCCAAATCAATTAAATTGGGAGTATTTTCTGGAAAAGGTTTGTTCTTATTTCTCAAGTGCGAAGAAGTTGATGGTATTGGAGGTGGTGCTCTTTGTTGATTTTTCGGAGGAAGTGCTGGTGGCGGCTACAAAAAAAATGAGAAAATAATGTTAGTTTAGTAGATAATGCGGAAAAAGAGCTAAATAATGATTAGATAAATAAAATGATAACTGAGAAGTCAACAAATAAATTCAGATAAGTTTCGTTTGTGAAATGGGTAGGTTCACCAAATACAAGGTGATCAAAATATTTAGTTACTTTTTTTTAGATTTACAATTATAATATTATAAATAAAGAGCTTTGTACTTCCTCAGACAATTTAAGTAACATTCAAACGAATTTAAATGATACAAAAAAAAACACTTCACTAGATGTCAAACAACCAATAACATAAGCAAATATAGGAGATTATATTTTTTTCCTCTGATATGGCAGTATGTAGTAGCAAATTCATAAACACAATACCGACTACAATACGAATACACAATCTTACAACAAATAAAAATATTTTCTTACCCATTTAGTTTACTAAAAATGTACTGCACATAAAAATGAGAAATTAAATGTTTCAATACTTGGTTAACAATCATAATTCTGTACGGTTTCTAATCGTTTGATAAAGAAAACGTTTGCTTGTCATATCAAATTAATAGGCATCAGGTGCTTATAAAAATGAGTATTGTAAAATAGTCGCAGTCGTGGAAATAAGTATGCAGGTATTGAAGGTGTTGACTTTAAGACGTGTACGCTGCAGGTAAATAAACAACTAATTACATGTTTGTAAAATGAATAATTATGAATCTATAAGATTAATCTCTTTATATCCAAATATAGCGGCTGTTATTGTGTAATTTTAGTAATGAATGCAAAATATTTTTAAGTAGGTGCGTGATTATAGTTACGAGTGTAGGAAAGTCGAAAAATTCAAACATTTCCATAAGAATAGCGATATTTTTCTAAAACTCTCTTTCGAAGGCTAGTAAAAAGTATATGAAAATTTAAGAAATATGCAGGAGTTATTTTAAGGTGTCTGATAAGATTTTCAACAATGTCCACTTAGTGCAGTTAATTATGTTATAATTTTGGTGAAATGACATCATTGTGTTCGTAAATTACTCATACATTTACATTTTTCCAGATTTTGATTAATGTGAAGTGTAAAAAAAATTGGTGATTGTGCTTCCAATTCGCTCATTAAACGATTTATTATCAATCATCTCAAATGGAGTTTGAAATTATTAGTCCAGTCAATAGAGCGAAAAAAATACTCTATCTAGAGATTTTTTGAATGAGTCGAATTTTTCGATTCCATTGCTTAGAGGGTCATTAGAAAAGCTTAAAACTGAATTTCCGTATCTCCACCCCCAGGCGTTCGGCCGCCATTTAAAAAAAGGAATGACTTTTTATTTTTCGTTTATCTCGTTAACGGTCAATTTTTACAAAAAAATACACGACATCATTTTTATAGAGAAAAATACGCTCTACATTTTTTGTCATTACTTTTTTTTCATATTGTCATTATTTTCGAGTTTATTGACGATAATAGCCAAAAAATTATGGGATGATTTGCTTAAAGCGGGGACAGGGCCAGAAGAGTTGCCTTTTCGACAAAATTCGTCCAATACTTTTTGTAGAGGACTATTCGAGCCACAAAAAACTCTTCATAACATTTATCATCAAACGAATATTTATCGCTGTACAGAGTAGGAAACGGAAAAAACCATTCTACTGCTCCGTGAGACGTTAATGGTATGCGTTGTACTGGAATGGTCAAACAATAACAAAAGCGCCAAAAATGGTCACAGGCACTTCACCTAGCGACAGATTATACAGGGTGTGTTACGTAGAGGGCCATCGATCTGTATATGGAAAACTAATAACAGTTGAATTGTGAAAATTTGGTTACCTATCTAATTTAGCTTGCCAGTTTGAACTAAAATATTTTCACGTTTCTGCTATTTCCGGTTATACCGGAAGTGGATGTCAACTTTCCTATTTTAAATGCAATAGATATCTAATTTTTTATGTCATATTTGGATTTGTTAAAAAATTTTAAGGTGACTTTATGTAAAAACTGTATACGAGAAATGCACCGTTTTGGAAAAAACCAAGATTTTTCAAAAATTTTGACAATTTCATGTCCTCACATAAGTGTTATTATTTCCAAAGCAAATGCAAAGAAGCTAATTATTTCAACGCATTATGAAAGTAAATTGTGAATGCAAATTTTAAAATATTATACAGAGTGTTCAAAAAATCAATTTGAATTTCGTTCATTGAAATGTTGAGAAACTCATTTTTTTAAATGGAATTCTCAATTTGTTTTCTAATCAATCGATTCTATGTATATAATGTGATATACCTAAAATGATTATTTTTTTAAGTTGTTGAATAAAAACTAAAAATACCGATTATTATGTAGAAAATCTTGGATATTTCCAAAACGGTGCATTTCTCGTATAGTGTTTTACATAAATTCACCTTAAAATTTTTCAACAAATCCAAATATGACAAAAAAGTAGGTATTCCATTTAAAATAGGAAAGTTGACACCCACTTCCGGTATAACCGGAAGTAGCAGACACGTGAAAACATTTTAGTTCAAACCGGCAAACTGAATTAGATAGGTAACCAAATTTTCAAAATTTTACTGTAATTAGTTTTCCATATAGCTACAGATCGATAGCCCTCTCCGTGACACACCCTGTATAATCTGTCGCCAGGTGAAGTGCCTGTGACTATTTTTGGTGCTTTTGTTATTGTTTGACCGTTCTGCTACTTTTTCAATATTCCAAAACAGCGCATATCATTAACATCTCAGAGATTCAGAGCAGTAGAACGGTTTTGCTCCGCTTCCTGCGGCATTTGAAGCGCTGTACAGCGATAAATATTCGATTTATGATAAATGTTATGAAGAGTTTTTTGTGGCTCGAGTAGTCCTCTACAAAAAGTATTGGACGAATTTTGCCGAAAAGGCAACCCTTCTGGCGCTGTCCCCGCTTTAAGAAAATCATCCCCTAATTTTTTGGCTATCATCGTCAATAAACTCGAAAATAATAACAATATGAAAAAAAGGTAATTACATAAATTGTAGAGCGTATTTTTCTCTACAAAAATGATGTCGTGTATTTTTTTGTAAAAATTGACCGTTAACGAGATAAACAAAAAATAAAAAATCACCACTTTTTTCAAGATGGCGGCCGAACGACAGGGTGTGGGTATACGGAAATTCAGTTTTAAGCTTTTCTAATGACCCTCTAAGCAATGAAATCGAAAAATTCGACTCACCCTAGAAAATCTCTAGTCAACATCTCTAATGACTGGACTATATTAGATACAGTTTCTTACTGGAACTGACTGAATTTGGTGGTTACTGGTTTCCAGAAGAGTGAGAAAGGGTAGAAAATGTTAGATATTTTTAAACTTATTCCATGTACTTAATTGGATTTTATTTCTCTTAAAAATCAAAAACAAAACTTATTTTTCCACTTTAAGGGCCACGAGCAAAGGGTCCAAATATCCCTTTATAACCACCACTTTAAGATTTTTTACTCTTCTTCCGTTTTTTCTGTATGCAGACATTGATTATTATTATAAGATTAACAGTAAAAAATAGTTTTTTATTAGTTTATACTGGCTTTAAATTTTGAATTTATTTTTGCAATTTACGAGAGGCAATCAAATATTAACGAGAATTTTGTTGCCATGCCCGCGAAAATCCAAATTGCGCCTCAGTACTTTTAGGAGGTGTTGGTAGGTTCCTCATGAAGCGATAACCAGCTTTATGGCATTTTCGAGTCGGTACAGCAGTGCCAAGCAAAATGAAAGAGGAGGTCCCAAAATAAGACAGAAAAAATTGATGTAAATAGTTTGTGAATTTTTGTATAATAATAAAACCATTATTCCGCTTTTAAATAAAGATATTTTTGACAAAAATCCGAGCAGCGGTACCAAACTTGTGATTTTTAAAACAATACCTCTCCAAAAATAGGGCTTTTTAATTTGGGACCAAAAAAGGAAAAAAAATCATATAAGTACAGTTCGTGATTTTGTACCTAAATGAAATCGCCCTTCTGCTTTCAAATATATAATGGTTTTCTGGCAAAAATTCTACCAGCGGCTCTAAAGCTGTAACTTTTTAAAATAATTACTCTGGAAAACGAGTTTTTTTAAGTACAATTTGAAGTCCCAAAAAAGAAGTAATTTATATAAAAAGTTCATTATTTTTACCAAAATAAAAAATTATTCAGCTTTGCAACAAAGTTAATATGACAAAAATCTAAGAAGCGGTTTCAAAACTATGATTTTTTTAATAGTCACTCACGAAAAATCTTATTTTTTAAGGTCAAAATTTGGGACTCGGGTTTGTGACACTTTCATGTTCAGAATTAAAGAATTTTTAACAAAAGTTCCACCACCAATTTCATTTTCTAGAACATTAAACGTAAAACTACGAAAAATTTATAAATTAACTAATTTCCTGATTTTTATGCAGATTAGGAACAGAGGAAATTTCATAAAAAATCCAACCTAAAATTATACCATTTTAAAAATAGTATGACAATTTTTGTGTGTATAATTTTCCATCATTCTCCTGATTTAAAGTATTATAGATTTGGAACCACTGAACGGATTTTGGTCAAATTTGCGTTTTTATATATCCAAATCTTGCCTTTATTAAGACAAAAATCATCAACATTAAGAAAATTAGTTTAAGACACTTTCTACAAATAGAAGAAAAACTAAAAATTCTCAGCAATGTTCTACATGGTGCACATTGATAATTCGTAATTCTACTTCGGATTTCAGGATTTTCACTTAGAATACAGTTTTGTAAAGCTCAGTGTTAGCTATATTAAGAAAAAATCATCAAGCGCGTGTAAGTTAGTTTAGAATTCTTATATTCAACTTAAAAAAAAACTAAATTTTATGTAGAAATTTTAGAATGTGAAAATTCGATTTTTCCCTGAGATTGTAATATAATAAAGCTAAGATTGGTATTATAATAAAAGAACTTACTAAAGATGTAGAAACCAACTGAACATATTTTTGACCGTTCAGAAAAAAATTAGGAGTACAATAACCAAAATACATTTTAATGTTTTGTAGTTTTGCATTTGAATTTCAAATTTGTATTTTACTTCTAAAATATTTTATTTAACATTTTATACAACTCGACATACTATAATATTTATAAATTACGTTAGGTTTTTATAAGAAAGTCATGTGATGACCACATCAGATACTTTAAAAGTGAAATAGTTCATTTGTACCCAGATTTTTATATTTGAAATTTTACAATTTAGTCAAATTTTTTTTTAAATGATGAAAATTGTATAATTTCAGACCCTTCCCCGAAAAATGACATATGGAACATTAAAAAACCATCAATGCAAAATTTAATATAAACCTGACGTCCACTGGCATTCCTCTCCCTATTTCATGACTTAATAATTTTGTATAAAATGATTTTCTTTATTTTGTATTTTATGAAATCCACAAACATTTTTACCTGTGGTGGTGGTGTGGGCGATAGACTAGCAGCCGGAATACTAGGTGGAGTCATAAACAGTAGTGCTCCAGGAGTAGCTGGAGGTGCACTAACCACTTGTGGTTGCAAATTAGGAGTTGCTAGAGGTGGTGCAACAGGCACAACGCGAGGCGCAAAAAACCCAGCATTATTTGGGCTCTGTGCATGATATAGTAGAGGCTGCTGCGTCATTATAGGTGTATTAATAGCTGCTGGAAATACTGTATTTGTGGGCATTTGAGGCCAAAACTTGTACTGTTGAGGTGGTTGTGGTTGTTGGGGTTGCACCAACACCAACTGATTGTTGCTATAACTGAAATGAAAATATTACTTTTGAAAATTTTGTAATTATAGAGAGCTTTTTACCTCTGCTGATTGCAGAAATCAAGCAGATTACTTGTTGGACTTGGATTAGGCGGTGGACTAGCAAATGATATTAAATCAGGTGAATCGTTGATGCTCGACGCTGAGCTACTTTTCCGTTGGGATGATGGTGGTGGTGCTATTAGTGAACCTGCAGGACTTCCACAAGATGTTCCAGGACGAGGACGTGACATACTTTGCTGTCGGTCATATTTTTGTAAGGAGTCTGTTTCGGACATTGATGATGCTCTAGAGACTAAAGGAATAAAACAATAAATTAATTGTTATTAGAGAATTAATTTGGAATGATAACATTGACTACATAAATGTTTATCTTGGGGACAAAAGTGAATTCGCTTACAAATCTACTTAAAAATCATGAAATTAACGATCGGAATTAAGCTTGAAATAGAATCAGCTTTATTAAGTCAAGCTCGTTTTGAAATAGACCACCTAGAGCTTACTTCAGGTCGTTAATCTCGTGGTTTTTGAGATATTTAAACCCACTGAGATCAGCGAAGTTTCATTTATTGCTATGTTGTTGGCGAATATTCAGAAAATAATATCGAATGAGATGTAATGTTACAGGGCACCTAACTTATTATTTAAGAGAAATACAAATAGAAAGAGTATTTTTTCAAATATGTGCAGACATGATATTTTGTCTAGGGATACTCAAATTATAGGGACCATCTCTTATAATTTTTGCCTAGTAATTAATTTAAACAAAAGTTCAATGTACACATTTTATCCACTTTTGTCACAATAACAAAGGAAACTATTGAAATAGTGAAAACATAAATGATTCATTGCTATTAGTAGACGTGCTAAGAAGCACAATTTATTCTTATTTTTCGTATTCTTATCGTATAAGACAGTAAAAAGGTACCAACATATTTTTCGGTATCTCAATTGTCTATAGAGATATTTCAGTATTTTATATTTTATCTTATTTTATATAGTCAAATTTGAATTGAGTTTTGAACAAACATTTTTCTATGAACACAATCACACCACCAAAATAGATAAAATGCGTCATTAAAAAGTCAATTAACGATTCTGAAATTATAGAGTTGTTGACCACTGATACAATATTTAATTTTCCCAGCTATCTTCAATATGAAGATTATGTTTTCATTTCTTTACTCGCGCAATCTTATATTTATATTAAATTATTTATTCCTAAAGCCATTTGTTCAATTTTAATTTACAGTAAGTTTTGTTAATCTGAATTTGTTATCAAAATTTTCCACTAGTTAAAAAGTAACTGGAATTTTGTCGAAAACAAAGACTAAAACATAGCAAATTTAATAAATAAAATATTAAAAGAAATAATTTTAAAATTAATTTCAAACAAGCAAAAACATCGATATAAGAACAAATGAATATTAAATATCTGATGTGCCCAACACATGACTTTCTTATACGGATAGTATCACAGTAATTACTTTTCCTAAAGAAATTAAGTTAAATTTCTTGTAAAAATTTTGAGGGTTTCCAGCAATTTTCAAATAGTCTCTGTCGCACTTATTGCAATACGCATAAATCTGTCCTTGTCCCACTCATTACTACCAGATTTTAGGACAAATAAATAACAGAATACTTATCAAAATTCCACAGTGCGAAAAATGCTTGATACCTTTGAATTTGCTGTAGCTAAACTTTGAAGATTTATAAAATACTTCTCAGTTTTGGTCAACGTTTCACTCAAACAAACTGTACAGTGCACAATAATCCTTCTCATCAAAATATTTCGATCTTTTGCCTTTGACAGTTGTTTGACTAACAATCTCTTCTTCTTCTTCGTACTTGGATTGCAAAGCAAAGTCAAGTTTTTGGTGTTTGGCGATATAGCCACTCTCACCAGGATTGGATTAATTGGTTTTCACTTTTTAAATTTTTATAACTTTATTCGAGCTCTTCGTGTGTTTAATTCAAATAGAATCTTTAGTATAAAAACAAATAGAATCTTTAGTATAAAAACAAATAGATTTCTGTAATGTAAACAACAGCCACTCAGAGATAGATGGCAACACTATATAAATATATAAATAATTTATAATTATTAAAAAACGGCGCAAAATAAAACACTTTTGTTACTTTGTCGACACGTCTAAAAATTGAAAGAGCATTCACAAAAAATTTGGCGTCGATATCTTTAATGTAGATTTGCATGCATAATACAATTTCACGACTTTATTGTATATATTAGAAAAAATTTTAATCGAGTTGCCATGATATCCAAAACATAAAACCGTAGCCGTTGTAGCCGTCGATCTTTTCAAATAGTAATGCTACAATCGATTTCCTCAACGGTATAGATTTCTGTATGTAAACAACATGTACTTTGTAAATCAGAGATAGATGGCGCCACTATATAAATAAAAAAATTTGACGGAATTTCAAAAAAGTTTCAAACAAAATTTGTTCAAAATTTAATTCTAAATCAATGTTAAAGAATAAAAAAATGTCGTAAATTGTTTATTTTTCAAGATATTCCTAAAAAACCTAAAAATGTCTTCAGGTAAGTACCACTTGTGTTGGTGCTAGATGAAAAAGATTTAATGTGGCACCCACAATTTTATTCAAACTCTTAAATATGAAATTTGAATCAAATCCGTTAAGTCGTTTTTGAGTTATCGTGGATACAGACAGACACACAGACACACAGACACATAGACAGACATCATGGCGAAAATGGTCAAAATGGATTCAGGGGCCCTCAAAACGTGTAAATCCATCAAAATCTCGAAGTCGAAAAAAATCACGATTACAATACTTCCTTATACTACGTATAAGAAAGTAAAAATTCTCTGTCTGTCTGTGTGTCTGTCTGTATCCACCATAACTCAAAAACGAGTTATCGGATTTGATTCAAATTTCATATTTAAGAGTTTGAACAAAATTGTGGGTGCCACATTCAATGTTTTTCATCTAGCACCAAAACAAGTGACAGTTACCTGATGACATTTTTAGGTTTTTTAAGAATATCTTGAAAAATAAACAATTTATGAGATTTTTTTATTCTTTAACATTGATTTAGAATTGAATTTTGAACAAATTTTGTTTGAACTTTTTTTTGAAATTCCGTCAAAAAAATTTCAAAAAAACGAGATATTCCTAAAACACTTTATATTTCTCATAGCGCGCTTTGATAGTTGAATCCGAGGGTCGAAAAGTAATTATTGTGATACTATCCGTATAAGAAAGTCATGTGTTGGGCACATCAGATATTTTTAATAACTTTTGTACAATAGGTATAATAGGAGAATTTTTTTACAATAAATAATGCCAAATTAATTATTAATTTTTGAAATATAGTGTAAGATGCCTATTATACAGGGTGTCCCAGAAAAAGTGGGAAATCTCTCGGATTCAGATAGGGCATGAAAAAATAAGATGACAAGTTCCCAGAAAAAAATTTCCTACAGGCCCTTCCTACGAAGATATGTAGCCCTGAAGAGCGTCGCTGGAAATAGTTTTTTTTTAATAACTTTTAAACTACTTAACAGAATTTTATAAAAAGTTAATATGATGGACACTACTAAGGACCTCTTGAAATAATGTCCTTGACACATTTCTAGCTTGTTTACTTTACCAGGGGCAGACTAAGCTTTACAACTTAATGCTTAAACTTTTAACACCCTGTGTGAAAAAGACTTAAAACAACAAAATCAGGTAACTTGAACCTTAGACTAAAGAAAAGCTACTCTTGTTTATTGTCGATAAAGTGGACCGTTTTCGAGAAAAAGAATAATAAACGAATTCATTAAAAAAAGAAAGTCTCTCTCCGAAAAAAAAAATGAAAATTTAAAAAACGCCTGTAGGAAAATTTTTTATAGGAACTTGTATTCTGATTTTTTCATGCGCTATCTGAATCCGAGAAATTTCCCACTTTTTCCGGGACACCCTATAAATAAATACAAATGCAAGCCATATTTTGTTCTATGAAACTCCATATTAAATAATTTATTATATCTGAGGGGTCTTGGGGGTACATTCATGAAAAAAAGATCTGAAATTCGCGGTTATTTTACCTGATCCTCAGCAGACCTTAAGTTTTAGAAAATTGTGTGGACTTTTAGTTAAATGAGATTTAGATGTGTGTGCCTGTAACTAAAGTCTGCTCGGTTACTTACTATGGAACTGACCCTAAGTTTATTGATATATAAAATTTAAATTTTATATTTTAATTTTAATTTTAAATTTAATTGAATCGTGCATCGTGTATTGTAATAAAAGTGAAGCCTATACCCTATACCACAAGTTAAATCAAATCTTAGAGTTCGATAATAAGTCCAGAAATAGGTACATATGAATTTGAGATAATATAAATAATTAATAATAAGCCATACAGTTATTTTACATTTAGAGATAGATAAAGATAAAGCTGTAGAAAATATTTAGATATAACCACAGAATAATCACTTAAAAAATTCAACACATACGACAATAATAAAGTAATTGAGTCCAATGTTAGTAGAACATCACAAATTATGAAAACACACATTTACATATTTACAAACTAATAAAACTTACAATAATTTAGATAAGAACTGTAACTTACCTGTTGTGTTTTTAGGTTTTGATATGCATGTGGCAGGTTTGTTTACATCTCGTAATTGTTTGTTTTTCTTGAACTGGTCCAAAGCTAATGATTCTAAACTCAAAGCTTGTGCTCGTTCCAAATCCTGTTCATACTGTTTATCGTAATCCGCCATTATTATTAGTAATAATAACAGGACCAAAGGAGAAGTAATCTGAAATTACAAGTACACTACAGTAATGTAACGCAATTAAATGATAGTCAGCATATTAATTCTTAATATAATAACAAAGTTTATCTTTGTGGAGGTAGATGAAATAAATTATGACAATAATAAAGGTCATTTGGTAATTATTGTACATAAAAGTTTATAACTTACTTTCTTTCTTATAGAGAATGTAGTAGAACAGTTTTTCTAAGAATATTTATTATATTAAACATTAATTTGTTTGCAGAAAAATCATAGGTAATAAAACAAACTTTTATCATCATTTAACAACTACATAACCCTAAAATTGTGACATTTGACACTATTTGCTCTATAGACGGGGAACCATCAATAATTTTTTACGCCGCATAAATAATAAAATTTTACTGGGAAATTACTTATTAACAGCCAGATATAAATTTCTAAAGTATATGCGACTCTAAAACACAATTTTAATTTCAATAAGCATTAATTAGTAAATTATAATAAATAAGGAAATATTTATTTTATATTGACGAGTCCTGGTATATGAAAGTTGGACAAATGCCTAACTTCACTCAGTTCGTTTTTAAATGTATGCAACCCGTATGGCGTATGCTCATCAACATAACCTCTAAACTTATCACAAATTTGGTTATTGTACAATAATATGAGTGACCAGTGGTATAACACGAATTATCCTTCAGAAAATGGTGCAAATCACACTAATTATTACCAAGGTGGCGTACCAAATTGGAATCAGTGGCCAGCGCAACCTTTTCAACCTTCATGCTCTTATCCTGTAATCCCCCCATATCCTCCTCCTCTTCGAGCTCCTTTTAATGTACCACCCCCGTCATTAGATTACGGACAAACCAGCTATAGTCCTTCATACAATTACAGACCTCCAACTCCCTACTTTAATAACAGTGCTTACGAAGAAAATCCCACAAGATTAGACTATTCAAAGGAACTGGAATCTTATCGGCAATCTCAGGCAAATATCCACATGCAAAGTCAAAATGATAATAATTACCGACCCAGCACTAGGTCTAGATCACGGTCGTCTAGTTACTCACGAAATTCACGATTTAGTAGATCCAGAAGTCGGGAACGGAATAAAAGGGGCAAATATACGTCCTCCAAAAATAGAAGTAGAAGTCGCAATAGAAGTAGAGACAGAACCTCAAGGAATAGCTCTCGATCTACCAGAGATAGGGATACTCCACGTTCAGTTAGATCCACTAGAGAACGGTCTTTGTCTCGATCAAGAAGCAACCGCTCTATGCCCAGATCTGAGGCTAGCAGAGGAAGATCCCAAAGCAAAACCAATACTCGATACAGTGACTCCATGTCTAAAACCACCGAAAGAGACGTGTTGTTGAATAAATGGCGGAAAAATTACTGTGCAACTAGTGAAGAAGTTTCTAGTAAAATTCAGGAATTGTCGAAGGTTAGTCATGAGGAAATTTTGGAGAAGGAGAAGGATATTTGGACAAGAACTACACCTGCAGATTTGTTTTATGTTAGAGATGAAAGCAATTTGAAGGTTTTGAAGGCTACGCCGAAATTACTTCAGATTTGTGATGTTTTTCATGAGACTTTGGTGAGCCGTACGAAGAAAATTAATGCGGCTAAGCCAGTGTACGTGCCACCACCCAGGAAGAATCGGGCTAGACTTTGCAAGCATAAAAGTAAGTTAAGATATTGATATGACTCTTTTTTTGGTCTATTGATAAACATTCCATATTGTAAGCACCAGTTAAAATTTTTGTTAGATATCAAATTTTATTTTTAAACAAGAGAGAAACTTTTGTACTCATTGACCAAATTACAAGTTTTTTTCAAATTTAAAGTGATTAGAGTAGAAAAAGTACTTAAAATAATATCAGACATTGTAATTTTTCAATTTCTGGGAATCTTTTGTTAGTTCTGTATTGTAGGAGTGTTTTCATCTTGTTCTATTTGGTTGTCTTTTTTATAGAGCGTTTCATAGAACTCTAACAATATTGAGAAATCTCTTTTATCTGGTGTAATCTGGCCTCTGTTATTCTTTAACTGGCAAATATTCTTTCTGCCTTCTGATATTGTTTTCTTCTTCACTTTGGTTCCTGAATTTTCTTCGATTATTCTGAAGTTTGGATTGGGGTTATATCTTTGCAGTTTTCTTCTTATTCCCCGTGTTATTTTCTTTATTAAAAGCTCGTACGAGAGTGCGTTTTTATATTCGCGGAATTGAAGGGAAAGACTAAATAATAGAGAATTAGAATAGAATTAGGCACACAAGAAACCCCCCCCCTCCTTGACCAACCCCTCCATTCCTTTATATTTCTGAAGAATTTACAAAGAAGTCGAGAAGTCCTCCTCTCTCATTCCTTTTTCCGTATAGTCCAGGAAAAATAGACGAAAAAAAAGGCTGAGTTGGAAAAAAATTGTAACAGGCTGAATTTTTGCATGCACCTTAGTATTATAGCCCTCAATAATGTGTAAAAGTTCCCCATCGATTTGATGGCTGCTAACTGAGTTACTCGAAGTCAAAGGTCGCGATAAACAGTTTTTTGCAAATATTTCGAGAACGGCGACCTTTGTTGAAAAAAATATAGAGAGCTAATTTGTAGCTGAGGCGATTTGCTATAAAAACTTATTAAGAAAGTTTTTTGTAGGAGCAATCGTTCACGAGATATAGCGTTTCAAAAACCAAGAACGTAGAGGACTTACTTCACTACGAAGAATAACGACTGATCTTAGGATATAATGTTGGATAATGAATTATTATTCAATATGTATATTTATGGCGTTTTTTATTTATTTGTGCATTTATTGGATTTATTTGGGCAATTATGGTACAGTAATTAACTTTCTTCAGTTTCGGAGAGCGATTGTTCCGTCACCAAAGTTTGGACAAGGAAAGACGATGAATCGATGTCGTTATCGATCTCCTCGTTATCAATATTAAAATTTTCCATGTTCATACATGTTTGGCCATTACATTGGCTACAAACTACAGAACAGTTCAATCCTGCTTTCCGACATCCACAATTGGAACCACAGCCTTTCTTGCACTTACACAATACTGTATTGAGTAATGCATCAGGAGCGGCTTGGAGCAGAGTTATACCTGGCTCTAAAATATTATTTTGTAGTACCCAGTCCTGAGGATCAATTTCTCCATACCAATTGTGGATGTCGGCGGAAAGCAGAATTGAACTATTCTGTAGTCTGTAGCCAATGTAATGACCAAACATGTATGAACATGGAAAATTTTAATATTGATAACGAGGAGATCGATAACGACATCGATCCATCGTCTTTCCTCGTCCAAACTTTGGTGACGGAACAATCGCTCTCCGAAACTGAAGAAAGTTAATTACTGTATCATAAATGCCCAAATAAATGCAATACATGCACAAATAAATAAAATACGCCATAACTATACATATCGAATAATAATTCATTATCCAACTTTCATATCCTAAGATCAGTCGTTATTCTTCGTAGTGAAGTAAGTCCTCTACGTTCTTAGTTTTTGAAACGCTGTATCTCGTGAACGATTGCCCCTACAAAAAACGTTTGAATAAGTTTCTATAGCAAATTGCCTCAGCTAAAAATTAGCTCTCTATATTTTTTTCAATAAAGGTCGCCGTTATCGAAATATTTGCAAAAAACTGTTTATCGCGACCTTTGACCTGGAGTAACTTAGTTAGCAGCCATAAAATCGATGAGGAACTTTCACACATTATTGAGGGCTATAATACTAAAGTGCATGCAAAAATTTAGCCTGTAACAATTTTTTTCCATGTTAAAGTCTATTTGGACTAGTATCCGTCATAGTCATAGCAATTTTGTTTGGCCCAACTTACCGTAAAAATCTTCCATTAGTAGAGTGTAATTGATTACAGATTCTCAAATGGATTGGCGATATCCTCATAAAAGATCTGAGGTTCTTCATTTATTTGCATATTTTTATTTTCTTAAGATCTCCACCTCTAAAAGCCTTAAGACTATTTACTTTTGGTAGGTTCTCGTGAAATGTCATTACTTTCTACTTTCTCAGTTAAAATCTTATAGTTTTTCAAATGTTTTGGTGCATTTTTGATATTGTTGTAATGTAGGTACATATTAATTAAATTTTATTTTTTCCAGCTGAAATTTCTAGTAGTTCTGATAGTTCAGAAGAAGAATTAACAGATGAGGAAGATTGTACCATGGAAGAATTGCAAAGGAAACAGCAACATCCCGATAGGTTACATCCAGAAATGTGGTTAGTATAACATATAAATTTTAAAATTATATTTTTTCTCAAAGAAATTTCCAAATTACTTAAAGAAAGTTGAAATTACATAATTACAAAAGTTATTATACAGGGTGTCTCTAAAAGGTCTTTACAAAATCCTACCACAAGTTTTTGGGCTCAAAATAATTCGATTGAACCAAACATTCCTTAGTCCAAAAGTTACAGGGCGCTAAAAATATCTTTCCAAATCGTTTTTTAAGTATATCTACAGAACGGCTTAAAGTAGAGACTTGAAATTTGGTGGGTTAATAAGTCTATAAGGAAGCTACAATGTGATGGTATTACAACCAAAATAATATTGTTCCGTGTCGTACTTATAGGGGGGACTTTTGGATATTTTTTGTAGTATATTGACTTTTTTACAAAATAACAGACATTATGATAGATACGCTCAAGACACGTAAAAAACGTATACTTGTTTGACTTGCGTTAATTCAACCGTTTGCGAGATATTTAACTTAGAAAATTTTTTTTGCTATAAAAACAATTTGTGAGTTACCCTGTAAAGTAAAACATATTAAGTCACTCTAATACAGCTGATTCTACGTCCAAAACTAAGGATAAATGGTTGTAGAAACCGACCCCCAAAAATGTTTCGTTACTAAAATACAGGGTGTTGAAAGATGTATTTTTTATTCGCCCTCTATCTTTTTTAGGTAATCTACAGAACGGTATAAGATAGAAATTATGCTTATTTTTGGACGTAGAATGAGCCGTATTAGAGTGACCCAATATTTTTGACTTTACAGGGTGTCACAAATTGTCGTTTTAAAAACAAAAAAAAAATTCAAAATGAAATATCTCGCAAACAGTTGAGTTAATGCAAATGAAACAAGTATACATTTTTACGTGTCTTGAGCGTATCTATCATAATTCTTAATATTTTGTAAAAAAAATTAATTCCCTACAAAAATTATTCAAAAAAACCCTGAAACCTCTTCGATAAGTACGCCACTGAACAATATTATTTTGGTTCTAATACCAACAAACTGTAACTTCCTTATAGACTTAAAAACGCACCAAATTTCAAATCTCTACTTTAAACCGTTCTGTAGATATACTTAAAAAATTATTTGGAAAAATATTTTTTAGCGCCCTGTAACTCAGTAAGGAAGAACTTTTGGACTAAGGTATGTTTGGTTTAAATTATTTTGAGCCCAAAACTTGTGGTAGGATTTTGTAAAGACCTTTTAGAGACACCCTGTATATTTTTTAGATATTTAAATTTAATAAATTAGTTATCTGTTTTTATTATCATCGTCAGTTTTATAAGTTTCTAATCATTAAAAATTAAGGTTACATAATTATTATATTTTACATAAGTAGTCTCTCTTTTGGTCTCTCTACTGGTCAAATTTTATTGAAATTCACATTTTTATACAGTTCCAAGCTCTATTTTGGGGAAAACTATGTATTAGTAGTATTTTACTTAAACGTTTTACGACATGCAAAAGTACCATTTTCAAATATTGACCGTTAAAAACACATTTTGGGAATCATTGTTATTTATTTCGGCTCAAATTTTGATTTTTCTAAACTTTAATTATTGTCTTAATTTTAATTTTTCTGTACTATATTTTTTATTTAGAAAAACATTGTGAAGGTAGTATTAACATTACTTCAAGTTTTAATTTCAATTGAAACTTAACTTGAAATGCATAACCAAAATCTTTCGGTTAGAAACTTTCTTGACATTTTTTCAGGTACAACGATCCTGGCGAGATGAACGACGGTCCTCTTTGCAGATGTTCCATAAAATCAAGAAAATCGGGTATAAGACATGGAATTTATCCAGGAGAAAAACATTTATTACGATGTAATCTAGATAGTAATAATGCAGACAAACTTTATCACTACAGAATAACAATATCTCCACCTACTAATTTTCTGATTAAAACCCCCACAATTATTCAGTACGACGAGCATGAATTTATTTTTGAAGGATTTTCAATGTTTTCTCATTTCCCTTTAGTAAAATTGCCCACGTGTAAAGTTATTAGATTCAACATCGAGTACACTATTTTATATATTGAGGAAAAACATCCGGATAATTTTACTATAAAAGAATTAGACTTGTTTCGTAAGTGTTGGTTAATTATTTTGTGGTTCCTTTTGTAATTTAATCTGTTTGTAGATAACTATTTATTTAAGGAGATTCTGGAACTAGTGGATTTAGATTTTAAGGCAGCAGGAGACAGTGATGGATGCTCCCAATTTCATTTTATGCCACGCTTTGTACGCGAACTTCCTGAAAATGGTAAAGAGATCCTGTCAATGAAAGAAGTTTTGCAATATTTATTAAACAGTGCTGTACCGTTGATTGAAAAGTCGCAGTTAAAAAATATGGTTGATATGCCTCAGTATAAGTGGCAAAGTTACGCAGACGAAATCAAGGTAAAACCAGAAAAATTAGAGTTAGATTTATTAATTTTTGTTTTGGATTTAGGGGATGGTTGTGACATATCCAGGTAAAAAGCCTTGTTCTGTTCGTGTAGATCAGTTAGACAGAAATCTGGAGACGCAGAAAGACGGCGATTATAAATTTCCAGAAATTGTTCACTTTGGAATTCGACCTCCACAACTAAGTTATGCAGGAAATCCCGAGTAATAACTTTTATTTCTGTTTTAGCAATCTTACAAAACTTCTAATTTACAGTTACCAAAAAGCATGGAGGGATTATGTAAAATTTAGACATCTACTGGCAAACATGTCCAAGCCGACTTTTGAAGATAAAAGAAAATTGGAAGCCAAAGAAAACAAATTACAAGAGATGAGAACTCAAGGAAAAATGAAACGAGATGTAACCGTTGCAGTTTCAGCTGAAGGATTTTATAGAACTGGCATTATGTGTGATATAATTCAAGTAATAATTTAGTTTAGTTTCTTAACTGTTCTCTAACAAATTCTGTTTTAGCATGCGATGTTACTTCCGGTACTAGTTTGCCATTTACGATTTCATCATTCACTAAATGTTCTAGAAGAATCCATCAATTATAAATTTGAAAATCGGGCTCTATTACAATTAGCTCTAACGCATCCCTCATATAGAGAAAACTTTGGAACTAATCCGGATCATGCTCGTAACAGCCTAACAAACTGTGGAATAAGACAACCGGAGTATGGAGATAGACGAATACATTATATGAATACTAGAAAAAGGGGTTAGTGATTGTTCACTAGTGTTTTTTATACACGGTGTTCGCGCGAAGTGGCTCACTATTGCTAACTTCGTTATTATTGGAACTACAAAGTCGGTTAAATTAGCAAACTAGTAGCATTTTTTCCGCTGATTACAATGGTGAAAACAGAAAAACAATTGACCATCTAGTGTTTGAGATATTCACAAAAATAACATTTTTTTAAATGGAACACCCTATATATTTTTGCAAAAATCGATGATAAATTAAATTCTGAACAAAGAATGTTCTTGTGCTTTTTTGACAATTATTTAAAATATGCGAGTTATTTTGAAAAAAAGTTTTCAAAGTTTTAATATCAAGTAGCCATGAAAATTATAATTTTGTAAATTTTCAATATTTCCGTAATTCTTTCAAGTTTTTTTCAACTTGCTTAAATTCAAAATTATGCTTGTTTGGTTTTAATAAATTACTATTCCGTTTTATGGCTACTTGATTTTAAAGAATTGTAAACTTTTTTCCAAAATAACGGGCTAATTTTAAATTATTATCAAAAAAATATGAGGACATTTTTGTATAGAATTTAATTTACCATCGATTTTTGCAAAAATATATAGGGCGTTCCATTTAAAAAAATGTTATTTTTGTGAATATCTTGAAAACCAGATGGTCAATTGTTTTTTTGTTTTCACCGTTGTAATCAGCGGAAAAAATGCTACTAGTTTGCTAATTTAACCGACTTTGTAGCTCCAATAATAACTAAGTTATCAATAGTGAGCCACTTCGCGCGAACACCCTGTATAAACACTTTAGATGAACTTTTTTTAGGCATAAATACCCTCATCAATATTATGTCCCGATTTGGAAAACAACAAGAAACCGAATCTAACATAACGCACAATGAACGACTGGAATTCCTGGGCGATGCAGTTGTGGAATTCCTTTCGTCTATTCATTTATTTTACTCCTTCCCTAATTTGGAGGAAGGAGGTTTAGCGACATACAGAGCAGCAATTGTCCAAAACCAACACCTCGCCGTATTGGCTCGCACATTGAGCCTGGACCAATATATGCTTTATGCTCATGGATCCGACTTGTGTCACGATCTAGAATTACGACATGCAATGGCGAATTGCTTCGAAGCCCTCATGGGTGCGCTGTTCCTGGATGGTGGTATAAAAGTGTGTTTTAGGGTGTTAATGAAGACAACAATATTTAATCATTGTTATTTATTTTTTAGGTGGTCGATATGGTGTTTTCTAATACTTTGTTTAAAAGTAGTCCAGATTTACTTGAGGTGTGGGTGAATTTACCACCGCATCCCCTACAAGAGCAAGAGCCTACTGGAGACCGCCAATGGATTCCTAAGTTTGAATTATTACAAAAACTGACAAAATTCGAGGAGTCGATTGGTGTTGAATTTCAACATATCCGACTTTTGGCTAGAGCTTTCACTGACAGAAGTGTAGGGTACACTAATTTAACTATGGGATCAAATCAACGACTGGAGTTTTTGGGTGATACAGTATTACAATTAATTGCGTCAGAATATTTATACAAATTTTTCCCTGAGCATCATGAGGGACATTTATCGGTAAGTTTTTTACCTACATCAATTTTCTACAAGGCGAATAAACTTTAATTTGTTGTAGTTGCTAAGAAGTTCTTTAGTAAATAATCGAACTCAGGCTGTGGTTTGTGATGATTTAGGAATGTCTAATTATGCTGTGTATAATAATCCAAAGGCTGAGCTGAAGACCAAAGATAGAGCCGATCTTTTGGAAGCTTTTATAGGAGCACTCTATGTCGACCAGGTAAATTTCCAGGAGAATATAAACTGCTGGCCTATTGAACCGTACCAAGCGAATTTTTAGGTTGAATTTAAAGTCAAATATTTTGAAAAGGAGAAAAGATATGAACATGAGGTTTTCACGATTTAAGAGATAATTTTATTGCGAAAGCAATAGTGTGACCCGATTTTTTTACTTTAAAGTACGTTACTATCTACAGGGTATGAAAGAAAGTCGTCTTTTTTTTCTCAAACTTTATACCTACCGGAATTCCACAAAAAAATTTTTATATTTTTTTGATGTCGATTTTTTTAGTTCCTGGTTAATGAGGAAAAAACCAATTTCTCAAAATTTTTATATCCCTCTTATTTTATAAGTTACCGAATTTTTTATTAAATTTAATATTGTTGAACAGGTTTTTGCAATAATACTTATGCTGCCATTTTGAAAGCAAATGTCATCATGTGATATGTCGATAAAAAATTAATTTTAAGTAGAATATAATTCTTACGGAAAAAAATATACAGGGTTGTTTTAAAAAATTTTGAAAGTTAGTAGGTGGCCCTTCCGGTGAAACCGGAAGTGTCATCAGATTGTTTTAAACGTCAAAATGATTATTCCTTTCAACAATCAAACCATGCCAAATTTCAAATTAATACAGTTAAATGTAACAAAATGGTAGGGGTTGTAAAACGATTTCGTAGCCGCCCGGTATACACGAATATGAGCAAATTTTTGAAAAAGTGAAAAACCCGTTTCGAGGATATAAGTCACTTAAACCAATAGTGAACATAAACTAACTAAATTCCATTCTATTCCATTAAGAATATAGCCTCAAAAAATGAATTAAAAAATTTACCAATTAGCGAACGTGTACCGATTTTGATAAGCCACTGGTTACCAATAAATTAATGAAAGTACAAAAAGTGTACTTTTTATAAGAAAGCCATTCATAAGGTATTATAATCAACTACAGAGATTGGTTCTTACAAAACACAATACGGCCGAACGACAAAAAACAAAGAAAAAATCAAATTTTCAGCAAAAATTCGGTATCTTATAAAATAACAGGGATATCAAAATTTTGAGAAACGGGTTGTTTTCCCATTAAGTAAGGACTAAAAAATTCTACATCAAAAAAATATAAAAAAAAATTTGTGGAATCACGGTAGTTATAAAATTTGACAAAAAAAAGAAGACTTTCTTTCATACCCTGTAGATAGCAATGTACTTCAAAGTAAAAAAATCGTGTAACACTATCGTTTTCTCAATTAAATTATCTCTGAAATCCTGAAAACCTCATGTTGATATCTTTTCTATTTTTCAAAATATTTGACTTTAAATTCAACCTAAAAATTCGCTTGGTACGTTTCAATTGGCCAGCAGTTTATGTAAATTAATGTTGATTTCGTCTTTTATTGTTGTTATTATATTACAAAATTAGCCAGACTATTTGCATACTTTTATGAAGCTTGATATTGTCACAGATACTTTTATTTTGTATATTGCAGGGCCTGCATTATTGCGAAGTGTTTTGTCACGTAACTTTATTCCCGAGACTTCAAGATTTCATCATGAATCAAGACTGGAACGATCCTAAATCCAAGCTGCAACAATGTTGTTTAACTCTACGTACAATGGACGGTGGAGAACCTGACATTCCAGTTTACAAGTAATTTCCTGCTTACATACTTATAATTGTAATAATTAATATAAATTTTTAGAGTCATTGAATGTAAAGGTCCGACAAATACAAGAGTCTACACCGTCGCTGTATACTTCAGAGGCAAGCGTTTAGCTAGTGCACTAGGACATAGTATACAACAAGCTGAAATGAATGCTGCTAAAGAGGCACTGGAAAAATCTCCAGGTAAGAAAATCTAAATAATTTCGGCTCGGCTGTTACTAACATTTTTATTTTGATAGACTTATTTCCTCAATTGGATCATCAGAAACGTGTGATAGCTAAAAGTATGAAGAAGCAGAAGAATAAAAAACAGAGAAGCCGTTCGAGGTCCAAGTCGTCGTTTCATGTGTTGTCAAAGTCACCGGAGAGTTACTCCAGACATCGGTTTAAAAGATCTAGATCGAAGTCTGGAAGTGATGAATCGATATGCACGAGTAGAAATGATGATGGTTCAGTTAGTGATAGTCCTTCCAAAGACCAAGATTAATTAAGGAAATCTATAGAGTCGAGGTCCAGAGTGTATGTTCCAAAATTAGTATTAGAAAGTTTTGTAGCGTCCTTGAAAAAGAAGTTTTTAAAATGTTTTTAGTTTATAAATATTATGAAATAAACATTTATTATTCTGACTGAATTTTTTATACTTAATATGATTTTTGGCTACGACTTCAGAACATTCAAAAAATCATACTTAAATCTCTATCGTATGAGAAAGTCATATGTTGGACACATCAGATATTTTAAGTGAAAAAAAAAGGCAAATGAGGGAGCATAATATGAAGTCAAATCTGATTAGATTTGGATTTAAAAAATGTAGAATTTTTTACTTTCTTATACGAAGTATAAGGAAGTATAGTAATCGTGATTTTTTTCGACTTCGAGATTTTGATCGATTTACACGTTTTGAGGGCGCCTGAATCCATCCTGACCATTTTCGTCATGATGTCTGTCTGTGTGTGTCTGTCTGTCTGTATCCACCATAACTCAAAAACGACTTATCGGATTTGATTCAAATTTCATATTTAAAATTTGTGGGTGCCACATTCAATGTTTTTCATTTAGCACAAAAACAAGTGACAGTTACCTGAAGACATTTTTAGGTTTTTTAGGAATATCTTGAAAAATAAACAATTTATGAGATTTTTTTATTCTTTAACATTGATTTAGAATTGAATTTTGAACCAATTTTGTTTAAACTTTTTTTTGAAATTCTGTCAAAAAAAATAAAATATTGGTTTTTGTAGTAAAATTCGGTTATAATGAGTGGGGCAAGGACAGATTTATGCGTATTGCAATAAGTGCGAGAGAGACTTCCGAAATTTATTTGAATATTGCTGGAAACGCTCAAAATTGAAACACGATTTTTACAAGAAATTTAACTTAATTTCTTTAGGAAAAGTAATTGTGGTACTATCCGTATAAGAAAGTCATGTGTTGGGCACATCAGATATTTTATATTAATATAATTTTTGGGCATGTTAAAAAAATTTTATTCAACAATTTTTAAAAGAGAAATTAGTACTAAGTTTCTCTTAATTTTTAAAAAAAAAAAAAAAGAGTAATTGCGCAATTTTCAGAATAGATGTAGATTAGATTTTAGTTTAATTTTTAATAATTAGAACATCAAGCGTCATACCGCCCTTAAAACAAACCTCAAAAGAGATGTAAATCCACCTTAACTGAAAATGTAGCTAACTTCATTCCGTTCCATAGGCGTTCGTTTGACAATTTGACAGCAATATACCGTAAGTGAAGTTTTTACTTTATATTTATTTTCAAATCTTTTAAAAACCGAAAACTGTATAGTGCCTCTTTATCCTGTTGTATTTATAACTGAAGTACACTTGAATAATAAATCATCATCGGTTGCAGTACCTCGTGTTCTGAAAATGGCAGGTTTGGGCTCGTGTGATACTCCCGGTTGTAAGAACACGGCAAAGTTGCAATGCCCAACATGCATTAAACTTGGAATCCAAGGATCATTTTTCTGCTCACAGGAGTGTTTCAAAAGCAGTTGGAAGACACACAAAATTATCCATTCTTTAGCTAGTAAGTAAGGTTAGGTATGTGTCAAGTTATGTCACTACCATAATATAAATAAAAAGTGCCCTTATCTTGTCATCTAATGTACATTTCGTCATGTAAATATAAGAACGATGTATGTGAGACGTCAGCATGTTTAAATATTATTACATTTTTCTTAGATTTTTAAGTATGTTGTTAAATTAATACAGTTGGAAAACGTTATTTTTTGTTGAATGTTTTAGAGGGTGAAGGTACTGATGGCAAAAAAGAAACATCGTATAACCCCTGGCCGTTCTATTCGTTTACTGGGAAGCTAAGACCTTTTCCGCAATCATCGATCAGAACTGTTCCTCCAAGTATTGGTAGACCAGATTACGCGGATCATCCTCAAGGTATTCCACTAAGTGAACAAGCGGTTAAAGGTTCTGGTCATATAAAGGTCCTAGATGATGAAGAAATTGAGGGTACAAATCAATCCTGCTGTCACAGCGGTTAAATAACTTTTGTATTTTTAGCGATGAAAGTATCTTCCAAGTTGGGTCGTGAAGTTCTGGATGAGGCTGCTCGCGTGTGTGATGTTGGAGTCACAACAGATGAAATTGATAGAGTAGTTCATGAGGCTTGCATTGAACGCGACTGCTACCCCTCACCTTTAAATTACTACGAATTTCCTGCATCTTGTTGCACTTCAGTCAACGAAGTTATTTGTCATGGTATACCAGATACCAGACCGCTAAAAGATGGCGATTTGTGTAACGTTGATATTACTGTTTACCACAATGGATTTCATGGAGATTTAAATGAAACTTTCTTTGTGGGTAATGTTAGTGACAAACATAAAAATTTGGTCAAAGTCACTCACGAGTGCCTTATGAAAGCAATAGAGATTGTCAAGCCGGGGGAGAAGTATAGAGAAATTGGGAATATCATACAGAAGCATGCTCAAGCTCATGGATACTCGGTAGTGAAAAGTTATTGTGGACATGGAATTCACAGACTTTTCCATGCTGCTCCGAATGTTCCCCATTATGCTAGTAAGTACATTACAAGAAAAGTCAGTATGATTTTAGAATCGATTAGAAAAATAAACTCACTTCGTTCTGTAAACAAAAAAAAATTCAGTTAATGCTTGAAATGCTTTTCAACTGGGTTGACAGTAAACCTAACTAAACTGCTGGCCAATTGAAACGTACCAAGCGAATTTTTAGGTTGAATTTAAAGTCAAATATTTTGAAAAGGAGAAAAGATATCAACATGAGGTTTTCAGGATTCAAAAGATAATTTTATTGTGAAAGCAATAGTGTGACCCGATTTTTTTACTTTGAAGTACGTTACTATCTACAGGGTATGAAAGAAACTCGTCTTTTTTTCTCAAATTTTATACCTACCGGAATTCCACAAAATTTTTTTTATATTTTTTTGATGTCGATTTTTTTAGTCCCTGGTTAATGAGGGAAAAACCAATTTCTCAAAATTTTTATATCGCTCTTATTTTATAAAATATCGAATTTTTTATTAAATTAAATATTGCTGAACAGGTTTTTGCAATAATAATTATGCTGCCATTTTGAAAGCAAATGTCATCATGTGATATGTCGATAAAAAGGTAATTTTAAGTAGAATCCAATTCTTACGGAAAAAAATATACAGGGTTGTTTTAAAAAATTTTGAAAGTTAATAGGTGGCCCTTCCGGTAAAACCGGAAGTGTCATCAGATTGTTTTAAACCTCAAAATGATTATTCCTTTCGACAATCAAACCATGCCAAATTTTAAATGAATACAGTTAAATGTAACAAAATGGTGGGGGTTGTAAAACGATTTCGTAGCCACCCGGTATACACGAATATGAGCAAATTTTTGAAAAAGTGAAAAACCCGTTTCGAGGATATAAGTCACTTAAACCAATGGTGAACATAAACTAACTAAATTCCATTCTATTCCATTAAGAAAATAGCCTCAAAAAATGAATTAAAAAATTTACCAATTAGCGAACGTGTACCGATTTTTGATAAGCCACTGGTTACCAATAAATTAATGAAAGTACAAAAAGTGTAAGTACTTTTTATAAGAAAGCCACTCATAAGGTATCATAATCAACTACAGAGATTGGTTCTTACAAAACACAATACGGCCGAACGACAAAAAATAAAGAAAAAATCAAATTTTCAGCAAAAATTCGGTATCTTATAAAATAACAGAAATATCAAAATTTTGAGAAACAGGTTGTTTTCCCATTAAGTAAGGACTAAAAAAATCTACATCAAAAAAATATAAAAAAGAATTTGTGGAATCACGGTAGTTATAAAATTTGACAAAAAAAAACTTTCTTTCATACCCTGTAGATAGTAATGTACTTCAAAGTAAAAAAATGGTAACACTATCGTTTTCTCAATTAAATTATCTCTGAAATCCTGAAAACCGCATGTTGATAACTTTTCTATTTTTCAAAATATTTGACTTTAAATTCAACCTAAAAATTCGCTTGGTACGTTTCAATTGGCCAGCAGTTTATTTTACTGCATATAATTGATTAATGGTCTACTCCCGGTATAACCTTTCCCTACCCCTTTGATAAAAGCATACCATTCAAAGAGTATTACTTTGTTGTCCTACCTTTAACGCTAATAAAAATATTGTAACTTTTTTAGAGAATCGTGCCGTTGGTATAATGAAGCCGGGTCATTGCTTCACCATCGAACCTATGATATCCATGGGTACCTGGCGAGATGAAAGTTGGCCAGATAAATGGACCGCAGTAACAGCCGACGGTCAATGGTCAGCTCAGTTCGAACAAACATTGCTGGTCAATGAAACTGGATGTGAAATTTTAACACGCAGAAGGGAAGCTAATGGTCAACCACATTTTATGGACAAAATGTAGTTAATGTTAAAATTACGCGGTAAAAATAAATTGCAATTTTTTACTCTTACAAATTGATTAGGATCTGTTCGTCATTGTGATGTGCTTAAGTTTAGCATCTGACAATAAATTTATTAAAACCATTTTGATGTGTGTATTAAAAATTGTGGAGACACATTTTTTTAGTGATGCTCCACTTGAGCACAGAGTGTAACTGATGACATTTTAAAATTGATTTCAGATTAATGCATAGCATTGTTACCATATCCCCGTTTTTAAATACAAGATATAAAGAGTTTTTGTTATAGTTTTTATTGAATTTCCAAATGTAAGTTGAAATCTAACTTTTCATTTAAACTGCTGGCCAATTGAAACGTACCAAGCGAATTTTTAGGTTGAATTTAAAGTCAAATATTTTGAAAAGGAGAAAAGATATCAACATGAGGTTTTCACGATTTAAGAGATAATTTTATTGCGAAAGCAATAGTGTGACCCGATTTTTTTACTTTAAAGTACATTACTATCTACAGGGTATGAAACAAAGTCGTCTTTTTTTCTCAAACTTTATACCTACCGAAATTCCACAAAATTTTTTTATATTTTTTTGATGTCGATTTTTTTAGTCCCTGGTTAATGAGGAAAAAACCAATTTCTCAAAATTTTTATATCCCTCTTATTTTATAAGATACCGAATTTTTTATTAAATTTAATATTGTTGAACAGGTTTTTGCAATAATAATTATGCTGCCATTTTGAAAGCAAATGTTATCATGTGATATGTCGATAAAAAGGTAATTTTAAGTAGAATATAATTCTTACGGAAAAAAATACACAGGGTTGTTTTAAAAAGTTTTAAAGTTAGTAGGTGGCCCTTCCGGTGAAACCGGAAGTGTCATCAGATTGTTTTAAACGTCAAAATGATTATTCCTTTCAACAATCAAACCATGCCAAATTTCAAATTAATACAGTTAAATGTAACAAAATGGTGGGGGTTGTAAAACGATTTCGTAGCCACCCGGTATACACGAATATGAGCAAATTTTTGAAAAAGTGAAAAACCCGTTTCGAGGATATAAGTCACTGAAACCAATGGTGAACATAAACTAACTAAATTCCATTCTATTCCATTAAGAAAATAGCCTCAAAAGATGAATTAAAAAATTTACCAATTAGCGAACGTGTACCGATTTTGATAAGCCACTGGTTACCAATAAATTAATGAAAGTTCAAAAAATGTACTTTTTATAAGAAAGCCATTCATAAGGTATTATAATTAACTACAGAGATTGGTTCTTACAAAACACAATACGGCCGAACGACAAAAAACAAAGAAAAAATCAAATTTTCAGCAAAAATTCGGTATCTTATAAAGTAACAGGAATATCAAAATTTTGAGAAACAGGTTGTTTTCCCATTGAGTAAGGACTAAAAAAATCTACATCAAAAAAATATTAAAAAAATTTTGTGGAATCACGGTAGTTATAAAATTTGACAAAAAAAGAAGACTTTCTTTCATACCCTGTAGATAGTAATGTACTTCAAAGTAAAAAAATCGGGTAACACTATCGTTTTCTCAATTAAATTATCTCTGAAATCCTGAAAACCTCATGTTGATATCTTTTCTATTTTTCAAAATATTTGACTTGAAATTAACCTAAAAATTCGCTTGGTACGTTTCAATTGGCCAGCAGTTTAGATAGATTTAAAAAAATCAAGATTGACGCTATTGATATTATAGACAAAATGCAGTGGATTGATTTGTCTTGGAATTTTTGACCGTAAAAAACACCTGTGGGGGTCTGGATGCTGGACGTTTTACGAAAGCATAATCGTAATAAAATTAACTAACTCGCTTTTTACTTACAATTAATTATTAGATAAACAATACACGGATTAGGAATAAGGTAACTCTATTTTACCCCCATGCCTATTAATATCATTCCAGCAACTGCAAATTAGACTTTTTCGGTTCATGATATCAGTATATAAAGTTCCGTTTAAATGATCCATCTCATGTTGAATTATTCTTGCAATCCAGCCTTTCGCTTCAATGGTAAATTCTTCGCCATGTTCGTTTAGAGCTTAAATAACGCTTTTTTAGTGATTTTGTTGTCCTAAATGTAGGTGTTAATGATTTACCTTTTAAACTCACTGCCTTGTACCTAGGGACATCTGCGGTAAAACCCTTTATGCTTTCGCATGCTTCAGAGTGGTAAACTTTTGTATAATCAGCTATTTTAATTTCTGGATTGATAGCAACCTAAAAGCTGTATTTTATATCAAACTAATAACATAATGAATAAAGCTAGTGGCTCACTGTTTGTGGGAATAATGATATATCCATGTTTTTGATTTCTTGGGTTGTACATCCCTTTTGATGTTTCTTGTTAAACTCGATTACAAATATTCTCAATGGTGCCCCAATTTGTGTAGCAGACAAACCTACACAATCATACTTTTTTAAAATGCTCTTCAGTCTACTTATTATTAATTTAATTTCTGGCGAAGTAACTGCTTCTATTGGAACTGGGGTAGATATTGTTCTTAAACCTGGATCCCCAATTTGGACCACGTGTCTATAAGGCGGTTTTTGAATTCTTGGTTTAACTAAACCAGCGTACCAAGATCTAATTTGCTTATAGCTTAAATTCCGGTATTGGTTCAAATTTATGCTTTTCATTTTTAGATAAATTGTTTAAAAATTTTGATCGGTTTTCATAACCTAGTTTTAGGATTCTCCTTCTTCTTCAACAACAACTTTTCATCCAGTTCTAAGAAAATGTATAATTTGAAAAAAATTTATATGTATTGATGTAGGTAATATAATACTACAAATGTTTTAAAAAATAATTTCCAAAATATACAAATTTAAAAATAATTACATAAATTTCCACACAGGTACACCAACGTCGCAATCTTATTTTTTCTTATTTCGTTATTTGAAACATTTTACATTTTTATTTGTTAATAAATTGAACAATAGAGCTGCCAAAGTACCAAACTATACACTTTCAAAAAAGTGCAATTTTTCAATATTTTAATTCGTTAGGAAAGTTTCTTTCGTACGTTGGGAACATTGTTTATAACCATTTCCGGTAGCGCCGCTGCGCCGATCGCAATTGGCTGTTTCGTTTCACAATTTTGACATTCCTTTTCCAACAAGAGTGTCGTACAGTACAGACGCGTTTTCTGTAGTTCTTAAATATGCCTCCTGTAAGTAATAAAATCTATTTAATTTCAAAAATATTATGCACAACTATTAGATTTATACAATATTTTAACAAATTCAGCTCGAATATTTTGATAATCCTGAAGATTACTAAAATATTAAACGATATGAATTATCCACGAGATATCACATGCCATCCATTTTTTTTAGTTGTGATTAATATAACTGTATTTAAATAATTATGTACTCTATAAAATTTCATATTATTTTGTTCAACTTTAATAGGATGTTCTAATGGACATCCCTAATGTAGACCTAACCCCACTTTTGCTGAAAATGCTATGTCGTCAAAGACAGCATTTAGTCTGGTTCAAACACAACTAATTTATTAGTACGTTTATATCGCTAGTAATCGGATTAAAAGCGTTTTAGCCGATAGAACAGCGATGGTATAAGCATTTGCGGGCTAAGGGCGATCGAATCTAACAAAAACTCAATCCTACTTTTTAGTCTATGGCTGACATATTTAAATTCGATTTATTTTGAATGATATAAACGTACTATATGTTGTGGATTACAGACAAAACCAGCAGTGGCTGCCGGCAAGGCCCAGCCCAAGAAACATCAAATCCGTGGCAAAGGTCTCAAGAAAAAGAAGGTGGCGCTTAAATTCGTGATTGATTGCACCCATCCGGTCGAAGACAGCATTTTGGATGTCGCAAACTTTGTAAGTGAAGAACTATTATGATTTATTGAATCGTATTTACCATACCACAGTCCCAGCTCCATGCAACGCCGGAAAAATTCCTAGTTGTTGTGGCGTTTTTTACTGTGGAGATTAAAATGATGTACGCTATCTTCACTAACTTGTTCCACGTTAGTGTAATACAATGCTCACCTACAATTCATTATTAACTTATGTAATACATTTTTTATATTTTATGGAAATTACAACGTTTTTTTGTTTATTGTAGGAGACCTATTTGAAAAACAAGATTAAAATCAACGGTAAAATTGGCAACTTCACTGGTGGTAAGTCTCAACATGCAGTTACCTTAAGTCGTGAGAAGGGTACCAAATTGGTATTGAATTCCGAAATTCCCTTCTCTAAACGGTATTTGAAGTATCTGACGAAGAAGTATTTAAAGAAGAACAATCTACGAGATTGGTTACGAGTGGTGGCTTCTGGAAAAGACAGTTACGAATTGCGTTACTTCCAGATTAATAGTCAAGATGACGATGATGAGGAAGAAAACGAATAAATAATTTTTCGTAAATTTTTTATTTAAGGTTGTAAATGACGTAATAAAATTTTTAAAATCAATGTGGAGTTTTAGTTTGCATTCGTTTCATCTTCTGTTTATATTTCGAACAATATTGTTTATTTATTATAAAACAGATCAACTCTATAGTTTGAAGGCTGTCGAGTTTTGTGTACATTTAAAGAAAAGTCAGGGATGTAGGAGTTTTCCAAAAGTATTAAGTTTAGGTATAAGGAGTACTTATTAAATTACTATACTTTCTTATACAAATAATACTTATATACTTATATACTTATACTTTGTATAAGAAAGTAAAAATGTAAAGAAGACAATTTCCTACGCTGTAGAATAGAAATGTATAGGATGTTCCCTCTGAAAAATTCGAGTTTTCACTGAAAGTCTGTAATATTTATCAGAGATACAAAAATATCTCCTAAACAATTGGGTTTTTAAGGTATATAGAGAATTGAATTCTCTTCAAGGTAACCTAGAAATACACAGGGTGCCATTTGAAAAAATTACATAGTTTTAATTTTCAAAAATTAACGCTCGATTTTAATCAGATAATTTTACTGTTAAGTATTTCAAAATATTCCAGAGACCTTTCCTCTTGTATTAGTAATTAAATTTTTCAAAACTGATAAGATATTAAATTCGCTCAACAACTATACAGGGTGTTCGCGCGAAGTGTCTCACTATTGCTAACTTGATGGTTATTATTGGAGCTACAGTCGGTTAACGTAGTAAACTAGTAGCATTTTTTCCGCTGATTCTAATGGTGAAAGCAGAAAAACAATTGAATGTTGCGTTTATGAATTGTTTTAATGTATTAACATTAACGTTTTTCAATAGAACACCCTGTATATTTTAGCAACAATCGATGATAAATTATTCTGTACAAAAAATGTCCTTATCTTTTTTTGATAATATGTAATTTAAAATAAGCGAGTTATTTTGAATATAGTTTGCAATACTTTAAATTTAAGCAAGTACCTAATGGTGAGTTCACCCTGGAGAACACCACTATTAATAGCGTTTTGTTTTGTAAGTAAATTCCCCACTCTGACTTGCATTATTTTTAACTTACTGTATAAAAATTGCATGATTCGAAGGAATTTAGAGGAGATTCCCAGCTCGAAGAGCATATGCCAAAGTAGGGGTGTACAGTAAATTCAAATGCCCTCAAGTCAACAAACGCGACACATCAAAATCTTGAAGTCGAAAAAAATCACGATTACTATACTTATTACTTCGTATAAGAAAGTAAAAATTAATATAAATTCGTAGTTGCTCGCAGAAACGTCGTGTGTAATAATACCGACAGACTTTTTGAAGATTACGGCAAAACCGCCACTATCCCCAAATCCCAAATTGACGGACTCGCTAGAGGAAGGAGAGAATACTTGCGCAGGTAGACCCAAAACGAAATTTCGAAAATGAACAAACAGCACATCGACAAGGTGGGAATAACTACTTGGATGCCCAAGATCCAAACTTTATAGAGTGGAATCGACAAGAAATGAATAAAATTAAATTCGTGATTGACTGCACCCATCCAGTCGAAGACAGCATGTTGGATCTCGCAAACTTTGTAAGTGCAGAACTATCATGTTAATTTTTTGAATCGTAGTTACCACAGCCCCAGCTCCATGCAACGCCGGAAACATTCCTATAAGTTGTAGCGTTTAGTACCGTGGAGAATAAAATGATGTACAGGGTGTCCCATTTTCGACACTTTTAGGGGGTATTGGCGTTATTATCAAAGATAGAGTGTTGCGGTTTTCACCTTCCTGTCGTACTTTTTTACGAAACGAAAGATTCCGGGGTCAATTTTGTCATGGCTCTCTTAGTTTTTAATCTACAGAGTGATTCTCAAAATCTTTGCTTTTTAGACACCCCTCGTATTTCCGTTATGCGTCTATTTATCAAAAAGGTGAAAACTGATCTTGATAGAGTTTTTTACGTAGATTTCAGTGGCGTAGGCAGTTTTTATGTAAAAGGTTTAGTTTTAGAGGAACGTGAAAACCGCAACACTCTATCTTTGATAATAACGCCAATACCCCCTAAAAGTGTCGAAAATGGGACACCCTGTACGCTATATTTAAAGTCCTACCAATTTGTTTCACGTTAGTGCAATACAAAATGCGCACCTACGATAATTCATTATTAACTTATGATTGCAATGTTTATATTTGAAGGAAATTACAATGTTTTTTTGTTTATTGTAGGAGACCTATTTGAAAAACAAGATTAAAATCAACGGTAAAATTGGCAACTTCACTGGTGGAGAGTCCCAACATTCAGTTACGCTAAGTCGTGAGGAGGGTACCAAATTGGTGTTGAATTCCGAAATTCCGTTCTCTAAACTGTATTTGAAGTATTTAACTAAGAAATACTTAAAAAAGAACAATTTGAGAGATTGGTTACGTGTGGTGGCTTCTGAAGAAGATACTTACGAATTGCTTTATATACATCTATTTAACAGTCAAGATGACGATGATGAGGAAGAGAACAAATAAATAATTTCTCGTAATTTTTTTATTTAAGGTTGTAAATGATTTAATAATATTTTTTAAATCTATGTGAATTTTTTTTTTGCATTCATTTCATCTTATGTTTATATTTCGAACAATATTATTTATTTATTATAAACAAATTAACTCTGTAATTTGAAGGCAGTCGAGTTTTGTGTAGGTATATTTAAAAGACAAGTCAGGGATGTTCAGGAGTTTTCCAAAAGTATTAAGTTTAGGTATAAAGATTACCTACTTAAAATGTCAAGATTACAATTTCCTACGATGTAGAATAGAAATGTTATGGGGTGTTCGCTCTGAAAAAATCGAGTTTTCACTGAAAGTTTGTAATATTTAACAGAGATATTAGTTCAGGAAAAATAGACTTTAACATGGAAAAAAATTGTTACAGGCTGAATTTTTGCATGCACCTTAGTATTATAGCCCTCAATAATGTGTGAAAGTTCCCCATCGATTTGATGGCTGCTGAGTTACTCGAGGTCAAAGGTCGCGATAAACAGTTTTCTGCAAATATTTCGAGAACGGCGACCTTTATTGAAAAAAATATAGAGAGCTAACTTTTAGCTGAGGCAATTTGCTATAAAAACTTATTCAAAAGTTTTTTTGTAGGGGCAATCGTTCACGAGATATAGCGTTTCAAAAATTAAGGACGTAGAGGACTTACTTCACTACGAAGAATAAGGACTGATCTTAGGATATAATGTTGGATAATGAATTATTATTCAATATGTATATTTATCGCGTTTTTTATTTATTTGTGCATTTGCTGCATTTATTTGGGCATTTATGATACAGTAATTAACTTTCTTCAGTTTCGCAGAGCGATTGTTCCGTCACCAAAGTTTGGACGAGGAAAGACGATGGATCGATGTCGTTATGGATCTCCTCGTTATCAATATTAAAATTTTCCATGTTCATACATGTTTGGCCATTACATTGGCTACAAACTACAGAACAGTTCAATTCTGCTTTCCGTCGACATCCACAATTGAAATGGAGAAATTGACCCTCAGGACTGCGGATGGGTACTACAAAATAATATTTTAGAGCCAGTTACAACTCTGCTCCAAGCCGCTCCTGATGCATTACTCAATACAGTATTTTGTAAGTGCAAGAAAGGCTGTGGTTCCAATTGTGGATGTCGGAAAGCAGGATTGAACTATTCTGTAGTTTGTAGCCAATGTAATGGCCAAACATGTATGAACATGGAAAATTTTAATATTGATAACGAGGAGATCGATAACGACATCGATCCATCGTTTTTCCTCGTCCAAACTTTGGTGACGGAACAATCGCTCTCCGAAACTGAAGAAAGTTAATTACTGTATCATAAATGCCCAAATAAATGCACAAATAAATAAAAAACGCCATAAATATACATATTGAATAATAATTCATTATCCAACATTATATCCTAAGATCAGTCCTTATTCTTCGTAGTGATGAAGTCCTCTACGTTCTTGGTTTTTGAAACGCTATATCTCGTGAACGATTGCCCCTACAAAAAAACTTCTTAATAAATTTTTATAGCAAATCGCCTCAGCTACAAATTAGCTCTCTATATTTTTTCAATAAAGGTCGCCGTTCTCGAGATTTTTGCAAAAAACTGTTTATCGCGACCTTTGACCTGGAGTAACTCAGTTAGCAGCCATCAAATCGATGGGGAACTTTCACACATTATTGAGGGCTATAATACTAAGGTGCATGTAAAAATTCAGCCTGTTACAATTTTTTTCTAACTCAGCCTTTTTTTTCGTCTATTTTTCCTGGACTTTATAAAAATATCTCCTAAACTGTTAGGTTTAGGTATAAGGAATACTTAATGAAGATAAAGAATTTAATTCTCTTCAAGGTAGCATCGAAATACACAGGGTGTCATTTGAAAAAAGTTATTAGTTTTAATTATCAAAAAATTAATACTCAATTTTAATCAGATAAGTTATTTTAAAATATTGCAGAGACCTTTTCTCTTGTATTAGTAATTTAATTTTTCGAAACTGATAAGATATTAGCTGTTTTCGAGAACTATACAGGGTGTTCGCTTGAAGTGGCTTACTAACTCGGCTAACTCGGTTATTATTGGAGTTACAAAGTCGGTTAAATTAGCAAACTAGCAGCATTTTTTCCGCTGATTCTAATGGTGAAAGCAGAAAAACAATTGAGCATCGCGTTTACGAGTTATTTTAATATATTTACGTTTTTCAATGGAACACCCTGAGTATTTTTGCAACAATCGATGATAAATTAAATTCTGTACAGAAAATATCTTTATCTTTTTTTAATAATAATTTAAAATAAACGAGTTATTTTGAAAAAAGGTTGCAATCCTTTAAAATCAAGTACCTAGCCATAAAACGGAATGATAATTTATTAGAATTAAAACCAATCACAAATTTAAATTTAAGCAAGTTGAAAAAAACAAGTATTACGGAAATATTGAAAATTAACCAAATTATATTTCACGGCTAATCGATATTAACATTTTGCAAAGTTTATTAAAGTAACTGGCTTATTTTAAATAATTATCAAAAAAATGTAAGAGAATTTTTGGTACAGAATTTAATACATCATGGATTGTTGCAAAAAATAGCGTTCTATTAAAAATTTATATTTTATTAAATAACTCGTGAACGCGTTACTCAATTGTTTGTGTGTTTTCACCATTGTAATCAGTAAAAAAACTGCTTGCAATTAACTGACTTTGCAGCTCCAATAATAACGAAGTGAGCCACTTCGCGCAATACAAATATACTATACAAATTTTGAAAAATTCGAAAAACTCAAATACCGTTAACTATAACATGATAGGATCTTATAGTAAATTTGAATCTAAAATTAAATATAGAATCAAAAAATGTTATTTAAGAAAAAAGTTCAATTGAGTTGTATTGACCATTAGCAAGTTTCTCCTGGTTCCTGGAGTAACTCTTTTAAATTATAAAATGGTAGAATAAAACAAGAATGGACATAAATAAATTTATTTTATTATACTAACTCATCGTCTCTCTGGAGTGCTTGACACAACAAATTTTCATATTGTTTACGCAGCCCCTCATTAATTTCATTTAGTTCTTTAAATTCTTCTTCGGCAGACTGTAAGAGGTTCTCCAACTGAACAATTTTTGTGTTTTTTTCTCTTAATGTGTAAATCAGATGTTGTTTTTCGTCCTGCAACTGCGCTATTAAAGCTTTACTACTAGTTAATTGTTTTTTTGTCTCTTCATGGACTACGTTGTTAACTGAATCAGATTCCGATTCTGAATCGGAGCTGTCTGATAAAACTATAGGTTCAACCAACATTTCTTCATATTTTTTCTTCATAGATCTTAATTCAGCATCGTGGCGTGCCTTTATGTGTCTTATCTCCTTTTCGTATGATTCCTTTAAAATTTCAAACGTTTCTAAGGCTCTCTCTCTTTCCATTTGATTGATTCTTTCAGACTCGATGCGATTATTCTCCACTTCATTTTCAAGATCTGCAATTCGTTGTTGTAATTCCATGTTTTCTTCAGATAATTCTGAGGTCTGATCATACGAAACAAAGTCTTTCTTTTCATTTCGTTGTAGATATTGTGAAAAACGACGATTTTTCGGCTCTAGTTCCTTCTTTTCTATTATTATATCTTTCGCTATAGCCGAAAAATTTAGTACATGGTGGGTTTCATCGAATTTGCATGTTGATGGATTGACATTTACTATCATAGAGATATCCTCCAAGCCTGAGAGAGCGCGTTGGAAAAGCCTGGTCAGTTTTGAATCTCGGAACGGCATCAAACGGTTACTATTCTGTTTTTGGGAGGTTCGTACTGCTTTTATACAACGACCTAATACCAGTAGGGATGTATTAATATTATTGGCTTCCTTTTGGCGTTCCTCAATATTTTTTGTGTTATATGAGCGTTCGGATCCAGCTAGATCACAAAAATTAAAATAGCTGGTGTACACCTGCTGTGTAATATTGTGGGACTGCACCAGCTTGATGGTAAAGATGCTGTGGGACCTGCTTGAGTTCATATTATTCACTGTAGCGGCAACCTTTAAGTTATGAAGACCATATTGAAGAACCAGAAACGCCTCGATGCCTGATGATACGTTTATGGTGGTCAGGTTTTTTATATATGTTTGTCCATTTTTTGAATCACCTACAAATCAAATTAAAACCAATTAAAAAGATTATATACAGAGTATCCTATCAAAGGACTTGTCTAGTTCGTGTTAAAATTCGTAGACATGGCATAAAATTAACGAGGCAAGTTAAAAAATAAGTTTTTAAAACGAAATATTTAAGTAAATAATTATTAATGCAGTGAATTGGTGTTAAAAGTTTAATATACAATATCATTGCTAAGTTTAATTATACAGGGTGTTTTTTAAGTACGGTCCGTAACTTCAGGGCGCAATTCCTTGGGATGTTTTAAGAAATTTTTTTTCTATAAACATGTCTCCGGAAATGCTAAGATTCCGAGATACAGGGTGTTGAAAATTTAATTTTAATTTTGCGCGAGACGTAAGGGTGAAAGGTTTGAGCAAAATTGGATAGGAAGAGGCAGAATTAATGAATGGCCACCGCGTAGTCCTGAATTAACCCCGTTGGACTTGTTCTTGTGGGGAACCGTTAAGAATAAAGTGTATTAAACGCCATTTCATGATATGGAAACTTTGAAAAACAGAATTGGTAGGTACTGCTAGACGTGAAATTACACTGGAAACACTAGCAAGACTTCGACGATCTTTTGTAACGCGTGCTCAAGCTTGTGTACAAATCAGTCGCCGATATATTGAGTACTTGTTTCATTAATTAACTTTAGGTTTTTTGCAATAAAGTAGTGTTTGTGTTTTTGAGAATAAAGTTGCAACTTTGTTGGTATTGTTCGTGCAAGTCTATTTTAAAACACTCGTTGAAGCCTAAATTTACTTTATACCAGAACCGATTACTAGGTACCGTTTAGAAAATTTTAAAGCTATTTAACTTTTGCCAGGGATGTCCAAATCATATAAAAATTTAAAATTATGAATCAAGTCATAATTGACTAAGCGTATTACTGGTTGTATTTAAAGTTCGTCAGGGTCGTTAAGTTATGTGAATCACCCTCTAGTTACCAACAATTTTGATTGCAAATTACAATATTAAAAAAGGTCCTATTAACTGTTATAGTCGTGCTACAAAAAAACTAACCCACCCTGTATACTTTGAGTCATATCTTCTGAACTGTTACTAGTCGAAAGTTTTTATTTAACTTATTTTCCTCATTTCAAATAATTTTTAGTTCCATTTTTTTTTAACAGATCAAAAGCACCTTTAACTTAAGATAATTCATTTTGTAGATAAATAAACTGCTGGCCAATTGAAACGTACCAAGCGAATTTTTAGGTTGAATATAAAGTCAAATATTTTGAAAAATAGAAAAGATATCAACATGCGGTTTTCAGGATTTCAGAGATAATTTAATTGGGAAAACGATAGTGTTACCCGATTTTTTTACTTTGGAGTACATTACTATCTACAGGGTATGAAAGAAAGTCTTCTTTTTTTTGTCAAATTTTATAACTACCGTGATTCCACAATTTTTTTTTTATATTTTTTTGATGTAAATTTTTTTAGTCCTTACTTATTGGGAAAACAACCTGTTTCTCAAAATTTTGATATCCCTGTTATTTTATAAAATACCGAAGTTTTGCTGACAATTTGATTTTTTCTGTGTTTTTTGTCGTTCGGCCGTATTGTGTTTTGTAAGAACCAACCTCTGTAGTTGATTATAATACCTTATGAATGGTTTTCTTATAACAGTATACTTTTTGTACTTTCATTAATTTATTGGTAACCAGTGGCTTATCAAAAATCGGTACACGTACGTTAATTGGTAAATTATTTATTCATTTCTTGTGGCTATTTTCTTAATGGAATAGAATGGAATTTAGTTAGTTTATGTTCACCATTGGTTTAAGTGACTTATATTCTGGAAACTGGTTTTTCACTTTTTCAAAAATTTGCTCATATTCGTGTATACCGGGTGGCTACGAAATTTAACTGTATTAATTTGAAATTTGGCATGGTTTGATTGTTGAAAGGAATAATCATTTTGACGTTTAAAACAATCTGATTACACTTCCGGTTTCACCGGAAAGGCCACCTACTAACTTTCAAAATTTTTTAAAACAACCCTGTATATTTTTTTTCCATAAGAATTAGATTCTACTTAAAATTACCTTTTTATCGACATATCACATGATGACATTTGCTTTCAAAATGCCAGCATAATTATTATTGCAAAAACCGGTTCAGCAATATTAAATTTAATAAATAATTCGGTATCTTATAAATAAAGAGGGATATAAAAATTTTGAGAAATTGGTTTTTTTATCATTACCAGGGACTAAAAAAATCGACATTAAAAAATATAAATTTTTTTTTGTGGAATTCCGGTAAGTATAAAGTTTGAGAAAAAAAAGACGACTTTCTTTCATACCCTGTAGATAGTAACGTACTTCAAAGTAAAAAGATCGGGTTACACTATTGTTTTCGCAATTAAATTATCTCTTGAATCCTGAAAACCTCATGTTGATATCTTTTCTCCTTTTCAAAATATTTGACTTTAAATTCAACCTAAAAATTCGCTTGGTACGTTTCAATTGGCCAGCAGTTTACTTGCCTACCAACAAATTGCTTTAAATTTAAATGTAATCTGTAGTCGTGTCTTTCTAAATCTATTTATTTAGCTGTAATATCGTCCTTCATAATAGTCTGATATAGTCATGCATAATACAAACTGCTCAGGTTCAAGTATGTTTAAAAAACGTCTCCACATAATTTTCTTACCTAAAGACAGTTTGGTTCGTTGGACATTCTGTGTTGGTGGTCGTACCAACAAATCGTATACATATTCGTTGTATATTTCCGCAAAAGTCACCCAAACTCCTACGGATATATGCGGATCATCCTTAACGACAGCACCAGGAATCTCACTAAGCCTTAGTCGCATCGCACTACAGACAAGAAAATCAACATTCTAATAAAATTTACAACAAAAAGTATTTAAAACTTGCTTGTAGGATCTGATGATTTCATTTTGCTCTGGAGCTGGTAGTGATTTGATGATAATGTTACGGTTGTGTTTCACCTCTTGACAACCCCTCTCATCTAAAGTTAAAATTCTTCCATCTGGTAGTGGTTTTTTTATGGCACTAACATTACCATTCGGAAGCGATCGAAATAAATACTCCAGCGCTCGAGGGATCAATCCAGGTTCTGCATCAGTACCCACGATGGTATAGGTTTTTCCTAAAAATATACAGTTAGTTAGTATTGTGAAATAAAAGGATTTGTTTTGATATAATAACATACCTGATCCCGAAACACCATAAGTTAGTATTGTCGAGTTTTTTCCATTTATGAAATTTATAAGTTTTCCTTTAACGGTACTGTTAAATATCTCAACCTGTGTGGAATTTGGTCCGAAAATATTTGTAAAGGAATATTTTTTTATTAATTTTGTTCCATTAAGGTTCCTTTGGGTGTAACAGCCGTCTGGGACATTGCAAATTAGAATATTTTCTTCTAAATTATATACATTTTGGGGCGACGAAATAGGTTTTATACGTAAATGTACAGTAAAAGTACGAGGCATTTCCTAAAATACAAAGAAATAATTAATTGCTTAAAATATACCTGTATAAAGGGTATTAGATACTACAACATCTTGTATTTAAGTACAAGTTTTAAGAAATAGAATTGATACAAGGAAAGAGAAACAAATTACGATTTTTCTAAACTATTGGAAAGAGAATTGTAAAATAAAATATATTTAAAAGCTGTTAAACTGTTTTTGTATTGGTTTTTCTTTACATTCCAAGAATAGTTACCTCTTTATTATCATCCTCTAACCTCGAAGTTGAGGGGTTATCAAATGCATTTCTTAAGTCTATTTTCACCATTTCTTGTCGATTCCACTCGATAAAGTTTGGATCTTGGGCATCCAAGAACGATAACTTTACATCTGGTAGCGGGATATTCATTTTATCGTTTTGAACAAATTTCAAACGGATTGAAAATAACGGCCACTCGCGTTTATCCACAGATCAAAACGAAATGATGTCCGTTTATCTACCAATTCAAACTTTGCTTGGTTCGATTTCGATTCATAGACTTCATTAATATATAGATCTTTGCATCCAGTCTCAATAATGCGATGAGCACCAGTAACGGTAAAATTTATGTATATCGTAAATTACAATATTGTTGTTTAAAAAAAGTAATATTTTAGTTATATAAATAAAACACTACGAACATAATTTATAAAAATATGCTAACATAATTAATTTTTTTAATTTTTCTTAGGTTGGTTCTGTTTTAGAAGAAGAAGAAGTACTCAGCAGGAAAAACTGATAAATGAGCAGAGACATAAATTGCATTGGATTCATTATTATATTATTATAAACATGTCTGCATGCATAATCACAACAATCAGTTTAAACTAGTTTATAAAAGATAATCCAGGATTAATTCGAATAAATGTGAAATGTTGGTTGCATAAATCTCATGTAATACCATAGACCTACATAGACGAATATAATAGACATCTTCACTGGATTGGGGAACAATATGTACAGTGGCGTACCAGTTTTCTGCTTATACCGAAAAAAGGCGCGGATGTTTTTATTAGTGGATTTCTTAAAATCTACAAATCTATAGGTAACATTTTAAAAGTCGCTTTAAGGTAAATTGAACAAAAGTGTCAGAAAAGACAAATTGTTTTCAGTGTACACGCGTTTTCTTTACGTTTCCACCGAAAAACTTCATTATATGTAAAGATTGCAACTAAAAATATTTAGCGGGAAATTTAAAATACATTAATTTGATTGGCTCTGTAGCGAACTAGGTGGATAACGTACCAATTAAATATGGATCTGTTTGAAAATTCCCGCAATTTTTTTTTGTGGTTCAGTGCGTATTTAGCGCAATTATTTTTTCTACATACGACCATTAGTCGTAAAAGCGCATATTTCAAATTATCTGATTTTGTCATTTTTAATGATAAATATAAAAAGTTAAGCTGCGTATATACAATATAAGTTGTCGCGACGTTTTAGGCACGCGCAATAAGGGCTCACAAATCGTAATCAAAAGATTGATGTGGTATTTTAATGCCTGATTGTCTTTACAGTCTTTCTAACTGGTGGACGTAGACAGTGCCTTACCTTGGTTTACCTCGCGTTTACCTTAACAAACTTGGATTTTTGTATTTTAACCAAGATTTTCACGATCTTTGTTGTCTTTTGTCTCTGTGTTCTCATATGACAGATGAGCGAATTTTCACTCGTTCATTATAAAATCAAACGTCAAAATTACTTTTCCAATGTGTTTTTCCCTGTTTGAATTTGGAGTACCTCTGGAGGACATTTTTCCTCCAGGTAAAATTCACCCAAAATTAGCGGTAAGTTTTATGTTCGTTTATCTACAGTGAAAATCCAATTAACTGTTTTAGGAATTATTTATTGAAACTTATCAAGCTATTGTGAATTCACCCCATAATTTATTGGATATTTTAAGGTATGTATTACATACTTAATAGCCTGTAAATCATGATAAACATCATTATTTCTCCAGATATTTAGAAGATCCGACTACGTTGAATGACGGCTTGACTTATAAAGAAAATTTTCTCCAATGTAGTCCTAACTCATCTCAGACATCTGCTAGTACTTTGCTTTGGGTTTTGCGCCACTTTTTTGGATTACTACCTCTGCCACTGTTGCCCCCTTATACTGCTGGCAAAAAATTTGATTGGGGTCAAGTTGCAGGAGAAGCAAGACTTTATTTTAAGATTAGAAGTAAATTGGGTGCAACTACGATTGTTAACAAAGATGAGTTGGACTATAAAATAGCCAGGTAACCTACAAAATGTTGAAATATCAATTTCTACCTTGAGCCAAAGCATAAAGCGAATTTTCCACTAGGTACTAATGTACAGGGTGTCTCATTTTCGACACTTTTAGGGGGTATTGGCGTTATTATCAAAGATAGAGGGTTGCGGTTTTCACATTCCTGTCCTACTTTTTTACGAAACGAAAGATTCCGGGGTCAAATTTGTCATGGCTCTCTTAGTTTTTAATCTACAGAGTGATTCTGAAAATCTTTGCTTTTTAGACACCCTTCGTATTTCCGTTATGCGTCTACTTATCAAAAAGGTGAAAACTGATCTTGATAGAGTTTTTTACGTAGAATTCAGTGGCGTAGGCAGTTTTTGTGTAAAAGGTTTAGTTTTTGATATATTGCCCAAACTTATGTTTTTTTAAATGTAACACTATATATATTATCTTTTATATTGATTAAGCTAAATTTGGGCTTTCCAAAAATATATAATACTTAATATTTATTTTGAAAAACAAGCTCAAAATTCGATATTTTTAATAGTTTTCTTTATTTATAACAGTAGGCCATGGCTAATTTTTTAGAAACAAATGCAAAATTTTCACAATGCGTAATTATTCTAAAGCTAAACACTTCAAAAGATAATTTTAATGCATTGTATAAAACATACCAATAATATAATACTTCTCATAATTATCATAAACGGCCATTGCAATACAAAATTAAAAGTAAAATAAAAACACCTACGTAACAAAAATATTTCATCAATAATGCAAATCTGACAAATCTGTCAAATTTTGCATTTGTTTCTAATAAAACAGGGGGCCGAAAAAAATTAAAAAATTATTAAAATGATAATTTTTACTTATATGGTGACACCGATATCCTAAAATGAACAATATTACAATATTGCCTACGGTAGCAAAGAATTTTATATACAGGGCCGACCCTACCATTAAGGCGAACTAGGCGACCGCCTAGAGCGGCAAAAAATAGGGGGCGGCAACATTCGTCTTTTGCATGTACCTAAATCTTTTTTTGCAAAATCGCAGAGTTTTTCAAAATTGAAACATAAAAACGTACATCCGTTCTACAATGACCCAAGACAGACTCGTAGCAACTTTGTCAATTGGAGCCATATTTTGTATTTTGAATATGAATGTGTAGATAATATTTAAAACAAATTATGTATATTAAAGTTAAGTTTTATTGAATTAAGATTAATAGTCCTTCAGCTAGGGGTCAAAAGGTAGGAAATAAAAGCGGGATGAGACGACGCAGTGTTTTCTGAAGGTTTTTTGGTCGCTGAATCCGAATCCGTGCGTCGTTTTTCAATAAAGTGGTGCAAACAAAAGTTATTAACAATTTATTGTTTAAAACGCAATAACTCGAAAAGTATAGATTTTACCGAGCGTTTTACCAAAAAAAGTTTCAAACAAAACTTGTTCAAAATAAAAAGACTCTCCGAAAAGTTCATATGGTATTTTGTCATAAAGTCGCACGGACAAAAGTTATTAACAATTTATTGTTTAAATGTTTAAAACGCAATAACTCGAAAAGTATACATTTTACCAAAAAAAGTTCCAAACAAAAGTTGTGCAAAATAAAAAGACTCTCCGAAAAGGTCATATGGTATTTTGTCATAAAGTCGCTCGAACAAATGTTATTAACAAACTATTGTTTAAATCGGAACAAACCAAAAAGCACACATTTTAGGAGAGTCTTTTTATTTTGCACAACTTTTGTTTGAAACTTTTTTTGGTAAAATGTACACTTTTCGAGTTATTGCATTTTAAACAATAAATTGTTAATAACTTTTGTCCGTGCGATTTTATGACAAAATACCATATGAACTTTTCGAAGAGTTTTTTTATTTTGAACAACTTTTGTTTGAAACTTTTTTTGGTAAAATGCTCGGTAAAATCTATACTTTTCGAGTTATTGCGTTTTAAACAATAAATTGTTAATAACTTTTGTTTGCACCACTTTATTGAAAAACGACGCACGGATTCGGATTCAGCGACCAAAAAACCTTCAGAAAACACTGCGTCGTCTCATCCAGCTTTTACTTCCTACCTTTTGACCCCTAGCTGAAGGACTATAAGATTTCATTATCCGTCTAGTATACCTAAAACTGCAATGTCTTTCTGAAAAGTTTTGTTCAAAATACTTAAAGGGGAACGCAAATCCGAATTTCGGGTAGGGCGCCAAACTTTCTTCGAGCCAGCCCTGTTTATATAGCATTTTTTTCTAGGTAAATAACAGGACACTTTCGTGTCCACATTTTAGAAAGTATTGATAAAATAGCAAAATAAAAAAAATATTTTGAGTCATTTCCGGAAAAATCCGGTAAAAAACTATACTTACTTAGTTTACGTATTCAAATTTAACAAAATTAACATACTGGAAGTATTGTAAAAGTTTTGGTTGAAATGTAAAATGATTCAACAATTTAGAGATTAAAATTTTTTGAAAAGAGTTTAGATAATAAAGTCTTTGTAGCAACACACAACACAAATTTTAAAAGTTTGAAATGAGACACATTTTTTAAGTGCTGAGTCAAATGGAGAATAATAAGATCTGAAATTTTCGAGGGATTTTTTTTCTATTTGAAATTTCTAGTAGATAGTCTCTTTATGATAACAAACGAATTGTAAGGAAAAACATTTTTAAGACAATAGATAATAAAATCCGAAACTTCAGAGGATTATTATTCTAAAAAAATCTAATTCAGGAGGTATTTCAAAATAAGAAAGAAAATCGAAAGGAAATTTGCTTATTTTTGCAAATTTCATTAAAAGTTCTAAAATTGGATAAATTTTGAAGTGAATTTATCAGTATTATCAGAGTTTATAGTAGGCAATAACTACTCTCATTTTAAAATGTGTGGCTAGGAGTAATCACCGAAGAAACTTTTTGTACAGGTCACAGGAATTCAGAGGAACTCAATCCAAAAGGGGAGCTTTTTTGAACAAATTTTGTCACCGATTTCAGTATTCATAGTATACATTTTTTTAATAAAATTAAACGCAGAATAGCAAAATTAAGTTTACAGTAATTAGTCCAGTCGATAAAACTTACACATAAAATTTTAATTATATAATTTTAAAAATATTTTGAAATTTTACGCCCTACTATACATATTAAATATGCAAATTAGGTATAATGACTTGGTTTTTGAGAAATAACTCGCTTCTTTTTTGTCGCACGACAATACCGTGTTATATGTATAAAATTGAATATAACAAAATTTTTTAAAAAATGGTTAATCTTCCAAAATGAACATTTCTAAATTTTTTGTACTCAGTGTTTTGAAATTTTGTTACTGCGTTTATTATTTATGGTGTTATTCCATTAATTTACTATGCAACTCATTCTTTTTAGTTACAGGGATTTGTCATTGTTTTTTGCGAAATTTGTCTTTTTTAACTTTTTTCTTTTTTCTTACTTAATGTTACTAATACTTCACTATACTAATAGCTGCAATATTTGGTCCTTGATTTTAAGCAAAATTATCCGGATTGTTTCAAATCAAACAAAATAATGCAAATAATGAATTTGTTTCATTTAAAATTCCGACTACTTTTGCTTCATTTAAAATTTTAATAATATGCCAAATGTAACTTATTTATTTATTCATCTTTTCTAGAAGAGTAATTCTAGGTACAAACAAATTTATCTTAATATACAAAGTTGAAATAATCCCATATGTAACTAATAAAATACATAATTTTTGCAGATGTGCCGATTAGCGGCCTTTTTATTGTTTTACTATATAATAAATTTTACATTATGTATTTTATTAGTTACATATGGGATTATTTCAACTTTGTATATTAGGATAAATTTGTTTGTACCTAGAATTACTCTTCTAGAAAAGATGAATAAATAAATAAGTTACATTTGGCATATTATTAAAATTTTAAATGAAGCAAAAGTAGCCGGAATTTTAAATGAAACAAGTGTGTTTCCGGCCTTAAACTCTTAAAAATGTAGAGGTGCCTTTATTCTTTCTTAAGAACTTAGGCGTAGGAAGAATTCATGAAAATCTGAACATTTCTTTTAAGAAATCAAAAAAGCCTTTGCAATTCTCATTTGCTTTATTGTAATTTTTTCGCAATGCATTTGGTATAAATTATATTATTGTATCTAAATCATTAACATAATGTATATTATTTTTAGGATGCTCAACCATCTTCCAAAAGAAAATTTCCTTTGTTTGCACCATTTTATATCTTTCATCCAACTTGCAAGCAAGAAGTTACAAAATACTCATTACAAAGAATATTTATATTATTTTGCAAAATATTTCTATACCTCGATATTTAATAGACCTTACACACCTGGCTTTAAAAGAAACGTAATTATTCAAATTGCTATACTTATTTTTCCGCCATTAAATGATATTGTTTTCTAGGAGGATAAAATTTACTTTCCTTTACTCTTCTACATAATTGTAAATTGGTCGATAATTAAAGAGAATTGTTGGAAGACAGAAGATAATAGAAAAACCCAAACATCTTCCACATTTCTAGAAACAAATTGCAGATCAATCTCAACTCAGACTCATTTAGAATCACAGCAACACTTGCCAATTATGTCTACAACAATTTTTTGCCAAACTGATGAATTTGATTCTAATATTAATAATCAGGAAGTACAGATAAACAACTTTGGTGAAGAGATTATTAGCAGGGAAACTCTATCGGATATTATTCCAGACGATGAACTTCACTATCAGATATACAAAGAACCAACATTATACCCTGCGCCTTCTGAAGAAGACACAAGCCCATATATGGACTTGAGAGAAACGGACACGTTGTTTGTAAATAAAAACAACTCGAACATGAAGGAAAAATGGTCAGACATTTGTGAAGAAACAATTAAAACTGTTCAGCGAATTGAACGGTCTTGTTTTGATGATGTGGAGAAAAGTGAAAAACGAGGGAAAAAAGTGCGTAATAAAATTAGTGCATCTGAAATTGTGAGTCTTGTAAATGACGAACAGAATGATTCTAAAAATAAAACTATAGAAGATGTACCTAAAGAAATTTTGACGTCTAATAAAACACCAGTCGGAGATTATAACAAAACTAAAAATTCTTCTAGTGGCTTATTTGAAAAGGTGTCGAAAATTGGATGGACTTATACACCTCCTAATGTTGCCGAAAAGAAAGGCAATAAGTTTCAGTCGAATTCTTACCATTCCTATGAAAAAGCGTTAGAAGAGGACCAAATTCAGGAATCTATAATACCGGAAGTAAAACATTCCAATACGAGCCTGAACTCGCAAATTAAAAAAACGGCAGATACTCACAGGAAGAAAGTTTTAAATTTTAAGAAAATTAGAAAAACTTTTGGTTTTTTAAAGACATTTAGTTCATCTAAATTATCAAAAAGCCCTAACTGCGATGCGGTTAGAAGTTCTGTAAGGTATAAACGAATGCAAAACAAAAAATGTATTTTTTAGTTGGTTATTTTGTAGAAGTTTGGTTTTTATTAATTGTATAATATTTTATATTAGAATTGTGTATTAAAAAATAAATGTGTTATTAAATAAACCATTTTTTTATTTCCTTGAGCGGAAGTGATAATTTGGATTTGGTCAAGATACTCTGGAAATAATTGTTTGCCTTTCCATGAACGATGCAACAATTTATGGAGATTTCAAGCAGTTTGAATAGCAAACAAATAAGGGAAAATTCTGTAGTAAATTTTACCAAAATGTATCTAAATTTAGTGTATTTTACTACATTTTCCATGTAGCAAAGTGAATTAGTGCATTTTTATTAAAAAACTATTTTTTTCCTACGGGGGTATTAGATTTTATCCTGCTGCAGATGCGCCAGTTTTTAGGGAAAATAAATTAAGTTTGAATGTCATGAATTGTTTCTTCCAGTTTGGAAAGCAGCATAACAAAAATTTTAATGTGTAAATTGTAAAACTAATTTGTATGTTAAAAAAAATAGTTCTTTGACATTTCTAACAAATATAATTGGGAACTTATTAATGAAACAAATAAATAATTCTCAATCATTTTTTATTAAATATATTGTAATCAATTATATAAAATAAAAGAAATAAAAAACAATTGATTTAAATCCTATTAATTATAAACAGCTACGTACAACGATCATATATTTATAAATTTATTCACAGTATGGCAATTTCATTATACACGTATTAGGTATTAAGCAAAAAACTTCATTTTGCTAAGTTTCTTTAACGGCAGATACGTTTTCACTTTTGCGGATACATTTTGACTTGTTTTGGCGATAATTTACAAATTTATTGAAAACATAATTACAAAAGCGTTAGTTATTATTTACAATGTACAAATACAAGAATTATAAACTCCATCCACAACAAAATCAATTCGTTTTAAACGTAATTATAAACTTTTAATATTTTCGTTTTGATTTTAACAAAAAAATATTTAACATTATTACAAAGACATGCTCTCAATTACTTCTTTAATAAAGATTTTGCGTACCTACAAATTTGGATAAACAATTCTAAATATCGATGGTCAAGAAATTTTAAATTTTCAGATCAGCTTTAATGCTCCTATTTCTATAATTAGTGTTTGCGCTCACCTCAATAATTAATAGTATTATTTAAGTATGCGTAATGCGTAATACAGGGTGTCCCGAAATTAGTGGGCAATATTTCAAAATATGACGAAAAGTTTATATTAACTTGACGTGATTTTTTCAAAAACGGTTCAAGATACAAAGATCGACTGAGACTACCTTTTTGTGTAAAAATAAATCAAGTTTTATAATTTGATATAAAAAATTAAAAAATTTTCCACGCTGTATTTGACGCTCCTGACAAAATTTCTGAAAATTGGACAAATAAATATGTGGAAAATTATAAAAGCTTCAAGTTCACCAAATTTTATAAATCTACCAAACAGTTGCAAGATATTACAGAAAACTCCTCTTCTTGGGGGTCCCCCTGTCGGGGGGCTCTAACCTCCTTAGGAAGCATTTTTCATGTTAATATAAACTTTTCGTCATATTTCGACAAATACAACGTGTCCTAGAAATATTGCCCTCTAATTTCGGGACACCCTGTATAAGTTTTTCTAAGATCAATATAACTTGGCTTTGAATAAAATGAAAAATTATATTTACATTAACAAAAGTAATAGTAATAAACACTAAGGGCCGGTTGTATAAAACTTTAATCGCGGTGTTAAATCTTCCAAAATATCTATAGTGACAATTGTAATCAACAATCGTTTCTATGGCAGTTTATCCTTTTTGGAAGATTATCTCGAGAATAAATTTTTATACAACCGGCCCTAAGATGCTTTAATATTAGCAAAATAGTCTGACATAAACACTAAATTTTTTAAATTTCAGAATTAATTTTATTTTCTGCGAAGTTAAAAAATAAAAATTTAATTTACATGAACAAAACTAACAATAGTAAAAACTGAGATGCGTTCAAAATTAGCAAAATAGTCTGACACAAACATGAAATTTTTTAAATTTCAGGATCAAATTTATTTTCTGCGAAGTTAAAAAATGAACAAAATTCAAGATGTTTATACTAGTTGAATGGCTGAGTTCAAAAACAACCTACAATTTGACTTTTGCGTTTTTTTTTCAAATTATTGACCATTTTTTCCTACTACTTTTATAATTACTTTAAATCTTATATTTAGACAAATTAAAGTCTAAAATTATGAAAATATACAAGGTGTTTTTGAAATAGGTTGGCAAAATTTAGGAGCATGTAGAGCAAGTAAAATGATGAAGAAATCCTTTATAAAATTATTTTCTTAAGTGCTTTCTAAGGAAGCTACAGCCCCTTAACTATAGGCCCCTAAGAATGGTATTTATTAAATATCTCCGAAACCGTTTAAGATGTAATAATGAAATTTTGTACAGCCACTAGCTCTTTTATGCTTAACAATATAAAATTAGTATCATCTGAAAATTTTATTCAAGGGTGTGTCAAGTGGGGGGGTGGCGAGGGGTAAATATGATCCCAACTTTTTTGTATGTTGTTTTTTTCTTTTTGACATGAAATTATTAAATTTAATAGTTTTTTACAAAAAAGTGGTCCACTTGTTTAATTTCGATGCCATGCACCGTTTTTTAGTAAAATCGATTTGAAAATTTTTAACATACTCTGAACGTGAAGCGTTTTTTTTTGAAATTTTCGAAATAAATATACAAAATTCAGGAGCATGTAGAGCAAGTCAAATGATGAAGAAAAACTTAATAAAGTTTTTCTCTAAAGTGTTTTAAACGGTTTCGAAGATATTTAATAAAAAACATTCTTAGGGACCCACTATTAAGGGACTGTAGCTCCCTTAGAAAGCACTTTAGAAAATAATTTTATGAAGGTTTTCTTCATCATTTGACTTGCTCTACTTCCTTCTAAGTTTTTTACATTCATTTCGAAAATTAAAAAAAAACGCTTCACGTTCAGAGAATGTTAAAAATTTTCAAATCGGTTTTACTCAAAAACGGTGCATGACATCGAAATTAAACAAGTGGATAATTTTTTTGTAAAAAACTATTAAATTTAATAATTTCATGTCAAAAACAAAAAAACAACATACAAAAAAGTTGGTATCATATTTATCCCCCGCCCCCCCAACTTGTCACACCCTTGAATAAAATTTTCAGATGATGCTGATTTCATATTGTTAAGCATAAAAGAGCTAGTGAATATACAAAATTTTATTATTATATGTTAAACGGTTTCGGAGATATTTAATAAATACCATTCTTAGGGGTCTACAATTACGGGGCTGTAGCTCCCTTAGAAAGCATTTTAGAAAATAATTTTATAAAGGTTTTCTTTATCATTTGACTTGCTCTACATGCTCCTAAATTTTGACCACCTATTTCAAAAACACCTTGTATATTAAAGAAAATGACAGTAAAATTAACTGGAATAATTCGCTCCTGAGAAATGTTTACTTAAATATAACAACCCAAAAGCGATAAAGAAATGTATACTTTTTTTTCAATTAAAAAGCATTAACTTTAATTTATACTATCAATATAAAGAAGTAATTGGGCATATTTTATATTAAATAAATAAACAAAACATTCATAAATCTCTATAAATTATTGGAAGCAATTATACTATAATAAATAATTAACAATTATAAACAGTAATTTCTCTAAGTACATACTTTGTTATATTCCGAGTGGACAATATATTACTAGAAATTTATAAGGGAGACAATTATTGGCTTAAATTAATTCGGAAAGTATAGATTTATTTACGTGAAATTTCTCTAAATTACTGTACGATATAAAATACGTAGCCCACCCGATATATTTATACTATTTTTATAATCTTTACAGCATTTGTTGTTAGTCATTGATATCAAAATGTATAGGCACACGTAATAAATATAACAACATACATAAGTTCGAAGATGAAGTACATACCTACATAAATCAAAACAACATTTGTGTTTTTCAAGATGGTAAATACAAATCTATTGCTATATGATAGCAAATTCTTGGTCGTTTTCCATTTAATAAGTACATAGTATTGTTCGGTTTTAGGTATTATATATTTATATTTTTTACATATTTCTTAAATAATACAAAAATACATTAAAGTGTTTTTCCTAAATTATCACACAAGAACACACCTTGCAAATATAATCCTTACACAATTTGGCAGGATGTAATAATATTTATTATATACTTTATTTATTTACATAGGTATAAAAATCTAGATAACGCCTCTAACTAAACTGTGATTTGGTTTGGAATGCAATTAGTTTTTACTATAAATCTTCATACAGACACCGCATTTGTAACTTATTTTTAATCGATCTCATTCAAACTAAAATGCATTCACCTCTTTTTGCATTGCATAAAAGATGTGTAGAATCTTTTAAAAACTGTTTCAACTCTCATTGTGATGGTTAAATCAACCCAACAAACACAAAAAGATCTGACAAATAAAAGAGTTTATAAGAATGGAAAGAATGGAACTGAAACGCTAAGAGAAAGTTATTTTTCTTTTCCTTTCAGCATTTGGGATTGGATAAGAAGAAACTAATTTAATGTAATTATTAAACCTTTTGATGGCTGCGGGCCGTTTGTTCAGTTGTAGTTTAAACTCAGATTGGTTATGCAATTTTTAGTTTTAGTTATGCGTCAAATGCAGTTGAAGAATGTTAAATATACCAGCATGAAGAATATTTAAATTAGTACTTAGAACTTCATTAATATATGAAATCGAATTCGGAGCAAAACTGGGCAAATAAAGTGGTTTTATTATATTTCTCAACAATCGAATTATAACAGTAAAATAAATTTGGTGCAGTAAATTTTGTATGTTGGAAATAATCATATTCTTTCATCTCCTAATGAAATCTTTAAAACTAAAGCTAGATTCACAACCATAAACTTAGTAAATAAAATCAAAGTTCAAGCGTAGTGATCAATTTTATGTTGCGAGTACCTAATAACATTTAGAATTTTTTATTAGTGGTAACGTTAATTCTAATTGTCAACTTTATTTTAAGATTAAACTTTAATTGAACAAACAGTTACTAAAGTCAAAATAATGAAAATTCATATTACAGCATAAATTTGGGCTCAAACCCGAAAACAGAAAGATATTCCAAAAAAACATTAAGTTGAAATCCCCAAGACTTTATTTGGTGATTTTAGGCAATTTTCGTACCTTTAAAATTGCAGTTGAAAAAAGTGACGTAATTTTCTAACGACTGTTTTTAAAAAATCACAGTTTTGGAACTCGGTGAAAACGACATGAAGGTGCTTTCATGGCCCTCATCTAGTCCGGACTTAAATGTCACTGAAACTCTTTCGGCATAAAATTAAACGTATTCTACGCAATAATCCACCAAGAACCATTGGGGACTTAAAAACCAAAATAGAAAAAATTTGGGACAGTTTCACGCCAGAATTGTACCAACATTTGATAAATACAATACCTGCTAGAAGACAGGCAGCTATTAAAGCAAAAGGAGACGTAATCTCTTATTATTGGTCCTAAATTAAAAATTATCCCAACATTTAGTTGCAAATTCATTTTGTAAAATTTGCTAATTATTACAGTTAAAATATTGTTAAATCCAAATAAGTTCAAGCGTAGTGATCAATTTTATGTTGCGAGTACCTAATAACATTTAGAATTTTTTATTAGTGGTAACGTTAATTCTAATTGTCAACTTTATTTTAAGATTAAACTTTAATTGAACAAACAGTTACTAAAGTCAAAATAATGAAAATTCATATTACAGCATAAATTTGGGCTCAAACCCGAAAACAGAAAGATATTCCAAAAAAACATTAAGTTGAAATAAAACTCTTAGAGAAAATGGACCCAAAAATACTTTTCGACAATATTTCTTCAGATTTTAATTATAGAATGCTGAGTCTCTTGTTTCGCAACAAAATTAGTTGGAAATTAAATTTTGGTTTAATTTTTTTATAGAAATTATTTCCAGCGGCTGAAAAGTTTCTACTAGCCCTAACAACTAAATATTCGGACAAAAGTAAATTTGAAGGTCTTTTTCCATACGCGCAAAAGTTATCTAAATTAACTTCCATGATATTGATGATTTTTTTCTGTTATAATGCCAACATTTGGTTATATAAAAACGTAAATTTCGTAAAAATCCGCTCGGCGGTTCCAAAATTGTGGCATTTTAACCCAGCAGGTGGAAAAATTTTAGAAACAAAGAATTATTATTTTCAAAACGTTGGATCTAGTAGTCGGATTTTGATAAAATTTACTTTATTGCAAAGCTGGATGTTGATTTTCTTTACAAAAAGTTACACAAGTTTTTATTTTGTGATTTTAGGCATTTATCGGAACTTCAAAGTTGCACCTTTAAAAATGATAAAATTTTGTAGTAATTGTTTTAAAAAATCACAGTTTTGAAACCGCTGGTTGGATTTGTGTCAAAAAACCTTTAAATCAAAGCTCAAGGATCGTACTATATTGAAAATAACTCTGAAATGTTAATATGAATTTTTTTTGCATTTTTCGAGTTCCACAGTTCACTTTTCAAAAAACGTGTTTTTTGAGGGTGATGCCTACATTTAAATAATCACAGTTTTGGAACCGCTGGTTGGATTTTGGTAAAATTTACTTTATTGCAAAGCTGCATGTTGGTTTTATGTACAAAAAAATCCCCAAGACTTTATTTGGTGATTTTAGGCAATTTTCGTACCTTTAAAATTGCAGTTGAAAAAAGTGACGTAATTTTCTAACGACTGTTTTTAAAAAATCACAGTTTTGGAACTCGGTGAAAACGACATGAAGGTGCTTTCATGGCCCTCATCTAGTCCGGACTTAAATGTCACTGAAACTCTTTCGGCATAAAATTAAACGTATTCTACGCAATAATCCACCAAGAACCATTGGGGACTTAAAAACCAAAATAGAAAAAATTTGGGACAGTTTCACGCCAGAATTGTACCAACATTTGATAAATACAATACCTGCTAGAAGACAGGCAGCTATTAAAGCAAAAGGAGACGTAATCTCTTATTATTGGTCCTAAATTAAAAATTATCCCAACATTTAGTTGCAAATTCATTTTGTAAAATTTGCTAATTATTACAGTTAAAATATTGTTAAATCCAAATAAATAATTTTATTCCATGCATAATATTGTTATTAAGCCTTTATCTTATTGTATTGTTAGGTGTTTACTAATTATTTGCGTAAAAATTCCAGTTCTCCTTTCATACATAAAATTTACTTTTGTTCGAACATTTAGTTCTTAGGGCAACAAATTAAATATTGTGCACATCTCAAATTAGTCTTACAAATATTTTTTGTTACGATAGGTTACATAACCAGTGTAAACATAATTAAAAAAGTGTTGAAAAAATGGAATAATTGTTGATGAACACAAATATTTTAAGTAAAATGATTTTCAGGTAAATTTAGCTTATGACACATTTGATATTAGGAATCTTATAGATGGCCAAAACTTGATCTTAAAAAAATTTTAATGTATGCTTGTATTTAAAATAAGAAATTTGGTGTCATTTCGAGCTATAGGTAGAGGTTTGTAATATTAAAAACGTAGGTAACTTCGCGGAGATTTCTGAGCTTTCAGTGCTTTGGGCATCTGTCGACTTAGAAACATATTTAAGTACTTCTTTTAAATTCACTCAAAGTCCAGTTGCATTGCAGGATCTAAGGGGCTGAAGCTCCGTTGCTCTCAAAAATTGTGAAGCAAAATTTGTGACGTGAAAAACAATTGTAATTAACGGTTCTTTGGATCCTCACTTTTATTAATATCTTTAACTCTGAAAAATGTGTCTTATGTGTATAATAAAAATATTTTGGTTTTATAATAGATGAGACATTGATGCATTTCTTTGTCCTGAAATTTAAGTTCGAGTTTTCCCAATTGCCTCTAGCAAGAAGACTGACAAAAAATAAAAATCGTCCAATTACACAAATCATTTAAGTATATTTTGAACAAAAGTTAGTTCCGAAAAGAAAATCTAAAAATCCATTGTCTATCCAACCTTTACTTGTTACTTATGATTTTAAAAATCTTTAACGTATTTATATTAAATGAAATTAAACCAGCGAAGTAAGAGAAGAAATAAAAATACATAAAATAAGAGTCTGAGACAAGAAGTTAAAATGTGCGGGAAACCATTAATGCTAATGCTACTACGTCTCAAGGCATTCATACACTAGAGAGGATTGGTGTCTTATTCCATGGAATAATCGCTCTTTTTCATAACAATTATGCATACAAAGCTAACTTAAGGTTCACACAAGCATTTTAGTTTATACATATTTTAGACCGTTTCTTAACCACGTAATTATTTCCTTGCAGAAATTTGCCGAATTAGAATATTTTTACAAAATCTAACTTACATTGGAATCTAAAATATAACGATAATAACAAATAGAAGCTATTTACAAATACATACACAGCATAAAGTTATACAAGTAAGTATTACGTGTTCATATAAAAATACTGTACATAAAAAGTGCATTACATATAGATAAAAAATCCAATCCCTAATTTATACACAATTAATGTATAATAATTTATACAGTTATTATAATGCCAAATCTCGTATGGTAATTCAAAAATTCTACTTATGGAACTTTTTTTACGAAAACATTTCATATTCTACAAACTTAAATTTAATTTTAGAATCAACTGTGAGCAATTTTTAGCACCATTCACAAGTTTCATGAAATATTAGCTAATTCCTAAATAAAACCACCAAAAAACTAATTTTTGCACAAACTGGCTGCATTTTGTAGTTACCAAAAGAGATTTGGCATTTGGCATCTCATTACACAATTTTTTCTTTTTATTGTCCTAAAATTATTTCACTTAACAGTTTATCACACTAGCAGGATCACAATGCACAACATCATGAATATAAGATGTAATATTGGTGTACAAACTAATGAGAAAGAGGAAGAAGCTAGAGCACTGGCAGCTGTTTTCAGACACTGTTCAAATTCTTGATAGTCAACGCGCGTAATTGCACAGTAATGAGTATGAGCACAATTTGCATCACATCCTGTTTGGGGACTGCTGTGTATACGAACGGAATTTGCTTTATAATACCTGCAAAACATAAAACTGTTATGAGTTTGCTGCTTTTGTTGCTGTGTTGCTGTATGAAAATTGTTTTGGGGGAGAATAACACATTCTAACATTTATTATTTGCTCCACATTTTCTTTTATATAGATATACTCGAAAAAATAAGTCGATTTAGAATTTTCATTTAGTGTTTTTATGTTTTGGGTAGTTTACATTTCATTTTTTTCTCATAATAGGGAAACAACTCGCAAACAATAAAGCAAACTTAATTTAATTCTTCTGTAAATGTTTGGATTTAAGTATTAAATAAACAAAAACGCGTTTTTTGCAGGGGTGAATTCATTAGTAGCACTCCATCAGGCTAATATCTTGTAATGTGGAAAAAAGGACGATGGTAAGTAATTTTAAAAATAGTTATTTCTTCCCTGATTTTTGATAAATATTTAAAGAGTTTGTGAATATAGTCACAGGTTATTTTGATTTATGTGTTCAAAATAGGGACGATGTTAAGTACTGTGTTAAGTACAGTGACCGGCAGAAAGTGTGCACCAAATGGGAATTTTTTTATCTTTAGAATTACCAAATATATTTTACTGTGGAAAGGTTCTGCATGTTCTTAAACAAAAAAGAGCATAAACAAAAACCAGTAAAAATTGCATCGTATACGAGGGAGGGGTGAAAATTTCAAATTTACTCAAGAATAAAGTACCCTTATTTTGCACCGTAGAAAAAAATGTTATTAGGAAAAGTTGTTTTTACTTAAAAGTTATCCCCGAATACCAAAATTGGGCTCTGTAGACAAAGAAAAACCATTTTGCCTTTTTTTGGACCCACCCCCGTATAACGAATCGCTAGAAGCTATGCAGCACATAAATTCAGTTTTTTGACTATTCTTGGGCAATTAAACACATAATTTACTAAAATTGGTTTAAATGCGCGAAAACAAGGCGGTTAATAAAATAATGCCAAAAATAATCTCATTTTTTTGGTGAACACCGTATTTTATTTTATGGATAAGTAAAACAATTTATTGTAAAACAAATGCGGGTTTACTTGATATCTTTAGCAATTTATTGCCATTTTAACATTTTTAAAAAACTTAAATCTATTGGTTCAGGAATTACTTTTATCTGTACCTACCGGTAAGTCAATTTCAGTTTTTTGATAAAATAATTATTATTTTATTAAACGACCCGTTTTCGCGCATTTAAACCAATTTAAGTAAATTATGTAAGTATTAACCCAAGAACTGTTAAAACACTGAATTTATGCGCTGCATAGCTTCTAGCGATTTGTTCTACGGGGGCGCGCCGAAAAAAAGGAATGACGTTTATTTTTTGTCTACAGAGTCCAAATTTGATATTCGGAGATAACTTTTAAGTACAAACAACTTTACCTAATATATTTTTTTCTACTGTGCAAAATAAGGGTAGGTAGGTACTTTATTCTTGAGTGAATTTTAAATTTTCACCCTTTCCTCGTATACGATGCAATTTTTACTGAGTTTGTTTATGCTCTTTTTTGTTTAAGGACATGCAGAACCTTTCCACAGTAAAATAAATTTGGTAATTCTAAAGATAGAAAAACTTCCCATTTGGTGCACACTTTCTGCCGGTAGTGACCGGTAGTGCCCACCCTGTACAGTGGTACAGGGTGGGCAAAATTCGATGTTTTTATAGGGTAACTTTTAAACCATAACAGATATTGAAAATCTGACCGCGCATCGTCGAGCTCTTTTTTTGAGAAACCCTTGACGGGGAAGTCAAATTTTAGCGATCGTCGTTTGTTTTCGAGTTATGGCCGAAAATTCGATTTTTTGAGATTTCGATTTGAGTCTATATTTCGGTTGTTTGTGAATTTAGAGAAATGGCGTTTGCACGTTCTTAAGGCACTTTTTTGATGCGAATGCAATGGCGTTAACAGATTTTGAAAATGTCTTTTTATTTTTAGGTTATGACATACATTTTTATTTTTTTATATGGAAGTCATAGTGGGCTGTCACTTTATTGAAAAGAGCATTTTTTTCTTTTTTCAAATATGTATAATATGAAGGGGCTATTCCTTCAATTTTTTCTTGAAAAATAAAAAAATCTAAATTTTTGAAATTAAATTAAAAAAAAATCTTATAATAAAAATGAAAATACAACAAACAACATACATATAAACACGACACTATCTAAAATTAATATTTATATAAAACAACTCAAAGAAAAAGTTCAAAATTACGTCTATTAACTGCAATACACTTTTCATGACACTTCTGTGCGCATTCGAAATGTGAATATTTGACACGGAGTTAAGGCATTGCGTAAACTTGGCTTTGAGTTCTTCTGTATTTCTACTTTTAGTTTTATATGAATTATCTTTAATATGTCCCCAAAGGTGTCAAATCAGGCGACCTTGGTGGTCATCTAACTGGCCCATTGGTAACAAACCAATTATATCTGAATTTTGAGTTAAGCAATTCTCTAGCTGATCTCGTATTATGAGGTGGTGCACCATCGTGTTGTAAGAAGAACTGACTTCTATCGCTGAACGATAAATTGTCCAAATATTCATCAACAATTTTCTCATTTAAATATTGGTAGTACCGTTCACCAGTTAATTTCCCTCATAAATCTTATTTGCCAAAACTTGATTTTTTATTAAGGCACACCAAACACTAAAACCAAACCAACCCTGATTTTGGATCTCAATGGTGCGCCGAGGGTTCTCATCATGACATTCGTCTACTACGATAAATATGCGAAATACATATTATTAATTCAAAAAATTTAGATTTTTTGATTTTTTAAGAAGAAATTGAAGGAATAGACCCTACATATTATATATATTTGAAAAGAGAAAAAAATGCTCTTTCCAATAAAGTGACAGCCCACTATGACTTCCATATAAAAAAATAAAAATGTATGTCATAACCTAAAAATAAAAAAACATTTTCAAAATCTGTTAACGCCATTGCATTCTCCTCAAAAAAGTGCCTTAAGAACGTGCAAATGCCATTTCTCTAAATTCACAAACAACCGAAATATAGACATAAATCGAAATCTCAAGAAATCGAATTTTCGTCCATAACTCGAAAACAAACGACGATCGCTAAATTTTGACTTCGCCATCAAGGGTTTGTCAAAAAAAGAGCTCGACGATACGCGGTCAGATTTTCAATATCTCTTATGGTTTAAAAGTTACCCTATAAAAACATCGAATTTTGCCCACCCTGTACATATGTTATTGAAATCCAAAAATTTTCAATCGAATCCTACCTTTTCCTCTTGTAATATTATTCCTGGGACACAGTGTACCTACCCACACTAAATAAATAAAAAAAAAATATTTCGACTTACCTACTAAATAAAACATTTTCATTTGGGCTTTGATGTGTCAGTTTATCTGCTAATGAATGTAAATTGATTGCATTAATATCAGTAATGCCATAATACGAACTAAAATTATATTCAACCTCCCACTCGGCATCTCTCTTTAAATTGGCGTTAGCTTTGGAGAGATCCAAATAATACTGTGTGTAGTCATAAACCTGAAACAATATTCGATTGATGAATAGAACCAACAAGAAATAAATACACATCAGAAGATAGATAAGTGCCGTAAAACTAAGTACATACAACAATACATTATTATATACGAAATGTACTAAAATTGTCTATAATCTATAGATCTATACAGTTGATTTCGCTGTTTTCCATCACCCATTGAATATTGCCCTTTTGTCACCTCTATAATAAAAATTTAAGGACGGTTATAAAATAGCATCCTAAAGTGTATAGTTTCCTTCATTTTCCTGGATGGAGAGAAATTGAACATAAGGGCAAACAAAAAGTGGGGAAATGAGGCTCTAAAGTCATGCCCTAACTCTTTACGTAAGTGGTTCATGTGTGTTAATTACATAAGTTTAATTTCGCTATGTTAATGAAGGTACAAAGACATGTATCTAAGTCAAAATTGTGTGTGGTAATTTTAATATGAAAGGTGGTTTTTGTCGGTTTCTAGTAGAGAGAACCCTTGATGCTCAATGGGATAAACCGATAAACACACTCAATTTTAAAAATTAGGTATATTTTTTCGCATACAGGGTGATTGGCTTAAGATTTATATTTATTTCAAAACCTGTACTTTATTATGGTAAGAACGTGGATTAATGCTTAAGTCCAGAAATAATTCTTAAAAATGAGATATACTATGTAATTAAAAAGAGGTGTCATTTTACAAATGACAAATCTCTTGGATTTGAACTATTTAAAGTTTGAATCTAATTTTTTTCTTGATAGGTATAACTAGGATGTTACAAGACCTGAAAGGTTTAATATTCTACTTAAAATTGGCATTAATATTTAATTTTGTGGCTTGTAAAATTGTTATATTGATAAAATAGAATATTATATCATTTTTACAGTTAATAGAATCCAAAATAATAAAACTGCATAAAAATAAAATAAAATTTTCCATTTCATGCTTCTTTCCAACTTGTTTCAGACTTAAATTAGAACAAGCAAGACAATAGCAGTATTGGAAGGAATGTTATTCTTTCTAATGGAAATTTTGTAGAATAATTTATAAAAATAAAATGAAAGTTCTTTAAGTTCAGATTTTTTAGTTCTTATTTTAGCAATTAGTGAATCAAACATGAAAAAGGATGAGGAATTCTGTTAGAAATTCATCCATCTTTTCCCAGATATTTTTTAAAAGTATTTTCAAGTTAGTGCACGAGAATGAATAACTGTATGAATTTACAACACGTACCTACTTTTTAAAAAATTGTAATTGATATTGTTTCAATTGGGTCAGTTTTCTACTTCCATATTTAATTGAATTGTTAGACATTTACTGCCCGTACTGTAATGATATTCATTACGATACAAGTTTATAATTAATAGAAATGGAACATTACAGAAATATTTCGTCAATATTAAATATTACCATGAACATCTGACAGATCAAAAATTTAAAAATTGACAGTTCATTTTGATATTCTGACATTTCAGAGGTTATGATAATATTTATTTTCACATTTTTTAGTATTTTGACTAGTCGTAGAAAAAACTGTATGCAACTCACATCTGATGGCTATTAAGACACTCACCTACGGCTCCTTTGAAATTCTCATACTCGTGTCTTAATAGATATCATTAAATGCGCATTGCATAATATACAGCTATACAGGGTGTCCGGAAATTACGAGCAAAAAACTCGGGGAGTGATTCTACTTGAAAAATTAATGTGACAAGTTCCTATAAAATTTTTCCGAAAGCTCATTAATATTAGGGTTACAGGGCCTTAAAAATTGTTTTTTTAAATTAATTTTTTCCAGTAACTTTTTTTCTAGTGTACCGATTCGTTTCAAATTTGGCACTCTTATCACTAATGTTTATTTGTATTCTTACACCAAATTTGAGGTAAATCCCCAGTGTCAAAGAGTCGAAACTGACGTTGACCTTCGGATAAAGACCCAGATCTTTTTTGTTAGGCACTTTTTCTAAAATTTGATGACGCCCAATTGAAGAGCATCGAAAAATCTTCAAAAAAGATCCTCTTGCTGCATCACGATAAAACGAGTCGTTTTCGAGAAAAATGCCTTAAAAACTTTGCTTGCATTAAATGAATACCAACTACTTAACTACAGCTCATTTTCAAGATTAAACAGAAGCGCGTTTTTCTCGAAAACTACTAGTTTTATCGTTATTCAACAAGAGGATCTTTTTTGAAGACTTTTCGATGCTCTTCAATAGGGAATCATCAAAATTTAGAAAAAAAGTTATTGGAAAAAATTGAGTTCAAAAAAAAATTTTGGGGCCTTGTAACCCCAATATTTCGGAAAAATGTTATAGGTACTTGTCACATTAACTTTTCGAGTAGAATCACTCCCCGAGTTTTTTGCTCCTAATTTCCGGACACCCTGTATTATTATGAAATAATAATAATTTTGCTAGTTATTAAAACTTTCCAACATTTTTTTACTAAAATAGTTTTTTTTTGTATAGAAAACATGAAAGTTTAAAATAAACAATTTTTTTAAGTTCATGTACCTACTTGACATCTCCAAATCCAGCTAAAGAAGAAAATGGAAAAAATAGAATCGGATCCTTATGCATATTATGTATTACCATTTTTTTGAGAATTAGACGCGATTTCTTCTTCCAAAGTTTTCCACAAAATAAATCACCCTGTATACTGTATAGATTTACTTTTCTAAAATTTAATAATTTTAACATATTCGCTACGTTCGCTATCTTCAACGCCATAAACTAAATAGAATTAAAAGAAACTCCTATTTATTAAGAAAAGCTATTAGGTAAATTGAGGGAAACAATTTGTAAAGTAAACTTGCATATTCCGCAACAAGTGCTACAAAACCAATAATTCTGTGGTAAATGAGAAACTGTGGTATACCTATACCTTCAAACAAACTATTTGTAACAAATCGTAGCGATATTGATCGAGTAACACTTGTAAAACTTTGAGAGAGAGGTGGAAGAGGAAGTGGGAAATATTTGTATTATTCAAGAAAAAGTCTTTGGCGGATTTCCTTCTTATATGTTCGGAGTTCCATTTCTATTTAATTCCAGATATCTCGGTTATACACTATATTCTGGCACAACCAGTTTCTCGTTTAAACTTATTTCTCGACCGCGTTATGGATTATTTATATTACAATAAAAGAAATGTAGAAATATAAAGTAAGTCGTACATCTAGTTTCATTCTTGTAGATGTAGATAATAATGAGTAGCGTGTTTACTGATAGAAATGAGAGGACGAAGACTTCATACTAATTTTTATTAAATTTTGAAATTGTTTCATTAAATGCGGCTGCACCGCAATTGCAATTAGATATTGAATGTTACGTTAGTTACACATGGGTGTGGTAAATACATAGTTTTCTACAGTCCAATCAATCAAAATAGTACATAATTGAATATTAAATTAAGTTGCAAAGTACATAGGTACAATAACTAGGAAAAATGTAAAAAATTCAAACAAAACATTTTATAAATAATAATAATTAGAGCTGAAATTAAGTTTTTTTTTGTCAAAAATTTACTTTTTATAAACGGTTATAAAAATATTACTCTGTACCTGTCCTGTGTCCTTGTCAAATTTGTATATCCTTAACCCAGGATTATTTGGTCCATCGCTGTTCCTTTTCGGTGTTATAGATGGTGCCAACATAGCCCAAGACACTGGTCGCCCTGTAAAAAAAACTCTTATTTTATCTGCTCCAGTAGATATTTATTAAGTATTAAGTATAACCAATTCTTCTCACGTTTAATGTAATCAAGTTTGCATTATTTAGCAAAGAACTTGCAAAGTAAATTTACTCAGAGAATTGGTTTGATATGTTTGGATATAAGATTGAAATGTTAGGTTGCTATATCAACGATTCAATTCCTTGCTGACAAAAAGTTATTGTGATATTAAGCGAAAAGAAAATCAAAAATTCTATGAGAACGAGGGAAATTCTGACAAGATGTGAGAGTCAGTCTCCTTGCACTATTTTCCCGAATGAACAATATTTTGTAAGAAAATATATAAATCTGTCTGCAGAAAATGAGAACATGGTACTCGCATAGCAGAGTATACAGTATTTTTTTTTATTTAGGTTAGTTCAAATTAAACATATGTTGCTTGAATCAAAGACAGTTGAAAGAGTTATAATGCAAAAAAATTAATACTAATACTTATTCAGTCATAATGAACGCCAAATTCGTACTCAATACAAATATTCGTCAGGAATTGAATATTCAGTAACCACTAGTTCGCTTATTTCTTTAGAATTTCTCCTCAGGATATATTCAGCAGTTAATAAGATGGAACTTTTAACGTATTCGTAAAGTTTCCAGAAAAGGTTTTAGGAATACTAAAGTTGCTGGTTAATGGTCTTGGCTTGGTCAGTACAATTATTACTTTGCCCCTGTCGTACAGTCTATTGACTATTTTGTTTCAGGGTTTTATCTTTCTCCTAAAGTGATCCTTAAAGTTCCTGTCAAAGTTTTTTGTTTATTTTTTTTTAATTGTCGTTTATACGGAACTTGTTACAGTGTGCAATACAACGTGTTCCAAAAATATTTATCATACATTTCTAGATTAAAAAGTATATAAATATTTTCTCTGGTAAATCTGTTAATTAAACTGTATCTAATTTTATTTTTCACTATTGTTTTTCTACCACTATTGCATTTCAAGTAAATTAAGATAATTTTGATAGAAATACAGTAGTTCTACGACCGTGCGCAAAATGAATCATTATATTTGACGTTCACAGAAAGAGAAAGAATTTTTTGGGCGGTAGTGGATAAAATAGTGTATGTGCAAAATGTCCCTTTGTGAAACACATAATATAGGCTTAAACACTTTACACACTTTTGATACTTAATTTAGTATTTTCGTTGGTTATCTACTATCTTTGTATCAATTTCTGTGAATCAATATCACAATTTTTGTATTGTTTTGAATTAATATTAATATGTATATTATAAATGTTTTATTACTTATGGCATACAACTACATATACTATTACTATTTTTGAAAATTAGCTTTACTAAACATATACGAGCCCTAACAACTAAATGTTCGGACAAAAGTAAATTTGATTGTCCATTTTCCATACGTGCACAAGTTATCTAAATTTACTTCCATAATATTGATGATTTTTTTCTGTTGTAATGCCAATATTTGGTTATATGAAAACACAAATTTCGTAAATATCCGCTCGGCGGTTCGAAAACTGTGGCCCTTTAACCCAGCAGGATGGGAAAATTGTAGAAACAAAGAATTATTATTTTCAAAACGTTGGATCTAGTAGTCGGATTTTGATGAAATTTACTTTATTGTAAAGCTGGATATTGGTTTTCTTTACAAAGAAGTTATACAAGTTTTTATTTGGTGATTTTAGGCATTTATTGGAGCTTCAACGTTGCACCTTTAAAAAAGATAGAATTTTCTAGTAACTGTTTTAAAAAATCACGGTTTTGAAACCGCTGGTTGGATTTGTGTCAAAAAACATTAAAGTAAAGCTCAATAATCGTACTATATTGAAAAAATCATGAAAGGTTAATATGGATTTTTTTGCATTTTTTTCGAGTTCCACAGTTCACTTTTCAAAACGTGTTTTTTGAGGGTGCTACCTACATTTAAATAATCACAGTTTTGGAACCGCTGGTTAGATTTTGGTACAATTTACTTTATTGCAAAGTTGGATGTTGGTTTTATGTACAAAAAAATCCCCAAGTCTTTATTTGGTGATTTTAGGCAATTTTCGTAGCTTTAAAATTGCACTTGAAAAAAGTGACGTAATTTTCTAACGACTGTTTTTTAAAAAATTACAGTTTTGGAACTCGGTGAAAACGATATAAAGGTGCTTTCATGGCCCTCATCCAGTTCGGACTTAAATGTCATTGAACCTGTTTGGCATAAAATTAAACGTATTCTATTCAACAATTCACCAAGAACCATTGGGGACTTAAAGAAGAAATTTGGGACAGTTTCATGCCAGAATTGTACCAAAATTTGAGACGTAACCTCTTATTAATGGTCCTACATTAAAAATTATCCCAACATTTAGTTGCAAATTCATTTTGTAAAATTTGCTAATTATTAAGGTTAAAATATTGTTAAATCAAATAAATAATTTTCTTCCATGCATAATATTGTTATTAAGGCTTTATCTTATTGTATTGTTATGTGTTTACTAATTATTTGCGTTAAATTTCCAGTTCTCCTTTCATACTTTAAAAATTTACTTTTGTCCGAACATAGTTGTTAGGTACAAGTTATAAGGGTTGTTAATTTGACAGCCTGATATCCTTGGAACTTTAATTGCAATATCAAATTCCTTCTGTAAATCTGCAAACTACGACGTTTTAAAAGATGTCACGCCAAAATTCCTACTAAATCATCTGTCGTTCTTAAATGTAAAAATTAATAAATTTGGCATTTTACGTTTGGTTTGCAACATTTATTGAAAATGAACTCCGTAAATCTGTCTTTGTTTCTTTTTTGATTGTAGAACAGAGGCTAACTAATAGTAACAGGAAATTATATTATAAAATGTTTACCTAATTACTCGTACTAAAAACCAAAAAAAGATTCAATAATTTTTAGAGACACTTCAATATTATCTCTTTTAACGAAACTTTCTTGCTTTGGGACATTAAACTTTTTTCTCAGTTTTACTTTGAGTATTTGTCTATTTATTATGGTGACCAACACCTAATAGAGACTCCCGTGTATTTACAAATGCTTAATTGCGTGTTTTAAATTTGTTTCTAAGCAACGCAGCAAATCACAATCATTCAGCCAATAACATACCGCTGCTAAATATTAATCACGCTGTTAGTTTAGCAGAGCTTGGTGCAACCGGACATAAAAGTTTTAGATTTTAAAACGTTCCGAACTATACACTTATTCTTAAGGGGCTAATTTGATAAATAAACATATTTTGTACTTGTTCTTTGTCAAAGAATTATTTCAGAACTATAATAAAAGGACTGGATGATAATTTAAAGTGCATTTTATGTCCAACAACTTTTATAGTTTATACATTATGTAGGTAGTAGGTATAGGAACTCGTTATAGGGACTTTTTTGCTCTAAATTGTAATCTCCTACTAGAATATGAAAGAAATGTCCCCATTTTTTATAAACATGTATTCAAGATCTTGCATTCGTTTTTACTGAATTATTATTATTTGTAAAAAAAACTTGGTTCCAAAACTGTTAGAAAATTACGTCACATTTTTCTAGTGCAATTTTAAAGCTACGAAATATGCCTAAAATCACCAAATAAAGACTTGGGGATTTTTTTCTACATAAAACCAACATCCAGCAGCTTTACAATAAAGTAAATTTTACCAAAATCCAATCAGTGGTTCCAAAACTGTGATTTTTTAATGTAGCACCATCAAAAAACACGTTTTTTTAAAAGTGAACTGTGGAACTCGAAAAAAATGCAAAAAAAATCATATTAACATTTCAGGATTTTTTCAATATAGTACGATTATTGAGCTTTGATTTAAATGTTTTTTGACACAAATCTAACCAGCGGTTTCAAAACAGATTTTTTAAAACAGTTACTAGAAATTTTTATCATTTTTAAAGGTGCAACTTTGAAGCTCCGATAAATGCCTAAAATCACCAAATAAAAACTTGTGTAACCTTTTTGTAAAGAAAACCAACATCCAGCTTTGTAATAAAGTAAATTTCATCAAAATCCGACTACCAGATCCAACGTTTTGAAAATAATAATTCTTTGTTTCTACAATTTTCCCATCCTGCTGGGTTAAAGTGCCACAGTTTTGGAACCACCGAGCGGATTTTTACGAAATTTACGTTTTTATATAACTAAATGTTGGCATTATAACAGAAAAAACCATCAATATTATGGAAGTTAATTTAGATAAGTTTTGCGCGTATGGAAAAAAGACAATCAAATTTACTTTTGTCCGAACATTTAGTTGTTAGGGCTCGTAACTATGTTCTTAAATTTTTGTAGTGTTTGTTTTCAAACAGAAGTTCCCAATTTTTTTTAAATGCACGCAATTACAGAAATATCACTATTTGTGAGCGAAATTGTTGCACAAATATTTTATGGCCAAAAACTCTTGTAAATTGATAGCACCTGATTAATGGCGTGAAATTTGCTCAGGGGATTGATTAATAGTAATAATAATAATATAATTAACATATTTTTGTAATAGTTATTAAAGAATAATAACTTCAAATATTTTTGCTACACCTCAAGAGTTACGGTTCATGAGGTAGCGTAAACGCTTAAAGAAAATTTGAATCCCTCCTATAAATTTCTTAATGCGCTTCTTCCCTCAGAACTATCCCTATTGTAAATCCAGATCTTACAGGCTAATAAATATTTACCTTTACGTAAAAATGAAAAAATAAATTTTCAAACTATTCTGGTTGTCTCAAACTATCCAAAAGTTCCTCAACATAACAAATAATAAATTTATAAGAATCCTATTCTTACTACAAAACAGACGCATATAATAACAGATAGGAGTTTGATTTGATTTTGGTTACGAGAGTGCTCAATAACAATTTTGTGGTTAACACCATATTGTGAAAGCGAGTATTGACGTATTTCAGTTCATTGTTTACCCGTTTTGGAGGTACATAAATGCAGTTTTTTTCAAGTTACCTAAATTCCAATTCATTTAAATGGGAATATTATAGCTCGTGTTTTTTGGTATTACTCGGCACAAGACTCTAAATATGAAGTTTGTAACTGTTTGTAAATAAAAATTATAATCAAATTTTATATTAATTATTAACTATAAATAATTATCTAATATTACACATTGGATATAGATATCATTCACAGAATTTATTTATATTACTTGTTGTACAAAAGAAGTAACATATTAATTTAAGTTACTGTAATACGCAATTTTAAATTACACGTTTTAAAATTTTTAATCCCCAATCTATACTTATATGACATTAATTACTAAGAAAAATTTGAAATTTTTATATTAAATTTCCGAAATTAAAATCTTTTCCACAAACAAATAGAATCCATAACAAAATGCAAGCAAACTCCGGAAAGCGTATTTTACATTCAGGAAGTGTTTGTCCCTGAATGATCTACATTTGAAAACTAAACAGGCAAACTTTATTTTTCCCTATAGGTATTTTATTTATTATTTGTTCATCCTCCTGCACAAAACCAATTACATTTGGCTTTTGTACAACAAACGATTTTTTTTCTATTTCAGTTAGCAAAGTGCTCATACTTTTTAATTAAATCATTGTGATGATACAGCCTAATGCAAACGAATTCTAAAAGGAATTAGAGAAAGAAAAAATATCAACATGAAACAACGAATTACGATAAAAAATATTTGAAATAGTAATTCACATTTTCAATTTGTATTCGTATATATAACAGGTTGTTTCAGTTTTTTTTTGTTTCATAACTTTAAAATAGACTAAAATTGAAAACTCATTACCTAAAAAAATTTGCTCTGACTAGCTTGGAGGTAAGGATTATACATAATTATTCATAGAACTGTAGCTTCTTAAAATAACTAAGAATATCTTTCCAACTTACGGTAACAATAAAATTCTCCGCAGAAATTACACAGCGATTTAAAAGTCTTTTTAACCGGAAACTTTCCTAGAGTTTCAACTTTTGATTACGTAAGGTCGTGTCGACGAAGATGAGTTATCAAGCATTGTTTTAAAATTTGAATAGACATTCTTATTACTTTCCTTTAGCAAAGTATAGTGATGAAGGAACTATTTTAATGTCTCTTGAAATAAACTTTTACTGTTATTTGAGACTAGAATAGCAGTATAATTATGTTTTTTCTTGTGAGGTTTTTTTAATCACTTCTTTTTAATTACCATAAGTAACTAAAAATAGTTTAACGCGATTTATTTTACTATGTGTAAGAAATATAATAATGATAATAAAATAAAATATTAATATAAAAGACCTGCATTATTGCTTAAAAATAAGTCTGCACCATATGGGAGATTTTTTATTTTTTTTTTAAAAGTATTGCGGCAAAACAATAGAGTCATCCGGTCAAAAATGAAAACGCTTGAAAACCTGCTTAATGTAATCTAGAGGTAAAAAAACATTGTAGAATTTTTTTTTAAACTCCAAATGCTTATCCCGACCCCAAAATTTCAAATTGAAAAAAGGTACTTTTCAAACACCCCGAAAAGCGCGCCATTTGCGTGATGTCATAAGCCAGTGTCGAAATGTCAGGCAATGCTAAAATTTGTATACAAACGACATTGACAGCTGAACAGAACATGGCTAATGACGTCACAAACCGTTCCACCGATCACGTCGTGTTTTAAATGGGAACTAATTGTTACGACTTTTAACATGGAATAATTTAAAATTGAACAATAAAAAAACACTTTTTTTGATGCCATTATTATTTTTGTAGCTTAATCTTTGCAATTAAGAATAAAAAAAGGTATCTCAAAAATTTCCGGACGACTCTATTACATGATTTTCAGAAAATTGTGTCTGTCTTTTGAAATGACCAAAATTAAAATATTAGTTTCATAGAAAATTTTGGTATGATGCGTGAGATATTCACTAAATACAACGCCAGGTATAGGTACGAAAATAGGAGTGTTATTTCGATAAATTTCCAAAAAAGTGTAATTTTAAAATTTTCATTTATGTTAGTATTTTTCGAATATTTCATGAAAAAATTACTCCAAACAAGTTGATTTGCTTTTAGGGCGATATTTTTCAAATTTTTGGTGTACTTGTCATTTTTTGGTACTAACCCAACTAACTAGAAATCGTTAGTTTGGTATAGTTAGGTCATCACTTTAGATTTTCAGACATGCACAAACTATTGAAGTAGTTTAAAAAAAAATTATGTAACTATTAGCGGGTTCCCTTTCCATAGATTAAAATAATATAATGTTTATTTTGGTGTAAGGTAGGGAGGAGAGGATTCTAAAAATGGGAGACCCACGGCTCTAGTCAACAAAGCCCACAATACAATCCGTCCCTGGATCTACGGCTGATGCTCGATGTGTTTGCCGTAAATTTCAATACGCAAACCACCAAATCCGCCAAATCCAGTTTGTAATTGTGTTATAGATATACCTATTCTGCTGGGTTACTAGACTCATTGTTTAAGGTCGCCTTGTAGAGAAAACTAAGAAATTGACTGCATTTGCTAGAGTTTATTTTTTCTTTGAGAATATTTATATAAAAATACAAAATCATGAACAGTAAATAGTAGGAGTATATTTTTGTCACCTTGATTCTTAAGTAGTATTTTCTGCCGGTTGTCAGAATATAAGTCGAGGTTGAGTATAGTGCTTTCGAAATAAAGATATAAGTGACAGTACCTAAAAAAAAGTCATAGTTTTCGCATGTTACTAACTACATTGAATATTCTATTCTATTCTATTCTATTCTATTTTTGGTACAAAAAAGTGTCATAGAATGTAAATTTCGAAGTGTTTTATGCAAATTTACGAACCCTATTGTGATACCTTTACAGATTTTGAAAATGTGGTCGTTACAAATTGAAACAAAATTACAATTTGAAAAATGTTCAATTTAACACTCCAATAATTTTTGAACAAAACAAGATATTTTCTAAATTATTTCACATTTATCTTTAAAATTCATCATCTATTTTTCAAAATCATCCATGATATTTTCAAAAAAGTTTGAATTTTTATGGAAAATGTGTACCATTTGGTACTACCTCGAAAGTCTTATTTGAGCCTGTTATGAACTACACTGCACCTTTTTAGGGCAGAAAATTAACATTGCAGATAAATTTCGAACTTTACTGATTTTGAAAATATAGGTAATAAATTGAAACAAATTACAATTTAAAAAATGTTCAAATTCAAATCGCGATAATTTTTAAAGGAAACAAGATATTTTCAAAATTGTTTTAACTTTAACTTTAAAATTAATCTGCCTTTCAAGTTCATCTATAATATTTGAAAAAACAGTTGAATTTTTATCGAAAATTTGTACCATTTGAGACTATGTACCACAAAAGTCTTACTTTAGGCTACTACAAACTATACTGAAAATTTTGAAGATAAAAAAGTGTAATTGCAGGAAAATTTCGAACTTCTGTATACAAATTTCCAAAGCCTACTGTCATATCTTTACAGATTTTGAAAATATAGGTAATAAATTGAAACAAATTACAATTTAAAAAATGTTCAAATTCAAATCGCGATAATTTTTAAAGGAAACAAGATATTTTCAAAATTATTTTACCTTTATCTTTAAAATTAATCTGCCTTTCAACTTCATCTATAATATTTGAAAAAACAGTTGAATTTTTATCGAAAATTTTTATCATTTGATACTATGTACCACAAAAGTGTTACTTTAGGCTACTACAAACTACACGGAAAATTTTGAGGATAAAAAAGTTTAATTGCAGGTAAATTTCGAACTCCTTTATGCAAATTTCCAAAGCCTACTGTGATGTCTATGGATTTTTGAAAATATAGGCGCTTACAAATTACAATTTTAAAATTTCCAATTTCAGAGTGCAATAATTTTTTAAAGAAGTAAGATACCTTCAAAATTATTTTGACTTATGTTTATTTTACTTTTCTAAGTAGTTGGTTAGTTATTTCGCTTTTATTATTTATTTTATAACGATGAGCTAATTCAGTTTTTCAGCATAGTATTCGTGTATTACACATTTCTAGATTTCAGGGTCGCCACAATTCCAGTATTTCTAAGGTAGCAGAATTCCTAAGGTCCATCTCGAGTTGTATACTACATATACAAGCAATAGTTTTACTGATAGCAATGATTAAGTGAAAATTTAGTGATATAAGTACTACGTCTTAAATATACTTCTGAAAAAGTAGTGATTGTACATATTTAGCCATGAAAGTTCAAACGAAATAACGAAAATAACTTTTATTAGCAAAATGAGGGGATGAGGGTAGAGCACATGCATCTTTGTCTACATTAATTAAAAAGTTAATTCAGAGAATAATTATTACCGTTATACTCAAAAAGTAACGAAAATAAATAAAATTTGTCATAGAGTGGATGATTTCAACCACCCAAAGGAAAATTCTGGATGGCGCCGCTTTCAAATAATTCAAACAAGCACTAACACTAATAACTAATGACAGCAAATGTTGCACTCAGTACACATTATACCACAAAATATGAAATCTGAAAATACAAGATGGTTAATTTAATAGGTCCGTATTAGCGATAGTGGTCACAGTAGTTACAGAACTTAGTTAGTCTTAAGGATATAGTTAAGTATGCATTAATGTTGTTTGGACTTTGTAAACGATGTTCACAATACACCGACTCTACAACATAGAGATTAAGGCCGGGGGTCTAGAACAGGGGTATCGTATCTTGTTAGTGGTAATTCCCTTCTCTGAAAACGTGTTGCACCAGGCGGTGGCCTTAGCTGCGGAAACAATTAGCCTATTTGTAGCACTTGGAAATATTATTAAATAATTAAATGTTTCAGGCTGTTATTATTGAATAACTAGTTAACTTCTCCATACATTTAAATACAGCAGCGATATTAAAATTACGACCCGAAGTTAAAATATACCTAACTTATATTTTTCAATTTATCAATAATACTTTTATAGGTAATGGATCAAACAAACTCATGCGTATTATATCCGCTAAAGGTTATTTTCGAAACGTACTGCTATTTACTCACAAGTATTCACAAACTGATTGGTTTTCAATCACGCATCGCTAATAGGATAAAGCCAGGCGATGTATGTTTGCCTACATTACAAGCAGCCCTGCTTGTTTATGTGAAAGATTGATATACGGCAGCATTTATTCGGAATAATTAGGAGCAAATATATTCAGTAGGATTTTGGACAAAAGAAACTGTTGACCCATTTAATCTAAATCCTCTCAAAAGCATAAAGCCAATGTTTCGTGTAACACGGTCTTTATGAAATTGAAATACATATTTTATACCTACACATATTCATCAGCTTGGGCTCTCGAAATATGCTGTAGTTTTATTTACATAAATGCATTTTATTGTGTGTGATAAGCTTTTGAAGCAGTTTATTTGAAAGTGTAATGAGCTTTTAATCCATATTTGTGATTAATGCAAAAATCTTTACTGGAAAATTAGTTTGTTGGGTAATAATTAGGAGAGTAAGGGCAAATCCGAATGTTAAAGTTCAGAATGGTAGATAACCTAATTGATTGATGACCTTAACATTTAAGGTGTTGCATGTTCGATAGTTAACATACATTTCTTTCTAATTGGAAGGATACATTTTTGTAATAAAAAAAAACCATCAATTAAAAATAATACTTCTAGTATACATATTATTGTTTATGTTTAACGTAACCAATGTTTATCTACTACTTATTTTCTTAATTAATGTAGATGTAAATGTAAAAATTAATGACTGACGGTTTGAAGAAAAAATTGCCTCATTAGTTTAAATATCATAAAATTTGGATAATAATAAATGTTTACAAAAACTTCCTACGAGAAACTTAATTATCTTTGTAAAATGTCCACAACAGTTCATGTAATTTATCTGAAAGTGCAGGTATCAACATCACGCGGAAGTAACTCTGGAATAATGCTTCGTTTAGTTCTGTACTAGTCGTAAGTGGAGACCAAGAAGTTGAATTGAGACTATGCGGATGTTAACCTCACAAATTAGGAGGACAATGATGAACTTATACAGGGTGGCTGAGATTCGAGGGACACTACAGGTTTTGCTTATTTGAAGAGATACAACCTCGGTTAAATTGAGGCAAAGTTGCGTAATTAGATGTTCAACAATGTCCTTAAAAGAAATCAAAGGTATCTTGATTCGTTTCTGAAATATCTGAAAAAACTGAAATTTCAAGATTTCTTTTTTCTCGTTTTGTGAGGTTATTTGAAGAGATATCAAAAAACTGAAAACACATTCTCACAGCCACTTTTTATCCTCCATTAGGATATGCAATTAGATTTCAGATACGATGTTTCAAAATACTGCAACCATCATCAACTTCATTTTTTTAAATACGGACCTGGATTTTTCACTTCAAAATTCAAAACCTCTAATCGTTCTGATTACAACGATATATCACACCTTACCATTTTCTAGCGGTTCGGACTTTTATTTCGTAATAGACATGATTTTTAGTAGTACGGTCCTGGATAGTTGCTTTTACACGATTGTGAATAAGAAATTAAATATAATTTCACAAACAATATGGATGCAGAAATCAAGCTGCTAAAAAATTACTTTTTACAGTAGTTTTATCGGTTATTCTAGAATAAACCAAATTTTGGATGTTAATGTTGTATTTATAAAATTTTTATTAAAGATATCGGAAAATAATAAAAAATTAAACAAATTTTTCTATAAAAATTGTTCAAATAATGAGTAGCAGTATGCAATCTGTTTATTCCGTATAAATTTTGAATAAATTAATAATTATTTTTTGTTGTTAAAATGGTGTTTTCTAACGTCGAAAAAAGAGATATGCTAGAGATTTATTAGTCAGTTCATACAAATAGTTATCGCCCTTAACAAACATAGATATCTTGAAAATTTTCCAGAATGACTACAACCGAATAGAACGTATATTGTTAAATTATAAATCAAAAATTTTCTGTTAATATTATTTTCTATTATTTTCGAAAAAAACCTCTAGAAATACATACAACTGAAAATAAAAATTTAGTTTATTTTTGAATGTTTTATAACCGATAAAACAACTGTAAAAAGCAATTTTTCCGCAGCTTGATTTCTGCATCCATATTGTTTGTGAAATTCTATTTAATTTGTTATTCATGATCGTGTAAAACCAACTATCCAGGACCGTACTACTAAAAATCATATTTATTACGAAATAAAAGCCCGAACCGCTAGAAAATGGTATTGTGTGATATATCGTTGTAATCAGAACGATCAGAGGTTTTGAATTTTGAAGTGAAAAATCCAGGTCCGTATTTAAAAAAATGAAGTTAATGATGGTTGCAGCATTTTGAAACATCGCATCTGAAATCTAATAGCATATCCTAATGAAGGATAAAAAGTGGCTGTCAAAATGTGTTTTCAGTTTTTTGATATCTCTTCAAATAATCTCACAAAACGAGCAAAAAAAATTTTGAAATTTCAGTTTTTTTCCGATATTTCAGAAACGAATCAAGATACCTTTGATTTCTTTTAAGGACATTGTTGAACACTTAATTACGCCACTTTGCCTCAATTTAACCGAAGCTGTATCTCTTCAAATAATTGAGATGCCTGTAGTGTCCCTCGAATTTCAGCCACCCTGTATATCCGTTATATTTAAACTTGTGAATATGCTAGAAGTTAGAAAACAGTTTCGTCTGTTTTCTATTTACAATTATTATTTGTTTATCTCCAGATGAAAAATCACCTTGAAAAACTTATTTTTTATTTTCAATACATTTTAATTATATATTTTTTTCGTTTCTTTAAATCAAAATTTATTGTACAGCCAATCGCATGTACATAAACACCACACAAAGGACAAAACCACTCTTTATACTGATTTAATAAAATCGAAAAATAATCCCATATTTTTATATTTTTTTACTAGTCTAATTGCTTTTTAAAAACAAACATTGGTGTTGAAATGAAACGCAAAAATATTTATGTTTCATTTTAAATGCCTTTGTTTGTGGAAATCTGGCACTGCAGTACTGTTTTTATTTACTTTTATCTCTCATCCGTAAAAAAGAAACCACTGGAAAATCCTTACTGTGAAAGCAATTACTCTGTTTAATTCGTAAAAACCAATAATCTTTGTATTTGTTATTATATCCCTTAGAAATTCTCTTTCATCTCTTTTAAGATATATCAACGTACAATTTTGTTCAAACTAGAAAGGAAAACAATAATAATCGATTTATTATCGGTCTGTGAATTCAGGTTTTGTTAAAGGACTTTAAAATGAGAAAAAACTAATAAAGATAACCATTCAGATATTTTGCAATAGCAGGAAGTCTTGAGATAAACCATTTTGATATTTAAATTTATGTAACGCCTGAAAATTATCGAATAAAACGACGAATCGTCGACATATTTTACTGTATAGTTAAGTGTTGTTAGATACACAAATACTACGTGAAAGATTTTAATATTTCATTTATCCAAAATAAGCTGTTATTTAATTAAATAGAATAAAGCCCCAAAGTAAGTTTTTTAATTTTATTTTCTATCTACATGCGTATATTTTCGAGGGATATTTGACTTTGTGCTAAATCCATGAACTGAATAAATATACGGGCACCCGTTTCAACTACAAACTTTAATCCTTAGGTCCTCTTCAAATATACGTATATCAGTTTGTAAAATTTTTGTTAAGCTCCTAATATATTAAGCCGTATTGTAGGTACCTATTAACTCTGTATACAGTATATCAAATATTTATTTTGATTTATATTTTATGCATTGTTCATATGAAGTCACTAATTTGTGTCATATATTTTTAAATACTCTGTGATAATTACAATCTTCTGTTACCTCAATGTAGGCGAATACCTCGTTATACGTACTTGTAGTGGGATTATATTTACATTTATGCGGAACTAAAATTGCTTTAAAAGTAACTGCAAGCTCTGAGACACGGAATGTTCCAATGATATTAGGTGGAATGGGTTAATATAATACTTTATTATATGCAGAATATAAAATCAAAACTACTAGACATTTTTAAAACACATTGAGTAAGAGCTGGTCTCATGTAAAATTATAAAAGATTATTAGTGTAGCTTTTTTTTAATCAAATATCAGGATTACTTTAAATTTATATTCAGGGTGAGTCGCAATAAGTGGGACATGCTTTACCTGTAAATACTAGGCCTAAAACTGAGACGATTGACACAAAAAGTTGTTATACTAAAATGTATAACTAAAAAGTTATAGGCGTTTGAATTTAAGAAAAAAAAATAATTTTTACTAATTACTTCTAAACTAATTGAATGAGAAGAACCAATTCTTGGTAGTTGCTAATGAATACCAAAGACCTTTAATTTGTGACAATTTTGTTGAAATCAAACTTTAAGAAGATGGTTTTTTAAAGTAAGTAAAGTGTTTAACCTTCTGAAACTTTCTTGTCCTTAAAATTTTAATTATAAAAAAAAATTGCATTTAATAGGCAATTTAATTTAAAAACTTTTTGATCTCTTGTAAAGTTTTCATTAAATGTACCGTTAAGCTTTAAAAAATTAAAAACTAACAGCATGTTTTTACTAAGTTTCAAAAAAACAGCATCAAGAATGCTGAGATTTAAAAGTTATTGACGGAGGACGGACCTCCAGCACATTATGCACGTCCTGTGCGACATTGGCTATCTGTCACCTATCCTCAACGATGGATTGGTAGAGGCCCTGACGCTCCTGTTGCATGGCCTCCTCGTTTTCCTGACCTAAACGCAATTGAATTCTTTTCTTGGGGATATTTAAAATCAAAAGTGCATGCAACACCTATTCCTTCACTTCAAGAGCTTAGAAGGAGAAACATTCAACACGCCAATGAAGTTCGAGAGGCAGCTTATATTTTAAAAAAATTCGGTGTTCAATGCAAAGAAGAGCTACAGGAGCGTCATCGTCAGGGCCTCTACCAATCCATCGTTGAGGATAGGTGACTGATAGCCAATATGCCAATGTCGCACAGGACGTGCATAATGTGTTGGAGCTCCGTCTTCCGTCAATAACTTTTAAATCTCAGCATACTTGATGCTGTTTTTTTGAACTTAGTAAAAACATGCTGTTAGTTTTTAATTTTTTAAAGCTTCACGGTGCATTTAATCAAAACTTTACAAGAGATGAAAAAGTTTCCAAATTAAATTGCCTATTAAATGCATTTTTTTTAATAATTAAACTTTTAAGGACAAAAAAGTTCCAGAAGGTTAAACAATTTACTTACTTTAAAAAACCATCTTCTTAAAGTTTGGTTTCAATAAAATTTTCACAAATTAAAGGTCTTTGGTATTCATTAGCAACTACCAAGAATTGGTTCTTTTCATTCAATTAGTTTAGAAGTTATTACCAAAAATTATTTTTTTTTCTGAAACTTCAAACGCCTATAACTTTTTAGTTATGCATTTTAGTATAACAACTTTTTGCGTCAATCGTCTTAGTTTTTGGCCTAGTATTTACAGGTAAAGCATGTCCTACTTATTGCGACTCACCCTGTAGATCCATGTACATTTGCACGCACTTGTATAGGTATGCCCCAATAATTAAGGAAAAACTAAAAAGTATTTGTTATATTCTCTATGTGACTAATCCCTTTAAACTTTAATAAGTTATCTAACAAGATAAAAATTTCAATTAACTAATCAGTGACCTCGCCTGTGAATGGAAACTAAACACATTTGATTAAAATTTTAATTTTTCTTATTATGGAATTAAAGGTTACATTAAACGTTTAGTGGGAATTAATGCTAGAATCGTAAGAGATTTAATGAATATAAAACTAGTGTTGCACCTGAAATATAGCTACCAACTAATATTAATTTCGCGCATATTATAAATTATAAAGGATGAAGTCTTAAAAATAATAGTAGATATACATATTTGTTTTAAATTAAATTGAAAAACAGTATTTTGATAGCAATTTCAAACACGACCTTCATTCTGTGTTCCCGCATTAATGATGATTGATCACACATAAAATTTTGATACCGACATTAAACAACATAAATTTAACTACCTAATATTGAAAAATATAAAATTGGCCCTCTAATCTAAAACATAAATCTAAAATGACTGGATGAGACTCTCCTGTTATTACTGCTTTAAAAATGAATTTAAATTTAAACTCACCGTTTTCCCCATAAATCACTCGAAACGTATCCGAATGTAAATGGCCAAAGAATTGGCCCACGATAATAGTGGCATATTTGCGTACAAGTTGCAAATATCTTTTATTGTGATGATCGGAATAGGCAGCATGTGTTGGCGGAAATGCTCCCCTTTGTCGTTCATCGGATCCTGGAGGCATGTGTCCGACAAGGTACACCTGTAACAAGCGTGAAATTTAAACGACTCACTGAAAAATATTCAAAAATGAACGTCAATCCAATTCACACTTCACAAAATACGGAAAATTTACAATGAATATCTGCACGTCTATTAAAATTTCTATACCAATATATATTTACAATGTTATGGAAAACATCAAATGCTGACAGTTGAAGAATTGATAGTGTATAGTGTGGCATATATTGAGCTTTGCAGTAAAATAATAAAAATATTCTTTATGGAACAAAAATCTTTATTTTTGCACCTCACCGAATGATTAACAAGACATGGAACATCGAAAAATGAAGAATGTATCTGAAAATGTAAGTTTTCAAAAATATTCAAAGGTTATTTTCAGCAGTCGCTGTTTCTACCTTCCGGTTTGCTTCTCTTGAGATCGAGAGAGATGCTGGAGGAACAAAAACAATGTGACGCACATAATAATTCTAGTATATCTATCTAAATACAAGAATTTAAAAATTTTTCTTCGTTTGATCCCACATAAACTCATTAACTTTGTCAGGAATTCAAAAAAAATTTTTTTTAAATTGTATTATACTCGTAAATGAAATCCAGTTTCCACAAAATATTTGTTCTACGAAAATGCGGAATGACGTTTTTTCTGACAAGATAATCGAACTTGAAAGTAGGCTTTTGAAAAACTAGTACGGAAAATTAGTGTGGAAATTTTTTTCCGCACACATTTTTTAAACTTTCCGCACGCAAACAAAAACATAAAGAAGTACTTACATTTAGTTATAATTGTAACATTTATTTAATATCTAACAACCGGAGGAGTGCACATTAGTTCATCGCTTTCGCTTTAGTTTTGAAACTCCATGTTTATATTCACGTAATTTGATCTCAAAATCAAAATTAATTCGATGACAGGACACAATTTATAAACTGTCAACAGCTATGAGCTTTCAGTTCTATGACAACAAACTCACTTGATGTTTTTTTTTATTAGAAAAAGATTTACAAATAATTTTATTTTTTACGAATTCCACGTTTTCGTAGAAAAAATCGTATGTAACACGCTTGCGGAAATGGCCCATGACAATACTCGTGTGATTGCAGCACTCGCTATCGCTCGCGTTGCAAATTTCACACTCGTATTGTCATGATGCGTTTTCCGCACTTGTATTACAATATACTATTACTGAGTATAGTTAATTTTGTTGTTAATATTCTGTTTCGTATAATTTAAAAACTGATTGTTTTTCTACCAGCTTTTAAAGTTCTAAAATTTGTTCTGCCAGTCATTCACGTGGAAATGTAATTAAATTTTCTGTACTTCGTTTGAGTGATCACACATGTAACGTAATTAATTTTTTGGTGCATTTGGTGAAAAATTGTGTGCTTCCAACAATCTCTAGTTAAAATGATATTTCATACAAACTTTTTGATAATATGTACCTGTACCTATAGTAATTGTATCTATACATAGAAAAGATAATAAATTTGGTATTTATAACATTTTTTCAAATAAGATTCATGTTACTATGTAGTACACTTATGATATTTTATTATACCAATGACTGCATATTATTAGTTGTTTTTTGCTACTTCATTTGAGCTGAGGAAGTCCACAGATAAGTAAATGAATGGTTAAGATAATACCAGAATTTATATTTAGTATATTCCTCAAATTACACTTTATGTTTGCCTCGTGATTTTAATAAACAATTAGAAAAGCTATATATTTCTCGACATATAAAAAGCTACTACTAAGAAATTCAAAATATTGTGCCAGTTTTGATACTGCAGGCTTCCCTTAACTTAGCTTTAAGTAAGGTCCATTTTATTATACAGCACATACAGACTTGCCGTGTTCTGGACACATTCCGATTTATAGATGCAGGATACAAAGAGTAGAGTTCATCCGGAGCAAAAGGTTATAAGTTAACAATAGGCTTCAGTGTTTCTTTATTGCCTCCGTTTTCTTCTTCCCATTCAAAGCCTTAGAATTTGAAAAGATATTAAATATTTAAAAATTAAATTTTTGTAGGTTTTTACGAAGAAGAACAAAAAATATAATGGTTAGTGGAAGGTCCGTGATGGTAATGTTATTGTATGCAATTTGTTTGACATATTACACATCATTAACACCGAAAATTTTGTAAGCGAAGAATCAATAAAATGGATAGTGCATCATAAGATCTTTGTTAGGGAGAAGTACCTACTCTCAAAAATAGCCAAACATTTTTCACCTTGTCTTTTTCTAAGAACAATTTAATTTTACAAGTTTGAAAAATGCAGTTTTTTATGTGTTTATTAACTAAATTAAGTATTGGTATTAACTCAAAACTGATTAAATCTAATTTCACTTACTTTAAATAAAAAAAATGTCAGATTTACTATCTAGGTGATCTCTGAAGAATTTCAAAGGATTTTAATAGGAAAAACTATAATTTTGCAGTAAACATATAAGAAACAGCAACTTTCTGAACTAAAAATATGGTCATAGAGCCAAATTTATTGAAGAAACGGCGCAAAACAAAAAACTCTCATTACTTCTACGACTCGCGTGGAAGTCGAAAGAACATTTACAAAAATTTTGGCGCCGATATCTACAACGGTGTAGATTTATATACAGGACACACTTTCACTTATACATATATAAGATTATTATAATTATTTTAATTGTACGATACATTAATTATGCCCGTTCTCCCGGCCTCTACTTAAATTTTAACTTTGACTTAAAATAAAATGAGAAGAATTCTAACCTATTGAAAGTTTCAACTATGAAGTCCCCACCTAGGAGATTACACTTTTATAGTTGGTCCTTTTTGCCAATAAAAAGTTTTTCAATTCCTGTCCAAGTTAATCTTAACTGTTAGTTGTATCATGCTTAATGCTTCAACAAGTAAAAGAAAAACAATTCCTATTTACGCATTAACGCTACAAATAGACTGAAATGTAACAAATATTAAGATGTTTTAGTATAGTATTAACTCCAGGCAAATTATTAATATTCTAAATAGTGGACAAATTTATTGATCTGAGAAAATGTAGGAAACATATTACAAACAACATAAAGCTTGGGCATCTTGCAAGTGGTTAGTGGTATGGTGGATATTACTGCTATGTAGTTGCGAGAACAAATCCCTTATAACTTTCTGTCCTAGTCTGCGGTAGTCCCTTGTAAATAAATAATCATTTGAAGGTTATGCGAACAACAATAGATGAAAATAGAGTGCTTGGGAGCATGTGACATTTCTTCTAGTGGTAGTAGCATAAAATATATAAACTGTAAAACTGGCTGAAAGTAGGAATAGTGACCGTGCACGTGCCCTATTCCATATGGCTTCATTCTCATGTTTGACAAGGGGAAACCCCAAGCACGGGTAAGTTCTTTCCGTTTTATGACTTTGAAAATCCCACATATGACGCGTAGCCAGTCACGAGTCGTCTACGCATGCCGTGCCTATAAAGCAGCAGCTTTGACCTGAAAAAAAACTGAAAAGAAAATAATATTTTATTCAAGTCGAGCATCCCGATATTAAAAGAAAGGAAAATGCGATTTTCTCGTAACGGGCCAACGTACATTGAATGCTGAAACTGTCCGCATAATATGTAAGTAATGTAACACTTTTCGATGCCCCGAAAGCCAAGTGCATCTACACTTTGTCCTGAGATGCAGTTTCAATAGATTTTCTTTTAGCTACTACTTCTAAAGGTAAAACACTTTGACGTAATTTAATAACCGCTGCACATCACATCATTCTTTATTTGATTTTATTAGAGGACTCGTATTTCATATTAATTGGAAAAAGATGAATATATTCTAAAACTTTTAAATCTACGTTTTTTTTTTGTTTTATTATCATAGGCGAATAAGCATCAAAAAGCTAAGAAATAATTTAGAAAGTGGGTAATTATCTAATTTCTCCTCTTACCATTGTAATAAATACAACATTTAATACTATAACAACGACTTCTTCACATTAGGATGAAGGAAAACTTTTATTTTAATTATATCCATTTAATTCCTTCCATTTAATCCACAACTATATTAAGGTTATATAAATTCCAGAAAATATAGGGCACAAACTACCGAAACCCCTTATATTATTCACCTATTGTTGAACATAACTTACAAATAATTATTTATTTACGAGGGTCCGCCAACGTTTAACTCTCCAACCAAAATTACTGTCATAAAAACGACAGTAATACTTACATGAGGGCCATTTTATTATCTAGCAGAATTGGCAATCCCTTTATGATTTCCTCACAATCTGTATGTAAGGGAAGGTATTTCAGGACGTTAAGGTACTAAGTTGTTTTAGGTTAAATCTCTTAAGGGCTGAAATATTACCCTACCTTATATATAAAACGGGAAACGCATTGGCACCTGGAGTGTACATTTAAATTTTAAAGCCTTTAATGCATACGGACCATAGTTGTTTAGGAGATTTTCGAGGTATAAGAGAAGACTTAGTTAAAATGTTAGTTATAGTTTGCTGAACTAATAAATTCTACAGTGTTTACAGAGTGTCCAGTCAGTAAAGTAAGTAATTAATTTATAAGGTGAAATCTAAGTCAACATACAACATACCAAATGCAAACAACCAAATTTTAATTAGAATTATTTATTATAAATAACTGTTGGTTTCTTGTCAGCAAGTTTCCGATGCTTTCTGTAACTCGTAGTTGACTATGATTTACAATTAGTTAAAAAGGCGATTTCTTCTTCTTTTCAGCGACACATATATACAGAGTGTTCCAAACTTTCGGTAAATTATTCTTTAAAAATGAAGATATTTGAAAAAAGATCCATCTTGAAGCAAATTTTAGCAGTTCAATTTAAAAATATTGTCAGTTATACGAAATATCCATTTCATAATTATATTGTTTGATTTTTAACACTCTGTATATTTATAAATTTTTAAATTCTACACTAAATTTTACACATAAAAGTACATACTCATTTAGCTACTTCAAATGAACATTTAATGAGTTGTAAGAATTTTGAGATGAAATGATGGAATTTTGCGATAACAATGTTTGATTTTGAAAAAGAAAGTCTAAGTAAATGTATTGATAAACTTTTTGTGAAATTATCGTTTACCACAGAGTGCTAGTTTAGGTTAGGTTAGTTTTTGAAAAATTGAAATTAGAAATCCTTAAGTAGGTACATGTTTTATATTTTAAATCCCGGTATTTCTTTATTCTAGAAAATGAACTTCTCTTTATTTTCCATGAAATAATTCCTGAATATTTAATCCTTCAGCTAGGGGTCAAAAGGTAGGAAGTAAAAGCGGGATGAGACGACGCAGTGTTTTCTGAAGGCTTTTTGGTCGCTGAATTCGAATCCGTACGTCGTTTTTCAATAAAGTGGTGCTAACAAAAGTTATTAACAATTTATTGTTTAAAACGCAATAACTCGAAAAGTATAGATTTTACCGAGCATTTTACCAAAAAAAGTTTCAAACAAAAGTTGTTCAAAATAAAAAGACTCTCCGAAAAGTTCATATGGTATTTTGTCATAAAGTCGCACGGACAAAAGTTATTAACAATTTATTGTTTAAATGTTTAAATTAATTCGAAAACGAAAAATATACATTTTACCAAACAAAATTTCAAACGAAAGTTGTTCAATATAAAAAGACTCTCCGAAAAGGTCATATGGTATTTTATCATAAACTTGCTCGGACAAAAGTTATTAACAATTTATTGTTTAAAATGCAATAACTCGAAAAGTGTACATTTTTCCAAAAAAAGCTTCAAACAAAAGTTGTGCAAAATAAAAAGACTCCAAAAAAGGATTGCTTTTTGGTTTGTTCCGTTTTAAACAATAAATTGTTAATAACATTTGTTCGAGCGACTTTATGACAAAATACCATATGACTTTTTCGGAGAGTCTTTTTATTTTGCACAACTTTTGTTTGAAACTTTTTTTGGTAAAATGTATACTTTTCGAGTTATTGCGTTTTAAACATTTAAACAATAAATTGTTAATAACTTTTGTCCGTGCGACTTTATGACAAAATATCATAGGACCTTTTCGGAGAGTCTTTTTATTTTGAACAACTTTCGTTTGAAACTTTTTTTGGTAAAATGCTTGGTAAAATCTATACTTTTCGAGTTATTGCGTTTTAAACAATAAAGTGTTAATAACTTTTGTTTGCACCAGTTTATTGAAAAACGACGCACGGATTCGGATTCAGCGACCAAAAAACCTTCAGAAAACACTGCGTCGTCTCATCCCACTTTTACTTCCTACCTTTTGACCCCTAGCTGAAGGACTAATTGTTGAAATTATTTCTGTTTTTTAATGGAAAATCGTATATTTATTTAAAATATAATTTATTTCTATGGGAATATAAGTTAAATAGCATATCATAACATGTATTATGCAATAAGCATTTAATGATAGTTATTAAGACACGAGTATGAGAATTACGAAAAAACGAAAAAATAATTTTAGAAAAAAAAAATGTTGGAAAGTTTTAATAACTAGCAAAATTATTATTATTTCATAATATAGTATATTATGCAATGAGCATTTAATGATAGCTATTAAGACACGAGTATGAGAATTACAACACGAGCCGTAGGTGAGTGTCTTAATAGCCATTAAATGTGAATTGCAAACACTATTTTTTCTACAATTAGTCAAAATAATGGAAAATAAGAAAATAAATATTATATGGCAACTTTATCATAAACTAACAAATGTCAGAAAATCAAAATGCACTGCCAAATTTTTAAATTTTAGATCTGTCAGATTTTCATTGCAATATTTGATATTGACGGAATATTGCTGTAATGTTGCATTTCTATTGGTTATAAACTTGTATCGTAATAAATCTTATTACAGTACAGGTAGTAAATGTCTAATAAATCAGTTAAAGTATGGGAGTAGAAAAAAATTCCTATAAGACGTAATAATACCAAAATATATCCGTTCTATACATATACCCAAAAATTGATATGGAAAAATCATGTTCCAAATCCTGAATTTTGCTTCGGCAGAACTTTTGGATATAAGTTAACTTACTAGGTCAAATCGATCTATTTTTATTCCAGGAATTAACTGTTTCACGTTGACCTTATATTTCTGATTAAAAAAAACTGGCGAGTGCTAAAATGCCTAAAATAAAATGTGTCAGATTTTGGCATGAAAGCTCACTTACTGCATATTCATAATCTATTTATAGAATAATACAATACATTAGTGCATTCTTCCGAAGATAATTAAAATATTTAACCACAACATATTAAAACCCTTCATTTTAAACTTTTACCCCATTTTTACCGAACTCTAAAAGCTTTTTTGTACCTAATGTAAATAAATTATTCTGCATGCAAATTTACATACTATATCTTTGAAGTTGGAGCTTTTCAGTTTTTCATATTTAGGGGATTTCAGTTTGTACGAAAAACAAAGATTATATATTTAAATAGAATACGTGCATATGCAAATTTATAACACCCCAAATATGATGTTATGTTGATGAAGTATTATTTTATGTACGCACACTACTCATTTAAATTAAATAAATCTTTGAGGTGGTGGTTGTAAAAAGATGAATTTTGTTATTCGGATAATACGCTTTCTCGTTGATATTATTTCGCTAACATCTTACTATATAGTTATAATAACAATTTTTTCATGTTTTTAAATCTACATCAGTACCTAATATAAAATAAGTAGAAGAAATAAATTACATATGATCACATACTGTTTTTTTAAACAAATTTTTTGTAATATCCACGTGAAACTACCATAATAACAATTTCTTACAAGTTTGTTACAATGTAATAAATTCATGTTATTCTTGAAAATTTCATATGTTCCGCTACGATCTTTCTTCTAAAAACTATACATTATGTAAATTTGATGAGTGTTTAGAACCGACAAAAGTTTTAACTGTAGCATAATATCGATTGCATTTTGCTATAAGAGACTTTTCCATACTTATTTTTATGCTAGTTCGTGTGAGACATTAGAGGATTTGTCTGGATTTTCTAAATGTCCAATATGTCATTTAGTTGAACCTAGCCTAAGGTATAAATTGCTTTTCGGGGATTTTTTGAATACTAAAACTGTGGACTAACAATAGCGCAAATAGGTGTGAACGTCAGTTAGTTTTTACAACCTGTCTTTACTTTTTATTTGTTATTTATTTTGAGGGGTAGCGTTTTATTTGAATTATAAAAGAGAAAGCAAAAATTGTACCGGAAACTTTTTCTTATACCCTTTAAATACACAAACCTGAGGTTGACTTAAAAATAAAAGTAATAATTAAAAAAACATTAATAAAACGTTGGTACAAGCTCGAATGCTTGAAAAATATACAAATGCCTTTTTCTTTGGCAGCGAAGTTTAAATTAAATCTTCTTACCTTTTATCCGGCAAACTTTGAGAGCAACTCTATACACTTTTCCGTTTACTTAAAATATTTACGATGCCCTATTTGATGGCACTTAAACTAGCTTTGCCGAGGTATGATGTAGGAAACCAAAATCAACGTAATCAAATTTAGATAATATAAGTAAACTTATTCAAGCTTTTATTAATTTTCGTAAATTTCGCCTAAAGTTCACCTTAAGTTCAAACAGATTTTATTTTCTTTTGCACTTTATTTGTACAAACATTGTTTTTAGGCGGATAAAATAACATGCAATCGTTTTTGGCTATGATTTAACGACTAAATGAAAAATGTTTGGACAAAGAGATTTATTTTTATTTATCGCTGGATAATAATGGAAGCTGACACTTTACCACGTAAAAAGTGTCAACAGTCTGATGAAATACGAATCGAGATTTCGCATGCATAACTGACATTCCCTTGGATTTATTTCCGGAATGGTCATTTTGTAAATTGGAACTGATGTGGAGAAACCCTCAGCTTTTAAAATAACAAAAATATTTTAACCGGTGTCTCTAACAGGTAGGTAATTTTATCGTGATTAATTAACTGTAACTTTGTAATGAACCGGATTAGAAAACTCACAATATTCCTTTCTCTGAGTAAGAGCAGGATGACATGATTCTTAAATTTTCTACTTAACAAAAAACAAATCCGAGAGTTTTCGGCTCAAAACTTACAGTGCCAAAAAAGACCACAGTTACCATTGAACCAAAGAAGCTTGAGTAAAGTATTAATTATTTAACATGGTATTTATACGACTAGTCAGCCAGTAGGACAAATAAAAATACTGATGAACGTCCAACTGCTAGGATAATTATACACTCTCATTAGGTTTTCCTATGTAAGTATTTTCTATAACACTTTCTGAAAGCTAATGAAAGCTAGCATACTTTATTTAATTGTAAGAAATTTACAAATTTAATTTAATTGAATTGTGTATTAAAAATGTATTTCGTTATTAAAGTAGAAATAAATGCAATACAATCCTTGAGAAAATTAGAAGTGTCTGACCATTTCAATAACAAATTTTGAATAAACGAAATGAAACAAGCATTAATAAACTGTTGATTCTGGAAGTTTTGATCATTTCGTTCATTAATAACGGCACATTATTCAAAGTTTATCGCTTAATTAGCAGAACAATAATTCCCTAACGAGTCAGATTTACCAAAATCAACATCTATTTTATATTTTGGCAGCTAAATCCAGGCAATTTTATCGAATTCCCCAGCACGCTACATTGTAGATAAGTACCTACTTGTAAGATGCTTGCTGCAATTTTGGGCAATTAATATGTTGAACCCCGCACATTTCTCAAACAGATGAACAAACACTTATCGAGATCCAGCATGACCCTTGAGTGTTTAACATTTAACAGGTAATTAAACTTATTTGAAGGTAAATAAAACAATCATTATGGTAGACACGATAACTAAACAGATTTATGAAAAGGTGCAGACATTTTCTCTTCGGAACTTTTTAGTAGTTACTCTAATAATGTGTATACCTAAGTTGATGTATTCATATGTTAGGATTTTCCGACATTTAATTTAAAGACAAATTCTCTCTGAGAATAAAATTATAAGTAAGTGTTTATATACCTACGAATAAATCTAACGCTTCCTTGATTATTTGAAGCAAATTTCCATATCCACTAGATTTGAAGCTGTTTTTTTGCTTTTTAGGCTAAAATACGAAAAATCGGAACAAGATCGCAAAAGAGAATAATTTATAGATACAATAATGTACAATATTGGATGAAACAACACGAATGACAAATAAGCTCAATTTGCTAGCATGCTGTAGATATATTTCTTTGAAGTTTTATTTTTATTTGAATGCTTTACGGCACGGAGTAATCAGGTAAAACATATTTTGTGTGAAAGATGAGTTTCATATTTCATAACTATTATTATTTGTGTAGAAGAGCATAAAAGCTTATTGTCTAGAGCTAGGGTGATTCGAAATTAAAATCCGGAAAAAATAAAACATTTTTTCTGCTATTATCAGAAAAGTAATCACTTTTCTTATACAGGGTGTCTCTAAAAGGTCTTTACAATCCTACCACAAGTTTTTGGGTTCAAAATAATTCGTTTAAACCAAACATACCTTAGTCCAAAAGTTCTTCCTTACTGAGTTACAGGGCGCTAAAAATATTTTTCCAAATAATTTTTTAAGTATATCTACAGAACGGTTTAAAGTAGAGATTTGAAATTTGGTTTGTTAAAAAGTCTATAAGTAAGCTACAATTTTTTGGTATTAGAACCAAAATAATATTGTTCAGTGGCGTACTTATCGAAGAGGTCTCGGGGTTTTTTTGAATAATTTTTGTAGGGGTTTAAATTTTTTTACAAAAAAATAAGAATTATGATAGATGCGCTCAAGGCACGTAAAAAAGGTATACTTGTTTGATTAGCATTAACTCAACTGTTTGCGAGATATAATTTTTTTTGCTATTAAAACGACAATTTGTGACACTCTGTAAAGTCAAAAATATTAGGTCACTCTAATACGGCTCATTCTACGTCCAAAACTAAGCATAATTTCTATCTTATACCGTTCTGTAGATATACATAAAAAGATAGAGGGCGAATAAAAAATACATCTTTCAACACCCTGTATTTTAGTAACGAAACATTTTAGGGGGTCGGTTTCTACAACCATTTATGCTTAGTTTTGGACGTAGAATCAGCTGTATTAGAGTGACCCAATATTTTTTACTTTACAGGGTAATTCACAAATAGTTTTTATAGCAAAAAAAATTTTCGTTAAGTTAAATATTTCGCAAACAGTTGAGTTAACGCAAGTCAAACAAGTATACTTTTTTTACGTGTCTTGAGCGTATCTATTATAATTCTTGTTATTTTCTAAAAAAATTCAATACCCTACAAAAAATATCCAAAAAAACACTGAGTCCCCTATAAGTACGGCACGGAACAATATTATTTTGGTTGTAATACCATCACATTGTAGCTTCCTTATAGACTTAATAACCCACCAAATTTCAAGTCTCTACTTTAAACAGTTCTGTAGATATACTTAAAAAACGATTTGGAAAGATATTTTTTAGCGCTCTGTAACTCAGTAAGGAAGGACGTTTGGACTAAGGTATGTTTGGTTCAATCGAATTATTTTGAGCCCAAAAACTTGTGGTAGGATTTTGTAAAGACCTTTTAGAGACACCCTGTATACTTCGTGGGATTCAGTACAATGATTGATAGCTAAAACGTCTACACTAAATATTTTTTTAAATAATTTGATTAATACTTTATTAGGTTATAGTATTTTGGACATTAACCACACCACCAAAATATCAGGGCTACTTTTAAAACCGGCGCATGCACCAAATTTGCAAGCCATAAATTTCCACTATTTTGGTTATTTTCGAAGTTCCTCTTTTGAAAATTTAGTTTTGAAAGCAATTTATTAATAAAAGCTAAATATTTTGAGGATACTAATAATAATTGTTTTAGTAGTATGACTAATTTTATAACCGGAAAATAAAGTGTTATTTAGGGCCAGTTTTTCAATTGAGGGGTATTTTTAACTACTAGTTAATTTCTTTAGATATCATTGTCAAGACAATTACAACCAAGATAATTAAGGATAACCATCGATTGAAAAACTGGCATTCAAAAAGATAATTTTTGGTATCTAGTAAATAAATTGATCTAGTTATAAATAGATAGGTTATAATATACTTTTATTTAGAATGAAATATGTCTTAAAAATGGTATTTTTCTTTTTGGTTTCTAAAGTATGTCAAATTCTACCGAATCACTTAGAATAGGGAAGATATTTAAATTCGGTCTGGAACAAGAAGATATTTAATGTTTTTGATAGAGGGTTGATTGTTTGATAAAAATTGTAATACTTGCAGATTGATAATACTGAAATATTGAAAAACTGCCCCTCATTTATTGTTTTTTGGTTAGCTGTTTCACACATTCAATGTTCAGGTGGGCAATATAGAAAAAAATCGAAAAGGACAACAAATTTAAAAAATTAGTCTATTAGTATAATCTACAACCGAACGATGGGAAGAGAATTTTCGGGCACCCTGTACTTACAAAGATAGAAGTAAGTATAAAGAAAGAAAGGTAGAATATTCTGTATTCAAATATAGAATTTAAATTAAGGAAAGTACTTAATATTTTGAAGCCAATTCACTCCTATGAATATTTTGAAATCTACGAAATAAACTTCACTATACAATAAAATCAAGCAATTATTTGTTGTCTATCGTAAGTAAAACAATTCCATAATTAAATTCAAAATTAATTATTTCTACATAATTTTATCATTCCTAGTATTCTTGAGGACTGGAGAAAATTTTAACGATAAGTTTTAATTTCAGAGTTATAAAATTTCATCATTTTGTTATCTGGATCGTTTATGATTTTTATGGCGGATTCAATGTAACATGACTCTCAAGGATTCTTGGAAAAAACTCTGATTTGTCTAAAATAATATTTTTTTAAATCTATAGTAATGTAAAATTCCTGAATTTTTTATCTACGATATTTTAAAAACTTTTGATTCCATTGACGTCCCTATAGCTATAGGTACTTGTTTTATTTTACCATTTCTATAATCGTTTACAACCCCCTATATAAGAAAAATATTTAATATAAACAGCAGCACAACTCGCACAAATGTTTTTTGTCTGACACTATAAAAACAAACTTTTTTAGGAGTACAAAAACTTCCATGAATGAAATACATACGTAGGTATTCAGCAGGCATGAGAAATTGGAATCGATATAATGTTGGTCAATCTGAAATGCGTAGGTAGCACAGCTGCTTGTGCCGCCTGGATTTCAGCCAACCGAGAAAAAGTGCTAATCACCACTTCTAAAAGAAATCGTTGCCGAAATCTCCGGAAAAAGTTGAAACAAAGCGTAAATAGACATGAAGCACGTATACGTATTTATAAATGCACAAAGCCTTTCTCTAGTATTACTCGTTTCTTGTAAACAACTGAAATTTCTAACGAGATCGTTTAAATTGTTGGTCCTCAACAAAAAAGAATGTTTTATGGACGTTTTTGTGTTGCTGTAAATCCCACTGAATTATTTCTTTTTGGACATAGAAATTCTGACGACAGTACTGGGTTATGCACCTGAATTGTCTGTGAGGGAAATTGTTGCAATAATTACAAATGAATAAATGAACTTCATCCTTAACTAAGGATTACGTCGCGATATATTGCATTAAACTCTCCTATATGTGACTGCTACCTGAAATAAATAATAAGTTTCCATATTAGGATTTACATGGAGCGATAATTTGTAAAATTTAAAAGTAAAGTAGGTATGAAAGTTTAAAAAAATAAAATAAATATAGCCGTACTTTTCTTGTATTGTTTTGTTATGTTTGTACCTAAATATACAAACTCCATCATGCAGCTACTACATATAACGGATATATGATTTTTTGTTATTGTTCTATCTGAAACTCAACTTTAAAACATGTAAATGGATAAATGTGTCGGTTACTTCTGGGGAAACATACAGGCACATATTTAAGTATATGAATACTAAAGAAACACGAACGATATGAGTAGTATTTGCGTTGAGGAAATTCCCTCAATACACATTTTATTATGTTTGTCACCCTAACGATCATCATATACGTTTCTCTCGTGCTGAGCTCAAATGTTATTGTTTCCTTGGTGGTATTGTTCTCCTGCCAACGCAATTCTTTTCGCATCGTTACACTGCTGGCTCTATTTTTCTTTGAATCGCCCCTCTATTTTATCTTGTTTGTTTGTTTGTTTTAAAACAAAGAGGTAAAACCTAAAGAAATTATTACGGTTAGAAGTGTTGTCAACATTAATTTGTTTTAATAGATATTTTAGTGTAATTTACAACCAAAAAGTGTGAATGATGGATAATGCAATTCGAATCTTAAAATAATCTAATTAATAGTACCTAGTAGCTAGATACTAATAGGTGACGAATATAGGAGAACACCTGGAAATTAGTAAAGTAACTGGAGCAAAGTATATTTTTTTGTACACAGTCCCTAAAATTTTACAGACTCATTTCAGTCCGTAAAATGGCTCTTTTCGGGACTATTTCTGTTTTACGGACTATTTTTAATGTACGGACTCATTTCAGTCTGATTACTATAGTAACATGGTAATTAAAATCCGAAGTTCACTATTTTTGAGAAATATTTGCTCTAATGACATTGACTTAAATTGTATTATACTTATGTTCGCGCGAAGTGGCTCACTATTGCTAACTTCGTTATTATTGGAGCTACAAAGTCGGTTAAATTAGCAAACTAGTAGCATTTTTTCCGCTGACAATCTGGTTTTCGAGATATTCACAAAAATAACATTTTTTAAATGGAACACCCTATATATTTTTGCAGAAATCGATGACAAATTAAATTCTGTACAAAAAATGTCGTTAATTTTTTTTGATTATAATTTAAAATAAGCGAGTTATTTTGAAAAAAGTTTGCAATTCTTTAAAATCAAGTAGCCATAAAATGGAATAGAAATTTATTAAAAGCAAACAATCATAATTTTGAATTTAAGCAAATTGAAAAAAACTTGAAAGAATTACGGAAATATTACTAATTTATTTAATATTTTTAATATACAGCTGTTTGCGCAAAGTGGTTCACTATTACTAACATTGTTATTATTGGAGCTACAAAGTCGGTTAAATTAGCAAACTAGTAGCATTTTTTTCACTGATTATAATGGTGAAAACAGAAAAAGAATTGTCCATCTGGTTTTCGAGATATTCACAAAAATGCCATTTTTTAAATGGAACACCCTGTATATTTTTGCAAAAATCGATGATAAAATAAATTCTGAACAAAGAATGTTCTTATGCTTTTTTGACAATTATTTAAAATAAGCGAGTTATTTAAAAAAAAAGTTTTCAAAGTTTTAATATCAAATAGCCATGAAAATTATAATTTTGTAAATTACAATATTTCCGTAATTCTTTCGGGTATTTTTCAACTTGTTTAAATTCAAAATTATGATTGTTTGGTTTTAATAAATTACTATTCCGTTTTATGGCTACTTGATTTTAAAGAATTAAAAACTTTTTTAAAATAACTCGCTTATTTTAAATTATTATCAAAAAAAGATGAGGACATTTTTTGTATAGAACTTAATTTACCATCGTATATATTTACCCTGCATATGATATGTCAATTACATATCATACATAATAAATGGTTTGAATGTATTTTATGGACCTTTAACAAAAAAATATTGTTGGTAACACATACCCAAATCAGTTTTTTGGGACTTGTTACAAAAATAACTATTATATTGAACAAAAAAGGTGAAAATATAGTAAGGCAATTCTCTAATATTATAATATCAATACAATACTCCTATAAATTAAAAGGTTTTCGTAATTTAAAAAGCTTTCAAACTCATCCAACTAGAAGAAACTACGCCCGTCTATATTTATCTAGACTTGTATCTGATACAGAATCTATATAACTTCTTTGATCTTATTAGAAAACCAAAACTGTTTGACTTTTGTCATTTCCCGGAAGTGGACAGAAAGTTTTCTCAGTTGACCTCTGGCTATTCTATACTTCAGCATTTATGGATTGTGAGTGACCTTAAGATCGCGCAGTAATCACATGATTATGAAGAATATGTTGTTAATTAAATTTTTATAACATTTCGACATTAAATTGTGCTACGTATGTAAAAAGAACCAAAATAAAATAAAATCTACAGAGAGAAAACTTAAAAGACAGAAGTTACGAATACCTAAATGTACGACTACTAACATATGGTTAAACCTAAGTAAATTACTGCATCTTTAGTGGTCATAAATTAATACAAGTTAAATTTTCTTCTGGAACTGACTAAGTAGAACCGTTAAGTTGAGATTCACGAGTTTAGTTTGAAGTGGGAGTGAAGTTGTGTGAGAGATCAGAAAGCAGCAACAAGAAATGAGTTAGTGTAGTGGACATTTAAAGGGATTGGACCCTTATGGTACACTTGACCTGTTCTGTGAAGAGTTCCGACTTGTTTCTGGCAATTTCGTTCTTATATTGCGCTATATGACCCGCCCTAATGCTTGCACTTTGTGCTCAATATTTGTTATTAGGACGACAACCCGATAGTAACTACGGTGGCCTGGAGCTGTACAATCAACACCCTCCAAACTTATATTTGCTCTTGCTTATATTGGTATGAATTGGCCTGTTTAGGAAACTTGCTGTTATACTTGTTTTCAGCGATAACATTCAGTACATTGTGACAAAGCTGACATTGCAAATGGAGCTAATATTATCGAACGAAATTGTGTCCAGACACGATGACAACCAATGAGGATATAATATAGTTAATAAAAATGTCAATCTGGAAATAAAGGACAAGGGTATTTACGGTCTATTATGTACATATTGTGTTCAAGAAAAGAGTACAGGATTTCACGAAAAAATAATTATTACTACTACTGTACCTCAATAAAGATTACGAAGCATTTGGAGTAATTTACATTCAAAAATAAAAAAATCTCCACCAAGTTGTTTCTATTTTCTCGACATAAAAAACATAATACAACACAATTCCAATTACTCTATGTAAGTATCATAGTTCTACTTAAATAAAAACTGTTATCAAATAATAGATCACATAAACGCATTGTAGTTTCTAGTTGAAATCGACAAAATTTTCTCTTTACATCGCATTATGTTAGAGCGGTTTCGTACGTGAACATTGCGGAATTTCGAAGGGGCTTCAATTTCCGTCAAGAGATTGCGATTCAATTTACCCAACCATTTCTTTAAGTTATTATAAAAACATTATTTGGATCTTCTAATGGGAATTGTTTGTGAGTTTTGTTTATTTCTGTTAATGTAAATAGATAATTATGGTAATGACGGTCTATAAAGCTTCATTTGTTGTAAGATTCTGGATATTTATGAGAAAGTATTATTTAGTCTTGTCTTTTTTAACTTCTTTTAGATAAATGATACACAATGTATATTTAGGATTTTATTGATTTTGAGATTTTGTTAAATTAAACTCTTTACAGGATCCATTTCTAGATTTCTACCAAAGTTTCAACAATTTACCTACATTCCCCTGTTGTTAACATTTATGCAAATTTCAGAAATTGAGATTTTAAATCATATTGAGGGAAGCAAGTAAATATTATTCCGAAAAAATTGACTAGTAGTCTTATTCTGGATATATTTAAATTACTAGATTTAAGAATTTTCTCAAAAAAATAAAGCAGAAAAATCTAATCTAATTTGAAATATCTATCTTAAACCATTTTATATTTTTTAATTCTAACTTAGGTACATACAAGTTTAAACGTCATTAATTTTGGGAGGTGATAGAGCATCAAGAAAAAAGTAGACTTTATATTAAAAAACTTTGCTCACAATATTTTATAAGAAACATACAGAGTGTCAAAGTTTAAAATAAAAAATCGTTTTCTTAACATAAACTTCTAAACTATTCGATCGATTTCCACTAAATTTCGCACACAGAGTAATGTAGTACATTTCTAGATAATGATGGTGTCCATTTATAAAAAAATTCTCCAGTAGCGTAGGTACTGGGGGACCGTTCCACTTTCCCCTCCCATCTTCGACGCCACTGGATATATTGCGAAGAAAATTCAATTTTTGGATTGTCTGGACAATTTATAGAAAATAGTTGTGTTTCCAAACCTTTAAACTCAAATATATTAAAAACAAAACCTTAAATTAAAAATTTTCAAGAGTAACTATTTTCTCTAAATTAAATAGATAATTCAAAAATTGAATCTACTCAGTATCTACGCCACTGGAGATTTTTTTTATAAATGAACCCCATCATTACCTACAAATGTACTACATTACTCTGTGTGCGCAATTTAATGGAAATCGATCGAGTGCATGGTTTAGAAGTTATGTAAAGAAAATGCGTTTTTATTTTAAACTTTGACACCCTGTAGGTATCTTTGTTATAAAACATTTTTGAGCAAAGTTTTTTAATAAAAGTCTACTTTTTTCTTGATGCTCTATCACCTCCCAAAATTAATGACCTTTAACCTGGACCATCCGTACACATAAAAAATGAGTCAGAAAATTAGTTAAGTTGGGTTCAATTAATATATTTTGGTTTTACTGGAAAGTGCATTAGTTTTTTGTACAGACCTTTAATAAAATCACTGATTAATTCTATGAAATGAAATGGTCAATTAGTCAATAATTGCAGTTAACTTTATTTGTGTTTATTATATAACATCAATTAATTTCTGTATTGTGTTTGAATATTTTTGTAATTAATTTGTGTCTACAATTCATCAGTAGTGTATTTAATTTAATAAAAATATACATAATTCTAACAAAAAAAAAAATCAAATAAAGTTGTTATTTCATATTAATTAATAAAGTTATTAATTTTTATTTGATGCAGAACCGAACTTAGCCAAGGGCATCTATCTCATGATATAGAGGTTATCCATTTAATAAATGGACTCACGTGACAAGTGAAATTAGTTACATTGAATTGCTGTTGTCAAAGTTGATGTTTCTAACATGTTAGATGAAAATAATTCTTCTATAAATAATTGAACTTTGGAGAAGTTTTGACGTGAAATTGGTAAAGAGGGAATAAATATGATTACGATTGGCTATTGTAAATGATTCTAACAGTAAAAAAGACGAAGTCTCCATAAATTTACAACTCCATAGCTCTCAAGACTTTAAAAATATGAATATATGAACATTTTGTTAATTTTGTCAGAGACATCATAAAGTATAAAATATTCTACTTCTATAGAGCGTTCTAAAAATAAATAGTATAATTGAAGAAGTAAAACTCAGAAAGCTATTTCTGTGCTGTTAATTAAGAAGAAATTAAAAAAATACAGAAAAAACTGGGTTGAAATCTGATGTTTTGAGATATAGAGGTCTGCACATATTTATTTATTTTGTTAGCAAATGTTGAATTATCATAATTTTCTAAATATATTCAACTACATTTATTTTATTCTTAAATTGTTATAATTGTTTAATTTACATAAATTCCAATAAAGTCGTTTTTTGTATATTTGATAGAAAACTTTGATCATTTTATGATTAATTTTCACCAATTTATTTCAGTTAGAGAACCAATGTCGGTCAATAACTGACCCAGGTGAATGGCGTGTAGTCTGTAGCAAATAATTTCCTTTTAATTGAAATGAAAGTATTTAAAATTCAAAACACGTGAACGGATCGTACAGTGTGATTAAGCATTAACGACGAAACAAAAAGTCAAAGAACCTATAGGATTTTTTAAATAAAACAGTTCAGCCAGTGCAAAACGTAAAATTAAAAAAGCTTTGTTGAGATATATACTTTAAATTTTACTTTGTCAGGTTATATTTCGTATTTCATAAATGTGTAAGTAGGTATTTATATAAAATAGTTTCTAAAATTATTTCTATCTAAGTTAATTTTCACATATTTTATTTAAACCAAGATTTATATATCCTGCATATTCACCTTAAATTTAATTACTAGTTAAATATTACAGATTATTCAGTGCGGTTGTAATAGTTGTATAATCAAAGTGGTTTATCGACAAGTAAAACTGCTTTGAGGCAAATAAATCGGTGTTTGGACAGTTAAATTACTAACTAGAAGTGAATAGAATCATATGAGATTATATTAAATTAAATGCACTAAAGAAACAAATTTTCAATACACTTTCTAACCTTTCCATTTTTAAAATTTTGTAAAATTATAATTAAAATAAACACGAAAATCTAATTTTATACTACACGAAATGTTACTCGATGAGTTTTTAAAGTCTTTGGCATTGTAAATTCCATTTCCTGACCTTTATACTATCTTCCGAAAAACAAACAGATCCCTACAGATCTCCTCAGAGCGATATTTGCTTAGCTCTAAGCCATCAGCGAATGTGGCTGTACAAGCACCTAGAATCCCTAAGCAAACACAATGTTCTTGCAGTTGGCTAGTCAGTAAATGACGTTTGGTTCGAATATCAGTTTCACCAACCTTTGATCAATCAAAAGTCCTCAAGCCATTAATCCTTGGAATATGACATGTGGCTGGTTTCGAAAGATGGCTGAGGATTGATGTGTCATGTAATTTTATATACAATTATATTTCGATACATATTTTGTAGGGGCATAATAATTTCGTGAAATAAAATAAATATCTGTGTTGTAGGAAAATGGGTTAAATGCGAATAACTTTCATATTGGATCTATCAACGAAATTCTAGGGTAATGTTATTTTACTACCTTTTTTCAAAATAACATTTGACAAGTTTTGTGTTAAGGCACAGTGTTAGTTTTTACTTTGATATATTAAAACGATATTAAGTTTTGACATCAAGATTTTGATGCATTTCACGTTTTGACTATTTTGACTATTTTCGCAGCGTTATACTGCGCGAATGCTAAAAAATTATTCTTCCACAAAGTCCATTTTGAAAATTGGTAGCTCTACACCGAATTTCCCAGTTTTCACTTCGAATGCAGTTTTATTATGCTGAAAATTGGCTTTATTGAGAAAAAAATGGTCAGCATTGTAGAAGTTAGTTTAGATAATTTATTAATTTATTATGCACTATTGAAAATAAGTAAAAATTTTTTTTTATTTTTTAGATTCCGGAATATATTCATTTTGAAAAACAGTATCTATATAGTACCAGGTTTTTGACTTGCCATGCAATTTTGTAAAGCCTTATGAAGAAAAAAATTACCAACTTGTCGAAGTTGGTTTGATAATTTTTGTGCTTTTGAAAAAAACTAAAATTTTTCGTCAATCTTTTATAACATCTATTTTGAAAATTTGTAGCTCTACGCAGAATTTCCGAATTTTCACTTCGAATATAGTTTTGTTCAAATTTGCTTTTATTAAGAAAAAATTATCAACATTGTGGAAGTTACCTTAGATAATTTTTTAATCCTTTGATGAAAAAACAATTTTTCATCAATCTTCTACAAGATCTGTTTAAAAAAATCGTAGTCCTACACTGAACTTTCGGATTTTCACTTTACAGGTTTCCAAAGCTTTTATAAAAAATAATTAATATTGAGGAAGTTAGTTTAGATAATTTATGGGCGATTGAAAAAATGTATAATTTCTCCATCAATCTTTTACCAGGTCCACTTTGAAAATTCGAAAACTCTATACAGGTTTTCCGGATTTTCAATTAGAATACAATTTTGCAATGCTCAGAGTTGGTGTTATTAAGAAAAAAATCACGAATATTATGGAAGTTAGTTTCTATTCTTTTTGAGAGAATGGAATAACACTAAAATTTTTCAGCAATTTCCTACTACAAGGTCCACTTTGAAAATTTGTAGCTTTACACCAGATTTCCGGATTTTCTTTAGAATACAGTTTTTGTACAAAGTACCTATAGAAAGAGAATATTATAAGAGAAAAACATCATTGTGGAAGTTAGTTTAGAATTTTTCTGCTCAAATTGAAGTTACAAACTAAATTTGGAGTTGAATATGTCACTGAAATTTCAGACAAATTTGACTCGAATTGCAACAAATATAAAATAAGAATCGTATTTAAAAAAAATTAGTCGCATACGGTGATAGAAATTAATTTTTGAGTGTTCAGAACAAATATGATTATTATCACAAAATCGTAGTTTTTATTTGAATTGCGAATTTGTATTTTTCTTTTAAAATATTTCATTTACCGTTGCATACAATAAATACAGGTTGTAAATGAGGTTAGTCCTGTATAAGAAAGTCATGTGCTGCTACATCAGATATTTAGTACAATTTTGACGATGCTTTCATAAAAAAGAAATCTTCGAATAAATAATAATAAAATAAAAATATGATTATAAATAGGTCGTGAAATTTCCGAATATTTCAGTGAATGATAGATAAGAACTTGGCTTTAGGCATAAAATTGGAACTCAAAATAATTTCTCCACAAATATTTTTGTAACAAAAAATTACGTTACAGTTTCACCTCTTACCAATAATAAAAACAATTTCACTTCCAACTTTGTCCACAATTTTTAAATAATTCACATGATACTTAAGTGCGTTTACATAGCTATAAAAATTTATTTTATGACCCAGGTATAAATTACCAATGTAGCACTTCCCGTTTTATGTGACTGTTTAAAATGACGAGATAATAATAAATACAACCAACAAGATAGTAATTTGTCAGATGATACATTGTAAAAATAAATTTGGCATGCAACTGAAAACTTGGTGCCTTAGCAAGCAACTTGTGTATTTAAAAGAGACATATTGGACATCAGGTTATTAAGTAGAAGGTTTGTTTCAGAAAAATTACACATCCCGCCTGAAAATGTTTAGGTACTTTTCAGAAATGTAGAAGTAAAATGCCATTAGACTTTATTATATTAAAGTAGGTATTTCAACGAGATAAACATGTTTATATTTTATTTGTAAATTTCAAGATCTACAAATAATTTCCTATTTTCTTTCAGTACTAATGTGAGTGATTTTAGTATTGTATATTTTTCTAAGTTAAGTATATTTTGACTTAAAAGTATAAAATATAATTTATTTATATATATTAAGTATAATATTATATTTTATATCTTCAATTTAAAAAAAAAATATCTATACTATATGAAATATTATACCTACTTATTAAAATGCAAATTAAAATTGAAATTATTAATATCCTGCTTTGATTTTAAAAGCTTTGATCAAACTCTTGACAACTTTAACCCTCAAGGTATATATATATCCTATGAGTTTCAGATGTACGAAAATGTTTTATTTGATATCGAATATCAAGGGAGGTTATTTAATAATGATTGAAAACATTTTATACTGCTTCATGCAAATACTTTTTGGGGCAAATAATTAATTAGGTAAAATGTAGAATCCCCACTGATTCTTTAATGATTTTTAATTTAAAATGAAAAAGAAATGCTCTTTAGATAAAATACATATAACTGGAACGAGCTAATTATCCTTTGTATATTAAATGAAAATTATAATTTGGAAATTTTTTATATATTTTTTTAAATTTCTGTAGAAAATACACGCAAATAGAGTAAACTGACAGAATAACATTAAACTAAAATTTGTAAGATTAAATTACACGGAGTAGACTTGTCCGTTACACTTTCCCTCTCTTACTCTCAAGAGAGGCGAACAAGATGAAGAGACACTGGCACTGTTACGCATATGTCTAATGAAAATTCTCCAATTAATTTAGAGTAAAAATCTAAAACATTCACTAGCTTTCGACTTTTAAAACCAATTATCTATTATATTTCTTCTAGATTACATTTCGTAGATAAGGACTAACATACTCCCATCCTTACACCGCATACAACAAATCATTTTCACGATATCCTTTGAAATTTCACCAATCAATTTGTTAATATAACTGAACTTTCGTTGTGGCGTGGCAATTTATTCTCATTTAAATTAATGTCCATCAACCGCAAATTCGCCAATGTGGGAAAAGGCCGAATGATTTGGAAGACGAAGCTATAAAACAATACATTTTGTTAAGTAGGACAAAGACTAATTAGGTTGCATCGACCGGGCCAACTGGAACAATCGGAGTGAATTCGAGGTAATTTTGCTTTATTTGTGATCGGTGTTTGATGTGAGTCATTCAATCTATAAACACGTTGATTTTCAGGTCTTTTACTTTGTTGTTTATCCGAATATTCATAAAATGATTGGGTGTTTTTTAACAGAATTTCTCTGTAACTATTTTTAAGTTACTAGGCAGAAATTTGATTCTGCTTTAAGGGCTTATTTAAAATTAACTTATTTTCATATGTAGTGCATATATGTTTTTAAATTTAGTTTAGATACGTGTCTATTTAGTTCCGTAACGATATAATTTCAAATTTAGTTATGAAATTTGATTATGTATGGTATGAAGTTATGTAGAACTTTGGCTACTAAAGTACTAAACTTACGAAATGCTCTAATCTCATTCCACATATGAAATGAACTTTTCTCTCTAGTATCTAGACCAGCTTTTTGTGAATGAACTATAAAAATTTGGGATTTGTTGGACTGCAAATTATTATTAATTAATACTGACATACACTAACATTAATAAAGGAGTAACTGAATCATTTGCTTTACAAGAACATTGTAACTGAATTTTTATTACATATAATAGATATTTATTTTATTAGGAGTATAAGCGAAACTTTTATGTGACGAAGTATGGAGGTGTAAGCGCCGAGCGGAGCGAGGAGAATTAACTCCATACGGAGTCACATAAAAGTTTCGCTTATACTCCTAATAAAATACAATATTTTATTTTCAAATGGAATCATTCTAATCTGTCATGCAACTGTCATACATTTTTGCAGATAATGATATAACTTATACTCCGCCGGAGTATAAGTCCTACTTATACGCCGCTCAAAAGTGGTGTCATAGAAATGAAACTTATACCTTGCCTACTCAGTCTTATAACACCATGTTATACGCCGTTTGAAAATAAAATATTTTTAAATAACTTTTTGTGTTCAGTTTAATAATGAAAGCTGATTAAAGAAATTATCAATTAAACGTCAGATTTTTAAAAATATGAAAAACTATCTGATGTACCCAACACATGACTTTCTTATACGGATAGTACTACAATTACTTTTCCTAAAGAAATTAAGTTAAATTTCTTGTAAAAATCGTGTTTCAATTTTGAGTGTTTCCAGCAGTATTTAAATAAATTTCGGAAGCCTCTCTCGCATTTATTGCAATACGCATAAATCTGTTCTTGTCCCACTCATTATAACCGAATTTTACGACAAAAATAAGTGTTTTATTTTTTTGACAGCATTTCAAAAAAAAGTTCAAACAAAATTTGTTCAAAATTCAATTCAAAATGAATGTTAAAGAACAAAATAATCTCATAAATTGTTTATTTTTCAAGATATTCCTAAAAAACCTAAAAATGTCTTTAGGTAAGTGTCACTTGTGTTGGTGCTATATGAAAAACATTTAATGTGGCACCCACAAATTTGTTCAAACTCTTAAATACGAAATTTGAATCAAATCCGATAATTCGTTTTTGAGTTATGGTGGATACAGACAGACAGACAGACATCATGGCGAAAATGGTCAAAATGGATTCAGGGGCCCTCAAAACGTGTAAATCCATCAAAATGTCTAAGTCTCAAAAAATCACGATTCTTAGATAGGTATCATAATTAAGACAATATTTACCAAAAAAAGTTTCAATTTTATCGTCATTAAACAAGTATCTTTTTCACATGAAAAAGCTTATACTTTTGTAAATCACCCTAAAAGTTGAAAGAACCAGCTCGAACATGTTTTTGTGAGGTAGCGAGTCTATGGGGTGCTCTGCCCCCAAAATTGTTAGCCAAGAATAGAATACATTCTCCTAAATAGCTTCAAATAATATGACATCTTAAAATTATAAAATACCAAAATTGATTTAACAATTATAAAGTTATCGCGAAAAATTTATTTTTAAAACTTAATTTAAAGATAAAATATCTCTCTGGGGTTATATTGGAGTTTTTTTGGATACAAGCCTGTGACGTTAATATTTTTACTAGATCTACTCAAATTCGCGAAAAAGCTTACCAGTGACATACCTAGACGACTAAATCGTGGAGAATTTGAATCCCTACAATTGCAAATGATTTTCAATGAATTTCAGCGGTTTTTTCAAAAATGGCAGCGCCCCCAAAGTTGAAAACATGAATTTTACCTATCTGTGCAAAACTTAACAACATGGAAAAAATATCTTCCCGGATACATTAGATAATGGAGTTTAGAAATTGGAGTTTAATATTTTTCCCTCTATTGACTGGACTACAATGTACAGTGGTCGGAATCGCAAAAAAGCTGGCCAAAACTAAAAAAAAAAAAAAAGTCGTTGAAATGTTGTAGAAATAAGAACTCACGAAGAGAAGGACCTAATGCATAGTTTGACAAAAAGATAGAGAGCTGTGTTCTGTATCTGCTTCGCTGCAACAGTCCAAACGTGTTGCTGATATCGTTGCATTTCTTTGCTCCAAAAATTTGCGCGGTATTCATATTGCGATTACTTTTCACTGGAGCGTGCGTTTTTAATTTTGTGACATGGAGAGTATTCCTGGATGTATGTGGAATATTGCTATGCATATTAGTTTCATTTATAAACGTTTTAAATATATTTTAAGTCGTGGTAAACAGTTCTCTAAAACAACTACAAACACATTTATCATTAATTATCGAAAAAGTTGTGATCCCAAGAGATCCTGCTCTGTTCTCAAATGCAGTGCACAGTTAATGGTGCAAATATTGAAAATTTCCAAAGAAATGCTGCACATTTTTGCACCTTTAGCTATAGTAATCTAAAGAACTTTTCATAAATGTCACAGGATTAGGCACTTACGAAGTAACCCGTACGAAAGAGAAAATATTTGGAATTCTTCAAGGACATTTCCTATTAGATATCGATGCCCAGATTCAAATATTTTCTAAAAGTGAAAAAAAACATTTCCAAATTGTCGAAAACACAAAAAATGATATGAAAAAGATTTTGAGTCCGCCATTTTAACTTTTGAAATTTCGACTCCACATTCGCGTTCAGTGACTTCAAAAACTTGTATTCCAAATTTCGCTTAAATCTAAAAAAAATTTCATACAATTTGTCGGCCATTTTGAATCCGCCATTTTGAATTTTGACATTTCGACTCCATATTCGTATTCAGCGACCTCAAAAACTTAGGTATCCAAGATTTGGCTGATTTTGGAACCTTTTCTCAGTTTTGGCCAGTTTTGGCCAGTTTTTTCGCGATTCCGACCACTGTGCAATGTAAAGTTATATTTTATAGGATTGTCATAATGTAATCACTCGGATGTACTCGTATCTAAGCACTAGTAACTAAGAAAGACTTTCTGCACATATGTACCAAAGCGCAAGTTACAATGTATAGGATAGTAAATAGGCACATTGCCGTTATTAATATTTTGAGTAACTTCGTAAGTAGGTACTATCGACGCCAGCCAAATTTGAACGGTTAATTTTTCTATTGTAACTTCCAGTAACTTTATAGGCGTACTGTAATGTGTCAGATTTGGCACATTGCAAAAATTAATCTGTCATCAAAAAATTCCATAAATTTTCCGAAAAATATGCCACAACATTTAAAAGAAGCCGAAAAAGCAAGGGCCATAGCCAAGTTAGAAGAAAACTGGACGTTAAATGAAGTGGCAGCTGATTTAAACGTGTCTAAAGGCTGCATATTTTATGTTTGGAAAAGATGGCAAGAAGAACTGAGATTTCAAAGGCCAGCGAGACAGGGTATCGGAAGGATCTCTAATGGGGTTGAAGACAATGCGTTAATTGAATATCTTAACCAGAATCCTTTTGACAGCGCTATAAGAGCTAGAGAAGAAACACACATTCCAGGATCTCCTAGGACAGCACAGAGACATCTCAAAGGGTCTCATTTAAAGAAGGGCGTTGCCGCACGCAAAATATTCTTGTCTGCTGAACACAAACAGAGAAGAGTACAATTTGCAAATCATTATTTAAACATTGACGAGGAATTTTGGCACACCGTTGTATTTTCTGATGAAAAGACTTTCCAGTCCTGTAATAGTGGAAGACTACGAGTATATCGACACTCTGCTAAAAAAATTATTAAAATGAACTTCAAAGAAACATAAAATTGAAGAATTATTATATAAAATAGTGTTTGCTTATATTTTTACTGTAGTAATACACCACTGGCGAAAGCCGTTTTTAATCTAGTAAAAATCGCAACAAATTGCCCTGGTAACCGAAATTCGTTCAAATTTCGTTGGCGCCGACCGTACCTTCGAAACGTTGTTTTAGTCTTGGTTTTTGAATAACCTGAAAGCTGGATTTTTTCATAGAGTAATTTGTTAAGTTTAATTTTAATTAACCACTTTTCATATAGATATATTGAGCCTTAACTTTTAGTTAATTTTCTTTCTTACCATTGTCTTAATCATGGTACCTACTTAAACAAATTAACTTATAGTTAAGGTTGAAAAACTAGGCTTACGGCTTTTAATTAGCAGCTAAAGTTAACCAGGATACAAGTCCATATTGTATTTGTAATAAATTATGTAGGTCAAAAGAATATGATACACTTTTCTTTGTTTTAAATCCCTTTCGTCATATCACGAACTCATGTGGAATGAAAATGTATAACTATATTAAATATTCTGTGTATTTTTAATTAAATCTGTTTCATGAAACTACTTTTCTTAAAACCTCATTCGTGCCCTTGCATTTTCCTCAAGTCTGGGGTCAAACTGTAATTTAACCTAACTCTATTTCCTGTACCATTTTCCCTCTGATGGGGATTAGTTATTTTACAGCGTCACTGGGTGACAAAGACCACATCTTAAAGCTGGGGGTAATCTTTATTTTAAAGAAACAGTTTCCCGAGCAGCCGGATTATGATATCGTGTATTGCCTCACTGGTGTCTCGGTGATTATAGCTGATGGTAAGTCTAAACGTCGCCTTCATTGTCACATAACTGAAGCCAAATATATATTTAGGACTCACATTCTGTCAACTTAAGCTGTAGAAGTCATCACTCAAGGTTTGCAGTAACAACAGGACGTCCAAGTATTGGATACCAACCACCACACCGATGTCTGTTGTAGAGTAATAATGTGAATACAGACCCGGAATGTACTGACATACAAGCACACTAAAACTTTACAACCGCGCGCTAATAAAGAGCGTCATATATAACAGAGCACATTTAGAAATATAATTTCAAAGGGCATTGTCAAAGAAACACTAGCTTCATTGTTTTACCAGTTCATTACAATTTACAAGAATACAAGCTAATTAATTAATTTAGCTACGTGCCATGAAACTTTATTATTGCTTATTGTTAAATTTTTTATAGCTACAAACTGAACCATTAACTTGAATAATTGTTCAATATTGTTAGCCCTTATTCACATACTTCAATAGGAACATTCTTAAATTATCAATGAAATCTATTCAGTTTCAAGGAAATTTTCAGAGATTGTATCGTTATGTGGGTTGTGGGTATATAATACAATAATGTACAAGTCTTTTTTCAATAGAGCTAGAACAGCCATGACTATCTCCAAAGATTCCTCCTATAGTAAGACTAGGTATCAAGAAAATTAATATAAATTTAATTAAAATCAAGAACAAAAGATATTCAACTACCTACCATCTTTTGTGTTAAATTGTCGTACCTGGAACGCTCCTTTGTGTTAATTCAGATAAATAATTAAAGTAAGAGCCTTCAGTCGACATTTATTTCTTATTGTACCAAAGTAACGTAATAAAATATCTATATTCCTATTTTGTACAATTTGAGTTAAATTTATTATTTCATTTATGTTTTAAGAATTAACAACGCTGACGTCCAACCGTTGGCAACATTATTTAATTAAAAACTTGTTCTGAATATTATTATAGTATGCGAAACATTTCTGATAGGCAGATGAAACAGATGTAGAACAAAACTCCTGACTGAAATTTCTTATTACTTAAATTTTAATATTTTTGGAGTGCATCTATGAAATTTTAAAGAAGTTTTAAGCGCAATTGAAATAAACAGTTGCCTATTGTTGCAGTTGAATTTAAATTGGGTAAATAAAAATATAATTTGTTTTTACAAAATCAATAAAAAATATATAGGGTACGCATGTTATGCTAATAAGAACTTTGGTTTTGCTCCATTACATTATCATCAAAAATTTTAAGTCCATTTTTAAGTAGTCCAGTATATTTAGTATTTATTATTGCAATTCATTGGGTAAGAGAAAATTTTCTTGCCATCGTTAGAGTACCACATAGAAAGCTTAAATCCGAGTTTTCGACCATCAACCCCTTGCAGCTTTTCCGCTATCTTGAATTAAGGGGTGAATTCTTATTTCGTCAATAACAGCTGTATTTTTTATTTTATCGAAAAAACAGTTGATACCATTTTTAACGAGAAAAACGAATTCTACAAATTTGTATACTTGATATTTTTTTCTATTTTGCGTATTTAACGAGTAATAACAAAAGGAGGTTGAACATTTTTTCTGGCCGGTTATCTCTTTTTCCTTCAGCGCAATTGCAAAAGTGTTCATGTAAAATATGTTAAACATACAATTACCTACAACTTTGATATGAAAAATTTTTTCATGCGAGCAATTGTTTACTTTCTGCAGCGCCTGGAAATTGCACGTATCCGTATCGTCACTCGGCAGTAGTACAGGATATCTAGACTTTACTGGGAAATAATTCCGCGACGAATTTGGCTTCCGATTTTAAGTATACGAGCCGGAAAACACATTTTGCACAATTCTGCCCGGTGGTGAAAGGCCGCCATCTTGTTTTTAAGGGCTGTTTTAGTTTTTCGCGCATAAATCGCGTATTTTCGATTTTAGAAGAAAATGTTTCTATGAAATTAATTTGTAAATTGAATTCTCTACAAAATAGACTTTTTTCGCTAATTGCAATTGTTTACAAGTTAGGTACAGCATTTTGTTACACGGGATTACTTTTTGAAATTAACACGAATAGTTTTGTTTACATTTACGTGCACCTGTCTCGAAAAACGCGACTGTCTGAAAAAGTGCGACTATCTCGAAAATGCACCAAACACCAGCCTGGAAAATTGGAGGTATAACAAACTTGTAAACAATTGCAATTAGCAAAAAAGTTACCAGTGCATTTTATGGTGAATTAAATTTTCAACAAAATTGCATAGAAACATTTTCTTCTAAAACCGAAAATACGCAATTTATGCGCGAAAAACTAAAACCACCTTTAAAAACAAGATGGCGGCTTTTCACCACCGGGTAAAATTGTGCAAAATGAGTTTTCCGGCTCGTATACATACACTTTCGAAAATCGGAAACCAAATTCGTCTCGGAATTATTTCCATGCAAGGTCTAAATGCCCTGTACTGCCGAGTGACGATACGCGCAACTTCAAGGCGCTACACTGCTACAGTAAGTAAACAATTCCTCGCATGAAAAAATTTGTCATATCAAAGTTGAAGGTAACTATGTGTTTAATAAATTTTAAATGAACATTTTTGCGATAGCGCTGAAGGAAAAAAAATATTCGAGCAAAAAATTTTTCAACCCCCTTTTTTTCAATTAATCCGTTACTACTCGTTAAATACACAAAATATAAAGAAATATCTAGTATACAAATTTATAGAACTCGTTTTTCTTGTTACAAATGGTATCGACCATTTTTTCGATAAAATAAAAAATACGACTGTTTCTGTTGAGATAAGAATTCACTACTTAACTCAAGATGGCGGAAAAGCTGCAAGAGGTTGATGGTCGAAAACTCGAATTTAAGCTTTCTACAGTGAATTTTTTTATGAGTCTCCATAGGCATTTACATGGTAAAATCTTTAACTCATGTTAACGGTTTTTCTACTGCGAATTTCAAAATGATTTTTGGCACACTATTAGTTTGCATCTTTTTTTACATGTTCTAGTAGTTTTTAAAATGTAAAAAGTAAAATTTATTTATTTAAACGGGAAAATAATTACATAATTTTAGCTCGTTTTCACATTAAAATTTATTAAGTTAGGAGGCTTTGTCCACTGACAAGCAAATAAATATTCCAAAACTGTCACTTTATTTGCATGTTTTTATTAAGTTTGAAAGACTTTCAAAACGTGAAAATGTCTTTGTACACCATCGAAGAAAAAGTAAAATTCATTACGGCGTATATTAAAGGTGTCTCAAGTAGAGAGATATGATAATTTTGCGGTGGAATATCGACCCATACCTTTAAAATTCTACAATAATTGTCAGTGGACAAAGCCTCCTAACTTATTAAATTTTAATGTGAAAACGAGTTAAAATTGTGTAATTATTTTCCTTTTTAAATAAAAAAATTTCACTTTTTACATTTTAAAAACTACTAGAATATGTAAAAAAAGATGCAAACTAATAGTGTGCCAAAAATTATTTTGAAATTCGCAGTAGAAAAACCATTACCAGGAGTTAAAGATTTTACCATGTAACTCCCTATGGAGACTCATAAAAAAAATTCACTGTATATGGTACTGTATCGATGGCAAAACAAAATTTTCTTACCCAATGAATTGCAATAATACCCATATAGGAATCTGACTAACTAGACTGGACTAAAGAGAAAATTTAACATTTTTTAAATTTTATTTTTTAGATTTTTTCTTAATTTTAAATTTAAATTATGTAATTTCAGCTCCGATATTGAAAAATTGACTGACCCAGTTGAAAACTCTTCCTAAATTCAAACTACTTATGTATATTTAGTACACATCAATGTTACGTTTATTGTTAGCTGCTAGTGACACGCCGGCGCTGTGTATATGTCAATGTGTACTTACAAGGTATAAATTCCAAAAAAAATAGTAAAAAATAATATCTATAACAGTAACACCTCCCTTCGGATGTTAATAAAAATTTATTTGCTTTCACAGAAAAAGATTGCATACAGTTCGTAAAGCTTCGCAATATATTATAAGCTACACTCTTCTCTTAGAAGAAAAACTAGGCATTATGAAATATTTGCGTAGATTTGAGTGCATTGAATATACACCACACAGTGTACAGTAGTGCAACCGTGTCTCACAATTTTCAATTTCGTGTTTTCTCTATTGTGCGACAGCCTGTAGAAACATTTCGTTCCAACTTATAATAGTATTAAACCAAAGTTATGGCCTAAAGGAAGGGAAAAGTCGAAATAATGGCTTTTAGGAAAGTTGACAAAGCCAATATTTACACGTATTCGGATAAAACAGGTGATAATTCAAGAAAATAAACAATCGTTTTATTTTTGTTTTCCACATTCAAGACTGGCAAAAAAAGAAATATCTAAAGCCTAATAAGGTGGTGTATTGAACAAATTGATACATAATACGTAAAAAATATTCTATCTACAATCGTGTGGCGAAATAAAATGGTTTAACGGGGGAAAGTTAAATTGTAGGAGGGAAGTAATTAGTTGTTACGCGCTTTCCGTTATAAATTGCTCAATTGTCGCTTGTAGGTAGTTAATTATGTTTGAGTTTCCTGAAAGTTATTTAACGAAATTTTCTTGTATTTTAGATAACACATCATGGGACATGGCCCCATTTAAATTACTACTAGTTTTAAAACTACATACTAAATTATAGTTTTGAAGATGTTTAAAATTTATTAAATTAAAAATAATTATGCAGCTATAATATAGTTAGCCATACTAGCCATAATTTTATCTGAACCTACTATACCAGGACTATTGCTAGTAGACATGTGCGTCACACTGTTTTTGTCTCCTTTTACTCGGCTCTTCCAAAAGTGACAGAGAAAGAATATGTCGCACATGTCTACTGAAAATATTTCAAGTATATCAAGTTCATTTTTGAGAAAATCAGTTTGTGTTTTATTATAAGCTTGAATAAAATTTGTATGTGATCGCCAAAACTGTTATTTTTTTGGCCTACACAGAACTTTAAAAAGGACACAACGTATTATTTTTCCAGTTATGACTGACAAGGTTCAAGTTATTATTACAAGTTTTTTTTATTGCTGCATTATTGATGCATGTTTTTATACATAGAATATCATGAAGTTACTTTTTGAAATAAATGTTCTATTCTTGTCAGTTATGAGGCCATTTTACAAAAACAACAAGAGCTGACCACTCCACATTAGTGGCTACATTTAACTCTAAAGTTTGATTTATGGATATAAGTTATGATATTCATAACATCGAAATTAGCGGCAGTATGTTTCATTTCGCTGTCTAAGTTTGCAGACTCTAAAATTGCCGACAATTTGAATCTCCTAAGAACTTTATTGTTATTGATATTTTGATGTTTCGTTTTTATTATAATCAAATTTAATCACTTGCAACATATTGATCTATTAATTTAGGGTTACACAAGAAAAACATCTTAGTGGTTATCTAAATTATGAATTACTTGCGATATAAGGAATAAACATTCTGCCGTGCAAACACCCTGTATAAAAAGCAATCAAACAAAATTATAAATACAATTCTACTTATATTCAAACTGACACAAAATTGCTTCATACTGCATACAACTACAATTATTAAACTAAAAATGATAAACTATAACACAGGGAATTTTTTTTTGTAATTTTCCCAATTATGAAGAGCGGAACTCTTCGGCAAATGAGAATTAATGAGTTCGTTATCTCTGGAGAGTTCAAATGACCAGTTTATTTAATTGTTTTTGTGTACACTGTGCGGGAATAACGAAGTCATTAAACTATACGTTTCCCAAAACAGTCATAACTCTGGTGCGGATGCTTTATCTTCTATAATGAATAATATAAACTTGGCATACGGTTGGTTATTTCCATTTCGAACTCAGATCTGCAATTTTATACCTAAAGTATGTATAACAATGTATTAGGCGTTATTTATTAAATTTTAATTTCCATAATCACGTTTATCTACGAGTGTATCAGATAGTAAGTAATAAAATTTAATACATGAACTTGTAGGTATATTAGAAAACAAGGATATCCTTGCTAGGTATATGTGGACTACTAAATATAACTTATTGGAATGTCGGAAAATTATTTGCTTTTAATCCCCTTGCGCCTCGTAAAGAGTAATTAATTTATGAGAATTATAACTTGATATAAAATATTAAACTGAAAATAATGTGTTTTGCACCATATTTTATAATAACGGTAGGTGTAATGGATAAAACTTGTATAGTATGTTTTTCGAAGACAATAAAATTTTAATGGAGTATAAGTATTTGAAAAATTACTGAAATCATCAGCGGAATACATAAATATAAGGACACTGAAATATAAGAAAAATATACTGAGAAAAGAATTTATTATCTGCAATTTAATTTTATTTACTAATAACAACTTCTTTATTTAAATGTGGAGGAATGATTATAAGTTTACAAGACAAATTTTAGTAATTATATTTTAAATAGCTTATTTTTTAATAAATCAAGTACTAAAGGTAATTAAACAGTTTATTAATAAGTAATAAATTCTAGTATTATGATTAGTTTAATTTATTGATTATAAATAAACAATATCTATCATCCTTAGTAAATTATGTAAACAACAAAAACTGATATTCACCATAAGTATAATAATTATTATTAAAAGTTTGGTTATTTTTATTATAGTGATAGTACTTAATAATAAGTAAAATATTTCCACCAGTTGTATAAAAATAAAATATTAAAAATTACTAGAGAGTAGGTACATTTTCAGACTTCAATATTTTCTAAAAAATCTAAAGTTCTATTTATTGTTTCAGCGAAATTTAAAGCGAACTATCTAAATTGCTAAACCCCACCCCTAAAAGGTCCCCTAGCTAGGTCACTGGCCCTATACCAATTCTATGTAAAAAGATACATTGTTTAAACTATACTTACACTTAAATACTATACCAATGCTCTATGTAAATGACACTTTAGATAAAATTCAACAACAGAACAAAAATACATATAGACAGTATTGAGTTTCCTAGTCGCCCAGAAAAACTACATATGTTTGTAATGTGTCCATTTATATGTAGAAAGAAAACAATACTAAAAAATCACGATATACAGGGTCCACTCACTAGAAGAGAATGCTCTGACTAAATGTCGATTTAAGAAGTGTGGGATGTTTTTAATAAAAATATAGCGAGAAAATTAAAATGTAGCTGTAAAAAATGAAATTTTGAGATAAAAGTGGTTTAAAGATCTAACCCTATAAGCATATTATAATTGAAAGATGCTTTATGTAAGGCACTCCTTGTACACAATAACCCCCAAAATAAACCTTTTACTTTTTTTTAAACAGATCCATGTATCTAGCTATAAAAACCGGAAAAATAAAGTGGAATCGTATAAACTGAAAATGTAAAATATAAATCTAGGGATAAAGAACAAAATGCAAATTCAGGGGGCGGTAAAATTGGAAAATATCTGAACACAGCAAACAGTGTGTTCTATGTACGTACATGCCCTACAAAATGTAATAGATTCTATTGTTAGCGGTATTGGGAATGGCAGAGGTAGCAACAAATGAACGACATGGTGTGAAACAAAAGGTTCAATGCGGTGTATAATGCATTAAAATGACATCCGGCGATGCACACTGCACCGTTGAGAGAGAGATTCCACACAGTACTTTACGGTTCCGTGCTCCGGGTGACAGTGATTTGAGTTGTTGAGACAGCATACTGTACATTTTGAATTCAGTTATGGGTTAGGTATACATCATTGTCAGTCAATTTGAGTTATTTAATTTCCAGTTAAAACGCTAGCTGAGAATCACATGTGCATACTTGTTGGCAGCGACGTGATGTGCTGTATTTATTTATGCTAGAATAGTTACAAGCGAGGATATATCTTCTAAGTATACACTTAAACATAATTAACTTGTAATATAATGTTTTGACGTATTCTAAGTTCCTAAATCTTTATTTGGCTATGGCGTTGCATTTTGGTAAATCACAATAATTTTTCTTGTATTTTTGTTACAAATAGAAAGTGAATAAAACTAAAACTGCAATATTATTTTGTTATTAAACGGTGTTTGCTGAAACTTTACCTCTTTATTTGTTAGTGAGTTGTATTGTATTGACTCTTGAACCATATGCTATTTGTTATTTAACATATTTTGAATATGAATCAGTCTGTATTAATAATAATCATCAACTATTTTAGAATTTTGAAAAATATATAAAAAGTTATGTTGTATAGAAACAGCTCTCAACCTGTTTCAAATTATAAGAATGGAGAATTGGGATATAAAATGTCTTTAAACATGAATTAACACAGTTTGCTGTAAAAAGGTATAGTATATTTATTAAAAATATATTAAAAAATAACTATAAAACATAAAGGATTTTACTTTAAAGTTTGGTGAATGCGCCGGGATTCCAAGAAATTGAAAACGAAAAATAAATTTACATCACATTTTTGTAAAAACAATGATGAACAGGAAAAACGTTTTATTGCATTAACACTTACACTATACACTAGTTATTATTTCATATACTTCCTACATGAATCAGTAATATAATAATGATCAGCTACTTTAGAATTTGGAAAAGTATTTAGAAAATTATTTTTTCTACTCCCATAATTTAATTCATTTATTAGACACTTACTACCTGTACTGTAATAATATTCATTACGATACAAGTTTATAATCACTAGAAATGCAACATTAGAGCAATATTCCGTCAATATCAAATATTGCCATGAACATCTTACAGACCTAAAATTTAAAATTTGACAGTTCATTTTGATTTTCTAACATTTCTGAGTTTAAGATAAATAATAATATTTATTTTCCTATTTTTCATTATTTTGACTAGTCGTAGCAAAAATAGTGTATGCAACTCATATTTAATGGTTATTAAGTGGCTCGTATTCATCACTACACCCACCTACTCCTCATGTCGTAATTCTTATACTCGTGTCTTAATAGCCATCATTAATGCTCATTGCATAATATACTATTATTTAATAATAACCCTCAAACCTGTTTCAAATTATAAGAATTGAGATATAAAATGTCTTTAAACATCAGTTAACTCAGTTTATTGTAAAAAAAAGTATGTTTACATACAGGGTGGTCCAGGTTAAACGTCATTAATTTTGGAAGGTGATAGAGCATAAAAAAAGTAGTCTTTTATTAAAAAACTTTGCTCAAAAATGTTTTATATCAAAGATACAGTGTTTAAACAAAGTTTAAAATAAAAACGCGTTTTCTTAACATAACTTCTAAACCACTCGATCGATTTTCATTAAATTTCGCACACAGAGTAATGTAGTACATTTCTAGGTAATGATGAGGTTCATTTATAAAAAAAATCTCCAGTGGCATAGATACTGGGGGACCGCTCCACTTTTCTCCTGCAATTTTCGACGCTACTGGATATATTGCGAAGAAAACTCAATTTATGGATTGTCTGTTTAATTTATAGAAAATAGTAACTCTTGAAAAATTTTAATTTAAGGTTTCATTTTTAAAATATTTGAGTTTGAAGGTTTGGAAACACAACATCAAATGCTGTGCAGAATTAAAGAAAATTTTGGGTAGACCTACAAAATCCAGAAAATGGCCATCAAGTGCCTTTGCAGCGATTAATTCCGTTGCTAAAAGAGCTCGAAAATGTATCGAAGCCTATTTTGAGAACTTATCGAATTTTTTTTAGAGCAGCATTTGAGGTTGTTTCCAAACCGTCAAACTCAAATATCTTAAAAACGAACATCCTTAAGTAACTATTTTCTCTAAATTGAACAGACACTCCAAAAATTGAATTTTCTTCGCAATATATCCAGTGGTGTCGAAAATTGGAGGAGAAAAGTGTATAGTAAGTATATCTATTTATAAAAAATATATTAAAAAATATAAAATTTAAAGTTACAAATTATTTGGATTTTATATTAAAATATGGTGAATGCGCCGGGATTACAAAGAACTGAAACTTTAAATTACGTTTACATCACATTTTTTTAAAAGAAGCTCACTAAATTCTGTAAACACAATTGAAATTAAAGTTTACGTCTGGATTAATTGTTAATTAGTCAATATTAACATAAAGTTTTTTTGTAAAGTCAATATTAGCGAGATTATATGGAAAGTTAAGAAAGACATTGAGTTAAGGCACCCTGGATATTTACAATCTCTGTTGCTGTGCTTTATTAATAGCTAACAGGTGTGCTGTGATTTGAAAATTTTATTAAGTTATTAAGTTAATATTGACATATTTAATATACACTAATACATCGACGAATAATTTAGTAAATAAGAAATACGTTTTAAAATATTTAATTTTTTATGATAATAAAACCTCGACAAAAAATGTTTCGTAGCTACAAACCTCCTCTTCACCCCATTTTCCAAACTGCAAACTTAAAGTCAATGTGAATATTCCATGTCTGAATGCATAGCTCGAGATTCCATGAAGCTAATTTGACACTTGATAGGCGAGGTTAAATCATTATGTAAGGGCTGTTCTACTATTAAGACTTTTTTTAACTAGTAGCAGGTTATCGACCTATTGATTATACGAATTTGCTGCAATGTTACTTGTACTAGTAATTAATTTTTTGCGGCTTGGTGTAATTAGAGAGATCGCAAACCCTGTTGGGGACTTGTTTGAACTTATGTAAACTATAATCAACATTTTTAAGTGTTTTTATGGATTACCCGCCACTGGAGAAATATCTAATAGGTTAGTTAAATTTTAAATACCTACATTTCATTTATGTTAATTTGTGCCATGTTGCATCTACAAACCCACTGGCACTTTTAAGTTTCTTGCTATATGAATAACACAAATTCATATTAAATTATCTAAATACAATACACAAATTATTTTACTTATTAAATACACTAGTCTTCAAATAAATCAGTAAAAGCATTCTTATATAAATTTAAATACAATCAAACCCAAACAAAATTGATGATTTAATTACTTATATTAGAAGAATACCATTATACAATTTTGTTTAGATTAGAGCATCTTAATTACATGTTCAGGTGGTTAAGAGTAATGCAATTAATTAGAGGGAGAAGGAGAGAGACGAATGATTTAAGAAGCTACCCGCCCTATCTTATTACTAATGAACTAGTAGTAATTGTTAAGTCAAATGTCAACCACTAAAGGTGAACTGAAGAGCTTGAATATCGAATCAATTTATATTAGAGCTGATCTAAATCCTATAAATTGGACTTCTGGCTGAGGGCTTAGACCTATTACGTTTAGTAATTGCGCGTTTAATATTAGTTTAGTTTAGAAATAGTAGACAGTGACTCATATATCAAAAATTTAAAACCTGAACAAAAGCCGATGTTAGTGGAAAAAACTAATTATATGAAATATATTAGTGAAACTTACAGATTTTGGTGCCATGAAATACTACATTGAAACCGTAAATTTAAATTGACCATTTTCTCCATTTGATTTTAGTAATAGGTTTTTCTTCCCTCACAAAATTTTCTTTATCCACGACTGACAATATTCATTGTGACATCGAAAATCAGGTCACTGTTAACGTTCAGGTACAGCACAACTTCAGTTGAGCTTAAAACATTTTGTATTGAATGTAAAAGAAAATTTCTCTCTATTCCCCGGAAATAAATTGTAGGTTATATCTACTTTTCGTTCATTTTTACTGACATATCGACAATCAATACTGTACGTCTTTTATTATACTTTTTATGTTTTTGTCGCAAGTGGTTGTCAGATTGGTTCCTTGTGTCTTGATGGAGATAAACTCACGCTTTATTAGGGCCCTTTTCGTCTCCACAGTCGTTGGCGCACCATCCGTCATCAAGGCAGTATTACGTGAGCTGCCCCAGACATTTACCCTAATGCGTGTGCCACACCCGCGCACTCATTTTCCCTTTTCTCTACCTTCGGTAAAAATAATTTTCACCGGTTCCATTCATTTCTTGTCTGCCTAACGCTTTTTTTCTGTAGCGCTACCGTTTCTTGTCTGTTTTAGCTCGGTTTAATAAAAGCGCCATAACTGTGTTTTAAATCATCATTGGTGAGCAAAAGTATTTCTTCTTTTGTCATTGTTCTGCTTTAAAACTATTTTGCAGCGACGCCCCTTCGAAATGTAATAAAAATGAAATTTATGGCTCAGAAGTTAGCTGAATTTAAAAACCAAATGACCTAATTTAACAGTGGAAGGAAAATAAATGTTTTGATTTTTTTGATCTTTTAAACTTTTATAAAATAAAATTCCTATTAGCTTAGTTTGAATGTAATCTGCGTCGAATTAATTTAATTAAGATACCATAAATTATTCCAAGACTTAACATTCAAGATGTATAATTACTATTTTATGGATTTTACTATTTCCAATTTTAATATTAATATTTGTAGTAAAATTCACAATTAAAAAAAATTCTGTGAAGGTATGTAAATCATCCAGGACCATTTATATTGTTTTAAATCGGATAAAAGTAGACAGCATTAATCAAAAGAACTTCTAGATATGCGGATGATGGCATAAGAAATAAATGTAAGATCTAATACATAGAGCACATGTATTATATCCTAGAGCACATAGTGTACCTACGTCGATACGTGAATATAATATTTTTACTGTTCCTACGAAATATTTTAGTTTATATTGCAGCAAAATATTTTTTAAAACTTTATACTTATAGCCAAAGTTTGATTCTAGTTTATGTTTGTTAGCTTTGATAATTATAAATTATTAGCATTACCACATAATTTCATTAAAACTGGAGATATAATTGTTTGAATTTACAAAATTTAGCAAAGCTCCATCCTACGTAACTGACGGTTCTCTACATCTGTGCCACACTCCTCGTTGTTTAATTTACTGTGTACATCTAACACAAACCATCCACTACTGGAATTAATTTACTGACTTTAATTTCAAATATAAATTTTAGATTTATATATTAGATGTACGTTTCAGTTGTAATAGAAAGACGCCAAGAAATTAATGCTCGTCAATTCCGTAAATGTTGAGGAAAAAATATTTACCGATTTAGTGGTAACAGAGTTTCAATTAATATAACTAAATAGCATCACTTGTATTACTTTTTAAAAGCTATTCCATGATCATATTGGATAACATTGTGCAATTTTCTTTCATTAAAAATTAAAACCTGGATTCAATTTAATAAAGTCCCTACTTTTTGCGGATGGCTAGGCTATTCCAAAATTTTATAGATCACACATAAATACTAGCTCTGCAAAAACCATAGCAGAATAAATTTCATTTATTTAACTCTTTCAAAACGTTAAATGAAATTAAATAGCCTGAAAGTTCATGTGAAACTCATTTTGTAGGTATTAAAACTTACCGTTTCACCATTCCGTTCAAACTTCTGAAGAACCTTATCAAGCCATATCCATTGCTTGGTGGCATCATCGTCGATTTCGCTCTTCTTCATTAAATTTGTATTTAAAACAACTATTTGCAACCTGAGTTGTTTACGTTCGATTATGTAATATCCTCCTGAAATAGAAAAAAGGGGATTTCAATTCAACAGCAATAACAATGGAACATGCAAAATTTATATATTAATTTTTTATTACGTTAACTTGTTATTAGCTTTAGTATAATTATACGAGTGTTGTTTAAATATTATAAATCATCTTGTTGTGCTTTTATGCTACTTTCACTAGTGATGGTTAGTTTTTCCACAGCTTTTGGGTGTCCCAGTTTATATCGTCAGGATTTCACCAGTCGATAGTTTAGCGAAAATTGAAGGTGGTTTGTCTAATAAACTATGGTCGAATGTTGCTTCCTTTTTTGATGTATAGGGCATTAAAGAAAATAAATTATTTTAAATAATTTGCTATAAATCAATAACAAAAAAAGTTAGTCTTCTGAATTTTTGCATAGATTTTTTTTTATTCTCTTATTAATAGTGGTTGCAATTGTTTTATTTAGAACACAGAGGCGTGCGTACGGGTTTCTTCAAAAACCTTTTATTGAATAATACGTACACCACTGGTTTTTTTTGCAGCACCAATATGCAGAGAGTCTTTTTCCATTCAATTTAGAAACTTTTTTGTATCTTACAATTTCTTGATAACTTAACTTTTTTTTTTTATTTATTAAAGAGGTTCTTTCCTATTAGATTTCCGAAAAAAGCAGTACAAAGTTGTAGAGAAAAATATTTCCTACAACTTTCCTTTTAATATTTTTTTGATATTGCCAATATTTAAAAAGTTGCAAATTTTAGGGAAATTTTTCTCTAGTTAGGTTCTACTTACTGCTACTACTTACTACTCTTTCCCCAAAATTTTCAACTTATTGTTGAATAACTTTTTAAATATCGACAATATCCAAAAAAGTTTAAAAGATAAGTTGTAGGAAATATTTTTCTTTACAACTTTGTACTGACTCTTTTTTAGAAAATGTAATAGGAAAAAAGTTATTCAATAAACAAAAAATCCAACCCTTAATTGAGGGCTGGTGAAGTAAGGGCGTGGTCTACGAATACACAAACTCAGTTTTAAACTTTCAGGGTGACCCTCTAGAAGATTCCACAAAAATTGGCTGTAGGTAAAAAAAGGCTATTTGAATCCTTTTTCTCCCTTATTTACTGTACTATTAGGTTATTTTGAGTTAAGTTATCAAAAAATTATAAGATACGAAAAAGTTTCTAAATTGAATGGAAAATACTCTCTGCATATTGGTGCTGCAAAAAAAAAACCAGTGGTGTACGTATTATTCAATAAAATGTTTTTGAAGAAACCCGTATGCACGCCTCTGTATTCTAAATTAAATAATTGCAACCACTATTAATAAGAGAATACAAAAAAAAGATCTATGCAAAATTTCAGAAGGCTAACTTTTTTTTTTATTGATTTATAGCAAATTATTTAAAATAATTTATTTTCTTTAATGCCCTGTACGTCAAAAAGGAAGCAACATTCGACCGTAGTCTATTAGACAAACCACCTTTAATTTTCGCTAAACTATCGACAGGTGAAATCCTGACGATATAAACTGGAACACCCTGTATATTTGGTCAAATAAACATACCTAATTATAATATTGTAGGTAAAATACAGTGCTGCTTTTATTAACAAAAACATCATCAACAATATAGAAGTTATTTTAGATAGGTAACTTAAGAAATACCACCATTTTGAAAAATAAGTAACTTTAACAGTTTTTCGTGAAATTATTGGAAACTATTATTGAAACTATCGTAATAAAGGTTATAAAAATGAAAGTATCATAATAGTTATTTATATTATAAGTGGGATATGAACATCATTAACATAAGAGTCTGGAAATTGCAGAACGAGTCGCAGACGAGTTCTGTAATCAGACGAATATGTTAATGTGTGTATATCCCACGTGTAATATACAAGATTTTATCTTCTACCGTCCAAATAATTAAAAATGAATTTTGAATTTATCTCCAGCGACATTGCTCAGTAGTTGTTGTCAAGTTGTCGTACTGGACTACCTAACCTAAGTTGTGTAAAAACTAGCCAGCGCTACACAACAATGAATTTGAATTATAAATTTTTAAATAATTAAACAATTTATACACAAAAAAAAACTGGGATGGGGACCGTGTTATATTTATTATTAAAATATAAAACTAATTTATTATAAAATAAAACTAAAAATTTTTTCAGTTATCTAACGTGAAGTTAGGGTTTTTTCTAGGTAGATACGCTATTATAAAATTCTCCAGGTTTCAAAAAATCAAACTTAAGAGTATGAAGTGTCATTACTCAATGTTAATAACAAATTTTAAAGAATTAAACAATATATATTATATTATAATTAGATATTTACAAATATAAACTTTCCTATAAAGATACTAAATTGTAAAAATTGTGTTATAAATACTTGTAAGAAAGAATTTTCTTGTTGAAATTTCAGTGTGGTAATGATTTCTTTAAAACACATGTTGCGTAATAATCTGACTTACCTTACTCAAATTAATGTCAAATCAAGGCTATTATGAATTGGTAGTAGATAAATAACTATTATCTGTTTCCGTTAGCTAATAGCTACAATATTGTATGAAACACGTAAGGAAAATGGGTGATTATTTTCAGCTAAGCTGATTGTAACATTCGCATGCGTGAAATAATCACCCTCATTATCGTACTTGTTTCACAAAAACAGCAATTATTTGAATGCATGAATTTTTAAATAACTAATCTCATTTTTCATTTATTAATAATAATTTAAAACATATCAAACGTTTTACAATCACTGTAAATAATCAGATATTTTATATATCTTGCATATTATAGGAAAGCTCATGTACGACATTTATGTTCATGAACGTTATTGAAAGGATTTCAATGGGTGCTTTTTATGGGTCTTAAATTCTAGGGTTCGAATGGAAAAACTAGGGTCGGCAATAATATCATATTTTAAAGTTACATATAGAAAAATATAAATCTATAGTTTTTCTATAATACAATTTTTGAACCAGTGCGTTATTAATTTTCTTTTGTATTCTACACGAAACTCCAGTCCGTTTGATGTGCACCATTCTAAATTTAGAAAAAAATGCAATGCTAAATTAAATTTCCAAAATATTATTGGATTTTGATTAATTAAATTGCATTGAAATCATAAATGGAATGCAATAAATATGGAATTATAATTTCAACAATAGCTGCTAAATTTAGAATCGTCTATGAATAAAATAGCGTAATACCACAATAAACCAGCAGTTTTTGTAAGTTTATTACTTACTTATACCTTACATAAAATATTAGATCCAAATTACTGTTGACGTAATCGTCTGAATTTGAACTACTTATTTTCGTAAATTTTAGAGTTTTATTTCATGAAATTTCATTGTTACTTAGGGAAGTAGCGAGGTTTCTACTTTTTGTGAATCTCTAATGATCCTTTTTGCAATAATTATGCCTCTGAATGTGTCAGTATTCGCGATAACATTTTATGAAGAATTCAAATTATAAATCAATAAAATTTTTAAAATACTATAATAATAATGGAGTTATACGAATTTCAGCTGAAGAGAACACAAAGATTATCGGAATAATAAGTTTACTTTATGAATTGCTGTCTCCGCCAAAAACAAACCAATAAATCATCATAAATTATTTGCTCTTTTCACTAACAAATTCGTAGGGATTTTTTTTTGAAATTTACATTTATTCCTTCAAATAATCTATTTTCTCTTTCCTTTCTGCATCTAATAAATATTGTTGAATAAAACCATTGTTTGATTACGTCGATGTAGAAATTTGGTTTGCAAATTTTATTTTTTTCTTGGCTCAACCAGAGAAATATACTATTGGCTTCTCCATTACCCGGGCATTATGGGAGTGTGTATGTGTTTTTCTGTGTTATACTTTTTTTGTTTTAAATCCCAAGGTTGGATATCTAATTTGTCGGCGAGCATTCCACGAATACAAATGTCACCAGATATGTAAGCAATTTGTTTCTAGATGTGAGGATTTTTGATTTTAAAATGGCTTTTCCGTATCCTCTTGTAAACTGCAATGTGTGAACGCTGAAACTCAATAAAATGAAATATTTTCAAAGAAAATTCTAAAAGTACCTTCAATCCTGACTGACAAATAAATGTTATCAAGTTGTATCGATTGAAGTGCCTCTTCTTCGACAATTACTATAATAAAGTATCGTTAAATATATCAATAAAATCCAATAGAAATAAAATAATACTATAGCTCAGGGAAAATTGAAAATGATTTATTAACTTAATACCGTAATCCATATGGGATTTATATAAATAAATTTAAAATACGCACATAAGCCAATATATTCACAACAATAATTATTCACTGGTTTCATTTCAGGAAGCAGGAATTACAAATCTTTATTATTCATAAAACTTTAATTTACGCTGATGTTGGTTCAGGTATCAAATCAACATGCATGTGACAAATAAAACGGCAGGTAGTTCTGATACAATTACATTTCCAATGGGATTAACGGATATTGCACATCAAACCTTTACACAAATATTAGATTCAGTTTATCTATAACAAAATTTTACACCCCCAGTTAGTTCTGTGGAATCACTCTAAAAATAAGTAAGTCTGTCGTAATTAATTGCTTTGTAAATTATATAATAGATCTGGATCTTTTAGGATACACCTAAACTATGCCAATATACCATATACACTATTGGACAAAAGTAAAGCAACAACTATTAATTTTGAAATATGTGAACAGAATGTGAAACTTGCATTTAAAAACATGAAAAATATGATGTAATTAATGTTCCATAGTCAAAAACATTTGATCTGGAGATTCATAATTTTATAATATTTCTTATTAAGCTCAATAAAAAATGAAAACCAAATTGTCGGACAAAAGTAAAGCAACATTTCAATTTTATTGAACTAACTGAACACTGACACAATATGAAACAAGTAAACAATAAATATAATATTTTGTAATTTATTGCATACCCATTATCTGCAATAATTTTAACGCATCTTCTTGGCATCGAGGAGATTAATTTTTGTATAACACCTTTCGGAATATTCCTCCAGACATCGCTGATTTTGTCGATCAACGCTTGTTTCTAAATAATTCCGTTCTAATTCGTCTCTCGACCTCTTCCCACAGATTCTCTATTGGGTTGAGGTCAGGTGACTGGGCTGGCCAGTCCAAAATTCGAACACGTTCTCTTATTAGCTACTCTGTTACTATGCGTGATTTGCGTTTTGGGTCGTTCTCATGTTGGAAAATGAAGTGTAAGGGCATTTCCATTCTGCATAAGGCAGCATTGTGTTTTGGAGAATGTCCCTATAAGCAAGCCCATCCATGATGCCATCATTGAAATGGACGGGGCCGACGCAATTTCATGAGAAAAAACCCCATAAGAACACGCTTCCATGGCCATGCTTTACGGTTGGTGTAACAAACTTTGGATTAAACCTCTGACCTACTGGTCGTCTTACACGACGCATTTCATCGGAATTAAAAAAATCGTGTACCGAGTTTCATCGCTAAAAAATATTTTTTTCCAGTCGTCCACAGTCCAATTCAAGTGAGCAAGTGCAAAGGCAAGTCGGGCGGCCCTGTTTCTTGCTGAAATTAGAGGTTTTCTTGTAGGTCTGCTACTGAACAGCTTTACAGCAACCAGTCTCCTTTGAATAGTCCTGCAACTAATATTTAGGCTCGCAATTTCTGTTTTAATACTTGGAACTGATTTGAAAGGGTCATTCTGACTAATTCTTTTAATTAATCTATCCGTGTGGATTGTGGTTTTCCGTGGTCGTCCGGATTTTGGTGCAGTCTCTAGATGTCCTCTTTCATTGTAGTTGCTAATATTCCGGAATTATTTAGAAACAAACAGGCGATTATCGACAAAATCAACGATATTTGAAGGAACACTCAGGAAAGTGTTATACAAAAATTAATCTCGTCGATGCTAAGAAGTTGCGTGCAAATTATTGCAAGTAATGGATATGCAAAAAATTATAAAATATTATATTTATTGTTTACTTGTTTCATATGTGTCAGTGTTCAGTTAGTTTAATAAAATTGAAATGTTGCTTTACTTTTGTCCGACTCCTTTTTCCTACAATAGGGACTTTGCATGATTTTCAAAATAATTTTTTTTGAAAAGCTGATACCAAATTATCACTATCAATATTTTTGAAAAAAATTTTTGGTCCCTACTTTCCAAGTAAATAAATAAAAAGTATTGCAAAATTTGAAATTTCCACGCATTGCCCGGAAACGCCCGAATCGGCTCAAAAGACTGCTGACGTCACGAATCTAGTTCCACAGTGCAGCACGCCACATTTTGAGTTATTTCGAAAAATGTCAAACGCGTAAAAAATATTTAGACATGCCAATGTCAACTAGATTCGTGACGTCACACAGGACTCTCCGATCTCAAAGCGTTTTCTGGCGGCAATAATATATTTGAATTACGGTCAATTTATAATCGTTTTTTCATGTACAAATATTGAGTTAAAAAAATTATTTTTGCTGTAGAGTATTATTAATATAGTCGTTTTACATTTCTAACAGAAAAACGGGATTTTAAAAAAATGCCACATCCCTATTGGTTTTAATTTTTTATCGAGACCTAATAAGTAATATTATAAAAGTATGAATCTCCAGATCAAATGTTTTTGATTATAGAAAACTAATTAAATCATATTTTTCATATTTTTAAATGTAAGTTTCATTTTCTGTTCACATATTTCAATAGTTCAATAGTTGTTGCTTTACTTTTGTCCAATAGTGTATATGTACTGGACCTATTTACTATGGTTATGTACTTATTTATTATTAGAAATTGCAGGATGCTGTGATAATCGTTTTTTACAACCTCTGCTTCACAATCCAAACATATTTGAATCCATCTCTCTATTCGTTTCAGCTATAGCAAAAATTCCCAACAGCGAATGCAGTGTATTACAGTGACGCAAGGTTTTTTCTTAAAAAATGACCACACGTACGCTAATCTGTCCCTTTATATGCAACACGGACCATTTTGAAAAATAGCGCGGATCAGGCACAGTTGTTTATGAAAGTATAATCCTGATATATGAATGTTGCTGGTACAATATTATGACGATCGTTTCACAACACGGAAACATTATGCGTGCATGACAAATATGAAACGTTTTATTTGTACACAGATTTCAGGTTTATTTTTATAGATATTCGTGGATGTATTACAACGGGTAGCGTAGTTACAATTGTACAAATTACAATGTATGTACTTACATGCGACATGAAAATTTGGTTTTTTTTAGTTGTTTAATAATAATCAACAATATCGACTACGCAGTTTAGTAAGTAGTCATTTGGGGAGGTAAAAAAACTGATTTATGTTTTTCAAACAAAGTGGAACAATTTATCCAATTATCAAATAAGTAAATACAATTTCTACCAACGAACAAATTGGAGAACAAATCCTGTATACTCATTTATCATTATGTTACTTCATATAAGTACCCACATCGATCTTTTAAATAAAATTTTACGCGAACTTTTGTTGTTTTAAAGAATTTCAACATGTTGACAATCCTAATGCAATATTTTATAAAAACAGTTAATTGAATTTTATTTCTGCCCTAGTTATTATAAATTGATGATTAAACACATCTAATGCCCAAGATGAATTCATATTTAAGCAGTCAAGTTATTTTGGGAATTACTCATAGTGAACAGCCCCTACGAGTATTTTCAAGATTAAAAAATACAATATTTATGGTTAAGACATATCCAGGGCAATATTACACAGAATACCAATGTTGTGAAAAATCGAATCCCGACTGAAAAAGAACACTGCAGCTATTGTAGTAAAAGGACATTTTGAGAAATATGCTAGAGAGGCTAGTTTTGTCGTTTATTTGTATACAGCAAGTGGCGTGTTCCAATTTACAGGCCAGCCGTGGGCCACGCAGAGAAAGGCCTCTGGGGAGTCGTGACCCATCTAAACTTGGCATTGACACATCATAAACCTCTCGATGGGCAACTTTCCACGAATGTCAAAGGAACTGCTCACTTTGTCTTATCAACACGATGTGTTGAAGCTTACTCTAGTTAAAACGGTTTTTTCTCGGTTTAACTGTGTGATATAAAGTTTTCAGTATGTAAACAGAAATTTACTAAACTGCTGTTTGCATTTCAATTTTATTTCAAGTACCTGAATTACGAGTTCGTAAAAGCTCATGTAAACATTTATAATAGATTCATATTATATATTTTATTTGCTAAACAATGTATAATGTTAATTCGAGTTTACTATACATAAACTGTTTACTTACTTAGTTTTTACACTTATTTGATATCTAAATTTAAAACTAAATTTAAATTGAAAATAAATACAATAATAATTTTAACATTAACTAATTAGTACATGGTGATTTTCATTTTTTATTGATAGAAATTTTCTAAATTGTAAAGTGTAAACTTTATTTATTTATTTATTTATTTATTTATTTATTTATAAATAACTAATTAGTACATGGGGATTTTCATTTTTCATTGATAGAAATTTTCTAAATTGTAAAACTTTAATTAATAATTCATTGGCAAGTATACAAATTAACTAAACTCTTGGTTATTTTAATAGAAAACGCATACTAGGTTTACATTGTAATAGTCGGTTAGTTTATAAATTCACCAAGAAATTGATTACATTATTTATTTCAATGAAATTAATTAAAATAAACAACCAACGATCTTGTGTTATGGGTGAGTTTATAAACTAGTTAATTTAGGTGATAGTATCTAATCATGTGATAAAAAAATTCAGTCTCAAGTATAAAAATGTATGAGTACCTACATGTCTTAATAGCGCATCTTGCAGTTTCATTGATTAACATCATTTAACGCATTAGATAGATAATAATTATAATTTCATTCAAATTATTCTGTGTTTATATGCCTGTGGTATTAACAATCAAACCTTAATCTCTATATAAGCGATTTTATCTTTTTTGTCCATATCTTGATATGTTTTGCTTGTCATTGGACAAATCCTGCTAAGTTTATGCTAAATAAATTTCGCTTTTTATATTTCTGTAAAATATTATAGAACTTGTAAAAAGGTGTAAACTAATATCGATATATTATGAGAAAAATTATAATAGGGCTTTTTTCATCCTAAACTAATAAGCCAAGGAATATTCCCTTAAAATTGGAATCTTTGTAGGGGATGAAATCGATATTTTTACAAAAAATCATAAACTGTATAAATTTTTTAAAGAAGCCAGCGGTAGCTCAAAATGGATAGAGTGATTTTTACAATATTAAAATTTTATATTACTGAGTGATTGTCTTAAATTTATTGGATATTACATATTTAGGGAAGGGCGGGGCACAGGGGTCTAGCCTCATCAAACGAATACCTGTATTGCCATCTGTGTGAGACCACATTAATTACGTTATCTAGCCGCCATTCTAATTCGCTTCGATGCTGAGTCCGCAACGAGTGATGGCTCGACGAAAAAGACGAAATGGAAGAAATATTATGATAAGATTGTAAAAAATTGGTTTATGTTTGCTTGTGTTGTTCATTACGGAAATGTTTTTTTTCAAATGATTTCTAGTTTAAAGAGGTTAAGATCAGTGGCGTAACTACATCAAAAAAACTTGTGTTCGGGAAAGCTTTGGGGCCCCCCACTTTTATTTATAAAAAGACATTATTCAGCGTAGAAAATACATTTATTATCAGTAAACAGTACCCAAAGCTTGGGGGCCTGTGTTCCTGAAACACATGGAACACCGGTAGTTACGCCACTGGTTAAGATTTACTAAGGTCTCGTGTTCTTCAGATAACTCACTTCACGTCCAAGCACGATTGTTTTGACATTTCGGAGGACCAAGTCTAAACTTCTGTGTCCCATACTATGGATCCACTTACCGTTTTCGAAATTTTTTATTTTTTATTGAAATCCAATGAAACAATGTTTAATTCATATCGTTTATTTATAATTACATAGTACCTACGTAGAACCTTTTTGAAAAATGCGATTTAAACAGCATCATTTTATCTTACCATATCCTTTAAAAAATGTTAAGCGAATCCGTGTGCGTACCTTCCCTTATATCATAGTGCTTCCATTGAAAAATAATTGCTAATTTCTATGTTTTTATAAAAATAACTTACAACATCTTTTAGTAGTACAACCCTCATCAAAAATCTATTATACCAACCTCTAAATATAAATTTCAAAATTCTGGAAATTCTTGAGAAATTTTATAATTCTTCATATTTTGGGTTTGGAGATAAGAACATTCATGAGCCCCGTGATCAAGGATCTATAGAGACAGGATATGCGACTTCGTTTACCCAGCAACGAACGAAAACGTGCCGTGTAGAGTCGAGGGAGTGGCGTGTCTTAACTCCCACTTTCGAATTTTTCTCTCTCTCGCACATATACACATTTAGTTTTGACAAATAAATGAAATTGTCAATTTCTGACACTTCTCAACACTGATGCGATCCTACCATTGGCCACCATACTTGATGTCACGAGCAAGCTCCACCCACTTTCTCGACTCTATACGGATCATTTTTCCGCGCGAGACGCATATCCTGTTTCTATAGATCCTTGCCCCTAATTAAAAGAAGTAAAATCCAGAATCCTGAGCATGTAAACATTTTTTTTCTTTCTTATACGTAAAAGTAATATCATACGGAAATATTGTTTTAGAGTATGTTTGCACGATTTTTCAGATGAACTATTCGAAGAACTTTTATGTTTTTTTTTGTTCAACCACAAAAATTTTGCATTTTAAAAATATCGCTAGAGCTCATTTATATTCATTTTCATGTTTTTACCTTCGTTAATGACATCTTGAATCATTTTCCATAAACTTAAAATTTAAACTAAACACAAAAGGAGGTTAGGCTGTGTCTATGTAATGAAACGCAGTAACTGTATTGGAAACCCAAAACCCTCCTGAGATACATATTTTAGAACCCTGTCTCGCTTGATAAAAGTTAAAAATTTCAGGACTAAAAGGAAATACCATCACCTTGAAAAATACGTCACCTTTTGCAGTTTTTTCCGATTTGAATTTTTCAGCATTAAAATATTTCACGTTTTCTAAATCAAAGAAATGTATATACACAATTTTTCTAATTTTTAATTCACGATAACTATGAGGTTAGTACCTAATAACATACAATTTCAACAGTGCAACTGGATCTACACGAACTTATGCGAAAATTTACGTTAAAAACTCGTCTGCATTTTCTTTATAACCACAATTAACATGTTAATTAATAATTTCAATATATTTAAGTAAGTACTGGAGTACATTATTGTAAGTGATTTTCCATTTTACTTCATTACCGTCTTAGTATATGTTTAAGAAGTTAGTGTAGTCTTAACAATGAGCATTCCGGTTAACTATTCTAATCTGATTAAGTGCACAAAGACAATCTTCTTAGGGGCAATCTAAACTAGGCTCTAAGCATTCTATCGTGTTTACTCACTGCAAATGTACACCAATTTATCTAATATATTGTTTTGACCCCTACGCATTTGATGAGTTGAGTTAAATACATCTCTACTGGGTTTATTTTTTTCTATTTTTATGGCACTACGTGAAATTAAATTATTACGGTAGTTTATTATGAAAAGTTTGTTAACTGCAATGTAATATGATGATTACTCTAGGTACTAAACAATATTTATTAATAGACTATAAATTAATTTAGGAACTATCAGTAAGTTTCAGTGAAATCAAAACCGAGTTTGTGTAATGCAATTATAATTTAGTTTGAGACAAATTGGGTTTGTTAACAAAATAATGGTGGTATGGAAATTTAGGTAATAAAGTAGTTTACACTTAGTTTGATTCTAAATATAAATTAACAGTAATAAAATAATCTAGTTTTGCTTATATTTTAATTGAATACTCAGCAGAATAGTGTAGTTTACTATTAATATATTGTTATCCCAGTACTGTAACTATTGTAATATAAATTAGTCTAACATAACATTACTTTTACCTACATCTATAAATAAACACTATTGAAACAATTATTCCCATCGGCTAATCGAATATCATCCACTCATTTCCACAAGTTAGAGAATTAAATACTTTTGATCAATTTAGTCTGTATCCCAAATATATTGGATTTAAATTTCTGGGAAAAAACCACTTACGCTAATGTATTATCTGCGTAGCAAATTAGGAGGACAATCTATCTATGTTGGAGTTTTTATTTTATCTTTTTTTTTTGTAACAAACGACAACTGTCTTATTTTATTAGGCTTTTGTTGCATTAGCGCTATTAAATTAAAAAAGAACGTGTATACTGCAAAGGGTGAATAATTTATGAAACTGTCATTCTTTTCCGAGGCAAAATAAGCCTTGTTTTGGATATCAAAAAAAGTAATGGAAGAATAGTCCTAATTTCGTTCTCTTGTTTTATTCATCTTAATGTATATTTTGCGTTCCAAATGAAGTTTTTACTTTATTAATTTATTGAAAAGTTACAAAAAATTCTCGGTTTTGTTGTGCTAAATATTTTATAAGGACACATTATTATTGATATTTCAGTTAACACGGGCTTTCATACATTTTAGTTGGATTTGCATCGACATTTTTTATACTTATATTTATTTATATCTATTATAATAAAAATAGTTCAAAAGACAAAACTGCATTTTTTATATCCATCACTTTTGTGTATTAAATTAAATTTACGATAAGTAATAATCTTTTGAAGTTGTATAATTTTCAGTAGACAACTTCCCGTTCATTGTTCCGAGGGGAGGCGAACGTGAGTTATAGACAGGGACAGAGATTGTGACGAACTGTTTTTTGAAAATAATGCACGTATACATAACAGATCTGATAAGATCATGAGTATAATGTTTTTGATTGTTTAATTTTTATTATTTAAAAAATATTGTGCTGTTTTTCGGAAGATTCCTAAAAATTTCGATTCATTCGAAAAAATAACTAAACTGCTGGCCAATTGAAACGTACCAAGCGAATTTTTAGGTTGAATTTAAAGTCAAATATTTTGAAAAATAGAAAAGATATCAACATGCGGTTTTCAGGATAAAAAAATATGAAAAAATTTTTGTGGAATCACGGTAGTTATAAAATTTGACAAAAAAAAGAAGACTTTCTTTCATGCCCTGTAGATAGTAATGTACTTCAAAGTAAAAAAATCGGGTAACACTATCGTTTTCTCAATTAAATTATCTCTTGAATCGTGAAAACCTCATGTTGATATCTTTTCTCTTTTTCAAAATATTTGACTTTAAATTCAACCTAAAAATTCCCTTGGTACGTTTCAATTGGCCAGCAGTTTAGTAGGTACTTCTAGCCTTTTTTTCAAATCAAAAAATTTGTTAATTTTTTTTTCATTTATACCATTTATTAGAGGTCGTTAAACATTTAATGTCAAATTAAGATTAACGGAAATTTTGAAAACTAAAAAAGAGACAAAACTCAAAGATTTTTTAAATGCTCATCCTCCGATAAAATACAATTCTGTATATCCTTCACATCTTAATTTTTACGTAGAAAAAAAAAGAAACTTTTGATCATTATTATTTACAAATTAATACATAAAAATGAATCCGTCAATATTGATAAAAAGGATTTTATGGAATATCATTTATAATTGAAGGTATATTTTTCAAAGAGCAGTCAAATAACTGCATCACATACTTTAGATGTTTGTTACAGCCGAAACAGAACAACTAGCTGACGTTTTGCTCCTTATAAAAGCTTCATCGGAGCATTTTTGAACAGCTAACCTAAAAATAAGTATTTTAAAAGCGAAAACTTTTCCGTTCCATCGATTATTGCGTACCTATCTATTATTCGACATAATTTTTTTAAGTTCTTTGTAAAAGTGATTGTTTGTTGTCAACTAAGCTGAGTAAATAATTGTTTTCCAATGGCTCTACAGATAACGGTCAAGGGGACCTAACTCAAGCGAACGAGTGGATCATGACTATGAACTTCCACGGCCAGGATATGCTATGTTAAAAAACTTCTTAGCAAAACCACTAAAATCTTAAGATGAATGTATAGACCATATCCGTGATGGGGATACATTCTAATACCTTCGGAACATCATTTTTTAAGAAAGTAAGCTATACCTTCCCCGTTAAGCGTAAGCGTTAATTAAAAGAATCTAGATCTATTATCTAAATCATCAGTTAACTGAAATCTGCTGAAATAGTCAAATACGTGGTGTGGTAGTCACCACCTTATCAAGGACTAACAGTAAATGGTAACAATAACTTAAAATTCGTCAGGCAAGAACAGCTTCCTTCAAAGCAATTTTTCTTGTATTTTCTCCAATCTAAGCAACACTCACTTGTTCTTCCATACTGCATATTAGTTCTTGCGATTCGCTCTCGCCTACAATTTTAAGTAAGAGATTTAAGCTTCCAGTTTTTTTAAATCTTTCGACTGGCTTCCGCGTAAACTCGCATGACCTCAATTCGATTACTTACTAGATAATTTCGGCATTCGAATGAATCTTCATGACAGAAGCACTGTCTACAACTTTAACATTTTTTCTTTTCATTTTAAATGGGCGTTACATTTTTAACGATAGTTTTAATGGTTTTAGGAACAACTTTTTAGACTGTTTTGATTAGAAGAGCCTGATTATACTGTTATAGACAAACCGCTTCATTATTGTACGTCATCCAATTTTAAAAACCAATGCGTTGATATACAGGAGGTGATTATAAGTTTAAAAACGATTCGGGCGATACAAAGCAAATCTAGTAAACGATTTGTAGTCCGTGGCTGATTGAGTAGTAATTAGAAACAGTATAATCAATAAATTGATTAATTGTTCAGGCGGTGCATTAATTTAAGTGAATGCACATAACATTACAATAAACATATAATTTTAACACTGGCCACAAATAAGTAAATTATTTGTTTTGGAAAGTTGTGAACAATAATATTCACTTAACGTAAATAATGTCAATCATCTGCCACATAAACAATCTTTTTAAAGCTTGCCACTTCCAATATTAATTAAATATATTACTAAATGCCAATCAGACGACACAAATTTATGAAATACAATTTATTATTACTGTTTAATATACAATACAAACTTTATAGCACCAAATCCAATTTCAATTTTAAGTACATTACGAAAGATTTCACTCTTTTACATCTTAAAATATTTCACTGAATTACCTATGAGAAAATCGCACCAATTTTGAAATGTACTTTAAATTGGTCTCGTGAAATAGCAATACTTAAATTGTATTTAGTTTTAGTTCAGTTTGAACTTCATGCAGCTACCTAAGTCTCTTTCTACTAATACTTTCGTAAAAGAGATGTGAAATGCATTGCGCAATTTCATTTGTGGTGGTGGTCCGCACCATTTCATTGCACCACTGTAATGGATTGAATTTCGAATAGGGTTTATAAATTGCATATTTTAAGAGAACACTGAAAAAATACGTAATTTGTTAATTGAATTTGGTTACAAAATTATTTATACTAAAAATAGATTCCTGTAAAAATCATACTGAAAGAGAAAACCTAATAACGCGTAATTTTCGATTGAATGACTTCAGCTCTTTTTTTGAGCCATGCAACGGCAGATTGGGTATTACATTTCAATTTCTGGTTTTTAATTACGTGAGGCTTGTATTAGCGTTGAACATTTTTTTGTTGTTGTCACTGTAACGAAAATATTCAATAGTAATTCCACATTTATCATTTGTTTACACAAATCGCAATTATGGCTGTAAAGTGGTTAAATATTAAGTTGAATATGAGTGCATATTTCATGTTTTGTATGACAGGAAAGATGAATTATTATTTTATAGAAATTAGATATATGGTGATGGTAACAGAAATATAGAGCAAATAATAAAAGTTCAGTGGTGAGGTTATTATCGTCAGCACTGTAAAAATTAAAAATTTAGTTCGGTTTTATTATACAGGGTGTCTACTTAGTATATGTGTTTTGCATATATCTCTCATTGTTAAGTGTAGATAAGAATTTTCAAGACCTAATATGCTTCACTATACTGAGCTTAACTTAATATTTTGAAGTATACAAATTGTTAGGTTTTTGTTGATTTTCAATAGAACACCCTGTATATTTTGAGATTTTTTCTCTCAATAAAATTTTAAAGTTGTAGGTACATATTACAAGTAAATATTTTATCCAACAGCATTTTTGTTGCTACGAAAACTTATTAACAGGAATGTATATAGTACACTCACCATGAAACCCAGAGGTAAACTTATACGGTGCTATAAATTTTCAAAAAATCAGTAACTTGTACATGAACCGACCGTATGGGAAATGTAATATATTTGTTAGATATCGAAATTCATCGATGCGATAGATAAAATTTATAGCTTAATAAAAATAAAACTGCCTTTAATTTGGGAATGCGTAAACGTACACTTGACGGGGACGGGCAAGGGCATAACCCAGCCACCAGCCAGCCAGCCATATTTATATCCAAATGCACGAAGATATAACGCTCGCTTTTACGACGGCTGCAATAAATCCAACGAGATGAAATGGTATGTCAGAAATATTATTTAAATTTATTTTCATATATTGCTTTGAATTCGTTATGACCTGCCTTGAAATTTTAACTTGAAATTATAAATTTAATATACTCCTGGACTATTAAACATTCCTTCCAAGAACTTATATTACATGTGTAAAACTCCAACTGAAACTTATCTCGCAAAAGGTAAGGTAAGTATATTAGATTTTGACTATTTCACCATCTTTAATTTATTATTATATTATATTAATAAATGCAAAATGCAAAACGTAAAATTCTACTGTGGTATATAAAAATATGTTTAATTTTTTATCTGTAAGAAATATTTCTTGAAAGGTTAGAGCTTTTTATACGACACATATACAGGGTCCGTTCAAACCCTGACATTCTCTTCTAACTTAGTTTTTAAAAATAGAATAATTATGCAAAGACAAAACTGTCAGAAATTTACTGCTTCAAAATCTAAAACATATAATTACGACTCATTACGTTATTTTAATTGTGTCACCCTATATATTGCTTTTTTATTTTATATTTAATTTTAGATAAAAATTGTTAAGGTTCCATTTTTTAAATCAACGATTTTAGAGATATTCGTACATTATCAAAATTTTCGTTAAAATTGGGTTTATTTCGTCTTAATTTCCGACAACTTTTGTTTTTGTAGAATGTTTCTGTTCCTAAAGATAATCAAGTTATAAATTGTGATTAGCAGTAAGTGTACCATTATCTTTTTTATATCACAACACATACTTATAATTATATTTTAATCATATACGAGGTCTGTAAATTAAGTAATGAGACTGATTTTTTTCAATGTGTTTATTCAAATCGAATTACAATTCAACATTGTCTCCTACAAAGTAAGTGCCTTGGGAAGCCACACAGCCCTGGAGACGGATCTTCTACTCCTGGTCGGTTACAGCCCTTTGAATGTTTTCCATTGTCCCAAAATGACGTACTTTGAGGTGAGTTTTCAATCTCGGGAAGTGAAAAAAGTCACAAGGACTTAAGTCGGGCGAATAAGGAGGCTGAGGGACCACAGGAATGTTTTAGTAGCCAAAAAATTGTTTATTGAAATTGCTGTGTGACAAGACGCATTGTCGTGATGCAACCAACACCCAGTGGTTTTTGATGTTTGGTCTCACACGCAGGACCCTTTTTCGAAGTCTTTCAGGAACGTTTTAAGTTTTGCAAAAGTTTCCGTTGCACTGTGCCCAAGTCTCAAGCAAAACTTGATAGCACATCGTTGCCCGAAATTTCATTTTCAGAACGCACTAGAAATAATTGTTTCACGAAAAAAATCGCTACGGACAACATAATGAGTCGAGCAAGTTCAAACTCGTACCGAAGGCGTATCACATGTTCTTCTGCAGTCCCTTCAAGTCCTGCGTCCCCAGTGCTGCCAGATTGAACGCTACGCTTAATACGTTTAATAACGTATGTTTTATAAGTTTTGTCAAAAAATTCAAGGTACGCTAATGAGGTACCTATGCAACTTATCGAGATGGCTTTGGAAATAAAAGTATGTTTGTTTACTAGGCTTCAATTTGGCACATGGAAATCTTTATTCGGTTTGCGAAAAATGTCGTACAAACTGGAAATTACAAAAAGTATTTATAATTTAGATATATTATATATATAATAAGATATATCAGCTAGGACCGTATATCGAACTAAAGCGGAATGCGAATAGGGTATCCCTTATATGAACCTTCCAAAAAGTGGAAGACCAAGGCTTTTAACTCCTCAGCAGTGCCGAAGAGTGGTAAGAAGGGCTAAAAATAGAGTTGGTGTATCTGTCAGGAAACTAGCCAGGGAGAATTGGACTTCTGGCAGCACTATTTTTAGAATTTTGGCAAGAAGTGGTCAAAAATACCATAAAAGACAAAAATGTCCAAAATAACAAGTTTACTGTTTTAAAAATATTTGATTTTTAATTTTTTGACAAACTTATGAAACATACGTTATATTGCTAGCATCCTATCCTCGCTATAAATGGGAGGCGCGTAATAAAACAGGGATAGAGCACCTTAAAATGGGCGCTAATGCGCACGCGTTTGAATCTGATTCGCGTAGGAGTGAGCGCATGTGCACCACGAACGCTATTTCGAGTGTGCGAGCGAGATGTTGCTATGGTCTGGCTCTTTTTTTTAATGCTAGCAGTATATTAGTATTTTAATAATAAATATAATTTATTAATGTAGTTTTAAGACGTACACGTTAATTCTAGTTTTAACTATTTCTTTCATGTTGTAATTAACATTTTTGTACGTACTGTGACAATTTTAGTCCCCCACTAGTGGGACAAAGAGGCAATTAAAACTTTTACCATAAATATAATTGCCTTTTTACAGTTTTTCTACAAAATTTCATTAGAAACTTTGTTATTAGGGTAAAAACCTGAAATTAACATTTAATTCAGTACTTTTTCAAATTTTTTACTAGAGCAGTAATTTGAAAATTAATAAAATGGACAATAAATACAAATATGGGTTTGAATTTGGAAACTCAAGCCAATGACGTTATTGGCCGTGTTGTGTGCTGTAAAACAAATGGCCCCATAACCCCGTTTAATCGTACCTAAAATTAGACATAAAATATGTTCGATTGATTTTATATAATTGGTTCAAAACTGCTAAGATTAATCAAATATACCTGTGTATTTTTAATAGTAAATAAATTATTTTGGTAATTTTTGATGATTTATATCGATTTGCTCATGTAAATTAATTATTTGTCATAGGACTAGCCAGAAACTGAGAGCGAAGCGTGAATAGTAATTTAGTTATACCATCAGTTTATGCATTATTTATGATATATTTTTGTTGTGATTTATCGGTAATTGGATTTATGTCGTATAAATTCAAAATTTTATTTATTTTTTAAATTAATTCGAACGACATTATAACATTAGTAGATACTTGAATAAAAAGTTTACTTTTGTTAGTTTAAAAAATTATCATGTGGATTTATATACAACTATTTCTGGTGAGATTTGCATTTGCACTGAGTTTGTTTATAACCAAATTTATTTTTTATTCATTTCGATTACTAATTTAAAAATGTAGTTATATGAATTTATAAAAACTGTACAATAAATCACACAAACTGCATAAATAATAAAATACCCCATTTTATCCGAATTCTAGTTCATAAGATATTCATATTCTCAAAGCGGCTTACAATGTAAATCCCCAAAGAATTGTTCGGTTTGACAATACTTTACTCTCAAAAGCAGCACATCTTTATTTGACCAATAAAGATCTATTTTCATATACGCCAAGTTTACTTTAATATTCAAATTTCTTACCTTTTTCAAAGGTAGTCATGGAATCCGTTGGCAGCCATCTCGACCACATTCTACCTAACTCTTTCCTAGAGGTTGGATCTTCGTGCCCGAGGGCTGGGAATACGAACTGAGAACTGAACGTCTTCCTCAGCAAGTCTGTCAGATTTTGCAGCAAGTCCAGCTTAGTGCTGTCAGAGAGCCGTCTGGCTGCATGTGACAGTGCATCCCTGAAACGTAAAATTACTTTTAGTTCACTGAACCAAGAATGATAAACTAATCGAGAAGGTGATGTGCCTCATATTTTAACAGCTTTGGTTTTAAAACATTTTTTATCGACTCTTTTATAGCTAATGTAAAGTCACTATATTAATTTGTTTATCTTTTAGTTTAGATAAATTATTAAATAAACACGCATATATTTTTTCACTCGAAAACGGAAATTTGTAAATAATAATTGTTTGAAAATCCATTTTGTAAATACCATATGACCCCTGAAATCTTGTATTTTATGACTGAAACTCATTACACTAAATTGCACTATTGCCAAACCTCGTTTTATAACATAACCATACTTTTAGAATGAATTGACTGCGACAAATTGAATAGAATTTTAAAAAGACAAGGTTTTATGGCACATATTTGTCACGTGAATGTATTTATAAAATGGATGTCCTTTATGCAGGATTACAATATTCATTTGCGTATCATTTATATTTATAATATAAAACTGATCGTAAAAACGCAGTTGGCTGATAGATGTGGATCACTACAATTCATTATAAAACTAGTGCGGAAAAGACTGAGATTTGGTGGATGCTATTCTACAGCTAACTGCATTCATTTCATTATTAATTTCTGCAACTAACCGTCAACATTATTTTCAATATCTAGAGATGTGCGTCACACTATCTCTATCTCTGGTTCTCCTTCTTTCAGAGAGAAGGAGAGTGAGAATAGATTTATTTTGGATCAATTTTTGAAATATCAAAAATGTCTTCTAGGTATAATCTGAAAAATTAATGGTGAAGGACGACTATAAAGGCTCATTTAAATCCAGCTAATGCATTCGAATTTTGTTCTTTACTAATGAATTAAATTTAATGTGTTGCCTACGATTTAGTTTAAAAACTTAAATTAGTATAAAATTTGGCTATAAATTCCGTGAAGGCATTTTATATTATCGCAGATTTATGCAAATCTAAAGTCATAATTGTAAATATAGTCAAAATGGATTCATAAAACCAAAAAAAAAATCCAAAAAGTCAAGAATTTTATACTTTCTTATACTTATTTAGCATACATGAAAGTAAGTACCAAATAACATTTTCACAACTACACAAAATCTGAAAAAGTAACATATGCAGAATCAATCTGATTAAGTAGATTGATATTCAACATTGCCATACTTTATTAACCGAAGTTGCAACTCTTCAGATAAGCAGTTTCTAAATGTTGCAACTCTGCACTGAAAATGGTGCACAGTGTAAATAAAACCACATTTGCAAATTACTTCAAAATACTAAACTGTTTCCGCCCTCGGTAGGAACTAACGGAATTTGTATTTTATAGAATCAAAATGGCCAGCAATTAGTTAGTCTATCTATCTAGTCTATCTTTTATATTTTGATACAAAGTGCATTCTTCATTTAATAAAATCAATCTTTCCGTATACCGTAGTATGGTAATGTTTTGTGATATCTGTTTATAACTTTACTGTCACACTTCCTGCCAATGAAAATAATGATTGGCTCTTTTATACCACAATATGCTCTAGCTTCGTTGGACTAGTGCCAGTAACTCGAGTTCAATGGAAAGTAATGTATCTGATATAATTTTTGCTAAAATCTTTATGTATAATGTTTCAAATTCATATACCACAAATGCTATACCATCTACATGTACTTTAGCTAATGAGTTGATATTTCACGCTTCCATTAATGTGGTATACATGCTTCTATGAAACTCACTAGATTCAAATGGACCAAAATGATTTCTATTCATCCGAATTTAATCAATCAGTGTTTGATTAGTGTGGTCGAGTGTATATTAGAATTATAAATATTTGTGAAAATAACAATACAAAAAATATTCAGTAACGTGACTTATTTTAGATTTAGATTGTGATGAAGTATTCCTTTTAACAGCTTTTTCGTTTATTTTCAATTACAAGGGAGGACTGGCTTTCCTCATTCAGAAGGAAAATTTGCCCATAATCCCAGTGGCCCTTTGCGACTTAATAAACAAAAATAATAACATAAGTATTAGGAATCATTGCAATTTATTCATCATTTTGAATAAATAAATCATGTTATTTTTGTCTCTACCTCCTTCTCCCCCTTGAGAACGAGAAATAGATATAGACTCTGCTGAAAAATAATTCTGCCATACCCAATTTCATAAAAAAGTTGTCCCAGGAACATCAAGTGTAATAGTTATTTGTATAATAAGGGAGGATGAAGTTTAATCATCCAAGGGAGAGAAGAAAGCTTTCCTCCAGTGTTACCAATATAATTTTTTCTACTTCCTATTGTTTAGAAAGTAGACTTTTGCTCCCTCAAATTAAAGTCCAAAATAGGCAGTGTCGTCCCTAGGGAGGAAAATTTAATTTTTCTCCCTCAAAATTCTTTCAAAGGAGAAAAATTGAATTTTCTTCCCAAGGGAGGACATTGTTTACTTTGGACCCTAATTTGTGGGAGCAAAAGCCTACTTTCTAAACAAGGAGTATAAAAAAAAATTTGAGTTTGAGAAACAACAGAATCGGATACCATTCTTTAATTAAAAAGAATATGATACTTCCAAACCCAAATCCTTGGTGTTCATGTCCGTTTACATAAAATTTGAATAAAAGCAAAGCGTCAATCAAATTTTCAAAATCTTCATATTTTTTCGAAAATTTTACCCTCTTTTTAAAAAACAAAGCCTTGTGGGACCTTGTATATGTCTATATGAACTTTAATTTTAAAATAGTTATTTGATGTCGGTCATAAAGTGTCCACTTTTAAATTTATAGAAAACATATTAGTTTGTAATTTATGTATTCTAATTTAATTATTTTTGGCATTCATCACAGTAAATTCAATTTCAAGTAAAGAATGAATCAATATTAATATAATCACATCACCAATCTGTTAACAAAAACATAAAAAAAGTGTCTCTAACATATAAAACGTGTCCAAAAACTCAGTAACCTCATCACTCATGCTTTTTTGCCTTATCACATCCGTAGCAAAAAAACTTTGAACTTAAACCTGATAACATCACTAGAAATGCATATTTAGTAAACATGAAGGTACATCAACCCAATTCACTTTGAGATTGTCTGTCCGCATAAAACATAAACCCTGTTTACTAGTACCAACAAGAAAATTTAATAAATAAAAAGCATGCAGTAAGAACATTCTAAGTCGTTCATCATTATTCGTAGTGAGTTCGCATGTTAGCGTCGCCGGCAGGTTGATAATGAAATCAAACATAGTACGCCGCCGGCTGGACAGACATCTCTCCACGTTCCCGGACTCTTCGTGTGGCCTCTGACTGAAATCCGTTTCGCGGTCATCACGTCTCCTTCACATCTCTTGGGTATAAACTACGGCAAATATTCAATCTAATATTCCACACTCGCCTCCACTTTTTGATACTTACAGATATGCGGTGAATTTTCTGAATATTATACTATCATATTAGTCTAGGACACCGGAATAGAGATATTCCCTAAATGTTTTTAGGGGACATTCTGTTTTGTACACAAAATGGATTTGATTTCCATCTTTCTTAATACAACCTATTTACGCGAATGGCTCATTCTTGCTCGCGCCAAATTGCTGTTATTATCATTTGATGAAAATGGTGGTAAAGTGAAAATTGTTATTGCTCTACTTACTTTTAATGTCTGCTACATTTTGTTCCGTTTTATGTGAACAAAAAATGTTGGCTAATTGGAATTGAAAGATTATTACTGAAGAAGCTGATCCAAGAAATTAGGGATTGGAACATGTTAAAAGCAGCTATTCCCTTAATTTATGTAAGTAAGTAGCACAAATGGATTCATCATGTATTTACATATTTAGCCCAAATCTTATACAGAACACACTGACAATTTGTTATCAATACTTGGATCCTGGAGGACAAGAAGTTTTACTGAGTATCTTTGATTGGACAATGGAAATAATATGTATATCAATGTCCCCTAGCTCTAAAACATTTAAAAGAGTTTTAAATTTGTGGTCCCGGCGCACCCGCCAATTTTCTAATTGTTAACTCTAGAAAGAATTTAGCCCAAATCTTACAGATCTTCTTAACTAAAGAAGACATTGACAATTTGTTATCAACACTTGGATCCTGGAGGACAAAATATATATACTTATATCAATAAATTGCTCAATGTCCTCTAGAGTCTAAGCACTTAAATGTGGGTAAAATTGATGGTCCCGGCGCATTCGCCAATTTTCGAACCAAGTTAATTTACTTCACATTCTTGAAAGAATTTTTTATAGTAACAAAATTACTCCATATACTAAAATCCGAATTACATTTTATGCAATCTCAAATGTACAAAATAGAATTCTAAAGCAGTTTTTCCATGTAAAAGCAAAAACCATATTTTAAATTATAAAAGGAAAATATATTAGAGGCGCATTTTAATGCCTGTGCAAGGGGGTGTTCCTGGTTTATAAATTAACACATTTGTACGGGTGTCAAAAGAAAACAGCAGTGAACAAACAAATAACTTGAGGAAGTTTACCTTTAATGTTACGAAGTACAATGGTGAATTATTATTTATTGGCAGGCAACTAGCTGGATTTGTAGGGATTTCGTTATAGACTTTTTTATTCAGTTTGCGCGTATTCATGTTGTGCGGTTTGTACATGAAAATTACTACAACGAATTTTAAAAGGGGATGTAAATTATGAGCGATGAATTGTCATTTGTTAATGATCTGTCGGTTTTTTAAAACTTTAATTAATGACTCTATAGTAAAGGAAAATTGCGACAAAAATGAACGATAATGTTTCATATAAAATCAGGGGGATGTAAATTAAATTGTTGTTTGATTCAATTAAATGATGTTAAGAAACAATTATCCACGTTTAAAAAAACATTTATCACTGCTTAATAGGAACAAATTAATAATAAGTTTTATACAAAATGTAAATGGAAACATTGAATATTTATATTTTAGTGTGCTATTTCTGTTGGACATTACTTATTGATTCGTTGAATATAGTACATATACACAGTTACTCTTTGTCTCTTCGTTTATACAATGATTTTTATTTTCATCTATTTTCTTTCAATTAAGAGAAACAAACAATTAAAGCGTTTTTTGGAATATAAAATAAAATACAGTGATTCAAATTCGATCCTCACCATTAAATGGGACAAAATTTGAGGGATTCGAAGTGTAAAATGAATCTGTCATCAAAACTGCGATATCTCTTTTCGTTCCTGAATTATCCTGATAAAACTGAAAAGGTCGATTTTTTATTTTTCTGTCTAGTTCAGTTATTTCATAACCGATTGTAATTTAGTAAAAACATTATTAGGGCAACTTTTTATGGTCTACACGATTAGATAAAAAAAAATTTTTCGACTTTTCGTTTTTGTGAAACCACCATCAGGTCCATTTTTTCTTATGGGCGCCATATTTGATTTTGATGTCATCTTTTAGCATATTTTTTGCTGATTTCAATGATGTATCACACTTAATGGATATCTTTGAATTTAGGATCAGTTTTTCAAAAAAAATGTTTAATTTACAAAACAAAATATATGAAACAAATGAAACATTTTTTTTTGAAAAACTGATCTTAAAATCAAAGATATCCATGAAATGCGATACATCATTGAAATAAGGAAAAAATATGCTAAAATATGACATCAAAATCAAATATGGCGCCCATAAGAAAAAATTAACCTGATGATGGTTTCACAAAAACGAAACGTCGAAAATTTTTTTTTTGTATCTAATCATGTAGACCATAAAAATGTTTTTACTAAATTAAAATCGGTTATGAAATAACCGAACTAGACAGAAAAATAAAAAATCGACCTTTTCAGTTTTTTCAGGATAATTCAGGAATGAAAAGAGATATAGCACTTTTGATGACAGATTCATTTTACACTTCGAATGCCTCAAATTTTGTCCCATTTAACCGACCCTGTATCTCTTACGGTTTACGAGATCGTAATGGTGAGGATCGAATTTGAATCACACTGTATACACAATACAGTCCATTTTTTGACCAGATAGAATTACACTTAACAATATTATGCCGAAAATATTAATTTGACTGTTTAACTATAGCTAAATCGCTAAACAACAAATGAAATTAGTGATTTTATGTATCTCTGAAAATATTTTTAGTTAGAACTGAAATTATATTTACTAACGGAGGGTGAACTAAAATTATCTTTACAGTTTTTGTAGCCAAAATTAAAAATAACGAACCACAGACACTGCAAGTACATATACATACAATTGCAGAATGAATATGCTAATCACAATGAAACAAATTAATGCTTGTAACTATTTTAATGAACATGCCGAAATTTCGTGAACACTTTCAATGTTAATTTAAAAACGTGACGTCACATAATTCTTTAGTTTTATATAAAAAATAGTATATTAAGTATGAAGAACGGTAAGGGATTTTTACTGTTCGAAGACAATTGTTTGGAGGAGGAGCGAAGCGACGACACCAATTATTGTCTGAGAACGGTAACCCTTAACGTTCAACATGCTTATAACATTTTTTGCACGATCCGTCAAATTCACGTATTTATGGGTTTAATTAAAGAATAGTAACCAAACTAAAATTTGTTCATGTCAAAGTGACAACTATAAAATTATCTAAAATAAAGTGACAAAACTTTCAAATGACATTACTTACCGATCAGAATGCGAGAATCTGATCGGTAAAATTACTTACCGTTCAGTAATTTGTAAACAAAACCTACTATGCTTTTAATTAAACCAGTAAATACGCGAATTTGACGGATCGTGCAAAAAATTAAATTAAACCAAAACTGGTATTTATACAGTTTGAAAAACTGTCCAATTTGGTGGATTGGAATTGACCGTGACCCAAATATGACGTAACAAATTAGAATTACTTTCGTGAAGAGTATTGTTGGGGATTCCTCAGTTCTTGTTATAAAATTCATGTGGATATTACGATTTAACGATTTAATGCTTACTTACAAATTTAGTACATTACTAGCCGCACATAAGGGACTTTTCTGAGAAACGACAGCGCCAACGGTTTGAAAACGGTTGACACACATAATTGTGTTTAGTTTATTTTCAGTAGACTGTAGATAGCTCGTCACAATATCTCTGTCTTTACCTTACGTTCCTTGAGAGCGGGAGAGAAAGAGAGTAAGACGAGTTACCTACAGAAAATAATTCATCTTTACTAATTCACAATTCCGTATAAAAAAATCACATTTTAAGATGCTTCGAATAATCGATGAATTCATAAAGTCAATTACCAAATTGATATTTAAATACTTGATCATTTGAATTATATCACAATGTGAATTAGTAAACCTGGTAAAGTATGCCATTATGTTCCAGCAAGTTAATCTCCTGAAGTGTCGCTGATTTGAGTTGATGAGCGTGTTAGATAGAATGTTTAAAACGACATCTTCTTGTTGTTCTAGTTCGTGCCAAATCACCATTAATAAAATGCATTCTAACGGGATAATTTTTATTCATTATGTTTACAGGGAAATAGGGTAATTTTTAGCAGAAATATATGCCAGTTAAATCACTTAGCATTTAACAGCTATACTAGAAATTTGTTTTCCGTTTTGCATAAATTAAGATTTGTGATCCTAAGACAAAGTATTTTAAATTACCATTACAGTAATATCCAAATATACAACGCATTTAAGTTAAGATCCGAGAAAACCATTAACCATGACTAATGCCTCGAATTTCCACTTGAAAATATTAAATTTTTCATATAAGCACGTGGCCTCACATTTGAATATCAAACCAAATATAAATTTCCTTTTATCTTTCAATAACTGAATCCAATTTAAAAAAATTTAGAGTCATTGAAGGCATGTTAGGGTGGTTAGATAGAAGAAATAAGTGAGAAACATTAAAAAATTCATTATACAGGGCAGGAGCAGTATCGATTATTGATGGTGCAGATGTGACCGGAATTCTCTCACTTAAACCATTCTTGAACAGCGGAACTTTTATTAGGAACGTAATCGCATAACTTGGAATGTGATTTAACAGTTGGCAGACAGCAGCTACCAGTCAAAGTTGCGTCTTTCTTAAAACTTTCTGGAACGCTTAATCCGGGAATATTCCCCTGTACATCAAATTCAAAAAGCAACCTCAAAATATTTCGTTATTGCTAACAAGTACGTAATTGAATTGGCTACAATAAGGCAACTTTAATAAATATTATAAGAGAAATTTTCTTTGAATATCATAGAGATTTGATCATTCTTCAAAGCTGATGTATATACTTAAGTAAGTTTTTAATACTCGTATATTTTAGTTCTACTTTAAAAAAAGTAGTCACGGAGAATGCCACTGCATAAAATACTAAGAATTTGTGCTTAATTATGTCTAAATCTACTAAAATGTCAATTTATTGATAAAAATAATAGGAGTATTTTTTTAATCCATCCTTAAATTCTATCCTTAAATTTGAAAATAAAGAAACTTTTTAGGTGAAATGAAAAGTGGATAACTATACAGGGTATTTCACGAGCAATAATGAGCCTGATGGAATTGAAAATGCAACCCACAATACACTTGCAATACAAATACCATACAAATGTATTATGGGTTGCATTTTCATCAGGCTCATTATTACTCGTGAAATACCCTGTATATTTCTAGATTTCATTCTAGATTCATTCATCATTAATTAGCATTTTTTTTCATTCAAGTTTTTGTAAATAATTAATTTTTGTAATGTACACATGTCGCTGTATTCGAAATTTCATCGGAACACAAAATTTAATTAATTTGTTGACTTATATTATTTTCAGACGTGTAAAATGTAAAACCATCTAAAGAGTAATATTCATGTAAACAGAAAATTCCCAACGTTACAAGCGGTAGGTAATATATTTTTGTAAGGCACGAATTAAAATGAAAGTTCACCGAAAATAATATTAAATAAGCAAGAGTAGCAAAGAGCCGACCCTCTCTGCTAATATTTTCCAATTTTCCACAAAACAAATTAATAAGAATGAGTGACTAAATGCAATTTTCTGAACTTTGCCCGCAGCGTCTGTTAATCACAAAACTGGTTTATTAAAAAATATGCTAATAAAAGAACTGTTTTTTTTAATTACTGCTTCATGAAGCTTTTCGCAATTTTATCTCAAGCAATTAAGATGATAAAACTTATTATTATAAAATATACTGGTTAGAAAGGTTACGTTTTATTTTAATGCATTTTATGCATGCAAAAAAGTCTCTGTAATTAAATTAGTATGCTGAGTTTATTGATTACCTACAAATAACTTTGCCAATATTTGATTTTGATAAAAAAGCTTTTGTATTTTCTGATGCACAAGGTAATCAAAACAAGTTTAAAATTTCGTTAACAGCAAATTTATCCTGTAAAAAAACATTCCTACTGTTTATAATAAGGATTATATTGAAAATAGTGTATATTATACAATGGGAAAAATCTTACGTTGGACTCACGTATCATACTAGCCATTCTGTTGACAGTCATTGTGCTCCAAACTATTTGTACTTTCCTCCACGTGATTTATTGACATTGCACTTTTGTGATTTTATAAAAGATATTGAATTAAAACTTTCAGACAACTACATTTTCACAGAGATTGCCATATAGACTTGATAGTATTTGGTTGGGGTGTTTTCCTCCCAAAGGCACCTTCCTGAGGTAAGCGAAAGGCTCCTTAGGGGAACATGGGCTTCAATTCACTTATTTTAATCCGGTTTCCAGATATATTTGGCAAGCAGTATTGTTATCTTAGACATTTATATTTTTATTGGAGAGAGAAAAAACTAAAATATGTATCCCTACAGATGTGCCCTTTCAGATATGAAGTGATTTCCTGAAAAATATTTTCTGCATTCCAGTGTTCATCAAAGTCAGCCAACTTTTTAGAGTTTCAATTGGTCATGTCGGATATGTTCAGTTTGTTTTTCAGTTTCACATAGAATTGACCGCGCATCAGCTAGCGACTGCTTGAACTGAGCGACAGGTTCAGAAGTAGGATTGTACTCGTTTGGTTTCATTATTTATTAAAATGTTTACATGGTTTAAATGGTTGCCATTTTGTCATTTGTAATTCTTTCATTATTTACTCTATAATGCAAAGTTCTATTAATTTCCATGCATTTTACAGTAACAAACGTTTCATTATTTGTTACAAATGTTATTTTATAATGAAGCAATATACTCTCGAAATACTCGGACTCGGAATGTTGTTTTATCTAGTGATTAATTGTTTCCGTTTTCCCTAGATGGATGTCCAAACTGATAAAAATTAATGACAATTTGCATAGAACAGTTAATTTTATAAGAGAACGCAGTTTTTACTATGCAATTCTGTAAGATGAGAAGCTTGATTGAAATTTAGACAGGTAGGTAGCATTTTCCATTAATTTTTCATGAGAATAAATTGAAAACTATTGAGAACTTGGACTCGTAAAATAAATACCCATTACAAAATTGATTAAAGTTTTGCGAGTTGACAAAAAATCATGAAGTCGTCATGGTATCTTTGTCATCTCAATTTTTGAAAAATGTTTTCATCGATGAAGATTTTGTCGCCGCCAATTTCGAGGTGTAAATAAAGAAAATCGAAATGAGGTTAAGAAGAATGATTGTAAAAAATTTCAGGTGTCTTTGACGTTTTTCAACATAAAATTATACTAATATTCAACATCCTTTCTTAATATACCCATTGAACCCTCAATACAGTCACCTTGTCCTACTACTAGTATGTTATCAGAAAATATTTTTTCTCTTCTTGGATTATTTATCGTCCATGAATAGCCAAAGAAAAAGTTAAAATTCAATTTTCTAAAATTCTGAAATTTTAAAGTGTCTTTCGCTACTTGAGGAACTGGAAAGAAATAAGAATCTAGTAAAAGAAAAATATATACATATAAGGCGAAAATGCAAGAAGTAAAAAATTGAAGTTGACGATACGACCAAGAAAATTAAAGTTAAAACAGAGATTATACGAAAAATGACAAACGAATCCGATTTCGATTTTGATAAACTTGTGTTTGACTTGTCTCTGAAGAAGAATGATTCAGAAATGTATCACACTTAGGGGAATTAACAGAAGATCGCAAGTTATCAGTTTAATGGCTGTTTGCACCGACGCGACATAACTTAAAATTAACTAGAACTTAAGTACAATTGTTGCTAAGGTTTTGATAATTGTAACTATGAAATTAAGTTTCCGTTATATTTTAAATGTTGTCGGTGCAAATGGGCATAATTTTCAGAAAATAATTATTTAATATATTATAAAGGCCAATATTTTTGTAAATGCATATAGTAGACATAAAATAGAGATTACAAGATCTCGTTTTTTCAAAAAAAATCCGTAAATTTATAGATAACTTTATACTCCATCTGTTTTGCATGTATATCAATGAGAACAAAATAAGAATGTAATTAAACTGAGTTTACATGGAGGTATGATAAGAAAATATAAGTAATCCGAAAGTAATCTGAAGAAATATAAGAAATCTCTAGAAAATCTGAAGATAATGTCGAGGAAATACTATTTGGGGCATGCACGAAATTGAGGTAATCTTAGAAATCCAGAGGAATTCTGAGATAGTCTCTAGAGATTACCACCTAAATGGAAATCAGAAGTAAAATTTGGAGGTAATCTTAGTAAATTTTAAAATAATTCAAGTTTACATGGAGGTCCGCTAAGAAAATCCAAGTAATCTGGAAATAATCTGAAGATATATAGGAAATCCCTAGAAAATCTGAAGATAATGTCGAGGAAATACTATTTGGAGCATGCACGAAATTGAGGTAATCTTAGAAATCCAGAGGAATTCCGAGATAGTCTCTAGAGATTTCCACCTAAAGGAAAATCAGAGATTGAATTTGGAGGTAATCTTGATAAATTTGAAGGTAATTCAAGTTTACATGGAGGTCTGCTAAGAAAATCCAAGTAATCCGGAAATAATCTCAAGAAATATAGGAATCCCTAGAAAATCTGAATGTCGAGAAAATACTATTTGGAGCAAGCACAAAATTGAGGTAATCTTAGAAATCCAGAGAAATTCCGAGATAGTCTCTAGATATTACCACCTAAAAGGAATTCAGAAGTAAAATTTGGAGGTAATCTTAGTAAATTTGAAGGTAATTCAAGTTTACCTGGAGGTCCGCTAAGAAAATCCAAGTAATCCGAAAATAATCTGAAGAAATATAGGAAATCCCTAGAAAATCTGAAGGTAATGTCGAGGAAATACTATTTGGAGCATGCACGAAATTGAGGTAATCTTAGAAATCCAGAGGAATTCCGAGATAGTCTCTAGAGATTTCCACCTAAAGGAAAATCAGAGATTGAATTTGGAGGTAATCTTGATAAATTTGAAGGTAATTCAAGTTTACATGGAGGTCTGCTAAGAAAATCCAAGTAATCCGGAAATAATCTCAAGAAATATAGGAATCCCTAGAAAATCTGAATGTCGAGAAAATACTATTTGGAGCAAGCACAAAATTGAGGTAATCTTAGAAATCCAGAGAAATTCCGAGATAGTCTCTAGATATTACCACCTAAAAGGAATTCAGAAGTAAAATTTGGAGGTAATCTTAGTAAATTTGAAGGTAATTCAAGTTTACCTGGAGGTCCGCTAAGAAAATCCAAGTAATCCGAAAATAATCTGAAGAAATATAGGAAATCCCTAGAAAATCTGAAGGTAATGTCGAGGAAATACTATTTGGAGCATGCACGAAATTGAGGTAATCTTAGAAATCCAGAGGAATTCCGAGATAGTCTCTAGAGATTTCCACCTAAAGGAAAATCAGAGATTGAATTTGGAGGTAATCTTGATAAATTTGAAGGTAACTCAAGTTTACATGGAGGTCTGCTAAGAAAATCCAAGTAATCCGGAAATAATCTCAAGAAATATAGGAATCCCTAGAAAATCTGAATGTCGAGAAAATACTATTTGGAGCAAGCACAAAATTGAGGTAATCTTAGAAATCCAGAGAAATTCCAAGATAGTCTCTAGATATTACCACCTAAAAGGAATTCAGAAGTAAAATTTGGAGGTAATCTTAGTAAATTTGAAGGTAATTCAAGTTTACCTGGAGGTCCGCTAAGAAAATCCAAGTAATCCGAAAATAATCTGAAGAAATATAGGAAATCCCTAGAAAATCTGAAGGTAATGTCGAGGAAATACTATTTGGAGCATGCACGAAATTGAGGTAATCTTAGAAATCCAGAGGAATTCCGAGATAGTCTCTAGAGATTTCCACCTAAAGGAAAATCAGAGATTGAATTTGGAGGTAATCTTGATAAATTTGAAGGTAACTCAAGTTTACATGGAGGTCTGCTAAGAAAATCCAAGTAATCCGGAAATAATCTCAAGAAATATAGGAATCCCTAGAAAATCTGAATGTCGAGAAAATACTATTTTAAGCAAGCACAAAATTGAGGTAATCTTAGAAATCCAGAGAAATTCCGAGATAGTCTCTAGATATTACCACCTAAAAGGAATTCAGAAGTAAAATTTGGAGGTAATCTTAGTAAATTTGAAGGTAATTCAAGTTTACCTGGAGGTCCGCTAAGAAAATCCAAGTAATCCGAAAATAATCTGAAGAAATATAGGAAATCCCTAGAAAATCTGAAGGTAATGTCGAGGAAATACTATTTGGAGCATGCACGAAATTGAGGTAATCTTAGAAATCCAGAGGAATTCCGAGATAGTCTCTAGAGATTTCCACCTAAAGGAAAATCAGAGATTGAATTTGGAGGTAATCTTGATAAATTTGAAGGTAACTCAAGTTTACATGGAGGTCTGCTAAGAAAATCCAAGTAATCCGGAAATAATCTCAAGAAATATAGGAATCCCTAGAAAATCTGAATGTCGAGAAAATACTATTTGGAGCAAGCACAAAATTGAGGTAATCTTAGAAATCCAGAGAAATTCCGAGATAGTCTCTAGATATTACCACCTAAAAGGAATTCAGAAGTAAAATTTGGAGGTAATCTTAGTAAATTTGAAGGTAATTCAAGTTTACCTGGAGGTCCGCTAAGAGAATCCAAGTAATCCGAAAATAATCTGAAGAAATATAGGAAATCCCTAGAAAATCTGAAGGTAATGTCGAGGAAATACTATTTGGAGCATGCACGAAATTGAGGTAATCTTAGAAATCCAGAGGAATTCCGAGATAGTCTCTAGAGATTTCCACCTAAAGGAAAATCAGAGATTGAATTTGGAGGTAATCTTGATAAATTTGAAGGTAACTCAAGTTTACATGGAGGTCTGCTAAGAAAATCCAAGTAATCCGGAAATAATCTCAAGAAATATAGGAATCCCTAGAAAATCTGAATGTCGAGAAAATACTATTTGGAGCAAGCACAAAATTGAGGTAATCTTAGAAATCCAGAGAAATTCCGAGATAGTCTCTAGATATTACCACCTAAAAGGAATTCAGAAGTAAAATTTGGAGGTAATCTTAGTAAATTTGAAGGTAATTCAAGTTTACCTGGAGGTCCGCTAAGAAAATCCAAGTAATCCGAAAATAATCTGAAGAAATATAGGAAATCCCTAGAAAATCTGAAGGTAATGTCGAGGAAATACTATTTGGAGCATGCACGAAATTGAGGTAATCTTAGAAATCCAGAGGAATTCCGAGATAGTCTCTAGAGATTTCCACCTAAAGGAAAATCAGAGATTGAATTTGGAGGTAATCTTGATAAATTTGAAGGTAACTCAAGTTTACATGGAGGTCTGCTAAGAAAATCCAAGTAATCCGGAAATAATCTCAAGAAATATAGGAATCCCTAGAAAATCTGAATGTCGAGAAAATACTATTTGGAGCAAGCACAAAATTGAGGTAATCTTAGAAATCCAGAGAAATTCCGAGATAGTCTCTAGATATTACCACCTAAAAGGAATTCAGAAGTAAAATTTGGAGGTAATCTTAGTAAATTTGAAGGTAATTCAAGTTTACCTGGAGGTCCGCTAAGAAAATCCAAGTAATCCGAAAATAATCTGAAGAAATATAGGAAATCCCTAGAAAATCTGAAGGTAATGTCGAGGAAATACTATTTGGAGCAGGCACAAAATGGGGAAATCTTATAAATCAAGAGGAATTCCGAGATAGTCTCTACAGATTACCACGTAAAAGGAACTCAGAAGTAAAATTTTGAGGTAATCTGAGAAAATTTGAAGATAATTCGCAGGTAATCTGAGGAAATCTGAGTAATCCGGAGAAAATAGCAAGGTTATTTCTAGGGAATCCAAGGTATAATCTCTAATTATTTTTTCTTTAAAGGAATTCAGATTTACAAACCCTTGTCCCCGATTTATGCGCCTCGGATCAAAAGTGTAGGTTAGAGATAATTTTATTTTGGTTTTTGTTTGAAGATTTACTCAAATCACTAATTTATCAAAAATAGTAGAAATACATACATACTAAATGATAATAAATTAATATTTCGGTATTTTTTAAGACGTTTCAAAATTTCTAATATAACTGCATCATTTACATGCAGGCAGTAGGTACCTAATATTCTTGAAAACATAATTTAGATTATTGTGTAATTTCAAGAGTATAATAGATAAACAAAAGTCCTGGAAATAAAAGACAACATCGATAGACAAAATAATTTCGACACAAATTGGTATCTCCTTCTGGAATCTCATGCACTCTATACTAAACTGTAAATTAAGACAGTATCTGTACACGGTTCTATGCCTCAATTTCCGTAAATGACTAATGTTAAGTGATTGTCATTTTAAATTAAACATAAAACTAATCAGTTTAAAACTTCGTAGCACATTAAAGTCTCTAGACAACTTTATAAAGGCAGTAAGGAAGCCATCGCCTGTCCAGATATTCTGAGTGATTTACTGTAAAATTGATGAAATTGGTATACTCGGTTCTGGTATAGCATTGCAGATAAATTCCAAAAAATAGATACCTACGTGTAGGCTAAAATAAAATTGTGATTATTGTTAAATGAACTAAGAGATTAAAATTTAATTATAATGTAGAATTAACGAAAATGAAATATTATACTACGAAACAGATATTTAAAGATGCAGTTTAGAAAAGTTTGGCAAAGTACTTAATATAAGTTGTTGTAATTAAGTTCGGGAGTAAAGTGCAGTTGCATTCTTATTTAATGTAGCGTTTTAATTTGTGAATGACCTTTTGTGCCTTTAGTTTTTCTTTTAACTTCAGTTAAGTTCTTAAGTCAATTTATCTCATCTTGTAAATTTCCTTATTGTTCTCGTTTCTAGCAGAGTTGTGGCTTAAATTTTAAAACGCCGCATGAATTTTATATTTTCCTAATTAAGTTATGTAAGACGTGACTTCAGTTGGTTAATTGCATTGAATATTAATTCTTGGCTGGCAACTAAGACTTGCATATTACAATCAATATAACATTGGCGAGAGCAGTCTTCCAACAACATAAATTGATAATAACTGCCGGCTTAATATGCAGCAACAGTACATTTCATTAACCAAGTCGGGCCGAGGCAAAAGCCAGTAAGGTATAAGCAGTCAGGTAACTGCTATATCTTTCGAACACCAAGCGCCGGTTGCAGACTGTTAAGAAGAAGGAGTTTGAGGTACCGGGCTGGTGTTAATGAGATTTCACGGAACAACAAATACCGTGGCTGGCGTGCAGCATGAAAGTTTCTCTATTAATTATTTCACTCGTCGCATGAGTCCCTGTATCCTCACATGCATTATGTAACCAGGACGCGCCAGCCCCGTAATTACAGCACTAATTTGCAATTACTATCGATTTACCACAACTATATTGCACTTTTTATCGACCATTTCTTTGCACTAACCGTGGTCACCAGCAAGCCGTAGATAATCTCCTTTAAAAAACAACTTTGGTTTAAATGAGTCTGTGGATTAACTGCTTGTCGTTTATTTTACGATGATGGCTTTGTTTTAGATCGTAGTTAATGTGACACACAGGTGTTGCTTTGCAAGCCGCCATATCATTTTTACTTTCTTATACGAAGTAATAAGGAAGTATAGTAATCGTGATTTTTTTCGATTTCGAGATTTTGATGGATATACACGTTATGAGGGCCCCTGAATCCATTTTGTCCATTTTCGCCATGATGTCTGTCTGTGTGTCTGTCTGTCTGTATCCACCATAACTCAAAAACGACTTATCGGATCTGATTCAAATTTCATAGTTAAGAATTTGAACAAAATTGTTGGTGCCACATTCAATGTTTTCGTCTAGCACCAAAACAAGTGACACTTACCTGAAGACATTTTTAGGTTTTTTAGGAATATCTTAAAAAATAAACAATTTATGAGATTTTTTTTATTCTTTAACATTGATTTAGAATTGAATTTTGAACAAATTTTGAACTTTTTTTTGAAATTCCGTCAAAAAAATTTCAAAAAACTAGATATTCTTTAAGCACTTTATATTTCTCATAGCGTACGTTGATAGTTGAATCCGACGGTCGAGGTAGACATGTGTCTCATTATATGGCTGCCAAACGGAAGGTCCCGGGTTCGAATCCCAGAAGGACGGACCATTAGTTTTTTTTATTTTACTGTTTTCTATGGTACCGAAAACAATAATAATGAATAAATAAATGTAATTTCATACCGGGAAATTTTTTAAACTGAGTGATAGGTCAAAAATCTAAAATAAAACTCATTTTTGTCGTAAAGTTCGGTTATAATGAGTGGGACAAGGACAGATTTATGCGTATTGCAATAAGTGCGACAGAGACTATTTGAAAATTGCTGGAAACCCTCAAAATTTTTACAAGAAATTTAACTTAATTTCTTTAGGAAAAGTAATTATTGTGATACTATTCGTATAAGAAAGTTATGTGTTGGGCACATCAGATATTTTTACTAATATTAGAAGAAAATATCAGAGAAAATGATTAAAAATTCATCAGTATTTCTTCTTGTCGAAAATAATAAAATTGAAGAAATAATTAAATGCAATTTGGACATACTTTTTTACTACTCTAGTACAATCGGAGGAAGAATATTATTTAAAAACTTACAATTTGAATATACACCCTAGCTACAAAAACCCCGGCCACTTTTCCAACTATTGACAACAGATATCGCTGTTTTTACGATGTTTACATATTTAAAAACAGCGACATCAGTTGTTAATAGTTGGAAAAGTGGCTGGAGTTTTTGTAGCCACCCTGTACTTACTGCGAAGATTTAAGTTATAATGCATTTTTCTACAGAACGTACCGATATTTTGAGGAGAATCACGCAGGTTCTACCTACTCGAACATAATGAGGAAGGTTGGGTTTCGACTTTCGACCAGAGCGCACGCACTATTTTCGGGGGTTTTACGCTTGTCGGTTTGTATATTCATAAAAAATAATATTTCTATGTAACTGTATGATTGTATGTTTGTTTCTACTCACGATACCTTAAATGAACTTAAGATATACATGAATTAATTAAATTTGAAGAATTTAAAGGGTCAATTCTGACACATTTATAGAACCATAATTTTGGAAATTCGGGAATTGTTACTGTAAGTACCTTTGTTACAGTATCTAATGAAAATGAACTAGGTACTACAACTTTAAGTCACGATTCCTAGTACAAATTATATTGTTGTTATTAAATGATATTTATATAATAAATAATTTGTCCAAAAAGTCTAAAAAACCTAAAATTAAATGTAACGAGTACCTAAAAATAAAATGATTAACTAATCTATTACTCCTAGATTATTATTGTTATATTTTTTTTATATTCACTCCAAGTATTCTAGTGCACATATCCTTAAAAAAAGTTCAATAAGTTGTGGATTACCCTGTATATCGATGAAATGATACGAAAATGCCTTGACCTATTTTAGAAGGAAAGATCCTACAAGTATATAAAAAATATAAACATTTAGGACGAGTTTTACCATATTCGCTTAAAGATTAAAGCAAGATTTAATATAATAAAAATAATTGTTATTAACAATGATTTAATCTACATTAAAATTTGAACGAATTTGGTACAACTGGCCATTAAAATATTTTAATAACTATTTTTCAATACTCAGTATTCTAATAATCAAACATTTTAAATATTTTCAGTGGAATATGTACGATATATTTAATAGTAGAGTTGAATTGTCTTCAGCGTACATACACGTGATCCTATTCGTCTGTCTTACTATCAAGAGAAGTCAGCGAGAGGTAGACATAGAAACAGTAACGACCCGCTTACTGCAAATAATGCTGCCATAGATGGTATAACAATTTGCAACGTTTTCAGTTCTTCACAAATCATTATCGTCAGAAACTAGTTATTAGTTAATAAGTTTTTTTCAGTAATACGCTTTTTATAAACGAATATGGGTTGAAAGATTGAAGTATAAGAAAGTCACATGCTGGCTACTAACACTACCTAGATATTTTACAATATGAAAAGCAATATTGATGGCCAATTTATCAGGCGATATCTTTTGTCCATTCGGTGGACGATTGTCAGGTTTCATGTAGTGAATAGCAGTCATCATTCTCGGCACAAAAAGGAGAAACTACTATTATATAATTTTATGAAAAATGAAATAATATTATTTTTATTTAAAATTCTAATAATATCGAAGATATTTTAGCTTTAAACTGAATTTAAATTACTTGTATATGAATATAGAAAAATATGTAGGTATATAATTAAACTAAAGAAATAATTTTCGTATTAAAGTGCATTTTCAATAAATTTTCGAAATGTCTGTAATCATTATAAAAGCATAACCTTAGATTTATTTTCTTATAAATTTTTATCGTAGAACGAACCATGAAACATAACATTACTATACATTTAAAATGTTTACAAGGTTTACAAAATTATGTTATTATAAAATAATGTACACGATCACGCATCCTCAAAAACACGCAGAAAAATTAATACGTGTCAATACCTGATCCCCAAACATTTTTTAACGTTCGGTTTAAACTGAATGTGTACTTTTCGTTTATATGTAAATGAAAAAATATGTTACAGATGGAATTAACTGCATCCATTTATTTTATAGTATTGGTGCTCTTAAATTTTATTTTTGTACCGGTTTCTGCAATGTTTATTGCCTTTGGAGGCGGTATATTCTATAAAAGAAACAGATCAATAAAAAATATATTTGCATGAATATAAAAATACATTCTTTTATATATAAAACTACAGTAAAGAGTCTGTTCACAAAAAAATAGGTAGGTATCATCCTGAAACAAAACTTTTGAGTAGAGCTTTTTATATAAAGATAAAATGTGTATTGTGGGTCGTGACACACGCCACTGTTATTTATATTCATTTATATTTTAACATTCTTATGTAGGTACAAAAAGGTTGAGAGAAAACAGTATTTTCAAGATGATGCCTCTAAAATAGAAAATGTGTAACTATCAATTCTAAACATAACACTTTTAGCAAAAAACTATTTTAAACAAATAATTTTTTTGGATGTTTAAATTTGAATTATAACTTTATTTGGTAGGTAAATTTCTAGGTTACAGTACAATGAAAATTAACAAATTTATCTGGCAGATAAACTTGACCTTAAATCAATTTACAAACGCAACACAATAATATTCTACAATAGACAGAAAATATAAAAATTGTAAACTAAAATCGCAACTTTTTGTTATGTTTTTGTATGATTTTGTGATGTCTTTAAGTGAAAAAAATTAACGTAACTTCAGCATATTGTACTGAAATATTATGGGTCTGTTAAAATCCGAGTAAACATATCGAAAGGATGATGGACTGTATACACAGTAGATATAAATCAATCTTCACAGCCTGTCTCATAAGACACGCTTTTCAAGCTTATAAGCGGTAGAAAAACTAAATATTGTTTATTTTCCAATAATATAAAAATAAGCTTAGAAGGTTACATTATTTCTTTATAGAGGGTGATTCACAACATATCGAAATCAATTTACAAAGATATACAACGCATCCACACAAATAACATAGCGCAAAAAGAAATTAAAAAAAGCACCTTCAAAATAATTAAAACCACTTGCTATCTACGCCTATGGAAAACTGGTCGACTGCTGCTGCTACAACAGAGATTGAAGTTTTGTCCTCCGTCCTCTAAAATTTGGTCATACGTTTTGCAGGGATTCACCATAAATTAATACCATATTCATTAACTCTTGATTATTACTACGAGCCCTAACAACTAAATGTTCGGACAAAAGTAAATTTTTGAAGTATGAAAGGAGAACTGGAAATTTTACGCAAATAATTAGTAAACACCTAATAATACAATAAGATAAAGCTTTAATAACAATATTATGTATGGAAGAAAATTATTTATTGGATTTAACAATATTTTAACCTTAATAATTAGTAAACTTTACAAAATGAATTTGCAACTAAATGTTGGGATAATTTTTAATTTGGGACCATTAATAAGAGGTTACGTCTCCTTTTGCTTTAATAGCTGCCTGTATTCTAGCAGACATTGTATTTATCAAATTTTGGTACAATTCTGGCGTGAAACTGTCCCAAATTTCTTCTATTTTGGTGTTTAAGTTCCCAATGGTTCTTGGTGGATTATTGCGTAGAATACGTTTAATTTTATGACAAAGAGTTTCAATGACATTTAAGTCCGGACTGGATGCGGGCCATGAAAGCACCTTTATGTCGTTTTCCCCAAGTTCCAAAACTGTGATTTTTTAAAAACAGTCGTTAGAAAATTACGTCACATTTTACAAGTGCAATTTTAAAGCTACGAAATATGCCTAAAATCACCAAATAAAGACTTGGAGATTTTTTTGTACATAAAACCAACATCCAGCTTTGCAATAAAGTAAATTTACCAAAATTCAACCAGTTGTTCCAAAACTGTGATTATTTTAATGTAGGTAGCACCCTCAAAAACACGTTTTTTGAAAAGTGAACTGTGGAACTCGAAAAAAATGCAACAAAAAAAAAATATTTCAGGATATTTTCAATATAGTACGATTATTGAGCTTTGATTTAAAGGTTTTTTGACACAAATCCAACCAGCGGTTTCAAAACTGTGATTTTTTAAAACAGTTACTAGAAAATTCTATCATTTTTAAAGGTGCAACTTTGAAGCTCCGATAAATGCCTAAAATTACTAAATAAAAACTTGTGTAACTTTTATGTAAAGAAAACCAACATCCAGTTTTGCAATAAAGTAAATTTCTTCAAAATCCGACTACTACATCCAACGTTTTGAAAATAATAATTCTTTGTTTCTACAAATTTCCCATCCTGCTGGGTTAAAGTGCCACAGTTTTGGAACGGCCGAGCGGAATTTTACGAAATTTACGTTTTTATATAACTAAATGTTGGCATTATAACAGAAAAAACCATCAATATTATGGAAGTTAATTTAGATAACTTTTGCTCGTATGGAAAAAAGACAATCAAATTTACTTTTGTCCGAACATTTAGTTGTTAGGGCTCGTATAAACATGTACCATCTTTACAGTGTAGTTTTTGAACAAGCAGTAATAACGCAAAAGACAGACTATAGATATGACATCACATAACTAGCCAGATGTTTTTAGTTTCAGGATTGATTTTTTTGTGAAGGTCAAAACAATTTTTATGTACCTACAGTTCTACATTGTAAAATTAATTTATTGAATTCCGTAACGTAAAAATTATAGAGTATTAGGTAAAGTTTCCGTTATCTTGTAATAAGTGTGTCATTATAGGTAAAAATATAATATTATTTTATACATTGAAATTAAATCCACTCTGACGAGCACCCTTTACAGTCGTCCATCTAAGAGGAGTTCACTCAGCATATTACTAGTACTTTTTTTTTTATATGCATTCCAAATATATATCAGCGTGCATATATCGTTAAATTTCTTTCGATATGTTGTGAACCACCCTGTAAACATACAAAAATACTAATATAAAATACTTCTGCAATTAATTGTGTATTTACACAAATGTAGTGGATTATACGCTTTTCATGTCACAATCAATTATGTTTTTAATTAAATGCCTACTATTTTAAAACAATGTCAAAGAGAGGTTGGTGAGTAGCAGCATTACTATTACTATAAAATTCCTCTTGATCTACTCGAAAAAAAGAAAAGTTTTACTAAACCGATTAATTCTGTTGTTTATATTGAATAAAGGGAACTTTGAATATTTACCACACTCAAAATCCATACATTAATTGAACGGATTTGCATTAATTTGGCTTTAATTTTATAATTCAACTTATTCCGAATATAGTAAAATGGTCAATGAGTCGGTTGAATTAGTTTGGGTCTGAATAATTGTCTATTAACCAATGGTCACACATTGATTCAACTGTGAATGTAAACCGACATGTACCTGTTAAATTTGTACTGGTATTATACCTTCTGACCTCACTTTAAAAGCATGTTAACATTTTACAACAATTTGCATATATTTTACGTATTTCATGGTATTTGATCCGAATTTACATTTTAAGAGTACAGTAATTGTTCTATTTGGTTTGTAAAATGGTTTGGATGCGGTGTGTGTGGACAACCATAAAATAAAACCTGAAATATACAATATGAGGTAAATACATACTGAATAGAAACAGCTATATGTATACTCACACAACTAATTTTAAATTATGTGAATCTTGAAACATTTCAATATAAGTTTATAGAAAATCAGCTAATGTGTTGTGAAACAATGTGTGGCAATGTATGGTATAGACCATAGTATATCAGTGAAATGGTTTAAGTTTGTTGTTAAAGCCATGTTCTTTGTAGTAGTACAAATTAAAAAAGTTTCCCGATTGATTCTTCAGGTTTTGTAACTTTTGGGATACCTAGAGGAAAACTTTCTATCGATGTAAATAGCAAGTTATCAAAGTAAGCTAAAAAGGTCTTGTAAAAAATTTATGTTATTCCATGGATCAGAGTATCCACTAGATATGTCAGTTAGTAATCATATAAGGGGTTACTTTGTACGTGACCCATCAATAAGCTATAAAAGGCCAGTCAAAATTGTACAACCTTATGATAAATGTCAAAGGCAAAATCGATACATGATGAAATAATATTTTTATAGACTTCAGATGGACCCGAATATATTCCGATAATAATTAAGAATGATATTTAGAAATTAATTAAAACTGAATTTAAAGCGGTTCGATATTGTTTAATCATGAAATACACCGAAATTAAAAATTTATTATTTGTATATACGTAAAACTAAGATATAAATTTCATCTTTATAGAAAATATTTGTAGTTTAATATTATATTCTTAACTTAAATATCCATCAAAAAATTTCAGTAGAACATAAACTGTTGTAACGATTTAAATTGCATTTTATAAATATATTTAAGATTCGTTTGAATTCTAAATGTTGAAACTTGGCAGTCATTAAAATTCTATTTCAAATAGCAGTCTCCTCAGAATTATATATGAATATTTGCATTTGCAAAACATTTGTTACACCCGCTGTTGTGGTTATTCATAAATGTTTCATTAACTTTATTTTCTATGTTCTGTGATCGACTATTTAATCGCTTTATTCACTGCCACTGGTACAAATGTACATACATTTTATGTAACTTTGAATATTAAAAATTTAGCTAGGTTGTAAAAATGTACATCAGGTTTTGAAAAATTAAGCGCCCCGTTGTATTAAATTATTGATTTATAAAGGTGAATATGTGCTGCAAATTTTAGACAGGTTTAAAACAGGAGACGTATTTGTTTAGCAGGACAAAATAAATTTATTATATACAATATGTAGTATATGTGTGTTATACAATACAATTATGTACACCACGTTTTATTTACGTATACACAATTTTTTTAAATATTTTTAGATAATAGTTACTCGCTTCGCTGCTACTGAAATTAGTCTTCACTCTCAATAAATTATCACTCTCCACTCTAGTTACGTAAATAACTGTTGTTCTATTATATGTATGGTTCAATTTTTTCCTCAATAAATGAATACTTCGTGATTTTTTTTCAGTAGTTAACACATCAACCTACAAACTAATCAACACATCACATAGACAAATAATCGAATTTGTACAGCACCTTTATCATAAACTTCGACGAGATAATAATATTTTGGCTTTTTTCTCTCCTAGATCTTGATGGCAAATCGGGTTTTGTGGATTTATATATAAAAAACTTGTAAACTAAAAATTGCACTGCAATACAAGAATCACGTACAAGTTGAAAGTTTACGATTGGAAATTTGGAATTTATTCTTTAGGTAGACCAATTCAATTTAAATCCATCACATAAATTTGTGACATACTACCAGCTGTATATTTTATAGCGATCAATACATAGTGTAAATATAAAAAGTTGCCTGTTTTATATTAGTCCTTTCTTTCTCTACATCGACCTCTTAACACACAACGTTTTTCAACATGCAATCTAAAACTACAACACGTATTTTTCTTTGAAATATTACGTGATTTACGTGTTTAAATACAGTTATTTCGTAAATCAATTTACAAAACATATACTATGAAAAGTAATTCTACGAATTTGGTATAAAATTTTGGCCTATCGGAATTAATAAAATTTGGAATTTTGGTGGATACGATGAAAGAGCTGTATAAAACAGAGGTTATTACAGTTTTATTCATGTTAAGGGTAGATCATATCTAAACCATGTTATAGTTGCACTTTTAATGGACTTGCCGTAGGTAGTTGTCAAAATTTTACCTAAATTTATTATAACTTGATTCAAATCTAAGCCTAAAATATTTACTTCGGTATTTTAGGTGCGTTTATCTAAGGATCAGGCACATATAAAATAATTAAATAGTAACTTCGTAATTATTGTTCATTTCACTCGTAAAGATAGCATAAAATGAAGTATGACTAAAAATAATATCAGCGCTTCTCAAAATTTATTTTTTAAATCCTGGTCTTATTTTTAAATATTTTAGAACGATTTTTTTGCATTATTAGAAATTAATATAATAACATATAAAACTACTTTGTCCGAAAGCAGGAGAAAATAAAATACCTATTGAATATTTTGTATAGAGAGAAAAGCTTTTTTTGGTTCAATTTTAGAATAATAGGAGGCCAAATTCAAAATTAATCATTGATTAAAATGAAAATATTAATGTGAATGAGTTATAATCAAAATATTAGATCTGAATAATGTCACTCTATATCTACTCAATTTTGGCAGCTGATGCCCATAGTTAGCACATTTTCGCGTGACTTTGATATCTTAGTTTGTATTTTTGCAAGTTGATTCCAGTTCAATATACATTTCGTATTTGTACAACGTAAACCAGTTTCACTGGAATCAAAGTCTTCATAAAAAGCAGTTTTATTGAGCCTGACTCTGGATAAAATAGTGTAGTAGTGTCTTTAATCAAGAAAATCTAATCATCGGTTTACTTTTGGATTAAAAGTCAACTTCTTAAGATGTAGCTCATTAAGTGCTGAAATAAAGGAAGTTAAATTACAAACGTAATATCAGAAATTCTGGTACTACAAAATTAAAGTATGGCTCCGACTGCCACTGTATAGAGTGACGTAACAATAGGGCTTTGTTCTCATGCAATCGGTTTTCATCGACTATATTACTTAAAAAAAACTTAAATTTATTTATTAGGAAAATAATTAAAAGGTACTTCCATGTCTTATAAAATGATAAAATTCCTATTCTTCAATTTACCACCATTACACGACTTTCATTTTTAATGACAATATGCTCCGTTAGGTATAATTTCAAAATTGGCTGTTCTTGACCAGTCAATTTCCTCGACTTTATTTCGTATAATTATTTCATGGTGGTCTACAGAAACGATTATCTGGCTTGACGGCCTTAAAAATGCACACGGAATATTAATGTCAATATCCTGCATACGACAGTAAAGAATTTCCGACAGATTTTTCAGCGGGATGGAAGGATTAAATTATGTCTACTGCTAATAGACTTTATTTATACCTACATGAACAAAAAATTCGATGAAATATTAAATATCTGCATAGTAAAGGTATAAATACGGAAGTTTATATAAAATTTCATGGATTTAATTTGCAACTGCAAGGGATATATTTTTTTGTTTTTGTTTTGTCAAGTAATGTCTAAAACTATTAATGCATAGTTTTAGGCAAAATACTTAAGATATTATTGGTTATTAACTTTATGAGCTCATTTACTGTCTAATCAACAACAGAAGCAAAGAGTATATATCAAAATTATAGCGATATTAAAGTTATTTTAGTAGTCAATAATCTGAATGACTAAGAGCCTGCATAACTTTTATATTTTTAAAATCACTCATAAACTGAAAAATATATAAATAACATTAGTACGACTGCAGTTTATATTCAGAATTTTATGTACCAGAACCAAATTGCTTGATAAACTAAACTAAACTAAACTTGTAATATTCAAGTCATATATTTAAGGAATGTAAATCGATACATAATCTGTACCTACCTACCTATGAAACTCTGAAACAGACATATACAAAAAACTCCAAGTTTCACTAATTAACGCATAAATGAATTCTTTACATGTCGTTTTTGTAAAAAATTAGCGAAATTAGTAATTAGGCTACGCCAAAAATATTAAAAAGGTTTTTTTTAATTTCCGGAGAAGTTAAGTTCCATACTATTAAAATATTTAATTATCATTTTGTCACAGTCAATCTGGCGCCAACCAACTGAGTGGAGCAGGGTATGATGTTAAAGATGATGTAAAAGAAATGATCCACAAAATGATAAAAAAGTTTTAATTGTAAAATGGAGGAAAACTTTCTACATTGTTAATTAACAGCGATTTCTTTAAGACATACCGCAACTAATTAAAATTTGTATTCATTTTGAAATACATGTATTTTATATTATGTAATTGAAATATATTCGCAAATTTTATTAGGACGATATAATTAAGAAGTAAATTAAAAATTGTGCTTTACTGTACGAGCTATTTCTCGTCTTGTAATTATAAAAGCCCATCTCTATATCACGATTAATTGAAAAACTTCTGTAACTTCTCACTTCATAAACAGACTATCCTAATAATAGTTTAGTATTCAAAATAGCAAAAAGCAATTCGTTTTATTTTTATTATTATAGGAACTTAGGTGTTTTATTATACAATTATCATATTTACTGTTATTGTAAAATTTATGTTATCTTCTACTGCTATGAGTACGAATGGTTATAGATTTTCTGAATCAAACTGAAATGAATAAAGTAGAGATGCTTCAGTGGGCAGTCATAATCATTATCTGTTTGTCTTTTGAGAGACAGAGAGAAAAACAGTGTGACGCACATGTCTGCTGATAATAATGGTAGTACACAGCGTGTCCGGAAATTAGGAGAAAAAATTCGGGGGTGATTCTACTTGAAAAATTAATGTGACAAGTTCCTATAACATTTTTCCGAAAGCTCATTAATCTTGGGTTACAGGACCTTAAAGTTTGTTTTTTTTTAATCAACTTTTTCCAGCAACTTTTTTCTAGTGTACGGATTTGTTTCAAATTTGGCACACTTATCACTAATGTTTATTTGTATTCTTGTACCAAAATTGAGGTAAATCCCCCAGTGTCAAAGAGTCTAAATCGACGTTAACTTTTGGATAAAGACCCAGAACTTTTTTGTTAGGCACTTTTTCTAAATTATGATGACGCCCTATTGAAAAGCATCGAAAATCTTCAAAAAAGATCCTCTTGTTGCATCACGATAAAACGAGTCGTTTTCGAGAAAAACGCCTTAAATGAATACCAACCAACTACAGATTAATAAAACAAGCATTAAACAGAAGCGTGTTTTTCTCGAAAACTACTCGTTTTATCGATATTCAACGAGAGGATCTTTTTTGAAGATTTTTCGATGCTCTTCAATCGGGCATCATCAAAATTTAGAAAAAAGTTATTGGAAAAAATTGATTAAAAAAAAACTTTGGGGTCTTGTAACCCCAATAATAATGAGCTTTGGGAAAAATGTTATACGAACTTGTCACATTAACTTTTCGAGTAGAATCACTCCCCGAGTTTTTTGCTCCTAATTTCCGGACACCCTGTATAGGGATAAGTACCTAATGTGAAGCTTTACGATTTTTTTAAATATACATAGATAAGCGCTTTTAACCAATTTGATTTTTGATTATTAAATTAATCATGTTTTATAGCAAGATATATACTAGCTGGCATTACGTTGATCTAGGGTTGAAAATTGCGCGAATAGTCATTAAATATAAAAAATGGCTAAAGGAATTTATATTGAATGAAAGATAATATAAAATTTTCATGTTAAGAATGTGTTTTCAACCTTAAAAAACTGCTACGCAGTATAAGCATTGTATATGTATACGAGCCGAGTTTTTGAGCTTTGTAGTAGGATATAAAGAGAATGAACTTACCCTGTCCATAGAACAAATTCCACATTGTCGTTTTGGCGAGACATCATAGTACGAGCGGCAGACTCTATGAGCTCCCACGTGGCGTCACAGCCGTAATCTCCGTAACGACCCATGGGTCTCCTCTGTGTTCGGGACCCTAAACCTCCATCATATTCAGGTCGCCAACATCCTGCAAATAATATTATATTCACGATAGCTTTCATCAATATTCATAATATTCATCAGTGGAATGGTTCAGGCAAATAAAAAAATATAGTCATGAAGGTATTATGCTGAGGAAATATGGTTTTGTGGGGGTTATAGGGATGTTAGGCTTAGGATTCTATTAAATTTTTCTTGGGATTTCCATTCTGCCTTCTTGTACTCTTTTATTTTTGATTGTGACAGTAAAAATGTTATAAATATTACATAACTCAAATTATTCGTATAAAGTTGATATAAAAAGTGAATTTCCGAGACGTTTTTTTAAATGCGGAGTTTTACTAGCACAAAGAAGGAACAACAAAGGCAATAGCCTTGCATACTAAAAAAATTATTATCCCAATGATTATTATGATGGAAGGAAGCGGTTTAACTTTTAAGCAGCAAATTGTCTTGAGAATTGTTATGTGTATTTTAATGTGTCTATAACACTAAAGAATATAATTGTGAAACATGATGATTAGGACAACATGTATCTATTTTGAAGTAGTCTTTAATACTTCTTCCCAGATTCCTTTTGCTATATCATCATTTCGATCCATTTAGATGACTACTCGATACTCGTATTTCAAAGTTTACGAGTTATATCCTTGTCTTTTTACAATATTGATACATCCTGGACAAATAAGAAAAAGTACAATTTTGAATGTAGGGAATTAGTATAAATTGAAGGAGCGGTTTCCAAAATGGGCAGTGTAGCTCAGTGGTCAAGGCACCGGACTGAGTCTTAGATCGTAATTTCGATTCCTGCACAAGGCAAATTGGAAATGTTGCACTGTTATGCTGTCAAACTCCCCAATCCTTCTGGTCCGAAGATTTTCATCTTCTAGTGGTTCGGAATCCAGGTAAAACTGTAGGTCCACGTATATTTGTGGTTGTCAACACTTGTAGGCAGAGAAGATGCCAATACTCCAACAATGGAGTGTGAAAACGGCTAGTGAGTGATTGAGAGTTTCCAAATAATATTCTTAAACACTCAGTATTCATAGTTTATATAGCATGTCAAAACTCTAAAGATATTCAAACTAATTTAAAAGCAAATGCATTTGCAAATGACATTTAAATGGAATTGAAGGATGTGATAGTATTCATTGATAGGGTTAATATTTGCTTATATTTAAAAATCGGTAAATCACGAAATTGGATTTCGGATAGTATTATATTCTAAAACCAATATAAGCGGGGATGGGATTTTGAATTATTTAATATAAATACCTCATTATAGCTTCAGCCTGCAGCTGAGACTAAATCTCGCCAACCCTAAATTAGTTTCCAGAATTTGATTTAAATGTAACAAACATAAAATCCATCTGAATATTGAATACTTATTTACACTTTCTCGTCTATTTTATACAAATTGTAAATAATATAATATGAAATAGTAAAAGGGGCATTTTCAAGTGATTAATGCTGAAAGAAGCCAGTTTTATTCAATAAATGAATAAGAAAACATCTAAAGTTGAGAACACATATTTTTATTTTCTTTTTTTAATTTATATTATACAAGTTCTTATTCGAAACATCCACTTCATATACAGGGTGTCCCAAAATTAGCTTGCCAAAATGTACCAGCTGATTCTACGTTTAAAAATAATGCAAAAAGTTTTAATCAATGTAATCTGAAAAATGCTTCCAAAGAGGAGTTTTCTGTAATATCTCTGCCACTATTTGAGGTAGATTCATGAAATTTGGTGAATTTGAAGCTTTTATAATTTGACACATATTTCTTTTTTCAATTTTAAGAAATTTTGCCAGGGGCTTCACATACCGTGTGGGTGCTTGGTAAATTATGCCCCATATTTTTTGTGAGGATGGTTTTTAAATTTTTTATATCATATTATGAAACTTGGTTTATTTTTACACAAAAAACGTCGTCTCAGTCGATCTTTGAATCTTAACCGTTTTCGAGTAAAATCGTTTTGAAGAAATCACGTCCATAAAAACTACACTAATAAAAATAATCACAAAATTGAAAAAAAAAAATTTGATTTTGATATTTTGTTTTTATTATTAATATTTGACGAAGAAATGCTAAACAAAGTAATAAATACCTATAAATTTTAATCCATCGTCTACTTTTGATAAATTTTAGTTTTGTGATTATTTTTATTAGTGTAGTTTTCATGGACGTGATTTTTTCAAAACGATTTTACTCGAAAACGGTTCAAGATACAAAGATCGACTGAGACTACATTTTTTGTGTAAAAATAAACCAAGTTTCAAAATTTGATACAAAAAAATTAATAATTATCCCCACAAAAAATATGGGGCATAATATACCCAGCACCAACCCTGTATGTGACGCCCCTGGCACAATTTCTGAAAATTGGAAAAAGAAATATGTGGAAAATTATAAAAGCTTCAAACTCACCAAATTTCATGAATCTACCTCAAACAGTTGCAAAGATATTACAGAAAACTCCTCTTTGGGGTCCCCGTTTCGGGAGGCTGTAGCCTCCTTAGGAAGCATTTTTCAACCTATATTTATTGAAACTTTCTGAATTATTTTTAAACGTAGAATCAGCCGGTACATTTTGACAGGCTAATTTTAAGACACCCTGTATAGTTAGATATTTATTATATAGTTATTAAATAAAACTGACCTATCAGATATTTATCGAAAACAACTAGGATGGGATGCCCTATTGAATGAAAATAATGGCAATCTTGTCTCACTTCCAGTTATATCGAAACAGGTAATTAACCATCTTATTTTAAACAGAACACCCTGTATATTACTATATTTTTGAATTATAGGTACATTTAATTTTAGCTAAAGACTAAAGTCTTATGTTATTAATATTAATAATACTTTTTCCATATTTCAGGAGATATTTTGATATTCTCTATATTATTTTTAGAAGTTTAAAAAATCAGTATCTTTATTTTTTAAATGGCAGAATGGCACCCCTGAAAATTTCTTTCCTATATATTCTAAACAATTAAATTCTCTAACTTGGTCATTAATTATTCTTTGTACCAAAATTTCATAGTTTTGTTCGATATTTTGATGTCATTTTAATCAAGTTATGCTTACATTAACATAGAAACTATTTTTTGCAATTAAAATTACCAATATATTTGTATTATAGTTAAATTATTTTCAGTCGACAGTCTCTCTCTCTCCCGCTCGCTCTCATGGCAAGCAACCTTGATGTGAGACAGAAATACTGTGAATAGCTGTCTACTAAAAATAATGCTGCTATAACTCCCAAATGGTCAAGTTTATGAATTCAGTTTTTATGACAATTGTAATATAATAATAATGTTACATGACCATTTAAAATGCAATTTATTTGTCTGAAATAAAAATGTTGTTGATGTGCTGGTATTTATAGACTACATAACTTGTTTACTGGCAGAATCGGTAGCACATGTCGTACTCGTATAATAAATAATAATAAATCTGAAAATAAAAGATGTTTCAAACAAGCATTGTTTAGATCGAATGTGGAAAATGAATGAAAAATCATAATGATATAATTATTTATTACATATTATAGTTTGCAAAATTCAGCTATTCAGTGCAATATTATAATGTATTGTTAGTTGATTTACTAAATAATAAATTGGGATAATTTTGCTTTGTTTTTGATTAATTGTTGGTATTAAAATAATAATGGCACTGATGGAATATAATAATAATATAGTAATTAGGCAATATAAAATAAATTTCGTTAGTGTAAAATCACAAAAAAAATATACACCGCGAAGTTGCACTTCACTATTAGAAAATCGTGCAGTGTAATATTTCCCCTTTGCCTTTTTCGAATATAAGCAGCACGAGCCTCATCAAGTTTGCGTGTAAAAGCCTGAGAAGTGCTTTCGACGGATCCACATCCAATTCTAATTATTATTACTTGACTGTGTCTGTTCATTTCTATACCATGTTTTCTGCATTTCAAATTAAATACACTTGAAAATGAGAATAATTAATATTGGACTTTATTAAGTATTTGCTTCATGTCTAGCTAAAACAAGAGTAATTAATTATTGAATTTTCCCATTGTTCCGACCGAGGCAACTTCGAAATTAGCTGCATTGTCAACAGGACATGATAATGCACAGTATTTAATAAAACCAATGAAAATGTAAGAAAATAATTAATTTGATTAACTCGTGATTTATTTTCTTTTACTGAAAAGTATGAAAAGTTCAAATATAAAATACACATAATTTTATTTAAACAATATTTTTATTTAAGCTTCTAAATTGCAGTCGTAATTATTAGAAAATGCATCAGATTGTATGATAATAATATAAACCATTTGTTGTTGCATAACTAAAAAATTAGAACAGTATAACTATAAACAAAGTGCTAACTCTTTCAAACTGAACAATGAACAATCATTCATAACAATACCTATGCAGCAGTAAATTAAATTAATTAAAATAATCATGTAAAAAGAACTCTCCACAGCATAAAGAAAAGGTAATTTAGCAGGAAATAAAAGTAGAGAGTGAGTGGATAAACAGAAACTATTTGTTTTATCCTTTAGAAAATTACATCGTACAAAGAGAGTTCTGACTAGTAGATATTGATGATTTCCTAAAGCGACTATCAATCTTCCTATTCTTACAGTAATTAAGTTTAAAAATAGCGAAAAATCAAGTTTTGTTTACGCCAAAATTTTATAAATGACTTGCAGGAAAATTATGTCGGTAGTTCAGCATAAAGCTTCTCATTTTTACTTCATAGTAAAGGGAGATTATTAATATCAGTATTTTTTTAACGTGTTGGTTATCGCTATATTTATAAATTGATTTATTACATACAAACAAATTTTAATCTGAATATTTTTCGGATTGTTTTTGCTGTCGAAAGATAGATATTAAATTAAAGCATAATTTACATTTATTTTAGACTGTATTACTGAATAGAGATTTAGTTTTGTCGTTAGACATCATTTACAAATATTTTTTTCAAATCTCACGTTCTAGTAAGTATATTTTTATATACAGTATGTCCCCGGATCGAATTTACAAGAGGAAAAACTTTTTTATTATTAATTTTTCGAGAAAAATGCATTCTTTATAAAAGTTTTTGCTTGTTTCGAAATGGCTAATTCAGTTTATACCTTTTCAAATTTCCTCTCCGTTTCAGAAATATATTAGAAAAAATTCCACCATATTTTCATATTTTTTCAAAAAATTAAAACGCGTTTCTATGGTAAAATCAATTCGTTTCCATTATTATTAATTACTAATATTGAATATAATCAATCAAATAAACAAGAATAACGATAATTTAATCAATTAATTGTATATAAACAAAAACAACAAAAACTTATTCAATCCATTTGTCTCCCTTTTCTACACACAATTCTGCTCGTCTGCACAATTCCACATAACTTTTTCGAACCTCTTCAATAGAAATTGATTCTACTGCTTCTCCAATTTTTTGTTTTAAATTTTCAACGTTTGGAGCGAGATTCTTTGCGTATATAATTTGTTTTAATCGTCCCCATAAATAAAAATCGCATATATACTTAGATCAGGGCTTCTGGCAGGCCATAAAATTGGACCATTCCGTCCAATCCATTTATCACCTAATTTATTAGTTAGCCACTCTACAAGTATTCGAGCGTAGTGATCCGGACAACCATCTCAAAAGGTAATTTAGGGGTAAGTCGTCCAGTTTCTCGCCCAAAAAATTTTGAAGCAATTCCAAATATGTTGCTTGGTTAACAGTGTTATCTAAAAAATATGGCCCTATTATGCTATAGTAAGAAACTGCGCACCAGACATTAACTTTTGCATGGTATTGTAGACCAGTGGTCTCCAAAGTGGGGTACGCGTACCCCAGGGGGTACAACATGATTAAAATAATACTCCTAATAAAATAAAATACTGTGTAATTTTTTTATAGCAATGGTATTTAGCACAATAAATTTGTCTTCAATTAGTTGGGGGTACGCGCTATTTATTTTTTCTACCTTAGGGGTACGAAATCAAAAAAGTTTGGTGACCACTGTTGTACACCACTGGGTATACGAAAATTTGGATTTTGATCACTCCAACACCTAACGTATTGAGACGATATAGTGCCGTTGCTGGAAAATGTAGCCTCGTCGGAAAAAAATGTTGCGATGAAAGTACTGGTTGTTCATAATTTCAGCGCCCAACCACAAGCAAAAATTCAAACGTTTGGCTGCATCTCCAGGTTCCAGTGCATGGTTAAATATCGGCTTGTATGGATATATTTTAAGTGCTTTTAAAATCCTCTGCAAATGCGATTTACTAATCCCCAGTTCCAGTGATCTCTTTCTCAACGATAATTTAGGATTATTTTGTACAGAATCCATAACCAGCATAGTTGCGGCGTCATCTTCATCATAATTTTTTGCGTTTTGTTTAATATTTTCAACAGAACCAGTTCCCAAAAACTTTTTAATAACATTTCTTGCAGCGACTCTGGTTATGGGAAAATTTGGATATTTTTTATTAAATTCTTCAGTAACTCTACGATAACTTTTGTTGCCTTTTCCGTAGCATTGTACTAAATATATTCTGTGTTCCCTCAACATTTTTAAACAGAAAGAAAATGACGACATTAATCAAAATTAATAATAATCCCAAATCAAAGAATGGAAACAAATTGATTTTACCAGAAACGCGTTTTAATTTTTTGGACTTAATTACCTAATAATAAAAAAGTTTTTCCTCTTGTAAAGTCGATCCGGGGACATACTGAGGTACATATAGCTTTTTTAACCAACCAATTGATTTTTTTTAAACATATGAAAGGCTTACAAAAAATAAAATTTAACTGTTAACAAAGAAATCTATTAGACAAAAAGCATGTCATAGAAATGGGATGTTAGATTTGCCCTAAATGTAATAATAATTGCAAGATGAGTGAAGGACGCCATTTTATATAATTAAAAACGCCTGAAAATGTTGAAAAGCATGAAGCAATTCTTAGAAAGACGCCAAGTAATCTCAAAATATTTATGTTTAATTAATTTTGGTCTATCACACATTCTCAAGCATTAGATTGTATTCTAGTTACTCCTCGATTCCTTTCTTAATTGTCTTAGTTATATAATGTGGTCAAAATAATATTAATTCATGTACCGATACAATTACCTAATGTAATCCTAATCTCCGTTTATGTTAACATTAATCCACCTTGAATGAAGTTCAATTTTCGAATTTAACGTTTTAGTTTGGTGTTGTAAATCACTCATCAATCCTATGCGGGATTAATTAAATTACCTAACTAAGTTTAGTTGTAATTGTTCCAGTTCGGTGTTTCATATTGACGGCAACTGTCCTCTAAGCCTTCTACCATCTAATCTAAAGAAGTATATTCTACCTATCCGGGTTTCATCAGCGTAAATTGAAAGTCTTCAAGAGGTTTATTGGTAATTAGGTATGTGTTGAAGATGGAGGGGCTGTTAAGTTACCCGAGCTGAACCCCATTAAAAAACTGTGGGAAGAGTTTGAATATCGAATACGAGTTGTAGTCAAATAAGCACAAAAGCTTTGATTAACAAAATTAATGAATTATTAGGCCACAACACGTGACTTCAGTGTTCAAATAATTTATAATCGAAGACATTTTCAACACTCGCTATCGCTCGTGTTTAAAATGTCTACCTCATTGAACAATGCAGCATTTTCGTAACATGTTGTGTAATGTACTATTATCTAACCAATAATATGCTACTATGAGAATAAATTCAACTTTATTAAACTATTGTTAAATTTCAGTCACATACGATATAAAATATAAATTTAAACAATTTGATTTGAATCGTAAATTTATTGTACAAGAAAATGTATGCACTAACCAATTTATATTACTATTAATGAAAATTATCAATAAACTAATTTGTGCATAAGCCATTCAGTTTATATTTGAAAAAGTAAAATTTTTAAATAAAGACGTAAGCCACAAAACACTAAAATGTGTAGTAATAATGTTACCAGAATTAATTTACGTGGAAAATACAACAAATTATAAATGGCTGTTTATTTCATGGCTATTGTATTAAAATAAACATTTAGTTGGTGTATAATTATTTCAAATTTATCTCAGCTACTTTCAGTTGGCTAATTTAGTGCTTGAGAAAACAATACACCTATACATCTGCAGTAGAATTTCTCATTCAAACAATGCCAGTTCAGGGTTGTGTTGTGGAGGTACATGACACAATAGAAGCCAAAACATAAAAATGAAATGTGAAAAATGGAGAAGGGTAACTGTGTGCTTTCACGCAATAAATTGAACTGTATTTTTGGTTATTTATTTTTTTTCCTGAGCAGTTGCGAATACTGCGGTGCTGTAATTAAAGCAATTTCAGCAATTTTTCTCGTCCATTATGTCACTGGGCCCTTGTTTTGTAATAAATTGTACTGGCAGGAGCCGACTGAAATTTTAACCGCTGAAATAGTAATAATACCACATATAGAAGTTAGGCTGGTACTGTTTTGTAATATATGTTGTTACAGATTATTTATAATATTTTCCAGCCATTTGTGTACCTAAGTTAGTTAAACCCGATAATATAATATAAAAGTTGTTAACTTATAAAAAATGACATTACCAACTTTGGCAAGGGAATAAAACTGAATTCAAATATCAAGCTCAATTTGCTTTTCAAATTGAGTTATCTATGGAAAACTTTTGTGAAACTTTACATATGCTCTTTGCAGATAGTCTCTATAAAAGACCTATCAATTTGGTCGATATTATTCAATAAGGAAATTTTGTCTGAAGTAAATACATAAATTTTAGGGCTAGGAAGGCATTTACCAGGAAGTACTATTCAATTTCCGTTTAGTTTAGTCCGGTCAGTTAAATAACTTACAAACTGCTGAGATTCTGATAACTTATAATTAATGTCACTAGGGAAACTTGGGATGGTTTGTTTGGTTGCTTTTATATACACAGAACTTAAATCACAAGGGTCCTTAATTGAAATTGACAGCAACTATTTCAATGAAATTTATTATCTAAGTAATAATTTCAGGTTCTAATATTATTAAAATAAAACCAGCACCAATATGCAGAGAGTATTTTTCATTCAATTTAGAAACTTTTTTGTATCTTACAATTTCTTGATAACTTAACTTTCTTTTTCTTATTTATTAAAGAGGTTCTTCCCTATTAGATTTCCGAAAAAAGCATCAGTACAAAGTTGTAGAGAAAAATATTTCCTACAACTTTCCGTTTAATATTTTTTTGATATTGTCAATATTTAAAAAGATATTCAACAAATAAGTTGCAAATTTTAGGGAAATTTTTCTCTAGTTAGGTACTACTTACTACTACTACTACTTACTACTCTTTCCCCAAAATTTTCAACTTATTTATTGAATAACTTTTTAAATATCGACAATATCAAAAAAACTTTAAAAGGAAAGTTGTAGGAAATATTTTTCTTTACAACCTTGTACTGACTCTTTTTTTCGAAAATTTAATAGGAAAAAAGTTATTCAATAAACAAAAAAATCCAACCCTTAATTGAGGGCTGGTGAAGGAAGGGCGGGGTCTACAAATACACAAACTCAGTTTTAAACTTTCAGGGTGACCCTCTAGAAGATTCTACAAAAATTGGCTGTATGGTAAAAAAAGTCTATTTGAAGCCCTTTTTTCTCCCTTATTTACTGTACTATTAGGTTATTTTGAGTTAAGTTATCAAAAAATTATAAGATACGAAAAAGTTTCTAAATTGAATGAAAAATACTCTCTGAATATTGGTGCTGCAAAAAAACCAGTGGCGTACGTTTTATTCAATAAAATGATTTTGAAGAAACCCGTACGCACGCCTCTGTATTCTAAATAAAATAATTGCAACCGTTATTAATAAGAGAATACAAAAAAAAAGATCTATGCAAAATTTCAGAAGGCTAACTTTTTTTGTTATTGATTTATAGCAAATTATTTAAAATAATTTATTTTCTTTAATGGCCTGTACGTCAAAAAGGAAGCAACATTCGACCATAGTTTATTAGACAAACCACCTTTAATTTTCGCTAAACTATCGACTGGTGAAATCCTGACGATATAAACTGGGACATCCTGTATGTACGCTAAAAATATTATAAAACTCTTTAGCCAATATTTGAATAAACATTTAAAAGTGGTAACTGTAAGTTGGAGGAAAATCTAAGTTTCATTTCAAAATTCGATTATTGCTTTTAATAAAATACAGAATAACTAATGCCAACTAGTCCAACGGTTGCGTGAGACGGAGCGCAACAGATGGTCATACACCGTGCTCTGTCCTTGTCTTAGCAGTGGGCTAGCTGGCATTAAGCTATATGTATAATGAGTCACAACTCTTAATGATCAACAAATTCAAACGTTATACGGTTTAACATAATCGGCATCACGGCATCTAATTGGATATGTCGAGAATCTAATATAAACCAGCTTAATATTAGCTTTAAATAGTAGTTGATATGCAAATCATGTAGAGAACATCAGTCCGCAGTGATTGTGCTATACCTAAGCCATCCTCTTTGAAATCGCCATTCTAGTTTACTTAACTGCCTGCAGCGACAATAGTTTTATTCCCCGAGGACACCAGACCATTTTATGTTCTAGTTGGGACCACACCGCTAACAGTCTTTCGGCGGTTTTAAATTTTTAAAGGGCAACATGTGGAATCCATTTCTATAAGTCTTCATATTGTCGTATAGTAGGTTCTAAAAAAAATTATTAACACGAGTCCTCGTAAAAACTAGAATGTTATTCTACATAGAATTATTTTCAGAAAGCGTTTGCGTTCGCTAGAGACACTGTGACACACACTCCATCTGAAAATAATCCTACTAAATAACGTGTAATAAATTGAATCATTAATTAATTTGTACCTACATAAAAATTATCTATTAAATAAAGTTAACTTAACACACATATCTAACTTTTCTCCTTGAAGAATATTACATTCTTTCATAGCTTGAAAAATCTGTACTGTGATGATAGTTTTTCCAAGCGACACTTTGCATAATTGAAAAATATTTCAACTCTAAAAAGATAAATATTGGTTTTACAGCAATTTGCATACTAAGAGAGTTACGCTGCGTTGAACCTTTTTAATTGTCCACGATAGTAAAAATTAACTTATCAAAAAATTGAGGGAATAGATCAATTGATTTTAACCATGATGTAAAGCCTATTATTATGTAAATGTATTCTAATTTTAAACTAATTACTATTTTTTTCAGCAGACTTGTTGAGAAAGATAAAACCCTTATTCTAATTTATTACAAAAAAAAACTTTTAAGGCAGCAGAAGTTTTCTACTTTTAATTGGATCTGTAGCTATTATAAACACTAATCAATGGATAAAAACTGCACCAGATGATTATTTCATTTAAAATTTGCGGGTTTTATATCAATAACTATGTAATTTTTTAATATAGGTTTCTACTCGTTTCTACATAAATGTACAATTCAGCGTATGATAATTTGAGAATAAAAATACAATAATTTGTGCAAACATATAAGTAGGTTATGTGCTTGTTCCCGGGTAAATTTAATTTAGGATATTTCGCAAACAACTAGCTCTAAAACTACATCAGTCCAAGGGATACTTGGTGCTCTTGGCTAATAGAGAGTTGTTTCCTGCCTTCACTAGACCCCGGTTTATGATAATATTGGTGACATGAATAATTTATGGATTTTCATTAAGCTATATTACAGTTAAGTGTTATCTAGTTACGTAAAGGCGAATCTAAAAATACCAAAAGGTTAGAATTTCTGCATGAAAGTTCAAGCGGATTAGGAGCAATTCTGTGTAGTGTTTTTTAAACAAGAAGATGGGAAGAGAGAAACATTATCAACTAAGACCATCATTTTAAGAAAAAACATATTATTAGAAAAATATTGGTAATAATAAGACTCGTTGCGCTTTCAGCTCCAGCATGAATATTAAAACTAAGTGCCTTCTTTTATTACATTTGTAAATTTGATGAAGTTGGGTTTAGAAGATAAGAAATTCTAAAAATATGTAATGCAGAATAATTAAGATAATTTATTACTAAAGTCAGTTTTACAAAATTATAAACTGTCGCTACTCATGTATTAAAAGAAGTTGGAACTAGCTTTCATAATAAGTAGACTATAAGCTGCCTGGTCAAGGGTGATAGTGGTTAGCGTACGTCTACTCTTTGTGGTTTCAGGCAATTCCTATCATATTAGATGCAATCAGATTAAACCATTATTGTATCATGATGCTACAATCAGATTTTAGTTTTATCAAGTAGAAAACATTATAATTAGTTATACTATATTTGATTACGGGTAAAGGGAAATATTTTCGTGATACAAGTAATTTCATATTATACTTTTTGCAAAGTGTGTTCTGATCCTAATAACTAAACTAGCAATGGACCTATTTTATTGGAAATTGTCCCTCTACTACACGGCACCCATTAAATCCAAGCAGACACAGAAAAGTCGCTATCTTAATATAATAATATTACTTGTCTTGACTTGACTTTATTAATTTGAGAGTACATTTGTTTAAAATAATTATCTTTATTTGTATTAAAATGAAATTATTTCTTCGGTAAAGAAAAAAATAATTTCACTTATTTCTTTTACTTTAAAAATTTTTTTCTTGTTCGAAATAGTTTAAGGTTCTATTTAATCATATTTTGTTGGTTTAGACTAAAAGTGTAAGTTAACTTAAAATAAAAATTAGTATTCTCAGGGCAAGTATACATATTTTTTAAATGATATAAAATTACTTCAGTTGAAAACAAAAAAATATATTAATTGGAAAAAATAGCAATATCAATTGAAAACGGACATAGTTAAGCTAATACTTGATCATTTTAGCTTAAATATAATTGTCTTGAATGAAGTATCTAGTTTTCTTCAATCGTTGTTGCTCGCGACCCGACAATTGACGCACATACGACTCAACGGCACACCAGAGACCAGGAAAGACACCCTGATACGTGAGAGGGAACGTTGAAAATTTTGCCAAACCATACTATATTGGAGTTTACAAATAATGTTGAAGTTATTAGTTAAAGTGTTTCAATCATAATGAAGGAATTGTTAGAGTCTTGGGAAGTCGACGGGACCGTTATTCAAAGATTTGAAGGTACAGGTGATGATTTTTAAGATTATTACGCAATAGCATCATGTTAAATTACAGACTCCTGTGGAAATTGACGAGAAAATCAATCTCCAGAAACAAAAAGCAAGAATTAGGCACCAAACTGTGCAGCCATATTTACTAATAGAGGGACCGTCCTTAAAGAAAGTCAATAACACCTATTTAGTTATTGATACGGTGAAGTATCATTAAACACATTCTTAAAGCGTTGGACACACTCTTCAAAATGTAAGTTACTACCATTTTGTTCGTTAAATTTTATAATTTACTTTTAAAATATGAATTGTATGTAATAGGTAGGTATTTGTAGAAAAACATAGAATAGAATACTTCCATTCCTACTCCTACTATATTACATAATATACCGGAGGATGAATTTTATGTTTCATTATTAAAAAAGTTTTAGTTCTTTAAAATGTTAATTACCTATAGTGTTATTGTGTTAAGTGTTACTTCTATATTTTTTTAAATAAATGTATTTGTATATTAAAGGCATTGTATAATTTACCCAAGAAAATTACATACATCCAACAAAAAAATACCTAATTATTTGTATGAAACATAACAAATATTCGACTCAAATAACGATATGTTCAAATTAAACAAATTATTCTCTTGAATTGACTGTACAAGCTATTTTAAGAAAAAGTTTCTTCGGTTAAAAATACTACTTATTTCAATTAAAAGCTCATTTTTATTATAAGAACTAGCAGTTTTCAAGTAAATAATAATATTTATTTATTTTGATGTGATATTTATTTAATTTAAAACTCAACCGAAGTATTTACATAGAAGAATCATGTTTCTATGCAAGAAATTAAAGTTGAACAAATAATTTTCTATGTGTGTTGTTAAAATTTGGTAAGAATGTAGACGTAAAAATGCTGCTAAAATGATCTAAAAGTGTGTTTTTGGAGAGGCAACTTTTTGTAGCTAAAACTGTCGTTTTCTTAGCATTTTTGATGTAAGCAAGATATCGATGAGATAGATTAATTTACAATATCAGAATAATCACCCCTATTCTGTATCAAAATTGCTATCCATAACAACCTAGCTATGACATTTTTAGCATTTTTATTGGTTGGTCACTACAAGCCAACCAATGAAGACGCTGCAAATCTGATAACAACGTTGTTATGAATAGCAATTTTCAAACAGAATTGGGGTGAATATGTCAATGTGAAGACTCATACGAGAAGTACACACTAACGTTTTTCATTTAAGTGGAACACCCTGTATATTTTTGCATTAATTTTACATTTATAAAAGTATTAAGATTGTACGTACTTAAAATTAATGCGTTTTTGAGCTTATTACAACTTATAAATCTTAATATTGAATTACCGGATCAGAAATCCGATTCCAATTAATATTTCTTGATGCACTTAAATACCCTTAAATATGTACTATCATAGAATTAGCATTCCAGCTATATAATTTTGTATTTAGGGTTTAAGAGTATATTTTTTCTTTAATTTATACAGGGTGTCCCAGGAGTAATGTAAAATCTCTTAAGGGGTGATTCTTTAGAGTATCTTATATATTTTTTACCCCTAACCCATGTTAGTTTTCGAGCAATCATCAGTTTAGTACTTAAAAATGTATTTTTCAGAATACAAATTTTGTTCTATAAAAGCGCAATTTTCAGTTAAGCTATTGGTTTAACCAAAAAATAGTTAAATTAAATTAGCTATCAGAAAGGTTTAGTTGTTTTTTGTAAAATTCGTAACCGTATAAAAGTTACATGCATTAACGTATAAATTTTTATTAAATTTCATGGTTATTCATAATTTTATTCAATTTTTTTCTGAAAAATTGCCCCGTATGGTAAAAAATCAAATAGGGAAGTGAAAGAAGAGTTCATTTTAAGTAAAAAATTTATTTTCCAAATTCCCGCTAAACGTCAATTTTTAGGAGTAATTATCGTTTTTCGCAAATTCTACTGCTTAATAGTTATTATTATTATTATTATTATTAAATATTATAATATTAAAATTTATCGCCGGGCAAGATTATGTTTAGAACAATATTTTGAGCAACTACTACATTAATTTTTAAATATTTTTTCAATTTTTTGAACTAACGCAGTGCCTTTTGTTTAACCCCCGGTTTTTCAATATGCAGTTAGGTAACGACCTTTTAATAATTAAAATTAAAAAAAAATGTTTATTAGAATAATACTGACTACGATTATTATTTTATAACTATTTTTTTTGTTAAACCAACAGTTTAGCTGAAAATTATGCTTTTATAAAACAAAACAAAACAGATGCAGAAGAATTACCATTACAAAAACTGTAAACAAAATGCATGTCTGCATATTCAAAAAATAGAAAAAAATATTTAAAAATTAACGTAGTAGTTGCTCAAAATTGTTGCCATTTTGTTCTAAACATAATCTTGCCCGGCGATAAATATTAATATTATAATATCTAATAATAATAATAAATATTAAGTAGTAGAATTTTCGAAAAACGATAATTAGGGTCAAGTGGTGTAAAAACTAGAAAAATTTGGATATAAATGAGTCAGCCATTTTTTTTTTCTCTAAACATAGTATTATTCTGTCACTAAAGGGACAAATTGGTGACTATATAATTATAATTTTTACCCAGGCTTGTCTCAATATTGCCTCAGAAGCAGGATAAAAATGAGACATTATTTGTAATTTTTTTCAGAAAAAATGTATTAATTTGGTAAAACATTTTATCCTAGTATTATTCCACAATAAAATCTACAAAAGATGGACATAATTTGGTTATGTATATCGTAAATTAAGATGTTCAAAAATGAAAAGTGTCTCATTTTTGCACCACTTGTCCCTACTCCTAAAAGTTGACGTTTAGCGGGAATTTGGAAAATAAATTTTTTACTCAAAATGAACTCAAATGAACTCTTCTTACACCTCCCTATTTAATTTTTTACCTTATGAGACAATTTTTCAGAAAAAAGTTGAATAAAATTATGAACAACCATGAAATTTAAACGTTAATACATGTAACTTTTATACGGTTACGAATTTAACAAAAACTAACTAAACCTTTCTGATAGGTAATTTGATGTAGAAAAGAAAAGAATGTAACTATTTTTTGTTAAATCAGTAGCTTAGCTGAAAATTGCGCTTTTATAGAACAAAATTTGTATTATGAAAAATACATTTTCAAACATTAAACTGATGATTGCTCGAAAATGAACCTGGGTTAGGGGTAAAAAATGTATACAGAGCTATGTGAGACACTTACAAGAATCACTCCTTAAGAGATTTCTCATTACTCCTGGGACACCCTGTAAAATTAATCCTATCACTTAAAACATAAGTCCATATTATAGTTTAGTTGCAAATTTAAAATTGTATTATCTGCTTTAGTAATAGAAAGATATTAAAAATATTTCTCACTAAGCTCCCTTTACCCTAACTGGTAATTTTGATGATTAATAAATTTGTTGTATTTTATTAAGAAATAAATATACATCAATAAATAAACATGCTACTGGTAGACTACAAACAGATATTTTAATATGTGTCAATATGTTTTCTTCTTACACTTAATTAGAAAATTATTTAATTCCCTTACACATAATATGCTTTTGTCCTTTTAAGTAGATACTCTTGCTGACTAAAATAGAAAACAGACTTCGTGCACGATTCCCGTAGTAAATAGCGATCTAAGTAGTGTCTGTGTCATTATTTTTAAATAGGCATTAAGTAAACGAACAAGAAGTAGTAATAAAATGAGTCTGATTAAATCTTAAATGAGTATGATCGTCCCTTTAAAATAGTAATTTGCGGAACGTGTTATTTTTGGAAGGAAAGAACTAAGTCTGAGGTTAAATAATTTATTCATTAAAGAATCCATTAGTGGTTTACTTTTAACCTCATGTTCTTCTAAATGCATTTTATGGTTTATTGATGATGTAACACTTATTCCTTTATTGTTTGTAAGCGGTTAATTGTAAATTGATATTTTTCCATATGAATGAAAACAATTTAAATAATGTTGTAGTTTATTAATTTCTGAAAAAAAGATCCAGTTTCGCGTGAATTTCCAATATCTAATCAATTTTTTCGTGTAATTCATTTTATACTAAGCTGTTGTTATTTTCTTTGGCTAATAAAAGAAAATACACAAATTTCAGATTTTCAGGCCTCAAAATTTAACATTACATAATTTATTTCAAGTTTTCACAACTGTTATTATTTATTATGGATATTATTGGTGTAATAACTAATTTTATTCATGATAATTATTGCTTCTGTCATTAATATAAAATCTGGTGAAAACTTTTTACGTCTACCGACGTTCTCTCTGCCCTCATTTTGCAAAAAATCTGAAATATCGCCATCTACTTAGCATAGGAAAATGTTCTCGATAAAAACCAGAATATGCACTATGTCACGGCGAATCCATTAAATTTAAATAAAGTTGTCTACAACAGTTTCTGTTATAAATAAGTATATACCTACATGAAAAAGTGTACGTACCTCTTTTGGAGTCCCCATGGAAATTAAAGTGATGGGCGTCGAAATGCATATCTGTAATGTGCCAAAAATATCCTGAAACAGAAACAAAATGAATAGAAACATTATAATTTATAGCCCATTAAAATTTTGTCACCATTTTATTACACCACAAATCATACGTTGAGCGTTATTAAACTGTATAAGTATAGATATGGGGATGGTACATAAACAACTAAGACAAGTTTCTATTTAGTTTTTTTAAAGAAACTGTAAATATTGCAATCGCATGTTCTAGAGATATTATATAAGGCATTGAAACTTCACAAAAGCATAAAATGATAAAAACCACCAAACGTGTGAGGGAAAGTGTAATAAATATAATTTTATATTTCATTTTTGATTTACTTTTATGAAACTTGATTAGTTCGAGATTTCGCTAAATTTATAATTAACATCAAGGTGAAGTAGCGCATTAATTTAAAAATCGAATAAACAACAACAGGTGTAAGAAGTTAAATTTTCTCAGTGAAATCTTAACTTTAATTTCTTGCAGAATTTTTAATTTAATATAGTTTGTTATAAATCAAGTTCAGCTGAATTTAAATTCTTCCAAGTACCTTTCAGGTGAAAAATACGATAAAATGTAATTAAGAGATGTTTACTTCGCAAATTTTATGTAGGTACTTGTATTAAACTTCGAGTGAAACATTTATTTCATCAGAAAATAGAAATATTAATGAACTTTGTTTTTTATAATTTGATATAAAATCCGTTTATTCATATGAAGGATATTACTCCTATGTTGGAAAAGAACCCATAAACTAGTTATAAAATGGGTGTGTTTTCTATTCTTTGTTATAATTTTATAAGGTGAACTTCAACACAATAATTACAATCATATCACTCTCCACCTGATGGTAACTAGATATTTTCCACAAAAGTATATAGTAATCTGAAACATTCAACGTGGAATCTAAAATGTTTTTCTTTTTACTTTTTTCGTTTTATTATACCAAAACGAATATGAATGATAAAATTGTCGTAATATTAAAATTTCCATCCAACAATAAAATTATACGCCAGAGCTCGACTAATAAACGTTCATGATGGCGCCAACGTAAAACACGAACGATAATTAAAAAGATAACAATTACAATTGAATTCTTTTACTCATTGTTATTGAAATAATAAATCTGTAGTGGAACGGGCAATATCAGAAATTGCATTCGCGAGCAAGAATTCAAAACACAATTGGATTTTATGCAATTGATGGTTTATATATGAATAGAAAAGGGATCCCTGCATATATAAGGCTATTATTCAAATCATACAATATGAACTGGTTTTCTTTGTTTGACACTAACAAAATGAATTGCAGACAGAGATAAAGAGCAAATGCCGGTTCACCAATCTACTAAATTCGTTTCAACAGTCCAAGGATGGAATCACCACTGGTTGGCTTGCATGATTATATTCACGTGTGTGAAATTGCACACACTCTTCAATCTTTGCAGTTAAAAATGTGACTTTGATTCTCTCAAATCAAACATTCTAAAATTACTAATAATAAATCCATATTTAGTACATACTGAAAAAGTTCCGTCACAATAACAGAACATTTGAAACCAAATTTACAACTAAAATCTATCTAATCGTTTAGCATGAAGCCCTTTAAAACCAACGACTGTTACGGAGTGGGTAAAATGAAGCAGATATTCATTTTAGATTCATTGATTCCATTTGGATTACTGCAAACGCAGCATTGAAATTCGATGGTTTGATCACAGGGCGATATTATGGACATGACAATGAATGGAGGAAAAGCAACAAATAATATATAATTACGAAAAAAAAATGTATTAGACAAATATTGCTTTACATAGACATCACATATAGTATAACGAAATGTAAAATTTAATTTTTATGTGCAAAATATATCTATAGAATAAAATCATGATATTTTATGAAATAAAATTTGGAATGTATTTATCAGTTTAAAATTCAGTTACAATGAAACTATTATTGGATGAATGATTCATTTTTGTGTAAACATGATACGATTTCTGTCGATTATTTAAAACACTTGTCCATATGTACCAAAAGAGATTTTCCCAATCAAAATTCCTTTATGATTAACCAATTTATAGCATATTAAAATCTAAATCGAAATAATTTTTATAGAAATTAGATTTTTTACTTTCTTATACGAAGTATAAGGAAGTATTGTAATCGTGATTTTTTTCGACTCCGAGATTTTGATGGATTTACACGTTTTGAGGGCCCCTGAATCCATTTTGACCATTTTCGTCATGATGTCTGTCTGTCTGTATCCACCATAATTCAAAAACGACTTATCGGATTTGATTCAAATTTCATATTTAAGAGTTTGAACAAATTTGTGAGTGGCACATTCAATGTTTTTCATCTAGCACCAAAACAAGTGACACTTACCTGAAGACATTTTTAGGAATATCTTGAAAAATAAACAATTTATGAAATTTTTTTATTCTTTAACATTGATTTAGAATTGAATTTTGAACAAATTTTGTTTGAACTTTTTTTTGAAATTCCGTCAAAAAAATTTCAAAAAAACTAGATATTCTTAAAACACTTTATATTTCTCATAGCGCGCGTTGATTGTTGAATCCGACGGTCGAGGTAGACATGTGCCTCATTATATGGCTGTCAAACAGAAGGTCCCGGGTTCGAATCCCAGAATGACGGACCATTAGTTTTTTTTTATTTTACTGGTTTCTATGGTACCGAAAACAATAATAATGAATAAATAAATGTAATTTCATACCGGGAGATTTTTTTAAGTGAGTATTAGGTCAAAAATATAAAATAAAACACATTTTTGTCGTAAAATTCGGTTATAATGAGTGGGACAAAGACAGATTTATGCGTATTGCAATAAGTGCGACAGATACTATTTGAAAATTGCTGGAAACCCTTGTGACCGTACAGACCCCGGTCACCTACATTTATTTAAATTTCGAGTAAAATATTGTAGGTATATAAAATCCCAGTGAATATGTACTAATTTATCATTATTCGTATGTACTTAACAGAAAAATATCTACTTGAATTTATTATAGGGATTCTAGGAACAAGGGTAAAAGTAAACACAGACACACTTAAAGTTACACGATAATATCTGTGTCACCAATAAAGGTTTATGACCTTTCTCACAATGACCACACTAATATCTGTTTTGACAATAAATAGGTCATCACCTTGCTTTAGACCAGCACTACCCAAGAGGGTGGTCCGAACGGCGCCAACAGGGTGAAACTACATGGCGCTTACTGGGTGAACCACATGGCCCTTCAATAGGTCGAGCAGTACCATGTTACATGCAAATTTCTTCGATAAGATAATTTTACCCAAACCGCCAACGTTATTTCCCAGATGGCCCCGTGGGATCGAGAGTTGATCAACCCCACAATTCTGACGTCACAAGCGTGGGCAGAACAAAGAAATTTCACATATAAATAGAGGGTGCTTGGCTGTAGAAAGGCAGACGATCTTGGTTGTCTCGAAAATCCAAATCTCCTTTGATTTTATCATCGAGACCTGGTTACCTGGCTACGTAAACTCTGTAAGTTTTACTTATAGAGGCGGGCTATTAAAATCCAAATCTCCTTTGATTTTATCATCGAGACCTGGTTACCTGGCTTCGTAAACTCTGTAAGTTTTACTTATAGAGGCGGGCTATTAAAATCCAAATCTCCTTTGAGTTATCATCGAGACCTGGTTACCTGGCTTCGTAAACTCTGTAAGTTTCTCTTGCAGAGACGGGCAATTAAAATCCAAATCTCCTTTGAGTTATCATCGAGACCTGGTTACCTGGCTTCGTAAACTCTGTAAGTTTCTCTTGCAGAGACGGGCAATTAAAATCCAAATCTCCTTTGATTTCATCATCGAGACCTGGTTACCTGGCTTCGTTGACTCTGTAAGTACTACTTGCAGGGGCGGGCTATTTCAGTTCCACCACAACCAGATGGAAGGAGGCCAAACTCCGGGGGAGTCACCACCGCCATGGAGGTATCGGAGAGTCAGAAACCTACAGGTCCGTTAATTATACTTGAATATTTAACAAATGTTATTTTTTGTTCCTAGTTATGGATATATTCGGCTCAGTATAATTTGTGTGTTTGTAAAATTTACCTGTGGGATAATTATTTGTTTCAGTAGGTAATTTAACGGTTATTAAACTGCTCCAGAGCTTTCCGTACTACGCACTTGCCTTGCACACCATTTTAATAACTTTATTTATATTTGATTGTACTGGGTGTCGACCTGACTACTGCTTGTATTCCTTAGGTCGCTTAGACTACTTGTACAATCTACAACGAGGGAATACACTGCGAGGCTAATCAACCTCTAGCGCAGTGTGGGGTGCATAAGCTTTATTGTATTTATTATTATGTGTATTAGCTAAAATAACCCCTCTTCGAACACAAGGAGGTGAGATTCATCACGTAGATGCCGCCTACCAGGGGAATGCATACCCAGAATGTGGGGGTTACAACGGGAAGTTAGGAGACCTCAGTAACAATATGTATTTGTATGTACTTTACTAATATTTCCATGCAGAATGATTTGGAGTTTGCTCGTTTGTTTATTTATATATTGAACACCAGGTTCGACTTGCAGGTGAACCATTTAAATTATCCCATGGGGCGATTCGCCTTAACTTTGAATTTGAAATATTTAATATAATATGTGTTTTGCTTTAAGGGCCTGAATAAATTGTTTATATGTTGTACCAAACTGTTTTATTTCTCCCGCATACACAGAACTTTAAAGAACACACAACGTAGGGTATTTAAATTTGGAATGTTAATTATTTCTCCAGCAATGACTGGGGGCCGTAAGGTTACACCCTCAAAATTTTTACAAGAAATTTAACTTAATTTCTTTAGGAAAAGTAATTATTGTGATACTATCCGTATAAGAAAGTCATGTGTTGGGCACATCAGATGATATTTTATGCAACACACAAGACACATGTGTATACTTGGTTACCTATATTCGAAAATTATAATGCAGGCAACCATATATACACGTGTGTCTTGTGTGTGTTGCATACAAATTTTCAATTTTATATACGTTTCTAACAAAATCAATACTGAAAAAGTTTTGTTTTCTTAGATTTTGTAAAAAAGTGAACCCAGCCTAAGCCTTTAAATTGTATTTGTTGGCAAAAAATGATGAGTAATTTTTACGACTTTGTTATCTCTGAATTTATTTTGTAAATGAATTTGTAAATCACTTTTCAGTTTTATTTCGAATGCCAAACGGAGCAGACGTGTGTCCGGTGCTTACGTTTAATTGTTAATTAATTATGAAATATAACACGTATTATCATAATTACTTGTTTAGTTAATCGTAGCTTCGCTTAATTAATTATTTCTTACGGTTACTTTTCAAATTTTTTTTAATGACGGACTTTTTCTACAAGTGTTGTGTTGTGTTGTGTTGTGTTGTGGATTAATTAGTGATTTCCTTGGATTACCATCAGACGGGAATAAAACAAAAGGGCTTCAAGATAAAAGGTAAGAAATAGTTTTAGTTTCTTTGGCTACTACTAGCAGGTACACTGCTACTATTCATGGCCCCCGCATGGTAATGGCCATGGGGCCCAGGGTATAGGGGGTCTGGGTTAAATGGGGCCCGCGTTGAATAAATTAAAAACAAAACAACTTTTGCCTGCCTTGCTAAATTGAAAATTTTTCGAAATAATTTTAATTTTTTTTCCTACTACTATTAGTACACTGCTACTATTCATGGGCCCCGCATAGTACTGGCCATGGGGCCCGGGGTATAGGGGGCCTAGGTTAAATATGGCCCGCGTTGAATAAATTATAAAAACAAAACAACTTTTGCCTGCCTTGTTAGATTGAAAATTTTTCGAAATAGTTTTAATTTTATTTCCTACTACTATTAGTACACTGCTACTATTCATGGGCCCCGCATGGTACTGGCCATGGGGCCTGGGTTAAATGGGGCCTGCGTTGAATAAATTAAAAACAAAACAACTTTTGCCTGCCTTGCTAGATTGAAAATTTTTCGAAATAATTTTAATTTTATTTCCTACTACTATTAGTACACTGCTGCTATTCATGGGCCCCGCATGGTACTGGACATGGGGCCCGGGGTATAGGGGGCCTAGGTTAAATATGGCCCGCGTTGAATAAATTATAAAAACAAAACAACTTTTGCCTGTCTTGCTAGATTGAATATTTTTCGAAATAGTTTTAATTTTATTTCCTACTACTATTAGTACACTGCTGCTATTCATGGGCCCCGCATGGTACTGGACATGGGGCCCGGAGTATAGGGGGCCTGGGTTAAATGGGGCCCGCGTTGAATAAATTAAAAACAAAACAACTTTTGCCTGCCTTGCAAAATTGAAAATTTTTCGAAATAATTTTAATTTTTTTTCCTACTACTATTAGTACACTGCTACTATTCATGGGCCCCGCATAGTACTGGCCATGGGGCCCGGGGTATAGGGGGCCTAGGTTAAATATGGCCCGCGTTGAATAAATTATAAAAACAAAACAACTTTTGCCTGCCTTGCTAGATTGAAAATTTTTCGAAATAGTTTTAATTTTATTTCCTACTACTATTAGTATACTGCTACTATTCATGGGCCCCTCATGGGGCCTGGGTTAAATGGGGCCCGCGTTGAATACATTAAAAACAAAACCACTTTTGCCTGCCTTGCTAGATTGAAAATTTTTCGAAATAATTTTAATTTTATTTCCTACTAATATTAGTACACTGCTGCTATTCATGGGCCCCGCATGGTACTGGACATGGGGCCCGGGGTATAGGGGGACTGGGTTAAATGGGGCCCGCGTTGAATAAATTAAAAACAAAACAACTTTTGCCTGCCTTGCTAAATTGAAAATTTTTCGAAATAATTTTAATTTTTTTTCCTACTACTATTAGTACACTGCTACTATTCATGGGCCCCGCATAGTACTGGCCATGGGGCCCGGGGTATAGGGGGCCTAGGTTAAATATGGCCTGCGTTGAATAAATTATAAAAACAAAACAACTTTTGCCTGCCTTGCTAGATTGAAAATTTTTCGAAATAGTTTTAATTTTATTTCCTACTACTATTAGTACACTGCAACTATTCATGGGCCCCGCATGGTACTGGCCATGGGGCCTGGGTTAAATGGGGCCCGCGTTGAATAAACTAAAAACAAAACAACTTTTGCCTGCCTTGCTAGATTGAAAATTTTTCGAAATAATTTTAATTTTATTTCCTACTACTATTAGTACACTGCTGCTATTCATGGGCCCCGCATGGTACTGGACATGGGGCCCGGGGTATAGGGGGCCTGGGTTAAATGGGGCCCGCGTTGAATAAATTAAAAACAAAACAACTTTTGCCTGCCTTGCTAGATTGAAAATTTTTCGAAATAGTTTTAATTTTTTTTCCTACTACTATTAGTACACTGCTACTATTCATGGGCCCCGCATAGTATTGGCCATGGGGCCCGGGGTATAGGGGGCCCGGGTTAAATGGAGTCCGCGTTGAATAAATTAAAAACAAAACCACTTTTGCCTGCCTTGCTAGATTGAAAATTTTTCGAAATAGTTTTCATTTTTTTTCCTACTACTATTAGTACACTGCTACTATTCATGGGCCCCGCATGGTACTGGCCATGGGGCCTGGGTTAAATGGGGCCCGCGTTGAATAAATTAAAAACAAAACAACTTTTGCCTGCCTTGCTAGATTGAAAATTTTACGGATTAGTTTTAATTTTTTTTCCTACTACACTCGAATCTCGTTATAGTTAAACTCATTATAATCAGATCGCGCTATAGTCAATAGTGAAGTCGCGCTATAATCAGGCACGTCAGTTCTCCTCCATCCCTACCCCTGCCGATAAAGACTTATGTGACCTGCTCACGTACATACGTCACACACGCACACACTGAGATTTTAAAAAGGAGTGGGAACCCCTCTTTTCCTTACTATATTAAGATGCCGCGGTCCCGTAGAGTTGACTATAACGAGATTCGAGTGTACTATTAGTACACTGCTACTACTCATGGCCCCCCTGTGGTACGTTACCCGGGTTAAAGGGGGGCCCACCTTCGATGGAGTTAAAAAACCTTTTGCTTGCTATGGTAGATAGAAAAATTTCAGAATAAAAAAAAACACTACAAACACAATTCAAATCATCATGTGCTTTCTGCCGCATCTGATATGTAAAATCGTAGATGAATTCGGTTGTTGATTGTTCTGTTCTTGTTGCAGGTACGTCCCATGATGATTAAATGAGGAAGGACCACATCCACATACCAGGTCAGAACATTTTTAGTTTTCTGTAAGAATATTTCAACATTTTGGTGGAAAATTCCATCCGTTGAAAAAGTTTAAACGGACTCATTTTAGTTTAAAAGGATTTGTTGTTTAAGAAATGTAGCATTTATATTCTAATAGGGCCAAAATTCCACAATAGGGCCCTCAATAAAATTAAAAACGCTTATAATTTATTTATTTTTCGTGATAGAAACACGAAATTTGTTTTGTTGCCTTAAGACAACATTCTTATTGGAAAATTTCAGGACATATAAGGTGGTTTATTTTTGCATGTTTTCACCACAATTGATTCGTTAATTCGTTTTCTAATCTAGAAACCGCTAATTTTTTTCTGAAGTTCTAGATATAAATTTAATAAAAATTATCGTTTTTCCAAATATTTTTGTTGGATTTTTCGAGAATTTTAGCACTGACTAAGCCTATAATTTGTAGGTATTTGTTGCATAAGAGATGACTAATTTTTATGAGTTATTATTCTCATTATTTATAATATTTACGTTGATATTAGACATTATTTAGTTTTGTTCCGAATGTGAACCGGTAAAGATGTGTGCTAAAGTTTTGTTTCTTATTTACATTTAATTATTAATTAATTATTTCGTACAACGTGTCTTAATTTAACCTTAACTCGCGTGTAATTATTTATTGTTTAGAGTTGCTTCGCATATTTTTTTTCAGTGATTATCTTTGAAAGGTAGGTCCCATGACGATTAAAGGAGGACCACATCGTAGAAGACAGCATACCAGGTTAGAACATTCTTACTGTGTGGGAAAGGAAAATTCCATCAATTGAATTTCCGTAAAAGTAACATTGTTAAATAATTCTAATAGTAAATCAATCAATTTTGAATCAATAATTTGAAATAATTTGCCTATATAAACACTTCATAATTTTTCTGCCCATCTCTGAATGTCAATGTGAAGAAATTTAAACAAGCGCGGGTAAACGGCGGGAGTAACTATGACACTCTTGGCGGATGGCAGATTCGCGTGGGGTGACAGAGATGTGGAAGAGTTGTACGGGTTGACACCTAGGCATTGCCTAGAGCTGTTGCCTGTCTCTCAACACAAAGAGTCACTACCCGCGGTCTTCCCGGAAGCTTTGATTGTTCTAATGCTGGGGGCCTGGCCTTCCTCTGGGATTAGAACGGTTATAGTTGCGTTTGTGACGTACCTCCCCTAGGTAACCGCCGGACAACGCTAATGTCCGACGTATGTTATGTACGGTCTGTGAAAGCAGATTAAATGCAGGCATATGTTGGAGATTAGCGGCCAAACCGTCACACGTCTTGTAACTTTATAACAAAGCCAATTTAACACAAATTTAAGTACTGTAATTTTAAAAACAAGTAAATTAATAAAATTCGGGAGGGTAAACGAAGCTGGAGCAAACTTGCGCTCCAGCTAGTGCCATCGTTAGAGGTGTCGGTCGTATTTTGAACTGCTACGACTAGTATCCGAGATGAGTCACATGTCAGACCACACGGCGTTTACCCTTTAACCTATTCGTATGCTGCCCTAATTCATGCAAAGTACCGTTGTGAGCAATGGATGCTGCGGATAGTGAGTAATGCTTAGATTCTTACGTTATACGATATAATGTATATGTATGTAATGGTCTAAGAAGTAATGTGTGGTAGAGGTTCGCGCAAGCGGCCTCGAAAGTAGCCCATTAAATGTGGTAAAGGGAGTAATTAACTCTTTCTACATGGGGTTCTCATTAGAAAAAAACTCGTAAATAATTGATATAAGCAGTACTTTAATTTTAAATAAAATTAGCTTTGTAACAAAGCCAAATGCGATCTTTTAAAAGTGTAATTTATCTACAGTTGGCGACACGGAATAGTTTCCAGACAAATTGATCAAAGTAGCGATTTTTTAATTTTTTAGCATTATACAAATCAGACTTTTTAAATCAAAATTTCTTTTAACGACAGTGGTGGAGACAGGCGAAGATATCATTAGATTACATTTGTTCTTCTAGCTGTGCCACAATTGCACCTTTTTGAGCATCAGTAAGAAAATTTCTAGGCGTTTTACTTCAAATACTTTAGATAAAATATTGTGACACAAATATGACTGCTAATAATGCCACTAAGCAGTTGTCGAGCCTATGAACATGATTTAATTTATAATGGAAAAAAATGCCTGGAAACGATTCCGTGTCGCCAACTGTACTTAAACAGTTTTTTATTTTAAAATGTCTAAAAACATTTCTTTCAGGCATGTACCTTATAATGTTTATTTTCAGTATCTATACATAATTTAATTTATGTACTTCGATGGTAAAATTTGTGAAAATTGTCTTGGGGCCCCCCCAATTCACAAATTCATACGGAATTAGGTACAATTTAAAAATAATTGTATCACCAGTACCTACCTACAATTTTTCGATAAAAAAACAAATGTAATAAATACCACTAGATATATATTAAATGTTTTAGATATTTTTACTGTGAGATTATTAATATAATCCACATAGGTCTTCCCTCTTTCTCTTTTATTAACAACTTATTTTTCTGATAACATTACCATTTTTAAGAAACTGCATCCGAACAAATTTTTGGAGAAAATCCAAAAATCGAATATATGAACCTATGTTTTATTATTTATATTTTTCCCTTATACCATACCTTTCCCATTGACACTGCAAAAAGTGCCATTATAATATTATAAAATTTATCGACCCAAATTTGGGCTGAAATCTATTTTTATACAAAAATTATTAATATGAAACATTAAGTTGTAAATAATTACATATGCATATGCTCTATAACATTGACCGTGGATTAGGCCTCATGGGGACACCACGTTAAAAATAAACGCGCCTAAACTCTACCTCAGTGGTGGTGAGGAAATGAGTTGGTTGCATTACATGAGAGGGAAATATTCTTTATTATATTGCAACTAAAACTCCATAATATAGTAATCGATTATAATAGATATTTATTTTATTAGGAGTATAAGCGAAACTTTTATGTGACGAAGTATGGAGGTGTAAGCGCCGAGCGGAGCGAGGAGAATTGACTCCATACGGAGTCACATGAAAGTGCTTATACTCCGAATAAAATACAATATTTTATTTTCAAATGGAATCATTCTAATCGTAATATGACAATCAATTTAATAAGTAATTTTGCAACTGTCATGCAACTGTCATACATTTTTGCAGATAATGATATAACTTATACTCCGCCGGAGTATAAGTCCTACTTATACGCCGCTCAAGAGTGGTGTCATAGAAATGAAACTTATACCTTGCCTACTCAGTCTTATAACACCATGTTATATGCCGTTTGAAAATAAAAAAATTTACCCTTAGATTTCGCCTTATATGCAATGGTAACTGACAGAACCGCATTTAGCAAAGGCCCTGAAAACCTAGAAATGATTTACCTTCATAATTTTTCTGTCCGGTGCTTTGAATATCTACGTGAAGAAATTCAAACAAGCGCGGGTAAACGGCGGGAGTAACTATGACACTCTTGGCGGATGGTAGATTCACGTGGGGTGACAGAGATGTGGAATAGTTGTACGGGTTGACACCTAGGCATTGCTTAGAGCTGTTGCCTGTCTCTCAATACAAAGAGTCACTACCCGCGGTCTTCCCGGAAGCTTTGATTGTTTTAATGCTGGGGGCCTGGCCTTACTCTCGGATTAGAACGGTTATAGTTGCGTTTGTGACGTACCTCCCCTAGGTAACCGCCGGACAACGCTAATGTCCGATGTATGTTATGTACGGTCTGTGAAAGCAGATTAAATGCAGGCATATGTTGGAGATTAGCGGCCAAACCGTCACACGTCTTGTAACTTTGTAACAAAGCCAATTTAACACAAATTTAAGTACTGTAATTTTAAAAACAAGTAAATTAATAAAATTCGGGAGGGTAAACGAAGCTGGAGCAAACTTGCGCTCCAGCTAGTGCCATCGTTAGAGGTGTCGGTCGTATTTTGAACTGCTACGACTAGTATCCGAGATGAGTCACATGTCAGACCACACGGCGTTTACCCTTTAACCTATTCGTATGCTGCCCTAATTCATGCAAAGTACCGTTGTGAGCAATGGATGCTGCGGATAGTGAGTAATGCTTAGATTCTTACGTTATACGATATAATGTATATGTATGTAATGGTCTAAGAAGTAATGTGTGGTAGAGGTTCGCGCAAGCGGCCTCGAAAGTAGCCCATTAAATGTGGTAAAGGGAGTAATTAACTCTTTCTACATGGGGTTCTCATTAGAAAAAAACTCGTAAATAATTGTTATAAGCAGTACTTCAATTTTAAATAAAATTAGCTTTGTAACAAAGCCAAATGCGATCTTTTAAAAGTTTAATTTATCTACAGTTGGCGACACGGACTAGTTTCCAGACAAATTGATCAAAGTAGCGATTTTTGAATTTTTTAGCATTACAAATCAGACTTTTTAAATCAAAATTTCTTTTAACGACAGTGGTGGAGACAGGCGAAGATATCATTAGATTACATTTACTTGTTTACTTGACCAACTATCTTCTAGCTGTGCCACAATAGTGCCTTTTTGAGCATCAGTAAGAAAATTTCTAGGCGTTTTACTTCAAATACTTTACATAAAATATTGTGACACAAATATGACTGCTAATAATGCCACTAAGCAGTTATCGAGCCTATGAACATGATTTAATTTACAATGGAAAAAAATGCCTGGAAACTATTCCGTGTCGCCAACTGTACTTAAACAGTTTTTTATTTTAAAATGTCAAAAAACATTTCTTTCAGGCATGTACCTTAGAATGTTTATTTTCAGTAGATATCTATACATAATTTAATTTATGTACTTCGATAGTAAAATTTGTGAAAATTGTCTGGGGGCCCCCAATTCACAAATTCATACGGAATTAGGTACAATTTAAAAATAATTGTATCACCAGTACCTACAATTTTTCGATAAAAAAGCAAATGTATAAATACCGCTGGATATATATTAAATATTTTAGATAATTTTACTGTGAGACTATTAATATAATCCACATAGGCCTTCCCTCTTTCTCTTTTATTAACAACTTATTTTTCTGATAACATTACCATTTTTAAGGAACTGCATCTGAACAAATTATTGGAGAAAATCCAAAAATCGAATATATGAACCTATGTTTTATTATTTATATTTTTCCTTTATCATACCTTTCCCATTGACACTGCAAAAAGTGCCATTATAATATTATAAAATTTATCGACCCAAATTTGGAGTGAAATCTATTTTTATACAAAATTATTAATATGAAACATCAAGTTGTAAATAATTACATATATTCTCTATAATATTGACCGTGGATTAGGCCTACTGGGGACACCACGTTAAAAAAACGCGCCTAAACTCTACCTCAGTGGTGGTGAGGAAATGAGTTGGTTGTATTATATGAAAGGAAAATATTCCTTATTATATTGAAACTAAAACTCCATAATAGTATTAATAGTAATCGATCATAGAAAAATTTACCCTTTGGGGATTTTTTGCAAGATAAAACTTTGTGGTATGTAGGTATATAAAAAGTCATAAACTTTTTAGAGACATGCCTTATACCATTTTTGCGTCATTAAAAGTGCATGTTTAGTAATTGATCGAATTTCAAGTTGCCGCCTTTAAATAATCGCAGTTTTGGAACCGCTTGTCGGATTTTTATGGAATTTCCTTTATTACAAAGCTGAATATCGGTTTTAACTACGAAACCATCACAAAGCGTTTGTTGACTAGGATTATGTCATTTTTACGTCCTCAAAATTGCACTTTTAAAATTGATTCAATTTCAAATTTGCCACTTTTACTATATCACAGTTTTGGAACCGCTTGTCGGATTTTAATAATTTTTTTATACAATTCTGAATAATGGTTTAATCTAAGAAAAATCATGAACTTTGTAACGACTTTCTTGATACCAATTTTGTGGCCAAATTTATTACTTAAGTAAAAAAATTACGAAAAAATGACAACACCGATATCCGAATAGGTACATCGTCCTGAAGAGCATCATTTATAACTCATGCTGTACTGATAGTACGAGCACAGAAGTTTGTGTGTCGATGTGGCCTTTTGTGACGTTTCATCTTCCAGTTTTCGTACTGGAATTGAACGAGACTCAAATCATATCGAAACCATGCAACTTTTTACTTTCTTATACGAAGTAATCGTGACTTTTTCGAGTTCGAGAGTTTGATGGATTTACACATTTTGAAGGCCCCTGAATCCATTTTGACCATTTTCGCCATGATGTCTGTCTGTATCCACCATAACTCAAAAACGAGTTATTGTATTTGATTCAAATTTCATATTTAAGAGTTTGAATAAATTTGTGGGTGCCACATTAAATGTTTTTCATCTAGCACCAACACAAGTGGTACTTACCTGAAGACATTTTTAGGTTTTTTAGGAATATCTTAAAAAATAAACAATTTACGAGATTTTTTTATTCTATAACATTAATTTAGAATTGAATTTTGAACAAATTTTGTTTGAACTTTTATTTGGAGTTCCGTCATAAAAATAAAAAAAAAACATATTTTTGTCGTATAATTCGGTTATAATGAGTGGGACAAGGACAGATTTATGTGTATTGCAATAAGTGCAACAAAAATTATTTGAAAATTGCTGGAAACCCTCAAAATTTAAATACGATTTGTACAAGAAATTTAATTTAATTTCCTTAGGAATAGTAGTTTATGTAACAAGGTAGGAATTGAGAGATTCTGACGAGTGTGAAAATTGCGCCAGAGCGAAGCAAGAACACGAGGCAGAATCAATTCCTACCGTGTAGCATACTCTATTTTTTCTCATACCTGTACGAAAATGGCCATTTCTTTTGCGTGAAACGCGCGAACAAATTAAAACAGCATAACACTGACATTTTGCTTGACACTGAGCGGTGAGCAAATCACCTTGACAACCATAAACAAACACAAATAACTCCTGCATATCAGTAAAGGAATGGCTATCCAAGGGGGCAATGTTACCCCCACTCTTTATTTTCCACGACTACCCTAAAAAGGCGACTTTGTACCTCCATTTCATGTAAATAAAGTAGCCATTTTCATGTAGGTATGGGAAAAAGTAATTGTGGTACTATCCGTATAAGAAAGTCATGTGTTGGACACATCAGATATAGGGTAACGATGTTTTTATAGGGTAACTTTTAATCCATAAGAGATATTGAAAATCTGATCGCGCATCGTCGAGCTCCTTTTTTGATAAACCCCCGATGGCGAAGTCAAAATTTAGCGATCGTCGTTTGTTTTCGAGTTATGGACGAATATTCGATTTTTAGAGATGTCGATTTGTCTATATTTCGGTTGTTTGTGAATTTAGTGAAATGGCATTTGCACGTTCTTAAGGCACTTTATTGGGGAGAATGCAATGGCGTTAACAGATATAAATGTTTTTTAATTTTTAGGTTATGACATAAAGTTGTACTTATATTTTTATATGGAAGCCGTGGTGGGATTTGTTGAAAAGAGCATTTTTTTCTCTTTTTAAATATGTATAGGTAATATGTAGGGTCTATTTCTTCAATTTCTTCTTAAAAAATAAAAAAATCTAAGTTTTTGGAATTTAAATAATATTTCGCACTTTTATCGCAGTAGGCGAATGTCACAGCCCACCATGACTTCCATATAATAAAATATAACTTTGTCATAACCTAAAAATTAAAAAACATTCTCAACATTGCATTCTCCTCAAAAAAAAAACAACAACCGAAATATAGACATAAATCGAAATCTCTAAAAATCGAATTTTCTTCCATAACTCGAAAACAAACGACGATCGCTAAATTTTTACTTCACCATTAAGGGTTTGTTTAAAGAAGAGCTCGACGATGCGCGGTCAGATTTTCAATATCTCTTATGGTTTAAAAGTTACCCTATAAAAACATCGAATTTTGCCCACCCTGTACATGTCTGTCTCATTTTTTACTTTTTTTACTGATTTTTCTGCAAAATATGTAGGAACCTATCTAAAATTGTATCCATCAAATTTTCTGGTAATAATTATATGTATAACTCATTAGTACCTACTTACATAAATTTTACTAATAAAATTAGCAATACCTCACATAATTCAGTTTACTTTAAACAAATTCATTAAATTCCCGCGATAAAATTCCTCAGCGTTTTGAATGAATGTGTCAGAAAATTTCGAATATTTGAGTAATTTTACAACATAATCTCAATTACTTTCCTTCCAAACCCCGTCTGAATATAATTGAATTAAAACAAACGTTATTATTAAATTTTAAATAAAAGTAGGATTTAAGCTAGACGACAACATTACTTAACGCGATTATTTTGAGCTAAAGCCGTATAAGTTATGTGGGGTCAAAGTGCGGCGTGTCCGGTCAACCGACACAATCCTCAGAAAGCTGTTTCTCGGACGGCACTCCATTTCCGCGTGGATAACTAGAAAATGACACTAATACATGATATTTTCACAGAGAAAGGAACAATATTATACTTTAACCTCACGATTCAAAGCTTTTATCACAAAGGAATGTTATACAGGGATTAAAGTGTTCTAATCGTAACATAACCTAGAAAATGATAAATACCAATAAAATATTTTTTAGTTTCTATTTTAATTTTATACTCTCTAATGTGCATTATAAACAAAATAGCTAACATATTGGAATTAATGATAATTTAATCATAACTAGAAAGGCTCGGCTAGATATCTGAAACATTTCATTTACAATAAATAGATAATGGTTGGTAAACCATGTCATAAAATACATGGCATATCACAAACAATCTATGCTATCATTATAGTTGCATATCATCTTAAGTGTGTTTAAATTGGGGTAATAATTTTCAGGATTACAGCTGCTTAATTATGTGTGAATCCATTTTAGGGGATTTCGATTACTACGCTGAAGTTGCTGATCTGAGGATAATGAAAGCAAATATTTTCTTTGGTTTGCTCTAAGATTACCGTCTGATGCTTGCATTTTATGCAATGGTATTGCCAAGAAACACTGGGCAATTTTATACTAAACTTAGTTTATTCCTTTACTTTTTATAACACAATTATACTTTAAGAATCAAAGAAACTTGGCTAAGAGTCCCATATACAATTCGTAGAACTCGATTTTAATCAACTAGAAACAATATTACATTTTCATTTTGTTGCTGGAAACATCCGGCAGAAAAGTGACTTCAAGATTTTGTATCTCGTCTCATATAATAATTTATCATAAAGCAAACATTCCACTTGACATAAGAAATCTTATGAGAAATCGTATACATAAAAACACATGTAGTGACAAATCATATCATATCATATCATCACATTTTAGGTTTAAAGAATGTTATTAAGATAAAATGAAAACTTTCGAGCCCCTAATTCAAACACATTGTTTTTAAAAGAAAAAAACGTAATTTACGGTTGTTTAGTTTTGATAGAAGGTTAGATATACTTTAATGATCAAAAATCACGCTCACGATTTACACCAATGTTCTTTCAAACGTATAAATGCTCAATTGTTTGTGACATCAGCATTGCATGTCTAAAGACAATGTTAAACTCAAATCTTCGTCTCTAGTGGCTGTACGTAGTACCCTAAAATTAATCGTAATCGAATAATATATGTAGGTAACTGAATATTTCATTCAAATTGCTTGCGTTAGGTTATGTTAATATAAATTAGTATTTTGTACTTTCGTTAGGTAATAGCCACATTATTTTACTCATTCGAGTTATGTAAGTAATTTCATCATTATTTCACCCGTTGAAGTAATGAGGTTTTATTTGTTTTAGTTAGCTAATAACACAAAACTACTTATGATAAGTATATCGAAAATTCATAATTTAGAATGTGCAGTTTACAGTATAACTGTAGTAGAAAAATGGGTAATTATTTTCCCTTAAGCGAACTATACAAAATTCTGCTGACGTAACTTTCAGATGCGTCAAATAATCACCCTCATTACTTTACTTGTTTCACAAATAGAAATATAAAGAAATGAATACAGGTACCTAATTTATTTAGAAAAATTCATTCTTCCGTTATACCGCGATTATGAAATGAAAAATTGGAAAATTGTTTGATGATTTTAATTAAGTATTCGTTAAGTATAAATAAGTTAAGTTGAAGTGGTAACGAATTTTATATACGTTTTATTGTATATTTTCCTGCTTTGAATTATCCTGGTTTCCTTTTTATTGAAATCATTTACTAGGATATTTTTTATCTGTATAAGTTGATTTATGACATGTCCAAATATTAAATACCATACATCATTCATAAATTGAATTTTTAATTTTTTTCTTATATTTTTTAATTTTTATTCTGTCAGTATTCATACCCATTCAATTATGGCTCCCCCAATCCACAGAATTGATACGAATTCATCAGTGATGTATAAAGTTTATGAAAATTAATTAAACTTTGACATCGATGTATTATATTTACTTTTAATTAAACCAACTTTGAAATTGGATAACAACAGATGTAAAAAGGCAACTTTTATGGCAGTTTATTTAACTTTTCACCACAACTCATACTTGTTGATTTGTTTTCAATTCAAACCTCTAAACCTAACATGATATAATAATGTTCTTCAATTTTCATCCATCTAAGGTTTCATCACCCATATCATATTAATAAAGTTAAGGAAGTTGTCCAATTCTAGCGCACACTTGACTCAATATTGTTATAACTTTGGATTACAACAAGGATCCTCTTTTGTATTGAATTACATTTCTGTTTCTAAGTTGTTAATTCAAACTAGCAGCTGTCCGTACCCGCTATGGAAACAGCGATACCATAATATACAAAGTTTACAAATTAGTTGTTTTGCTAAGATCAGAAGTCAATTATTATACGTGTTTGTAACCTCAGAATATTAGTTAAAATAACAACAATTGAACCAGTTCTGTAATGAAGTTTTACTTTATCTTGATTTGGGTAGATTTGCGGATTCAGTGTCGCAATACTCTAACATTTCTATTAAATATTGATACTGCCATTTTAAAATATATAATTTTCGACAAAACACGTAAATATCATCAAAGAAACACCAAAATAGTAGCTAATAAAATAATTAAAATTTTGGCGGATGCGCCAGTGTTTAATACATATAATTTTTTGAATTTCCAAAAAAGTATGCTCCACTATACTGATATTATAGAAGTTTTTTTAAAGAAAAGTTCTTTATTCACATAAAAAAAAATTCTACGACTAATCTTAATTGAAAAATGTCTCCCATGTGACTTAAACTAAACAGCAATGTTTTTTACTCTAAAAAAAGGCAACTTACAGAAAAATTCATAGATTCAAAGAAAATTAAATAAAAAATCAACATAACTGCTGAATAAAAAATAAATAAAAACTAAATTATTACTCTTCAATTGCGGTCAACAGATATTTAAATTGTAACATTCTGTGGTCAATAAAATTATTGTGGTCGTTTTGAGAGGCTTATTTAAATCTTCTTAGTGTCATTAAAACTAAACTCTGCACACAAATATATTATGTTGAACAAACAGGTTCAGTAAATGATTCTCCCACAAATTAGCGCTAAAGTCCTTCCCAGTAGATATTAAATTTGATCGTCGAATATAAAAAGATAGGTTGGTATACAAATACTTCGAAAATTAGTAAATTAAAAACCACAACTAAAACTAATATGGTTTTTGTGTACTTAATACATCACTATGCACAAAATATTGGATATTTGATTTTAATAAATAAACTTGGTTGAATTTCGTTTATTTAAAAATAATACATGTTGTTTGATGTTGCTGATTTCATTAAACCATGTATGTTTAAATTATACTTGAATTTATTTGAGGCTTTGGATTATATTTTATTATCTAAATGAAATTTTCGTAATTAAAATATCATGGTTTATTTGTTTATTAAGTGGTACTTATTATTATTATTATATTAATTCCACTTCGCAATTTGAAATGTTAATGGTAAGCGTTGCTTCAAATAGACATTTAGTTGGTATAAGTAAATATTTCATTCCAACGAGTTTCAACAAAAAGTAAGTATACTTAATAATTTCATAAATTACAAAATTATGCAATAAGCTATATGCACTAGATCTAGAATAGACTGAAGAAATCATGAAACAATTCCTACTAGCGGTAAAAGATAAATTACGGATTACTAATGAAGATAACGTGAAAAATTAATATTATTAAGTTTTCACATCTCCAACACAAGAAAAACTGTCCACATCCAATTAGGTTTATTCACCACATCTGGAGGAAACTGATCTTGACCAAACATTAAATAAGAAAATCCGGTTAGCTTTTTCGGTATCGGAAAAGTAAAATCCTTATTTACATCAGAGATTTCTGGTTGTGGATGCTATAGGGATATAGTTAAAACTTAGTAAGTTAGAGGGTTGATGGATTTTTCTGTCACAATACCAAAAGTTGGTTTTCATCCACGATGTTACATGTACAAAAAATTAACATCATAAGGTAACGATTAGAACCTAATTTGTGGTTTAAAATCAAATTTTGGTTTTCTGGAAGAATAATAGTTATTTATATTATAAGTGGGATATGAACATCATTGACATAAGAGTCTGAAAATTGCAGAACGAGTCGTAGACGAGTTCTGTAATCAGACGAATATGTTAATGTGTGTATATCCCACGTATAATATACAAGATTTTATTTTCAAACGGCGTATAACATGGTGTTAAAATAATAGATATTTATTTTATTAGGAGTATAAGCGAAACTTTTATGTGACGAAGTATGGAGGTGTAAGCGCCGAGCGGAGCGAGGAGAATTAACTCCATACGGAGTCACATAAAAGTGCTTATACTCCGAATAAAATACAATATTTTATTTTCAAATGGAATCATTCTAATCGTAATATGACAATCAATTTAATAAGTAATTTTGCAACTGTCATGCAACTGTCATACATTTTTGCAGATAATGATATATCTTATACTCCGCCGGAGTATAAGTCCTACTTATACGCCGCTCAAGAGTGGTGTCATAGAAATGAAACTTATACCTTGCCTACTCAGTCTTATAACACCATGTTATACGCCGTTTGAAAATAAATATCTATTATCTTCTACCGTCCAAATAATTAAAAATGAATTTTGAATTTATCTCCAGCGACATTGCTCAGTAGTTGTTGTCAAGTTGTCGTACTGGACTACCTAACCTAAGTTGTGTAAAAACTAGCCAGCGCTACACAACAATGAATTTGAATTATAAATTTTCAAATAATTAAACAATTTATACACCAAAAAATCTGGGACGTGGACCGTGTTATATTTATTATTAAAATATAAAACTAATTTATTATAAAATAAAACTAAAAATTTTTTCAGTTATCTAACGTGAAGTTAGGGTTTTTTCTAGGTAAATACGCTATTATAAAATTCTCCAGGTTTCAAAAAATCAAACTTAAGAGTATGAAGTGTCATTACTCAATGTTAATCACAAATTTTAAAGAATTAAACAATATATATTATATTATAATTAGACATTTACAAATATAAACTTTCCTATAAAGATACTAAATTGTAAAAATTGTGTTATAAATACTTGTAAGAAAGAATTTTCTTGTTGAAATTTCAGTGTGGTAATGATTTCTTTAAAACACATGTTGCGTAATAATCTGACTTACTTTACTCAAATTAATTTCAAATCAAGGCTATTATGAATTGGTAGTAGATAAATATTATTTATTGGAATAAATATTAAATATCAACTAAATCAGTGACACTCAGGACAAAAAATTGTATTAAATAAATACTTTAACCCCGTATTTCTAATATCGGTAGTTTAACTTAACTTTAGTTACTTTTAACTTGGCCTTACACCAATCAGAACCGTTCATTTCCAGAAAACTTCATGATCTGATTTTTGGAAGTTCAAGTTAGTAGTATATGTACTAGAAATTAACTATCGAATGAAAAACTGACTCTGAAATAAATAACTATACTAACTTAATCTAACAAACTATCAATTTTAATGAAGTGAAGTAATAATTTTTTGGTTTTAAAAAACTCTTTTTTTGTAGTAATTGCTAAAATGGTAATTAATAATAAGCAAGAAGGATGGGCTACTTTTCAGGATTATGTTGAAATTTGGGAGAAAAATGTGACACAGATTTCATGTCAACTTATATAGATTATTGGAATGATTATAAAAAAAAACTAAAACTAACCAGTTCAGTTGAAAAGTAACATTACATTAAATAAGAAAATTTGAGTTAGAAAAATAATGTTTTATATGTATATGTATTTGTTTGTAGATGCCAATACACAGTATTTTTATCGACAGAGCAATTTTCCTAACTTTTCCTCAAAGGCGTTAACTTGTCAACAATTACGAAAATTTGTTAATGTAAAAATTCGTATTTTTATAGTTAAAATAACGAATTTCCTATCTTATATTTAAAACTGTACTAGCGCTTTGCTTGGAGAAATATAACCAGTGAATTTTTTGCCATTTAAATTGTATAATATGAGTATCCTTATCTTTTTAGTTTCCCGATAATGGTATTTATTATCTTCAACATTTCTATCTTTATAAACCCATTCGTAACTTGAATTGAGAGAGACCAACCCGAATTACATTTTCTATGTCATTTATGAATATTCATCGTTTTCCGCAATAAGCATCACATCTTCCACTTCTTGTATTGTGCAGTGTTTTGTAAGTTCCTTTGTCCTCATGGAACTCTGGCAACAACTAAACTAAACGTACATTTATTATTATTACTTAGCAAGCAAGGCAAAAGTTTAACTTGGAAATTAATAACCATCTAGAGGATTATAAGAATTATATTCCCCGACTGTTTTATTTAATTGTGGCCAACAATATTTTGATTTTAACTAGACTAATGAATAATAACTTTGTTTCAGTAGTAGGAAATTTTAACATATTTTCCTTTATTACGTGTACATCTCTATTCATTAGCTAAGGATTTGAATATGTACACTTTTGCGGCAAATTTGGTTTTTAATGAATAATTATCGCACTTGTACACTTGCACACAAACATATTATATGTTTTTATTTATTCTTTTGTGGAAAGTATTGGAGGAGGAGTACAAATTTGGAGAACAATATCATTATTTATCGACTGTATAATAGATTAAATCACTTGTTAAATTTAAATAAATGAATTGTTTACTAAAAGGGATATATATTCGAGAACAATTATATCAATACACAATACAAATAGCTTTCATTACGATAATCTATTTCAATCAAAGCCACTAAGAAGCTTTTCAACGAAGACATTTATCAGAATTAGAATAGAAGCATTACGTTTTAAGCGTAAAGGAGATATTGGTGGTGCACAATATATTAACCGGATAGAGTTACACGGAATTTTGCTCAGCAGACGAAGTTTTCGTCAAGGATGATGTGTTCTGAAAACAGGGCCACCAATTAATCTACCGTGTTTTAGTTGAACCCCACAAAAAAGGTAAAATAGATTTCATCGCTTGTAGTGACAATGAAATTCCTTTGAAAAGAAAATTCTTTTTGCTATTATGATTTGAATAAATGTTATGAGGTTTTAGACTAAATTGGAAAGTTTTCACCGCCGCATTGGGAGCGTTATAATATTCATAGGTTTTAAGCCATCAATAAAATTACTTTTCCATTCAAATATCTCTCCTGCAACTTTTATACGAGTAATATATGGAAATTACAATTTTAAACATGCATTAGATTTAAAATTAAATTTTATTTTATAATCCTTATTAATTATCGCAGGGTGTAATATGTGTGCAATATTTTAGTGTAAACCAACCCAAAACTCACTTAGTAATAAACCACAGCTTAATGAATGTAAATTGGATGTTTACTGAAAACAGTAAACAAATAATGACATAGATAAAGTAATGAGACACCAGGAGCTAAGACTTAAATGCATTTTACTGCAAATGAAACAGATAGAGGTAAAACTTAAAGCCTTTGAACATTTATCTGGAAATTAATCTTTTGAAGCTCATTGATCCTGTGCATAATTGGAATTCATCAAAAGCTGATATGTAATAGCAGAGTAACACGGCATGGAGGTGGTGTATCGGCGACCATATTGACCGTTTCCACAGTGAAATACAAGTTGGGAATCAGCAGACGTAGCCGCGGAGTCAGGCGCGGCCAAATTCGCTGCCAATCTGATTACTTCCAGTCATGAATCATTTAATCCCGATAAAGACTTTGGCGTGTTGACGAAATAATAATACCAGCCGACGGGCCCCAGGGTTTTATCCGCTAAATAAATAGTGCTACAACACGAATTGCTAAATGGAAGTACATTTATAACTAAGAGGATTTTGGTTAATATTCAGGTGCAAGTAATTTACTTTGGGAATATTTGACGTTAATGGCAGTAGTCATACTAATTTGGTTATCTATTATGAGGTACAAGGTACATGGTTTTAATGGGGAATTATTCTACAGTTTAGTGATGTTTTAACACTAAGTAACTAGTTTAAGTTTCATTGAGGTAGAAGTTTTTAAAGACTGTTAAATACTTTTATGGTCTTTACTAAAAAGAAAATCAAATTACGGTTTTATATAATGGAATAATAGTCGATTTGCGCCTTCCTTGTAAATTAGTTTTCCGGGGTTGATTGGTTATTTGATTTTTGCTAATACAATTTTGCTTTTAACCGCACATGAATAAGCACTTAAATGTAAGTACGGTGATGTGTTCTAATTCATGTACCTGAAAGAATTTCAAAGAATATTTTAAATACATATACATAATATAGGTTTATGTATAATGAAATATACTTTAATCATATTATTAATATTTACATTTCTACGTACTATATCAGTTCAATTTGTGGTTAAAGTAGTACTTTTTATTTATATCCTGATCCTGTGATTGTGCAAATGCATTTATTGTGTAAATTTTGTTAAATAATCCATCAATAACATGAAATTAATATTAATAGTACAAAATTCCAAATATTGCCAACAGAAATAAATTAGTAAACTACATATTATTATGAACTATTTACAGTGTTAAATATCTGATGTGTCCAACACATGACTTTCTTATACGGATAGTACCATTACTTTTCCTAAAGAAATTATAGTAGAACCTCTATAACTCGAAACTCCACAATTCGAAGTTCTCTATAAGTCGAAGTTTGCTTTAGTTCCCTGTAGCTACATTTTCTATATATAGTTACAATGTATTTTTGACCTCTCTAACTCGAAATTTCTATAACTCGAACTAATTTCGCGGTCCCTTGAAATTCGAGTTATAGAGGTTCGACTGTAAGTTAAATTTCTTGTAAAAATCGTGTTTCAATTTCCAGCAACTTTCTCTCGCACTTATTGCAATACGCATAAATCTGTCCTTGTCCCACTCATTATAACCGCATTTTACGACAAAAATAAGTGTTTTTTTTTTGAAATTTTTTTGACGGAATTTAAAAAAAAAGTTCTAACAAAATGTCTTCAGGTAAGTGTCACTTGTTTTGTTCAAACTCCTAAATATGAAATTTGAATCAAATCCGTTAACTCGTTTTTGAGTTATGGTGGATACAGACAGACACACAGACAGACAGACATTATGGCGAAAATGGTCAAAATGGATTCAGGGGTCCTCACAACGTGTAAATCCATAAAAATCTTGAAGTCGAAAAAAATCACGATTACTATACTTTCTTACTACTTTGTATAAGAAAGTAAAAATGTGCGATACTTTACCATTTAGGATCAATTAGATTTTATATTTTAAAAGGGTCCAAACTAATTTTAAATATATTCCATGAATTCTGAAATTTTGTTTCCTACAAATTCTTTATTGTTTTAGGAATATCCATAAATTTAATATGTATTTGTAATTATGTATGTTACGGTAAAGTAAGACAAACCGAGTTTGGTCTAGAGAAAATCTGAAATATCTACTATACATAGTAATGATCCAATGTTGTATAAATTTAATGTATAGGAAAAACGCTAGCCATTTTTGAACACACCAGACCAAATCTTGTTCAAAAAATTGTAATTCAAGTGAGGCTGCTATTCGCAGATAGCGGCATTATGTATAATACATACTTTACTATCAATTTAATAATAAATGAAATATTTTTACCAGTAATCTTGGTCTTTTTTCTGGAATCTGTCACTAAAGTATTTATCTTTATCCTTCTTCGGTAAAGAAATTAAACAGTGTACTTGTGAAATTCACAAACCGAAGGGAAACTGTCCACCAGTGATCCTGAATGACCACCAGACATCAGCAATTTAGAATTGTACCTTGATAGAAAAGTGACCTGGAAAAAACATAACTTCACAAAAAGGAAACAACTCCGAGTGAAACTCCATAGCTCATAGGTCGCAGTTCACAACTTTCCATACATAATAAAATACTAATTTATAAAACCATCCTAAAAACCCATCTGGAGTTATGGAATACAAGTATGGGGGACTGCATCCAAACTCTAACCTAGAAATCTTAGAAAGGTTCCAATCAAAAGGTCTTGCACTTATAATTAATGCATCCTGGTACATACCACAGGACTACATACAAAACAACCTACAAATACCCACTGTGAAGGAAGAAGTATATCTAACTTTGCCCAAAAATATGAACAGGAGTTACATCAAATTCCCAAGGAACTGGCAAATACCCTCATGAGAAAATCGACAAGACGAAGAATAAAACGCAGTATTACCTACTAGTGATTTACCAAAAAGATTTTTAAAGTAAGTAACACGATCTCCCAGCGAAAAATAATTTTATATCATAAGTAAATGTTTAAATAATAGAATATGGTCATAGGACTGTTTTCTGCATGCCAACTTGTTCTGTTTTAAACTATAACAAACTATTTACTTATTGTCTTTTTATATACAATTTCTTAACCAAATTGTAAAAAAGTAAGAAACGAATATGAAACCAAAATGGGAAGTGCTCATTAACTTTGAATCCCGAGGAACTAATATTTCACATAATCAAACTTTTTTGACAAAAGGCATCAAGAAATAAAAAGTAAAATAGAAAATGAATGATGATATTAATTGATGTCAAATGCGAAACCCATTAGTGCATAAATAAATAAAAATGCGAGATAACTATAGCCTGATATTGTAAACTGACTTTAATATGAAATTATTACAATTTTAATATGGTGTTGCGTTGATAGTGGTCATGACGACCGCCTACTGAAATGTTTTTATTGTATAGAAGCCTGACAATTCAATCTACTTTTCATAATTCGTGGAACTGACTAATCAGAAAAGTTCATTATGTATTGATGAAACACATAATTATTTATATTGCAACTAAAATTAATTTTACAAGAGCATACTACGCGTAGAATTGGCACAATAGTATATTACGAAACAAGATCGGTAGGTGCCTTATAACAGGAAAAGAAAAAGTTAGAACGAGACCCGAACGTTTGAGTTTTGCTAATTTTCGAAGCATAGAAAAATGAGTCGGTAGCGCAAAAAAATATTAAAACAAACTTTACTAAGTAGCAATAAGTTTACTTAATGTCTGTCTATATTATGTATTGTGAAAAATATTGAATCGCTAAATATGATAAAATAAAATCAAAGGAAATTATTTGCAAGCGACTGAATAGAAATTTCAGATTTAACATTCAATATTCTTCTGAACATTATATCGAATTGTTACAAATAAGTATAAAAAAATTATTTTGGACACACAGACAATATTTGTTCTAAAAATTAACTCTATTAATTTAAGGACCTGACATTTATAATTTATGAAACTGCAGTAATTGTACTTCAATAAAATAAATGTAGACAATTATTAGTAGGTATTTGGCAGCCAACTTTAAGGATTTATATGGAAGCTAGTTCGTTTTGTCACGTGTACATGAGCTGTGACATGAAGAATACACAAAAGGGGCGCACACGACAATAACAGATGTATAAAACAGAATACAAACAACTTGGCGGAAATATGTAGTCAAAGAAGGTCTCAGTATGTTACATATTTATAATAGTCTTATTCAAAGGCTTGTCTTATTTGTTTATTAGGCAGCAGATGTATGGAATATCGTTGGCGTGCAACGATGCGTTATGATATCCTATAGTTGGCGTGGCTCTTATAATCATTAAAAGGATTGTATCAATAGGGAAAGACGCCTTCAGATTACAGAGAGTACAGGCGACCCGTTATAATAGATGAGGTGCACTGAGCAGATTACATTGATGAAATGGCTCTTTTGAGAATAAAACTTGAGAGAGTGAGAGGGTGAGGGGAGACTGAGGCTTGGAACGAAACTGCGGCGTAATAATTGTCTGGGCTTTGTCTGTCACGGACCTATTACTGTCACTTTTTCAGCTTATTTATGGTTGATATTAACCCAAACAAGACTGAATTTTTGGCTTCTTTTACTCACCCTAAAAATGAATTACTTCATTTGATTCTTCTTGTAGATAAGAACAATCATTGGTAGAAAGAGCTGCAATTTTTGTCAATACAATCTCAAGTTAATGCATTCTAAAAGAGACTGTAGATATGTCGTAATATAACACAAAAATGGTGTTAATTAATAAAAACCTCAAAATTATGAGCTAACAGCCTATCAAGTACCACATGTTAAAAACATCACTAAACATACATCAATTGTTTTTCTTCCTAAAATTCTAAATAAGTATCTTAAAAAATTAGAACGTCTTGTTATATACTTTACGCTTATTTATTATAGGTACAAGATGATTCCTAAATATAAGCACAAAAATATTAAGGGATATTACTTGACTAAGTTTAGAAAGAAAAAATTCTATGAACATTTTCCCTAAACTACCCGGCGTCAAAAGTGCGTGTTATCAACGACGATGGATGGTATAAGTTTAATTAAATAATAAAAGTCGTTTAGGATTTATTTATTTAAAATGTGATATCATTTCTTATCTCTTCTTATATGATGGAGGGTAGGGTGATAAATCAGGCTGAAACACCAAGTAGTGTGTGCAACACTGGCAATCTGAAGAACTTGGTAGTGACAAACACCTTCAAGAAGAGGGGACGCCAATATCTGTGATCAAAAGAAAGCAGGACATCATGAAGGAGAAATTCAAGGAAAAAGTCGACGAAGTGGAGAACATACCGAAAGATAAAGAAACTAAGACACCAAAAGAAGGAAAATAAAATCGGAAGAAGATATTGTAGTACTTCAATATCTTCTTCCGATTTTTGAGACTGGAACCAAAGATAGTAAAGTTGGAAAAGAGGGTGGAGAAACATTCGAATGTTAAGGTGAAATGGAAGTACTAACTCGTACATCACAAACATATTATAGTATGACTCGGATTTTTTGGAAATAGGCGAAAAGTTCATAGCAGATGTATACTCACACATAGTTTGAACGAAGAGTTGCTGATAATACAATAAAGAAAAATGGGTTGAAAGGCAGAGAAGCTGCTCACTCTGGAGGAGCAGCAACACATGCAACTGATGAAGAAGGAGATACAGATGGACCTAGACGACAAACAACTACAGATAATCAAAATGTAGGTAGGAAGATGTGCAACAAAAGTGTAAAATCAAGAATAATATACAAAAGAGTGTTTTGCTTCATTAAGGACTATATGTATATGCGGAAAAGAATCTCTTGTATCCTATTTTAAAGGACATGAATACTTAAAAATGAAGAATTACTAAAATAATCGAAGACGACCTTATCTTGGTGGCAAACATACAAAGTCAAGGATAGATGGAAATACAGGGGGCCCGGAAATTAGGAGCAAAAAATTCGGGGGGTGATTTTGCTTGAAAAATTAATATGACAAGTTCCTATAACATTTTTCCGGAAGCTCATTAATCTTAGGTTGGGGTTACATGGCCTTAAAATTTGTTTTTTTAAATCAATTTTCTGGTGTTTCAAATTTGGCACACTTATTACTAATGTTTATTTGTATTCTTGCACCAAAATTGAGGTAAATCCCCCAGTGTGAAAGAGTCGAAACTGACGATGACCTTAGGATAAAGACCCAGAACTTTTTTGTTAGACACTTTTTCTAAATTATGATGACGACCGATTGAAGAGCATCGAAAAATGTTCAAAAAAGATCCTCCTGCCTCACGATAAAACGAGTCGTTTTCGAGAAAAAGCAAGCATTAAACAGAAGCGCGTTTTTCTCGAAAACTACTCGTTTTATCGATATTCAACAAAAGGATCTTTTTTGAATATTTTTCGATGCTCTTCAATCAGGCATCATCAAAATTTAGAAAAAATTAATTGAAAAAAAATGATTTAAAAAAAAAACTTTGGGGCCTTGTAACCCCAATATTAATGAGCTTTCGAAAAAATGTTATAGGAACTTGTCACATAACTTTTCGAGTAGAATCACTCTCCGAGTTTTTTTGCTCCTAATTTCCCTGTATATCTACTCAAAACCAAAAGTTCCCCTTATTTGCTATACCTACTGCTAAAGTTTGTATATCATCATTAGATTTATTAGTACTAATATGTATTAATCTGATTATAAACTACGAAAATTGAGAATGCGGCCATGATTAGGTCAGTATAAAATAATTGTGTTCATGAACATGTACCTAGATTTTCAATGAAAGGCAAAAAAAATTTCAATGCAAAATTATGGAAAAGTAAACACAATATGCAAAGAAAATAAGTGAAACCTATTTTTCATAGATTATTTGGTTAAAAACCAATTCATATTTTTCTACACAAAATTAATTTAATCCTGAACCGTTAATTTTAACTCATTGTATTAACGATCTCATAAATTATGAAATATATCGTATTGTTAATTATCCTAGATTGTGACGCTTTTCATTTAACCCACCTATTATAGAATATATCAGGTACCCATCAAATGTTCTTAATTAAATGGACCCTCAAGCTTATAACCACATGAATTAGAAGCATAAATTAACAATCTAGTTATTCGACACAACCTGCTGCAAGTTATATTATCTGCTAAAATACACGCTTCAACCTTTGTTTAACACATACCCCTGATTCTATTACCAACACTATAGAGTATCGAGAAAATATCTCGGAAAACAAGGGTTAAATGGAAACCACAGTGAAGGTAACGCATTAAATTGTTTGAAAGTACGAAAAAACTTTCGGACCAATATAGAATTTTATACGAATATTGTAGTAGGTTGGATCTCAGAATGAATAGTTAAAGTTAAAATTAATAAAATAGGGAAAAATGAGCTTAAGTAAACTTTTAAATAAACTATTTCTCTTAAACAGGTTAACAAATTGTAGTAATCTGGAACAGACTTTTCCATATTCGTTCATCGCATTTACTCTTACATTCTGTTTCACAGGCAAATACTTTATAATAAATCAAAAACAAACCTACATAGATATATCTAGGTACACAAATCTTTTCTGAAAATTAAAGATATTGCAATGCGTAATGATGTATTTACTTCTTTTGAACATATACCAAGTTGACTTGACTTATTATTAAATCAAGTTCGCATCAAATATTCATCTACTAACGTGCAAACAAACTGGTACTTATATCGTTTTGTTTGTCAAGTAAAATACTTACAAGAAAATAACACTTTACCTTGAGTGATTTGAAACAGTTTTATAGCTAAGATATTTTAAAATAATATTACCTACGTAATACAATAGTAAAACAAGTTTGGGAAAACATATGAAAAGTAAAAATGCTACAGTCTGAAGCAACATAAATGAAATTTGTCTCTCTCTATCAAAGTTCTGAAGATACACCGCAGTTGCTAGAACTGTTGTTAGTCTCAGTCATATCTACTCTTGTCTCATTTCTACAGTTTCAACTGCAACAAAGTTTGGAACGTTCGTTTTGAGGTGTTTTATTTAGGTTGCATCAGCTCCTCTGTCTGACAAACCCCAGCATACGTTCGAAAAATATTTTTCGTCCTTATAACATAAAATACTATTTTAATCATTAAAAAATAAATATTGCTTAAAGTAAATTATGTGGGTTTTCAATTTATCATTAAATATGTTAAATATCAATCTGTCAGTGTTCGAATTTCAAATTAACATTAGAATAAAAAAAAATGGAAATTCCCTCACATATATCAAAAAATTTGCAGACAAAGCCACTGCAAATTTACTATTTGTAAAAACCACAGGCCGATATGAAGTAGAATATCAAAATCAATGAATATTCGGAAACAAAGCTTGTAGCATTACCAATCGAATTTTCTATAAATAAACTCCCCTTATCTAAGATTAAAACCAAGAAGGTATACATAGAGGAGAGAAAATTCCCGGGGTGGCGTAGGCACAAATCCGTTGCCAGTTGCTGTGACAGTGACAAACCAAAACAAACACCTGACGAATAACACGCCTTACTGGCTGCTGGCGCATGCGTAGAAACTATGAAGTACGCTTGAGTCCATTTGAACGTGCAAAACTTTCTGACCCACGAATTCTTACCCCCTCCCTGGGGATCTTTCTGTCCTCTATAATTTATACGTCCTTGATTAAAACATTGTACTATTTTTTAATATTCACAAAGCACCTATTTTTTTGTAACATTGGAGACAGTTTTGCAAAATCAGTTTCTTTTTTCTTAGCATAGATTTCCCATTTGTATTGTGCAGCACTAGAGTTTTCTCATTTCCATTGCGGCACGGTAACTGTCAGCATAAAAATAATTTTATAAAATAATCTGATAATTTTTTGTTAACCCAAGGAACAAGTAATGTAGCTGTTAAGAATCATTGTGCCTTTTAAATATTTCGTTTCAGTGATATACGCTTATACTGGGAAAAATGTCACAGGTCGAGTGAAATATATTGATGGTAAAATAGTTTCTTAAACTGGAGACTAACAGCTTTCCCATGATTTTTAATAGAATCGAATTGATAGCGATGATACATTAGTAAAATGTTAATGGGATTTATTAAAACTAGTTACAGATTAATTATTTTATAATTTTCAGTCTCATATATTAATTTTTTTTGCAATATTCATCATCTGTTACACTTTTTGGCGAGGTTACAATTTACAATGTCTTAAACTAAACTGCTGGCGAATTGAAACGTACTAAGCGAATTTTTAGGTTGAATTAAAGTCAAATATTTTGAAAAGGAGTAAAAGGTATCAACATGAGGTTTTCAGGATTCAAGAGATAATTTAATTGAGAAAACAATAGTGTGACCCGATTTTTTTACTTTGAAGTATGTTACTATCTACAGGGTATGAAAGAAAGTTGTCTTTTTTTTCTCAAACTTTATACCTACCGAGATTCCACAAAAATTTTTAAATATTTTTTTTATGTCCATATTTTTAGTCCCTGGTTAATGAGGAAAAAACCAATTTCTCAATATTTTTATATCCCTCTTATTTTATAAGATACCGAATTTTTTATTACATTAAATATTGTTGAACATGTTTTTTGTAATAATAATTATGCTGCCATTTTGAAAGCAAATGTCATCATGTGATATGTCGATAAAAAGGTAATTTTAAGTAGAATCAAATTATTACGGAAAAAAATGTACAGGGTTGTTTTAAACATTTTTGAAAGTTAGTAGGTGGCCCTTCTGGTGAAACAGGAAGTGTCATTAGATTATTTTAAACGTCAAAATGATTATTCCATTCAACAATCAAACCCTGCCAAATTTCAAATTAATACAGTTAAATGTAACAAAATGGTGGGGGTTGTAAAACGATTTCGTGGCCACCCGGTATACACGGATATGAGCAAATTTTTGAAAAAGTGAATAACTCGTTTCGATATAAGTCACTTAAACCAATCGTGAAGATAAACTAAATAAATTCCATTTTATTCTATTAAGAAAATAGCCTCAAAAAATGAATTAAAAAAATTGACCCATTAGCAAACGTGTTCCGATTTTTGATAAGCCACTGGTTACCATTAAATTAATGAAAGTACAAAAATGTACTTTTTATAAGAAAGCTATTCATAAGGTATCATAATCAACTACAGAGGTTGGTTCTTACAAAACACAATACGGCCGAACGACAAAAAACAAAGAAAAAACCAAGCAAAAATTCGGTATCTTATAAAATAACAGGGATATCAAAAATTTGAGAAACAGGTTTTTTTCCCATTAAAAAGGCCAAAAAAAATCTACATCAAAAAAATATAAGAAAAATTTTGTAAAATCTCGATAGTTATAAAATTTGAGAAAAAAAAGACGACTTTCTTTCATGCCCTGTAGATAGTAATGTACTTCAAAGTAAATATATCGAGTAACACTATCGTTTTCTCAATTAAATTATCTCTGGAAACCTGAAAACCGCATGTTGATATCTTTTCTATTTATAAAAATATTTGACTTTAAATTCAACCTAAAAATTCGCTTGGAACATTTCAATTGGCCAGCAGTTTAGTTCGTTTTATTAAAATAATAGTTATAATTTGAATCGTAATTAACTCACGTATAATTTCTCACTGTATTTATGTACCACCATATCAATGTTGCTTCTAATTCCTCACCTGAAACCAAAATAAAAGTACATTAAAATCCAACCCAAATAAACTGTTTCAACGATATAGAGGGAAATTTACTTTTATTGGCAATATTAGTAGGCACTTTTAATTAAGTGAAACTTCCCCTTCTAATTTTTATTACCGACATAAAATAAAATTACATTCTGAGAAGCCGAATGGCTATCAGAACCTGTAAAGGGTAAAAACTTTATATTATCTATATAGCAGATAAATTACTTTTAATTGGATGTTGCTGTAGGGTAGGTACTTCCTATATTCGTTTTTTCAGTATTTTCTTATTTTTATGGTTTATTAGTAAATAAATAAAATAACATTGTTAGTATGACATAACTAATTAATTTTCAATATTAACGTTATATTATTTATGTAACATCACACTTGTGTTTTTAATTATTAAATATAATTAAAAACAGCGTAATCTAATAAATCAACATAAATTATTCATATTTCATATGAAATATTAACTAGATTCCAACGCTGTTGTATTATGATTGGTAAATATTTTATCAAACAGTATGAAACAAAAATAACCTAACAAAATTCCTGTATTTTATGCTTTATCGGAATACAAAATGGAATACGGTTATTTCGTAAATAATTAAACAGTGTTATTACCTACTCGCCCACCCCTAGTCTTATTAGAATTTTGGTGAATGCGATTTGTAACAATTTTTTCAGGAGTCAATTTTAATATCTAGTTACATTGTGTAATGTTACAATACCTATCTTATTTGTAAACAAAAAATTAAAACTGTTTTATGTCGGAAGATATATCCTATAGTCAGAGTAGTCACGCACAGTTTTTTAAGAATTTGATAGATGTAAACAACTTTGCATGATATGGTCTTATCACGTCGTTCTTTAGAAGGCAATTTAATAAACAATAATGAATGACAGCCGTAGAAATTATATTCATTAAAAATAGAAAGTATATTTAATATAGGTACTTAATTTTCTACATTAATATACTGAATTAATTATTTACATTTAAATTCTACTACTTAATTATTAAATATCAATTATTGTTATAATTATACGTGGTGTACAATTGATTTTTATTTAAGTATTGTTGTTAATTACATGTTAATTTTCTAACATTGTTAAATTTATTTATTTAATCAATTCTTTTAGGGCCAGTTTTTCAGGCGGTGGTTATCCATAACTGCTAGTTAATTGTCTTTTTGGTTACCGTTGTGTTAATACTGGTAGGGTATCTAAGAAAATTAACTTATAATTAACGAGAACAGATTCGATTAATTCGTTAAACTTCCATAAACTTGTTTTCAACTCATAATTAGATTAGATTAGATGGTGGGGGTCTTAGTAGGATACAGCGATCCTTTCTTCGCCTCGCCCTAAAGATCTTTTGTGATGACCCTTATGCATAGTTATTGATCAAGGATGCACAACTTCTTAACAAGGTTGGATATCTTCTTGAAAAAGGTCGGTGATCTCTTGGGGCTCGCTAAATGCCCTTCCTAGTGTCTCTGGCCTTGTATGTTCAAGAATGTGTTAAGAGGTTTCATCCTTTCAGTTGTGAATCTCCAGGTCTTAAATTCTGACTTCCCCATTTTGGTGAGATAAATCAGGGAACAGTGACCAGTTAGGAACCGAACTATTAGATTTATGTCTTTCCTTGGTATTTTTACGCTTCTGTTGAGTCTTTTCGCCTGTCTTAATCCAGGGAGATTATTCCAGTAGAGCAGATTATGCTCATTTTCCCATGCCAATATTTTCGCCTTTCTGTAGATTTTTGTTATCTCACAGTAGGGTTCCGGACCGCAAAACGGAGATCTAGTTCCTGTACAAGCCAGATTGTCCGCGATCTCGTCTCCTTCGACTGTTGTAACGTGCCAGAGAATTGAGAGTTTGTCTGCAGTCCCAGGCGAGCCTCGACTCAAAAGTGTGAGAGATTATTAGAGTTCTGCCTCGAATATATTCTTGGGCACACGTTTCCTATAGATCTTTTTATTTATTAATGCGTTCCGCCATTTTTTGCGGACAGTTTCTATGGGAGAAAGAGAGCAAGAGTGATCGGTTAAACGTGTCACACTTGAATAAATGTCCGCAAAAAAGTAGGGATTGCGCTTGCGCGTAGAATAAATAAAAAGGTCTATTGCGGCGAGTTATTTAATTTAGTTAATTTACTACTCTCACATAATTATCAATTACTTTTAATAACACGCTTAATACAGTAAATTGTATAGTCTGGAAATAAACAATTCATTTTAATATATGGAATTGTTCTTTTTATCGAATTTTTTATATTTAATAAGCCCCCCTATACAGAAGATAATTGAATAACGTACTCGTATTTCAGAATAAATTCGATTATGGAAAAGTAAAACATCGAGTTAAACGTATCAAATAAAAAATAAAAAGAGCTTTTCCTTTTTCTTTTGTTTTCGTCTGACTGCTTACCGATGTTAAATTTTGTTGTACCAATTTCAACAGGTTCGTTTGAAATTCCGCAAATTGCTACTATTATGTATTATTGATTTATGGGATGCTTTGGAACACTGTAATGAACGTTTGAGTCTGTTGTGTTCCTTAGGGGCATTATTTGAAATATTAATATTCTCGGCGATTTGTGGGTGTTAAAAATATGTTGTGGAAATAAGAACACGTTTGGATTTGAATCGATTTATCATACTTAGAATGCCTATTCATCCGGGTGAAGCGATTGTTCTGATTTTGCATATCCTTGAAGAGAAAGCTTTGAACGATGTGGGAGGATCTCTCGAGGGCCTTGTATTGTTTTTAAGACGTTTGCACGTAACACGGACAAATGATCGAGCACAGTGCAGAAGACGGCCTCGGATCGATGTGCCTTCATGGGTGGCTAGTTTAACTTGAGCGTTACAAAACGACACGAATGGCCTATTGAATTCTTGGCCTTAACATGAACGAGCATAAATTGAATGTCATATTTGTATTGCTTCAAAATTTCAATTTAATTAGGCGTTACTTAACGGAATCATGATGATGTAAATTACTTGGAAGTATTTGTACATCTACATATTCAGAACGAATTCTTTTATGTAGGTGTTCGTATGGATTTACGATTGGGGAAAATGTTACTTTTATGAAAACCAAATTGGTCCTTCTTTTTATTCAGATATTTCGCGCTGTAATTTGCAAATCGAAAGCACTGTCGAATAATGCAGAAATGCGATAAATCAATGTTTAAATTCTTTCCAATTTAAATATTTGCACCACAGCAAATATGTTTAGGTATTTATACAGTAATATGTAATATAAATTGCCAATTGTCAAAACTAGATCATTTTTAATTTAAAACTGTTTATATTTTGCTTTCATATGTTCAGCAATGTTTGTATTGCTAATTAAAAGTATTCATATTTGTATTAAAATATAACCATGTTAATACGATAATTTTATTATACAGGGTGTGCTATTAGTGCAATTTCGGAATAACACTAAATATTAAAAACTAACCATGATTGACTTCTACGAGCCCTAACTACTAAATGTTCGGACAAAAATAAATTTGATTGTCCTTTTTCCATACGCGCAAAAGTTATCTAAACTAACTTTCATAACATCGATGGTTTTTTTCTGTTATAATGCCAACATTTGGTTATATAAAAACGTAAATTTCGTAAAGATCCTGAAATGTTAATATTATTTTTTTTGTATTTTTTTCGAGTTACACAGTTCACTTTTCAAAAAAGTGTTTTTTGAGGGTGCTACCTACATTTAAATAATCACAGTTTTGGAACCGCTGGTTGGATTTTGGCAAAATTTACTTTATTGCAAGCTGGATGTTGGGTTTACGTACAAAAAAAATCCCCAAGTCTTTATTTGGTGATTTTAGGCAATTTTCGTAGCTTTAAAGTTGTACTTAAAAAATGTGACATAATTTTCTAACGACTGTTTTTAAAAAATCACAGTTTTGAAACTCGGTGAAAACGACATAAAGGTGCTTCCATGGCCCTCATCTAGTCCGGGCTTAAATGTCATTGAAACTCTTTAGCATAAAATTAGACGTAATTTTACGCAATAATCCACCAAGAACCATTGGGGACTTAAAGACCAAAATAGAAGAAATTTGGGACAGTTTCACGCCAGAATTGTACCAAAATTTGATAAATACAATGCCTGCTAGAATACAGGCAGCTATTAAAGCAAAAGGAGACGTAACCTCTTATAATGGTCCTAAATTAAAAATTATCCCAACATTTAGTTGCAAATTCATTTTGTAAAATTTGCTAATTATTAAGGTTAAAATATTGTTAAATCAAATAAATAATTTTCTTCCATGCATAATATTGTTATTAAGGCTTTATCTTATTGTATTGTTAGGTGCTTACTAATTATTTGCGTAAATTTCCAGTTCTCCTTTTATACTTAAAAATTTACTTTTATCCGAACATTTAGTTGTTAGGGGTCGTATAATCTAAAATAAATTAAAATCACATTCTAACAATAAGACATTGGAAAACGACTTTGAAGAAAGAAGTAATAAATTGAAAGATGGATATACTCCTGATACTGCCTGTTTCTCATTTTAAAATTTCCAAAAATTTATATGCGACTACTGTTTAAAACAAAGTAATAAGGAATTATGGTAATCGTGCTTTTTTACAAGAAAATTCAATGAACCTTGTAATAACCACATAACAACTAAAACAACCTAGCGAAAGTAATATTGTCTCATAGACAGGGTATTTTCTGTTACCGAAAATAGATGATTACCTTTGTTAGTCTGTTTCCAATAGTAATGGAAAGCAATATTTGTTTGGCTCCTGCTGCCAGCTTTATTCGAAAATTCAGACGTTTGTCATGGCATGTAATTTACTGAATATAATTTTTACCATAACAACGTAAACGGCTCTAAACTCGCAATTATTTTCGACTCTGGAGTAAAGTATCATTTCTTCCCATGGACGTTTAATCTTCTTTCCTGACAGGAAATGATAAACTTTCCTCCCTAGCTACACAACTACTCTGTTATAAATTTATGATTTTCTATAAAGTACGGCCAGATTTTATTGATTTACTCGACCGGGGAAGAATATTAAAAAGCGAGTTTTGTAATTATTATTAACCGAATACCTAAAAGTTATACATTTAGAACCTGAATGCTGTGTGAGCATTGTACACCCACATAAGAAGCTCAGAAACTTATTACTTTGTAGAAAATTAAAATTCTTTCTGTTATGGATATTTTATATTTTGTCAATAAGCGTTCATGGGATCATTTAATTTTGTAAAAAGAATATTGTGGTTCTGTTAAATACCGTGACCGATCGAAAAGTAAATTTAGTTTTAACCTCATTTAAAAAAGAACGGCAACCATAAAAATTATAAAGTCATACTAGAAAAGGGAACTGTATAGTTTAAAATATACTGCTATATAGGTTGTAAATTGTATATGGACATTTCAAGAAATAATGTTTAGAGGCATAGGAGACCTTTCCGGAAATTACAGACTACTTGAGAAATTTAGTACAGGATGCACAGGAACCAAACCAGAATAGCTGATAATGTTGTTCGGACACGTCATATATTTTAATGGTAAATCATCTAAAGATATATCTCTTATTGAGAATGTAAAAATATTCAACATACTATTTATGACCTTATACTTGACCTAGAAATAAGTATAGTATTACGTAAGTAGACCAAAATTAGGCCAATAGTGATCATAGTTTATTTAGGAGTTTTATAAGTTAAAGAACAACTCAACAATTTTTCCGATTAATCAAAAAATGTATTAAGAAAAATATAGAATAACCGAAAATGCCGGAAATTTGAAAATATTTTCTTTAAAAAGATTACACTTGATTAGGTCCCGTACCAATTAAATTTTCAGTAAAAAATTCCATTTACATTATGCAAAAAATTCTAACCAAAACTTTCAGAATATCCTAAGTACGGTCCGTAACTTCAGGGGGCAATTCCTTAGGATGTTTTAAGAAAAAATGTTTCTATAAACATGTGTTCGGAAATGCTTAGATTCCGAGATAAATTAATGTTTATTTTCATTATTTCAAATAATTTTTGAACAGTCAATGCTGAGTTCTTAAAATTTTGCAATTAATTTACGTTAGTAAAGAGCTACATTTTTAGTGTAAAGTCAATTTGTATCTGCAGCCAGTGGCGTAGTTAGGCGAGAGTCAGTCGACGTTTTCTTCATAAAAAGTAGAACGCCAATGGTTTTTTGGAAATTTTGTATTATTTTTAAACTCTTCTAACAATCTACAACAAAAAAGGTTTTTTGAATTTTTACCTAATACTAACCTATTCTTACAAAAATGGCCGGTTACTACCAACAACAATCAATAAAATAATCAATTCCGACACTAAATCAAAGCAGATGTTACGAACCGTACTTAGAAAACACCCTGTATATTGTGATTTTTTGATACATGGTCGTGTAAACTATATCAAAATAACCAAATAAAAACTAAAAGCACTTTGTTTATTGAAGCTTAATCTTGCTCAATACTTAGTTGTAAGTAGTTTCGAAACTCTGTTTAATTATCGTAAATTTTTAATTAGGAATTACAATGTGATCACAAAAAATATAATTAAATACTTATCATTGCACTTTTAACCGTTTTTATTATATTATTTGTATCAATTTGTGTAATTTAAGATTTGTCTATAAATTATAGGTTTTAATTGAAAACTGAATTTATCGTATATAACTTTTTTATGTTTATACATATACATCTTCTACAGATATCTTACACCTATTAACTGCTCTAACATAAAAAAATCCTTGCAAAATAGTGTAATTACCATGGATTTCATAATAATAATAATCTTTATTTAGCATACTGCTATATAGAAAAACAATACAATGAAAAAGTATATATATATAGTAATAAATAACCAAATACACACAAAAACAATTTCGAACTATGACAATACATGCGCTCTAACTAACTTTTTAAAAACATTTATGGTATCGCAGTCTTTTATACTATTTGGTAACATATTAAAATCGTACAAGCCTTTATACAGGACAGAATTAAGCATTTGACTAGAATTACATTTATCCACCAATATAAAATCACTACAATTTCTAGTATTATAATTGTGAACATCCTTAAAAAATTGTATTTTATCACAGATATATGGTGGTAATAATTTATTTTTAATCTTAAACAGAAACACATGGACACTAAACACAATTTTTTGTTTTACAGATAACATATTTAATACATTGTGCATTGTTTCAATAGGTGTATATCTATTACACTTTAAAATAGTTCTCATTGCTCTGTTTTGCACAAGTTGCAATCGTTCGATTTTAAAGTTAGGCAAACTGTATAAGAGTGTAGAACAAAATTCGAGATGAGGTGCCGCTATGCTGTTATACAATAACAATCTCGTACCCAGAGACAAGTGATTCTCCACCCTCGCAATAAAACTAATTTTTTTGGAGAACTTTCTGGTTATATAATCGACATGCGCATAAAAATTTAGATGAGAGTCAAATATGACTCCCAAATATTTAATTTCCTTTTCATGAGTTATTCTATTACTATCTATATTTATATTTATGTTTTCCAAGTTGACATCTGTTAATTTGTGTTTCTTTCCAAACAAACAAAATTTCGATTTTGATGTATTAATACTTAGGTTGTTATTACAAAGCCACTTAAATAAGTTACCCAGATCATTGTTTACAATTTCCTGCATCTGAACTATATCCTTTCCAGCCAAATACAACATCCTATCATCAGCAAACAATTCAATTTTACACCCTCCCACAACATTAACAATATCATTTATGTATAACAAAAACAGCAGAGGACCTAGGACAGTTCCCTGAGGTACTCCATACCGAACCGGCAAAAAATCTGATATAGAATTTTGAAATTTTACTTTTTGTTTTCTATTGTATAAATATGACTCAAACCACTTCAATACTGTGTGCCCAATACCAATATTCTTTAGCTTTTTTATTAAGATGGCTCTATCAACAGTCTCGAATGCCCTTTTAAAATCCAAGAATACCGTTAAAACAAAGTTACCCTTATCTATTTCCTTCAGAAAAACATCACAAACATTAATAACCACAGACTCACACGAATGATGTTCACGAAAACCTGACTGATTGATCACCAAAATGTTATTATTATCGCAATGATTTTGTAACTGTTTTTTTACGAGTTCCAATACTTTTTCATAAACTTCAACAGTATTTATTGGTCTAAACTCATTGTGGAGGTTAGTATTTTGTACCTTCGGGACAGGTATCACAGTCGACTCCTTCCACGACACCGGAAACTCGCCATTTGAAAGCGATGCATTTATAATATCCAACAAACGATTTCCAACCACACAAGATACGTCACACAAAACTTTCGTTGAAATTCCATTTTCACCACCCCCAACATTTTTCAAGTCTTTTAATATATTTTTCACATCAGTTAGAGATATTTGTTCAAAATATGAAAATTTACTGACACTGTAGTACACCTCAGGGGTTGTAGCTAAGGTGTTATCTGAAAACTTTGGAATACTGTTTATAATTTCGATAATACTGTTTATAAAATATTTATTAAATTCTTCGGCAATTATTAATTCGTCTGTTATTATTTCATTTTCAAAATTAATTTCATTAGGAGTTGAAGAATTATTTCCAGGAAGTAGTGTTTTTAAATTTTTCCACATCATTTCACGTATAAATTGTTTTACATTCATTTAGTTAATATAAATTATGCACGGAAATATTAGTCTAATTTTATCTTAGTGTTGTCATAGATAACAAAACCTCTACATTATAAAAACCACCTTTCCACTTTAAACTTGAAACACCCCGTTTGATATTTTAATAAATAGAGCCCTCCACTAAACCGTTGTAGATTTCACAATTGATTTAATTAATGGGATGTACGGCACAGAAAAGCCTATTGTTAGCGTAAGTTGAACACGAAACAAATTTGCATTTAATCAGTATTATTTGCATGATTATTTACTTTTTATCATAAAATGTACATCTGTTTTAATTTCACTAAACAACACTGCCAAAGGTATGTACTTACTTTGTTCGCATTAGGTTTACTAACGAGGGGGCACCTAACATGATACGAACCGAGAAAAACAAATTAATTTTTGATGTAAATGGATTTCAGGTAAATATATATTTTATGAGAGTTCCTCGGATTAATTCGCTTTTTTCGATGTGTTGTGTGTTTCCAAATTTCACATATAGAAAACTAATATAAATGTAAGTACAAAAAAAAACTTTGAATTTATGAAAACCCAATTAAATCATTTTTTAAACTATTTGCATGAGTTTTTCGATGAATTTTAAGACAAAAATTAATTAAAAGAAAAAGTTCTCGAAAAAGAATACAACGACATACATTTTATGAGGTTGCTATTATAACACTTCTTCATAATTATACAGGGCTAGTCATGAGTGGTTTATTTCTGACCAAAATTAGAACGCAACCCAAAATACTAATTAATCTGATCACTTGATATTATTTTTTATTTGATTAATAAGTCGGATCAAAGTGATTTGAAATTTTGGAAAAAAACGTAAAAGTGACAATTTATTAAAATGACAATACAATCAAGCAAAACATAACATATTTAAATTATCTACCGAAAAAATTGTTCAAAATGTGCCCCATGGCGATGTACACAAACATCAATACGATTAAAAAACGATCGCTGAACACGCCGTAATGTTTCGGGCGTTATAGCCATGCATTCTTGGCGAATTCTGTCTTTTAACTGTTCTATTGTAAGCACTGGAGTTTTATACACTTTTTCTTTCAACATCCCCCAGAGGAAAAAGCTAATGGAGTCAAATCGGGACTTCTGGGTGGCCAAATATTGTTCGATCCTCGTCCTATCCACCTGCCTCTAAAATTTGCATCCAAATAGTCTCTCACAATTCTATGGTAGTGCGGTGGCGCACCATCTTGTTGAAACCAAAGATGCTGCCTGGTATTTAAATCCACAGTTTCTAATAACGGGGCCAGTTCCGTCTGTAGAAAATTAAGGTACATTTGTCCATTCAAATTTCCTTAAAAAAAATGGGGTCCAATAATTTGCTCATTTAGTATGCCACACCAAACATTTACCGAAAAGATATTCTGAAAGTGTGTTTCGCGAATCCATCGCGGATTCACTTAGCTATAATAATGGTAGTTATGCCTGTTTACGGCCCCATTATTGCTAAATCTAGCCTCATCGGAGAACAATACTTTCTTTATGAAATTATTATCTGCATTCAGCTTTTCTTCCATAAAACGGCAAAATTGAACTATTTTAAGAAAATCTGTCGGCTCTAATTCCTGTACCAGGGTCAAATGGTACGGGTGGAATATATTTTCTCGAAGAATACGCCCAACTGAAGACTGACTAATACCTATTTATCTTGCCAATGCAGTCTGACTAACGTGAGGATTTTCTTCTATCGCTTCAAGTACAGCAATTTCATTTTCTTGTCCGGTAGCTGTCCTCTGACGATATCTTTTCATTGGAGGCCAGTTTTGACGTAGTTGATGTTCAAGATTCTTAAACGTCTCATGAACCGGATGTCTTCGTGCTGGGTACCTTTGCATATAAAGGTCTGCAGCGGCAGTAGCATTTTTCCTACACTCCCCGTAGATGAGGAACATGTCTGTTTTTTCATCGTTTGTATAATAATACATCATCTACAAGATTGATTTTTCAGTCTTAAAACGTTAAAGTGACAGAACTGGAACAGAATCAAATGGCAAGACCGGCAATCTTAGATCCAATATTCCATTTTTAAAAAATGAGAAAGCCAGCAGCCGTTGTAAATTGTATTTTTGGTTGCTTTCTAATTTTGTTCAGAAATAACCCTCTCGTGACTAGCCCTGTATATGTAATTAAATTAACGAACTATAATGTGAGTTACAGTTAAATTTTTACGTGAGAGTTTGTAATCGATAAAAATAATCTGCAATTATGGACGGAATGGTGTACCGTTTGATTTTCCCCATAGAACATCCATAATTCTTCGTCAAGAATCAAAACAGAAGGAATTAGGAGCGTTTTTCAATTGTTGATGTCATTTTAGTGGAAGTAGAATGAAATTTTGACAATTTTAAAGTCAGATTTATAAACGATACAAAAATTTGAATTATGGCCGGATTTGCATTCTGTTCGATTTCTCACGTTGAATGTCATAATCAAACCAGAAGAAGTTGAAAGTCATTTTCGATTGATGCAGTTTTAATGATGCTAGAGCGAAATTTGAACAATTAATTTTAGACCGTAAAAAATCCGGATTTATGGACGGACATGCATTCTGCTTGATTTTTCACATCTTATCTTCTTAACTTGCTGTAGAAATTGAAATCAGAAAAAATTCGTAGATTCTTTCGATTCTTGATATTACTTTTAATAGAAATTTGGAAAATATGTAATTGGTAAGGAAATGTGGAATGATGGAAGGATTTACATTCCTATAGAATCTTCATAATTCGATGTCAAAAATCAAACCAAAAGAAATTCGAAACAATTTTCGATTGTTGAAGCTACTTTTAAGCTTCAATTAGAGGAGGCGACTTTTTTGAGTTAATTTATACAGGGTGTTTCAACTCAAAGTGGACAACGTAATAGAGGTTGTAGATCTCATCGAGACTAACACTTTTTTCAAATTATTATTTTTTATTTGAGCTTTTGTTTTCGAGTTATCGACCTTCTTTTGTTTTTACACAAACCTCTTTATCTTCATTATTTATAGCCGGATTTTAAAAAATTAAAGTTTTTTGAAATTGTCAGTTTGATATCAACAATTTTTGAGTTAAAATTAAAAAAAAAAAATATCAACAAACAAAATGGCGACCAATTTTCTTTGGAGCAGACTTAGAGCTATCCAAGTTTAAAAAAGAAAACTGGTCGCCATGTTGTTTGTTGATATTTTTTGAAAAAATGTTTAACGCAATAATTGTAGATATCAAACTGACAATTTCAAAAAACTTTAATTTTTTAAAATCCGGCCATAAATAATGAAGATAACGAGGTTTATGTAAAAACAAAAGAAGGTCGATAACTCGAAAACAAAAGCTCAAATGAAAAATATTAATTTGAAAAAAGTGTTAGTCTCGATGAGATCTACAACCTCTATTACGTTGTCCACTTTGAGTTGAAACACCCTGTATAGTAATTAAGTGGACGGGGCACTTCCCTTTAATACTCCCTCTCTAATTTAGATAAAAATTGTTCATGGAAAAAAATGATCCTAATTAATATTTGCGTAACTTTTAAAAGTTCTTTCCATTAATTTTTTTGTATATTTTTTATAATTCTTGTATTTAGTTACACATGAAATTCTCGTATTGAAGTGGGCTCTCGTGTTTGAGCTTTGAGTTGCCTTTCGATTTTATAAATACTTGAATTTATAACGTCTTATATAACCTTGTAAGTTCAAAAGATGAATAATATATTTATAACGTTTTAATAATTCATAAAAAAAAATATTGAGCTTCTTTAAAGTAATCCTGCCTTTGTATCATCAAATTAGAATCTGTTTGTTTAATAATAATGTGTCTATGCATAGAAATATTTTGAGAATAAGTATGGAAAAAGTGTTTTTATAATTTATGAATTTATTACAATTCCTTTCTCGTTCGTTGCCGCCTAAACAAAACCGGATTTTCCGAAACATTAAATATTGACCTCATTTTTCTTTAAATAAAAATTCAAATCCCCCTTTCAAATATTTCTAACTAGGTGTTTTAAATTCCTTACAGATATCCTGTTGCGTATGCTGACTGGCCAATTCCGTTAGGCAGGCTCATTTATTTGCGAAAATTGCTATCGATTGTTGGATAGATTTTATCTGGGTAAAACCGCAGGCTGAGTCCCTGCTTTCGCCACAATTATCAGTTGATACATTACGAAGGACCTTAAGGGTAACAAATCCTCTACACGTGGGGTCACGTTCAACCCAATTCAAGTGCTTTGTCAACTTTGACACCTGTAATTTTCCGGACACGGTCAGAAAACTTGCAGACCTTTTCAACTATGTCCATTATTTGCAACTACATTTTGTTAACTTTACTTCTATTTTTGGATTATTCGTTTCAGTTTCGTAAATTATGAATACGTTTATTTTTCTAGAGTCACGCGGCTAGAGGCGCAGGCGTTTATTGAAAAAGTTACAAACTTTACTGCTCTCATATTTTACAATCTTCTACTATTAAAGCAGTTAGTATGGCAGAAAACACAGTTTAGATACTGTTAATTACTAGATGGAAAATTTAAAAGCTCTGTTATAAAAATAACTAGACTATTACTGTCATGTATATAAATTATTTTATGAGAGAACATGAATTGCCTTCCATAGTTTACATGAAGAATTGTTAGTTGTGTTTTTAGCATAGAAAAGTACCGGCTTAACATACTTTTACAGGTTAGGTTTGTTGGTTTGTATGTGCACATGTCTATTGAAAATAATTCTAATATATGTGATTGAGTCCATGTGATATTTAAAAAGAATAAACTTGTTCATTACCGTAGGTAGTAGATGATATTTACTTCTTAACAGTCTCCTGATATTTTAGTTTTCTATGGAGATTAAAAGTGCACCATATAACCAAACCGATCCAAAAAATTACAAGTATCATAAAACAGAATGTTGTAAAACGCAATGATGCTTCCTATTTCGTTAATGGAACTTTTTGTAAACGTGCATTTGTACTATGATTACAAAGTTTAATAGTCATTTCAAAGAGTTAAATTTACAATAACACACAAAGGAACAAATTGAAGCAGTAAACGAATAAGTAACGGTAAGTAAGTTCTTCTGCAAAACCCTCCATGTCACATCGTCAAAACTTTATATGATGTCGGTGAAACATAGTCCAACATTTCAAAATCCTTTGAGTCTCGTGAATCGCCATTTCTTGTCCTTATCTGTTGTTCTCTTTCAAGTCTCTTGTTCTCAACCATTAGATACATAGGTAAATATGAAATCTACATGGTGCATCTAAAATAGAGTACCAATGGAGTATGAACAACAAAATATTAGTAGTTTGGATTCTTTGTTGTTGAGGTTTATAAAGTTTGGAACTCTAGCGTAGACGATCATTTCGATTTTGTAATTTTAAAAAATTTAGGTATATCTTTAATTCATAAAATTTAATAATTTGTCGAGATGAATAAAGTATTGTAGCACAAATTTTATTTTCTTATACACAATAATAAGGAAGTATAGTAATCCTGATTTTTCCATGGATCTATAAGTTTTGAAGGTCTCTGAATCCATTTTGACTATTTTCGCTTTCATGTCTGTCTCTCTTTATCTTCGGCTTATCTAAATAGATATAAATTACATATTGACGAGTACCAAGAGTACAAGTGGAACTTACTGAGATGTTTTTAGGTTTTTTAAGAATATCTTGAAAAAGAAGCAATTTAGGAGATTCATTTTATTTTTTTACAAAAAACGTGTCTTTGGTTCAATTTTAGACAGTTAACAAAAATTCTCTTGAATCTGAAAGATTTATAAATTTTTCATTATTAAACGCTATTCTTCAACCTATACGTCCTTGCTTTCCTTTGACTTTAGTTTTTAGAATCTCATTTTGTGTATGAAGTTCAAAATTCACATTCTATAAATCTAAGAGGTTTCTGAAAAAGACTGCAAACTCATATCAAAATAGTTCTAAGAAAACTTGTGTTACATTTTATCTTGAACTTGATCTAATTCTTGGAGATAGAGGATGTTAAATATTTTCAAAATGGGATTTTTAGCGACAAAACGACAAAAATATATTATCACGATGGAACCAGCACGACCAAATTGCTATAAACCGACGACAAATAAAAATATTGAACGAAATCTTGTGAAAGACAAAGGTTATATTAGGTTAGGTTAAGTTATTACTATCGCGAAATTTGAATAATATTTCGTTTTATTTCATTATTCTGCTGGGAAAAATATTTTAATCTCTTGTGCTATAATAATACAACCGCTTTCATATCTGGTAGAGCATATTGTAAAATTTAAATAGTTGTAGATACATAGGTACATTTACGTCGTACTGTCAGAAAATACTGACAAAACAAGTTCCAGCTTTATAAAGGCACAGTGAAGTTTTGGATGCTTGTTCATCTAAAAAGGCATTTTAACTGAAGCATATCAACAGTGGGCACTTCTAGATGAGTAGTATGTATGTGGATGTTGTTGCATTTAAACTGGTAAAGAACGATGTTCTGTAGAAGCCCCAGCTTGCATACCCGTAATTGTGGTTGAGACGGGAATTGCTCTAGCCGGCAGCGCTATTCACGTTCTCCTCCATTATTTTATCTACCTTATCCGTCCCTCCTAAGGCACTCTATATATAAACACAGAGTAAAACCGATGAATAATTAACTCGTGTCGGTAATTACCGCCATTTTCTGTTTCAAAAAAGCCAACTTGCTTTTAGTTAATAAAATGTTGGTTTAGATATGGGGCCAAATACGTTATGGTTAATCTGTTTTCCTATAATCATAATGTTTTATAAGCTATTGCCCTAATTTTTTTAAAGTGAAATTCTTTCATAATGTGCTTAATAAGCATAAAATTAAATTGAAAATTTTCTGAACTTTTCAATTTACCACGCGAAGTACATGATTTAATTTATATGCGTTGCTAAAATGAAGAAGAAAAGTTTGATACAATTTATTAGTCCGTATTGCATTATAGAAACATGAAAACTAATTTTAAAAATGAAAAATTATTAAGTTATTTTATAGTAACATAATTTCCAAACATGCACATTTTTAATGAAGTCAATTTATTTCTAAAATTTATTTAAAACAACAAATAAATATATCTCATAATGTACTGGATCTGAACTACTTAGAATAAAACTAAAATAAACTAATCTAAAATATATTCAACTTCCAAGCACAATATTTTATTCCCAGAAAGAAAACGATGCTGCTTTTTCATTATAATAAACTATTTAAAAGCAGACGAAAAAAAAACTTGTGAAGCATCCTTTAATGTACAGAATAAATTACTGAGAGAACCTATTTCGAAAATGCAGGAGAAAAGATATTTAGCAGATCCTTTAAGGTACAATTTATTTATAAACTTCTCACTTCTAAGATGCCATCTTGTACGTATTCCAACATCTAAAATGCCCAACTGTAACGTTCTTCCACTTTTGCATCACTTTGTCTGGATCCATATTTTATAAGGTCTCAATTCAATGTTCTGTGTTCACTTGTTGCCAGGAAATTTTAATAATAGCATTTTGTTTGTCTTTATCATCACACAATTAAAAGATTGTCATTTCACATTTTATGTTTTAATCGCAGAATATTTCAAATATTTTGCACTTTTAGTAGTAGAGGGTGCTAACAAAAAAGTATTCCAATCCCTTGAACTTATATATATATATATATATAGGCATATGTATTCAATAAACAAGGTTAGTAAAGGTATAAAAAAAAACTATACAGTAAAAACCACTTATGTAGATTAACCCTGTAACTGAATAAAGTTTTTTGGATACAGCTCTACAAATATTATTCCTACTGGTTTATTTCACATTTACGTAGAGTAGAATAGAACACAACAGAAATATGTTTTGTCTTAACGAACTAATGATACTTAAAAATTATATAATTAATTTAACTTCCGCAATCATATTTAACAGATGTGGAGAAATCCCCATTTCCTTGGGACTGACCCCAAGAATTAAATGCGTTTTTCACATCCAAAGTTATTAATGCACAATAATTTTATGCTGCGCTTCTCCTGCTTCCAAAATCATATTCTAATTGGAAAACCCACTTTTGTCTTCTATTTTGGTGTTCAAGCTCTGAAATATTAAAGACCGGTAGGTTCTTTGTACAACGTTTATTTCTGGAAAAGTTTTTTCGTCCTTGAACTGTCAGATTTCTTTAAACTAGGTGGTTTTTATATAGCCTGAGGAGGACAAACATTATGCACATCAAGGTCGAAAAATCTTCTTCAGGAGTGAACTTTGCACAAAGAATCTAATGGTGATGGGTAAACTTATAGAGCAGCTAATTCTTTAGAGGCTGTCGTCTACTCCTGGCTTTTTTGGTATCAATATCAATCTAGCAGTTTTCCAGATGCTTATTATTATTATTATCTGTTCTTTAGTGACTCATTAAAAATTGTCAAGACCCAATCACAAAGTTCTTTGGCCAGAGTTTTTAAGACTTCTTGAGGTACTGTTTTGAAGCAATCTGATATACTTTATTTTTCATGCTCTTCTCTTTTTCTCTTTGCTTTCTAAGAATAATTCTTTAGTTGTTTAAGCTCATTATACGAGCCCTAACAACTAAATGTTCGGACAAAAGTAAATTTGATTGACCTTTTTCCATACGCGCCAAGGTTATCTAATTTAACTTCCATAATATTGATGGTTTTCTCAGTTATAATGCCAACTTTTAGTTATATAAAAACGTAAATTTCGTAAAAATCCGCCCGGTGGTTCCAAAACTGTGGCAATTTAACCCAGCAGGATGGGAAAATTGTAGAAACAAAGAATTATTATTTTCAAAACGTTGGATCTAGTAGTCGGATTTTGATGAAATTTACTTTATTGCAAAGTTGGATGTTGGTTTTCTTTACAAAGAAGTTACACAAGTTTTTATTCGGTAATTTTAGGCATTTATCGGAGCTTCAAACTTGCACCTTTAAAAATGATAAAATTTTCTAGTAACTGTTTTAAAGAATCACAGTTTTAAAACCGCTGGTTCGATTTGTTTCAAAAAACATTTAAATCAAAGCTCAATAATCGTACTATATTGAAAATATCCTGAAATATTAATATTTTTTTTTGCATTTTCTTCGAATTCCACAATTCACTTTTCAAAAAACGTGTTTTTTGACGGTGCTACCTACATTAAAATAATCACAGTTTTGGAACCACTGGTTGGATTTTGGTAAAATTTACTTTATTGCAAAGCTGGATGTTGGTTTTATGTACAAAAATCCCCAAGTCTTTATTTGGTGACTTTAGGCATATTTCATAGCTTTAAAATTGCACTTGAAAAATGTGACGTAATATTCTAACGACTGTTTTTAAAAAATCACAGTTTTGGAACTTAGGGAAAACGACATAAAGGTGCTTTCATGGCCCTTATCCAGTCCGGACTTAAATGTCATTGAAACTCTTTTGCATAAAATTAAACGTCTTCTACGCAATAATCCACCAAGAACCATTGGGGACTTAAAGACCAAAATAGGAGAAGTTTGGGACAGTTTCACGCCAGAATTGTACCAAAACTTGATAAATACAATGCCTGCTAGAATACAGGCAGCTATTAAAGCAAAATGACACGTAACCTCTTATTAATGGTCCTAAATTAAAAATTATCCCAACATTTAGTTGCAAATTTATTTTGTAAAGTTTGCAAATTATTAAGGTTAAAATATTGTTAACTCCAATAAATAATTTTCATCCATGCATAATATTGTTATTAAGGCTTTATCTTATTGTATTGTTAAGTGTTTACTAATTATTCGCGTAAAATTTCCAGTTTTCCTTTCATACTTCAAAAATTTACTTTTGTCCGAACATTTAGTTGTTAGGGCTCGTAATGTCACTAATTTCATTATAAGTTCTGTGCCGTCAGAAAAGTCTCCTAATTTCCTTTTGGATCTTCCTCTTCACTAATTTTTGTGGCACCAAATACAATCAACGGTTTTGAAGCAATCTGGCATAATTTATTTTCCATGCTCTTCTCTTTTTCTCTTTGCTTTCTTACCTTGGGTAATGATTCCATAAGACTGCGCAATATTTGCAAGATGTTCATAAAATTGCTTCAACTTAAATCTTCATTGTTTCAAAGATTCATTGCTAAGAATATTTTATAAAAATCTTAAGAAAGTTATAAATTTGATTTAAATATATTTATTTTAAATTTAACCATTAAAGTAACTGTTACTAATTATAACTAGATGAAACATAAAACAGTCTAATTCAAAGTTTCCTAATTAGATTGGGTTAGTTAATTGTAATAATTTTGTGATACTCCCTAACGGTTTTCGAAATCACTCCTTGATCTCATTTAATCTTGAACACTCAATTATTCATTGCGTAATAAGATTTAGATAACAATATCGGTGGACTAACTTATCACCAGCAGATTTTATTGAATAATATTGTCTGAACATTTTCTACTTGGAAATCGTACCAGTAAACAAATTGTAAATTCCTCCTATAAATTATGGGCATTCTCCATTTTTTATGTAACATGCATTAGCACGACAAGATAAAATCGGTCCAACATGTTGTCAATGTTTAATTTACTGGACAGACATTTTAGTGTTCGTTCCAGAGCGTCGTCACAAATAAATCAACATCAACACCCCAGACGCTTTAACGGTCCTGTATATGTCGACCGACACCAGCAGCCGGGGCTTCTATCAATAAGATGACAACATTACGGATGTTTTAGTTTCAGCAATGTCAACAGAGACAGGAAAACTGAAAGGATTCAAGCTATTTAAAAATATTTGAGACTTGGGAGATCTGATGTGAACATTTGACATGTTGATTTTTTCACATATACAAACATTTTTGTTATTTTAGGTAAAAGGCACTGTATGGAAGATTGTAATATATTGAATAAAATAATAATTCTAAACCAATAATTGTAAGTGCTTTCATGGCAAGTAGATTTCAAGTGTTTGTTTTTTGTTATAGTTGAATTTGAATTTTGTGGTTTTTATATTATTCAAAAATCAAATATCTCTGGCGCAAATATTATGTTAACAAAACTTGGTGTTTGTCTTTGAAATGGGTCTTTGTACGTGTTTCAGTATGTTATGTAACAATTATGTGATTAAATGTGCTGACTGGTTCTACAGGAAAATACAGAAAACAAACGTTTATTTGCAGAAAGCAATAATACACGAAAGGGCTTTATTAATTCATTTCAGGTTTTCTTATTCAAAGCTATTGTGTTTCTAAAAATGCACTTGCTCGGAATAACAAACTCTATGACTCTTAGCAAGTATATTAAGACTTCACCTTCATGTAACGACAACTTAAATGTGCAAAAGTTACCTAAGCAATGAGTTTTAGATTTTTCATTGGTTAAGCGTAGTTTACACGAGCAAGTAAACTGTCGCAAGTTAATGTCTGAGAGCAACTTCCAAATAATTTGCGTAGTGTAAACACTGCCCGAGAGTTCTCTCAGCAAGTCGCAAAACTTGAGGCAAGTGCTTGCGGCAATAATCACTTGCACGTCTAAACAAATTGGGAGAGCGCTCTAGCAAGTTACAATTTTTTTCGATTTTACTGAAAGTTGTGTGCAAGTTGCAGCGACACGCTCGAATATTTTATACATTTTTATCAATTAACAACTTATATTCATTAATATAGCTATTTATGTATCAAGTATTTCAAGAGTTTTTGGGGACGAATCGTGAGAAGTCCTCAAAAACTATTTGCGTACGTGTTGCATATAAGGTTTTTTTGCATGAGGTCTGCAAACCCCCAAATTAATTTAAAAATTTGTTTAAATATGTACATACAGACTCGTACATAATACTAGCCCAGTCAAATTAGATCAAAAATTACCTAATATCTACAAAGTTGACAGGATGGCCACATTTTTGAGAGCAAGTCGAGGGTCATTGATAAAGCTCTGCACCGCAAGAATCTAACAAAATTTGCTTGTGTGTCACGTGATAAGGATGATTTTTTATATCTTGGTCTCTACTGGTTGGATTTTAATGTAGTTTTTTAAATTTATTTGGATCTTCACTTATTAACTCTTTTAATAACATCGAAGCTCCAAGAGTAGGCCTTCTGGCTATCTATTCTTTGACCCCTATCCTTTTTCTATCCTCTCTTCGCTCTTTTTGTGCAATGAGAACAGCAATGGTTGCAGCTCTTTTTCTACGACGTGACATTTCACACTTGAATATACCTACTCTACCGTGTAAAGGCGCATGCAATCACTTGCTGCAAGTTATGTCTAGAGAGCACTTGCTGAGAGAAATTGCCTTGACAACTTTCTTATATGTAAACACTAGCGCAAGTTACTCTCACAAGTTCTATCGCAAGTTACTATCCCGTGTAAACTATACGCTTTAAGATGTTAAAATGATGTATAAAATCAATAGCGACTGAATGAATTTAAGATGAAGCTTTAGTGGAAGGAAATTAAAAATATTTTGTCGAAAATTTGAAATACATGTAGGTAATTGACCTAAATCGGTTAAAAGCCAAAAAAAATATTGCATTTTAAATATTTAGCTCAGATTTGCTCTGCTAAAAAATGAACTGTAGATATTTATTAGTATATTATGCAATGAGGTTTATAATACTAGCTATTAATACACGAGTATGAGAATTACGACACGAGCCGTACGTGACTGTCTTAATGATTACGAATGTCTTAATAGCCATTAAAAATGAGTGGCATACACTATTTTTTCTACGACTGATCAATGAAAAATAAGAAAATAAATATTATGACAACTTTGTAATAAACTCAGAAATGTCAGAAAAACAAAGGAACAAGGAAGTGTCAATTTTTAAATTTTAGATCTGTCAGTTGTTCATTCTAAGGGGGTCGCGAGCGAGTAACCATTAAATAAATTAATAAAAAAAAGAAAGAAAAGAAAATCAACCAAGAAAATTATTTAACTTTTTATTCTCAATTCGAAAATAAAAATATACACACACATACTTGTAGACATCAATGAGAAGGGTGTGCCTGTTTTTCTTTTAATAATTTTTAGAATCGTGGTTCTATATTTGAGACGTAAATAATCAAATCTTTTTCTAATTTGAATTTGATGTGACAGTACAAAATGCAATTATTTATATAAAAATATCTAAAAAAAGAGAATGACCTTGAAAATTTGAAAAAATTTCGTCTCCGGCGCGGAGCTTGACCCCCTACAGCTAGCCCCTCCATGTGCATATGACTTCAAAGGGGTCGCGGTTCGAAACAATTTGAAAAACACTGAATTAAAGTATGGGAGTAGAAAAAATTTATTAAGTGATAAAATAATATGATTGTCTATTTGATATATGACAATAAATTTACATACAGATTTTCAAAAAAAGGAAACCTTGTCGATTGGAGAAAGTATCGATCGTATATGAATATGAGTTAAGAATAATTCAAACTTGTTCTTTGCTTTGAGGAAGTTCAAAACCAACTGCCTTATAACAATAAACTTTATTTTCTACTCCAATGCAAAACGCAAACTAATAGAAATGTTAAACTTAAATTAGGCCACTAATTGCAAATCCATCTTTAAGTTTCCTTCAACAATTTATATCCATTTGTCAATCCATAGTTCAATGAACATGATCTACTTGGACAATTTTTCGCCGAAAAGTCTATGTGGTTTCAGGATCTACCGCTCATCGATCCTAGACATGATAGTTTATTTCGTCAACTTCAAAAGAAGGCTATTGAGCAACAAAAAGACCGATATATTAATGGCGTTCGATTCTGTAGGAATAAATATTTTATGACAAATTATGTCCACGTTTGGCATACCCTCAAATTTATTATTGGTGGGTAAGAGTTTCATATGAATATTTGGGCAAGATTTTCTTTCGACTGAAAAACTATACTAGAGTGCATTAAGAACGCGTCCATGCGTGTTCATGAATGACCGTCCTTTCTACGAGTATGAAGGTGAATACGAAGATATTGCAGAATAACGCTGGTATTTTAGGTAGAGGTACGGAATATTATTCATCCTGGGTGTATGTGCGTATGACCACTTCGAATAAATGTAAAAAGACCAAGATATTGTCAAGTCTTAGAAATGTATATTTAGATTAGATCATTACGTAGGGCATTTTACTACCTTGGAAGTATGCTGAACATTAACTCCAATATTGAGTTCGTAATTGTATTAATCCAAATCCTTCTGAAAACTACGCGACAAAGTATTTCGGAAACAACAAGTCCCATACACGAAGATCACTGTCTACCGAGAACTTGAACATTGCAGACATGTGGCAGGAAACTACCAGAAACTGTACATAGAATGCAAGCATGGCAACTCGTAAGCATATTTCTGTTCCAAGCCACTTCGAATGTATCGAATTTTTTCGATAATCATCTCCACAATGGGATATCTTAGCCAGAGTAGGATATATAATAGACAATTTTGATAGTTTATGCTAGAGGTATCGAGTTAAGACAATATAAGTTAATAATATCAAAGGTAAATTAAAGTTTTTAATTAAGTACACGCAATATAATATCGACTTTAGCCAGAAATGGGACCCACGTCATCACGTTAAATATAAAGTATCGAACTAATGACATGGGTCGCTCATCTCTAGTGAAATCAGTAACTATTACCTTTAGTTTACCTTGTAAAAATGTAATTAATATTTATGAAGCTTTATGAAGCTTTATCTAACATATCGTTTTCAGGTATGGGAAAATTTGCTTTTTGTAAGTTTTCACGTCATGATTTTGTATTATATAATTTTTAATAATCTGGAATACTGTTTTAAACGAACAAACACCTAAACAAAGAAAAAAATTTAATTATTTAAATATAACGTTTTCACCATATTGAAAAATTCTACCCCGATCCCTCTACTTGTTTTGTTTCTATTTTATTAGTAGTTTATAGACAATATATTTCTTTTTCGGAAGCAGCCTAGCATAGCCAGGGTCTTGACAATGACCCGTCTAGCAGGGTATTAAAATCGTCCACTGTATTTACAGCATGTACAGGTACAGAGATTGGAGATGACAAAAATAAAACAGAGGGAATAATTTTAGCATACTATAAAACAAAGCCTAGGGTGGACAACTCTTGATCAAATATGTGTAAACGGAGTACAAAAACCGATGAATATTTACATATTTTATGAGGTTATCGGGTTTACCTGCTTACATCGTGTGAACAATATTGTTCTTGGATTACAGTAGTAAAAAAAAACAGAAAATTTAGAGAATTCCACAGGTACGTGTACGTATCACGGATAATGTATTAAAATATACAGTGAGAAAAAGTATATTATATAAAATGGAAAATTAGTAGGGGTACTTACTTTTATAAATAAAAAAAAATATATGAACAAAATTATTATTCCCAACTCGAGCTCGTGTTATTTATATGTATACTATGTTTAACATTTTTCTTTAAAATATATCTAAATAAAAAAATTATGAGAGCGGAACTCCAATTTTCTTGTCTAATATAAAATATGCTAATATTCTGTAAGCTCGCGGAAGCAACATACCCTTAAGTTATGCCATATGTATTCGGTCTTACAAGATTGGATATATTAAATGTAGCAAGTGCTCTCACAGGACTTTTAAACTGTTGTTCCTCTTCTTCTCGGCGATTTAAAAACATAGTCATGATACCCAGAAATGTAGTTTAAGCTTATAAGTACTTCGCACAAAATTGCATTATTTGGAAATTTCTTTTTACATATTTGTCAAATTATTATTAGAATTAACAATTTGATAAGACTTACAAAGAATCCATCATGTGATCAATATATATTATATAAAAACCTTAGTGAGAAAATACTAAAGGGCAAGGGGATAAGTACAATATAACTGACCTTAGAATTCAATATTTTTATCCCTAGATCTGATCGAATTCGTGCTTGAATACCGCAATAAATTAAATCATATTAGGATTTCTTTCATATGTCGGGGTATGAAATACAAATATTGCTTTTTCCTTCAATGGTGTTTTGTTAAGGTACAACATGCTATGCAATTGTTACAAAATAATGAGGCCAAACTATTGTTCAGATTTAGGTTATCAAGGTTATCAAGATGATATTATTAGCACTAGGGTACAAAAATTCAGCCACTTACATCGTAACTTTATATACATGTTTGTATAATATGTAGAAGATTGTGTCTTGGATAATTTTGAATTTCGAAAATATAAACGTAGAAAAAAATTTGTATTTATTAAAAAAATATTCTTGGTGATGAATCGACTTAAATCAAGAATCTTGCGATTTTCAAAATTATTCTAAGATTAATAATATTTAAGTGTTCTGGATTGGTCTGAAAACAATGAAACTGAAATAATATGTTTATTGCAACAAATTTGGTGCACTTTATACTTGCGTTTTATTATCCATATACAGGGTGTCCCAGTTTATATCGTCAGGATTTCACCAGTCGATAGTTTAGCGAAAATTAAAGGTGGTTTGCCTAATAAACTATGGTCGAATGTTGCTTCCTTTTTGACGTACAGGGCATTAAAGAAAATAAATTATTTTAAATAATTTGCTATAAATCAATAACAAAAAAATTAGTCTTCTGAAATTTTTGCATAGATCTTTTTTTTTGCATTCTCTTATTTATAGTGGTTGCAATTATTTTATTTAGAACACAGAGGCGTGCGTACGGGTTTCTTCAAAAACATTTTATAGAATAAAACGTACACCACTGGTTTTTTGGCAGCACCAATACTCAGAGAGTATTTTCCATTCAATTTAGAAACTTTTTTGTATCTTACAATTTCTTGATAACTTAACTTTTTTTTGTTATTTATTAAAGAGGTTCTTCCCTATTAGATTTCCGAAAAAAGCATCAGTACAAAGTTGTAGAGAAAAATATTTCCTACAACTTTCCTTTTAATACTTTTTTGATATTGTCAATATTTAAAAAGATATTCAACAAATAAGTTGCAAATTTTAGGGAAATTTTTCTCTACTTGGGTACTACTTATTACTCTTTCCCCAAAATTTTTAACTTATTTGTTGAATAACTTTTTAAATATCGACAATATCAAAAAAAGTTTAAAAGATAAGTTGTAGGAAATATTTTTCTTTACAACTTTGTACTGACTCCTTTTTTCGAAAATTTAATAGGAAAAAAGTTATTCAATAAACAAAAAATCCAACCCTTAATTGAGGGCTGATGAAGGAAGGGCGGGGTCTACGAGTACACAAACTCAGTTTTAAACTTTCAGGGTAACCCTCTAGAAGATTCTACAGAAATTGGCTGTAGGGTAAAAAAAGTCTATTTGAAGCCTTTTTTCTCCCTTATTTACTGTACTATTAGGTTATTTTGAGTTAAGTTATCAAAAAATTATAAGATACGAAAAAGTTTCTAAATTGAATGGAAAATACTCTCTGCATATTGGTGCTGCAAAAAACCAGTGGCGTACGTTTTATTCAATAACATGTTTTTGAAGAAACCCGTACGCACGCCTCTGTGTTCTAAATAAAATAATTGCAACCACTATTAATCAGAGAATACAAACAAAAGATCTATGCAAAATTTCAGAAGGTTAACATTTTTTGTTATTGATTTATAGCAAATTATTTAAAATAATTTATTTTCTTTAATGGCCTGTACATCAAAAAGGAAGCAACATTCGACCATAGTTTATTAGACAAACCACCTTTAATTTTCGCTAAACTATCGACTGGTGAAATCCTGACGATATAAACTGTATGTGTAGATAAAAGAAATTCTCAATATTCATCAGAAATTTTACATTTTCTTTACAGACACAACAATAAACAGTGATTTGCTAAATGTGATGAAATTAAGTAGATAGATTCGAGAAGATTATAATATGACTCTATAATTCATCTCATCGCTTTTCTATCGCCGTTTCTTGTATTTCGATAATCAATTTTACCTTGTTTTCAAAATCTTAATATATTCAAAGTGTCAGTCTATCTATTATTATGTAGGTATGCTGTTAATTTTACAATCTTATTTTGAACGTTCATCCCCCATTCGAAGGTTGACTATCTATCAACATTGTTAACCGAACTTTAGATACAACTTCAATTATATCATTAATCCATTTAAATAGAAATTATCTACTTACTTTTGGCCATTTCTATTCATTAGAGTATCTTGTATCCTTTTCTGATTGATCCGAAGATATGAATAAAGTTCCTCTGTAGGTGAACCATTTCCAAATAAAAAAATCTTGAAAATATGCAGTTACTTTGGTAAATTCAAGAAAGATTTATAGGTAACTTGAAATGTCTTTTGTGAAAAATATATGTACATTTCTGAATTATTCGATAATATAAAGATAACTTAAGGTCCTGAAATATATTTCTATAAATTATACAAAACGTCAAATAATTTTTCCTTGAAGTTTAATTTAAATGTATATTTTTTATAGAGTAACTACGCTATCATTTATCTCCCCAAAAAATAAGTACGGTTTTTCCTGAAAAATTATAATCACACTTAAAAATTAGAACTTTCTATATTAAGTAAACATTGGAGTCTCTACAGCTTTTAGAAATGCACTTCATCTTGCCGCAAATATAATTTTTCTTATTATTTCAGTTTCAGTCACAGGGTATCTACATGAATACAATTTTTATTTTTATTTTAAAAAACTAAACTTTTTTCTCATATTTAAAACGTGGTAAGATAAAAGAAACCTTATTTTAATTACTCGCTACTTTTATCAGTTTGTTTACCACGATGCAAAGCTCTACCGTGCAATTTATATTATGCAAAGGAAATTTGAATCTCAGAAATTTGAATGATACATTATCATATTTAATAATCAGACAACCAACACACGCTACCATTAATTATAATCGATAAATGATTTACGCAAAGAGCCGTGAATGTATAAATTACAATGTCTTAATTAAGTTATCTAGTTATAAAAACGAGTAAAGTGCAGAGTTTATAAGTTTAATTATAAATTCAACATAAAGAGAACATAAGTTAGAAGCAATACAATACAATTTAACCCTTTCTTAAATGTCGGGGTCTAAGAGAATGTATCTTATCTTTGATCTCATTAAACAAAAACCATATAAGTCGACGTATTACGTTTCATTAATTCTGTCTGTTATCAAAAGCTGAAAACATTACTGGCAACACGCAAAGCCGTCGTCAAGGTCGCTTTAAACGATTTTATGAAAAACGATTTTATGATTATGATTGCCTATTACATAAAGTTGTACGTGTTGGTACGTAGAACGTAAGTAATGTAAGCAAGCACAAGATAGCACATCACATGTCATGTTATTTTTGTTAAGAGCCGTAACGAAATTGTGTTGTCGTTAAATGGTACATGGAAATTAACTGCCTGTGATGTCTAGATGGTTTATGTTTATGTGATTAAACAGGGTAACCAGATAGGTAGGGTTCTGTACTACACTTACTGTCAAGTTAATTTTTAAAATAAAAATGAGCTTGAACAAAATTACACACGTTTTATAGAAGAATAAAAAACATATTTTTTGGTAAGTTAGAGCATGTAAATTATTTACTATTACTTTGTAAACATTTTTTATATGACCCAAATATAAATTAAATATAGCCTTCATTATTTTATCTTTTTATACTGCCATAAAAGTTAAAATAAATTGCGTATGCAACAACTATAAACAATTTTGAATACATACAAATGTACATTTTTATTACTCGCTTTACATTCACAATTTTACAACGTTAGATTTTTTAATGCCTAGGTACAGTGTTATTCTGATAACATCAAGGAAATGGCTGCAATATTTTCTTGTAGATGGGAGCGATGTTATTATACACCAGAATTATACAATTTTTAAATGTATGCAAAAAAATGTAAAAAGTATATAGTCTGGTGCTATGTAAATGCAATAATTCAAAGTCAAGGTTCTAAACTTAGATTTGAGTTGGTCGCGGTTAAAACTGTTAAAGAGGGAACCTGCTTTATGTAACAAACTGCCAGTCTTCTTCACATCCGTCCCTGTGCCATCACAATCATCTCAAACAATCTAATTACTAATTGAGATTACGACTATTGGCTTATTGCTAAAAATCTGAAAACATTGAATACATGCAAGTTGTCCGGAAATTAGGGGCAAAAAACTCGGGGGTGATTCTACTTGAAAAATTAATATGACAAGTTCCTATAACATTTTTCCGAAAGCTCATTAATCTTCGGGTTACAGGACCTTAAAGTTTGTTTTTTTAAATCAATTTTTTCCAGTAACCTTTTTTCTAGTATACCGATTTGTTTCAAATTTGGCACACTTATCACTAATGTTTATTTGTATTCTTGCACCAAAATTGTAGTAAATCCCCCAGTGTCAAAGAGTCGAAACTGACGTTGACCTTTGGATAAAGACCCAGAACTTTTTTGTTAGGCACTTTTTCTAAATTTTGATGACTCCCGATTGAAGAACATCGAAAAATCTTCAAAAAACATTCTCTTGCTGCATCACGATAAAACGAGTCGTTTTCGAAAAAACGCCTTAAATGAATATCAATTAACTTCAGCTCATTTTCAAGATGAACAAAGCAAGCATTAAACAGATGCACGTTTTTCTCGAAAACTACTCGTTTTATCGATATTCAACAAGAGGATCTTTTTTGAAGATTTTTCGATGCTCTTCAATTAGGCAACATCAAAATTTAGAAAAAAATTATTGGAAAAAATCGATTTAAAAAAAAACTTTGGGGCCTTGTAACCCCAATATTAATGAGCTTAAAGGAAACATGTTATAGGAACTTGTCACATTAACTTTTCGAGTACAATCACTCCCCGAGTTTTTTGCTCCTAATTTCCGATCACCCTGTATAAAAAACCGCTACTTTGGAACCAAAATGTATATGAATAAACATCAGATTTTTGATAATAATAAAAAATACGAATCTGGATAATAATAGCACTGAAATCATAAAGGTAACAATAACAATCACAATACTGATAAAACGCGCGGTGCATTCAATGAAAAGGCAAAAAATGTTGCAGTTGATTTACGTTTAATCATTTAGTAATAGCCTGAGATGAGTATCATTGGCTGTATTTCAAAATGAAATCCACCTCTACTTTAAAATAACATTTTTGCAGGTTTAGTTATAAAATGGCTATAATAATATTTATTGTAAAACTTAATAAATATCATTGTAAATAATAATTGTTTTACAAATAAGTTATACCTACGCCAAGTTCAAGAATATTATGCAGATTTCCACAAATACTATGTAGTTTTGGTATGGTTAAGGACTAAACGAAAAATATTTCAGTAGGTACATTCTAAAAATGTTTCGATTACTTCAAAAACTTTTAGATTCAAGAAAAGCAAATTCTTGTCCAAACTAAGCAATTTCTATTTTCTCACAAATTAAGAAAAAAAATATTAACAAAGAAGAAGAAATTCGTCCAAAAACTCAAAAAATGACTTCATTAAGAGATATTAATTTATGTAAAGAAGGGCAAATGCAAAAAACGCACACAACACCAGAAACCAAAAAAAAAAAATATAAATAAAATATAAAATATTTCATACTTAAAGCTAGATACTGAATAAAAATAACAATTCGATTAATAGTGGGCCATTTTTTTGACAATGACCAATATTAGATTGTTGAATTGATGGAACGTTAATTTTATTCAATAATTTTGTGAATATAGCTTAAGTAGAGTTCACGTTAAGTCTAGACTCTAAATATTAGATAACTTATTTTAAGACAGATAATTTATCTGTCTTACTATTTACTTATTGTCTTTCTGTTAGGAGAGCGGTTCTTAAAGGAATGAACGTATTCGTGATGTAGCTGCTTACTGTGTTTTATTAAAAATAGAAAGAAGTGGTTTCGAAATCTCACTTTTGTGAGCTTGGAACTACACATCCTTATAGCTTGTCTAATTATCAAAAAAATAAATAATTTTGAATAATGTATGCCATTTGACACTTCCCTATCTACAAATATGTTATTTTTGTTAGTTGATATTTAAATTTTCAAAATTTTCGGATAGAGAACAATCCTTCATCCACAGACCATCCTTCATCTTCATATTAATATACGTCGAGCTTCATCTGCTGGTTTAATAATAAATATTTAATCTCGGAAATGCTAAATGGCTTGCAAGCTATCAGCAAATTATTCTGAGCAAGGACTCGTATGACATTTTATAAAGTTGAAAAATATATTTAGGTACATCGTTTTTCTAAAAGTGAGAGACTAAGTCTAGACAAGAAGTATCAAGTATCGGTTGGAAGTCTGTTTTGAAGTTATTGAAAAGAAAAGGAAATATAATTTTATACCAATATATGCTATAAATTTGTTTGTACGTAAACAAGATGTACTAGTCGAAAAATTGATTTATGAAAGATACCTATAGCAATTTTTTCCTAAGATTTAACGTAGTAACGATGACTTCGTAATAGAAGGCGTACGTAGAGTCCAGGTCCACCTGAGTTAAAGTAGAATGACGGAGGATCAATAAATGCTCATAGATTTATACTGCCCATTTCGAAACAATAAGTTATCTCTTGCGCTCATGTGTTGTGTAAACATATTCATATGGATAAAAGGTAATGCCCGCCTACACAAGTACACAATACCTACACAAATATTGAACTCGCACTCGAGAGGTGAATTTCAGCTCGATTTCCTATCGAACTTGTGCAAGATATTTTGACTCTATCGACGGAATGCCGAAGGTATGCAATAGTTATAAGCTAGCTCTATATGACAAGAGTTGGTAGTTTTCATTAATTAAAGTGCTGAAAATTTAATCTCTCCGTTTAAATTACGGTATTTCAGTTTTCAGTCACGCCTGATAATAATTAAACTTTTAATATTATTAAAATAATAATTATTGCAACTGCATTGATTTTGGAAGAATGCAGATCAATTATACAGGGGCTGTCAAAACCCAGGCAGTGGTCAGTTGTTAGAAATTGACTGCTTCATAGCCTAAAACTAAACTGCTGGCCAATTGAAACGTACCAACCGAATTTTTAGGTTGAATTTAAAGTCAAATATTTTGAAAAATAGAAAAGATATCAAAATGCGGTTTTCAGGATTTCAGAGATAATTTAATTGAGAAAGCGATAGTGTTAGCCGATTTTTTTACTTTGAAGTACGTTACTATCTACAGGGCATGAAAGAAAGTCTTCTTTTTTTTGTCAAATTTTATAACTACCGTGATTCCACAAAATTTTTTAAATATTTTTTTGATGTAGATTTTTTTAGTCCTTACTTAATGGGAAAACAACCTGTTTCTCAAAATTTTGATATCCCTGTTATTTTATAAGATACCGAATTTTTGCTGAAAATTTGATTTTTTCTTTGTTTTTTGTCGTTCGGCCGTATTGTGTTTTGTAAAAACCAATCTCTGTAGTTGATTATAATACCTTATGAATGGCTTTCTTATAAAAAGTACACTTTTTGTACTTTCATTAATTTATTGGTAACCAGTGGCTTCTCAAAAATCGGTACACGTTCGCTAATTGGTAAATTTTTTAATTCATTTTTTGAGGCTATTTTCTTAATGGAATAGAATGGAATTTAGTTAGTTTATGTTCACCATTGGTTTAAGTGACTTATATCCTCGAAACGGGTTTTTCACTTTTTCAAAAATTTGCTCTTATTCGTGTATACCGGGTGGCTACGAAATCGTTTTACAACCCCCACCATTTTGTTACATTTAACTGTATTAATTTGAAATTTGACATGGTTTTATTGTTGAAAGGAATAATCATTTTGACGTTTAAAACGATCTGATGACACTTCCGGTTTCACCGAAAGGGCCACCTACTTACTTTCAAAATTTTTTAAAACAACCCTGTATATTTTTTTCCGTACGAATTAGATTCTACTTAAAATGACCTTTTTATCGACATATCACATGATGATATTTGCTTTCAAAATGGCAGCATAATTATTATTGCAAAAACCTGTTCAACAATATTAAATTTAATAAAAAATTCGGTATTTTATAAAATAAGAGGGATATAAAAATTTTGAGAAATTGGTTTTTTCCTCATTAACTGTGGACTAAAAAAATCGAATTCCGGTAAGTATAAAGTTTGAAAAAAAAAAGACGACTTTCTTTCATACCCTGTAGATAGTAACCTACTCCAAAGTAAAAAAATCGGGCCTCACTATTGTTTTCGCAATAAAATTATCTCTTGAATCCTGAAAACCTCATGTTGATATCTTTTCTCATTTTCAAAATATTTGACTTTAAATTCAACCTAAAAATTCGCTTGGTACGTTTCAATTGGCCAGCAGTTTATATAAAATAAGCCAAAGCAATAAGTTTTGATTTACTTTTTGTAATTGGAATGCACTGAAATATATTTTTAACGTAGTAGTTACTTATGTTACAAGTGTTGAAAACGATCCTTTGCATTACGAACGGTAATATGACGCGAGACGCAGTCGCGCTAATCAATAAATATTCGGAAACAAAGCTTGCAGCGTTACAAACCGAAATTTCTATAAATAAGCTCCCCTAATTTAAGATTGAAACATTTTAAGATTTTTTTTATATTTACAAAGCACCTATTGTGATCAGTAATTGCCGCACTCCGAATACAGGGCGTTATAGAGCACATTAAAACTAAGGTTAATCTGCAAAGAAAAATTAAATCTGATGGATAGTTTCCGAGTTATAGAGTTTCCCTCATCCAAGTTACAAGCTAATTATTTTCATAACCAAGACAAAAATGAGTGAATAATTCATGCTACTACATTTTCTGGATAAAATGCAATATGATTTGTTTAATTTTTTTCACAAAACCTCTAATACAAAGAAATTGAAAATGTTAAAATTTAAAAAATACCTAAATTTGAGAGAAATTTGAAGTTTGGCAACTTCTCAAGCTCCCCTTGGGATAAACTAAAATACCTTCTATTGCCATGAAAATATTAATAATGAATTTCAATTGTTGTTTCTGTTTTTTAATTAAATTGACAGTACTAAATTAGGGTGACCAGTTCTCGCATCATAAAATATTGAACGTTTCTCTTTTTTTTTTCTCGTCGAACCTATTCACATGTTCAATGCAGTGTTGCCACTTTTATTTTCACAAAAGTGGTCATATCTTTGTAAAGAAAGGACTTACAGCACTGCGGTAAAAAAAATCGTCATTCTTAAAACGTAAAGTTTATCACAGTATGCTCCGAGTGCGGCAATTACTGATCACCCTGTATAATCAAATCCTTTACAAATACAATTTCAAACGAATAAAGCTAAATAACGAACTAAATTGTCAATAAAAAAAATTTAATTTCGCCTTGCCCAATTTATAATGAACATATTCTGAATACCCCTCTGTCAATCACTTCCATGTGCTTGTCAACGTTTTGATAAGGTTTCGTTAATGCTTACACACTAACGTTCTTGAATAATTCATACCCGCACTTGATGGTCAGTCACAACATAATAATAAATAACGTTTACATATTGACGAACCATTTTTTAACAAATTACCGTTTATTCTTTGAATGTAACACAGTGAATATATTACTCATTTTGATATCATCGATAATATTACTGACTTGGAATTGTGTTAAAACAACAGGAAATTGTGTGTACAATATGAAATGTCACGGTGAAATATTCGTATTTACGTTGTAATAAATCAATTTCTTGGAGGGTTATTACTAAAATGTATTCAATGGATCAGAAGTACAATTGTGTAGGTATACAAACATCAATAAACATCTCAAGAAAAAATGTAAAAACATTATAACACATAAACAAATAGTTACACAGTAAATTGTAGTATATGAAGGGAATAAATACATTGATTTTTTAGAACCGCACTAAATAAGAGATATTATTCTATTATTTTGATAGCGAATATAATATTTTAGTTGTCGGTGGAAAATTTAAATAACCCCAATTCAAGTTTAGGATTGCTACGAACATACGAAACTACAATTATCTACACGCTATATTATTTTATTATTACTTTTTATTGGTAAAGTAATTGATTTAAATATTTGCATGACATGCTATTATTGTCTGATATAATGGTAAAACAAAGAGAAAGATATACATCTCTAAAATATTTGCTGTGCATAAAAATAATTGTTATTTAAAATATGTTCATATGTACATACATATTATACTACTACATGCAGTGTTATTTCTTGTCAAAGTAATTTACATTTTATTTTAGGTATGTACATTACTTATATTTTTTTCTAACAAAACAACTAGTTTATAAAAATCCTCTACAAAGATATAAGTCAGTTTATGTTTTCATTTATTCTCTCGTGCATTTCGTTTATTAAGCTGACAGGATAATAATCCCTAGACAACCCCCTTATAATTTAAAGGGTTTGGTTAAATCTTCTTAAGGTAAAACGCAACACAACCTCAATGTTGAGAACTAAGAATCCGAACTGCATGTGGTTGCGTGCACCATATCGTAAAATCAACACGGACTATAAATAGCCATCCATCATCAGCTGCCATAACAGATACAAATTGGTCGGCTATATCAATCTAAAGTACACCATACTATAAGCAGATGAACGCAATTGTGTGTCGAATGTCCGAGGCCATGATAGAATTGCCTAATTAACAATTCGCGTGCAGTTATGTACGAACCGATTTAATCAGAGCTTTGGGTATTTGCTATCACATAGTTTTTCAGTTTTAAAACAAGTTGCATGAGTCACTGAAAATCTGATTGACAATTAAAAATAAATAGGTACATATTTATTTTACATTCGCATAATACAAAACCGATAGGTATCTCTAATTAAACTTGTTCTAGGTATACGATTTTATAAATTCACGGCAAAAATTGTCGCAATTTAAAAAGTTTACCTATAGAACGAGTCGAACCAAAAAAATCGTCCCCACAATTTTGAACTATGAAAGCATTTTAATGGAACTCCATGGAAATATTTTGATGTATTTTTAATTTCTGTGGAATATATTTTTTTAATTTAAATAACACGCTAAAACTACATTAATCGCATATATAACAGATTTTTTGTCCACAATCGTATTCCTTAAAAAATTTCGATAAAAAGATAAGTTGATGTTGTATGTACCTACATTTATTTTTTTAATAGAAAAAAAAATGATTTATTAAACTGTAGTAATTAACTCAAAATTCTAGGGAACAACTTTAAAGCAGAAAACGCCATTTCGTGTTTTCGCGTACCTATTTTTAATTAATTCATTTTCTAAATTTCAATAGTAATTAAATAAGTAAATAGAATTAACTTAATAAATATAATAGGTTAAGTTGTACATTAATTTGCAAGAGAAATTAAATAAATAATTTCCATCCATTGATAATAGTTATAAGTAAATTTATCATTATATTAAGACAATAGAAACTAAGAAAATGTTCACAGAATAAAGTGAACTATGGACGGAAAACTAAATAAAACAATATTATCTCCGTTGAAAACGAACTGAAAAAATACCTAAAAACAAACATTTTCTCTGCTACAAGAGATTTAATAATTTAAGCCAGTATCTCTGAAATTCTCTTTCTTTTTACTTTATATAATTAAATTATATTTTTTGTTGTATCCAGATTCAGTTATCACCTCTTAAAATGTAACTCCAACAAATTAAAAATTCATACAATGCTTTTATTTCCGAAAAAATAAACACTCCCTTAGGTAGGTATCTGCAGTCAACAGTATACCCCCTCATTAAATCGATCGACCAACATAAATTATAAATGAGAGCTTTTTCAACTCAAATAAAAGAACGTTTAGAACTCACCTATCAAATGTGTTTAGTAATGATCTAGTAATGAAGCAATTCCTTACCTAGAATAAAAATAGTAATAATTAGAATACAAGTTACAATAAATTATTCATGAATGAAATGCTCATGTGTATTTAATTCTTAATGTCAGGGTCTGAAGACATTTCCATTTAAAATATTCGATAATAGTCAGAAGCCTTTTAATAAAATAGAAATAATTTTAATTGGGATAAATTCATTGTTTTCCACCTGAGATTTATTTTACTTATAAACTAAACGAGTATCACCAGACAGGGTGTAAGGAAATGAATACTCATTACAATGTCATTATTTATCTTATCTAAACAAACCAAATTGCATAAAACTTACTCGCAAACTAATCCATCAAAAAGTGAATGTCGTTTTCTAATGACTTACTTCTTACATAAATTTATTAACAAAAATATGCAACTTGATAATATTTTAACGTTTTTTATTGATTCTCACATTATCGAAGGTTCAATTTGGACCACCCTGTAGGTATAATATTTACATCAGATAAACAGATTTCTGAAATCTGATCAGTGATCAGTTAATCTAATCGTAAGCAATGTGTATAAATTTACATATCTCCCAACAATTATACAAAAAAATTTAAATACCTACGTAAATTTTATATATTTTGTAATTTTAATTGAGATTGAGGTTACTAAACTCCAACTCTAAAAAAACTTGAAAAAAAAGCAATAATGATATTTCATTTATTATCTACTATGTAAGTATTTCTTCTAAATATATTTTTTGTAAATGGACTTATTAAAGAAAAAGTTTTCATAACACTCCAACATTCTTATAAAAAGAAAGTTTACATATTGTCTACATGGTCTCCCTATTAAGCATCGAAAATTTTCCTTGTTTACTTGTTGTAAAATACACTGGGATCTTTGTCGAATACTACTTTATAAAAATAAGATGATGTACGAAATTCGCTTTCACTCTGAGATGCGATTAATCAACATATTATTTTGATACGCTTGATTTCATTAGTCGTATTAAGTCGGTTGTTTTTGTAAATAATATTCTAATGTATCTGTTACCGGACAAATCCGAAATCCGGATATTCTAGTTTGGACTAGGCCAAATGCAAAGTTCCTACTGTTCATAGGAGCTTCGCAAGTTTCCTAGGCTAAACGCAAAATGACATGTCAATTTAGGAAAAATCAGTTTTTCATATACAAGTTTTAGTTTGTCCTGGTATTTTTAGGACGAACTCGAAGTGAACGAATTACTTAGGATAAACTAGATATACCGAATAATTTTAGAACAAACTAGATATGCCGAATATAACAGTATACAGGGTGTCAAAATATGCCGAAAAGTTTATATTAACATAGCTCGATCAATGCTTCTTAAAGCGGTTTCACACCAAACCGAATTGCATCATGCAGGATGCGGGATCCAGGTAAAAGCACACGTATTTAAATAAGCTTGTTCACATAGGATCCGTTTTCGAACTCAGTGTAAATGCATATAGTTATCCTGCATCCTGTGTTGTGAACCCGCACTATGAAGGCTAGAGCCTCCCGAAAGAGGGACTCCAAAGAGGAGTTTCCTGCAATATCTTTGCAACTGTTTGAGGGAGATTCATGAAATTTGGTGAGTTTGAAGCTTTTATAATTTTACACATATTTCTTTTCCCAATTTTCAAAAATTTTGTCAGGTGCCTCACATACAGGGTGGGTGCTGTGTAAATTATACCCCATATTTTTTGTGTGGATCATTTTTAAATTTTTTATATCAAATTATCAAACTTGGTTTATTTTTATACAAAAAAGGTAGGTAGTCTCAGTCGATCTTTATATCTTGAACCGTTTTCGAGTAACTTCGTTTTAAAAAAATTCACGTCCATAAAAACTAGACTAATAAAAATAATCACAAAATTGAAATTTGTCAAAAATAGACCATGGAATAAAATTTATAGGTATAGCTTCAAACTCACCAAATTTCATGAATCTCCCTCAAACAGTTGCAAAGATATTACAGAAAATTCCTATTTGGAGTCCCTATTTCGGGGGGCTCTAACCTCTTTAGGAAGCATTTTTCGAGTCATGTTAATATAAACTTTTCGTCACATTTTGACAAGTACAACCTGTCCTAGAAATACTGCCCACAAATTTCGGCGCACCCTGTATACTGTTATATTTGGCATATCTAGTTTGTCCTAAAATTATTCGGTATAATATCTAGTTTATCCTAAGTAATTTTGTTCACTTCTAGTTCGTCCTGAAAATATTAGGACAAACTAAAACTTGTATATTAGTACAGGATCCGAAATAAGGTCCTCCATCACCCATCTGTTTACCGGATGAAACTGATTTTATATCAAAGGTAATGTTTTAAGAAATATATCGCACATAGGTTGCCTAATGAAATATGGTCATGGCTATCTTTAATTTCATAAAATGTCATAATTTTTTTTTATTATTTCACTTACTTGCTTACCGATATAATTTAATACCAATCGAAAGAATAAAGTATAAGGAACATAAAAAAAAATATTTACAAAAATTTATTAAAAAACGATTGAAATACAAAAAAAATTTAACTTGAAAAATTTTCAATTACTGAACTTCATTCAAGATCCGATTCATCGGAACTTACATGACTATTATCTAATTCTGCAAATGCGTTTTCATTTTCTTTTTCTGTCAATCACGTAAACAGTGAAATCACGTGACAAATTACAGTATTTCAGTTACTCTTTCACAGAAACAGTTTACACAAGAGGTGTTGTTAGGCTTAAGTTCCAATTAAAATTAAAATTTCATAAAATAAACGAGATTTAAAACAGTTTAAATTTTGGCGGATGCGCCGATGTTAAAACCAAAATATTATATAACATCATATTTATGGAATTAAAGAAGATATTAATTAATCATTTGCAAATTAGTAATAAGTATTTGCTCCACTTTCAACATTTTTAATAATAAGAATGAAAATAATAGTCAATTTTTTATTTCCAATATTTTTCCTTATTATTAGATACAAAAACTGATATTACAAAAAACTGGAGAGATTTTAGCGCATGTTATTCTAATATAAGTAAACATAACGCGTTGTCTTTAGTACCTGGTCCTTCAGCTAGGGGTCAAAAAGTAGTAAGTAAAAGCGGGATGAGACGACACAGTGTTTTCTGAAGGTTTTTTGTTCGCTGAATCTGAATCCGTGCGTCGCTTTTCAGTAAAGTGGTGCAAACAGTAGATATTAATATATATTTATTGTTTAAATCGCAATAACTCGAAAAATATAGGTAGGTACCTACATTTTACCAAAAAAAATTTGAAACTTATTTTGGATAAATGTATGCTTTTCGAGTTATTTCCTTTTAAATATTTTTAAACTATAAATTATTAATAACTTTTGTCCGTGCTACTTTATGAAAAATGCCATATGATCTTTTAGGAGAGTCTTTTTTTTTTGGTAAAATGTTCAGTAAAATGTATACTTTTCCAGTTATAGCGTTTTAAACAATAAATTGTTAATATCTTTTGTTTGCATCACTTTATTGAAAAACGACGCACCAATTCGGATTCAGCGACCAAAAAACCTTCAGAAAACAATGCGTCGTCTCATCCCGCTTTTACTTCCTACCTTTTGACCACTAGCTGAGCTATAGGTACTATTTTGTAAATTATATGTGAAGTTGCAAAAAAATGAGTCAATGTTAGATAGAAAAGAATAATATATTCAAATTTAGCATAATATTCTGTATAATTTTGTTACTATTAAATATTCCCTGAAATATAATTGATACAAAAATATAGTTTATTTAAATTTAGAATAAGTTTCTGTATAATTTTTCACGTATTTTGGTTAAAATATTGCTGAATCAACTTTATTTCGTTCTAAAAAAGAAAATCACAAGGAAATATGTAATTTTTTTCGAGATTTTGGCATTTTTTAAGTTTTAAGGACCCAAAATTTAAAGCCAAAGATGTGAATTTGGTTTGATTATTCTTTATTTCCTCTAAATATCATATAGGAATTTCTGATGAATTTTCATTTTGTTTGAATTTTCTAATAAAAGAGTCTTTGGAACAAAGTAAACCAAAGGAAATCTGTCCACTTTTGTATGTTTTATGACAGTTTTAAATTGTGAAAAATTTTAGGCTTATTTTTCCACACAAGAAAGACAGAAGACTCCATTTTTCCTTGCTAGTGAAAAGTATAGGCAGACCTCATAAGTTAAAAAATTCACCAATCTTTGTAAACTTCAACACACAATAATTAAATACAATTAATTATTATTAACAATTCATCGAAGTTAATCGAGATTGGTGCATATAGGAGTAACTTGTATTATAAAACTGGTGTAATTCTGAAAAGTAAAATATTTATATTGACAAAGAATCTGCAGTCGTAAAATTAATACGCATCTACGTTTAATAATTTCTTAATAAAAAATTGTTTTTACATGTAATATTCCGTGTGAAGTACAAAATAAAATTCCAGTTGCCAATTTTACTATTTTCAAGTATGATAGTAAATTAGTAAAACTGGCGGATGCGCCGGGTAGAATATCAACATTTTATTAAACTAAATAAGAGAGTATAAAAATGTTGGTGAGGACGCTTGAACTATTTAAATACTCTTCCACTTTATTCCATCAAATTCACATTTTCCAATATTATCGGAATCAGTCAGTATCATAATGATCACATTCTGTAATGTACAATGTCATTTTTATTATAACGGCGACCAATATTCGACGTCCTCAATTATGACCCATAAAATACCCTTCTAGAACGTATTGCGAAAGAACAGTTTATTTCTTTTTTCTCATCTTCTTTGTTGTGAAAACATTTTTATTAGATTTTTGTCGCTCAAGAATATACATACATAGTACAGAAGTTTTTATTTGGGAATTCCTGTTTCCATGATAATACTTGTGCACAAGATCATATAAAGTTGAACGAAGTCGACGTAACAAAAATAACAACTTGCGTATAACGCAGGCTTCATTGTGTTTAGGAAATTGCATATTGTAGATTTGTGTTTATAAAAATCATTATTCGTATACGTTCTTGTACCTATTTGATTATAAATAAAACCCAGTGTTACAGTGGTAATAAATTTGCTTTAAGACAGCTTACCGCAGCTTAATAGAAACATCCAACTTTATACTTGCATTACGTAACAAAACAAGCCTGAAACAATGACAGAGCATTAAGTCTATAAATTTTGGAATCTGTGTAGCGTAAGTATGGCCCAAGGGAACGCACTAGGGCCCTGCCTTCGATGACTCTACGACATTTCGTTGCCTTGATATATAACTTTAACATTGGCATTTCACGGCTCAAGAGTATTTACTTAAACACATAACTTCAGCATTGGGTAAGTTCACGCTTTCAATCAACAGATTTCCACATTAAACTTTCATAATATACGACTGATGTTTGCCAAGTTAAGAAACAGGTACTTCGCAAAAAGTTTTTCAATCCTGACCTCAACTGAAATTTACTTAACTAGGTTATCGATTTCTGCATTATAATATGTTCTCTGTAGGTACTTATGTTACGAGCAATTACAAAACATAAACGTCTCAACGATATGAGGTACAAGAGGCAGCTATTGAGTTGTAAGTTGTAAGCCGCCAAGGCAACCACCGTCTAAGAAGATTTTGTAGTTTTTCCTTTGAAGTTATTGACGTGATGTTAGCATGATTTTTCAAATGGGAAGTTAGGTTTAAGTGAATATATCTCAGATTACCTTGTCATATTTCATCCTTTTTTTCTTTTATTTAGAATTTGAAAATTTGATGGCTTTATAGGTTTTGCTGATCCCTTAATTTTTACTTTCTTATACGAAGTATAAGGAAGTATAGTAATCGTGATTTTTTCGACTTCGAGATTTTCATGGATTTACACGTTTTGAGGGCCCCTGAATCCATTCTGACCATTTTCGCCATGATGTCTGTCTGTGTGTGTGTGTGTGTGTGTCTGTGTGTGTCTGTCTGTATCCACCATAACTCAAAAACGACTTATTGGATTTGATTCAAATTTCATATTTAAGAGTTTGAACAAAATTGTGGGTGCCACATTCAATGTTTTTCATCTAGCCCCAAAACAAGTGACAGTTACCTGAAGACATTTTTAGGTTTTTTAGGAATATCTTGACAAATAAACAATTTATGAGTTTTTTTTATTTTTTAACATTGATTTAGAATTGAATTTTGAATAAATTTTGTTTGAACTTTTTTTTGAAATTCCGTCAAAAAAATTTCAAAAAAACTAGATATTCTTAAAACACTTTATATTTCTCCTAGCGCGCTTTGATAGTTGAATCCAATTGTCGAGGTAGACTAGACATAGAGACTTGACTACTGCCAAACGGAAGGTCCCGGGTTCGAATCCAAGCAGGACGGACCATTAGTTTTTTTTTATTTTACTGGTTTCTAAGGTACCGAAAACAATAATAATGAATAAATAAATGTAATTTCATACCGGGAGATTTTTTTAAGTGAGTAATAGGTCAAAAATCTAAAATAAAACACATTTTTGTCGTAAAATTCGGTTATAATGACAAGGACAGATTTATGCATATTGTAATAAGTGCGACAGAGTCTATTTGAAAATTGCGGGAAACCCTCAAAATTTTTACAAGAAATTTAACTTAATTTCTTTAGGAAAGTAATTATTGTGATACTATCTGTATAAGAAATTCATGTGTTGGGCACATCAGATATTTCTCAATAAAATTGTATAAATATCTTGATTTATACTATAAACTGGAAAAAGCTCTCTTACGCCACTATTAGTTAAGAGTCACATCAGATATATTTATTTTTTATTTTAGTTTTCAAGTATTTTCTAGATTTATTCATATTTAGAAATTTTTATATCGAATTTCTACGTTGATGTTTAAATAATTGAAAAGACAAGATGTGTATTCGAGCAAATAAACTAATCCCCCTCATTAAGTATTCCAATTCATATGAACCAATTTCTGAATATGTCCCTGTTTGCTAACATACAATTTGTCATTTCAATATGTATATTACGTTGTTTACTTTATGGAGTAGATAACAAATTCATTTTTAAAATATATCTGCATCGTTTTGTCATAAATAGTTTGTTGTATAGCGGAACTATGATGTTTTACAGCGCTTCATGTATTTTATTATGTCACTTTCACCCTTTACACTTTAGGTAAATTTCATATTGTATAACAAGATTGTGGAAGATTTATAATTCATATATTTTGGTTGTGAGCTTCAATCGGAACTCTTACACGAAATTTGTTGTGGTAATAAATTTTAACAATAAAAACAGTGTACTGAAATTTTGTAAATTCGCTATATTATCAAAATTTTTAGATTAGATATTTGTAATAAAAAATGCCAAGAAGGATTTGTAGAGAAAGTTGATGTATTTCTGTTTGATAGAGTATCCGGTAAGTTGTTTATTGACAAAAAATCTTCACTGAGATTGTTATTTTACTATACCCACGTAATAGAATAGATTCTATACACAAATAACAATTTAAGTAATTTAGTATAACATTTTTATACCCGTAGGTTGAAAAATTGTTATTATCCAGTCAACAGAGCAAAAAATGGGTTTGTTGACAAAAAATATTGCAAGCGATTTTTTTCCCTTATAATGTAGGAAAGACCGGGACTAGTTGAGACTCGGGGCAGGTTGGGGCAGTCCGAGTATTTATACTAATATTGAAAATATCACACCGTATGTTGCATATTATTTGAAGGTATTGCGTTGAACAATAAATATAGCGAATTTTGTTGTTTCAAGAGTAATGAGTAACTTTTAATTTTGTTTGTTTTTCCGTTAAATCGTATCTACTTAAACATTTTTAAAAGTTTTAAAACAAACATAAGTATCGATAAAGCATATCCAGAACTGCAAAATTTCATTGGATACATTTTTTTAACCGTAAATTGTTTCATTATATGCGGTGGGGGCACGATTTCACGTGAGGCAAATTAATCCGATTTAGAGCGGGGCTAGTTCACTTGTGGATTTTTTTCGTTGTTTAAATCCAACTTTTTCCCGTCTAGTCCAAGAATCTACAACAATGCGGAATCACAAAAGGAAAACAACGAAAGCAGAATATACGTAGACGAAAATACAGGAAACCGAGCAGTTGCGCTGGAGTACGAAATACCACGTCATACTCTCACGCTTTGCAAAACGTGAAGTTACCAGGCCAAATTCCTGCTAATGAAGACAGCGATTAAGAAAAATGTGATCGACAGCAATTTCGACCGATTCCCCTGTAAAAATTGCCCTTGCAACAAAAAGAGCCGCGAGAAAGAAAAAAACAAGAGGTAGTGGAGAAAGTTAAAAAAATGACAAGAAAAACCCTAAAAATTGAGTAAAAACAAAAAAAAACAAGAAACAAAAATGAATCGACTCCGAAAATGACAAAAAGTGTTTGTATGATATATATTTTTTTTTAATAAAATCAGACATTTTGGAGAATAACATTTCATTTGTCCCAACTATTTCCTGTCCAAAAAATGTACATTAACTACCAACGATATGCTCTACAACAGCAAGTAGGTATAGAACGGTTTCAAAAAAGTTACTAAAAAAAAGAAACAATCAGTGGCGGCTCGTCAGGGGAGGCAGTGCCTACTCTATGGAGATTAATTTATTTTATTTTTATTTTACAAATGTTTTTTTCAATTTCTTAAAATATAGATACTAGATAGATCTAATTTAACAATTTTTACAGTTGAAATGCTCGAAATATTCGTTAACTTCATGGGCCGCTGTTCTATATTTGTCTCATCTGTGGTTCTACACCAGTTACGACTGTGGTGTTGTCACCACTTACGAGTCGAATTGCGCTTCTGCCTGTGTTGTTTCACACACACTCGCACTTGCGCTCTGGACTGCGAGGCGCTCCTCGAAACAGTCGAAACTGTGGTGAACATGTGTTACGATTGTTACGCCTGCGTTTTAGTTACTACTACTATTTTTTGTCCTTGCACATTCAAATTGGAGGCAAAAACACCTTTTTTTTAAACACGAAAGAAACTGTTGCGAACAAGGATCAAGCGTTTACGCCTGCGTTTTTTATGTAACAGTTAACAGTTGTTTGTTTGTGTGCCTGCGTGTGCGAGTGTGAGGTGAATCAGGTTAGGTATTTGTGTTTTTTTTGTTTGTAATCAGTAATCAAAAGTTTACTCTTAAAATGGAAGGGGAGGGAAGTGACACAGTAACTAATATTAAAAATTGTGAAGACATTGTTGACTTTTTAATCAAATTCAAATTTAACCGGCTGAGTTACGATGATAAATTGTTCGTTAAAGATCTAGAGGTTCCTCATCCAGACCTAAGTAAGTGTTTAATTAATCAGGGTAAACCGCCTCGTAGTTTTGTTAATCATTGGTACAGTAAATGTAAATGGTTAACGGGTAGTTTCATTTTAAAAAAATTGTTTTGTTGGCCATGTGTTTTATTTTCAATTCGGGGTGAAGAAGTTTGGTCAAAATTTGGCTATGGCTGCCTGAAAAATTTAGGTCGCGCGATTGAGAGACATTCAAAAACCGTTTTAGATTCAGCTCGTCAAATCGAAATTCAATGATTTAATGATTCAGTAAGAAAAAATAGAGAAATTTTAAACAGATTAATCGATATTTGTATCTTTCTTTGTAACCAAGAGTTTGTATTTAGTAGGTACTTATGCAAAATATTTTTCTGACCAAGTAGAGCTCCTTTTCCTGAATTTCATAAAAACATGATAAAAAACTTTCCTATCAAGGCAACCTTAGGCATGGGACGTGAGCAAGATTATTAAGCAAAAAGTACCCTTAAAAAGGGTGACCTTGAACCACGAAAAAAATTTTGCCTGCGGCGCTTTTTGGCTCGCTACGTTCGCATCTTTTTTAACTGCCTCCCCCGACTAAATGACTACGAGCCGCCACTGGAAACAATAATTCACAAGTCTAAAGTCAAAAGTGTCCCAACTAGCCCCGGTCTCCCCTACAGTTTGGGAATCAATATGATTTACTCTTTGATTTTTTTGACTTATAATTTTAACTACTACGATCGATAGTCCATGTTTATTTAATCCTCAATAGCATGAAATGTTACAATATTACAAATACATAACTAAAATATTTCCCCCATACTAAAAACTAAATATTTAAACATCTACTTATCAAGTCAAAATACAAAACGTCTGTAGAAAATTCCTTACTTACTAAATGTTTATTAATCGCAGGTACATCGTGTTAATGTTGTGTACATAATTTGAGAAGGTGTAGCAGTTTCATGTGAAATTCCGAAACTTGTATGCTTTGCAAATAATGAGGCTTGTAAAGTAATTACAGACTAAAACAGTCAAGTCAACGTGGCTTACAGGTCAAGGATGTTTGTCAAGCGCCTTCTAGATTAAGATAAATTAGATTAGTACCGCACGATAATCATTGTTGACAAAAGGGCGTTTGTAGTAGGAGCCTAAACCGAATGCCAGACCTATTACAATTACAAATTGGTGGAACACCTAAAATAATATGTCAATTTGCTTAGAGTTTTCAGTAAGTGTATTTATAGAGTGTATAATAATTTGCCAAGTTCAAATGAATATTAAAGTAAAGTAAATTGGAAATTCGATATGAAGAATAAGAAAAAATATAAATTTCTTTAAAATGATTATGTTTTGGAAGATAAAGAAATATTAATAGGGGACATTTATAGCTAACGACACATTTTGTTCTCCTAACTCAGCCTTTTTATGTAAAATGATTTTAAGGCAACAAAGGAATGATGACAAAAAAATATAATACCTTACAGAAATGTTTGATCTCTCACCTAAATTTATATTAATTTTGAAGTACGTAAAATGTCGTAGGCTTTCGCTTATTGTGGGGGTGTGAAGACTGTAGACTAAAATACGTAGGAGTAATAACCACAAATACAATTTAGGTATTTGAATAGTTCTGAGAAAGGTTCAAAAGTAATACTCTAAGCTTACCTTTGAGACAAACAACTTATTATATTTAGTACTAAAATGAAAATTTAATGCCTTTCAGAAACGAAGCGATATTTAAAAATAGAGAAACTAACTGAGGTAAAGTTGGATAAAATTTCAGCAGAGATGAATTACGAATAGAGATTGTTTTCTCTACCATCACATCGAAATAAAGTGTCGGCTCTCAGTTTCGTATAGGAAAACCAAACAGAAAGGTTGGTCACGCAACTTGATTGTGTACAAGATTAAAATTTCCAAATTTTTAAGCGAATATTTATAGTGTGAGGTGGGCAGAAATAGTATCTACATTTTAACTCAATTTATGACTAGGAGTGTACATTAAAATATCGATATAGGTTAAAGATTATATAGTACTATATTACATTTAACGAATAGATTCAGTAAAGAAAATCGAAGCCCCTTCCACGAATGAGTGCTAAATCTGGATAGAATGTTGCTAAAGCTTGAAATCTGTCATTATGTCTGAGTATAGTGGTGAGACTTGTTTTTGCACAATCTGTTACTGTAGTATGCGTATAAATAAATTCCCAGTAATTTTATTACTCTGTTCCTTAAAGGCAGTATAGTGTACACTTAGGGCCAGTTTTTCAATCTATACTTAACTTTAACTGATAATTAATTTTCCTGGTAAACATTATTTCAATAATACTATATCTAAGGAAATTAACTTATTTTTAAAAACAACCATCGATTGAAAAACTGAGCGAAAATTATTTTTGCGAAGTTGAAAATATCTATATTTCCATATGATTTTTACTCTAAAATTGGAAAGAAGTTTATAATACGAATTTTAGTTTGAGACATACATTTGAATACATATGTTACTATGAATAGAAATCGATTACTTTGTTTAATATACTTAGGTATACAAATAAAGCACAAAATTGAAAAACCATTTCCGGACTAAATCCACCTAATTCACTATACATATTATATTTTTATATACGGCTGCATGTTAAAGTAGTGTTTGTGACATATATAGTTTTGCGGCCATAAAGTAGCTCATTATAGTACTAGTACTACTTATTTTACTAGTACTATAAAGTACCTGTACACCAGCGGTCAATGTCAAAATAAATGCAATCAGAATAAATTTATTATTGACATTTATAATTTTACTAGATAATTAAAAGGCAATTTTAACAGACTTTATTGGCTCAGCCATAAACCAGACTCGCCCAATAAAATCATAGATCATACTTGTTACATAAATAGCTATTATTTAAAAAAAATAAGCAACTATAAAAGTATACAATAATCAGATTTGCAGTAGGTAATTAACACTAAGTGTATCTATTGTACCTTCCACCTACGTTGATTTTACAACCAATTTCGTTGGATATTTACGTAATAAATAAAATTTGACAAATCAAATTTCCAACGATTTTAAAGTAACCATTTTGCATACCAAACTTTATACACACTTGTATATAATTTAACAACTAATATTTTAATCAAGTTAAACGTAGTGAAAATTTCGTGCATATTTGTTTAGAGGTTGTAATTACTTTGTAATCAAGTTTTAATTAAATCACTTTGACTAGGGTTTATTCTGCGCCCTACTTTGAAATTTTTTTATGAATTTTTAAAGCGGAGCTTTTCTTGGGGCGGATCATTAAATTTAGTGTCAGTCAATTAAAAACTTTTGAAATTCGTTATAAACATAAATATTGTATATTATGTCACGTCAATAATTGCTATTCTCAGTCGAAATAAAGGTTGTGTTTGAATGATTTTGTTATTCGGGATTATACTTATTCAATTTTTCAACGATATTTGTTTTGTAAACAGTTATTATAAAAGGACATTGGACTTGAAAATAAATTATAGCCTTTAGAAATTTTACACAATTTAGTTTAGCATAAGCATTTTATGTACTTATTTAATGCAAATAAGCTTTTAGAAAAATGTACAACGTTCAGATTGAAAAATTACTGTCTTCGCAGACCAGATAAAGCCTAGCCGGATCAGTGAACTTGGCTCGTAACTCAGTTCACATCTTGTATATGCCATTGTTGTCTACTCTATGCAATTCTCATGATTTCTGCAACTGTTAGATTAGTAACACTTTTTAGTTGATTGATGAATCTATTTCGCAAACAACCTCTCCATTTTTGACATCGACATATCGACCTTTCCGTGTATACAAAGTTGTATCATCTCTCCGAATTTCTTGGCCAAAGAAGTATACATCGTTGGATTATTAGAAGAAGTGGCAAATTTACGTCGAGTTTCCTCAAGATGGAGACATTAGTCCTATGCCCAACCGTAGGTATTGTAAACATGCGTCAGATCTGTAAATCGTGATGGAAAACATGAGGATTTTGATCAACTTCGGCTTGGTGGCTTTGTTTTCTTCCAGATTGTCGTAAGCCCTGCTAAGGTAGATTTGGCCATTCTGATCATTCTACAGATCTCGCTTTCAAAATTGCCATTGGTAAATTGCCCAAGCAACACAGACTAGTCTGACCGACGTCTCAGCGACGTTGCGCTCAGCGACTGGTAGTCAGTTGTTGACGTCGAAACGTCATCTTGAAGACTCTTATATTGACAAAAATGGGCAATAAAAATTTTAGTTGTGAAGACCTCGCAAGACCCGACGATCAGTGTAGAAATCCGACTACTTTCGCCCAGTTTGCGACTTGTGAATGAATGCTCCTCCCACTTTCAGTCGAAATTAGTAAATATATTTGGATAGTATATTTACTAACTTTCTGCAATAATGTCCATTGCTATGTTATTTGATATTTAGGTATAGTTAATAGGTATTTTTATAAATGTTGTGTTGTCATAATTACCGCTCATATTCTAAAACGAAAAAAAAAAAAATTCTGATGAACATTAGTCGATAATTAGAAAATTCATTATGCTCTTTTAGAACAATGCCTAATTTACAAAAAATAATTTAATTTTTTTTTACCACTTTCATTGATTTTTAATATTCAGACACAAAATCTTTTGAAATACTTATCATATGACTTTTTTTTAATATACAATCATTTTCTACATAGAAAAGGTAAAAAATTCGGGAAATTTGTTAAAAAATTATAATGTTATAATAATGGATGCCGTTGTTATACTTATTTCTATTGTGTAAATATGGCGTAGTCGGTATATTCGACATAAAATGACTAGAACCGACTATAAGTCTTCAACTGACCCACAGTATCTTACGAAAAGACTAAATCTGACCAAATCTGGACTGCAAGTCGTACAGAGACCTTTTTTACGACGTTGCCGACGAATCTACGTCACGACATCCGCTCTATCTTGTGTGACCACGAATGCGACTACTTCATGACTACATCATTACCACATCATGACCACATGTGACTAGAATACGACTACGAACGACTAACCTATAAACAAATTGGTGGTAATTTCAAAAATAACATGGCAGGTTTTAAAGTCGTGGTTATGGAAGAAACTAAATAGAAGTCGAATTAGGTTAAGAAATGTGGATGTCAATGTCTTTAAAGTCGTAGAGACCAGTACTAAATATGACTGACATGCTTAAAAAAGAAAGGTCGGTTGGCGACTGCATGAAGACGTCTCAAGACGACTTAAAGACGTCGCGGGATGACTTAATTTAAAGAGAAAAGAATGAGTCTTCTAATGATGTCCTAACGACGTCTGTGTGAGACCACTCTACGACTACGACGATGAACCATTTTACAAAGTCTTAATAACGACTTTCCGACGTCGCAGACAAGAATAATCAATAGAAGTCGTACTGCGACTAGATTTTGGAGTAAAATGGACTATCAAGACTGATTTAGACTAAATCTGGATAAAAAATGACTCGCTTTAGTCAGGTATTGGTCGATCTGTGTTGCTTGGGTGGTTATTCAGGCCCCCAGATATGTGACTTCTGTTTTTCAAGTAAAATTGGGTAAGTATTAATGATTTTGTCAAAATGTCTTGTACAGCCATCTCTGTAAGAAGTTGCCTCAGTCAACTAATTCTGCTGGTTGATGAGATTGCTCTTCTACCTAGAATTTGTGATTTTTCTGTAAGAACTTCACCAGCTTTTTATAATCTGGAGGATTCGAGGCTAGAAATGTTTTATGAATAGTATACGAGTATTTTAATATACTTCATATTTAGCGATGGTATTCACTGATATTTGTCCCTTCATCGAAGTCATCTAACGTTCCAGTAAATATTTTCTCTGAATATGATATGTTAGGTATGAATTCAGATCTGTTCGTCTCATTCGCACATAAGCCGTTTAATTCCAATAGAATTTGGTAAGAAACGAGGATGCTTATCATCAATCGTAGTAGATGTCTTCTCAGTCTATGGAAGATAAGAAGACATCACGATTCACATTATCTACTTTGCTGAAAAAGGACGTTAATTGTGACTATAAATCTTTGCAGACATCAAATTGTGTTTCTCCTCTCCCTTTTTGAACTTCTCGATATCTTCTTTTATGAATGATCCCCAGAAAAAATGTCAAGATGTGGCTCATTTATGTCTTTCTTTGAACTTACTTTTACAATTTTTTGAGATTTTTAACAGTGACTTAAATACTATTGATTATCTTATGTAAGAGCACATGAAATTTCTAATCTCAGTACATTAACTTCAACATGAAGCGTTTGTTTATTTGTAAAGCTTGTAAAACGAAAGTATGTAGCTAGTAATTAGAATAACAGACAATATGAAACGATGTGGAGTATTCATGTTCGAAACATACGTCTCTAAGGAGGCCATGTTGAAAAACCTCTATAAGTACCTAGCTAGAAAGTATTCAATTATTTCCAAATTTTTTAATCTTTCTGACATTATATCTTGCAATCGATATATTAAATAAATTTATGTTGTGTTTTAAGAAGGAACACTCTGTATAATTTGAGAGAAATGCAGAAAATATTACAATGTATTTTTGTAAATTTCTTAATGATACCTACCAATTAGAATTACTAATTGAGAATTCATTTTTATTTTAATGTAACATGGTTGCCACACTTCGTTGTTAAGGACTCACCTCTACATTCATGCGGCGTATGAACGTATGTGATGTCAAAATTTGGAATATTATACAGACCAACTTTACCACTGACATAACGTAAGCTTGAGGTTAATTAATTGAATTCCGCTTTATATGATTCTTGTCGGTATTGAATTCAGACTACTCTTCTCTAAAATACAACTAATACGTGCAATTAAATCCTATTCATTAACGCCAGAGCCCCACGAGATGATTTTGTTTTGGTATGCGTACTCACCAACCAGATATCAGAACCGGGTAAGTACACAACACTAATCCAATTTGTGTCAATCTCAAACTTTATTAAGTGGTTAATTTAGGCCAGGAGTTATAGCATCGCGTGCCGTTGGTTATATGGACCCGTTCCATTCGTCCTTTCTGACGTCTCCAGGGCTGGATTTAGAACGGATCCGTGCCGCCTACTAAGTTTCGGATTGCTTTGGGGAATTCTTTGCTCACCACCATGGCTAAAGATTTATCAAAATTTAGGGAGAATACAAAAACACTGTCGTAAACTTTGCAATAAGATATGACGAAATCAAATTTATTCGCAGATGAAAGGGATGTTCTAATTTTACAGAGTGTAGTTCTTCCTGAAAGAAAAAGGAAACAAGTTGATTTATTTTAGATGACAGATCACTTTTCAATATTATAAATGTGTAGATATAGTTTTCCTTGAAATGGTCAGAGGTTTTCTACTACGAGTTTTCCTTTAATTACTTTCTACTAATTTGTGTTTATAAATTGTTTATTGCTTCGACATCATCTGCAACTTAACAAACTACAAATTCTAATTAAAACTATAAAATGATTTGGGTGGTTGAGTTCTTGTCTGTTTTACCATGGTAAATTTTGCATGTAATTTAATATTCTCTGGGAATTAATTTTCGTGTGTTTTATTCCAGAATGTACAAAGGGGTTGAGGTTTTTATGGTTATTTTATCATTTAAAATTATGATCTTTTAAATTAGTAGACTCCAGTTTTCTGTTTATTAGATTACTGCCTAAAATTTATGACAAAGACTTTATTAATAAAATTAAAGTTGGCAAAGAACATCATCGTAAGTTATTCGCTAATTTTGAAAGGGGCCTATAAAATTTATTTCTAAGACAATTAAAGTTGAAAATGATATCGACAAAAGGGTGACTTGATTTAGCGTCTGTTTTTAATTATCATGGTTGGTTGGTCTCGAATGCCTTAGGTTCCAAAACTTTATTATCCACATGATATATGAAAGTGAATTAAGGATCTTACCTTAATCTTATATTTCCATCCGCATATTTTATAATTTATTAAAAATTTTGGTAGTCGTAACTCTTTTTTATTTTTTCACTTAGCAATAAAGTAGATGAAATTCTTTGTTAAAATTTCCTAGTCGTTATAATTTACTAAACTGCAATATCATGATTACTGAAATTATGAAAAGTAACTCTACAGGATTTGTCAACTTTTTGTACTAAAAAACATCTTTCCTTTATATTAAATATTTGATATTCATTAAAACTATGATGTAACGAAATTTACCGTATTATATACCAAGTTTACATTGCCTGCTCATTATCTTTTCCTTTGACTTGCTGACTTTAACAAACAAGTAATACTTATAATAGAACTAAAACGAGTTAAATTTGTGTCGTTTGACTTTGACTGTAATGTGATTTGCATCTATGATGTGAGTTGTTAAATTAAAGTTATTTATATTTTAGATTCTATAATTATAAGCAAAAAATTTTAAATAAATTATATCGTGCGAGCAAATAAATTTGTAATCGAGTCATCCATGGATTTGAATCCGTATGTCTTTAACTTGAACCATTTTATCTTTCAACTGACATTTTATTGTAATGCAGTTCAAGAAACGACATACGATTTCGCGTTTATGGATGACTCGATTACAAATTTATTTGCTCGCTCTTTATATTTGTTTATAAACAAGTATGTATAAAGACCAGCAAAGCACTTAATATAATTGGACCTATTAATTAATTACAATTTGGTAATAGTTAATTTTTTAGTACAATTGTGTGTTAGCATTGCATAATTTATACAGCTATGTGTAAAATAATTGAATTTATTCTGACGCTACAAATAATTCACGTAAATATATGTATATTATTGAGAATAGATTATTACAATTAAATCATAATAACTGAAATTGTAAAATAGCAAACTTATTATAGAACTATTATTTAATAATACAGCGTTACTCAAAATCAATCTTGCCTAATTGGTTATTACGGTGAGGTAAACAATAAAAATTTATTGGTTTGTTTAAATGGTAAAAACTATAATGAGGAATAAAATAACTTCAAGTTTTCGTAAATAAATACTCTTATCAAATAGTTTATTGTCAAATATAAATTTCTGGAAAAACATGGTGTTCAAAAATTATTAAGAGATGAATATTCTCTCGCAACTTTTTTCCAATCTTCTTTTGACTGAGTGAATTTCGTTTTTAGTGATGATAATTCTATTCAAGAAATTCATTAAATATTAATCAAAATATAAGGTTTCTGGTAAATATCTACTATAATGTTCGAGAGAAGATGGTCGACAAAATATAAATCGATAAGCCTTTTGCAAGGAGTAGCATCAAAAGATTTGCTGAGTGTAAAGAAACATATTGGAGATTTAATTAATTTTTGCATTTAAGAAAGTTAGAGAATATTTACTAGGAGTTTTTGGAAAAAATTTAGCAGCGGAATTTGATATTGAATTCAAAATTCCAAGAATAGCGGAATGTCAAATTTATAGATTCAATGTGGTAGCAAAGGCAAGAGGAAAACACTTTTTTCAATCCAGTTTATATTCTCTGATAGGTTCTTTGGAATTGTATTTCCAACTATTTTCTATAAATTGTTTACACCCTACTAACATTGTTAAGGAGCATATTGTCAATCCATATTTGTGAAAGAGAATGCAAAGAGGTATAGAAGAGAAACTGTGTTGCACATTTGAAAGAATAAAGAAGTACTAGAAAGTATGGATTTTGCAGAAAAAGTTTTTTTCTACCATAAAAACCTTGATTCCAATTTTTTTATAATGTCACCGATGAGATAATCAACAAAAAGTAGGTAAGTTCAAGACTTTAAGGAGAGAGTAGACTTAGATTAGGCCGACAGTGGGGGCAACAAGGAGGAGGAAATTAAAGAATAACTTATAGAATTAATGTTGTAGAAGTTCTTGGTCAATAACGTTAATCTTCCTATTCACTTAGCCATCATTATAAAGGATTATTTAGGCTCGTGATTTTTTTAATGGGAAAGTGGTATTATGAGATAAGCACATCTCTTAGTATCTCGTGAAACAAGATGATAAATTCAGACTGTGATCTTGATATACGTAGCAATCTTTTTTGGGTATAGACGTTGTCTCTCTTCTAGTACTCTACAGGGTGTTCGGAAATTAATAGAAAAAACTCGGGGGTGTTTCTACTTGAAAAATTAATGTGACAAGTTCCTATAACATTTTTCCGAAAGCTCATTAATCTTGGGGTTACACGGCCTTAAATGTTTGTTTTTTTAAATCAATTTTTTCCAGTAACTTTTTTTCTAGTATACCGATTCGTTTCAAATTTGGCACACTTATCACTAATGTTTATTTGTATTCTTGCACCAAAATTGAGGTAAATCCCCCAGTGTCAAAAAGTCAAAACTGACGTTGACCTTTGGATAAAGACCCAGAATTTTTTGTTAGGCACTTTTTCTAAATTTGGATGACGCCCGATTGAAGAGCATCAAAAAATCTTCAAGAGAGATCCTCTTGCTGCATCACGATAAAACGAGTCGTTTTCGAGAAAAACGTCTGAAATGAATACCAACTAACTACAGCTCATTTTCAAGGTTAACAAAGCAAGCATGAAACAAAAGCGCGTTTTTCTCGAAAACTACTCGTTTTATCGATATTCTACAAGAGGATCTTTTTTGAAGATTTTTCGATGCTCTTCAATCGGGCATCATCAAAATTTAGAAAAAAGTTATTGGAAAAAATTGATTTAAAAAAAACTTTGGGGCCTTGTAACCCCAATATTAATGAGCTTTCGGAAAAATGTTATAGGAACTTGTCGCATTAACTTTTCGTGTACAATCACTCCCCGGTTTTTTTGTTCCTAATTTCCGGACACCCTGTATATTTATCTCATGCAAAAGATATAATAAAAAACCATATTCCAAAACGGGATTAGAGGTTGTGGTTATAAACATGCAAACCTTCTTAATTTTAGGTACGCGTAAATTTTTTAATTTACTTTGCAACTACAGGATTGAGTAGTAATAGAAATGACAAAAGTGATAATTAACTATTTAGCTAAAAATTAAAGGATATGTCATTGCGAAGCAAACACACAGAACTCAAGCACTCAAGCAGTCCACTTTTTTATAAAGATGGATTTACACATAGTTTCATATCAATTAAATGGCTCTCTATCGATTAGCAGGGTTATATTTGAACAAACCTCCAATGTCTAATTGAAATGATATGCTAATTGTGCGCTTTCTGAACAAAACTCAATAAGTCCAAGGACGTTCAATTAGAGATATATTAATTTCACACCAAAACTAAGTACGATACAACGATTTCACATCAAAATTTAACATCTTCGTGGAGCATAATATTTCCACGAACTAAATTTATTACTCTATACTAGCATTTAGTACTAGATATAGTATCTGCGTGGACATTGATAGAAAAATAATCAAAAAGATTATTTGCCATTATAACAGCTATTTTCATTTTCGTAATAAATCGGGTTATACGAATAGCCGAATGCCAACTAGTCGACTGCTAAGACAAGAACAGAGACCAGAGCACGGTGTACGACCATATATGCCTTGCTCTGTCTCACGCAATCGTTGGTCTAGTTGGGATTAGTTAGTTACTCTGTATAACACGAAGTCGATTGCATAAGTTTGTATCCACTTTTCAGGACCACCATACACTTATTAATTTTATTAAATAATGTAATGTTTAGAAGTATAACTTAAATATTGCGTTTTCTGTCATCTGGTAGTAACATCAACAACACATCAAGCATATAAAAAATTAATATAAATAATCATGAACCCTAGAATCTACAAATATGTTCGATTGTCATATTAAAATAATGAGACAACACTTTTCTAAAGTGATTTGTTTTGTTGCTACTAAAGAATAAGTAGTTTGATTTGAGATAGGAACTATAATGTATTTTCTTTGTTAAAAGTATATCGCAAAAAATGTAATGAACCAAATGAAATATAATATAAAAATTGTATTTAACATCCACGACGTACACGCAAACTTGAACATAATTAATGTGCTGCATGAAATATTCCTTTATTTAATTTTAAAATATAAATTCTAAGCTAATTTTTATTTTCATTGATTTATAGATGCTGCTAGAGCGGAAAACGTTATGCCAACATTTGTTTTTATTTTAGGAAAACGTTTTAAGCCACATTATTTATGAGTTCTATCGTTATTTTAGTATATGCGATAAATGGTGCGATATGTTTTTTTCGCAGCTACGAAACCGCACATAAAGAACATTAATGAAATGAACAAATGTTATCCTGTCACATAAATCTTGTTCATCCTGATAAACTTTAAGACGTGTTGCGGTCAATAGTGGCATCTTTCTGGGAATATTTGAACTTTCTATGGTAAGATGGTAACGTAATTGTTAAAAAGTATTCATGTAATCGTTTGAAAATGTACTAGAATAAATTAAAATATGGGAAAAAGTGTTAACATGAAATAAAATATAATTTACTCGAGAATTTACTAAATATACTTTTCAATTTCAATTATGTAAGAAAATTTAACACATTAATAATGTCAGATTCAAAAACTTAACAACCTCGAAGTGGTAATATTCAACTCTTACAGTTTTCACCCACCTCATATAAAAAAGTTTATCAATCAATTTTGATTGAATAACTTTTATAATTAGTATTTGGCAGGTAAACACTAAATTAGCCAAACTTTCGTTTCACTACGTTAATTATCTGCTTTAAAAGGTAGGAAAGCAAATTGGAGATTTTTATTAATGCAACAACTTCCCCTGATTGATTGAAATGCGTATAAAACAGAATAAAAACGCACCTGAACATAATTATACTGCGTATATAAATTTTAATTAGTTAGCTACAGTGTTTATCCTGCTAGAAAATAAATAATTATTTTTCAAACAGAAAATATTAGCGCATAAATTGCATTGTTGATATTAGAAAATACCGATATTATGCTGCATTAGTTAAATATGAACGAATTTGCAATATTTTGTATCGACATAAATGTGAATGTTCAAAGTGATTCAATAAAGTTGAATTGTCGGTAGGTATATGTAATAAAATTATACAAAAAAGATAATTTTTGTGTCTTGCGTACATTACTCTTGTGTGTGTCATGTTAGTATATTAATCATAAAGCTCATTCGTACTTTTATAAGTCCAGTGACAGGCCAGTTACTAATATTTAACAAAAAGCTTTTAAAAAATATCCCATTGTCAGCAGATAAGTGGATGAATGACCCTGTAACAGCGTTCATTAATCTCCTCTGTTGTCGTCGTTTTACATTTTATAAAATTTATTTGATTTGTTACACATATTCATAAATCTTAACGAACGTCATTTCAACAAACAAGAATACACAACACATAAATAATTTCATTTCATATCATTTATTTTTACATGCCAAAAAATCTCAGGGATGCGTAAAAAAGTAAAAACTCAATGATTTGAAATATAGGTGAGTAGATAGATAATTCTTTTTATTGATTCTTCTTGATTTATGGAAACTATAAAGCTAAATGCAACTTTATAATAAAATATTAAAGCATTTTATGCGAACAATAAAATAAGTTAAAAATAAGTTTAAAATTACTACAATACTACAATTTTATTAGAGAACTAAAAGTAATATAGGAATAATTAATTTTTTTAATGCGTTATACGAGCCCTAACAACTAAATGTTCGAACAAAAGTAAATTTTTGAAATATGAAAGGAGAACTGAAAATTTTACACAAATAATTAGTAAAGACCTAACAATACAATAAGATAAAGCCTTAATAACAATATTATGCATGGAAGAAAATTATTTATTGGATTTAACAATATTTTAACCTTAATAATTAGCAAACTTTACAAAATGAATTTTCAACTAAATGTTGGGATAATTTTTAATTTAGGACCATTAATAAGAGGTTACATCTCCTTTTGCTTTAATAGCTGCCTGTATTCTAGCAGGCATTGTATTTATCAAATTTTGGTACAATTCTGGCGTGAAACTGTCCCAAATTTCTTCTATTTTGGTCTTTAAGTACCCAATGGTTCTTGGTGGATTATTGCGTAGAATACATTTAATTTTCTGCCAAAAAGTTTCAATGACATTTAAGTCCGGAAGCCATGAAAGTACCTTTATGTCGTTTTCACCAAGTTCCAAAACTGTGATTTTTTAAAAACAGTCGTTAGAAAATTAAATTTTTCAAGTGCAATTTTAAAGCTACGAAATATGCCTAAAATCACCAAATAAATACTTGGGGATTTTTTTGTACATAAAACCAACATCCAGCTTTGCAATAAAGTAAATTTTACCAAAATCCAACCAGTGGTTCCAAAACTGTGATTATTTTAATGTAGGTAGCACCCTCAAAAAGGACGTGTTTTGAAAAGTGAACTGTGGAACTCGAAAAAAATACCTAAAAAATCATATTAACATTTCAGGATTTTTCCAATATAGTACGATTATTGAGCTTTGATTTATATGTTTTTTGACACAAATCCAACCAGCGGTTCCAAAACTGTGATTTTTTAAACAGTTACTAGAAAATTCTATCATTTTTAAAGGGGCAACTTTGAAGCTCCGATAAATGCCCAAAATCACCAAATAGAAACTTGTCTAAATTTTTTTGTAAAGATAACCAACATTCAGCTTTGCAATAAAGTAGATTTCATCAAAATCCGACTACTAGATCCAACGTTTTGAAAATAATAATTCTTTGTTTCTACAATTTTCCCATCCTTCTGGGTAAAAGTGCCACAATTTTGGAACCGATGAGCGGATTTTTACGAAATTTACGTTTTTATATAACTAAATGTTGGCATTATAACAGAAAAAACCATCAATATTATGGAAGTTAATTTAGATAACTTTTGCGCGTATGAAAAAAAGACAATCAAATTTACTTTTGTTCGAACATTTAGTTGTTAGGGCTCGTACAAGTCGTACATATAGATAAATGCCAACTAGCCGACTATTAAGACAAGGATAGAGAGCACAGCCCGATGCACGACCGTACGTTGCTCTCCGTCTCACACAGTCGTTAGGCTAGTTGCCATTTGCTTTTCTGTATATCATCATATACCAAATCGAAAAATGCATATTTTTATAAAGCTTTCTTGAAATTTTTGTAATGTCTAATCATATTTTTTGTAAAAAAAACTGATAATCGGTGTTCTCATTGTGCAAATATATTTTTTTGCTGATAAATTTGTTGAATTTTTTAATGAGAATTTATCAGTTAAATAAAATAATAGAAAACCAGAAAAGTTATGATCGGACCTAGATATATTTGAATTTCGTGAATAGTTTTTTCCCATATGAAGACAACTCTTTTGGACCCTGTATAATTAAAAAGAACGGACTTACACCCTTATTAGAGGATGTTAATTTAAAATTGAAATTAAATGAGTTTTATAACATATATAGGTAAATGTTATTTTTACAGTCAGCTTTACTGACAGTTCTAGCATTTATGGTAAAGTACTATTTAAAGTTTAAGCATTTATGTCAGAAAATGTCTTCCAGACACTGCACGTCTCATTTAAATCCGTTGAAGATGGATTATCTGTAATAAAGGGAGCTAGCACGTGACTCTCATTCAATAAAATAACACGAATAGTGCATAGTTGTACTTGTTTTAACTGAACACTTACATCGTCGTCTCTTTTCCTAAGAGTCCATAAAACCAGTGGTTACTTATTTATGTATATTATTAATGTAAAACTTGTGCATTAAAACTTTTTAAAAGTTTGGAGAATAACAACTTAACATGTCAATAATTTCAAGTTTGAATTTTTATTATTTGTGCCGTATTTTGTAGGTTATTTACAAGGATATTGCGCAATCTACCATAAAAAATAGAGGAATATACCTAAATATGGCAATAATATTGTCTATTTTTTCGATTCTTTGTTTACTTTGGTATCACTGAAGTTTTTATGCGCGTAATTTGAACTAAATCCCTGAGATAAGTCTGGCAAGTAAATGGCAACGTAATGTCTGTCTTAACTCAATCCAGATTTGGATTGCCTCCAAACTTTATGTAGTTGCAGATGAATATTTAACAAAAAGTTAAAAAGTAGCAAGTTTACTAAAATGTAGATTCTTTTAGTGGAATGTACTAGGTTCAACTGGTTTTGTTATAATATATTAATAGTAAATTTAGATGGTTATTATAAATTCCGATGGGTAAACATCTCTAAAACTACATAATATATAAAATATATATTACTCGTAGATGTATATCTAAAACTAAGATGCCTACTCCTTGGTAACAAGATGTTTGTGTGAATGCTGAAATGTTTGCCGGTTGGTAGTAAAGAATGTATATCTGATCAAATGTATAAAATTTATATTCCTTAAACCCTGTCTTTTTCTCCTATTGAGAGTCTATAAAATTATACAGGCAATAAATTTCCAAGGGTGGTATAGTTTGCCACAAAAACCATTTCTAAATGTGATGTGATGTTTTATTTCAACTTAATCCACTTGTAATCCTAGCATCGATGTTCACCGATAACAAAAGATTTCAGTATCTTTGTTCAGTTAGGGAACTATGACATGGAATATAGCCCGTGCATCAGAATAAAAAAACATGAAAAATGAGCAATATGTTATCGATATCTGTTTAAAAATGCTTTACAAAGAGAAAGGCAAAGTCAAAGAGATGGGGATTACAGGTGTTGGAGTGAAAATCTTTATCTAGGATTAATGTCACATCAGGAGCGTACCTCAACTAAATGGATTTTCGCGAAATGAAATATTTCAGTAAGCGGAATCTAACTTTGTCTTAAGTCTTGCTTGAAAGTTTACAAACAACGTTTTGGTGAACAAAAATGTTATCTCTCACACAACGAAAAATAAGTAAGTGAAATATGTTTATTATGAATTATTTCTCATTAGAAACTCACAATAAAGTAAATAAAAGCTGTAAAATGTAATTTTTTGATTGATAAACGTTTGTGAATTTAAATAACTATAATATTAAAGTTTAACTATTAATAAATTGAAGTAGGGTAGGTACCTACGTACAAATTATATTTCATATTTCGTAATTAGAGAATGATTGAAGTATGAGCTATGCTGCTATCATAATTTAAAATAAGCTATAAAAAATAAGTCGATGCCTATCTTTATGAAAAAATTTATATCTATGTAACTACAGTCTCTTTAATTAATAAACGTCCGATTCGTGCGGATATAACATTACCAGATTAGGTATGGCTTAATACACCTACCTATCCGTTTAATTAAAAACTAGAGATATTCAATACATTTTTGTGGGCATATGTAGAAGTAATCCTTATTGCATTTTTCTAGACTAAAATAACTATAGAGACAAACATAATATGCATGGAATTCATAATAATAAATTAAAAAATTACGACAAATCTGATCCATTACAACTTATATTTTTCAAATTTCTGGTGATCGTCGAGAGTTATTTGTGAATAATATTTGAGTCACAAGGAAAAACGGATAATACTTTAAATAATGGAAGTATTTATAATTAATAAAAGTAAATCATTTAACATGTTGATGAGGAAAACGAATTTTTGGGCATAAGTATGTACTACAAGACACATTGTGTTCATTGATATCCTTTTTACATTTTCGAGTAGGTCATATTTTGTGACTATCCTGGTTTTTTTAGGTCACAAGGCGATACCGGTATCCTTTCAAGTACCTTTAGGTGCCATTTATTTGCCATCATCCTCTTCTTTTGTTTAGGTATATTGCTGGTAAATGGTTATTTTAAACAAATATGTTTATTGCATAATTTTAACTATTTGCTTAGAAAGATACTGTGGGTAGATTCCATTTTCCTCAATAGGATGTAGTGGGAGAGTGGTAGGTTTTGTCAGAAGGCAGAAACGTCAATGTCTCTTGACAACCTTACCTACTGACTCTTAACTTAAATTTATGTCAGAATTGGAGTCAGGGGGTATGTTAGGTGGTATAGTTCTGTGGCAATAACCCTCATTGCCTATTGACAATCTAACGTCATCCCTAATTTGAAATTATGAAAAATTGGATTTTAGATGAGGTTAGGTTGTCAGGAGGATATAATATTAGGGTCTCGTAACAACCTAAGTATCCTCTCTTGCTGATTTATATTTCTATTCCCCTTTCTGGTTTCTCGGAGATATCGTTTGGTTAAATACAGTTTAGCCAAAAGTGATCTTCCTATGTAGATTAGCGACATCTACAGCGTTGTTTTCTTTCTGTCTCCACCACTTTGCTTTCTTCGTGATCATTTTTTACGCATTCTAGTTATGATCTTCTGTGACCTCTTAAAAAATTCATTTCGGCTGATCTTAGTTTGACTCAATTACAGGATCTCACGTTTCCATTCTTTCTTTGATTTCACCTTTACTATTGTATTGTTTTAAAAAACTCCCATAAGTTACAATTTATTACTCACAGTTTCTACGAGTATAGCTAAGAAGATCTTAGTTCAACTCTCTAATATTCTTTTTGGAAAATATCTCGTTGGTCCACAGAATTGGCAATTTGAATTCTACGAAATGCATTGTAAGTACTAGTAATACATATCTAATCTTCTTAATAGAATTAAGCCAAGATACATCTTAAACAATATAAGAGATAAGCAACATCTTTACCCTAAACTTTTATTTATGACATTTGTTTCTTCTGTTAGTTCCTATTTTTATCTAAGCTATATTTTGTATGTAATATTTCGTATTAGCTTCAGTTTTTGGAGTATTTCTCCACAGGAGACCATTTTCATCGAAAATCTGTCTGTTTTTATTACGGATTGCTTAGTATTTTCAACAAATTTTCAGTTATAATACGACAACTAGTCAATGTTATGCCGATTATTTTTGTCGTGGTGTTACGAATGTCAACGGCGCTGGCATATGAACCATGGAAATGACTAAAATTAAGTTTTTTCATTCGTTAATCATTATTAAATGACAGATGAATTAAATAGTCTTAATAATCTAGAATATATTTGTTATATTAGAAAGGTATTCTGTTTCTGATAAGGCATAAATAATTATATTTCAATATAAAGAAGCAAACAGTGATTGCAAGTTCCTTCTATAACCAACCACATATAACATTACTAACTCTTTGCCACCGTAAATTTAAAACGTTTTAAAAATATCCTAACATTACGTGGCTTATTCTTTCTCCATTGTTCAATGGTGAAACAAATATTCCTCTGGGTTTTCTATACCTGCATCTAAACCAGTAGTAGTGTGAATCACAAAGGACACAAGGAAGCAATTCTTTTAGAAATGTGTTTCACATGATGAGTTATTTGTCTGGCACCAACGTTATTAAAACAAAGTGCATATAGTAGTTCAAACTCTGCAAAGTGTTCAAACAATAGATCAATAAATAATTGAAAAATAAGAGACTAATTATTTATTTAGGATTAATTTAATGCATTTAATAGTTGTTATCGTATCAAATATTGATGAGCTATTTGTTTGAAATGTACTTAGTGCTTTTAGTTAATGTGTTGTGACACAAATTATTCAAATACCGAGTGAAGGTCTTGCTAAATTAGTGTATTAACGTAAAACTCTGCGGAATAGTATGCAAGTAAATAATGAATGAGAAATTTCCTTACAACTGTTTATATCTCCTACTAGTCATTACAAATTTTAATAACTATAACTTTTATTAAAGTCTAATTTCTTTTTGTTGTTTTCTCGAACTACTTTGTCAATACTAATAAAAAATTCCGCGCTTCTCAATGAACCATATTTTTATTCCTATTTCTTGAAGACGTGTTATTATGGGTCACATGTTTTGAATTTAAATATAAAAGTCACATTTTTACAAGTTTTTTGCGTAACTGGACATGAATAAAGATATTTATTTTCTATAAATCTTCTGTTTTTGTAGAACGACTACATAATGGACTTAAGTTGTCAAAGATTTCACATAAAGAGGATTTATGAATTTATGTATCTTTTACAGTGGTGCTCAGGCGGATATGCGAATTCAACAATAAACGTTGATGATATACAAGGTGTCGGAGGTTTCATGTGTAACACGAAATTCGCTTTTAATGAAATGAAACTACTATTAAAATTTAAAAAAATGTATTTAGAATAATCAATTTTACCCAATTCTGTTGATAAATGGGCAGTAAATTCGAATTACTATATCTAGTTGAATTTCAGAAAAGATTTTTCATTTTAATATAATTCTGTGGTAAAATCTAAAATAACTAATTTAATGTTTTTACGAACTGTCATTAATTTCCCAATAAATATAATGTAAGAAAATTAATGCATGTTGTATGTAATATGTGTTTAGGATTAAAGCATTTTTATATTCGATCCTGTTGGTAAACTTAAATACACAATTATAGTTTGTGTACAAGACAAACTCACTTGCCATTACATAATTACGTATTCTGCATTAGAGGGTCTCAAGCATAATTGCTTAACAACTAAATACATGAAGGAGTAGGTCTCTAGGGAAGGTACTGAGGTTTTTGTTAAACATCGGTCTTTGAGAGGAAGTTCGAAGTAGATTAGACGGAATTCATGTGGGTCTACCGAATATAACTATGGTATAATAATAATAATAATAATAACAACCGCATTTTTTATTTGGATACCTCGTACAAATAAATCGTTCCAAAAATAGATATACCAAAAATCTGACAACCACAATATGTAATTAGAAACATTATAATTTAGGTAATCTGTATATTTTATTCTCTTTGGTGAACCATTTATATTATTTCACACTTTTATAAAAACATTCCTTTATATGTATAAATATAAAACAAAATATTTTTGCCCAATGTTTATAATTATGTTTATATGTTTGAAACACTGGCGTTCGTTATTATTTCTATATTTATTGAATATAAACAATTTCATGTAACATGTGCACAAACCCGGGTTTTATCGACTCTAAAAAATACAAAATAATTGGTATTGTTGTTATAAAAATATGAACATGTCACTGTATTGAAATTCATGAATATTATAACTTTCCTCAATTTATTGCCGTTTAAATTTGAAGTAGGTAATACATTGTACAATAGTCTTATTAACTTTTTTCTATATAAAGTATATAATATACGTTCAGCTGAAATGAAAATGTAATAAATGGTTATGCAATTCATCATATACATTTTTACAACGACCTGTAAATTTGCTTAGTAATCTGATTTATTTCAGCGAAATTTTAACGTGGCGTAAATAATTCTTTCGTGTTAAAAGCAATAATATACCTTTACAGTTGTATGTGTTATACAGTCGTGTCGTGTACAATCTGATGGATCGGTTCTTTTCAAAACGTTTATTGTTTAAGTTCATTACCACGAGAATGATTTTTTGTTCCAAACTACTTTTGATACATTAAGACCGCATTGAAAGAATAAAAAGCTAATGTGATATTAACTACTTAAAATATACATTAAAACACTTTATAAATCTAAAATATATTTGAAAATAGTTTATTCATACTTGAATTATAACAATTTGGCATGTTTAAGATATTGACCATCATATACCACACGAAACTCTTAAGTATTTTTTGTTAAAATTGTAAAATGTATATTATACATAAGTAGAATTAAATGAGCTTTTAACGATTACTAGTATATTCGTTTATGGGTTAGGTCAAAGAAAGATTCATCTACTAGCTAATTCCCGCGTCCTTCGCATCAAGCCAGTCTTTTATTTTGCGCCGTTCTTTCACTAATAATTATTATGACAAAAGCACATTGACTGGCGCAAAATAAAAAACTCTCATTACTTCTACGACTCGTGTGGATGTCGAAAGACCATTCACAAAAATTTTGGCGTTGATATCTGCAACGATGTAGATTTGTATGTCATACAAACTTTTACTTGTAAGATAACACTTATAGCTGCGACTGTATCTTCTACACTCAGCACTCACTCGCGATGTATCTTGTTCCTCTCATGCACTCACTCATGCACTTTCAATTCAGTGCAGGGATTTTCCCAAGATATTATTACAAATAACAAAATTTCTTGTTTATGATTTTCTAAAGTATAAAATTTTGGAAATTGCCAATGTAATCATACAATAAAAATAATAATCAACACACACTTTAATATTAACCCGATTTTATTTATTCAATCTAAAATCTACGGCCCATTCTTATAGTATATTAAGTATGGAGAACGGTAACCCTTAACGTTCGACATGCTTATAACATTTTTTGCACGATCCGTCAAATTTACGTATTTATGGGTTTAATTAAAGAATAATAACCAAACTAAAATTTGTTCATGTCAAAGTGGCAACTATAAAATTATCTAAAATCAAGTGACAAAACTTTCAAATGACATTACTTACCGATCAGATTGCGAGAATCTGCTTTTAATTAAACCAGTAAATACGCAAATTTGACGGATCGTGCAAAAATTACTATAAAGTATAATATTGTATTGTGTCAACATCCAAACACATATCTTATTTTTCATTATTCAATTTTACATTTATTAATATTTCCTGTTTTTAATTATGTATGTACTAGATTTATAAATTTAATATCATATGTATCTTTCGTTCGTGGTCCGATGGTATATTTGAGAACTTGCAAATTTGCCTGTTGATGGAGAACAAAGTAGTATTCCCTCTGGCGTACACAACTATAGTACCTGCCTGTATGTACATGTAAACTAGAACGATGTTTTTTGTTATCATACAAATCTCTTGCTTATTGACTGCGTCATGCATGTGAACACGAGAACTTTGTTCAAACATTAATTTGTTTTAATATTTTATTTAACATACACTATTGGTTATTCATGCATAAAACTTATGATGTGAATATTGAATTCATTAGACAGAGTAAGTATAGAGTGCACCTTTAACCTAATTAGAGATATGTACTTATAATTATTTGCATAGGAATGAGTTTTATTTAAATGTAGTCTGAGTAATAGTAACCATTTCATTTCTATAGTTAAAATAGTTAAACATTTTCTAAGCGCTAAATAAATGAAGTGGGTATGGGCAGGCATAAAATTTTTTATAACTGTTACTTTTATAATTTTTATTTTGTTTATTAGTTGCCGCTAATAATTAGTTAGGCTTGCACTTATTAGAGCATAAATTCTAAGCCAATAACTGAAAATTGTAATAGTTATTTATGTATTAAGGGCGTAAAGAGGCTTTTATGGCGCGAAGCCTTATTTCAAGTCCGAGGCGTAGCCGAGGGCTAGGAAAAGATTGTAGGGCCATAAAAGCAAGTTACGCCAGAAATACATACAATATTTTATGCACAGATTAAGTACAAATATCTCAAATAATTAAATATGTCTCAAGCCGCTTGAAGTACGTTACTATAGTGAAAGCAGTAAACAAGAGTATCCATTTAAAAATTTAAAAAAAATTGTTTACTTCAGTTGTGTCAGAATCTTTGATGAGTTTTTCATCAGACCAAGAAAATGTGATGGCTTGCAAAGCCGAAACGAGCTGGCTGAAACAGCAAGAAGTAGTGATGGTTTGATACCCGAAAAATCAAAATTTATTTACAAAAAAACTTACTGTGAGTAAAAAAGAACAGCTCTGACTTTTAATTGACGTTTCATTATAACCCATGAGCATAAAGAGATCCATGGACTATAAAAAGACGTTTATGACAAAGATATTCGTGTATAATTGTCAATTTATAATATATCTCTGCATAAACACTATTTTATGAATAATATAAAAAATAATATTCAAATTCAGAAACTAAAAAGAGCAGTAAACATGTAAGTAATTATTTATATCAGCCATTGAACAAAACGTAAAATAAAAGTATGATGTAAGAACAATTCAGTTATTTATGCGTTTTCAGTTTTAATTAACGGTTTTTCAGTTCAGTTAGCTAAAAATTTGTATCTTTTGTCGAAGTGGCGGTAAGGCAAAAAGTATGTAGGAATAAAAAATCTGTTAGTAAAAAAACTAAAATGTATTTAGTACCAAACACAAGAATACTCTACAATACCGTGTATTCTATAATACTGATGGTATGTATTTAACAGTAAAACCTTTCCAGGCAATCCGCATCACACACAGAGTTTAAATCGCCTTAAGCTTTCAATAAAATGCAATTCGCTCTACAATATGTATTCACATTATAGTCAAAGATTTATAACACGTATACCTAACGAATAAAAATCCATGAACGACTTTAATAAAATAAAAGTCACGGGTTTTAAATTTAAAAAAGAAATAATGCATCCAAATTACCGTTTAGATATTCGATTCCCCGACTAAAAAGGTTTTGTTACAATTCCAATAAATTTACTTCAAATAAAACTTAATCGTATCATTTATATTAAACTGGGACATCTTGTTTTAAGGGAATGTTTTTCACGATTCTGCATAATTTTGTGAAATGAATAATAAATCAGTGAACCAGATATTCGAATCGGTCTATCACTAATTCAAATCGGGAGGAGTGAAAAAAAATGAAGATGCATGTTGTGTCACTCCCAGACTTTGTTCAACTAGAGTTTAGGATTTAATCGTCAACCCTTTAATTGATTTATTCAACAGTTTGAGTGGGAAAGTTGTAAAATATTCACCTACTAATTCAGACATTTCCTTTTACATCATTTATTTTGTCTTACATTGTAATAGGTATCGAAAACATCCCGAATTTGCCTCAGATTATTTAATAATAACACCATAACTGCTATTTTCCAACTGGTTACACATTGTAGATAATAAATTAGGGCACTCTAACCTTGACGAGACGCAGTGGTCAAAAAACGACGTATACGAATAAGGGTCAATACGTTAAGGAAGAGCGCCACACACGGTAATTTATAGTTTTATCAGCTACTCTTATCAACTTCTACAACATCAATTTATTACTGAATCGGCTAAAAGTGCCACAATGAATTACTTTAGGAGCTAAAAAAGGCAATATATGTTGTATAGGAAGTGTATACTATTAACAATTAATTCACTGAGAGAACATTTCTCTTAGCTGAACGTTGCATGTGTATTGACTATGAATTATTTAATAATGACGACAATAAAAAAAGGTGGGGTATATAATATTTTATTTTAATTTCCAAGTCACATTAGCCATTTGTTTGTGTATGAAAAATAACAAGTTTTTAATATAACAGTTTATATTAAAATTTAGTTTTATGGGAACTTTCTAGTGGAAATAGAAAATATTATTTTCGTTTTATGACCTATTTCAAATGTGATCGATGATTATAATAAAATCGTTTTAACGCACAAGGATATTTGTTCAAATAATTGTAAATCTAGAAGGTTTTGTCGTTCCGGTTCCAAAACACGAAGTTGATTGCTGGTTTTAAAAAGATGATACAAAAAATTGGGTATGTAACACAATTTTTACTTCTACTGACTTTCCACCCTAGTTAGATAAATAACTAAATTTTAGTTAGGTAACCTAAAAAGATTTATAACAAACTTATCTAGCATTAAATCTAAAATATTGTACAGTATCTTAAATGCTAAATTAAAATGTAAAAAATTACGATAGAAATCTAAACAACATAGACTCACGTAGAATTGCCATATATAATCACCAGGTGGTGTTGTTAATAACATGTTTGTGGTAGTATTTGATAAAAACCCTGAAAGGCATAACACCACCCTGTACTGATTACATACATTTGCAGTTGAAAGAGTTTTAGTTTGTGCAATTTTTATGAGAATACGATGCAAAAATATTTTTTCATCCCCTGATATTATCGTCAAACTGTTTCTAGGTGGAAAATATTATACACACTCACATACAAACACAAGCTAGTAACGTGCGCCATACGATAAAAACCACGTTAGTGGTATGCAAACCAGGGTCAATTTGAATTTCAAACATTCGAGCTTTTAGATGTCCTTTTATATTAATTCACCCAATTTAACTGAAAAGATGTGACGAACGAAAAGTTTTGCGTTCAGGCTACATTCGGTGTGTGCTTGTTTGTTATTCTGATTTGGTTTCAACATTTTACCATGTCGAACATATTTTAAATTCTAACCAAATATTTACCAATCTTTCGAGGATTTTCAAATGATTGTTATTTACAATTTTATTTTTACAATTAGCTAATATGTTGACTTACAATTATTTGTTTCTGTTGCTGTATAATACATAATATGTCAAATTAAATATAGCTAGACTATTTCTTGCAAATGTAGAATATGTGCTGTTTTCTTTGCTTTGATCCCAAAAAGTGTTGACAGTAATATAGTTTCGTCCTTGGAAATAGTAATTAATTATGTAGTTTCAAATATCCATCACGGATGTTTAGGTTACGAAATATTAATTTTTATTGTTTGTCCCTGTTATAAAATAAATATTTGATGTAGCGGGCAGATGATTTTCTTGCTCCTATGTGTTTATATGGAATAAATAATAAATACTTGAATAATTCATAGCAGTTAGGTCACTCCATGTAATTGATTTGTGATATAACAATAAAGGAAACAGCTACGAGATTCCATCATGGACAAGTGTAATTTATATTAAATACATTCACACCTTTGCTGTTTTACGAGGTGTTTCATAAACACAAATTTTATTAATACGATAAGCAGTCATGGCAAATAATATGGTCGTACTGAAAAATATTTCTTATATACATACATGTTATGTATATTCTACAAAATAACCCCATATATTTAACGATAAAAAAGAGACCTTTAGGTTTAAGTGCACTTTATTTAAATTATGTTTATACTTTAAGATATATTGTTTGTCTTTATTATAGTTATAAAATAAAATAGCAAGAAACCTTTTAAATTAATCAAATAACTTAAGTGTGACCTTTAATTTTGAAATACAATAAACCGAACTATATCATTCTATGGAAATGAAGTATTTATGTATCAAAAGTACTAAAGGTTACTGCCAACCACTTATTTTATCCAATATTTATATTTTAATGTCTTCAGTCTTCACTCTCAATTCACCTTAAAGCATCTTTGATAAAAGTTTATAAATAGAGTAGCATGGGCACAATTCAGTCATGGTAAATCTTATTAATAAATAATTTAAGGGTTCATTATTATAATAGGAGTATTAATAAGATACTATCTTAGTTTTTAAAAAACGATTTTAATCATGTGTTTATTATTATGGAACTCGTGGAATAAAATGTGATATCAGATGCAGTACCGGCGCATTCACCAAAATATTAAGTTAAGAGTGGCGAAAGGTACTAATTTCGTAATTAATTAATTCGATAACTAAAAAGAATGTAATATGTTACCCTTTTGGTGTAAACTGCATCCTCTATAAAAATCGCAGTTAAATTTTTTTACGTCAGATGTGTTGGAAAATTCTAATGTACGTCATATTCCCAAGTACAATATTTTGATAGCTTGATAATTAGCACTTTCGAAATTAAATTCTCATTATTAGAGCAGGTGAAAACATTAAGTTAAAGATAAAGGATTATTCAACGTTCCTATATTTTTGAAACTTACATATATAAGTATTCATTATTTTCGAAAATATGGAGACACGAATAATTATAAAGTTGTATCTATATAAATTTGTAGACAGAAAAGTGTTAAAAAGCGTAGTTTTTCGTACATTATTGCAATTATTTTTTTGAAAATAGGAAAATATAGAGACGTAGCATCTAGATTCTTCTTTTATTTGATTTTTGTTTCAGTAAAATTGATCAATTAACAAGCTCTACAAAATGAAATTTCTAAACCACTTTTTAATATTTTATTAAATTAGAAAGGTAAATAGCTGTTCTCTAAGAATCGTTGTAGAACCGCTCTTCTTGGAAGGGTGAGAATGTAATTACAATATACCAGATATATTTAGGTCCAAATTAAATAATGTAAACTTTACTGTACGGCGTTGAATTTTAAACAAGAAAAAAATATTCAAGGAAAAATAGGCTGAAAATGTTTCGAGTGTCAGTCATAATATCACGAGAAAGAAAGGGATGTTTCAAGGATCAACCCTCTACGTATAGTTAGATTGTCTTGACTTTCGAAGTGACAGCTTTTGGATTCAATTTGTTGAAATTTATATTTTCGATCGGATAATTAATTACACTAGTTTACACTAAAAATGTACATTTGATGAGAGGTGACTTTTTCCTATGTATTTTCTTCCACTGAATTCGAAAATCAAAGTAAAAATTTTTTTTATGGTTTTTGAGATATTGTAATTTTTTCATTTTTTCGACTTAAAAAGTCATATCTCGAGCTAGAAATCTCCGAATTGGTCGTTCTTGGTATTAAGGTATTAAGATGACAAACATATACATGGTTAAGCGCTTCAAAAAATATACATGAAAATAGGCGAGATTTAAAAAAAAAATGTTCTGATCTGAAAGTCGTCGGCATGTTGTTTGGAATGCAGAGTGGCCTATTTTCACCAATATCTTTTGAACTGCTTAACCAATTAAAGATCCGATTACATGTATGTTTGTCATCTTAATACCTTTCATTTTGTACCATAAACGACCAATTCTAGCTCAAGATATGACTTTTAAAGTAAAAAAAAATCGAGAAAATGAAAAAAAACTGTTCCATAAAAAAATTGTAACCTCAATTTTCGAAGTCAGCGACAGAAAATACATAAGAAAAGCCACCTCTCATCAAATGTACATGAAAAATTTTTTATTTTTTAAACTAGTGTTATTATTAAGAGACTCTAAGTGCTGTGATCCTATAAACTGCTAGAATCTACTATATTTATTACCTACACAATATTCTAGTAAAAATAATTTCAGGAAAGTAACAAATATATAAGTTTTTCTTTTTTTATTTTGAAAAATATGGTTGCTTTCTTGACCTGTTTGTTTAAGTAGAATGTAGTCTGTACCATGACGTTTTTGGTAAACAAAATTGACATTAATTCGCATAATATAGGGTGATTCAGAACAATTCACAAAAACGTTACCGAGATGTACAATGTATTAGGATTTTATTAGATATATATTTTTTTGATATCCACTCCAAATATCAGCGAGCACATTTCCTTTAATTTTTTGCGATAAGTACTGAGTCACCCTGTATAAATAAAGTTAGAGTCAACCAAATGATAAGAATGGCACATAGATAAGAATAAAAAGTTGAAGAAATTGTGTGAAGAATGAACTGAAGATAAATGGGAACCTATACAAAATGTTACCACGGAAGCTGGTATATGGACATAAAGCAAAAGTAGAGCACACAGATATGGTGATTGGTATGGCGAGAAACGTAGCAACAATACATGAAAGAAGACAGTCACTACAACAAAAAGGCGAATAAAAGCATATAGAGAAATTAATACATAGGTACCACTTTTGAAAATTGTAGATATAATTATACAATATATTTAAAGGAAGTGATAGGTACAAGTTAGTTATTTTTTATTCCGATAAACTAATATTATTACATTAAAATCAAAACTTTTCCCTAACTTTACCATTTAAAATCTTCAACAAGACCACAGCCACAAATTCTATCTCCTTATGAGACTGAAATTAAAATATAATTTAATTGGCTGAATAAATGAATGAACTCTAGCCCTGCTCTATAGCGTATAGCGTGGTGGTTTCATTTAAATATAGATAGTTTTTAATGAGTTGCATGTTGCATTGCAATCGTTTCACCAAATATTTTGTGCTCTAGTAGATACCAATTTGTAGCGATAACAAAAAAACAGCAGCAAAAGCTCGGCTTCGCTGGAAAATAATGTTGTATTGATACATATGTTAATTTTGTGTCATTATTATAAAGTGACACCGAAAGAGAACAAACAGAACTGTAAGAAATCTGTTGAGTCTGGTCTTTGCGGTGTCTTTTACACTTTGGTTGATGGCATTGTTTAGTTTCTATTTTGAATTCATAGGATTTTACGCAAGTTTGAAGTTTGCACAAGTTTATAAATATGAACGTTCGCATACTTTACTATAAAAGGGACTCATGAATAATTAAAGGTTCAGACTTGTACAGAATGTTTTCATTTCACTTTTAATGCCAACATCTAACTACATTAAGATATGCGATTTAAACTTTATTCTTTGTTTGAGACCCACCTTTTATTTTCGCAAAGGACATTACAATATTAAATTCCTATATTTACATACAATCTCGCGTATACAGAGTATGAAAAATGAGCGAACGTTTATTATCTAAACAAGACGTGAAGTATGCGAATCTTTTATTGAAATATGTCCACAAGAAGCTCATGTAAATACCTATAACTTATATTTATTTGTTTTACACCGAAATACAATATTTTAATTAATTTTTTATTAAGGAAAAGACTTATTAAAACTTGAATTAATTTGCATTTAGAATGTTTGGTAAAATATTTACGCCAAAATGACTTCCTGAATTTGAATGAAATTACTTAAATGAAATAACCCACATAGAAAAAATAAGGCTTCCACCTCAATCATCAAAGTGAAGTATCTACATTATTTTGAGCTAAGTATACAAAAATATTTCTCAATATGTTTAGATTATCTTCTTATATCAAACTATAAGAGCTATTTTAATCTAACATTTTGTTAAGTAGATAATTAACGTACTTAATATCATTAGTTATGTAAGCGCATCTGCCTTTTTCTACTGCCAGATAGGGACGTTTAATTGTTTTATCGTTTTCTCCGGTTGATGGTACTGAAGTATCCTTGTAGTCAAGAAACCCTTTAACGAGCTCACTAAGAAGATTAAGATTCAGAATATATTGACAGTATCAGTTATTAAATTGATAAGTAAGAGGTTTTAGTGATAAAATTCCATTCACAGTTCGCACTTCTACAGACTTTAGGAATTGTTATTAAGATTGGTAATAAACTTGTAATGGATACTTAAATATATAATAACTCGTGTAGTAATAAGTAAACGTCGTGGCAATAACTATTTTAATCTAGAAAAGCTATGTTGATGAAAGGTTTGAAGATGCAGCAATAAAAATGTCTCTTATTTATTATTATGCGTTTTCTTATAGATTTATTTTGAATGAAAATGAATTAAAACTGCTCTGCTTTTAAACTCACATAAGTTTCAAATGTTTCAAAGCATAAAAAGGCATAAAAACGCATTAAATTATTATGCTATCACTGTATCATAATTATAATGTGTTCATTAACTAAAATAAAAACTTTAAAAAATTTGCATAGAAATGTTTGTATCTAAAATTGTATTCATAGTCTAAGGATGAGTTAATGACTAGGTACAATTTTCTACATATAAATTCTGATTAAAACTAAAGTTAATGAGTTTCAGTTTGTTTGACTTATAAGTAATAAAAAGCAATAATAAACTTTATTCTATTTTAGACCCATAATCTACTTTATAGGCCCGCAAATACGGGCTTAAAGTGGACTTTATGGCCCGATGAATAAAAAATTGCTAAGCAACGATTGCGGCTGCGAATTATATTTGTCATTGTGCCATTATGTTAAGACAAAAACAAACTGTCAAGTTTGATGTATTTAGGACGTAAATAACCAACTACCTAGACAACACTAAAATTCGTATCGGCACAACTGTCACAAACTTGCCGGAAATATTTAATATATTTTGAATGTTTTATAAACTAAAATAGAATAAAACGTTGTATGTACCACGGGCATAATTGTCGGTAATGGTCCTCGGGAAATTAAAACATTCCATCATGCCATAATCTCCTGATTATGCCCTTAATACATAAATAACTATTTCGGTAAAATAACATTATTGTTCTATTAAAATTATGATTAAGTACGCCAAAGCCTCCTATATCTTAGAATATATTTGGTCAAAATGGCACTTTTTGAAAAAATTTACCTATATTATCTACCGGAGTTCGAATTCCGTTAATAATACAAACTAACAATCAGAAGAGTAGTCTCTTATTTGATGTAGAATATTATTTTGTCGTTCATAATGTAAGTTATGAGTGTCTCCCCACATTTAACTAAGAAAATTTAAATTCCGTAACCATTCGTCCTTGCAGCTTGGAGATGACAGGCATCCGAATCTGATGCTAATTGAATGCGCAGAATATTTGCGCATATTGTCTATCTCTTACTTTTGGTAAACATTAATATTAAAATAATTAATATAATTCCAGTGATTTATTGACTATTCGTTGTATTTTTGCAAACCGAATCCATATGTATTTCTATGTAGATAAAACTCTACAAAATATATTTTAATATTTTAAACTGTATTAAATTTAGGTATAAAATCAAAAAATCATATACCTACTTATTACTAATTAAATTCCTTCTTCAACGACAGAATATGAAAATGTGACGCAAATTTTTATGAACTTTACTGTTCAATAGTACTTGAGCATCATTGTTGTGGTTATGTTAAATTGTATACGATTTTATGGAAGACTTAGTAGATAATTAGCTAATGAAGCGTATTAAGCAAACTTACAATGAAATAGAAAACAACTAATAAAAATTTGTTAGAACCGCAATAAAAGATTTACAGTAGAATGAATCTCAAAGCCAAAGCTACGCCTCGTGCATGAGAGGCTTTGAACTGAAAATTACTTATTTATTCTTTATGTTGGTACAAAATTTGCAATTTAAACGTAATTTACAATGAATGCGCTTTTCAAGCGCCAAAATATCTAAGTTTACATTTGATTTTACAACGCTACCAACAATTTTATTCAAATGTTATTATTTGTAGAATGCCCACCGTAATTTCAAATTTACTTTCTTTTAATTCATTGCACAGCTTAAAAATAGAGTCGTATAATACAGGACCTTATTTGCATATTTATCTCCATACATTCAATTTCATTGGTGCTTTATGCTATATATTTCTTTCTTATCTAAATAAAAGGTGTGCATGCTGCATGGTTTTATTAATTTTGTTATTGTAATGCTACTAATTACTAGATCATGACCTTCAACGAATAAAAGAAATTAATTTTAGGGTAGATATCACAATGTAATATTTTTTGTTAATTTCGGTTGTTGGAGCATTATGCTAGAAATAAGTCGATAGATTTTAATGTTTCTGCTGATAAAAAAATCAAATTTGCTTAAGTTAAGTTTTGCGTGTAAAATAATATATTGTATCAAGGTTAAAGGCCGCTATTAAAGTCTGTCAGAACAATATAATACCTAAACTTCTTACATACGACTGAAGCAGCAAACCATGTAGATTTATTTCTTTACGAGAAAAAAATTTAAATTACACAGCTATTATCTAATGGATGCAATCATATAGTTTTGAATAAAATGACTGATTTTTAAAGGACACGCGTGGAAAATATTGTATATTTGTAAATTCCTCCAATTATTATTTCAATTATAGTATATTTAATATAATAGTATACATAATAGAATATTAAAATATAATTTTGCAACAATAATTAGTCCAACAAACTGTAATTTCAAATGTGAAATTATTCAATTGATCATTTAATTTAAAACCTACTTTGTTTGAATAGACCCTAGACCCAAATTAATAAGAGTACAACTAATGATTTCTAAATAATTTTTGTTTTTTATGATACAAGTAATTAGGTACCTATAATATGTCTAGAAAAACTTTTATTGTTGGACTCTTTCGTTCGTTTCACTCTTACTCATAGCATAACCATATAAAATCATAAATTTTCCAACACTATAAATACTTAAACGATAATTGTTATGTACGCGGATGCATAAATATACCAATATAGTGGGTGTTAAAATTGGAAATTATATAGATACAGAGTAATTACTGTTTAAGTGCAGTGTTAAAAAATGTATCATTTCCTATCATTTTTATTTTTTAATGAAATAATTTCATCATATCAAATTTTATTTTTAAATCTCAGCATCTTTTCCAAATAGGCAATGTAATCACTTACGACAAACTGAACTACTGACCTGAGTATCTATATAAAGTTTAAAATTAACATCTTGTTTTAAAAATTTTCTTATAACGCTGTATATTCTCAATACAGATCAAATGATGTCATATCCTGTTTACGTTTTAACAAGAAAATATAATAAGAAGAAAAGATTACATACGCATCAGACCATTACGTAAATTTTACCCCTCATAATTTTTATCTTGCTAATCACAATGTCAAAACCTATCTGTGTTTTTTCCATAATGAAAATATGAACTTCAAAAATTATCGTATTTGATATTGTCTTGAAATTCATATACTTACAAAATTTTCTGTTGAATCTTTATTTAAGTACAGATTTTAAATAAAAGTTTTATAGTTATTTAAGCATTAAGGGAGGTAAGTAATATTTACCAGTCGAGACCGAGCAATAAAGTCCAAGACTGGTTAAGATTTTACATTCCGAATTGCTTATTAAATTTTTCCCATTCCCGAAATTCACATATAATGTAAAAAATACTTTTAGTGGATCATCTTTCTTTAATTTATATTCGACATACCACAAGCTCTCAAAAGAAATAGGTAGAATTTGATCCCTTGTGACTATGGTGACGAAATTTGAATTATTCATTGTTTGTGTCTAAAAGTGGACACAGAAAACCAAAACAAGAATAATTATAGTTAGAAAATGAGTGTTTCCGAAGTGGAGAAGACAGCAACACTTTCCTGTGCATCTTTACTATACCGAAAAAGTCAAAGAAACGGTATGAATTATCATAATATAAATTATTCAAAGATTGGTGTCAAACTAAGAACACCGCTGGGGTCTCGGAAACAGCACTGTAGACATATTTTTTGGAAAAATCTTTAAAAGTAGGTACATTCAGCAGCAAGTTTGTGTGTTGTAATATTACTACAAATATAAATTATTGAAATATTAATTAATAGTTTTCAGTTGACAGTCATTCACAAGCACCAAACTACCCTAGGGACGTAAGTAAAGCTCCTTACGTCCCGTTGTCAATAACAACCAATAAAATTTTGGTAAAATCCCTTTCAACAGTGTCATTTATTTACTTACTGAATTTGGGAAAAATAATATTAATATTATTATGGATAAGAAATAATGAGAAAAATACTGATGGTCTATAGATATCAAAAGTGAAATACTCTATAAAAATTTGTATTGTTTGAAATTACTTATAGTTAAAAAAAAGATTAGATAAAGATTAAGTTTAAGTTTACTATGAGAATCACACTTAAAAGCATCTACTGAACTGTTAAAATTTATTATAAATGAATGAATAAAAATCAATTCACTGGAATATCCTGCGATTTGTAAAAACACTGAAAAAATATTTACTACAGTCCTCGAGTAAATTGTCCAGATATTCGTTTTCAATTGGAATGTGTTCTTTTGTAGAGAGTGAACAGTTTTCAACAGTTTTTTTCTTAAATTACTTGTTTGGTTAACAAATAGATATAAAAACTTTAACAAAATCATTAAGTTAACTTAATAATTAAAACGGATCGGTGCCATTCAAAGAAATTTTAATAATATGTATTATTATTATACTATAAAAATAAAAATAAATTTACACTAAGTTACTTAAACCAAATCCTGAATCTTGAATGATTACAAGAAATTTAACTTAAAATCTTAGAATGATTATCGATATATCATTCCAGAAGTGCTACGATTTAACAATTTGAGGTATTAATAAATTTAATACCGGCGCATCCGTTAAAATTTGAATTGGCTCTGAAATTGTGAATACATATTTTGGTGTCAAAAAAAACATTTGTTTAACAGTTTCACACCAATAAACACGAACATTCCTTACTACTTTTTTGAAGAAGGTATAAAAAATTACAATATTTTGTTATAAGTACAAAATTAACTGAAAATCATCAAGTTTGACTAATAAAATTGTATAGTCCTTATCTTCTAGATTATGTTCAAGACCAAATAAATAAAAGTGATATTTATATATTACAATTCATCCTACATGAAAAAACAAATTAAAAAATGCAATTCTATTTTGAAAAACGTAATTTTTATAATGTATTGTACCTAGACATTAATAAATACGAAAGATAACATCCAAGTTAAATAAATGTAAACAATTACATGAAATAAATAACAAATACCGTTACAATTCTGCAACAAAAAACGTCTATATAGTAATTCAAATATTTTATTTGACAATCGACAAATATATGGAAAAACTATTCCAGTTGTAATTAAAACAAAATTAAAATTGAGCAACATTGTTTGAATAGTAACATATTAACAAAACCAACTCAAACAAAAAAGTATTTTCAAAACAAATGTAGAGTTATTCTGACGCAAAACGTGAAATAAAAAAATTATTCACGTAGACCCGTAGCCCATTTGCTATGATATGTGGGTGTTGCATTTGGCAAGCTTTTCTGTCAGAAAAAACCTGAATATTCACGTACATTATAATAAATTTGTGGGTTTTGTTAAATAATTTATTATTATATGTACTGATTAAAATATGAAAATATGTAAAGGTACGAAATAATTTCACAGATGTATTCTAAACGTAATAATAAATATTATATGAAATATTCAGGAATTAACGTTGTCAACACTATAGAGATATTTACATATTAATGAAATATAAAATTTAAGAGGCAATTTAATCTTCTGCGTAATAATATTAAAAAAGTTGTAATATTGTCAAACTTAAAAAATTAGCCCTCTCGCATATAAATTTAATACTCTTAACACCTCTTTGTTTCCATATGTTTGATAATATTTTTCAGGCTACCTCCCGCCTCCATTAAATTAAGATGATTAAATTTTAAAACTGATGTACGTGTTGGATTCATTTTACACATGTAGGCTGTTGGTAATAAAAAATCTATGTGGGTGTGAAAATTATGGCAAACTTTTTTATTAACCGAGTTTAAAACCCTGTTGCTTTAAACATTACAGCAACACAGTGCACCATTATCAGATTTAACCACTCACCTATTCGTTCGTAAGCCTCTCGCCCAGCTGCTGCACCAAGAACCAATCCAAATAGATACAAAATCCACATGTTCAGAGCTGTGATGATAATGTTAATCACTTAATTATTAGCAACACACAATCACAAATTTTAAGCACTGGTATTCTCGTAAAGATAAACAAGGTGTTGTGGAAAATCTTTGCTTGGATATAATTTACCATGTAACATCAGCGAAATGTACCTATTTTTCAAGTTGTCATGCCTGAAAAGCTGTAAGTTATATCCGTGTACTATTATTAAATATTTATCAAATTGGAATATTTTTTAAACTTTCAAAGTAAGTAATTTTAAAAACAGTTTCCACGTTTAATAAATCCGACAATTATCTTGGCACTTCCACTAGTAAAATTCAGCATGGATTAATTAATGATCCAGGATTTGAATTTAAAAATATTTTCGTCAACTCCCGAGCGAAGCTAAAGCGCGCACATTAGTCCGGGTAAGATACCGGCATATACTGAAAACAAGTTCCCGGAGTCCGTTGCATTGAAAACAGCTCTGTTGTTGTGCGCTTGTGCACTGCCAATGTGAATTTCTGTTATGATTTACTAGCAATTTCTTAATTGCTCTTTCAAAATATGTCAAATCAATATAATTTTGTTAAGAAATTTCATGTAATTTGTGAGAGTATGTTTTTGTATAACAACACGATTGAATTAAATTATACCTTGTTTGTAGAATTGGACAAACTATACTAAAGTTAGTCCAATTCTAATTGAATTCGGTTTTTTCGAAGGTAAACTTATTGTAATCATAGAATATGTCCTTTTATATAGATAACTAATAATTATATATGGCTCATTACTTTGATGGTTTTCCTATTGGGTTCATCAATCAAATTAATTTCAGTATACTGATGACATTCGATATAACAATTGATTATGAGATTATATCATAATCTGATAGGGACAATATTTATGTACTTAACTGCTAGTACATTATTGAAAGCCTTTTGATATCCAGTCTTGCATCGTATACGGTTTAAAAAACGCAACCAGTAGGTGATTAAATCTTATTGAACAAATTTTAAACACATTTTTCTTCTGAAATCTTCTATCTTTAGTGAATCTATTTCCACTTTTTCAGTATTTAAAAAGTAATATGGTTTGTGATCAAATGCATATACCTATGAATATGAAATATACGATTAATGAGAATTGCAAATATATTTTTTGCACACTACATTGTTAAAATTAAACAGAGATTCGAAAAACGTATACTCAAGAAATAGTGTACGTAACATATGTTTGTCTTCGAGAGCTTTCTTTTCATTACGAACGTTTTTCATTCATTTAGTATATGGCCTTCTTTTCCGTAAAGAATCACTTTCCTCCCTAGTTACGCAAATATCTTTTAAAACTGATTTAATTTTAGGAAATATTATATTGGTAAATCAAAATTATAATTCATCCCAAAAAGGGTTTTTCAGTATCAAGATCAATGCAAAATTTAATCAAAAATACATATAAGCAGTATACATATAAAATTATAATGAGTATATTAGTATACTTAAGTATTCTCAATAAAATATCTGATTTTATGTATCTAATAATTAATTCCGATGCAATACTTTTTCATTCAACTTCCTACTTGAAAACCAGCTACTATCTCGATTTTTATGTTGAAATTTGTACGATATTCTGATTGTGCTTTTTATTTATGATGAATAGTGGTAGATGATTCCGCAATTATTTACCACTGTTCATAGTTTGTGTTTTCAATTTTGCTTATTATGCAATATTCACATAATACTTTGGTATTTATTAATTTATCTATTCTTCTGCTTAAAATTAGGTAAAAAATTTTTTAGAATACCTACCAAATAATTCTTAAAGATCAACGGAAAATATTGGTTGGTATGTTGGTAATGTTGATATACAGGGTGTTCGCGCGAAGTGGCTCACTATTGTTAACTTTGTTATTATTGGAGCTACAAAGTCGGTTAAATTAGCAAACTAAACTGCTGGCCAATTGAAACGTACCAAGCGAATTTTTAGGTTGAATTTAAAGTCAAATATTTTGAAAAGGAGAAAAGATATCAACATGAGGTTTTCAGGATTCAAGAGATAATTTTATTGCGAAAGCAATAGTGTAACCCGATTTTTTTACTTTGAAGTACGTTACTATCTACAGGGTATGAAAGAAAGTCGTCTTTTTTTTCTCAAACTTTATACCTACCGGAATTCCACAACAAAATTTTTATATTTTTTTGATGTCGATTTTTTTAGTCCTTGATTAATGAGGAAAAAACCAATTTCTCAAAATGTTTATATCCCTCTTATTTTATAAGATACCGAATTTTTTATTAAATTTAATATTGTTGAACAGGCTTTCGCAATAATAATTATGCTGCCATTTTGAAAGCAAAGGTCATCATGTGATATGTCGATAAAAAGGTAATTTTAAGTAGAATCTAATTCTTACCGAAAAAAATATACAGGGTTGTTTTAAAAAATTTTGAAAGTTAGTATGTGGTCCTTCCGGTGAAACCGGAAGTGTCATATTGTTTTAAACGTCAAAATGATTATTCCTTTCAACAATCAAACCATGCCAAATTTCAAATTAATACAGTTAAATCTAACAAAATAGTGGGGGTTGTAAAACGATTTCGTAGCCACCCGGTATACACGAATATGAGCAAATTTTTGAAAAAGTGAGAAACCCATTTCGAGGATATAAGTCACTTAAACCAATGGTGAACATAAACTAACTAAATTCCATTCTATTCCATAAAGAAAATATCCTCAAAAAATGAATTAAAAATTTACCAATTAGTGAACGTGTACCGATTTTTGATAAGCCACTGGTTACCAATAAATTAATGAAAGTACAAAAAGTGTACTTTTTATAAGAAAGCCATTCATAAGGTATTATAATCAACTACAGAGATTGGTTCTTACAAAACACAATACGGCCGAACGACAAAAAACAAAGAAAAAATCAAATTTTCAGCAAAAATTCGGTATCTTATAAAATAACAGGGATATCAAAATTTTGAGAAACAGGTTGTTTTCCCATTAAGTAAGGACTAAAAAAATCTACATCAAAAAAATATAAAAAAAATTTTGTGGAATCACGGTAGTTATAAAATTTGACAAAAAAAGACTTTCTTTCATACCCTGTAAATAGTAATGTACTTCAAAGTAAAAGAATCGGGTAACACTATCGTTTTCTCAGTTAAATTATCTCTGAAATCCTGAAAACCGCATGTTGATATCTTTTCTATTTTTCAAAATATTTGACTTTAAATTCAACCTAAAAATTCGCTTGGTACGTTTCAATTGGCCAGCAGTTTAGTAGCATTTTCTCCGCTGGTGAAAACAAAAAAACAAATGACCATCTGATTTTCAAGATATTCAAAAAAATAACATTTTTTTAAATGAAACACCCTATATATTTTTGCATCACTTTTATCCTTTTTAATTTTGATACATAAATGACACACCTTAGGTTAAACCTCATTTAACAAAAGTCAACTTTTATTTTGATCACCTTTTAAGAGCACTAGATAACATGGAAATTTTAAATAACGAATTTTAACAGTAGGTATAATAATTTGATTTTCCATAAGTAGGTATAGAAGCAAACGTAGCGTAAATTACCTACTTCATTCACAGATATGCAAACCGTTTATAAACATGAAATTCAACATGTAAAGAAAAAGTTTAATTCAGAATAGGGACGTTGCATTTTTTTAAAATCCCGTTTTTTTCTGTTAGAAATGTAAAACGACTATATTAATAATACTCTACAGCAAAAATAATTTTTTTTACTCAATATTTGTACATAAAAAACGATTATAAATTGACCGTAATTCAAATATATTATTGCCGCCCGAAAACGCTTTGAGATCGAAGAGTCCTGTGTGACGTCACGAATCTAGTTGACATTGGCATATCTAAATATTTTTTAAGCATTTGACATTTGTCGAAATAAGTCAAAATGCGGCATGCTGCACTGTGGAACTAGATTCGTGACGTCAGCAGTCTTTTGGACCGATTCGGGCGTTTCCGGGCAATGCGTGGAAATTTCAAATTTTACAATTCTTTTTATTTATTTACTTGGAAAGTACGGACCAAACATTTTTTTAAAAAATATTGATAGTGATAATTTGGTATCAGCTTTTCAAAAAAAAATATTTTGAAAATCATGCAAAGTCCCTATTACAATTCAATACCTATGGCTTAGTTAAAATTTTCGTTTTGATAGTTAAATCTTTAGGAGATTTGCCGCTCCATTATTTCTAACAGTGTTTCGTATTAAATAACCTTTGGCGTATTCAAAGGTTGCAACCGTACTTTTGATAATGCAATTATAATAATTTATTTATATGATCATAATAATGTTTCTAAAGCATCTGGTGCAATTGCTCCAGATGGTGAAAATTTAAATGCATCACCACAGAATGTACATATGCTAACATGTTTTTATTTTTATGTATTCATGGATTTAGAATTTTGAGAATGTTGAATGCATTATTTTTATTTATAGATTTTTTTATAATTCTTTTCTCAAAGTATAAAAGATGGACAATTTGCGCATAATATATATATAAGTACATTATACATACATATACACTGTCAAAAACAAATATGGTTGCAGCATATTTTCTTGTTTTAATATGGACAAAGAAAAAATTAAAAAGCGTAATTAAACATACTTTCCAATTCCCTTGGCATACAATAGCAATTTCCTTTTAGAAAAGGACCCAAGAGAAAAATCGCAATTTCTAAACCCGAAAACTGTTGTTGCAAATATACAATATCATATGATAACATTATCAACACAAATCCATTAATATTTGAAATGAGTAAACAGCATTGCTTACTAAAGTTTTAAACATGAAGTTGACTTTACAATAATAAATTGTAAACACGGTATCAAAACTGAGGCTATTAATACGAACCATAGTTATAGATTTTGGTGTATTGCTTGGGGACGGAATATCCAAGAGCAAATAACATAAATACACTATTACAATTTCTATATCAAGGTAGAGAGTTAATTTAGAAGTTGTTTGTTTTGCATCCGATTAAAGATGAATGTTAGCGATAAAATTTTAGTATTCAGATAAATTTATAACGGTCTATCTATGATGGCTACTTATTATCAAAAATTATTGTTAATGTAATAATATATCCATTAAAATATTATATTACAAGAATTGCTATCTTAGTCCATTTTATATATCACAAGTTTCTAAAATAAAATATAGTGAAATTTTTACTACAGCTACTTCTTTGTTTCGAATAAGATATTGTTTAAAAGAAACTCACAGAGGTTTTCCTCTAATTTCTTTATTGTTTAATGTAAACTGGTCTTAAAAGAGACAGAACGAGACATATTTTTCAATAGTTGAGAAAAACTCAAAGGAAGTTTGTTGTCACAAACCACCGTCGCGGGTATTTATGCGGCCTATATTTCAACGAACTACCGATGCAGGAAAAACAATGATAAATTTTCAGAGACCAAAGCAAGTTCTTTAGGTTTGGTACATGTGTATAAAAAGTTGCACAATAAGCCGGCAGAACGATAAGCACCACAAAAAAAAAACACACCAAGAGGAGAATATTGCCGGCTAAAGAAAGTAGACGAAAGTAATAATTGCCGAGAACGGAAAACATGATTACAGCCACAGGAAATGGACCATTTAAAGTAATTTGATTTATAAATATAATCAAACATGATATGGTTTTTATTTTTTATGGCTTTTATCATTTCATAACATAAGGGTAGGTTGTTTAGATTTACACTTTGACACATATTTTCCACATAATAAAAATATATGATCTGATTTCTGAATGGAATCTGCAAACACAAGCGATAACAAATTTACAAAAAAATCGAAAATTGCATAAATAAAATATCACAGTTTATTAATCCTCAGGAAACATCATATTATTATATACATATCTATGTTCATCAACTATAAAAGGCATTATTCTTAATAAAAAATAAACTCTCGACGAGTAAATAAGACAAGCGTGTATATTATGACTCGTGATATCATATTTACTTATTAGCTACGAAGGCCTAGTGCAAATAGATTTTTTTTGCTCCTCCGTATAAACTGAGGATTTATTTTTGAACTCGCGTTCCTTTGGTTAGATTTCCTTGCCTATCGTTTTAAAATTCCTCTAAATTTTACCTGGATTTATTTGAAATAGAGACTTTGCATGATTTTCAAAATAAATTTTTTTGAAAAGCTGATACCAAATTATCACTATCAATATTTTTGGAAAAATTTTTTGGTCCGTACTTTCCAAGTAAATAAATAAAAAGTGTTGCAAAATTTGAAATTTCCACGCATTGCCCGGAAACGCCCGAATCGGCCCAAAAGACTGCTGACGTCACGAATCTAGTTCCACAGTGCAGCACGTCGCATTTTGACTTATTTCGAAAAATGTCAAACGCATAAAAAATATTTAGACATGCCAATGTCAACTAGATTCGTGACGTCACACAGGACTCTCCGATCTCAAAGCGTTTTCGGGCGGCAATAATATATTTGAATTACGGTCAATTTATAATCGTTTTTTTATGAGTAAAAATAGATATTTATTTTATTAGGAGTATAAGCGAAACTTTTATGTGACGAAGTATGGAGGTGTAAGCGCCGAGCGGAGCGAGGAGAATTAACTCCATACGGAGTCACATAAAAATGCTTATACTCCGAATAAAATACAATATTTTATTTTCAAATGGAATCATTCTAATCGTAATATGACAATCAATTTAATAAATAATTTTGCAACAGTCATGCAACTGTCATACATTTTTGCAGATAATGATATAACTTATACTCCGCCGGAGTATAAGTCCTACTTATACGCCGCTCAAAAGTGGTGTCATAGAAATGAAACTTATACCTTGCCTACTCAGTCTTATAAACCATGTTATACGCCGTTTGAAAATAAAAGTTATTTTTGCTGTAGAGTATTATTAATATAGTCGTTTTACATTTCTAACAGAAAAAAACGGGATTTTAAAAAAATGCAACATCCCTATTCTCCTTAAAGAAAGTTGCGCGCACAGATACTACGTAACTTTAAGCACTACTACATACTTTTAATATTTCATACTTCACTCATACTTTAGTTCGAAATTCCTACCCTAATTGAATTTAAAAAGTAACAATAAATATACAAAATATTAAAATTTACTTAGGTATAAATTATTTATTCAGTGTAGTTTGAGAATGACGATCTGCATGGTTACAGTTACAGGTTACAACGTTTGAAAGTTATCTCTAGGGTATGTAGGGGCTGAAACTAGAGTAACTTTTAAACAATCATCTCATGTGTAAGAATGCACCATTTGCTGGTTCTTGACTGTGTATTATAAGATGATGACAACCTTTATTTTCGTTATTTTTAAGATTAAAGATTTGAATTAGTGCCCATCGTCTTAGAACTTCATGAAGTGCATATTTTCAAGTAAACCCAGCTTACTGCAAATTAGCGAATATGCGAGTATTTTCTCAGAAAATCACAATATTCTCCTTATAAGTAGGTACATAATTGAAAAAAAATATCAAAATTATGATAAATTTATAATGCGTTACTTGAAACTGAAAAAAAAATCAAAACTTACATGGAAAAAATTGATTTAAAAGATCAAACTTTAAGGCCCTGTAACCCCAAGATTAATGAGCTTTCGGAAAAATGTTATAGGAACTTTTCACATTAGTTTTTCAAGTAGAATCACCCCCCGAGTTTTTTGCTCCTAATTTCCGGACACCCTGTATAAAAAGGACAATATAAAATTTTGTAAGGGCCAGTTCAAGTTCAGAGTAATAAAAGTAACTAGAACATTGACCAACTGGTCTTTATATGTAGTAGCAGTTATAATTACATACCAAGAAAGTTTTTCTAAAAATGGTTCTAGTTTTACTAATATTTCTGAACAATCTCTATGAAATTTGAAAGTTATACAAATTTTTTTCAGAATTAATTTTCGGCAGGTTTTATTTTCTTATAGTACCATATGATCAAAAATTATTTAGATAAAGGGTGGCTTTGGAATTCTAAGTTTACCTTGCATGTTTGATTCATCGTCAGTAGTTGAAATTATATAGGTTTGTAAGCTATTCAGTTTGTCAAATAAAACTTAGTTATTAAACTACGGGTTTATTTTCTATTTTTTTTAATTATTATCTATTCACCATGGCCACCCTTTATCTAAATAATTTTTGATCATATGGTATAAAACGATAAGAAATCATAGTAATCATGATCTTTTTCTCTCACTATGCATCGGTGTAAAAATATATGAACTCTTACGAGTGACAGAGTAACGAACATTTAACAGTGGAACTAGGATTCTCTTCGCGTTCCTAAAATGACGGATATATCCAGATGGATTGTAAAATAATTCAGAATAATGAGATGTTCTACAATGTAGGGTCGTCTAGACGTTTTAAAAATGACAAAACTTGGTATCATCCTCCTTCACTGAGAATCAGAGAAAATATTTTTTTTGTGTAAAAAAGTTCATATACAGGGTGAGTTTGAAATGTAATACAAACGATTGAATAATAAAAATTAAAGCTTACAGTAACTAGCTGTATGAAAATGAACTGATCATCATTTTGGGTAGAAAACTTATAGCGCTTTTAATAATAATTTAACCGTATTTATCAACTAGAATTTTCTAGATAATTAAACTGTTAACTTTAGCAACGCCTCTTCGTATGGTTTCACTACGACAGCTTTAAAGTTAGTGACGATATTAGCTTCATTCATCTTTTCACATTTCAGAATGATTTAAAAAATACATTTTATGTTTGAACTTTATGTTTTGAAACATCAGGTAAATATTAAAGTTTTTCATGTCGGTGCATATAAATTATAATATGCGTGAGCGTGATTCTATATAATATTCAATTTTACAAAGAAAAATAAAATTCATTTCATAAAATATACAAACTATTATTTGAACAAATGCAATTATTTTTTTAGGTTTCATGAGAGATTAATTTAAATGTATATAGCGTGTATGAGATCAAACAAAATAGTTGGTAATGAGGTTGTTATTGGTTTTTCATGTTGTGTTTACTCTTGTACAAACATTCAATAGGTAAATTATATTGTTCAATTATCTTTAAATGTGTTCTTTTGTAAATATTAAATAATGCGAGTTTTAATGTACTTTTAATGCGAACCAAAACTACACAGACAAAAATTATTCAAAAAAGTGTCTAATTAAACTATCTAATGATGTGGCCAGTAACTATCGAAGTATAGAGATAGTATGATAACAATAATAAAATTTCAAAAAGATTAATTAAAGCTACAATTGGTTTCAAATAGTTAATACCATTATAATACTCGTAAATGTATAATATTAAAGTTATAAAATGTAATGGAAATTTTTTTTACTTTTAATTAAAAAATCGTCGGAATGAAATGTATTCAAAATATTGTATATGAAATTATTATTAGCATACAGTTGGATTCTTTTAACTTGTCCGTTTCGTCACAAATTTATTTCTGATCTACAACGTACGCTGTTGAGCGTTCTTTGTTCACAAAACGATTAAACGAGAAAGGCAGTGCTAGGGAGTTGAATATAGTTGCCTAAAGCCTAAACGACGTCGTTTATGAGTTATACGAAAATTTAAAAAATTAAAACGACGTGATGACGGAACGGACAAGTTAAAAGAATCCAACTGTACGTAAAATGTCTAGTTACTAATTGGTTTGAATTAAAATCAGATTTTCCGTCCTAAAATAATGTTTATGGTGAGGCGGTTATATTTTTATCTACTATCATTAGTTTACCAATGCATGGTTACTGCTTTACTTTAGCGTATACCTACGTCGTTTTAAGCAAATTCCATCCTAAACCATAACTGAGCCGCTGCGCCGCCAAGGGCACTTGTAATTAAGGTACAGTACCTATGCGTATTGCTCATTTGGGTGTCGGAACACTCAAATACGTCAATCACAACTTTATAGGATAAATCTGAATTTATGTGTAATATTAACTCATCTCCGAAACAATTCAAAAGCTTTAAATGGAATAGGATAAGTATCAGAAACAATCATCGTTAAACGTTATTTGAAAATATTTTTAATACCATCATCTACTAGAAAATTACTCATAACTGTTGATGCATTCTACATTATTCTGTGTCATTGATTTCTACATTCTGAGTATAAAATTCTAAACGAATTCTATCAAATTTCACTTTCTTTAATAATATTTTTAAAGTCATCAGACGATTTATATATAAAATTCAGTGGCTTTCTTATAAGCTCATACAAAATCCTAGTCACTCCCTTTCCGACGGATTGGATTTATTGCAAAAATATTAAACCATAGCCACTTCATAGTAAACGTTAATCATTTGAGCTTTTAATGCAATAATTTTAGCAATCTATTATCTTCGATAACTTGAAAACTATAAAGAATGCCAGTTTTCAAATAAATGTGGCAAAGGAAGTCAATAACCATCAACGCTCGTCAAGAATCCCGGACAAAATGACACTCTCAACTTTGAATAAGTCACTTTTAACATGATAAAAATAAGAACAAATTAAAACAAACTGAAGGAATTGATAATAAAATAAAATGAAAATACGCTTTCCACCCTTCAATGGAATCTGAATAAAACGCCAACAACTACAAACATCTTTTAAGTCTCACTTGTGTAGATTCATGGTTAACTGCCACTGAAGGATTGACTATATTTTCTTTGGCAGCTGCTTTTTTATTAGCACCTTCTTGTTTATCACCTCATTTGTAGCGGTACCGCTTCTTTTTTGGAAGTTAAAAGTCTTATTTTTGCGAACCTGTGGCGGTTCGTCAGGGGAAGCAGTGCCTACTCTATGGAGATTAATTTATTTTATATTTATTTTACAAATATGTTTTTTTCAATTTCTTAAAATATAGATACTATGTAGATAGATCTAATTTAACAATTTTTACAGATAAATATTTTGAATGAGAATCTGAATTAACCATTGAAATGCTCGAAATATTCGTTAACTTCCCTCATCTGTGGTTCTATACCTCTTACGACTCATATCGCGCTTCTGTCTGTGCTGTTGTCACACACACTCGCACTTGCGCTCTGTGCTGCGAGGCGATCCTCGATTTTATTTTTAAACACGAAACTGTCGTGAACATGTGCTACGATTGTTACGCCTGCGTTATAGTTACTACTACTATTTTTTGTCATTGCACATTCAAGTTGCAGGCAAAAACACCTTTTTTTTAAACACGAAAGAAACTGTTGTGAACAAGGAACAAGCTATTACGCCTGCGTTTTTTATGTAACAGTTGTTGTTGGTTTGTGTGCCTGCGTGTGCAAGTGTGAGGTGAAACAGGTTAGGTATTTGTGTTTTTTTGTGTGCAAACCATAGTTTATTCTTAAAATGGAAGGGGAGGGAAGTGACACTGTAACAAATATTAAAAATTATAAAGACATTGTTGACTTTTTAATAAAATTTAAATTTAATTGGCTGTGTTACGATGATAAATTGTTCGTCAAAGATTTAGAGGTTCCTCATCCAGACCTAAATAAGTATTTAATTAATCAGGGTAAACCGCCTCGTAGTTTGTTAATCATTGGTACAGTAAATGTATATGGTTAACGGGTAGTTTCATTTAAAAAAATTGTTTTGTTGGCCATGTGTTTTATTTTTAATTCGAGGTGAAGAAGTTTGGTAAAAATTTGGCTATGACTGCCTGAAAAATTTAGGTCGCTCGATTGAAAGACATTCAAAAAGTCAAGAGCATATTAGATCTATGTGTAAATTGCAACTTTTAAGCAAACAAAATAATAATAACCGTCCTAGATTCAGCTCGTCAAATCGAAATTCATCGAAATTTAATGATTCAGTAAGAAAAAATAGAGAAATTTTAAACAGATTAATCGATATTTGTATCTTTCTTTGTAACCAAGAGTGTGTATTTAGTAGGTACTTATGCAAAATATTTTACTGACCAAGTAGAGCTCCTTTTCCTAAATTTCATAAAAACATGATAAAAAACTTTCCTATCAAGACAATCAGGCATGGGACGTGAGCAAGATTATTAAGCAAAAATTACTCATAAAAAGGATGTCCTTGAACCACGAAAAAAATTTGCCTGGGGCGCTTTTAGGCTCGCTACGCTCGCATCTTTTTTTACTGCCTCCCCCGATTAAATGACTACGAGCCGCCACTGTTGCGAACCTTATATTTAGTCTTAATTTTGGTTTCTTCTTTCGGCAAACCTTTGAACTAAGAGCTTTTACGTTAGGTATTGCGTTTCTTTATTGCAGTTTTCTGTCTGTTGTTAAGGCGTTCGTTTTCATTTTTTTGTGAGCGTTATTTGTATAGGCCGCCCCCTTCGTATTCAAAATTATATTCAGTATTTCGAAATAGTTTCACTCCTTTAGACGAATTATTATTTATTGAAATTCTAATATTGAAATTTGATAAGAATTTATCGAATATGCGTACTAACCACTAAGTGGAATTATGATTATTCTTGCAATCTTATCTAGATAACGATATTCATAAAACTTCAATTGATGTTAATATTAAAATTATTGTAAATTCAGGACTAGAATGAAAGCTTCCAACTTCCAACATCTTGAATGCACTAAAATAAAACGAATATTTTAGCCAAACATTTAGAAAAGTTATTTTCATAATTATATTAGCGTAATAAATAATCCCATTAAATTTTAGATGTTTGTAAGGGTGTATTTAATTTAACGTTTCATATGCAAATGTAATATGATGTTCATTTTGTTCTGCCCTAATGAAGGAATTCAAAATTAGGGAAAACCACCACGAACAAAGTTTCAAACAGATATTAAATTTAATAATGTCTTTTGCTGATAATTAAGGTTGTTTTTTCGTACATACAAATCTTATAGAGTAAAATAACTTGCCTAACAAACTAAGAGATCAAAACAAAAACATGAAAAGTAGTATGTATTTAATTCTTTTATAAAATTATTACTGTAGGAAGAGTTATTAAATTACCTTCTTCGAGTTTATACAGGGTTAGTCAAAAATATATGATTGCCCTTCAGTGGCGGCTCGTAGTCATTTAGTCGGGGGAGGCAGTTAAAAAAGATGCGAGCGTAGCGAGCTTAAAAGCGCCGCAGGTATATTTTCTCGTGGTTCAAGGTCATCCCTTTTCCGGGTACTTTTTGGTTAGTAATCTTGCTCACGTCCCATGCCTGGTTGCCTTGATAGGAAAGTTATTTATCATGTTTTTATGAAATTTAATAAAAGGAGCTCTACTTGGTCACTAAAATATTTTGCATAAGTACCTACTAAATACAAACTTTTGGTTACAAAGAAAGATACAAATATCGATTAATCTGTTTAAAATTTCTCTATTTTTTCTGACTGAGTCATTAAATCTTTGAATTTCGATTTGACGAGCTGAATCTAGGACGGTTATTATTATTTTGTTTGCCTTAAAATTTGTAATTTACACATAGATCTAATATGCTCTTGACTTTTCGAATGTCTCTCAATCGAGCGACCTAAATTTTTCAGGCAGTCATAGCCAAATTTTGACCAAACTTCTTCACCCCGAATTGAGAATAAAACACATGGCCAACAAAACATTTTTTTTAAATGAAACTACCCGTTAACCATTTACATTTACTGTACCAATGATTAACAAAACTACGAGGCGGTTTACCCTGATTAATTAAATACTTATTTAGGTCTGGATGGGGAACCTCTAAATCTTTGACGAACAATTTATCAGCGTAACACAGCCAATTAAATTTAAATTTTATTAAAAAGTCAACAATGTCTTTATAATTTTTAATATTTGTTACAGTGTCACTTCCCTCCCCTTCCATTTTAAGAATAAACTATGGTTTGCACACAAAAAAACACAAATACCTAACCTGTTTCACCTCACACTTGCACACGCAGACACACAAACAAACAACTGTTACATAAAAAACGCAGGCGTAAACGCTTGTTCCTTGTTCACAACAGTTTCTTTCGTGTTTAAAAGAGGTATTTTTGCCTCCAACTTGAATATGCAATGACAAAAAATAGTAGTAGTAACTAAAACGCAGGCGTAACGATCGTAACACATGTTCACCACAGTTTCGTGTTTAAAAATAAAATCGAGGAGCGCCTCGCAGCCCAGAGCGCAAGTGCGAGTGTGTGTGACAACAACACAGGCAGAAGCGCGATTCTAGTCGTAAGTGGTATAGAACTACAGATGAGAGAAGTTAACGAATATTTCGAGCATTTCAACAGGGTGACGGTTAATTCAAATTCTGATTCAAAATATTTATCTGTAAAAATTGTTTAATTAGATCTATCTAGTATCTACATTTTAAGAAATTGAAAAAAACATATTTGTAAAATAAAAATAAAATAAATTAATCTCCATAGAGTAGGCACTGCCTCCCCTGACGAGCCGCCACTGTTGCCCTTGTCTTGCAAGAAAATGTTAACTTTCATTTCAAGTAAGAATTATGTATAACTTTTATAAACAGAGAGGCTTAATATATATAGGGTGCTTTTTAAATCACCAACAAACGATTTAATGCAATTCACCTATATACAAAAGTTCTTTATCCCTAATAATAATAAGATACCTACAGGGTGTAAAAATTAAATTTTTTTAAATTATTTTTAAATGTTTGAAAAATGACCAGAGTTATTTAGTTGAGGTTTAGTACTTTCAAATATCTAACAAACTACAATTAATCAAAGTTTTATTGAACTGGATCCAGTGGAATAGAATCTTAAAAAAAACGAATGCCCCTGCTTTGTTTTTTGGGGTATTGTTTTAAATCTCTGTTTAATTCTGTAAATAAAATCATTGTTAATGTTTTACCCGATTTGTCATTTGGTTTTTGAGAGTAAATATATATTATTTACACATTACGCAACCACAACATTTATAACAAGCATGAAGTTATATAAAAAAAAAAAATTTCTAACATTATTCGCTTACCATCAGATTACTTTGACAAGTGTAAATTAAGTCCAGAGAAATTATTTTAAAGAAGCTATGTAACATTTAAGTTATTTAATGGAAAGTCCCGTTTATTAATCTTGATTTTGTTTTGCTTTTTAGACGTCGTCGTTCCGTCATTAATTTAGGCACGCAATATTTCATTTTAAATTTATTTCGAAACCATCTGTTTCCACTTGTATACACAATTATTTTTTATTTAAAAAGCTAATGTTTCGGTGATAAATGTCATCATCAAATTACAAAAGCTCCCATTTCGTTTTGTAAGCTTTATGACAAATAAGACTTCAAAATGGAAACGCTCTATGTTTGCTGTGTCGTAATATATTAAACAAGTTTTATTTATGGTTTGTTTATTAAATCCATAATTCACTGTGCACTGGAAATATTCTTTCTTGTCTACTAACTGCCTAGCTTTACATCCATTTGTGTGAATTTTCGAGTTTCGCTGTTACATTACTTTTGGTACAAACACATTTTTAATATCATGTTAATTGAGTTTTCAATTTAAATTAATTGCTGTCAAGTTTTATTAAAAAAAAAACCATTAAACTGTTTCTAACAAACAGAAACGACTTAATATCTGAAAACATTGTAGGAAGTAGATGTCTAGTAAAACCTTGTAATAATAGACGTAATAACTTCAAACGGCGCACAAAAGGTATCAAAATATAGTGATCACGATAAGTCTACAAACCAGACAACATCAGTTTGTACACTTTACAACTACAAAACTTGAAATGCGCTTACTTCACAAGCCAATATGCATTCAAGATTTTATGTTTTTCTGCCTCAATGAGCACAGGCTTTTGCAACGATTTTTATATTTTTATTTTTAATGTAGGTACGTCGATTCCCTGGTGATGAATAATACATGAATATGAAATATTTTTACCTATAATACCGTTGTTATACACATGGGATATACAATAGTTCATTTGAATATGACAGAAAAAATTTAACATGGTTAGTTGATTGTATAGCTTTCAGCAATTAACCTTTATGTGGGACCACTTTATTAATTGCTCACATTTGTAAAAAATAACGAAACGATATTTTGAACTTGTAATGCTAATGAAAATAATTAGCTGTAATTTTCTAATGCAATCAAAAACCTACCATTTCTTTCATTTCACTTTTCTACATACAGGCTGTGTACTGAACCGCTAGATATGGTACCCTTCAATGGCAACATTAAAGCCAAACCAAAACAGACGTTAAGTTGTGTCAGCAAGCCGGTTGCAATGAACATAAAACACACTATGAGATGCTTGGTACTACCTATTACATGAACTTTTTTGTAGTTGGATTTAAAGCTAAGAAACGATTAGTGATGCGCCGTCTGTCTACGCTCCCAACTACAAAAATCTTCGTCTCTCTCAGTGTTCTTGGTGTACTTATATTTTAACAGGATATAATAAAATCATATGACGATTTTCTGTTTTAAACGAATTAAAGAACTATTCAGTCTTGTCATAAACTTCAGTATGACTAATAAATACTAATGTACAGACGATGTTATAAGATAATAGAAACATGTTAGAACATGATGTTGATAAAGGATATCCCTGATTTTATTGTTGTTTGTGCAGTGGTTACAGATTACGACGCTGAGAGGTTTCCAAAAAGCTAGAGCTTGTTATTTAAGCACGACATATTAAAAGTTATGGGTCCCGTGGTATCATATATTATATTATGCTCGCGACACTTTGGCACTCTGTGTAAAGAGGTCAAAACGGCCACTTCTGGGAATACATCACTTTCATATTATCGAAATTTTTTATGACAATTATTTTAATGTGTTTTTGAACCAACTATTTAAACCTTTTTTTAATGATCGATGTATAAAAAGATACCTAATAATATGTGAACTGAAAGTTGTCATAAAATATCCGTAGGTGAGTACCGGCATAAAATCTGTATTAAATATATAAGTAGGTCTTTTTCTATGCTACCAATATCTATATTTTAGGAGAGTTTATTTTATGAGTGTGTATAAATGATATTACGAGTTTTTTATTGCATATCTTGAAAAGAGAATTAGCTATATTACAAAAATCAGTTTTAGGGTTAAATTATTCTTATGCACATGGGGTGTCAAAGTTTGAGCTTTTGATGTATTAATTCCATTATAAGCAGTGTAATAGCTAATAATACAATATTTCAACCTCATAAGAAGAGGATAGTTTCATTAGCAGCTATTGCGTACCCAATAAGAATGAAGACTTGATATAGGGAAAATTGTTCAAATTTTGGCACCATAAATACAGTACCTAGCCTTTAAAATCAACTTAAAATTATTTGTCATTTAAAAAAGCAACTCTAATGATTTTTCTTTAGATTTTAAGATTTTCTATTTTTATTCTTCAATATAATTTAGCAAGTCTAATATACTAATATTAATTTCAGAAGACTGTTCGTCTGTCTCCGGTTTTATGTCTCGTTGAGCTCTCTTAAGAGCGGTAGAGAGAGTATGTGTCTTCTGAAATAATTTTATTTTAGTTTTGCATTTTCATACTTTTTAGCTAAATAATTAATAAATCATTTATTTATTTACGAGTTTATTTAGGTATATTTGATATAACCTGCTGGTCAATTAAAACGTACTAAGCGAATTTTTAGGTTGAATATAAAGACAAATATTTTGAAAAATAGAAAAGATATCAACATGCGATTTTCAGGATTTCAGAGATAATTTAATTGAGAAAACGATAGTGTTACCCGATTTTTTTACTTTGAAGTACATTACTATCTACAGGGTTTGAAAGAAAGTCGTTTTTTTTTTCTCAAATTTTATAACCACCGAGATTCCACAAATTTTTTAAAATATTTTTTTGATGTAGATTTTTTAGTCCTTACTTAATGAGAAAAAAACCTGTTTATCAAATTTTTGATATCCCTGTTATTTTATAAGATACCGAATTTTTGCTGAAAACTTTTTTTTGTTTTTTGTCGTTCGGCCGTATTGTGTTTTGTAAGAACCAATCTCTGTAGTTGATTATGATACCTTATGAAAGGCTTTCTTATAAAAAGTACATTTTTTAGACTTTCATTAATTTATTGGTTACCAGTGGCTTATCAATAAATCGGTACACGTTCGCTAATTGGTAAATTTTTTTAATTCATTTTTTGATGCTATTTTCTTAATGGAATAAAATGGACTTTAGTTAGTTTATGCTCACCATTGGTTTAAGGGACTTATATCCTCGAAACGGGTTTTTCACTTTTTCAAAACTTTTCTCATATCCGTCGTGTATTAGGTGGCCACGAAATCGTTTTACAATCCCCACCATTTTGTTACTTTAACTGTATTAATTTGAAATTTGGCGTGGTTTGATTGTTGAAAGGAATAATCATTTTGGCGTTTAAAACAATCTAATGACACTTCCGGTTTCACCGGAAGGGCCACCTACTAACTTTCAAAAATTTTTAATATAACCCTGTAAATTTTTTCCCGTAATAATTAGATTCTACTTAAAATTACCTTTTTATCGACATGATGACATTTGCTTTCAGAATGGCAGCATAATTATTATTGCAAAAACCTGTTCAACAATATTTAATTTAATGAAAAATTCGGTATCTTTTAAAATAAGAGGGATATAAAAATTTTCAGAAATTGGTTTTTTCCTCAATAATCAGAGACTAAAAAGATGGACAACAAAAAATTTAAATTTTTTGTGGAATCTCGGTAGGTATATAAAGTTTGAGAAAAAAAAAGACTTTCTTTCATACCCTGTAGATAGTAAAGTACTTTACAGTAAAAAAATCGGGTCACACTATTGTTTTCTCAATTAAATTATCTCTTGAATGTCTTGAAAACCTCATGTTGATCTTTTTACTCCTTTTCAAAATATTTGACTTTAAATTCAACCTAAAAATTCGCTTGGTACGTTTCAAATGGCCCAGTTTAGTTGGATATTCTATGGTGATTTTTTCGTATAATAATTATCCAAAAATTCAGATTAGAGAAGGAATAAAGAACAAGCATGTTTTTGATTGATTCAGACAACTATAAGGGCCAATACTGCCAATACATTTTTGATAATATATCAGCATTATTTTCAGTATACAGCTTCCTTGAGAGCGAGAAAGATGATGCGAGCTATATCCTGAAAATAATTTAACTAAGTCTGCTATTTTTTATATTTGAATGTGTTATTGTCATCAAATACATACATTTTCTCTGCAACGACTAATTTTTTTATATTGGCCTTACAGATTTTATAAATGTACTATGATTCAACTTTACCGAAAAATAATTAGAGAATCGATATAAATAATAGCCGGTTCTTTTCTGCACTAAACTACAAATAAATAAATAATGTAGACTACAACAAAAAACAATGATCCTTTGTGAAACCTAAAGTTAATTTATTATTCTACTCCACTTGCCGTAAATTACTTGTTAAGATGACAGTTTTTTAAATAATTGAGTGGACGCTTACCAAAACACTTGGGTACTTTCCATTTTATTAATTGTTTGTCTTTAATATTAAACTACCTTGTCTTAGCGGTAATTATTTTCGAATTATTTACTTCCCTTTATAATTATGAACCTTAAGCAGTCAGGTAGGTATGTATTTAAAATAAATTCATCAATAATTATAGGTTGGTGAATTTTAAATAAATTTAAATTTAAATAATTCTAATCTAAGTAACAAAATGTTAAAAGTTGGAATTTACTAATTACATTTAATAGGTACGTAGTGGAATTGGAAAACAAGATATTAAAATTTTCACTGTAATAACAAATTATTGTACAAGGTATTCCATGTCCTGACAGAAAAATACTGTTATTGAAAAAACATGTTTGAATTATTATAAAAGGAAAAATTCAAAAAACAATTTTACGTACCACTAGTACAATTAACTTATTCTTGTGCGTTTATAATTTATTGAGAAATATCAGAAACCTCTAACATTAACAAATTTATTTGTCTAAATGAAACCCTTTTTCATTCTAGGTCATAGAGATTTAAATTATCTATCTTTATACCTGAGCTTCACATTTTTGTAGATGTTTTGATATCTCTAATATACAGAAATTCGAGGGACGCTATATGGATCTAATGTTATGATCTTTAAACCGTGAAAATTAATTGTTTTCAAATAAATCACTCTGTACAATTTAACCGTATTGTAGGTATATTTTCTCAGTGTTCCTTTTGTGTTTTGTGGAAACGACGTTTCTGGTCTCTTTTCTGCCCTTGACTTGAAAAATATTTTTCTAAAAAACCAAGATAGACAGTGATGCTACTACATGTAGGGAAATACCAACTAACCAACTGCTTAGACAAGGACAGAGCAGAACTGGGCAACTGGGTGTAAGACCGTACGTAGCTTTCCGTCTCGCGCAGTTATTGGGCAAGTTGTCATTTTCTACTCAGTATTTTTAGACGTTTCTAAATAGAAAATACCTACTTTTTATGTTTAAATCCAACTTAGTGTAATAATTTAAAATTGGGTGTGTTAAGCGTCATTAGTGGCTGTTTACCTACTTTATATTGTAAAATATCAAAGTATCAGACTAAATTAACTTTAGTAAATAAACTACTGTTGCAAACGATGTGAAGAAACTAATTTAATATTATTAAAATGGATGTAACGGCTTTTCATCAAATTTCAGCAAATCGTTAGTAATTAAAAAAAAATTATGTTTGTATAGATATTCAAATCTAACTCTTTTCAGGTAATAAGACTATTCATGGAGACCGATTTATACCTGTACGAAGAAACAACAATTATGAAATGTTATATTTTGAAATAATTAAAAGTAATCGAAAGAATGATCTACAAGAAAATGATTATTCCAACCAAATTTTTCTGGCCTATGCTGATCTTAATTCGAAAATTGTAAATCTTGGAAGGCCAGAGTATTACAAACAGGCTTATGAAACTGAGTAAGTTGTAAATTTTACGATATACACTAGTGTAAAAATTACATAAATATCTGTAAAATGTATTTAAAATTTATTATAGAATATAGAATAAATTTAGTAAATATTTTTAGATTACAGAAATTAAATAAAATACCTCAAAGAAAATTCCTAATTTTTTCTCCGATAAGAAACAAAATGACAAACCAAAATCCGGGAATAAGAGTGGAAAACATGTGGCCAGTAATACCAAGAAAGAAACCATTAATTACTCGACCAGAAATAATTTTAGATATGCCAGGTTTTAGTAACACTACAGGTTAGTCCATACTTGTTCATTTCATTGATTATTATTAAACACAAAAAGAATTATTATGCCTGAAAACATGTACTTATTTCATATTAGTCCAGGAAAAATAGACTTTTTTGCACGATCCGTCAAATTCGCGTATTTACTGGTTTAATTAAAAGCATAGTAGGTTTTGTTTACAAATTACTGAACGGTAAGTAATTTTACCGATCAGATTCTCGCAATCTGATCGGTAAGTAATGTCTTTTGAAAGTTTTGTCACTTTATTTTAGATAATTTTATAGTTGTCACTTTGACATGAACAAATTTTAGTTTGGTTACTATTCTTTAATTAAACCCTTACCGTTCTCCATACTTAATATACTATAACATGGAAAAAATTGTTACAGGCTGAATTTTTGCATGCACCTTAGTATTATAGTCCTTAATAATGTATGAAAGTTCCCCATCGATTTGATGATAAACAGTTTTTTTGCAAATATTTCTAGAACGGCGACCTTTATTGAAAAAAATATAGAGAGCTAATTTTTAGCAGAGGCAAATTGCTATAAAAACTATTTTAGAAGTTTTTTTGTAGGGGCAATCGTTCACGAGATATAGCGTTTCAAAAACTAAGAACGCAGAGGACTTACTTCACTACGAAGAATAACGACTGATCTTAGGATATGAAAGTTGGATAATGAATTATTATTCAATATGTATATTTATGGCGTTTTTTATTTATTTGTGCATTTATTGCATTTATTTGCGCATTTATGATACAGTAATTAACTGTCTTCTGTTTCGGAGAGCGATTGTTCCGTCACCAAAGTTTGGACGAGGAAAGACGATGGATCGATGTCGTTATCAAACTCCTCGTTATCAATATTAAAATTTTCCATGTTCATACATGTTTGGCCATTATATTGGCTACAAACTACTGAACAGTTCAATTCTGCTTTCCGCCGACATCCTTAATTGGAATGGAGAAATTGCTCCTCCGGACTTCTGATGGGTACTACAAAATAATATTTTAGAGCCAGTTACAACTCTGCTCCAAGCCGCTCCTGATGCATTACTCAATACAGTATTTTGTAAGCGCAAGAAAGGCTGTGGTTCCAATTGTGGATGTCGGAAAGCAGAATTGAACTGTTCTGTAGTTTGTAGCCAATGTAATGGCCAAACATGTATGAACATGGAAAATTTTAATATTGATAACGAGGAGATCGATAACGACATCGATCCATCGTCTTTCCTCGTCCAAACTTTGGTGACGGAACAATCGCTCTCCCAAACTGAAGAAAGTTAATTACTGTATCATAAATGCCCAAATAAATGCAATAGATGCACAAATAAATAAAAAAAGCCTTAAATTATACATATTGAATAATAAATAATTCATTATCCAACATTATATCCTAAGATCAGTCGTTATTCTTCGTAGTGAAGTAAGTCCTATACGTTCTTGGTTTTGAAACGCTATATCTCGTGAACGATTACCCCTACAAAAAAACATTTTAATAAGTTTTTACAGCAAATCGCCTCAACTACAAATTAGCTTTCTATATTTTTTTCAATAAAGTTCGCCGTTCTCGAGATTTTTGCAAAAAACTGTTTTTGTCGCGACCTTTGACCCCGAGTAACTCAGTTAGCAGCCATCAAATCGATGGGGAACTTTCACACATTATCGAGGGCTATAATACTAAGGTACATACAAAAATTCAGCCTGTTACAATTTTTTTCCAACTCAGCCTTTTTTTTCGTCTATTTTTCCTGGACTATATTGGCAACGCATCTATTTATTTCTGTGATCGAAACCGCCGCATTTACTCCAATTCTGTAATCATTTCGAGTTAGAGGGGACACGTTTTTAGGTTGTTCTTGCTTCCTGACAATATAACCTCCCCCTTAACTCAAATTTTTTATAGAATTGGAGTAAACTTTTGTGCATTTTCAAAAGTAAAGAAGAGGCGACATTCATATACATATTGGTTAATGCCAACTAACCGACTGCTAAGACAAAGACAGACAGCGGAGCATGATGTACGACCATATGTTGCTCTCCGTCTCACGCATTAGAAAGTTATTTGGCAAAAATGTTCATATTTTAAAAACACCCGAAAGTCTATGCCAATTTTAGATAAAGTATAATCAGTTCCGGTAGTATTCTATAATTTTCATATTTTAGGCCTTCAACTGATTGACTGGAGTGTGGATGACTATTTTATTTACATCAATGGTCAGAAAATATACCTTTCATATCAGGACTTTTTAGGCTCACCAAATACACAATTTATAACTCAATTAAATAAGAGTATAAACAACTGTGTTACATTTGATAAGTTGGGAGAACATGTTGCAATTCCTTCAACCACTTCTAATGTGTTTATTATTAATTACAAGTCGAGAAAAGTAAGTGATATTATGGAACGCTAATTTTACTATGGACTTGACTATACATTAACCTAAAAGTGGACTTACTTTATGGAGTTTTAATAAATAATGGTGTTTTCAGGAATCTAAAATAATAACGTGCTTGTGTGAATATTGTTCAGTCCATTGCATAGAATATACATTTCACAATTACTTAATTACATGTTGCAATCAGGGGAGGTGCTGTGTGTTCAATTCGTCTTATAAACAAATAGCATATAAAAAACATCATTTGAGCAGGATTACAGTTATGAAATCATCCTGTTTTGGAAAATATGTAGCTCTCCAAGATGATCGACGAACCATTAGTGTATTTCAAATTATGCCGAAGTTGGATACGTATATTGAGGAAATTCCTATCAACGCATCAATGGTAAATATAGAATAAAGAAAATAAATTTATTTTGTATTTGTTATAATAAGCCTATTATATGTATAATTTATTGTACTTACTATTTCTAAATATTTTTATTGAAATTGAAAAAATATTTAGGTAAATTTTTGTATAACTTTTTAGAGTTTGTGTTTTTCCTGGCATCCTTGGAATGAAAATTTGTTAGCAATTGGAACCGAAAATAACCTAATTTTGTACAATGTTGTCAAGAAAGCAAAAATATTTGATTGTCCTCAATTTTACGAAACTTTGAGAGTTGATTGTATGCGATTTAATCCAATATCGGCTGAATTGGTTGTAAGTACATACATAATATATACTATACTAACTTGTCATTGTACATTTCAATTTAATCCCTCGCAATTCCAGTTGAGTGTGACAATCATTGATGGCACTAAAATTTTAGAAGGGCTCATAATAGTGGCAAAAGATTTCAATACAAAAGTGGAGGCATTTTTTGGTCATCGTGCCGCAGTTCAATATTTAGTATGGAATGGTGATGGTACACAATTAGGTAATTATATCAGGTTTTAGGTAATAAATGCGAAGGTCATTCAAGGTTCCCAACAGCAGATGTTCCTTGTGAATACAAGTATTTTTCATATCAAATGTACAAAGTGTATTAAATAGGCTTTCAGTGCTTGTTCCATAAGATACCTACTTTACTACTACTACTTTAGATACCTACGTTGAAACATAATATAACTAAACTATTACCTATATTCGGTATTCAAATAAAGGTGAAATCTTTATATGTCAAAAAATACGTTATGCTCTGAGCACCTAAACAAATTATTTTTTAGTTACCTGCTTTACCGTAAAACTAAATATCTACTGATTTTAAAATAATTTAATTTTGTTTCAGCATCAGCAGGTTCTGATGAAACTTTGAGCATGTGGCATTTTTTTGGAACTGCTGAAAATGGAAAACGGATGACAAAGAAAAAACCGGAACCCATAAGTATAGATTCCTTTAAAACTCTGTCGAAATTTGGTCCTTTATTGCGTTGAAGTTTAAAATTATAAGTAGTCTAATTACAGTTTTATATTTTGTATATTATTGGTGCTTTTATTCCCAGATTACTTGTTTTATCCCATTACATTATACTTTATACTAGTCTTTATGCCTTACTATCGCTAAGATGATATCAAACTGAAACTTGCGCGAGCTCAGGGAAACCTACAGGTTTAAGTAAGTGTGTCTATATACTTATAGAAATAACTAAGAATTAACACACTATTTTTTAAAATTCATCTCTAAGCACAAGGATTCAAACCTCGCAGACTTCCAGTTATAAATTTTAAATCCAACACCTTCGCTTTAAGAACCCGGAAAGGTAATTAAGTGAAATAATGGTTATTTATACAATAAGTGGGATATAGATACTATTATTGCACTCATATTATGAAATAATTCTTCTACGGCTGTTTTGTGCAAATTCTAGTACTTATTCCAATTGTTGGGTACACATTTTTCTGTACCGTCGTTCAGAAACTTAAGATTAAGTACTTTCTAGTATTAAAATACAAAAGGCATAAAAAAGTAAATATTACAAATCGCAAAAAATCGAGTTTAAACTTAGTGAGATTTTCTACTCTTGCCATTACCATCATAATAAATTACGGCACGGTAATAGATTCCTTTGACAACTTTATCGCACGCGCGCGCAGTAAAGCAGCCATGTTCACACGCGCGTGTTTAAAGTAAATCATCACTTTCTTGCAAGTTGTTGGATAAGTAGAATATATCTCAAAGTTAAGTTAACATACAGTTTAGAAATTTTTAAATATCAAAAAACATTTAAGTATGTACCTTATTCTGTATAAGTATATTTTAAAGTAAAGAAATCGCCTGAACCTGATAAACAGTTTTTGCCATATTGAATAAGCTTAAAACCAATTAAATCACACCAATGATGTTTATGTGTCGTAATTATATTTTTGTTACATAATAACGGATTAGAAGTATACATATTAATTTATATTTTCTGGGAACACAACAGTATAATAATTAAAATGCACATCGTGTAGAGAAATTTTATAAATATACTTTTAATCTCCCTTCGAGCAAGTTAATGAAAATTTTAAATAAACTTTAATTATTTTTTAGCTGTATGAGACAACATAATGAATTTAATTATGTTTTAAACTCCAGCATATCAATTAAAATATATTGCTACACATATTTCATTTTCCTTTCCAAAATTGTATCTTCTGAGAATGTGTAATAAGAGGACTTATAGTTAGTATAGAAATATTAGAAATATATAACAAACAGTAATAACATAATTCAATGTAGGTACAGTTAATTTCAAAATTATAGAGTACACCTCAAAAATCAAGAAGTCTATTTAGTAGGTACAGATTTTTCCACATCTAAAGATGCCTTTCGAAATTTGAACGTCATATTTTTTATATAGGTTAGGTAAGTTCTCTGTTACCAAAATGTCCATGTTCTTGCAATCTTTGTTTCACCCTCTGCACGGTGCGATGTTATAATGATGGGCCACCCTCCGGATCGACCACCCGCCTTCTAACTTGGAAAGAATGATCACTTTTGCGTTTTCGGTTAGATTACGCATTTTGTTTGTCAAGTGACATTGACATTGCATTTCGATAGTTTCACTATGTAGAAAATTAAAGCATTGGTGTTTCACAATAATAGTATATTATACTACGACGCTATAATGAAAGCTATTATTCCTGAGGACGAAAATTACAACTCGAGCGAGCGAAGCGAGCGAGTGTTGTAACATCCGAGGGAATAATAGCCATTATAGCGAGTTGTATACTATACTTTATCTACGACGAAAATCCATCTTCAATATCACTTTCCACATTTTCCATTATAAAATGACACAACACGTACAACACTATCAGTATTTTAACAATTATTTATTTACACTGACATTTTGTTTGTCATGGTTTCCGTGGCTATTTTCAATTTCAAAGAAATTGTGATTGTTATACTATTTTTTCATTGGTTTACAAGTATGGAATAATGGAATTTATATGGAATAATGAGATTCATTATACAGGGTGATCAGTAATTGCCGCACTCGGAGCATACTGTGACAAACTTTACGTTTTAAGAATGACGAATTTTTTTACCGCAGTGCTGTAAGTTCTTTCTTTACAAAGATATAACCACTTTTGTTAAAATAAAACTGGCAACACTGCATTGAACATATGAATAGGTTCGACGAAAAAAAAAAAGAGAAACGTTCAATATTTTATGATGCGAGAACTTGTCAAAGTAATTTAGTACTGTCAATTTTATTAAAAAACAGAAACAACAATTGAAATTCATTATTAATATTTTCATGGCAATAGAAGGTATTTTAGTTTATCCCAAGGGGAGCTTGAGAGGTTACCAAACTTCAAATTTCTTTCAAATTAAGGTATTTTATTAAATTTTAACATTTTCAGTTTCTTTGTATTAGAGGTTTTGTGAAAAAAACTGAACAAATCATATTGCATTTTATCCAGAAATTATAGTAACTTGAATTATTCACTCATTTTTGTCTTGGTTATTAAAATAATTAGCTTGTAACTTGGATGAGGAAAACTCTATAACTCGGGAACTAACCATCAGATTTAATTTTTCTTTGCAGATTATCCTTAGTTTTAATGTGCTCTATAACGCCCTGTATTCGGAGTGCGCGCCAATTACTGATCACCCTGTATTGCAAAAACCACAAATATAATACATATGTATATTATATATTAGTCGTAGATAAATTTTATTATTAATGCAGCACCAATACGCAAATATTTTATAGTCACATCAGCGAACTAACCATAAAGAAAGTACGATATTATAAATAAGAAGTAAGTATAATTCATGTACAAACCTAATATAACGTAGTAAAAACTACATGAAAAATTTCAGCAAGTCGAAACTGCCACTTACTCATACTTCATATAAGGAAATAAAAAATTAATCACGAAATAGTTTATCTCCTCCATCGAAGTATGTAATCAAGAGTCGTAGTGGATATTCGTTAACAAAAATAATATTCGAGTAATTTCATATTTCGAAAGCACTCGATTCCGTTGAACACATACTAGACTTTCAATACTTTATCAGGTGTGTATTTATTTTTAAAAGTGTACTCGTATGTGTCAAACTTCAAAAATATTGTTTGCATCACTGCATCCTTGCCATATGTATACTAAAATATTTAGTTCAGTGCATGGTAAACTGTTTTCCAGTTTAATGTTGAACATATAACTATATTTTTTTCAAATAACCGTTCTTTTTTTTTAAATCTGAATATTGTTTCAGTTTCTCTAGGTTCGAGGTGATATTTTAATATATTCTTCACAAATCATACAAAATATTTTAAATATCGTGAATGATAGATAATTAGATTTCTTAGGCCAAGGAATGTAATTTAAACAGAACTATTCAGATATTAATTCTAAAACGTTGTCTTTTTTGGATTTTTGTTTCTGCTTATAAACCAATTTAATAATTTATGAAGATACTTTGTGCACAGTATCTTTTTTCGATCTATGGATAAATTAATGAAAATTTTATATTTCAAACAATAGTTAAAAGAATTGTCAATAATTTTGGTTTCTTTCCTTAACATGTATCAATTATTTTAAAAATATATTGAACTATAGTAAATCAGCGTAATAATAATAAATAATAAATAGTAATATGCAAAATTAAAAATTGCTTTGATAAACCTTTGTATATTTATTATTAATTAATAATAATTACATCCCCTCTAAATTCAAACTAAAGTGCTAAACATGTGATGTGATTACTACCGTCCTTTTATGAATTTAGAATAGTTTCAAGCTACACACATCAGAACTTTATTTTGTATAAAGGAAAATAAAAATAATTTAGGTATAGGTACCTACCTACTTTTTTAAACCAGAAATATTTTTAGTTATTTATTTAATCAATTTATTTATTAGATGCTCTCAGACTGAGATATTTTAATTACTAGTCGTGATTTTGCATTTATTTATTTCACCAAACGGAAAGATTCTATCTGAATAAGTTTGCAATAAGAAATTGTAGTTGCATTACCCCAGCAGCTAGCAGTCTAATACCTTAAGTGCTAAGTTATCCCATATGAAGAAAATTGCGAAGAGAAACAGAAAACATTGAAAAATACAAAGGCGAACAACGAACAGTTACAACGGAAATAGTATTATCTAAGCCATTACATTCGTACTCGGAACAAATGTGAGAAGCCACTAGTTTTCAGTGCGTTTACATTCTTTAGGGTCTCAGGTCTTTATGTATTAGCGGTACTTTTATACAATTGACTATTTGTTAATTGAATTCGAATTCCCGTGGAGTTCGCGGCTTCCCTATTTACATGAGCCGAGTGCTTCTGGCAATCAACGCCGCACTGATTCGATTAACAACGGGACCTAGGATTACAATTTCGCCCTTCGTCGGTACGTTTGCTGTCTGTTCCCTTTCATAGTCGTTACGTAATAATTATTGATTATACTTCCATGCAAACATCTTTGGTATGACACTATCCTAATTCCAACCAACAGAAATTATGTTTATTAGTACACTAATAAATGGTAGATATGTGTTCATTTAACATGGATGCAATATCATTGAGGCGCAGTCTAACTTTACATAATATAGCAGATACATTTAGAGAGTGCATTCTTTTGTATCATTCCTTCAACTAATGTCATATGCATTAGTTTGTAGTTTTTCTACCGTAAGAAAATTACATGTTTGTATAATGAAGGTACGTACAATTTCCCTAGGAAAACCACTCACATTTTGTTATCTATGGTTTTACCTACCTACCCACTACCACTAAGCAATATTCTAATCTTTATATCTTTAATATTATTGTTATTCATATATTTATAGCAGAGTCCAGAGTATACGACCCTCAAAGCTTAAATTTTATGACTTTTCCACCACCTTTAGCTTTATCTTTGACTGTACTTATGTTGATAGTATACCTACTTGATTTCTAAATTGACGTCGATGATTATGTAAATTGATTTTCGTTTGAGGACCCTTCTGCGGGTTTCCTTAGTTGTCTTTTGTTTATATGCGGGCCCACAGACGCACTTGTAATGATCTCGAAAATTTGTAGTTTTAGATAAGTTTTTACTAAAAAAATGTCCTTGACTATAAAAATTAGACTTTTAATTTAGTAGTCCCAAATAAATTTATTTTATTTTACTATTATTATTATTTCCATATAGTTATGATTAGTTTTACTTCTTAAAAACAATAATTAAGTAAGGGTATACAGGCTGTTTCATTAAGGGTGGCCACCGGCCATATCTCGGAAACTACTGGGCATAGAAATTCAGGAAAAAAAATTTCATTACTAAAGTGGCCATGAGAAAATCCTGGAAATTATTTTTAAGTTCCGCATTTTGCCACAAGGGGGCGCAACTGAAAAGTAAATATAAAAATTCTAGATTTCTCCGAAAATTCCCACATTAAGGTATACCTTTGGTAACATCATTAGAAAGCTTGGACAATTCTGCATCATTTTGGTTTAAGGCTCATTGGCGTACCGACCTTAGTAAGAGTGGGGGAAGCTATTGAAAGTGTAATCATTTAAATCGCTGTAACTTCTAAACTACTTTTTCGATTTTAGTAAACTTAAGCTTGTTTGGAAGAGAAATGTAGGTACTTTTAATTATCGCATCAAATGGTACACGACAGTTCCTAATAAAATTGCTAGAGGGCGCAATTTGAAATAATAACAGTTTTTTTGATTTTATCCCGAAAACTTAAATTAGACGGTATAATTATGATGTCAGAATCGGAAAGTAGATTAAATTTGCAAGGGAAAACGTGAAAACCGCAGCTCGATATCTTCGTTTGTTTCAGAGTTATTGCCAAAAGAATAATTTTTAACACTTTAATTGAAGATATGATTGTTTTCATAGCTCCGTGGTCAAGCAATCCATGACAAAAAATATTTTTTAATTTTATGCTTGTGTAGGTTTGTCACTCATTATGCCAAGGGCCCAAAAACTACTTTAGAATTAATAAAATAATCATGGAAAACTTCGAATTTAGACACAATAATTATTTTAATATGGTTTTTTAAAAATAAATCTAGATAGCCGTGAAACAAGATCGGCAGGTTTCCAAGGAGATAAATAAATTGGAATAGTTGTCAACTGATTTAATTTTGATAGGGGTTGTGTTGACAAAAGTTTCTTTTTGATGACTATGATTCTTTTTGAATTTCTTTTTATCTATTCCAAAAATTGTGCTACATCCCTCAAAAATTCTCAATTCCTCTCCCTGGTTTTATGAACTGATGAAGCCAGTTTTACTAGCTGTGGCATCGTTAATTTACACAATACTTATGCACTAGGTATTGGTCACAAACAAATCCTCATTGAATACGCGAAGTGGATCACCAAAACTGGTGGTGCAGAGTTTCAGCATACAGAGTTATCGGACCGTTTATTTTTAATGGCTATCTAAATGGTGAATCTTACGTAAGCATATCGTAACCCTCGGCATTGGTATAAGCATTTTTGAGAGATGTAGCACAAATTTTGATATAGGTAACAAGAAATTTAAAAAGAATCAAGGAGAAACTTTTGTCAACACATCTATCAGAATTAAATCAGTTGACAACTATTCCAATTTATTAATTTCCTTGGAAACCTGCCGATCTTGTTTCACGGCTACCTAGATTTATTTTTAAAAAACCATATTAAAATAATTATTGTGCATTGTGCCTAAAAAGTTTTCCATGATTATTTTATTAAATCTAAAATAGTTTTTGGGCCCTTGGCATAATGAGTGACAAACCTACACATAATAAAGTTTTAAAATATTTTTTGTCATGGATTGCTTGACCACGGAACTATGAAAACAATCGTATCTTCAATTAAAGTGTTAAAAATTATTCTTTTGGCAATAACTCTGAAACGAACGAAGATATCGAGCTGCGGTTTTCAAGTTTTTCTTGCAAATTTAATCTACTTTCCGATTATGGTATCATAAATATACCGTCTAATTTAAAATTTTGGGATAAAAGCAAAAAAACTGTTATTATTTCAAATTGCGCCCTCTAGCAATTTTATTAGGAACTATCGTGTACCATTGGATACGATAATTAAAGGTACCTACATTTCTCTTCCAAACAAGCTTAAGTTTACTAAAATCGAATAAGTCGTTTAGAAGTTACAGCGATTCAAATGATTACACTTTGAATACCTTCCCCCACTCTTATTAAGGTCGGTACGCCAATGAGCCTTAAACCAAAATGATGCAGAATTGTCCAAGCTTTCTAATGATGTTACCAAAGGTATACCTTAATGTGGAATTTTTCGGAGAAATCTAGAATTTTTATATTTACTTTTCAGTTGCGCCCCCTTGTGGCAAAATGCGGAACTTAAAAATAATTTCCAGGATTTTCTCATGGCCACTTTAGTAATGAAATTTTTTTTCCTGAATTTCTATGCCCAGTAGTTTCCGAGATATGGCCGGTGGCCACCCTTAATGAAACAGCCTGTATATAGGTATAAAAGTATGTAAACTTTTCAGATCATTTTTGTAACTGATATAATTTTTCTCCTAACTCTATGTATGGAAATAATAAACTTTCCTAATTATTGTCGGTTTTTCTGTTACAATCCATAAGCCAGTCCCCAGAGACGAAAAATTAGAGTTAATACCGAAAATGGAACGTCTATGCAGTTATTCCACTTTAATTTGAAAAATATTGACAGTACATTAAAAATTCTTTAATTCTCCAATTTACAAATCTATCAAAAAATAATTACTTCTCTACGACATCAACAGACAGTTTCATATATTATACAACTAGGGAAATGACAATTATCCGGAAATATTACTGAAACAACTGATACGAGATATGATCCGGGTGTCCAAATATGAAAGGACGCCGGCTGTATCTCAGAAACTATTTATCATACAGTCTTCGGAAAAAAATATTTATAGTAAAAGTGTGCAAGAGAAATAGCTGGAAATAATTTTCAAGTTTCTAACTGGACCGCCAGAGGGTGTAACACTAACAACAAAATAAAAAACGCGTTTTTTCTCAAAAATATCTCGAGTTAATATATGCCAGAAATAGCTATGTTGTAATCTATGTAAAATTAGAAAACTTTTATGTTTGGGGTACTTTTGTCTATCATGTCAAATAAAGGGTAGAGGAAGAGGTAAATGTTTGTTTGAAAAAGTTGTAATAACTTTTTTTGGGCTTAACCGTTTTCGATAAATTTGATCTCGTTTGAAAGAGCGTTTATTAGGGCGTCGGATAAATAGTTTACATCATTAACTTAATTTTTTCCCTGGTCGCTAGAGGGCTCTTTGTGACAAAGTCGAAGATTTTGGTAATTTTCTCAAAAATGTTAAATGGAATGGTGCTATTATTACTAGCTAAGTAGAAAGAGCATAAAACAATGAAGAAACTGGTGAAAACCGCATGTCGATATCTCTTTTCAATACAGAGATATAAATGAAAACATTTTTTAACCAAATTTTTGCATTGAACGGAATTAGAAAAAAACATTTACGATGGGTAAATTATTTATGCATTCATATTAATACCTAATATAATGTTAAAAATCATTTCCGTGTTATAATTACCCGCTAGCGGGCTTTACACTCAATATATAAGCGAGAAAATTAAGGTAAGTATAACTTTTTTTAAGGTAAATATATTATATTAAAATATTTACAATAAAACAATGTAGGTAACCTTAGCTATTCTAATTATTACAACCTATTTGTTAAATTCGAAAGAATCTAAAATACATGTGATATCTGTGTGACGTAATTTAAAATGAGGCATGGAAGAGTCATAACTTTATTGGCAATTCTAATTATTGAGTTGTTTGAAAATGCTGAAGGCAAAAAGCAAAAATAAAAAAGTAGGCTTTGATATAACAAAAGCAAAGTAAGTTTTCATGTCATACAAAATAAACAATGGTAAATATAAATGCATAACTGTTAAAAACTATTGATTGTCTGCTTTCTGGCTTTCTTTTTGATTTTTTAGTTTTAAATGCCAATTACCAACGAAGAAGGATTTGATATATTGGCCGTCTATTTTGAATGCCTGAAAAATGCAACTATAGCATCAAGGATGTATGCAGTATGCAGATTCCATGCAGTAATTTGGTAAAAAAAGTTTTTATTCATATCTCTGAATTGAAAAGAGATATCGAGTTGCGGTTTTCACCACTTACTTCACTGTTTTATGCTATTTCCTCTTAGCTAGTAATAATAGCATCATTCCATTTAACATTTTTGAGAAAATTACCAACATCTTCGACTTTATCACAAAACGCCCTCTAGCGACCAGGGAAAAAATTAAATTAATAATGTGAATTATTTATCCGAAGCCCTCATAAACGAGACCAAATTTATCAAAAACGGTTAAGCCAAAAAAAAGTTATTACAATTTTTTCAAATAAACATTAGCCTCTTCCCCCACCCTTTATTTGACAAGATAGGGAAAAACACTCAAAACAAAAAAATTTTCAAATTTTGCATAGTTTACAACATAACTATTTTTGGCATATATTAACTCGAAATATTCTCGAGAAAAACTTTGTTTTCTATTTTGTAGTTAGTGTTACGCCATCTAGTGGTCGAGTTAGAAACTTAAAAACTATTTCCAGCAATTTCTCTTGGCCACTTTTACTATAAATATTTTTTCCGAAAGCGGTACGATAAATAGTTTCTGAGATACAGCCGAAGTCCTCTCTTATTTGAACACCCGGTATATGTTGCAGAGCTGCGTTCATCAAAAGCACTTGAGTGTCATTCCGAGATATTCTGTCTGTGTTTCAAGGGTTCTCAAACTGATTTTTATAAAAGCACCTCTAAAAAAATAGGCTAGTTGCCATTTCCCAATCTGTATTACGCTTTAATGAGGCTCCCTGGTTTTCGCCATTTTACATACAAAAACTATTTTTATAACAACTCGATTTTATTGCCTGAATGGACAAATTGTATAGAACTTCATTTAATGTATAACCATGAAACTCCTTCAGAATTCTGGATCTAATAAGAACCCATCATGCTATTGGATCTACTGCAGTTCATACAGACTTCAAATCCATTTCAGTTTCTTCGTTATTTTTAAACGAAGTTCTATTCCTTTTGATCATCCAAGTAATAGAAATCTAGATGTTGACTAAAATATAAAGAGTGTTTTTTTTAAATTGGGAAAATCAAAAAGTCTCTTTAGAGCACCATAACTACAAAAATATTGGTCATAGATTGTTAATTATTTTTTCAAGCGATTCGTAAATTAAAGAGAAATAACCAAGTTCTAATGAGTTTTTAATGTACTGTCAATATTGTTCGAGTTAAACTAGAAAAATTGCACTCAATGAATAACATTTGCAGCTCCAAAAAGTAACTTCCTAAATTAGTAGCTGCTTTTAATTTTTCAGTTTTAACTACTTTGGTGACTGAATCGAACGGAGAAATGAAAAACGATATTTTTTTCAGTTGGTAAGAATTAACCAACTTCAGGCCTTAAAGGACAATCTTGAAAAACATACACTTTCTGGTATTCTTTTCTGATTTTCGTACATAAAATCATTTCTTTCGTTTAGTTGCCATAAACTCGCTAACATTGATTAGTTATAGTGTTTCCTATTCTTCTATTGCGTTCATTCCCAGTCTTGATTTTGTTGTCCTTTTCTCCTTTTCTACATTTTCAAACATAATTGAGTTTTTTCTGGCACGCAAAGTTAGCTACCTGTGCCTAATGCTTGCTATTACTATCTTTACTTATGTTGCCGGTCCGGTTCTTCCTAAAATTTGCATCTCGATTTGAATTTGGCGTAACCTTTATATTGTTGTTTTTTCGTACATGATTTCTTCTAATTTTCAGTACATAATAGATTATTCTCACCAATTGATTTGTTCTGAAGTTCTGGCATTGTTCATTGTGCTTGATCTCTGTTGAATGAAAGTGCTTCTCAATGTGCAATTTCAAGTCTACTCACAATTTTTCCATTGTTTATACTCTAGTAAGCATAGCAGTATCTCTTAAATCTAGACAATTTTTTTTATTTCCGTTCATTTAAATTCTGAACTTACAAACAAATACATTTTAATCTTTAGACATAAGTATAAATTTTATAACCTTCATCAATATATACGAGTACTTACAATTATTTTTTATATACGCCTATACTCGTAGTCGTCAAACGGAAGGCATAAGATCTGCAGAATAAAAGTAAACTGAACTCGCGTACATTATATTGGTTTGATTGATTTGAAAATATTTTACGATATAAAAAAGTAGATATCAATCATTTTGATGTGATGTGCATTATGGCGTATTACTCGCTTTGAAGATAATAAAGTGTTATCCATTAAATCTGATAATTTATTTGCAGCATTTAATAGGATACGAGACAAATAAAGGTTCCACAAAAGTTACGATTAAATTAATTCGTATATGGAAAAATTGTCCTCGAACGAAATCCAGTATCATGATGAAATGTAATTTAATAAAATCTTATCTATTCTTTATAAAATAGAAATGAAAAAGTTGGAATTGCGAACTAGACACTGGTAGTATTTAAAAAGAACAAAAGAGCGTTGAGAATTGCATATGAATGCAAAATGCATCACATATGTACGTATTCACAGTACTTTGAAAGAAATAGATCAAACGATTACAACCAAAAGCTACATATAAAATTTCTGTGTATTAAGAAGGAGAGACAAGACATATTGTTTTGCTTTATTTTATGCATACAAATGATGACACTTAATTTGCCCTTCCATATTTTTTAAAGTGAGTATACTGATGTCATATTCATTTTCTTAAAAATGTATTATAGTATGAAAAACGTCTTTATTTAAACTTTATGTGTAAAGAACTACGAGAACGTGGGAGATAAATAAAGGAAATGTAGAATAAAATATTTAAATTGTAGGAAAATGAAGGCACAAAAGACTAGATACTTACAACTAAAATAAATATAGACATAAACTATGAATGACGGTGAATTTTTAAGAAAGAATTTCTTTATTTTTATCATTTTTGAAGTTGTTAAGTTTAGCTAAATTATATAATTACAGAAACTAAAGTATAAATATGTATCATGAAAATATTGTTATCTCTTATAAACAACTACCATCATATTAGTTCATGATTCCTATATTAAAATATTCATGCTTTCATTTCATTACAAAACATATCCATGTGTTAACTAGAAAAAATATTTTTCTTAACAAGGATTCCCAACATGTTAAAAATCGTATTATATAAAAGTTGCCTTAATTAAAAGTTCAATATAATAAAAAGCTAAAACTTTCGAAACTGCTTAAATGATTCTGTTTTTTAATTACTGATATGGGAGCCTCAATTATACGTTAATGCAATAAAATCTCGGTTACATGTTTTGTTTTTAAATAAGCGCAGATTAAACATTTAATGAACTTGAAAGTTAATGCGCACTGTAATTATGTAAATAAACATGATATTGATTCTTTGTTCAATTAAATACATATCCATGGGTAGAAATTATTTGAGTGATTATTAAACCACTGATTATTCATAAAATACAGGATACTTATTTGCGGCGATTCAAAATAGATAACTGGAAATATGGTGTGTGTAGAATGTAGATCCTTTGGTGGTAAATGACAAAACACTACAAATACTAATACATTATGACTTTTGCTGAGTTGCACAATCGTATGAATTAGCTATAACCTTAGTTAAAAATGTCTAATATCGTCATCTTTTAGATGCTCTAGATTCATAGATAAGCAAAAATAGATATAGATACTATATTGGAAATACTGATATTTAATTAGTTAATTTAATATTAAACAGAACTATACACTCGCAAATGTGGCCAGGATGAACTTTTGGACATACCTACTTAGATATGTTATTAAATCAGTCTATTTTTATTCCAGTATTTTTTTATGTAACAACGTTGGTTTTCTTGTCACTCACACTGTGTTAGAGTTATCTTACAAATTTATAGGAAATTCAATTTTAGCTGCTTTCCTCCAAACTAAAATTATATACAGGGTGAGTCGGAGTTAAACCGCCATACGTAAACCAAAGATTCCTTACAAAATTCTAAGACGATTTTTCCTTTGATATTTTTAATTTTTTTTGATTTTTTTTTCCCGGCCCAGAGCAGCTCAGTTGTGCCGGCGGAGGAGAGAGAAGAAAGTGAAACTGGAAAGAGAAAATCTCACGTATCTCTCTCCCCTCCACCGGGATAGCTGAGCTGCTTTGGATCGGGGAAAAAAAAAGTAAAAATTAAAAATTAAAAAAAAGTAAGAATGGCAAAGGAAAAATCGTCTTAGAATTTTGTGAAGAATCTTTGGTTTACGTATGGCGTTTTAACTCCGACACACCCTGTATATATTGATAATAATTATCAATCATTAATTGGTTAGCTCCCAATTTTAATGTTTGAATATTTTAATAAATATACTATAAGAATCTAATCAAGAAACGAATATCTTTGGATTATACCTAACCCATTTCAAATACGAGTAGAACCATCGGTTATCATAAAAAGTTTAGAGGTTTAAAATTATATAACATATTTCTGACGTTGGTTGAAATAAATTATTATAAATTGAATTACTTGGCTTACAGCAATTCGAAAACTTTTGGACCATTGTTTAGCCTTGTTAGAGAAATGTTAAATCATTTTCCTGTATATCAACAGTTTCCCATGTTTAAAGAGCGTTTTATTACATCAACATGAAATTAGTCGACCGTTATAATAATTTTAGATTCACCTTTCAAAGGAAAAGTTTAACTTTGATTGGTTGGTCTAAATACGTTTCTATACGTATTATGTATTTAAGTACCTCTTAGCTCTGGCATTTAAATATTCTTGCCCAAATTCAGTGGTATAATCGAGAAAAAATTCTCTCGAGATTTTAACATTTTATTTATTTGCAATTATTATTAGGAATTCTATTTATTCATTAGGGCCCGACCTTTTCATCTCTAGATAACTTTACCTGACCGATAAAATCCTAGGTTGCAATTTTTTACCAGATGAAGTTGATTTGAAGAGGAAAAGATTTATTTTATTTCAATTTATTCTTTTTTACATTTTTTGCAGTGGTTAAGAGATTTTTGGGTTTAAGGAGACATACACATAAGAAGAAGAGTTAAAAAAATATTAAATTTGAACACCTTTTAAAACTGAAAAAAACGAGAGACAATATAAAATTAAATAAGCTAAAAATAGGAAAAACATTAACGGGTGCTAAAACTTAACGTTTTGACACATTTAGAAGATTGAAATTTATTGTTCAGAAAAATAAGACTACTCTCTGATTCTTTTACAGCAGATTAATTTTGGATTTATTTATTTATGTTGTTACCTCAATAACACAGAAATATGAGATATGAGACATTTTTTCTCTGTTAATGAATGAAATATCTGTACGTCGACCTCCAGAATTAAACAAAAACTGTCTATTTTTGGTGGTTACAGGGTTGAAATCTGATATTATTATGAAACACACAAACAAAATAACTAAATGGAAACTCTGACATTCCGCGTGTCAACAAGTTTCACGGAAATAGTTTTTTGTGGGAGCAACAGACACTGCGACCGTATGAATATATGGTCCATATACTAAAGAAACTTTATGCTTTTTAATTTGTCGAAAACAATTCAATATTCTTAAAATATTTCGGAAAAAATATAGAAGTATTTACTTTTATATCAGGTTTATAACACTGGCTTTTCTACATTATATTAACGAAATTGACTATTTATTACTGTTTTATTTTTCAAACAATACAAGAACTTACACAGTTCTACCAAAAAAATAAAGAAAAAATTAATGTTTAATTATCATAAGGCACTCATATACAACTATCTAAATCTCACGACAAAAATTACTTTCCACATACTCGAACAGCATTATCTGACTCAGCAATAAATTAGATGTACTGTCACAAACTGCATAGTCTAGATAAATATTGTACAGTTAATATGCAATTTAAGTTCTGACAAAGATCACAGAAAGGTAATTACCCAACTTAAATTACTTATATTATTTTCAACTGTATAAAGTCCACAATTTATGTATAAAATTTGTAGTGGTACTATACAGTTCACCAATTGCTGAAAGCTGGGAGTAAGTGAACTATAGTCAAGAGGTTTTCTTGTTTCGTAAAGAGCAAAGCTATCATATGTCATACATCGTAAAGAAGGTGTCGTATTCTCTACTTTAGTCTGCTTTATAGCTTATATAAAGTTTCCACTTTGTTCTTTGACATGTGATTATCGCTGATATTTCGTATCAAACGGTTTCTTATATTACAGATTTTTCAACATGCATAATGTATAGTTTCTTTTCTACAATTATTTCAAAAAGCACGACTGAATATAAATAATTGGTTTGATATTTAAATGTTATTTTCCTGAATAGTTGAATAATATGAATACAGGTTTATTTCCTTAACAGAACTTTTGTGTCCAAATTATTAAAACCCTTAATCCAGTGATTCCATTCATTTTATAGACAAAAGTAGCAAATATAGGGTGTTGAAATTTGTCCACCATTGGAAATTCGGAAACTATAAGAGATCTCGGTTAATAGGAATAAAATTTAAGAAATTTGATGTGTAAAAATCCATATCGCGAAATTTCTTTTCGTTCCTGAGTTATCCTGAAACGAGCCTCAGCAACTCATTTATTGCCACAGAAGTCGATTTATTCTGACAAAAATCAAATTTTACAGATTTTTTTTTATTAAACACCAACTGATGTTTTGACGTATTAAAACTGGCCAAAATGACCAACCATCAATTTCCATGTCTTAAATCTTAAAATTAAAATACTTATGTGCTAAATTCCCCCATTGATATCTTTTAGTTGTCTTTGTTGGCCATGGTGTACAGTCACTCTAACACAATCATGCTCTGCTTTTACACTTATTAGTGTACTAATCAAGTTTCTACACTAGTTCAAAAGGTTTGATACTCTTCAATCTTCGGACAAAGTTCTGCTGAAGCTGAAGAGCTTCTGGATTGTATGTTGATGAAGTCTGGCCTCGTTTTGCCAGCATATCTCTTGATTTCTTGGGTTAGCGTTTTAATTCTCACATACCATGGCGCGTTTACCATGTTCCATGATACTTTGTTCTGAAAAGTCCCAATCCTTTCGATGTTGGTTTTGTTAGCACACCTCCAAAGTTGTATACCATAGAGCCAAGTAGGTTTAATGATTTGGTTAGAGATTAATATTTTATTTCGAACAGATAATTGTGAGTTCCTTCCACAGAACCCGGTAGTGTCTGTATTTAAAGTTTAGTTTTAACCTTATATTCCTAACTTGTTCTTTCCATCGAAGCTTTGCATCCAAGGTCATACCAAGGTACTTAGGAGTATTTTGATACGGTACAGCAGTGCCATTGATGTTAAAGAGTCAGTAGTTCGGTCAATTTTATGCTAGTAAAGTCCACATGGGTAGATTTGAAACGATTTAACTAAATTTTCTATTTTTTGGTTCATCTGTTTATTTCGTTACTGTATTCTTGTAGTTTGTACCTATATGGAAATATTCGAATTCTGACCTACAGCGAGTAAGGTAGTATCATCCGCGAAAGTTGTTACATCTTCGATCTCTGGTCAAACCCAGCAGCTTTTTTAAGATTCAGATTAGTTTTAGTTTCATTGGGCACTTGTTTTGGAGTAACTAAGCCGATATTTTCTAAAAATAAATTTCCAACAGTAGTTTCTGTTTGTTATCGCTCGCCCATGTGCCATCTTCCTTTCGAATTGGAGGGTTAGATGTTTTTGCTTTCCATAACGAATACTCTTAGATTTTGCAGGTATTTGTTGATTGAGTCTTCTTTCAGTTTCTGAATCTCCTTTTGAGCCTCTGGGTTTTGTTGTTTAGAAAAGTTTTGTCTGATGGGTATCTTGTTTACTGCCATTTCCTTCTGCAATTTAACAGAATTGAACAAATTGCTCTCTTCAAAAGTTTACATTAGTGATTTAGGACATTCTCAGACAATTTATACTAATAACACTTTTAGGCCTTTTTTGGGTAGGTAGTAGCTGTTCTCCATAGAGTCAATAATAGAGGATATGCCTATTCATATACTTGGAAGAGTTTCTCATATTTTAGTGTTAAGATTATCAGAGCTAGTGGTCTGGCTAATATTATGAAAAGTATCGAAAGTATTGTTTAATTAACTTATTATTGTTTAAGTTTTTGAAAATTTTAAAAAGTTCTATACATATACTCAATACTCAAAAAAGTATTTGAAAAATAGTCAGAGAGAATAAACTGAGGGAATAACATTTACATAGAGGTAAACTGTGTTATATTTTTATCTTAAGAATTTACAGCGTCACATTGATCTTATATTTCTGACTCACCCTGTATAAGTAGTATACCCACTTGTTCTTTTTTTGTCAAAAAATTACTACACAATCTAAATAAACATACTTTTAACGTTTCTGATTTTTCTAAATGTATCAATGAATTTCTAAAAATAACAAACACGATTGTCATTTATTTATTTATTAATTAAATAATAATATTATATAGTTAAAAGAATAAGATGGAATAGTCTTAGATTCTGAATAAGTAGATAGGTACTTATATTAAGGAAACATATCTAGAATCACTTTGAGAAGTTATTTGAGTTATTTCCCTTATTTTCCTTGTCACATTTTTGTCACCTCGAACATAAAGTAATAAATTTATTAACTGAGCGCCCACGAAGAACAGAACCAGGTATTTTTAATAATATAGGCAGGTAAACATGAGTAAAGGATAAATTTAGAATGGAAATGAGAAATACCATATTTTTAATAAAATGAAAGGGATACTCATATTCTACATAATAGTCCACATGTTTTCTAAATTTATTTGGGGAATGTTTTTGGCAGGAGGTATTAGTCAAGCTATGAACATCACGGAATGTTCTGCAAAAGAAGTGAAATATTTGCAGCACGCACGGCTTAGACAGTAGGCGGATCCAATACATTGCCAACACGTAGCTCAAATATCTTCCGCACGCCGACTCCACATTGCAATACCGCTCGACAATAACACGCATGAAGAATTTAATATCAATATAAGGGTGTACGGACTTATGATTATGGCAATATTGATATAGCATTCATAGACCTCTACATTTTATTTATTGCCCTAAATAGCTCAAAGCGCCTACTTTATGGTCCAGATGTCTGCATCGATATGCTCTTAATGGTTTGGACAAGGCATTAGACATCGAGTTAACTAATGTGAATTTCCTCGCTTTACATTCTTGCCAAGTAATGCACCCTATTATCCCTAATAAACTGACTAACGCTAGTGACTGCTTTTAGGATACATAGTTATTCAAATATGTGTTTTCGTATACATATGTACGAGTATAATGCACATTATATCTTATAATAAATTATTGCCAATTACTGTGAATTTTCATAGGTAACAGAAAATTTTCATATCTCCTTGTAATTATTCTAAAAATGTTTAACAAATTTCTAAACTTATCGCAAATCAAATTCCCGAAGAATTTAAAGCCTTTTATCAATGTACAAGGTGGGCAAAATTCGATGTTTTTATAGGGTAACTTTTAAACCATAAGAGATATTGAAAATCTGACCGCGCGTCGTCGAGCTCTTTTTTTGACAAACCCTTAATGGCGAAGTCAAAATTTAGCGATCGTCGTTTGTATTCGAGTTATGGACGAAAATTCGATTTTTTGAGATTTCGATTTATGTCTATATTTCGGTTGTTTGTGAATTTAGAGAAATGGCGTTAGAACGTTCTTAAGGCTCTTTTTTGAGGAGAATGCAAGGGCGGTAATAGATTGTGAAAATGCTTTTTAATTTTTAGGTTATAACATAAAGTTTTATTTTTTTATATGGAAGTCATGGTGGGCTGTGACTTTGTTGAAAGAGCATTTTTTTCTCTTTTCAAATATGTTGAATATATAGTGTCTATTCCTTCAATTTCTTCTTGAAAAATCAAAAAATCTAAATTTTTGGAATTTAAATAATATTTCGCACTTTTATCGCAGTAGGCGAATGTCATTGATGGTCTGATGAGAACCTTCGGCGCGCCATTGACATCCAAAATCAGGATCGATTTGGTGTGCCTTAATAAAAAATCAAGTTTTGGCATACAAGGTTTATGAAGAAAATCTAACTAATGAACGGTACCTGCTCTGATACCTACTACCAAATTTTAAATGAGAAAATAATTGATGAATATTTGGTCAATTTATCGCTCAGCGATAGAAGTTAGATTTTTTTACAATAAGATGGTGCACGCTACACGTCCTGATAACATGAGATCAGTTAGAAGGATGGCTTAACTCAAAATTCATAGATAATTGGATTGGTACCAATGGACCAGTTAGATGGCCAACAAGGTCGCCCGATTTGACATTTCTAGACTTCTTTTTTTGAGAGCATATTAAAGATAATTCATGTAAAACTAAAAGTAGAAATATAGATGAACTCAAAGCCAAGTTTACACAATTCCTTAATTCCGTGTCAAATATTCACACATAATGCACACAGAAGTCTCTTAAAAAGTGTATTGCAGTTAATGGACGTAATTTTTTGAGTTGTTTTATATAAACTGCTGGCCAATTGAAACGTACCAAGCGAATTTTTAGGTTGAATTTAAAGTCAAATATTTTGAAAAATAAAAAAGATATCAACATGCGGTTTTCAGGATTTGAGAGATAATTTAATTGAGAAAGCGATAGTGTTACCAGATTACTATATACAGGGTATGAAAGAAAGTCTTTTTTTTTGTCAAATTTTATAACTACCGTGATTCCACAAATATTTTTTTATATTTTTTTGATGTAGATTTTTTTAGTCCTTACTTAATGGAAAAACAACCTGTTTCTCAAAATTTTGATATCCCTGTTATTTTATAAGATACCGAATTTTTGCTGAAAATTTGATTTTTTTTGTTTTTTGTCGTTTGGCCGTATTGTGTTTTGTAAGAACCAATCTCTGTAGTTGATTATAATACCTTATGAATGGCTTTCTTATAAAAAGTACACTTTTTGTACTTTCATTAATTTATTGGTAACCAGTGGCTTATCAAAAATCGGTACACGTTCGCTAACTGGTAAATTTTTTAATTGATTTTTGAGGCTATTTTCTTAATGGAATAGAACGGAATTTAGTTAGTTTATGTTCACCATTGCTTTAAGTGACTTATATCCTCGAAATGGGTTTTTCACTTTTTCAAAAATTTGCTTATATTCGTGTATACCGGGTGGCTACGAAATCGTTTTACAACCCCCACCATTTTGTTACATTTAAGTGTTTTAATTTGAAATTTGGCATGGTTTGATTGTTGAAAGGAATAATCATTTTGACGTTTAAAACAATCTGATGACACTTCCGGTTTCACCGGAAGGGCCATCTACTAACTTTCAAAATTTTTTAAAACAACCCTGTATATTTTTTTCCGTAAGAATTAGATTCTACTTAAAATTACCTTTTTTTCGACATATCACATGATGACATTTACTTTCAAAATGGCAGCATAATTATTATTGCAAAAACCTGTTCAACAATATTAAATTTAATAAAAAATTCGGTATCTTTTAAAATAAGAGGGATATAAAAATTTTGAGAAATTGGTTTTTTCCTCATTAACCAGGGACTAAAAAAATCGACATCAAAAAAATATAAAAAAATTTTTGTGGAATTCCGGTAGGTATAAAGTTTGAGAAAAAAAAGACGACTTTCTTTCATACCCTGTAGATAGTAACCTACTCCAAAGTAAAAAAATCGGGCCTCACTATTGTTTTCGCAATAAAATTATCTCTTGAATCCTAAAAACCTCATGTTGATATCTTTCCTCCTTTTCAAAATATTTGACTTTAAATTCAACCTAAAAATTCGCTTGGTACGTTTCAATTGGCCACCAGTTTAGATATTAATTTTAGACAGGGCTGTGTTTATATGTATGTTTCGTTTGTTGTATTTTGATTTTTATTTGATAAGATTTTTTTAAATTTAATTTCAAAAATGTAGATTTTTTTATTCAAGAAGAAATTGAAGGAATAGACCCTACATATTATACATATTTGAAAAGAGATGCTATTTTTAACAAAGTCACAGCCCACTATGACTTCCATAAAACTTTATGTCATAACCAAAAATTAAAAAACATTTTAAATATATGTTAACGCCATTGCATTCTCCTCAAAAAAGTGTCTTAAGAACGTGCAAACGCTATTTCTCTAAATTCACAAACAACCGAAATATAGACATAAATCGAAATCTCTGAAAATCGAATGTTCGTCCATAATTTGAAAACAAACGACGATCGCTAGATTTTGACTTCGCCATCGGGGGATTATCAAAAAAAGAGCTCGACGATGCGCGGTCCGATTTTCAATATCTCTTATGGTTTAAAATAAAAACATCGAATTTTGCCCACCCTGTACCTTGGGTTTTACTGATAAATATTCCAAGTATTTTCAAATCTTAGAAATTTTCATATTTGTTTTCCATACATTGGGAAAACGCAGGCAACTTTCTAAAATTATCTAAAGATTCACTTTCTAAAATAATGCTGACGACATTCTATAGGGTAGGAAAATTTTTAATCGGAACACTTACAGAATCGACCAGAACACTACCAGAGAGTATGAATTGATCTGTTAAATGTATTTCCAAATGCTTAGATAGAAATGTTATTTTTCTATAATTATCTTTTAATAGCGTATTTTTTTAAACAATCTGTTAAACGATTTTGAAATTAGTTTAAAGAGAAGATTTTGCATTCTCTCAAAAAACTACAAATAAACTTTGTTTCATTATAGATGGTAGAAATTAAAAATAGCTTAGGTTTTATTAACCTATCGAATTTCAGATATCCATTTTAAATCGTTGTGTAAATTTTTTATCATTTAGTTAACGAGCTCTTAGTTTCATTTCAAAATTAAGCTACAGTTTAATCTGCATTATCTACAATGTAGACGAACAATCTATGTGATAAATAATGTATGAAATACATTTTATCTCGTGTAGTTAATATTTAACAAAATACTTCTGAAACTTTAATAATTAAACTAATTTTAACTACGTACATTATACGTACTTAAATAGCAGTGCTGAGGTTGGGATGGGTAATTTTCATAATAAGGTGAAAATGAAACCTGACGAGGGGTTTGTTAAAGATCACACAAAACGGATATTGAGGTCGGAAGGTCGGAAAGAGGAAATGCCATGTCCTATCAGGAAAATGGAAAATATGCGTAAATACATTGACCCTACTCGGCAACCGGACAATACTTAAAGTTCTGGATTTTATATTGTTAAAATATCGTAAAAAGTATTTCATTTTTAGACTTGACTGTTTATTAAGCTTTAAATCAAAGTGAAGGAAAAATATAGATATATTCAATTACAAATTGTATTCGAAATACATACTAGGTATAATACTCATAATACTGTCAGTTAATTATTTTCGTAAATATGTATGTATATGAAAATAATCTCCATGAAGTATCTATATGAAACAATACCTAAGTACGTATACCTCTGATATTTTTAGAACTTCTGATGTAGAAATTAAGCCTTAACAATTCAGAATTTTCAATTATTCGCTTGAAAGCCAACTTCACAAATAAGCAACTATGCACTTCTGTGCTTTCACTATGTATATTAACTAAACACTGCCTGTGTAAGTTTATGCTTTTCTGTTTATATTTAGCGTGCTTACTACAAAACTGTTATGATTATAAGTTTATTCGAAATTAATGAAATTTAGTTTACTGTAGTAGGTATCTTGTATTGTGCAGAAAGTTGGAATCCGCCAGCTGTAATACGTTACTTCGAGAACTAATGTGAATGGTTATCTCGTTATATATTTTGTGGCAGCTTTTAAAACCAGAATTTTGAATTGCTTATTTTTATAGATGTCAAAATGGTTTTTAACATAGGTACCTACGTATAAGAAAAACTAAATTTGATCAATTCCAGATTACGTTAATATTAGAAGATAATATATTCAATATTAACATCATTAATTTAATTTTTTGTCGATCGTTTATTAAAAAACTAGTTAATGTAATAAAAGGAGTGTATTAATAACTCAGTTTAATGCATACATGCACATTAAAAACATTGTTGAGATTTGCTAGGTAACCAACAATATATTATATTATTGAAACATGCATTTGGGACTGACACCTGCCGAAATTAATTAATTATGTCAGTGGTATTTTGACTTATTGCATATTATGTCAGAATTTGGATTTTGCCATGGAACAAAATTAGATTATTTTCATTCTAATAAAGAGCGATCGACAAAAAAATATTGTAATCAACATGAGTGTTAATCGGCGATTAATAATCTCGACTCATTAACGCGCTCGCTGCGCTCATGCGTTAAAATAGTTTCGATTATTAATCGCTCTTATTATCACTCTTGTTTATTAAACTACTATTAATGCCATGAAAATACGAATAAGTACTTACATTTCTATTTAAATCCATCTCCTCGATATAGAGCCAATTTTCCATATTTCGCTTTGCGTTTTAAATTTGATTGGTACATTTAGTCAAAATAGGATTTCAAACTACTTTTTTGATTTCATAAAAAATTGCAACAAAAATTTTGGGTTCTGGACCATTAATATAGGTTTTATGTTAAATATTTTCACTAGCATTTTTTCTTCGACCACTTACTAAGAAAAATAAAAAAAATCTATTCTGGTGTGAAATAAAATTGAGTAGAATTTTTTTTGTGATAATTTCTGTTCTGTTTTTGGGTTAATTAACAGTGAAAATGGTCGTTGAACGAGATATTAAGTTAAAAATTGCTACTGAAGTCGAAAATTTTCCATGTTTGTATAATTCTTTCACTGGTATACCTACAAACAGTCTTCTTATTCTGTTCCCTACGATATATGGATATTCATATTTTTTTTATCTGGGCACCCAATATTTTTCTTCTCCGTTTCTGCAAAAATAAGTACATAAGTATGTCTTCTTCATCTTCACTAGATAATAGGTCTTCTTCACTTGACATCTTTGTAACTGGCATATTACGTCGTCTCGTGTGAATAAAGTCGTGTTGGAAACATTTTAATTTTCTGTGTCGCGTTGATGTCGTGTGGCACCGTGAGGATAGGGCCTAAACTGATTTTTGGCAGCACGATTTAAAACAGTCAAAAGATCTATGGGCTAGAATAAACACTCTTTTTATCGCTTATAGTCCTTCAGCTGGGGGTCAAAAGGTAGGAAGTAAAAGCGGGATGAGACGACGCGGTGTTTTCCGAAGTTTTCCAAAAGTTATTAACAATTTATTGTTTAAATTTCAATAAGTGCAAAAGTATACATTTTACCGAGCATTTTACCAAAAAAAGTTACAAATAAAAGTTGTGCAAAATAAAAAGACTCTCCGAAAAGGTCTTATAGTATTTTATCATAAAGTCGCACTAACAAAAGTTATAAACAATTTATTGTTTAAAACATAATAACGCGAAAAGTATAGATTTTACGAAAAAAAGTTTCAACAAAAATTGTGCAAAATAAAAAGACTCCGAAAAGGCCTTATGATATTTTGTGATAAAGTCGCACTGACAAAAGTTATTAACAATTTTTGTTTGAAACTTTTTTTGGTAAAATGTATACTTTTCGAATTATTGCGTTTTAAACAACAAATTGTTATTAACTTCTGTCAGTGCGACTTTATGACAAAATACCTACCATAAGACCTTTTCGGAGAGTCTTCTTATTTTGCACTACTTTTGTTTGAGACTTTTTTTGGTAAAATGCTCGGTAAAATGTATACTTTTGAAATTATTCCAATTTAAACAATAAATTGTTAATAACTTTTATCAGTGCGACTTTATGACAAAATACTATAAGACCTTTTGGGAGAGTCTTTTGTTTGAAACTTTTTTGGTAAAATGCTCGGTAAAATGTATACTTTTGAAATTATTCCAATTTAAACAATAAATTGTTAATAATTTTTGTTTGCACCATTTTATTGAAAAACAACGCACGGATTCGGATTCAGCGACCAAAAAACCTTCAGAAAACACTGCGTCGTCTCATCCCGCTTTTACTTCCTACCTTTTGACCCCCAGCTGAAGGACTACTAGATAAATGTAAACAATTTGGTTTTCTGTATAATTGCAAATCGACATTTCTTGACTTCAAATATGTTTTTTTTTGAGACAAGAAAGTTAAAATAAACAAGTTACATATTTTTGTCCAATTCAATTCGAGGTACTAAATAAAAAAGGACCAACCTCTTGCATATATGGGACAGGTTCCAATAATTACAAACTGCATGTTAACGATAAAGCAGCAAAATTAATCAAAATCGTATTTACCAAAAATCTTAACACATAAATCTTTAGCAGATACTGCACGGTAGATAGTACTAACCTTATTACAAAACTTAACTGCTTACCTGGTTTTTGAGTGATTTCCATCTTGAGAGTTTGAGACCCAAGTAGATATCTAATGTTCTTGTGTCTTGTGATTCAATAGTCACTTCAAGGAATTTTTACATGTTTCTATTAATTAACATTTTCTGAGCAAGTCTTTTGTCGTCGTTTATTCTGAGCTTGTTAACTGTGAATCAATTTTCCACTTATACTGTTTTTCCACGTCTGTATTTTTCTTGGCGTATTTTTTGAGATCTGATTTTATTGAAGAAATGGTGGGCTTCTAATGCCATAATTCTACAATTTTTGAAACAACAGGTATCGATAGAAGCTGTACTGAACCAAAGGCTTTGGTAAGCTTGCAGAACGCAGAGGACATCAGTTCAACGCATTCATTTTGGTCTTAAGTATGCGTTTATTAATCTTTACAATATTTCTTAAGGGCTGTAGTGCTTGCTGATTTACCTTTTCCAGAACTATGTCATTGAGTTCCAAATATGTTTTTTTTTCAGATACGGTATGAAGCTAATATTGATAACATTTTCAAAAACTTTAGTAGTTGTAGTGATAATACATACATGTGATAATAAGTATATAGTAACTCATCTGCTATGAATTTGGTTCTTACGATTAATGGTTAGAAATAAAAATAAAACGACAGCATCCAGGTATTTTTTTTTTAAATCCTTGTTCCATCCACTCACAATATTCCATTAAAGAAGTTGTTATTAATAAACAATATTTATAAAGCTATAAGGGTCTCCAATATTGAACACTGATTCTCTTGGCCTCCAGAACACACATGCCAAATTTCACACTTTTAGGATAATATAAATATACCTACTTGATGAATTCTATAGGGTCAAAACGGTTCAATTGCAAACTCTGGTTTACAGACAAAAATTGCTTTATGAGACACCCTGTATAATTATCCTATATAAAACCTTTATACATACTAACATAGTACATAAATTTAACTAATAAATTTAAAATATGTCGATTTATTTGGAGTATATTTCGGGTCACACTTTTGAGCTCAAGATTTGCTACCAACATTACGAAATCACACTTTTCCAAACCATATTCTATCAAATTCATAGAAAGATATAAGCACTGCACTGGCACAATTCAGATTTTTATGTAAAAAGACACCAGAGTTTCACATGAACGTGAAATTGTGTAGTAGCGCTAGACATCAAACTGGGTCGAGAGAACATCCACATTACATTCAAGAAAACTACCGCAAGAAGCTTGTATGTAACAAGTTCTGACGAAGAAATCTACTAGGAATATTAAAAAAGAAACTAGTTGGAATAAGTATATAGTTTTAAATTGCACGAAAAAAATGTGTGTAGATGAATTGGAACAACAAAAAATTGTATGATAATGAAACTTTTATTTTGAGACCAATTATTAGATTTATAATTAATCCAAAAAATATATAACAAGTTAATCGCTCTGCATTTTTAGAAAATGTTACTATAATCACCTGTATATACCGTGCATGCATATATTTTTATTAAAAGGTACACAGATTAATGTGAATAATGTTAAGGAGAAATTCCCTATCCTAATTAAAATTTAAAAATGACGGACTTAGTCAGTAATCCTGTAGGTATATTGAGGTGTTGGTATATTAAAACCAGGGGTAGTAATAATTCAGTTCACGCAAGGAATCGTCTATTAATTTACGGGAAATTTTCATCTGAGGGAGCGTAGACAGGTACTATAAAATAATATATTCTAATATCCTGCCGAGCGACTTTATTCAAGCGAAGTTTGCTATGTATGAGAAGGGCGGTGGTAAAGGCAAAAGTGAAGTACATTTCGTCGGCAAATAGCGGCGTATTGGAATTCAGCACTATGTCATCAAAGAATTTTACCAGAAATAAATATTCGCGGAATTTCAGGTCTGCTGGTGTGTGAATAAAACCTCGCCTGTGAGTGGTCAATAAATCTGACCCCTAAAAACCAACGGGGTGCACGAAAACATACCATTCACTTGAATAGAATTGGAGCGGAACTCAAAACTTTAGATTGTAAATACATGCAAAAAAAAACTTCGGATTCATTGATTCCCGCACTTTCATAAAAAAAACTTTCATATGTAGCTAATATCCTGTTTTTATAAAACCGCGCTTCGCCGAGAGAAAAGTCTCACATTTTTTGTCGTTTTAATATGGAAGAAAACATGTATGAAAAATGTGTTCTTATATTAAACTTTCCTCTTAACTTTTAATATATTTTGGACTGTAACTCCTACAAAAAATTAAGTAAACAACCCTAAACTTCTAGACATACCTAAAAGACAAATATGAAACAAAAGATATGATGATTGTTGTTTTGTTAATCCTGAGATCTGACAAAGTATTTCTGAATACTTTTTATCCCTAAACTTGTCATAAATATTAACCCTTTGCAAATATTTCGTGTATATTTATTGGCGCCAATTCTGCTTGTTTTTATTTTACCATGTTGGTTGATTTCCATTTGGCAAACTGACAAATTCCAAGTTGCCTTTTGCTTTATAAGTTAAACGAACCAACAAATACACACAAACATAGCAATAGTTTAGCTGAAATTGGTGAGAGCCACAAACTACAACACGTTCATATCAGTAAGCACTGATTTTTCCTGGCATATGTCCAACTAGCAATTGGGTTTCTAAACGAAGGAATAAGTGACGCTAAATTTGAAAATATATCATACCACAACAGGTTACCTATTGAAAAAATACAATTTTTATTTCATTGGGTTTTTGTATAAAAACACCCTGGATTAAAAACCTTAAAACTCTTATCCTATAATTCTTCGAAATGTTAGTAAAAATTAATAATAAATATTTTTTGATAAGTTTTCACGCCTTTTTGGATGCATGTAATGATCCTAAAATTTTGTTCTACATTTCGTTTGAAATTATTGATAATGAAATTTACTAACTTTGTACTTACCAATTTAATACGTGGAAAAAACCATAACCGTAAATCTTCAATTAATAAGTAATTTAAAATTATTTGCAACATATTTTTTTTTTATTTTCATTTAAGCAATATTTATAATCTGAATTCAATGTATTACATGTAAGTCACATTATTTCTGTCTTTACCTTCGCCTTACCTGAGAGAGATAAGATCGTGTGACGCACATGTCTACAGAAAATATTATTGTTGTGCGGCTAGTTTTATTATTCATTTATTATTTTTAAGTAATACATCTAATTAGTTATAATTTTCAGGAAAACCGATTTGAAGTAATAGTCCTTTTTACATTAGTCCTTTCACAATTACAGTAGGTTTATTGAAAACTGGCGTGCTGAGGAAAAGAATATCACTTTAGAATGTATCTGCAGAGTACATTACATTCGACCTAAATTTGTTGGCGCGATAAAAGTGGTAAAAGAACGACTTCATTAAGGTTCTTTTTCAAACATAATGCCCTGCCTTTGGAAGGAATAAAAAAGAGGGAACGAATAAAACACGCCATGTGAGAACTATATATGGTTTTTGTTAATTTTAATGAATCATATTTTAATTTGTGTCGAGATTTTAGAATAATAAGTGTAGATATAAAGCTATATACGATAATTTATAAATGATTTTTGTGCGTTAAGTTTAAATTCGAAACGTTGAATATGCAGCATGATTTGATTAATTAATGAGCATAGGCTTCGAATAGAAATGAAGCATATGGTATGGTAGGACTATTTTCAGTTGACTTGACGTGCATGGAACACTGTTCCTCTTTGTTTCTCTTACGGGAGGCGAACGAGAGATAAAATTGGAGATAATATGACGTGTACGTCTACTGAAAATAACTCTAATTTAGACATAGTGATACGACGAGTAATTGAAGCTTACGAAGTTATAGTCATTAGCAAAAAAATTTCTTCTTCATGAATTTATATTAACAGCTAGAATTTCATCATAAATAGAAATCCCCGTAATTTGCTCATTAAATTGTTTATATATATATTGCTTGTTTCATTTTTGAAATTTGAAAACTCAGAATTGCAATTTACAATTCAAAAGATTCTTTTTGACATTCTTATAATTTTTTTACTTAACCAAACCATTAAAAACTTAAAAAGATCAAGACTGAAAAGCATTTACAGTTAATGAGAGAATGGATACATTTTAGGGGCCCCTGAGTCCATTCTGCTTATTTTCGTCATGACGTGTCTAAGAGTGTGTGTCTCTGTTTTATCAGCGGTAATTCGAAAAGGACTTATCAGAATTGATCCAAATTTCATATGTAAGAGTTTGAACAAAATTCATGCCAAAAATTATGATGATCTTGATTTGAAGATTAATAAATAATTTTGGTAAATAGTATATTACACTTTAAGAGAAGAAAGCGACACTTTTCCACTGAGTAGAAAAGTTGTAGCCCGAGGCGATAGCCGAGGGTTATAATTCTACGAGAGTCGAGAGTGGAAAAGACACTTTCTTCTCAAGTGGTGTATACTATTTTTTCTGCTGCCTTATTCCGAAATGTGCTAAACTTATATTTACTAAAAAAGTTAGAAATTTTTCAAAGAAAAATTAGTAGGTAAGTTTAATCGTATCCTTAGAAACGCTGTAAACAGAAAATAATTAAATTTTTCTGCAATCGCTGTCAACTATGTCAAAGCTGTCAACTTGTGATTTAAATTATTATAAAAGGTATTTATTTGTCTATGTTTTAGAAAAGGATTTAGTAAAAATGGAATGCAGTGACGAAGAAAATAGTAGTGATGTAGACAAGGACATTAAAGAGGCCTTGCGGCCACTCTGAATTTGCTAACTATCAAATTTTTTACTTTCCTCCCTAGAGAAGAAATTTTTTCATTACACCACTCATTTTTGTAAATTTCAGCTTTCATCTTTCAAGTATCTACATATAATAATAGCCTACTTTCAAACAAGGCAGTAGAAGAAAGTTATAATCTTCATAAAAAGGAGAATCTCCTCCAGATAGTATCGAACTCTTACTGTCTAAAACTGCTACTCGTGGACCGTCTCGACTTTCCTCCTCTTCTTCTTTATATCTTTTTTGAGGATGTTATATTAATCCACTTTCTTACTGTTTCGTATTTTTCTTCCGACCTCAATATTTCTTCAATATTTTCTGAATTGAGAATGTATTTCCACTGACACTTTACAGATTTGATCACATGTAGTTACAATTAGATGGTCATAGAAGACCAAGCCGAATTGTATGGGTTTGGAGTGGCAAATCAACCTTTGCGTCAAGAATATCACTGGTAAAGTTGCAAAGTTCGACCGAAAATTTTCCAAACGTGGCTCTGTACTTATTGAAACAGAGAGACTCTTCTTCGAAAATTGTATATCTGAAATAAGACTAAATTTTTGCTTTTATTGCGTTTGAACAGAAAATGCTTGCAAATGAAAGATTTGGCTTTTATCAAATTTTATATAGTTGTATAAATATTGTAATGAAACCGTGAAACAGAACAAAGACAACCTAATACACAGTAACTCGATAGCAAATACTACTCATGTATTTCAGTGACTGAAAATGCATACTGATTTTTTCCTGTCAATTTTGAAATATTGCATTATCATTGATAAATTAGGATGAGAACGGCCAGTTGGGCCATATAGTTATTGCATCAGCAATAGAACACTTGACGCGTATAAGTATACACGAGTGCCCAATAAATATAAGCATTGTGTTGCACTTGCATGCGTTGCAACAGTGGATAGCTTCGTTTACATTTAAATGTTCACGCAACGTTGCTTGCATAATGTAATTGAGTAGCTAGCCATTGCATTGTATCTCATGTACTCGTAAAAAACCTTTGACTGTTCTTTCAAATAATCACACAAACGCACATTTGTCTCTGAATATATATTTATTATAAACCGCCACATAAATTTATCACTGCTTGTAATAAACAATAATTTATATAATTTATTAGATGCAACCAATACAAGTAAATGTTACATATAAAATGAATTGTTGTTTGGTGTTTATAGTTGAATTATAGCTGATTACATGGCTGATATTTACTGTTGTGACAACTTTATAATGGTATTCGCATCAAATATATTACACTTTTGCGGTTATATTCCCTATCATTAAAATAATACTTAATATTGCTGCAGTGAAAAAATATTTCAAATGTCCAATAAAAATATTAACATCATTGTACCTAATCCATTCGATTTTAAAAAATGTCGTCACGACTATATCCAAGTAAAGTCGGTAAACATGAAATCGAAAAGCAATCAAGAGCTTTATGGTAGCGCTGTATTTGTTTTCAGTAAAATAAAAAAATACAGGTACGTTCTGGTGAACATTATTAATATTTCGATTTAATGTTTCTTTTGCAAAGTAAATATATTGCTACACAAAGCATCTCTGCTTCATTTCTCAAAAATTTAAGTTATTGGCAACCTGCGAATGTAGGAACATTGTAGGCAATCTTGTATAATTTATATTATTAACAAAATCATTTTGAATTAAAAAAGTTAATAGTATACTTGAATACAGAAAAAAATAAAGCAGATAGAATTTCAAAAAATTAAAATAACCTAAAAGGTAAAAAAAAGAAATGTTAATTTTCTCAAATTTTACAAATTTAACGTTTAATATCTCCGTCACTTTTGGTCCAAATGTCAAAGTCATATATATTTTTGGAATCAGCTTAAAAAGATCTATCGATTGATGTAAAAATATATAGGGTGTTCCATAAGAAAAAATGCCATTTTTAGCACACCCTGTATATTTTTCAAGTTAAAAAAGTTTTGATGGCATATTTGAAAACTTTAGAAAAAACTACAGTAAACAGAATTTTTAAAAATTAAAATATCTCAACAGGTAAGAAAATAAGGGGGGTGTTACTTTTGCGTGAAAGACCCTGTACCTACAGGGCCTTAAAGAAAATAAATTATTTTAAATAATTTAATCAATAATTAAAAAAGTTAGCCTTCTGAAATTTTGCATAGATCTTTTTTTTGTATTCTCTATTAATAGCGGTTGCAATTATTTTAAATAGAACACAGAGGTGTGCGTACGGGATTTTTCAAAAATACTTTATTTAATAAAACATACACCACTGCTTTTTTTGCAGCACCAATATGCAGAGAGTATTTTCCATTCAATTTAGAAGCTTTTTTGTATTTTATAATTTTTTGATAACTTAACTCAAAATAACCTAATAGTACAGTAAACGGGGAGAGAAAATAGACTTTTTTTACTCTACAGGCAATGGCTCTACCAATTTTTGTAGAATCTTGTAGAGGGTCACCCTGAATTTGCAACTTATTTGTTGAATAACTTTTTAAATGTTGACAATATCAAAAAATATTAAAAGGAAATTTGTAGGATATATTTTTCTCTACAACTTTGTACTGCTGCTTTTTTCGGAAATCTAATAGGGAAGAACCTCTTTAATAAATAAGAAAAAAATGTTAAGTTATCAAGAAATTGTAAGATACAAAAACGTTTCTAAATTGAATGGAAAATACTCTCTGCATATTGGTGCTGCAAAAAAAGCAGTGGTGTATGTTTTATTAAATAAAGTATTTTTGAAAAATCCCGTACGCACGCCTCTGTGTTCTAATTAAAATAATTGCAACCGCTATTAATAGAGAATACAAAAAAAAGATCTATGCAAAATTTCAGAAGGCTAACTTTTTTAATTATTGATTTATAGCAAATTATTTAAAATAATTTGCTTTCTTTAATGCCCTGTACATCAAAAAGCTAGGAAGCAAAATTCGACCATAGTTTATTAGACAAACCACCTTTAATTTTCGATAAACTATCGACTGGTGAAATCCTAACGATATAAACTGGGACTCTCTGTATGGATTTAAACTTGGTAATATTTAATTGAACATGATACGACTATGCCTAATTCCCTAAAATTCAAGCGGGTATCTTTGTAGGTTACATCAGAGAAAACTTTGTTATGAAAACTTGGCACTGTATTTTATATTGGATAAAAATTCAGACTGCCGCATATTCTTGCCTATGGGGAAAATGCGGCCTTATCGAAAACTTATTGCCTCTTCAGAAATCAACAAGTGATTCCGAAAAATCTCACACGTGCATCTTTTAAGTATCTCTAAAAAATAACGATGATTTTAAAATAATTTTCAATTATATATTTTTATTCCGTAAAAAAAATGTGCAATTAGACAGTAAATTCAGATGGCATTGACTATGATTTGAAACTTTGAGGGTGAGGACGATGCCCATTTCAAAAATATTACATTAACAACTATTACACATTTAATACAATTGGTTTTTGGAATTTTACTTTTAGCCATCAGACAAAATCCATATACAAACTCGTATTTAGTATTTTTGCTAACTTAATTTTGGGTTAATTTATGTAAAGCTACAACAATTTCATAGTAATTTACTAATCTTTTTGGTTTTATCAAGATTAGAGAATATACAAAATAACATTGAAGTACACTAATAAATAAATTTGATTGTTCACATGAGAAATTTTAAGAGGAATAATTAGGAATTAAAAAAACGTACCTCATTTGGTGTGTTCCAGTTACAATCTATAATTACTGTTTGTTATTAGGCTAAAATATTTTTCACTGTCACGAAGCCATTTACACGCGAGATTTCGGTGAGTACAACAAGAATACCAGTTTGAATTTAAAGCTTAAATTAAATGTTATTACCTACACAATAATTATTAGTATTATCTTTTGACATGATGTATTATAATATGGTATTTTTGAAAATGATGTAGAAACATGTTATTTTCCTCGCATCATACAGCGTAGGGAATCCTGTGTTATATTTCCCCTGTTCATGCAAATATGACAGTGTATTCGTCGGTTCTTTTTCACTAATTACAATTTTTTGTCATAATATAGACTTTCGGGTTCGCTGAAAAAATTATGTCTGCATGCAGATATGAGACGAGAGGTTTATTGTAATAGTGGGAAAAGCTGTACTTCAATCAATCGCATCTTTATGAAATACGAACCACAAAACTTGACTGAATGCATTCTAGTTACAAGTATTGAAGTATGTTGTAGGTATTCCACAATTCCACAATCTAGACTAGAAGCTTTCAAGTAGCACCCCGTCGCGGTATCACGTATCGCTCTCGCTAGGCAATTGTTTCCTCTCAACCACCACCGGCAGGAAGTAGGCCATGCTTTACTGCATGCAGATTTCAAATCGATAATTTCAAGCGATATAACTGTTTCTCGAAGACAAGGGCCATAATAAGGGGCAATTCTTCCAAAACGTTGGATCCAGATCCGTGAAATATATTGAGAGATCTGTATGCCTGATTGTACAATTCCTTTTTATATTTTTGTGCAGAACGGATTGTGAATTGAAATGTAATCATGTACAAATTTCTTTTAAACAAGCGCTGTCTTTCTATGGATTTGTGATTACGATTTACAATATTTTTATATGACATGATTGAAGCTCTGTTTTTTTGTAACGAAACTGAGGAAAAATAAATTATCGCTCTCGGTCCTACCTTAACCTGTAATCACAAATTTTTTTTTTTAATTAACACGAATACATAAATACAAACTTCATGGAGAAAACCGTCAAAATGGGTTCAGAAACTCTAAAACGTGCAAATCTACCTACTTAAATTGCAATATTTTCTTAGTATACAGGCTGTTTCATTAAGGGTGGCCACCGGCCATATCTCGGAAACTACTGGGCATAGAAATTCAGGAAAAAAAATTTCATTACTAAAGTGGCCATGAGAAAATCCTGGAAATTATTTTTAAGTTCCGCATATTGCCACAAGGGGGTGCAACTGAAAAGTAAATATAAAAATTCTAGATTTCTCCGAAAATTCCCACATTAAGGTATACCTTTGGTAACATCATTAGAAAGCTTGGACAATTCTGCATCATTTTGGTTTAAGGCTCATTGGCGTACCGACGTTAATAAGAGTGGGGGAAGGTATTCAAAGTGTAATCATTTGAATCGCTGTAACTTCTAAACGACTTATTCGATTTTAGTAAACTTAAGCTTGTTTGGAAGAGAAATGTAGGTACTTTTAATTATCGCATCAAATGGTACACGATAGTTCCTAATAAAATTGCTAGAGGGCGCAATTTGAAATAATAACAGTTTTTTTGATTTTATCCCGAAAACTTAAATTAGACGGTATAATTATGATGTCAGAATCGGAAAGTAGATTAAATTTGCAAGAGAAAACGTGAAAACTGCAGCTCGATATCTTCGTTTGTTTCAGACTTATTGCCAAAAGAATAATTTTTAACACTTTAATTGAAGATATGATTGTTTTCATAGCTCCGTGGTCAAGCAATTCATGACAAAAAATATTTTTTAACTTTATGCTTGTGTAGGTTTGTCACTCATTATGCCAAGGGCCCAAAAACTACTTTAGAATTAATAAAATAATCATGGAAAACTTCGAATTTAGGCACAATAATTATTTTAATATGGTTTCTTAAAAATAAATCTAGATAGCCGTGAAACAAGATCGGCAGGTTTCCAAGGAGATAAATAAATTGGAATAGTTGTCAACTGATTTAATTTTGATAGGGGTTGTGTTGACAAAAGTTTCTTTTTGATGACTATGATTCTTTTTGAATTTCTTTTTATCTATTCCAAAAATTGTGCTACATCCCTCAAAAATTCTCAATTCCTCTCCCTGGTTTTATGAACTGATGAAGCCAGTTTTACTAGCTGTGGCATCGTTAATTTACACAATACTGATGCACTAGGTATTGGTCACAAACAAATCCTCATTGAATACGCGAAGTGGATCACCAAAACTGGTGGTGCAGAGTCTCAGCATACAGAATTATCGGACCGTTTATTTTTAATGGCTATCTAAATGGTGAATCTTACGTAAGCATATCGTAACCCTCGGCATTGGTATAAGCATTTTTGAGAGATGTAGCACAAATTTTGATATAGGTAACAAGAAATTTAAAAAGAATCAAGGAGAAACTTTTTTCAACACAACATCTATCAGAATTAAATCAGTTGACAACTATTCCAATTTAATAATTTTCTTGGAAACCTGCCGATCTTGTTTCACGGCTACCTAGATTTATTTTTAAAAAACCATATTAAAATAATTATTGTGCCTTGTACCTAAAAAGTTTTCCATGATTATTTTATTAAATCTAAAGTAGTTTTTGGGCCCTTGGCATAATGAGTGACAAACCTACACATAATAAAGTTTTAAAATATTTTTTGTCATGGATTGCTTGACCACGGAACTATGAAAACAATCGTATCTTCAATTAAAGTGTTAAAAATTATTCTTTTGGCAATAACTCTGAAACGAACGAAGATATCGAACTGCGGTTTTCACGTTTTTTCTTGCAAATTTAATCTACTTTCCGATTATGGTATCATAAATATACCGTCTAATTTAAAATTTTGGGATAAAAGCAAAAAAACTGTTATTATTTCAAATTGCGCCCTCTAGCAATTTTATTAGGAACGATCGTGTACCATTGGATGCGATAATTAAAAGTACCTACATTTCTCTTCCAAACAAGCTTAAGTTTACTAAAATCGAATAAGTCGTTTAGAAGTTACAGCGATTCAAATGATTACACTTTGAATACCTTCCCCCACTCTTATTAACGTCGGTACGCCAATGAGCCTTAAACCAAAATGATGCAGAATTGTCCAAGCTTTCTAATGATGTTACCAAAGGTATACCTTAATGTGGGAATTTTCGGAGAAATCTAGAATTTTTATATTTACTTTTCAGTTGCGCCCCCTTGTGGCAAAATGCGGAACTTAAAAATAATTTCCAGGATTTTCTCATGGCCACTTTAGTAATGAAATTTTTTTTCCTGAATTTCTATGCCTAGTAGTTTCCGAGATATGGCCGGTGGCCACCCTTAATGAAACAGCCTGTATAAAGAGCGATCAAATAAATTTGTAATCGAGTCATCCATGAACCCGAAATCGTATGTAGTTTCTTGAACTGCATTACAATAAAATGTCAGTTGAAAACTAAAATGTTAAAGACATACGGATTCAAATCCATGGATGACTCGATTACAAATTTATTTGATCACTCGATATCATCTATAAGACAATAACAGAGCGAACTAGATTTAGGCAAGACTCCTCCCAGATAATAATAAATAACGTGACATTTATTATAGTTAGTACCCTGAAATTGTTCTTTGTCTTTGTTTTAGTGAAGTTTTTAACATATTGCAACTACTAACATAAAATCTTCAGAACTTTTGGTACACATGAAGGAATGAAGTGACATATTTTCACAACTAAAGAGAGTGGAGGTTATGGCGATACACAAGAGAAGACCAAAATACCTCGAATAGAACTTACCTTTCTAATATCAGTAAGATTTTTGAAAAATTTATGAAATTTATTGAAGAATCAGACACTTGGAACATTTAAAAAATCGTAGAAATTCTTAAAAAAGTTTCAGTGAACTACACAGAATAACCTCAATCTAATATAATTCTAAATATCTGGAAGTTAAGTTTAAATTGATTCATGTTTTGCAATACATCTTCCTGTTGTGTGCTTAGCAAACTTCCTAAATACAAATCCTAATTAAAATAATGAAATTAACTTAAACTTTGGTAACATCAACAAAGTTTACCTCAACTGAATGTATTCCATATCATAAAGCAATAACTTTGCGCAATTGTTGCTGATTAGAATAAGTAAACACAAAACAAAACATGTAACTTCTGCAGAATAAACAACCACCATCTACTGCTCGTGTGATAATTGTAACCATAACTTGACAGTTACCTTACTGCGTTCATCTCATTTTAAAGGAATAGAATTTATAAGGGACTAATTTGTATCATATCGCTTTGTTAAATGTGAAATTAAAGTCCATGTTTTCAAAATCAGGTTTGATGGAATAAAAGAGAGAAGAATGGATTTCTGCCAAATGAATATGAAAATATTGCGGCAATAGACTTGTAAATAAGGCAGCTAAATTTAAGAAATAGAGAAAGCAGTTGGCGGTATGTTTATGTAATAGAAATATTTCTAAACTCAATAAAAATATGCACTGCTATAAAGACAGGCAGATTCAGATGTCATAAGATATGAATATAATACTCCCACGAAAAAGGCACTAAAAGTAGAACCAGTAGTCGAGGATGGCGCGGACGAGGATGCTAGAAAAATTGCTGCAGCAAACTGAATGACTCAACCCAGAAATAGGCACGAATGACAAAAGAAGCTTGGAAAAGTCAACACCGTGCAATAGGGCTGTAAGGTTATTGGTTAAGGATGATGATATTAGTCGTAGTAGTAGTCATACATAACTTATACTTACGAGTATCTAAGTATTTAATTTAGCAGAAAAATGTTTCAGACGTAGAAATGTACTTTAGCACATCTCCATTCAGGGTTAGGCATGTATTGTCAGAGATCATAAAGTGCAGACATGAAAAACTTTTTAAAATCATGCACAAGATAATGGTTATTATATAGAACACGAGGAAGCAAATAGAATGGAAAAGGTTCTTCGGGAAAAGGGAAAGGAAAACTAAGATGTGAAATCTATAGAGCCAATTAACTTCACTGCACAGTATACAAAATATTCACAGACATTTTATAACGAAGAATAACTTTCTACGTGAAAGAAGGTCTTGGATAGCATCAAAGAGGATTCAGAAATAATACGACCATGATAGACGTCAGATAATGGCTTAAACCTGGTAATATAACGCGAGTACCTGGAAGATTTTTTTTAATTTTAAACATGAGAGAAGCCCTATCTATACTCTGCAATGCTGAAATAGTGTATACCATTCAAAATAATAAACTTAACGTTCATGACAATGAGCAACTCGAAAGGAAACATTGGGATGCAACAGCTGACGACTAAGAAATTTGAAATTAGACAAGGACTGTGAGACTGTGACAGAAAGGCTGAAAGGGAAAGCACAGGTCATACAGTGTGGGATATGAGTGGATAAAACAAAGGCAATGGCAATTAGAACAAAAGAAAAATGCGGACAGAACTGAAATATTGGTGAGGATAACATAGAAGCAGTAAAAGAGGTTACACGTATCTAGAGATTGACAGGGAGCAGCGAAAAATCGAGGTAGAGGGAGGCAAAAGTTAAAGGAGAGAGCTAATGTGAAAGAACACGGAAAAGAGATAGAAAGGTGAGAGAAAAAGCAAAAAAGATAGAAAATAAGGAAGTGGACAACAGTTGCCGTAAAAGGACTCTAGAAGACTAAATTGTGGAAGGCAAGACTTGAACTGAGATGTAGTGCTTTCTATTGGTGATGATGTATTGTATAATTTCCATTTGGAAGATCCAATCTATTATGGACTATTTCAGCAAATTTGTACATGTTTTTTTTTCTCTGGAGTAAAGTAATATGCTTATGTTGAAATTTCATAAGCTTTCATACCGATAAAATCGCACATTACAACTTTATGACATCATATACTTAGTTGTTATTAAATTTTATACAAAAATGGTACATAGATAGGTAGGTATATTCGACATCCAATTTGTTCAATTAATCCTACTACACTTCGAGCGTTTGATGGTTTGATGGTATAGTTTATGTTGAAACTGACATTGTTGGTACAACCACACGAAAGCTTAATTAACCTTGTCTATCAAAGCAATTTGCATTTTTACTATACGCCCACTAGCAGTATTGCGAATTTCAGCTTTGTTATGGAATGGGTAATTTGTAATGAAAATATAATAACTCTAGTTAAATCTAATCAGCATTTCTATTACTGTCCATTTAATTATAACTTTCAGTTTACAAAAACGTGGATACATTTAGTTAAGCAATACAAGTATAATAAACCAAAACAAAAATATGTCTAGAAATATATCATCACATTTTGTAAAATATTCTAATTAAATAACGAAAATCAAATCACTGAAAGCTAAAACTGAAAATCAACCAAAGTTTCGATTAAGTATGTATTATAGTACTTATATATAAAGTGGTATAAACAGAAACCTAGTTCTTGTAAAAATATAAAATACGTTAAAAGTATTTATTAGTATGTCCCGATGGGACTATTGAAGGTATTGGCGGTACTGTCTGAGATATTGGATGCTGGATGTGGCGGCACTGCTTCGAACATACATCGACGGAAAAGGGCAGGACGAGGACCAAGATGCATGGACTATTAGGTAAAGCTGGGGATACGTGCGCCAAGGGGGTGATTTCTACATAATTAATAACCTTGGTTAAACACATGTGTTTATATCAAAGTTTTTATGGGATTCGCTACATACTGTTCTAGTTTTGAAGATAAATAGACAAGGACAAGGGGATAATTTAATTTATTAACTCGTATTTCATAATTTTGTTTTTATGATGTAAGTAGTGGAAAATATAATGTTAAAAAATATAATATTTCGTAACTGAAGTTGAATTTTGAAGTAGACAAAGAATTTAAATTTTTACACGACTTGAATTATAATTAGACACTAACTTGACTAGCCTTTTTTAAAATTAAAATGTTACACATTATTAATTTTATTACTACATGTTATGAATAGTGAAAAAGATGTAAGCAACTACAATAAAATTGATGAACCTCTAAATAAAGGGTAGCTAATAGATACTGTTTGCTAAAGGGCCTAATGAACTAATGGAGTCGTCGAAACCAAAAGCAATTTCGTCTACATTTTACAATTTCTTGCTTAATGTTAAAAATGAGCGTTCTTCTGTAAGTCGCAGTTGTTTTAACCCTTTTTCTGCAAACTATAAGACATATAAACCAAAGTATACGGTTTTTTGTTTTCAAATTCCTGCTATTCTCTAATTATTCACTAGTTTTTTGGACTACAGTTAAGTGAAACTAGACTGAAAGCATTTGTTAACAGTTAGGAAATGTTCGATATATTTCAAAATTATAGAAAATAGAAGTGCCTTTAAATTTTTTTTTATTTTTTCATAGAAAGTAAAGAGAATCAATAGTATCAACATTTTTTATCTTTAATAATATCAAGAATTTTTCTTACAATGATACCTATACAGGGTGTCGCGAAATTAGGAGCAAAAAACTCGGAGAGTGATTCTACTTGAAAAATTAATGTGACAAGTTCCTATAACATTTTTCCGAAAGCTCATTAACCTTGGGGTTATAGGGCCTTAAAGTTTTTTTTTATCAACTTTTTCCAGCACCTTTTTTTCTAGTTTAGCGATTCGTTTCAAATTTGGCACACTTATCACTAATGTTTATTTGTATTTTTGTACCAAAATTGAGGTAAATCTCCCAGTGTCAAAGAGTCGAAACTGACGTTGACCTGTGAATAAAGACCCAGAACTTTTTTGTTAGGCACTTTTTCTAAATTTTGATGACGCCCGATTGAAGATCATCGAAAAATCTTCAAAAAAGATCCTCTTACTGCGATAAAACGAGTCGTTTTTGAGAAAAACGCCTTGAATGAATACCAACTAACTACAGCTTGTTTTCAAGATTAACAAAGCAAGCATTAAACAGAAGTGCGTTTTTCTCGAAAACTACTCGTTTTATCGATATTCAACAATAGGATCTTTTTTGAAGATTTCGATGCTCTTCAATCGGGCGTCATCAAAATTTAGAAAAAAGCTATTGGAAAAATGGATTAATAAAAAAACTTTGAGGCCTTGTAACCCCAATATTAATGAGCTCTCGGAAAATGTTATAGGAACTTGTCACATTAAGTTTTCGAGTAGAATCACTCCCCGAGTGTTTTTCTCCTAATTTCCGGACACCCTGTATGTTTATTTAAAATCATCAACTGTATATGTATAGCAAAAAGATAAGTATAATTTAGAAACAATTCAAGCGGATTTATTGACGGAAAAACAGATGCATTTACGTGTTGAAATAACTACGTCATATTATGTACATTAGAGTAATATCAAGTGCAAAGCAGAACGCATACACAATTAATACATGTACGTACAGAGCTATTAGAGTGATTAATTCTACACGGTTTCGCATAGGTTTATTTAGATCGAAAAGGGAGTTTGACAAATGAAATAGTAAGTGGTCAGAACTACAATTAGTTTGATTCACACTGGTTTTGCATATGTAATATATGGTCTCAATACACTAACCGTCCATCCATTATGTTGTCAAATTATATAGGTATACTTTCTAATTTCCTTAAAACCAAGTTCACACATATTGCGTCCAAAGTACTTTACAGTTTTAATCTATAACGGAAATTATAGAATGCTCTATCCTATGTGTTAAACCAAAAATATATATTAAAAGTTTGTGCAAAGGCTGTAGTCAAATACTAAAATTTCCTTTGATGTGTTAAATGTATAGTTTCAATTATACTTTTTACACAATTTATAGATCTAATCGATTTTTAAAGCCGTTTCAAAGTCGAAGAATGCCACACAAAAACAGGTAGTATATTATGTTGTATAATTTCACGAACATAACATGAAATTTTTTTCTACTCGTATAATAATATAGGAGAAAATATTTATTTAGAATTGTTATGGTAAATAACTATCTACAATTTTTATCTACATGTTTAAATTCACACATATTACAAAACGAATTCTTGTTATTTTATATTGATTTTTATTTACTTATGTAAGTATGTTACAGCTGGTCATGTTTTATTACATAAAAATCCTATTCATTCATCTGGAAAATGAAAAGCTATACAATAGATATTTATTTTATTAGGAGTATAAGCGAAACTTTTATGTGACGAAGCATGGAGGTGTAAGCGCCGAGCGGAGCGAGGAGAATTAACTCCATACGGAGTCACATGAAAGTGCTTATACTCCGAATAAAATACAATATTTTATTTTCAAATGGAATCATTCTAATCGTAATATGACAATCAATTTAATAAGTAATTTTGCAACTGTCATGCAACTGTCATACATTTTTGCAGATAATGATATAACTTATACTCCGCCGGAGTATAAGTCCTACTTATACGCCGCTCAAGAGTGGTGTCATAGAAATGAAACTTATACCTGGCCTACTCAGTCTTATAACACCATGTTATACGCCGTTTGAAAATAAAAATATATATCAATTAATATGTTACTGGCAACTTTTTCGGCTAAGCGTAGTTTAATTATTAATCAGTTTGTACCAAATCTTTCCAAATAATAACTTCAAAGAAGACGAAACGTACTTCAGTTAACAAGAAAAATGCTTGAGTACAAGTGGTGTAATATAGATGTATATTTTCCTTGTGCACAAAACCTCCCATTTGCACTTTTCATGGTTGTAATCATTGAGCCGTATTATAAGAATTTCTGAAAAGGAAAAAAGTTGAATGTCCTACGTCTTTTAGTGTTACTGTTACGACCTAGGGGAGTTTATTACCATTCTTAACTAAAGATGCAATAAGATACTTATCCTATACCAACTAAATGTAAGTCTAAAATCTGATCAATATTTTGATATGTTAACCCTTAGAATAAGAGCAAGAGTTACGAGCATTAATAATAATAATAATGTATGTAAAAATTTAACTACATAATTTTTATAGATTAATTTTAATTAAATGCATCTTAGAACTTTGATATTAAGAACTTCTTTCTCTTAGAAAATGTATACAGATTAGCCGAAATAAATACGAACATAGGGAAAACCGTAAAGTTAAAAACAGTAAGCCTATATTAATTCGTATATTCATACTAGAGGCACTCTTTTTAACTGTAGACTATGGTATAATTAAATTACATTTTATTTTTATTATACAGTGACCGGCAGAAACTGTGAACCAAATGGGAATTTTTTTTTATCTTTAGATTTACCAAATTTATTTTACTGTGGAAAGATTCTGCATGTCCTTAAACAAAAAAGAGCATAAGCAAAACCAGTAAAAATTATACGAGGGAGGGGTCAAAAATTTCTAATTTACTCAAGAATAAAGTACCCTGATTTTGAACCGTAGAAAAAAATGTTATTAGGAAAAGTTGTTTTTACTTAAAAGTTATCCTCGAATACCAAATTTGGGTTCTGTAGACAAAGAAAAACCATTTTTCCTTTTTTTGGACCCACCCCCATATAACAAATCGCTAGAAGCTATGGAGCACATAAATTCAGTTTTTTGACTGTTCTTTGGGAATTAAACACATAATTTACTTAAATTGGTTTAAATCCGCGAAATCAGGGCGGTTAATAAAATAATGCCAAAAATAATCTCATTTTTTTGGTGCACACCGTATTTTATTATATGGATAAGTAAAACAACTTAATGTAAAACAAATGCGGGTTTACTTAATATCTTTAGCAATTTATTGCCATTTTTACTTTTTTTAAAAACCTAAATCTATACGTTTAGGAATTACTTTTATCTGTACCTACCGGTAAGTCAATTTCAGTTTCGTGATAAAATTATTATTATTTTATTAAACGACCCGTTTTCGCGCATTTAAACCAATTTAAGTAAATTATGTAAGTATTAACTCAAGAACTGTTAAAAAACTGAATTTATACGATGCATAGTTTCTAGCGATTTGTTCTTCGGGGGCGCGCCAAAAAAAAAGGAAAGACGTTTATTTTTTGTCTACAGAGTCTAAATTTGATATTCGGAGATAACTTTTAAGTACAAACCACTTTACCTAATAATTTTTTTATACGGTGCAAAATAAGGTTACTTTATTCTTGAGTGAATTTTAAATTTTCACCCCTCCCTCGTATACAGGGTTATTCACCGAAACCGTTGGTTAGACGTTTTAAAAGATGTAGTTAATATTTTTCTCTGAAAATTGGATTATAGCCTAAATAGCATATGGTCTCTTTATTTAAAATATTTTCAAGTCTCTACGACTTCCGGTTATATCGGAAGTAGACACTAACTTCGTTTTTTTAAATGGAACACCCTGTATATTACTACATTTTTAAATTCTACATTCAATTATAATAACATTTTGTTAAAACAATTTTTCTCTAAAACATTTCGTTTAATAATTACAGGATGATTTTTTAAAAAATTTCCAAAAATGTGCTAATTTTCAAATTTTATTTTCTAGCCTTCTAATATTCAAATTGAAATGCGATTTTGGCAAGATGTTAACAAAAGTCTACTACTTGCAATTTCCTCATTGTAACAGTTTAATGTTCTACAGGGGGTTTATAATTTAGGTGCCATTCAGAAAAAAATCAAAACGGCATAACTCAATTTTTCCAAATGGAACACCCTGTATATCGAAACAAATTTGGATTATTCATTCAATTTAAAGGTAATTTTGTTGAATAAACTTTATACCCATCTCTTGCCGTTTTCGTGAAATATCAACTTTTATGGTACACATAGTATAGGTATAATGATTAAACAAGAGAAGTTTTTTTTTTAATTAATTTTTTATTAATATTTAACGTAACGATATTGTTTAAAATGCTTTACTGACAACATAGATTGCTTGATCCAGTAATCGAATTGTTTGGTATAATTTTCAATATTACCAAAAAAACGAAATTACACAAAAACGGCAAGAGTTGGTTATAAAGTTTCTTCAACAAAATTACCTTTAAATTGAATAAATAATCCAAATTTGTTTCGATATACAGGGTGTTCCATTTGAAAAAATTGAGTTATGCCGTTTTGATTTTTTTCTGAATGGCACCTAAATTATAAACCCCCTGTAGAACATTAAACTGTTACAATGAGGAAATTGCAAGTAGTAGACTTTTGTTAACATCTTGCCAAAACCGCATTTCAATTTGAATGTTAGAAGGCTAGAAAATAAAATTTGAAAATTAGCACATTTTAGGACATTAAAAAAAAATCATCCTGTAATTATTAAACGAAATGCTTTAGAGAAAAATTGTTTTTACAAAATGTTATTATAATTGAATGTAGAATTTAAAAATGTAGTAATATACAGGGTGTTCCATTTAAAAAAACGAAGTTAGTGTCTACTTCCGGTATAACCGGAAGTCGTAGAAACTTGAAAACATTTTAAATAAAGAGATCATATGCTATTTACGCTACAACCCAATTTTCAGAAAAAAATATTAACTACATCTTTTAAAACGTCTAACCAACTGTTTCGGTGAATATCCCTGTATACGATGCAATTTTTACTGATTTTGTTTAGGGTCTTTTTTGTTTAAGGACATGCAGCACCTTTCCACAGTAAAATAGGTAAATCTAAAGATAGAAAAATTTCTCATTTGGTGCACACTTTCTGTCGGTCACTGTATTACTATATTATATTATTTTTCCGATAAACTTCTTGTAATTTATCTTTTTTTGTCTTTAAAAACTTTTAACACATTTTAGTAAAATTTATGCGATTGTCTTATTCTTAATATCTTAGAAAACACATTTTCGGCTACTTTCAAATTAACATTATATAGTAGGTATACATACGCGTAGTAAAGCAAAACCAAATCCAATCTGTCTCATAGTGAAATAAAAAATCTAACGACATAGTTAACCGCAGAGCAATTGTTGTTTTAATTTCATGTCTATAATTCTTCCAGAGTTCATCACATCACAACAATAAAATTTATTTACAGCCATAAATGCTCCCCTACATCTACATTTCCTTTGGAGGTATTAAACCACAAAACAGTAAAATGCTTAGGCGTTGTTAAGAAATATCAAGCCACATTAGCTGTGTGTAATCTTTATTACTCTTTATAGCAGTCCTTTACTAAACGTTAATAAATTCAAGTTTAAAAATTTACGCTGCGTGAAATGATGTTTTAATCGAAGTATAACCGCAAATGTGTGGGGCGTCTGTCGCATGCAGAAATGGTCTTAGTCGGATTAGCCACACCATTAAATCTCTGCCATCATGAAATTAAATCATTTCTCTGATTTTGGTGACGCCATATCTTTTGCTCCACTTATTCGTGATTCTAACACTCAGTTTTGTTTTAAGGACCGACCCAGGAAAAATATTACATAGAAAAGGGATGTTGTAAATTTTCCTTTTCATCGGTTCGACTGTGTAAAAATTTTATTTTACGATTTTTATCAAAAGACATTCATAAAGTGCAGAGTTACTATTATAGTCATGTTGTAAAACTCAATAACTCTTCTTTTTAATACAGAAGTTAATGCTTGTGTTATACTTTTATTAAGGCTTACTATTTCGAGTGGTTTTATTATCCATGATATTAACGCTGTCGGGAAGATAGCGAGATTAAAACTGACTTAAGTGAAAAAGAACATAAAGGAACTAAAACTTACACAAATATACATTATTCAATGTTTATTCAGATTACGTACAATGTACCAATTATGTTACAATCCGTAAAATTTTGTTACATTATCTTCTTTAATTCCTGCCAACTTAAAAAAGTATCTGGAAAATAAACACCCAACAGTGGTACTAAATTATTATTTCTTAATTTGATTTTTGAAAATAATAATGGATCTCGGAATCATCGAACATGTTCTGCATATTATTTGACTTTTCCGAATCGTTTTCAGTCCAAATAATGTTGCGTGTTTAAACTTCAGGGTAACTTTTCTCATATTTACTTTTTAATACATAATTTTGTTCAATTAAACAGAAAGTTACATTGCGTTTCTTTTAATTAAATGGTTGGGGTAGTAAGACGCTTATACATGAAACAATTTAATAAATGTATACTTATTCATTTCATTCGTAAATTTACTTATAGTGGAACTGGCATGATAAGGCCTTCACTTACTTTGCAGGCAATTACACGGTCCGTTAGGCAGATCTCAGTGCCACATTTAACATGAAGAGCGTTATTATTTTCCTTCATTAACTCATATTTGTATTCATCAGATATTGAGTGCTTCTGGTAAGTTAGAACATATTCTGGTCTTTAAACCATAGGGGATTAAAAATTTAGAAAATTTCTTAACTGTAATAATTGTAGGTACCTAATTTTTTCAAAAAATATAAACTTTTTAACACCCATGAGAAATAGCGTGTGATTGATTGGTTTGAGGAAAACAGCGAACTTTGAGTGCTCCACTTTATGGATATAATTATTGTCTAAATGAGAATTGTTTCGAAGGAACCAGTAAAATTTATGCACTACTAAAAAATTATCATAAAGCTACATTTACGACCTCAAAATTAGTGAATAAAATTAACGTTCTATAATTAAAAAATCTAAATATTTGTCATTATCAAAAACAAACTGTTGTTCGAAAATCAAATTTATTTGCTAATTTGTTGGCTGTGAATCTAGCTTAAAAATGTTGATATAATTTTTTCCGAACTTTATATCAAAGTATGATCTTTTTTGAATTGTATTTTTTAGTTTTATTCCTATTCAAGCAATTTTATTTCAAATTGATATAATCTAAGCAATAAATGTATGATGATAATGATATCCTTAATTACCTGCATTATTTATATAAAATCTTAAAATCAACTAATTATATTATAGATATACCTATAAAGACAAAAGTTAATTGAACATTATTTTAAATTTCGATGAATAAAAAATCGTTTTATAAAAGTAAATGTTGCTAGCAATTTAAAAACTTTTAATTAAAATATCCGAGTTTCGCGTACCAAGTTGAAATTGTGTTTTAATATCTCCACGATTTCGGCTCTACCCACATTCTTACTGTTATAATCAGCGGAATGTTCATTGTTAATAATTTTAAAGTTTATTGAAACTTAAGCTTATAGAGGTGCAAATGTACATTATTTAAGCTAAAGCATGATATACAGAAGTCAATATGGTTGTTGTGAATTTAGTGCTAGTCTGATTTTCAGGTTATTATTGTGGCGCTTGGTACTTTGTTAATTATGAATTGCAATGCAAAACTGTATCACTCACTAGTGACTGACTTTTGAATGTAGTAGGTACAATTTAACGTACAAATTCTATTTAGTGTCAAATTTTCACATGTAAGTAAAAACAAGTATAATATTTATATTTTACAGTTAAGTTTTTTTAATGTTGCCGTAACAGAAAAACATACAAAGGCTGCAACATTGAAAAGCTAATATGAACATTGCATTCAAGTAACAAATTTAATTCACTGAGAGCTTCACAAAGAGGTATTATATCCCAGACAAAGTATTTAGTTGAAAATAACATTCCTAGTTAATTTATGAAACTACAGAAGTTCAAGTGTAATTAAAAACGTAAACCCACTTTTAAACTTGTGTGGTTGATTAAGGAAAAATTACAAAAAAACATAACTACAATCATCCTAAAATTTCCTAATAAAAAATCCGTAAATTCCCGCAAACGATTCCCTTTATTTTCGCCAATTTGTCAACATGTGTCATCAATAAAAAAAATCATACAGAAAAGTTGAACATACCTGTTATGTCAAATAATATAATTCAAAAATATGTAGGTGTTAATGGAGAAAATAAATTCCATTTACCTTCCATATATTTTTACAGCGCGACAGATAAATAATGTAGTTAGGGGCTTTTGGAATGACCTACTGCCCTCTCGTGAATAAATGTATGACACGTTGCCTAATGTAAAAATATCATACACCTAGAAGTAACAAGATTTATACTTTTGTAAACGCAGATTTATAGTTTAAGGTCCAGGATGTAGTCTTTTTTCATGTACATACGCAAAAGTCAACATTAAAACAACGCAGGTAAAAATGAAAAAGCAAATTTTATTTTAAAATCCAACAACTTTAGCGAAATACGTACGTTTACGTTACAATGAAAACTTACTCGTAATATCGCTCTTAAGTATCTCCTTTTTGAGATCTAAAAATATCTAATTAAGTTAATTATTACATACAATAATAACTAACTGAGTTCACTACAGATGAGACCCATATCCCCACTTTCACCTTATATTGAAAATATAATAAATTGATAGACTGTTGACCGACCTTTTAAGTATCTTTAAATTCATGTTATGTTGTACTCTAGGATCTATTTCATTTTTAAGTGAAGGTAAGTTAAATAGTTAGGGAGCGCATCAAGAAAAATAGTAAATTTAATTTTCCCTGTGGGTTAATGGTTAACCCATGATAATAAATGGTCCATTAAAAAGAATTTAAAAGAAGAGATGAACTTACGTGGCTTACTTTAAATAAAGTGTATTTTCGAATAAAAGTTAATGCAAAAATGAACAAAAATCAATTATAAAAATACCATCAAATTCCGATATCTTCGTTCATGGTAAATCCAATCCAATATTGATAAAGTGATAACAGTGTTAATAACCTCAATAAAATGCTTCACGTTACTTCTTTCTTCTCAGCACTCATGTTGTTATGTAAAGACCTTAAGAAGATTTTTTGGAAATACTAGTACCTATACTCATTGATTGTGAGTTCTTTACTGATTACCAATAAGTAGATGTTTGCAAACTTTTGTTTAAAAAACTATATCCGAGAACTATATATGAGAAGTGCTACAGCATTTGCTTTTATAAAATTGAAAGTCCAGAATTAAAAATATCAGAGATACAAGTTAGCTATTTTGAGTTTATTCAAATTAACTAGATATTCACCAATTTTTAAGAAATTGGTACAGGAGTTCTTGCAAATTTAAAAGAAATAAATGAAACAAGTACAGATTATGATTTATGGTTAGATATATATAAGAAATAAAAGACCTAGAAATGATTTATATTTTACTGCGAACTAGACAAAATTGAAGTAATTTTAAGATAATTTAAGGTATTTTGAAGAAAATCCAAAAAATTACGAAACATTTCCTCTTAAAGGAATTTAAGTGTAAAATTTGAAGGTAATCCGAGGAAATGCAAGCAAGGTAATTTGGACGAAATCAAAGAAAATCTAAGTAAACCGGAAATAATCTAGAGGTACTCTCGAGATAATATCATTTACTAAAATTCAGGATAGTCTCTAAAGATTCTTGATTCCTCTTAAAAGGAATTAAAGTTTGCAAAATTTTTGCTAGAGATTTACCTACCTCTCAATTTGTATAGCCCTAAAATTCGACAGTTTTTCTAAAAGTTTCTGTATTTCGGTTTGTTCCAAAGATTCGTTAAAGTGAGTAAACATTTAAGTCATTTAAATCTAAAGAATTACATATTTTTATCTTCAATTTTTATCGTGAAGTGATACCATGCATCATTCAGTCGAGACACAAATCACTAAAGATCGTATCACCTCCATATTTCAAATGCCGAGTTTTCAAACAATATAATGGTTTCCATTTTAATTCTCAGTTATTAAGTTGTACTAAATTTCAAAGTATTATCTAATAAAATAACTAATTCATTAATTTCCTTCCTTTAAACTGGCCCGTTTTCGTTTCTACTTAAATTGTTGTTTGTAGATTTCATTAAGAGATTACAAACATCGCATGCTTTTATCTGTAAAAGTGTAGGCAGATACAATGTTTGGATTTGAAAAAAATGGTATGGTTTATAGGTTACTGATGACTAAACACCTTCACCTTCGTAAATTGCTACAATGCAATTGCAATGCAAAAAATACTATATGTTAAAACTGATTACATAAGTAATTAAACTTGAGTTTGTTGTAGGTACCTTAAAAATAAAATAAGAGAAAAATATCTACAAAAATATTCAGTTTACGAAAAGGACATACTTATGTAACAAATTAAAATATGTGAAGAACTTATTTGAAAAAAGAATTTTCAAAAAAAGTAATGAATAAGTACACTTCTGTGCAATAAAATTAAGCACAAGTTTTATGACTATTTTTCACAATATTCTAGTTGTATAATTCGGGTCTATTTTAATTGCCTAGCAGCAGTTTCAATAAATGATAGGAGTAAAATTTTGACATTAAGGAAATTGACAAATTTACATATTTTTGTAACTAGGAAACTCATGTCCGCTTTAAACTATAACATATTTTGTGTGCTTAATTTTATTGCACAGAAGTGTACACACACCCCATATGAGATAATTTTAAACATATCAGAATCTTATGCAATCCTTCCCAATAATAATTAAAAAAGAAATCAAATTATATCAGTTCTAGCTGAAATACGACAATTTAATATTAACGAATTTTATTCAAACATGACTAAAGCTCGAACGTGGTGATAGATGTATATGAAAATGTGTACATATTTTCCGTAGAATTTAAAAATGTATTATTAACTAGGGAGTATAATTTAAAATACGGAAATTGACGTCTATTTCCAATGTAACCGTAAGTTTACGAAAAATTTTCAAATTCTACTATTAGTTCTTTTACATACATCGATTAAGCTTGCGGTATGCAACACCATTTAAAAAAAATAACTTTTATTTAAAAAAATATAGTATTTGTTCAGTTATTAAAATATACAGGGTGTCCCAGTTTATATCGTCAGGATTTCACCAGTCGATAGTTTAGCGAAAATTAAACGTGGTTTGTCTAATAAACTATGGTCGAATGTTGCTTCCTTTTTGATGTACAGGGCATTAAAGAAAATAAATTATTTTAAATAATTTGCTATAAATCAATAACAAAAAAAGTTAGTATTCTGAAATTTTGCATAGATCTTTTTTTTTGTATTCTCTTATTAATAGTGATTGCAATTATTTTATTTAAAACACAGAGGCGTGCGTACGGATTTCTTCATAAACATTTTATTAATTAAAACGTACACCACTGGTTTTTTTTGCAGCACCAATATGCAGAGAGTATTTTCCATTCAATTTAGAAACTTTTTTGTATCTTACAATTTCTTGATAACTTAACTTTTTTTTCTTATTTATTAAAGAGGTTCTTTCCTATTAGATTTCCGAAAAAAGCATCAGTACAAAGTTGTAGAGAAAAATATTTCCTACAACTTTCCTTTTAATATTTTTTTGATATTGTCAATATTTAAAAAGATATTCAACAAATAAGTAGCAAATTTTAGAGAAATTTTTCTCTAGTTAGGTACTACTTGCTACTACTACATACTACTCTTTCCCCAAAATTTTCAACTTATTTGTTGGATAACTTTTTAAATATCGACAATATCAAAAAAAGTTTAAATATTTTTCTTTACAACTTTGTACTGACTCTTTTTTTTTGAAAATTTAATACGAAAAAAGTTATTCAATAAACAAAAAATCCAACCCTTAATTGAGGGCTGGTGAAGGAAGGGCGGGGTCTACGAATACACAAACTCAGTTTTAAACTTTTAGGGTGACCCTCTAGAAGATTTTACAAAAATTGGCTGTAGAGTAAAAAAAGTCTATTTGAAGCCTTTTTTTCTCCCTTATTTACTGTACTATTAGGTTATTTTGAGTTAAGTTATCAAAAAAATTATAAGATACGAAAAAGTTTCTAAATTGAATGGAAAATACTCTTTGCATATTGGGGCTGCAAAAAAACCAGTGGCGTACGTTTTATTCAATAAAATGTTTTTGAAAAAATCCGTACGCACGCCTCTGTGTTCTTAATAAAATAATTGCAACCACTATTAATAAGAGAACACAAGAAGAAAACTATGCAAAATTTCAGAAGGCTAACTTTTTTTGTTATTGATTTATAGCAAATTATTTAAAATAATTTATTTTCTTTAATAACCTGTACGTCAAAAAAGAAGCAACATTCGACCATAGTTTATTAGACAAACCACTTTTAATTTTCGATAAACTATCGATTGGTGAAATCCTGACGATATAAACTGGGACACCCTGTATATGTATACCAATTCCAAAGTTTATAATTTTAAAATATCTCTCAATATTTAAGTTCGATTTGTTGTTGTAATCCATATTTTTATGAATTAGTAACTTTAAATTTAAAGCAGATTTAATCCACAATCTAACATAAAATGTAGAGAGTAGAAACTTTTTAGTGTTTCCCTCCTTTGTTGACAACCTTACAACAGATAAATTTTTAATTGAATTAAAATATTTGACGTGTTCCTCCATTTACTTAAAAGTTAAATTAGCATTTTAGAAATCCCTGCAGTCTGCAGGCCTCATCGCGATCTAAACGTTTTCCTTTTGAACCAACTATTTGCTATGGTAATTTAAAGTTTCTGAAAACAGCATTTGTCGCCGGGTTCAACACTGTTTTATCGGGATAATGCAATTTAAAACAAGGCCTGACAGTTCTCTAAATTAATTACTGGAACGATCACGTGATGTGACAACAACTATCCACATGAATTTGTCTAGGAGCGATTTAATTTTATTAAATGCTATATATTTCATGAAATGCTATTTCATGCATAATTCTTATTTTTTCTTGGGAGGGTAATGTACAAAAATGTTTTGCCGAATCCACAAATCATAAAGTGAAAATAATTTGAACTATATTTTATTAAGTTTTTACACAAAGTTTGGCTAAATGTGACTATCGGATATTGATGATATTTTCTTATTTCAAATCAGGTCGTTAACATTTGCATACAGTTGGTTCTATTTATTCATATTATTCTCAAATTTTTATTATATGTCTAAGAATTTGGTGTCCAATTATCAAGAAATTAAAATTTTCTTGGTTACGCTGGCTTCCATCGAAACAAAGGTACTAAAAATATTCAAGCAGGCAGTTGGATTGGGGGTTGCGTACAGGAACATGTTAAAATTCACGTCGGGTGTTCTAATGCAAAAGAAATTCGCATATAATTTAAGCATACTGGAGAAAACTGTCTGATGTAGAGGTGTGGCAGATAAATAATGGGATAACCGTCTGAGATTGCGTGTTTCCGCTCGGCCAGCGTCCACAATCTACCCGAAATTCATCCGAGCAAAAAATTGCTTAGCATACAACAAACTAAACTAGAGTGAACAATGAATGTCCACTCATTTTATACGCTGTTGTAGTAAATCATATCTTATTTAAATTTTATCCAAACCGTAGGACTGAAAATATTAATATAAAGTAAATCAAATCGTATTTGATTAACATTTATGAATTATGAATGAAAAACAAAGAAAATGTTCTTGTTTGAATTAAAAACTGCGGACCGACAAATTTTCTTTGGACACTGTCCTTATTAAATTTGAAAGATTCAATAAGGAGCAAAATAGAAGCTGATTGCTCGCTTGAATTAGTTAATTAAGTAATTTTTTCGTATATTTTGTTGCTCTGTATATTAGTTTCAGTTTTTTAATTATTTTTGTATGAAACTGCTAAAGCATACCGATGAATTTAATAATTTTAAGGTTTCCATGAACACAAAAAGAGCTCTTCCGGTGTGCTGACTAGGGTGAGCACGTATTATGCTTAAGGGAACCTTCCAACTCGGAAAGCCAAAGAAGTACGTGGGCGAGTGATTTTAACAAATACGAGGACAATTTAATGACGCTTTTAAGGTATTTTAATAATAGTAGCTATAAAAGTTGTAAAAAACATTTTATACAAAGTAATTTAATTAAAAGACCATATAATCTGCATGTTTCTTTTTTACGGTTCGACATTTTATCAAAAAATAAAAATAGGTGTATACGCTACCAGTGGCCAGGTAGACTTTTAAGCCGTCCATCACCTTTCTGATTAATCATTCTGTTGTTTTTACGATGGTACACCTCATAACTGGAATGTCCAATATACCAGAAATATTTCCGAGATTGAGAATATATTTTGTACCGTACACAACCTATAGTCAAATATTTTAAAAATAGACAGGATTTTTATTACATCAAACTTTTTCATATTTTAATTAGTTGCCAGCGATGGCGATGTCTGCAATTCGTAATTAATTAATGCATAACGTTACATGCGGGGTAGGATATGAATTTTTGTGGAAAAAATTACCTTGAAATATTGATCTATACATATACTTATTTTTTTTATTTTCATGAAGTGCCAAGAAAAATGTTAGTGAACAGGCGAGAGATTTGAATTGAATGACAATTGACGAACTCGAAATTTACTCAAAATTATTTTGAAAGTAAGCAGGGAATGCAGGAATTAATCTTAAAATATGAATATACATATTTTTACTCTATTAAACCTCTACGGGAGCTCAATTGAAGGAAAAACTGTAGATATGATGTGGTTTAATTTGGTTTTAATTCATACAAAAATTAAGCTACTTATTACTTATATTATAAAAAGGGAATATTGACAATTTTTATACGTTTTTGTCACAGCCCTCGACCCTCAGAATAACATTTTATCAATATTGTGGGAAACTTTTCTAATCCGCAATTCCGATGGTGTTTCCAATACGAATTAGTCGGAAGCTAATAAATTTGAGTAACTTTTTGGAAAGACTTTATAACTCTTATAAATAACGACAGTTACACAAGCTATTCTTTAAAATGTAACAATAAGCAGAAGTAGTTGTTGGTCACGTTTCATTTCCACACGAACTGTCTCTCTTTTCAAACGCTTTATTTCAGAACTCGCTTTTGTATTCACTACGATTCATACCCTAAGGTTGAACTTATGCGTTGAGTATTATTACGGGACTTATTTATTATTCCACCCCTTAAATTCCAAGTATTGACGGAGCTGAAATTAAAATTAAAGTCTTATTGCTGTTGACTTCAATTAAAAATATTATGCCGTTAAGTGAATTTGTCAGTGCTTTTAAAATGAATTGTATTATTATGGAATGAAACAATAAATTAGAATTGGAGGCATCATCACGATTTTAATTAAATTATAGAAGATTGGCCGTCATTGTTTCATTTCAATATGCAGGGTACACACAGGGTGGCCCGATACAGTGCGTCTGTTTAATACTTGGAAAAATGGGGTGTGGGTAATCAGTGAGTTTCAGTTTTTCTCTAAAAGTTATACAAGGTAGGAATTATAAAAAATTTAACATCCCAGGTGGCTGTGAATTAATCAGTTTCTAATGTATTAAGGATTTGCCGCCTCTCGCTTTGAATGTCACTGTAATTTATAGCATTTTCTTTATTGTCAGAATCTTTCTGGTCTACTTTCTACTCCATGTTAGGCAACCGATTATACACCAGCTTAGAAGATTGCCTAGTTACTTTTACATTATTTTATACTAGGGTTAATATCCGACTGTCATTTTTAAAAGGAGGCACATATTATTATACTTCACAACCATCACTGGGATGTTAGATTTTTTTATATCACAATAACTAACGTGGCCAAACTTGGTATGAGAAAGTTGTGTTGACAGTATCAGATACTATTTATAAATAAGTAACGAAAATACGCAACAACATTACGATTTCAATTCTCAACAGGTGCAACACTATATTATGAAATAATAATTATTAAACAAACTTGGAAAACCCAACTTTTGTTATATGTTCTCGCAAAGTTTACAAGTAACTTACTTCATTTAGAAGTAATTAGGTACATACTTTTGAAATAAAGATAATAACTCTGACATTCTTAATTATGACAAAGTTGTTACATATAAGATTAATTTATGGATTATCTTAAGTAAGTAAAGCAGATGAAATACCAACTAATTGTTTTTTGTATCAAAACTAATTTATTAGTTAGGATAGATCAAATAATTTTCACAATGTTATAATATGTTTATTTATCATACAATATGATGAGACAATTATTACAACTTTGTATTCTATGGTTGCGAATTCGGTTATTTTGGAAAGAGTTTTTTAGTTTTCATTAACCTATGGCATTAAATGAACCTAGTTTTCAGTTATGTGCATTTATGAAATCATCACATAACAACATAATGTAATTACGAATAAAAATTGGAATATTTTTGTCATGATTTTAGTGTTGTAATTTGTAATTTTAAATATATTTGGAATTCTACATAGCATATAATATAGTCATTTACGCAACAAGTGTGACATAGAGACGAGTTATGTAATAATCACATAGGTGCGATAATAATGTAGTATCCCACGTGTTGAACACAAAATTTTATCTATTATCATTCAGAAAATGTAACGAACTGTTTTTTAAAAATAGGCACTGTACTATGCGAGTACATTTTTGAAAACAAATTAACATGGACGAGAACGTCGATTGCTTTTTCTAAACTGCTGGCCAATTGAAACGTAGCAAGCGAATTTTTAGGTTGAATTTAAAGTCAAATATTTTAAAAAATAGAAAAGATATCTACATGCGGTTTTCAGGATTTCAGAGATAATTTAATTGAGAAAACGATAGTGTTACCCGATTTTTTTACTTTGAAGTACATTACTATCTACAGGGTATGAAAAAAAGTCGTGTTTTTTTCTCAAATTTTATAACTACCGAGATTTCAACAAAAATTTTTAATATGTTTTTGATGTAGAATTTTTTAGTCCTTAGTTAATGGGAAAAAACCTGTTTCTTAAATTTTTCATATCCCTGTTATTTTATAAAATACCGAGTTTTTGCTGAAAACTTGATTTTTTCTTTGTTTTTTGTCGTTCGGCCGTATTGTGTTTTGTAAGAACTCTGTAGTTGATTATGATACGTTATGAATGGCTTTCTTATAAAAAGTACATTTTTTGTACTTTCATTAATTTATTGGTAACCAGTGGCTTATCAAAAATCGGTACACGTTCGCTAATTGGTAAATTTTTTAAATTCATTTTTTGAGGCTATTTTCTTAATGGAATAAAATGGAATTTAGTTAGTTTATGTTCACCATTGGTTTAAGTGACTTATATCCTCGAAACGGATTTTTCACTTTTTCAAAAATTTTCTCATATTCGTGTGTACTGGGTGGCCATGAAATCGTTTTACAACCCCCACCATTTTGTTACATTTAACTGTATTAATTTAAAATTTGGCATGGTTTGATTGTTGAAAGGAATAATCATTTTGACGTTTAAAACAATCTAATGACACTTGCGGTTTCACCGGAAGGGCCAACTGTTAACTTTCAATTTTTTTTAAAACAACCCTGTACATTTTTTTCCGTAATAATTAGATTCTACTTAAAATTACCTTTACATTGACATATCACATGATGACATTTGCTTTCAAAATGGCAGCATAATTATTATTGCAAAAAACCTGTTCAACAATATTTAATTTAATAAAAAATTCGGTATCTTATAAAATAAGAGGGATATAAAATTTTTGAGAAATTGGTTTTTTCCTCATTAACCAGGTACTAAAAAAATGGACATCAAAAAAATATAAAAAATATTTTGTGGAATCTGGATAGGTATAAAGTTTGAGAAAAAAAAGACGACTTTCTTTCATACCCTGTAGATAGTAACGTACTTCAAAGTAAAAAAATCGGATCACACTATTATTTTCTCAATTAAATTATCTCTTGAATCCTGAAAATAGCATGTTGATATCTTTTCTCCTTTTCAAAATATTTTATTTTAAATTCAACCTAAAAATTCGCTTGGTACGTTTCAATTGGCCAGCAGTTTAGTTTTTTACGTTTAGCATCATAGTCGTTCAAGACTTTCTCAAAGAATGGTAAAAATGCCTCTTGCTTACCACAGTGAGGGCAGAGTAAACATTTTGGAAAAAGGATAGCAGTATCGAATATTTTCAGGAAAACAAATAAGAAAGATACCTACATGTCCATAGATATCGGCATGTCTAGAACTTCTTTTTTGTAAATTGAGACAATAATTCTGCAACTCTTCTCAACATAAAACATAAGTACTTCATCAAGTCTCCATGAAGCCTTAATATTAATATTGTGAACCTCATCGATAGTATATTTGGGCTCAGAAAAATGAGTATGAGTTCTGAATTAACCTTGAAAAGACTGTTTATAAAATAATGATTTCTATGGTTTAACTTTAGAGGAATATTGGAAGAAGTTAACTTTCCTTTATATAGAAGTTAACTTTCCTATTTTGACAATATCATCCCGCAAATGCATAACTCTGAAAAACTTACCATTTTTAATAGTTTCAATTTTTCTAAGTTGATTCTATATCGTGCTTCTTATATCATCCTCGTTACTTCTAGAGTAAATGCATGTTGGTTCCTTGTCCTCATTATTTAAGGGAAGTTTAAACAGAAAACGTTTTCAATATTTCAGTAATTTAATTAACTTACTGCATTTGTAACTCTCTCCTTTTACTGTTGTTCTTCTCTTTCATTATTTATGAACACGCAGTTGTCATTATTCACATATAAGGCGCTTTCCTTTAAAGATTTCCAAATTCCAAATCTAAGCTGTATTGGACAGTTGAAAGCCCATGATCAAAATATTCAATCACATTATTGAGATAAACTGAGAATCATAGCTTACTTCGTAAAAGAACAGCACCTACAATTGCTCGATTCCCTAAATCTGAAGGATTTTCGCTTTAAATTTGTATTAAAAACCTGGAGGTGTTTTTCAAATTACCCCCAAATCGATCCATCATTTATCAAACACAGAGTACCATTTTCTACGAAACGAGAAATTTTTGTTTATAATAAATATTACAAGAAGTAATGAGTTCTTTTCAGGATATTGTTTGACATTTAGTGAATATAAATATTTTTGGATTATTGACAAAACTGAATTTTTCGAGAAGAATTAAGTTTTTAGTCCAGGATAAAATTGTCTTACTTTTGGTATAAAATAAGTTGTGCACGGATCTTTCATAACTTGCGTTACCTAAGTCCTTCCGATAGAAACTGACCGTATTGTAGCTGCAGTATTTCCTCATCGTATGTTGACTAAGCAACTGTTAGAGCATAAATATAATGTTCATTATGGTGCATTTTAATAGTCTGACAGCGTTATCTACATAATCTGGGTTCAGCAGCTGCCGCCTTTCAGCATCCGGTTTCAGGGTCAATTGCTTTTAATTTCCAGCTATTTCCGCAAACATTATTGGATTAAACCGATAGCTTAGACTTAGTCAAAATAATGCTGACAACTTTTACTTTGCTTTTATTTCATTATACATTCTCACTTTACTCAACAAAGTTTCCTACTACTACGTTATAGAAGTTCATACCTACCTATGAACTTTCAACAAACTTCACATATTGCAGACCTGTTAACAGTTATTAAATTATAAGTTACTTAGAATATTTTTTTAAAAAGAAGCATAGACATATATATATATATATTGTTGCAACAACTTTTGTCTCATCACGCTGAGAAAGTGAATTCCTTAAATTAAAAGAGATAATGTCTTAATTTACAACTACTATAAAAATAAAGTACATACTTACTTCATAAAGCAACGACGGGAATTTAGACATCATTATAAATAATTTCAAAGGAATTAATGAATTTTGTATGCATATCATACTGTATGTAGAAAGTCTGATCAAATATTTTTATATGGTTGTAACTGAAGTGAAATAAAATAATGTTTTTGCGCGATCCGTTAATTTCACGTATTTACTGATTTAATTAAAAGAATAGTAGGTTTTCTTTAAAAATCACTGATCGGTAAGACATCACTTACCGATCAGAAGGCGGTAAGTAATCAGATATGACCTTTTGTCACTTTATTTTAGATAATTTTATAGTTGTTAGGCAACATCTATTTCCTTCCACCGGTAACATATCCTTACCGCTATTAATGTTTAAATAACTATTGTTTCCTGCTGAATGTCACAATGTATATACCAGGTTATTTTCAGTAGACATGTGCATCACACTAACTCCGTCTCTACCTACCTCTCATTCACCTTCCTTGACAGCGTTGAAGAGACAGAAATACTGACGCACATGTCTACTGAAATAGTTTTTATTTTATTTTAAATAATCAATTTTCAAAATTGTTTGATTCCGATATTAACAAAAATAATTCTAAAGAATATGTAAGTACGCGAATAATACGCAAACAAAACGTTATATAAATACGTAGAATACCATATCACCTACATAATTTATTCCAGAACAGATGAATTAGATAATATTGGAATTAATTGGTAAGCTCTTCACAAGTTTAAATATTTACATGCTACATACAGTGAAATATCTCCTTTGCTAATTGTACAATTAGTCACCCTGATTAATCATTTGTTGTTTCCCACTAATACATATATGTAAAGGGATGACACTGATAAAATAGTTGAAATTTGTATGAGCTCCGACAATTTTCTTACACATGATGGAAGCTACACGTAATAATGTGATTCGTTTTATCTTGTCATCAGTACTTGCGATTCGTATTACATAATATAAAGCTAACATTTTACAACACTCTTTACTGGTTGTAAAATTACACTCTGTTTCAGGTATGAATACAAAACAATAAGAACTGAATTTTTTGGCATTATGTTTTTAACTTTTGTAACTCCATACATATTTATTCTTTAATTTGGAATTAACAAAGTTTTGAATAGTTTTAAATGAAAGAAATTGAAAAAATTTTGAAAGCACTCGATTGCACCATTCTCCTTCTTGAATAATACAAATATTGAATTATCGGATTTATATTATTTACTCGTACTTCATATTTATTTATAGAGATTATCGGCAAATAGGCTTTAAAGTTTCAAATGGATAAATATTAATAGTATGGTTATATTTAGTGTTGTCAAATAAGAACGTCAAATTAATAATATACTAGAATCCAGAACAAAGCCATTAGACACATGCTGGACTTCCTTTAATGTGGTAAATACCGGATGTTGTCACATAGTTGTGCCTTTGTTAAGTATATTAACTTCCTTGTGAAACAAGTCACCAGATCACGCATGTCGTAAACGAGATATTCAAGACACTAGGTAAAATTATCATGCAAGTTCATACACCCACGCTTACTACTTGCAATTCAGTCTTGTCTTTGCTCAGTTTCAAAAATGCTTTCATTTTCAGGATTGGTCTCCTTTTTAAAATTTTTGAAATGTACTCTTAATTTTTTCGATTGAAGGAGGGAATTTTATGCAACAAGATTTAGACAGCAAACATGTTTTCTACTATATTCCTGTGTGGTTTCCTGAAAAATTTGTCCCAATCTGTTCAGTTACGAAACTTCAAGAAATCAAAATTTTATTACTTTTATACTAAATATATTTTAATGATCTAGTACCTAACCCTCAAAATAACGTGGAGAATCATCCTACGTCCTCCAAGGTTTTCTTAGTTGAATCCTTTAATTATTGTCTTGTAACTACTTATATTCCTGTGATGTTTGTCAGAAAAAATTCTTCTATTTCGTTTAAGTACTGAGTTTTCAGAAAATTGAATATATGGAAGATTCATATGCTTCCGAAGTTTTCGCATTTGAAACCTTTGAATTACTTTTGGAGTCACATCTAAAGAGAATGGGACAGATGTTTATACATATTTTTAGGAGAATAGTAGAGTACGAGAGGATTCATGTAAATGCTTAGTTTTAATTTAAATTACCGAATGGTTTCGCCTTACGGCATCTTCAGGACGTACAAAATCTAAGTCCTTTCAGTGATTTTTGTACGTCCTGAAGATCCCGTAAGAAAATTGAAATAGCTACAGTGATAGTGCTAATGTCGATAACAGACTTAAATGTCTTCCTCTACCTCTCGTTCTCCTGTCTTGAGACCAAGAAACATTGAGACAGTGTGACGCACATTTCTTCTGTTATATTTATAATTTTTTCCTGGGGATATGTTTAATTATTGCGCTTGCAGTTCAAATTAAGTAATCTCCCATTTTTATTCATTATGGCAGGATCGCTACCAATTTAAATTAGTCCAGGATAATGTTACTCACCCTAAGGGTCTAACGATATTAAAAGAAAAAGTATTAATGTTTAGACATTTCGCTATAATTAAAAACATGTAGGCAATTTAAAGCGGCTGGCGCAGGGGGAGTATGGCGTCGGATCACTGCCCGTGGCTCAAATTCAACATTACTGGAGCCATGCGAGTTAGGTTGTGAATATTTTATCACCTATTTACCTTATGGTATTCTCCTGAACTTAATACAAATATTTTAATATTATATTTGTCAGCAAGCAGAACCTTTCGCTAAAGTATATATTTTCACAGGATGATTGAGAATTAAATTTGTATAAGTATGAACTTTAGCTGCTCCCTTTATGTTGAATCATAACATTATTACTCATAACACAATCTCCAAATTTCCGTTGTTTAAGAAAAATATTGCCAATTTATATCGACACTATAAAATTATTATTTAAATCAAATATAAGTACGCATATTTGCTTTAATTCAAAATAGAGTTTCATTTGGGTAAATCCACCACACGAAATACTTTCAACATAAACAAAAATTTCCGTCTGTGGTAAACATAAGTAAAAGTTAAATTTTCCGAGTCACTAATGAATGCTTCTAATAAATCATCTTCCACAACTTTTTTTTCAAGATAAGCTCATAGCATTTTTTCTGTTGGTTTATACAGAGATCATAAGTTATAATTTTCTCGACGTAATTAAAACACCTTTACAACACAAGCAAACATCTGCTAAAGAACTTTCTTAAAGAAATCCTGCCATATTTTAATTTTAATTACTATCAGAGGAATTTGTAAAAAGAAAACTTTTATTCCAGTGCAGCAAACAAAACCATCGTATTTATTCAGGAAAGTTATAATTTGCAAACCAAAAAGCTGCAATTTATTTACTTAAAACAACTTTGTTTTTACATTAATTTTAAATATCTAATAATCTGCGGTGATGGTTGAAATACTTTATTAGCTGGTTAAATTCTAACAGTTCTAAAGAGTTCTTAAAGTTTATGATACACATTATATATTTGTATATTTGTTTGTTAACTAAATGAACCGTTATTGATTAGTCTAATCTCTTGTAGGTAGAAAAGGGTAAGACGTTTTATTTTATTACAAACACATAATCTGTAAGTATAAGCATTTTTGGACACACTTGTCTTTTAAAAAGTTAAAGTTAATATTTTATACCTACCGTTAAATTAATATTTTTTTTGATTTACTTTCCAAAATTGTAATCCCAAATTAGTTACCAGGTCCAGTTTCTCCTTTAATATTTAAGAGAAACTAAAACTTTAATAGCAATACTATTTTTTAAAATAGCATTTATTGAGTTAACTAAAAAACAGTTTAACATAATAGCCTTGCAAATTTTCTATTACTTATGCAATCCATATATGCAACATGAACCTAATATGTATGGAAATTAACAACTATACCATAATAGCCGTTTTTCCAACAATAATTTATCTTTTTCAAAGAAACATACCATTCGCTTTGACAGCGAAGGTATAAGTGTAACTGTAGCAGCAGTGGAAGTCCCACGTTAAAAAGCCATTAGTATTGAAGGTTGTATTAGTTTGTACGCGACTTGACATTTGTAATAAATAATAAGTATCTACATGTCGGGAAAATTTAATTGTGGTTTGATATATACATACAATACCCATTATACAGGGTGAGATTTTGACAATATTTATAATGAGCTATTCCAACAATTTGTTTTTATTACCTGTTATTATTATTAAAGGTAAATCATTACAATTTCAATACATTTAGTCACCTTTTAGAAATTTATTGATCAAGCATTTAATTACATTTAAATAAGTTAGTAATACTATGTCCAAATTTCTATTTTGCACCATTAAATCAGTGGTTGATTGCACACAGCGGTGTCAGATTTTAATCCCCTTTGACATGGGTACCTATAGGTAAAAGTTTCTCATATAACCGGCGCATTCGCCAAAAGTAGAAAAATGAAAAATTGTATTGAGCAAATGAAGTACTTAATTTTATAAACCAATTTTTTACTTTTCTACAGTTTTGGAACAAATACAGCCTTTTCAAAATTTAAAAATAATTTCAAAACATTTCACATTGATTCAAATCTCGGAAATATTGTATTGTGGACACAAGAAATTAATAGTTTTTTGGTAAGATATACAAAATCTACACACTATGAAAAAAAATCTAGGGTACCAGAAATTTCTTTTTGACTGATAACCTAATAATAAAAATAATTCTCTCAACATCATACACGGTGCCCGTTTTTCGACCGGCACCATGGGAATCTCGCTTATCTTAAGAGATATAAAGTCGGTTAAATTAGGGCAAAGTTGCGCATTCCTACGCTGATCAATAGTCCGAAGAAAAATTTGAACTATTGTTTTTAATTTTGAAGTCATTGTAGAAAAACAAAAAATGGTTATTTTCGTTTTTAATTTTTAAATTGAAAACCCATAAACTTACGTATTTTTAACTAAGACATTCTTAAGGCACTTTTTCACGAGGGATCCGAATAAGTCATTGCATTTGCCATGGCGTCTAAGATGGCAAAGAAACAGTAGTCAACTTTATTTTTTCTTATGGTCGCCATATTGGATTAATACATTTTTTAATACACCTCTTTTTCCTGTTTACAATACTGTATCACATAATATGATAGTTAAGTTTTATATTTTCGCGGAAATTCCAAATTATTCGTTTTTCCGAAGGGTGCTTTGGAAACATAATTGTCACTTTTGATTTAAACACTTCTGCTGATTTGTCCACGAAAATGGGATGTTCAAGTTTTCCAGAAAAAACCGAAAATAGAAAGTATTTTCTATCTATCCATAGAAATTTAGGCCAATATGGTTCCTTTGATAACGCCAAAGAAGTGAATGCGTTTTTTGGCGGAAATGTTCACCAACAGAGTAATTTCTAATAATAGGGACATAGGTACGCTGGTTAGCGCGTTCTCCAAATTTGTCACCCTTGGACTTCTTTTTGTGGGGCACTGTGAAGAATAAAATGTACCTATCTCACCATACCAGCCGACATTGATGAACTGCGAATAAATATTATCACTACCCTTAGACATGAAATAAGAAGGCTAGATATTAGTAGAGCAGTTCGAAATCTTAGAAAACGGATACAGTTGTTTTTCCATGTGGAAGGTGGACCATTTGAGCATTTATTATAATTTTTTATTTTTTCTTTTCGTTTTCTTTGGTTTCGGTGTTGTTCTAATGCGAAGAATAAATTTCTATCAAAATCTTTCGTTTTCATGTTTTTAACTTACAATCGGATAAAATGTAGTAGAAACGTAAACGAGTAGACTTTAACTTAAGGCGCCCTGTTCAAAATTTGTTTCAAACAAAAATGATTATTTTGTTTCCAAAGCACCCTTCGAAAAAATGAATAGTTTCGAATATCCGCCAAAATATAAAACTTAACTATCATGTGTGATACATTATCGTAAACTGGATAAAAGCTGTATTCAAAAATGTATAAATTCAATATGGCGACCATAAGAAAAAATAAAGTTGAATACTGTTTCTCTGCCATCTTAGACGCCATGGCAAAAGCAATGACATATTCGGATTCCTCGTAAAAAAGTGTTTTAGTTAAAATTACGTAAGTTTTTGGGTTTCCAGTTTAAAAATTAAAAACGAAATTTACAATTTCTTGTTTTTCAACAATAACTTCAAAATTAAAAACGATAGTTCAAATTTCTTTTCGGATTATTGATCAGCATAAGAATACGCAACTTTACCCTAATTTAACCGACTTGGTATCTCTTAAGATAAGCGAAATTCCCATGGTGCCGATCGAAAAATGGGCATCCTGTATGTAATACTAATATATTGCTAGCACTAAGAGAAAAGGGACGCAAACATTACGGTGCATACGATAACAAACTCTCGCTCGCACAATCCAAAGAGCGTTCGTTGTGCGCATGCGCTCACTCGTTTTGGAATGTGAATCAAAACGTATGTGCATTAGCACCCATTTCTAGATGCTCTATCTTTCTTTTATTACGAACGTCCAACTTATAACGAAGTATAAGATGCTAGCAATATATTAATTTAAGTATCGAAATGTCGTATTTAGAACATTGACCAACCTTGTTCAGAGAATGTTGGACTTTGAATTCCTTTTATATAGATACACGCAGTTATTACATCTTAAAAAGAAAAAAATAAACATTTAATTAGGTACTGCAACAAAAATATTTACCTCTATATGAGTTCAATATTGTGTGAAATCTTTTGAAATATGAATTACAAGTTAATATAAAAAGTATATAAAAACAATCTTATATTAACATTAATTCAATAATACCCGGCATTTCATTAAGTATGGTTTCTTGAGGTAAACTGAATACATAAGGTATATAAATTACTGAATATGCAATTAAAGCCCATTACATGAAAGATATCGATAGTATAGCCTTGGTCATTGCTTTAGTCTTTAGTGCATAGAAAGGACTATTGACTGTAACGCTAGGAAGCCTTTACAACTAAGAGAATTTACATATAATACAGTCAGGTAAATTGGAAATTCTAGTTTCAATAATACTATGGGTCATTCAATTTCCTAGAATTTTACAATCAAACTAATATTCTTACCAAAGGGTTCTACCTAAAATAGAGAAGTTGAAAATTGAAAGAATATGTACTGAAAAATATTTCATGGTCGAAAAAGTTACAGTATATGTTTATACTGAGTAGGCTGATTAAAAGAAGCATGAACTTTTAATATTACAGAAAAAGACGTCCACATGGAATTTAATCCAAATTCGTAAATATTTACAGCTGTTGCATCGCGACTTTCGATGTTCGTGAACATCATAAATAACGTAAAAATTAAAGATTCATTATAATATCTTCATACACAGTTAGCCTGCTCCTTTCTGTTGGTCATCCTAAAAAAGTTCTAATAGGCAATATTTAATATAGTGATGCAGCATCCTTTCATCTTCCCACTATGCCTGTCAAAATCAGGTAATAGTTCATATTTGAAACCGACGCCTTGGCCGTACAAAATACAGCAGGAGGCATGTCTGGCGACAAAGCAGGCATTTAGCGGGACACATCCACACAATGTGGGGGCATTCACATATAGTGCTAAGAGCCGACGCCTGTCGTCAACCAGCATCAATCATGACTCATAATGATTGATCACTCAGTTGGTTTTTTAAATAAAATAAAACTCCCTAAACGGGCTTAGCTCTTCTCTCTGCATATTTACCTAAACTGAAACATTTACGCTAAAAGGGTGTCAATGGTCTTTTCGTTTAAATTGACGTGAATCATTTGTGATATATTAATAACTCGGGATCTCACAATAAAGAATGTATTTGTGGTTTTATCATATGTATTGATCATAATTTGAATAGCTATGAGGTTATATTTATTCTTTTGCTTTAATTTTACCTGTAGGTATAATATACGAGGGTTTGTTGGTATGTTTCACAACCACAGTTTAAATAGTTAAAAACCCGGCTGTAGCCGTGTTCATTTAAATTCTTATAGAAGTGGAATAAAAGTATTCGGAAGTGTCTTTCTATGGGTAAAAGCAAACTTTCAAAATCTGAAGTTGGTGATACGATTTTCTAGTCCTTGTGGTGCTAAACGCACTAAAGGCTGAATTAGACCTGACGAGTACTTATTTACCGGAAAAAACTTGTATACGCAAAACTTCAACCTCCGACAGTCTATAAGTAGGTACCTTAATTTGAGTTGTGTCACGGGAAAATAGAGTTGTAGTGGTCGTAGTTAATGTATTTATGGTATATTTTGTTCCTTACTTATTTATTTTAGTTTAAATAACGTCTCCAATTTTGCTCTCCAAAACCAAGAAATGGATTTCCAGAACAAAATTATAAATTACGTACTTTTTGACTCTTTTTTCATTTTTTAGAAATGTCATTCTGTCCATAATTTTATTTGAAAAGTAAAGTGTAGGATTCCATATACAACTTAATTAAAGGCAAAAATACAAGGAAGTACCCATTTTAGGTCCATATTTTTAAAACGACTGCTATATATTTTTAAATATTTTTAATCATTATTCAGTATTTATAAAAAAAATCAGTACCGAACCTCATATCTATACTTATACAGGCTGTTTCATTAAGGGTGGCCACCCGCCATATCTCGGAAACTACTGGGCATAGAAATTCAGGAAAAAAATTTCATTACTAAAGTGGCCATGAGAAAATCCTGGAAATTATTTTTAAGCTCCGCATTTCACCGCAAGGGGGCGCAACTGAAAAGTAAATATTGAAATTCTGAATTTTTCCGAAAATTCCCACATTAAGGTATAGCTTTGGTAACATCATTAGAAAGCTTGGACAATTCTGCATCATTTTGGTTTAAGGCTCATTGGCGTACCGACCTTAGTAAGAGTGGGAGAAGCTATTGAAAGTGTAATCATTTAAATCGCTGTAACTTCTAAACTACTTTTTCGATTTTAGTAAACTTAAGCTTGTTTGGAAGAGAAATGTAGGTACTTTTAATTATCGCATCAAATGGTACACGATAATTCCTAATAAAATTGCTAGAGGGCGCAATTTGAAATAATAACAGTTTTTTTGATTTTATCCCGAAAACTTAAATTAGACGGTATAATTATGATGTCAGAATCGGAAAGTAGATTAAATTTGCAAGGGAAAACGTGAAAACCGCAGCTCGATATCTTCGTTTGTTTCAGAGTTATTGCCAAAAGAATAATTTTTAACACTTTAATTGAAGATATGATTGTTTTCATAGCTCCGTGGTCAAGCAATCCATGACAAAAAATATTTTTTAATTTTATGCTTGTGTAGGTTTGTCACTCATTATGCCAAGGGCCCAAAAACTACTTTAGAATTAATAAAATAATCATGGAAAACTTCGAATTTAGACACAATAATTATTTTAATATGGTTTTTTAAAAATAAATCTAGATAGCCGTGAAACAAGATCGGCAGGTTTCCAAGGAGATAAATAAATTGGAATAGTTGTCAACTGATTTAATTTTGATAGGGGTTGTGTTGACAAAAGTTTCTTTTTGATGACTATGATTCTTTTTGAATTTCTTTTTATCTATTCCAAAAATTGTGCTACATCCCTCAAAAATTCTCAATTCCTCTCCCTGGTTTTATGAACTGATGAAGCCAGTTTTACTAGCTGTGGCATCGTTAATTTACACAATACTTATGCACTAGGTATTGGTCACAAACAAATCCTCATTGAATACGCGAAGTGGATCACCAAAACTGGTGGTGCAGAGTTTCAGCATACAGAGTTCTCGGACCGTTTATTTTTAATGGCTATCTAAATGGTGAATCTTACGTAAGCATATCGTAACCCTCGGCATTGGTATAAGCATTTTTGAGAGATGTAGCACAAATTTTGATATAGGTAACAAGAAATTTAAAAAGAATCAAGGAGAAACTTTTGTCAACACATCTATCAGGATTAAATCAGTTGACAACTATTCCAATTTATTAATTTCCTTGGAAACCTGCCGATCTTGTTTCACGGCTACCTAGATTTATTTTTAAAAAACCATATTAAAATAATTATTGTGCCTAAATTCGAAGTTTTCCATGATTATTTTATTAATTCTAAAGTAGTTTTTGGGCCCTTGGCATAATGAGTGACAAACCTACACAAGCATAAAGTTAAAAAATATTTTTTGTCATGAATTGCTTGACCACGGAGCTATGAAAACAATCATATCTTCAATTAAAGTGTTAAAAATTATTCTTTTGGCAATAAGTCTGAAACAAACGAAGATATCGAGCTGCAGTTTTCACGTTTTCTCTTGCAAATTTAATCTACTTTCCGATTATGGTATCATAAATATACCGTCTAATTTAAAATTTTGGGATAAAAGCAAAAAAACTGTTATTATTTCAAATTGCGCCCTCTAGCAATTTTATTAGGAACTATCGTGTACCATTGGATACGATAATTAAAGGTACCTACATTTCTCTTCCAAACAAGCTTAAGTTTACTAAAATGGAATAAGTCGTTTAGAAGTTACAGCGATTCAAATGATTACACTTTGAATACCTTCCCCCACTCTTATTAAGGTCCGTACGCCAATGAGCCTTAAACCAAAATGATGCAGAATTGTCCAAGCTTTCTAATGATGTTACCAAAGGTATACCTTAATGTGGAATTTTTCGGAGAAATCTAGAATTTTTATATTTACTTTTCAGTTGCGCCCCCTTGTGGCAAAATGCGGAACTTAAAAATAATTTCCAGGATTTTCTCATGGCCACTTTAGTAATGAAATTTTTTTTCCTGAATTTCTATGCCCAGTAGTTTCCGAGATATGGCCGGTGGCCACCCTTAATGAAACAGCCTGTATAAGTGGGCAGTATTAGACCTGGTCAAAAATGATCAATGTTTTAATTAAAAAATAAGAAATTTTGATGTTATGAACCTAATTAATAATAATATAAAATTAGAAACTTCAGTTCTTTTATTAAAGAACGTCGAGGAATTACCGCCTCTCTGGCAACGAATTCGAAATTATGGTACTTCTACTAAAATAAATCATCAATCAAATCAGCCATTCCTGAAATAATTCCTTGGTGGAATATCTGGGGACTAGCCAAAAAAATATATCAATAGAAAAATAATATAACCTTTTGTGTATTATGCAAATTATTATTAATCATCATCAGACCGAATTTTTCGTCAGAATCTGGTATTACATGTAGAATATTTCATTAAGTTTTAATTTACACTTGGAGCAAATAATGGCAATGGACAAATTTGTTCATGCACCCTAATATTTACATATTTACATTTTACGTAGTTTGTGAATATTTGCCAAATAAATTTAACACTTATTATCATAATTTCTCCTAAATTAATGTAAATTTAAATTACGTTACCCAGAAAAAAAAACAAGTTTTTATAGTAAAACTGGTAAAAGCAAAGAACACGTAGTATTTTAGAGGCAGTCCTGGGTACAAAAGCAAATTATCATATCCGTTGTATAATGTGTTCTTTTGCATCTTCGTCCGGAGAATTCCAGTTGAATTATTCCCAGGATTCCGTGCATAATGGCTGCGAGGTGTTAGTCCGTAAGAAATGATTATACACAACGCTAAGCTTTCTGTATTGGTATACTAAAACTCACTGTATAATTTTACAGACTTCATAGCTATGTTTATGAAGTTATGCGGCAGCCACTACCAGCTGACTATTTTTTTTAGTATTTTGTGCAACTTTTGTAAGGGAAAACACAAAGGCACATAAAAAACTTAATTTTTTTCTACCAAAAACATTTAAGCTTACTATTGCACTACGTGTATTATAAACTGCGTCAATGAAAGAAATAATATAAATTCTGATTAAAATTACTTCTTATCCTATGTATCATTTTAAAATACATGTGCAAGCTGTTGCTGCACCCTGTATAATTATCTAGAATATTATAAAAGTAATAACCATCTAGAACGGTTAGGAACATGTGATGAGCCCATTAGAACTGAGAGCTCAAAATTGCGCAAAATTTACAATGAGTCATTATTCTTAGCAATGTTTAAAGATTAATTTATTTCTCCTATCCTGTTGGAAGTGTGCCATGGTAACGAAACTGTATGTAGAAGGAAAGATATTAGACATTCTCACTAGATTTGTACAGTCGTAAGGAGAAGTTATTGTATTTTATTATTTTGATATGTATTTCTGCCATTATATTAGAACTCACATCAACTAGTTTCTAAGAGTAATTGATATTAAAATCTCCCGTTACTTGCACCACAAATATCTAAGTAGGTACTAAACAGATCAAAGAAGAAAGTTAAATAATTTTATTGTTAAATAGTTTCGAAATGAGATTAAATTGGAGGATTAGAATGCCTCTATAAATTGTTCTAGGATAAACTACTGCTTGTTAATAAAATTAACAAGGTATCTATCTATGCTAGGAACTTGATCATCAACAGTAATTGAAATTCTGTGTAAGGCATTAATAGTAATCAATGACAATATCACGAAATAATTGTTTGTTTAATAGCCACAGGTTAATTTAAAGCATTTCCACCGGTTTAATCTAATTATATTTTTATGTTCCATGTTAAAATTGCTTCACAGTTATTTGATGTACTATTTTAGTACCTAAGTATTGGAATAAACTTCAACTAATTATCTTCGTACTACAATATGCCATCGCAAATTTCAAATTCAATTATTTAGTTATTACATTTTGCAATATGTTAAATTTTCAAAGTTTCAAGCGATAGGGAAATCAAAAACTCTAGGGAGTTTATACATCCCATCCTTTAGTGGTAAAAGATGTAACACTATCCCTAAATACTCCTGAGAGACTAATACCTAAAGCCCAACTTTAATACACAGAATACTCAGTGGTTTACGGTGATTTTACTGACACAACTAATTTAAGTTTGCGATACTTTTTATTATAAAATTTTAATACCATGACATTTCTAAAATACATAAAGGAGATTATCTTTAAATAGGAAGAATTTTATTCTATTACTCTACAAAGTGTAAGCTGAAGAAAAATGCAATTTATAATGTACTCTGTTTTAATATTAATGATGGATTATACATATACATTATACGTATACCCTGTATATGGATAATTTTATAAGTAATTTCTATTCAAAGTAATATAACTATTTCTGTAATTAAGTAGCAATGCACATAATTTCCATTAGGCAGTTGTAGATTAATCCTGTAAAGAGAAAGAAATGAGTTTTTACTCCAGAGTAGAACATATGCTACTTTGTATCCTTGATGATCAAAATAATACAAATACGAGCCCTAACAACTAAATCTTCGGACAAAAGTAAATTTGATTGTCTTTTTTCCATACGCGCAAAAGTTATCTAAATTAACTTCCATAATATTGATGGTTTCTTCTGTTATAATGCCAACATTTAGTTATATAAAAACGTAAATTTCGTCAAAATCCGCTCGGCGGTTCCAAAACTGTGGCACTTTAACCCAGCAGGATGGGAAAATTGTAGAAACAAAGAATTATTATTTTCAAAACGTTGGATCTAGTAGTCGGATTTTGATGAAATTTACTTTATTGCAAAATTGGATGTTGGTTTTCTTTACAAAAAAGTTACACAAGTTTTTATTTGGTGATTTTAGGCATTTATCGGAGCTTCAAAGTTGCACCTTTAAAAATGTTAGAATTTTCTAGTAACTGTTTTAAAAAATCAGTTTTGAAACCGCTGGTTGGATTTGTGTCAAAAAACCTTTAAATCAAAGCTCAATAATCGTACTATATTGAAAAAATCCTGAAATGTTAACATGAATTTTTTTTGTATTTTTTCGAGTTCCACAGTTCACTTTTAAAAAAACGTGTTTTTTAGGGTTCCACCCACATTAAAATAATCATAGTTTTGGAACCACTGGTTGGATTTCGGTAAAACTTACTTTATTGCAAAGCTGGCTGATGGTTTTATGTACAAAAAAATCCCCAAGTCTTTATTTGGTGATTTTAGGCATATTTCACAGCTTTAAAATTGCACTTAAAAAATCACAGTTTTGGAACGTGGGGAAAACGACATAAAGGTGCTTTCATGACCCTCATCCAGTCCGGACTTAAATGTCATTGAAACTCTTTGGCATAAAATTAAACGTATTCTAAGCAATTATCCACCAAGAACCATTGGGGACTTAAAGACCAAAATAGAAGAAATTTGGGACAGTTTCACGCCAGAATTGTACCAAAATTTGATAAATATAATGGCTGCTAGAATACAGGCAGCTATTAAAGCAAAAGAAGACGTAACCTCTTATTATTGGTATAAATTAAAAATTATCCCAACATTTAGTTGCAAATTCATTTTGTAAAGTTTGCTAATTACTAAGGTTAAAATATTGTTAAATCCAATCAATCATTTTCTTCTATGCATAATATTGTTATTAAGGCTTTATCTTATTGTATTGTTAGGTGTTTACTAATTATTTGCGTAAAATTTCCAGTTCTCCTTTCATACTTCAAAAATTTACTTTTGTCCGAATATTTACTTGTTAGGGCTCGTAAATTAAAAATAAAATAAAACAGAAAACTAACTGAAAATATTTAATTTTTTCCAGTTCTATGTTGGCTCCAGTACCAACGAGAGTCTATGTAGGTAATTATTTTTCTCGGTATTATTAGAAATAAACAAAAAGAAGCCTATACCTACTCATACCATAATCATTTTCAATTTATCAGTCTTTGGTAGTAGCCCAGTAAAATTAGACTAAAGACTGGCAAAATTTACATGATAGCCAAATTTTTGAGAGCAAGTCGAGGGTGAAGCTCTGGATCGCAAAAATTCAACAAAATTTCCTTGTATGTCACGTAATAAGGGTGCTTTTTTATATATCGGATTCTACTGGTTGGATTTTAACGTAGTTTTTTTTAATTTGTTCAGAAAAATATTTTAAGGAACTTATTTTGTTTGAAATTTTTTATGATAGCTCTTTAAAAAAAAACAAAATACTGCCCTTTTAAGAGGGTGAGTTTCTTCAATAAAATATAATTATATACTTTTCTATTACAATTATGAATAAAATCTTCAAACAAAAGTTGTAGATTATATTATTTCCTACAACTTTTATTTCAGATATTTTTTGGTGACGCAAAAATTAGATGAGGTAGAGGGCGCCAAAGTCAACGACCTTTACAAAATAGTACTTCTAAAGGTGACATTCGTGTTTTTTCTTGTAATCATCGTTATTAATTTTTTTTTTCAAAATTCTTATAGAATTTGATTGAAAAAACTCACCGCTAAAGACCCGTGTTTTGCGCCCTCTACTTCATGTAGTTTTTCCGTCACAAAAAATACCGAAAATTAAAGTTGTAGGAAATAATATCCTCTACAACTTTTGTTTAAAGATTTATTTCATAATTGTATTAGAAAAGTTAATAAACTTTTATTGAAAAAACACCCCCTAAAAAAATTCAGTGTTTTGTGCCCTCTATCTCATATAATTTTTGTGTCACAAAAAGATACCTCAAATAAAAGTCGTAGGATATAACATGCTCTACAACTTTTGTTTGAAGATTTTTTTCATGATGTAATAGAAAAGTATATAAATATATTTTAATGAAGAAACTCACACCCTAAAAAAGAGCAGTATTTTGCTTTTAACTTTTTTTTTAAAGAGCTATGAAAAAAGTTTCAAACAAAAGTTGTTTGAAATATTTTTCCGAATAAACAAAAGAAAACTACATTAAAATCCAACCAGTAAAAACCAAGATATAAAAAATCACCCTTATCACGTGATGCACAAGGAAATTTTGTTGGATTTTTGCGGTTCGGGGCTTTATCAATGACCCTCGACTTGCTCCCAAAAACTTGACCATCATGTCAATTTTGCAAATATTAGGCAAGTACTTTTTGATCTAATTTGACTAGGCTATAGCAGTTTCCAAATAAGTACCACAAAGAAATTTCATCGTTCCCCTAATACCTTTAACGCTATTCATCCTGTATTCCTGTATAAATAGATTATAATATTTATTGTTCTTATTTTCAATAGGTACTCATTTGTAATTTTGATTAACAATGATTGTTTTTCATTTATTTGTAAGCATTATTATTAGAGAAAGAAATTTAAAAATACTTGGTGAACAAAGCACCAACTAATGAAGCGTGGTTTCTTTCAATTAATTTTAAACCTGAGACTGACAAGCAAGTGGTTATATTGTTTCTTAAAGGAAACGTTTTCCAATAGTCAATTAGGATACAAATGGACCATTTATTATTTCATGTCCTAAATAATATGTACATTGAAATCGGTTATTGTGTGTCCGTTAGATTTGACAAAATAAGTGAATAATGTCTTGGTAACGAATACTCTATGTTACAGTAATATTAAGTAAATATTTGAAAACTGGATTATCGTATTTCAGTTAATAATTTAATTATGATTAAAACTGAAATTATATTTGAGCCATTATGATTCACCGTTTCGAATTTAAATAACCTACATCCACATATTAATATTATCGTGTTTACAATGTGTCACCGAATTATTGCCAAGAAGGGAAAAATCCTTCGTATTTTTTATTTATTCCATTTTTCGATGAAATAGTAGTTTATGCAACAAGTATATAATCTCGTCCTATTTATTAGCCTCGCTCGCAAGCTCGCTCTGCCATAAACCAGACTCGTCAATAAAGTCAGATTATATACGAGTTCCCTACAAAGCCTTATGTTCAACTAATGCGAAAATTACCTTTTAATTATTTAGAAAAATTATAAATGACAGTAATAAATTTATTCTGACAGTATTTATTGTGACATTGACAGCTGATATATTGATATTTTACAATAATAGTAAAATAAAGTGCCATTATACACTAGTGTATAAAGAACCACTTTACGCACGCAAAAGTACGTCATAAACAGTACTTTATAATGCAGTCGTACATAAAGTCATTTTACACAAATAGTTTTGCTAGTCGTAAAAATGACTCAAGAGAAATTTGATTTATAGTATGTTAGAAAATTAGGAAAGCATGAAAAAAGTTTCAGAGACCTAAGTACCATTATTTTTTATTTTAAAGACAATTGTAATAGAAAGTTATTTTTAATTGATTTGCTTGTCCTCGGCGTCTGCGTCAGTCTTAAATATCTGAATGCAATTCAAAAAGACCGCTTTCTACTGCAAATAATGTAGCATACTTACATAATATACATTTTCATATACTTAGTGCCAAATCTCTTTCTTAAATTTTTGGCAGATAATTACCAAACACACTGTATTATATCGTCCTATAAAATTCAGAACGTTACAGTCATTCCCTTAACTAGATTTTTTTGTATCTTCCATATTTGAAATTAAATTTTCTAAAAACACATTTTTTTGTTCTCTAATTATCTTGTTACAAAAAAATAAACAGTGTCTTTAATTAAAAGGATAAGAGGGGCGAACTCCCAACTCCGCTGCTATAACTACGCCCGGAAAAGGCGACTGTACTTTGAATAAACAGAAAACACAGTGGGTAGGTATGAACGAGTTGGGGAAAGCACAAACTCCCAGTTAGGACATATGTAAACGAAGACTATACACTCGTTTCGGATAAGTTAATTTTATCTGAAACAATGTAATTACTCGTCGTGGCTCGCTACAGATAAGAGTCTTATCAACGCCCGAGGCACGCACTTTAACGTAATAATCGTAATTTACAAACGAACGTTGGCAGACATATAAACGACATGCCACAGTCAAGAAAGCTGTTTTCGTTAACTAACGATTGCCAGAACGCGACACTGAATATTATTATTCCTAACTACAAAAGAATAAAGTGATGGTATAGTTCCACTCACAGTGCCGCTCTTGCAATAAAATTTATTACATTGCATCCGAGTTGTTTTTGTCAGTAAAGTACTTTACCAGAAGCAGTATATTCTTTATTTCGCATCCTGTAGCTTAGAATCTTTGATGTTATTAATGAGATTCTGCAGACTTAAAATCTGCTATTTGGAGATTTATAGTTACAATTACAAAGATTTTTAATACAATACATCGTTATACATATAGAACATTCTCAAGTAACAATCAGAGTCCCAGTTTCGTAACTATCCACACAAACGGAACTTTACATATTGTCCCTTTTATTTCAAGCTTGACAAAAATCGTACATGAACACAAAGTTACTAGTCTTACATGTCTGGATGTAATGTATGATCTAAAAAATTTCGCAATAGAATAATATTTCAATATATTTAGTAATTATTATTGCAATTCATTGGGTAAGAGAAATTTTTTTTGCCATCGTTAGGGTACCACATAGAAAGCTTAAATCCGAGTTTTCGACCATCAACCCCTTGCAACTTTTCCGCCATCTTGAATTAAGGGGTTAATTCTTATCTCGCCAATAACAGCCGTATTTTTTATTTTATCTAAAAAACAGTTGATACTATTTTTAACGAGAAAAACAAATTCTACAAATTTGTATACATGATATTTTTTTTATATTTTGCGTATTTAACGAGTAATAACGGATTAATTGAAACAAAAGGGGGTTGAAAATTTTTTCTGGTCGGTTATCTTTTTTTCCTTCAGCGCAATCGCAAAAATGTTCATGTAAAATATGTTAAACACACAATTACCTACAACTTTGATATGAAAAATTTTTTCATGCGAGCAATTGTTTACTTACTGCAGCGCCTGGAAATTGCACGTATCGTCACTCGGCAGTAGTACAGGACATCTAGACTTTACTGGTAAATAATTCCGAGACGAATTTGGCTTCCGATTTTAGAAAGTGTTTAAGTATACGAGCCGAAAAACACATTTTGCACAATTCTGCCCGGTGGTGAAAGGCCGCCATCTTGTTTTTAAACGTTGTTTTAGTTTTTCGTGCATAAATCGCGTATTTTCGATTATAGAAAAAATGTTTAAATGAAATTAATTTGTAAATTGAATTCTCCACAAAATAGACTTTTTTCGCTAATTGCAATTGTTTACAAGTTAGGTAGGTAGGTACAGCATTTTGTTACACGGGATTACTTTTTGAAATTAACACAAATAGTTTTGTTTACGTTTACGTGCATCTGTCTCGAAAAACGCGACTGTCTGAAAATGCACCAAACACCAGCCTGGAAAATTTTAGGTATAACAAACTTGTAAACAATTGCAATTAGCAAAAAAGTTACCAGTGCAATTTTATGGAGAATTAAATTTTCAACAAAATTGCACCGAAACATTTTCATCTAAAACCGAAAATACGCGATTTCTGCGCGAAAAACTAAAACAACCCTTAAAAACAAGATGGCGGCTTTTCACCACCGGGTAGAATTGTGCAAAATGCGTTTTCCGGCTCGTGTACAAACACTTTCGAAAATCGGAAGCCAAATTCTTCTCGGAATTATTTCCCTGCAAAGTCTAAATGGCCTGTACTATACTGCCGAGTGACGACACGCGCAACTTCAAGGCGGAACACTGCTACAGTAAGTAATCAATTCCTCGCATGAAAAAATTTGTCATATCAAAGTTGTAGGTAACTATGTGTGATTCGAGCAAAAAATTGTTCAAGCCCCTTTTTTTCAATTAATCCGTTACTACTCGTCAAATACGCAAAATTTGAAGAAATATTAAGTGTACAAATTTGTAGAACTCGTTTTTCTTGTTAAAAATGGTATCGGCCATTTTTTCCTTTAAAATCAAAAATACGGCTATTTCTGTCGAGATAAGAATTCATTACTTAATTCAAGATGGCGGAAAAGCTGCAAGAGATTAATGGTCGAAAACTCGAATTTAAGCTTTCTATATGGTACTATATCGATGACAAAACAAAATTTTCTTACCCAATGATTTGCAATAATACCCATAGGAATCTGACTAACTATACTGGACTAATAATAGTATAGGAGCTGCAAGAAAAACTTTGTCTTTAAATTATTGAGAAAACTATTTATGTCAAGCCAATTTTGACGTTATACCTACTCGTATAAGAGTATAATTAATTTTTGAGCTGATGTTATTATCAAAGATCTATTCTGAAATTATTTGATCTCCCTTTATATAAAAAAGTTAACAGTACTCTCAATATAAAGAGAACAATTTAATCTCATGAAATAGTATACACTGTTCTTCACTAATGTTAAAAAAAGATTTATATTATGAAATAATTGCATGACGCAGTCAAAATGTTACCACTCTTGATCACGCTTCTAGAAAGTAAAGTTGTGCAGAAAACCTTGAACAAACGCACAGACTCTCCAGAGCACAATTAATTAAATTTATTGTTATAAATTTAATGTATCGCACATTTTTAAATTTAGAAATTAAGCATAGTAGTAGTTCGAGTTCTTGCTGTCAAAATCAGAATGTAGTAGTACTGTAGTACCGCGATAGCAGTTATAAGTAATCGACAAATCTAAGACGTTTTTTATTATTATTTATCTGGGCTTTTAACAAAACTTAATTGTTTTATGTTACATAGTTTAGAAATTTTCTTTAATAGAAACAAAATTTCGAAAAATTTTTTATTATTATTTATCTGGGCTTTTAACAAAACTTAATTGTTTTATGTTACATAGTTTAGAAATTTTCTTTAATAGAAAAAAAAATTCGAAAAAAGAAGCCTAGACAAAAATTTGGAAAGAATTAATGTGCAGTTAACAGTTTTCCGGAAAAGATTAATTAATCGAAGAAAACTCGTCTCTTTTGATGTAACTACGCATGTTTAATATTTATAGATCTCAACGTCTTTTAGTTTTACTTTTACATAGTCTCTTTTAGCACGTAGCTCGAAAATTCGAAATTAATTTGATAGAAATTTGAAGGAGTAATTTGATTATTGACCGTTGAAAGTTTTGAACGTTATATTTAGTTTATGGAACGTAGACGGGAGGAACGACTCTGTGTATTCAAAGTACATATCTGTCAAATAGCATTAAATAGTAGATGGCGCTAGGTTCACACAAACCCAGTAAATTCGGTGGTGGGGGGTGCTACTAGCTTAAAAAATATAACCCCATCCTATTAAACTATCCTGTTTGAGATGGTAGCTTACTAGCTTAAAAACGAAGCTAGTTTTGTTTACAAGGAGCTAGAGTTACTAGTTTGGTAGCTTACTAGCATTAGCTGGGTATCCTAGCTTGAAAAACTAGCCTGGTGTAAACCGGGCATTACGCGTGCACACCGATAGAGGCTCATCTACACACTACTACATAAAGCGGAGACGTCCATTTTTCGGCCACTTCCGGCAAATGGACAGAGTCTAGCGTATATGCCAATGGCATTCCTGCTCTATGTTATCCAGAAGGTTCAGAAAATTGGCTACAACTCCACTACAACGGAGTTCGTAACCTTCACAAAGAAGAGGACATTGGCTCTTGAGGAGTCGACTCTTTTTAGGTCAGCGTTAAAGTGCTCAGGCAAATTTAACTAGCTGAAATTTGGATGCTAAATTTATACTTAGAAGGATCACACGGCTTTTGGCACTCGTACCTCTTTATACATACAGATTTCAGAATGACTACTAGCCGAATACTAAGACAAGGACAGAGACCAGAGCATGGTGTACGACCATGCGTTGCTCTCCGTCTCACGCTATCGTCGAGCTAGTTGGCAGTAGTTATACGATATAGGTAGTGATTGAAGCAGAGGCTTGGAAGATTGCCTAACATAGTCAGATGTTAGTAATTATAAAGGTACCCTCACTTGAATGGGTATGAGAAACCTTTCCTAATTCCGAATCAGCCCTGGAAATTACCGACGAAGTGGTCATACTCAATATTGAGCTCTGGGTAAAACCCAATTCCAACAATTGCAGACTCCAGTTTTATGCGGTAAGCGAGAATCTTCGTACAAAGTCACTTTATCTCGCTTAATGAGGAGCATTTTAATTAAGTAAAGGTAAAGAATATGTAACACAATATAAAATAAAATCAATCTTACTATTTCGCACACTGACATAATGGATGTAGCGATGTAGCTTTACTTCAGTAGACTACTCTTCATTAGCGACTAAGAATGTCGATCTGCACTGGACTTGAGGACTTTTGACTGTTCATACTATTCGCCAATAATATGCTTATGTTTTAGATTAGGCAATTATAAACATGTTTAGTTATATCAACATAATTAGGACGTCTTACCAAATTTATTTTGCATGATGAACATACTTATTTTACTGGTTATTTTCTAGAATTTTTTATGATAAAATAGAATAGAATGAAATTTAATTTGGTATTTTTAAAGGTTAAACTTTTTGGCCGTATTTAAAAAGAAAATTAATTATTTAAACTATTGCGACAGCTACATTCAGAATAACAAATTTATAATTGGTTCTAATATTCAAACTTCGGATGTTGCCAACAAAAATAATAATAAATATCTGATGAAGTTTTGAAGTTGAAATACAAGCTACAAACGAAATTTCCCAAACTTATACCCTAGTCACAGTTATAATCAATATTAAGCTTATTCCGAACCTAAATTGAACATAAATTTTATTATTTAGAAAACTAATTTCAGCGGTACATTTCACATTTGATTAGTTTGTAACAAAATAATAAGTTATCTATGTTTATAGCAACGAAGTTAGATGTCAGCAGTACAGGGGATATATGCAATTAAATTTTACCACGGTGTCGTCTAGATAAACAATTTACTATGAATGGAATTGTACCAGGACAATATGCCAATGTAATTTCTAGTTGATATTCTATCAGCTCGCGTAATTCCCTTTGTAATGGTCGGAGACTTCACTGCAATCACAGTTGATGGCTAATTGTAGGCCATAAAAAGCCACAACCCCAAAACACGCGGTGGTGCACTTTTCTACTTTTTCACAATGGGTGTCATTAACCTCTTCTAGAAAATTAATTATTACTTAGGTATAAAATACAATTAAGAAATAAAAGAATTACGGTAGAAGTTCTCGCTTAATCGGTCAATTATATTTATATATAGGTACAATTTTAAGTGCTTTAAAACGAATTAAAAATGTATTTGTTTTACTTTTTCATCACCAGCTAAAGAGTCGTTATAACGCCCTTACAAATTACGTTGGTAATTTAAAATACGTATTTTTCCCTCTTATTGTAATAAAATGTTAGAAAAATTGCTTTATAGATATAAAGTGAAACATAAATATTTTATAAAATCTTTTCTGTTCTAAATGTAAATTGTTAAATTTAAAATAAAACATGCAATGAATTTTAAAAAATTATGGAGCTAAGGCTTAGTAGAGTTACGACTAATTAACTAACATCATAATGTAAAAATTGGGCATTTGAACTTGTCAATCGATACCTACTATACATGTTGAAAGGTCGTTTAAAAATTGAGATGACTAAGAGACACGTCAGCTTTAAGATAGCTTTAAATTACCTATTGTTAAAGCTGAGAAAAATTAGAAACTAGTGTATTCAAATTAAAATTCTTTTAAACTTTCGATTTTTGTCTCTAGTTGTTTTAGGGTCGTAACATTTTTCTAGAATTGGAATCACTTCTTAGAAAAATGAAGTTTTATAAATTTAAAAAAGATTCTTATTTACTGCAACTCGAAGATCAGCCTCCACCAGTTTCATTAAGAATCCATTGCCTAGAAATTCATGTTAATTTCGATCTTTTAGTTCTTCCTTGAGTCATCAAATTACTTACCATTTACTCAAACCCCTACAAAATTTCCTTTATGGGATGATTTTTAGTTCTTTGAGGCAGTGGCGGCTCGTAGTCATTTTGTCGGGGGAGGCAATTAAAAAAGATGCGAGCGTAGCGAGTCTAAAAGCGCCGCAAGCCAAATTTTTTTCGTGGTTCAAGGTCATCCTTTTTCCGGGTACTTTTTGCTTAATAATGTTGCTCACGTCCCATGCCTGGTTGTCTTGATAGGAAAGTTTTTTATCATGTTTTTATGAAATTTAGGAAAAGGAGCTCTACTTGGTCAGTAAAATATTTTGCATAAGTACCTACTAAACTCTTGGTTACAAAGAAAGATACAAATATCGATTAATCTGTTTAAAATTTCTCTACTTCTTCTGACTGAATCATTAAATCTTTGAATTTTGATTTGACGAGCTGAATCTAGGACGGTTATTATTATTTTGTTTGCCTAAATGTTGTAATTTACACATAGATCTAATATACTCTTGACTTTTTGAATGTCTCTCAATCGAGCGACCGAAATTTTTCAGGCAGTCATAGCCAAATTTTGACCAAACTTCTTCACCCCGAATTGAAAATAAAACACATGGCCAACAAAACATTTTTTTCAATTGAATCTACCCGTTAACCATTTACATTTACTGTACCAATGATTAACAAAACTACGAGGCGGCTTACCCTGATTAATTAAATACTTACTTAGGTCTGGATGAGGAACGTCTAAATCTTTGACAAACAATTTATCATCGTAACACAGCCGATTAAATTTAAATTTTATTAAAAAGTCAACAATGTCTTAAAATTTTTAATATTTGTTACAGTGTCACTTCCCTCCTCTTCCATTTTAAGAATAAACTTTTGCTTGCACACAAAAAAAAAACACAAATACCTAACCTGTTTCACCTCACACTTGCACACGCAGACACACAAACAAACAACAACTGTTACATAAAAAACCCAGGCGTAAACGCTTGTTCCTTGTTCACAACTGTTTCTTTCGTGTTTAAAAAAAAGGTGTTTTTGCCTTCAACTAGAATGTGCAATGACAAAAAATAGTAGTAGTAACTAATACGCAGGCGTAACAATCGTAACACATGTTTACCACAGTTTCGTGTTTAAAAATAAAATCGAGGAGCGCCTCGCAGCCCAGAGCGCAAGTGCGAGTGTGTATGACAACAACACAGGCAGAAGCGCGATTCGAGTCGTAAGACTCGTAAGTGGTGACAACAGCACAGGCAGAGGCGCGATTCGAGTCGTAAGTGGTATAGAACCACAGATGAGAGAAGTTAACGAATATTTCGAGCATTTCAACAGGGTGGCGGTTAATTCAAATTCTAATTCAAAATATTTATCTGTAAAAATTGTTAAATTAGATCTATCTAGTATCTATATTTTAATAAATTGAAAAAAACATATTTGGAAATAAAAATAAAATAAATTAATCTCCATAGAGTAGGCACAGCCTCCCCTGACGAGCCTTATACCTAACTGAAAATTTTACATCAGGTTTTAAGCTTTTAACAGATGAGACTTTGAGCCTTTTTAGTTGGATTTTATTTTAACAGTCATATTTAATTAATTACAATCTGAATATATAAAATTTGATTATATTTAATAAAGAGTTTTCATAAGATTTATACCAAATTTAAAAAGGAGTACCTAATTATAACAAAATTATTATGAAATAAAGTAATGTTGATCCACCTTTAGTCACGCCAATAAGAATAAAATTTGTCATACAACTAAAACTATTCAAATATAGCAATTTAAAAGGACAAAGAGGTTTTTTTCACAAAATTTTCTGAAGCGTACCATATAAATCCATTAATTTACACCGGCTGGCATGAGTTTTCAGTAAAAACAAAGCAGAAAATGTAATTATAGCTGGCAGAGGCTTGCGCCGAGGGATTTCTGTAATTCAATGTCCAGCCAGTGAAAGGGGAATTTCCCGTAGAGAGTTTCCTCCCCGACTCATCGAGAGGGAGCTTCTAATATACCTGAACATGTATAGAAAAGCTGTTGGGTATTCGCTAACAACAAAGTCTTGTTTTCGTGAAATAGCCATATCGTATCATCTGCTCGAAATTGTTTTCAATATAAATTAATCCCTTTTGTGTTGAATATATCCCTCTGACTTTGCTATATGAGTGTCACCGTTCACAGTAGGTAAATTAAATTGCTTACATGAATAAAAATTAATTTCATAGGGGTACTTCAAAAACCATGTCGAATATGTTATATGAATTACTTTTGCGATGGTGTTTGTCAGTTTGAACGTATTTCATTAACATTCTAAGTGAAGTTCCTGTCTCAAAGGAACTCTAAAATAAAGTAGATATATTTGCAAGAAATTTATGTGGGACTTTAACGATTTCATTTTAATTTATATCTCTTTTTCAAAAGAAATTTGAATATTATTGATTTTTATACAGACGGATATCTACTATAAAAGTTTTACTGTTCTTCCTTCTTATTCCATTTAGTAATTTGCATCTGACATCTAGGGAATGAAATGTTTATAAAAAAACTTATACCAAATGCCAAAGTCCATATTTTCAACTTTCAGGCCTCTAACCACCGAAATATAATCCTTGAATTTTACAGGATTTACCAATTGAAATCATTTTTTTGTAATTTATTTAAGATTTATGTAATAAATGCAGAAATTACATCCTTCTCACTTAAATATCATGTATTTATTATTGATTCCAAGACGGAAACCTGGCGAGCTATCTATTTTTCTGCAACAAAATTGACTACAGGCGACAACCGTGCCCACGATTATTGGATTGGAAACTGTCCGCCACCTTTTACAGTACACTAGACCCGTGATGTACGGCGGTCGTATCCTGATTTCGCTTAGCCTGCTCCTTACTGATAATGTATAGGTGTGTGTTTAATACTAAAATGCACAAGATAATTCCCGTGCTCACAAAAATCTCCCGTGCATTGGATTAGAGTAATTTTCTTATAGCAACTACAAATTTGTTACAATTTATTACGACCATGTCAGAAATACTGTGTGATTTACGATTCGACTACCTCTGAAGCCGGATATTGAAATATATTGTTAAGAAAAATACAAAACTTATAAGAATCAGTAAATCTATATGGTTTAGAATATGTAATTTTGTATATCAAACGCAGATTTATACTTATCATGATTTTTAAATAATAAGAGTCGTTTTTTTAGAGATTACTGGATGGGCGAATGAAAGGATAAGCTGGGCATACACGATACGGTTTACCGGAAGGTAAACTGCACCATTAGTGGATACATGGACCCTCGGCCTCCTAAAAAACTGTCAACACTTGAAATTTTGCCTGTCGGTTTAGCTTTTCGCATACAAGTCGGAACCTGAATGTGCGAGTTGTGGGTACAGGCTGAGAGTTACGCTGATTTTATATGATTATTAATATATGACCTTCTCTTCGCTATACTGAACGGTAGACTGACCAAAATCCTGCGAGAAAACGTAAGGTGTATGCCTGCGCCGAGGGTATAGGTTTAGTCTTCCGATAAACCGTATCGTGTATGCCCAGCCTTACTTATTTTGTTGTAATTGTGGAAAACGTTTATTTGTATGCGCAAATGGCGCGTTTTTAACAAGGGGAGGCGCTCTTGAGGAAATTTTGTTATATTCGTGACCTAAAATTTAATAATTAATCATAAAATTCACGGTGTACAGTCTTGACTATTGTTTATTATGCTATAATACTTCAGTTCCAATATTTCTTCAGTCTTTCGCCCAAACAGATTGTTTTATATGTACAGTTGAATTATTTTCAGCTGACTTGGAGACGAACAGTCTTATGACGACCTGCCTGTTGCAAACAAATATCTGCTATAATCTAATTTCCATAATATTCGTTTATTTTCGTTTCAGATTTCGTAATTATTTAAAATAATGCATTCTCTAGTTATAAATTATCCCTTAATTCTCACCACCCAGACACGAAAAATGTGCCTATCCATAATATACTCATAATTGCCAACCCAAAAGCAGTTTTCAACCCTATTATATAAATACATACTTTACTCACATTCTATTATTAACAGCGACCAAAATATGGAGGCTATTCGAGACGACACAGAGACCCACATAAATTAAATTATTACAATATGTGGTTAAAGAGGTTTATGCGTATGTTTCTCTGGACAGTTTTTTACCGAGTAATTATTAATTCCGTTGAAAGCTTCGGGGTTGGGAAAGTTAGTTATAGTGATGAAGGAAATACGTTAAGTCATTTTCAGTAATACTGTCACTGACAATATTCAAGTTGGTCTGGAACGACCACAGTAACAAACTGGAATGTAACTGGAAGTTATTAGACCACAAGGCTGTCCAAAATGCTTCGCCTCAAATTTAAAATGTTCGTTTTTAGGGAAAAACATATTTAATTGAATGACTTACATAGCTACAAGTAGCAATATGTTATTTTCGTGTATTTTTATATTTGAAAATGACACATTTATACTATTTATAGGAAGATTAATCATTTTATTAAAAAATACGAGTATTATTTTAATTACATGTATTGAACATCAAATAGAAAATTAATTTTAATTATATCATTATAAATTCATTACCGTATTAAATGAAATTACACTGAGCTTTGCCATAAAACAATGAAATAATTACACCCATACATATTTTGTAATTTATTTTTCTGATTAAGCAAAAACATGCAAAACAAACATAACTTAATTTGTGGACTACATACCTTCCGTTGTGGAGATTCTCCATTTACTATGTAAATTGCTTCTTTCATTGTGAGATTTAGTTTTAATTCCAGGGTGACAGTCGGCAATATTTTACAAAAAATATTATTTGGAATGGCATTTAAGTTCCTTATTTAAATTGCAAAGTTGAATACAAGCCTAAAAATAAATTTAAATAAAAGTATCCATGTAATATATTTTACAGAAATATTATTTAAGCTCACTGAAATAGAATTTATTTAGTCTTTGTGCAACAGGAAGTCAAATTGAAAGGTTTATATCTGTGGCTTATATTTTTTACCCTTGATATTTTATATACAGGACACCGTTATTATTTTTTTCTACTTCTACTCCCATACTTTAACGGATTTATTAGACATTTACTACCTGTACTGTAATGAAATTCATTACGATACAGATTTTTCAGTACGATACATATTTATAACCAATAGAAATGCAGCAATATTCCGTTAATATCAAATATTGCCATGAACATCTGACAAATCTGAAATTTAAAAATTGACAGTTCATTTTGATTTTCTGACATTTCTAATTTTATGATAAAGTTGCCATTAATTTTTTTTTATTTTTTATTATTTTGACTAGTCGTAGAAAAAATTCTGTACGCAACTCACATTTAATGGATATTAAGGGTATTCATTACAACTCACCTACGACTTGTGTCGTAATTCTCATACTCGTGTCTTAATAGCTATCATTAAATGCTCATTGCATAATATACCATTCTCTTTATTAAATACTTTGTAAGAATGAGGTTAGTTTTAGTGGACTAAATTATGACTAAAATCTTATAATAGTTTAGGTTTTGATTGGATAACAGATAAAATATTCATGTTTTCTTAAATTATCACCACTTTGTACATGTTTACTTAAATCTAAGTTAGTACAGGTTTTCAGATATAATTTAGAAGGGCTGATTATTTTCTGTCAGGATTAACTCTTTCCTGCAAACTGCAATATCATAAAAGTTTTCATCTATTATTGTTCCAGATATTTTTATTATAAGATCGTAAACTAAACTTGAGCTTTGGTTGGCATTACATGCAAACAGTTTCTTACATATAGTTTGTCTATGTATATTGTAACCCCGCATGTACGTACCTAGACATAAAATATGAGCTCAAATATTCCTTTCGTAGAAGAAAAAAGAAACAATAACACGAATCTATTGACATGTTATCCGGGTGTCAGCACACGAGAGACATGGTATCAAATTGAACATTGGCATGCTATTCCTGCAATAGCAGGATATGTGTCGTCGTTTCTGTCGTCTTTGAGATCGAATCCTGAGGCGGATTCGGTTATCTGTTTTAAGGGCGATTGTCATCGGGGATAGAACCTCAGAAGGACATCGGCTCTAAGCTGAAGTAAAAGACAAAGCAATGTCAGACTTGTCATTGTGAAATCAACATGAGTTTAAAGTTGTTTCTTTTGTTCTATTCGCTTTGTTGTCGATGTGCTCACTATGTTACACCGTATGTTTTCGCGGTTACATAATGCTAGAAAATTTTATTGATCTTTCTATTTTCATTGGATCAAATTTCTGAATCAGTGATCGTCAAAGATGAACAAATATCAAGAAAATTGCGGAATTTAAAAATGTAAACCAGTATTGATTTGCTGTTCTATTAAATTCAGTATATTTTTTGATCGGATTTATTTACTATCTAAAAAAAAATATAATAACAAAATTCCACTGCTCAATAGGTTTTATTTTTATAAAACTTACAGAATTAATAAATGCAACAGTATAAAGGTAAGAATCATATGTTATTACAATAATTACTACCTAAATTAATGAAAAATTACAATTTTCTGCATGCCAGTGTCCGTCGAAGAATGTAAATTGCCAAAATTCGTGTCCACTTCTAATTATATAATGATGATTTCTGCCGCTTAAAATACCATATTATAAATTGTCAACTGGAAAACTGAAACGCAATGAAAAAAGAAAAAATTAATTTATTTTTAAAGTAAGTATGCATGAAATGTTGTTATATGTTTCATTAATTTAACAATCAAAATGTTAACTAATTACTTGTTATAACTTTAATCTCGGCCCCAGCTATGCTCAGAATAATGAAATATTACAATATCCTGAGTCTCAGTGTGCCTTGAAGTATTAATTTGACCAAATTTACGTACCTTATTGTTTAATAATGAAGTTTTCCATTTATGCTCAGAATAATGAAAAATTGTAATTTCCTGAGTCTCATTGTGCCTTATTAAAATAGTAATTTGACCAAATTTACGTAAGTACCTTATTGTTTAATAATGATGTTTTCCATTTAAAAAGTCATTCACTGTATCATCAATTGAAAAGAGTTTCCTTAGTCTGCATTAGGCAACTGCAACAGAAGAGAAATCATCAAATTTAAGTTAATGAAGTAAGCTAACAAATATTCATATTGATCAACTTGCAATTTGATAATTGCTAATTTGCTTACAAATAAAGCAAAGAGTTACATAAGATTATTTTTATAGCATGTAAGAAATGTTGTTATATGTTTCATTAATTTAACAATCAAAATGTTAATTAATTACTTGTTATTACCTTAATCTCGGCCCCAATTATGCTCAGAATAATGAAAAATTGCAATTTCCTGAGTCTCATTGTGCCTTATTGAAGTAGTAATTTGACCAAATTTACGTACCTTATTGTTTAATAATGGTGTTTTCCATTTAGAAAGTCATTCACTGTATCATCAATTGAAAAGATTTTTCGTAGTCAGCATTAGACAACTGCAACAGAAGAGAAATCATCAAAATTTAAGTCAATGAAGTAAGCTAACAAATATTCTTATTGATTAACTTGCAATTTGAATAATTTCTAATTTTACGTACAATCGTACAAATAAAAGAAAGAGTTACATAACATTATTGTTATAGCATGTAAGAAATGTTGTTATATGTTTCATTAATTTAACAATCAAAATGTTAATTAATTACTTGTTATAACCTTAATCTCGGCCCCAATTATGCTCAGAATAATGAATAATTGCAATTTCCTGAGTCTCATTGTGCCTTAAAGTATATAAATTGAACAAATTATTATACATACCTGAAAATGTACTTATTGTTCATCATATCATCAGTTGAAAAAGGCTCCTTAATCTACTGTGGACAACTGCAACAGAAAATTCATAAACTTAGAATGTACTGAACAAAGGACTAGGTATATACCTGAAAATTTCATATAGATCTATCTTTAGATTTAATGTAGGTTTTTAGATTTATACTAGTCAATTTACATTCCTACAAATGTTTAATGTCAAAAACGCCTGCTGATATTCCACATTAATTATTATGTTAATTTAAAATTTATCTTTGTAGGAATGCTGCTCGAAAATATAAAAATGTTTCGCTAATTAAATTTGTTACTCTACAGGTTTTCAATTTAACTTCTTAATGACTATTTTTATTATAGTTAAAGGAGTATGACCTATAAGAGTATTCGTAGATATAAAATCCATTTATTTAATCTAGGCTCTCTAAATTCTGATCAATGTACAATCTCACAAATGGCCAGTTTCAAAAAAGCCGTTGATATTTATTTTAATTAATTTTATTTTAAAATTACCTTTTCGGAATGGATCATAATTGTCAGTCTACTGCTATGAAGTTGGCATCTGATGCTCTGGTGATATGGAATTTTGTAATAATGTCATTCTCCTGAAAAAATTAAATATTTACAAGAAATTTTATAAATTATTTCATTAGTAAAATTGTTACTCTAACCGATATTCAATTTAACTTATTAATGACTATTTTTATTAAGTTAAAGGAGTGTCCTGTTAGAGTACCCATGGATTTAGAATCCTTGGATTTAATCTAGGTTTTCAATTTATACCGGTCAATTTATATTCTTACAACTGCCAGTGCCAAAAAAGCCCGTTGGTATTCACTTTAATGAAATTTATTTGAAAATTACCTTTTCGGAATGTATCATAATTGTCAGTCTACTGCTATGAAGTTGCCATCTGATGCTCAGGTGATATGGAATTTTGTAATAATGTCATTTTCCTGAAAAAACTAAATATTTACAAGAAATTTTATAAATTATTTCATTAGTAAAATTGTTACTCCAACCGATATTCAATTTAACTTATTAATGACTATTTTTATTAAGTTAAAGGAGTGTCCTGTTAGAGTATCCATCGATTTAGAATCCTTGGATTTAATATAGGCTTTCAATTTATACCGGTCAATTTATATTCTTACAACTGCCAGTGCCAAAAAAGCCCGTTGATATTAATTTTAATTAATTTTATTTGAAAATCACCTTTTCGGAATGGATCATAGTTGTCAGCCTACTGCTATGAAGTTGCCATCTGATGTTCAGGTGATATGGAATTTTGTAATAATGTCATTTTCCTGAAAAAACTAAATAATTACAAGAAATTTTATAAATTATTTCATTAGTAAAATTGTTACTCTAACCGATATTCAATTTAACTTATTAATGACTATTTTTATTAAGTTAAAGGAGTGTCCTGTTAGAGTACCCATGGATTTAGAATCCTTGGATTTAATGTAGGCTTTCAATTTATACCGGTCAATTTATATTCTTACAACTGCCAGTGCCAAAAAAGCCCGTTGATATTAATTGTAATTAATTTTATTTGAAAATTACCTTTTCGGAATGGATCATAATTGTCAGCCTACTGCTATGAAGTTGCCATCTGATGCTCAAGTGATATGGAAATTTTGTAATAATGTCTTTCTCCTGAAAAAACTAAATATTTTCAAGAAACTTTATAAATTATTTCATTAGTAAAATTGTTACTCTAACCGATATTCAATTTAACTTATTAATGACTATTTTTATTAAGTTAAAGGAGTGTCCTGTTAGAGTACCCATAGATTTAGAATCTTTGGATTTAATGTAGGCTTTCAATTTATACCGGTCAATTTATATTCTTACAACTGCCAGTGCCAAAAAAGCCCGTTGGTATTCATTTTAATTAAATTTATTTGAAAATTACCTTTTCGGAATGTATCATAATTGTCAGTCTACTGCTATGAAGTTGCCATCTGATGCTCAGGTGATATGGAATTTTGTAATAATGTCATTCTCCTGAAAAAACTAAATATTTACAAGAAATTTTATAAATTATTTCATTAGTAATATTGTTACTCTAACCGATATTCAATTTAACTTATTAATGACTATTTTTATTAAGTTAAAGGAGTGTCCTGTTAGAGTACCCATAGATTTAGAATCTTTGGATTTAATGTAGGCTTTCAATTTATACCGGTCAATTTATATTCTTACAACTGCCAGTGCCAAAAAAGCCCGTTGGTATTCATTTTAATTAAATTTATTTGAAAATTACCTTTTCGGAATGTATCATAATTGTCAGTCTACTGCTATGAAGTTGCCATCTGATGCTCAGGTGATATGGAATTTTGTAATAATGTCATTCTCCTGAAAAAACTAAATATTTACAATAAATTTTATAAATTATTTCATTAGTAAAATTGTTACTCTAACCGATATTCAATTTAACTTATTAATGACTATTTTTATTAAGTTAAAGGAGTGTCCTGTTAGAGTACCCATGGATTTAGAATCCTTGGATTTAATGTAGGCTTTCAATTTATACCGGTCAATTTATATTCTTACAACTGCCAGTGCCAAAAAAGCCCGTTGATATTAATTGTAATTAATTTTATTTAAAAATTACCTTTTTGGAATGGATCATAATTGTCAGCCTTTTGCTATGAAGTTGCCATCTGATGCTCAAGTGATATGGAAATTTTGAAATAATATCTTTCTCCTGAAAAAACTAAATATTTTCAAGAAACTTTATAAATTCTTTCATTAGTAAAATTGTTACTCTAACCGATATTCAATTTAACTTATTAATGCCTATTTTTATTAAGTTAAAGGAGTGTCCTGTTAGAGTACCCATAGATTTAGAATCTTTGGATTTAATGTAGGCTTTCAATTTATACCGGTCAATTTATATTCTTACAACTGCCAGTGCCAAAAAAGCCCGTTGGTATTCACTTTAATGAAATTTATTTGAAAATTACCTTTTCGGAATGTATCATAATTGTCAGTCTACTGCTATGAAGTTGCCATCTGATGCTCAGGTGATACGGAATTTTGTAATAATGTCATTTTTCTGAAAAAACTAAATATTTACAAGAAATTTTATAAATTATTTCATTAGTAATATTGTTACTCTAACCGATTATCAATTTAACTTATTAATGACTATTTTTATTAAGTTAAAGGAGTGTCCTGTTAGAGTACCCATGGATTTAGAATCCTTGGATTTAATCTAGACTGTCAATTTATATCGGTCAATTTATATTCTTTCTACTGCCAGTGCCATGAAAGCCCGTTGATATTCATTTTAATTTATTTTATTTGAAAATTACCTTTTCGGAATGGATCATAATTGTCAGCCTACTGCTATGAAGTTGCCATCTGATGCTCAGGTGATATGGAATTTTGTAATAATGTCATTCTCCTGAAAAAACTAAATATTTACAAGAAATTTTATAAATTATTTCATTAGTAAAATTGTTACTCTAACCGATATTCAATTTAACTTATTAATGACTGTTTTTATTAAGTTAAAGGAGTGTCCTGTTAGAGTACCCAGGGATTTAGAATCCTTGGATTTAATCTAGGCTTTTAATTTAACCGGCCAATTTATATTCTTACAATTACCAGTGCCAAAAAAGCCTGTTGATATTCATTTTAATAATTTATTGTAAATTACCTTTTCGAAATGGTACATAATTTCCAGCAATATGTATGAAGTTACCATCTGCCAACATGCTCAAATGATATGGAAATTGCAAAAATGTCATCCTCCTGAAAAATCTACATGTTTATTAGAAATATCACAAATAGTTTCATTAGTAAATTTGTTACTCTTCATATTTTCAATTTAACTTTAATTAACTTTTATTAAAGTAAAAAGAATATGAGTATTTGAGTACCTATAGGATTAATATCCTTAGATTTAGTGTAGGCTCTTCAAATCTCAGTCAGTTTATTTTTTTACAACTGTCTGTCCGCCTTTGTTAAACAGCCGACTTAAATACTATTTTAATAATTTTTGTTTAAAATTTACCTTTTTCGTAATTATTACTAGTCCACTGATGTGAATTAGCCATTAGTTGCACAGATATCCTCAGAAATAAACACTGGTGTTTGTAAGGAACATTAATAATTATTTCATTAGAATTAATATTTCTAAATGTTTCTCGAACACTATCTTACACCAAATATTTTTCATACTAAATAGGACTTTAATTTAAATTTGTAAAGATTTGACATGTGATAAATTGTAGTTAATTTATCAATGTACTTATTTAATAAAATATTTATACACTGTATTTCGTTTGGAATATATTATTGATATTTGATTTTATGTTATTTACAATGCGGAATTATAATAAATAATCGCAAATTAATTAAACAATTTTGAAAACGTCTTAAGAAAGCTCAACTTACCTCAATAAACACTTGAAAGCTAATGGTCAGAAGAATTGTGAAATAGCTGGAAATATTCCTACAGAAAACCAAAAAAAAGTAATTTGCGGAATTTTAAAAAACTATATTTTTTCATTCACATCATACATGTATCCTAGTAGAAATTTGTACTTACTTTCAAGGCCTTTTGTTCGAAAATATAAAACTTCTATTCAAAAGAAATATTTTGTCCTTTGGACTTTTAAAATTGCTATTATATTTTTATAATTAACTTTCTTATTTAGTAGGTATTATACTCATTTATAAGGGAAAATTATTTATTTTGTACAATTTGGTTCCGATGAGCGATGAAATTCTAGAATTTTCTAAATAGATAAAATATTATAAGAAAATAATAGAATTATAAATACGTAGTATTGTTTTGTAATAAATTTATACATTACAAATTTATTTTTTATAACTTAAACTGCGATGGTTGACATTAATTTTTTTATACATACAGTGGTAAAAGAAATATTATTTAACGGTTTATCCTATGACTATTGAGGTAAACAAATTTTCTGTTATAAGTTGTTATTCTACTGTGTGTAATTGTATACATAATCACGCTGAACATTGTGCTACTATACATATTGACATCCATCTTCTCATTAACCCGTGCTAATTTGAAACGACATACTGATTCCATTATCTATGCGTAGAAACTAATTAACAATATGTACATTCTGGGTAATAACGTATAGAGATAATAATTAATAATAATTTACAGGGTGAATATAGAGTGCCAACACATTTAAAAAGCGTCTTGACGAAATTATGGGAATATTGTTTTGGGCACACATTAATTTTCCGCAAATAATAAGTTTATTATATGACGAACTATAACATATCACACTTATCAATTTTCATTCTTATATCAATATCGAAATCCAAAAATATACAACTTCATCAGTTACATTAAAATAATTAACAAGCAACGAATTTCATAATAATTAAAAGAAATACCAGGAAGTTCAAGAGCACTGAAGTCTTTTTGTTGAAAATTTTGTAACCCAGAATATTCCGAGTTTGACTCCAGTCGCTATTGTTAGTGTAGTTAATTTGTAAATAGCGTTTTGAGTCTATTTACATAAATTAAAGGAGGAAAATAGAAATTTGAAACAATAAACTTATTTGCCAACACACTCTGGAAGACTGTTGTTGGTACATGGCACAGACACTGTATGGTGTATATTTGTTTATTTTAAAAGCAGCCTAAAGGTAAACAAAGACTACTTTGTCGCTTAATGAATGTCTTTATTCCTGGCAGTTAGTAGAAGACACGTGCATATATAAACTAGAAGATTAATTTGAAATCGCATTAGAAAAGCGATTGTACTGTGTTCGTACCAAGTCAGACAAGTACATATCTAAATCCATCGCAAGTGGTAATTAACTAGACTTGATGCGTGAGGCGGAACGCTACCTAGATTTAGAACCCCTCTTATGCTTTTCACGTTAAATACGTCTTTTCACCAACATGGGAACTGAACAATAAATTGCTTTATTTATTACTTCAATCAAGCATAATTGAATTTAACCTACATGTGTGTATTGCCTTTTATAAATGTATCAGCCAATGTGCCTGCAAACTACCACAGTGAGACATAATAATGTGTGTAAATGTCGATTATTTATAGTGCTTGATTTATGCTAAATGAATTCGCTTTACTAAGCTGACATGTACTAGCATAATAAAATGTCCTGTAAGTATATAAGTTTGTTAAATATTTGCTTCAAGAATCTCAATGGTTATTCATGGGTTTGATTTTGCTGTAAATTATGAACTCTGAGTCAACATATATTCACTAGTTAACTACGGTTCAATTGAAATACATAAGACTGGGTAAGAATTCCAACCTTAATTTTAGTACTATTACTTATCACTGACCAATAATTAAATTAATATTAACTGAATTTTATATAATCCCTAATCAACTCTAAAATCAATGATCAGTTGATTCAATGGTTAACTATAATCTACCCTTTATACAACAGGCACTAAAATAATAATATACTCCTCTAATATAGTATCAATTATTTATAATTGTATAAGGTGGGGAAGCAGAAACCTAACAGCGTTGATTGACATATTTGGGGGCTCTACGTTAGTAGATAGGCCTCAAAAAGCTCTCCTGCCAACTCCAAGAACCGTTCCCTGCTTCAGCCCCTAGTTCTCTCGTAAAGTCGATCAGATCTTCATATGAAATAGTACCCACAATCCAGTCAAAGAAAGTATAGCTATGCTTGATATACTCGAATTATTTTCAGAGGGCAGGTGCGTCACAGTGTCTCTGTCTTTACCTCATGTTCGCCTCTCTTAAGAGCGATAGAAATAGAGAAACTGAAATAGCACCATCTGAAAGTACGTATTAAACCGTGCTCTAGATATTCCCAAAAAATAATTTGGAAAAATAATTTTCTACAATATGGAATGAATTTTCATCTTAAAATTACATGTTCTCCAGTTTCAGCTGGTAACAATAAAAACTTATACTTCATGACTGATATTTCTTAAAATGATTTTCTAATCAGAAACAAAAATAAGAATCAGGTTTAAACTCCGTGTGTTTTAAACCAAACAATTTCTATTTACGATATTTAGTTTTGACAACTTATAGTAGGTTTTTAATAATTAAATAGTTTGTGGGTACAGTTGCATAAGTAACAATAAATTTCATATTAAATATTCCTACTGAATAATTAGTTTAATACTAGTCTTAGAAATGCGGTATGTTACGAGAACTTCAGTTTTACAGTTCAAACATTTTATAGACATAGAAATATTGAAGCATTTTAATGTTAAAGCATAAATTTTAATTAATACATAAATTCAGTGAAATCAAATATAAACATAAAAGCCCAATCATAAATTTGAAACAGTCTTTGTTTATAAATTTTATTCTTGAAATTTAAATGGTAGTATTCCAGACTTAATTGTACCTTTGATATGTTTTTCTTTTAACGAGCAACCAAATGAAACAATAAAAAATCTTTGCTTTCAATATTGTCATTTTTTCACAATGGAAGCAGCTGCATTAATTAGTTTTATAATATTTTTATGGAAGTGTTTTATTCAGCATTTTCATTATTAATAGACGCGTTTATTATGGTTATAAAAAATATTAGAGCCGTTTTGTGGTTTTTAATTCTTAAAAAGTTTACGGTATGGTATTTCAAAATATCTGATGTGCCCAACACATGACTTTCTTATACTTACGGATAGTATCACAATAATTACTTTTCCTAAAGAAATTAAGTTAAATTTCTTGTAAAAATTTTGAGGGTTTCCAGCAATTTTCAAATAGTCTCTGTCGCACTTATTGCAATACGCATAAATCTGTCCTTGTCCCACTCATTACTGCCAGATTTTAGGACAAATAAATAACAGAATACTTATGAAAATTCCACAGTGCGAAAAATGCTTGATATCTTTGAATTTGCTGTAGCTAAACTTTAAAGATTTATAAAATACTTCTCAGTTTTGGTCAACGTTTCACTCAAACAAACTGTGCAGTGCACAATAATCCTTCTCATCAAAATATTTCGATCTTTTGCCTTTGACAGCTGTTTGACTAACAATCTCTTCTTCTTCTTTGTGTTTGGTGTTTGGCGATATAGCCACTCTCACCAGGATTGGATTAATTGGTTTTCACTTTTTAAATTTTTATAACTTTATTCGAGCTCTTCGTGTGTTTAATGCAAATAGAATCTTTAGTATAAAAACAAATAGATTTCTGTAATGTAAACAACAGCCACTCAGAGATAGATGGCAACACTATATAAATATGTAAATAATTTATAATTATTAAAAAACGGCGCAAAATAAAACACTTTTGTTACTTTGTCGACACGTCTAAAAATTGAAAGAGCATTCACAAAAAATTTGGCGTCGATATCTTTAATGTAGATTTGCATGCATATTACAATTTCACGACTTTATTGTATATATTAGAAAAAATTTTAATCGAGTTGCCATGATATCCAAAACATAAAACCGTAGCCGTTGTAGCCGTCGATCTTTTCAAATAGTAATGCTACAATCGATTTCCTCAACGGTATAGATTTCTGTATGTAAACAACATGTACTTTGTAAATCAGAGATAGATGGCGCCACTATATAAATAAAATTTTTTGACGGAATTTCAAAAAAAGTTTCAAACAAAATTTGTTCAAAATTTAAATCTAAATCAATGTTAAAGAATAAAAAAATGTCGTAAATTGTTTATTTTTCAAGATATTCCTAAAAAACCTAAAAATGTCTTCAGGTAAGTACCACTTTTGTTGGTGCTAGATGAAAAAGATTTAATGTGGCACCCACAATTTTGTTCAAACTCTTAAATATGAAATTTGAATCAAATCCGTTAAGTCGTTTTTGAGTTATCGTGGATACAGACAGACACACAGACACACAGACAGACATCATGGCGAAAATGGTCAAAATGGGTTCAGGGGCCCTCAGAACGGGTAAATCCATCAAAATCTCGAAGTCGAAAAAAATCACGATTACAATACTTCCTTATACTACGTATAAGAAAGTAATAAAAATGCATTCCGTTTAAGATCATGACATAAAATGTGGAACACAGTTCTTCAAATTATCAAATAAACAACGAAACAATTATCCTATACCAAGTGTAAGTTAATTTGGGTCCTTTCTTCTTATACGATGTGATATTTAAAATTAAGGAATCCTGATTTCAATTTATGCACAGTTTGCATGATTTGCATCGTTTGAGGTACCTACCCTCAAATGTCCGTTGAGCGATATTTTGCTTCGTAAAAGAGATATCGAAAAAAATTATTAGAGAAAGTTGCCCAGAAACCAATTTTGATTCTATATTCCGGGTTCAACCATAAATCACTCAGTTTCCGCCAATCAATCAACATGATAGCTCTAATTTTCATTCAAAATACTCATTAGCGTAAATCTTTAATCTTAGTTTTTAATAGCTGCATGTTACAGTATCTCTAAAGACGCTTTTCTGTGTTTATTTCAAACATGCGGAGGTTTTATAAGATTACCTCCATTCAGTCATCTAGATTCAATTAGATTTGAGTTTCCGAAAATGACTTATGAGATTCTGCACTCTTTTATTTAGAAAAGCACGAGCTACCTATAGGTGTGCAATATTTGTGCCTACAGGATACACTTCAAATGTAATTTGTTACCATTTTATATAAATTTACCGAGTGTAAGGAAAAGTAAATAATGCCACCTTGTATGAAACGCTTTTGAGACAATCTTCTATAAAAAAAAACTTGTTAACACAATATTCTTGTTTTCTGCTCAATTGACTGGCCGATCTATTGCCATAAACTTTTTAGAATTATAAGGTTTGTCACTATTTTACATTTCCTTCTTTTATCGAAAGTGTATATTTGAAATAAATAACATAAAATTTCTGTTATAAGAATTTAACCCTCTCTCCTCTAGGTAGGTAGGGCATTTTGCTTGTGATGTAGACGGAATATTGAAACACGAGGAAACGTGATGAGTCTACAGAGGAACGTGTTTCATTATTGTTTTAGATATTCAGCTGTTGTCATATGCCAGAATATCTGTTTTCTTTGCCGTTTTTCTTTCTTTGCGCCATTTTAACTCCGTAAAGTATTATGGTACATTTATCAAAACTCGCAAAACAATTTAAAGGCAATATTCCACCAAATTGAGGCGATAAATTAAATTTTATATCAGTTAACAAATAATAAAATGGGAAACAAGAAAATTAATCATAAATTATTGTTTTTTACCATTTAAAATCAATGTTTAAAATTTATATAAAATTCATATTTAATAAAAAATTTACATATCATTGACTTCGCTTTTCTGTACAGCCTCAGGAATTATACCATATATAATTTAGTCATTTTACTCTATCTACAGACAAATTTTCATATGCGATCAGATGTAATCACATACCGGGTGATTTGTAACATATGGAGGAGAATGTAGATAGATGGGCTCAAAATAAACCACTTTTGTTAATAAACTTTTCACAAAAGCTCAATAATTATGAAGATACATCAATGCAAAATTAGAAGAATTACTAGTAGTTTTCAAAAAATGATAGGTGTACCTAATTTATGTTTTAAATTTTATATTGGAATATTTGAATTGACTGAACTATTATTTAGTTCAAGAAACTATAAGAAAGCTGTAAAATGAAAATTACTCCTTCGCAATTTTTCCTTTTAATATCTTCAGTTTTACATTGTTGAGAGCCGCTGAATATTAAACAAAATAGCAAGTAAGTTGCAGTTGAAATGTAAGTAAGTTTGAAAAAACCTTTCAGTTTACTTTTCAGTAAATATTGTTATTTATTACTTATTGTTGTTCAGTGGCGGATTTACGGGGGGGGGGGGTTTTCGGGTTCAAACCCCCCCCCCCCGTGGAGATCCAAAAATTAATACTCATCGAAATACTGAACTTACAAATTTTATTGTAACGTAATATTATAGAAAAAAACTATCCAAAACCCCCCCCCCCCATGGTAAAATCCTGGATCCGCCACTGTTGTTGTTAATTGTTGTTAGAAGTTATTGTTATTAAATTAATAGTTGAGTTAAAATGGTAATTTACATTAATAATGAATACATGGACATGATAATTGTTTATGGAGCTGCCGATCAAAATGCTGCACGAGCAAGGCATACCTATATTTGGAAAGATAGACGCACGCCTTCTGAATTTAATTTCAGCCGCACTCAATAGGTGAAAATGAAGAACTTTAAACCACTGTAACTTTTGTTTTATGGGGTTTTCGTGAAAAGTTTATTATGCAAAAATGTTTGTTGCTCCCCACTAATTGCCCCCCATATGTTACAAATCACCCTGTATAATTAGAGCCGGCAGTAATACCAACATAAATGCAATTTTCAAGAAGAAATACGAAACTTATCAAAATTATAGAACATTTTATAATTATTGTAACTAAACTCGACGTCTAAACCAATTGTTTGGACGATAAAAAAGATTTGCTCTTAAGAAAGTAGATATTTTCTCCGTTTTGTAAAATTATCCATTGGATTTCTGTACGATTTTTTTTTCGAAAATGTCGGGAGTTCAATAGGGTTCAAAGTATGAACAATACAAGTTGATAATTAGAATTTTAGCTACTTACTATTGCAAGAGTTTAATCTACAGTTTAATCTAGCATGTAAATATTATTTGCAACGGACTTCTTCAGAAAAAGACTGAGACTGGATTTGCATTTGTGAAATCATCTTTTGTGTTCCGAATCTTACATAGATCTTCTTTTTCTTCAATTTGCTGAACAAACTATCGTTGACTCTAGAGATTCTCTAAAATCTGTTCTTTTGATGATGGAATCGCAGATTATATTATGTACTATATACACTATTGGACAAAAGTAAAGCAACAACTATTAATTTTGAAATATGTGAACAGAAAGTGAAACTTACATTTAAAAACATGAAAAATATGATGTAATTAGTTTTCTATAGTCAAAAACATTTGATCTGGAGATTCATACTTTTATAATATTTCTTATTAAGCTCGATAAAAAATGAAAACCAAATTGTGGGAAAAAGGAGTCGGACAAAAGTAAAGCAACATTTCAATTTTATTGTATACCCATTATTTGCAATAATTTTAACGCATCTTCTTGGCATCGAGGAGATTAATTTTTGTATAACACCTTTCGGAATATTCCTCCAAACATCGCTGATTTTGTCGATCTACGCTTGTTTCTAAATAATTCCGTTCTAACTCGTCTCTCGACCTCTTCCCACAGATTCTCTATTGGGTTGAGGTCAGGTGACTGGGCTGGCCAGTTCAAAATTCGAACACGTTCTCTTATTAGCTAATCTGTTACTATGCGTGATTTGCGTTTTGGTTCGTTCTCATGTTGGAAAATGAAGTGTAAGGGCATTTCCATTCTGCATAAGGCAGCATTGTGTTTTGGAGAATGTCCCTATAAGCAAGCCCATCCATGATGCCATCATTGAAATGGACGGGGCCGACGCTATTCCATGAGAAAACCCCCATAAGAACACGCTTCCATGGCCATGCTTTACGGTTGGTGTAACAAACTTTTTATTAAACCTCTGACCTACTGGTCGTCTTACACGACGCATTCCATCGGAATTAAAAATCGTGTACCGGGTTTCATCGCTAAAAAATATTTTTTTCCAGTCGTCCACGGTCCAATTCAAGTGAGCAAGTGCAAAGGCAAGTCGGGCGGCCCTGTTTCTTGCTGAAATTAGAGGTTTTCTTGAAGGTCTTCTACTGAAGAGCTTTACAGCAACCAGTCTCCTTTGAATAGTCCTGCAACTAATATTTAGGTTCGCAATTTCTGCTTTAATACTTGGAACTGATTTGAAATGGTCATTCTGACTAATTCTTTTAATTAATCTATCGGTGTGGATTGTGGTTTTCCGTGGTCGTCCGGATTTTGGTGCAGTCTCTAGAGGTCCTCTTTCATTGTAGTTGCTAATACTCCGGAATTATTTAGAAACAAGCAGGCGTTTATCGACAAAATCAACGATATTTGGAGGAATACTCCGGAAAGTGTTATACAAAAATTAATCTCGTCGATGCAAATTATTGCAAGTAATGGATATGCAATAAATTACAAAATATTATATTTATTGTTTACTTGTTTCATATGTGTCAGTGTTCAGTTAGTTCAATAAAATTGAAATGTTGCTTTACTTTTGTCCGACTCCTTTTTCCTACAATTGGTTTTCATTTTTTATCGAGCTTAATAAGAAATATTATAAAAGTATGAATCTCCAGATCAAATGTTTTTGACTATAGAAAACTATTTACATCAAATTTTTCATATTTTTAAATGTAAGTTTCATTTTCTGTTCACATATTTCAAAATTAATAGTTGTTGCTTTACTTTTGTCCAATAGTGTATATGCTCGATGAACTAGCGTGGTACGTGATCTTTTTGTTAAGGGTAATGGTGTGAGACTGCATTCAGATATGACGCATGCCCGCATGATTCTTCCTTCATCACCAGACATCCAGAAAAGATTTTCTTCCTTCTACCTTTACTAACTAAAATCTTACTTCCAACTTTCGTAGTTAACCTGTTTTCCCTCCTAGTTCCCCAAATAACTATTATAGCATGTGCGTACGTAAGTAAACGTCTACATTTTACTAAGGTGAAAACCATCTATGTAATAAGAATATATTGCAACTACTAAATTTACAAACAAATCATGTTAACTTTCCTTTATTCAACCTTATCCAATTTGAAAATTCTGTAAATTCAAATTCAGTATAAATTAATATTACATCGATTCATTAGTTACAATAAATTAGTTCCCTATTGTACTTAACTGAAATGTATGTTATACATATATGTATGTGTTTCATATTGTGCTGAAAATAATAACATTTCTGCTATTTGATTCAAAATTCAATATCATTGTTTAAAAATTTATTAGCATGACCAATACAGTAAACAATAATGTTGAGTGAATTGTTTACATCATTAACAATCATGCATAGTGTAGGTACATTTGTTTGCTATTTCCATTATTGTTTTGATTTGACATATAATTTACTGTACCATTGCCTATAATAAACTCGACAAAGGTGTCTCAGTTATAATTAATTGTAGATAACACCTAGAAATGTAGATTTTTTTATAACATTTACATTGCGTGTCTCCATGCTATAAACTTTATCGAAAGTGTTATTTTAAATTAAAACCATTTGAAACTCAGAAGTAGGTAATTATTATATTTTTATATTCCTTCTCTGTAGATAACATAACAGTTAACAATTAAATACTTTCTGGGACTGCAATTTTCCATTATGTAAAATATAAAAATTGGTTTTTGTATCATTGTTATAAAAATTACTGTACGCTGATATTAATATTTAGTCTTTGTTTCCTAATATTAGTAGTTCACTGGCGTTTACGGGTATACATACATAGATCCATTATTATGTCTACCTTACTATATGTTTAGGTAAATTGCTGACTGCGTCAGATGCTGTACCCTTCGATATTGTGGGTAGGTTATTTTATAGTTATTGGCCAATATCCACTTAAAATTTTCATACATTCTAGTCATAACTTACTGAAAATTACCTAACCCCTCATGAACAATGGGTTTCTACAGGCACGTATTTTATTTTTGTAGGCATAAACCTCATTGTTATAATATGATAATTATTGTCCAATATCACGGTGATAAATATATGTATTACTAATTTATGAATTGAGAATTTGATGATTAGCACATTGGTAGATATAAAAATGCTTCTGTGTTGTTGTGTGGTGTTATGAGATACGGTATAATCATAATTGCAAATATCTCTGAAGACATAGAGCTTAATCAAACATGCATACTACGAACATAGCATCCACACGTAATTTCATTTCAGCGTTAGTGTACAATAATAGAATAATAATAATATACACCTAACAAAATATTTTGTCATGTAAGTAGCTCCATTCGTCTCTAAAATTCTTTATATAATTATTAGTATTATTACATTTTACCTATATTTGTTTTACATGATCAAACTCAACAGAATTTACCTTCAGTTTGTCAATTTCAATTTCAATTTTAGTTATAAACTCATTTTTAATGATTATAATATTCAAGGAAATGTTTGATTAACGTTTCTCCAGTCGTCCTGCTGGCTTCATCAGAGCAAGTCTCATACTTATCCAAGTTGTTCATTGCTCCTTTGATTTAAAAATTTTAAAATCTTCACTATTTTGAGAGAGTACCAACCAAAATAAAAATCATACATACCTAACTCTCTTTAAATAACTTGGTACGCCTAATTTGAAAGGTTTTCAGGTCTTCTATTATTACACTGAATCTTTAATTATAAAAAATTATTACGTACAATGATAACAAAAATAATATTTATTGTGTAGAATCTATACACATATATACAGGGTGTCCCAGTTTATATCGTCAGTTTAGCGAAAATTAAAGGTGGTTTGTCTAATAAACTATGGTCGAATGTTGCTTGCTTCCTTTGCTTCCTTTTTGATGTACAGGGCATTAAAGAAAATAAATTATTTTAAATAATTTGCTATAAATCAATAACAAAAAAAGTTAGTCTTCTGAAATTTTGCATAGATCTTTCTTTTTTGTATTCTCTTATTAATAATGGTTGCAATTATTTTATTTAGAACACAGAGGCGTGCGTACGGGATTTTTCAAAAACATTTTATTGAATAAAATGTACACCACTGGTTTTTTTGCAGCACCAATATGCAGAGAGTATTTTCCATTCAATTTAGAAACTTTTTTGTATCTTACAATTTCTTGATAACTTAACTTTTTTTTTTCTTATTTATTAAAGAGGATCTTTCCTATTAGATTTCCGAAAAAAGCACCAGTACAAAGTTGTAGAGAAAAATATTTCCTACCACTTTCCTTTTAATATTTTTTTGATATTGTCAATATTTAAAAAGATATTCAACAAATAAGTTGCAAATTTTAGGGATATTTTTCTCTAGTTAGGTACTACTTACTGCTACTACTTACTACTCTTTCCCCAAAATTTTCAAATTATTTGTTGAATAACTTTTTAAATATCGACAGTATCAAAAAAAGTTTAAAAGATAAGTTGTAGGAAATATTTTTCTTTACAACTTTGTACTGACTCTTTTTTTTGAAAATTTAATAGGAAAAAAGTTATTCAAAAAAATCCAACCTTTAATTGAAGGCTGGTGAAGGAAGGGCGGGGTCTACGAATACACAAACTCAGTTTTAAACTTTCAAGGTGACCCTCTAGAAGATTCTACAAAAATTGGCTGTAGGGTAAAAAAAGTCTATTTGAAGCCTTTTTTTCTCCCTTATTTACTGTACTATTAGGTTATTTTGAGTTACGTTATCAAAAAATTATAAGATACAAAAAAGTTTCTAAATTGAATGGAAAATACTCTCTGAATATTGGTGCTGCAAAAAAACCAGTGGTGTACGTTTTATTCAATAAAATGTTTTTGAACAAACCCGTACGCACACCTCTGTGTTCTAAATAAAATAATTGCAACCACTATTAATAAGAGTATACAAAAAAAAAAGATCTATGCAAAATTTCACAAGGCTAACTTTTTTGTTATTGATTTATAGCAAATTATTTAAAAAAATTTATTTTCTTTAATGACCTGTACGTCAAAAAGGAAGCAACATTCGACCATAGTTTATTAGACAAACCACCTTTAATTTTTGCTAAACCATCGACTGGTGAAATCCTGACGATATAGACTGGGACACCCTGTATACATCTATTAGGAAACGCATTGTTTCCTAATTGTCAACCCTTCTTATACATTCTTACAAACTGAAAAATTGTCTTTAATAACACTCTTTTCCTTGAAAGAGAAAAACTGCAAACTGCTCATTTTGCAGAAAATTTATGGTCACATGATATATTAGAAATTTAATGCTGCAGATGTTTGAGATATTTACAATTCAAAGAGAAACTTTGAGGAAAAGGAAAAGCAGCAACACGTTGCAGACAAGATGAACAAGTCGTGCGCTTACTATTAACCAACTGTTACCATAAATCTTTTTTCCCCTACAACATTCTGACTAACTATACTTAATCAGGTCAATCTTAACTTAACACATGATCAAAATTAAGTATGATCATTGGATTACTGAAACAGCAACTCCAAGATATTTTATACTTATTTTTATTAGTGAATCAGTAAGTGTCTAGTACTTAATAGTTTCAATTTTACTCAGATATACATCATTAAATGCAATTTATAGCATTTCTTATAATTTACACCAAAAATCCAAGGGAAAAATAATATATTGAAATTTTATATTATTGAAACCGGCGCATTCGCCACCATTCCAACTTTACATTATTTTATACTACTAAAACATTTACATTGATCAATGTTATAAAATGTTAATATAAATATTAACAGTTTAAATTCCTAGCATGCGAGTTTGCATACACTTAAACAGTAATTTTAATATTATCTGGTAAACCGTTCTTGTTGCAGTTTGAAGCATGTGGTAGCATAATTGAAAGCACATTACTGGAGGCTGGTGTAGGTTGTACTATTCAATAATGGCATACTATTTGAAATTTTAGATGAGTCATCTGTTAATCTTATTTATATGCAAATTGTGCCACCTGACCCATGTCTGCCACCTTCACCGTAATGGTCAATTCTATCTAACATAAGCTTCTACAAATAGATTGTACTTACTGTGAATAGACAATAATATGAAAGGATTATCCCGTGTCCGAAGCAGACAAACTAATTCTCAGATTTAGGTTTAATTACAGAACAGAATTTGTTCAGTAAAATGATATCCAAGCACAATCACTTCAAGGGAAATGTGTTTTTTAGAATAAAATATATTTCGTTTTAATTCAAAGTTTTATTAATATGCGTATTAATTATTATTTGTAATAATTTTTTAATGTAGATGCTTGATTAAAATTGTGCCTTGTAAAGCTGCTACTAATAACACAATTATTTCTTTGTATAAATTCAATTATTTATTACATATCAACAAATTGCAAATTTGTTCCTATGAACCAAGTGATGATAATTATTTTTGCAGAGTAGTGATATTTCCTGTAAACTCGTAATTAAGCTACACTTATCTTTTTAGTTTGTGTCCATTGTGAAATTTAAATTAGTATTAACGATCTTAATTTTTACCGTATGATGGATTTGTGAAAGTTTACGGAAAGTTTACACACCGCGGCTTTGTAATCATTAAATCCTTTAACAGTGAGTGATTCAAAGTTAGGTACACCCGGGGCAGAATGTGTTAAATTACTTTACCACTGATTTCTTCTGGCTTCAAACAGAAAACTTTTGATAATCGAAAACTAACTAAAGTTCATTATTTAACCCGAACACGTAACTTGTTTCCGATAATCTACTATAAATCAATATTTTTAATAGTTTAATTACAGTTTACATTCCTTAAATAATTGATGAATGTTATTTTCATTTTAATTTTGTGTAAATTAATAACAGTACATGAATAATGATGTAAAAAGTGTGTTTTAATTAAAAATGTGGTTGGAAAACTAAATTAAAATCGATCACAGTTCCAATATCCCTGAAATTTTATATAGATGTTTGCATTAAACGGATTTTTTGTTAAATAGCTTAAGTAGATATAGCAATTTTTCGAAAAATTAATTACACCTAAAAATTACAAGATTTATGCAAAGAATCAAAATTTATGACAAACCATTTCTACTCTATGCATCATACTCGGCGGTTCGGCGCCAATTTATTACAAGTTTGGCTATCTCATGGGCTACTATAATTAATAGCGAACGATATCCCTATGGACACAGACTTCATTAATCTTAGTAAGCTACGGCCGGTTCAGGAAATAATTTAGGTCAAAAATTAATAGACGAAGCTTTAGCAAAACTGAGGAGAATTTTTACTTGCCATATCCAAATATAACTTGACAAGTAGAAGTAATTTTCGGGTTTTAAAGTGATTGACTTCATCAGCTCTGCAATCTGACAAAGAAATACATTTAACCAGACAAATCAAACTCAAAACAGCTTAATAAACCGTAGCCAATTTAGAGGAGTGGACTAGTTTAGTGAAATCCTCCTCCATGATGGACCGTTAGTTAGTTAATCTTGTCCCTGCAAAAATTTGCTTAATATGCATATGGTACTTTTATTATGAAAGCAAATCGTAAGCCTGTTGAGACTCTGTAATAAAAGTAATTGTAGAATTGAAGTTGAAGTCAATATCAATCAAATTTAGAAGGCGGTTGATTTTATGTCTGGCTGATATAACCAAGACATCCCACTGCGTTGTATTAAGACTGAACAGTACCTCCTAGTTAATCCACAGGCAGTCACAAACGCTCTGTAAAATTTATTACTCTAAGTATATTGGTGATGAAATTTTGTACGAGCACAAAGGAAGAATACAAACCAATACGCACACCTATTCATTTTAGGAATGTTTACCAAATTGTATAAATTCGGTATGTAACAGGTGCTATTTATAACAAAAAGTATTAAAGGATAAAAGAAATATGGAAAAGAAAATTAAGTAGATGGCGTGTATTCAATATTAATATTTGGATTGAAAAAATATACGTTAGGTTACATTTTCAACTTTCTAGTAGTAGGTAATCATTTTACTATATATTATTTAGAAAATTATAATCATAAGCCCTCAGAGTACCACAATCTATTACTTTTGAACTTCTGATTGAATTGTTAAAACCATAAAGCGTTTCGGTTGCTCATTTTGTATCTTGGAATTTTATATTATTGTTTAATAGTTTTTTTATTAATCCTGCATTTGTATTCGTTAACAATAAATTAGATACTGTTCATAATTGTGAACTACCTTATATATAAATCGACTATTGTCAATAGCAGGTTCCGGTAAATATAAAAAAAAAACTGGATTTATTTAAAATTACACAAAACTAGGTATAAAAAAATAAATACGTAGTTTAATATCACAGTTTACAATTTTACTGACACACTTATAGATTCACTTGAAATATTCTGCTTTGCTAAAGTCAATTTACTCTCCGTTTTACTTATTTGAGATTTCCATTTCGCTGTTGGTTGGAACCATTCTCGGCCACACTGAAAACAAAAAAATTTAAAAAAACTAAAAACAAAAACATCATATGGAATTTGAAATATAAATATACATTATAAATAAATACAACGTGTTTTTTTAACTATAACTGCCAATATGTCCAGATCTGTTGTTGTAGAGTCTGATGAAGACTTCTCACTCTTTTTATTCATATTTCTTTTGAAATATTATACAGGGTCATTAGGAAATAATCTAACATCGCAATCGGTTGTGAGATGTAATAATACTGTGCCTCCTTTTTACTTTCTTATGCCAAGTAATATGAAAGTACTTATAGTAATCGTGATTTTTTTCTACTTCGAGATTTTGATGGATTTACACATTTTGAGAGACCCTGAATCCATTTTGACCATTTTCGCCATGGTGTCTGTGTGTGTGTGTCTGTCTGTCTGTATCCACGATAACTCAAAAACGACTTATCGGATTAAATTCAAATTTCATATTTAAGAGTTTGAACAAAATTGTGGATGCTACATTAAATCTTTTTCATTTAGCACCAACACAAGTGGTACTTACCTAAAGACATTTTTAGGTTTTTTAGGAATATCTTGAAAAAGAAACAATTTACGAGATTTTTTTATTAGTTAACATTGACTTAGAATTGAATTTTGAACAAATTTTGTTTGAACTTTTTTTTGAAATTCCGTCAAAAAAAAATTAATGAAACCCTTATTTTGGTCGTAAAATTCGGTTATAATAAGTGAGACTAGGACAGAATTATGCGTATTGCAATAATTGCGAGAGAGACTTCCGAAAATTATTTGAAAATAGCTGAAAACACTCAAAATTGAAACACGATTCTTACAAGATATTTAACTTAATTTCTTTAGGAAAAGTAATTGCGGTACTATCCGTATAAGAAAGTCATGTGTTGGACACATCAGATATTTAAAATGATAGACCGATACTAAATATAATAAAATTATTTTAAAAAGCTAGGCAATCTTCTAAGCTGTTGTATAATTAATTGCTTGCCCACCAAGTAAAATTATTTTTCACTAGAAAAAACATTTTCAGAATCAAACAAATTTTTGAAAATGTTATCCATTGTATTATTAATACATTATCACTGACCAGTGATTTTCACGTAAAACGTAAAACGCAATATTATGAGAGGCGGCAAATCCCTAATCTATGAGAAATTCACAACCACAAGCAAGGTTAGCTTATTTTATAATTATCATTTACTTGCACCTTTTACTCCGAAACTTTTTGTGCTAACATATGAGAAGGTATATAGTTTCTGATGAAAATGAACTGCTTCTTATTATTTGTTCAAGCACTCTTGAAGTGTCATATTCGAAATTACACTTAAATCTACTTTTTAGGACAAACCTCTAATTTGGCTGCATAATTTTGCATACTTATACTTACATATTTTCCTTTACATAGCACGTAAGCTCCACAAATAAACATAGGAGCCAAAGTTGATATACCCATTAGCCATCCTATGCTATCCGCCCATAAGGGAAAGATGTATTCTTCGTATCTAGCTCTTGAAAATTTGAGCATTTGAAATACGAAAACGCCCTGAAAATTACAAGTTCATTATAGAAATATACAAATAATTATAGACGATGAGTATACAGAAATTATTATCAATTATTATTTCAACAAAATGTGTAATGAACAAATATTATTACGGTATAAGAAATTTTTTACATTCTTTATAATAAATAGCTGGAATAACAAGTGTAATTAATATACGTGTTCCACTTGAGCTACATAAGAGTTAGTGATACGGTAGTAGGTACATTTTGCTATTCTTTTTATTATAGTATATATTTTTATAACGGGTGTCCAATAAGTCTTTCAGTCAGAGCGGCTATCGAGTATTTTGCTTTTCATTAATAAACACAAAACTTAAAATATAATTTTCATGTAACCGTCATAAAATCAATTGTGTCATCTTAAATGAGGTTTTGTTTGAGAAGAGATTGTAACGGTTTAAGTTTTGTGTTTATTAATGAAAAGCAAAATACTCCATAGCCGCCCTGACTGAAAGACTTATTGGACACCCCTTATTATAACTCATCAGTCCAGTTACATTTTTTTATATATCTTAAGCGTTGAAAATATTTAGAAATGGGACTGTTTCTTGTTTTTTGCTTTTATTGAGCAGGATGCGTTCATATTTATTCGAAAGTCAACTTTTCAGTATTTAAAATAAAATTCAAAATTACTTTAACATTCCATATTTGGAACATAAGTTTTATCTTTTGCAAATATAATGTATCGTAATATAACAACTATCGTAAAACGGTTTTTAAGTTTAATTTTGATGAAGAAATGAAGAACCATCTTGAAAATTTTTTCTTATTTTCGATTGGCTATAATAAGATGGTTCATGTCATTAATTTTTAATCCAAGATTAGCATAATACAAAAATCTGCAGTAATGAGAGAATAATTTTTCATTGCAAATATTTACTTTTGACAAAGGCAATATTTTGAAAATTATAGTTTCTTTTCGTTATAAGAAAATGTTACTTGTTTGTATTCTAAGATTGTACATACCCAATATCGGGTGTTCATTTAAGTTTGACCTCTAGTTGGCGTTAAAGTGTAATTTATGAATGAAATTTCATTTTTAAATGAAAACCCGATCTAACAAATGAAAACAAATAATGAACTCATTAAATTTATATTATTTTATTTTTAACTGTCTACTCATAGCTATTTAATTATTTGAATCTGCAATAAGCACTTTTAATTAAATTTCATTTACAATACCATATATAATATAATATTGCAAAATTATTTATCCATATTACAAATTTAATAGGTAGGTACAATTGATGACAAGTGAATTATTTTACCTTATAAAATTTTGATATAGTTCCAGTTAATTTGCTTTTAGGTATACCTAATATGTACTTATATGAAACCTAAAAGTTTCTACTAACATTTTTAAATTGTAGATGATGGTCATGATTAAGTATACAGAACATCTTTAAAAAATTCTCTAATTAAGATATTATAAGTAACTGTAGAATATCATAAATGATTCAGAAAGTAATTCTAATCTACAATTAATATTACATTTAAATATGAAAATCGTGTTGTATATTAACTGATATTAGAATTTTTCGGTTTGATTATTTTCTTTCAGATTAGGTCTTCAAAAAGTTGAAAATAACAGACTTGCTTATTATACAGGGTGTGTCACGTCGAATTAACAGTGGGCATACAGGGTACCCGTTTTTCTATCGACACCATCTCGCTTATTATAATAGATAGACTATAGCTGATTTCTATAAACGTTTTTTAAACCAATAATTAACTATTCCCCAATTAATTTGAATTTGAAAGTTTGTATAATCATTTTCCATTTCCTTCACTAATTTTTTGTGAACGGACACGAGAACAGTTTGAAATGCTAATTTCAACGCAAATTTGTATTGACTTGACATGCACCTACTACGCATTTTGACGGGAATTTTAATCTGCCACAACATCATTTTATGGGTAACTCAATTATTTTTTAGTGCCTCGCATACCTACCTTACCTCAACGCTTAAAAGTTTAAAATCGCATTATTTCGAAAACTTTCCTCTTCAACCTAATACTTTTTTACACATTCTAAGTCAGAAAAAAATCTAATTTTAAAATCCAAAAGAAAAACTATAGTGTTTCATTTGAAAATTGACAGTTGACGTCACTTCCGGTTAGACGGAAAACAGCACAAAAATAAAAACAAAGTGATTAGATGCAAAAAATGTTTCAAAGTATGCCTCCAAAATTTCAAAACTCTATATTTAATAATAAACAAGAAAAAAGTGCTGTACCAACTAAAAACATCACCCGGTATTTAATGAATCAATGTTTTTGGAATGAACTGAGTATTAGTTGTATCTTCTATTTGTATTTATCATGTACCTAACCAAAAAAGTTCGTGCGGTTTTTGATGGAAATCTATATAAGAAAAACCGCACGAGCTTTTTTAGTTACCTGATATAATATTTTAATAATTTTATAATTTGTAGATACCTACCAACAAAGTTATTGGCGTAATAATTGCCCAACAGCACCACCAATACCATCTCGCCCAGAGAGACAAATCCATGTCCATGGTAGACATATTATCCATGAACCTCCAGCAACCGTACGTCCACGAAACGGACACAACTTCGGCAAATCCAATAAGCAAAATTGCCCATGATGCAGTATTCCATTCCATTAAAGTAAAAATATACACTCCACCGTTAAAACACATTGGAATAGCCAGAACGAAACAACCCACACATATTCCTAACGTCAAATAAATTTGGTGTCGTCTAATTTGTGGCCACTTATCCATAATTAAACAGCTAATAGCTTCGATGCCAGCAAATTGACTTCCAAGTCCAAGAATAAATAGCATAAAAAAGAATAATATTGCCCAAACAGTAGGCGCCGGCAGTCGTAAAATTGCCTCTGGGTATGCTACAAATGCCAGTCCTGGACCATCAGTTGCCACATCCTCAACTGGTACACCCATTTGATGTGCCAAAAACCCCAACATGGAAAAAATAGCGAAACCTGCGTAGATGGAAGTAAAAGCATTAGCTGCTGTAACGATTAAAGCATCTTTGAGGCAGTTATTATGAAAATCGTTGTAAGAGGCGAGAGTTATAAGTGAACCACATCCTATTCCGAATGAATAAAAAGTTTGAGACGCAGCCTGCGCCCACACATCGACTTCTAATAGCATTTCCCACTTCGGTGTAATATATAAAAGTATGCCATCGAGAGCGCCATCGAGAATCGATCCCTGTATCACCAGAGCTGTGAGGATAACGTAGGGAAATAGAGCTGTAAAGTAAACCGCCTTTCCTGAAGTCTTTACACCCCGAACAACACAAAGATATCCTATTACCCAAGACAACAACAAACATCCAAACAATTCCCAACGTATTGCTCCAAAATTATACCAATCGGAGTTACCAATACCTAAGACGTATTCTCTGAAATATTCCGCAGTGGCTAAAGTTCTGTTCACGACATGATTTATGGGTATAGCTACGCCGTTGTCGTTGCAAAACGTCTTGTTAAATGCTGTGTAACCATGATCCTGACAAAGATCCTCAACTGGCATACATCTTTTATTGTAATATGTTTGGTTCATATTACATTTTGATTCTTCAGTCGCACTGAAACAACCTAAAATAAAGACAGGAAATTAGATAAAGCACAACATTATTAATATCTATTTGGACATTATGCTATACATTTTTTGTACACATTCAAAATACCACAATCAGCTGTAAATAATACAGGGTGCTCAAAAAAGGGTAAAACTTTTAAAGGGTATGTAGTGTAGGCTTTACTTAAATATTTTTAATTTCCAATAGATTTTATCACAAAATAATTAAATTAAAGATGTTCAAAAGGTTCTCCCTGCATTTCGGTGCAAGCTGTGCATGGTCGCTTTAAGGAAATTCCGGTTCTTCCTAAAATTCCCGCCGTTTACCGAATGCCTAGATTAATCCGCCGTCTAATTTAATTAAATAACCTCAAAGAAAAAAGTCGAGTGGACTTAAATTAGGTACCTACCCTGGAAGGTCATGCAGTAAGCTCTCCTCTTTCTATCTATCTGTGATTAAAGGCCATGAAATCGGTCATATTTCCGCAACCGTGGATTTGCAGACTTATGTTTATTAAGGCTTTTCGACTGGTTTCGGCCCATACTACATATACCCTTTAAGAGTGTTATCCCTTTTTTGAACATCCTGTATATGTATACCTGGATCATTTTCACAAGATATATTCGTCACATTGCTTCTATCTCTACTGACAATAATCCAATCATAAGTAATAGAGATATGTAAATATATACAGGCTCTTTTTATTCTACATACTACATATCAAAGGGTGTCTGAAAAGACAGCGATTAGCTTTTTTGGGGAGGCACAACTTCTATTAAACTGAGACATAGTTGCGTAGCTGCTTTGAAAAGAATTTAAAAAAATCTTGATTATATAGCCTGAAATATCTGTAATTGCAGAATTTCGTCTTTTTTACTTTGTGAGGTTATATTTTAAGTCATCGAAGAAGATGTTCCACGAAGTCTGTAAGGTTAGGTCAAATTTTGTGATCTTTTTAAGAAATTATTCTAAAGCCGCTATCAAAAACGCAACTTTTCAGGACCGTACTATGAAAATTATATTTATGATCTAATTAAAGCCCGAATTTCTAAAAAATATCAATTTGCGCGATATTTGTATCACTGTGATTAGTATCATCAGAGGTCTTGGAACCACAGAAGTGCGTGGTATTATAAAACTTAGTTGAGAATGATTTCACAGCTTTAAAACATTACATCTGAAATTCGGTTCCTGATGTCCTCTATCAGGAGAAAAATTGCTGTGAATATGATTTTGCTTTCTTGATATTTCTACAAATAATCTCTCAAAATAAGATAATAAATACTCTAAAAATTAAATTTTTTCAGATATTTCGAGAACTAATCAAAATAACTAAAAGTTTTCTTTAGTGCCCTCGAATTTTTCACAGCGAATATAAAGACATGTCTTTTAAATTAGTTAAAAAAGTGTATGTACTGTATAGTATGTATTAATTTTTGTGCAATTTATTTAAAAAGTAGGTACATCTTTTTAAACTTTTTGATTGAGAAAAACGGACCATTTCTCTGAACTTTTTGATTCTAGGAGAAACGTACGACAAGACATATTTTGTATTCTATGTTATCAGCAACAATTTAAATTTAAAACGGCTACGAAGTTGGTTGTTGATTAGCTGAATATCTACAATGATCAAATTTCAGTCAACTAATTATAAAATATAAATATTGACTATAAAATATGTTTGGGGAATATATTAATTTATTTTTTGCATTTTTGTGGAATTTATCAATCAAAAAACAGCATGTATGTTTCAAACTAAAAGTGTTTTATGATGTACTGGCTTATTACTAGAACCAAATATCACTTGCCGGTATAGATACACAAATAACTCTTTCATGTATAGTAGATTAAAAGTATGATGTTTTTTGTATAAATACACACCGGTTGTACCAGTTTCAATAGCCATAAACCAATTCTAAATACATTTTATACCCAGGAGTCGTTTTACTTGTCAACTAGCTAATTTAATCCTAGTCTTTATCCTATATATCCTAGTCTTTAGAAACATGATTTTATTCGATAATTTTTTTTTATAAATTATAAATAATTTTAAGCAATAATATGAATAATTATCTGTCCATTAGTATTTAAATTCATTAATATGACTTACTAAAAATTTTTTTTTATAAAATATTAGGTAATAATAAATAAAATAAAATCCTGGGTTACTAAGAAGCAATTAAATTAATAACACTAAACAACATTCTGGGAATTTTTAATAGTGGTTATAAAACATTAACAATAGACTAACATTAAAGTTTTTATGAAATTTATTTAAAATAAAAGTTAATTTCCAATTTACTGGAAATTTTACTTCGATTTACGGGCACAACTCAACATCGAGAGATTTTTCAAATACATAGGCATACCTTTACATACCTATAAATCTAAGCTAAACTAGAAAACGATATGGTTTTGCAGGCACATTTTTTTTATTTATTACTTCATACCACCATATCTGAAAGTCTTTAGTTTTAGGATATCGTAAAAAAACCTTAACACATCTTTATGTGCGACTATAAGACAAAACTTGATGTATTTGTTGTGTTTAGCTGACGGAGGGACAGTATTTTTTATAAGTCCAGAAGGGTTTTCGAGGGCGTCAATCTATAAATTTTAAAGCATTACAGGATTTTCTTTATGTTTTTTTGTATTATAGCAAAACTAAATAATGTAGGAATTTTGTTAGAAGGATAAATAAAATCAGTATTTTATTAACCTAAAAGAAGTCAGGAAATGTTATGTTAACCAATTTAAAAGGAAACGTCGTTGAAGATCGACATTTATGTTAACTTTGGAGTAAAATTTTAAAATATTTTTTATATCCACACTAAAACTACGCAATGCTAAATCGTACTAATTTATACCTATAGAAACTAAAAGTAATTAACCCACCTATAGAATTGAAGTTATTATTACAAGATCCAAAACCCAGTTCCGTGGTGAATGAGGCGAAGAAATAAAATACGGTCCAGGCAATAATCACCATGTAATAAATAGTGACTAGGGTAATTACAACCAAAGTACAATAGCCCAGTCCGTTGAAAATAGGTGCTATGTTGGCAAAAGCTTGATCAGGACCCAGTCCCGAGTATTGACCTATCACCAGTTCCAACAGAAATATAGGCATTCCCATCAAGAAGAGCATTATGAAGTAAGTCACTAGGAAAGCTCCTGAAACAAAGAAGATTATCGTATTCGTTCTACTCTTAAAGTGTAAAACTTCTTAATGTTTTATTGATTAATTTAAAGTGGTTTTCAGAGGGAAGGTAAGTCGACAAACTTTTCACGGTTATTACAACTTTATAAATTAATTTTACGGTATCTAATAAATATTGTATTATCTTAGTCTTCTATTTAGGGCACAATAATTTTAATCCGCGGTACATACAAATATATTCTGTCAGAAACAATTTATTTAAATTTGAGGTAGATACCTACGTAATTTTAATAAAAAGGTTTCAAAATAATTTAGCATGCAGTGTCATTCTAATAAATAAAGTAATTTGCCTATTTATTACTACGTTATGATAATCTTAAGCTTTTAAGAATGTAATAAATGCCATAGAAAATCTATCTATTAATATATAAGTTCTAATTTTATACTGTGAGTTCTTTGTCATCTTACATGAAAGCTCTTTATTTTCAGATCTATGTGTAAACTTAATGAAAACATAAGGAAGATCTCATAAGTACAAGACCCTTTACTTTTTAGTCTTGTTCTCGTGTTATATGATCTGCAGCATTCTTTGGCTGGCGGCATATAATGCCCCACGTTCCACTTGACTTGAAAGCTCTCTGCTCTATAAATCAATTTAGACAATGATTTACGGTTAAATCTTAACCACTGATCGGTATCGCCATCTGACCAATCATGTCATTTAGCAAATATCATTAATAACTACGTATATGTTCGAGATAAAGACTATTAATATACCTTCTACATTATTAGCTTTTCTTTTCAGACGGTTCAATTAATTCAATTAAATGAATGGGTTTCTAAGCTTTCATGTTCTGGATTTGCGGTCCTCCACAAATAAATTTAATTGTACCTACTATTAATAAAAGTTATGTTTTCCTAGGCGTTGCAAAACTACTACGTCAATGTCTCCAAAATACACAAAAAGTCACAGAAAAGCATTTATTTGAAATGTATTACAGAACAAAATGTACCTATTTAGTTATATTGTTCATTAGTAGTATATACTAATATATCTTAAGAATTTAAAATATTTCTGGCTTAGGAACGAAGAAACCTTTACTAAATTAGGTAAAGGAGAGTATTTTTCGAATAAAGATTTGCCCAGGACCTATAATCAGTTTGTATTGGTCCAAATATAATAAATATATAATAAATTGGAAGCCTTTTAAAAAAATATCTAATGTGCCCAACACATGACTTTCTTATACGGATAGTATCACAATAATTACATTTCCTAAAAAAATTAAGTTAAATTTCTTATAAAAATTTTGAGGGTTTCCAGCAATTTTCAAATAGTCTCTGTCGCACTTATTGCAATACGCATAAATCTGTCCTTGTCCCACTCATTATAACCGAATTTTACGACAAAAACGTGATTTATTTTAGATTTTTGACCTATTACTCACTTAAAAAAATCTCCCGGTATGAAATTACATTTATTTATTCATTATTATTGTTTTCGGTACCATAGAAACCAGTAAAATAAAAAAAAAACTAATGGTCCGTCCTTCTGCGATTCGCACCCGGGACCTTCCGTTTGGCAGCCATATAATGAGACACATGTCTACCTCGACCGTCGGATTCAACTATCAACGCGCGCTATGAGAAATATAAAGTGTTTTAAGAATATCTAGTTTTTTTGAAATTTTTTGACAGAATTTAAAAAAAAAGTTTAAACAAAATTTGTTCAAAATTCAATTCTAAATCAATGTTAAAGAATAAAAAAATCTCATAAATTGTTTATTCAAGATATTCCTAAGAAACCTAAAAATGTCTTCAGGTAAGTACCACTACCACTTGTGTTGGTGCTAGATGAAAAAGATTTAATGAGGCACCCACAATTTTGTTCAAACTCTTAACTATGAAATTTGAATCAAATCCGATAAGTCGTTTTTGAGTTATGGTGGATACAGACACACACACACATCATGGCGAAAATGGTCAAAATGGATTCAGGGGCCCTCAAAACGTGTAAATCCATCAAAATCTCGAACTCGAAAAAAATCACGATTACTATACCTATTTCCTTATTACTTTGTATAAGAAAGTAAAAAGTAACGTGTGTAACTTAAGTAAATCCAATGTCATGAATTTTCTTAGCACCTGTTATCTCAATTTTCCTGGACAATATTGACATCTCTCCAGGAATCTACAGAAATATTTTAATATAGTAGGTATTGGGGATATCCCAGCCTTTATTATAAACTTTTCTGCTAAGAAAATTGTTCGAAAAAATTTAACAGATCATGTCTGAGGAGCATTTGGAAAATTGTTGTCTTCAATGTTATTGATGTCATTTTCCATTAACACTCTATAATACTCGTTTGGCATAATGATGTTTAGCCAAAGAGTGCCAAAATTATGCAATTACATTTCGTATGTGTACTTAATAATAATCAGCGAAGAAAGTTGTAATTAAATTCTGCGTAAAAAAATTTTCTCTAAACTTATGATGTTAAATACGTACGTACGTTAGTACCTATATTGTGAAATGCATATAAAAAATTCTAGAACCTATTCCTAACATCAAAATATGAAACAAGGTCCAAAAGAGCATTGATACAGGCCGTTGAAATTTGAAAGAAAAAATGATTTTCCTACTCGCCATAAAACAACTTTTCATCATTTTAGTTTATTTGGTAAAATATTATAGTGAATCATAAGCAACAATCTGGTATACCTAAAGGGTATTTTCCGAGTGATAATGAGCCTGATGGAATTGAAAATGCAACCCAAAATACGTTTGGAAAGTTAACACGGATATAACCATGTTAAATTTGCACATGTACTGTGGGTTGCATTTTCAATTCCATCAGGCTCATTATCACTCGTGAAATACCCTGTATATGTAAGGGATTTTTTTCTAATTTTATTTTTCTGAAAAAAAGAAATACACATAATTAAGTTACTTTTTGAAGAATGAGATATGAGATATACTGAAAGAGCAGGTGAAAATACATAAAAAGATACTTTTTTAGGTGATCATTACAAAAACGTTGATTTTATGGCGCCTTTTGCCGCCATAAAGTTTTACTTTTTTGGGACAGAACTGTCAGCAACTGAAATAAAAAGTGACGATTAATATTAAATTTGACAGGAGTTGCTTTGATTTTTGGTTGTCTAAGGTAACTATGTTTTTCAGCAAAATGTCCAAAAAAAATTAATTTTGTGTTTTGTGACCAAAATTTTGAATACTTTCATGATGATCACCTAAAAAACGTTCTGTGCACCTCGGCCAAAAGGGCTTTTTTGGACTCATCTGAATTGCAGCCTCGGCTAACGCCTAGGACGCAAACAACAGATTCGACCAAAAGAGATCACCTTTACAGCCTTGATAGACAAATAACTATTATAATACCTGTATAGGGTGTCCCAGTTTATATCGTCAGGATTTCACCAGTCGATAGTTTATCGAAAATTAAAGGTGGTTTGTCTAATAAACTATAAAATAGAGAAATGGTGTTCTCGAAACATTTGACCGATCCGACCATAAACTGACAATATGCCTATGTACCCCAAAAGTCTTTCATTTTCTCCAAACAATGTAATGGAAACATGCATTTTTATGAAGAAAACAAAAAAAAAATTAAATAAAACGAATTATTTGTCAATTAATTTCTTTCAACATCTACGTTTACACGAACTTTTTTCAATTTTGATAATAGGTTCTAGAATCTAGAGTTTTTACGTTGATTTCAAAAACACCTTGTATTTAAGATACATGTGGCGGAATTATTATTTTAATAGAGTATTTGATTGACTTATCTTACCTGGAAATAACATGAAAAAAAGAAGAAAAACCAACGTATAAACTCATTATTAACTAATATCCGGTTAAATTAATTTTTAATCTCTCTTATTGATCAATCGCTAACCTTAATTATCTGCTAATAAGAAAGTTAATTAGTATTAAACCTATGTTTAAATATTTAGCAGACATTAATAGAGCCGAATACTAAATTTTTTGAAAATTATAAATATGATTTGAAACACATTTTTATGTACCTACTTACTTCACAATAACTATAATATGCATTAATTTGTCACATGTTGTATATACATATAAAGTATTGTATTTTATTCAACTTTACTACTTAACCCACTTGTACTTTTTCGGCAAACTTTTTTGTGAATTTCAATACTCTTAAGTCAAGGAAATGCATAGGTACATATTGCGGTCAGATATCTTGCATATTCAGACGAATGTCACTCCTGCGGAATACTAACTATTAAAATTTCCCACATTAATTGGTTACATAAAATACGTCCGTATAAAGAAATTTACTGGTTCTAAAGAGTGACAGACACCAAGCGTGACCTTTATTAAATAAGAATAAATTTTCTACAAATAAAATAGTAAGAAATGTACAGGGTATTCCCAGTTACACAATACATGTATGATTTGCCCAACACATGGGTTTCGTATACAATTCTAACCTAATTTATATTCTGAATCCATTACATGAATTAGCATTTTCTAAAGAAAAACTAAATCCTTTCGGTCACTATAGTTTACAGATAAATACGATAGATGGATCTTTTTTATTTAAAATTGTATATTAATTTCCGAAGGATACCCGGTGGGCTTCCATAGCTACGGCCTTGACAAAAATTTGAAAATTCCTACACAAATTTTCTGCAAAATTTTATCGGAAAATTTAGAACATAGCATACCTAACTCTGTAAACAATCTAACAATCACATACCAAAATTTATGTCTCGCCTAGGTTCAGTCTTGTAGCTATGTCGTCAATCTATCAAATCTTTTGCTAATGCAATATCTTTCTATTTTGGTACACAATTTCCTCAAAAATGGATAACTTCTTGGTGACAAAAAAAATTAAATTTCCGAAATTTTTGTTTTAAAAATATTTCACCGTTCAATGTATAAGGTGGTAGCAGCTCAGCTGGTATTTTTCGGGATTTTTAATGTTAAACTATATTAACTACACTCCTAAATTAGAATAAGATACCAAAATCCGGTCATACATCATTTCATTTCGCCATTTTTTATAGTTTCTGGACAAGTAGCTATCAAAATTCAGAAAAAATATTGTCTTCGATAATTTGCTTTGGACCATAAATCCTTATCTTAGAACAAAAGCCAAACTATTACATACATTTTATAATAAAAGTAGTCCTATTTATTTTTTATTTTGGTTAATTAACCAAGAATTACATTTTTAAAATTACGATCAGTTTCTTAGGTCTCACTAAATTTTAGTATAGATGATTTAAAATCTTATAGTTACAATTATTAAATCAATTCTAAAGATGTTAATCATCAAATTAATAAAATTAACCGAGATACAAAACAATCAATTTTATTATAACACCAACTTTATTATTTTTAAAAAATCAGAAACCTAAAGATTAATTGTCGCCTTTACTAGCGGTCGCAAATAGAATGTTATACTATACTTAATTGTTTTTCAGTAAGAGTGTTTTATGCTATTATTATTTGCACAAAATCGTTTTGTTTTTTTCTATGTGTATATTTTTCAGTCTTTTTTAATAGCTTACCTCCACCATTCCTGTAACACAAGTAAGGAAACCTCCAGACATTCCCCAGCCCAACCGCGTAACCCAAACATGATAACACAAATTCTAAGGGCTTATTCCAACTCGACCGTTCAGGCACAACACTTTTATCTTCCTCTTCCTAAAAAGAAAAACCACCAAACGATTAAAACAAACACGCTATTTGAACAAATCGCAACTATCGACCAGAACCGCTAAACACTTACTGCCAAAGTCGACATCCTTTAAACTATTGAAGATTATTTAAGAAAAGAAAGCAAGTTATAAATGCAAATTATCATGGCCTGGTTCAAACTAGATTTTAATTTCGACGTATTGTTAATTGCATGGAAAATTATTACAATTTTTTTTCACCTGCTTGATGTGCGATTGATATGTCGAAAGTTAATTACTTTAATTTTGACGATGAACCGTTATCTGTGTTCTACAACATTATATTTCAAATAGAGTTAACATTGTCCGTAATAAACTTTTATTTTTAGATTAATTGCTATAATTTTATCGCTTACCTTAATGCCAATGTTTTATACTATGTAGCTTGTGTGGATTTTACGTTAATTTAGTTTAAGAAGAAGGGATTAAATGGTTAAATTATCTTTTCTAATTACAGCGCAGACAATCTTGTTTAAAGGTCGTGAATTGAGATAGCATTTATTGGAATTTACTTTCATAAATATTTTAATTGTTTCAATTGATGTTTATTTTGTAATAATAAATTGTGGTGTGCACTTTACACTTAAAAGGAGTCAATGTTTGATATTTGTATAATCACTTTTTGCTATTCAACACTCCGTTAGTTATTATAGTAAACAATGTGTGTTAAATTTAATGTTTAACTAATTTAGAGATAAAATATCACAATATTTTTCGAGCAAATAAGTAGGTATAAAGTTTTTATCATAAGGAAATGACATTCAGTAACTGTACATATAGGTGTAGGTATCAAAGGATCTAGTATATTTTTTAATGTATTTTTCATACAGATTTTTATAAAAATCTTGCGATTGTCTTAAGAATTTAATTTAACAAACAATAATAATTTATATGATGCATTATATTGCATCGTGTGACAATAGCTTTTTCTTGGCGGATATTATTTGCCTGGGCGAACATTTAAGTGCTAAATGAGCGGGAAAATAGTACTTGACCAAGAGAACAAACAGTATCTAGCAAATATGTACTCAAGATGGAAAGTTTACGTGATAACAGTACAGTACCTTTCAATCTCGAGATTAGAGAAGAGGCAATAACCTTACTACCTCCTGACAATCCCGAAATTATGTCACAATTATAGCTTAGGGAGGTTAGGTAATTCAGCAGGCAATAACCTCATTGCCTCCTCAAACTAGAAATAGAACTCTAATAATAAATAAGAAAATAATGTTGAAAATTACATTTTGTTTTTCAAGTTCCTGTTAATATAATCTTCCTATAAAAATTTAGACTTTACTTAAAATTTTTTTTTAATATGTCCGTCCCTTTATTCCTTACAATAAATTTCAATTTATTTAGTTTCTTTAAAGTATAGTATTAGGGAAAGAAATAGTGGATATGGAACAATTATAATTTTCTGAATTCTTCCTGAAATAATTTCAATGTTTAGTTATCAAAGCTGTGATATCTCATTTCGTTGCTGAATTATCTTGGAAAAACTAAAAAAAGCAATTTAGATTTTTTTCTGTAGTTCGAATATTTCTTAACCGATTTTAGATTGGTAAAAAAATAATAAGGTAAGTTCTTGGGCTTTACATTATTAAATAAGAAACGAACACCACAGAAATTTCATTTTTATTATTATGTGTAAGATTAAGAAAATGAAATAATTTTCTTAAATATTGTAGTCAATATTCTTTTACCTGAAATCAAGAAAATCAAACTTTCAAGGCTATTTTGGTTCAAGAAAATTGATCAATGCAAGACTGTAATGACCGTTATGTAAAATATTACAGTACTAGTCTTGCAATGATCAATTCCCTGAATCAAAATAGTCTTGAGAGTTTGACTTTCTTAAAGATTTCAGGTATAAAATATTATTCATAACGCGTCATGAAAATTATTATTCCAGGACTCAGGAAGCTTAAAAGTACTCAGCCTAACGGCCTCGTACTCTCGATTATGCTTCTCTTCGTCCTGTAATAGATAATTTTCATGACTTGATATGTAAATAATTGTTGCATTACATCCGAGTACACTGACACTTAAGTAGGTACCTGAATTGTAAATTGTGAAACGTTATATCTGTAAAATTCCCTGTATGACACGTATCTATACAAGGTGTTCCAGAGTGTTCGTACTTTCTCTTAATATCAAGTTTACCTTAAAAATGTAATGCCTGATTCTTAAAACGTCAAATAAATTAATTACTATTCTTATTGGTTGAAATTTAATACAGATTGGCGATTGACCGAAAGAAGTTCGTAAAATTAGAATTAATCACAAAATAGTTAAATGTGAGTTTAACACATGTTTGTAGAACTGGATTTGCTTTTTAAAGATATTTAAATGGTCAGTGGTTTCAAAAATATAAACTAATCAAAGCGACCAATCAGATTTACATCCATATTTATTTAAGTGATGTAATAAATTGTGATAACTTTCTACGAAATTTTGAAAAAATAGTATTGTTGTAGAATAAAGCGGATTTTTTTTTCGGATCATATGCTAAGAACTGGATATTTTGCTTTGACACATTCACGTATTTCGTATGCACAGCTGGCATGGGGACATGCACCAAGCACCCAACGTGTGTTTGGCCTGCAGCGGCGGGCTGTAAGGATATTGAAGAATCTTCCATATCGTGGGGACTGTAACCGTGCCTTTAAAGAACTGGAAATTCTAACTTTGCCTGGTTTGTTCGTCTTGCAATGCCTTCTCTATGTTAAGGAACACATCAACTATTAGCAGACACGCCATGAGCGCGATAATGATAACAAGAGGAATAGTTTCGATCTACACGTCGAGTTCCATAGGTAGTAGAAATTCGGTGAATTACTGGGGACCTGTATTTTTTAACAAGCTTCCGGAATCTGTGCGTACTTTGCAACTACGAGTAGTACCTTTTAAAAAATATATGAAATCATTTCTAGTACAACGACGCTTTTATTCGCTTCAAGAAGTTTTGAATTGTGATTTTTAACCCATTTTGTTTTTGCTTGTAATATATACTTAATATACCTACTATTTGTTTATTTATAATATTTTTACACTGTTTTGTTTTTTTGGTACTTTTTTTTATCCTCTTCAAGAAGTTTTGAATTGTGATTTGTAATCCATTTTGTTTTTGTTTACATGTACCTACACAAGGGTAAGTTTTTCATTGTTTACTATTGATAAAGTTGGACGTTTGTAAAACATTTTAGTTAAAACAAACAATAAATAAATCTAAATCTATGTATATCATGTATTTGTAGGAAGCTGAAATTGGACTGGTGAACTTTTTTGCTCGCAATTTTTTAATAGTAGAAATTGTCTCACATTTTGTATATTATTATATTAGTCCACTAAGAGAAAGTACAAGCTCTCTGTAACACCCTGTCTACAGGGTGTATCAGTTTTAATCGAGCAAACTTTAATGGTACATTCTCCTAGTCGTCCTGATTCGGAAAAATGTATATTATATATACATCTATCTTGATTCCTAAGAAAGATACAGGGTGTTGAAGTTTACAAGAAAAAATCATTTTTTTGCAATAACTTCTATAAAAAAGCGTGGATTCTAACAAAATTTTCCATTCCTTCCCTCCTCCCTAAGGACAATTTTATGAAGATATTTTCGATTTTGTGGGGGCACTAGTGGCGTGCAATTCGGCCACATCTCAATTATTTCAAAGAAAAAAGCATGCCACTGTAATTTTTAAGAAATACTTTTTTATCTATTGAATTCCTTGTTCAGTTTGGAGTAAACTTTGCTTTAACAGAACAAAAATTGAAGTTTTAGTTATCGAGATAATTAGTTTTTTCCAAAGACGTCCAACTTGAAATTACTCATAAATCAAATAGGAAATTTAGTAAAAAACAAAAAGTAACAAAAAATAATTATAAAATTACAGCAACTGTTCAAAATGCAACCCGCCAGCCTCGATGCATTTCTGACAATGACGAACTAATTACAGCATCTGTCATCATTCCCGGATTTTTTAGTAATTTCAAGTTAGCACGTCTTTGGAAAAAGTTAATTATCTCTGGAACTAAAACTTCAATTTTTGTTCTGTAAAAGCAAATTTCACTCCAAATTGAACAAGGAATTCGAATTTTTAAATTAGAGTGGCATACATTTTTCTTTGAAATAATTGAGATGTGACCGAATTGCACGCCACTGGTGCCCACACAAAATCGAAAATATCTTCATAAAATTGTCCTTAGGGAGAAAGACAGGCATGCAAAATTTTGTTTGAATCCAAGCTTTTTTATGGAAGTTATTGCAAAAAAATAATTTTTTCTTGTAAACTTCAACACCCTGTATCTTTCTTAGGAATCGAGATACGTATATAATATACATTTTTCCGATTCAGGACGACCAGGAGAATGTACCATTAAAGTTTGCTTGATTAAAACTGATACAACCTGTATATAAAGCCTGAATATTTTACAGTATCTAGATTTCTTTGACGGCTTTAGATTAATTAAGATAAATGTTTAATCAGCTATCGTTTCACCCAGAATGTATTACGGCTTCTTCAGAGCACACACATCTGCAGTTAACAAGGAACAATAACATATATGTACAAATACAACATAAAGACAATTACCACCCTCAAATACTAATCTGAATGTTCTATATGTTAATGTACATACATATAATTGTATACCTAAATAGACCAATAGAGCAATATTATATTATAATAGATATAAATTTGATTTGCAGCTAACACATCTGAAGTACTATAGTACCTAAATAGCCAATTAAACAAACGTATTTTAAATATAAAAAGATGAGATGCAAATGCTGTCTACTTACAAGCTGGACAAATACTCGTAGGTATATATTGGAAAAGTTCAAAAACCTTATAATATCTCTAATTATTAAAGCATACATTTCCAATTTAAGAAATTATAAATTATAATTGATTGTGTATTGTTGGAAATGTTTCTTTTCAATAAATTTAGTAATTAATCATAAAACTCTTCGAGTTTCGTAGCAAACTTCAAATTTAGAATTTCAAAATTAAATTATGCTGTTTGTGAAATAAAATAATTCAATTATACTTTCTGAAACACTTCCTCATAAATCAACGTTTATCAAGTTTTCTTTAATTTAATTTTGCTGACAAGTGGTAACGGTTTCTTTCGTTGGTACTTAAGAAAACAACAATTAAATAACTTACACACTTCAGATTTACTAAAATGTAGCTATTAGCTATTATTAAAAATATATCGTTATTAGAATAAATTAATTATTTTTTGATACTTAATAACTTAAGTTCTATGAAATGTACGAACTTAATATGTAGGTAAAAACACCATAAAAACAAATACATAAACATGTATTATGTAATAAGTTGTTTACCAGCCTTTATTTATTAAATATTTGCACACTAAAATTTATAGATTGCAAAAATGTTTTTATAATTTTAACCTAGACCTAGAAAACTTATACTTGACACTGTATTTTTTCAGCATAAAAGTTTCTTTGAAAACGAGAATTATAAAATAAGCAAGACACAACTTCAGATTTCAGGGAATTTTTTTAACAACTTTAACAGTTAATAATGCAGTATTTATGATGTAACAACACTTTCATTTGGATCACACAAAAGGAAAATAGAATAAATTTAAATATATTTTGATATGAAACTCAAATTATTAATAAATCTCAGCCTTGACTAAAAAAAAACATTAAATACAAATCAGATTAATATTGAATATTTAAGTATATAAGTAAATAAAAAAAACTCAATTCATCAAATTTGTGGCTATGTATGTGTATAACTTATAATCAACGAACCGAACAAAAATACTTAGGACCGGTTTCTTGTGTCCCGGTTAATTTTATTTGATAATTAAAAGCCTTAGAAACGACTTTTAATTGTATTTAGAATTAATTGTGTACCTACTTAACCGATACACAAGAAACCAGCCCTTAATGAATTAAAAATGGTTCAAATTAATATACAATTTGATTTTTCCAACTCCAAAATACGAATTCTCAAGGTAAAAATTATGTATAGATGTTACAAATTACGCCTACCTTCTTTAAAATGTTAAATTGTGTTCTCAAATTAGGACCACTTACAAATAAAATTTAAAATAAATGCGCAAAACCGTCTATAATTGGTGACATAATGGTCGATAAAAGTGGAACAACAGAGCAAACGTTTGTCTCAAACTAATTCATAAAGAAAGTAATTGTTATTGCCTACTTAACAAACTTAACCTTCCACACTTCAATTAAAGCAATTGTTCCATTTTTAAAGATCAGTTGTTAAATCAAATACCAGAAACTACATCATAAATGCAGTTGCATTAATTTATTATCATAATGTGAATTTCTTTCGTTGTCGACAATAATTATAACTTTCCTTTTATTTTATGATTCAAGACTATAAATTTTCCCTCTTAATACAGTTCTGTGTAAAAACAGTTTTTAACTTATTAATTTAAACTCTCTGAAGAACGGAAGTACATAATTTACAACATTGCGTAGGAGATGATAGGAATGAGGCATTAAAATTTATATCGATACTATGTTTTAGTTAAAATAAGTAATCCAGTTCTGGAAAATTTCCTGTTCGTATACAATTTTAACCGGATTTAATTTGCTTACACATTAAGTAAAGTAGATTTAGAAATGGTTCTTATTTGTCTTCATTGAAAAATTAGTTAACAAAATAATTTGCAAGAAAGATATTTGCAGTTTTTTCTTTTCCGTTCTTTTTAATTAACCGTGTTCGCTGTAATTTTGTTGTTTATTAAATAATTTTCATTAAATAAATATTTATTCAGAAATTTTCTTGTTGAGTTATCGTTATGTAGATTGTCGATAATCTTGCTACATTATTGTAATTGGGTTTCTTCTTCGATGATCTAAAATCACATTACATTAATCAGAATAATAAAATATGACTTTTCAATTTTAAATTTATAACAATGCTTATCTTGTAGAAATAAATATATTCCACATCACCAAAATTTATATTTTCAATCTTACTTTTTGAAATAAACGAAAATCATCCAACAGAAGAAAAGAATGTACATTTTTGCTGTTTGGGAATTTGTTCGTTTCAATGGGAAAATGGTAGTTTCATTCATAAAAAAGATTACAATATTTTTCTCTATAGTCCAGGAAAAATTTAAAAATGGAAAAAAATTGTTACAGGCTGAATTTTTGCATGCGCCTTAGTATTATAGTCCTCAATAATGTGTGAAAGTTCCCAACGATTTGATGGCTGCTAACTGAGTTACTCGAGGTCAAAGGTCACGATAAACAGTTTTTTGCAAATATTTCGAAAACGGCGACCTTTATTGAAAAAAATATAGAAAACTCATTTTTAGCTGAGGCAATTTGCTATAAAAACTTATTCAGAAGTTTTTTTGTAGGGGCAATCGTTCACGAGATATAGCGTTTCAAAAACTAAGAACGTAGAGGACTTACTTTACTACGAAGAATAACGACTGATCTTAGGATATTAAAGTTGGATAATGAATTATTATTCAATATGTATTTATTTGTGCATTTATTGCATTTATTTGGGCGTTTATAATACAGTAATTAACTTTCTTCAGTTTCGGAGAGCGATTGTTCCGTCACCAAAGTTTGGACGAAGAAAGACGATGGATCGATGTCGTTATCAATATTAAAATTTTCCATGTTCATACATGTTTGGCCATTACATTGGCTACAAGCTACAGAACAGTTCAATTCTGCTTTCCACCGACATTCACAATTGGAATGGAGAAATTGATCCTCAAGACTGGAGATGGGTACTACAAAATAATATTTTAGAGCCAGTTAGTACTCTGCTCCAAGCCGCTCCTGATGCATTACTCAATACAGTATTTTGTAAGTGCAAGTAAGGCTGTGGTTGTGGATGTCGGAAAGCAGGATTGAACTGTTCTGTAGTTTGTAGCCAATGTAATGGCCAAACATGTATGAACATGGAAAGTTTTAATATTGATAACGAGGAGATCGATAACGACATCGATACATCGTCTTTCCTCGTCCAAACTTTGGTGCCGGAACAATCGCTCTCCAAAACTGAAGAAAGTTAATTAATTACTGTATCATAAATGCCCAAATAAATGCAATAAATGCACAAATACATAAAAAACACCATAAATATACATATTGAATAATAATTCATTATCCAACATTATATTCAACATTATATCCAACATTATATCCCAAGATCAGTCGTTATTCTTCGTAGTGAAGTAAGTCCTCTACGTTTTTGGTTTTTGAAACGCTATATCTCGTGAACGATTGCCCCTACAAAAAAACTTTTAAATAAGTTTTCATAGCAAATTGCCTCAGCTAAAAATTAGCTCTCTATATTTTTTTCAATAAAGGTCGCCGTTCTCGAGATTTTTGCAAAAAACTGTTGATCGCGACCTTTGACCTCGAGTAACTCAGTTAGCAGCCATCAAATCGATGGGGAACTTTCACACATTATTGAGGGCTACAATACTAAGGTGCATGCAAAAATTCAGCCTGTTACAATTTTTTTCCAACTCTGCCTCTTTTTTAGTCTATTTTTCCTGGACTATCTATACATTTCCTAATTTCACTAAACTAAAACTACATTAAAAACTTTAAAAGTAACCGTAAAGGAAATAGCTAAAATTAACTGTAAAAGGTTGACATATGCTATCGCTTTGAATTGTTCAAAACCTCGGATTAATACGTCCACTTATACTTAAAATTAGTATCTACAGACCAACAAGTATAAAAGCCCCAATAACACTGAGTGTGCAGTGTGCTCTTGTCGAAACCTCACCTCCTCAATTATAATATGCGTGATTTGCTTCAAAACATCGGTTTATTCTGGAGAAAAATGCGCTCTAACTTAAAACTTCACAGTTAATGCAGACAAATTTTATGTTTTAAATGATATTTTTGCATATTCTTCCTCCGATTGTACTAGAGAGTAGTAAAACAGTTTTTGGTCTATATACGAATGCAAAAGCGTGCAAACTCCAAATTTTTTCCAGTAATTTTAGTTTCGAACATGCATATTTATTAGGTTATGTTGACATCTCTTCAATAGCTGCACCTATTTTAGAATTTAAAACTCTGCCAAATAATCAAAATAGATTAAAAGTTTTGGTTTCATTACTTTCATTTACAAAGTTTTTTAATGTCGAATCTCCCAGAACACAATACAAACATCAGGGCTGGCTCTAGGTATATATTATAGTTATATATTATCTATGGTTATCTCTAGTTATATATTATCTATGGGTATCTCGCTGCCCCGGGCACAGAATACTATTAATCAGAAGGGTATCTCGGTGTAGGCACCTTTGATGTAAAAATGCCCGATTTAGAATGGCAGCCACGTTCTTGGGGATTTTTCTAACAATGGGCTAAAGCGCAATGGCATGCTAGCTGAAGGTGGGAGCAAGCAAGTGGGAGATAGATCCCTATGAACATGGCTGCTATGCGCACGCTAAATTCGCGACTTCTTTTTAAAGGCAAAGATACCATTCTGATTAATAGTGTTCTGTGCCCCGGGCAAGAGATGATTTTACCGCCCCCAAGCAGGGCCGAAGCAATTCTGTTTTCTGTGAGGGGGCAAATAAAAATTAGACATTTTATGTTTTTTTTAACTATTTGTTCTAAGATTGCTAAATGAAAAATTACAATTTCGAACAGCAAAAATATTAAAATCGAAAGTTAGGTTTCGTATAATATAATTAGATTTTAGAGTAAATGCGCAAACTAAGGACAAATAGCGTCCTTATCGGTACATAAAAATGTCGATTGGTGAATTTGCTGCCCGTAAATGTCGCCGCCCCGGGCGACCGCCCGCATCGCGCCCCCCTTGAGCCGGCCCTGACAAAAATTCACTAATTTTATGTGAAATTATAAGTTTTACTTAGTGCCGTAATTTTTTTCATTAATTATGAAAGAAGCTTGAAAAAACCGTAAATTTCAATTACAAATACGAAATACAAAGCTAATTTTTTTTTGCTCTGAATGATATTGTTATACTCAGTTTTTCTTCTACACATTTATTTTGTATTTAAGTTAGTGGCAAGTTCTGTTTTGTATCATAACATGCAGGTATAGCATATCCATTTTATAAAGGCAGCGACGTAATGAATATAATTATGTCTTCTTATTAACATTGTACTCAATTTATCTTGTCAGAAATTTGGGAAGTGGGGTATTTTAAAATGTTAGAAATTAAAGAATATCTACTTACCCATATTTTTTAGTCTATTTTTGTACTCTACATACGAGTCGACACTTCTTATATACAGAGTAAGTACCTAGTGTCAACTAGCCCAACGATTGCATGAGATGATGAGCAACGATAAATTGAAAACCAACATAAATTTGTTTAAGTATCTAGTATTTATTATTTTAATGCATATTTTTTTACAAAAGCAGCACAAAAAATATTGTATGTTGTTATTGTGAAAACTACATTGCATTACTCACTCACGCACAGCGTTCCACTGGGTCTCACGCCATATTACCATTCGTAATGCAATGGATCGTTTTCAACACTTGTAACATAAATTACTATTATTATACCAAAAAAATTTAGGTGTATATAATTATGCTATTTTATTATAATATCCATGAATTGAGGCAACCTTTAAAGTTTAAACTGTTATCTTTAGTAGCTATACATTAATAGTTATTTGTGTATCAAGTCCGTAAAAGTGATCTTTTTTGGCCGAGGTGCACACAATGTTTTTTAGGCGATCATCACGAAAGAATTCAAAAATTTTGTCACAAAACACAAAATCAATTTTTTTAGGACATTTTGCTGAAAAACATACTTACCTTAGGGCCGGTTGTATAAAACTTTAATCGCGGTGTTAAATTTTTATCCTCCAAAATATCTATAGTGACAATTGTAATCAACAATCGTTTCTATGGCAGTTTATCCTTTTTGGAGGATTAACTCTCGATTAAATTTTTATACAACCGGCCCTTATAGACAACTAAAAACCTAAGCATCTCCTGTCAAATTTAATATTAAGCGTCACTTTTTATTTCAGTTTCTGACAGTTCTGCCCCAAAAAAGTAACATTTCACAGATGTGTACAAAAAAGTAAAACTTTGTGGCGACAAAAGGCGCCATAAAATCAACGTTTTTGTAGAGATCGCCTAAAAACATGTTTTTTATTATTAAAACCGATTATAAATAGATTAATTATTTTATATTAAATAGTAATTAAGGCTTTGAATGTAACAACATTGGTTTATTTCCTAATCCAGCATAATAATAATCAAAATGTTATCATAAAAAAATAAAGTAAATAATATATATTTAACCAACCTCACATTAATTCACTTTAATTCATATAATTATGTCTGGAGTATTGGGCTAATCTACAAAATATTCCTGTCACAGAAATTAACTGCAAATGTAATCTCAAATTATTCCTTGACATAAATCGGTATATTTCCACTTTTTACAAACAGAATTATAATTTGTTATACAAATAGTAAAATAATCCAAAAGTGTTACATAGTAACAAATAAGGGAGATAAAGGTGAATTTATTTTCTTCTTTTCTTCTAAGATAATTCGAATTCGATCCTGACCATCACAATATCGTAAAGAGATGTAGGGTCAGTTAAATGGGGCGGAATTTGATGTGTAAAAATCTGTAATCAAAATTCTTCGTTTTGAATTAATCTAAAGAACTAAAATGGTTTCATATGATTTATCTCTGTATGGTTCGAATATTTTTTAACTTATTTTAATTAGAAAAAAATATTATTAGATTAACTTTTTATGATATACACCATAAGATTCCCTAAAATGTCGACGTTTGGCTTCTAAAAAATCATCATGTCTAATTTTTCTTTGCATTTTTATTTTGTTTTAAAATCTGTTTTCTGATTTCATTGTTGTAGTACAGTATACAGCAAATATTTTAATAATTAAGAGGCAAAAATATATACTTACATATTTACAAAGCATATTTAGGGATAAAATCAAAATTTACTCTGTTGTAAGTTGTAATGTAGTGTATAAAATAGATATGTAATATGTACTCCGATTATGATCTTGATCTTGGTAAATTATTGCAATAATGAACAACTCGGAAAAGAAAAATCGTCGATTGTAAGGTCAAATATTATAATATAGTAATTATTTTAGTTGGAAACAGTAATGAATGCAGTGAAAGGGTAATTTTAATATTTATTATCAGTAGGTAGATACCTGAAGGTATTCTTTGTAACTATACCTACCTATATTAGAACTACATAAAATAGTGCAGTGAAAAGAGTCTATGTTAAAAAAATTGAGACCTTAGTTTACAGAATGTTAAGACCTATCACAGCTTCCTGCCTGATTTTAATTAGTTTCTTAAGTTTATGTAAGTATTTATTCTATTTTTTGTAGCTACATAGCTAAATGAAAATATTTAATTTATCCAGCATTTACTTTTTATCGTAAAATATTTATTCATGTTATTTCTCTCTTTTTAGCATGGACACAACTTCCTCCGTTACCAACACCAGAAGTTTTTTTGGAAAATTTATTTAACTCGACCGCTACAGAAGTTCTGAATATAGTCGAAATGTTTAATTTTCATGACGTACGTTCGCAAGATATAAAATTTTTGTATTTTTTTCCCAATGAAACATTTAAAACATTATATTTAAATTCCTCCGACTTGAATATATTAAATGTTGTGCAACCAATCAAATTTATTGTTCCTGGATGGGGATCGACAGGTAAACATTATATTAATTTGAAGTGGTTTAACTATTAATATGTAATTAATTTTTAGGGGATGAAAAATTCATCAAAGATATATCAAAGGCATACCTATCAATTGGTATAAAAAACGTCTTCGCAGTGGACTGGTCAGAGCATGCAAAGAAAGAATACGTTCATGCATCTACTAGCACAAAAGATGTTGGGAAAATTGTCGCCGATTTTCTCGTAAAACTGACCCAAAATAATACAAAATTATTTAAACACATCCACCTCATCGGTCATTCTCTAGGAGCTCAAATAGCTGGTTTTGCTGGTAGGGATTTCAAAAAAGCGACTGGTTATAAACTAGGCAGAATTACTGCTCTAGATGCAGCGGGGCCTCTTTTTGAGTTTCCGGTGCTAATGTCTGGTACCTCAAGGCTTACGAGAAAAGATGCTGATTATGTGGATTCTTTCCATACTAATGCTGGATTTTTTGGCTCTTTGGAGCCATTCGCTCATGCAGATTTCTATATAAATAATGGTGGACCAGTTCAGCCTGGCTGTCTAAATATAAATATTCTTGACTCTTGTAAGTGGAACTTTTATCTATTATTATTATTAATTAATTTTGGTTTTTATATTAACATCGAACTCAAAATTGATTAATTCAAGAACAAAAATTTCGTGTCATTAATAATATTTTATAAATCTAAACTGCTGGCCAATTGAAACGTACTAAGCGAATTTTTAGGTTGAATTTAAAGTCAAATATTTTGGAAAATAGAAAAGATATCAACATGCGGTTTTCAGGATTTCAGAGATAATTTAATTGAGAAAACGATAGTGTTACCCGATTTTTTTACTTTGAAGTACATTACTATCTACAGGGTATGAAAGAAAGTCTTCTTTTTTTGTCTAATTTTATAACTACCGTGATTCCACAAAAAAAAAATTATATTTTTTTAAGTAGATTTTTTTAGTCCTTACTTAATCGGAAAACAACCTGTTTCTCAAAATTTTGATATCCCTGTTATTTTATAAGATACCGAATTTTTGCTGAAAATTTGACTTTTTCTTTGGTTTTTGTCGTTCGGCCGTATTGTGTTTTGTAAGAACCAATCTCTGTAGTTGATTATAATACCTTATGAATGGTTTTCTTATAAAAAGTACACTTTTTGTACTTTCAGTAATTTATTGGTAACCAGTGGCTTATCAAAAATCGGTACACGTTCGCTAATTGGTAAATTTTTTAATTCATTTTTTGAGGCTATTTTCTTAATGGAATAGAATGGAATTTAGTTGGTTTATGTTCACCATTGGTTTAAGTGACTTATATCCTCGAAACGGGTTTTTCACTTTTTCAAAAATTTGCTCATATTCGTGTATACCGGGTGGCTACGAAATCATTTTGCAACCCCCACCAATTTGTTACATTTAACTGTATTAATTTGAAATTTGGCATGGTTTGATTGTTGAAAGGAATAATCATTTTGACGTTTAAAACAATCTGATGACACGTCCGGTTTCACCGGAAGGGCCACCTACTAACTTTCAAAATTTTTTAAAACAACCCTGTATATTTTTTCCGTAAGAATTAGATTCTACTTAAAATTACCTTTTTATCGACATATCACCTAATGACATTTGCTTTCAAAATGGCAGCATAATTATTATTGCAAAAACCTGTTCAACAATATTAAATTTAATAAAAAATTCGGTATCTTATAAAATAAGAGGGATACAAAAATTTTGAGAAATTGGTTTTTTCCTCATTAACCAGGGATTACAAAAATCGACATCAAAAAAATATTTAAAAAATTTTTGTGGAATTCCGGTAGGTATAAAATTTGAGAAAAAAAAGACGACTTTCTTTCATACCCTGTAGATAGTAACGTACTTCAAAGTAAATAAATCAGGTCACACTATTGTTTTCGCAATTAAATTATTTTTTGAATCCTGAAAATCTCATGTTGATATCTTTTCTTCTTTTCAAAATATTTTACTTTAAATTCAACCTAAAAATTCGCTTGGTACGTTTCAATTGGCCAGCAGTTTAGTTATGTATTTTAGATTTAACTATATTCTTGAAAAAAAATTCTAATTTGAAGCAGTTAGAGGGGTACAAACTGTTTTCAATATGTACCTACTATAGAAAAATATTGTACAATATCTTGCCAATCATTTAGCATGTCGTTATTTACATTTGTTATTGGTGACCCTTTTAGTTAGAATAACAATCTTGGTGCTTTAGCGTATTATTTAAACATGCTATTTTTCTTTCAGTTGCGTGCAGTCATTTTAGATCCAATGAAGTATTTACAGAAACAATAACATCCAAGAACTTCAGTGCCACTTCCTGTGGCAATGTCCTTGCTTTCCTTTCGAACTTGTGTTTATCTAACAAAAAAGTTGCGATGGGTGAACATACCTTAAGAAATACTACAGGAATATATTTTATTAATATCAACGGGGGAGAATAATCTGATAAATCTAATAATTGTTCATGTCTACAACGAGAATATAATGTACAGGAAGTCGTACATACATAATTTATATAATCAGACTTAAATGATATTGGCATTATTCTTTTTGTGAGAATTGACCCATTTTCTTAATTAAATAAAACGATAAAGACAATTTTTTACTGTAATAAAATGGTACCTAAAATATAAATGAATAAATTAACAAGTTTGCATTTACTAATTTTACAATATAAAAAAAAAACGTTTTCAGTTTTCACTTCCTTTTTTTCTACCCAGTAATAATTAAGAGATCCTACCACCTTGTAGCTTTACAAGAATCTTTAATAGACCTCACATAGGTAATTCAAAAAATAATACTAGGTATACTATTTTGGTATACTTACTGTACTGTAGTCCATAATTTGAATTTATCCTTTACTTTACCAACTTTACGAAAATTTCATATTTTCATTCATAGTTACTACATAGCTCCTTTACCATAATATATGTATAGATAAAAAACTGATCTTTTTTCAGTTACATTATTATAGTTGTTACACAACATAAAATCGGTGATAACTATACAAGATGTTCAGTTTTGTCTAACCATACATCGACTTCCATATTTTAAATGTGTTTTCTAGGGCGCACTCTATTGAATTTCAAATTAATTTTTCTGTGTTACCTGATTATATGATTACTTTAATAAACACTGGCGAGCAAAAAATTGAGGTTACATTGAAATTTTCTGTTTTAAGCAAGACTTGTTGATGTAAACCTTTGTGGAGTACAAAGAGTGTTTTAGAAAACCAGGAACCGGACGAATAAGAGTCACCACCCAAAGAGATAACCGTTTTTTGGTGTCTGCAGATTTGCGGAATAGAACAGCTTCTGCGGTTTCGCTGCGAAATCAACTCGAAGAAGTTAGAGATATGTAAAAGTTAGTGAGTGGACCGCTAGAAAAAGGCTTCATGCTGCTGGATTGTCTTGTAGGATGGCCGCAGGTCCATCATTGCGACGCCGGTATCGAACTGCAAGATTGGCCTTTGCTCGAAATCACCTTTGCCATGGAATGATGAAGACTGGAGTAGGATATTAGTCTTAAGATGAGTCGGGTTTTGCCCCATTGGTTCAGAGGGACGTCGGGAGGATACGCTTAAATTTGTATTGACCAATTTCATTTTTGGCGGTGGGTTGGTTATGAAAAACATAAAAAATGAATTAAGTATGTCAATTATCTTGATAATGGTTACATTTAGGAAAGGCAATAAAATGAGAAAGCAATGTTTTTTAGACAGGAATTTTGACTTTAAATAATTGAACTCACTGTATAACCATCTAAAATATTTATTAATAGATGAAATTGGTCCATTTTTCGAATTTATAACTAAAGGAATAAAGTAATGATTCATTAGATTGTAAACAAAATTTTAAAAGAAAATATTTAGGTAGGTACTATGAAATTGTCAATATTTAAAAATATCTGATGTGTCCAACACATGACTTTCTTATACGGATAGTACCAGAATTACTTTTCCTAAAGAAATTAAGTTAAATTTCTTGTAAAATTGTGTTTAAATTTTGAGGGTTTCCAGCAATTTTCAAATAGTCTCTGTCGCACTTATTGATTGCAATACCCATAAATCTGTCCTTGTCCTACTCATTATAACCGAATTTTACGACGAAAATGTTTTTATTTTAGATTTTTGACCTATTACTCAGTTAAAAATAATCTCCCGGTATAAAATCACTTTTATTTATTCTTTATTATTGTTTTCGGGACCATAGAAATCAGTAAAATATTAAAAAAAAAATGATCCTTCTGGGATTCGAACCCGGGACCTTCCGTTTGGCAGCCAAGCCTCTATCTGACACTAGTCTACCTAGACTGTCGGATTCAACGATCAACGCGCACTATGAGAAATATAATTGTTTTAAGAATATCTAGTTTTTTTGAAATTTTTTTGACAGAATTTCAAATAAAATTTGGTTAAAATTTAATTCTAAATCAATGTTTAAGAATAAAAAAATTTTGTAAATTGTTTATTTTTCAAAATATTCCTAAGAAACCTAAAAATGTCTTCAGGTACCTACCTAAGTAGGTACCACTTGTGTTGGTGCTAGATGAAAAAGATTTAATGTGGCACCCTCAATTTTGTTCAAACTTTTAAATATGAAATTTGAATCTAATCCGATAAGTCATTTTTGAGTTATCGTGGATACAGACAAACAGACAGACATCATGGCGAAAATGGTCAAAATGGATTCAGGGGCCCTCAAAACGTGTAAATCCATCAAAATCTCGAAGTCGAAAAAAATCATGATTACTATACCTACTTTATTCTTACTAAGAAAGTAAAAAGAGCGAAAAACTGCAAAAGTAATAATTTTAAATTAAACATACCTACCAAACTTTATAAATATTCATACTAACGTTTAATAAAGATTCCAAAAATTTACTAATATACAGGGTGTTCTATTTAAAATAAGAAAGTTGAAGTCTGGCCAGACAAAACTAAACACGCTGCATAGTTATCACTAATTTTATATACAGGGTTATCCAGGTTAAACGTCATTAATTTGGGAGGTGATAGAGCATCAAGAAAAAAGTAGACTTTTATTAAAAACTTTGCTCAAAAATGTTTTATAAGAAACATACAGAGTGTCAAAGTTTAAAATGAAAACTCGTTTTCTTAACATAACTTCTAAACCATTCGATCGATTTCCACTAAATTTCGCACACAGAGTAATCTAGTACATTTCTAGATAATGATGGTGTTCATTTATAAAAAAATTCTCCAGTAGCGTAGATACTGGGCGACCGTTCCACTTTTCCCCTCCAATCTTCGACGCCACTGGATACATTGCGAAGAAAATTCAAATTTTGGATTATCTGTATAATTTATAGAAAATAGTTACTCTTAAAAAAATTTAATTTAATAAGGCTTCGTTTTTAAGATATTTGAGTTTGACGGTTTGAAAATAAAAACTCAAATTCTGCTCTGAATTAAAAAAAATTTCGAGTAAGTTCTCAAAATAGGCTTCGATACATTTTCGAGCTCTTTCAGTCAGGACTTGAAGGCGATTTTCCGGGTTTTGCAGGCCTAACCGAAATTTTCTTTAATTTAGCACAGCATTTGATGTTGTATTTCCAAAGCTACAAACTCAAATATCTTAAAAACGAAGCCTTACATTAAATTTTTTTAAGAGTAACTCTCTAAATTAAACAGACAATCCAAAAAATGAATTTTCATCGCAATATATCCAGTGGCGTCGAAAATTGGAGGGAAAAAGTGGAATGAACCCCATCATTACCTAGAAATGTACTACATTACTCTGTGTGTGCAATTTAATGGAAATCGATCGAGTGGTTTAGAAGTTATGTTAAAAAAACGCGTTTTTATTTTAAACTTTGACACCCTGTATCTTTGTTATAAAACATTTTTGGGCAAAGTTTTTTAATAAAGGTCTACTTTTTTCTTGATGGTCTATCACCTCCCAAAATTAATAACGTTTAACCTGGACCACCCTGTATAATCAAAATAAAGGACCTATCAAGCAAAGTCGCACTAATGGTCCACCCTGTATAATAATTATTTTTTATTTTAAACAAGGACGTATAAAATAGAGGACAGAAAGATCCCCGGGGTGGGGGTTGAATTTGTGGGTCAAAAAGTGTTGCACGTTCAAATGGACTCAAGCGTACTTGATAGTTTCTACGCATGCGCCAGCAGTCAATAAGGCGCGTTATTGGTCAAGTGTTTGTTTTGGTTTGTCACTGTCATAGCAACTGGCAACGGATTTGTGCCTACACCCATCCGGGAGCTTTCTCTCCTCTATTTTTATACCTTCTTGATTTTAAATTAAAGTGTATTGTACTGCCATCTGTGAAATGTCGCGGCAGGTTACAAAATTCTTAAATAGATTCCTTTTCTTATACGTAGGGATCTAGCTTTTCATATATATCACGTTTACAGAAATCTATTTTACCAGTTTATTTAAGAGATTTGTCATTTGTCCTTGGTTATGTTGCTAACTTCACAGACACATTTCAAACATTTATTCGACTTTGACATTTACCTATTTTCCCACTGATAGCATGCAAAAATCATCAGTGAATCTTTATCGTAAGTATTACACTTACATATTTCTAAAATTAACGTATAATATTAAAATTGTTGTATTGTAGATAAGTTAATTATACTTTCTAGGTTATGTAACCAGGCTTCCTAGTCAAGTTTATAGAAGTGTTAAAATGTCGACAGTAAATTTTCCAGTACAAGAAAGCATTAAACACAAATTACAAACGCAGCTGGATGCTTCCTATGTGCATGTTTTAAATGAATCGTATATGCACAATGTACCGAAAGGGTCGGAAACGCATTTTAAAGTTACAGTTGTATCCAATAAATTTGAAAATGTACCTCTTATAAAAGTAAGTTTTTCATGCTAGTATTATGATTAACTTCATTTTTATCTGCACTATTATTTGAGGCCAATGAGCTTAAACTGTTAAAAACATTGTAGATAATTATTTGGAAAAACCTACAGCATAATTTATTAGCCATCTAGGTATACCTTAAATTGTAAATTTGTTGGTCCACATAACATTTAAAAAATTACGGCTACTATACTTCCTTCGTATAAGAAAGAAAGAATATTCAATTTTTACTTTCTTATACGAAGTATAAGGAAGTCTAGTAATCGTGATTTTTTTCGACTTCGAGATTTTGATGGATTTACACGTTTTGAGGGTCCCTGAATCCATTCTGACCATTTTCGTCATGATGTCTGTCTGTCTGTATCCACCATAACTCAAAAACGACTTATTGGATTTGATTCAAATTTCATATTTAAGAGTTTGAACAAAATTGTGGGTGCCACATTCAATGTTTTTCATCTAGCACCAAAACAAGTGACAGTTACCTGAAGACATTTTTAGGTTTTTTAGGAATATCTTGAAAAATAAACAATTTATGAGATTTTTCTATTCTTTAACATTGATTTAGAATTGACTAGATATTCTTAAAACACTTTATATTTCTCATAGCGCGCGTTGATAGTTGAATTCGATGGTCGAGGTAGACCATGTGTTACATTATATGGCTGCCAAACGGAAGGTCCCGGGTTCGAATCCCAGAAGGAACGGACCATTAGTTTTTTTTTTATTTTACTGGTTTCTATGGCACCGAAAACAATAATAATGAATAAATAAATGTAATTTCATACCGGGAGATTTTTTTAAGTGAGTAATAGGTCAAAAATCTAAAATAAAACACATTTTTATCGTAAAATTCGGTTATAATGAGTGGGACAAGGACAGATTTATGCGTACTGCAATAAGTGCGACAGAGACTATTTTAAAATTGTTGGAAACCTTCAGAATTTTTACAAGAAATTTAACTTAATTTATTTAGGAAAAGTAATTATTGTGATACTATCCGTAAGTATAAGAAAGTCATGTGTTGGGCACATCAGATATTTTTATCTAAGTACGATGTAAACAAAATTTTCTTCTCTATTCATGGACTTTCTTATAATTATTATGCGAAGTCTGAAAAAAAAATATTTGCACTCATTTTTCCCAGTGAAACAAAAAAAAATACCCACAATTTTGTTCAAACTCTTAAATATGAAATTTGAATCAAATCCAATAAGTCGTTTTTGAGTTATGGTGGATACAGACAGACAGACACACACACAGACATCATGGCGAAAATGGTCAGAATGGATTCAGGGGCCCTCAAAACGTGTAAATCCATCAAAATCTCGAAGTCGAAAAAAATCACGATTACTGTACTTCCTTATACTACGTATAAGAAATAATTAAACCGGTTTCTTTTTTCAGAGACATCGACTAGTGTACGACTTACTTAAGGAAGAAATAGACAATGGAGTCCATGCATTATCCATCGTAGCAAAAACCCCCACTCAATGGGAAAATAGTGATAAAATTGTAGAATCTAGTCCAACTTGTAGAGGTGGTTTTGGAAAATAAATTATTCACTTTTAAAATATTTTATTCATTTTTCATAATCGTTAGAAAAAGATTAAGCAATTAATCATTAAATAGATGTTTCAAAATTAAAACAATCTACTATTGTCACAACACAAAACTGTCTAACCGCAATTTTCCTTCATTTTCAGTTAAATAGATAACATCAGCCATGGTTTGTTCGCAGATTGCTTCCTCCGCCTTTTCACACATCTGAAATTAATATTGTAATCTTTTGTATCATATTATTTCAGAAAATACTAACCGGTTTATAACTAAACTCCTCTATGGTCGGTGGATATTTAAAAGTTGGCCCAAAATTAACAGAGACCGTAGCATTTCTATGCAGAGACAGCGTGGGGTAGTAAGATCCTTGATAGATGTGCTCGAATGCTAATCCTTGATACTCCCCATTTTTAAAAAATACTACTTTACTATTATTAAGGACTGAAAGCGATTTTAGTCTTTCAGGAACGTTATCTTTATCTTCATAATACAAATGACTTTTAAATTTAACTAAAGGCTAAAAAATAAAATGGTAATATTTTGTAATCAAAACCGATGATTCACTTACCCGATCCTTGTAGGTGTTGGGTACAAGTTTAGTCGTGTTGTTCTGAGGAAGAATTATTAGAAATCCCAAAGTATCTCCCTCCCCATATCCAAAATCACAATAATGTTTTCCAGCTGATTCGTGAAATTTGGTACCCTTCTTAGACCTCCAAGAATATCCAAATTTATCATAGCCCAACGGAGCTTGTAAATTGGCATAGTCCTGCCCCCAGCCCAATCTAGTGGCTGAACCTTCCGGCATTTCCTCGATGGTTGCTTCCCAGTACCAAGATCCTTTAGTTACCGCTAACATTAACAAACAAATATAATATAAAATATTTTCTTTGTTTTATGTAGTTGCTTACCATGTGTTGCTCGAACGGTGGAATAACCTTTTTCGCCGGTAACTGCCATCCGGTCTTCTGATATTTTCAGCTGAGGAGCTCTGTCATGTAGGGCCAAAAGCACGGTGCCGGGGACTGAGGTACGATACAACCAGCCGGGAATGGGTTTGCCGGCCCAATCAGAACTTTCATCAAATTCCTAAGAGAAATAAATTATTATTCAGTTAAAAGTTATGATTTTTACAAGAGGTAATCGGACGAATTTAAGCTAAAATTACGTAGCAATTTTGATTAAATGTGCTAAAAACTGGTTGAAAAACTATTATAAATGCTGTGTGAATAAAATTTAAAGGCGACAACTGTTTTCTGAAGGATTTTTTGTATACTCTATCTTTATGTGTACCTACTTAGTAGAACTTAAATACATATTTTCAGAAAAGTAGGTTTTATTTTTGAATTTTTCATGTGTTAGGCATATAAAACAATAAAATCTTAGCCAAAAATATTGCAATTTTGCAGATACTTTGATTCAAAGTAGCCTACATACTGCGTAGACTTGCAGATGATCCTAAGATAATAAATTGAATCATTTTGTACTAAAAAATTTTTTACCATGGCTGTGTTATCCAATTTGTATATCTATATACAGGAAGTTTTAAATAAATGCGAATATTTTAACAAGTGATTCCTTGAAGCTTCTATCTGAGATAAGCCATGGAATCCCTCCTGACAATTTTTAAAGTTTTCACCATAAAAATACAATTTGGTCTGATTCTTTGCATTCATAACTGTTGACAAAACAGAGCTAAAGCGTCGAGACGAGAATCGTCAACCAAATTTTATGCACAAAGCTCCCAAATTAAAAAAGTAGAGTTCTTGGGTACCAATAGTTCAACATTAATGCAGTAAATTCTAGGACCAAAACTAACTGTAAATATAAACAGATACAGGATAATGAATAAAAAACTATTAATTAAAAACTATGTGACTTGTCTATGGGTCTATTTAGATTTAGTTTTGGTCCCAGAATCTACTGCATTAATATTGACAATATTTTTAACTTTTTATAGTGTATCAAAAATTTTAAGTTAATTTTCTCGAAACAATTGGAAGTATAACTTTTCAGGTATTTTGCTCTTTTCTGTAACAGTGTGTCCACAGATGGAATTACATAATATAAGAATAACATTTTTAAGATTTACCATTTTACAAAAAAAAATATTCTTGACAAAAAATTCTGCCTATCTGAAAATCTCTGAAAACCCAACCAGATTAGACTATAGTATACAGCGTGAGTATAGATTAAGAAAGTGCAAGAAAGACGTACCCTTTATTTTTGGCTTACAGTAAAAATGTTTATAAGAAAAAAGTTGTTTGTAATTGAAAAATAAGTCTAGATAAAATATTTGAGCTCCAAATTCGGTATTTAAATATATGAAGGAATAGAAAAACATAAAATTCAAAAATAAATATCAAAAATGCACAAACGTTAGAGGGACACGTTTGAATAGTATTTGTAGTTTATATTTATTAATTTACGGTTTTTATTTGCTTTTAGGTGAGGTTAGCTGTTGAGAAAGTCAAAAAATGAAATTTCTAATTTGGATTTTAAATTTTATATTTCTCCATATTTTCCATTAACTTTTTCTTATAAAATTTTTGTTGAAAGTAAAAAATAAAAGAAGTTTTCTCTCGAACCATTTTTGTGTTTTCTTCACTTATGCACACCCTGTATATTTATAGGCAAAATTGATTAGGTTTTCAGGGCTTTTGAAGAAAGTAGAATTTTTATCAAGGATAACTTTTTCTTGTAATGCATATTCAAAAAATTTCTCCTGTGTAACACCGTCCGTACACACTGGATACACTGTGTACAATAAAATATCTGATGTGTCCAGCACATGACTTTCTGATACATTGCTATGGTCCTTCTGGGATTCGAACCCGCGACCTTCTGTTTGGCAGCCAAGTCCCTTTAGTCACTAGTCTATATCTGCTGTCGGATTCAACGCTCACTAGGAGAAATATAATTGTTTTAAGAATATCGCGTTTTTTTTAAATTTTTTGACGGAATTTCAGAAAAAAAGTTCAAAAAAAATTTCAATGTTAAAGAATAAAAAAAATCTCGTAAATTGTTTATTTTTCAAAGATATTCCTAAAAAACCTAAAAATGTCTTCAGGTAAGTACCACTTGTGTTGGTGCTAGATGAAAAACATTTAATGTGGTACCCACATTTTGTTCAAACTCTTAAATATGAAATTTGAATCAAATCCGATAACTCGTGCTTGAGTTACGGTGGATACAGGCAGACATCATGGCGAAAATGGTCAGAATCTATTATCAGGGGCCCTCAAAACGTGTAAATCCATCAAAATCTCGAACTCGAAAAAAATCACGATTACTATAAGTACTTTCTTATTACTTCGTATAAGAAAGAAAAAAGATGAGTCACCCTCTTCTTAATACGCCACTGAACAATACTATCTTTGTTATATTACGATAGGTAGATAGATAGTTCACTTAAACTTAACCCATTTAAGTTTTAACATTTAACTTAACCCATCAAACTGATACCGAAAAAAATAATTATCAAAATCATCCCATCCGGACAAACCTGAATAGGAAAACTTTCTTATTATGAGATCCTGATTTCAAATTTGACTAGTTTAATCCTATAGGTATAAGTATTTTTAAGAAAGATTAAGAAGAAAAGGTGTCCATAAAAATCGTCTGCCATGGTGTTTTTATATTATGCAACATTTTCCGAATATAATTTTTTTAAAACTGTGCTTATACCTATACCAAGGGTTTAACACATGTTCGCCCATTTTATAAGGACGCCCCCGCACTGAGTTGTCCACTGAGGGGCGGAAGACGGGTGTTTATGTACTCAAAAAAGTTCTTTCACTTACAATTAGACAAGTAAAAGTTTTTCGATGAGAGGGTAATATTCACACGAGCTCTCGCTCTATTCTTGAGCTCCGCTCTAAATTTCGCATATTAACCTGTGTGAAGTTAGCACCCCAAATTCAAGCACCCCTAATTTTTAAAGGAGTTCTGGACCATATTAGCATAGTTCTACAGTTCTCCGAAGGGTGCGATAATAGTTCTCTATGGAAAATGGAAAATTTTTACAAATATCGAAATGGGGTGCGGTACGAAGTTAACATTATTATTAATAAAGGAGTTCTGAGTAGATTTTCCGGTTCGTTGATAAGAATTCTATAGTTCCTGATGCATTATAGAAATAGTTCTGTCAAAAAAAGCATTGTTTAATCAAAAACGAAGTTTCTATATGGCACGGCAGCAGCACAGGTGAATTGCGCTGGATCGTACGGGCTATTAGTCGAATAAGATCGTGAGATTACGAGAGATCGACTAATTATTGTTTTATTTTATAGTTTTCCGAAGGGTGCGATAATAGTTCTCTATGGAAAATGGAAATTTTTTAAAAATATCGAAATGGGGTGTTAACTTCGTACCAAACCCCTTATTATTAATAAAGGAGTTCTGAGTAGATTTTCCGGTTCCTTGATAAGAGTTCTACAGTTCCTGATGCATTGCAGAAATAGTTCTGTCAAAAAAGCATTAGTTGATCAAAAACGGAATTTCTAAGTCTCAGTATTTTCCAAAGATCAGAACTACTAGTATCGTATCAGAAAGTCATGTGCTGGACACATAAGATATTTTCTGTTGATGATAAGGCGATGGAGGAGGTGTATTTAAATGTCGTTAAGAAAATAAAAAATGGTTATATAATTTGCCAACTACATATATTAAAAAGTCTTAAAAAATGATTACTTAACAAAAGTTCTCCCTTCTACGTGACATTGGTGCACTTTTGCATTTCCCCAGAGTTCCGGCTCGCATTTGGTTTTGAAAACATGAAACTTGTTAATTATTATTGATGTGTTCTGTTAAGAACTCTCGAGGAACTCTTATCTGATGAGGATTCCATCTTGTGCGAGCAAAACATCGTATCTACAGCGAGAATCTAATGGAGTGCTGCAAGGAACTCAAGATAATTTTAGTCATTTCGCGAAAATGGACTAAGTAATGTACAAATCATGCTGGACCATCGCCGACCAAAAATTTTTTGAGTACGAAATCTCTCAAATAACTTTTCATTTCGTATTAGCTTTTAATTAAATAAAGCAATAATAAATTAGTCTATCTCTTGTAATCTCACGAACGAATTCTACTAACATCGCGTATGCTCCTGCGCTGCTGCCGTGCTATAGAAATTTCGTTTTTGATTAAACAACGCTTTTTTGACAGAACTATTTCTGCAATGCATCAGGAACTGTAGAACTCTTATCAACTAACCGGAAAATCAACTCAGAACTCCTTTATTAATAATTAAGGGTGCGGTACGAAGTTAGCACCCCATTTCGATATTTTTAAAAATTTTCCATTTTCCATAGAGAACTATTATCGCACCCTTCGGAGATCTGTAGAACTATACTAATATGATCCAGAACTCCTTTAAAAATTAGGGGTGCTTGAATTTGGGGTGCTAACTTCACACAGGTCGCATATTACCATCAGTAAGGCTAAATCATAAGTAAGGTTTTAATAAGTAGCTACTGAGAAACTAGACCCTAGCACCATCTAGCACTTATGGGTGCTTTACTCAAAATATGGTACAAGATATTCCAATGAAGGGCTTGAAATATGGTCTATCGTAGAAAAGCGGAATATGCCATGCCGTACATTATTTATAATTTATAAGTAAAAAGACTGAATTTAATTAGGTATCAAATATTCGAATTTTAAAATAGAAATTTAGTTTTTTTCGTAATAATGATTTTTCAAAATTTTGAATTTTCTAACTTATGAACCTAAATGATTTCCTACTTTTTTCCAGAAATTTAAATAATGTTTTAATCCTAATTTTGACTACTCTTGGATATCGCCTAAACGGTCATTAGTTAATTCATAAAATAATATTTACCTGTCGGAATGGCGCATGTGGATCGGGCTCCGCAAGCAAATACCTATAACCATCCTTATTGTAAGGATGATCCAGTGGATATCCATGCGATGGTAGTTTCGGTGTCCCCAAATCAGCTCCTCGGCCCTTCTTCCCTTGCGTTCCAATATCACCAGGAAATTTTCTTTTCGCGCTTCGTGATTTCACACCACCAGGAACTGGAACTGACATATTTGTTTACATAGCATAATCTTATCATTCTTATCTACGACATTTGAATTAACACACACCAACAGTTGCCACCATCATCATTTTTGATTTAGACATATTAACAAAACAGACACCCGAAAATGTCTTAATTTGACTGTAGTAATGATTGAGAGAAATTGAAAAACTACACTAATGTCAGTGTCTAGACCAACAATATAAATATTTGAATAAGAAATTTTTTTGCTGACAAATACCTACTTGATTCGATAGTATTGTTTATTATTTTTGAAAACATTACTAATACTGCAGCTCACTGAATGAAATTTGTAGACAATCTAACGTCGCCAGTGTTAGTCATTAGGTAGTAATAATTACAAATAATATTTATCATACACAACACTATTTTTTATTGCTTTAAATCAATAAAAATGTTTCTACAATTAAAAATTACAATTAACTGTAAACCATCAGATAAACGCTAGGTTTCAAGGAGGTTGACATGTTACTATGATTTTCCTAACTTTAACTGCATTTCTTTTAAACTAAATTTTATATGTAGTACAAAGTCAAGATTTTGTACGTGACATTATGCACGTCTCCTTGTATTCGTGTATTGAAGGTAAATATGTACTTAATAGGAAAAAGCTATAATACCAATTCTTAATTTTTTACGCATAAAACAGTATCTAATTTCATAATAATTTATTATGTGGTGTTGCCGTGTTACCTCGGTTTTACCAATACACTAAACCAATTCGCAGTAAAGTAGGTTTCTTAAATTTATATACAGGGCGTCGTCAAAATGTACCTACCTAAAGAAACCGCTTATCCACTTGAAGTATTGCTTCGATTTCGAGTGCCACACTGAATAATGGATAATTGTGTGTGCAGGTAGATCTTAAATTTTAAATTTACATTCAATCTTACAAACCCAGAGCGACAATAAGTCCTGCTGACATCCGCTAACTAAAGTAGGTCTCGCACAATTGGAATACTCGAAAAAAGTTCTGCTATAACAGGATGTTAAAAGAATAGATGGATTCAATCAGTTATAAGAATTCACAGGTTCACACGGTTTTAGACCAGAGCAGCCAAAAGATGTTTTTAAGATAATCTAAGATAATCGCTATCAAGTCAGGTTTTTTAAATAAATTATTGAGCCATTTTTAATCCGAAATGAAGTGCAGTAGAACTGCGTCATTTTAATTTTTTGCGTCCGTTTCACTTATAAGAGACCAACAATTATCGCTGAGCGTACCCTCATCCCGAAAACCTTTGTAGTTTTTTCTCAATCCACTGTAAATCGTGGTGTAGTCCCTCTCCTTGCTCCTCGCTAGTATCGCCCAAGTTGTCAGGAAGTTGGAAATGAAGAAAATGGATTTTCAACGACATTCTAACGCCCATTTTACGGTAATTCCTCAAAAGATCCGCGATAATTTGCTTGTAGTCGTCACTTCTTCTTTTAAGAAATCTCAAAAATTTGACCTGATGGCGGGAATCGGAATACGGATTTGAATTCAGCTCGCAAAAATACGTACAAAAACACTCTTGTCTTTTCGGGTCAAAAAATTAATTGATATTTGTACCTAAACCTGTGGAACCTTCCACGATGTAGTGAGGAAGTGCCTTGTCTAATACTTTCCACTTTGCAGTAGTATACCGTTTGGGACACATTAGTGAGTAATTAAGATCGCTAGTCTAACCACTAACAGTGGCCGTGCAGACCTCATATTTAGAGTTAGTCAACTTAGCAAGCGCACTTTTTTGAAATTCTAAGCAATGGTTTTCAAAAATATCGTGCAGATTCTTCTAGAATAAAGCCGGGTTCTCATTTGTCCATTTCATTGATCAATAAGATTGAAGCTATGCAATTGAAAATAAAATTGAATGCAAAATTTGTTCCCACTATTCAACGGCATTGAACATTCAATCCAGAAAGGATCAGTTTTAAAAATGGCTGCGAACAAGAAAATTGTGCGTGCTGGAGTTCGTATTATATGCTGTATGGTTTATTTTTTATGTTCCAGAGACATTCCTTTTTCTGGTATAATTCCAAAAATGTGGGTACGTAGTTGTCTCGCTATTTGAAATGTACCATGTTGAAAACGACACAAAACTAAATAAAGCATATTTAAATATGTACTACCAAATTTGTTTAGGATCGAGATTTTTTATTTCTTTGCTTTGTATGCATTTTTATTTGCGCCAACAATCAGCTGTCGATGTTTCATTTGTTTCAATGAGATTGAACTAACTCTTGTTCTCACATTTCAAACACCCTTCGATGCCAGTGAATCAATCCTGTTGATCTATCAAAGTAGACTTGGCTTTCACTTTCATTGAAACGAAAAATTATTGATCTATATCGTTGAAATGGTGATTTCATTGTTCAATTTCTCTTCAATTTCCTAGATTCAGTCTTATTGATCAATGAAATGGACAAGTGAGAACCCGGTTTAAGTTTTAAGTCTACCTACATTCAAGAACATTTCCTTACTGAGATACGAGACAAATAAAAATGTACTTTTAACACCCTGTATATCTATCTGTAAGAAAACATTTTTTGCATGTGTTTAAAGGACAATTAGGACTTAGTTTGGGACCTATATTAACTTACTGATATCTGACCCATGCAGACGATAGTAAATGCAGTGTAAAAAATATCATTAAAATTTCAAAATTTTAAAAGACGTATCTACATACAGTCACCGGCAGAAAGTGTGCACCAATTTTTTTTAACTTTTAGAATTACCAAATTTATTTTACTATAGAAATGTTCTGCATGTCTTTAAACAAAAAAGAGCACAAACAAAACCAGTAAAAATTGAGTCGTATACGAGGAAGGGGTGAAAACTTAAAATTCACTTAGAATTACCAAATTTATTTTACTATAGAAATGTTCTGCATGTCTTTAAACAAAAAAGAGCACAAACAAAACCAGTAAAAATTGAGTCGTATACGAGGAAGGGGTGAAAACTTAAAATTCACTCAAGAATAAAGTGTCCTTATTTTGTAGGGTAGAAAAAAACTTTATTTGGAAAAGTTGTTTGTACTTAAAAGTTATCCTCGAATATCAAATTTGGGATCTGTAGACAAAAAAAAAAAGGACGGTGTGTACCAAAAAAATAAGATTATTTTTGGAATAATTTATTAAATGCCCTGTTTTCGCGTATTTAAGTAAATTTTTTGTTAAATTTCCCAAAAACTGCTGGTCACATACATTATAAATATAAATTATAGACTCGTGAACTTATAAATATAAAAAAAACACACGCTATATAAATTAAAAAATATATACACTATTGGACAATTAATTTTGAAATATGTGAACAGAAAGTGAAACTTACATTTAAAAACATGAAAAATATGATGTAATTAGTTTTCTATAGTCAAAAACATTTGATCTGGAGATTCATACTTTTATAATATTTCTTATTAATCTCGATAAAAAATGAAAACCAATTGTGGGAAAAAGGAGTCGGACAAAAGTAAAGCAACATTTCAATTTTATTGAACTAACTGAACACTGACACATATGAAACAAGAAAACAATAAATATAATATTTAGTAATTTATTGCATACCCATTATTTGCAATAATTTTAACGCATCTTCTTGGCATCGAGGAGATTAATTTTTGTATCACACCTTCCGGAATATTCCTCCAAACATCGCTGATTTTGTCGATCAACGCTTGTTTCTAAATAATTCCGTTCTAATTCGTCTCTCGACCTCTTCCCACAGATTCTCTATTGGGTTGAGGTCAGATGACTGGGCTGGCCAGTCCAAAATTCGAACACGTTCTCTTATTAGCTACTCTGTTACTATGCGTGATTTGCGTTTTGGGTCGTTCTGATGTTGGAAAATGAAGTGTAAGGGCATTTCCCATTCTGCATAAGGCAGCATTGTGTTTTGGAGAATGTCCCTATAAGCAAGCCCATCCATGATGCCATCATTGAAATGGACGGGGCCGACGCTATTCCATGAGAAAAACCCCATAAGAACACGGTTCCATGGCCATGCTTTACGGTTGGTGTAACAAACTTTGTATTAAACCTCTGACCTACTGGTCGTCTTACACGACGCATTCCATCGGAATTAAAAATCGTGTACCGGGTTTCATCGCTAAAAAATATTTTTTTCCAGTCGTCCACGGTCCAATTCAAGTGAGCAAGTGCAAAGACAAGTCGGGCGGCCCTGTTTCTTGCTGAAATTAGAGGTTTTTTTGTAGGTCTTCTACTGAACAGCTTTACAGCAACCAGCCTCCTTTGAATAGTCCTGCCACTAATATTTAGGCTCGCAATTTCTGCTTTAATACTTGGAACTGATTTGAAAGGGTCATTCTGACTAATTCTTTTAATTAATCTATCCGTGTGGATTGTGGTTTTCCGTGGTCGTCCGGATTTTAGTGCAGTCTCTAGATGTCCTCTTTCGTTGTAGTTGCTATACTCCGGAATTATTTAGAAACAAGCAGGCGTTTATCGACAAAATCAACGATATTTGGAGGAATACTCCGGAAAGTGTTATACAAAAATTAATCTCGTCGATGCTAAGAAGATGCGTGCAAATTATTGCAAGTAATGGATATGCAATAAATTACAAAATATTATATTTATTGTTTACTTGTTTCATATGTGTCAGTGTTCAGTTAGTTCAATAAAATTGAAATGTTGCTTTACTTTTGTCCTACTCCTTTTTCCTACAATTGGTTTTAATTTTTTTTCGAGTCTTAATTAGAAATATTATAAAAGTATGAATCTCCAGATCAAATGTTTTTGACTATAGAAAACTAACTACCTACATCATATTTTTCATGTTTTTAAATGTAAGTTTCATTTTCTGTTCACATATTTCAAAAAAATAGTTGTTGCTTTACTTTTGTCCAATAGTGTATGTTAATCACTCTGTAACGAAGGTATATATAAATGTGGTCCAAACTAAGTTCTAGTTTGAGCTCTAGTATCTTCCTATTTTTTAAATATAATAATATATATATATATATATATATATATATATATATATATATATATATATATATATACAATATATATATACCGGATGGTTCACAAAAAGTGCCACAAGCGTACCTATAACTCGAAAACTAAAAATATTTCGAATATAACTCCAAATACGCCTGAAAATAAAATTTAATTTAGAAAAAGGCCCATTTTCAGTTCAAATTGAACCTTGTGGTGCATTGTTGAAAAAATATGGTTGCCGACAAAACAAAAGATAGCTGAGGTCAACTTACCATGTTGAACTCCCATATCAGTAACTTTCAATGTGCCTCCTTTAATCATAGCTTCATAATTTGGTTTAATGTGAGTTAGATCCGAATTAATCAATCCATACATGTGTCCCTCATTTTGGTTGTCTTCAAATACGAACAAAATGTGTATTTCCTTCACCAATGCTTTTGTTACTGTAATATGCCAAGACTGAGTTACTCTTCTTGATGTTGTCGTCAAAGCCTCCCAATGGTACTCAATGTAAGGAATAATGTCTTTTTCCTTACTAAACATTGTCCGACTGGAGCCTTCCTTTGAGCTGGTTTGTTGTAAATTTGCTATTGCTGTTACGCACATCTGGGAAATTTCTTTTAAAAAATATTATAAGAGAAAAGGATCTTTTTTGAGTGTATAATATTAAACTTACGAGCTTGACTTTTTTTGAAACTCTCCAATCCAGTTGGCGAACAATTTTTACACAAAAATATGTAATTTGACATAAAAGGTACTAGTTTTCCTAATTGGTACCCTATACATGATTCGTGGTACCATCTAGCACAATTCGCACATAATAATTCTACAATATTTAAATTACGCTCCTTGCCACTGAAATAAACAAAATACTAAATGAAATCTACTTATCCGATAAAAACAAATATGATTAAAGGTATATAAAAATCGGGTACCAATAGCAATTTCCCGGTTCAACTGTTTTTTTCTCCGCTTTTTCACTTTCAGTTGTTTTGTTGTTTGAATCAATTGTTTCTGCATCGCTTGTCAGCTGTTTTTCATCCAGGCATTCTGGGGGTGTCTTAAGTGTAGGCGAGTCCCCATTTTTGCTAAAAAAATTATCTTAACTCGATTTTATCTAAAATAAATAAATATTTTACCTGGAATCGGTATCCTCAGCCATAAACATTGACAACATTAAATGTTGGAATGTTAGGTTAGAATTCTATATAAAAGAGCGCGTTTAGTTGATTTCAAGCGCTCATGGGGACGCTACAGACCATAGAATATCTAAAGACAGATCAATGGAAAAAAATCTTGCGCTACATCGTAGTCGCAACCACCAGAACACCAACGTGTATTTTAAATTGACTATATGTAGTTAGTCCTAGAGTCTTGTAGAATGTAGAGGAAGGGTGTATCAACTATCATTGATAATACTCACAATTTGATTCTAAAAATTAGTACACATCCATTATACAATGTGCTCTATTTAATGATAATATTACCACCTTTCTGGTACTTCCGGTTATACCGGAAGTAGACACAAACTTTGTTATTTTAAATGGAACACCCTGTATATTTTTGAATTTTTAGATTCTACACTTCATTTTAGACATAAAAGTATTAAGGTTGTATGATCCTAACATTAACGGTATTATAATTATTTACACTTTTTCATTTTTTTTTTTATAAAAACATAGATGTAAATAAAAATTCAAATCTTGACAATGACACGTTTTTTCCAAAATTTTTTTCTTGTGTTTGAGGTAGGAATATACCAGAAATATGCTGATGTAGTTTTGGAAAACTTACTTTATACAGGGTGTTGGTGGTTGTCCGTTCATTTTTTAAAACTTTGATCAATGATAACTTTATTTTTTTAAATGGAACACCCTATATATTTCTAGATTTTCGAATTCTACACTTAATTCGAGACATAAAAGTATTAAGGTTGTAAGGTCTTAAAATTAACGGTATTATAATGAATTACGTTTTTTAAAAATTAACGGTCAATCACAAGCACCCTGTATAAAATAAGTTTTTTAAAACCATATTACCATGTTTCTTGTACATTTCTGCGTCCACTAAAACATTGTTAGTTTTTTGAAAGAACGTGTCATTAGTAAAATATGAAAAGTTTTTGTATGAAAAATTGGAAGAAGCATAATTACTTAATTAAAATAAATAAATAAAAATAAAAAATATTAAATTAAATATAATAAAAACAAATTTTAAAGGACGTAGAAATGTACAAGAAACATGGTAATATGGTTTTGAAAAAGTTACTTTATATCTACAGGGTGTTTATGGTTGATCGTTAATTTTTAAAAACCTTGAAAATTGGAAAAACGTAATTAATTATATAACCGTTAATTTTAAGACTTTACAACCTTAATACTTTTATGTCTAGAATTAACTGTAGAATTCGAAAATGTGGAAATATATAGGCTGTTCCATTTAAAAAATAAAGTTATCATTGATCAAAGTTTTTAAAAATGAACGGACAACCACAAACACCGTGTATAAAGCAAGTTTTCCAAAACGATATCAGCTTATTGCTTGTATATTCCTACTTCAAACGTAAGAAAAAAACTTTGTAAAAAATGTGTCATTGTCAAGATTCGAATTTTTATTTACATCTATGTTTTTGTAAAAAAAAAAATGAAAAAGTGTAAATAATTATAATACCGTTAATGTTAGGACCATACAACCTTAATACTTTTATGTCTAAAATCAAGTGTAGAATCTAAAAATTCGAAAATATACAGGGTGTTCCATTTAAAATAACAAAGTTTGTGTCTACTTCCGGTATAACCGGAAGTACCAGAAAGGTGGCAATATTTTCATTAAATAGAGCACATTGTATAATGGGTGTGTACCAATTTTTAGAACCAAATTGTGTTTAGTAATAGAGTTATGTCTACTGTCAACTCGTCGTGACACACCCTGTATAGGAAACTCTGTACAGGGAGTCCCATTTTCGAAACTTTTAGGAGTTATTATCAAAGATAGAGTGTTGCGGTTTGGACCTTACTCTCCTACTTTTTTACGAAACGAAAGATTCCGGGGTCAAATTTGTCATGGTTCTTTTAGTTTTTAATCTACAGAGTGATTCTGAAAATCTTTGTTTTTTAGACACCCCTTGTATTTTCGTTATGCGTCTATACTTATCAAAAATGTGAAAACTGATCTTGATAGAGTTTTTTACGTAGAGTTCAGTGGCGTATTCAGTTTTTGTCTAAAAGGCTTAGTTTTTGAGATAATAATTAAACTTGTAGTTTTTTAAATAGGACAGCCTATATATATTTTTTTATATTGATAAAACAAAATTTCGGCTTTCCAAAAATATATAATAGTTTATATTTATTTTGAGAAACAAGCTCAAAATTCGACATTTTTAATAATTTAGTTTATTTGTAACAGTAGGCCATGGCCAACTCATTAGAAACAAATGCAAAATTCCAAAATTTCTGAACAATAACTTCCCTCAAAGACTGAGAAATACCAATGGCCCCCACAATCTCTCGATCTGTCTGTTTTGGTTTTTTTTTGTGGGGTTTTATGCAAAATCAAGTGTATAAGATGCGATATGAGTCTAGGTATAGCGGAACTTCGTGAGACAACTGTTTTCGTTTAGGTAAGATCTTAAGGTATTGTGTGTACTGTACCTTATATATACCACCTATAGGCTAGGAACTTCCCGCCAAAATTGTGTACAAACTTAGTTTTGGTTTTCGAAAAACTGTTTGTTTTCTGAAAAAGTTTCAGAAAATTCATCGAACGGTGCTATCGAATTTTCCCTATTCATCAATATTAAAAATTGAGTAAAATGGTGCTCCATAATATGTTGCTAATAAATTAAAATATTTCCGAAACGTTAAAAGTTACGTCAAGAATGTAAATGATGAACCGATTGCAGGAAATTCAAAAATTATATCATAATGGAATTCCTCTAAGAAGCTGAAATAGTTATTTGTACAACTAGTTTGAAAGACATACTTTTTTCATGAATTTGCAGTTTGATTAACGAGGACGAAGCCCGAGTTAATTAAGCAAATGAGTAAAAAAGGGACTTTCAAAACGTGTGGTACACATAATTTTTTTGCAAAGAGATCCAAAAGCCGAAGGTAAAAAAGTATCTCAGTCATTGATATTTTACAATTTTTGCTGTCACTAAAAATTGTTCATCATTTATAGAAAAAACTGTCAGGCAATAATACTAAACACCAGGCAAACGCTTAAGTAAAAATAGTGAAAAAAAGTGATGGTACTTTCAATACGATTTTTTGAGTCTATGCAAAAAAAATATTATAAATTTATTAGCGTGAGTAAAAGAGTAGACTGCGAATTGAAAATTATTATTAGGTACAGTTGGCGACACGGAATAGTTTCCAGGCATTTTTTTCCATTGTAAATTAAATCATGATCATAGGCTCGATAATTGCTTAGTGACATTATTACCAGTCATACTTGTGTCACAATATTTTATGTAAAGTATTTAAGTAAATCGCCTAGAAATTTTCTTACTGATGCTCAAAAAGGCGCAATTGTGGCACATCTAGAAGATAGTTGGTCAAGTAGACAAGTAAATGTAATTTAATGAGATCTTCTCCTGTCTCCACCACTGTCGTTAAAAGAAATTTTGATTTAAAAAGTCTGATTTATAATGCTAAAAAAATTAAAAAATCGCTACTTTGATCAATTTGTCTGGAAACTATTCTGTGTCGCCAACTGTACATACCTTTTCATGTTTGAGTTTGTTTGTTTTGTTTGGTATTTGATTGTATTTTACACCTGATTGTTTCTTTGTTATTATTATTTAGCTTTACATATGTGTAACCCCTAGACTATACGTCATACATTTTTGACGACAATAAATTTATACTTATCAACGAAGAAGTAATTACTTTCTTATACGTAGTATAAGGAAGTATTGTAATCGTGATTTTTTTCGACTTCGAGATTTTGATGGATTTACACGTTTTGAGGGCCCCTGAATCCATTTTGACCATTTTCGCCATGATGTCTGTCTGTTTGTGTGTCTGTCTGTCTGTGTGTCTGTCTGTCTGTCTGTCTGTCTGTATCCACCATAACTCAAAAACGACTTCTCGGATTTGATTCAAATTTCATATTTAAGAGTTTGAACAAATTTGTGGGTGCCACATTCAATGTTTTTCATCTAGCACCAAAACAAGTGATAGTTACCTGATGACATTTTTAGGTTTTTTAGGAATATCTTGAAAAATAAACAATTTATGAAATTTTTTTATTCTTTAACATTGATTTAGAATTGAATTTTGAACAAATTTTGTTTGAACTTTTTTTTGAAATTCTGTCAAAAAAAATTCAAAAAAACTAGATATTCTTAAAACACTTTATATTTCTCAAAGCGCGCGTTGATAGTTGAATCCGATGGTCGAAGTAGACCATGTGTTTCATTATATGGCTGCCAAACGGAAGGTCCCGGGTTCGAATCCCAGAAGGACCGGTCCATTAGTTTTTTTTTTATTTTAGTGGTTTCTATGGTACCGAAAACCATAATAATGAATAAATAAATGTAATTTCATACCGGGCGATTTTTTTAAGTGAGTAATAGGTCAAAAATCTAAAATAAAACACATTTTTGTCGTAAAATTCGGTTATAATGAGTGGGACAAGGACAGATTTATGCGTATTGCAATAAGTGCGATAGAGACTATTTGAAAATTGCTGGAAACTTTCAAAATGTTTACAAGAAATTTAACTTAATTTCTTTAGGAAAAGTAATTATTGTGATACTATCCGTAAGTATAAGAAAGTCATGTGTTGGGCACATCAGATATTTTTTAATTGTATACGTATCACATATTATGTAACGAGGAGACAGATTTCAAAAACAAATCCAAAAAATTATGTAGATATAGGGTAGCGCAACAATTACTGTACTTTTTTATCAATGAAAAACAAGTTTTTCTTAAATTTTCATGTTTAATTGTGTCAACATAATTAGTGTACGTCTATTCATATTTTTTACATTTAGGTAGAGAATTTTCAAAAAACTAAAGAGAGAGACATATTGAATACCATAACGATAACGAGGAAAGAATCTTACCAGGTGCGTTAGGTATTATTGATAGATGATGCTTCTTCAATTATAAAAAAATCTTATTTTTGGCGGTCAGTCTATAAATATTAGTAACAGTTGCTAAAAGTTGAGTAAGTCACTGATGGGATTCTCGAACTCGCCTACCCGCCTACACCTTGTTAGGTAAGACCATTCCCATTCGAGTATTTCTACAGTAAATAGAGAGTAAATGAAGAGTAGAAAAAATAGAAGTTCTACTCTTTATCCAATATTTACGTTTTTAATTGTTTTTTATATTTTTTAAGTCTTCAAGAATTAAATTGTGTATATTTAAAGCAAAGAAAATATATGATCATTATTTGATCCTCTTTTTCATAATTTTTCTTCGTAAGTCGTTTATTCTTCAAATGTATTATTCATTTGTTTATTATCGTTTCCTGCAGATTCCAGCCTAATTGCCAGTACCAGGGTGAACTTCCTCGGTCTATTTGGTTGGACATTATGTTAGAAACTTTTCCTATAAGATTATTTAATTTTTTTTTTTATTATTTCCTTGACAAAGCGACAGAAATATACCTAAATAAAATTACGACAAATAAAAGATTAAAAAACTTGGAGCATAATTATCGAGAACACCTCTTTAAATATCTACTAAGTTTTGGACTAAGATAAATTTGACAATTTGGCTATATGTATCTATGTATATCGTTATATTTTGTGAAATCGTTGGCAATTCCTTGTTCTCTATTTCTCATTACTTACAAACCACCCTGTATAAAGGGAATAAATTTGGCAAAGATGAAGCTTTCATAGTTTGAATTTCCTAAAAGCTACCTATGCAAACTTGTGTAGTCCTTCCTCTTTAACAAGAAATTTTTGTCAAACCTGATTTTTTTTATAATTTATAATTAGTGATTAGTTTTCTAACACTACGAATTTTTTTTTAAACATGTAAGTATAACTTGAAAATGGTAAATGTTAGGTATAAAAATCAATGTTTACATAGAACTTAAAAATGTACCTACCTACTAATTAAAATGAATAAGTTGACATTTGACATCCATTTTCGGAAAAATAATTAGAAGTTGCAGATATTTGAAAATATTTGTTCAAACAGCAAAACTATAGTTATGGATTTAAATTTTCATAATTCTACTATTTGCAGTAAATTCTAGTACCTAATTGCAGTGAAACCACAAGCAACTTTATTTCGGGTCTATAATTTTTACAACGTACTTTTAACGCTTTTAATTGTTATTTTCTAGCTGTAGAATTATTTTCTTGCTGTATTTTTGAGTAAAAAATTATCTGTATATAAAATTCTTTGTAGGAGAATTATTGCAAACAAGTGCAGTACCTATAGCAAGTATAGGTACTGTATATTTGAAACGATTTGTTTATGTTCTCAAGATCTCAAGATTTTTGTTTATCTTGAGATCTTCAACAAGTAGAGTTAGGTTAGTTCCAACGTGAAGTGTTGCGTTGGTCAACAGGTGCATCAGGTCATCCTAAGCAAGTTAGTGTCAAGCACGAGCAGCACGCCGGTCTAAATAGATCGAATTGGCGTCGGGCCTAAGAATGGCGTCTGTGGCGGCGGCGTGCGCTTTCTGGGCGGCACGGTATTGATTCCCGCAGCGCGAGGCCGGGACCGAGCGAACTCGAAAACATTCAGCAATAGAGTAGAGCAGTTGTGCTCTAGCTCGCGTTGAAATCGTTGCGTTGGTGCTCTTCACCACCACCACCACCATAACCTCGGATGCGACTTTCTCGGTAAGAAGCGGCGAGTGCGATCAACCGGAGTGGATGCCTCGACCGACGGCGGCGCCTAGCGCGGTATGACGTGCGAGGAAGCGGCAAGCGAGCCGCCGACGACCGCGCTCAATGTTACTTCGGACCCATGCTTGGAGGTGCGCAAATATTGGTGCTTCCTTCTCTCCAGCATCTGCACGTTTCTGGCCGGCCTGCTCATTGTGCTGGTATGGCGGTTATTTGCCTTTTTGTGCTGCCGCAAGGAGGCAGAACTTGGGCCCAACGACCCCAAGCAGAAGGAGCAGAAGGCTGCCCGACAGGGCAAGCAAGAGTTCGAGGGAACTTTCATGACCGAGGCCAAGGACTGGGCGGGAGAACTTATATCAGGACAGACAACCACCGGCCGCATCCTGGTAAGACCTAAATGAGAAAACAACTATGAGAGTTGCTTCTTCTCTTCTTCATGATGGATATAGAATAAAGGCATTAACTAACCATATGGTCTGATGTGTCAGTCATATCCATGTATTCTTTGACTGATTCCTAATAACTGAAGTACTCTGCTTAACACTTCCGCACAATTATCTCAAAACTAAAAATCACGATATATTAGTCAATAATGTTCAAAAATAGCGAACCTTAAAAATACCTATGTACTAATTTCGGTACAATTTTTAATTTAATTTGAATATTAAAACTTTTTTAAATAGTGGTAATTGAAGTGTGCCAACCTAAGTGTGCCAACCTAAGTGCTTAAGCTAGACAGAAAAAATGTAAAATTTAAATGGAGTATTATACTTACTATACGTAGTATCAAATATAAAATCGTATTAGTTATTGTATTACCTATTACAAAAGCCATTAATTTATTCTTTAATTATAGAAAATAGATTAATTCTGTGTATTGCGAAAAGTTAATTATTTTTCTTTTAAAATTTTATCGTACATTTCCATGTTATCAAATATTATTTTTAGGTAAACAACATTACGATTTTATAGTGATAAGCTACTAAGCTACTAGATAATATCCACATCGTAATTTTATTTAGGTGTTTTTTAAAAACAAACAAATACTCACCTATATTTTGTATATCTCGATTACAAATTATCTAGAATCTGTCCTAAAAGTACATCATGTATGTATAGTAAGTTTATTTTTTCCTACACTTACTTTTTTTACAACCAAATATCTTAGGTCACTTTAAGGTCATTGGCCATCATGGTAAATAAACTTCATAATGAAATCGTTTATAATGAAACTTTTTTATAATCTTTTATTCCTACATTCTAACATCAAAGTAAAGTTATGTTCACAAAGAAGGTCGTCGTGTCCTTTTTATCTGACAAAGGTCACTTCTTTTTAAGAAAATTTTTCTTTCACATTTTCGTTTCATAATATCTACCTTCCCAACAACATGCTTAAGATATCGGTATTTTTTCGGTCCCATCAATATCATGCAAAAAAATATTCTACATCTCATATTCCGTATACACCCTTGATCTTGGATAATTAATTTTTTCCTCCTGTTTATTGATAGGTATTATGATTCCAAGTCTGCTACTTAATGAAAAATATGAAAATATAAAGACCTCACTTTTAAAGAGTTTTTTATGTATTATGATGTAGAAACTGTAAACCAAGTAGACTTGCCACACCCTTTGCAAAGTGGGTATGATTTTATCATTCACGTTAGTTTTTATCCCGTGAGGATATAATCTCGGAGTTACTCATACCTCAGACCATTTTTCTGACGTTTCCATTAGTGGGCTTATTTTATGGTTATTGATGAGCTGAACTGACATGATATTTGTGGAAATAAGGATAAAGAAAATGAAGAAAAATTTACAATGTCGATTGGTTCAAATTATTCGCATAGACTAAGATTATTTTCAGTAAGCAAGTGCGTCTTTACTCGTTTGACTCTCTTATTGAGAACGAGTGTGAGGTGGAAAGACAGAAACCCAGAGCTGCACGTGCCTGCTGAAAATAATCATAATATAATTAATTACCTATCTTAGTCAACAATTCCTGAACAATATAACAAAAAGGGTAAATTTACTTGGTAAATAACTACATACATTCTTACCCACATGTGGCATGCACTTAATTAACATGCTTTATTAATAACAACTTATGAGTTAAACTCTGTGTTTGTAATAATATAATACTAGAATAAGGAATTAAATAATATAAGAATAAACAATAATTTCGCAAGCAGGAAATGCATCCGCTTCGTTTATTAATTATATGTGATTTTCGACCATCCTCTAATCACAATTCTGAAGAACTGTCTTTCAATAATGTGAAGAAAAATTTCAGTATTTATTATCAGCTCATCTAAATTGATTTCATATCTCAAAAATTTTCATAATAAATACAAATTTACTCTTAATTCGTATCAAACTTTTCAGTTCAACTAAAAATAAGGGAGTAGTTGACTTATAAAATTTTTTATTGTACCTATTTTTCAAAAATGAACAATTTATCAAAGTAGACCGAAGTTGAAATATTATACACTGTAATCTAACTCACTTTTATTAAACCTATTTTATGGTACTATGTTTAGAAAATAAGGTTGACAAAACCAAAATTTCTTCATTCTATCTGTCTAAGCCCATTTTGTCCTGAAAAATTGAAAAAAATTGCTTTGAAGATGAAGCCGCAAATAGGAAAAGAATGTTCCTAACCTAACCTAACCATACTAATCCCATTTACCAAATTTAAATTTTATTGATTGACTACTAGCAGCGAGACTACCGCCTAACCCCCTGCTATACTTTTTTGATCGTATATTTGATATATCCTTCCATGCCAATTAGTCTTGTAACATATCACTTTCCTACCTTATACGCCGTAAATATCTATTACCTAACCAACCATCAATATTTTGAATTAAAACTTGACCTAAAATTCTCTTGTCTTTATGTAAATTCCTATAAAATCAAACGTAATTAAATCGAGCGCACCTCGTAGAAATTCTTTTTCATTTTATTTTTAAATTTCGAAATTCCTACCAATCTAAGAGACGACTTTTATTAATTTAGACGAGAAATGAGAAATTGACATTTATAATACACAAGTAAATAAAATGAGGGTTTTTTGCCAATAGCAGCAGGTGTAGAATCGTGACACACGTAGAAAATATCAGTTGCTTATTCGCAGCATAAATAAGACCCATAATTAGAAAAGTGTTGCTGTAGACTGTAGATCAAAGAGTCATAATTAGATCGCGCATATTTTAACACAAAGGGTGTTGCCGTAAAGAAGTAAACAGAATAACATTAACTGTTCTAATGGTATAAGTACAGAAGAGAGAGACATTTAGGAGCATCTACAATGGAATCTTAGATAATATGATATGAAACATTTTTATATTCCCTACACAAGAATTGTGATGATAGTTATACAAATCTACTGATTTTACAACTACAGAGGCATTTCAAAACTATCCCAAAATATTTATTCCTTATATAATTTCGCCTGTATACCTACTTCTATTAGAAGGTAACGTAGCTAAGCATACTTTTGGATAATAGGACTTTCCTAAATTCCATGAACATTAATAAATAGAGCGTATAGCATACTACAAAAGAAAACTTTTGCATTTAGTAAACTTAACTTCATCTAAATCTGGACAATTTCTACAGACTTAACTATACATATACACTTTATTTTATTTTGTCTCGTACCTACTTAATAATTTATGTGATGAGTAATATGGGAATAAAATCCAGCCACAAAAATCAATTTTTAGAACTCGTAGTTGTAATTATGGTATGTATATTGAATGACTTTAGTATTGATTTGTACAATGTCGACAAACTTAACTCATAGGAATATATTGTTATAAGCTCAAAATCTAATTATGTTACCTAGTCTTAATCCACAGGTCTTACAATTAGACAATACAACAAAGAAAAGTTATAAACGGAGTTGCTACTATGCAAATACATATTTTATTTGAGTGTACAAGGGGTGGTTCTCAAGTACCTTATATAAATAAGGCTTACAAAATGTACGTAGATAAGTTCATTGGATGTGAACGATCGTGCTTTTTAATTACCAGTATTATTTTGTTGTATATACATCTTTATATTTTGTTTAGTATTTTGTAGAATTATGGATGTAATTTGAGAGTATTTATATATAATTTTACAGCACTGACACCCTGTATATTATATTGTGTGATTTTAGTTACCTTTCTAAATTTTAAGGAATAAATATATAATTATAACCAAAATTACGAATTATTTGTATTTTTCTTTTTTTCTCTTTGAATAAGGACTAAATGCAGCAGGTTATAGTGAAATTAGCTATACGAGCCCTAACAACTAAATGTTCGGACAAAAGTAAATTTGATTGTCTTTTTTCCATACGCGCAAAAGTTATCTAAATTAACTTCCATGATATTGATGGTTTTTTTCTGTTATAATGCCAACATTTGGTTAAATAAAAACGTAAATTTCGTAAAAATCCGCTCGGCGGTTCCAAAACTGTGGTACTTTAACCCAGCAGGATGGGAAAATTGTAGAAACAAAGAATTATTATATTCAAAACGTTGGATCTAGTAGTCGGATTTTGATGAAATTTACATTACTGCAAAGCTGGATGTTGGTTTTCGTTATAAAAAAGTTACACAAGTTCTTATTTGATGATTTTAGGCATTTATCGGAGCTTCAAAGTTGCACTTTTAAAAATAATAGAATTTTCTAGTAACTGTTTTAAAAAATTACAGTTTTGAAACCGCTGGTTGGATTTGTGTCAAAAAACCTTTAAATCGAAGCTCAATAATCGTACTATACTGAAAAAATCCTGAAATGTTAATATGATTTTTTTTACATTTTTTTCGAGTTCAACAGTTTACTTTTCAAAAAACGTGTTTTTGAGGGTGCTACCTACATTAAAATAATCACAGTTTGGGAACCGCTGGTTGGATTTTGGTAAAATTTACTTTATTGCAAAGCTGGATGTTGGTATTATGTACAAAAAAATTCCCAATTCTTTATTTTGTGACTGTAGGCATATTTTGTAGCTTTAAAATTGCACTTGAAAAATGTGACGTTTTTAAAAAATCCCTGTTTTACAAGTCGGAGAAAACTACATAAAGGTGCTTTCATGGCCCTCATCAAGTCCGAACTTAAATGTCATTGAAACTCCTTGGCATAAAGTTTAACGTATTCTACGCAAGGACCATTGGGGACTTAAAGACCAAAATAGAAGAAATTTGGGACAATTTCACGCCAGAATTATACCAAAATTTGATAAATACAATGCTTGCTAGAATATAGACCGCTAATAAAGCAAAAGGAGACGTAACCTCTTATTAATGGTCCTAAATTAAAAATTTTCCCAATATTTAGTTGCAAATTCATTTTGTAAAATTTGCTAATTATTAAGGTTAAAATATTGTTAAATCAAATAAAAAAATTTCTTCCATGCACAATATTATTATTAAGGCTTTATCTTATTGTATTGTTAGGTGTTTACTAATTATTTGCGTAAAATTTCCAGTTCTCCTTTCATATTTCAAAAATTTACTTTGTCCGAACATTTAGTTGTTACGGCTCGTAATATAAAATCTAAGTAAATGCTGAAAATGGCCACCACTACTCTTAAATTCATACCTACTTTTAGTCGGGACTTAAGGTTGAAAGAATTTTTGGTCTAGTGAATTTACGTTCGTTGTTTATTACTCCCCAAATGGCTTTGTTTTCGCCTTTCTGGCTTTTTTTTAATCAGTCAACTTTAGAGTTAAATTTGTAATAATATTAATACGAAAATACAATAACAATTTTAATTACAACAAAAATTATTTTTGCACACAGGAAACAATCATTAGCTTTTTTCTGATATGCGTGTGATAAATGTTTATTCCACTCCAGGCAGTTTTTAATAACATGAACATATTTTTTCCACTCTCATCAGGAAACAAACATCCGTTTTCTTATTTATGTGTGTGAATTTTTTTTCTTGTTTCACTAATTGTAGAGGCAGATAATGGTAGTTCTAAATTTTAACGGAAATTCTAAAAGTTATATCTCCAAATTAAACTTTAATTGTTACTATGTAGGTATATAGATTCCATAGTTTATTGATTATGACATAAGATTAATATTTGAGAAAATATTTTGAAAGAAAGTCTACAGTTTGAGATATAATAAAATTGTGGAGGAAAATTGACCCTTAATTTTACAGCACTGACACCCTGTGTATTATATTGTGTGATTCTAGGTACATTTAGATTTAAATATAAAGTTACGAAGGATTTATGTCCTTAAAGTTAACGCTATTCGACTTTTACGCAATTTTTAAAAATTTGCAGATGTAGGTAAACTATATAGGATTAATTTCAGTAGGCATGTCATCACACTGTTTCTATCTATCACTTGAGAACGAGAGAGATAATAAAGAGACAGAAACATTGTGACGCAAATACCTACTGAAAATAATCTTACCTATCTAAACAGTTTCTGATGAATGAGTATATGAATATAAGAAAGATAGGTTATGGAATATTTTTTAAATAGTTACAGTATATTTATTATTGGAAATTTATTTTTAGGAAATTAAGTATTCCCTATATTATCTAACTTAATAATACTTGAGAGATATTTCAATATTACCTACCTGTTATCTTAAACCGATCTATTCACAATCATTCTAAAATATATGAGGAAAATCGTTAAAAAAATTGGTCAATCCTGAAATCAATTGTAACACGTCGAGCCTATATTTCTGATTCACCTTGTATAACACAATGTAATGAAGTTACAATGAAACTCTTTTAAATCACGAAAGCCTGTAAACCTTCATGGAATTCTACAATTTTACGACAAGTTGGCTGCGAACGCAATTAATTTTTGTGTAGAACGGAAGGAAATCAATAAGACAATTTTCAGACTGAAATTCTAAATTAATGTTAAACATGCAACCCTGCAGTATATTCTCATTAATTAAAACTGGTGAAACTTCTAAAATAAAAAATTGTATTTTAATTAGATTGGAAATTTTTGCAAATAAAAATAACGCTTAAAATGTAACATTTGTTTTATATCTTTCATGGTATCGATTTTATAAGGCGATGATGATGTCAATCAATCAATTAGGTAATGTTATTAATGGAAGTGAAACTAAATCCCCAAAATAATTAGATATTGTTTGGTTACCGCACCTAAGTAATAAAATACATTCTGGAAAACTGACTTTAATTTAAATTTAATTTAATTAAAAATGCACATTGATTTTAACTCATCATATTAATTAATTTATATAAATTATTTTAAATAAATTCTAAAAAAATCATTTCACTTTGAAACAAAATATTTGGCCTATTCGACTTTCTTATCCTCTAAATTTACGTGGACTATTCATATATAATACTAAGTAAAATTTGATCAAAATGTTATAAGGTTTTATTTTTATTTATAGGTAATATTCCCAAAATGGGATAATTTTTGACAGTAGGTATTATTTATTATATTTGAAGCTAATGGTGTTTGGCTAATTTAAATATAGAATAAGTAGATAGATACTTGTACGTATTATATTACAAATTATTGTAATCTTCTACTATTTAAGTTGTACTTATAATTAGGTCAACATATTTTGGTCCATTACCTTTCCCAAATTACATTGCTAATTACATTGTTGTATTTTTTCCAAGTGTCATAATACCTAATTATTAATTTTTTCTACATTACCTACTCATAATTATTAGCAATATTTTAGGTATACACTTAATTTATAAATACGCTGTGCTGCTATTTTTAAACTTTGATCTATTTTCGTTTCTTCAGTGGGGATGCCACCGAATTGTATCAGACCAACGTGTATTTATTATTTAAAATACCAAACAGTGATACACTTAATGACAATTATATTTAAACTCAAGATACCTACACTCTCGTTTATAGCACCTAAATTATGCAAGTATCATGCCTCAGATTCATTTTTTCTTATTTATCCAGAATAGATATTTTAAAATGAATAAATTTACAAAAATACTTATATTTCAAATAATTGTATTTATTAACTTAAAACTGAGTAATTTTGAAAAATAAATTTTAAATCTACTTGGTCAAAATATCCATCTGTTATAAAAATATAACGAATTTGTGTCTTAATTTAACATACCTAAACCAAAGTATGTTAATTCGAATTTTTTCTGATAAGGTTCTTTTTAAGTTTTGTTTATTTTTCTTTTGAATTTACTGGTTTTTCAAAACGATTAGTTATCTTTTGGAGTTTATTGAACTAAATTTCATATATTTATTTTTGTTTAAATAAAATTGTAAGTTACGTATTAAATTTGGGAGGACGTGGTACCACCAGAAGTAACACTTTACTTGAACATATTTTCAGTTTTTTGTTATGAAATACTGAAAATTATATAATAGATATTTTCTGGTACACATATAAGGTGCAGAATTAATTTTTGATTAAATTTCTGCTAAAGCTTTTTAACTATATAATCTTATTACTATAATATTTTAAGAATTTTAAGAAATTTTTCAATTTTATGAGAACAAAATTTAAAATCATTATAACTATACCTACTTTGTATAAGAAGGTAAATATTTTTGGCTTTTGATTTTTGTAGCGTATTAAATTACTTCTTTCCTTTTTTCAATCACATTTAGGATTTGGTGTTTTGAGCTGTTTTGTTAATAAATTTTTAAATAAAAACGATTAAGGATTACGATTTTTATCATTTAGTCTTCGATTGTAGGTGACTTAGCATTTAAAGAGGTTAATGATCTTCTGATTAATAACCTCTATTTAAGATCAATTTGGTTTAAATTGGAAAAAATGAAAATATTTATAATTATTATATTATTATAAAAATTGATTTCTGAAAAAATGTACTAATCACTTTCGAAAAAATAAATTAATAGTAATAGTCGAGTCGGTAAATGAAAACGAACTATGAATTTGTGATTAGCTTACAAAAAATAAACCTTTTCAGGAGAATTTGGAAAATTTTAATTTGTTCTAGTTTTAACATCTTGTATCTCAAAAACGATGCATTTCATGTGAACCCATATTCATTGAACTTTTTTCATATTTAGGCATACGCTCTAGAACTTTTACATGCATTTAAGAAACATCCAGTATACACGTTCTGAAATTGGATTTTAAAATTTAATTATCACCTACGTTTCTTGTTATAATTCTGTTCCTGTACATAAAATCTGACTTAATTGACGAAATTTTACCACAATTTAGGATGTCTTCTTTTAATTAATAATTATATATAATAAATATATTTAATAACCTATTTGGTTTCCTGTTTGATAAGATAATAACAATATTAGTTCCTGTTTCGTCATGCCACTCAGTTCAGCCACATAGCACGTTTAAAACAATCCGCGTTGACCTATAAATGTAGGTAGAGTTATTGATAAAATTTCAGACACAAAGCTGGCTACGTGCCAATGTCCAATATAAATAATATATTTTTAATTGTACGCGCAATACGTTTATTTATGCCCTTTTAATAAATCAATAAACAATACTGATCCCTTGTTTTATGTAATGTGAGTAGATATTAAAGAGCAAAGTAATTATGGATGTTTTATAAGAATAATAATACTGGTTAATCATTATATGATGTGTTGTTGGATTTTATTGCTTTGATCATAATCCTTTAGTAATATTAGATACTTAGTGTTATATACTCGTTTTTGTGTAAACACTTATACTAACGAGATTTGAAACTTATAATTAACGTTTTAACATGCTGTTTTAATCATTTTAGGGTTTAGTAGGCGATTTTATGATTTTATAAATTAATTACTTGTTTGAGATTGCCCCTAAACGGTTTCATGAACAAGTTTTTAGAAAGAACCATGTGCATCCAATAACTGATATAATTATTTTTTTATTAATTAAAAGTTTAAATTTATGTAATAATTTTCATTTCCACTTCCGATTCAAAAATAGATCGACAAAAAGACAATCAAAACAGTCGTATGCGAAACATAATAAATTGAAGGTATGAACAAATAACACAGTTATATTTGGAATTTGCCAATCTAAGCTTTAAAAAAGCACTAAACGCTTTAGAAATTAAATATCTAAAACGATTTAGCATCGGAATGTTTGTCCAACGGAACTTAAATAAAATAACTTGAGAATACTCATAATAAAATGTTATATAGGTACTTAAACTCATAAACTAAATAAATTTAACGAATTTCTGGCTCTAGGTAGGTAACACTTTTATTAAGTTACTTCTGTTTGCAACGATATACCTAACCTATAATAAGCAGATCCTACAAAATTTTATTTATTTACTTTCTTTTGTAGATAGTTCAAAAGTTAATTATTTACTGAAGTTGTTATTTTATTGAGCGTAGCAAACTCGATAGTTTCTATTTTAATGCATTATAAAAACATTTAAGTAGATTTTTATACACTCGGCAGTCAACTCGACTGATGATTCTTCACTTGTATGATGTAGATAAGCTTTTAGTAAAAAATAAGTTTTTATGTATTTTGTTCTTTAGGTTTTACAGATTCTAATGAAACTTAAAATATTCAGTTTCTTGTGTAACTCGTACATACATTTTCTATGATTGTATTTTGAATAGAAAAATTAAGAATATACAGAGTGCCTTAGAACTGCCGCATAATATTTAATAGTTCATTTTGAAGTGAACATTGATAGATGTCCTGAAAGTAAGAAGAGCAAAGTCAGCAGAATCATAAATTGACACATCGACAATTAAAGGCTCATTAAAGGCTAATTAAGTGCCCTAATTAGAAATTAAAAGCTCCGGCCATTTTTTCAAAAATTGATGTACTGCTACCTTAAAGTTAAGTGAGCAGAACAAGAGCGAAAAAATTGTTTAAACGGTAAAATAACTTTATTGTTTTTACAGTAATTAAAGGCTCTTTAAAGGTTTTCGGACTGCTCTAATTATAAATTAAATTCTCTTCGTATTTCTCGTGAACATCAACAATTTCGCGACTTAGACAAAAAGTTGTTAGGTTGGCCTTGGCTTTTGACGCTGCGTTAGTTTAGGTTCCCACACGTCATTGGAAATTAAAAGTTGCGTTTCACAATGAAACTTTTGTGAAACCCCTTTTGAGTTTCATAATGTTAGACATACAAAATAGAAAAAAAAACAGTATATCTAACATCATGAGTTATTGGAACAAATTCCACCTTGCCTCGGACCCCCAAAGAACTATGACCGCTCCTGTAGCCTTTATTGAGTCGTTAATTACTAACATGACCGAAACAGTGATTCTCATTGTTTAAACAATTTTTTTGTTCAAGTTCTGCCAACTTTTTGTCCAATTGTTGATTTTCACCAGAAATACGAAGAGCATTTAATTTATAATTAGGGCAGTCCGAAAGCCTTTAAAGAGCCTTTAATTACTGTCTACATAAAAAAGCTATTTTATTGTTTAAACAATTTTTTGTTCATGTTCTGCCAACTTTTTGTCCAAGTCGCGAAATTGTTGATTTTTACCAGAAATACGAAGAGCATTTAATTTATAATTAGGGCAGCTCGAAAGCCTTCAAAGAGCCTTTAATTACTGTCTACATAAAAAAGCTATTTTATTGTTTAAACAATTTCTTGTTCATGTTCTGCCAACTTTTTATCCAAGTCGCGAAATTGTTGATTTTCACGAGAAATACGAAGAGCATTTAATTTATAATTGGGGCAGTCCGAGAGCCTTTAAATAGCCTTTAATTACTGTCTACATAAAAAAGCTATTTTATTGTTTAAACAATTTTTTGTTCATGTTCTGCCAACTTTTTGTCCAAGTCGCGAAATTGTTGATTTTCACGAGAAATACGAAGAGCATTTAATTTATAATAAAGCCTTTAAAGAGCCTTTAATTACTGTGTAAACAAAAAAGTTATTTTATTGTTTAAACAATTTTTCTCCCATGTTCTTCTCACTTAACTTTAAGGTAGCAGAACATCAATTTTTGAAAAAATGGTCGGAGCTTTTAATTTCTAATTAGGGCACTTAATTAGCCTTTAATGAGCCTTTAATTGTCCATGTGTCAATTTATGATTCTGCTGACTTTGCTCTTCCTACTTTCAGGACATCATTGATAGTACTTTTGAAGGGTCTACTTTTCCCGATAATAATAAAAAAGTGAGCTAAATTTTAAATAATCATCGGAATTTAACAATTTTTAAATGGGACATGACGAAGCGGGGTTCTGAAAAATTGAAATTGGACGCAGCAAAGCCTTAAACCTCAACAAAGAAATTTTCTCGTGTCTAGAAAATTTAACGCAAATTCATACTTTTACTCAACAATTGTGCATTTTACCGAACTATTGAAAGAGAAAACTTAAATGTGCCAGAAAACACGGAATTGCTGAAAATCGGCAGCAATATTAGTTTGCGAGGAGCACCAATAATAACTGATATAATGCGAACGACGTTTTATAAAACACAGTCGTTAATTTAATTGTCATTATTTGCATGTTTTTACTAAAAAAATAAGCAATTTGACTAGTACGCAGGGCGATCGGACTACTAACCTCATGTGATTGGTCAACTTAAATCGCTTGTTATTTAAATAGTAGTCTGCCATCCACATTTTGTTTCAAGTTTAAGGGCCGTTTTATTCCCCCTGGGTAATTTTGTAAAATTCCTAAGATATAATTGATACGACAATCAAAACCAACAAATTTATCTGGCACATAAAGTTATTTGGACGATGGATAAATCATCTCCTAGTCTTCACTTTCACTTCAAATTACGGGATTTCTTGTAGGGGTTGAACATCAGGTTTTAAGTTGACAATATCTGAAAAAATGTAGGTACATTTAGATACATAGTTGAAACTATCAGCAATTTTGCATCATCCGATATACCTACTGGGTGTTAGTTTTTTCTATTCATAACCTGTTTAACTCCCTATTATTTATCTCTACTTATAACTTAATCGTTGTAATGTATAACAAAAAAAGTTATTAATTTTAATTTTGTTTTATCACATAAATTTGTAATAATGTATAACATCGTTGAAAAGAATATTTTGTAATATTATGGGGATTATATAAATGACGTAGTAGCATCCACTAATAACGGTTAAACTAATCCGAAGGGTAATAATAAACAAAGAGTTATTACGGTGTCGATGTAACACAACGTGATTGTGCGGAAAAACGGGTGTTACTGTAGGTATTTAACAGGAAATTGCGTGCTTTTACTGCAGTATAAATTGTCTGCAGTAGTATAATGAAAAACTACCCATGCACAACAATATTTTTGCTTCATTTACTTAACACTAGCATAGTTTCGCAGAATGCGACAAATTGAATCTTATTTTATTATTAAACTAAAGACATCATCAGTGATACAAGAAAATATCGTTTAGCAATTTGTTTGGGTAGGTATAATTACAATTAGGAGGATGGTTAAAAGGGGAACATGGGTTACATAGAAACATTGATTAAAGATAACCTGACCCAAAGTTTGATTTCATTAAATATCTTGATAATAACTAACTTGAAAAATTCATATTTTGTGATTTTTAGGTTTTTTTTTTGTTGATGCAACACCTTTTGTCATCACACTATACAAAGTAGTAAATTATGCCATATGAATTCATGATGGTAATATACGCTTTAGGAAATTCATTTTATTTATTTATTGTTTCTATTGACAAAGCACCTCAATTTTTTTATTAACTTTGCATTGTTAACGGACAGTGTATAGGAAAATATGTTATATAGGTACGAAGTGTTCTTGTGTTTATTCATGATCACGCAATATTGATTAATTGAGGTTGATATAATTTCAAATAAACTCTGCTACCTGGTAGACCATGATATGTAAAATGAATCATAATTCCACAAATATATGTTTGAAATAAGTACAAAAATTGGGGAAATGATTTAGAATTATTATACATTTTATATCGTATTTTATATTGTACATTGATCTACACAGAGAATTTTGAGGTTTTGTACATTAATACTAACACAAAATATCGTGAAACTCGTTGCATGACCAGGAAATTTGTTTCTATAATTGGGTAACCTTCCACGTTAATGTTCCGAAACTATAACTAAAACTTTTGTTTCTTCAGTGTATGACACTTTAATCTTTAATGACGAAAAACTACAAAAATGTGTAACATTTTGAAATTATACAAAGTATATCAGATCCACGCGTTTCCTCTTAATTCTTCTTCGTTACTACGGAAGTATGGTAGTAAAATTATTGGTGGTCAGAAAGTCGTATAAGTTTGATAATCTTGTATTCTTGAAATCTAACCCATAATACAAGGCCATGGGTATTTACACACCATGGTATTACTATACGTATTAAAGAATATGATTTTTGCAAGTACTTGGAATTGATATTAGTTTCCGCACTAACCGATAAGCATCCTTTCATAACTTAAGAATAAGCACTCTGCTCCGCTTGATGACAGTTTCTCCTCGTCCGTTTTTTAATATTATCCAGTCATATCTTTTCTGAGGTTTTCCAATAGCTACTTCATCTTTATAGCATTATAGCTCTTGGTGAATTATTTTTTATGTCCACATTTCCTTATCTAGTTACATAATCTAATGAATCCATTCAATTTTGCCATTTGTGTTTAATACAGTAATCTTAGTCCTATTTTAGAGTTCTTCATTTCTGATTCAATCTCTTGGTCTAATTCCAATAGCCAATAGCATCAAAGTTAGTTTAAGTGGGATCGAACTACTTTACTTTTATTTATCAAAATAGAAATATATACAGGGTGTCCCATAGTGCTTTTTTAAGTTCGTAGATGAATTCCATTATAATTCCCTATAACGAATAAAAATAACATTTCAAAATTAAAGAACCATTCATGCACTCAAAAAATATATGGAATAATAATAATTTCAAATTTAATGCACTCAATGTAAATTTTTGAATAAAAGTTTTCCCAGAATTAATATCTTTATTATGTACTACATAAAAATGGAAAACAGATAGCATACCTACATGAAAAAGCTTTCGTGACCGAACACAAGAATGGTTCGTGCATAGACAGGAAGACAGATTTGAATAAAATTTCCGATAATGCCGGTGTTTCGTTGAATTTTATTATAAGCCTTTTAAAAAAAGCTTTATAACCTTTACTTATTGTTGACATGATTGGTTGTGTAAATAAATGTTCTTATAATTATATAATTTTATGCACATGCTTACACTTATTTTAATTCCGAGGTAATTAAAAAGCATTTTGCGCCTTTTCATTAAAGCATTTGTCCAACATCTAAATAAGCTTATTATTACAGCTAGTGACTAGCATATGGAATATCAAGGGTGTGAAAACTATGCATGTCTCACATATATTCACATTATTAAATCTGCAGTAATAATAATTTTTGTGGAATGCACATGATATAACTTGAATAAAATACACATCATATATAATGATGTTTGTTTTTAGTGCGAAAGTATACATATATTATTATGCTGCATTATACCTATATTTTTCATTAAATAAGTTCTCCTATCAAAATTTAAAACGCAGATTCAAGTTGATGGAATGCTACAGCAATAGTAATTAATTTTAATATTGTATTGCATTTCTATAGGTGTTATTAAAGAAAAATTTTTGGTTTTTGTACACTTATAAATTTTTTACACCTATCATATAAGTAGTTTCAAAACCATTTCTCTTGACTTTATATCTTTTTTGTAGATTGTTATATGTTTAGAATTTAGATTGTCCTTATTCCAAATCTAAATGATCCCACCTTGGCATTCTGTGAGGACTTGAAATAAGCAAGCTGCTGAACCTAAAATATTTTTAATTCATTGCGTAATTGTGGAGTGATGATCAATATGTTTTTTAGAGTTTTAAGAGACAAAAGATGAAAGAAACTAAAATAATTACTTCAATTTGATATAAATTACAATAGCGATAAAATATCTACATAATAATTATACAGGGTGATCAGTAATTGGCGCACTCGGAGCATACTGTGATAAACTTTACGTTTTAAGAATTACGAAATGTTTTACCGCAGTGCTGTAAGTCCTTTCCTTACAAAGATATGACCACTTTTGTGAAAATAAAAGTGGCAACACTGCATTGAAGATGTGAATAGGTTCGACGAGAAAAAAAAAAGAAACGTTCAATATTTTATGATGCGAGAACTTGTCAAACTAATTTAGTACTGTCAATTTTATTAAAAACCAGCAACAACAATTGAAATTCATTATTAATATTTTCATCGCAATAGAAGGTATTTTAGATTTTCTCAAGGGGAGCTTGAGAGGTTGCCAAACTTCAAAATTCTCTCAAATTTAGGTATTTTATTAAATTTTAACATTTTAAATTTCTTTGTATTAAAGGTTTTGTGAAAAAAATTGAACAAATCATATTGCATTTTATCCAGAGATTATAGTAGCATGAATTATTCACTAATTTTTGTCTTGGTTATGAAAATAATTAGCTTGTAACTTGGATGAGGGAAACTCTGTAACTCGGAAACTAACCATCAGATTTAATTTTTCTTTGCAGATTATCCTTAGTTTTAATGTCCTCTATAACGCCCTGTATTCGGAGTGCGCCAATTACTGATCACCCTGTATATTAACATAAATTATTTCAGAGTTAAGAGGTTAACTGCCATTAAAACTATAAAATTATTCTTATTGTAAAGCCGTCATTAAATGTAACATATTGACGCAAAAACAAATATCGATGCATGATGTAATATAATATTTCTTGACTTGCCTCTAGTAAGTCAACACTATTACATCACATGTCAAGAAGAGATAATCTCAATGTATGGATCATCGCTTGTTCTCATTATTGTTATGTAAAGTTTTTCTATTTTATTAATAATAGATATAGTTTAGCTGAACTGTCCACTTAATTGCAAAAACATCTCACTTGAAATCACTTTTTAGAAAAATCGAGGCGAATCTCTAAATATGAAAAGGACACTTAAAAATTTTGCTCCCTTGCACATGTTTCCAAATTTATATCTGCTAAAATGGATATAGTAACTAGTTTAATATGCTTGTAACTTTTTCCCAGTTCAAAAAATATGTTTTGTCATCTAATTTAATAATATTAGACACTATGCAATTGGTAGGTACTTACACCACTTACAGTAAAAAGCGTTTATATTCCCAAATTTGCTTCTACTTTTGCAAGTAAAATTTAATATAACACGGAAAACCTCTTTTAACTTTACTGTTTAAAAACATTAGGGACAAGTAAAGTGCTACCTCATAATTTTACAATGCCATAATTCCACACCGACGAATTTGAATAAACCAAAGTAGATATATTTATACATGACTTTTCGGAACACTGAACAAGTATTAAATGGGCGAAACATAAAATTTTTGCTAAAATTTTTAAAAAATTAATTTTCTTGTATGTTATTAGCTTTTATATCCTAGGCTAATTGGTGGTTTCGGTAAAATAGTTGAGAAATTACACACCTACTCTATTTTAATTTCTCAATAAAGACAACATTGAGCTTTTGAAAATTCGAAATGCGATGTAGAGCTATAGATTTTTGCGGATCATATACCTAATTAGAAGATTTATTATATTTGCTAAAAAAATGTAAAGGTAACTTCAATAATATTGATGAATTTTTTCGTAATTAATAATTCCAACATTTAACTATATAAAGATGCAAATTTCATTAAAGTCCGCTTAGTGCTTCCAAATTTACAATTTTTACAGCAATTTGTCTTGGAAATCACCGCTTATCTACCTTATTCTTAAAGTAAGGTTATGTTTAATAATATTTTTCTCAATGCCAATATTCCTCTATATAAAGTCGGATTTTTTTAGAACAAGCGGTTTTAGAAAAGATAACGTAATAAACAGGCATTACATGAATTTGTCTGAGAATGTCAGAGTATTAAAAAACTTTATAAAAGTGAGGTTATGGCAATTGTATTTTTTCGTGATAGTTAATGAGGCCCAAATTTGGTTAGATAAAAGTGCAAATTTCGTCAAAATCTGCTGAACGATTCCAAAATTGTGACATTTTCAAACAGTAAAATGATGGAAAATTCTAAATACAGGGTGTCCGGAAATTAGGAGCAAAAAACTCGGGGAGTGATTCTACTTGAAAAATTAATGTGACAAGTTCCTATAAAATTTTTCCGAAAGCTCATTAGGTACTTGTCACATTAACTTTTCGAGTAGAATCACTCCCCGAGTTTTTTGCTCCAAATTTCCGGACACCCTGTATAGATAAACAAAAGTGTCCTAACTGTTCTAAAACTGTTATAATTTTCATACTACTCGTATTACAATTTTGAGACAATTTTTTTTGCAAAGCTGGATGTTGGTTTTCTTTATAAAAAAAAATGAGATTGTTTTTATTTGGTCAATTAAAATGTTTTTGGTAGGCTTTAAAATTGCATGTCTAGAAAGTGACTGAGTGATGGTAGATATTATTTTGGATAAATGAGAAACTGTTTAGGTATATGCTGCGTTTTTTGTAGTCTGAAGTTTTCAAAACGCGCGTTTTCAGTATTAGTTTAAAAAATAACAGTTTTGAAGTCTCTAGTTAGATTTCTTTAAAAAAAAACATTCATTTCAACCTGACTAAAGTATTATTTTGGAAAAAATCAGGTATTAGTTTATGTAAATCAGTAATAAGTAGCACTTAAAAAATCACGGTTTTGGAACTGTAGCTCAGATTTTTCCAAATTAATTTTTGTTCTTAATGTTTTAAATTTCATGTTATTGTAGAAAAAATAATAAATGGATATCAAGTGTACTTAAGTGTCGTTTTGAAATAGCTTAAGTAAACTTTATACTTTTCAAAAAAATAATCCTATCACGTAACTCTCATTTTATTAATATATTAAGAAAAACAACTTATTGGAACAATATGAACAAATAAACTAATTATTTCTGCCTTAAAGTAAAACTTTGTTGAACCAATTTTCTGGAATACTACGAATCTGACAGCATTGTCCTTCTAGCTCATAAAGATATGTTTGCACATCAGAAAAACAACGCCGCCTCTCTATTACACTTAAACGATATTTGGAAGTAGTTCAAAACCATTTCTGAGAATTCGTGAATTTTGTAACAAGAGAGTGCTCCACTGCTCCTGTGAAAGCTGCGGTAGTAGTAGCAGGAATCGGGCAAAGATCAATACACTCTGACCCAGTATTCAGCACAGACAACTTTTATCATGTCAGGAGCGGCCATTGTGTACTGCTTATTATTTTGAATGAAAGTTGAATGTAATCTTTATAATGAATGATGCGTAAATTTGGATGAGGTGCACAACATGAATTTGATTGAAGTTACTAGGTAGATACAATAGAATGTATCCTTAAAGTTTGAAGTATGGTTTAACTTTATAATTTTTTTTGGGTTTAAATATCTTATATCGAAGAAAGTAGGTATGTAGTTCAATTTAATTTATTAATACAATTTTTGTGGAATATTAATAACTTTATATAGTATGAGGTCACAACAAGGTCATGGACCAAAAATGATCATTTTTGAAAACAGTAAAGTGGGATACTGCAAAATTTTCAGTTAAATAAATAAATAAATAAATAAATCCATTTTTATTAATTTCTTCACAATTAAACACTATGAAAATTGTTATATTTGTAGATTCCTCTACATTATAATCTAATAAAAAAAGAATCTATTTTTCAATATATTTAGATATATATTTTAACTATTATAAGGGTCTATTCTGTAACTAAAATGTTAAATTTTAACGTCGGCTTGACAGGAAAACAAAGAGAGGTTATTGTAGAATTTAATAAGTTAAAAAGATACAAAAAAATAAACTCATGTTAAAATTTAACATTTTGCTTACAGAATAGGCCTCTCTTTGTTCTCTTGTTTAGGCGTCGTTAAAATTTAACATTTAACAGGCTATTATAGAATTTAATAAGTCAAAAATAAAAAAAAAATAAAAAGGTGTTAAAATTTAACATTTTGCTTACAGAATAGACCCTTACGTCAGTTAAACTATCTCTATTCTAAATCGAAAGTGTTCTGTATTCTGTTTCATGTATTTCGAACAGTAACCGACGTAAACAGCCCTCTTGTGGGCCGGTATTCATTAGGGATTGTTTTTTACGTGGTAATCTTCGCACGAATTCCCTAACAGAATGTGACGTCACGTACGTTCAGGTTAGCCTACTTCACATTTTAAATCAATAATCCAGACAATATTCTAACAGTCACTAATACCAGAAGTGGGCGGCTTTCCGGCTTAATGTTTATTTATATTTTACAATTCTGTTAATAACACTTATACAATAATTGTATAACATGAACAATTTCATTTATGAATAAACAGCACAATAATTATTATCTATAATATAACTTTATCTGTCTGTAATACCGTCATTTTATAGGACACTTACAAGAAGTGGCATGAAACATTTAATGTAATCGCATAAATACATGTTTATGATGGAACATATTATGAGAAAACATGAATGTGAGCCTATTTTGAACCGTAACTCATATTAGTGGTAGCAGCCCGGCCCCTTATAACTTTTACTTATATAGGTATTTTTTTATATTATTAAACCATAAAATTTAAAGTTTTATGCTTGTACGTTTAAGGTTACATATAAAATAGAAATTCACAGATTCTATTTCAAAATACGTTTCATACTAGCAAATTATTAGATACTTATTCATTGCACAAATTACTATAGCTGAGAGAAATAAAACTATAATACTGCCAGTAGGATTTATTGCAAAAAGACACCAACCTACTTATACAGTTCTAAATGAATTTGAGTTTATCTTGATATTTTTTATATATTTGTAAATTACGGAAAAGGAAACATTCTTATAATTAATAATGCAAATCGTGACACTATTTAAATTGTAATTAAACGGAAGTAAAGGGAAATTTTCAACCCTATTTGCATGATAATTACTCTTGGCTCAGGAATATTACCTAGGTAAAACTAGCTTTATCGCCTTTAATCTAACTCAAGTAACGCTTTTAACATTGTTTCCATTTAATTTTTCTAACCTGTTAACACAAATTCCGTTTTATTTACTTATTTAAAATAAAAGTAGAAAATATTAACGATTAATAATATAAGAAAGTACCTACTTAATATTAACACTAAAAATATAATTTAATATCTCCTCGGAATTTGTTTCTATACTCCTCTTGAAAGCAATTTTAGTTTTCTAAATACATAAATACTTTTTCAGTCCATCATATACAAATTTTTATAGGGATAAGTAATACATACATATTAAGATTTGTTCACTGAATTACACCACATTGTGTTAAATAATTTCAGATATTATTGAATTTGGTGTAACTAAGAAAAGTCGAAATCTTCGACCTTGGGAATGCTGTCGTATCTCAGTCATATTGAATATAAGTAAAAAGTCGTTTTTCAATCATGAGTCCATTTTAATGAATTCTATGACAAACTTGTAGTAAATCACATTTCCTATACCAAATAGATTACGAATTACAGCGGCATATATATACTAACTTATAAGACAACTTAGGTTTACTTTCAGTTCTAGAATCAGCTGTAGGTAGGTATTATCCTTTTTGATTTTATAGAGTGAGTCAGCAATGATCTAGAAAAAAAAATTCAAAGTTAGTTTTCTTGATAAGGGTTATAATTTTTAAAACAATCTGAGAGCCTAAGGATGTTCTTCGCCCAAGCTAGTAAGATCATCAACCAAGATGCATGAATACATTTTTCTAAATAGCTCCAAATAATATGACATAGATCCAAAAAATGCCATAATTGATTAAACAATACTATTATTATCCCGAAAATTTACAACACCTAACTTCATCAAGATTGAATATTTCAGTACGATTAAATTGGAAGTTTTTTAATACAAATTCAAGACGTTATTTTTGCTACATCTACTCAAATCTGACAGATTCACTTCCAGTGGCTGGCATACTCTGCAAAGTTTTCACTTAATAAATAAATAAATATCTGATGTGTCCAACACAACGGATACTACCATCACTTTTCCTAAAGAAATTAAGTTAAATTTCTTGTAAAAATCGTGTTTTAATTTCCAGCAATTTTCAAATAATTTTCGGAAGTCTCTCTCGCACTTATTGCAATACGCATAAATCTGTCCTTATCCCACTCATTATAACCGAATTTTACGACAAAAATAAGTGTTTTATTTTTTTGACATTTTTTTGACGGAATTTCAAAAAAAAGTTCAAACAAAATTTGTTCAAAATTCAATTCTAAATCAATGTTAAGAATAAAAAAATCTCATAAATTGTTTATTTTTCAAGATATTCCTAAAAAACCTAAAAATGTCTTCAGGTAAGTGTCACTTCATTTGGTGCTAAATGAAAAACATTGAATGTCTTACCCACAATTTTGTTCAAACTCTTAAATATGAAATTTGAATCAAATCCGATAACGCGTTTTTGAGTTATGGTGGATACAGACAGACACACAGACACACAGACAGACAGACAGACATCATGGCGAAAATGGTCAAAATGGATTCAGGAGCCCTCAAAACGTATAAATCCATCAAAATCTCGAAGTCGAAAAAAGTCACGATTACTATCTATACTTTCTTATTACTTCGTATAAGAAAGTAAAAATATGAAGACCAAATTGTAAAGATTTTGATTTCTTATAACTACAAAGATTTTTAATAAATTTCAGTAATTTTTTAAAGATGGCGGAGAAACGGCACGGTATAAGACAAAAATAAAAAAAATTTCTACAATAAATTTGGTTCCATATAATATATCTAACTTTGGTAATAATTCATTCCAGCGTAAGGTCGATAGGAGAAATGCTACTTATGAGGAATTTGATTCTCTAATATTTCTTTGAAATCAGTTTTTGTCCTAGAATCAATACCGTATGCGTATGGGATATTCTTGGAAAATCTATTCTTAATTACTTTCTGTGGTGTTTTTCAGGAACGCTGCTAAACGGCAGCACGTTTAAGCTCGAAAACTCTCTTAACCTCAACAACATTGCAAGATAGACTAGGTTCCTGGAAGTTTTGTATTTTCATCCTAATAATTTTTCCCTATATATCTAACTTTTATAATAAATGATATTATATTATAAATTTAAATCCCTCTAGTTATTTTTCCCGCAATATGTTTTAACGGCTTCCATAAAGCTCTTTATAAGCAATAGTAGACTGCAAATACCATTAAAAGACTCTCCAGAATCTGTTGACCTATTTTTTCAGATCTGTTGAAGTTTTTACTGCAATATGCAGTAATGACAGAAAATTTGCATCATTATAATTGAAACGATAATTCTAAAAATCATAATGTATTAAGTATCTGGAATATAAACGAAAAAACATTTTCCTAAAACAATTAAAAACGTAGAAAACGTAGTGAATATTTTTTGTTTTATTTACGTTTAAAATCATTAAATTAATGTATTGTTAGTATTCATATCACGTCGTTATGCAATGTGTAGTTAAATCTACAGTAGCATTTTTTTTCAACCCTTTTAAATGACTTAAAGCGGCATTCGATTCAAAGCAGGTGTATTAATCAATTATGTAAAGTTACGCATTAAAAGTAATGAATTTTAAAATGATTTTGTTCGTTATATTTCAATAACTATGACTTCATTTGCATCTAATACCTATGCAAAATATGAAACAATAGTAAAATCACATCCAGCAAAATTCACGCTATTCATAAATACTTAAATGTTATAAGGAATGAATGTATAAGTATTAATTTTATACAATAGTTTTTGTTTTACAAAGTTAATTTAAATAATTCATTTAAGTGCTTTCAGAAGCAATATTTTAATTATTTTTAAGGCTATTGTTACTGAATAGTCTTAACTGTCACAATTGCATGCTACAAATCTTTATGTGCTTTTTCGTAGGTGACTATAAATATGAATTGTAAACAATTTATTTTTTTACATAAAAATACTATACACACTTATAAAAGTTGTCTAGTTAGCTAAAAATAGAAACCCCAAACACATATCGTAAAAACCTACTTATATTTTTCTGGCATCAAAATTAATTTTTACGTCACTAGAAAATAGTCAAAAATAACGTCACAAGAAAACAATTACATAAAAGATTACGACATAAAATTTTACAATTTCATCCAATGGCTCTACAAGTACTAAACTGTAGTAACAGCAGGTTTTATTTAAAATGACACTTAAGTACCTAAATATTTGGCTCATTGTCAATGGTCAATGGTGCAACAAAAGATAAAACTACCAATGCAAAAGTAGACTATTTGTGTATGTTTATGCCTAGAGATGAGGTTAAAAACTTCCAAGTCTGCTTCATTACTCAAACAAATAAAATATGACCCGTCTACTCGCTATCGTTGTTTTGTGTAGGTATAATACTATGAGAATACTCGTGCACATTTGCAATAGGTGTTTCAACCGTAATTTGTAATGTAGGTAAATTTAGAGAGATTAATTGCCTTGAGAAAGCTTACAGATTATTTTGTTCTCTTTTGGCAGGTTTAGAAATTGAATCACATGTAGGTACCTAACATTTCGTTAGAACGAGACTGAAATAAAAAGTTTAAAAAATGTGTATTAATAAATTAACATTTGGTACAATTATCGTAAATCTTGTTTTACATAAATTAACCTATAATTCGATTTGAATAACTTACATCAAATTAACAAAGGGCCATATTATGTTTTAATTTTTTCAGTAGCAGATTATAATCAATTCTTAAAAATTAATACAATATTAAAAAATTAGTACAGATATTGATGCATATGTGGATATTTACACCTGAAATATTATTTAAATTAAAATAGAATATATGGAAAATTGACTTGGGAATTTGAATTCGAATCTTTGGGCACACTACAGTGGCTTTTTTATTGACCAAATTAAAATTTGTTATTAGAAAATATAGGTACTTCGCGCACTATTGTGTGTATAAATAGAATCTCAAAATTAAAAATCTGCTATAATTTTTTTTTTATTAAATGATCTCTCTATGTGAAGTACCAAAGAACAATTAAATTACTTTCAAACTAGGCCAAGTTGTAATTTTTTAATTGCCGCAACTAAATGGTTAATGGTCCCATAAAAATCAGTGTTTTATTATCTATATTTTCGAGTTGTTGAAAGAAAGTTACTAGTACTCGTCCTGCCATAACTGAATAATGGTTTCTAATTTGTGAATTAATAATTATGGATTAGCAAGTGGTGGTTTGAAAATAATTATCCGAGTTTGTCTTTCTTTAAAAATGTCTCGAAAAATATGTAACACATTTCAAGTTATAATACGAGTATCGATATATGATTTTTTCTATCTATACTTCATAATCTTGAATAATTTCCACAATCTATTCTTGAAACACACTACTAGTGATAGTATGTGCTACATACTGTATTTCTACACTCTGGCTGGTTCTATGATTTATAATCCTCGGACAAAATATCCTCGACAAAAAATCCGAGACAAAATATCCTCAAGACAAAATATCCTTGGACAAAAGATATTGAAGACAAAATATACTTGGACGAAATATCCTTAAGATAAAATATACTTGGATGAAATATCCTTAACATAAAATATACTATAGTCAAAAAATTGTAATACTAAATATTTTCAGAACAAAACGAAATTCAATTTATTAACCCATTATAAACATTAAAAAATATTATATATATTAAGTAATTATTTCGGTTCAGAGCTAAAACTTTGAAACAAAACTTGAAAATGAAAAATAAAAAACCTAACCTAACCTACAATATTTTGTCTCGAATATATTTTGTCCAAGAATATTTTGTCTCAAAGATATTTTGTCCAAGAATATTTTGTCTCAAGGATATTTTGTCTCAAGGATATTTTATCCAAGGATATTTTAACAAGGATATTTTGTCGGGGATATTTTGTCCAAGGATCAAAACGCCGATTACCCTCTGGCTGGTCTATTTAGTACAAATTCGAATTCCACTTTATTTTAGAAAATGATACTCACGTATTAAAAACATTCTACATTAAACACAGTTTAGATTGGCCACCGTACTGTGCAAATTTGCCCCAATTTAACCAAAAAGCTGTACCTATATTTCTTACCATTTCCGAGATTGTTATAATAGGCCAGTCATTCAAACAAAAAAGGTAAACAAAATTCCAAAAGTTTTGCAACTTGGACACAAGTTTGAAAATATATAATCAGAAGTAATTTTTTCGTAGCCTGAATTTCAATATTAATTTTACTCATACTAGAAGTAGGTATAAGTATAAAGTTTCTAAAGTCTTATTAGATAATAGTATATGTATTATGCAATACGCATTTAATGATAGTTATTAAGACACGATTATGACACCCACCTACAGCTCGTGTCGTAATGAATACGAGTATCTTAATACCCATTAAATGTGAGTTGCATAGGTACACAATTTTTTCTACGACTAGTCAAAATAATGAAAAATAAGAAAATAAATATTATGGCAACTTTATCATAAACTCAGAAATGTCAGAAAATCAAAATAAACTGTCAATTTTTAAATTTTAGATCTCTCAAATGTTCATGGTAATATTAGATATTGACGGAATATTGCTGTAATGTTGCTTTTCTATTGGTTATAATAAACTTGTATCGTAATGAAAAATCTGTATCATAATGAATCTCATTACATTATAAGTAGCTGGTAAAATAAATCAATTAAAGTATGTAAGTAGAAAAAAATCATTTCAAAACTTTTATATTTACTTGAGTTAACTAAACAACATGCTATATTTTTAGATTTTTGGGGCGATTTTGTAAAAATAAAAATACTAAATACCGACATGACTGTGATGAGTACAAAATACGTCGTATACATTTGTATACCTACATAACTTCAGGAAGCTACCGATGTAAACATCTTTATATTGACCCATGTTACGAACGCCATTTAAGCTCGAGGTAGCATTATTGACAAAACGTGATAAATGAACTAATGCTCGTGTGGTTAAAGGATAACATTCAGGTTCACAAATCACTTCTACCCACACAATCACACAAAGGAAAGAACAATACGTTTCCATGGCAAAAGATTTTACTATTTATTTTTAGAACCTAGATAATTATCTACATAGCTTTGCATAAAACTTTTTTATAATATAAAATTATTACTTCACATTTTAAAACTCACCCAGTTTTGTTTCAATGAAGCAAGTTGACACACATTTATTGATTTTACGCTCTTTTGACTCGACAATGAAAATGCCCTATTTTGAAAGGTTTCTATTTCCAAAGTACTTTCAGTAAACTTTTTATGAAATTTTCTAAATTTTCTATAAATAATAAACAACTTAATGGTTTTTTCTTTGTTTCAGGTTGTCCTGGTCTTTATTCTAAGCATAGCTTCATTAGTTATATATTTCATAGATGCCTCAAAGTAAGTGTTTAAATTTGATTAAGGTGTGATAATTTTTTAAACAAGCTATATTAAAATACAATCCTAATGCTTGTTTTTAAAAGTTTCATTTGACTAATAATATTATTTATTTTTTAGTTATGTTGCTGGGTAATTATTTTGTTTATTTCACTACCTGCATGGCTAAGATAAGTATTTCATAATACTCAAAATTGTTGTGGCATGTGTTTATGTGTTTACATCCATTTTTATTATGTAGGTATATATGCCTGTTTTCTGTTTATAATATAATATTTAATTATTATTTTTTATTCGCTTGTAATAATTAAAAAATATTTCATTTCAGCATGTTTTCTGCTCGCATTTTACTTACAAAATTACTATTCCGGCTTACACAATAAATTTTCTTATTGTCGAGATTAAGTATGACTTTTTCAACGAGTAAATGAAGAAATTAATTAACTTTTGAGATTAATTTGACTGGACATATAATTGTATGTGCATCTTGTGGGAAACGTGATTTTCCGGACGATAGTTCCCATCGTCCGAAAATATATCACTTTCTATTTTAATTGTAACATTTTGTTATTATTGTCGTACAATTTATGTTGTTTTATATTGTTGTTGATTTATTTATGCTTTATGTCTGGCTATGTCGTAGTAAGTACAGTGTTTATTTTTCATTGCATTTATCGTTATTTTTTGTATTCATTTTTAAGATGATACGAGATGAAAGCATTAATAAAAAACCTAGGATACATTTAACGATAATAAAATAACGGATAATGAAATTAATATAATTAGGTTGAACTTTTTTCGCAACTTATCGAAATGATTCAATTAATTAATAAATTTATACTTGCCCAAAAAATCTAATTCATTATTCATAAAACCACTCTTTAAGAATTTTACGATAGAAATTACAGAATATAGTGAAATCCTTTTATAATGGACTTCAAGGGGCACAAAGAATGAAATAACCTAGTCAGCATCTTCTAAGAATCAGAATGAAATCCATATCCCTGCAAGTATTTAGGGGATTTTCCAAATTTGCTTATACACCAGATTTCATGATTTTGATTTAAATTTAAGTTTCACACAGTATAAAATTGTCGTTATTTATTAAGTAAAAATCGTGAATTAAAAAACGAGTCTTTTATAAATAAATAGATTCCACTGTACGTTATTTATAAAAATATTTTTAATAATTAATATGCATACTTTATACAACATTACTTTTTTTAAATGAGCATATAACTATCAGATATGAAACAGAAAGGATAACCGCGTTGAGGGGCAAAAAGCTTCATCGACAAGTGAACTTGAACGTGACATCCGAATCCTACTTGAACTCTCCATGTTAGGGCACTTAAAGTTACCTTCCCATTCTATACCTACCCTTTGGTAGGATCAATGATAACCAAGTTATTTAGCAACGGAGTGAAGGAGGAACTTTGCAGATTTGATCATCGAATAAATTTTGGAATAGATTCGTGCTTCTTTACGTCATTTTTTCAAGGACTAATTTATAACTGCGTGGTAGTCAATTCACTGACCTTCTGGCATTGATTTCATATCCTACACATATTGTTTTTATTAAACTCAAGAAGTTCTTACTAATTAATGTTAATAAATTAAATTACCCGGTAGAAAATTGTATGGAAGTTTTTTTTAAATCAATAAAATTAAGTATCTACTCGTGCATTGTAGGTATCATTATGATATCTTCCAATAATTTCACTTCATTAACATCTTTCTTTGCAGTATTCTTATTATTTATTAATGATAATATTGAATGTACGCAAGAATTTATACAGTTAATGGCACTGCATTTATACTTTCAGCGACGGCGTGGAACGCTGCCAAGAGTGGAGCAACAATATCACTCAACAAATCGACCTTGCCTTCAACATATTTTTTATGGTCTATTTTTTTATAAGAGTAAGTATAAGAGTATAATTGATTTTTGCTGTTCGAAATAAATATTTACATTTATATTACTAAATTTATTCAACTATTGTAAAATTGGCGAATGCGCCGGGTTAAATATGATCAAAATTACAAAATATAATATTAATTCTGTAATTTCAGTAGTTCAAGTTTACCACTGTTCATACAGTAATTACACTTTTTATTACATATGTCAATATATTGATTGAATAATTTTTATGTGAATATACAATCATGTATTATTGTTTATGAGTGTTTTTATTTTATTTTTTCAGTTTATAGCAGCTAGCGATAAGTTATGGTTTATGCTGGAAATGTACTCATTCGTAGACTATTTCACGATACCCCCGTCCTTCGTTTCAATTTACTTGGATCGCACGTGGATAGGTAATTACCCTTATTGATTTCCCTTGTAAATTAACATATACTAGTTTAATAGCTTTAATTGAAATTGTGTGCTTTGTTGCCCATTCCAAATATAACTTTACAGCACGATATAAGCACACATATTCTTAAGTACATCCATATAAACATTATAAACGTAAACATACGTTTACTAAGATGAAGATAAATATATAAAGTAAATGCTTTCCTTGCGGACGGCTCCATTAAGCGGACATCTCTCAATTTCCTTAAGCCAAATTTGATCATATAATATATTATATAAAAGTGAAAGTTTGTCCTCTATACAAATTTACACCGCTGTAGATATCCACGCCAAATTGTTTGTGCATGTTCTTTCGGCTTCCACTCGAGTCGTAGAAACGGCGAAGCCACCACCAATCAGGGGAGACAGCTACTATTCTATATAATATAAAATACGTTCTGATAAAACAAATATTTTTCAGCATTCTAACAAAAATTTGCTTTTAAATTTCTACAAATTCTGCAGATATGTCCATTTAATGAAGCTGTCCGCAAAATTACCTAACTTTTACTGTACAGGGTGATTCTCTTATCTGGGGAAATGCGTTTTTCTCGTAAACGGCTGAAGGAAATTAAATTTTGAAAAAAGTGTTATATACCTACTGGCTGTCACTCAAAATTAGGATAGAAATATAGACTTTAATATGCATGACGCTAGGCGTCGCGACGCTCCAAAAAAATTTTTTACAGCAACATACCAATTTTATTATATCAATGGAAAGGTCTTTTAATTTTGAGTCTTTTTTCTAAAAAACATTTTTTTTATTCTTATTTTTTAAAAAGTTATGATCCAATTTAAATTATTTCTGTTCTAACTAAATTTTGAAATATTTTTAACAGTAGGCCGAGTTTTCCCTCAAATACTAAAGTAAATCTTATTATATAAAATAAAGTAGGCTTAGAAAAAACAAAACCTGTTACTTGTCAACATATTACAACAACAAAAAACTTATTAATACCTAAATTAAACAAAAAATTTAATGAAAAAGTTGATTATTTTAAGAATTGTTCAATATGAGTACCATTGTTATCTAAACATCTAATTATAACGTTTCCTTATTTCATTATACGTGACTTTTCCTACAACATTAGCATTAATTTCAGGACAGGCATCGACAATCTTTTGTTTTAAATGATCTATATTATTAGACCTTGTTTTGTATAATTTATTTTTAAGAGTTCCCCACAAGAAAAAATCGAGAGATGTTAAGTCTGGAGACCTAGGAGGAAATTCTACTGGCCCGTAAGTTCCCATCCACCTGTCTTCATATTCTATATTTAAATAATTCCGGACAATAGCGGCATTATGACAAGGAGCCCCATCTAGTTGAAGCCACAAATGTCTTCTAATCTTAAGAGGCACTTTTTTTTAACTTAGGTATTAATAAGTTTTTTGTTGTTGTAATATGTTGACAAATATCAGGTTTTGTTTTTTCTAAGCCTACTTTATTTTATATAATAATATTTGAAGGAAAACTCGGCCTACTGTTAAAAATATTTCAAAATTTAGTTAGAACAGACATAATTTAAATTGGATTATAACTTTTTAAAAAATAAGAATAAAAAAAATTGGTTTTGAGAAAAAAGACTCAAAATTAAAAGACCTTTCCAATGATATAATAAAAGTGATATGTTGCTGTAAAAATTTTTTGAAGCGTCGCGACGCCTAGCGTCATGCATATTTCTATCCTAATTTTGAGTGACAGCCAGTAGGTATATAACACTTTTTTCAAAATTTAATTCCCTAGTCGTTTACGAGAAAAACGCATTTCCCCAGATAAAAGAATCACCCTGTACCCTGTATAACGTATTCTAAAGATAGTTTTTCAAATTAGTACGTAATACCTAACTGTGATAATTAAAAAAGTACTGTTCCATAATAGTATTTATCTTGAATTTTCATATCCACACGAATATACATACAAATTTTTCCAAATATTTACCTCCTGTTTGTAAATGGTATTCAAAACTTATATTAAGATTCCTCGACATTGTTCTACATGCATACATGATCACCATTCTGAAACTCATTTACATTGCCTCTGACGTTAGCCATCTCATTAAAAGTAACTTATGACTGCTGAAACTGCGGGAGCACGTACTAAAGAAATTGCACATGTTTTAGCACAAATTGGAAAATTTTACTAAGTGGCATGAACTAACAGGATAATTGTCTACTTCACCATATATTTTGTGTAAAAAAGCGGAAAACTGGAAAGAACTATAATTTACTTAAGCAAATTTATTACAAAATCTGCATTTATATTTATTTTTAGGTAGCAACGTATGATGTAATTTGAATAATAGTAAATGAAGAAATAATTTTATAAGTTTATCATCACTCAGAAAATAAACAGAAGTTTGTTAATTATCTTCTGGGTATTTTCACGGTGAGTTCAATGGCTTGGTTGACGTTTCACCAGTCATGCTGCTGGCTTCATCAGCAAAAAGCTCGTATAAACCCGGAAGATTATGAATAAACCTACATCTACTCTTAATAAAAGTTCGGTTTATATTTTTATTTTTATTCAAGAACAATATCTAAATAAAATAAATGGTAATCATCATTATTGACTATGAATCTTTTATAGTATTTTTTTGTACGATTATTATCGATTTACCAAAAACTTTGTGTAGAAATGACATCAATCAAATTATTGCTAAACCAATAATTTACTAGAAAATCGCTCTTTGACGAAATCAATATTTTGTAAAATATACATCACTGCTTAAAATATTTCGTATTTGTACTGGAACACCCTGTACAATCTGTATCAGAATTGTATAAATTGCTGACAAAAATTTGTTCACTTGAATTATTTTGTAACAAGAAATCTTTAGAAATTACCTCGGATTTCCTCGAGATTTACAGGATTTCCTACAGATTACATCAATTTTACTTAAGATTCTTAATTTAGCGCATGCGCTTAGATCGCATTGAGAGGTATTTCCAAATTGAATACCACCTGATGATTTCTCTCCGGGTCTCCATCTTTTATAACACTTAAACATCTGTAAATGTAAATTTCGTAAAAATCTGCTCGGCGGTTCCAAAACTATGGCACTTTAACCCAGCAGGATGGGAAAATTGTAGAAACAAAGAATTATTATTTTCAAAACGTTGGATCTAGTAGTCGGATTTTGATGAAATTTACTTCATTGCAAAGCTGGATGTTGGTTTTCTTTACAATAAAGTTACACAAGTTTTTATTAGGTGATTTTGGACATTTATCGGAGCTTCAAAGTTGCACCTTTAAAAATGATAAAATTTTCTAGTAACTGTTTTAAAGAATCACAGTTTTCAAACCGCTGGTTGGATTTGTGTCAAAAAACATTTAAATCAAAGCTCAATAATCATAATATATTGAAAAAATCCTGAAATGTTAATATGATTTTTTTGCATTTTTTTCGAGTTCCACAGTTCACTTTTCAAAAAAACGTGTTTTTTGAGGGTGCTACCTATATTAAAATAATCACAGTTTTTGAACCACTGGTTGGATTTTGGTAAAATTTACTTTATTGCAAAGCTGGATGTTGGTTTTATGTACAAAAAAATCCACAAGTCTTTATTTGATGATTTTAGGCATATTTCGTAACTTTAAAATTGCACTTGAAAAATGTGACGTAATTTTCTAACGACTGTTTTTAAAAAGTCACAGTTTTGGAACTTGGGGAAAACGACATAAAGGTGCTTTCATGGCCCTCATCCAGTTCGGACTTAAATGTCATTGAAACTTTTCGGCATAAAATTAAACGTATTCTACGCAATAATCCACCAAGAACCATTGGGGACATAAAGAGCAAAATAGAAGAAATTTGGGACAGTTTCACGCCAGAATTGTACCAAATTTTGATAAATACAATGCCTACTAGAATACAGGCAGCTATTAAAGCAAAAGGAGACGTAACCTCTTATTAATGGTCCTAAATTAAAAATTATCCCAATATTTAGTTGCAAATTCATTTTTTTTTGCTAATTATTAAGATTAAAATATTCTTAAATCCAATAAATAATTTTCTTCCATGCATAATATTGTTATTAAGGCTTTATCTTATTGTATTGTTAGGTGTTTACTAATTATTTGCGTAAAATGTCCAGTTTTCCCTTCATACTTCAAAAATTTACTTTTGTCCGAACATTTAGTTGTTAGGGCTCGTACTTATACATTTTTCCACATTCTAGGCCTTCGATTTCTGCGTGCTCTACGATTAATGACTGTTCCGGATATATTACAATACCTCAACATATTAAAAACTTCCAGTTCTATACGCCTTGCTCAGCTAGTGTCCATATTTATATCCGTATGGCTCACAGCAGCCGGAATAATACACTTGGTAAGCCATGAAATTACTGTAAATTATTTAACTGTATAACTTTTTATTTCAAGTTGGAGAATTCTGGTGATCCATTAGACTTCGACAACCCCCATCCGCTACCCTACTGGACGTGTGTATATTTTTTAATTGTTACCATGTCGACAGTTGGTTATGGTGATGTGTATTGCCATACAGTGCTAGGAAGGACGTTTTTAGTGTTTTTTCTGCTCGTTGGATTGGTGAGTTTTTTTCGCTATTATCTCTTCTTCTTAACTTCCCATTCTGCAGAATCTCTGTAAAAAGATCATAAATTTCGACGGTGTAGCTACATTGCGTTGTTTGGCTTGCAGCTTCTCTCAATTTCTTAATGTCTCGAGCTGCTCAATTCGGAAAATTGGTTCATAAATCGCACACACTATTCTAGAGATTATGTCCGGTTTCAATTTTAGTAAATAAAACTGATAGATGTAAATCAAAATTGGGGTTTGAATAGTTTATAATCTCTAAAATGGTTATTGTCAATCAGTATTTTTTGATCAGGAAAATTCTATAGCTACTAAATTAAAATATTCATTAATTTTGAATTCTCACCAGGAAAGGAATCACAACCAAGAAATTTACTGTAGATGTGTATTCTGAAACTGTAATAGCTATTATTGTATTTAACAACCCGTAAATCCCCTACCTTACCTTAATCCACTTTTGCAACTACATACCTTTTTATCCAATTACCTTTGGGATCTTTAGGTATAAATTGTTAAATTTATTTTTGTAAGTTTTGTGTTGTAATCATGTCTTGTGAAAATGTTTTATGTTGTGTTAATGTAATCACTGTTTTCTAAGTACCTATGCTCTGCATGTTTAACATTTTCAAGCACTGCAATGCTTTTATTGTTTAATTTTGATCAATTTTTGCTTATTACTGTTTCGCCTAAAATGCAGTCATACACAATTAAAAAAAAACATTTTTATTACTGAAATTTTAAAAGTACATATATCAAAATATGAAATAAAAATTCCATTATATTATAGAAAAATTGTAATATTACTTAGTTTTTAGAGATTTCACTTTCAGTAATAAAAATAGCATATCTAATTATTATAAATGTAATTTTCAGTTTTTAAAACATTTTCTTTACTGAAACATTTGCTTCTTTAAATTATATAAATATAAACGTAAATAACATTCCTTAAACTAAAGGCATTGAGAACATTTGTTTCCAGGCTATATTTGCTAGTAGCATTCCAGAAATCATAGATCTAGTAGGTACTAGATCCAAGTACTGTGGCGAGTACAAGAGAGAACATGGAAAGAGGTATTGTTATGATTTTAAGAATTTATGGTCACTATTTTATATTTTGAGATATATTCGTAAATAACAGGGAAAATATTTTTACATTTTTGAACTAATATGATTTTGATTAAATTGACGTAGAAGTCGGTATTGAAGGTAATTCATGGTATCATTCCCACGAAATATATTTTTAACCCACTACCTATTTGTATTTACTTAATACTTTTTATTGTCATATCGAAGGTTGTATAATAATTTTATTTTTTATCACCTTGTATAGAGCACATTTTATTATATTTGGTAATATTTTGTACTTGATATTATTAAGTGCATGGATTTATTTTTCACATTTTTATATGATCTTATGGTCGTAAGTACCTAATTAAAAAAATACTTTGAAGAATAGTAAAAAATGTTATACCCATACAAGTCGATTACTATTAACTTAAAATTATTCTGATATCAGAAATAACCCTAAATTTAGGTAGATTAGGTATTAGCTGTATCAAATATTCAAACGAATGTAGATTTTCTAGTATTTCTGATCGATTCAAGTATTTTATGTACGCTTATGGCTATTTTGTGGTAAAAAGTTTTCTAAATCGAATATGGGTTTAAAATTTAATCAATTAGAAAAAATACAAGGTCATGTGCATAAATTTTATATATTTTACTTTATTGTTTCTCATATTTTATACTTACCCTAAAACTCTATATTATTTACCGAAAATAAAATAGTTACCATATCTTCTTATCATACTCGTGTATTATATTGTTTCATATAAATTACAACTCAATGTTTTTTATAATGTCGTCATTGCCATTAATATATTAAATTATCTAAAATAAATGTGTAACACTTGCACCCGAGGCGAGTTATGTTGCATGTGGTTGAGAATTTTTAACAACAAAAATAACAATTATTTAAACACAGCCAGCCCCGCACACATTTTATACTTACACTTATTAACATTTTATAGACCTGTACTTGCACTCTGTATTTTTAATATTAGAGCACTAACAGTTTAATTCGTAGGCAAACAGAATTCTTGCATAATATTCTAAATATCTATTATTAGTGGTAGTGTGCACTTTTACCTGAATGAATTTTCAATGAATTTACTTGTGGCGTTTAAGCCAATTTTATATTCCTACAAATAATATGAATAACCCTTCCTTACCCAAATAACAAATATTTAAAATTCTCCCTGAATCACTACATTATAAACTATAACGGAGGAAGTAGGTATTACTTTTCTGCACAAATATGGTAAGCATTTGTAGATTTATATTTCATTTCATTCGATGCTTTTAATTAAATATTTGTTAGTCTTTAGTAGAACTTTGAACTTAAATAGACACTTTATTTTTAATCTACCTTTTATATAAAAAAAACTCTAATGATATTCATACTTAAGGATAGAATTTCTGATGCACCGTTTACATTAAGATCGTTCTATAGGTATTACGCACCATGGTCCATAAGCATCAGTGGTGTGATTTTATCGCTCTAGGGTAAAATAGAATATTAATGACCTGTTGTCACTACAACCAATAAACAAACCGTAAGGTTCGCTTACTCTATTTTGATATTTGACTGATACGATATTTTTAAATCTGGGTACAATGGAATTTTTTATCGACCTTCTAGTCGTCTATTCTTTTTGTTATTGATTCTACAAAAAATATCGTTTGACAAGATAATATTTATAATTCTGCCCTTTTTAAAATATTCATAATCATTCTTCATAGTGAACATGGTATTGATAAAATCTATTTTTAATTTCTCTGTTTATTTTTCTATGGGATCAATAATTATTTTATTACTTATTTAATTTTTTTAACAATTAGAAGAGGTGTTACAAAATGCCGCGCCACAATTGACGTGTGTATTTTTTAATGAAAATTTAAGCCTGTATATTATGTATAATGAAAAGTCACACTGAAGTTACATTAGATTTTTGGCCATCTTTCATCTTGCATTATGAGATGGCCACACCATTTTAGTGCTCTTCTCTCGATCTCTTCTTTCTTCATTTGTCTTTCTTTCCCATCTTGATACTCTTGCACTTCTGAAATACTCATTCAAGGTCCATTTGCATAACCGATTCCATTATAACTTGGGGTGTATTATTTTCTTCTTTTTCTTGATATATTTCGATCCCACCACAATAAAATAAATAAGTAAACCAAAAAAATATTTTACGCTATTTCCAATTATTGCTACCTTATTCGTTCTTTTCTTATACTATTAAGTTTGTGAGATTTTTCATTAGTTCCAAGGCGAAGTCAATGATGTGCAAATGATTATATTTCTTATGTACTCTTTAACTAAGAAATCTGTTTCAAACTTATGAAAATTATGCATTTTTTAGAAATATTAATTTAATAATGACAGTGAAGCGGATCTCAACATCCTGGATTTAAAATTCCGCTTAAAATCCAATCTTTATTTGAGGTTAGACTTCTCTGATAGCCAGAGAGCAAGCAGTCTTTGTTAGGATATTAAATTATTTTTAAACTAGGTATTTTATTAATGGATCTCTCAATTTAATGAAAATGGACAAAAAAAAGTTCCTCGAGATATCTACGAGTATCAAGTTGTTGGCAGATCCTAACTTTAAAGAAAATTATCGAAAGTTTTCCAGAAATATTTTTGAATGATTATTCTTACAGATTGGTGAGAATATTAGTTTGAACGTTAAATAAATTAGCTTCTGAAAAAGTTAATAGCTCATAAATATGTGTCTCCTTTGGAAAACTTGTTAGCTGGAGAGCTAATTCAAATATTATAAGAAACCACGGGATTTTAAAATGTAATGAAACAATTCCAGCTGTTAGGATTTTAAGTACGATTTATAAATCTCAACATCTATCAATTTCGCTCCTTACAGTTTAGAACTTATCTACTTCGAATTAGTTTAAACCACAAAAACAGACTGACAGCAACTATTTAATCAAACCATTTTATAAAATTTACGTTTGTGCAGAAATGTAATATCCTTCACAAGTATTGAAATGAACGCATTGTCGTATGTTAGTGTTAGTAAACTAAGAGTAGAGTAGTTTAACTGGGGTCCGAGGAGGAGCCTGATGGGGTGTGTGGGTTATTAGGCCGTATTTGCCAGCTGGATTCCTGAGATCACAGAACTAGCAGCCAATCGTCCCAAGTACGGTGGAAAGTACAGCAAAGACGTGCGACGCAGGTATATTAAACCAAGGCTGCTACATTATTATTATTATATAACCACTCGGAATGATGGCTATATTATTTTTTACTAAGTTTTGTAGCACTTGGATTATATTATTTGCGCTACTCGGTAACTTAGCCTAAACCAGAAATATTACCCTAAATGAGCTTTTAAATCTTTTGCAGTTTTTTTTGGTACCTATCTAAAGTAGCAATTTCACGAAGGGGTAATATTTTTGACACAATTATATAGCATATCACCTTTTTTAGAGTTGGTTATTTGGCATGCTAAGCTAGCTGCCGAAATTAAAATGCATTCTGTATGCTTTACCACTAATCGTTTTTTTATTGTATTTTTTAACCGTTCCCGATTTTAGTATTTATCCCTGTAACATATTTTCTGATTGTCATTACTACCCCAGAGCTTTGTAACATTTTTAGAAGGTAGTTACTGTGCTGTGTTAACTAATGTCAATGAATTTCAAATGATTTTATAATAAAGGGAAATGATTAGGACAGAGCATACAGAATGGGATGATAGTAGAGATCCAATTAATTTTCTTTCATTATACGAGATAACCTACGATGTGTCGAAAAGCTAGGCTGCAAACGGAATCAAAACCATTTTGGAACACTAAATCTAGATGTATTAGTATAACTTTATTATTAATTATTATAAAATTGCGATATTTCAGTATGTTAATAGATTTATTCCTTTTTCCGAAATTATTTATATGTTATTTTCAGTTTAGAAAAATCGTCTATTCGATTCTTAGTATTATTTTAATTTGAACTTATTAGACCTTGAAATTGACTTGGATCCCTACTATAAAAGCCTAGTTAGACTATAGCTGGCCCTGTAGTCTGTTAGTAGCACCTAAATGCCTGCACAGCCTGCTAGAGCCACGCACTGGCGCGTCTCGTCGAACGAAAGTGCAGGATGACTGAATATGTCATTGTCATCATCTCTAAAGAAATGACTTTACTAGAAGTTCTTACATAGAACAGTTACTTTTTATTTATTTTTTTAAAGTATAACATATCGACCTGTAAGGCTCCTCTAATTGGACTTTGTTGATAAATTGGTGTTTTTGTGACATTTTTGTTGTTTAGTCTAGTCAGTACTGATTCTCCCCAAATATTTTGTAGAATAATTTGAAGAGTTAATATGTGCAATAATTACCAAAATTTAACAAGTCAAAATATTATTGTGCATATTACTATGGATTATTTTGCATTTGTTTGGATCCCAACAAAATTGGCTAGAAAAATCCCAGTCCCACTGCCATATTTTTCCCAAGCCAAAGCCACATCCACCTCATCTGTGCTTACAGCAAATGAAAAATTGGTCCATACGTCTAATTTTTTTGTTCGTTGATTGTGTGTTGCTTTTGTAAATATGTGAATAATAAATTATCTTCCGTCACGCATAAAAATATAGACAAGGTTTTGTCGTTTTGTTGAACCACAACCACCACAACCCCAAAAAAGCAAGATACAATCAATACTTGCCTCTGTTCTGCTCTCAATGATGCGATTGTTGTTGTTTCGTTTTTTGGCGTCTAGGCGATATTTGCGAGTTGTATCCCCGAGATCATTGACTTGATCGGGACTAGACCAAAATATGGTGGCACCCTGAAGAACGAAAGAGGCAGAAGGTGAGAGAAAACTAGAAAGTACTTTGTTTTTTGCATTGAACCGGTTCAATAAACGGTTATCACTTAGAACTGGTTAGCAAATAAAAACTTAGTACGGATTTTTAAATGCTCTTTGCTGTTCACCTTTTCCTGCACGCTTCTTTTTTCCCTTGATGTTTCCAACCTAAGAAAATACAGTCATTTTATAAATGTTGTGTCATTGTTTATTTCTCCTTCATATCCATTTAGCCTGGGACATGTAGTTGTTTCAAATTAAATACTTTATTTGTGGTCTTCTACCTGGCCTGTTAAAAGAGGGTGTAGAGCTGTGATTTTGATGTTGTTCGTCATCATGTCCAGGGGCCATTGATTCAAACGAATGGATGCATGATGGCACATGTACAGAAATTAACTGAAAATGAAATAATTCAAAAATTATGCCATAACCTAAACTACCTGCAGTAATTTGCATTTCGTGGTTCAATGTTTCATTTTCATTTAATTGTTTTGTACAAAATTGCAACAAGAAGGTTGTGCGTGGCCAGGCTGTGTACACAGGCGAATCACTTTGTATATATAGATTTTTTTGTAGATTAACCAGTTTTAAATTTTATATTCCTGATATTATGTTCTAGAGAGTTTCTGATAAACAAATAACAGGTATTTAGTTTACATTTTTATTTTCTTGTTACCTTATTTTTGTAAAAATTTCACTATTTTTATTATATTGTTATCTTGTAGCAACTGACCCAATAAAGTTTTTTTATTTAGTCCTACGAAAATTTTTCGTTCGAAACTACTTATAAAATATTTGATTACAAGTTAATAATATAATAAAATCATCTCCAAGTAAAAGGCTATCTTCTTTTTCATTTCAACCTCTATCTATATTGTTAATTATTTTTTATCAGAAATTAATTTAGAAAACTTAGTTTGATAAATCACTTTTCAGTTAGTTGCATGGTGTTTAACTACTTACAAAGTTAGATTTTGTTTGAATGACTGATATTAACACACTTTTATCCAAATAGTTTTCAAGAACTAACCTTGTCGCCAATTCGATTAACGATTAACACTGACAAAGTTTCATTTTACAAATGATTTATTTAAACTGAAAATTGTTACGCCATATTAAACTTTAAATCATTTATAAAATGAATACAATATTTTTCTGTCTTAATTTCTAATTGTAATTTTATCTTTAGGCACATAGTCGTTTGTGGGCATATCACTTATGAATCGGTATCACATTTCCTAAAGGACTTTTTACACGAGGATAGAGAAGATGTGGACGTGGAAGTAGTATTTTTACACAGGTATTTATAACACTGCAATTTTAGCATTTTAACCCATCAGCTGCACGATTAAATTACTGAAGCTGAAATTATATTTTCTGTGTGTACTAGAATATACCCAAGAACAGATACAGGGTGTCCTAGCCGGCTAGAACTATCCAGGGGTGCCTCTAGGGGTGGGCACCCCTGTCCCTCTACAACATTTTAATGTTTTTTGTCAATGTCTTCTTTGCTTCTTCCTTTATACCTACCCGAAGCTCCCTTCAGCATAGGTCAAGCTTTTAGAGCCGACATTGAGGGCTAGATCAAGTTCCAAACCTAATGGCGGCCCTAGAGTTGCAATAAGGTTTTGGGGTCAAAAAAAAAACATTCCTTAGTCTAAATTATTTTCTTTACTAAGGCACAATTTATTAATAATGATTTTCCAATCAAATTTTTGACACTGACCCTAAATTATTATCAAAATCGATGGGACTGTAAAAAAGTATGTAATCGAACAAAATCTATTTTCAACAGCAACTAGAAGAGTTTTTGTCATTCAAGATCCCTTTATTTTTTATACATATATCGTAAGTAAATAAATCAATAAATCAAAAATCACTTAACTTTCAGAAATTTTCTGTAGTGTAAATAGTTACTTGTTTCATATTTTTCAGTGCATTTTTTAGTAGAGAGAATTGGGACTAAAAAAATTTGGCGGGAAGTTAAACTATAACAATAATTTGATGGATTCTTTTCCGATCTTACTTACTAGTTCTGGGACACCCTGTAAAAATGCTCTTTTATAGAAATAAAATTATGAAAATTGTATTTACTTATTAAGGATGCGAGTAATTTCGAAAAAGTGATACTCCTATTTTAGAAGCACATTTTTCTTTGTCTTCACTGTGCCCAAAAAAATATTTAAAGACATTTTAGTATCATTGAATAATCAGTTATTAGCATGACCTCTGCAATAACTTTCAATAAAAGCTGTAAATATTAAAATATCTATAAAATGTTTACTTTAAGAGATTAAATAGAAAATTCTTTTGATATTTTCTCTGTTTTAAAAACTGAATAATACGTTTTATGAATTACATCGCTTTCCAAGCAGAGCATCAAAACAGTGCAAAATTATAAACATTATAAGAATGAAAAACAATTATACATATTACATTATTGTTAACAATATGGAGTTACACTTTCATGATTAATTACAGTCAGTGAGGATTTCACTTTTCACTACAAATAATTTTGACACATTTTATAATTATAGTAAAATATGTTGTGTGTATCTATCCTATTTTATCATAAAAAATTTAGCTACGTTTTTTGTAATGGTTCGTATCATACTTCATTTTAAGGTTTTTACCTTCAGCAATTTCAATGTTTTGTGCAATGCGTTTTCTAGAAAAGAACCAGATTTGGAGCTGGAAGGTCTTCTAAAACGTCACTACACTACTGTGGAGTTTTTTCAGGGAACCATGATGAATGCTGTTGACCTTGAAAGAGTCAAGGTATCAAATAAAAAAGGGTTTACAACCGTATATTAAGGATAATGGATCGTGTGTTTATACTCGCTTATTTTTTGCAGCACTTTTATATTTTACTATTTACAAACTTTTCTATCCAATTTCAAATACAAGTAGCTGTCATTTCGTGGAAAATGTGTGTGCTAATTTTCCATTAGGTAAAAGGAAAGAAAATTTTGTAGTATCTGCAGAGTAGTGGTATAGTCACGGTGCCTTTCTGCTGCATGGTATTGTTGGTTTCATATACCCATGGATTAAGACTTTTTTGTAGATTTAAGATAATTTAGGGCTTTTTATCCCTCCACTGTTGTTATTTTGTGGTTAACTGTTGGGATGTGCAGGAAACCACCCGATCTTGAACTGGAAGGTCTCTTCAAGAGACATTTCACAACAGTAGAGTTCTTCCAGGGTACCATCATGAACCCTATTGATCTGCAAAGGGTTAAGGTAAGTCGGAAAAAATCAGACACACGCTTTACTCGCCTCGGTGTTTTTTATTTTTATGTTGTTTTCTATAAGTACCTGTATTTTTGTTTAGTTTAACTGTTTTTATTTCCTTATTTTTTCTTTTTGAACACTGTAAATAAAATGTTAATTAATTAAAAAAAACTCATATAATTTCGTTTTTGTTTTAATATTTACTTGAAGTTTTACTTTTTTCCCGACAAATTAATACATGTAAAACTTCTTTTGAAGAAGAATTAGAGATAGGATACAAAGTTTTTTTTGACTATGTCCAGTTAGCTTCGTTTTAATATTATCGACGAAATTTTGATCACTAACATGTAGGATTTATTAACCTAATAGATTTTGTAGTCATATAGAAATTTCTGGTTATAGGAAATTATACCAGTGAAAGAAATGTAAGAACACCAAAATACTGCATGATCTAGATTTACTAATATTATATAGCAATAATTCACAGTTCTTAGTAACATAGCAGCACTTTTTTATGAGGTACCGTCTGTGCCATAAGTAGATAATATGCATAAAAATTATAAATATAGGGATAAGAAATAGTTGATAAACAAATTTGTTTTATAATCTATTAATTATTTTATTTAAAAAATATCTACCACGAAATTATACCAGTCAAAGAAATTAATTTATACTTTCATGTAAATTTAACGTGAAGCAATTTTTTCAAATAATATTTTGAAAATTTAAAGTAAACTATAATCTTTACTTATTTTTTAATAAAAATAATGTCATTGGTCAATGGTACTTGAATGAATCAGCCTCTTTGGCATAATTATCTTTGCGAGGAATTGATATTTTATAAAAAATAACCAAATTTGTGGAAATATGTGGAAAAGATCTGCCCCACTTAAATTAACAAAGTTGTAGCTATATTTTGGTATCACCGGAAAAGCAATTTTTAAAATATTTTCATTAAATATGTTCTACTCCTTTACAATAAGATTACAGTCAAATTTTTAGATCCGTATCTTAATTCGTTCTAGACAAATTCTAGCAGAAATATATTTGTGGTTTATCAACTTCTTATTATATGTATATATTTTTTTTATTTATATTTTCTACTTATGACATAAGCTATGTGCTTTTGGCACAATCGGCGCCTCACTGTTTTTAGCCTAATAACTTCCACAAGAAATGAACTCATAATGTTCAGTCACATTTTTAATCAAGATTCATATTTGATCATTTGAAATCATTTGCTGAGTTTTTTCGAGTCACGTAAGCAGTTCAATCTAATACAGTTACTGTAAGAGATTAACGAACAAGTTTCACTCCGTTTAAGTTTAAGTTTAAGAAAAAATTTAATGGCAACTGTTTTCTAACAGATATTATTTTTTAAACAAAGATTTTCCTTCTTGTCTTGATCAACTAATTACGTGGAATTGGCAGACATTATTAGTAATTATTAACTATATTATTTTTCGTTTAAAAGTATACTACATTTCATAACATTTTACCCAATCAAGGTTCTCAAGACTTCATAGACGTTTCATTAATTTCTGTAATTATACGCATTTTTTAAACATAATTTATTTTATCCCGACACAGTTTTCATTTTGGTACTTTACAAAAGTTATTATCCATTTTTAAAGCATAAAGTTCATTAGCAATTATTCGAATTTATACTGGACATAGTTCACTTAGCCCCATTTAGCATTAATTAGGTGAATCAAAAACCTAAACCAACCCATTTCCCGCATAGCATTTAGGAAAAATGAAAGTTCTTAACCCTCCTCTGAACCCAGGGCCAAATAGTTTGGTAAGTTGGCTCTACGAATTGGACATAGCCTCTAATTGCTCTTCTAAAATGGAGATTTTTTTTATAAAAATAATATTCACTAAATTTTTTTGCATGCTGTCTAGTGTTTACTTACTAAATCACATTCTAATAAGGAATATGCACAATATGTGAAACAGTTTGTATAAGATATATTTTTCCATATTTTGGTTATATGATTGGTGGAATGGTAGCAATTTTTAACTGCATGTTGTTAATTTTATTTATTATAGTATTAGATTTTTGAGAAAGTAGGTGAAACTGAAAAGTATTTCAAATTTCATGTTTATAAAAACTCATTCATTATATCTGAATTAATTCATTTGGAAATTAAAATATATATTTGTAAAATTTATATAATAATAATAATATATCCATATATCTATTTTTTATATGAACCTTTTTACTAGTTAGATACCATATAATAATTATTTACGACAACTAAATTCATTTTTTAGTAAACCTGAAAATATTTCTTCACATTGAAACTTTTATTTCCTCTGAATAAATTTGTTAGATATTTTAACTATACCAAGTGCTCAAGTGTAAATACCACAAATTTACGATTTACGGTTGATATATTAACTGAAAATAAACAAAGTCTTCCTCTATGTCTATGTACTTACACAGTGACTGGCCAAAAATTTGTATCATTATGGAAAAAAAAAATTTGCGAAATAATTTAACAAAAAATTACTTCGTTTCAAAAATCAAAATACCATAATATTTCGGAAAATTTCAGCACGATTACTTAGATTTTCATTAAAAGTAACTCCAAATTTTCTGATAAAATAGAAAAAAAGATTATTAGTCATAGACAGGAACTAGACGCTGCAAGTCAGAGTCTTTATAAGGTTGAGGTCCTTCTGGCGGAAATAGTCCAGAGACTCTAAATCTTATGGTGCGGTCAACTCCAAAAATAAGTAGAGGAGTTGGTCCTCTGTCTAGATTCTGTGGAAGTTTAGTTGACTTTATCATATGTGGTCAGTTCGATGAGGGAGGCTGAAGGATTTTGGAGTTGGCATAAAGGGCCTTTTTAATGCTTGCCTGCTAGACTCCTGCCTCTACTCTTTTCACAATCACAGTAGTAAATTTCAAAGGAATGAAATATTTATAAAATAGTTCGTATGGTTAACCCAACTCTAAAAATTATTTCTAATAAGTTGGTTTATTTCAAGAATAATAATTTTTGAGTAAGAAAAAATCAATCTCTATTTATGTTTTTGATATATATCTATATGTATATTTTCTGATTTTTTATTTGACAGTCACTGTGTAAATGGTCTAAATATTTAAAACATTTAAGACATTGAAGGTTGTTTTGTTGTTGTACAAAATTTTTTAATCACCGCTAAATTTATGGTACTTATCTTTGGGGAATTCGTTTTCCAATTAACGAAAAATCCCTTTTCAACAAATTATTATCTACATAATTACTTCCAGATATATTTTAGGTAGTCGTACCTACTTGTATGATAATAATGCAGTAGATTTCTCTACGAACTTGTCTCTGCTTTCACAAAATTAAAGTAAAACATAGTTAGAACTGATGATCGGAAATTCACTTTTCTAAATTTATGTTCCAATAGGTTCATGAAGCAGACGCCTGCCTTGTGCTTGCTAATAAATACTGCCAAGATCCTGATGCAGAAGATGCCGCAAACATCATGAGGGTGATTTCCATCAAAAATTATAGTGATGATATTAGAGTTATTATTCAGCTTATGCAGTATCATAATAAGGTAGGTTTGTTTAAAATATTCAACACTATTTAAGCACTTACCATATACTAATGAACCTACGAGTATATGTGGATTTTTTTATTACAGCTAGCACTCGTTTATTTTCACCATATGATGGATATGTGAATAATTACACGATAAGATTGCAAAAATTAAAAATTGAATAATTAGTTACATATGCAAGTGTTAAAAATAAACGAGACTTTACGGTATTTAACTTTAAAGAATCAATTCATTAATATTTTCTAAATTTTAGATTACTAAAGATTGTTTTTGTTCCTTGACCTATTTTATACACCGCTGGCTGTCCTAAAAAATGAATTATTGGACGTCACCAAGAAATTTCTGGCACGCGTTTCATTTTACCTTAAAAAAAGCAGTTCTGCTACATAAAGCAAACCATAAGTCAAACAGACAAATTCTTAATATGTTCTTAGTTTGTTCAGATCTCTGTTTTATTGCAAGTCAGTAAAGCGGAGTAATAATCGTGTTAAAAACTAGTTTTAAACAGACTTCAGTTGAAACAATCAGGTCATATGTTTTTTTGGTTCTAAGCATAGAATCGCGCTTCTAGCAATAAGTCAATGTTTATGGAGACAAATTTCGGGATTCACATGATAAGACAAAGTTGGTGTTATAAACGTGGGTCGTAGAAGGCTTCTTTTTTGAGATTAAAAATGTTTTTCGCCAATTAATATTTTAAGTATATCCCATATCTATATGTAGAAAGAAAGATAAGTATACAAATTTGGAGACTTATGGGAGGGTCACAAATTTTTTGACATATACTTTTTGAGGTTCAATCCTCTACAGAAGGAGTATCAGTAGTCGCGTTATTAGTGATTTCAGATTATGGAGTACAACTACATTGTTTCTCTTCTCCAATTTTGTATGATTATGTCATAAACAGTTACATCTGAGAGTTGCACGTAAAATGATGATGACTTACTATATGTTGTTCTCTATTTGTTCTTGTTCTAATCGCGTTCAAGCTTCTTCTCTTAAAAAATTGCAGAGGAGCCTGCACTTGTTGAAAATAGAAATCTTCTTCTTTATTTCAGATACTTATAGATTATACACAACTGTCGATTAGGATAGATTCTCTTTCAGAAAGTGCGAACTTTTCTTTGGTTTTTTGCTCATATCTAATGTTATCTAAAAAGTTGCAGTTCTTTAGCAAAGCTAAGAAAGGCCCCGCGAAGCGTTTTTCTCACTATTCCAGGCGTTCTTTCCGCAGTTTGACTTAAAGTGGTATCTCTCGGGACAGTCTAAGTGAAAAGACCTACAACAAATCTGAACTTAGTCTTCAATAATAAACGAACCTTTCTATTCCATCATGCCCTAACCCCCCTCTTAACGTAAATTTGATGTCTTTGGCCAGCTTCTTGAGGGATGGTCTGCATTTCAAAATGGTAAGAAACTCTACACTGGATGTTTAGAGCTCTCAAACCGCTTGGCTATCAGACATTATACAAAGTCATATTCTCTCGTAGTCATTCTTGAGCGCATAAATCTATATTCACCTTGTAAGGCTGCTACTGACTATTGATGCCTTATATTTAGGACAATAAACGCCTATTCTCGTTCCCTTATCTGTTTTCAGGCAGTTTTTAACCACGTTGTTTGACTTCTGGCAAACTTAAGTCATGTATGATCACTTCAAAGGTTTTCGGAATTTTTCCCGATGGTTTATGATATGGTGATATTTTGAATATATTGAATTTTCAGATGTTTTATTCGGTTTATAATATAAGTTCTAGTTTGTAAGAGTTTCAGAGAAAAGATGTCTTTCTTCATAATTGTCTTCTAAAAGTTATTAGGCTGTCATTTAATTTTGTATTAATAGTGACAGGAAGCAACTGAGGTGGACATCTATCCTGAGTTATGATCCCCAAAGTAGGTACTAACCCATATCTTAAAAAAATATAACTATAAAGGCACCTCCTTAATTTTTTGCACACAGACACCCGGTACATTCTTATAGTCGGATTTAAATTTGCGAAAAACATGTTGACACAGACATTTGGCTCCAGATACTTTAGATATTTGTGAAGATATCTGATCCACATATTGGGTTATCCTCTTCGGTCCTAATTGTAGACCACACATCATATCATGTGGTAACAACAAGAAAGTAGCCGTTGTGTCTATATTTACACAATCGTTTAAATTACTTTTACTTCTTGATAATTCTCAGAAACATATTTTAATTTTCCTTGTATCTGTATTAAACATCATCGAAAATAAACTCTGCAAGCAGTTCTCTAAAACCATTATCCGTTTTATAATGCAGTTTCGATAAGCTATTTTTTTTTATTTTCACATCAACTATAAGTACTAATGTTTCTTTCAGGCTTACTTACTCAACATTCCATCGTGGGACTGGAAGCAAGGAGACGACGTTATCTGTTTGGCTGAACTAAAGCTAGGTTTTATTGCCCAATCCTGTCTAGCCCCCGGATTTTCAACAATGATGGCCAATCTATTTGCAATGCGTTCTTTTAAAACGGTAAGAAACGCTATCTGATTACTCCCTAATTATATAACAATCAACAGCAGACCTATTAAATTATATCCCAATTTAAACGATTTCATATTGAGAATCGCCAAGCAATTGTTAAGTACTGGACAAAAAGCGAATACATGTGAAAGGTGTTTCTTTTTTATTAAACTTTAAATGATTGCAGTCTCCAGATATGCAGGTGTGGACCAATGACTATTTACGTGGCACAGGGATGGAAATGTATACAGAGACACTCAGCCCTTCGTTTATAGGCATGCCGTTTGCTCAGGCCACAGAGTAAGTCGGCTCGGGAAACGACCGTTTAAAGATGCACTCCTTATGTTCATGCAGTACCCTGTATACTTATCACTACTTCAATTTTATGGAGAATTATTGAAATATTACTGTTTATTGTACAATTTTTTCATCAAGTGTAATGTGGAGAAGGTTAGGAATTTTACTAGTAATTATTTTTGAGTTTTTCGTAAGAAATTATTTACTAATTTTTTAGTTGATGTGTCAATATAATTTGTTGATGAATAAATTACGTAAAACACATTAATTTATCGATAATTATAAAAAAAAAACACAATTTGGAAATAATTTTTCTGTTTCTCTTTGTATTGTTCATCTTAATTCACCTTTACGATATCTTTTTAATATTAGAAGATTGATATTCAAACAAAATCGAATAAGGGTTGATATGTTCACAGCCAATACATTTTTTTGCTTTCAAAATAATTATCTTGGATACAATTATTAGAACAATTTGAAAAATTGTTCCACAATAATAATATATAAGTAAATAAAATAATAATAAGCAAATGGCTTCTAGCTCAGTGAATGCGTGAGACAGAGAGCAACGTATGGTTGTACACCGGCCTCTGCTCTCTGTCCTTGTCTTAACAGTTGGCTACTTAGCTTTAACCAACATGTATAACTTCGTATTAGCAACTCATTGATATATAAACCTGTAATCTAGTTTGTTATTTAAAAAGATTCTTAAAAAACTGCATGAAATATTTCTGCCCCATAAGCAAAAGAAAATATAATGATTGAATTCATATCTCGAGAGATCATCATCCCATTATTTAGATGATCACATAAATGTGATTTAAAAATTGTATAAAAAACTAGTAATATTTGGTAATAGACTAAATGTGTTAACAAAGTTTTTACCTTTTTATAGTAGATTATCTTTGTATATAAACCAAACGATGTGTCTAATAAAACATCAACTAACAATTAAAGTAATTACGAAACAAAAAGAAGTTATTAAAAAAATCTGTATACTTTCACGTTTCATCACGCTAATCACTATTGCTCTTTTTCCTTATATGATGAAAAAATGGAAAATAAATATACAACGATGCTAAGTGCCATTGACTATATTTATATTATTTTATGCAAGCTTTTGTGTAACATCTGCTGTTGATGTTCTATATCTATTTTTATAGTGATCAAAATTTTCTATTGTATTTGTATTCAACCAGTTCCTCTCCTCATTACATATCCTTTTGGAACCAGGTCTAATATATAGCGTGCATTTTATGCTTCGTTAACTTGGTCACTTTTCTACTATGGAAGCCCGACATCGGCTCTACAAAGGTATTTCTAACTTTCTCGAAAATGTTATCTAGCACATAATGTACCTATATATACAACCAATTCCATTCACACAACTTCTGTTTGTCCTAAAAGTACTTTAGGTGCTGCAAACTATTACGGCCAGCAGCAAAAATTGCGCTGATGTTGTGGTCTGTGAAATGCCATGTGTTTAGTGGCAGTGTATTGTGGTTTCAGTCCCCCGATACGCAAGTCTGGCAGAACGATTACCTGCAAGGCACGGGATGCGAGATGTACACTGAGACTCTGTCCCCCTCGTTCACGGGCATGTCATTTCCCCAGGCCAGCGAGTAAGCTCTTTTACCACATGCAACACATACGATAACGATTATTTACTTGTCCTCTCAAATTACGTTCCTGTTTTTCTCCAGAATCCCTTACTCACTTATTTTTTCAAATAAACGAAAAAAATGTTCAGGGGTGAAAGTTAATTTATTATAGGAAGAAATGAAATGTGGGTCCCTCAGAAGATATATTAATTAATAAATACAGATTCATATCCTAAAAGCAGCTTCATATTGTAAATTCTCAAAATTAAAATATATTTTGGTTTTAAAATCAACTTTTTAATCTTTAATAAGACAAAAAATCCCTCGAAGCGTTAACAAGCTAAAATTATTTTTAATTACCATGTCCGATATCCCAAAAAACAAGACAGCAAATATTTTTATTCAATCTTCGATAGATATTTCGAGGTTTGTTCACGAGTTGACAGTAAAATACTTTAAATTTTGAAACAGACCTTCATACATTTTTAAAAATTGTCTGTTAAGTCTTGAAAGTGTTTTTAAAAGTATCATTATTTTTAAAGGTCTTAGACTATAATGTTCACTGTAGCTCTGAATGAGCATAAATTCAAATAGAACAATAACCAGAAAAAAATTATCTATCTATAAACAGAAAAAACATGATAACTATTTTTCTTATGAATAAAACTCACAATGAGATTTATGGAAATTTGTGAGAATTTGCATTTATTATTGTCATTTTTAATGGTAAGGATTAACATTTGCTTCTATGCAACCTACTTTGTTGTTTCTTCAAATTGGCCTATTGCTCAAAGTCGACCAAAAAATGAAACTTTTGCAAAATATAATATATACAAAAAGTTTTCTATATTAAGGAACTAACCACATTAAAATAGTTTAAGGAACACAGTTCGTTTTATTTTTCACTATTGAATAATTCAGCTACATGGTTGAAACTGAAAAATTATAAGTATAAGTCTACTGAAAAATGTAATAGAACATCCTATTCTATTGTTTATCACACTCATTCATCACCTGGACATCATTTCAAGTTTTTGGGACCGGTTATTAGAGATACTATTCATATTTTTCTAGATATTCTAATCAATTTTTTGCATAATTCTTATAGAAAAATTCAAATAACCTTTCTAATTGTCATAAAAAATGAGAAATTCCATAGATTCATAATTAAATATTTTCATTTCAACAACCCCCTATAGTTACCTACACTATTGAACAAAAGTAAAGCAACAACAGAAAGTGAAACTTACATTTAAAAACATGCAAAATATGATGTAATTCTATAGTCAAAAACATTTGATCTGGAGATTCATACTTTTATAATATTTCTTATTAAGCTCGATAAAAAATGAAAAGCAATTGTGGGAAAAAGGAGTCGGACAAAAGTAAAGCATCATTTCAATTTTATTGAACTAACTGAACACTGACACATATGAAACAAGTAAACAATAAATATAATATTTAGTAATTTATTGCATACCCATTATTTGCAATAATTTTAACGCATCTTCTAGGCATCGAGGAGATTAATTTTTGTATAACACCTTCCGGAATATTCCTCCAAACATCGCTGATTTTGTCGATCAACGCTTGTTTCTAAATAATTCCGTTCTAATTCGTCTCTCGACCTCTTCCCACAGATTCTCTATTGGGTTGAGGTCAGGTGACTGGGCTGGCCAGTCCAAAATTCGAACATGTTCTCTTATTAGCTACTCTGTTACTATATGCGTGATTTGCGTTTTGGGTCGTTCTCATGTTGGAAAATGAAGTGTAAGGGCATTTCCCATTCTGCATAAGGCAGCATTGTGTTTTGGAGAATGTCCCTATAAGCAAGCCCATCCATGATGCCATCATTGAAATGGGCGGGGCCGACGCTATTCCATGAGAAAAAACCCCATAAGAACACGCTTCCATGGCCATGCTTTACGGTTGGTGTAACAAACTTTGGATTAAACCTCTGACCTACTGGTCGTCTTACACGACGCATTCCATCGGAATTAAAAATCGTGTACCGGGTTTCATCGCTAAAAAATATTTTTTTCCAGTCGTCCACGGTCCAATTCAAGTGAGCAAGTGCAAAGGCAAGTCGGGCGGCCCTGTTTCTTGCTGAAATTAGAGGTTTTTTTGTAGGTCTTCTACTGAACAGCTTTACAGCAACCAGCTTCCTTTGAATAGTCCTGCAACTAATATTTAGGTTCGCAATTTCTGCTTTAATTTGATTTGAAAGGGTCATTCTGACTAATTCTTTTAACTAATCTGTCCGTGTGGATTGTGGTTTTACGTGGTCGTCCGGATTTTGGTGCAGTCTCTAGATGTCCTCTTTCATTGTAGTTGCTAATACTCCGGAATTATTTAGAAACAAGCTGGCGTTTATCGACAAAATCAACGATATTTGGAGGAATACTCCGGAAAGTGTTATACAAAAATTCATCTCGTCGATGCTAAGAAGATGCGTGCAAATTATTGCAAGTAATGGATATGCAATAAATTACTAAATATTATATTTATTGTTTACTTGTTTCATATGTGTCAGTGTTCAGTTAGTTCAATAAAATTGAAATGTTGCTTTACTGTCCGACTCCTTTTTCCTACAATTGGTTTTAATTTTTTATCGAAATATTATAAACGTATGAATCTCCAGATCAAATGTTTTTGACTATAGAAAACTAATTACATCATATTTTTCATGTTTTTAAATGTAAGTTTCATTTTCTGTTCACATATTTCAAAATTAATAGTTGTTGCTTTACTTTTGTCCAATAGTGTATATTATTTTTAAAATAAAAAAAATCATTATGAGATTTTATGCATACTACAAAACATTTCGTTTTTGTTGCAAGTCAAAATTTAAACCATAAATAGGACAAGACGTTATAAAATAAATAAAAAAATATATATAACATTCCAGATTTTAAATATTTTTCCATTTTTTAGTCATTAGGTATATTAAATTATGTCTATTAATCTGAAATAATAAGAATTAGTTTGATTTGATTTTACTAAAGTAGAAAAATTGTGCAGTCATGTGTTTGTCATTAGACACGAGTTCAAGTGTACCTACTAACATCCTAATCCTTTTCCACAGTATCGTTTTACAAAACAACTCAATAGCAAATCACCTCCTTAGTCCATGTACTATAACACTACAGTGTGTAACATTTAACAGATAGATGGTAGTAGTAATACCTTTTAAGATAGATCCAGTCAAAAATTTATTGAATCGAGTAAATTTTAATATTAAAGCAAGAAGTTAAAAGTTAATTTATTGTGAAATATTTTACTGGATTTTGTAACGCATGTTTGTTAATTATCACTAACTGTTTGGGGGATGGAGCTTACAATAAAAATTTACTAAATATTATATCAAATTTGTGAAATAATTAGTTTTATTTTACAAATTTGATATTGTTTCAAGCTAAGCTTATGTCTCTTGCTTTCGTCTACTATAGCTTTTTTTACCCATTTGAGAAAAGCTTCTAGCATGTATATATTTTGCTTTTTATGTTAGATATAAGACAAACATTGCAAAGTAAAATATAAATCCTTCCTTAGAAAGCTACAGGAAAATATTTATGTACTTACTGGCTTATCTGGTGGGAGGATTTTAATAAAAAAAATTTGAGATTTATGTTTTCATTAATTTCTATGTTTAAATACAGGTTGTGTTTTACGAAATTGAAGCTTCTTTTACTGGCCATCGAGGTGAAGGGAACAGAGGGCGCAGACACGAAAATTTCCATTAATCCTCGTGGGGCGAAGATTGTAGCGAATACTCAGGGATTTTTCATTGCACAATCAGCAGATGAAGTAAAAAGGTATAGTAACAGTATAGGTACATACAAAACTTCACGTAGCTAAGTCTGACTTAAAAAATAAGGTGAAATTGGGCATTAATCATTTTCTCTTTGTGGGTGAATATTCCATTGATCTTAATAAAATAGAGTGCTTCCTAAATACGTAGGTACATACAGTACGAGTACAAATATTACATATTAATGAAATTGTAAGGTACAAGTTAAAAGTTATAGGTTTTATAGGCACGACTTTCTAAGTCGCATTTTATAAAGATCTATTAGAAACTGTATAGAAATAAGACTTTCTTCAAAATGAGATACAAAAAGACTGAAAATGCTTGTAAAAAAGAGGATGTGAATTAAAATCTTCATATTTATAGGCAGGCATTGAAATATGTTTTAGGCGTTCTCTTTGAAGGGATCGTTTTTAACCATCAGTGACTGTTTACTAAGAATGCCTATTTCATATGATTACTGAACATGAATGGAATCGATTCTGGAGTTTCTCGCATATACGCTACTATTACGTGTTTTTAGCAAGTTAAGTTGTTGCTGAAAGCAGTTCTGGAATAAGTGCGTGCTAACCAGATTAGGAAACGAGTAAATTAAATTTGACTTATGTCTCATACTTTTGTAAATGCATATCGTTGACCAAGTTTCCTTTCTCCATCTTGATCGGTTGTATTGCTAATTTTTCAGGTCAAATAATTTTCAGTACCTCCTACCTATATTTATTTTGATCTTACTCATTTTCCCATTCTAGAGATAGACATCGTGAGACCTGTTCAACTAATCTTTCGTTTTTGGTCCCCTCTCCTTTTTTTTACAGCGCCATACCAGCTACCAGCACAATAGCCTTTGGTAGTTTTGGTCCTTTATGTTTACATTAATCTTCATAATCTAAAACAACCGATCTACGCACAAGTATTTAGTTTCCTCATATTGACAGAATCTGGTCATAAATTCTAAGTCTCTATAATCTTGTGGATTTTGTCATTTGTCATCTGCAAAATAAAGACCTATTTCGTTTATTCTTTCTTCTCTCATGTTTCTACAACTTCCTCTTCAGTTTCTTAGCACTTTTTCAAGATGTATCTTAAATATAGAAGACGATAAAGCAACAACTTTATGCCCAGGAGTTCAAAAATTTTTATTTCATAGAATATCTCAGCAGAACTATATACATTATGTAACCGACAATGTGCAAAATTAGTGAATGTGTGGATTGCCTAGACGATCTTCAGAATCTCCAAATTAACAGGCAATCCTCAACATTTTAGGCATTATGTGGAATATTGTAGCTGTAGATCTAATTTAAAGTGATACCATTTTAATGATAATATTCATTTCCTTTCAGAGCATGGTTTTACTGCAAAGCTTGCCATGACGAGATTAAGGATGAGACACTAATAAAGAAGTGCAAATGTAAAAACTGTGAGTTCTTTGATTTTTTTAAGTCTTTCTTTTAATGAGATAAGTTTCATGTCAATGCATCAACCAAGATACTATATCTAAGACTCTGTACTTTGATTTTCATCACTCCCCCAAACAACATTACATAATTGTTTTTTTTTAAATTGTCCACCTGTAAATATTAAATATTGAATACGATGTTGACTCTTTGATGATATTATCTATACTAAATTTTTTTAATAATTGTAATAATATTTAAAGAAAACTGGGTACATATAGACGAAAAAAGTGTCCATAGTCTGGTTTCCTAATAACATTTTTAAATTTAGGTTTTAACATAATATAGTCCACTCATAGGAACATATTTGCCTAATTTGTTATCCCAGGAATGAATCCTTCCAGGACAATATTAGAATTTTAAAAATAAATAAGACATCTTTTTATTTTTCTCAAATATCTCGAAAAGACAGGAAGATTAGATAACAAACTTTTTGGAGATAATATAAAATTATCTACAATTTATGGTATGAAGGACAAAATCACGATCAAATAGTCCTTAAGTTGTTATACGTCCGATTTTCTTATACAATATTTTTTTAAGACATTAAAAATGTACAAAGAATCAGATATCATCTGAGAACCTACGAAAACTAATAAATTAGAGCGTATATTACAACAAGAATTGCATTTTATGATGAAATACTAAACAATTAGTTTACCAGAAGGAAATTTTTCAAATTTTGTTAAATTTATACAATTATTGGTTTACACCCTAAAATATTTACATTTCCAACAAACTATATGAACACTTTTTTCCTCTAATGTATTTTTGTGAAAATTTTATTTAAAATGTTTGTGGTGGCTTTTAGTGGCAGTTCAACAACGTAACTGGTCCCATGATCTAGGTAATTGATGGTCTATAATTGACTCTAGATCTGTCTAGATCTTGCCTGGTGGATCAGCATTCCGCTCGTTTTTCCTTTTTCTTCTACATTAATTATATTATCTAGTTTTGTTTTGCTATCGTGATTTGTTCCTATTCTCTGCATATATACACATTCCAATTTTATTATATTCACTTTATTATAATTATTTAGGTTTGCGATTGGTTTGTGTAGAATATTAAAAATTTTTTTAACGATTTAGTAGACCCATTATATTGAACAATTAATCTCAGTAAGATCAGTGAATTTTTGTACAAACAAATGAGAAAAACTACTTTTTCTTCTTGAGTAACTTTCAAAATTATTATGAATCCAATCATGAAACACACGTGGTTTTAATATTTTTCTCATTTATGATAAGATTTACTGACAATATAATTATTTTAAAATATTGTGCTAAAATTTTGCCTGTATAACGGAATGTACATTGACACACATTCTGTACCCTTTTGCACATTCTATGCATGATTAGGTTCATTTTCTTCATAAAATTAAAGAAACAGAAATACATGATAAAAAATATTAAGGGTTGTAATAATTGTAAGTATCTTCGAAAGAGTGCTAACATTTTCACTTTTTTAAACCCTGGGCTATTTGAATTTTTATATTGTGATTGTCTAGAATAGTTTATTTGGTTTTGTGAAACTTCAAATTAGAACTGAAGACGACCCGATATTTTTGGTTTGTTTGGCTTTTTTTACAGATGTGGGAATGATGATGATGCAGACAGGCATGGTCAAACAAGGGCTTAACTCCTATCAAACATATTTGGATGGTAGGCCATCCTTCTTGTAACCATGCTTAGCTGCTTTCTATTGTTATTCGATGTTCTTTGTTCCAGTTCAATGTAGATGGTTATAATTATATAATCAGCTCCAAGCAATCACTCACTTTATGCCAAATAAATAATATTTTATTATTGCCTAAATCAATGAGATAAATCTTAAAGAATGAAAATTTACATCCTCTATGAACACTGCATAAATAAATGAGCTGTCTCCAACTGAAAAATTATACCAAAAAGTTAGAAATTGTTTTGAAAAATGGTACACCTTTAGTGGGAAAAAACAAGAATTATATTTTTAAAAGTTGTAAATTTATCTTTTTTTTCAAAAATTTAACGTTCTATTCTAGAAAATTGTATATTATTATTATTAAGTTTGAGTTTGACTTCGTCCATTGAAGTTCCCTCTTTATATTCGTCTACGGTCAATAATTCAGTTTAATATTTATTAAAAATTGATTTTGTGAAATACAACCTATCATCTTTTTCTACAAACTGGTGATAATTTAAATTTAGTTTTTTAAGATTTATCTCGAAAAAAATTTTAAAAATCATAAACTAAAAGAAAAACTAAATAAAAAGATCAGCACCGCTAGCTTGCTAAATAAGGACTTTTCTGCTAGTTGTACTCATTTATTAATCAACAATTCTTGCAGTTGCAGCTTAAACATTTTATTGCAACCAACATCTGTACGAACGATTTTATACATCTAGTATTACAGAATATGTGTAGTGTTTTTATTTTGATTAATTTCTTTATTTTTCATTTTTTTAAGAATAACATCGAAACTAATGCGCCAGTTTAATGTATATTTTTACGCCCAGGGTGAATTTATCTATACTACAGTAATGTTTTTCTCTATACAGATATGGTCAAACACAAAGCGGATATTAAAAATTGGATTTTCGTTAAATAATGAAACTGAGGTTTTCAAGGAAAATACTAGCTTTAAACGAATTTACTTTTTTTTAGAATTAGGGATGGAAAAGTCATGAATTATTGATTTTCTATTAAAATGACATTCTTAATTTTCAGTAGACAGGTCGTCACACTATCTCTATCTCTACATATCGTTGACATTCCTTGAGAGCGAGAGATAGAGAGAATTTCACGTCTATATTCTAGGATTATTTTCAGTGTCACTATTTCTTGAGTTCTCCTTTCCTGAAAGTATTGGGCATATGTCTGCAGAAAATAATCCAGCATAACTCCGAACAACACACATAATATTTTGATTAAAACTAAACTTTTCTACTAAACGAAACTTTCTAACATAAGATATTTGTAAATTACAAAGGGATTCTTTAGCATTATAAAAAATATGACTCTATAAAAAATATGTAAAGTTTTGTATAAAAGATCCTGTATAGCCAATTAGGCAAAGAGGAATAATCTTTCAAACTTTTGATGCGGCATCCGTTACTAAAGATCGTCTATAAAAGTAAAAAATATTTTTTTACAGCAAAACTAACGAATTATTATCAATATTTCGGATTGTTAACTAATACGTAGCTACACGTGATAATGTTCACCATCCTTATAATATAAATTTTGCAAAAGTTTCGAGATTATAAATTGACACCATACCTATATTTCTTATATTTCTTGAATTATCAGTTTTAAACATTCATTCTAATTATTAGTATTTTGTCTTTTAAACAGAGTCCCTCGAAAGTCCACATAATTTAACTCAAAATTCCTTACCTTACCTCTTACGATTTTAGCGTGGTGTCTCAGTTGCGTACAGCCAGGTCAAAATTTTATCAAAGGCGGAGGCTGTTAGGTTGTTATTTTAGTGCGGAACTCGGACATTTTTTACAAAAATTGTGCGCAACTCCGATGCCACCCGATTTTATAAGTCTTTTTCCAGAGATTTTTTTTTAAATATTTTTACTCTTTTAGATACTTGCGAATACGATTGCAAACACTTGTAAGAGGACATGTTAAAAAAATTCACCCTTTTAACTATGACATTTCGGTTCATCAGGGTTCACCATAATGAATTTGTACAATTTACATTTTTTTTTCATAGATTTTCCAGTTTATTTTGGTGTTGCAGAACCCTATAATTCAAAGATTATTCCAAAGATTACATTTTTAAATCTGTTGGATGTTGAAAAAAAAGTCTGTCCGTTAGCAATGCAAAGTAAATCCAAAAATTGTCGGTGTTGGCAATTTTTTCTTTATTTATAGGTACTTAAGAATTAATAGAAACCCATACTCAATCATCTTGGAATTCGCAAATTTACTAAAAGCGCTCCGGCGTACACGGATCCACCAATTTTTTATTCAATTAGGTTTATTAGATTAATGGGAATTAATCGGCCTATCTAGTAGCAAACCTAGGAGTCCATATTGAAAGAAGAAAATGGAAATTATTTACTTCTTGGTTAAAATTATATTTTATTTTTTGAACTTTGAAAAACTCAGTTGGTAACAAATCGCAAATTATGATTCTTCCACGATTGATACAATAAAATAAGAGTTAAATAAAAAAATTAATTATATAAATTTTTGTTTTTGACCATAAACTATGCTAGGCAGTTTAGTAAGGCTGCATCACCTTTTTGCTGCGTTTAACTAATTTTTATCTGGTTCACTATGCAGTGGCAACATTCAGGAAAGGTGTCAGAGCCATTCAAATGGTTGGCCGAGCAAGTACGTATATTATCACCATTTTTCACTATTTCACACAACACATATCACAAGATTTTTCTTTTCAAAACACACTTTTATATATAAACTTTTAAATGTAAATAAAATCCTATTTTAACAAAATTTATATATTCGTCGCTCGTATGATGTTTGATTGTTTAATTTATATACTATCCTTGTCTAAAGCACTTTATTCTCTATTACATTTTTTGTTTTATTTTATTATTATTATTGGGTAATGAATACATTTTATGTGTATGTGACTACTGAAAAGAAAACTTAAAAACAATTTAAACAATTATTTAGGCTTGATATATTAAATGTAATTTTGTATTTTTAAGTGTATTAGTTTTGATGTGAGGTCAGGTATAGTGATGTGTTTTTATTTTAGTAAAACGTATTAGGAATACCTACTATACATTCAGTGTTTTTTGTTTCCGTTTTTACACAAATTTTTCTACTTCCATTTCCCGAGACGTGGAGAAGGTGAAGGCAACTATGAATCAATTTTTTTCTTCATATTTTAACGCTAATAAAATTTGAAAATGCTTTGTTTCGTGCTACAGAACTCGGCTTCTATAATAGTCGCTTTTGGTTTTCAAACGCCTCAAGTTCAACCGAACTTCAGCCTTTGCGATAAAAGAAATGGTAATTGAGTTTTCAAACCAGGATAAAATCACATCACACGCACACCCACACACACATCATGTTATTTAAACTGGCTTCTACGACGTTCTGTAGTCGACACTAAGCATCAATCCTCTTTCTTATGTATGTTGAAAGCTTGGAAAAATGGATTTTTATAACATTGAAAACGATGATTATTTTAGTTAAAGTGTCAAATAATTATTTTTATAAAAGAACTGCAGTATGTCCCAACGATACGTATGATAAGATGTAATACGTTTTTATTCAAAACATAAATAGGCGTATTATGAAATTGAAAATTAGGACAAATCTATAAGTTGATAACAAAATTTTTACATTATATGCTCGAATACTCTAATTTTCAGTTTATTTTTTAACTAATCACTTTGTATAGGTAGAGTTCTAGGCAATAACCTCTTAAAAGTGAACGTTATCTTATATATAAAAGTGAAAATTTGTCCTCTATATAAATCTACACCGTTGTAGATATTGACGCCAATTTTTATTATAAATGTTCTTTAGACTTCCATACGAGACGTACAGCTAATGAGAGTTTTTTATTTTGCGTCGTTTTTTAAATAATAATTGTTACAATTTATATATGACAAAAACACATTGACGTCTTCAGCTCCATCTATATCTTATATATAAAAGTGAAAGTTTGTCCTCTATAGAAATTTTCAACGGTGTAGATTTGTATAGAATGGAAAATGGAAAACATTGTAGATTTCAAACTAATTTTCAGTTACGTAATTCAGAATATAATAACTATAATTTATAATAATGTGGTCTTATATTTCATAAATCGACTCCCAGGCATATCATTGGGACATTTTCTGTCTAAAAGTTATTTTTGTTAAATAATTATCTAAAATAATATTTTAATTCAAATTAAGTACAAAATAAAAATATTGTAAAAATATGTAAGTTACTTACGAGGAAAAAATTGAAATTATTATTATTATTATAATTATTAATAATTATTTCAATTTTTAATACTTAGCCCAGTCATATTACATCAAAAAGTACCTAATATCTACAAAATTGACACCAAATTTTTGAGAGCAAGTCGAGGGTCAGTGACGAAGCCCCGAACCGCAAAAATCCAACAAAATTTCCTTGTGCGTCACTCGATAAGGGTGATTTTTTATATCTTGGTCTTTACTGGTTGGATTTTAATGTAGTTTTTTTAGTTTATTCGGAAAAATATATCAAACAACTTTTGTTTGAAAGTTTTTTTGATAGATCTCCTAACAAAAAAGTTATAAGCAAAAGACTGCTCTTTTTTAGGGAGTGAGTTTCTTCATTAAATATATATTTTTCTATTACAATTATGAAAAAAATATTCAAACAAAAGTTGTTGAGGATGTTATTTCTTACAACTTTTATTTCAAGTATTTTTTTATAACACAAAAATTACATAAAATAGAGGGCGCAAAACACTGCACTTTTTTAGTGGGTGAGTTTTTTCAATAAAATGTATGTATATGCTTCTCTATTACAATTACGAAAAAAATCTTTAAACAAAAGTTGTAGAGGATATTATTTCCTACAACTTTCATTTTAAATATTTTTTTGTGAAACTAAAATTACATGAGGTAGAGGGCCCAAAACACTGGTCTTTTTTACGGGGTGAGTTTTTTCAATCAAATATGCATAATATGTATACTTTACTATTACAATTAAAAAAAAATTAATAACGATGATTACCAAAAAACGCAAATTTTAGCATTAGAAGTAATATTTTGTAAGCGCAGTTGACTTTGGCGCCCTCTACCTCATGTACTTTTTGCGTCAGAAAAATATATACGAAATGAAAGTTGTAGGAAATAAGATCTTCTACAACTTTTGTTTGAAGATTTTTTTCATTATTGTAATAGAAAAATATATAAGTATATTTTATTGAAGAAACTCACCCCCTAAAGAAAGGCAGTATTTTGCTTAAAACTTTTTTCTTTAAAGATCTATCAAAAAAAGTTTCAAACAGAGATATTTAAAATATTTTTATGAATAAATTTTAAAAAAATTCATTAAAATCCAACCAGTAGAAACCGATATAAAAAAATCACCCTTATCACGTGACGCACAAGGAAATTTTGTTGGATTTTTGCGTTTCGGAGCTTCATCAATGACCCTTGACTTGCTCTCAAAAATTTGGCCATATTTTAATCTAATTTTACTGGGCTAACTATATTTCAAACGCTACTTGCTTACTTTTTTTAAATTTGATCAAATTTTTTTTCCTAATGGCTAATCCTTCAATCAAAGCAAATTTTTTGCTTCTTAATCAATAGTATTGAAAAAATTGATTCGTACGTTTCCTTCAAGATCATATATCACTTACACATCTCTTACATAAATTCACAAAATCCATTTTAATTTGGCGTGCAGACGAGGACCTCACCATTCCAAGTAAGTTATTGCAAAGCAAATACCTACTTATCAAGCAGCTCGACGATGCGCCACAGGATCACAACAGATATAATCATAAAAAACTCCTTATTTAAGCTTTTAACACAATTATTTTCTTTTCACTTTTCACTTAATACCTTCTAAATACTATTCTTCTGTATGTTTCGCTGCATGTTCGTTGAAGCATTTTGGAAATGACTTGTGGGAATTTTGGCACGCATGTTTTAGTGTATTGGTGTAGTTAGTAAATTTTGGAGATTTCTAGCATTAAGTATTAGAATAGTGTAATTATTTCCGTTAGATATCTGATGCTAGAATTAGCAAACTGTATACTATAGTTCTAATAATTAACAATGTTTCAAAATTCTTTATCTAAAAAAAACTAGAAAAAAATTAAGTTAGAAAATTTTGTAAAAAGAAATTAATAATTCTACAATTTTGATTAAATATCCAGATTTAGTATACAGTTTATCCTAGATAGTCTAGTGAAAGAAACAGATAGAGTAGGGTACCATAGGTAAAATATAGTTGGATGTGTGAGATTGGTTTATGGTTTACAGATGACCATCATCCTCCTCCTACTTTTACACCACCAGAGTTGCCCAAGAAGGTTCATGTTCGAGGTATCTTTTACTCTTTGTGTCTTTTGTCACACTTATCCCAATTCCACAGCACAAATTTAGCATAATGCATATTTTCTTTTAAGTTTTAGTTATTATTTTTCTATGAAACACACAAATTATGACGAGATTGTTGTCTTACAAAATTTTATATGGAGTGATTAAAAAAATCGTTTAACTTAAAAAATATCATGAGGAAGTTTGAGACTTAGAGAGAATATTATACACTTTGGACTTCAGTTATACAAAAATTACGATATAGTTCGTTAATTAATTAAAGAGTAGTAGTTCTAAAGTTTCTATCTACTAAGAGAGTATGTTAAGTCAAACATGGAAAAGAGAGCTGGGGCTAAATGATCCCCTCATCAATTCATGAAAGCATTTTATGAAATGCCTAAGATAATATGTAGATGTTGTTTCGTCTCTGAAACGCTCAAATGTCAGATCATTTCCTACAATGTTTTTGACCAGGAAGTTCATTAGACACGAAATCGGTAAGATCTTTCTACAAGCAAGTATCTAATCATGATACAATAAAAAGTAAAGGCTGGGTACACTTTTGGAAGGAAAACGACAGGAATTCTTTAGAAAAAATCACCAAATTATTCTTCAAAATGACCAAGATAAGAAGCACTAGCAAATACGAACTTGAAAAAGTCCCTGGGACCTGGAGGAATATATTCGGAAGTTATAGAATGTAGACCTAAAAAACTTGTAAAGTTAATGTGAAATATAATTTAGTGATGAGGAATCACCGCAAGGATGGAGGACTTCCTACACACAATAAGACCAACTCGAAAATGATTACCTTGTGGGTTAGATAGTCTTTATATCCTAAATAAAAGAAATCAAACAAAATTGTTTATTTAGTTTATGTTTCGCCCTTTATTGAGACTTCATCGGAACAATCTGAATCTTGGAATGTCGGATCAGATGGCTCTGATGAAGAATCAAAAAAAGGTTAAACGTTAGGTGAATTAACAATTTTATTTCATTTGTTTTGGTTTGTTTTCTCCTTTCTGTCTATAACGACGACTTAATCTAAAAATATTCAAGAAGAGAGCATTTAGAAACGTAGAAAAGGACGTTGAAAGCGAACAATAGCAGGTACAAGCATAATTCTGGGCATGTAAATCTAAGAAGAACTTTTCCTTGGAAAACCGGATCCAACCAAATAGAGAAACACAAATAGCTCTCATGGATCTGGAAAAATCATATGAAAGCATCCCAATGTCACAGTTGAATATAAAAATAGAAAAACTTGACATAGAACTGGCATTAAATCGAACTATGCACCTCTACTATAAACAGAATTCTATTGAAATAAAAAATGATACATTACTGATTAAATCTTTTAACACAGCAAGGGACTTAGACGTAGATGTTGTTCATCTTACACCACAAGCCCTCAAAGATTGAATACGTAAGTATAAAAAAGACAGAATTACTGGTGGAGGACGACACTCTTTGTAGTCTTACTTTGTCGACCACCAAGTAGGTATGTAGATTTCCGAAGATAAAAGATCTGAGCTAATGGTTAAGAAAATGCATGAGGAGTACGAAATATCTGGACTTTTCTACTATGAATATAAATAAATGCGAGCAGTTACTTGATAATAAGACGTGAAGAATGTAACAACTTAGCATTGCATAAGAGAACGCCAAAAAATTATATAAATACTTATCAGTGTTCTTCAACAAACATGGAACAGTAGGAGATCCAAGAAAGAACATCCATTGGAATAATTTACTCAGTTGTATGGGGAGAAAGAGATATTAGACCAGAAACTAAAATGCGTGTTTATTAAACTTAATTATTGATCGAGAATTACTAAAAGACTCGGAAATGAAATAAGTAGATCGAAATACATATTAGAAATATATAAAGAATGAATAAAAAAGATTGTCGAGAAGAAATTAGTATGGGCACCACCGCAGAGAAGAAAGAAAGCAAGAGAAGCAAGGAATTTAGATGAGAATATGTGCTAAGAAGGAAAATTGTGAACTGATGGGTGCCAGAAGTATAAAATTTACACAAAAAATGTAATAAATAAACTGAAGAATCTGAAGAAAGCCAAATTGACGCCTTTTTCCAAAATTCTTTACTTGGTCTAAAGCATTGTAGAAAAATGATAAAATGTAAAGATTATAATTATTAACTCAACCCTCTCTAAAAAATTCTATATATTTTTTTATTTTCTGCAATTGTATACTTAATTTTATGGACAGAATCTTTAACGATTTTGTTCTTATTAGTGCATCTGAGGCTGAACAATAATTACTATTAATATACCAAATTCTCTTTATCAGAACTGTTTAAGTAGTAGTTAAGCGAGTATTTAAATGAAATTTATTTAATTTGAACCTATTTTCAATTTTCATTTTCAATGAATTCACTTTCATATTCTGCATTTCTTTTTTACAAATTTGCAAATCTACATCTCTGACTTTCATAATCTTTATTCTACAGTTTTAAGACTGTTCTGATGAAATTGTGTATCATTTACAATTTCAAAACGCTTTTTCCATTTTTATTTTAGGAGAAGTAACGCAGATACATATGGCTTCTTGAAAAACTCTGCTAACATGACCTAATATCCTTAATACTATTTACTATGCTTATCCTTTTCTAATTAGAACTAAATATAATATTATATAGACAGATTTGGGAATTGCTAGTATTTGACCAATACAACATTATATTTAGATTAGAGAAAATAACCAAGATACTTACTGTAAGTGATGTTTGCAAAAATTTAATTATTTGCTTTTCCTTTACAGGTGACATGAATCGCCATGATGATTTACATAGTAAGTTCATTGTATAGTGTTAGACAATTTTAAACAACAATTGTTTTATGGAAAGACGAATATTACCAACATTTCAAATCATACACTCATGATCTCGCACACACATTCAAGTCTTTGAAACATGTTGTTTACTAATTGCTAATATTAATTTATGTTGTAGAAGCATTTAATGTTCAAAAGGGTTACAATACAATAATTCAATGATTCAAAGAAATATGTCAGTTTATTTGTTTGTCCAATCTTATGTAGGCTAAAACTATGGGTATAAAGCGATTTACATCTGTTGCACTTTTAGTACCTATGTAATGTAGATTATTAGATGTACGTATTTCCTAAACTATAGGATAAATAAGCATAATCGAATTTCTTATACTTAGATGTTCTAGTATAATACCTACATATAGTTGTAATAAGATTTAAAACAATTTTCTTTGTTTTCGTATTATAGTAAGCCATCGAAATCAACAAAATCAAAATCACAACAGAAATAGCACAATGCCCACTGCAAATATGATAAATTCCACGAAACAAGTCAATAAAGTTAAGCCCAACATTACAAGATCAGCTACTGACAATGTAGTTTCTCCTGGTTATAATTCAAGGTAAATATTCTACATATTTTTTTATTTTAATTATTATTTTTTAATTAATCTACAACATGCTTTTGAGAATATGAACACTATAGTTAAAATACAATTCTTATTTCTGTTTGTTACAGATAACAATAAATTTTATGATATTTTTATTGAATCTTTTGTCACAAACACATTTCATTTTAAGATAGTGCTCAAAGCACTGCATGTTTTGATTATCACAAATAATGTCCACTATGTCACTGTTCCATTGCAATATAAGAGTATTTTTACACAATTTTATTATAAGGATAGTTTTCAGGTGGTTTTCAGCAAAGAATTTTAAGTTATTTATTTTGTTCTTTTTCCTGATTTTCACTATGTGCTCATGGATAAAATCAATTAACCTACAGAGACACTGAAAAAAATTATCTACGGTTTATAGTCTTGTAATTATGAAATATATTGTTCACCATAGAAAAATACACCTGGTATATTTTGTAGAATTGAACATTGAATATGTAAAAGTCATCATTTTACGAAAAATGTTAGGGCATGTTATTGGTCTTAATAGTTTAAGAACGTCGACGACTACTCATGCCCATTTCACTTTTTAACTATATCTAAGCAACTGTTTATTTTTCACTTATTGATCCTAAAATAAAATAATAGTATATTATGCAATGAGCGTTTATTAATGATAGCTATTAAGACACGAGTATGAGAATTACGACACGAGCCGAAGGTAAGTGTCGTAATAAATACGAGTGTCTTAATAGCCATTAAATGTAAGCTGCATACACCATTTTTTCTACGACTAGTCAAAATAAGAAAAAATAAGAAAATAAATATTATAGCAACTTTCTCATTTGCATTTCTATAGGTTATAAACTTGTATCGTAATGAATTTCATTACAGTTGTACAGGTAGTAAATGTCTAATAAATCAATGAAAGTATGGGAGCAGAAAAATATTATAATTTTAATTTAACTACAGGGTCATTATAAAAGAATCTAACATCGTAGTTGGTTGTGAAATTTAATAAACTTAAAACTACTAGGGAATCTCAAAGAGAAAACGTTTAATTTAAATAATGCCGATCTGATCAATGGATACTAGTGATATTTAAATGATATTCATTGATTCATTACCGAATGTGAGGGGTGGCAAATCCTAATCCATGAAAAATGCACAGCCACCGTTGATGTTAGATTCTTTTATAATGACCCTGTATAATATAAACTGTAATTTGAGTAAAAATATACAGGATGATCGTTATTCCATGGTGAACGATATAATATGTATTTGTGATGTAAATGTGAACCTCCGTAACGCGATAAATGGGATATTGACAGATATTTAAAATATTTAAATCTAATTATAATAAACATACTAACAAACCAAAAATAATAAAATATAACATTTAACAAGAAATGTCTTATTAAAGCTCCAGTAAACGTATATATCTAAGAACTATTGATAAAATTATGGTTAATTATAAAATAATTATTGTTACATATTGGTTTGCATTGTGGTGTGCTATCAGCAGTGTGCTGTTTTCAGACCGCCGGAGCAGGAAACTACGACTTATGCCGGCTATCATCTTGCCTATGAAGTGAAAAAACTGATGTACGCTTCGCCCAGTACTTAACACTTTTCACTTTTATCTGTTGCTGCTTGCATTGCTTGATTTTGTAGCTTAATATATTTTTTTGGTATTTAAATGACGAGCTTTCTCTCGGTCCTTTAAGTACCTGAGATTTTTTATTATTTGCTTTTTTGTATTGTTTGTTATAAATGTTTTAATGTAAATAAACTACACATAAAGATCGAATTAAATTTTTTTGTCGAATTGTATGGCAAAAATCGAATATTTTGCAAATATTATTATATTATTGTTTCTAAATAATAAATATTCTAAATTAGGCATTTACTAGAGTCTAATTTTCAATAACTAACAATCAGTATTGTTATCCCGGCACCTTCGCCAAATTTAAGAATATAAAAATACTGATTTTTACACATTTCACCCACAACTAAACTGCTGGCCAATTGAAACGTACCAAGTGAATTTTTAGGTTGAATTTAAAGTCAAATATTTTGAAAAATAGAAAATATATCAACATGCTTTTTTCAGGATTTCAGAGATAATTTAATTGAGAAAACGATAGTGTTACCTGATTTTTTTACTTTGAAGTACATTACTATCTACAGGGTATGAAAGAAAGTCTTCTTTTTTTGTCAAATTTTATAACTACCGAGATTCCACAAAATTTTGTTTATATTTTTTTAATGTAGATTTTTTTAGTCCTTACTTAATGGGTAAACAACCTGTTTCTCAAAACTTTGATATCCCTGTTATTTTATAGGATACCGAATTTTTGCTGAAAATTCGATTTTTTCTTTGTTTTTTGTCGTTCGGCCGTATTGTGTTTTGTAAGAACCAACCTCTGTAGTTGATTATGATACCTTATGAATAGCTTTCTTATAAAAAGTACACTTTTTGTACTTTCATTAATTTATTGGTAACCAGTGGCTTATCAAAAATGAGTACACGTTCGCTAATTGGTAAATTTTTTTAATTCATTTTTTGAGGCTATTTTCTTAATGGAATAAAATGGAATTTAGTTAGTTTATGTTCACCATTGGTTTAAGTGACTTATATCCTCGAAACGGGTTTTTCACTTTTTCAAAAATTTGCACATATCCGTGTATACCGGGTGGCTACAAAATCGTTTTATAACCCCCACCATTTTGTTACATTTAACTGTATTAATTTGAAATTTGGCATGGTTTGATTGTTGAAAGGAATAATCATTTTGACGTTTAAAACAATCTGATGACACTTCCGGTTTCACCGGAAGGGCGACCTACTAACTTTCAAATTTTTTTAAAACAACCCTGTATATTTTTTTCCGTAAGAATTAGATTCTACTTAAAATTACCTTTTTATCGACATATCACATGATGAGATTTGCTTTCAAAATGGCAGCATAATTATTATTGTAAAAACCTGTTCAACAATATTAAATTTTATAAAAAATTCGGTATCTTATAAAATAAGAGGGATATAAAAATTTTGAGAAATTGGTTTTTTCCTCATTAACCAGGGACTAAAAAAAATGACATGAAAAAAATATAAAATTTTTTTTGTGGAATTCTGGTAGGTATAAAATTTAAGAAAAAAAAGACGACTTTCTTTCATACCCTGTAGATAGTAACGTACTTCAAAGTAAAAAAATCGGATCACACTATTGTTTTCGCAATTAAATTATCTCTTGAATCCTGAAAACCTCATGTTGATATTTTTTCTCCTTTTCAAAATATTTGACTTTAAATTCAACCTAAAAATTCGCTTGGTACGTTTCAATTGGCCAGCAGTTTATTTACACTCATACTATTAACACTTTTATTTTAAATTTACAATTATTCTCTATTTATTTGTCGCTTTTTATAAATTTATGTTCAATTAGCTGTTTTACAATATGCGAAATTTAATGTTTTATTGAACTCTGCTGTCTGCTGATAGTTAAACCATTAAAAAATTTATGCCATACATATACAAGAAATTAAAGTAATAAACTTTACGCTGTACATAGTTTTATTTAGTAGAACAAGTAACTAGAAATTTATGTGTAATATAAATGACTGTACATGAATGTTTTAAATAGATTTTATATTGTTCTACTTAATAAAAAAAAAGAAAAGAAGCATGTCTGGCATGCGAAAAAATCTAACTTTTTAACAACTATTTACATTAATCTCTTTTTACGAATATTCTGAGTGGTAGATAGTATTAGTTTTTTTAAATTTCAAGTACTTTTTGGTTAGAGAAAGAGTTGCATGTTTTTAAAGTTTTTTTACAAAATAAAACATACCAAATTTTCTCTTTAACAATGTTTTTTATCTAATTTGAGTTTAACTTTAAGAACTAATGCATTCAGGAATGAGCTAGACAAAAGTAGTGCAAGTTTGTACATGAAATTGTAATTTTATTGTTATTGACACATGGCGGGAAATTTACAGGCCAACAAGTCGAAGCAGTGGTGGCACCAATCAGAATAATAATGGTGTTGCTCTGCCTGTTGGTTTGGCAGATGATCAAGCGAAAGATTTTGACTTTGAAAAGACTGAAATGAAATATGACAGCACAGGTATGTTCCATTGGGGTCCAGCTAGAAATTTAGAAGAATGTATACTGGTAAGAACTACGTTTATCTACTACAAACTGTTTCTAAATTGGTTTTGGTACGTAGGATCGAAATCAAGCTGCTATGACTGTGTTAAATGGTCATGTGGTCGTATGTTTATTCGCTGATCCTGATTCTCCACTAATAGGTCTTAGAAATTTGGTAATGCCATTACGAGCAAGTAATTTTCATTATCATGAGCTCAAACATGTTGTGATAGTGGGATCTGTTGATTATATAAGAAGAGAGTGGAAAATGTTGCAAAATCTACCCAAAATTTCAGTACTAAATGTAAGCTATTTCTTCATTTAAACTCCAACTTTATTTGATATTCTTCTCAATAGGGTTCACCTTTAAGTCGGGCTGATCTTCGTGCTGTAAATGTTAATTTATGTGATATGTGCTGTATTCTATCTGCAAAAGTGCCAAGCAATGATGATCCTACCCTGGCAGACAAAGAAGCGATTTTGGCATCACTCAACATTAAAGCTATGACTTTTGATGATACCATAGGCGTGTTAAGTCAAGGAAATGGAGAAAATGAAGCGGGTACGCCAGTAGGGAGTCCAATTATTTTGCAACGAAGAGGATCAGTTTATGGAGCTAATGTCCCTATGATTACTGGTAAGAGAAGTTTTTTTGAGATGACTTGTTAAACTAAATTAGGATAAATTCGTTAAGTTATCTTTTTGCTGTTATTACTATAAATAGAAAGTTTTTGGTTGATTGAGTTCCGGATGCACATAAAAAGAGGTGTTAATATCATAGTCCTTATTTTTTTTCTGTTGAACTTAAAGATAAATTTCATAGAAATCTATTTAGGTACTCAAGATTAACATATTTTTTCTAGAATTGGTAAACGACAGCAACGTACAATTTTTGGATCAAGACGATGACGACGATCCTGATACTGAATTATATCTAACTCAGCCTTTTGCCTGTGGGACGGCATTTGCAGTTAGTGTACTAGATTCCTTAATGTCAACTGTAAGTAATATTTCTTATCTTAAAGCTTCCTCTAATGCTAACAATAAACTTATTTACAGACATATTTTAATCAAAATGCTTTAACGTTAATTCGATCACTAATCACTGGAGGTGCTACACCAGAATTAGAATTAATTCTTGCTGAAGGAGCAGGTCTCAGAGGAGGCTACAGGTAAATTTATTATATTACAAAATTTTCCAAAATCTAAATCACAATTTTTTGTTAATTTTAGTACTGCTGATAGTTTATCAAATAGAGACAGATGTCGCGTTGGTCAAATTTCTTTATACGATGGACCTTTGGCACAATTTGGGGAAACTGGCAAATACGGCGACTTATTTGTTGCTGCATTGAAACAGTTTGGAATGCTGTGCATCGGTCTGTATAGATTCAGAGACACCAGTTCATCATGCGATGCTAGTAGTAAACGCTACGTTATCACAAATCCGCCTGATGACTTCCAGTTATTACCAACAGATCAGGTAAGATGTACTTTGAGAAGTGAAAGTTAGATATCAAAAAGTTTTCTGTTAAATGAGTTCTGAATAAATGAACGATGATTTCTTGTAAATTGTCGGCTAGGTGAGTCTACATAAAAAAAGATTAAAAAAAGTTCCCATAAACATAGAACCGAAAATTTTGTGAAACAATCGTTCTCTTCTAAATTGATCTACCTACAGGGTGATTCAGGTTTTAATGCACAAATTGTAACAGGGTATTCTACGTCACAAAATAAGAAAAAAGTTCTTATAAACATGGGTCAAAAAATGCTTTGTTTTTGACACACAGGGTGATAAAAGTAGCGCTTCAAAATCACATTTTATTACATATCTCTAATAATAAACAAGACAAGAATTTGAAATTTGAACCATAGTATCCTTATGACAAGGTCAACTACCAGAACAAATTTGAAATTTCTACGTCAATCAAGAGGCGTAGAATAGGGATGACCCATACATATTTTTGCTCATATCTTTTAAACTCCCTGTATAATTTCATATTTTTTGTGATTTTTCTGAATCGCTGATTCAGTTACTAAAAATTTGTACTCTTGTCAATATGTTGTATCTCTTACCGTTTTTATCTAAAGACACGAGTAAAAATTTATGAATTTTAAAATGGCACAAAAAGAACAATGAGTTTATATGCCACCCCTATTCTACGCCTCTGGATTGATGTAGAAATTTTAAATTTGCCCTGGTAGTTGCCCTTGTTATAAGGATACTACAGCCCAAATTTCAAATTCGTATCTTGTTTATTATTAGAGATACCCATGTAATAAAATGTGGTTTCGATGCGGTACTTTTATCACCCTGTGTGTCAAGAACAAAGCATTTTTTGACCCATGCTTATATGAACTTTTTTTCTTATTATGTGACGTAGAATACCCTGTTAAAATTTGTGCATTAAAACCTGAATTACCCTGTATAATATGAAAATTTCAAACATTTAAAAAAATTTGCATTGTCGTAGAAAACAGGTTAAAGTGGTTGACCTCCCCAAGGTGGGATACTTTGAACAAAAATAGTTTATTTCGTATAGCATTATTTCGTAGCTCCTTAATTTAGAGTGCCACTCGAAACTTTTGACAAAATTGGATGAATGGTAAAGAAATTTTTGAAAAATAACGGTTTTTTTCCACGTCTATAACACTTTTATTGTGGATTTCCGGATCTATGCTCATGAGAACTTTTTCATAAATAATTTACTGGCTTAAAAGTAGTAACACACTGCGCCCTAACTCTTACTAGTGTTTCAAAATCAGAGTTAGAAAAATAAATCTGTTTAATGTTCACTTTTATGAAAAAAAGACTTTAAGGGATCCACTCTGAAACGGTTCGAATCTAAACTCTCTTAAATTAAATTATTTATTAATTTATTAGTAACATCTTCGTTGGTGATGTAAATTATTTCTTTTTTTCAGGTTTTCGTTCTGATGCAGTTCGATCCAGGATTAGAATACAAGCAAGTTCGGGGTCGGGCAGGCACGGGACAAGGTAGTGGAACAGGTGGTGGGGGAACCAACAAAGATGAGAACTCCTGACTACTGCTATGTAGCGCCCTTACAGATGGACCTTACTCATACATATAAATGTTTTAAGGCCCAACTTTAATTATTGTACCCACCATTCCATATCCCTTTCCACTTGATATGTTATTATTATAAATTGACATAGATATTTGTTAAGTTTTTATATATTATATTATGCATGTTGCTTTATGAGTTATGAATTTGATTTTTATAAATATATTGAGTCTTATATTATACGTATAATGTAAAGTATGTTTTGTATGTCTATGTATACTTTTGTTTCAGTTCAGTTGAAATGATTACACAACATGTTAGAATGTTTTAGTGATCAAAATTTGATGCAGTTCCTTTTTATTATTTTTTCAGTGGGTGTAACTAAGAAAAAAGTAAAGGCGCTACATAAGAAAAAGTTCATTACTGTTATAAAACTCTAGCAGGAACAGTGCTTTACCCTTCATGTGAAAATAAAGAATATTTAATATATTGTTAAATCACATCGAGATATAAACTATAAAGAGACATTTTAAGAAAATTTTGTAAATACTGTACGTGACGCTATTATTTGTTTTCTATCAAAATTATTGCTGTTGTGCCATATGTATATATAGACTGAGTGAAATACATGAGCTTTTTATAGAACGTGTAAATGATGTAGATTTAATAACTGTTAGAGAATATATACAGAGGTGGGTAATATAAATGACCTAATTGTTATTATGGAATTTGTTTTTTTATATAAAATGCTATTTGTTATATCAATATGAAAACAATAAAAAATATAAATATAAAAAGGAATTGTAAGATATTAAATGTATATTATATGAAAATATTTAAATTGTGATATTGTAAATATTATTAGTTAATAGTTTAAATATCCAATTTTTACATGATAGCTTATGTGAGATGTTTAATAAATTCACGTACATGAATTACAACAATAGCTAACTACTGAAAATTTTTTCATTCCAATGCAACATAGCATAATTTATTTACACATATAATCACTTACAAATTTAAATTCGTCTTTTATAAGACCAATACTTTTGAATATATTGAATATCTCTACGTATACTTAGTTTATTTTTTGTTTAGCAGTAGTAGGTACAAATTTATCTTATTTAGCAATATATGTATTAAACAATTTACATACACCAGATTTTTACCTTGACATTATTTATAACACCTATACAACACTACTTAATATACATTGAAATCACATAAAACGGAGCCCATCTCTGGTGAGACGAATTTATGTTTATAATTAAATATTTGGAATGCAACAATCTCACATGTGTGTCTTGTTATTCTATAAATATTAGATAATATATACAATCACCCACCACCATTTCCATAAAAATGAAAATTGCTGACAATAATAATTACATTGTTGATTTTATAAGTACCGCAACATTTTGTAAAAACCTCATTTTTGTAAAAATTGTATTATTTGGAATTATGTTGTCAGCAGAATTCATGATAATTACTAGTCTCACTAATTATATTTTAGTGAAAAGTTTTCAAAAATTCAAATTAAGTAAGTGTTACTCACGCTTTTCACTATAAAAACATATACTATAAGAGCAGTTAAAAATATACTGATTAAAACTAATGAAATGTAAATTATTTTCATGTAACTGCTCTGATAGCTGTTAGAGCTTTTTTAGATATTTTAATAACAATTTTCTACGTAACAGTGATAAATACACAAAATTTGCGCTCTAAGTGGAAAACAAAATGCATCGAGGTGCGTTTAATTACTGCTGTTGTTGATGTTATATAATTGTTAAATGAAGATTCAAATTGTACATAAATATGTACGATATTCGAAAATAAACATGCTCTATTTGAAGTAACACCATGAGTTTTATTTCAATATTCTGTCGCATATCCTCTAAAATTTGGAAAAGATATATTTTTGCAAATATTTAAAAGTTTAACACTTTAGAATAAAACATTTCTTCGAAACAAGAAATCAGTGACTTGAATTACGTATTTGGGATTCGATACCCCATATTTGTTCCTCTTAATTACTCCAGTCAAATTAGACGAAAAAAGTGGGAATAATTCAAGTTTCAAGTATTTTGATATTTTCGTAAATTTGTCGTAGAATGTGTGTGAAGAACCAACGAGTTACCAGAGTGGGATCTTCCACCCTTATTTATCGAATAATTACCCTCAAGCGTGACTTGACGCTAATTTTTCGCATTTTTCTCGTAACTGCCGATATTATTATTAATTATTACATAATTATTAATCGGAGGTGAGAAAATGCATATATTCGATAAAAATCGTTATAAAATTTTTAATAGAAACCATGTAACTTTTGCGCAGCCACATTTCTTACCGCAACCTTTTTTGTAGTTACAGGAAACAAGTTGAAGTATTAATTGAGGTGCTGGTGTCTCAGTTGTGAAAACTGGACATAAAATGTTGATTTTTTTTCATACATAGTCAGTAGGTTGAATGATTTTTCATCGCCACGAGTGGATTTGAAGAGAAACGCGATATGAATATTGCCTGGGGGCTTCGAACGTTGGTGGATAAATTACTGCATGATTTGGTTTACCTGCCTTATTAAAGTATATCTACAACGATTCAATAATTTTTCAGTTTTAGGAGCTGTTTACAATGCAAAAATGAATTTTTCTCCAGCGATTGCAATTTCTTCTTTGGTCGACACTGGATTGTTGAAGGCGTTGACTGTTTTTCAAATTGGTAGATTTTTTGAGGAAGTGGTAATTCACATTTTCCCTTTTCCAAAAAAATTCTGACGTGGTATCGCACCCACTAAACGTGTGGGCAAACAGAATAGTCGCAGTTATTTGCTAGGCCTGTAAATCGCGTGAACTGTAAATTCTTTGCTTGACTTCTCCAAGTGCAGTAGGTATTTAAGAATCTTATATCTATATTTTCAGAAGCAAGAGCCATGGTGACTAAAAGGTAGAATAAGTTAATTTTTCACGTCCGATTAAGCAGTTACGAAAAAAATGCGAAAAAGAGCGTCAAGTCACGCTCGAGGGTAGTTTTTCGATATTTAAGGGTGGAAGCTCCCACTGTATCGATGAGAACTCATCGGTTCTTCATTCTACGACAATTTACCTACTATAATTCACCAAAATATCAAAACTCCTTGATTTATTCCCACGAAAAAAACGTAATTTGACTGGACTAAATAATAATCCATCATTTTAATTTTTTTGCCTTTCTGTACAGCTACAATAATTTCAATTTTCAATACAAACACGCTATTTATCTTTAAATTATGAACTCTTTAGAGGGTGATCCTAAATAATTGCGAAATATTTCTAATTATTCTATAAAAAAACATACAAAAAAAACTAGGCCGTTTAGGATCTATGTTCACTTGAAATTTTTTTTGTTTCAGGAATCACGTCCTGAACTGATTAATTTGTATATGTATGTATAGCCGCCCAGTCAAATTAGATCAAAAAGTACCTAAATATCTACAAAATTGACACTATGGCCAAATTTGTGAGAGCAAGTCGGGGATCATTGACGAAGGCCCGAACCGCAAAAATCCAACAAAATTTTCTTGTGTGTCACGTGATTTTTTATATCTTGGTCTCTACTGGTTGGATTTTAATGTAGTTTTTTTAGTTTATTCGGAAAAATATTTCAAACAACTTTTGTTTGAAACTTTTTGTGATAGCTCTCTTAACAAAAAAGTTATAAGCAAAAGGCTGCTCTTTTTTGGGGGGTGAGTTTCTTCATTAAAATACATATATTTTTTTTTATATTACAATTATGAAAAAAATATTCAAACAAAAGTTGTTGAGGATGTTATTTCCTACAACTTTTATTTCAAGTTTTTTTTGTGACACAAAAATTACATAAAATGCAAAACACTGCACTTTTTAGTGGGTCAGTTTTTTCTATAAAATGTATAATGCTTTTCTATTACAATTACGAAAAAAATCTTTAAACAAAAGTTGTAGAGGATATTATTTCCTACAACTCTAATTTCGGATATTTTTTTTGTGAATCTAAAATTACATGAGGTAAAGAGAGCGCAAAACACTAGTCTTTTTTACGGGGTGAGTTTCTTCAATCAAATATACATAATGTGTATACTTTACTATCGCAAAAAAAAAATAATAACGACGATTACAAAAAAACGCGAATTTTACCATTAGAAGTAATATTTTGTAAGCTCAGTTGACTTTGGCGCCCTTTACCTCATGTACTTTTTGCGCCACAAAAAAATATACGAAATGAAAGTTGTAGGAAATAAGATTCTCTACAACTTTTGCTTGAAGATTTTTTTCATTATTGCAATAGAAAAATATATAAGTATATTTTATTGAAGAAACTCACCCCCTAAAGAAGAGCAGAATTTTGCTTTTTTTTTCTTTCAGAGCTATCAAAAAAAGTTTCAAGCAAAAGTTATTTGAAATATTTTTCTGGATAAATTTTTAAAAAATTCATTAAAATCCAACTAGTAGAAACCCTTTTCACGTGACGCACAAGAAAATTTTGTTGGATTTTTGCGTTTCGGAGCTTCATCAATGACCCTTGACTTGCTCTCAGAAATTTGGCCATAGTGTCAATTTTGCCATTTTTAATCTAATTTTACTGGGCTAATACCTAATCGGAGCTATTGATAATAAACTACAGGAAAAACACTTCTAAAACAGAGAATGCGTTTTATCCTTGAGAGTCCAATAAACAATCATTTTTAGTTGTATGGCGAGAAATGCTAATTAAGTACCACAGCAATTTGAATCCCTGTTCATTTAGACACAAAGCAAGTAAATTTGAAAAAAATGTTACATTGGAAAAACTTATTTAAATTAGGTACCATTCAAAATTTAAAAAAAATGCTCTTATTTCTATTAAAACTAAAATTACTATTCTGTTTCAGAGTTTCTAGGAGATGATTTGAAAAATATATTATAAAGTACATTCCATTCTAGAATTTTATGTTTATATACAGGGTAAGTCAATTTTGTGAATCAGGATTTTAACAGTTGATAGAAAATCTTTTTTAATAACATAGATTTCTATAAACACGACGCTTCATTTTCGAGATATACATAACATTGAAAATAATTTTTCAATTAATTTTTCAGATTTAGGTATCTCTAGACCGGTTTATGTTAGAAAATTAAAATGTTAATAAGCTAATTAGTCTTTAAGTAAGCCGGTAAGCGATACATTTATTGGATTACAATAAATAATATAACGTACAGTGGCGTACTTATGGGAGGGTGACTGACTTTTAGATTTACCTTTTTAGGAAACTAAAATTATGTAGAAAATACTCTTAAAATACGTAAGAAAGATATACTTACTTGTTTTAGTAGCATTAACTCTACTGTTATGGGAAAATTAACTTGAATGTTTCTAGATTTTGAACCATTTTTCATTTACTCTACAAAGTTAGAAATATTGACTCACTTTAATTGATATATCCGATTCTAGGAACAAAGAAAAACCTGCTGAGATACGGAGCAGATATTAATTAAACTCTCGATATTAAAAGGGTCGGGAATTGTCAGAATATCTACTCATCGTCTTTGATTTTTTTAAATTAACGTTCTGGAAAAAAATTGAAAATTTTATAAATTTTGTAAATAAAGATATTACGTAAGTATATTTAATAAAAAACGCAGATGATAACAATAAATGTGTTTATTTATATATTCCTTTTTACAATTTCTACGATAGGTAAATTGCTTTATATAAAACAAAAATAAATTTATATAAGAAAACGTTTGGATTTATCATTAAATAAAACCTTCGTCAACGAGTTTTCCACATCATGATTTTGATTACTCATCAACTTATTCCTTGGAGTAACTGATATCGATCGAAAAATATTTGTATTTTCTATGGGAGGTAAAACTAAAGTATTAATTTTCCTCCCATTCACATTCAACTTGGATTTCTTAGCATGAGACCTTGCAAAAAACGAATTCCTATTCACCGTTTCCTCTGGTAAAAAAGGCAATGATATGAATTCTGGTGAGTGCTCCCTGGACGTATTCAAATGTTGTTCTAATAGCGACTTGGATGATTGCTTCCTCTCATTCTTTTTATGCTTTATTGGAGATATTCGAAGGTAAGCATCGGTATCCACAGACTTGCTTGGCTTGTGCATTGAAAAAATGAAGTTTTTCTTCTGAGATGAATTCATTCGTGTGGCTTTTCTATGAGGTTCATTAGCTCTCTGATTCAACAGTCTACTTGAAACGTTTTCGTATATTTTCTTTATCACAGCTTCTGACACTTTTCTAGAGGTAATATTGGCATCACAGTCGCGTTGTGTATTTCTATTATTTCTTAAACCATCACCCGATTCATTATGAATTATGTTTGGTGTGTTGGGATCGGGTTCATGATCCTTATTTCCAAAGATACTGAAACAAGTTATTCAATGTTGAAAGAATAAAAAGATTTCGGAATATTTAAATATTTTAAATTCATTATTCTAAGAGATTTGGAGTAGTTAGGAGATTGTTAAAGAAATATTGTTAAATATCTTTTCTTCTTTGTAATCTAATACCGCAGTTCTATATATTTTGCAACGATATTTGTAAAAAAAAATGTGTTAAGGTTTAGCGATATCTAGAATTCTATAAAATTTCAAGGCGTCTCAAGAGGTATGTGAAACCTCATAGGATGAGATACCTTAAAAGTACTTTAGATAATAAACGAAAATTTCGAAAATTATAAATTTTTATGAAATATTCTATTCTAATTTAGTGTGGGAATATAAAATATTAGAATTTTACGGTAAAGATTAAATATTTATAACTCCACCAGGAACGTGCGTTTGGGAGCAATGAAATTAATTTTTTGAATTAAAGAAATGTTCGCTATTTTTTTTTCTTCAAATTTATGATTTTTTCATCTACATAAAAGACCTTTTGTGTTTTTTATTTGATTAATGGTTTTTGCAAAAAAAAAATTAGTTTACTTAAGCTAAAAACAGGCAGGTTAAAGAAATATTCACAAATTGAAAGAAGAAAAATTAAATGTTTAGTAAACAAAATCAAAATAACAGTTAGTTTAAGGATAAAAATATGTGATGAAATATCACCAGATTTTCAAGAAAAACCATCGGATAAAATTCCGAAAAACTTTGAATTTCAGAAACCATTCAATGTGGTTATAAATGACCACGAAATGATCAGAAGTCAAACATTGCAATCAAATACTGAATGCTGTAATTGTTTTATGCATGGATTGAAAACAAACAAGGAATAGGCATTTATGGACCTAACTATAAGGCAGCAATAGCCTTAGGTCACACCCCAACAATTTTGCAAGCTGAAATACTTGCTATAGATCTATGTGCCCAAGAATGTCTGCGAAGGAATATAACGGGCAAAATACTATACATAAGGTCTGATAGTCAAGCAGCGTTGAGAGCTCAGGGCACCCCATGCACAAATTTTCTTACCACTATGCAGACAATCCCTCAAAAAGTTGGCGAAGGGCAACAAAATTACCCTGAACTGGGTGCCAGGTCATTCGGGAGTAGAAGGAAATGAAATAGTCGACAATCTCGCAAGATGAGGTGCAGAGGCTTTACCCATAGGATCTGTGGCTTGAATAAGACAAATAGAAGGGGGGAACTTCATAAATGGGAAACAAAGGCTAAAAGACTTACTGGGCCAACATCCCAGGTCAAAGACAGGCGAAAAAGTTTCTTGACTATTCGCCCTAGAAAGCTAAAAAGCTTCTATATTCAACGAATGAGTTAAGACTTCTTATACAGGTCTTTTCACTGAACACCGCCCAGTGAGATACCACCTCAATAATCTGGGTCTAGTGGAAATTTCAAATTGCAGACTATGTGAATCAGAGGGTGAAACTGCCGAACAGTGCAGTGCATTGGCGCATCTTAGAACTCACTTTGGAAGTGCTGAAATAACGCCTGAAATAGTGGGAGAAGCGCCTTTTGGAAACGTCTTGGCTTTGCCCAGAAGTTGGAATTTCTGAGATCATACTTTGAGTAGGGTACGACAAAAAACCAGGGAATGGTTGCCGTTCCCGAAAAGCAGCCGATGTCAAACTACCCCTGTATGTAATCCAATCTAATTTAATCTAAATAATAACTTAAACACCCCATATATCGGACACGAATCTTTGTTGGACAAATCCTTATAAGGAATTTTAATCTTAAAATAAATCAAGAAATCTCTCTATAAAATTTCTCCTGGTATCTTTGAAATATGTACTAAGGTAAAAAAAATTCAAAATTAGTAGCTGGCTGCATTGGGCTGGATTTAAGGTAACACAAAAAACACTACATAATTTACATGAACATTTTAAAATTCAAAAACATAGAGGAAAAATTCCAAATACAGGGTCCGTAAGAACCCTGTAATAAATTCGTTAGGGTTGAAAATAGAAAATTTTTGTAAAGATAAAAGTTGTTAGAAATTTACTGCTCCATAACCTAAAATTATTTCCATTTATACAGGGTGTTTAATTACGGCTGGACAGCTACTTACTTCGTTATTTTAAATGGAACACCATGTATATTAATAGATATTCAGATTCTACATGTAATTTTAGATGAAAAAGTGTGAAGGTTCCATATTTTTAAAATGAACGGTTTTCATTGACTTCAAACAACGAAAACTCTATTTTTTTCAAATGGAACCCTCTGTAGGTATATTGCTGACGTAGGTTGTAGAGATTTAAATTCTCTACCTTTCTCATAAAGTATTCCTTATAACGGGTGTCCAATAAGTCTTTCTGTCAGGGTGGCTATGGAGTATTTATCTTTTAATTAATAAACACAAAACTTAAAATAGCTATTTCATGTAACGATCATATAACGTTATGTTTGAGGTGAGGTTGTAACGGTTTAAGTTTTGTGTTTATTAAGAAAAGCAAAATACTCCATAGCCAACCTGACTGAAAGACTTATTTGACACCCGTTACTTAAACTTAATATTTTAGGAGATATTTCAAATAATTTATGCCGTATGAAAAATTCTATTCTATTTATTGAATTTAGATTGTCATGGAAATAAAAAATGCTTCATTCAGTCATTTTAACGTTGTAGAGAAGTATAATTGTATATCATGGAACATAATGATAATTTTAATAAATTTAATTTGTAGCCAAATTGCTTATTAATGAAAGAAGTCTGATAGAAAATATTTTTAAATCTCCCGCCGAAATTTCACATAATCTGTTTGAAAATGCGATAGATGGCGCACTAGTTACAAAAAATGGGAGATTGTAATCTCTGTACTTTCATGGATCTGTGTGTAATCTGTGTAGGCATCTGCTTATTCAAATTAGTGTATTGCTAATTGCCAGCTGCTTTTTGACTTTTGTAAAATATTTTATGGAAAATTTAATTACCTAAATCCTGGAAAAAATTCCATCCATTCTTGAAATTCCTCCTTATCATATTGAGGTGGTATTGCCTCAGTACCATGCAACATTTTATCAATTCGCATCAATTCTTCTTGGACTTTCTTGGACGCATCAGATTCATATTCATCACTCCAACTTAACGAGCTAGATGAACTTATATTATCACGATTTATTTGCTTAAAATCTAATTTCATATTTTCGTTGTCATTATTACTTGACATCGAGTTTAACGATGCTTCCTTCACCAGTTCTTTGCAATCAGAGGACAAGGGAATATTTTCGCCGAAATATTCCTCATTTCTGCGAGGGACAATGCTAGATTTACTGTAAACGTTCGAGCTTGGAATTGGTTGAAAATTGGCTAGATCACTTTGTAACGAAATTTTCACATTACGGTTTCGAATTTTAGACATAATACTCTTAATTTATGAATTTCATTCTGACTGGCAATTATTTATTCACATTTGTCTTACCACAACATTGTAATGTATTACGCACGTAATTTTATACATATTATTGATTTATGATGGTTTGATTTTTGATGTTTGAGGTTATGAAAAAATCAATAGAATAAAATTTATGCATATTAATAAATACTGCACTACAAAAACACTAATATTTGAAAGATACATAAAAGCAAATCAGTTCTTAATTGCTGTATTAATTATAGTAGCATTTATTATTGTTTATTGTGTTTTGAATACTCTCTAGTGATTTTCACCTTCAACAGTTGGCAGCACTTGTAATGAATTGTCCGGAAGTGTCACATCACCCTTCAAGTGCCAACATCAGTCCGTTGAGCTTGTAAACTAGAAACTTCAACAACTAAGTTGAATTTGTTGACAAAAAAGCTGTTGTAGTGCATTATTTAATAAAACGTAAGTATCTACAATGCCATATTATTTTTTTGCTATATTACCATTTTTTCTTCGTTAATTCAATAATTGAAATAAGCTAAACTTACTTTAGTTGTCATGTTGTTAAGACCAGTTTTCTAATGAAGGTTTTCAATCTTTTACCCTCCTAGTAATTGTTGCTGTTTTATTCCATAATTATTTTACGTTTCTATAATGAATTTCTTCCCTCTATTATTATTTTATTAATAAAATAGTACACAAATTAACTTTGAAACAGCTGAGTCACTTGAACAAATCAAGGTTATTATTTGCGACAATTGTGTTACTAATAATAATTTTGTTGTTACAGAAAAAATGTTTATCTGGGACTGGTTTACAGGTGTTTTAGGATACTTAGGTAAGGCAATTTATAATGTTTATGGTCAATATTCCCAAGCTGAAAATGGTTTAAAAAACACATAAATAAAGTGTTACGTGTATTTTCAAATGTGGCCACATAATGTAATATTTCTGTGCTGTGGCTTTAATTGTTTACACGTTTACAGCTGTAATAATGATTAAGTATATTTTATACAATTTTTAGAAGCGAATTGATATAATATGTACACAGGAAATTTGTTGTAACATGAAATTATCATGCTGATTAAAGACCAATCTGTTGTAGTGTTGTTCAATAATTTGTTTGCAGAGTGACAAGCAGAATAAATTATTTTGGCGATATTATATCATAATATCACATACGATGTTGTATTATATTATTGAATGCCAAAACTATCTCATAAAATTGCGGCTTATTCACCTAATTAAGAGAAGGGATACTTATTTTTAGGTCGCAAATCTTCAACTGATAGGTTCTAAATTTATTTATACAGGGTGTCCCAGGATAGACACGAAATATTTTTAAGTTTTATTCTTTAATAAATTCTGCATCGCTGTAGATACATTTTTTATCCCCAAGGGTTAATTTTCGAGCAATCATCTCTTGAATGTTGATAATTGTAGATTGAAAAAGTAAAACATTGTTAAATAAAAAGAAGCCAGTCTGCTTAAACTATTTGATTATCGAAAAAAAATTATACATGAAATTTGTAGCTGAGATGATTTGCGATTGAAAGTATTTTGTAATTTTTTTGATAGTGTTGACCCTTAAAGAATTATTAGTGTTCAAATTTGGAATTTGAAAAAATGAATCATTATGTTCACGTTTCATTTAATTTATTTTGAAAACTAGTATTCAAAAAAGTTAAAATTTGATACATGATGAAAGATTGGTTCATTTTGAATCGAAAAGTTAAATTCCATTTTGAACATAAACGATGTCTACTCGAAATATGTAATTATTAAATTTCTTAAAAATATTTCCGTAAGTTGCCACCTGCAATGACTTTACATGGAAAAAAAAATTAAAAAAATCCCGGATTGGATATAAAAAATTATACAGGATAATGCAGAATGTATTCAAGAATCATACCTAAAAATATTTCGTGCCTATCCTGGCGGGGTTGCTCTTACAAAGAAATTTGGTATAAGAAAACTTCCAGAATGAACGCCATTTGTTAGTCGCTTTCTACCTGTAATGTATTTTTTGTTGGAATTTCCAGAACTTTTTCTTATATGGACCATTTTAATAAATTACTATTTTTAGTGTCCAAGGACGAACATTTTCCTATTAATTTATAATTTTTATACAGCGTGGTCCCTAAATTCCTCCAGGACCATATTATACTAGATTAGAAGACTAGGCGGTCGCCTAAAACTCGCGTCCATTATCCTATACAGTGTGATTCAAATTCGATCCTCACCATTACGATCTCGTAAACAGTAAGAGATACAGGGTCGGTTAAATGGAACAAAATTTGAGGCATTCGAAGTGTACCATGAATCAGTCATCAAAATTGCGATATCTTTTTTCGTTCCTGAATTATTCTGAAAAAACTGAAAAAGTCGATTTTTTATTTTTCTGTCTAGTTCGGTTATTTCATAACCGATTTTAATTTAGTAAAAACATCATTAGAGCAACTTTTTATGGTCTACACGATTAGATACAAAAATTTTTTTTTCGACGTTTCGTTTTTGTGAAACCATCATCAGGTTCATTTTTTCTTATGGGCGCCATATTTGATTTTGATGTCATATTTTAGCATATTTTTTGCTGATTTCAATGATGTATCACACTTCATGGATATCTTTGATTTTAGGATCAGTTTTTCAAAAAAATGTTTAATTTACAAAAAAAAATATATGAAACAAATGAAATAGTACACACAACGAAATAAATCATTTTGAACAATTGAATATGATGTATCCACATAATCGTCAATCTTCCTAATTGAATTTGTGGGATTATCCTGGACAGACTGAATAATAACATTTTCTACATTTTGGCGATATCCGTAGTTTCTTCTGGGGGCACAAAATTAATTTTGTCTTCGTTCTTATAAATTATATTCATGTTAATTACAATAACAATTGGCCACTACAATATCTACCAATGTTATTTGTTTAATTTTGTTATGCATAGCCTACGTTTCTTATTTTTCTTATTCTTATTACATACATACCTTATTGTTTATAAAGTATTACCCAATAATTTATTAAATTATTAAAAATAATATAAAATTTTGAAAAAAGATTTATTATTAATAAATTTCATAGTTGATGCAATGGTTCAAAATGATTTATTTCGTTATGTGTACTATTTTATTTGTTTCATAATTTTTTTTGCAAATTAAACTTTTTTTTTAAACTGATTTTAAAATCAAAGATATCCATGAAGTGCGACACATCATTGAAATCAGGAAAAAATATGCTAAAATATGACATCAAAATCAAATATGGCGCCCATAAGAAAAAATGAACCTGATGATGGTGTCACAAAAACGAAACGTCGAAAATTTTTTTTTTATATCTAATCGTGTAGACCATAAAAAGTTGCTCTAATAATGTTTTTACTAAATTAAAATCGGTTATGAAATAACCGAACTAGACAGAAAAATAAAAAATCGACTTTTTCAGTTTTTTCAGAATAATTCAGGAACGAAAAGAGATGTCGCAGTTTTGATGACAGATTCATTTTACACTTTGAATGCCTCAAATTTTGTCCCATTTAACCGACCCTGTATCTCTTACGGTTTACGAGATTGTAATGGTGGGGATCGAATTTGAATCACACTGTATATTTAGAATATTTCTAGATTGTGCAAGAGCAAAGTACACATTTTTTTGTTGGTTTACCTTGTTTAGCGTCTCATAGAAAACTATTCAATAAACTCACACTATTGATCAGTCTATACACAATTATTTTGTATAAATAAATAATGTTACTGGCCAAGAGAAGATCCTGAAAATGTTTGCCGTTTAGGGGTGTTGAACCTCTAATACCAGCCCTGAATCCTCGACTTCTTTTACGAAAAAAGGGCGTATGAATCCATACTAAATAGCTTAGTTTTGAGATTTGTTTAATTTTTTTATTTTTAAAATTGAAATTCGTAATTAATAAAATAAAATTGAATTTCATACATTTATAATAGAACTATTTTTATCCTCAATTAAAAGTTTCTAATAGTAGCAGGGGCGTACCTATAAAAGTTGAGGTTTTAGACTTTAGAGTAAGAAATGATGCACCACTGGCCTCTTGAAATTTTAGAGATAATTTATTAATTAGCATTCAAAATTATAATATGTAAATTTATTTCCATGATTTGATATTTTCGTACAAAATACAAAGCTAGCAAAAAGCAGATTAGATAAAGCATTGAATTTATTGAAATTAAGTACCTATATGCTGAAAACGGCCATCATCTGCTATAATACATTCTTCTATCCTTAAACATTTAAGATTTTTTAAGTTAAACAAAAATTGAAACTACAACATTCCTTTACTCAAAAATTAAGGCGTTAAAATCTTAGTTCACCAGAACTTTTCGACATAAAATAAGCCAAAGAATCACGTTCTTATTTAAGAAACAAATACTTACAAATCACCCTAAATGCTGTAATTAATTTCTTCAGTTTCGACAAGTTGGTTTAAAAATTTGTTTGGTGTTCTTATCCCAGTAACATGTCATCCTGAATAAAGTCAAGTAAAACTAAAGTCTCATTTGCATAAAATACGCTGTTTATAAATAAGTCTAAACCACTAATTATTTTCTGAAACAGCTTTAAAAAAATACTTGAAATAGGTACTTAAAAAAACTTAAATAAGAAATCAAGAAAAACAATGAACAACTGAGATTGGTCAAGTCAAAAGTGAATTCCAGGAGTCAGACTTTGAAGTGTACTCAACTTTATCTGTAATAAACATCAGGATGTGAAACTTCTCAAAATGTTAGAGTTTACATTTCAATTTCCTTCATTAATTATTTAAAATACCCAATATAAAAATACTGTTCAATAATTTTCAAGAAATAATCAATAAGTCTAAGGCCATGAACATATTTTGCGTTCGAAAAGAGACAATTTTTTTCTAAAACTACTATAGTACGTCAAGTAAACGTAAAAAACGTATCTAGTAAAAAAAGCACACACTTTAGTTTTTCTGCACTCCTCTGGTTGACGTACCTTCAAGGAGATGCGCGATCTTTGAGACACTGTATAATATTTTATTTTAATCATTTAGCTTAGGAGCTCAGTGAAGGTGAAATAACTCCTGCCAAATATTTAATTCTCGTGAATTGTTTTTCTAATAATGCAAATTCGTCAGTATTATCACGTGCTTTCTGCTTAATTTTTAATAGAAATAATATATCTTTAGATAAAAGTGTATGCGTTATTATTTATTAACTTAAAAATTGCTCCATTGTATAATTAATTTTGTTCTTTGCTACAATAGCAGGGTAATTTTCTCGTAAATTTGATAATCCCAAAGATATTTCTAGGACAGCATAAAATTTGTGTATTTTTATAGCGATCTTTAATAGCTAACATTGTTATTCATCAGGATTAATTAAAAGAAAAGGAAAATATGTATTTCTGGGATTGTCTGATTCCGGCAAAGCTTCCCTAATCAAACTTTTGCTCGAAGAAGGTGAAATAGATTGTATGCCCTACACCACAATTTCACAAAATTTAGACCACAGTGATGTTAATGTAGAAAAAGGTGAGTAGCTATGTTCGTAACTAACATTCTGCATGTTTGTGCAGGCTTATGGAAGAAATCTGGCAAGCTCCTCTTCCTGGGTTTGGATAATGCCGGCAAAACAACACTGTTGCATATGCTCAAGGACGATCGGCTCGCACAGCATCTTCCAACATTGCATCCTAGTAAGACACCATTTGTTATTAATTTTCTTTTATGCATTTTTAACATATCTAACAAGATTAATAAAACATTTGCTTGATGAACATGACCTTAGTTTTATTTTCTTAATTTTAGCGTCAGAAGAATTGTCCATTGGTGCTATGAGGTTCACAACCTTTGATTTAGGAGGCCATTCGCAAGGTACGATGAGTAATAATAAATGTGTTGATTATGTAATTGAGAATTTTGTTGTTTACCACTTAGCGAGAAGAGTATGGAAAGATTACTTCCCGGCTGTAGATGCAATAGTATTTTTAATAGACGCAAACGACATGTCGCGATTCGATGAAAGTAAAAAGGAATTGGATTCACTTTTAACGGATGAAACATTGTCCAATTGTCCAGTACTTATTCTTGGTAATAAGATTGATTTACCAGGGGCAGCTTCTGAAGATGACTTAAGGAATTATTATGCTTTATATGGACAAACAACAGGAAAGGTAAGACTAATAATAATTTGGCTAATTACCTTCAAAATTATCATAGAGGAACTTGTAGATAATAAAATAATATAAATTATAATCATCTTTCCTCAATACCCCTGCAAATCAAAGTTTTTGCCTTTTGAGGGCAGTTTTTTTCATTTTAAAGTTGCCATGTTTTGCAAAATTCTAGCGCGAATGGAAGAACATCAAAACATCACAAGTTACCGTTCGTGAGTAATGAAAACAAACTGCAAAAAAATATAAAACCCAACAACAAACATTAAATTTGGCGTCTTCCATATTTTACTTGTCTTGAAACTGCAAACTGAAAAAATCTGTATTTTGTTTAGAAAATAATTAAAATTTGTTTTTTCCACTTTGTGGTTTTCTATACCTAATACTGAATGGCATTTGTAATATTGTACTATAATACTATTTGACCACCTACAAGGCAGTGGATAGCATAGCATCGGGGACTTGAGATGTGTTCAAGTGTAGTTATTAATATAACCCACACCCTCGACTACTTTTAATCCTTTTAGAAACAATCTTGTACATTTTTTTTTACTTAATACGTAACTATAGGAGGTAGATCCAAATTTATAAGGTTTGATTGCTTTGATTGCTCTGCATGACATTCTATTTATTAGGAATATAATTCAATTATTTTATAATTACATAGAACCATTTTTTTCGTGAAGGTTTTCACTGTGTTCGAAATTCGTAATGATTTTTACTAAATTATAGGAAATATAAATCAAATGCTAAATTTTTCCTATCAATTTCCATCCATTCTAACTTTTTAATAATTTATTAGTTTCACAGTAAAGTTACTAGAAAATAAATTGAATGCATCTGTTAACAGTTTGTAAATTTATTTAGTTTTTTTCGACATTAGTTTAGGATGTTTTTTGTTAGATTTTTTACAATACCATCAGATATAAGAACCGTTTTCATTGTTTTTTCAGTTCGAAGTATAAGGAAGTATTGTAATCGTGTTTTTTTTCGACTTCGAGATTTTGATGGATTTACACGTTTTGAGGGCCCCTGAATCCATTTTGACCATTTTCGCCATGATGTCTGTCTGTCTGTGTGTCTGTCTGTATCCACCATAACTCAAAAACGACTTATCGGATTTGATTCAAATTTCATATTTAAGAGTTTGAACAAAATTGTGGGTGCCACATTCAATGTTTTTCATCTAGCACCAAAACAAGTGACAGTTACCTGAAGACATTTTTAGGTTTTTTAGGAATATCTCGAAAAATAAACAATTTATAACATTTTTTTATTCTTTAACATTGATTTAGAATTGAATTTTGAACACATTTTAATGAACTTTTTTTTGAAATTCTGTCAAAAAAATTTCAAAAAAACGATATTCTTAAAACACTATAAACTGCTGTTCAAAATTATCGCACCACTCAAAATTCAGTAAAAGTTTGATGTCAATTTTTTTCTGAACCGTTTGTCCGCTTTGTATGATTCATTTTTTAAATTGTAGGTTGATCCTTCAGGAATGCAAATGTGCTACTTATTTTTGGTCAAAATTCATTTTGGTTGAATACTGGGTGTATAAATGATGTTGACTTTTTTCTCAAAGTTCGTAACACCCTGTGGAGTGCACCAGTAATAATCTCAAATTATAAACTAGAGCTAAGTGCAGCCTCATCTTTTCTTAACTTTCTCCGTTTTGATTCACTTCAATATCCCTGTTTTTAGAGGAGATATACAGGTTTATCGAAAAACATACATGTTTTTATTGGCGAGTTTTATGAATACTCGTGCATTCTTTTACAAATCATTTAGAGAGTAACATAAGTAATAAAGTTTCAATAACGCGTATTTCCGCCCCTACTTCTTACAACTGCTTGACAACGACGGTTCATACTCGAAATCGTACTTCTAATTTGATCCTGATCAATTTGATCCCTTATTTCTACCAATGTTTGTTCAATTTCATTAAGAGAAACAGGTGGCGGTTGACGGTCTCTCAGCTTCCTACCAAGAATATCCCAAAGATGCTCGATGGGATTGAGATCCGGGCTACGCGCAGGTCAATTCATTGTCCGTGAACAAAACACGTTCCCAGTCCTCTAAGTTCCAATCCAGATGTTCCCGAGCAAATTGCAGTCTGGCTCTGCGATGTTCAGCGTTTAAGGCGGGTTTTGTCGCTGGTATTTTTATGTGTAAATCCTGTTCTGTAAGACGCCTCCAAAAAATAAGTAGCACATTTACATTCCTGAAGGATCAACCTAAGGACGGATCATTAGTTTTTTTTTAAAACCCTCAAAATTTTTACAAGAAATTTAACTTAATTTCTTTAGGAAAAGTAATTATTGTGATACTATCCGTATAAGAAAGTCATGTGTTGGGCACATCAGATATTTTATCTTATAAATGCAAAAGCTCTTCGCGATTCGCTAAAATTTTGTTGTAATTTTTTGCAAAACTATAGGAGATATATCCAAACGGTAGGTTATGTTGCTTTCTTTAAATTCCTGCCACTTTATGTGTAATAAATAATCAATGGATTTTTGGATAGCGACAAACACCCAGCGGCCAAAAATCAGATTTAAAGATACACAGCCAAAAATGCAGTTGCGCCCTGAAAAAATCTTTGAAGTATTTTTGCACTGAAACAAAAAATATATTTTCTTAGTATAATTTGCAATAATGTATTTTTTTAGGTTTACAAAGAAAAAAAAAACATTTTCAACGTCTCTTTTTTAAGATCTGTTTTTATATGAAGCCTTGACATTCAAGTGTGTTTTTAATATTTTTAGCAATAATCAATTAATGCATCTACACGTCATTAGAATAACAATGACCAACTATAAATAAAATAGAAATTACATTCGTAATAACTATAATACTTAACAGAAAAAAAATTGTAATTAATTTTTCATAATTTTTTTACATATTTGGGTAATTTAAGTAAAAACGCAATAAGTGAGAATGAAATCTGTATATTATCGAAAATTTCCTAGCAATAGCATTATACAATTTATAGTTTGTATTGTTCGATTCACGTTTAAATTAAATGCGTATCTTTGTCCTCGAAATATCACGTAAATACGCCGAATCAGTACATGACTTTTGATCTGTGATTATGGTTCTTTTCAACAATTATTTAATAATTATTATTTGAGATAAGATAATAGTATTTGTTGAGTAAGGTATTGTTTTTCCAGTTAAAAATATTTTATTTTAAGGTTTAAGGAATTAAAATGTCAAAATGGTAGAAATTTTTGTGTACTTAATATTTTGTATATTAAATCCAGCTGGTAAATATTCCTAACATCCCAGAACTCCTTAATATAATCGTTATTTTTGACAATAACAAATTTATCTCCCCTTTTCTTTAATTATCAGAAATTTGATTATTCATCTTACAATATTATTTAACTTTTTAAATCGCTATAATAATAATTATATAACAGTACTAATTATAGTACAGTAGTATTCGTGGAAAGAATAAAAGTTCTTCAATGGATTTTCATAATTTAATATCAAATAGGTATCATGTTTCTAAAAAAAATAGATAGGAGTATTTTTAGGTACCAATTAATATTTTTTAAAATCTGTTTCAGGGTAAAGTTGCACGATCAGATTTACCAGGACGTCCACTAGAATTATTCATGTGCTCCATCCTCAAGAGACAAGGATACGGAGAAGGATTTCGTTGGTTAGCTCAGTATATTGACTGAAACACCCCAATTTTTTAATAAAATTAAAATGTAAACTACTTATGTAATTTTCAACAGGACTGTTTAATTTTATACATCATAAAAAAGTTTATAATAACTACATGAAACTTTATAGGTAATTTATTAATAATTTGCTTTATTTATTGAAATGTCTGTTGTCTTGAAACTTATTTAATTGCACATAGATATTTATTAGATAATTGTAAAATTTTTGTTGTTCTATTTAGTACAGTTACAGTTGTATATTTCCTATTTAAAATTAATCATTATCTATAATGTTTCATTCCCAGAGGAAAAAGAAATAATTTTTCATGGTATTTTCAATTTATAGGTAGGGTGTTTGTAAACATAGTGCAGTTAACATCAGCCTCAAAGTTCAACTTGGGGCCCTGCCATTTTTTAACTCGTGGGCGAACTTTGAACTGAATTTAAATCACTCCTTTTTTCTCATTGGTTTTTGCAATATGTTTTTAAGTACCCAGTATAACGGGCTGAATGTTTGCTCTTCAGTAATTCCCAATAATAACTTTGTTTAAATGCAGCCGCATTTAATGATATTACAGTTAAATCAAAAACAATCCACAATTTTATACAATTTTTGTTACATATTTTATTTTTCCAAATTTATTGATGTAGTTACCTAAAATTAGAGTAAATCGTTTCATCATTTATATTACTTTTTTGTTAAATAAAAGTGCTTTCTATAATCCTGCGTTTTATTTCAAACATTAACAAACTATCACAATTTATGTTTAAGTTCTAACCCATCGGGTAGCTTCGAAAAATGACTATCCACTAATTGGTCAGTCACCGCTGATAACTGTGGTGGATCCCATTTGGGATTTTGGTCTTTATCAATTAGAAGAGCTCTTACGCCTGAAACCAACGCAATTTAATAATGTCCTAACGATTTACATTAATTTACCTTCAAGGAAATCTTTTTGTTGAAGACAGTGAATTGCCATTCTGTATTCCATTTGCAGGCACTCCTGCAGGTTCATCTGTTTTCCCATGTGAAGCTCCTTCACAGTTATCTTTAAGCTAGTTGGAGACATCTTACACAAGAGTTTGAGGGTATCTTCCGACCATTTCGAACCATCTTTTTCTAATCGGGACAATATCTCTTCCATTGTAGGTGCACCAAAACAGTGATTAATTTTCTCCAAGTAAGGCTCCAGAGAAAACTCTTTGCAATCTTTAGCGTTAAATTTATTTAGCGTAGTTTTCACGTCTTGTTCGTTGCAGCAACTAAGAAGGCACTTTTCTAAACTTGACAATTCCTTACTGTCGCAGAAATGCGTTGCTAAGCCAGCTTTAAGGACATCCGAACCTTTCAAACGAATTCCAGTTAAAGCCAAGTACCATCCTGTAAAACAGTGTTAAATTCTGCTTGTTTTTAGGTGTGTAAAGTGTACCTAATTTTCCGCCTAAGCGAGGTAAAAAGTACGAGCCACCGACGTCTGGAAACAGCCCGATTTGTGTTTCGGGCATGGCAAACAAAGTTCTCTCCGTTGCAACTCTATAATGACCATGGATGGACAAGCCCACACCTCCACCCATAACAATCCCATCAATAAATGCTATATACGGTATTTTATAGGAACCAATAAGGCCATTAGTTGCATACTCGTGTTTGAAAAATTCTTGCCCAAGTGTGCCGCCCTTCCTGCCATCTTCCACGACGGCTTTAACATCGCCTCCAGCACAGAATGATTTTTCTCCAGCGCCTTTTATAATGACCAACGTTTTCTCTTTTTCCCATTCTTTCAAAACAGGGTAGATTTTCTTCACCATAGACAGGTTCAAGGAGTTTAAAGCCTTGGGCCTATTTAATGTTATCACACCTTTGTCATTCACATTTTCGATAATTACATCATTCTGATCGATTGATGACATCCTTCTGACACTGTTCAGAAATAAACTGGGAATTTTTTGAACGAATTTTGAGGTTAGGTTTATGTTTTTGTTCATCTAAAGAGTGAATAAATGTTATATGTTATTTTATTTTATTGAATAAAATATAATTACCATAGTTTACAAGTGAAATATACATGTAATGTTAAAAGTCCTTGGAATTTATTATCTGTATTTAATTATTTTACTCAAAAAAGTACTTATAACTGATCTGATTTTTCTCTTTATAAAAGTTGATTGACTTAACAGATTTCTTCTAAATTCTATCATGTGTTATAAATACTTACGTAAACTCTTGACGAAAAAATTTATTAACATTACTGGAATGACACTATCTTTTGATACCGCTTATCTGAATAAATTATTCAAATAAATGTTAATTATAGTAAGGCAGTGGCGTACCTCATGCTTATCTGCAAAACAAAAAGCAAGTAGGTATGAACACGTGTAAATTCATTATTATCATCTCGAAACAAATCACGATTGTTGTATTTTCGATGTTTTGTATACAGGGTGAGTCACGACGAGTTGACAGTATTAGAATTGAATATTTTGTGGTATTAGACGCATAAATGATTAGATAGGTACCTACACCATATACCATATACAGGGTGGCTGAAATTCCGTTTCCAGCATGGGGATCTCGCTTATTATAATAGATAGACCATAGGTTTAAATTTGGCAAAGTTGCTAAATTTAATGCTCAGTAATAATCCTAAGACAAATTTGAATTATCTTGAACGGTCTTCTGAAAAAGTAAAAAAACTGAAAATTACAATTTTTGAAAATCGCCCATAACTTTTTTATTTCTGAACATTTTTCAAATCTGTAAAAACATTCTCAAAGCAACATTTTATGCTCTATCGATCAGTGATCGTCGTTTCTTTAAACATCGATTCGTTTTTGTTTTTTGAACGCCTACTTCAGTTTTTCTTATGGGCGCACTTTCTACTTTTCACATCATCGGATAGTACATTTTTTTCCAAATTCATCGATGTGCTACACATGGTATTCAGATTTAATTTTAATTGTAAAAATTTAAAAAATGTATCCAATACAGCAATCATCTCAAATCAAACAGCCCAAACTCGCTTAGTTTATTGTTACCATGGTAATTTATAAACAATTTCAAAATTTAAGAAATTTGAGGTCTGGCACAAGTGACAAATTGCAATAATTATTATTAATCATAATCTGTGAACTAAAATTATGTTTTCGAATAATGAAAAGACTGATATTATGCGTGTATCTTTTATTCATAACATAAAAACTCTCTCCTAAAAACACAGAGTTACGCCGAAACTTATTCTGAATGAAGACAACAATCTTCGAGATTATTTTCTACACTGGACAACAATTTAATGGAATTTGGAGCCTTTAAGAAATCTAAACAAATATGAAAGCCGAATAACATATGACAATAAGCAATATGCTATATCAAATTAAATTTAAAGTAAATGTTCAAATAAATGCCCGTCTTCTCTATCACACAACCACAAACGCTTCCGTACTCCACTGTCTAAACTTCGCGCTATCGTTCTACGTGGAATATTACGCATCACTCCCAAAACGGCATTCCTCAGCTCTTCGACATTGTTATAAGTGTTTTTAAAAATTTTATTTTTGGCGTATCCCCAAAGAAAAAAATCTAAGGGGTTCAGGTCAGGTGATCTGGCTGGCCAATGGACGTGCCCATGGGTTCCGATCCATTGTTCAGGAAAAAGTTCATTAAGGCGTTCTCTAATAATCTGCGCATTATGCGCTGGAGCCCCATCCTGATGCCACCATATTTGCCGTAGTTGATTCAGTGGAACATTCTCCAAATATTCCATCAAATCTTGGTTTATAAAGTCAATCTAACGTAGAGCGGTTAGAGTCCTTTCGAAAATATGAGGACCAATAACCCTTTCCCCCCATAAACCTACCCAGACATTGATACCAAATCGGTGCTGTGGTCTTGCTTCTCTATAGGTACGGGGATTTTCTCTGGCTCAATAATGTTCATTATGACGATTGAACATGCCCAAGTTGGTGAATGAACATTCATCCGTCCAAATAATATTTTTCAGAAAATCCTCGTTACGTTGGTATTTATCAAGAAGCCACTCGCAAAACTGGAGTCTATGAACTTCGTCTCCAGGTCTCAATGTCTGTGTCACATGGATTTTAAATGGTTTAAATCCTTCCTCCTTTAGAACTGTTCGAATCTGATATCGAGGTAATTCCAAATTATGACTCAGGATTCTCGTTCACCTAAATAGTTGAAATTGCATAATTCTATCAAAGCCAGTGTTTAGATATTTACCGCGGCTAAAATATTTTCTTTGTTTTCTTCTGTAATTCGGCTTCCATATTTTGTTTTGGGTTTTTCAAAGGCCCCAAATTCCATTAAATTGTTGTCCAGTGTAGAAAATAATCTAGAAGATGGTTGTCTTCTTTCAGGATATGTTTCTGCGTATCGTTGTGTCGTTAATATAGAGTTTCTATGTGATGAATAATAAATACGCATCATATCACGCTTTTCATTATTCGAAAACATAATTTAATTTAATTCGCGGGGAATAACTAATTATTATTGTAATTTGTCACTTGTGACATCTATGCTTGTGACAAACCTCAAATTTTAAAATTTGAAATTGTTTATAAATTACCATGGTAACAACACAAACTAAACGAGTTTATTAGGCTGCTTGATTTGAGATGATTGCTGTATTGGACATATTTTTTAAATTTTAACAATTAAAATTAAATCTGAATACCATATGTAGTAATCGATGAATTTGGAAAAAATATACTATCCAATGATGTGTAAAGTAGAAAGTACGTCCATAAGAAAAACCGAAGATGGCGTTTAAAAAACAAAAACGAATCGATGTTTAAAGAAACGACGATCACTGTTCGATAGAGCATAAAAAGTTGCTTAAAAAATGTTTTTACAGATTTAAAAAATGTTCAGAAATAAAAAAGTTATGGGCGATTTTAAAAAATTGTAATTTTCAGTTTTTTTCACTTTTTCAGAAGACCGTTCAAAATAATTCAAATTTGTCTTAGGATTATTACTGAGCACTAAATTTAGCAACTTTGCCAAATTTAAACCTATGGTCTATCTATTATAATAAGCGAGATCCCCATGCTGGAAACGGAATTTCAGCCACCCTGTATACCTACAGGGTTGTCGCCTAAATAGCATATGATCTCTTTATTTAGTTTCTACGACTTCGGGTTATACCGGAAGGAGACACTAACTTTGTTTTTTTAAATGGAACACCCTGCATATTACTACATTTTTAAATTCTACATTCAATTATAATAACATTTTCTTAAAACAATTTTTCTCTAAAGCATTTTGATTAATAATTACAGGATGATTTTTTTAAAAATGTCCAAAAATGGGTTAACTTTCAAATTTTATTTTCTAGCCTTCTAATATTCAAATTGAAATGCGGTTTTGGCAAGATGTTAACCAAAGTGTACTACTTGCAATTTCTTCATTGCAACAGTTCAATGTTTATAATTTAGGTGCCATTCAGAAAAAAATCAAAACGGCATAACTCTTTTTTTTAATGGATTTGGATTATTCATTCAATTTAAAGGTAATTTTGTTGAATAAACTTTATACCCAACTCTTGCCGTTTTCGTTAAATTTCGTTTTGTTGGTAATATTGAAAATTATGGATCAAGCAATCTATGTTGTCAGTAAAGCATCTTAAACAATATCGTTACATTAATCATTAATAAAAAAAAAACTTCTCTTGATAATCATTATACCTACATACCTACTATGAGTAAGTACCATAAAAATTGATATTTCACGAAAACGGCAAGAGTTGGGTATAAAGTTTATTCGACAAAATTACCTTTAAATTGAATGAATAATCCAAATTTGTATCGATATACAGGGTGTTCCATTTGAAAAAAATGAGTTTTGCCTTTTTGATTTTTTTCTGAAGGGCACCTAAATTATAAACCCCCTGTAGAAGATTGAGATGTTGCAATGAATAAATGGCAAGTAGTACACTTCTGTTAACATCTTTCCAAAACCGCGTTTCAATTTGAGTATTAGAAGGCTAGACAATAATATTTGAAAGTTAACCCATTTTTGGACATTTCTTAAAAACTCATCCTGTGATTATTAAATGCAATGCTTTACAGAAAATTTGTTTCAGCAAAATGTTATTATAATTGAATTTAGAATTTAAAAATCTAATAATATACAGGGTGTTCCATTTTAAAAAACGAAGTTAGGGTCTACTTCCGGTATAACCGGAAGTCGTAGAAACTTGAAAATATTTTAAATAAAGAGATCCTGTACTATTTAGGCTATAAACCAATTTTCAGAACAAATATTAATTATATCTTTTAAAACGTCTAATCAACGGTTTCGGTGAATAACCCTGTACTTATACTTAATGAAAAATATAGGGAATTATTAATTCTCTACCAATAGAAAATACTTACAGTTTTTCCTGTTTTCAGTTTGTTATATTTAACAATAAATTATAAATCCCCTGTATAAGCTACTTTTATTAGCAATATGTATCTACATCAAATTCTTCTTTGGACTTTCTACTTTACAATTTTAATGTGTTTTTTCAAAAATATAGATGCCAATAACATTACCCAAAAGTAGCACAAATTGGGTACTAAGAAATTATAACTTAAATTTAGCTGTGATTACTTTATATTAATTACCTAGGCTAAGTAATAATTTGGTTTATAATATTTAGTAATTTTTTGGCTTTATCTTTTTATCACAGTAACAGAATAAAAACCTCATTAACAATCTTTAGTTATTACCAGCAGTTAGCAGCAAAAGGTTTTAATGACAACCACACAATTATATTTAATCATTGGTTATTTTATTCGGTTATAATAAATTTTTTTTTAAGATTATGGCCAAAACGTAACCAATGAAAGAAAATATTTATAATTTAGCAGTAGGTAGGTAGGTACCAACTAGACATGATTTTTAAATAGCAACCAAGACTAGATAGCAACTATAAAAATAGTCAAATATGAAATATCGTAATTTATTTAGTTTTTTACAATAATGTCTAAAAACACAAATTTTAAATGTATATGGAAATTCAAACAGTTCGACATTTGTGTGCTTCGTAATACGAAGCACATTTTCCTTTATTCAGAAATCGCTCGAAATTTCCATAAGCTTTAATATAGACGGTACCAATAAATAATAGCTAGAACAAAATTTTGGCCCATTTTAGCATTACCTAATAGAAAATATGCCAGATTTGCGACCACTAGTACCTAGTTGGAATTTACTCTGGACAAACCAAACCAAATGTTCAGCAATTTTTGTCGCCTTTTGTAGTAGAACTTAATAGGCTATTTTAAATTTTAAAGTATGCTATCTAATCTCAAAAACCAATTTAACAATCTATCTCGTTATTTATAATTTTTGAAGGTTATGTACAAAACCGTTTAAATAAATTAACTAAGGTGAAAGCTGTAATACATTTTTTGTTGCCTACGGTAATAACTAGAAGTAGTAATTTTGGAATAATATCCGCATATTGGCTAATAAAATAACAATGACTTTATCTTTATTTTCAAGTTATAATTTAATAGGTTATGATTACCAAATAAATAACAAATTATAGATATATTTTTTTTGGTCAGCATATAGGAATTTTTTTGAAAAAATATCTTTATAATAACTGTTTTTTTTTCAAAAATCGCCATGATTTTATTGTTAGTTTATTGTGACTTTTGCATCCATCTTGAAAAAATAGCAAATTCATTTACATTCTTTTTTCAAGTTTTTAGTAAAATTAATGTATTTTAAATAAAATTTACAAGTTTCAAAGTTATAATCAGCATTATGATGCAATAAGAATTTTTTTTTATTATTTTTAAAAATAATAAAAAAATTTCGAATTTTCAATTTAGGGGGCTCGAAGTTGATGTATTTTTAGCAATTTTTAGAGACGTGGGGGTGGTAATAAAACTCCGGACACCCCGGGAACAATGTCCCCTTCACCCCCCCTCTCCACGGGCTTGACTACAACTTTAGATTTGTTTGAGTAAAATCTTGTATCTTGGTCATCGCCACCACATAGTAACGTGCATATGGTCATGGGTGTAGATCATGATGTCTACTTTATACCAAAAAAATAATTCCCCATTTACGTTGTCATTACATTTTGACAACGTTTTCATACCGCTTTCCGATATAGCCATAATAGCTAATCGGCTAGCCCAGATGGTTGCCAAAACGTTTCACTGACCAAAAGACAACTGGTAATGCTACTTGAGTAGTTTTTTTTGTTCTTGGATTTTTCTCGTTTTCTGCATCATGTGGACAGAATTTTCGTGTAGAATTATCATTCTCAACCACTTTGATTTTATTGCTCAGAGACTCTGCTTTGTAGGTACACTTCTGTTCACTAAAAAATCATACAAGCCTTGAGAGCAATTTTTGTATTTTTTAGCTGCGGAAATTTGCCTTAAGTACTTACATCTGTTTCCATGTTTGCCAACCACGTACTAGGAGCCATTTACTTCCATTGATTACCTTTATGAATTATTATCAAGATTAAAAAGATTTGTAAATGAACGCAATTTTATGTAAGTGTATGCAGTTTCAGTGAACAGAAGTGTACCTACCGTTCGGCTGCAGAAGACGATTTCCAGCCCCCATGTTGCTTGAAGTCTAATATGTTGACACCTGGTGCATTTGCCAATAATGTAGATGATGTTCGTCGGAACGACCCTAGTGTATTGGACTGCGTTTGGAAGTTGTAGAAATTTCGCTATTTAATAATGATTCTTGGAGATTGTCACCGATAGAAGAAGCGTAGATCCTGTGCATTTTTAAAAGTTGAATATAACGATTAACCAATGTAGTCCAATCTTTTTGATCTTCCCCATTTGTTATTACGACTTTTCTTGGCACATTGTTTTTTGTCGAAAAAATTTGAACCACTATGATATTATTCTTATGGTCTGCGTCCTGCATCTTCAAATTATAAAGCTCATCAGATCGGCATGCTCCAGCCACTCAATCAATACCACTTTCTTCATCAAACAGATTTCATTAGAAGCTTGTGATAAACTAATTCACAATCGAGTCTTTCGAAAATACCCGATTTTCGGGCATCCATAATTTTTTCTCTTGATAAACGCCTCTAAACGTTCAAACTAGAAATATGTATCAAAATTCTTATTTACGAGAATTGCTCATTTGAGCATTTAGCATTCCGACCACAGCTAGTAGGAAATTTCAATACGTTCGTTTTTTCCAAGAAGTACGCCAGTAAAAGGATTTCACTTATTTCTTTTGCAATCTTCGTCGCACACCATTTCATAAAATTTTCGTTCTTTCGATTTAGTAGGCAACAACGAACCACAGCAATTTTTGCAGTCTCTTCAATTGCACTCATTTTCAATGAAAATAATCTTTCTTCACAAAATTATGCGGCTTTGGCTGTCCGCCTCGTCCGTTAAAGTGTCTCCTAGGCTGAAAAGTTTACTTATGCATCTGGTAATGTAAAGAACTAAACTGCTGGCCAATTGAAACGTACCAAGCGAATTTTTAGGTTGAATTTAAAGTCAAATATTGTGAAAAGGAGAAAAGATATCAACATGAGGTTTTCAGGATTCAAGAGATGATTTAATTGCGAAAACAACAGTGTGACCCGATTTTTTTACCTTGAAGTACGTTACTATCTACAGGGTATGAAAGAAAGTCGTCTTTTTTTTCTCAAACTTTATCCTACCGGAATTCCTCAAAAATTTTTGTCGATTTTTTTAGTCCCTGGTTAATGAGGAAAAAACCAATTTCTCAAAATTTTTATATCCCTCTTATTTTATAAGATACCGAATTTTTTTATTAAATTTAATATTGTTGAACCAGTTTTTGCAATAATAATTATGCTGCCATTTTGAAAGGAAATGTCATCATGTGATATGTCGATAAAAAGGTTATTTTAAGTAGAATCTAATTCTTATGGAAAAAAATCTACAGGGTTGTTTTAAAAAATTTTGAAAGTTAGTAGGTGGCCCTTCCGGTGAAACCGGAAGTGTCATCAGATTGTTTTAAACGTCAAAATGATTATTCCTTTCAACAATCAAACCATGCCAAATTTCAAATTAATACAGTTAAATGTAACAAAATGGTGGGGGTTGTAAAACGATTTCGTAGCCACCCGGTATACACGAATATGAGCAAATTTTTGAAAAAGTGAAAAACCCGTTTCGAGGATATGTCACTTAAACCAATGGTGAACATGAACTAACTAAATTCCATTCTATTCCATTAAGAAAATAGCCTCAAAAAATGAATTAAAAAATTTACCAATTAGCGAACGTGTACCGATTTTTGATAAGCCACTGGTTACCAATAAATTAATGAAAGTACAAAAAGTGTACTTATTATAAGAAAACCATTCATAAGGTATTATAATCAACTACAGAGATTGGTTCTTACAAAACAGAATACGGCCGAACGACAAAAAACAAAGAAAAAATCAAATTTTCAGCAAAAATTCGGTATCTCATAAAATAACAGGGGTATCAAAATTTTTGAGAAACAGGTTGTTTTCCCATTAAGTAAGGACTAAAAAATCTACATCAAAAAAATATTTAAAAAAGTTTGTGGAATCACGGTAGTTATAAAATTTGACAAAAAAGGAGATTTTCTTTCATACCCTGTAGATAGTAATGTACTTCAAAGTAAAAAAAATGGGGTAACACTATCGTTTTCTCAATTAAATTATCTCTGAAATCCTGAAAACCGCATGTTGATATCTTTTCTCTAAAAATTCGCTTGGTACGTTTCAATTGGCCAGCAGTTTATTTCGTTTCAGATAAATTGTCGTTTCTAAACAAGATATCAACAAAAATTATCAACTTTTTAAATTCTTACGATATTTTGCATTCATATTAATTTCGAAAAATTTAAAATCTATGAACTACCAAATATGAACTATAAAAGGATAGTTTACCTAAAGCGATTTTTATTTCTGGTCTCTGTCCTTGTCTTATCAGTCGGCTATATACATTTGGGATAGTACAAAGCATATTTTATAAGTTTGAGCAAATTTTTCTTAAAAACTTTCCGTTATTTCGCACACAAATGGCAGTTCACCTGTAACAATTTTGATTATAAAGCAATTTCAGTTTTTTGAAACTGGATTGTACTTGAAATAAGTTGGTGATCAAAGTAAGGACAGAACTCAAAATTTGGTGTTTATACTCAAATTTTTTTGTCATTTACATCTGTAATATCGTTTTCCCATTGATATGTTCACAGTGTTTATTTTTATCATTGACAATATTTTATCCTTTTTTTTAAAGGATCCACCCTTTTCATTTTATTATTTCACTAAGCGAATATAGATTTAAAGTTTAAAGGATCGACTTTACTAGGTATACTAACAATATCTATGATATTATTTATCATCATAATTTCTCTATCTATCGGTGCTTAAAATTGTTCAATGGTCAGTTCATGTACCCCAATAAAGTTCAGACTTTATCATCCTAATAAATCATTATGCATGAAGTTGCACACGGTTATTTATGTCAGTAAATTATTTTATACTGCTTGTTATATTACAGATAGTGAAGCGGTATCTACTACCACATAAATACCAGCTAATCCTTACAATACAACTAGTTGCCCATTTTAATTCCGTTTGTTAAAATTTATACCATAAACTACATGTGGAAATTTAACGAGCCATTATGCTGAAGATAATATACATTATCTTGTTGGTGAATATTCTGTTGATTGTTGCTATTAAAGTTCCCCCTGGATTCAAATTTGGTGTTGCTACAGCATCTTATCAAGTTGAAGGAGGATGGAACGCTAGTGGTATGTTATATTATTATTATTATAAGAGAAAACAAAACAGAAAAATTCGTTATGTTTTGACATTATCTTGATATGAGCAGAACCCTAACTAAAAATAGCCTCTTTTGTGGTTTTGAGTATTAAAATAATAGTGACTAATAAATCTATTTTTTTAAATAATATTTGTATATCTATAAAAGCAAGTTTACAGGAAAAGGAGAGAATATATGGGACCACTTAACACACAACCATCCCGAGCTAATAACTGACCACAGCACCGGAGATGTTGCCTGCAACTCATACCATCTCTGGAAAGAAGATGTGCAAATTCTCAAAGATTTGGGAGTCCATTTCTATCGCTTTTCGATGTCATGGTCCAGAATACTTCCAACAGGCTTTCCAAATAAAATTAATCCCGATGGCATTCGATACTATAACGACTTAATAAATGAATTACTTAAAAATAACATAGAGCCATTAGTTACTTTGTATCATTGGGATCTACCACAACCCCTTCAAGATCTCGGTGGATGGACAAATCCAGAAATAGCTGTTTATTTCGAGGAATTTGCTAGAGTTGCATTTGATTCGTTTGGAGATAGGGTGAAAAAATGGATAACCATAAATGAACCTTCTAGTATATGTGAGGGCACATATGAAGATGGGAACGGAGCTCCAGATGTAAGGTCACCTGGAATTGGAGAGTATTTATGTGGAAAAACCATCCTTCTAGCTCATGCTAGAGCTTATCGTGCTTATGAGAAGATATTCAAAGCCAGCCAGAAAGGTATACGAAACTAATGTGCGTTTAAAAAAAATTGGTATGAACATTTAAGTATAAAAATTTTCGCATCATTAAATGTTTCTTAAACGCTGTACCTAAATGTAATTTAATAGTCCAGTATAGTTAGTCAGATTCCTATGGGTATTATTGCAATTCATTGGGTAAGAAAATTTTGTTTTGCCATCGATACAGTACCATATAGAAAGCTTAAATTCGACCATCAACTTCTTGCAGCTTTGATTTTATTGAAAAAATGGCCGATACCATTTTTAACAAGAAAAACGTGTTCTACAAATTTGTATACTTGATATTTCTACATATTTTGCGTATTTAACGAGTAGTAACGGAGTAATTGAAAATAAGGGAGTTGAAAAAATTTTTGCACGAATATTTTTTTTCCTTCAGCGCTATCACAGAAATGTTCATTTAAAATTTATTAAACACATAGTTACCTACAACTTTGATATGACAAATTTTTTCATGCGAGGAATTGTTTACTTAGGTACTGTAGCAATGTCGCGCCTTGAAGTTGCGCGTATCGTCACTCGGCAGTATAGCACAGGGCATTTATACCTTGCAGGGAAATAATTCCGAGACGAATTTGGCTTCCGATTTTCGAAAGTATATGTATACGAGCCGGAAAACTCATATTGCACAATTCTACCCGGTGGTGAAAAGCCGCCATCTTGCTTTTAAAGGTTGTTTTAGTTTTTCGCGCATAAATCGCGTATTTTCGGTTTTAGAAGAAAATTTTTCTATGCAATTTTGTTGAAAATTGAATTCTCCATAAAACTGCACTGGTAACTATTTTGCTAATTGCAATTGTTTATAAGTTCGTTATACCTCCAATTTTCCAGGCTGGTGTTTGGTGCATTTTCGAGATAGTCGAACTTTTTCAGACAGTCGCGTTTTTCGAGACAAGTGCACGTAAACGTAAAAAAACTATTTGTGTTAATTTCAAAAAGTAATTCCGTGTAACAAAATGCTGTACCTACCTAACTTGTAAACAATTGCAATTAGCGAAAAAAGTCTATTTTGTAGAGAATTCAATCTACAAATTAAATTCATTGAAATAATTAGTTCTAAAATTGAAAATACGCGATTTATGCGCAAAAAACTAAAACAACCCTTAAAAACAAGATGGCGGCCTTTCACCTCCGGGCAGAATTGTGCAAAATGTGTTTTCCGGCTCGTATACTTAAACACTTTCGAAAATCGGAAGCCAAATTCCTCTCGTAATTATTTCCCAGTAAAGTCTAGATGTCCTGTACTACTGTCGAGTGACGATACGTGCAATTTCCAGGCGCTGCAGTAAGTAAACAATTGCTCGCATGAAAAAATTTTTCATACCAAAGTTGTAGATAATTGTGTGTTTAACATATTTTACATGAACATTTTTACGATTGCGCTGATAGAAAAAATGATAACCGACCAGAAAAAAATTTCAACCCCCTTTTGCTTCAATTAATCCGTTATTACTCGTTAAATACGCAAAATATAAAAAAATATCAAGTATACAAATTTGTAGAAATCGTTTTTTTCGTTAAAAATGGTATCAACTGTTTTTTCGATAAAATATAAAATACGGCTGTTATTGGCGAAATAAGAATTCACCCCTTAATTCAAGATGACGGAAAAGCTGCAAGAGGCTGATGGTCGAAAACTCGGATTTAAGCATTCTATGTGGTACCCTAACGATGGCAAAAAAATTTCTCTTACCCAATGAATTGCAATAATAAATACTAAATATACTGGACTATAAGTATATTTTTTAGGAAAAATCGGAATTACAATTGACTCTATTTGGGCAGAACCAAAAACAAATACTTCAGAAGATGTTGCTGCAGCAGAAAGAGAATTGCAAATGCAGGTACATTTTTCAACTTATCCCATATTTTTCTGAAATTAATCGCATATGTGAGGCTTGAAACTGATAAATCAGCTATAGCTATAGCTATAGTATATCAATGAAAAAGAAGACTCAAAATCTGACGTGAGGTCTTCGATATAAGAATAATAATGTGAAATTTAAATGATAATATTTTTTTCGTATAAAAAAGCCACATTTGATTCACGTCATTCTTGATGTTGTCACTACGTATGCACTAATAAAAAAAATTTGAATTCGCTGAAAATATAAAGAAAACACGAATATTCGCTTATTATTCCTTATACCTCGAACTTTTAATTAAGTATCATATTTCATATTCAAAACTCGAATAAATCCACGAACTATAGAGATTAAATTAATGATAATTAATTATGGCACTCGAAACTCTATAGGATGTTACAAATTCGATTCTCACTACAGGAATTACTACAACTGGTAAGAGTTGATACGGTTGTGGTTAAATTGGGGTAAATTTGTGTGATTATAGGTGCCCAACTATCCCTGAAAAAAAATCTAGCCGAACTTGTTTATTGAAATATCTGAAATCTAAATTTCGGAATATTTTGTTGTAAGATTATGTTGAAAAATACAAAAAGCCATAATCAACTTCATTTTTTAAAATACCGGATTTTTAACTACATAATCTGAAGTCCTGATTACATATCACCATTATACCTAATGTTTTAGGCCTGAATTTCATCACAATGAATTTTCTCAATACGGTGAATAAGTTGATTGATTGAATTAACAAAGATATGTCAAACAACTTGATTTAATGTTACAAACCTTGCCGAAGACAACTAATAGAACGAGAAAAAAAATCCTGAAATTGCAAAATATTTTAGATATTTCAGGAATTAATATTAACTTTTTTTGCCGTTTCAGCGAATCCTTTATTGTATATTATACAAAAAATATAAAAACTAATAATTTTATGTTTTCTACATGAAAATAATTCAATATTTCGTTTTTATGTAGAGGTATACCGCTAAGCGCTAACTTATAATTTAAATAGGTAACTTTTCTAGTGCAAATAGTTGTTTATATTTTTAACTACTTTGCTTAATTAAAAAGTTTCGTTTAGATATTACGATAATAAAAGAAATGGTAAGAACAAAACTACGAGTAATATATGCACGAGTACTTATATTACTTTAATAAATATAAATATTTTCAGTTTCAATGCCATTTATAAAACAATACAATATTTGTATACGACATATACCTAATGAAGTTTTATTTTTATGGGTTGTTAGTTGATGTACAAAGGAAGTTAAGTCTTTTCATGGAAATTCAAATTTGTAGACGTGCATTTAATGGTGTGTTTACGACTGTTTTAAATCTAAAAATACATATTTTACAGAAGGTCAGAAAAACGATGATTTCTCATGAGCATTATTTTTGGACCTAACACAGTATATTAATAAAATTTTAATCAGAGCAATTATTATTATTCTTAATGACTAAAATTCAGTACACTTTTTTGTTTTTCGGTTTAACATTTTATAAAATGTCGTATTAAGGACAAATTCACTGCAAGAAACTAACAATTAAATTAAATTATTGTTTCAGTTGGGTTGGTGGGCACATCCAATATTTTCTAAAACGGGTGATTATCCTGAGATAATGAAATCTCGAATAGAAACAATAAGTTTGAAAGAAAAATTCATGGAGTCGCGCTTGCCTAGTTTTACACCATCAGAGATTAAGTTTATACAAGGATCTTACGATTTCTTTGGCTTGAACAACTACCATACGCTATTAATAAGCAATCACGAATATCCGATAACCGATCCTACTTCATACAAAAAGGATAAAGGAACTAAATCAGAGTTACCTCCCAATTTGGAACCACCATATATTGTACCCTGGGGATTGAGAAAACTACTAAACTGGATAAAAAATGAATATGAGAACCCTTTGGTGTACATAACAGAAAATGGTTGTCCAGGGAAGGATACCTTAGATGATACTTATAGGGTGCAGTATTTAAAGGTTAGTGATAGAGGAAAGTCGCTACTATAATAGTAATTAGTACTTAATCCAGGTTAAAATAAGATTTTCTCATATTAAATTTTTTGTGTGAAATCTTTTTGAGTTTTTTGAAAATGATAGAAAAAATATCAAATGAGTTTTTTCAATACTTTGATGATTAAGTAAGGATGATTGACTCGTTACAAAATACATTTTAATTTATTTATTATTAATATTGTTTAATTTTAGGAATATATAGGAGCAACTCTGGATGCAGCGGTAAAAGATGGTTGCAATGTTAAAAGATATACAGTATGGAGCATTATGGATAATATGGAATGGCGTCTAGGATACACGTAATTATATTACTTAAACAACATAATAACACTAGACTTGTTTGTACTTATCTGCATTTAAAATCATATGGAAGTATTACAGATTTCTGAAAGTCATACTAGTAGGTCTTCTTTGATTAGAACTTCTTTCAACTACTGATCACGTCTGAGAAACATCACCCTACGATAGGCTTCAGGTCATGACGTGACATAGGATTCATAGGAAATCCGTGCTTTTGCAGAAAGGCCCGCAATGTCTAGTCTATACCTTATTTAATGGATAGAAATAATTAAACCATGCCTCCAGTAATTTTAAAAATTTTTATATAAAATCGATAGATGCCTACCTATCCATAATTTCTCGTGCATGTTATAACTATGTATAAAAGTGAAATGAAGTGTTCTATGCGTATGTGAAAAAATTGAAAAAAACATTTTTGGAGCAAATATTTCTGTACCTCACAATAATAAGGGGCGTTGAACAATATATTTTCTTAACGCTAATGGTTTTACTTATTTCTCTGATCTAATACTTATTTTTATTTCGTTATTTTAGTGTTTCTAAGAAAATATTGTTTGTTTCAGTTTTAAATTTGGTATATATCGAGTAGACTTCAACAGCATTAACAGGACAAGGACAGAAAAAGCTTCAGCCAAATTTTATAAAAATGTTATTAAAAATGGAATTATTTAAGTAAACTTGCAATATAAATACTGTATGTATAATATAAATAGAGTTGTCTGAGATGTATATTTAAAAAAAAAACAACTTTACATTTATAGATATGTAACCTGCATGATGGCTACCCCAAACTAGGTAGTAATCATTATTTTATTTACAGTCTTAGGTTGTAATAACGGAAATACACCTTCATTCCTGTCAAAATTTATTTATACAGGGTGATTGGGATTTTGTCAAAAGTTTATTATGCAAAAATGTTGATGTTAGTCCCCACTAATTGCCCTTTCAATCTCCTCCATATGTTACAAATCACCCTGTATTTGTAAAAGCTTATTCCAGAGATATTTTATTTTGTATTTAAAGCTTTTTTGTCAGTAACAGTCGTTAATATAGGTACACTTTTTTGAATAACCATTATTTTAATTTTATTGTTTGAAAAACATAATAATAGAAATTTTGTTGTGTATCAAAATAGAAATGTTAATGTAATCTGGTTTTTGTTTTGATATTCTCCTTTTTTCCGGGAAACTAATACCTACCTACTGTATTCTAGTTCTAGTACTTTTATACTTTAAATTATGTATGCATGACAATAAACAGGATTTTGTACTTATATTTATTCAACATGTTTTAAAAAGCAAAAAAAATCACGATTACTATACTTCCTTATAACGTGTGATTCTTTAAATTTCTATTCTAGGTAAGCCTTGGAATTTGATCGTATGCGCCGAATTGATTCATCTGTTGCTGTCAGTTTCAAACGACAACCAGAAAACCTAACCTTTTTTGAGATTTAAAGAAATGAGGTGTAATCAAAGACATGATTTTTTTTTCCACTGCCTACTCAGAATGGAAATTTAATGAATCACACGCTACTTTGTATAAGAAAGTAAAAAACGTTGTGCTTAACTCATAATGACCTAATGTACCTAACTTACTAATGTCAGTTTAAGTTATCTTCTTCGGGCTTCTATTTTAGTCAATCGCTAATATGTGTTACATTTCAGCTAATTAGAAAAATAATTACTAGTAATCTCTAATTAAATATTTATTTTCTTATACCTACACGAAAATGGCCACTTTAATTGCGTGAAATGCGGGTACAAAGTCGCCTTTTCAGGGTAGTTGCGGAAAATAAGGAGTGGGGGTAACATTTCTCACTTGGGTAGCCATTCCCTTACTGATATGCGGGAGTTTTTTGTGTGTTTGTTTATGGTTGTCAAGCTGATTTGCCTCGTGATCTTGCGCCAGAGCGAAGCGAGGGTGCAATCTTCACACTCGTCAGAATCTCCCAATTCCTACCTTGTTGCATAAACTACTATTTTCTCATACCTGCACGAAAATGGCCACTTTATTTGCGTGAAATGCGGGTACAAAGTCGCCTTTTTAGGGTACTCGCGGAAAATAAGGAGTGGGGTAACATTCCCTTCTTGATATGCGGGAGTTATTTGTGTTTGTTTATGGTTGTCAAGGTGATTTTCCTTCCCACCACAAAGTGTCAAGCAAAAATGTCAATGTTATGCTGTTATAATTTGTTCGCGCGTTTCACGCAAAAGAAGTGGCCATTTTCGTACAGGTATGAGAAAAAATATAGAGTATGCTTCACGGGAGGAATTGATTCTGCCTCGTGTTCTTGCACCCTTGCTTCGCTCGGGCCAGTTTTCACATTCGTCAGAATCTCTTAATTCCTACCTTGTTGGCTTGTTGCATATACTACTATTTCATGTTTGTGGAAGGATTATTTTGTAAGAGTAAATCTCCCCCTTCTTTGATACTTTTTTATACGAAATAATATGGATAAAGAAGTATAGTAATCGTGTAATCGTTATTTAAAAAAAAAGTCCTGCTTGTGAACCATCTGATGAACTGGCAGCATTATTGATATTTTTCTTTAAGTTTAAAGATTGCTTTTCTGATTTATTTTTCCATAGGCACTCGTGCGTAATCATGTTATTGTGAAAAATGAACCTCTACAAAGTATCAACTTTACAAAGATGACAACTGTTTTTGTTATTAATCTGCCTGCAGTTTTATCGGAAACGTGGTGTCGGTATAAAAATTAAAAAATTTACACAAAATTTGTTCATTAGAATGGTATTTGAGGATTGTTTAGAAGGTAAAATGAAGTCTAAAAATTTAGAATGTATGCACAAATGAATATAATAACCATAACTTAAACACGACGCCGCTTATGCTATAAGTACATAAACTATCTGCACACAAAATTTAAAATTATTAGGTAAACATTTGCATTATTTCGTTGTACATTGTACCAAATAAATAAACATTAAATACAATATACAAATATCCTTACAGAGGCATCTAACGATATTTATTCACGAAGCAAGAGACTGTGCTTGAGGAAGAATTTTTTAACTCCAAATTTGAAAGCATCGTTGGTAAGTTGGTTCAAAGATGTTGGCAAGTTGTTATATAGCAAAATTTACGAGAACTTGCGTGCACGTCACAAATATTTAATGACGTTACATTCTACTGCGTTTACATTACTCATCTTTTTATTTGTTTTAAAACAAACCCGAACAAAAACAGCACCTTATCGATCGTCGATCATCATTTTAGAAGTATAATGTAAATAAATAAAAAATAAATAAGAAAATAATAGTTATTTATGTATTAAGGGCATAATCAGGAGATTATGGCATGATGGAATGTTTAAATTTAATTTCCCGAGGGTCATTATCGACAATTATGCACGTGGTACATACAACGTTTTATTCTATTTTAGTTTCTAAAACATAAAAAATATTAATTTTTTCGGCAAGTTTGTGACGATACAAATTTTAGTGTTATCTAGGTAGTTGATTATTTGACAGATAATTGACAGTTTGTTTTGGTCTTAACACAATAGCAAATATAGTTCGCAGCCGCAATCGTTGCTTAGCAATTTTTTTATTAATCAGGCCATAAAGTCCACTTTACGCCCGTATTTGTGGGCCTATAAAGTAGATTATGGGTTTAAAATAGAATAAATATAAATAAAGAAGACTAGCATTACATGACAGCTGAACTAGACAATTCTTCCCAAAACAATTCATCAATAGCCTGTTCTTACATAGATTACATGTGAACAAGGACAGTTTGTTAAAGGCATAGTATTTATTAGTTGATAGGTACGTAAGTAGGTACATTCCTTCAGTTTCTCCATATGAAATTACTTCATTCATGTTCTACTGAAACTGAAAGTTTCATGAAATTCGACTTCCCTACCGAGAGTCGAACACTAGAACAAACTTACGAATAAAATCATAAGAACTATAATCAATGCTTTGTACTTTAAATTCTATAACCCTTGAGAACATTTTTTAAGGGAGGAGATGAAATACTTCATGGAATTCCCTATTATTAGCGTCGGATAGTGAAACTCCCCTGTTGGTCACTATAGCCATTAAAACCTTTCGCTGTTTCCCGGGAACTATCCTAGAACCGCCTATCAGTACTATTTCGTAAATAGTCCTCGTCCGATCATAAGTTTCCTTGTTGATCCTCTTACCGCAGTTTTTCTTATATTTAAGGAGTACTTAATTCCGTGATTATTATTTTGCTTTAGTAGGGGAAGGTGGGGGTATTGCGCTCACTTAACTAAAATGTGTAAATTTTCATTAAAAAATAAATCAAATACCATTTTTAAAAAATATATAATAAGCCTTATTTTATGTTCTTTGGTTTACCAACAATAAAAAACTAAAACATAACTTCTTGACACACACAAAAAAAAATTAAATCAACTGATGCAATGAGCGGCATTTCCCCAATGTATGGGGTAATACCGCTCTATAAATAATTATTAATTTAATGGTTGTATTATTCCCGACAAAAGTCACAAATATATTTTTTTGCTTTAAAAATATGTATTTCCACATATTTTACATCTATACCACATCATTAGGATAAAGACGCTCAGTATGAGCGGCATAACCCCATTGTGTTTTTTTGGGGTTTATAATCTATAAAATTTTTATATTATACTTGATCTCAAAACTGCATATGTGAGTATAAACAGCATAAGTAACTAGCCTCATCATTGTTTACATAATATATAATAATTAAAAATTGCATTAATTACGAATAATGTTTTGCCAGCACAAATTTATATGAAATTTCAGCAAAACGTATTTTTTAGTATACCGATTTGTGTTTACGTTAAAATCAAACTGGTGTTGGATATTCTTCTTCACATTAACAAAGGGTAGTGCGCTACGTTCTCAAGTCGTGTTTAAAATCACTTTTTCAGGGTAAATTAGAGTGAGCGCCATTACCCACGTGAGCGCCATTCCCCCACCTTCCCCTACTTCTTGTCATGCAATACTTACTCTGATTCTTATATTATCGCATAGTTCAGATTGAAAGATTGTGTTTTTGACCTTCAGATGGACTACTACCAACATGTAGAACTATTTTTTTTTCTGTTCGGGTGCGAATCAAAAATATCATAGCTGGTTATAGCTTGACTAATGTAGTAGTACAACTCAGATGACTAGGTACTTCATTTCGTCAAATCTTTTATAAAAGTTTTTGTCCCACCTGCATACGATAGTAATTTCCCTTATCACGTTTTTATGGTACTTCATTTACTATTTGTTGTTCAATTTTTCTACAATCAAATCCCCATAAAACTGAAACTTCATAGTTTTCGCCAAAAAATGGTGTGTCTTAAAGGACCATAGAAGTCACTGCTAATGGCAGAATCTAGCGCTCTCTGCCTCGGGGGCCACCAATCTTAAGTTTTTCGTATTAGCGCCTTCAAGGACTTCGATGCTTTCTCACATATTTTGTTTCTTCAATTTGCTTAATTTATTATGCGAGAGTGTTAAAAACTTTACTTTAATTTAAGACAGATTTTGTCTTCTGCCCCACAGAACGATTTTCGTTTTTGCTGAAGCTATTTTGATACCTACCTATCTCATCGAACAGGACATGGTGATTATTGACACTACATAGTCCAAATTTGTACCTATTTTCCTGCAAACGACCTCCACTAAATCGCCTTCAAAGACAACCAGATTTATTCCTCATCTCAAATTTAGGTTGAGTATCCTGTTGTAGAAGATATTCTACAGGATGTCACTTTCTGTTAAATATGAAAGATAGAACTGAATATGTATTTTCATCTCTAGGTACGGACTTATTGAGGTCTCCTGAGCTGTATTTATAGTATCGGATTCCAAGGAACTGCTTTTTATGTAACAAAAGTTATAAGCGCATAGAGTATGTACTCATTTATAAAAGATTCTCTGTTCAATGTGGTTGAATATTTTTACATGTGTTAGGGCATCCATGTTGATCTGCCTTTTCTAAAAGTCAAATTGGAAATTGTGCAGAATTTCTTTCTCTTCTAAGCCGATTTGTAGTCACGTCTGTGGGTTGTTTGGGATTTTCCATAAGGACTACATATAATAATGCTACCATCCAGATTGTCTAAAGGGTTGAGGATAGGTTATAGAAATCCAATATGCAAGTTTGATAAAATGATAGATCAAAGTGGATTGTTGGAAATATTATGGAGGAATTGAAGGATAGTCAAGGAAGGGAATTTGTATTTTGGGAGTAGTATTTTTACTTATGTAGTTATTCTCTTTGTTGGCCTAACACTAGATCTATGGAAATTGGGCTAATTTTCTTAGGATTTCCACGGTTTAAATCGTTTATATTATCTACGATTAGTTTTGTGATTCGAGCAATTTTGAATCAATCACCTTCACTTATAGGTTAACTGGCCATTCCAGGAAAATTGCCTGTGATTAAGCATCATTCAGGGAAGTGATTCCAATTATCTAAAAAATCGCCAAAAACGGTTATTGAAATAGCCAAAAAATAATATTGTATTTTTGGTGGTCTGCTTAAATGTAAAGTATTTAATAATTTACTCACAAAAAAACTGTATAAATCTTAATCACATAAGTTACGGTTCAAAGACTCAAGCTGTTTATCATTATTTGCTTTTACAGGGGAGCTCGAAAAGCTACTATCCAAACGTTCATGCATATTAAGACCTAATTAATTTAAATATGTTATTAATGATTTAATACTGATTAAGTGACAAGTGTTCAGCAAGGGGTGTGTACCTGAGCTCTTTATATAGGACAAAATGTTCAATTGGTGATATCCCTAGAGAAGGGTGCGTTTGAAGCCAGTAAGCCCCACACACTGAGTTCGACTAGTTTCAATCTGACTCTCGTTACTGGCAGATCGTGTTGATTTGTTACGCTACACCAAGTGCACGCGGTCTCGTCGTACTCTTCTCATTAGTTTAGTTATGGAATTACAGTAGCTTTTAATTTGGTATGTAACTACTTTAGCTAGTAATAATTGTTATTTAGCTAACTGATAGATTCGTAGCAATTTTTATTTAGGTACGAATAAATTTTTTATCAACATTACTACTACTAATCAAAGGGGTGGATTCAGTACCTATTTTGTAAAATTAGAGAATTCAGAGTATTTTTGGAATACTCATACTATACCGAAAACAAATTTACTTTAAACTTTAGGCGATAAAATAACGAATTGTAACAAATAAAATAATAATGGATCATGATAGCATTTAAAAATTAAAAACTTGAGCAAGCAAGTTTGTTTGTATTTTTTATTATTCATTAATTAAAAATTAGATAATAAGTAGTTATTTTCCAATTAATAAACAAAATCTTATGTAAGTTATCAAGTTCTATTTACCAAATTAATATAATCATAATCTTTTAAAATTAGTTCTTAGAAATAAATGGTTTTTAATTACAATCAACAATTTAACAAGGAAAATAAAAATTAAAAACAAGTAAGATTACAATTTTAAAATCAATGTTCTAAATTAAACTGAAATGCATTTATCAGATTATCATTTGGTGTAACGTCATAACACACGTGTAAATAATAATCCTGCTTGTTCCAAAGTCATTACTAACAAAATCGCAATGTATCATATTTCAATTAATTTGAACGGATATTAAAAATGTAAGAACAATATGAGTTTTGTTTATCTGTGTAAATACGGAGAAACGATTTTCAGCCGTGTTCATAGTAAGGCTTCAGGCAAGTCTAGTCTGTGAATAAGAGCTTACTCGTTTCTTAAATAAAAATGCAATGACTATGTGCAATGAATGTAGTAATTATTTCAATCTGACAATATTTTTGTGGGTTTAATATTCGATTAGTAGTACCTGGATCTTCTTATTTTTAAGATAAATCTATTGACTTTTATAAGATTTATAAGCAAAGTTTGAAAATTAGAAACTAATATCAATACTCTGAAAATACATATGGAAGAATTATTTTTAGTTGGCAATATTCTCCCTCTTTCTCAAGAGATAGAGACACGGATAATATGAGGCACATGGCTACTGTACCTGCAGATCTGCAGAGTGAATCTTCTTCTAGACGTAAAGAAAATCGAATGCTAATAATATAATCAATTCAGAAAAAAATGCTTCTTATAATATGGCAACATTTGTTCTTAGTTTCTAAAGTATTCAAATAACAATTTGGCTAACCGTTAACAGATCTACTCAAAAGAAAGAGATGAATAATTCGCGCGTGTTTATTTCATTGACAGAAACACACAATCACTTTTGAACAAAACTATTGTAAGTTTCCACAACTTACTTTAAAGAGAAAAATTTTTGAAAATCTGGACTTGATTACTTAATTATATTTTAATGTGGTTAAATAACAATTCACATTTTAACAAACTAGTGAAAATAAATACATCATCATGGATGGAGAATAATATGAATAGGTACTAAATTATAAATTGCTGACCACACTTACGCTCAGGATATGAAATTAAATTAGATCTTACACTACAAGTTTTATTGGGACAATTTCTTAACATAGTTTAGTTTTATGTGTACCTAAAATAATGTGGAAATTTAGAAAAAGATTGGGAAAAACCAACCTGAGTCAGTTATAAAACATTAATAATTTCTGTTCCCCTAATCATTTTCTACATTTAAGTATTATTTTAAATTTATATTTTATTGATTTGAAACCAAACAATATATTTATCAAAAATTTGTTGTTTACAAGCATGTGGGAATTTGGATGATTTATTTGTACGTAATTATTAATTAATTAAATATACGTTTTGATGTTTTAGCTGCTTTGGTTGGTTGAATATTCATTGACCTATTACTTTATAAATATCTATTTAATTTATTTCCAGGGAGTCTATGGTGGAGGAAAATGCATCTGCCACGATTTGAAGAAGTGATCTTTGTACAATTCAATAAACATTACTGATAATGTAGCGTAGTTTATAAACATTTCAATGTAACATATTTAATACTACTGCCATTTTAAATTAAATGAATTTACTTAGTATGTGTAAAAAACTGAGAAAACGGCGATAAGACATATTATTATAATATAGTGATGCTGTGATTAATTATTACTTTTAAAAGTAACAGTGATATACAAAAATAGCTAATTGAACTCAATAACATCATAATGTGGAAGATTGCAGCGCTAAGTGTTTTTTGTGTTCAATATGTTATGATAATTAATTGTTCTGTGCTACAAGAACGAAATTCAGTTGCAAGGACTAAACATAATGTAACGTTCAAGTATACCATTGATCAACTGATAGCAGGTACTTTTCCAATGAAAACATCGAATGATTTGGATCTCGACCCTTGTAAAGCAGGTAAGTCAAAAGCACTCGAACTGAATAAAGGGTTGATTGCTATGTGAAAGCTATCGAATATTTTATATGTATAAATTTATTTGGACTACAACAGTTGTTAGATAGAAGGTGTTATAATATGTGTCTATAAACTTTTATTCTTATTAAAATGGAGCACTATGCTGAATTTGATTTATGAGTGATTTTCCATTAGGTACTCAAATTATGTTCAGTATCTGATCTTGACTTTTACAGTCTGCATGCTTCGTCAAAGCGAATGAGTTTTTTTTTTAGTTAAGAATTACGACAAACTATGTAGGTACTCATCGTTGATTTTTAATTCTAAAATATTCAAACTTTAGAAAGTCACAATGAACAATTGAGGGACCGAAAAAATGTAATTTAAGGTCTTCTTATTAACAATTTCCCATCTTTTTATAAAAATATGCATAAAAATAATTAAGTATAATTTTTTTCTTCAAATTAAAAATACATTTCAATAACTAATTAATAATGTATTGACCATCGACGTATCATAATCAGAATTCCAACGTCTACATATCTAAATTGTATCATATTGGAGAAAAAATTTAAAAGAAGTTATGGCTCATTTTCAGTACATCTATATCTATCACTAAAAAATATAATCTATGATCTACAAGGTGTCCCGAAATTAGTGGGCACTATTTCTAGGACAGGTTGTACTTGTCAAAATTTGACGAAAAGTTTAGATTAACATGACTCGAAAAATGCTTCCTAAGAAGGCTAGAGCCCCCCGAAAGGGGGATCCCAAAGAGGAGTGTTCTGTAATATCTTTGCAACTGTTTGAGGTAGATTCATGAAAGTTTGTGAGTTCGAAGCTTTTATAATTTTTCACATATTTCTTTTTCGAATTTTCAGATATTTTGTCAGGGGCGTCACGTACAGGGTGGGTACTGGGTAAATTATGCCCCATATTTGTTGAGTGGATAATTTTTAAATTTTTTATATCCAATTATGAAACTTGGTTTATTTTTACACAAAAAGGTAGTCTCAGTCGATCTTTATATCTTGAACCGTTTTCGAGTAAAATCGGTTTCAAAAAATCACGTCCATAAAAACAAGACTAATAAAAATTATCACAATATTGAAATTTGTCAAAAGTAGGGCATGAATTAAAATTTATAGGTAGAATTTACTTCGTTTAACATTTTTATTAGTCTAGTTTCAAGATTCAAAGACTACCTTTTTTGTGTAAAAATAATCCAAGTTTCATAATTTGATATAAAAAATTTGAAAATTATCCACAAAAAAATATGGAGCATAATTTATCCAGTATCCACCCTGTATGTGACGCCCCTGACAAAATTTCTGAAATTTGGAAAAAGAAATATGTGAAAAATTATAAAAGCTTCAAACTCACCAATTTTCATGAATCTACCTCAGACAGTTAAGAAGCATTTTTTGAGTCATGTTAATATAAACTTTTCGTCATATTTTGACAAGTACAACCTGTCCTAGAAATATTGCCTACTAATTTCGAGACACCCTGTATACTTTCCAAAGAGAACTTGGGGCGGTTCTTACATTAATTAAATTTTTTTACAAAAAATCAAGTCTCATTTAAAATGTAATATCTTCGTTAAAAGTGAAGAAAAGAAACTGAAACTTTCGCAGTGGCGTTACTTTGGGACTTCCGCCCGTGGCAAATTATTTCAAAATTATTATGAGCAGGATGATATTTAGTTCATAACATTTCGTTCTCATAACATATCAAAAAATTCATTTTTCTTGAATGGGACACTATTTATTATTTCACACTATCTGATAGAGCAATAAAATCTCTATCTATTCATCAGATCATAATTATATAGAGTCAGGCCCGCATGCGAAATTTCAACTCTATATAAGTATCTGGTTTGGATCTCTCATTAGACAACCAGCGTATATTGTTTTTTAAGAATAACTTAAAATGGCTTTTCACACTTTGAAATTAATTTTCATTATACCTACCTTCAATTCAACCGAGAATTAATACAGAAATACAGGGTGTTTCAAAAATACACCAAAACATCTCAATGGGTGATTCCTGAGATCATTCTAAGAACAAAAATTCATATGAACATGGGTCCGAAAATGCCTACCCGCTGAGTTATAGCCCCTAAAATTTGGGACCTTGAAGAAGGTTTTCATTTATTATCTCCGAAACTGTTCAAGGTAAAATGATGAAATTCACCACACCCACTAATGAATTTAGGCTTAATAAGATAGAGTGTAAATCATTTTGGAATTTTCACCAAAGGTGGATTAAACGCGGGGGCTGGGGGGTTAAAAAAAGCATTTTTATTATACTTATCTGAAAACACCTTGTTTTCATCTGTTTTTGCAATGACGTAAAGGTGACGTTTTCAGAACAGCGCACGGAAAACTTTTCCCGATCTCCTATTCTTTTTTCCGTGCACTAAATATGACAGTAACTGAAGCATCGCCGATAATAAACAAGTCGTTGCTATGGAAATGTTAATCGTGTTTGCCTACTATTTTTAAGATGTATTATAATTACTTTGAAAATAAAATGTCCTAAAATTACTTCTAATCCTTTTTTTGGGTTGTTTTTTAGATAAGTATAATAAAAAATATCGTTCATTACACGTCCAGAAATGGATTTTTCGTGCTTGCATGACTTCCCGTGTTCGGCTACGCCTCCCACGAGAATTTGTCACGCGCGCACGAAAAAATCCTTATTTCCAGACTGGTAATGAAATATACTATTTCGGACCCATGTTCATATGAACTTTTTTCTTAAAGTGATCTCAGGAATCATCCCCTGAAATGTTTTGGTGTATTTTTGAAACACCCTGTAAATAAGTTGATATTAGCCATTTATTTGCGTATAATAAAAAATAATGATTTGGGTAACTACATAAATTTTTATTATAGAATTTTTAAGAACCTTTTTTTTATGTGTCAGCAATTAGAGACCGATATAAATAATTTTCAGTAATTGCTATGCAAATTCGTAGTTAAAATTAACAATTAACAGTGATGATTATGGCCTATTTTATAATAATAATTTTTCACAAATAATTACACAAAAATAAAATAAAATGTTCCGTTAAACGAACTACCTAATTCATGAACTTCCAAGTCCTCTCATGATTTCTGCTGCGGAACAATTTTTATTTATATTATAATTTTATAAATTTGCACAATTACCTATACTTTATAAAACTACATATTTTATCAAACCTTTGTTTCGTTATAGATATATAAAACTTTTCTAAACAATTATTGCACAACAAAATATTACAGTTAGTTATGAAACTAAATATTTTATATCGACTTTATAACTTCGTCTGGTTCTGTTTGTTGTTTTGAAAGTTGAAGTAAAGATTTAGCTTTTCACTCATAATAACATAAAACAATCTTAGGGCCAATTTTTCAATCGATGACCATTTCAACCTTAATAAAATTATTATTCTTGAGTTAGTTATATAAGTAGTAATACTGGAAAACACTGTTGCTCTATAACTTTTTAAATTTCTAATGACGAAGTTTTTGTTTCGTAAATTTCAGTTTTTCAATCGATGTGAAAACTTAGAAATTTAGTCGTGAGTAAAAACCACTTTATAATAATAATCTATCTAGTTTCAACTTCGAAAGTTTCAGTTGTAAATTTATATCATCAAATAAAATAATGATTCCAAAACAAAACTTTGGAATCATTTTCAAAATTTCAAATATTTATAGGTGGAATCTTTTTAAATAAAAATGCACATGAATTAAAAAAGCGTTCGGTAAAAATTTCATAATGACAAATAGTAGAATCCCAAATTTCATGAAACATATTTCATTGTTATGTTCACTGTTTTCTAGTGTATTGGCTATTGTAAATCGTAAATTGTACCTATGCCTATAAAATTTTACATATTTAATATTATAGGTAATCGTAGACATCTAATAATTTTCACATTTAATTAATTATGTATAATTTTAAGAAGCGAAACAATAATCAAATCATAATAAATTATTGGGTTTCAGTATGTAGTCATTACAATAATATCTTAGCAATAAAAACAATGCTAATATAGAAAATGATACGTTTCCTACAGTTGAAAACAATATAAATTGCACCTTATTGAAACATACGCATGGTATTAAATCCAAATCATTCAAAGCATTAAATATTCATGAAGGATTACGTTTTTCTTGTCATGAAATTGAGGGAGGTGTACGAATTAGTCATGAAGGGGAGAAGGGGTCATGTTTGGCAAACAGAATGATTCAAACTGTGGGACGGTCAAGTTAGGGTCATAACAGGACAAGATCAGTAAAATAGTATACCTAGTAGATAAGTTATTGATTGCATTGCACTTAATGAAGCCCTTGTATTAGCTGCGAACTAAAAATACTATAAATTACTGTACATTATATATTATATTTTATTTTTAATTTTGCTGATTTCTGTTCTGAACAATTTATTCCTCATATCTTTTTTTTTAATTGAACATATTATAGATAATTAGAGGAAACACTGTATAAGTTTATAATCGCAATAAAGTAGTCCCCATATTGTCACGAAGACCTAAGTCGACTTGTTTGTGGCTCTTAAAAATAGTTTTTGGTTAGTATGAACTTTAAAGAAAAGCACAAATTCATAGCTCTCGATAAACATACATTAAATAATAGTACATAATTCTTTACAGAATGTTTCATTCCGAGAAAAATTGATGGTGAATTCAAAAATTTTAAAAGTTTACCAAAATATTTCCTAAACAATCTTCCTTCTACGCTATAAAATACCTTTTAAAATTTAAACTTAATATCTACCATTTGAAAACCATATAGGACAATTATTAATAATAGCATATGTCAATAAGTACCTACATGATACAATAATCATACAGATAGAATCGCACCGAATGTTATGTACAATATGGAAGCAGGTAACAAGGCAATTAGTAGATCATTAGCAGAGGCAATGTTTGACGAAATGTTACTGATAATTGCTTGTTTAAGCGGTCATGCACATTAATCAGTCCTCAGTGGCATTAAAGGATTGATGTTATTGGATATTATTCCCATCAAAAACTGTATTATATTTTGTACTTTAATTATAGTTAAAGTAGATATGTACCTAGTTTGTTACATTTCGTAAATATTTATTTTTAGAGTTTTATTATTTTCTTCCTTTCTATATTTTCGTTGAAAATAGTTAACTACAATAAAATAAATAGGTATTTAAAAGTAAAGTGTATGTAAAATTTCACACTAAATAAAAATTCTTAAACAATGACCATAAATAAATTGCTAATTTGTGTTACAATACCGCAGACAAATCATTTGATAATAGATTAGTAAAACGCATAATTATCTTTTAGTCTTTGGTATTTAACCAAGAAGTTTGTCATGAATCTTGGGAGAAGCGATTTAGTCATAAATTACAATGATAATGATGTTTTGTCATAGAATTTTTATTAATTAACATAGGTACTCATACTAAAGGCGCGTCCATGCAAGGATCAGTAAAATTGTTGGGATTTCCTGAAGATAGGTAATTAGTTCGTCTAAAAACGCTCGTACGTCCACACAAATTTCATGTTACTACCTAAAAACCTTCATTCCTAACCTAATAATACACTTTCCCTTAATGGCTTATTTTGCTAACAATTTTCGATTAGAGTAAGGAAATGTCATACAATAGGGTAAATTCTGGAAAATTTCTAGGCATGTATTCAAATTGACTTAATTCTAAATAAAAAAGTTTTATAATCACTCAAAATTGAATTACATACAATTTTAGGAGGCATCTAAGACCCGTTTAGTTGGATCTCAAATCCCAAATAGGAAAATTTCAATTCTAGACTCAAATTGCAGCAGTGGAAGTTGCTTCAATTAATTTTCGATCACTTCAGATCTGCAACTGGCGAATTGGAATTGCTCAAAAGTCTTTGGCTAAATAACCTAACAATAATTTTTATATTGACGGGTGATTTAATTGGGTGTGTTTTTGCCATTTTAAAAATTTTGAGTTCGAAAATGTGAGGAATAGATTCAACCTTTTTATTAGTTAGATTATCAGTAAGTATGTACTAAGACTACTAAGTAATGAGAAAAACTAGTTATACGCCTGTACAGCAGCTTACTCCATTATTTTAAATGGAACATACTATATATTAATGCTTTTTCAGATTCTACATTTAATTTTAGGTGTAAAATTGTTAAGGTTTCATATCTTCAAAATGAACGATTTTCGAGATTTTAGGACTTTTTAAAAATTTTTGACACAATTAGAGATCTGAAAAAAACGTGTTTTTCAGCTGTACTCCGTAGTTTTTTAAAACGAATTTTTGAGTTGTAAGAAGAAAGGTGTAGGGAATATTTATATTACAAAAATCACATAATTACATTATACAAGGTGATCGCAATTGACAGTCAATTTTCAAAAACTTTAAACAATGAAAACAGTATCTTTTTCAATGGAACACCATGTATAATTCTGTTCTATGTTGTAGAGAATTAAATTCTCTATAATTTTCATTAAGCATTCCCTGTACCTAAAACGAATCCTTCTGTTGATATTTCAAATTATTTGCTTCTTTATGTCAAAATCAATGTAAACCGCAGTACAGATTAAAGATTGCTATGGGCTTTAGTTAATAATTATTAAGTATAAAAATATCGTAGAATTCAGAAACACAAAAGAAACACTGTTTAATTAAAAAATAAAATAAATAGATACATTCAAAAAATAGAAACAAACAAAACAACGGTATAAATAAAGTGCTATTAAAATCATTTGAGCAATTGTTCAAAATGGCGCCCGTTTTCCCGTATACACATACGAATACGACGTTTGAAAGACTCTTGTGTATTTAAGAGAACTTGTGGTGTTGTAGTCCAAAGGCTGCCCTAATTCTTTTTTGATTTTGACATAAAGAAGTAAATAATTTGAAATATCAACAGAAGGATTCGTTTTAGGTGCAGGGAATGCTTAATGAAAATTATAGAGAATTTAATTCACTACAACATAGAATAGAATTATACAGGGTGTTCCATTTAAAAAAATACAGTTATCATTGTTTAAAGTTTTTGAAATTTGACTGACATTTGCGATTACCCTGTATAAGATAATTATGTGATTTTTGTAATATAAATATTCCTTGCACCTTTCTTTTTACAACTTAAAAATTCGTTTTAAAAAACTACGGAGTACAGCTGAAAAAAACGTTTTTTTTTAAATCTCAAGTTGTGTCAAATTTTTTTAAAAAGTCCTAAAATCTTGAAAACCGTTCATTTTAAAGATATGAAACCTTAACAGTTTTACAATTAAAATTAAATGTAGAATCTAAAAATGCATTAATATATAGTATGTTCCATTTAAAATAATGGAGTAAGCTGCTGTACAGGCGTAATTAAATACCCTGTATAAATGGTAATAATTTTAAGTTATGGAGCAATCAATTTCTTACAACTTTTGTCTTTGCAGAATTTTTCTATTTATAAAACTAACCAATCTATAGAAGAATGTCAGGGATTTGGCCAACCCTGTATACTTACATCTTTATATCACCAGGGATTTCCAAGTACAGGGTGTTGAAATTTCCCGTCATTGGGATTTTGGAAACTATAAGAGCTCGGTTAAGAGGCAAACAATTTGGTATATTTGATATAAAAAGAATATGTCATCAAAAGTGCGAAATCTCATTTAGTTCTTGAATTACATTTATAAAACCTATAAGGAATTTTTGAGCACGAACTGTCTTCATTAAAATAATTTTTATAAATATTTATTATCTAACAATGTAGAGAATCAAACAATTCTCAAAGAACGTTTTTACGAAATTAAAATCGATAGAGAAAAATAAAAAATCGATTTTTTCAGTTTTTACAGGATGATTCAGGAACGAAAAGGAATTTCGAGATTTGAATGAAAAATTCATTTTATTTTATTCCATTTAACCGATTCTCTATTTCTTTTAAAGTTCCAATGGTGGTGTAATTTTTGGTTTATTGCAATGGTAAATAATAAATAACACATGAAAATCCAAAATCCAAATTTGAATTTTTAAACAAAAAAGAAACTGAAAACTCCTAAGGAACATAACACGTTCCTTAATAGTTTTCAGAGCTACTAGGGATCATCGCAAAAATAGCCAAAATTAATGCCGGGGCCCTCAAAATCTAGAAGTTGAAAAAAGAGAAAAAATGACAAGAAAACATTGCAATTTTTGTAAGTTTTAATCACTTCTTCGTTACATTGATGATCACTAAAACAAAACTTCTTTAAAAATATCAACAAAATCTCTATTTCTCCTTTATTGAAAACCTTACGATCCTATTTATTTTCATAATTTCATAGTAGTTTTCGCGTTTATACTCAAGATTATCTTTTAACACAAACACAAATCAGATAAAATAATAAAATAGCGCAATAATTATCCTCTTTACATTATTACTTAACTTGTGTGGGTTGTTTCGATATATCATTTTTATAAAGTAGTTGTTTGTCTCCTAAATAAGTACTTATGAAACAACAAATATGAAAATATTCTTATTGTACGACAAACACAGTAATATCATTACAAAGACATTCAAATTCAATGTCCTTGTCCGAAATTTATGGTTTAGAAGAAAATGATATATTAGTCTAGACTTCAAGTTTTAAGAATGGCTTGAGGGAGAGTTTACCAACAAAGTACAATAACTGTAATGCAATAAATCAGCGCTTACCCATGTTAACAAATTAACATGGTTAAATCGCAGGCGAGTGGCATGTGTGCATAAAAAGTCGTTATTCTATTGTCTAGTAAAACACGATAGGCATTTTTTATTAAATGATAGGGGAATAATCCAGGCAGCTTCTAACTTATAGGATGGGTATAAAAGTGTTAAGAGTTAATCCGATAGCCCTCTACGGCAAGGGATTAAGTTTGGCTATGTCATTTAACTTGCGGAATTAATGCTGATGGAAAATGACACAGTTCCGGATCCGTACAAATTGTTGCCGCTTTTAATTAATACGTCATTAGTCTCCAGACTTTACTAGATAAATTTTCACATCATATGGAAGTATCTACTTTATCGCGTTATATCCCCGTATTTAATCGAATTATTGGATGGCGCTTTAAATTTTTGCCAAGTAAATTACTTAAATTACTGAGTGCCAGGTTTGTATTATTATGATAAGAAGTTATCTGAAATTCTTTATTTCCATTATAAGATCTTTCAATGTATGCTTTACACATTAGGGTATATAATTATGAAACACTTGTTGGAGCACCTATTTTAAAATAATTTTCTTGACGGAACACTTCACCACATTTTTCACCAGTACAATTCTGCAATCCCATTGAATTTTACGGGTGAGTTGAGTTCGATTATCTCGAGAAATATGCATCTTACGTTAAAAATGCAAATTTCCAATATTGTTAAGGAACAAATTCTCAACAACTTTTGGTGGAAACTTTTTTTCACATTATTAATATTTAGAAAGTTATAAATTTCAACCCGACATCCCCATGTCGGATAGAAAATGGTTTTTGGATTTTATAGCCAAACTATTCGTCGTAGGTCAAAAGTGGCTATGACAAAACTTGTAGCTCCTGAAATCCTGTATAATTTTTATGTATGACACATATAAAAACTTTTTAATGTGAGAATACATTCTTCAGAATACGAGAGCTTGGAATGAATCAGTCGAAAGTTCTGTAACGAAGTAATTTTTCACTTCATTAATTAATTGCTTAATTACAAAATCCTAAAGACCCTGATGTCCTTGATTTTTCTTTGTCCTCCTTTTTAATATCAAACTTCATCCCACTATCATTGCATCATTACTGTTAGGTATATCTCACAACTCAAAGTTTTATAAAAAACCTTAATATCTCACCGCCATAACTAACTTAAAGACTCAAGATCCCGAACTAAAAACTAAGAAGCTTCCACCCTTGTTAATATTGACTGTTCATAATTAAAAGTTCTCATATATTCCATTAGGAGTATTTCTGTTGTCATATTTTTACCGATTTACAGCGTTTATAATGTTTCCTATACTTTCGATCATAGTACCTAAATGTATTAGTACTCACACTTTCTTGACTTTCAAGGGCGTCGGGATCACGGAACAATCTGAGGTTCTGTTCTAAAACCTTCGGATCATCTACCTCGAGCCTTTAATTCTGTTAATATTCTAATATTGGTCTTATAACCATCTTGCTCCTGAAGTGGTCCCCACATATAACCGTGACAATATACAAAAAATATTGGGCTTCTTCGTGGAGCAGTTTCCAAACTGTCAAAATCAATCAATTTCTTAGATAATAATAAGTTTCTTAGATAAACAGTTTTCTTGAAATTTGAATAGTTATGACTGAACGGAAACTGTTCTTTACGAAAAAAACCATTATATTGACACTATACAGGGTGTCCCAGTTTATATCGTCAGGATGTCACCAGTCGATAGTTTAGCGAAAATAAACTATGGTCGAATGTACAGGGCAAAAAAGAAAATAAATTATTATAAATTATTTGCTATAAAACAATAACAAAGAAAGTTAGTCTTCTGAAGTTTTGCATAGATCTTTTTTTTTGTATTCTCTTATTAATAGTGATTGGAATTATTTTATTTAGAACACAGAGGCGTGCGTACAGGTTTCTTCAAAAACATCTTATTGAATAAAACGTACACCACTGGTTTTTTTTGCTGCACCAATATGCAGAGAGTATTTTCCATTCAATTTAGAAACTTTTTTGTATCTTACAATTTCTTGATAACTTAACTTTTATTTTCTTATTTATTAAAGAGGTTCTTCCCTATTAGATTTCCAAAAAAAGCATCAGTACAAAGTTGTAGAGAAAAATATTTCCTACAACTTTCCTTTTAATATTTTTTTGATATTGTCAATATTTAAAAAGATATTCAACAAATAAGTTGCAAATTTTAGGGAAATTTTTTTCTAGTTAGGTACTACTTACTACTCTTTCCCCAAAATTTTCAACTTATTTGTTGAATAACTTTTTAAATATCGACAATATCAAAAAATTGTAAAGATAAGTTGTAGTAAATATTTTTCTTTACAACTTTGTACTGACTCTTTTTTTCGAAAATTTAATAGGAAAAAAGTTATTCAATAAACAAAAAAATCCAACCCTTAATTGAGGGCTGGTGAAGGAAGTGCGGGGTCTACGAATGCACAAACTCAGTTTTAAACTTTCAGGGTGACCCTCTAGAAGATTCTACAAAAATTGGCTGTAGGGTAAAAAAAGTCTATTTGAAGCCTTTTTTCTCTTATTTACTGTACTATTAGGTTATTTTGAGTTAAGTTATCAAAAAATTATAAGATACGAAAAAGTTTCTAAATTGAATGGAAAATACTCTCTGCATATTGGTGCTGCAAAAAAAACAGTGGCGCACGTTTTATTCAATGAAATGTTTTTGAAGTAAACCGCTAACTTTTTTTGTTATTGATTTATAGCAAATTATTTAAAATAATTTATTTTCTTTAATGGCCTGTACGTCAAAAAGGAAGCAACATTCGACCATAGTTTATTAGACAAACCACCTTTAATTTTCGCTAAACTATCGACTGGTGAAATCCTGACGATATAAACTGAGACACCCTGTATGTGGAGTACCGAACTATTCTCTTCTTCATTTGAATTTTGGGGATTCTTATTGTTTACATTAACATTTAGTCAATAAGAACACTAATTATTAGTGCTATTCCCTAATTAAATATTTATTTGACTTTTATGGAACCGAGCATTAAATCACAAATTCAGAACATACCCTAAAATGATTTTTATCACACAATATGAAATTTTAGACTAAAATTATGACCTTGAAATAAAGGCACCTACTCGTACCATCCCTAGATATATTTCATTTGATAGGTAACTTATACAGTCTAGTTTTTCCTGTTTAAAGGTGTAAATAAATTAGGTTTGACGTAATTAAAATGGATTTATCTACAAATATTGCAAAATTTTATTTATTTTGTATGATAAATAAGGAAAAGACAGAGGTTAGAGGGTCATCTTAATTATCATTTCATTTACACCCGGTATTATTATCAATAATTTTATCACATAAAATGAACTTTATTATAGTATAAATAGAAATATATGAAATCGTTGTTTGTTACCTATAATTTTTACACAATGCATGTGATATAAAAAGATTTAGCTCTATAAAAGGCAGCGAAGACACCAAGTTAACGATGAGTTTCTATGGATGTTCTCAAGGAAGAAGCATATATTGTTCAAATATAACATACGCTTTGTGTTCTCAAGCTCGTTCAAGCATTGAAATATATTCCTAACTTATATTATATTTATGTTATCTTTCTTCTATTTGCATATACAACCTAGTTTGTATTACAATTATTTGGAAAATAATAACTAGATACATACCAAAATCTTATTTGCAACTACTACAATAATAAACAAATGTACATTATGATAAGGTTGTAAGTTCCCATAGACCGGCGACGTTCTGGAAGAGACAACTTGTCTCAACTCAACAACAGCTGTTATCTATTGGCATATCATCCTTCCATGTGGAGTGACATAAACATTGGGTCTTATGCGGGTCAACAATTAAAGATAAAGATAGATCAAGGGCGGTTATACTGATTTATACCTATAGAGGACGTGTTTATTTAATTTATGTTTATTTACACTGTACCAGTGACTCTAAACTTGTAAAATTATAAATATTCCGTTTCCGATTGTTCTCCGAGCGACATAAAGGAATATTTACATCCTTAAATAGCATTTCTGTTTTTAATGATAGTTATATGAATATGTAGTACATATGTAGATGAGACTTAATTTAAGGTATTTATAAGTCAAATTATTGTACCTAATACGCAATGTACCAAAAAAATATTTAGTGTTTAAGATTAAGATATAGTAATTAGATACTGTGTTGTCGAAAATTGTGAAAAAAGGAAAAAACTATCACTAACGATGGGGTAAAATAACAAAAACAAACTGCATTACGGATAAAATGTTTACTTAAAAATCCAAAAAAATTAGGTGCTATAATTGAAATTTGTATAAAAGAAAAATATAGTTAATGTTAATAATTATAGAGGGTGGCTGAAATTCGAGAACACTATCAAGATGTAGCTTATTTGAGGACACACCTTCTGTTTATTTGAAGCAAAATTAATTAGATATCCAACATCCTGAAAATAAATCTAAGGTGTCTTGATTAGATGTTGAAATAAAGGGTTATATCAGGATATCTAACGTTTCTCTATGAGGTTAATTTAGAAAGGTACAACAAAAACAAAAATAAAAAAGGCATACCTACAATCGGATTTCAAATAGTTATGTCATTTGGAGGTGTTACAGCTATCATCATTTTTTTAAACCTGGACCTGGATTTTCACTAAAAAAAATAAGACCACACAAATTGTCCGTCACAGTTTTCAGTTTTATTTTCATGATTTTTCTTTGTATCGTTCTTGAGTAAAATGGAGTAGATAAATATCTTACCCAACCTGACTTAACCTTACAAACATTACTGAATACCTTTTTAACTCGTAACTCCAAATAATCTTTGAAAGCGAGAATACCTAAGAAATCCGTTTTTCGAGATATTTTAAGAACTAATGCAGTTACCTTAAATTTATATTCAGGATTTTGTTGGGTACCTACGAATATAGTTATAACTTTGGTGCAATTTAATCGAAACACTATGTTTTCAAATAAGCGACAATTCTATAGTATTTTTTTTTGAGAGAGAGAGAGGCGAGGAGAAGAACTGGTAGATCTTCTATTCCTCAAGACGAATTGTCTAATGAATCGCTCATCTACATGATTGGTAGATTTCTTACGACTTTGTGCTGCAGTTCTAGAGTAATTGACTGATTCACTCTTGGCAAATCTGTCACATATCGCTGACTATGTTCATCATTGACAAGAGTAAAAGTACTGCTTCATGTTCTTTTAGGGTTGCCAGATGTCCCGGTTTTCCGAGATTGTCCCGATTTTGGGGGCAGTGTCCCCCTGTCCCGAAAAAGGTCTTCGGAATGCAAAAATGTCCCGGTTTTAGAATTTCCGCGGCAAAAAAAGAAATAATGCCAACATTACCACCCCCCCGTCGCCAAAAATGTTTTGGAAGCTTAGAGTATTGTACATCCCACCCTTCCTCACTAGACGGGTTCTGACTGGTTGATTCACTTCAGATTTATCAAAATTTAATTAGAGTAGAATAAGAAAGTTCACTTTTGAATTTATGATTTGTTTTATAATTATTGGACTACACTTTCTACAAAATTAACTGTTATTAAAAGTCATTTTTACAATAACTATTTTAATTAACACAATCAAGCAATGATAATTACTCTTGTCATTAGTTACATAAAGAACCCTAAGCCACTCTTATAAAAATCTCAAGAATCATTAGAAAATAATAACTCTAGGTGATTCGTTAATTACCAGGAGTTTCAAACCAGAACCAAACTTTCTGAAATGAATAACGATCATCTAACTCAAAAACTCGAGCATTTTAAGGGACCAAAAAACTTTTTCATTAGAAACATTATAGTTTAGTTTAGTTTTTTATTTCGTTCCAAAAAATACATAAAGGTACAAAACATGTCAAAATTCCAATTCCAGAATGCGGATACAAAAAAATGATAGTAAAAAACACATACAACACAATGGGTAAATAACAATTTCACATGTACATTGTCACAATAGATATCACAGTCAAATGTTCTTAAAAAATTGAAAAAAAATCCTCCTTTGAATACAATGGATTTTCAAGAAGCAGTCTTTTTTGTTCGCGTTTAAAAGTTTTAGGTTGAAGTTCTTTCACACCACTAGGGAGCTGATTGTATATATTTAACATCTGATAATAGAAATTCTTCTGGACCTTTGTAAGATGAGTGTTCACATGGTTCAAGTTATTTCTTGTTCTAGTGCTGTGTTCATGACTGGATCTAAGATGCACAAACTCCTCATAATTCTCTTTCACAAACACAGCACATTCAAGCACATAGACAGCCGGTATGGTCAGGATATTTTTTTCTTTAAATAAGTTTCTGCACGAGTCTGTGTATTTCATGTTGAAAATAATCCTTAAACACTTTTTTTGCAGTGTAAATATATTACCTGCATCAGCAGAATTTCCCCAAAAGATGATGCCATATGTCACCCTTGAGTATATATATGCATAGTAAGACGCCATACAGGTATTCACATCGGTGGCCTGTGTCAGAACTCTAAGTGCAAATATGTAGCTATTGATCTTACCACTAAGAACTTCAATGTGTTTTTTCCAATCCAATGTCGCATCGATATACACCCCCAGGAACTTTGTAGATTGAGATGAGGCGAGCTCAACATCCCCCAAGCTTATCCTCATAGGTGGCTCCGATTTAGCCGAAAATCTCAAAATATTGGTTTTGTTTATGTTAAGAGACATATTGTTTCCCACAAACCACTTTGTTAAATTTTCCATCTCTTTCTCGATCCCATGCTGTAAAGCATTCACCGATGGCCCCTTAATTACAAGTGAAGTGTCATCAGCAAATAATACTGTTCTATTTTCCGTAATACCGGGAAGCTCATTGGTATACAAAATAAAAAGTAATGGACCAAGGGTGCTGCCCTGTGGAACTCCACTGAATGTACACTCATAATCCGAAAAATGAACCCGACCACGTGAGTCCGTTATTTTTATACATTGTTTTCTCTTTGTTAGGTATGATTTAAATATGTTAGAGGATGTACCCCGAACGCCACTAATCTGAAGTTTTTGTAATAGTATATTTATGTCAACACAATCAAAGGCCCTAGACAAGTTCAGAAAAACTCCCGCCACCTTCTGTTTATTATTCAATCCCTCGAGCACGTCAGACACCACTTGATAAATAGCCCGATTTGTAGATCTTTGCTTCAGAAAACCATTCTGAAAATATGTTAAAATGTTATTTTTTGATAGAAAATCGTACAATCTACCATGTAGGATCTTTTCAAAAATTTTAGCAACATTAGATAATAATGCAATAGGTCTATAGTTTTCGCATTTACTTTTATCACCTTTCTTATAAATAGGAATTATCTGAGCAATTTTAAGGGCATCCGGAAATGTCCCGCACTCACGGCACAAATTTACAATGTATGCAAGTGGTACTGATATAACTTGTGACGTATACTTTAGAAGTCTCACTGGAATGTCATCATGACCTGTCGATTTAGTGTTCCTGAGAGACATGATAGTACTAAGTATCTCCTTTGCATCCGTTGGAGCTAGATATAGAGAATTTGTTTGTGTATTTATTTTTTGTGTACACGTAATACCCCGGTTCGAATCAAATCCGACGTTTAAAAAATATTGGTTTAGTTCTTTCAATTTATCCCGCTTGCTGTCTGTATCCAAAGGCCCCCAGGTAAAGTTTCTTTTCTGAATATCAGTTCCTATTGTTTTTTTCACAATTTCCCAAGTTGCTTTAGTTTTATTTGTAGAGTTCATCAAGTACATGGAGTTTTCCATTTTTTTGGCAATTTTGACTTTTTCTCTAAGTTCTCGATTTACCGTTTTATACTCATCTCGCCTTCCTTGCAAAAAAAGTTCTCTTTTGAGTTTACTCTGTTCAATAATTTCAGTTGTAATCCAGCTCTTACTCTGTCATATATTATATTAATCTTGGTACAAATAAAAAGCACTCCGACGTGGATGTAAAATTGTAAAATACACAGATACGAAACATTATTTTTACACATTTGCTTTAATTGGATTTCAGGTGAAGTGAACTTAATATAAATCTGATTTAGCTCTGAAATAGACATTCGAGACTTTTCAACCATAAATTTTGACAAATAATAATTTATACATATCTACATTTTTAGTTGTGAATTATCCGTAAACGTTTTATTTAGTTGTTATATAAATACAACGAATTTTATTTCTAATGAAAATTATCAAATCTCATAGGACCAGAAATTTTGTCAATATAAGTAATTGTAGGATTCTTTTCTTTTATAACTTTTAAGGTTGTAAACTACTTAAATATTGATTGATTGATTTTTTATTTTATTTATAATCTAAGTTTACATACGTAAAGGGTGAAATGCACTAAAATTTAGGTAATTATGATTGTTCCAACTAAATGAACAAAAAAACATGATGAATTTCCTTAACCCATAAATACTTTTGGAGAAGAATGTAAGAAGAATGTTGCATCTCTTAGTGTCGAAAAACTAAGAACAGAATCACATCACTTTTCAGTTTTGAAGTTGTACGAAAATGTATAAGAGTAATCTTTGTTTATAAAGAACTTGATGTCTGAACTTTACTAATACTGCAATATCATTCTGATTCTTTTTATAGCTTCAGATAATACAAACACTTTCGAAAGATACTTAACATTAATAATTATTCTAATTTGGTCCACTAATATAATAATTAAACTTTAGACTTTAGGAACTAGTAAAAAATTCATGAAATTGAGGAAGGCACAAGGATTACTTCTGTTGTAGCTAAATATATAGATTCATGTCTAGAATTTTTAGGACTTTGCTATATAAAGGAGAAAATCCATATTTTTTATTTACCAATTCTTGAAATAAGCTATTATTATTTATTTACATAAAATTATTTATTCTTTACTTTTGCAGGAGGCTTCTTGGGCGACATAGCTCTTCCTATTCAGGACTACTACTCAAAAAAATCGATTAAGGATGTTCAACTACAAGAAGAAGTGGAAATATATAAACAAGAGGTACTTGAAGGTCTACAAATTGAAGAGGAAGGTCTGACAGACTATATACGTAGAAAGACCAAACAACCTTCGCTTACATTTACATCAAAAAACTACAACGATCCTTCAGACAGTTTAGCAACTGCTAGTAGTTTATTACCAAAAAATGGACAATATTTAAAAATAGCTCATACCGCACCAAATACTGATACATCCAGTATCAGCATGAATAAATCAAAGACTGATAGTCAAACAGGTCACAATAATTTTAGCAATAGTAAGCTTAGTAATGACGACACTTTGAAACTTAATCAAACTGAGGAATCTCCTAGCGACTTTCGTAAGAGGCAAAAAATTAACGACGATATTATTCATCGAAGGAGGAAGCGGCACCAGCACCAGCATAAGCACAAATCGAATGATGGACAAAGTCGGTAAGTATTTTACTTTGTGTCAGAAATCGCTTTAGAAGCTATTATTAGGACAGTAATATTTCAATAAATAAATATACAGTAAAAATAAATCAGTCCATAAGCACATTTATGTATATTTCAGGTACTTATTCAAAAATGAAATTGAAACAGCAAATACTCAACAGACCTTTATAAAAGTAAGAGCGATAGCAATGTGCGCAAAAATTCTGCGCATATAGTATGTGTAAGGTCTCACATTGTCATGGTAGCTTTTAAAATAAATATTTAAAGTCTTCTGACCATATTTTTATGAACTTGTGGACTCACGAGAGTATCTGTATCTGTTTACAATAATTCGGAAAATTTCAAACCTTTGCTGACCTTTCCTGTAAAAATATCTCTAATCTAGTTTAATTAGCCTCTCTGTTTACAGGAAAAGCCATAACGTCAAAACATCAGAAGTACCTGTACATGAATTTGAACCAAATTTTGACTTTAAATCAAAAAACCATCTGCCCACATACAAAAAGGTCCGAGATATAAATCAACAATATCATAGAAGAGTTACACGTGCTGCCACTGCCAGAAAAGAACGTGTATGGGATTATGGAGTTATCCCCTATGAAATTGATGGAAATTTCAGTGGACTTCATAAGGCTCTATTTAAACAGGCTATGAAACATTGGGAAAATTTCACCTGCGTGAAGTTTGTTGAGAGAAATAGAGATGAGCATCAGAATTATATTATTTTTACTGAAAGGCCCTGTGGGTAAGTGTAATAGTTAGTTCATAATAACAAAATTACAAAAAGTCCAATTTTTAATTCTAAACAGCAGTTATGAAACTTACGGAAATTGAGCTTTTTAAAAATATAAAAACACTTGCTATTCCGGAAATATTCTTAGTCTTGTTTGTGCTCTTAAATATCAATTTGTGTCCATTCCTTTCAAACAGATTTGGCATAATTATTTATGATGTATATTAACTTTAAAAACTACTGAACAAAATTTAATTGTCCTTGAATTTTATACAGATAATTTATTATTTATTAGGAGTAATTAATGAGGTTATCATATATTCGTAAATCAAAAAAATAAAGAGTTCATGCGAATGGATAATTTTTGTAAATAACATTTTCTTTTGTCTAACCCAGATTTATATTTATAAGATGGTAAGATAGATATAGAGTTACTATGACCCTATATTCAATTTGTTTAATAAATATATAGACTAATAAAAAATTTAGATCTTGTGAAGGGTGAAGGATGCAAGGTTAGACAGATTGGAACAAAATTGCTAAATTTCATGCTCTTAGTTGTGCAGTAGGTACAGTTTGGAATTTTTCCTTGTTTCTGATGTAGAACTTAGATCATACGTTTATTAATTTTTCAAATTCCTATTGCTTTTGGTTCTTGTAACAATTTTGTTTTTGTAGGGATTATTTCTTAAACACATTTTTCCATTTTGAATTCGAACAAATTCATATGCCTTATCATTTTGTATTTCTGTCATTTTTAAAGTTTCTTCATTAATTATTGATAGGTAGCTCTTGACATGAACATATTTTATCTGTCTTCATATCCTATAAGTTTTCTTAGTAGTGATATAACACAATTAAAATAATATATTATAAACTTAATAATTGTTTTAAAGCATCGGCAACTTTTGTATTTTTATGTCTTAAGGATAAAATAAATTATATAAATTATATTATTTTCGTTGCTGTGCTATTCAGTAGAGTGTGGGCTTGAAAAGAATATCCAGTCGAGATATTGCCATTTTGCAGCTAGGACTAAAAAATGATGATCATCCGCATGTCATTTTTTACTGTCATAATTTTCTTAAAAGTCTTTCAGAAAAAGGTTTTTTCTAAAAAAAAAGTGATAGAAAAACTAGAAAAGTATCTATAATGACTTCGAAGATTTCATTTCAGCATCTTTACGTTCTCACTATCTTCTCGTTCAGTAATGTGTCACCAATTTCCTCTTTAGTTACATAAAGCAATAAAACCATCGTTAAGATAGATATTTTCCTGTCATATTACATTATACCTACACTAATTTTTCTGCCACCGTTTTAGAAACTACGCACATAGCTGCTGAAAATAATCTTAGTATAGCAGCTTTATGTTCAGTAAACATCTCGTCAAACTATCTCTGTCTCTATTTTACGTACGCCTTCCTTGAGAGTGAGTGAGGAGAAGAATGTTACGATCTGTCTACTAAAAATAATTTAAGTCTATCTGTTGTTCAGGGGGCATAATTTTCTATTAATTATGTGAAACATTTTCTGGTGATTGAAAATGATACCGAACTAAGTGGCATAAATTGGCGCAAATTACTAAATAAAAACGTCAAGAACATTTTTTCCTTTTTAATAAATATATGAGCTATTTGAGTTCTCTATTTTGGTTATAATAATATAGAACCTCTTGACTTGAATGTATTATTTTTGAAAGATTCCGAGTCTTATTTTCGACTCTTAAGTTAACATCATTTATAAAGTATATTTCTTAAAAAAAATTCAAACTATCCTTCAACCCATATTTTTACACAGACTTACAGATTTTAAAAGAATGATAAGAATATACATGATTATGTAGGTCAAACATCTGGTTTCTTTTGATAGATTTTATACACTCTTAGGGGGGAGATGAAAATAAATAATTATTTTATATTTCAAGGGAAGAAAGTGTAAAAATTTCGATATACGACAAACTTCATTTTCTAAATTATCGACTTAAATTTCACCCTGAAAATTAAGACTGAATAGATGACGGGAACAAAGTTTATTCCTGAAAGGTCTAGTATTTTTATTAGTACCATCTGAAATTTTTAGTTTTTTGTAAAACAATTATTATTGTAGTTGTCTACGATAAGATGACGAAAGTTATTACAATATTTATTACTAAATGAACTAAGTAACAAGAAAGAGGTTGAAATTTAAAATTACATATTATGATTTTTTATAAATATCATGCTAATCCTTTGTGGAATTTTATTTCTCGAATCATTTATTATCTGCAACTGTGGCAATATATTTATAAGAACATTTGTCATTATACATAAAAGTTCATTAACAAAAGCTGTTAATATTTACAGCTGTTGTTCATTTGTCGGAAAAAGGGGAAATGGTGGTCAGGCCATTAGCATCGGCAAGAACTGTGATAAATTTGGAATTGTTGTACACGAATTAGGTCATGTTGTAGGATTTTGGCATGAACACACACGTCCCGACCGGGATAACCATGTCAACATTATCAGAGAAAATATTATGAACGGTAAGTGTCATTAATTACCTACCTGTATTAATTATTTCAAAATTTTCACTCTTACTTTTAGAAAATCAAAAAAACAAATAATATTTTAAGCATATAATGAAATAATTGTTATTACTTTAAAAACATAATGACAAAGTTCGTGTGTAGTACCTAAACTAAAATACATTATGTATTTTGTTTTCAGGTCAAGAGTACAATTTCAATAAACTGAATGAAGAGGAAGTGAACTCGTTGGGCTTAACATATGATTACGACTCTATAATGCATTACGCCAGAAACACGTTCTCTAAAGGAACTTATTTGGATACCATCCAACCTATTGATGTACCCGATCGGAAACGACCAGAAATCGGACAAAGAGTTCGCCTCAGCGAAGGAGATATTGCTCAAACTAATCTACTCTATAAGTGTCCCAGTAAGTGCCAAAAAGGGGGGAATAAATTAAATTAACTATAATGCATGCGGTCAAACCTCTTCACATCTATTTCATATTATATTCCATTTAAGGGGCTACAAATACACACCTCACATGGAATTTTTTTTGTATAGGCAATTTTTTTTGCACAAAATGAATAGGAAGGGGTTTTATTAACAAGATGATTGTAATATCTACATTGTTAAGAGTGTTCACACGCATTTCCTGTTACAAAAAATCTTGTATTTAATTTGTAGGTACATTAAAATGACAATTTTATACATTAATTTAAAATCATTATTTTTTAGTAAATATATTTTGGATTTATAATATTCCAACAGCTTCTCGACCTAGAAGCAATCCTATCACACAGAATTGAATAATATATTTTCAACTAATTTATCTATATACATTTTATAAATCTAGCAATTTTCTTTGTATGGATGTAATTGACTTTTTACAATCTTAAATGAATTTCTTGTATAATAAAATTGTGCATCAGCTGCTTTATTGACTCACCTAGTGACCAAAATAATAAATAGAATTAGATGGAACTTGATTTGCTTCATCAAGAAGATGTTTCTTGAATGTACAGATTACAAAATCCTGTTAAATTTTCCTAATTTTTCAAAAAATACATTGAATTATTTGTTATAGAATGTGGTCGAACATATCAAGCTAACTCAGCAACATTCTCTCCTCCCCTCTATCTCGATCAAAACGTGCCTGAAGAAGGCGTAAAGTGCGAATGGCGTATAACAGCTACACATGGCGAAAGAATTGTGTTGAACATTACTGGATTAGACATAGAGAAGTCTCCTGACTGTAAAACAGATTACGTTGAAATACGCGACGGTTATTGGCACAAATCCCAAATATTGGGTCTGTTTTGCGGTACGGGTCAATTTCATCACATAATTTCTTCCGGTAGCCGTATGCTCATTACATATGTTGCCAAAAATCCTAAAGGTCATCGAGGTTTCACCGCTAGTTATGAGGGTAAGCATTAATTTTGATCTTAAAACTTATAACTATAAATTTTTACTTGTTGCCTACATAGCTGTCTGTGGAGGAGATCTAATGATAGATTCCGAGGGACACTTAGAATCGCCCAACTATCCGGAAGAATACCAAGCAAGCAAAGAATGCATCTGGCGAATTAAAGTACCAGAAACCTATCAAGTAGCTTTAAAATTTCAATCATTCGAAGTGGAAAACCATGATAGTTGTGTTTACGACTATGTGGAAATTCGTGATGGACTATCAATTGATAGTCCAATTATTAAAGTACATTGTGGCTACAAAGTACCTCAAGATATTATTTCTACGTCTAACGAATTGTTTGTAAAGTTCGTGTCAGATGGGACGGTACAAAAGGGCGGATTTTCTGCTATTATCATGAAGGAGTATGACGAATGCGCGTTGACATCTCATGGTTGTGAACAAGTTTGTGTCAACACTCTTGGAAGCTACGAATGTGCTTGTAAAATTGGATTTGAACTGCACTCGGATAGTAAAAACTGTGAAGGTAAATAATACACTGAATTTATTTCTATGTAAATAAATCATCATTTTCTGTTAGAGTAAGCTGAGGGGGCAACATTTTCATTTGTTTTAGGGAAGCAAAACGTATTTCATAAAGATATTTTATGGTAATTAAAAAAACATTAAGAAATTTTATTGTTAGGCGAAATAGAATGACTAAAAATTTGGTTACAAAAGTACAGATTCAGTACCTCTCAAGTTGACAAAAAAAAGTTATGAATGGTTTCATATTAGGTCATAATTTTATAGTTAAAAGAGAAATATCGTAAGGAATAATTCATTATATTTTCAACAAAACCACAGTTAGAAAATGACTACGTCTTCACATATTCACAAATACAAAGTTACTTTTTAAAACGTGAAATTATAATACAGGGTGTCCGGAAATTAGGAGCAAGAAACTCGGGGGGTGATTTTACTTGAAAAACTAATGTGACAAGTTGCTATAACATTTTTCCGAAAGCTCATTAATCTTGGGGTTACAGGGCCTTAAAGTTTGTTTTTTTAAATCAATTTTTTTCAGTAACTTTTTTTGTAGTGTACCGATTCGTTTCAAATTTGACACACTTATCACTAATGTTTATTTGTATTCTTGCACCAAAATTGAGGTAAAACCCTCAGTGTCAAAGAGTCGAAACTGACGTTGACCTTTGGATAAAGAACCAGAACTTTTTTGTTAAGAACTTTTTCTAAATTTTGATGACGCTCGATTGAAAAGCATCGAAAAATCTTCAAAAAAGATCCTCTTGCTGCATCACGATAAAACGAGTGGTTTTCGAGAAAAACGCCTTAAATGAATACCAAAACTAACTACAGCTCATTTTCAAGATTAACAAAGCCAGCATTAAACAGAAGCGTGTTTTTCTCGATTTTATCGATATTTAACAAGAAGATCTTTTTTGAAGATTTTTCGATGCTCTTCAATCGGGCATCATCAAAATTTAGAAAAAAGTAATTGGAAAAAATTGATTAAAAAAAACTTTGGGGCCTTGTAACCCCAATATTAATGAGCTTCCGGAAAATGTTATAGGAACTTGTCACATTAACTTTTCGAGTAGAATCACTCCCCGAGTTTTTTGCTCCTAATATCCGGACACCTTGTATATCCCAGTCGACATGCGACAGAGCAAAAAGAAGGTCTATCTACATAGAAAAAAGTCTTGAAGTTTAGAATCTTAGCAGTTTCGCATATAATATTGATACTTTAACATGTATTGTACACCATGCAAAATATTGCCCAAAATCCCAAATTATTCTAGAGGAAAAATATACGTTCACAAATTGCAGAGGATTTAATTTCCTACAACATATATTTACAGTAGTTTCTCTTGTGGAGTAGTTTAGACATTATAGTAACTTGGAGACGCAATGCATATTTTAAAAAATCTTGTTTTACCTCATGACCTCAAATTACCTCGATCATCATTGTTAATGAAACAATCTGTATATTTTTTTCATTTCTGAGTGCTGCATTAAATTTTTAGTACAAAGTGTAAAGATTGTAGGTATACAAAATTGTAATAATGATCTTGAAAATTTTTTGTTAGAGTATTAGTTATAATATAGTGGAAGAACCATACACTCGGTATTGACAAAAATTATTATTCAGAAAAATCGCTAATGTGGCGTAGGTATACCAAACGGGGTACCACATAAAAAAATCCACAGTATATCCTTGCCTCTTTACCGTGAAGGTATACGAGTAGAATATACAAAAAGTACCAAAATTGGTTAAAAATAATAATAAGAAGAATAATAAATTAATACTGAAGTAAATAAAAGTTAAACGAGATGATAAATTTTACGTGTACCTATAGTTCTCCTAGGAAGCACCAAAATTGAGTTATTATTTATATAAAACTAGCTTATAGTTCCCATTTTTCAAGAAGGGGCGCCGGTGTAGTTTGTCGGTAGCACAAATTTAGCACACAAATTTTTATTAACTTATTTATCTATAACTGCGTAATTTAATATAATTTTATATAGGTACCATAATATAATTAAAAAGCATAATAAATGGCTATACAGAGTGTCCCAAAGGTTATGTACACCCCAAAACTTCTTTATTGTTTGAAATACCTAAGGATTTGAAATTTGGTACACACGAATTATAAAGTAGCACACATCCATACCATCGATTTTGTCGGTTAGGGCATCTTAATCTCAATTGAATCTAGCAAAAAAGATTGTAGTTGCCTTTTGAACAATACTGTCGACATCAGTTCCGGCGATTAAACAAAAAATGGCAAAATATGACTTCATAGTTTAAAAGTTACCCCAAGAAAAATCAAATTTCAATTCCCTACTTCAAGCAATACACAATTTTGAGGTGTACATAACATATGACCCCTGGGTCAATCTAAAAACTATTGGGGCACCCCAACAGAACAAAAATAATATCCCAAATAAACGGTCAAAATTTGTCTTCATATCTCCGATACCTGCCCAAAAAGAAAAATATTTTTAGAACAAGTCATTCTTGACCACAACCTTTCACCTACCACAAAAGCAACATTATCATAGAGAAATTTCAGGTTTAATCTAGGTGATGTTCTTAAAATAAAGAAAACATGAATATGTTATGAAGAAAAGTTATTTGTACTGGGAAAATAAGTCGACCTAAATACAAAAAAATAAATCAAATTAACAACTTCATTTTAGATCCTGAAAACTAGGTATAGTAGATAATTAAAAAAAAATAGAAAAATAAAAATAACTTTATCAAAATATTAAATAATATAGTGTTTTCTCGAGTATTTTCTTTTAAAATAAAAAATAAAGGTGATCCGAGATACATTGTATAATTAATTAACGTAAACTTAAACATTTTTGACATTGTAGGTATGCTTTAAATTAAATCATCATGCAAATCGAGCCGGTCGTTTTATATAATAAGCATTTACAAAATATGTCGGATGGGCCAGCCCGAAAATGCCCTCTATTTTTTAGTAAAAAACATATTTTTCCGGATTTTTAAAGTATATAATGCATATTTTTCAAGTAAACCTTGTACATGGCGTGGAAAGATAGTTACATAATTTTTATTAGTTTTCTAAATAATATAATTAAATATCTTTATGTACGACTGCATTATAAAGTACTGTTTATGACGTACTTTTGCGTGCGTAAAGTGGCTCTTTATACACTAGTGCAAATTGATACTTTATTTTACTATTATTGTAAAATATCAATATATCAGCTGTCAATGTCACAATAAATACTGTCAGAATGAATTTATTACTGTCATTTATAATTTTTCTAAATAATTAAAAGGTAATTTTCGCAGTCGAACATAAAGCTTTGGAACTCGTATATAATCTAACTTTATTGACTCGTTCTATTTATTAGCCTCGCTCGCAAGCTCGCTCTGCCATAAACCAGACTCGTCAATAAAGTCATAGATTATATACTTGTTGCATAAACTACTATTCCTCATTTTTATGCAGGGTGATTTATAGGGTCCACAATCTTTGACTCCACAACCTTCGGGTAAAACCCGACGCAATTCTGCCAAAGTTTGGCATGGAGCTTAGAAATCACCTTGTATAATGCTATGATTCTCATACACATGGCATAAAAACCTTGTCACAATATACTTCATTCATATTTTTTTTAAATTGAGGCACAGAATAGACACATTTATAAAAATACCACATCTAATCTGTAATTGAGATACAAACACCATTAATTAAATTGAATAATTTCAGATGCATGTGGTGGAGTATACGATGTCCCGAATGGCACAATTACATCTCCATCATTCCCAGATCTCTATCCATTAAACAAAAACTGTGTTTGGGAAATAGTGGCCTCACCACATCATAAAATAACGTTAAATTTCACACATTTTGATTTGGAGGGCAACAACCAACCACAGCAGCAATGCGAGTACGATAGAGTTGAAGTTCACAGCAAAATCAAAGAAGGTAAACTTAAAAAACATGGCACTTATTGTGGATCTAAAGCACCAGGCATGATTACATCGGAAGAAAATGTATTACGAATAACGTTTAGTTCAGACACAAGTGTGCAGAAAGGAGGTTTTGCTGCAGTATTCTTCACAGGTAACTATAGATTATTGTCGAATTTTTTTTTGAAAATAAAAGTACCTAAATTGTTTCAGATATGGATGAATGTTCGAATAATAACGGAGGCTGCCAACATGACTGCGTGAATACTTTAGGTTCCTACATGTGTGCATGCCATAACGGGTATACTCTACACGAAAATAGAAAAGACTGCAAAGAAGGGGGTTGTAAATATGAAATTAGGGCCCCATATGGCAGTATATTCAGCCCAAATTTCCCAGAATACTACCCAGGCCGGAAAGACTGCGTCTGGCATTTCACCACAACACCTGGCCATAGAATACGAATTATATTTATGGATTTTGAACTTGAACCCCACCAAGAATGCTCTTATGATCATGTAGATTTCTATGATGGCTCATCTCCAGAATCTGCCATTCTTGGTAGATATTGTGGCTCTAAACTACCTTCTCCTATTGCGGGATCCGGAAATCAACTTTATATGACATTCAGATCGGATTCTTCTGTACAAAGGAAGGGATTTTCTGCGACACATTCCACTGTCTGCGGGGGAATGCTGCAGGCTACTTTTGAGAAGAATCATATTTATTCGCATGCTAAATTCGGTAGTGGCCACTATGATAATAAAGCTGATTGTGACTGGACTATTGAGGCGATGGCTGGATATAATGTACATTTATCGTTTTTAAGTTTCGATATTGAAAATGAAAATGACTGTGCTTATGATTATGTTGAAATATTTTCTGGTTTGGATTCAAGTGGACCGTCCTTTGGAAAGTTTTGTGGGACAAATGTAAGTAATGAGCAAATATACAGGGTGGAGTTTTTAGTGTATTTATAAGTTTTTTTAACTAAGTAAAGACAAAATTTTCATATTCCCAGAAATAATAACCGCTCACGAAATTTGTGCAAAAAAGCTTCCCTAAGTTTGTGTCACTTCCTTTCTTTGTGCATGCCCAATTGCCCATTCACAGAATTTCTAAAATTTTAGACTTTTGTCCCTAAAATTGCCATAAAACTTCTTAAAATTGACAGATTTTCTAGCGGTTTGGTTTGTTACAAGGAAATAAGTCGATTTTATTAGATTATTCAAACTGTATAAAAATTCATCCAAAAATTCCTAATTTTCCTGTAGGTACTTATTCTATATAAATTCGCTTAACATTTTTTATTTTGTGTCATTAAAGTTTCGTAAAATTTCGAAAATTTTTTGGCAATTTTAGTTACAAAGAAATAACTTGGTTCTACAAGAAAATTTAGACAAAACGAAAATCTCTATTCCTCATTTTATTGCCTACTCTACTATTTGTAGAATTATAGACTTTGTGTCCTTAAAACTTTCATGAAATTGCAATAAATGAACAGATTTCCTTCTGATTTTTTTTATTACAAAGAGATAAATTGGTTTTACTAGAAAATTCAAGCAGAACGAAAATCCCTTACAAATTGCACATTTAATTGTCTATATTGTATATTCTCTTAAAAATATTTGGCCAATTTTAGATTTGTGTCCTTAAAACTTTCATAAAATTTGGAAAATAATAAACTTTTTCTACGAAAATGCGGAATGACGTTTTTTCTGACAAGATAATCTTGAACTTGAACTTGAAAGTAGGCTTTTGAAAAACTAGTACGGAAAATTAGTGCGGAAATTTTTTTCCGCACACATTTTTTAAACTTTCCACACGCAAACAAAAATATAAAGAACTACTTACATTTAGTTATAATTATAACATTTATTTAATATCTAACAACCGGAGGAGTGCACATTAGTTCATCGCTTTCGCTTTAGTTTTGAAACTCCATGTTTATATTCACGTAATTTGATCTCAAAATCAGAATTATTTCGATGACAGGACACAATTTATAAACTGTCAACAGCTATGAGCTTTCAGTTCTATGACAACAAACTCACTTGATGTTTTTTTTAATTAGAAAAAGATTTACAAATAATTTTATTTTTTACGAATTCCACGTTTTCGTAGAAAAAATCGTATGTAACACGCATGCGGAAATGGCCCATGACAATACTCGTGTGATTGCAGCACTCGCTATCGCTCGCGTTGCAAATTTCACACTTGTATTGTCATGATGCGTTTTCCGCACTTGTATTACAATATACTATTTCTTACTTACCTACTTAAAATTGGACAAATTTTCTTACGATTTTCTTTGTTAAAAAGAAATAAGTTGAATCTACCAGAAAATTGAAATATGTAAAATGAAAATGGCCCATAAATTTTGCATTTTATTGCCTACCGTAATCTTACTTAAAATTTTTTGTGTAATTCTAGATTTTGCCTTTAAAACCGTCATAAAATTTAAAAAAATGAACAGAATTCCTTGCGATTTATTTGTTGTTGTAAAGAAATAATTTGATTCTACTATAGAAAGTTCAAACTGAATAAAAATTCCAAGATTCTGCATTTTATTGCCTAGGTAGGTACCTACTATAGATTAAAATAGACACACTTGAAAATATTTGTCTAATTTTAAACTTTGTGTCCTTAAATCTATTATAAAACTTGAAAATAGGAACAAATTTCCTTACGATTTTCCTTATTACAAAGAAATAAGTTGGTACTTGTAAAATATTCAAACAGGCTGAAAATCCCTTCCAAATTGGGCATTTTATTGCCTACTATAATCTCACTTAAAAATATTTGTCTAATTTTAAACTTTGTGTCCTTAATACTGTTATAAAATTTAAAAAATAGAACCGATTTCCTTACGATTATCTTATTACCAAGAAATAAGTTCGTCTTCGTGAAAAATTCAAACAGGTTGAAAATCTCACCCAAATTCTTCATTTTATTGTTTAGTATAGATTAGGATCTTTAAAACGTTCATAAAATTTCGAAAATTGGACAGATTTCCTTGGGATTTTCTTTGTGACAAAAATATACCTAAGTTAATTCTACTAAAAAAATTAAGTAAAATGAAAATTCCGGCGAAATTCTGCATTTTATTGACTACCACAGACTAATTTTTAAATATTTGTGTGCTTAAAACTTTCATAAAATTTAGATAAATGAGATTACTTCAAAAGGTTTTCCTTATTACAAATAAAGAAGTTGGTTTAACTAAACAATCTAAACGGAATAAATACCCAACTAAAATTCTTAAATTTTGTACATTTTTCAATTAGGTTACTTCCACAATATGTAGTTCCATTCGCTCTGCAGAAATAAATAAAAACTTTAGAACTACAAAACTTGAAAAAATTAATAAAACTTAATTTCAAATAGCAGTTAACGAATAATAATTTTTACATGAATTTTTTCTATTTCAGAAGCCGTACGATATAATATCACCTAATGAAGCTCTCCTTGTGAGATTCCGATCAGATGAAACAATGGCTGCCTCAGGGTTCAGTATAGTTTACGACGCAGTTGAAGGTTCATTTAGCGAGGAGGAAGAAATGTAATTGTTTGCCAAATTTTAAATAGAATCCGTTTTGTACTTATACAAAAACTCTCCTTTATGTTCTTAAAATGCTCAGAATTTGACATGCACATTATTCTCAATTGTTAGGTAGTAGTAGTAAAGACGATATATTTAAACTATAGACAATCTGTCTAGTTTAGCAGTAACTTTGCTCAACAATGAATTTATTTTAGATTATTATTCATGTAAAAGCAATACTTTATGAGTTTAATATTATAATTAGTTGAGCCAAAAATGGGCTTGATTATTGCAATTAATGATTACGATAACAAAACTTTCGTATTGTTATATCCAATTTTTAATAGCTAGTTTCTTTCGTAATTTGATGTACTGTCCTTTGTGTAAAATATTACTTCCAACAAGAAATTAAACAGTAGTTGTTTGATGTCAAATTTCTAATTTTAGTATTTATTGTAATTGTACTTATAGCGACACTTAGACGATAAAAAATAGGATTTACACTTCGAATAAGTTTTAGTATAGAATTTAATAGATGACAATGAATTTTACCAAAATAGACTGCCAAGTTACATTTAACTACGTTTAGTGTTAAGTAGGAATGTATGTATGAGTCTGTAAGTTAGCAGATTTACGGCAAATAACATTTTAGTTGTCTTTATTTAAATAAGTATAATCATATAATAAAAAGTCGTGGTAAAATATTGTTAATAATTGCTTGGGATATGTAATAATTTTATATTCCTCGGCCATAACTTATGTGTAAGAGAGTGTAACGTGTTTCGTTCGTAATCGTAAAAATAACTAGGACTAGGTACCTACCTATATTTTATATGATTTATTATCTAAGTACTAAACTCACAAGATGTACAAAACGTAGTCATTAATCTAATGATATAGAGTAATGTAGTATTGACGATTATTATTAATACTGAAACAAATAAAGGGTTTACATTTGTCTGACTTCTTTTCTTTTATTTTTGTGCCAAAAATATTTAAGGAGCTTGTCCAAATTTCAAAATATCAGATTTATTCACATACCAGGATAGACACGAAATATTTTTAGGTACCTTTGATTCTTGAATACATTCTGCATTGTCCTGTATAATTTTTTTATCTCCTATCGGGTTCGTTTTTAATTTTTATTTTCCATATTATATTCCATTACGGAAATCTTTAAAAAAAATTTAATAATTACTCCGAGTAGACATGTTTTATTTTCAAAATGGAATGTAACTTTTCGATTCAAAATAAACCATCCTTTCATCATGTATCAAATTTTTAATTATTTTCAATACTAGTTTTCAAAATAAATTAAATGAAACGTAAACATAATGATTTATTTTTCCAAATTCTAAATTTGAACACTAATAATTCTTTAAGGGTCAACACAATTAAAAAAATTACAAGATACTTTCGATCGAAAATCATCTCAGCTACAAATTTCATGTATAACTTTTTTCGATAATCAAATAATTTAGCAGACTGGCTTCTTTTTATCAACAATGTTTTACTTTTTCAATCTACAATTTTCAACATTCAAGAGATGATTGGTCGAAAACTAACCCGGATTGGGGATAAAAAATTATACAGGACAATGCAGAATTTATTCAAGAATCACACCTAAAAATATTTCGTGTCTATCCTGGGACACTCTGTATAGTTAAATAGGATTCATTACTTTAAATCCAGTTAAATTGTAGGTACCTACTTTTGATTAAGAACTAATTTTGAAATTAAATAGGCTTTCAGTATTTTTTTAACCATAACTTTTAGGGAAATCGGTTTAAACTTTTCTTTCCAAATAGGACTTGTGTTATTAAAGTGTAAATATTCTTAGATTAGCTATAACCAGATATCCTCAAATTGTTATTTTCAACAGCAAAGGAATTTTTATAGATACTGATAAACTTGCAGTTCCTGCGAAAACACCCGCTTCCTGTTTTTGCGAATTATGCTTTCGGCAGTAAAATTTTATCAGCTGTAATATCGTGAAAATAAATACAGGGTGTGTCACGACGAGTTGACACTAGACATAACTCTATTACTAAACACAATTTGATTCTAAAAATTGGTACACACCCATTATACAATGTGCTCCATTTAATAAAAATATTGCCACCTTTCTGGTACTTCCGGTTATATCGGAAGTAGACACAAACTTTGTTATTTTAAAAGGAACACCCTGTATATTTTTGAATTTTTAGATACTACACTTCATTTTAGACATAAAAGTATTAAGGTTGTATGATCCTAACATTAACGGTATTATAATTATTTACACTTTTTCATTTTTTTTTTATAAAACATAGATGTAAATAAAAATTTAAATTTTGACAATGACACGTTTTTTCCAAAACTTTTTTCTTATGTTTGAGGTAGGAATATACAACAAATAAGCTGATATAGTTTTGGAAAACTTGCTTTATACAGGGTGTTAGCGGTTGTCCGTTCATTTTTAAAAACTTTAATCAATGATAACTTAATTTTTTTAAATGGAACACCCTATATATTTCTAGATTTTCGAATTCTACACTCAATTCGAGACATAAAAGTATTAAGGTTGTATGGTCTTGAAATTAACGATATTATAATTAATTACGTTTTTTAAAAATTAACGGTCAATCACAAGCACCCTGTATAAAATAAGTTTTTTAAAACCATATTACCATGTTTCTTGTACATTTCTGCGTCCACTAAAATTTGGTTTGTTTTTTGAAAGAACATGTCTTTAGTAAAATATGAAAATGTTTGACTCGAAGTTTTTGTATGGAAAAATTGGAAGAAACATAAAAATAAAATAAATAAATAAAAATAAAAAATATTAAGTTAAATATAATAAAATCAAATTTTAGTGGACGTAGAAATGTACAAGAAACATAATATGGTTTTGAAAAACTTATTTTATATCTACACGGTGCATATGGTTGATCGTTAATTATTAAAAACCTTGAAAATTGGAAAAAACGTAATTAATTATATAACCGTTAATTTTAAGACTTTACAATCTTAATACTTTTATGTCAAGAATTAAGTATAGAATACGAAAATGTGGAAATATATAGGGTGTTCCATTTAAAAAAATAAAGTTATAATTGATCAAAGTTTCTAAAAATTAACGGACAACCACCAACGCCCTGTATAAAGCAAGTTCTCCAAAACTATATCAGCTTATTGCTAGTATATTCGTACTTCAAACGTAAGAAAAAAACTTTGGAAAAAATGTGTCATTGTCAAGATTCGAATTTTTATTTACATCTATGATTTTGTAAAAAAAAATTAAAAAGTGTAAATAATTATAATACCGTTAATGTTAGGATCATACAACCTTAATACTTTTATGTCTAAAATGAAGTGTAGTATCTAAAAATTCAAAATTATACAGGGTGTTCCTTTTAAAATAACAAAGTTTGTGTCTACTTCCGGTATAACCGGAAGTACCAGAAAGGTGGCAATATTTTCGTTAAATAGAGCACATTGTATAAGGGGCGTGTACCAATTTTTAGAACCAAATTGCGTTTAGTAATAGAGTTATGTCTACTGTCAACTCGTCGTGACACACCCTGTATATTAATAATATACTAGTTCTTGAAATATTTTTCTTTTAAGAAATGACTAGCATAGTTTTTTATTAATTGTTTTTTTTTACCTGTTTAGAACAACAAAATTATATACTTCCTAATTTATACATCAACTCCCCAGTTTTGTCATCTTCTGAAAAAGGATTTTTAATGATTTAGGAAGATCTTTCCCAAGAAACAATATTTTAAACTTTTATGTGCTCGAGAAGAAGCAGTTTACATTTTTACCTAAAATGTAGGTACCTATATTATAAAAAATCCTCAAAATTAAAATAAAGGTAGAGGTAAATAGATCTTAGATACCAAAATTAGATTTTTGGGTTAGGACAATAACACTCAAAAATTAGTATGCTAGCACTAGAATTTTATTGCATTAATACACTATTTAAGCAGATACACATAAGAAATATACAACAAAATAAGACAAGAAATTAAGGTACACATAAGTATTTGTCAATGATGCGCGGGCCATTGCTTGGATTTATCCGTCAGTGGCACATACACCACCAACATTAAGGTTTTACGAGTTATGGTTCCATCTTGTTGTTTATCGATTTGTTCCAATTGCTGATCACCTCCAACTGATCCGACTGGAATAACCAAGCGCCCTCCAACCTGCAATTACAAAATTACAATTACAAAATAATAACCTTTCATGCAGTTGTAATTTATTTTTTATTTGCTGTAAAACCTGAAAGTTTCATACCATTGGTGAAATGATACACACATCATCATTATTATTATATTAAATAAAAAAAATGTAACGACTGTTAGTACTTACAAATTAACTAGGTACCTGAAAAAACGAACAAAATCATAGACACAAAAAAACGATTTTAAGAACGCTGATTTTAATAAATAGCAAAAACTCGTTTAGGATGAAAAATTGAAAAAGTCACTATTATTAAGCTACGTAAGATTAAATAAAATTTTTCCTAATACTAATTGTAAATGTTATGACTGTATTGCTAATACAACGATTTTCTTCTGAAAACAAGGATTAGGGAATTGTTTTATTTTTTAGAAGTAAGACTACTTTTTGCATGATTTCCAAGACTCTTATCTTTTCTAGCTGGTGATTTGCGGTATTAGCAAAAGAAAAACACAAAAACAATGATATCCTTCCTTGACAGATATCTGCACAAATTAATTATGTTTACAGCCCATACCCTCCTCGAAACAGTTTAAGCAAATAGGAAAAGATATTTGGAAAAATTTTACAATATATTCATACTACCTAAATAATTTTGTGTAAAATGATTATAAATAAGATACATTTGGAAATTTATAATTTGCTTTTTTAAATTATTTTAATGCAATTTTTTCTTTGACCGAAAATTATTTACAATATTTAGCATGCCAAATAGTCTAACACTTTCATTTAGTTTCAAATGTCGGCCAATTATTTTGTATCTAAATTTTAAGTTCTAGGTAATTCTAATTAAAAAAAAAAAGAAATATTTGTGGATTAAGAATTTTTCGGTCGAGTAGAAACTACCGTCAAGTAAAAATCTACTTTTTTACTCGCTTTTTTATTAAATAAGATTACAATCGTTGTTCCAACTTATTAGAAACAAAATTATCCTTATTAATAGTGTTGAAGAAATGGTAATTTATAATTTAAGAGAGTATTCATTTGAATATACAGGGTGTCCTAGTTTATATCGTCAGGATTTCACCAGTCGATAGTTTATCGAAAATGAAAGGAGGTTTGTCTAATAAACTATGGTCGAATTTTGCTTCCTTTTTGATGTTAATTAATTAAAGAAAATAAATTATTTTAAATAATTTGCTATAAATCAATAATAAAAAAGTTAGCCTTCTGAAATTTTGCATAGATCTTTTTTTTTGTATTCTCTATTAAGAGTGGTTGCAATTATTTTATTTAGAACACAGAGGCGTGCGTACGGGATTTTTCAAAAATACTTTATTTAATAAAACGTACGCCACGGTTTTTTTAAGCACCAATATGCAGAGAGTATTTTCCATTCAATTTAGAAACTTTCTTTTATCTTACAATTTTTTGATAACTTAACTTTTTTTTCTTATTTATTAAATAATTTCTTCCTTATTAGATTTCCGAAAAAAGCATCAGTACAAAGTTGTAGAGAAAAATATATCCTACAACTTTCCTTTTAATACTTTTGATATTGACAATATTTAAAAAGTTGCAAATTTTAGAGAAATTTTTCTCTAGTTAGGTACTAATTACTACTACTCTTTCCCCAAAATTTTCAACTTATTTGTTGAATAACTTTTTAAATGTCGACAATACGACAATATCAAAAAAAGTTTAAAAGATAAGTTGTAGGAAATATTTTTCTTTACAAATTTGTAGTGACTCTTTTATTCGAAAATTTAATAGGAAAGAAGTTATTCAATAAACAAAAAAATCCAACCCTTAATTGAGGGCTGGTGAAGGAAGGGCGGGGTCTACGAATACACAAACTCAGTTTTAAACTTTCAGGGCGACCTTCTAGAAGATTCTACAAAAATTGGCTGTAGGGTAAAAAAAGTCTATTTGAAGCCTTTTTTCTCCCTTATTTACTGTACTATTAGGTTATTTTGAGCTAAGTTATCAAAAAATTATAAGATACGAAAAAGTTTCTAAATTGAATGGAAAATACTCTCGGCATATTGGTGCTGCAAAAAAACCAGTGGCGTACGTTTTATTCAATAAAGTATTTTTGAAAAAGTCCGTACGCACGCCTCTGGGTTCTAAATAAAATAATTGCAACCACTATTAATAGAGAATACAAAAAAAAGGATCTATGCAAAATTTCAGAAGGCTAACTTCTTTTATTATTGATTTATAGCAAATTATTTAAAATAATTTATTTTCTTTAATGCCCTGTACATCAAAAAGGAAGCAAAATTTGACCATAGTTTATTAGACAAACCACCTTTAATTTTCGATAAAATATCGACTGGTGAAATCCTGACGATATACACTGGGACACCCTGTATAAGATAAGTTTAGAAGCTTTTCTCGTTCTTCTATAACCTAGACATTTTTCTTTTGCGACTGTTATCAGCTAGTATACATACTAAATTGCCCCGAAGAATCCTCACTAACCTTCAACTGGTCAACAAGTGCTTGAGGCAAAGTAGCTGCTGCTGCACCCACATGTATCGCATCATAGGGCCCCTTAGCAGCATGACCTTCCCTACCATCACCGAGAATAAGTTCAACTTGGCCAGTTTCAAGCAATTCTCTATTATCTTTTTGAATATTCTCTTTAGACATTTCAACTAGTTCGTGTATGTGATCAATTCCAACTGCAATCCTTAAATTGAAAAACAACAGATAAAAAATGTAGTGTACCTAAATCTATGAGCCACTAACCCCTTTTTACCTAACATAAGGGACATGCAAGCTGTAAGATACCCGCTTCCGCAGCCAATGTCTAATGCTCGGGTTCCGTTTACTAAATTGTCTTTTAAGAGCTCCAAAGCGTGGGCATGCATGTGCGGAGCACTAATGGTTGCCCCGTATCCAATAGTTTGTGGAGCGTCCATGTAAGGGTTATTTTTTGAATAATTTCCACGGTCTATTGCTAGCATAGCGTTTTCCACCACATCGGTACGAATTATACCGTTGGCTACATCGAACAAAATTAACTTATGAAATACAGACTGCAATATTTAAAATAATTTAATAATTCTACTGTAAATTAGAAAATCGTCAATATTTAAAAGTGTCATATTAAATTACATGTTTACTATTTTTAAATCAATGAAATACGTTACGTACCTCGTAAATTTCTGACCATTTCGGCATTGGTTTTTCCATGTGATCGCCAAGCCATTTTCATTTGTGTTATTTCATTGAATTTATTACAAAGTTGTTTAGTTCACTATAACCTATAAGAATTATTTGACGTTTCGCTGGAAAGGAACCATAACAAATGCAACCATAGAACGGATATTATTGTAGAAGGAAATTTGGTGCATCGATGGTGGAGCTAGCGCAGTGGCGCCGAGGTGCACACTCTCCCCACTACCAAGACCAGTTCACGCAACAAAATTTTATATTACAGCTGTCCAAAAACTACATTTCGCTAGTTTTCAAATTCAAAATACTATTTTCAGTTTCACGACAATTCTAATTGAATATTGTGCTTCTTACTTATATTCAACCATAGTAAAAGGCGTATTTGACCCATAATTTCTAACCAAACATGATTTAAACCTCGAATATCAACAAAAAAAATTACTTAACTAGGAAGCCTATTAGCCTATCAATTTAAGACTAAAAATTCACATAAATATAGGATGCAGAAATCTTCGCTTCTCAGACAGATTGGAATTAATTTTGCAAAACAATTTATTTAGTGGGAAACCTACTCCTTAATTAATTTGTAATAATCTATAGGAGGACGATTCAATTTTTTTTTCTATGAATTATTATGTAATTAGGTAGGTATATCAAAAAAATATTCAAAATTCTTAAAGATAAGACCAAATAGTAGAAGAGGCGGCTGCTAAAAGTTAGTCGTCATAAGGTGGACAAACGGGAAAAATAGGAATGTTTTTAGACCTTTATTAAGAAGGAACGCTAAGGTTGCCTGCGAAAATCCTGCCAAAACAGGGTTAAAAAAAATAGTTCATTTACAACTTCAATAAACTTCATATACTGGAATCACGTTTTACTCGTTTTAGATTTCTATCATTCATGTATTTCGATTATTTATCAAGGATAACAATTTGAACCACCAAATTTCAGAAATTTGTCGAAAAACTAGTAGGCCAGTCAAATTAGCAAAACACCCGGAAATAATTGATAAAGTGTTCAAAATTTGATAAAAGTTGTAAATTGATATGGAATGGAACTATAAATTTTTGCCCCCTCCAAAAATGACGGGAACATTTTTAAAATTGCAAAAAACTAAAAATTAAATTTACTCACTGAGAAATAATTTAAAAGAGGGGCAAAGTCCGGTAAGAAATTCTTTTTTTATTTTTTATTTTTTATTAATTTTGCCAACTTTTCAAACAACGGGAACATTAATATTTATTGATTTTTAATGTTTTTATTTATGACAAGAAGAGAACAAATTATAAAGATTGGCAAATGGTAGAACATTCTTCTGTCTAATATTTTCCAACTATCCTTGAATTTGCTCTAATTTTTTTGGCCCGGAAAGTAATTTTTTCGAATTCTTTCTTTAAAAATGGAATTTTTTTAATTTTACGGTCTTGAAAATAATTATAAAGTTGCAATTTTTGGTGGCATATGTTTGAAAACGATTTTCATTGTGCGGTGTATAATTTGCCCCCTTTAATTGCATTGGAAACTTCTCCGGAATTGCAATTTTTAAATTTCGCATTTTTTTTTGATAATGGAAATAAATAAAAAGTTTGGCAAAATTCACAGGTTGTATAAAACCACGGTTTCGATGCGAATACAAATTTGCCTCCTTTTACAACAACGGCAACTCGCTAAACATCATTATTTTTTACACAAGTTCTTATGCCCCTGGAAATTAATAAAAAAAAGTTAGCGGGGGATGTGAAACAATTACTACTATTTATTATTATTATGTGATGACGTATTTGAATATTGACATTATCAAAAAAAAATGCGAAATTTAAAAATTGCAATTCCGGAGAAGTTCCCGATGCAATTATAGGGGGCAAATTATACACCGCACAATGAAAATCGTTTTCAAACATATGCCACCAAAAATTGCAACTTTATAATTATTTCCAAGATCGAAAAATTAAAAAATTTCCATTTTTAAAGAAAAAATTCGTAAAAATTACTTTCCGGGCCAAAAAATGGGAGCAAATTCAAGGATAGTTGGACAGAAGAATGTTCTACCATTTGCCAATCTTTATAATTTGTTCTCTTCTTGTCATAAATAAAAACATAAAAATCAATAAATATTAATGTTCCCGTTGTTTGAAAAGTTGGCAAAATTAATAGAAAATAAAGAATAAATAGAAGAATTTCTTACCGGACTGCCCCTCTTTTAAATTATTTCTCAGTGAGTAAATTTAATTTTTAGTTTTTTGCAATTTTAAAAATGTTCCCGTCATTTTTGGAGGGGGCAAAAATTTATAGTTCCATTCCATATCAATTTACAACTTTTATCAAATTTTGAACACTTTATCAATTATTTCCGGGTTCCTGCATTATAAAAGCTAATTTGACTGGCCTATAGTGAAATGTTTGGATTTTGGGAAGTTGTCAACTAAATTTCAAAAGTGACATAAATTTAGATCAAGTATCACTAAAAGTACCTACGCTTTATTTATGCTTCCGCCTTATGACGTCAGTTTTTAATAAAATAACATCCTCTTTAAGCGGGGCTGCCGGGGTGTTCCGACAGGGTGGGTGTAGGCTACCCTATTTAGTTCATACCTACACGAAAATGGCCACTTTATTTGGGTGAAATGCGGGTAGAAAGTCGACTTTTTAGGGTGGTCGCGGAAAATAAGGAGTGGGGGTAACATTTCTCACTTGGGTAGTCATTCCCTCCCTGATATGCGGGAGTTATGCTGTTATAATTTGTTCGCGCGTTTCACGCAAAAGAAGTGGCCATTTTCGTACAGGTATGAGAAAAAATAGAGTATGATACACGGGAGGAATTGATTCTGCCCCGTGTTCTTGCGCCCTCGCTTCGCTCTGGCGCAATTTTCACACTCGTCGGAATCTCTTAATTCCTGCCTTGTTGCATAAACTACTATTGTTCGTTTCGCTCTCCCCTTCGGCAGGATTTTCGCAGGCAACCTTAGCGTTCCTTCTTAATAAAGGTCTAAACTATCATTCCTATTTTTCCCGTTCGTCCACCTTATGACGACTAACTTTTTGCAGCCGCCTCTTGGACTAAAATAAATACGTGAAATGTCTTGAATTTATATTAACCTAACCGTTTATGCGGAAAATAATTTGACATTTTTTTACGGTTTAAAATTTAAATCAACATCTCACCCTACAAAGACACTGTAATATTCTAGTAACGGAAGTAAATCATGTAAAAATGCTTCATTTTTAAAATAGGTGCGTGAATAAGTAAAAAGTAATTTTCAACACCCCTGTAGGTATCTAAAAAATGAAGCACATTTTTGTATCGTTTAACAGACCAGTTTAGGCTTAGTTTTGGTCCTAGAATATGTTATATTACATTGAGCCAGTATTAATTTATTACTTTATTTATTATTTTAATTTTAAAAAGATATAAAAATAGATGGATCACCCTTATAGGTAACTATTCTTAAAAAAAAATCCATCAAATCCAGACAAATATGTATAAAAATGTTAAGGCGAATACATAATACAAATCTCGACTTTTTCAACAGACAAATCAAAGAAGATATGTGTAAAAATGTAAAATAAATGCAAATACATGAATCCGATATAAAAACAAAAATATAGCTTTTATATTTTGCAAACTATATGTATAAGAGACAAAACCTAAAACTATAACAAACAAACTACAAACTATAACAAATTTTAAATTTTTTCAGAAAACTTTTTCAACCAATAAATCACGACAAATATGTGTAAAAATGTAAAATAAAAGCAAATACAAACTACAAACTGTAACAAACCTACTATTAGAAAAAATTTCCTTCAAATCCAGACAAACACGTGACATGTTAGTGAACATTATCATAAGTTATAGTTTACCTAGGTACTTAAAAGACTCATTAACTCAACAAATTTCAGATTTCTTTTTAAACCGTTTCAAACTCCTTGTATCAAAGACGAAGCGCTCTACGATCTATTCTTAATTTCTTATATGAACTTTTAGTCTTAAAACGAGGGCTAATAACGACTAAATAAACTGGAACACCCCGTATATTCTATAGTCCTAAGCTAAAGGGCAGTGTCATCAATTAAAAAACTTATGAGATACTAAACATTTCAATTATACAATGCATGGTTAGGTCATCAATAAAATTTACACTTAAATAATGTTAATGGGTGCTTATACTACTGCTTTCTGGCGTAGCATTGTAACGGAGATTTTCGAGTTTTTAGATACACATAGTGCCCTTGAAAAGTGTTAATTTGAAAAAAATTATACCTTAATAGTTTTATGACTAAAATTTGGTGTAGAAAATATAAACATAAAAATGTAAGTATACCTACATCAGGGTTCATAAGTTCAGATTGAAGCCTTAAGAACGGGATCTCCGGTAGATATACATACCTAATTGAAATATTTTTAAATTGTGGCGGCAAAAACTTTCAAAACAACCAAAAAACGTTTTTAATAATATTTGCATTTTGTATATTATAAAAATATAAAAAAATACTCATAATAAACAAAAAAATTGTTCAAATAAATAGCAATGTAACTTATGAGCCCTGTACCTACATGAAATACAAGACGAAAATAACAGGTGCTCAGTTGAAAAGTTCATCAAATTGACGATCTTTGCCGTTTTCGAGTAAAATCGTTTAGGAAAATTCACGTCCATAAAAACTAGACTAATAAAAATAATCACAAAATTGAAATTTGTCAAAAGTAGGTCATGAATTAAAATTAGGTACATATTTACTTCGTTTAACATTTCTTCGTCAAAAATTAATACTTAATAAAAAAAAAAATCAAAATAAAAAAAATTACAAATTTGTGATTATTATATACATATTTATTAGTCTAGTTTTTATGGACGTGATTTTTTCAAAACGATTTTACTCGAAAACGGTTCAAGATTCAAAGATCGACTGAGACTACCTTTTTTGTGTAAAAATAATCCAAGTTTCATAATTTGATATAAAAAATTTAAAAATTGTCCACACAAAAAATATGGGGTAAAATTTACCCAGCACCCACCCTGTATGTGACGCCTCTGACAAAATTGTTGAAAATTGGAAAATAAATGTGGAAAATTATAAAATCTTCAAACTCACCAAATTTCATGAATCTACCTCAAACAGTTGCAAAGATATTACAGAAAACTCCTCTTTGGGGTCCCTCTTTCGGGGGGCTCTAGCCTCCTTAGGAAGCATTTTTCGAGTCATGTTCATATAAACTTTTCGTCATACTTTGACAAGTACAACCTGTCCTAGAAATATGGCCCACTAATTTTGGGACACCCTGTATATCTTCTTAAAAATCTATGAGTATAAAGATAAATCTCTCATAGGCTATTCACATTAAATCATCCTTCAAAATTAATTCATTAAGTAAAATTATTATGAAAATCATCGTATAGGTACTTATTTCTTATGTAAAATTAAATGTGATTTTAAACGAAATTAATGAAATAGATTATGATAACAAAATTAACTTGTCGTAAATCAGTGATATAACTTTTATTATAATTATTAATCCCACGTAAAAAATATTTAATTTGAACTGTTATACACAACCGAGAGCTCAAAATGAAACCTGATTTCTTCAACATTTTAAATATTTTAATATTATTTGATGCTTCTGTTCCTTTGTGTATTTCTGAGGTATGAGTTTTTGAATTACATACATAATTTTTGCCATGATTTAAACGTTAAAGGAATCTTTCTGTTTACTTTCTTTTATCTAGTGGTAACAGTTTAAGATAGTTTTCTAATACTCATTTTGAGAAGTCGAACTCGATTTTTAAGAACAGTTCCAGTTTCCTTAAATGCGAGTGACTGTTCGTAATAAAATTAATCTTTTATATTTTTTTCAGAAAAAAAAATTAAGCAATGCTGACTATAGAATAGTCGGTGGACATATAGCAGTTGCTGGACAGTTCCCGTACCAAGTTGTATTAAAAGCTATGCCGAATAGTCGGACATTTTTTTGTAGTGGATCTCTAATTAGTGATAATATCGTGTTAACAGCAAGTCATTGTATTGACACGTAAGTGATAATTATTGCACCTTCTATAACACAGGGTGTTCAAAAAAATGGGTGGGTCATTCCATGTCAAATCGACCAATAGTTGGAATCGACCCCTTCGATTTGGACGAATTTTGGTTAGAAGTTTTCTTTTATCATATAACGAAGTTCTGACAAAGGAAAAAAATAAAAATTTTTTTTCAAAAGTTATGCTAAGTTCAAAATTATACTATTTTTCCAGTTTTTCAATCTTATTTTTTAAATATCTCGAAAACTAAGATAGTTACAAAAATGATCAATAGCTTGTTTTAAAGAGGATACTTGGGGTTATGAAAAAAAAAGATTTCGAAAAAAAAATTTGAAAAATCCCAAATTTGTAAAATTTTGAATTTTTGAAAATTGTCAAAATGGACGATCGCCATTAAATTTTGGGCTCAAATTTTTTCACATTATACCTCTTACATATCTAAAGAAATTCTGAAATTTTTAGAAGGGTGTTTTTTGTTTTTTCCAAAATATACCTAAATTTTTAAATTTTATTAAAAAAAAAATTTTATTGTTATTTTTATTTTTATTTTAAGTGAAGTTAACCAACCATGTTATTTTGTAATTTCGAGCAGTGAAAATTTCTTTTATTGAAAATAATGTGATAAAACACCATTATTGACATTTTTTGGTATGAGTTTGAAAATCAAACCAGTCACGAAGTGTCATCTATGAATCTACTACTAAAATCTTTTTTATCGACATAATTACCATAGAATTTCTCACCAGAGGTCACTCTTTTCATAATATTTACGTTTCTGGAGATTAGTTAATTCGTGATTTACAAGTAAACATATCAACAATTTCAGAAAACTTTTTGTTAGTATAAAAAATCAAACATGGAAAATAAAAAGTGTTCGATTGGGTTATTCAGAAATGAAACATGCTCTCAGGAAAAATTTATCGATTTCAAGGATTTTTCTGATGAAGATCGCATTGCACTGAATTCTAGGAGTGGTACAGTCGTTAGTTTCATTTGCTGTGAACATGACAACCGGCATCGTATCAATTACACTTCAAACCAAAAAAGAAACTTTCACTGCTCGAAATTACAAAATAACGTGATTGGTTAACTTCATTTAACATAAAAATAGAAATAAAAAAAAATTTTTTTAATAAAATTTATATTTTGGAAAAAACAAAAACACCCTTCTAAAAATTTCAGAATTTCTTTAGATATGTAAGAGGTATAATATAAAAAAATTTGAGCCCAAAATTTAATGGCAATCGTCTATTTTGACGATTTTCAAAAATTCAAAATTTTACAAATTCGAGATTTTTCAAAATTTTTTTCGAAATATTTTTTTTTCATAGCCCCAAGTATCTTCTTTAAAACAAGCTGTAGATCATTTTTGTAACTATCTTAGTTTTCGAGATATTTAAAAAATAAGATTGAAAAACTGGAAAAATAGTGAAATTTTAAATTTTGCATAACATTTGAAAAAAAAATTTTAAATTTTTTTCCATTGGCAGAACTTCGTTATATGATAAAAGAAAACTTCTGACCAAAATTCGTCCAAATCGAAGGGATCGATTCCAACTATTGGACGATTTGACATGGAATGACCCGGGTAAAAGTTTTTAAGGGTATGTAGTATGGGTCGAAACAAGTCAAAAAGCCTTAATAAACATAGGTCCGTAAATTTACGGAGAAGGAAGGCCTGTTGCAAAACCTGCGAGGTCACCTGATTTACTTCATTCGACTTTCCTCTTTCGGGTTATTTAAAAAATTTAGTGTATATCGTTCTTGTAAATAACCTGGACGAATTAAGACAGAGGATTGATCTAGGCGTGTAAACAATTCGGCAAACGGTGGGGATTTTAGAAAAAATCAGGATTTTATTACAACGACGATGCACTGCGTGCACGGAATTGTAGGGAGGACACTTTGAACATCTTCTTTAAATTATTTTTATGTAATTTAGTTGTTTTGTTACAAAATCTATTACAAATAAAAACACTTAACTAAAATATTAGAAACATGAAATCGCTAATATTTCCGTAACCGTAGATTTGCGGACCTATGTTTATTAAGACTTTTCGACTTGTTTCGGCCCATACTACAAACCCTTAAAAACGTTTACCCTTTTTTACCCTGTATAATCTAGGACTGATATTCATATTATGTAGATTTTTTTTACATAATTTTTCTTTGCCTACTGGTACATTTTGTATACAAATTGAAAACTTCATAAAAGGTTAATCAATTTAGAAATTCAAATTCAAGAGGATTCTGGACTAATTTTTTGCTTACCTATAATTTTTTTTGGCACTACTCATAAGATCGCATTACATTGGGTTTATCAGACTGCTTTCCTCTTAAGTTAGACACACTGTATACCTACGTATCAATTATCACAAAATAAATTTTTCATTTATTTATGGTTAGTTGAGCATGCATCTAATAAATATTTATAACTCGACGCCCATATAAATTATTTTTCAAGCCCAACTAACCCTTACAAAAATTCATTCATGCTCAATTTATATTTGGTTTTATATTATTACCATAATTATTCCTATAATATGAATGTTGCAAATTTATTTTAAAAAACCAATCACAAATTGGTTAGCAACAAATATGTAAAACCAGTTATCCTGTTATGTGTAAATTATGAATTTCTTTTCTAGGCGCTCAAATCTTATAGTACTGTTGGGAGCATATTATCTAGATCGTCCAGAAGACAGCCAGGTTAATATAGAGGTTCATAAAAAGAACTTTATTATTCACGAAGATTGGGATCGAAATAGTAAAATGAATGATATTGCCTTAATAAAATTACCAAAACCAGTGAAACTCAACCAATACATTCAAACAATCGCTATATCTGCAAAAACAACATTTTTTGAGAATGAAAAGGTTATTATGTCAGGATGGGGAGCTACAGATGATGAAGGAGTAACTTATTCCATGATACTTCGTTACGTGGTTGCTTCGGTTTTAACAAATAATCAATGCGGAAAAGTTATGAATTATTTAATTTCATCACAACAATTATGTACGTCTGGAGAACGTAATATTGGTAGTTGTGTAGGAGACTCTGGTGGACCACTGGTGTTGAACAACGAACAAATTGGAATAGTTTCCTATGGAAGTAGACAGTGTGCAAGAGGAAGTGCTACAGTTTTTACTAGATTGAGTAAATATAAGGATTGGATTCAAAATCATTTGTAATGTGGCTACAAACTATAAGTTATTAAATTATAAAAACATCAATATCTAGTTTTCATTTACAGGTGAAATATGATTTATTTTGCAGCAGATTTATCAAAAAAGATGCGCTTATGAGAGCAAATAACCAGACTACAACACAATGTCTAGTTTTTCCCTCTAAAAATAAATAAATGTCAGTAAGCCAAAAAATATATTTTGCTATTTCTTTAAAATATATTGATACCCCAATTCAATAGTGAACCATCAAGTCCAAAAACTTTAGTTTTGTGATATTGATGATTAAAGAAACTACAGTTAAATACTTTAACCTGGACTTTTTGTGTTGAGGAATTTATGGATAAAAATTTACTCGATTATTTTGTAAATTATAAGTAGTTTAATGGCAATTGTATTAATTAACTATCTTTCATCATATTCGAAATTTTCAGTATAGAACTCCCATAGTATTTTAATTCTGACATAGACTAACATAGTTAATATTGAAAGTTCGACTTCTTACTCTTTTGAATTATATAAAATTGAGATTTCCCTTTTCTATGCATAAACCATACAAAAGGGAAATCTGTATTTTATATAATTTTCAACACTTGTAACATAAATACCTAACTATTTAATATAAGCTGATGTTGACTGATCTTTGCTACCAGTTTATACCTCGAACTTTATTATAAAAAAATTTCATTTAATACAGGGTGTCCCAAAATTAGCCTGCCAAAATGAACCAGCTGATTCTACGTTCAAAAATAAAGCAAAAAGTTTTAATAAATATAGGTCGAAATATGCTTTTTAAGGGAGCTACAACCCCCCGAAAAGGGGGCCCTAAAGATGAGTTTTCTGTAATATCTCTGCAATTTTTTGAGGTAGATTCATGAAATTTGGTGAGTTTGAAGCTTGTATAATTTGCCACATACTTCTTTTTCCAATTTTCAGAAATTTTGCCAGGGGCGTCACATACAGGGTGGGTGCTGGGTAAATTATGCCCCATATATTTTGTGTGGATAATTTTTAAAATTTTTATATCAAATTATGAAACTTGGTTTATTTTTACACAAAAAAGGTCGTCGTTTTGAAGAAGTCACGTCCATAAAAACTACACTAATAAAAATAATCACAAAATTGAAAAAAAAATTGATTTTGATATTTTGTTTTTATTATTATTTGACGAAGAAATGCTAAAAGAAGTAATAAATACCTATAAATTTTAATCTATTGTCTACTTTTGATAAATTTTAGTTTTGTGATTATTTTTATTAGTGTATTTTTTATGGACGTGATTTTTTCAAAACGACTTTACTCGAAAACGTCTTAAGATACAAAGATCGGCTGAGACTACCTTTTTTGTGTAAAAATAAACCAAGTTTCAAAATTTGATATGAAAATTTTTATAATTATCCACATAAAAAATATGGGGCATAATATACCCAACACCAACCCTGTATGTGACGCCCCTGGCAAAATTTCTGAAAATTGGAAAAAGAAATATGTAGCAAATTATAAAAGCTTCAAACTCATCAAATTTCATGAATCTACCTCAAACAGTTGCAAAGATATTACAGAAAACTCCTCGTTGGGGTCCCCCTTTCGGGGGGCTGTAGCCTCCTTAGGAAGCATTTATCAATCTATGTTTATTGGAACTTTTTGTATTATTTTTGACCGTAGAATCAGCTGGTACATTTTGGCAGCCTAATTTTGGGACACCCTGTATTCATAAAGAATCATACACACTGTATCCTTCATGGTAAGGATTTTAGTCTAGTAGGTTTTTTTAAAAATCATCCGGAAAACTACTATTTGAATGACCCTGTATTGTTTTGTAATATTTTTGTGTTGAGGTTATAGGGTAGGAAATGTGCGTAAATGTTCGGGGAAAATAGGTACGTTGTATGTTACAGTAAACAGACCCCATCCCAAATCACTATAATAAAACCAAGATATTAAAAAAAGTTATTACTACGCCTAAGAAATTAACTCTGTGTAGGTACCTATACACACAGGATTAATGACACATTTTGTAACCCGTCTATAAAATAATAATGTAAATTAAAAGAAAACACGGAACATAATTCTGCATACAATTTAAGTAATGCTTTTAGTATAATTTGAAAAGAAAATATTGCTAATTAAAATTCTGCTAGGTACCGCTTCGTCAAGGTTATATCTATGTAAATTGGATGTTATTACATAATGATTCCGCGTGGGTTTTTAAATAATGCAATATGCACTTGAACAGAGACAGCATTTTCATCGGAAAATTCCAAAGACTCATGAATATTACCACCAATAATGCCAAGCCTTTTGCTACCAGGAGACGTGCCCAGTGTATAAAAATTATATGCCAGTTCGTCGATGTGAAAGTGAGAATATTTCATTGATAACGACCCACCAGCGACCAAGTTTGCAACCCCAAAATTTAACTTCTATATATTTTTGTTGAAATTGATAGATTTGGGTATTTCGGTTAAATAAATTTGTTACTCGCAAGGGTATATTTTTTCCATAATAATCGCCCCCTATTCGCAATCAATAAACGAAATTTAAATGTATCAGTCATCCGTAATTACGAATTGAAATGTTTCGGTTCAAGCTGTTTACACTGAAATAAGATTTCTATTTACGCAAGAAATTTTAAATATACAAAATAACTTCAAGAATGAGAATTATAAATTAATTTCTATTTATGTGCCCATTTTGTCTTAAATTTTTGAAATTTCATTTAACTTTTGGGTCTTAGGAATGATGACTCAATATTGTGTTCAAACTAAACTGTTGGCCAATTGAAACGTACCTACTGAGCGAATTGTTAGGTTTAATTTAAAATCAAATATTTTGAAAAGGAGAAAAGATATCAACATGTGGTTTTCAGGATTTAAGAGATAATTTCATTGAGAAAACAATAGTGTGACCCGATTTTTTTACTTTGACGTACGTTACTATCTACTTTATAACTACAGAGATTCTACAAAAAAATGTTTATATTTTTTTGATGTCCATTTTTTTGTCCTTGGTTAATGGGGAAAAAACTAATTTCTAAAATTTTTAATATCCCTCTTATTTTATAAGATACCGAATTTTTTATTAAATTAAATATTGTTGAACAGGGTTTTGCAATAATAATTATGCTGCCATTTTGAAAGTAAATGTCATCATGTGATATGTCGTTAAAAAGGTAATTTTAAGTAGAATCTAATTCTTACGGAAAAAAATATAGAGGGTTGTTTTAAAAATTTTTGAAAGTTAGTAAGGTGGCTTTCCGGTGAAACCGGAAGTGTCATTAGATTGTTTTAAACGTCAAAATGATTATTCCTTTCAACAATCAATTATCAAACTATGCCAAATTTCAAATTAATACAGTTAAGTGTAACAAAATGGTGGGGATTGCAAAACGATTTCGGGGCCACCCGGTATACACGGATAAGAGTAAATTTTTGAAAAAGTTAAAAACCCCTTTCGAGGTAATAAGTCACTTAAACCAATGGGGAACATTAACTAACTAAATTCCACTTTATTCCATTAAGAAAATAGCCTCAAAAATTGAATTAAAAAAATGTACCAATTAGCGAAAGTATACCGATTTTTGATAAGCCACTGGTTACCATTAAATTAATGAAAGTACAAAAAATGTACTTTTTATAAGAAATATAAGGTATCATAATCAACTACAGAGATCGGTTCTTACAAAACACAATACGGCCTAACGACAAAAAACAAAGAAGAATTCAAGTTTTCAGCAATAATTCGGTATCTTATAAAACAAGAGGGATATCAAAAATTTGAGAAATTGGGTTTTTTCCCATTAACCAAGGACTCAAAAAATAGACATCAAAAAACTATAAAAAAAATTTATGGAATCTCGGTATTTATAAAATTTGACAAAAAAAGACGGCTTTCTTTCATATCCTGTAGATAGTAACGTACTTCAAAGTAAAAAAATCGAGTCACACTATTGTTTTCCCAACTAAATTATCTGTTGAATCCTGAAAACCCCATGTTGATATCTTTTCTCTTTTTCAAAATATTTGACTGTAAATTCAACCTAAAAATTCGCTTGGTACGTTTCAATTGACCAGCAGTTTATTTCAGCTATCAACCATTGACATATCAGGATATACATCAATATCACTAAACTTATTTTTTCGAGTTGTTATGCCAAGAAATAAGAGTTAAACGCATGATAGATCTTTGTGTCAGAATTAAATGAATAAAGTGGACACGCCAAGTGGTTGGCGAGTTGTTTATTCCTGCCCACTGAATCATTCCTATTCATTCCGTGCTTCGTTAGAACATAAAGGGACTATCCTGCGTTTTATTTACAAAAATACCATTATTAACAATATCAGTTTCATTTTATGTTTCATTCGACTAATACACTCACCGTTACAAATAATAATAAAAATAATTTTGTTTAATAACGCGTAATATTTAGTTTTCAGGGTTGAAACTGGCAGATTTCGTTTGTTGCTTTTATTTTTTAGACGTTCGAATAAAATAATGCAGTACCTATGCAATAATATAAGAACACAGCACAGCATGCTCTGTTTCAAAATGACACCAAAATATTGTAGGTACATAATAGGTTGTCATGGAGATATGATTTCGTAAATCAAGTCGATTTAGAAAAATAACTAAAAAGTTTTTTATTTGATAAATTACTTTTTTCTAAATAATCATTACTACTCGTTACTTTGATTACTCTTTATGTACGTTTAAGTACACAATGCACTGATCACGCTATTTTATTCCTTGCCTTGCATAGTATAAAATGGTAAAGCTCCATAATAAGATACAATGAAAATTGCATCAGTTATAATTGAGTCTAATTTTCATTTGTGCATTGACGAAATACACGCCATTGGCTATACAGGGTGTGTCACGACGAGTTGACAGTAGACATAACTCTATTACTAAACACAATTGGGTTCTAAAAATTGGTACACGCCCATTGTACAATGTGCTCTATTTAACGAAAATATTGCCACCTTTCTGGTACTTCCGGTTATACCGGAAGTAGACACAAACTTTGTTATTTAAAATGGAACACCCTGTATATTTTTGAATTTTTAGATTCTATACTTCATTTTAGACATAAAAGTATTAAGGCTGTATGGTCCTAACATTAACGGTATTATAATTATTTACACTTTTTCATTTTTTTTTACAAAAACATAGATGTAAATAAAAATTCGAATCTTGGCAATGACACATTTTTTCCAAAGTTTTTTTCTTACGTTTGAAGTAGGAATATACAAGCAATATGCTGATGTAGTTTTGGAACACTTGCTTTATACAGGGTGTTGGTGGTTGTCCGTTCATTTTTAAAAACTTTGATCAATAATAACTTTATTATTTTAAATGGAACACCCTATATATTTCCACATTTTCAAATTCTACACTTAATTCTAGACATAAAAGTATTAAGGATGTAAGGTCTTAAAATTAACGGTATTATAATTAATTACGTTTTTTCCAATTTTCAAGGTTTTTAAAAATTAACGATCAACCATAAACACCCTGTATAGATATAAAGTAAGTTTTTTAAAACCATATTACCATGTTTTTTGTATACATTTCTACGTCCACTAAAATTTGTTTTTATTATATTTAATTTAATATTTTTTATTTTTTATTTATTTTAATTAAGTAATTATGTTTCTTCCAATTTTTTCATACAAAAACTTAGTCAAACATTTTCATATTTTACTAATGACACGTTCTTTAAAAAAACAAACCAAATTTTAGTGGACGCAGAAATGTACAAGAAACATGGTAATAAGATTTTAAAAAACTTATTTTATACAGGGTGCTTGTGATTGACCGTGAATTTTTAAAAAACGTAATTAATTATAATACCGTTAATTTTAAGACCTTACAACCTTAATACTTTTATGTCTCAAATTAAGTGTAGAATTCGAAAATCTAGAAATATATAGGGTGTCCCATTTAAAAAAATTAAGTTATCATTGATTAAAGTTTTTAAAAATGAACGGACAACCACCAACACCCTGTATAAAGCAAATTTTCCAAAACTACATCAGCTTATTTCTTGTATATTCCTACCTCAAACACAAGAAAAAATTTTTGGAAAAAAACGTGTCATTGTCAAGATTTGAATTTTTATTTACATCTATGTTTTTGTAAAAAAAAATGAAAAAGTGTAAATAATTATAATACCGTTAATGTTAGGATCATACAACCTTAATACGTTTATGTCTAATATGAAGTGTAGTATCTAAAAATTCAAAAATATACAGGGTGTTCCATTTAAAATAACAAAGTTTGTGTCTACTTCCGGTATAACCGGAAGTATCAGAAAGGTGGCAATATTTTCATTAGATAGAGCACATTGTATAATGGGCGTGTACCAATTTTTAGAACCAAATTGTGTTTAGTAATAGAGTTATGTCTACTGTCAACTCGTCGTGACACACCCTGTATAATTACTTGTATTATAGTCAATGGAGCTATAAAGTGAATTTCGCACTAAGTGACCAACTTGTACATAAGTGGAAAACGTTTTTTACAAAAGAAGCAGGAAATTTTATCCCCTATAATTTTCATGATTACTTTTACCTTTTTATTGCCTATAATATTTGTCTGGATAAGACTATGAGGATTTTTTTCAGCTTATGTATGTAATACAATAGTACTTATGTGACTGCTTAAATTTCTAATTTGGGAATATTTTATATTCACGAGAAAATAAGCTCTAGGTATATCTTAAACTAATATAATATCTCATATACAGGATTGCCTGCAATATGATATGGTTAATAACCTGTCAGTGTTTGTATTTTTATTAAGTCGTTCGTGTTTTATTCATTAATGAAAGTTTTTGGATTAGGAAAGTAAGTTTTAACTGGCTAACACGTTCTGTAAAGCAAGTATGACTATACATTATAAATATGCTACACTGAAAATTACGCTTGTATAAGGCAACTAATACAAGATACCTTATTAAAACATGCATGCAGGTTTTATTATTTTATTTTAGCAAGTCGGAAACTTATTTAGTTTGTAAATATTTGATACAAAGTGTTCAAATTGTATATAGTTAATGTTACTGTTACTGATTAGGTACACCTCTAAATAGTATAATAAAGTTGCATTTCTCCACTAGATATACCCATAAACTGAACCTTAACCAACTTCGAAAGCTGAAAATATATAGCCGTTAATTAAATTCACTCACCTTGGCTGTGCTGCTTTTCAGCGCGTTCACGTTCACTTTATATACTGTTCGTCATATCTACGTGAACCTTCAATAAAACTGAGCCCACACGGGGCTTTAAATTTCAATTTTTCCAATGTTTTTATAGCGTCACTTAAGGAAGGGTTACCACTTTATGAGGTAAAAATTGTAAGAATTTCGTATGTTACATAAAAAGTTGAAAAGACACTTCTATGAAAAGAATAATCTAAAATGATTTACAATAATACTTGATCAATTGACATTTAGTTCTCCATATTTTTAAAATGATTTGGAACTTTTAGACAAATTCTGAATAAAGGCGGCGTAGTCCGTTTTTATCTTATATCTGATTGGTCATCAATTTTAAAGCGAAGACTTTTAACAAAAAATTGTTTTCTTATTTTATATTAACACTTTATTATTTTACTGTAGGCGTAACTTGAAGAAGATGAAAATTCAATAGTCGTAAAGCATAGGACAGATATTTGTCAACTGATCTAAGTATACATTTTTAGAGTTGTATTATAAAATATTTTCTGCCTTTCATCCCGACAAGTTGGACATGCCATCAGCTTACTCGTAATTATTTATATTTAACGAGAAGCTTCAAACCCAAGCTTAGTAATATCCCAAGAAGTGTATCTGACATAACAGCATAATCTAAAATGGAAAAGTCTTAAAGAAATTTGTATGTATATCAGAAATGAAATATGGACTTCTTAATAGTTCTTGTGTTTCGCCGTAAATGAAAATTTTTAAACCAATTATATCAGTTACAATTAAAAGTTCGAAAGTTTTCAACATGGAGTGACAATCTCTACAACTGAAAAAATTGAATTCTTTCTAATTTGCATTTGAAAATTGTCTTCATGTCTATGAGAATTCATTTGCATGTCGTTAATTTGCATAACCATTTAAGGTGACACATTTACCGATAAAAGAAAGGTACGCACCATCAAGCGAGGTTGTATTTTAAGACATCCCATCATTTGCCCTGTTTTGCAGGTAATGTTTGTTTTGCAACTAATTGTAGTTTGAAAGAAATGTCCACGTAGATAATGTGTCTATAGTTGCTAAAATTTAATGCCGTTTTGAATAGTATTATGTTGATTTCCATTTAAACAGAGTTATACGCTTTTACTATTATCCTATTTAAGCGCTAGCTAAATTTGGTTAAACTGCATAATTGGTTTATACTTAGAAATAATTTAAGGGACCTGGAAAACTTAACAAGCTGTATATATAAATGTTTGTATTGTTTCGGAATCAAAGTACCATCACAAGAAAAAAATAACACCTCAAATATAAGTAATTAGGTAATATAATTTTTAAGAATTTTATATAATTCCGTTTTGAAAAGTCAAAATTTACATCAATTTCTGACGTAATGCAACGTCACATTTTTCATAACAGTTATGTAAAGTAGTCATGTACAAACTTTACGTAACTGGCCATGTTTCAAAGCTAATCAATTATACCTGCGTACAATTAAAAGAAAAACTTATTAATTACAGTAAGTAGGTTCGATATTTAAAGATCGTAATTTGCAAAACTCGCTTCGCTCGTTTTGACAAATATTACTACTCGTCGAACAATATATAGCACTTTTCATAACTAATTATCTAAATAACTATTGTAATTATGCAAAAACTGCTAGGTGTTACCTATTTATGCAATTTCAGGATGCATGTTAAGTGCTTAATAATAATTACCTAATTAATTTAGGGTTGTCTTCTTTAAATATACACGTTCTGTTTTGGATTGCTTACTCACATACGGTGGCAAATTTTGTACATATGCCTCATATGGTCTCGATTTCGTATTCGTTGGGTTTTATTTTTCAGCACTCTTATCTGAAAAATCCTTTCATTTCATCTGTGTTGTTGTATGATAATAGAAAGTTTTAATTATAAATGGTATTTTGTGCATATTTAAAATATTCATTTGAGATAAAAAGCGATTAAAAAAGTAACTTTTATCATTCTGTATCATAATAAGGAAGCATTTATGTATATGGTAGAATTATTTTCAGCAGACATGCTCACTTTTTTTAAATTATCACATGAAATTTTAGATCCAAATATCCTATGATCCTTGATAAAACTTACTCACAAGTTTTTCTTTGTAATTCATCCTATAGAATAATAATTTTTAGAAAGTATGTCCGTCACACTATTTCTCCCTTTTTATTTCCCTTGCTCTTCAGCGAATTAAATATGAGATAAAGAGAGAGTACTGAAAGTAATGTTGCCATTACCATAATTTGTTTATTGGACATGATTTTGAGTCTAGTTGTTTTATTATAATACATTATTTCTGAATTATTCTTAGAATTGTCCAGCCAAGTTATGTTTTTTTGAGGGAATAATTCAAAGAGTTTTGATATTTTGGTAAATTATACTCCTAGTAAATTTGTCGTAGAATGAAGAACCGATCCTAAAAATAATAAAATTTACAGTTCACGCGATTTACAGGCCTCGACCTACAAAATTTTACCTTATATTTCACATTAATTATTTTCAACTCAAAAAGAGGTAGACGTGCCAAAAAGATAAAATATGTCATAGAACAGTGTTATTTTTGGAGACTTATTCCTTAGGTAAATCGGTCTGATCCTTTGTTTTCGGAACACCCTGTATATTCCCTGTCTCTTTTATCATAATTTTAATTATAATTAAATTTAATGTTATATTTGTTTTGCATGAATTTAAATATTTAAATTTTGTTAATTTATAAGAACTATACAATATAACATGTATTTTATCATAAGATAACACTGGAACTGGATAAAAAATAAAAACTATGTCATGTTTCGATTTTTCGCTGTGCTATCTGTTTGTAAAATCTGGTATATGCGTATACAAGTATTTATACCACATACATAATTATAATTGCAAATTTTAATTAAAGTTGAGCTTATATTAAAAAATTGATCATTACCTTTATTTTAGTTAATCTTGTAGAAATAGATAGAGCAAAACATCACCCGAAATTAAATGCTATTGTAAAGCTAAAGAAGCAAAGAAACGAATATACTATTATGAACGTTGTATGCATATAGCAAAATTTCAAAGGAATACGAAATATTTCCAATATCAGTAGCAACATTCCTAAATTACATGCTCCATTACACCCGAATAAAATTGTAAATTTGAACTTCTGTAAGTTTTCCTTTACATTTCAATTTACATTTGAAACTTCATGAAAATCACAAAAAAATTAAATTATAACGAATGAACAAGGCGGTCGATTTTTTTACATTTTTCCGTTAGAAAGTTTATTGAAACATGATTTAAATGTAATCAAAAACAACACCCACACAATCATACAGAGGATAAAGTGTAACTGAATGGGTTATTTTCAATTAATTTTTTTTGTAACGAAAGTAATTAGAACTATACCTACACAGTATATTATAGGTCATGATTGTGATTGCATGTAAAAGGATAATGTATATAATTTTTAAATTATGAAACTCGTTAGATATTGATTTGCATGTCAGCAAATCTAAAATTAAGTTTCATTTAAATAAAACAACTACGAAAAACAGTTTATTAATATTACTACATACCGGGTGATCGTTTTAACTTTAGCTCTAGTTATTTATGGAAATTGATGTCATGACTTTGATTAGTTCGCTATTTATTGTTTACTACCGACAGTTGATAATTTAAACATTCCAATTAATGTTTTTTGTAGTTTGAGTGAGCTACTCAAAGTAATGACTTAAATTTTCATGGATAACTAGAGCTGAAACTGAAATGATCACCCGGTACTTATAATTGTATGCATTTCTGTAATGTGTATAATTAATACTGCAATAACAATTTTAGTATTTAGTTTAGTATTTTAGGTATTAGCTCCTTCCACTACAAATAGTCTTCGACAGAACGAAAACCGCTAAAGTAGATATTCCTGAAATCAAAATGTACTTTCTCTTGAAGTATGCGAGAATCCTCAACATCAGAAAATGGAATCCCGAAGTTTTATATTAACCTGTATTGTTATAACAAATCTGGGTGAAGTTCAAATGTCGTGCGACGTCATTGCAGTATGTTGCCTATGATCAAGATGTGGCCTATTTTCCTACTTTCATTTTTAACCCTCGAGGCCACCACAAAGAAGATTTATGATGGGGTTCTGCGCTCCACTTCTTGTAATTTTAATTTAATTTTTGGCGTATTTAATGGATTTACAAAAAGTGGATGAAATGGTAGGTAGAGATTAGAGAATAACCAAAGATAAAAGTACAATAGGACTTGGTCAACTGATATCAGACAAAATTTTACTAGTGAAAAGCCGAAAAAACCATTTGAATTTTTCAGGGCATTTTAGGCAACATTTACAATACGTTTCCTGATACGACGACATCTATAATAGTATAGTATGCAATGAGCATTTAATGATAGCTATTAAGACACGAGTATGAGAATTTCGACACTCACCTACGACTCGTGTCGTAATGAACATGCGTGTCTTAATAATTAAATGTGAGTTGCATTACACTATCTTTTCTACGACTAGTCAAAATAATTGAAAATAAGGAAATGAATATTTTGGCAACTTTATCATAAACTTAGAAATGTCAGAAAATCAAAATGAACTGTTAATTTTTAAATTTTAGATTTGTTAGATGTTCATGCCAATATCTGATATTGACGGAATATTGTTGTAATGTTGCATTTCTATTGGTTATAAACTTGTATCGTAATGAAAAATCTGTATCATAATGAATCTCATTACAGTACAGGTAGTAAATGTCTAATAAATCAATTAAAGTATGGGAGTAGAAAAATTATTATAGAATGATTTATATACTTACCAGATTATTTTATTTTATTTTTTTCATTAAGTGAATTGACTAGATAATCTAATGAAAAAACAGTATAAACTTTTAACGCTTTCGAATTTATTCATTTACTTAATTTTCATAAAAACTTGTCACAGGTGTAAAGAAAACGGATGTTTATTTTAACGTGCCCTGAACGATTTCTACTGTAATTGATCATTAAACAAGAAGCAAAAGGGTGATATTAAATAAAAACTTAAACAAATTAAAATTCTTGAGATATGTTCGTTTCACGCCAAATACTTATTTAATCTGAGAGAAGCAAGGAGCAAAGATGAAATTCAGTGAGCGAGTTCGTGGATCCCTTAGATCGCTGGGGAGGCATTTTCAAACCACTTGCTGCAAAACTTTTTAAGGACATTTATAAAAAGATGGTAAAATTAAATCTAAATTTTTAATTCAAATATTAAAGATCTGAATTTATGACCAGTTCTTTGTTAAATCTAAAATTTAATTAAATTAGAACGAGCCAATATTGTATAATTTTCTTTCATTTATCGCAGAAGGTCTCTCTGGCCCTTTCACATTCAATATTATTTGTATATATTTTCGGCCATACAACTTAGGACACCCTATATAATTAAATTAACAGCATTTAATTTATGATGAAGACAGATTGGCTGTCTTTGTAGATGAAATATTTAGATTAATGAAACGACAACGAGTTTAAACTGAATCACTGTTTCTTATTGCCACGACTTGTAGCATTTATATCTAAATTAAAGGCAAATTAAAATTGGGCTGATGTATATAAACCCATCACCATTAGTGCTAATGCAGAACTGTTATTATTGGCTGATTTGTATCGTGTAAATGGCATTGATTATTTTTCACATTAATACTGCCTATCAGATTAGTCAGTGTAACAGAAAGCCAATTCCTGAAATTGTTAAAGTGTAACGTTACTGCTGCAAGTTTTACTTTAATAAAATGTGTTTCGAATTTTACATGATAATTATACTTACAGAAAAAGTAATACTTTACATGAAATATCAAAATGAACAAAAAATATTTTCGAAACTATGTTTTCGAAATTATATTTTCAATCGATAGTTAACCTTAATTCATAGTTACTTTCTTGGTTACCAAAATTGCCTTAATAATGGTACCTAACTAATGAAAATAACTTATAGTTAAGGATAATCATCAATAGAAAAGGTGGCCCTAAATAAAAACCAAAAATCGTTTTACTTCGACATAAAAGAATAACCTAATCTTTTACACATCTAAGCCTTGGAAACCTTAAATAGGTGGAAAATGGTTTAGTTTGTACAGGGGCTGTAGCTGTATCTAGACACAAATCTAAGAGTGCAAAATTTACAGATTATAATGACGGAAAAATAGTAAACTTTTTCTAAGTGATTAGGAGGCTTAAGGAGAATTTTTGTGCTAAACTTGAAAATGTACGAAATTGGGCATTATTCAAAAATTAGAATATCTAGAAAATCAATGTAATTGGAGGGAGTGGGGTGCAAATTTGATTTGCCTCCCATATATTTTTCTATGCAGTTTCCAAGGACGCAAAAGTCTAAATAAAATAGTGCACTGAAAATGGAGGTAGTGTTAAATATTGAACGATATACCTAGGTACCTCTTAAAATATTAATTGACAAACAACACTTTATTTCTCGAAGAAATCCTATCAAACTTAAAGATTTTAATCATGCATCTACTCAGTTACATTCATGAACTGCACCACTACAAGTAAAACACCTCTTAAAGTTTGAAGTAGAGTGAAGAGGCGTAGTTATAGAAAGTTTTTGAGCCATACCTATAACCTATAATATTTCTACTGCGCACATAATCCCTACTAACGAGCTTCTTATATGTACAGTGAATGTACTCCAGAAATTAGCCAAATTTAGAGAGTATGGGGAGCGCAACTAGACACCTAGTAAAATACCCACTATAATCTGTTTAACTGTATATATGCCAAATTTCAGTAATGTATCTAAAACCATCGCGGAAATATGAACGACCAAAATTATTATTTATAATAATTCTTATTAAAATGTATTAAATATTATACATATATTCTGCAGTGGCGGCTCGTAGTTATTTAGTCGGTGGGAGGCCGTTAAAATAGATGCGAGCGTAGCGAGCCTGAAAGTGCCACAGGCAAAATTTTTTTCGTGGTTCAAGTTCATCCCTTTTAAGGGTACTTTTTGCGTAATAATCTTGTTTACGTCCCATGCCTGGTTGCCTTGATAGGAAAGTTTTTTATCATGTTTTTATGAAATTTAGGAAAGGAAGTACCTACTAAATACAAACTCTTGGTTACAAAGAAAGATACAAATAATGATTAATCTGTTTAAAATTTCTCTATTTTTTCTTACTGAATCATTAAATTTCGATGAATTTCGATTTGACGAGCTGAATCTAGGACGGTTATTATTATTTTGTTTGCCTAAAAGTTGTAATTTACACATAGATCTAATATGCTTTTGACTTTTTGAATGTCTCTCAATCGAGCGACCTAAATTTTTCAGGCAGTTATAGCCAAATTTTGACCAAACTTCTTCACCCCGAATTGAAAATAAAACACATGGCCAACAAAACAATTTTTTTAAAATGAAACTACCCGTTAACCATTTACATTTACTGTACCAATGATTAACAAAACTACGAGGCGGTTTACCCTGATTAATTAAATACTTACTTAGGTGTGGATGAGGAACCTCTAAATCTCTGACGAACAATTTATCATCGTAACACAGTCGATTAAATTTAAATTTTATTAAAAAGTCCACAATGTCTTCACAATTTTTAATATTTGTTACAGTGTCACTTCCCTCCCCTTCGATTTTAAGAATAAACTTTTGTTTGCACACAAAAAAAATACAAATACCTACCACAGCTTCGTGTTTAAAAATATAAGGAGCGCCTCGCAGCCCAGAGCGCAAGTGCGGGTGTGTGTGACAACAACATAGGCAGAAGTGCTATTCGAGTCGTAAGTGGTATAGAACCACAGATGAGAGAAGTTAACGAATATTTCGAGCATTTTAACAGGGTGGCGGTTAATTCAAATTCTGATTCAAAATATTTATCTGTAAAAGTTGTTAAATTAGATATATCTAGTATCTATATTTTAAGAAATTGAAAAAAAAAACATATTTGTAACATAAAAATAAAATAAATTAATGGCCATATAGTAGGCACTGGCTCCCCTGACGAGCCGCCACTGATATTCTGTAAATGCTTGACAATATTAACATAATTTTAAGAGCACGTAGGGTTAAGTCAAAATAAGTAGATTTAATTTCTAACTTACTTTATTTGTGTACCGAAGTGTACCGAAGTTACAACCCCTCAAAAATGTTAAAAAAATTATAAATAAACAACTATCAAAGGAAAATATCGGACAACTTTTGACCAAAATTGGAGAAGCATCGTCAATAGTGCTTTCTAGCTAATCACCATGTATACGGTGATGGAGGGACTGCTAATTTTACTAAGAAATAAAAAGTTTAACTTATTTTTCAAAATTTATTGAAGAAACAAATTGTGTTTGCATTGTATTCCCTAATCCTAGTTAATACTGCAAAGTTAAATTGAGCTGTAGAAATTTCCACCTTTCGCTTCTAATACCAACATTTCGGACACACCCTGTATTATAAAACATGCTAGCACATCTAGCATGAAATTATACATTTTTGTCTTAACTTGTTTAATTGTTCAGAAACCTTGTGATATCGTTTGAACCTACGTACGGCAATTAATTTTACTAATAATATATTTTAGTTCAAATTTCATTAATCCACTTAAGATTAAGCAGACAAAAACAAACAGATGAGGAAGTTGTAATTTCCGGAAAATAATAATATTGTAAACGGTTTTGTGGTAACCACCCATGCGTGTCTGAATATTTCATTTTGCTTTGATATAGAGTGTTTAAAAGTTGACTCAATCGAATTTGGTGATTAAAACCAAGTTTCAGCACACGCACGCCTATAGGTGTATCTTTTGTAGCGATATCCAGGTGCGTTACTAAGAGTTAGAAGCATTTTGTTGTTAGTGTGCGTATGTTTTATATTTGTGGGTTTTAGCACACACCGAAGGTGTTCCTACTGAAATTTTCATTCAGGAAAAACTTACAAGTCTTAAATTATTCATAACAGAGATACTATTTTTATATTCATAAAATAGTTATTTTCTGTTATTATAGCTTAGTACTCAAACTTTCTTCGAACTAGGTTTAAGTTAGGTACATATCTACTTATGACGCCATTGAACATGATGTTTAATAACTAAAAATTGTAAAAGAAATTATCAACATCAATATAAAAATACATATAAACTTTGATCCTACATCTAAAAAATGTAAATTATCATAAAATATATAGGGTGTAAATTTTTTTTACTTGAAAATTTTGACATCATAATAGAAAATGTTCGAAAAATAATGTTAAACTAACTTATAAAAAAACAAATTTAACGATTTTAGTTTTGGGAGCCTACCGGTAAGTTCTTTAGTCGATTGGTTTTCAGTTTTTGCAAGCATCTTCTATGAAATATTGAAATTCAAATGTGCAAAAAACTGTATTGAAAACAATTGCATGATTTATTTTATTTTATTTATAAGGGTTGTTAACGAAATAAACATTGTCCTTAGTTCATGATTCCAGGTTCCGGCAATTTTACACAAAAATATCCGGAACAAATCAAAACAATATTTCACCAGTGTTCTCTTTTGCACAAATTCAGTAAATAGGTACCCGATAAATACTCTGCATTATGTTTATTACTATAATATTATACGCAAAATAATGTTTATAGGTTAATGTTGACAAACAGCAGTTAATTAATATTGCTAATAATAATTGATTGAATCAAATTGACTTGCTGAGTAGATTATCTACCATAACTATTGAAAACTTTTCATATGAACGTCAATTTACAATGTTATCTATCAAGTGGTGTTTGTAACCCATGACATAAAACGAAACATTAGTTTAACATGCATAAATCTGCCAAATAGGTCTGTTCACAATGCAAATACTCGCATATCGTTAAATCGAATATATAGAAATTGTAATATCAATTTTTGTTTTGTACATAGGTACATGGCTATAAATTGTGTGATTATAAATAACTTCTGTTGATTATTAAGTAGATAATGAAAAGGTTTAAAATAATATATTTTTTAGTTTTTAATATTTTTTTTTAAGAAAGGTAATATTTTTATTTTTAACTCTTTCATAGACTTTGGCAGGTTTCTAAACCCGGAAAAAAGTCCGCACCTTATAATTCGTGCTAAAAAAATAGTATTGTGGCCATAAGTGATGTCAGCTTGGAAATTTCAAATGGCAACATAAGTCATGTTGGGCATCATTGGAAACGGATTCTTTTTCTCTTCGACATAATACAAAAAATTCAATAGTAACCGTGAGACTTTTCAACTTCGAGATTTTGATGAATTTATATGTTTTTAGGACACCTGAATGCATTTTGACTAATACCAACACTAATGGTACTTGACGACATTTAATATTTAACATAATATTTTGTTTTAAGGCCCCGAAGACCCGAAGTTGATAAAATTACTATTACTAAATTTTTTCGGGATGCCTTTACCCCCAACCCAGGTTAGTTTTCGAGCAATCATCAGTTTAATGTTTAAAAATGTATTTTTCAGAATACAAATTCGGTTCTATAAAAGTACAACTTTCAGCTAAGCTATTGGTTTAACAAAAAAATAGTTAAATTAATTTCTTTTCTACATTAAATTACCTATCAGAACGGTCTAGTTACTTTTTGTTAAATTCGTAACCGCCTAAAAGTTACATGAGCAAACATCTAAATTTTTGTTAAATTTTCATAGTTCATAATTTTTTCAATTTTTTTCTGAAAAATTGCCCCATAAGGTAAAAAATGAAATAGGGCGGTGAAAGAAGAGTTCATTTAGAGTAAAAAATTTATTTTTTAAATTACCGCTAAACGTCAATTGTTAGGAGTAATGATCGTTTTTCTAAAATTCTATTGTTTAATATTTTCCGTGTTACACTAAAACAAATCGTAAGGTGCTTTGTAAAAACATACGTACCTATTTATAAATTGTTGAAATAGTTACGGATTGATAGGATCTTATTTCATTGATCCACATATTTTCGACGGTACATGAAATGGTATCATCTACCTACCTTGATTTTCTACAAAACCATTTCAATTATTTTTTAAGTGATGTGCTATTGGAGTATAGGAGATCAATGTTTTTTCAACACGATGGAGCACCGCCGCATTTCAACATAAATGTTCGCAACTATCTTAGTAACGTGTATCCAAATCAATGGATTGGTCGAGGTGGTCCAGATGCGTGGCCACCGCGTTCTCCTGATCTCACTCCACTGGATTATTATGTATTGGGCGAGTGCAAACGTCTTGTTTATGAGAAGAAATCTAAACCTCAAACTAGGAATGAACTCATTAACCGAATACAAGATGCAGTGGAAGAAATTCGGCAAAACCAACAAGGTTTGGACGGAACAAGCAACCAAATTTATCGCAGGGCAAGATTATGTTTAGAGAAAAATGGCAACTATTTTGATCAAGTACCTACTGCGTTAATTTTTAAATATTTTTTCTATTTTTTGAACTATTTTAGTGCCTTTTGCTTAACCCTTTTAATTTTCGAATAACGATAATTACTCCTAAAAATTGACGTTTAGCGGTAAGAAAATAAATTTTTTACTCAAAATTAACTATTCTTTCACCACCCTATTTAATTTTTTACCTTATGGGGTAATTTTTCCCAAAAAAATTTCAAAAATTATGAACTATGAAAATTTTACAAAAATTTAGATGTCAAAGCATGTCAGTTTTATAACGCTTACGAATTTAACAAAAAGTAACTTTTCTGATAGGTAATTTAATGTAGAAAAGAAATTAATGTAACTATTTTTTTGTTAAGCCAATAGCTTAGCTGAAAATTGCGGTTTTATAGAATAAAATTTGTATTCTGAAAAATACATTTTCAAACATTAAACTGATGATTGCTCGAAAACACACCTAGGTTGGGGGTAAAAAATGTATAGATACAGGACTATGTGAGACACTCTCAAGAATCACCCCTTAAGAGATTTCACATTACTCCTGGGACACCCTGTATATTCGTATAAGAAGATCATGCGGTGGACATCAGATATTTTAATGTAACTAAATGAGGATTTTTCTACTTTTAAAATGGTGTAGATAACATAAGATGATGGCTACTTGAAATTTCAAGGTGGGGGTCGTTGAGGGTAAGGGGTGAAACCTGAAATTCACCCAATATTGGTTTTAAACTTCCGTCTCGGTATCTAAATCCACGTGATTGTTGTTTAGTTAGTCAAAATTACTTAAAATCAATAATTATTTAAACTGGCTAGATTTAAAATGAAATGTAATTCATGCATTTTTTTCGAAATTTTTTTGTGAACCCAGGAAATGTTTATACCATTATAAAGAGAAAACAATTACCTTTCTAATGATGAGTGATGAACTATATTGTCATTTCAAATTTCAAACTTAGCACGTTAGTTCTGGGTACTTCCTGAAGAGTTAGCTGGTATCTGACTCATATAAAAGATTACTAGTACAAAAAAATATTTTCTATGTTCTTAGGTAGTTCGTTAATTCTAGTATGAAGTATGCATGTTGGCCCGTTAATTAAATACGAGGTAAAAGTGAGTGTTTTACTTTTATGCAATTATAATTTTATATATCATTTTAATGAAAGTGTTTCGTTCGAGGTTTCGTCTGTTCCTCATTTTTAAATCGAAAAATCTTGGTACACAATATTGTTTAAAAGTGAGGCTAAGTATTCTATCTCCTTTAAGAAAATTATAAAATATAAAGAGTTTTTTCTTAATCTTCGTGTGATTGTTTCTTTGTAGCAAAATCGTTCAAACACATTCAGGATAATCCGTTGAGCTTCGTGCTCGTGATTTTTGTAACGGGGAATATTGTAGTCTTTTTTCCAACAACCATTTATTCGTGTTAACAATCAAAACTTTTACATTAAAATTTAAGGTCTTATAGGTATTACATGTTCATTTAGAACGATATTATTTTATACTAAAATTGGATAATAAGTATTCCGGATTTTTAAATTTATGTGAAAAAAGAAAATGTTTTTCACCTAATTACGTATAAAATAACTCAATCACTTTTGTTTGAATCTGACGGAAGTAACCAGAAAAGAATCCCAGAACTCTGCAGGATCCTGTTTATGTTTCATTCCTAACATTCCAAGCGTTAGTCATACTATACTATAACAATTTTTTTAATTTTTGCTTGGTATTATATTATAATTTTATTATTAAATCTAATTTATTCGCCAATGTTAGGCGTGCGTGTACCGTTTATGGCAACCATGGGTGCTTCTGCTTCTTGCACTTTCAGTAGTTCGCGCACTACGGACGGTGTAACTAGGGCGAGTTTAATGTAGAGCAGTTTTCCTGCGACGACATCGCATCCGACGCCTTCTGAACTACCAACTGTTTCCTGGTAATTTAAATTTAATACATTTCCATAAACTTTAAATAATAGTTTATTTCATTGTGTCTACTTATTCAGTGTATGAAATGTGTTTCTACTAACTTTTCAAGTTCCACTGTTGATGGAAATTTCAGTAAAACAATTTGTGCAAAACTTCGGTGAGTGGTTTATTTCAGTGTTTCCATATGCAGTAAGTTTGAAAGTGTGATTTCACAACTAATAATTTAATAACTGTAATTATTTTATTCTTTCAAATTTCGTAGGTACATTTACAAAAATATGTACCTAAGTACTTTCCCAGTACTAATTTAATTGATACTTCTATTTAAAAAAAATATTTTTAAAATTTAATATTTTTATGAATTCTTTTCAGTAGATACTACACCTAATATTGAACTTAATAATTAAATAAATAATTAAATAATTAAAACCAAATTGACAACGAAATTTTGGTATATTTTATGACTTCGCTTTCGTTCCCAGTAAACTTTATTATAATTATACACAGAATTTCAATAACTCAATGATAGAAAAATGGGACCAAAACATAAAATTATTTTTAAATTTTTCATTTATTTTTTATTTATTGTCATATTATTTAAGGCACCTAAAACAGTCTTAATTTTTTTTTGTAAATCCAAACATATCTACATATAGATTTTTCAAAAATATTTTAAAATGTTTGGAAAGCTTTTCCTTAATATTAAAGAATATGGTGAAACTTTTGAACTAATTTTCAGGATATTTTTCATGTACCTATTTAAAGTATAAAACTTTTCAGTGACAGCCCGGAAAAACCTGGCTTTTGTTTTAAAAACATTACATTTTTTTATTTTTCTCTTACATCATGTACGTTTTTATGTCATCTATACTATATGAGTATCAGGAATTTGCTATTAATTTTAATAATAAAGTATTCACATTCTTTTTGGAATAGATATTGTAAGTGGAATTTTACCTTACAGTGGATAACAGCTTGGATTAAATTCTTTTAAACATTGAATTTCAAATATATCAAGAATGTGAAAAATTAAATATTTTTGTTTGATGTCGAAATATTCTTAAAAGTTGGAGCCTATCATTATAGTTTGAAATATATTTATTTTTTATCTAGTTTCATGAAATTTAGAATGTTTCCAATGTACTGATTGGATTCTTACGTCATAATTATTTATTTTGGAATATTGGCGTCGGTTAGATTTTCGTATATTCAATTTGTAGAAAAAATACACACTTCTTTCCGGATTAATACTAATTTGACGTGTAAGTTATTACAAATAAATTTAAAAATAATGAAAAATATTTTTGTTTTTTTTTTAAATCACGAACAAACGACCGCGGTATCCTAGTAAGGAATAACTTTTGGATATCGATAAATTAGTTTTTGTGCCTCAGGTTGGCATAAGTCATTTTGCATTCGTATAAATCGGCTGGAAACTCATGTTTTGCCGGGCTAGACCGGCAAAAACTAGGAATTTTTAGTTTATCGATTGGCATCATTGAAATCATAAAGAAAATTTGTATTTTCCATAGAAACGGATTATTATTTCTGTCATTCGGCTACTACTGTCAGTGTCAATTTTAAGATCGCGTGTTACCAATATAAAAAAAATCCCTAATACCAAATATTTAAACAAATATTTTGTAAATTTTATTTATTTAAATAAACTTCGGCACAAAAAATAGTGTGTATTACACGCCTAGAAACTGTTTTGCGAGTACTCGTAGTTGCGGGCCTAGGCCCACGGCCTCTGCTCGCAAACCGTACTCGCACTCGCAAAACTCTAGTTTCAAGGCTAGTAATACAAATTACTATTTGTGCCTCAGGTTGGCATTAGTCATTTTGAATTCGTTTTTGCCGGGCTAGACCGGCAAAAACTAGAAATTTTTAGTTTATCGATTGGCACCATAAAGAAAATTTGTATTTTCCATAGAAACGGATTATTATTTCTGTCATTCGGCTACTACTGTCAGTGTCAATTTTAAGTATCGCGTGTTACCAATGTAAAAAAAATACTCGTAGTTGCGGGCCTCGGCCTACGGCCTCTGCTCGCAAACCCTACTCGCACTCGCAAAACTGTAGTTTCTAGGCTAGTAATAGAAATATCTATTAAATCGGTCTATTTTTGATCATAGAATCTCCAGTTGGTACTCGTCGGTGATGAAATTCAAAAACACCCTGTATGTATACTTAAAAAAATACTTATACACGATATGACATAACAAGATCAGTAAACTACCACAAACTCAGTGCTAGAGAGAGTGAAAAATTGACTAAGCTTATTTTAGGACTAAATCAAAACTTATAATTATTCTGCTAGAAAGAAACACTGAAGATAATTCTTTGACTTGTATTTAAGTGTATTTTGAGAACAATTTAAACGGATGAGAAAATTTGAATGTAAATAAAAGTTTAAGTAAACTGTAAAATACAAAGTACTGCAACAAAAATAATCTTACTCATCAGCAGCACACTTATTGTACGGTAAGATGAATTTTATTGTATTGACTTTTAAAATATACGAAGTTGTAAACTGATTCATGAACGTTGAAAGACATTATTCAAATATCGTGCATATTTGTTCGGACTGTACAAACACTTTTGGGATGAGTACATAACAACGCATATAACCGAACCTAAATCATAACCTGAACTTGGTTTAACTAAACTTAGATAAAACCACCTTTGAATTGAGGAAAAGTTACGCAATTATTGCCTAAAGAAATCTAACATATCTTAATTAGTTTTTGAAATTGAAATTTTAAAATTTCTCTTTTCATAGCGAATGTTCTTAAGGTGATTTTATAACGTTTTGGACTTTAATTTCAGCAAGAACATAATTTTACACACTTCGTCGTTTTTGAGATTAAATAAATTTATATTACCTAGATGATCAAAGTATCTTACACACCTCGTCGAACACTTTTTTTGTTGTTGAAGAATTCGTGAAATTAAAGTCATTTCAAATATTTCAGGAACTAACCAAACAAAATTCCTTAGAGATCTTTTTAGGAAATTGTTGGGCAACTAATAACGTAAGTTTGAGTTAAATTAAAGGATGCTTCTTCTAATAAGGAAGATCCCTGTAGTGTTCCTCGAAATTCACCCACCCTTTATATTAAAATAAGTGAAAAGTGATACTTGACGCCTATAAAAACTAGTAGATGCAATTTTGCAATATGTATAGGAATCGAGTTACTTTTATATTGCAAATTGCATCATCAACCAGCATTAACTTTATTAGTTTTACTAGATAAATTTTCTAGTAGGTATAGTTTCAACATTTTTGTAACTTATAACTATCTAACATACCTAGCCAGATTGAGAATCATTTTATGAAACGTGTTATTGTTCTACAAAATGCGACTACTTCCTAGTGTGAAATATCTTAAATTATTTTGCAATCTCTTTGGTAGTTTCAGAGGTTTTTTTAAACGTACAAAGTATTTATTTACCAGATTGCCAAACGGAAAACGCACAAAGCATAGTTTTGACTTCAATCGGGGTTTCGTTTGTGTCTGTTGTGTATATTCTGCTGCTGTTACTACTGGAAAGTTTGTTAATGTTCAATTTGTTCATATCATAGTAGATGTTACTTAAATGAAGCATTTTCAATGTTTAGAAATATTAATTTTGTAAATATGGCAATTTATCTAAATTCTTAATTTGAAATAAACTGCTGGCCAATTGAAACGTACCAAACGAACTTTTAGGTTGAATTTAAAATAAAATATTTTGAAAAGGAGAAAAGATATCATTTATTTTATTTATTTGCTCTACAGGCCGTGTAGGCCTAGGGCTACAAAATATCAATACTATATATCATTTTATATTTTTATTAAGTACATGATTATATAACTCGATTAACTGTTACTTTTCACCATTTTTCTTGGAGCGCTCTCTGCACTATCGCTCGCCACTCCCTTCTGTTTGTTGCTATCTCTTTCCAATTTCTAACTCTCAACACTTTCAAATCCTCTTCCAAGCTATTTATCCATCTCTTTCTTGGTCTTCCCTTTCTTCTTTTTCCTATCGGTTTTCTGCTTAGAACTAATTTTGGTAATCTCTCCTTAGTCAATCTTTCCACATGTCCCAGCCATCTTAACATTTGTGCTTTGATAACTGCTATGATACTGGGGTTTTTATTTAATTCTTCCAATTCGCGGTTTGTTCTTCTCCTCCATCCCTCCTCCGTTCTTATTCCTCCATATATAGCACGTAACATTTTTCTTTCCCATCTTTTCATTTTTTCTTCTTCCGTTTTATTCATCACCCACGTCTTACAGGCATATGTGGCCGTAGTTCTCATAACTGTTGTATATATTCTCTCTTTTGTCTTTCTCGATACATATTTGGATTTCATTAGCTTTTTCAGGCTTCCGTACTTTCGGTTACCTTTTGCAATTATTGCCTGTATTTCTTGACCTTCATGACCATTTTCTTCTACAATTATCCCAAGATATACGAAATTTTTCACTCTCTCGAAGACACATTCCTTATTGCTGTTGGTTATCAAGGTCAGGTTGCCTTGGTTCTCTAGTGGATTTTGTGTTTGTCCCATAACCATATATTTTGTTTTATTTTGGTTTATCTCCAGTCCGAAATTCTTTGCTTCTTGTTCTATTCTTCTTACTATTACTATTATTAGTTCATTTTTCGTTCTTGCTATGATTGTTAAATCATCTGCAAAGGCCATACATTGGTTGTCCTTGTTAAATATCGTCCCTTCATTTTTTATTTTACTATTTCTTATTATTACTTCCAGTGTCAAATTGAATAATGTTGTTGATGGGAAAAGATATCAACATGCGGTTTTCAGGATTCAAGAGATAATTTCATTGAGAAAACAATAATGTGACCCGATTTTTTTACTTTCAAGTACGTCACTATCTACAGGGTATAAAAAAAGTCGTCTTTTTTTCTCTAACTTTATAACTACCGAGATTCCACAAAAATTATTTTATATTTTTTTGATGTCCATTTTTTTAGTCCTTGGTTAATGGGGAAAACCAATTTCTCAAATTTTTGATATCCCTCTTATTTTATAAGATACCGAGTTTTTTATTAAATTAAATATTGTTGAACCGGGTTTTGCAATAATAATTATGCTGCCATTTTGAAAGTAAATGTCATCATGTGATATGTTGATAAAAAGGTAATTTTAAGTAGAATCTAATTCTTACTGAAAAAAATATACAGGAGGGTTTTAAAAAAAATTGAAAGTTAGTAGGGGGCCCTCCCGGTGAAACCGGAAGTGTCATTAGATTCTTTTAAACGTCAAAATGATTATTCCTTTCAACAATCAAACCATGCCAAATTTCAAAGTAATACAGTTTAATGTAACAAAATGGTGCGGATTGCAAAACGATTTCGTGGCCACCCGGTATACACGGATAAGAGCAAATTTTTAAAAAAGTGAAAAACCCGTTTCGAGGATATAAGTCACTTAAACCAATGGTGAACACAAACTAACTAAATTCCGTTTTATTCCATTAAGAAAATAGCCTCAAAAATTGAATTAAAAAAATTTACCAATTATTAGCGAAAGTATACCGATTTTTGATAAGCCACTGATGGTTACCATGAAATTAATGAAAGTACAAAAAAGGTACTTTTTATAAGAAAGCCATGCATAAGGTATCATAATCAACTACAGAGATTGGTTCTTATAAAACACAATACGACAAAAAACAAAGAAGAATTCAAGTTTTCAACAAAAATTCGGTATCTTATAAAATAAGAGGGATATCAAGATTTTGAGAAATTGATTTTTTTCCCATTAACCAAGGACTACAAAAATAGCCATCAAAAAAATATAAAAAAAATTTATGGAATCTCGGTAGGTAGTTATAAAATTTGCCAAAAAAAAGACGACTTTCTTTCATACCCTGCAGATAGTAACGTACTTCAAAGTGAAAAAATTGGGTCACACTATTGTTTTCCCAATTAAATTATCTCTTGAATCCCGAAAACCCATGTTGATATCTTTTCTCTTTTTCAAAATATTTGACTTTAAATTCAACCTAAAAATTCGCTTGGTACGTTTCAATTGGCCAACAGTTAATTTATTTTTAGAAAGCTGATCACGGAAATATAATAATGAAGACGCTTTAAGGATATTTTTCGAAATATGATCCGTCCGTATCATAAAACGTAAAGTGAATCTCTATTTTATATAAATCAGAAGTTATAATTAAATTTTACTAATAAATTATTATAAATCAATATAAACGGTTATAACACAAATGTTAACAACAAATTAGACACCAATTATTTCATCAGGTGAATTACGATATTAGATGAGTTGTTACGAAACTGTTGCAAAAAGTTGTTATTCTATTACTTGACAAGTTCTTATATAAAATAGTAAATTTATACCTTTACTTTATCACACACATAATTATTACTAGTTGAAATTGGATTGACCAATTTTATTGCTCATATTTTGAAAATTATTGCACTCTCAAAATTTTTATATGAGTAAATATTGTCTTAAAAAAGCGTCTAACTATACTAAAATATACAATATTACTAAAAGGAGCATTTTGGAACACCGCGTCACTCCGTATAGGTAGAAGGTACTCATATTTACACTAGAAAGTTGTATTCCATACTCACTTTATAAAGGGATCTCGCAAGATAAGGTGAATAATGTCACGGGCATTACATGAAGATACATCAGATATAGAAAAGTGTAAATACCTACATCTTACATGTATTTTGTTGAGGCGCCGATTTGAAGCATGTGTAGAAATTCAATCGTTAAACTCATTTTTTACTAAATTACTTGGAAACAAGTTATCGGTGCGAAATGTGGTTCATATTATTCACACTTCAAGACATACTAATCCACCAAATGTTAACAAATTGTGTGATTTGAGGGTGTATGCAGGCGTATGGATTTAGATTTTTTCCTACTGTTGCTAATACCCCTTGGGCGTAATACTCCTACTGATGATATTTAATTATTATTGTGAATTAAATTCCGATATTAATAGTATGGAATTTCTTTAATCAAGGTTAAAATTTCGGTTGAAAGTAGAAGAGTAATGAATTATATTCAATGAATGCTAGCTTCATTAGTAGAAAATTCATAAATTTTTCCAAAATTGTGGAATGTATGTGTGATGAGTTCTGACATTTTATTACTTTTCCCAAAAAATTACCCTTTATATATCTAATAATTTTCCCTATAGTGAAGTACTAACACAAAATTTGTATAAGTATCAAAATCGCACAATATTTCATCAAAGAGTTGGAGTTAATAGTGTACCAACTTTTACTACTTAACAAAAATAAAATGTCCAGATAATTTGGAGAATAAGTAGATAACATCATATACAGAGTGTCCCAGTTTATATCGTCAGGATTTCACCAGTCGATAGTTTAGCGAAAATTAAAGGTGGTTTGTCTAATAAACTACGGTCGAATGTTGCTTATTTTTTGACGTACAGACCATTAAAGAAAATAAATTATTTTAAATAATTTGCTATAAATCAATAACAAAAAAAGTTAGCCTTCTGAAATTTTGCATAGATCTTTTTTTTGTATTCTCTTATTAATAGTGGTTGCAATTATTTTATTTAGAACACAGAGGCGTGCGTACGGGTTTCTTCAAAAACATTTTATTGAAAACGTACGCCACTGGTTTTTTGCAGCACCAATATGCAGAGAGTATTTTCCATTCAATTTAGAAACTTTTTCGTATATCCTATAATTTTTTGATAACTTAACTCAAAATAACCTAATAGTACAGTAAATAAGTAATAAATTTTTGTAGAATCTTCTAGAGGGTCACCCTGAAAGTTTAAAACTGAGTTTGTGTATTCGTAGACCCCGCCCTTCCTTCACCAGCCCTCAATTAAGGGTTGGATTTTTTGTTTATTGAATAACTTTTTTCCTATTAAATTTTCGAAAAAAAAGAATCAGTACAAAGTTGTAAAGAAAAATATTTCCTACAACTTATCTTTTAAACTTTTTTTGATATTGTCGATATTTAAAAAGTTATTCAACAAATAAGTTGAAAATTTTGGGGAAAGAGTAGTAAGTAGTAGTAGTAAGTAGTACCTAACTAGAGAAAAATTTCCCTAAAATTTGCAACTTACTTGTTGAATATCTTTTAAATATTCACAATACCAAAAAAATATTAAAAAGAAAGTTGTAGGAAATATTTTTCTCTACAACTTTGTACTGATGCTTTTTTCGGAAATCTAATAGGGAAGAACCTCTTTAATAAATAAGAAAAGAAAAGTTAAGTTATCAAGAAATTGTAAGATACAAAAAATCTGAATTGAATGGAAAATACTCTCTGCATATTGGTGCTGCAAAAAAAAACAGTGGTGTACGTTTTATTCAATAAAATGTTTTTGAAGAAACCCGTACGCACGCTTCTGTGTTCTAAATAAAATAATTGAAACCACTATTAATAAGAGAATACAAAAAAAAATATATGCAAAATTTCAGAAGACTAACTTTTTTTGTTATTGATTTATAGCAAATTATTTAAAATAATTTATTTTCTTTAATGCCCTGTACATCAAAAAGGAAGCAACATTCGACCATAGTTTATTAGACAAACCACCTTTAATTTTCGCTAAACTATCGGCTGGTGAAATCCTGACGATATAAACTGGGACACCCTGTATAAGGAACATTTCAGACTATCGAAAATTCAAATTTCAGTGTGGGAACGTCCAGTTATCAATCTGTAATCTAAAGAGATTAATATTTAGTTTTTTTACTCGAGACATTAGATAAAATTGATCAATAAGTTTGTAATGTCGATTGTCTTATTCTTCCAATTCAACATCTTTTTTAGAATCCTCACAACTTTATACAAATGTTATAGTCTAATTACTTTAAACTAACAGTTTTTGGCGAAGTTCAGGTAACACGAGCTGGCTTTTCTCCAAGCTTATATTGCAAGGACTCCAATGTGATCTTTCGATCATGACACCCCATAGAAGAAACCAGAAGAAAGGATAGGTTATAGTATAGGCAAGGTATATAAAAAACAGGCATCAGGACATGTTTTCATGATTTTAAAAATTTATTAAGAGCTTCATAGAACAAATATTTCTATCAGTACGTTTCTAAACGATTTTTCTTAGGCTATTAGAGTCCAAGCTTCTTACTAGACAGTTAGAATTCGACTAAGAAAAGAAAACCTTAGATTCATCCTTATGGCACGACCATATAGAGTAGTATTAACCATAAACTTATTTCGGAGTTCAAGGCAATAATTTGAAATTCGTCCGGATTTGAATCAAATCGAACATATTTTGAGCTTGATAGATAGAAGAGTTAGAGCACGGACTTGCCAATCTGAAATTTTAAAAGAGTTCCAAGAAACACTGCAAGAAAAATGGTTCCTGATACCACAAGAAGGACTACCTATCTAAATTTTGTCTCTATTAATCAATCAAAATTTCTTTTACTACACAATTTTTCTTTGACGTATATGTATAGGAGATATCGTTCTAAATATTTTTTAAATTTTGGTGGTTGATGAATCGTAAAATGGAATACACAAAATCTGGAGGAACTAATGTAAACAAAATTTAAACTGAATTTGTGTTAGAGATATTTATATCGTTTTAATTATTATTATTATATTATATTAATTTTAATTATCATTCTAATTTCGTTAATAAATTTTTAACGATTCATGTTTTGAAAATAATTTTGTATTTAAGTACTGTTCGAGTATAATAGTATTATTTTCAATAGACAAGACATCTTGTCACATTATCACCTGTTGACCTCGCTTGAAAGCTTAAGAGATGCTGTTCACTGAAAATAATTCAAGGATAGATAGTAGATATAAGTAAGATAGGAATGAGAAGTAAAGACAGAAATAGTGTGACGCACATGTATGCTGAAAATAAACCCATCAGTATATCTACCTATGTTCTCATCAAGAAGGTACTTTACTTTCAATTTATTAAAAACACTTGAATCTATGCTACCTATCAAGAAACACTGCAAAAAACTCATTTTTTTATTCCAATTCGGCTTAAAAATATTTAAATTACAGATTTTTTCAGCCTCCTTTTTAGGAAATATAAGTTTCTGATTCAGTAACAATTAGATGCAAGACAGCAAGACACTTATTCTTATTCTCAATCTATTCTAATAAATATCTAAAATAACTTTCCATGGATTGGGTTTGAATACTGTGAATATATTTACCATATTTATTGTAATAAATAGCAATTTATATTTTATAAGAGCTTAAAATTTACAATTTAAAAATTTTAATTTTCTAACAGTGTCACCTAAACATAATTTCAGTTTAGCCTGCAAAACGATGATATTTATTTTTAAAATACCCGTACGTATTCTCATTAGCGGCAAAATATTATCATATTTATCTATAAACTTCCATGTACTTTGAGGCGCAACATCTTTTTTTGAATACAAAATTAGGACGTTGCTACATCGACCAAATCACTCATATCCAAAACAGTTTTGCGCTTGTTGTTCTTTTTTACCTGATTTGAATAAAAACGTGTTGCTATCAATGGAATACATTTACATAATTTTCACTCTAAACTCTCCCGACACTAAAAGTTGAGAATAACATGGAAATTGATGTATGCGACATAATTTCAACAAAAAATGTTTTTATAATAAATTTGTTTTTACACATCTTTGTCACAACATATGTGTGTGTGGTACATCGACAATATAGATTTATAATACGATAAATCATACAACACGTCATATAGGGCGCTACTGAACTGCAGATAAACCAATGACGCAATAAACTTGGTCGAATACCGCGTTGAAATGAACCACTGAACAGGGTAAAACTTGCATATTTTTTTATTATAATGAATTCACCTATTTAGAATTAAAATAACTGAGCATATATGCTTGTTTTTCAATGAAAATGTTAAAGTATTTATAAACTGTATTAGACTGTTTCCGTGTTTGTTTTTGGAATCGAGGGTATTTCGGATGCTAAGCCTAAAGATAGTCCCCATTTTTATATAAATTTGACAAACATTTACTCATAACAAGTAATTTATGATTCATTCTGTGCGATTCTGCTTGTTAATAACAATTTTGTTCTGATAACAATGTGACTGCCTCTCTCTTCAAGTATTAATTTTAAAAATATATCTATACAGGGTGGCTGAAATTCCGTTTCCAGCATGGGGATCTCGCTTATTATAATAGATAGACCATAGGTTTAAATTTGGCAAAGTTGCTAAATTTAGTGCTCAGTAATAATCCTAAGACAAATTTGAATTATCTTGAACGGTCTTCTGATAAAGTGAAAAAAACTGAAAATTACAATTTTTGAAAATCGCCCATAACTTTTTTATTTCTGGACATTTTTCTAATCTGTAAAAACATTCTCAAAGCAACTTTTTATGCTCTATCGATCAGTGATCGTCGTTTCTTTAAACATCGATTCGTTTTTGTTTTTTGAACGCCTACTTCAGTTTTTCTTAGGGGCGCACTTTCTACTTTTCACATCATTGGATAGTACATTTTTTTCCAAATTCATCGATGTGCTACACATGGTATTCAGATTTAATTTTAATTGTAAAAATTTTAAAAATGTATCCAATACAGCAATCATCAAGCAGCCCAAACTCGCTTAGTTTGTATTGTTACCATGGTAATTTATAAACAATTTCAAAATTTAAGAAATTTGAGATCTGGCACAAGTGACAAATTGCAATAATTATTATTAATCATAATCTGTGAACTAAAATTATGTTTTCGAATAATGAAAAGACTAATATTATGCGTGTATTTTTTATTCATAACATAAAAATTCTCTCCAAAAAACACAGTGTTACGCCGAAACTTATTCTGAATGAAGACAAAAATCTTCGAGATTATTTTCAACACTGGACAACAATTTAATGGAATTTGGAGCCTTTAAGAAATCTAAACAAATATGAAAGCCGAATAACATATGACAATAAGCAATATGCTATATCAAATTAAATTTAAAGTAGATGTTCAAATAAATGCACGTCTTCTCTAATACTCAACCGCAAACGCTTCCGTACTCCACTGTCTAAACTTCGCGCTATCGTTCTACGTGGAATATTACGCATCACTCCCAAAACGGCATTCCTCACCTCTTCGACATTGTTATAAGTGTTTTTAAAAATTTTATTTTTGGCGTATCCCCAAAGAAAAAAATCTAAGGGGTTCAGGTCAGGTGATCTAGCTGGCCAATGGACGTGCCCATGGATTCCGATTTATTATTCAGGGAAAAGTTCATTAAAGCGTTCTCTAATAATCTGCGTATTATGCGCTGGAGCCCCATCCTGATGCCACCATATTTACCGTAGTTGATTCAGTGGGACATTCTCCAAATATTCCATCAAATCTTGGTTTATAAAGTCAATGTAACGTTGAGCGGTTAGAGTCCCTTCGAATATATGAGGACCAATAACCCTTTCCCCCCATAAACCTACCCAGACATTGATACCAAATCGGTGCTGTGGTCTTGCTTCTCTATAGGTACGGTGATTTTCTCTGGCTCAATAATGTTCATTATGACGATTAAACATGCCCAAGTTGGTGAATGAACATTCATCCGTCCAAACAATATTTTTCAGAAAATCCTCGTTACGTTGGTATTTATCAAGAAGCCACTCGCAAAACTGGAGTCTGTGAACTTCGTCTCCGGGTCTCAATGTCTGTATCACATGGATTTTAAATGGTTTAAATCCTTCCTCCTTTAGAACTGTTTGAATCTAATATCGAGGTCATTCCAAATTATGACTCAGTTCTCTTGTCGAGATACCAGGATTCTCGATCACCTAAATGGTTGAAATTGCATAATTCTATCAAAGCCAGTGTTAAGATATTTACCGCGGCTAAAATATTTTTTGTTTTCTTCTGTAATTCGGCTTCCATATTTTGTTTTGGGGTTTTCAAAGGCCCCAAATTTCATTAAATTGTTGTCCAGTGTAGAAAATAATCTAGAAGATGGTTGTCTTCTTTCAGGATATGTTTCTGCGTATCGTTGTGTCGTTAGGATAGAATTTCTATGTGATGAATAATAAATACGCATCATATCACACTTTTTATTATTCAAAAACATAATTTAATTTAATTCGCGGGGAATAACTAATTATTATTGTAATTTGTCGCTTGTGACATCTATGCTTGTGAGAAACCTCAAATTTTAAAATTTTAAATTGTTTATAAATTACCATGGTAACAACACAAACTAAGCGAGTTTAGGCTGCTTGATTTGAGATGATTGCTGTATTGGACACATTTTTTAAATTTTAACAATTAAAATTAAATCTAAATACCATGTGTAGCACATCGATGATTTTGGAAAAAAATATACTATCCAACGATGTATAAAGTAGAAAGTACGTCCATAAGAAAAACGGAAGTTGGCGTTTAAAAAACAAAAACGAATCGATGTGTAAAGAAACGACGATCACTGATTGATAGAGCATAAAAAGATGCTTTGAGAATGTTTTTACAGATTTGAAAAATATTCAGAAATAAAAAAGATATGGACGATTTTCAAAAATTGTAATTTTCAGTTTTACACTTTTTCAGAAGACCGTTCAAGATAATTCAAATTTGTCTTAGGATTATTACTGAGCTCTAAATTTAGCAACTTTGCCAAATTTAAACCTATGGTCTATCTATTATAATAAGCGAGATCCCCATGCTGGAAACGGAATTTCAGCCACCCTGTATATGGTTGTCCTTGTTTACGTTATATAGCCACCAATGTAACATAACAATGTTGTTATTAAGAATCAGACTTGCACTGATATCTAAAAAATAAATTCACTAAAATAATTTGTCAATACTAATGAGACCTAAGGACATGTACACAAAATTTCCTAGGTCTTACACAATATTCTCTAGGCTCTAGGTCATCATATAATTCCTATTTCCTGTAAGTAATTTCACAAAATGTGTCGCTTATTTTTCTTGCCATGGTATGTTTAATGAAATTGAGTATAACCGACATCCACAAGTAAACAATTGATATTCCCCACTGTATTTTTTTGAAGCTGTCAAATGCAGACAAATTGCTACAAGTTTGGTGCGTTTCAGCGTTTCTAAGGGGACCTACATTTATTGTTCAATATTAATTTCTAGAAATATGGTCTTTTACAATGTAACAGCGTGAAGGAAGGGAAAAATCGAAAAACCATTTTATTTTATACCAGTGTTGGAGTCTCGGTTGGAATATAAAAAAATTAAATATTTTTTAGGGAATATTAAAAGTAAAATACATTTTTACTTATAATTACTATAGAAGAAGAAGGTGAGTCAATTTCGATTGTCACCATAGTTGGTTAAATAGGAATTTGATGAACAGAATTTGTCATAAAATTTTTTTTTTAAGTAATCATGAAAAGTTTAATTTAGCTTTTATATGGTTAGTAAAAATTATTTTATAATTTTTCCTTCTCTTCGAAGGGTTAATATAATAATAATATAAAAGTAAACGACTGAACATTTTGCTATTAGAATTAAATTAATTACTGTAGCTTTTCCTCTTTAAAATACTTACTAAATTTATACTAAAATACATTTTCTACATTTTGATTTGTCAAATAGTATTTTTGGAACTAGTAAATCAAGCACTTACATGATTTATTATTGAGTTTATTATGACTATTACACTTATAGAACGGCAGTAAAGTAGAACAGTATGCCGCAGCTATTACTTTAAATTAATGCAGGGGAAATATGCGATTGTCTATAATATAGTATTATGGTTATATTAAAATATTATGTTATTGTACACTTAATTTAATATTCTTTTTCTTCTTATAATAGGTAATGACCGAAAATTAATAACGGAATAAACAAAGTAATTGCGTACTATCCAGCAAATTTATAATCATTCTATTTGAAAACTTTACCTACTGTGTAAATTTAAGATCAGTTTATGAATCGAAAAATTTTCTCAAATTTATATTACCTATTACAGAATTTTATTAAAGAATTTGCTGCTCTGTTTAAAGAGACGCAAATATCAACTAGATTATTAAAGAAAGCATAACTTATTAGGGTCAACATTGAGTATTTTTTTATCTAAAATGGAATTGTTTTAAGTAATTTTGAATGTTGTCAATAATAATTAAAATTAAAAATGTTTAGGACTTCTCCCAAAACATCCTGGAGAACTCAAATATTATTTTTGAATTTAGGAGTAACGTAGATTTCCTTTAATCTATACTTTGCTGATGATAAATTTGATGTTTAATAGAGATATTTATACAGTGTGCCCGTTTTCAAACGCGAACATAGGGATTTAACATTGTTTTTAACATTATTGTGAATTCCTGCTCGCCAATTCGGCCTAGAGAAAAAATTTTGGTTTTAGTGGAATGAGAAACTTAATGCGCATCGAATGATATCAAAAACTACATTATTTTCATCGATTTTTATTGAAAAATATTAATTTAAAGTTTTTATGTTTTGGATATCATGGCAACTCAATTAAAAATTTAAAATTAATATTTTTCAATAAAAATCGATGAAAATAATGTAGTTTTTGATATCATTCGATGCGCAATAAGTTTCTCCTTCCACTGATAAAAAAAATATTTTTTCTGGGCCGAATTGGCGAGTAAGAATTCACGATAATGTTAAATCCTTATGTGCAGGTTTGAAAACGGGTACCTGGTATGTGCTTAAAGCGATAATTTTTGAAAGAGTAGAAAATTTACTTCATGAGCAATAGCGAGTTCAAAAAAGCACTTTATACTTGAGATTATTATAATATTTTCTCTAGAAATTTGAAAGAAATTTAAGAGATTGGTAACAAAGTTAATTTGCCAAAAATCCGTGATGTAGTTCCAAAACTGTCATTTTTCAGAACAATAAACGTTTAAAAACGCGTTTTTTTGTGAAATTTTGGACTCCAAAACACGTAGAAAAATTCTTACAAACAATTACCTCTGTTCATTCTGCTTTCAAATGAATGTTTTTTGAAAAAATGCAACCATAGATTCCAAAACTGTTAGTTTTTATAACAGTCGCTCTAACATTATGTTACTTTCTAGGCGTTCAACTTTGAAGCTACGAAAAACGCCTAAAATCATGCGATTAACATTTTCAGATTTTTTTATAAAGAAAATCTAAATTCAGATTTGCAACTAACCCAACCAATGATCCCAAAATTTATTAATTGTATGTATAATTTCCCATTATTCTCCTGGTTCAAAGTCTCAATTTTGGAATCTAACTGAATTTTGATGAAATTTGCGTTTTGTGTTCGCATTTTTATTACAAAAGTTAGAGTCGCCATAACCTTAATAAAAAAATGGACAGTGAAACAAATTTATGCAATGACCATGATGTTATCATTTTGTAACAACTAGACGGTTTTTGAAAAATATTTCGGTTTTACACAGAATAAGGTTGGAAATTAAAAAAACCCTCACTTTTAGCTTAGGTTTGATAGTTGGTAATCTTTGCGAAATTTTTGCAAAAACGGTAAAGTGACTGTTTAAAAATGTACATTAGGAGTGGATTTTAATGAAGTTTATATAGCCAAATGTTGGCATCATTACAAAAAAATCATCAACATTAAATGAAATAAAAAGCTAACATTTTTTAGTTAGTTTAGCATTTATCTGCTCAAACTGAAAAAAAAACCTGAATGTAGATTGAACTTTTCAGTTGATCGCCTTTAGAAATTGGTAAAATATCATTGACATTCCAAAAATTTACTGACATTGGAGTACAAAACTAAAAATCGTATTTACGAGGAAAAAATAAGGAACAGGATATAAATTAATTTAAAATGCTTAAGATTACAGTAAAAAAATTATAGTTTTTTACTTGTATTCCGAATTAGCAATTTTTTTCTAAATATTTCATTTAACATGTCATAATAATTACAGAATATAAATTAGATTAGATTCGTGTAAAAAAACGATGTTCTGGATGCACCGTGCAATAATCTTAATGTCACATTTTAAATTTTTCCCATATTTAAAATATTTTCCCTGGTGTAGTTAAATCTAAAACTGTTATTAATAAAAACTGCATTTTAACAGCGTTCATATTTTAATATTATTTTAATTTTTTTAGGGGGTTTCTTGTACTTTACATTGTTGAGAAAGATATTTATCACATCGAAAGCATATATTTCAGTATTTCAGATTTAACTTGATATATTATATAGAGAGAATCAATTTCATTGTTCCTAGCTTAGCTGGTCAAAACCGCACTCTCTAATCTAATTCACTCAAACTGTTCTTCAAACAAGAACTGGATTTAATTTACTTGGATGCTGTATTATTTGTTTTCTAGATATTAGTATGCATATCTAACACTAGTGCTTACGTTTAATTGAGTTAATTACTAGAAAATGGTTATATGTTGTATGTGATAACAAGCAATGTATGAAACAATACACGTAGAAAATTATTATCACAAAGTGATTAAAATTAATTAGTATCACTGTGCAGTTTCCTTGGTAATTATTTTGTGGTAGGTACAAAATAGCATTTACTGTCAAATGATATACTTCAATATTCGCTAACGATAAATAAATTATACTTTTTAATAAAATTTTGAAGGAGATTGTATATATCTTAGTTGAAATAAGTGTGATATAAATAAGAATAAATTAGACTCAAATATAACAGTGATCTGAAAAAGTACAAATTGATTTTTAGGTTATAAATGAAATAAATCACCAGCCGCATTCAATTTATTTTCCATGAATAAAAATGCTCTCTGTTCCATTCAATTTAAGCACAAAATCGCACAGTAACTGTTTTTGTCAGACACATCTCAATAAGTTCAAATTCTGACTGTAATGAGGAGAAAAGAAAAAGTGATGAAAGAAGTGTGAAATCCAATCGAATTAGCCACTTCAATATATTTTTATCACAAATGGAGGCTGAGCTTTAATTGAATATGAAACTCCTGTTTATCTATATTGTTACATTCAATTTATCTATAAAGTACGGTATTAACTGGCATTGATTGTGACGTGGGGATGTTTACACAATTATTGAAAAAGATTATATTTATAACAAAAAAATATGTAAACTTGGTGGAATCATAATTATTCAGTAACATTTTTCTGCACAAAATTAGTATATTTGGCATTTGAATATTATGTATGTGCAATGTAGATACATACAAATTGTGTAGTTTTTGATTTGGTTTACAAAATGAAGGATTTGTATTCTGGCTGCAGTAGATATTTACAAAATAAATAAACTTGAAATATTTATGTATCTAAAACTGAAACTGATACAAGTTATTATATGTTTGATAAAAATTTGCATTATATTTTCATATTGCAATTACTCTATTTTATGGGCGTCAATAAGTATCGTTTACTCTGATAAATATCTATTATGTATACAGGGTAAATCAGAAATTTATTGTTATTCCAAAAATAATTTTTAAATATAGGTATTTATATATTTTAAAATATATAGAAATCTGAAGAATTACGAAGTGAATTGTAAATTAAACAATAAAAAGTTAGTAAGATGTACCTAACTGAAGAAACTATGAAAAGAAAGAATCCAGTTCTCTAAATTTTTTTCCTTTTTTATATAAAACTGATTTTTCTCCAATTCCTATCCTTAATTCAGAATTTGCTCTACCTACTTGAAAAATTAGCGTTAAATATAAAGAAATCTGTGTAGAAAAAAAATTCCAATGATTTCCAAGAAATCCAATTAAAGGATAGAGAAAGTTTTCTGGATATTTACCCTCAATGACCCGAAGAATTTGTGTACATTAGGACTCGGAAATCCTATTAGTTCCGAAGAATTTCAGTGATTTCCACAACTCTCGGAATTCGAATTTCAATGATTTACAAGTAGTTCCAATATAATTTCTAAAGAATGGCCAGGAATCTCCAATTAAGCGTACACAAAATTTTTGGGAAATTTACTTACTCCCTGAAACTTTTGGTACTAAATGATAGAAATTGTTACATATTATATTATTACATATAATAATGAAGGAAATCCCTACAAAATATTGATTAATATTTGCGTTCTTCAAAATTGTTGCTTTGTCGGATTTAGAACTAGGTACTTAAATGAAACACATTGTTAGAATCAGATAGATTTTAACTACCAATTTTCTTTTTCACTTACAAGAACTTTTCATATGAAGCACGAATGGGTCAGGGGTTTAATCTATTTTGTCCAGCTCAAAAAGTACTTAAAAGAAAAAAATTATATACTTTATTGACCTTCTGGCTGATCCATACTAAACTCGTGAAAATAAAGTTTTAAGTTTACAGTAGTTTAAATCATGCAGCTGAAAATCAGTGTAAAGCGGTTTTTCACAGCGAATATCTCAAAACTTATTGGTTTGACATCAAAAATGTATAAGCGGAAATTTGTTACGATTGTCTTAACAAATGATTTTTGAAGAGCACGGAATGAACATATGAATAGGATGCAAAACATCGCTTTCCACGAATTGTAAGAGATGGTATACCAGAAGGAAGCAAGAAAACGGGAAGACATGCTAAATGATGCGTAGATAGCTGAGTGTCATCAAACCATCAGGCTACTAATTAATGAATGAGTAGACGAAAGTCAGAAGAAGACTAATTGATTAATGATTCGAAGAGAAAATATAAAAACCAGGACTAAGTGCCTCTAGGAGTAATTTTGAATGAAAAAAGGATATTTCATCAACTTTTCATATCATTATTCCTGGTCCCATTAAAAATGCAAAACATAAAATATCTACAAATTAGTCCTGATTTAAGTGGAGTAGACGATACTGTTAGTCTTTTCAGCTAGGTATGCATGCATGATTCCGTTGAAATATTAATGATTTATTAGAGAGTCATATTCGAGTAGGTAATACAGAAAGAAACGTGATAAAGGCGATCTCCTTTTCGGCGGAATAAAGAGCACACTATTAATCATCTATCCTATCTAGATTGTTGATTATCGTTACAACACAATAGGGAATATCTTTGGCCTGTAATAAATGATATACCTAAATAAACTGTGAAGAAATAACGAGGCAAGCTCAAAGTATTTTTGGTGAGCAATCTTAAAAAAAAGTGAAATTCTACGACTGCTGCCTAATCTCCAAAGCAAGGCTCCATATTGGCACGTCGTTAGTGACTATCGGTTTTAATTACTTCTAGGGGGAGAGCACCAACAGCTTTTCCAAGCGGCATCTATGCAATTTTTCGAATAATATGCGAAATCGAGCAAAAGAGGAGTTTTTTTGATGATGCCTCTAAAAGTTTTTAGCGCGACTCTTCACTTCGTATATTAGGCCAGTCATTCAAGCATTTTAAATTCCATTTTGCAAATGTTTTGAAATTTGGACACAAGTTTGAAAACGGTAAAATAATATTAAGTCTAAATTTGCAACCCGTCCAGATGACCGGAACATTGTCAAAAATTGAAAAAACAACAATTTGCTATATCTTTTTGTACAAAATTACAAAAATTATGCAAACTTGGACAAATGTTAGGTGGCCTATTACAAATCCTCCATTGAGTTTGCAACCTTTTTTGCTTTTAAATAATTAGCAAATTTTGTTGTAATTCTTCGTACAAAATTCCAAAAGTTATGCAAACTTTATGTAATACTTATAATATAGTCATGAACCCACATGCCAATTTGCATAAATTTTTGAGTAACGGAAGGATTTTTTTTATTTCTTTATTACTCGGGGCGGTGAATTTTTTAACAAAGGGGTGTCAACAAAATGCAAAAGTTTTAGAACATGGTTGCAAATGTTCGTTACACAGGTACAGACGGTACTTTGAATTTGCAACCTTTTCATACCACCGGAACTTTGTTAAATTGATAACACCATGTAAATAATACCAATTTCGTATATCCAAAATTTTTTATTTACACTATAGGCAAGGCAGTGCCTTGCTCTCTCACTTTCACTCACTACTAACTTAGTGTAAATAAAAATCATGAAAATTTTTTTCTGGACTTGTTATGAGGTTGCAAATTGAAAATTACTTTCCATAATATTAGACAAATATAATTTGAGATTTGCAACTCTTTTGCAATATTTTGGATATGCGAAATTGGAATTATTTACAAGATGTTATCAATTTAACAAAGTTCCGGAGGTATGAAAAGGTTGCAAATTCAAAGTACAGTCTGTACCTGTGTAACGAACATTTGCAACCATGTTCGAAAACTTTTGCATTTTGTTGAACCCCCTTTGTTAAAAATTCACCGCCTCGAGTAAAAAAAAAATTAAGAAAAAAATATTTCCGTTCCTCAAAAATTTATGCAAATTGGCATATGGGTTCAGGACTGTATCATAAGTATTATATAAAGTTTGCATAACTTTTGGAATTTTATACGAAGAATTACAACAAAATTTGCTAATTATTTAATAAAAATCTAGGTTCCGTTTAGCAAAAAAGTTGCAAACTCAATGGAAGATTTGTAATAGGTCACTTAACATTTGTCCAAGTTTGCATAACTTTTGTAATTTTGTAGAAAAAGCTATTGCAAATTGTTGTTTTTTCAATTTTTGACAATGTTCCGATCACCGGACGGCTTGCAAATTTAGACTTAATATTATTTTAGCGTTTTCAAACTTGTGTCCAAGTTTCAAAACTTTTGGAATTTTGTGTACCTTTTTTGCTTGAATGACTGGCCTATATGTATAATAAAGTAATGCCAAGTTTTAGCTTTTAATATAAAGTGGATACTAATTTTGTCTTATAACTGCCGGAGGTTATCCAGTTGAAAGTGACCTTAAGCAGGATAATTCAAATAATCAAAACTATTTAATATTGAGCAGGGAGAGTTTTTCAGATTAATCTATGAGGGATGTGAAAGCATATTTTCTTGCGAAATAATTTGTATTCTAAGCTAAGAAAGGTACGAACAGTGAAAAAGCTATTGTAGCCACGAAACAATCCTATAAGTATAAAACAAATGAAATAACTACCAACATACATTGTATATGCAAATAACATATAAGTAGCTTAACATGTAAAAATCTAATTTATTTAAATAAATCTTCCATGGATATCATAATTATGTAAAATTAAAACTTGTAATCAAAACAGCTTATGTCGTTCATGAAAATGTATATGTATTTGCAATATTTTTATAATTAAGTGAAATAACTAATTACGAAAGTTTAATAAGGTTTTCCAGACTGCAAAGAGAAAAACTCATTTCGGGTGCAAAACACGTAGAGCTGCTACTCCCAAGAGCAAGATTGTCTAAAATTAACATGTAAAAAATATTTAAAATATATGTTCGGGGCAAATTTAACTCCATTATTAAGACATGATCGTCATGTAAAAAGTCTAACATTTTTGTCAACAGCACAAGCTGGAATTAACGAATTTATTTTGGTAGAATTACGGACATAAACATGATATTTATACAAATGTTTACGTCACATTGCTTTCTGAAATATATATATTAAACTAAATATTTTTAAACAGCAGTGTTGATAGTTGCGATTTTAAAATCAAAGGTTAATATTTAAATGAGTACAAATAACTTTTTCCCAAATTTAAAAATATCTGGAGGTTTATTTACACAGATTCTAAGTGATAGTTCCATAAAATATTTATAGTAAATTTATTAAGATTTCATCTAAACACTTACGTTTTTAAACCTTGAAAATTGACACATTTTCCATTGAACGCTTTTTATATTGAGTTTAAATTATAATAATATTTATATAATTTATTAGAACTACGTAAAAAACATAATTATTTAAAGCATTAAATTGATTTAGTTTTCATATTCAGAAAATTTGAATTTATTTACATTTTTAATTACAAAAACATATTTTAATTTGTTATATGTGCCTAGTTTATTTTCTATTTGTACATGTTATGAATGTATTTATGAAAAAAAAATTCTTTTAAACCTGCATTTTTTTAATACTTTGTTAATTTCATTAATTCATTACATCCATAAATAACTCAGTACACCGAATAATTTTAAATTTGCATTGCAGATTCTTAATCCAATTTGATAATAAAATTCTGATTTCAATTTATTGATAAAATGTGGTGCAAGCTTGTTAAATTCACAGTATCTATAAATATTTATATACATTCAAATCCACAAAAAGTTGTTTCTTTCTGACTTTTGCTTTTATATCTCATGAATATGTTCCAGCTGACAATAAGTCAAAATATAAAGCTGTATTTAACGAGTGGTGCTTTTACTTCAAGATGCAATGCTTAATAAATTGTGGTTGTATCTTCTTCAGACAGATTAGAATCTAACAATAAAAAGAGACGTGAATAAAAAACATCACTAAAACGAGTAATTTCAAGCATTTCAGAGTCCATCGGTGATGTGTAGTTTAGGAATTTATGTTTCATTTATTATATTGCTTTGATGATAATAACATCGGTTAACAATAATCAACTGAAATGCAAGGAAAAGTAATCACATGGCGAGTTAAAATTGCTATTACGACTTTGCTGATATGAGTAAGTAGTTTTACAGCGAGCTTTGTGTTCAGAAGTTTTAGTCTGATATGATTAAAATACAATCTAGGTACTAGATCTAGTTGTAGAAAAGTTTCGCTAACTCTAGTAACTTTTTTTTTGTCAAACGAAAAATATCCTCATTATATTAGTATAATATGATTAGGAATACCATAATTTAGAACAATATTTATCAAGATTCATCACCTAATCCGATTTCATTCACATGAGTATTGTAACTCGCAACATCAATATTTGGTAGACGGTAATATTCTCCATGATTGAACTTGGAATGTTTGATTCTCTTGTGGTAGTAATTTCATTAATATAATAACATTAATTTCAACACGTTCTTTTCTTTCTTCGACATGATTGTTGTGTTAGGCGAACATTTTCCTGAAATATAATAAATGTTTTACGTGCTGTTATTTTAACACTTACGTACTTTTGTAAAGAAAAAACTTACCTATATACTGTGCCTTCAATTAAATTCTAAATTGGGGTAGGCTGTTTTGTGTTGTAATTCCATTTTTACTTTCTTATACGAAGTAATAAGAAAGTAGGCGTGATTTTTTTCGACTTCGAGATTTTGATGGATTTACACGTTTTGAGGGCCCCTGAATCCATTTCGACCATTTTCGCCATGATGTCTGTCTTTATCCACCATAACTCAAAAACGAGTTATCGGATTTGATTCAAATTTCATATTTAAGAGTTTGAACAAAATTGTGGGTGCCACATTCAATGTTTTTCATCTAGCACCAACACAAGTGGCACTTACCTGAAGACATTTTTAGGTTTTTTAGGATTATCTTGAAAAATAAACAATTTACGAGATATTTTTATTCTTTAACATTGATTTAGATTTGAATTTTGAACAAATTTATTTTGAACTTTTTTTTGAAGATCCTTAAAAAAAATTTCAAAAAAACGAGATATTCCTAAAACACTTACAGCACCAACACAAGTGGTACTTACCTGAAGACATTTTTAGGTTTTTTAGGAATATCTTGAAAAATAAACAATTTACGTGATTTGTTTATTCCTTAACATTGATTTAGAATTAAATTTTGAACAAATTTTGTTTGAAACTTTTTTTGAAATTCCGTCAAAAAATTTCAAAAAAACGCGACATTATTTATTTATATAGTAGCGCCATCTATCTCTGATTTACAAAAGTGCGTGTTGTTTACATTACAGAAATCTATACAGTTGAGGAAATCGATTGTAGCAATATTATTTGAAAAGATCGACGGCTTCGTTTTTATGTTTTGAATATCATGGCAACTCGATTAAAAATTTTAAATTAATATTTTTCAATAAAAATCGTGGAAAATAATGTAGTTTTTGATATCATTCGACGCGCAATAAGTTTATCATTCCACTGATTTTCTCTAGGCCGAATTGGCGAGCAAGAATTCACAATAACGTTAAATCCCTATGTTCAGGTTTGAAAACGGGCACCCGGTATATTGATATATTGTAAACTCTGGTGCATAGCTATAGCACCACCTGAATTTTTTTAAATTTCAACACTTTTAAAATAGTTACGTGAAGTATATTAATTTCAGAAGAAGGAATATGGTTAAACATTTATTGTTTCGGAATATTATGGCATTTAAAAATTTATTTTTGAATTTATTAAAATAAAACACTTTTTGTGGTGCATAACAATAGCACCACATCATCAATGGGCTGCTAGTTCGCCTGATTTAAACCCCATTGAGAATCTTTGGGGAATATCTACTTGTTCGCATAGTGTACGAAGAAAATCGTCAATTGGAAACAGGAAACAGTGGTTAATCTGGAGGCAGCAATGACACAAGCTTGGAGTAATTTCGACGGAGAGGTCCTCCATAAACTTACTCAAAGTATGCGAAACGGGATTTTCGAAGTAATTCGTCAAAAAGAGGGGAGTCACTCATTATTAAATAATGAAATATAAACTTCATAATTACTTGTTGATTTTGAATTTTATGTGGTGCTATTATGCAACACAAAAAAAAATTTAAAAATAAATTTTTAAATTCCATAATATTCCGAAACAATAATTTTTTAACCATATTCTTTCTTCTGAAATTAATATACTTCACAGATATCTTTTAAAAGTGTTGAGAATTCAAAAATTTTAGGTGGTGCTATAGTTATGCACCAGAGTTTAATACAATTAAATATTATTTAAAAAACAGCGCCAAATAGAAAACTATCCTGGGGCGAAGCCTGTGGGGGACAGTTTGTAATAAATAAATAAATGTGATTTTATATTAATAACGTATTGAATGTCGACTGCATGTGATTATTGGCTACCCCTTCAGTATTTTCCAAAGATTAAAACTGTATCATGGCAATGTATAAGAAAGTCATGTGTTGGACACATCAGATATTGTTAAGTGAGTAATAGGTCAAAAATCTAAAGTAAAACCCTTATTTTTGTCATAAAATTTGGTTATAATGAGTGGGAAAAGGACAGATTTAATATTGTTGAAAAAAGCTCAAAATTTATGACTTTTACAAGAAATTTAAACTAAATTTCCATGTGGTTTAATAAAAAATATACGAAAGAATCTAAATACATCGACTTTAGGAAAAGTAATTTCCAAGCACAATATTTCTTTGTTCTAAAATCTGGTTGTAATAATGAGTGGGACAAGGACATATTTATGCGTACTGCAATAAGTGCGAGAGAGACTTCCGAAAATTATTTGAAAATGGCTGGAAACGCCCAAAATTGAAATACTATTTTTACAAGAAATTTTATTTAATTTCTTTAGGAAAAGTAATTGTGGTACTATCGTATAAGAAAGTCTTGTGTTGGACACATCAGATATTTTCTTTGTCATGTTATTTCCCATTTTCACATTATTCGTTTATGATGTTTTATCGACTTTGAAAGTTGTAAATAACAAATTCACATATGTGACTATTACCTAAATGTCCTTTTAAATTGAAAATTGTGACATCTTACATTACAGCATTACAGATACTTACTCAAAATGGTTTTGGTGAAATTTATTTCTTTATCATTTGTTAGCCATAACTAGAACATAATTTATGTTCTTTATATTCGTCCTGAAGTTATTTATATCGTTTGTTATTTGATCTCTGAAGAAGCGCAATTTTTTTTATATTGTTATTATTGTGGATCTAATTTCAATTCTCAATAAATTCGAGGTAAATTACTAATTCCCAAGTAATTGTCTTTGTTCTTTTCTTGTTAGTTACAATAAATCATCCGAGGTTATCTAACACCGCTGTGTTGTAATGTTGCTATTGTTTACTATTTATTTATTAAAATATGAAGTTTATTATACTTTCAGTCTACACGAGACCATGGATAATATATAAATATTTTCTAGTGAATTATTTATGAGATAGGTGAGTATTCTTGGGATAAAACTAAAATTGTTTCCCAATAAATGTAACACACTGGGTCATAAATTTGAGCAAAAACATGCAATATAGATTAGAACTGTGAGATCCTGAGAGAAAATAAGTAAGTACATGTATAAGAAAAGTGTCACTGAATGCCACAGGAAGTATTACGGGAAAACTATGTATCAAATACAGCTTCATTTAAACAAAAAACCAGCATCATAGATCATGGCTGTGATGACAGTTTCTTAATAATTTACGACGATACCATGTAGCAGTTATTGGATAGTAGGTAACATCTAACTGGCCCTTGAGAACCGTATAGAGCTTGTCCCCAAGACCTAAACGAACTAGAATTTATTAAATATTGACCGTCGGTCTCTTTAGCCTCCTTCTCCTACAAATCTCATTTTCTTCAGAATTTTAAATTGAGTCCAGTATTTCTTTTATAGGTAAGCAAAAAATTCCGACTAGTAGACATTTTCGTTCCAGAAAATCGTTTATATTTTTTGTACAAAAGAACCAAATTACATCAGTATATTTAAGTAGTTTATATTCTGAAAAATAAAAATTTACATTCAGATTATAATAATCAACAACATTATTTTGTGCTTGATACTAAAAGTATTTAACACAAAATGTATTAGTACAACATTATTTCTTTTACAATTCTTCGTTACTAATTATTTCTTCAACGTAAACATTAATTTACCGCTTTACAGAAAATAATTAAAAATTTTAACTGCAGTCATATTCTAATATCGATAGAATAAATATTTGTTTTCGTATTTTATTTAATTACTTATGATGTATTCTAGATTATTAAGGATTTGAGTGAATATACAGAAATAATTGTATTTTATTTTTAGCAACGAAATTAAGTTTACTTTTTGTTTATTAAAATCAGTTTACATTGTCAATATACTACTTTAATTTAATATGCAAACTTAAATATACAAAGTTCCGTAGGTATACAACATGAAAACACTTAATTATATTACGGTTTATTTTATAATTTAATTACATCTACGAAATTACATTATAAACCATATTCTTAGGTATCCACTTTGTTGTTCTCCGGTGTTTATATAAATCTGTAAATATTTTAACTCAAATTAACCTAACGCTAACGCGAAATTAATCACGTCTGTTATAACAAATAAGTACTTAGGAAACTTCCATGCGGTGATTTTCAAAGTTACGTAAAAAATTTAAAACACATATTGTTTAAACGTATTATATCCCTAAAGTTTCAAAAATAAACAAGATCGTATTTTAACCTCAGATTATAAAAAGAGTTTATAGCTTTCCAAAAAAAATACTCCTATCCTATGTATTTCTAGATAAAATTTAAGTATAATAGTTTCAACATGCATTTTTTGTTTCTTTATAACTTTAACTTCTAAAAAGGTTTTTTTATAATTTATGGAGTTCTAGTTAGCTGGAATTTGGAACTAACGGAAGATCATAAAATTTTTATGTGGTCAGTAAAAACAGCATGTAATTTGAAACCCCCAAAGTTGTCCAAAAGTTACGGCATGTTGCGACAAATTTCAGTTGTAGCTTGTGATATACTTCAAAGCTCTGTCAACAACGAATTTGTGAAATAAATCTAGACACTCAAAGTATAATGAAATAAATAAATTTACACGTTTTGTTACTTCATTAAACATTTATGGTCGATTACGTTTCCAAACAAGAAAGTTTTGCAAAGTTACTGATGAAGTTTAAGTTTGAGGTAACTTTAATTATTTGTAATTCTCAAGCTATAGAAATCTCGAGGAAAACTTTTTCTTTATAGCAGATTTTGATACGGAATTACATTGATTTTTATATAATAGTTATCATTAAGGTTTCTATATAGCCAGGAAATTATAAATACCTAACCAGTTGTGTTCCCACCATATTTTAATGTATGAGTGATTCTTTTATCTGGGGAAATGCGTTTTTCTCGTAAATGACTGAAGGGAATTAAATTTTGAAAAAAGTGTTATATATCTACTGGATGTCACTCAAAATTAGGATAGAAATATAGACTTTAATATGCATGATGCTAAACGTCGCAACGCTTCAAAAAAATGTTTCCAGCAACATACCACTTTTATTATATCATTGGTAAGGTCTTTTAATTTTGAGTCTTTTTTCTAAAAACCATTTTTTTATTCTCATTTTTTAAAAAGTTATGATCCGATTAAATTATTTCTGTTTTAACTAAAATATTTTTAACAGTAGGCCGAGTTTTTCCTCAAATGTTAAAGTAAATCTTATTATATAAAATAAAGTAGGCTTAGAAAAAAACATGTTATTTGTCAACATATTACAACAAGAAAAAACTTATTAATACCTAAATTAAACAAAAAATTTAATGAAAAAGTTGATTATTTTAACAATTGTTCAATATGAGTAGGTACCATTGTTATTTAACCATAAATTATAATGTTTTCTTATTTCATTATATGACTTTTCTTAAAACATTAACATTAATTTCAGCACAGGCATCGACAATCTTTTGCTTTAAATGATCTATATTATTAGGCCTTGTTTTATAAACTTCATTTTTAAGAGTTCCCTACAAGAAAAAATCGAGAGGTGTTAAGTCTGGGGACCTAGGAGACAATTCTACTGGCCCGTAAGTTCCCATCCACCTGTCTTCATATTCTATATTTAAATAATTCCGCACAATAGCGGCATTATGACAAGGAGCCCCCTCTAGTTGAAGCCACAAATGTCTTCCAATTCGAAGAGCCACATTTTTTTGTTTAATTTAGGTATTAATACGTTTTTTGTTGCTGTAATATGTTGACAAATAACAGGTTTTGTTTTTTCTAAGCCTACTTTATTTTATATATTAAGATTTACTTTAGTATTTGAGGGAAAACTCGGCCGACTGTTAAAAATATTTCAAAATTTAGTTAGAACAGAAATATTTAAATTGGATCATAACTTTTAAAAAAATAAGAATAAAAAAATGGGTTTTTAGAAAATAAACTCAAAATTAAAAGACCTTTCCAATGATATAATAAAAGTGGTATATTGCTGGAAATTTTTTTTGGAGCGTCGCGACGCCTAGCGTCATGCATATTAAAGTCCATATTTCGATTTAGTTACCAAGAAAAAAATCATTCTTGCATAAACAGTTTCAATTCAAACACAAAGAGCTTGCTTAGTTATATTACGATTTCGTCCTTCTAAAAATGATAGCAGGTATTTACATTATTTCAGTTGAAAAAACATCCAGATGCACATTCTTAAATTCAATTTTTATTTAAAAAAAATATTTATATAACACTTATTTCAAAAATACCCCAGACAGAGAACATCGTTGTTTATTTTAACGAATGCATAAATATTTGTTCTCGGGTATAATTATATTTAATTCATACTGGTGCACTAGGATGAAGCACATCGTGATTGTACTGTATACAGGGTGTTCTTAATTCGAGGGTTACCATTTGAATCACATTTAACCACTATAACTATTCGATTAAAAAGTACTGAAACATAATCAAAATTTTTGTTGTCGATGAAGGAATCACTAATTGATGATAATTACACAGGGTGTCCACCTAGTGCGGTGTCTTCCATATCTCCTTTATTATTAATACTAGCAAAAAAATAAAATAGAATCTATTAAGTTTAGTTATAGGGAACCTTTAATAAAAATGATAGAAAATTTAATTCTGTATGATGTACTATAAAAATATACAGGGGGTTCTATTTGAAATAATGAAGTTATCACTGTTTGAAATATGTGATATTTACGAATTTTACAAAAAATACATCAAAATGTTCCCTGGACTTTGCTTTTATCATTTTAACTTTGTTTTTTTTTTCGAAAAGACTGTGAATTTGTTAAGATATTAATATTTTTGTAAAGTCCATATTCGTGAAAATTTTTGAAAAATCCAAAAAAGTGTAATTTTTGGTACATACAACCTTAATACTTTTGTAGTTTGAATTAAACGAGGGATCCAAAAATGTAAAAATATATAGGGCGTTCTATTTAAAATAGGAACTGTGTATAGTGGAAAATATTTGTAAGTTATGCACATTATTCAGGAATAAAGCATACTGGTTCTTGAAATTTTTTTGCAAAGCATTAATAATAAAGAAGATATGGAAGACACCGCACTAGGTGGACACCCTGTATGTGAGTGACGGTAATTGGGTCTTTTACCTTATTACTCGCGAATGTTATTTTATTTACTAATTTGGAAGTTTTGAAAGCTTTAGGTTCAATAATTTGTTAAAATTTAAAATAAGTGAATGGAAATTACACTATTGATAAGGAAATATTCTAGGTACCTGTACCTTCTCTGTGTTAATATACGGAATTGTTATACTAAAGAGAAAGAGCATTCTAATCGTAACTCCATTGCAGTGGTATAATACTTTTTGGGTCATTTAATGAGAAGTGATTTTTTTTCTATATTAGTAGGTACATTCAGGTGTCCATGACATGATGAGTGTGTATAATTCAGCGACAGTTGCTCATAAATGTACCGGTGGTGCAGATTTTGTGTCTATATTCGCTAGATAAATGACGCTGTTATGTGGATTGTGAATGTGATTTGTGGTAATTTAGCTGCTGAAATACCAAAAATGTCATTGAGGTTAATCAACACAAAAAGTATAATAATATGATTACATATTATATTAGTTTGCAAATATATAGGCATAAAAACAAAAATGTCCATCAATTCCTTCTGCATAATGAAACATCTCAAATCTAAGATCACTATCAGATCTAAGAAAATTTCCATGTTTGGCTTCGAAGGGTCGAGCCTAACTGCTGCGACAACACCATCTTTAAACTATGCGGTTTCAAATTTGGGTCAAGAAATGTGCTGAACCAACGGTTTTAGGACAGTCCACACAAAATTTATTGTTGTTGATAATGTACAACTAATCTACACGGATAGGTACTTAATTGCCTACAACGAAAATTCATTACTGGTTTAATTATATGTTCAGCAATGTAGTTGAAATAACCTAACAGAATTTTCGATAAATTATACATGAACTATTAAATAGCAAACCAAGTTATCAATAATTATTATTGGTAAGGGCTTTTCTCGTTCTGTTTTATTATTACCTAGTAATTTTTGAAATTTGGAGAATAGTTTCATTTTATCCCGGCGCATCCGCCCAAATTTTAAAGATGAACCTTCGCTCAGATTTCTGAGATAAAGTTCAAAAATCGTTATTGCTATATAATAATACAATCACTTACTTCACTTTACGGCTTTCTAAAATACACATCAGATTTGTGGTCCAATATTTGTTTCAAATACTTAGAAATCTTCAGAACATTTTAAAATTGATACATCCATTAGGTCTTAGTGCTTAGTCTTCAAGAAAGGTGAATTCCTTTCAAATCGAAATAATTAAAAATACCATAAAGACAACCAATCTTTTATTAAAGCGTTTGACAGACACTCGTATTTATTAGCTGTATAATTTCGAAGTGGCAAAGAATTTCAATTCTCTTTCAATACAAGCCTGTGAGCAAGGCTGGGATAAATTTAACCCAAGGGTATAATAAATGAGGCACTAGCAAGTCAGCTTTGTTGAACTTGTTCTGATTGTAAGACCGTTACAGTAGAGAGCTTTTTTATGCCCACTAAACCGGTTTTTCAACAGTCAAGTGTATTATGGGTACCTGTAGGTTGAAGGTAGGCACATCGAAAATAATCCTGAATGAAATGATTTATTATGGGTTTCAAACTTTTGGAGATGTGTTAGAAATAATTGGTATCTGTATTGCCTTTGATTAAAATTTTTCTCCGTTTTATTCTTAGAAACTTATTAGAACCCATTTTAACTAAAAATACACTAAAGGCCAGTTCCAAAATCAAGTAAAAGTCGACTTTAGTTTAAATGTCGTTTAGAAATGGTCGTTTTTTTTGGTACATAAATAACAGTCTAAACCTCATTTAACTAAAGTCGACTTTTATTTATAGTTCCTTCTATTTTTAGGTTTTGCTTTCATTTTTATAAATTAAAAATGGAAAATCTGATGAAACCATTTATGTAATATACCCACCAAAATTTTCAAATTATTCTTTTTTAAGAGTTTACCGTAAAATTGAACATTAAATTGTGGCAAATTCAAATTCAAAAACATTATTGCATTTATAGAAGCAAATTCTTATTACAAAGGTTCGATTAATAATAACTTAAGGAAAAACAGTATATGTTCATTGTAAGAAAGAAATAAATAAGAATATCATAATAATAATATCAATAATGAAAATATACTAATCGTATATTTAGATATGATATATCAATAAATATATTAAGCGTACTCAATGTTATTGCTGGAAAATGGATCAATGGACAGAAAAATAACTAAGTATGGAAACAATTCTTATTCTAATTTTCTTGCCGATGTATCTCAGTTATCATTTATTTAATAGCTTCTTTAAAATGAGATTTATATTTAAAATAGTTATATCTATACCTATGTAGAAAAACAATTTCCCTCCATCTGTACAATACAGTGAAAAATACAGAAACTGTCAACTCGTATAAATTTCAAATGCTTTTACGTAAGATATATAGAAGGTAAATTTACTATATCCACAAGAACATTTACACATAAAATGTCTATTAAAATAAGTGTCCCAGAATAAGGTCAAATTTTCCAAATGCATACCATTTACAAAGTCAATAAAACTTTATAGTGTAGGTACCTATCAAAAGTTGAATAATAACTAAAATATCTGAAGTGGCCACAGTATGAAAATCGTTTTCCCTATCGAAGTTTAATTTCAATTATACAGGGTGTCCCAAAATTAGCCTTCCAAAATGTACCAGCTGATTCTACGTTCAAAAATAATGCAAAAAGTTTCAATAAATATAGGTTGAAAAATGCTTCCTAAGGAGGCTACAGTCCCGCGAAGGGGGACAACAAAGAGGAGTTTTCTGTAATATCTTTGCAACTGTTTGAGGTAGATTCATAAAATTGGGTGAGTATGAAGCTTTTATAATTTGCCACATATTTCTTTTTCCAATTTTCAGAAATTTTGCCAAGGGCGTCACATACAGGGTTGGTGTTTGGTATATTATGCCCCATATTTTTTGTGGGGATAATTATTAAATTTTTCATATCAAATTTTAAAACTTGTTTTATTTTGACACAAAAAAGGTAGTTTCAACAGATCTTTGTATCTTGAACCGTTTTCGAGTAAAATCGTTTTGAAAAAATCACGTCCATGAAAACTACACTAATAAAAATAATCACAAAACTAAAATTTATCAAAAGTAGACAATGGATTAAAATTTATAGATATTTACTACTTCGTTTAGCATTTCTTCGTCAAATATTAATAATAAAAACAAAATTCCAAAATCAATTTTTTTTTTCAATTTTGTGATTATTTTTATTAGTGTAGTTTTTATGGACGTGACTTCTTCAAAACGATTTTACTCGAAAACAGTTCAAGATTCAAAGATCGACTGAGACGACTTTTTTTGTCTAAAAATAAACCAAATTTCATAATTTGATATAAAAAATTTAAAAATTATCCACACAAAAAATATGGGGCATAATTTACACAGCACTCACCCTGTATGTGACGCCCCTAGCAAATTTTCTGAAAATTGGAAAAAGAAATATGTGGCAAATTATAAAAGCTTCAAACTCACTAAATTTCATGAATCTACCTCAAATAGTTGCAGAGATATTACAGAAAACTTTTCTTTGGGGCCCCCCTTTCGGGGGCTGTAGCTCCCTTAGGAAGCATTTTTCATCCTATATTTATTAAAACTTTTTGCATTATTTTTTGAACGTAGAATCAACTAGTACATTTTGGCAGGCCAATTTTGGGACACCCTGTATAAAAAGATTCCTTTGGTAATACATAATAAATGATCATCTAGATCAGTGGTCTCCAAAGTGGGATACGCGTACCCCAAGGGGTACGCGAGTCGATACATGGGGGTACGACATGATTAAAATAATAAAATAAATAAAATAAAATACTGTGTAATTTTTTTCCTAGTAACGGTACTTAACACAGTAAATTGGTATTCAATTAGTTGGGGGTACGCGCTATTTATTTTTTCTACCTTAGGGGTACGAGATCAAAAAAGTTTGGAGACCACTGATCTAGATTATACTTGATGGTACTAAACTTGTTGTACATTTATTTAACATCGAGTTTAACATTATTTTCTTAAATATCATAAGTAAACCTCTAAATTTATGAAAAGCGGGTAACCCAAAAATATGATTACAATACATTCTTCTTTAAAAACAAAAAGGCATGTTAAACTTTTATTTATATTATTTTCCGCATCATTTAATTATGTAATTTTAAGGACATTTCTAAAAAAACCGAACATATCCTCTAATAAACTATCATTTGTTCTAATTTTAGCAGTAGCTGCTGCAATCGGCGCGCATTGCTATAAATTACATTCGTGGGGATATTGGAAATAGTGGCAAATCTTCTGCAATATATCTACCTAATCATACAGATCGCGTTAGCCCGAAGAGCTTAACTTACCATCTCTCTCTGGTAATTAGTACATTATTAAAATTTTATTTTTAATGAACGGATTCATTTAGTACGCGAATGTTTTTCAGCATCTGTAAATTTATGTTTCGCTTTTACAATAAATAACAAATCTACATAAAGGGCATTAATATGTATTAAACATATACCTACCTACATGATGGCGGTTGCAGTCACGCGAATCCATTTCGAATTTTATTATTAATGTTCACGCAGAGTGATGTGTACATATTGATTATTTAATTGTAATACCGAAAATTGGTTTATCTAATTATTAAAGTGGTTAATTAATATTAAATTAGTGGTAAAGTATGATTTTATAAAACTGATCCGAATTATTGTTTTATAGAACAAATAAAACTATATTAGATACTTTAATATTTAGATTCTAATTATAATTTGTTAGAAATTTTTATTCGTTGCTGTTATTGATCAAACCATTTTCACCTTATTAAAATGAAGGAAACATCAAATATCTATAGTAAACGTAAGATTTTTTCACAAATTTGATGGATTTACAGTATTTACACGATCTGCGGATTCTTCAATCCGCATTGACTATTTTACCAATGTGCCTGCGGGTACGTGGGTGTTAGGAAATAAATCTGAAGGAACTAAAGTAAATTCACAAAAATTCATATTGATGATTTGGAATAACATTATACGAAATAATATACGTATGTTTAAAACTAATGCATACAATGTAAAAATAATTATATAAATAAGAGGATATGGTTATTAGAATGTATACAATTTTATGAGGTAAACCTTTATGTTATTATCAAGTTCGTTCATAAATACCAGTACATATACCAGTATAAATGCATGTTCCTATTGTTCCTAAACCTCCAAAGGATTTGTTAAACGAAAACTGTTTCATAGGAAAACTTTCGCACATCATTGTATGTTATTGTAAAAAAATTCAATACAAAACTTCAGATTTGGTTATGCAAAAATCCTTAAAATAAATGTAGTGTTTTCCATTATTATTTATATTTTATTCAATAATTACATTGTGACTTCAAATATTGGGTAACTAAATATAGTATATTGACCACTGACTGCAAATTTGTCAATCAGATTTAGATTGGAGATTTTTTTATAGAACTCTTATAATAAGACATCAATAATTTCATCAAATTATATCAGATGCTAAAAATACTTGATATTTGCTATTCCAAAAGTTAACGTTTCCCATCAAATTATTCCAGAAGCTGCTCTCACGGGGTTCTCTCTAAGAAAGAAGACAATATACTTGTCCCTGTGGACGACACACGTAAAAGAACGATTTTCAATAAGTAAACCTTTCCACGAGTAGTATAAATTTTGCTAGAAAATTTTTAGTTGGACCATAGCTGAAATTATATATCTACACCAAAACATAGCTATCCGACTCCTGTGTACTTTCATTTAAGCTTGAACTCAACTATATTTCTTAATTACGTGAATTAAACTAGCATTACCTCAAATAATTCTTATATTTATACTGCAATATTTCCTCATACTGTGGTATTTATTTGAACAAGATTTATTTGTATTGTATTCCATATATACCGGTGTGAAGAGGCTTTTCAGCTTTAAGTTTATAGTTCCTACCAAGTTATAGCTTGAAACAGAATTTTATAGGTCCTGTGTTCTTCTGCTCCTTGTTGGTTAATTTATATTATAGACTTGTATTTTTATTCATCATGCAACCTGTTCTACTCGGTGTAAGTAGATTCGTGTATTTATTTCTTATAAGATGACTTATCAAGTTGCCAAATTCATCTAATTTCAAGTTTGTAACAAAAAAATGTTTCTTTATAGTGCACATTATTTGCTGAACATTTAATAAGTTGCATCAAATTTTATAAAGAATACAGTATTTTGAGAAATAAGTTAAGTATAAAAAAATTTCCCATCATACGTTCGAAAGAAAATTTGAATAGATGAATGATTGGCAAATCCTTATGTTCCTGTTATCGTCTTAAATAAGTTTCAAATATTATAAAATTTGCTTGGGTTTCACCTTTAGAGTATTCTTGTTATAAGTCGGAATTTTCCCAATTTTGAATTATCATTAATTTATAAGTTTTAGGTGCCATTCACTATTGCGCGTGTCTCAGCTAATCAAACTTGCGTTTGGTTAGAACTACTAAACTAAACAATATTAGGTTTTCATATCTTCCCGTAGTACGAGCCCTAACAACTAAATGTTCGGACAAAAGTAAATTTGATTGTCTTTTTTCCATACGCGCAAAAGTTATCTAAATTAACTTCCATAATACTGATGGTTTTTTCTGTTATAATGCCAACATTTAGTTATATAAAAACGTAAATTTCGTAAAAATCCGCTCGGCGGTTCCAAAACTGTGGCACTTTAACCCAGCAGGATGGGAAAATTGTAGAAACAAAGAATTATTATTTTCAAAACGTTCGATCTAGTAGTCGGATTTTGATGAAATTTACTTTATTACAAAGCTGGATGTTGGTTTTCTTTACAACAAAGTTACACAAGTTTTTATTTGGTGATTTTAGGCATTTATCGGAGCTTCAAAGTTGCACCTTTAAAAATGATAAAATTCTCTAGTAACTGTTTTAAAGAATCTGAGTTTTAAAACCGCTGGTTGGATGTGTGTCAAAAACATTCAAATCAAAGCTCAATAATCGTACTATATTGAAAAAATCCTGAAATGTTAATATGATTTTTTTTGCATTTTTTTCGGGTTCCACAGTTCACTTTTCAAAAAACGTGTTTTTTGAGGGTGCTACCTACATTAAAATAATCAGCGTTTTGAAACCACTGGTTGGATTTTGGTAAAATTTACTTTATTGCAAAGCTGGATGTTGGTTTTATGTACAAAAAAATCCCCAAGTCTTTATTTGGTGATTTTAGGCATATTTCGTAGCATTAAAATTGCTCTTGGAAAATGTGACGTAATTTTCTAACGACTGTTTTTAAAAAATCACAGTTTTGGAACTTGGGGAAAACGACATAAAGGTGCTTGCATGGCCCTCATCCAGTCCGGACTTAAATGTCATTGAAACTCTTTGGCATAAAATTAAACGTATTCTACGCAATAATCCACCAAGAACCACTGGGGACTTAAAGACCAAAATAGAAGAAATTTGGAACAGTTTCACGCCAGAAGTGTACCAAAATTTGATAAATACAATGCCTGCTAGAATACAGGCAGCTAATAAAGCAAAAGGAGACGTAACCTCTTATTAATGGTCCTAAATTAAAAATTATCCCAACATTTAGTTACAAATTCATTTTATAAAGTTTGCTAATTATTAAGGTTAAAATATTGTTAAATCCAATAAATAATTTTCTTCCATGTATAATATTGTTATTAAGGCTTTATCTTATTGTATTGTTAGGTGTTTACTAATTATTTGCGTAAAATTTCCAGTTCTCCTTTCATACTTCAAAAATTTACTTTTGTCCGAACATTTAGTTGTTAGGGCTCGTATATTTTTTCAAAAACCAGGATACTTTTCTCGCAAACTGAAAGATTTTTTTGCAAGAATTCACATCCTAAAAGCCAAGTTTTAAACATTGTGATGATAAATTACGAGGTGTCATAAATATCTGGTGAAAATATATTTACCTTCAGTGCAAAAGTTGTCTAAAATGTATTTTCAAAGTGTCATTTACATGGTAAATTACATGCGACATTTAAATGTACAGGTAATGGTTTCTACCTTCTACGTGAATTGTATGCAATGACCCTGCTTACAGTGATTATCTCGAATCGTGAGTGTGAATAAGGGTTCGAGCATTTGTATTGAGATTCTGTGACTAAGTAGGTGTTTAGACTACTTGAATACTATATATAATATACGTGTTTATTATATGAGAATCTAGAACAGTGGAATGTACGAGTAGATATTCAAATACAACTATTATTAATGAATTAAAAAAATCAGATTTTTATAAATAATAAATTTATGTCTCTAGTTCACTTAAACGAAAGGATGTTTAAAATATAAAACACTTATTATTTTGTGGTACAATTTGACAAAACTGGTTTAAGAATTAAAAAAAATGGTTTCAATGTCATTTATAGAAAGAATGCAATTTTCAAGGTGGCGAAAGGCAGTGCACACATTTTACATACATGTAACTTTGCAAACTTCCAACAGATTGCCAAACAAATTTAAAATGTAAATTGCTCCCAAATATCCAAATACTATGCAAAATATCAAAGTAAAGCCAATTTTGCTGCAGCAATATATGACACGCATTTATTTTACAGTTGAGTGCAAAATGCTTCAACTTGCAGAAGTGATAGTTATGTAATCGTAGAAGTATTCTCGCATAAAAATATAATATATGGATATATTTTCTACTTTCCGGGAATTTTTTTGTCAAATTTACTTATTTGGGTAAAGGGTCGGAGTATGTAAAGCATTAAATGCAATTACAAGTTACGAGCCCCCAGTGACAAATAATCAAAGTTGACAATATTTAGAAGCCGATATGAATACTATCAAATATTGTACCCCTGGGGTTAAACCGAAAATTGCGTCGTCGATAAAGCAGATAAATATTTTTTCGTCTGTTGTCCATAGGGAATTTTTCCGATGATTATTTTTTTTAATTTCAATCAGAAGCCCTTCAATAATTACAAGTTTTTTTTATCAGTTTTAATTGCATATTGGAACTGGCGCAGCTTTTAATTACAGTTTATTTTGTGAGTGGCAAAGAAATAAAACGTTATTATTGTGGATAAAGAATTTCATAAATCATTTTTTCTGCCGCATTTACAAAACAATATAAGAACATATTCCATGTAGATTTGCGGAAATTTAAATTTAGGTTTTGTGTACAGTTGTACACATCATTAATTAAAATTCGTTTAAAACTTGTTATTACAGATTTCTGGGAAAATTCATAGAAATAGGTAAATTATGCGAAAGTAAAATGAACGACCAAGTTTTCAAACATTTGTTACAGTTTGTGAAAACGTTTTGTGTTGTGCTTGTTTCAGTAATAATTGTTTGTGCTTTCTCGTACATAAAATAAATTCTAACTTCATAATAACTTTTTGTGAGGATATATTTAGAGGAGCACGGGCAGTTGATGAAATTTAAATAGCTTATTAATAAACGCTTGTACCCTATCCCTAATAACCGGTTTTGTTTTCGTTTTAAATGAGAATGCTAATTAATTTCTCGAAAAAGTTTGCGGTTTGGTTCTGCATAACACATAAAACAATTTAATTATTTGGTTTTCATTTTAATAGGGATGTAATTATTAGACCATTTGTTATCAAATATCAGTGAATGTACACTATTTACCGGAAGTTGAGTAATTAAACATGTATGTGCAATTTGAACTAAACTCAGTTTTCGAGTTAATCTTGATAATTTATTTCTAACTTTCACTAATATCATTAAAATTTCGAAACTCGCATATACTAGAATTATGTTCAGTAGACATGTGCATCACACTCCCAAGAGAGGCGAACGAAAGAGAGAGGCAGACTGCCGATTTTGTTGAAGATCTTAACTAACCTGTTAATTTCTTCACCTTCTTCACAGCTCTCAAGGCTCCAAAACTACATCTAATATATTCATAAAATTGAAACCTTATAAAAGTAATTTGTAGTACATATCGTCGTCAGTATCACTCAAAAGAATCGAAAATTGAGATAAGTCGTCAAAGTGCATGAAATTGTCAGCTTAACAATTCCACGAAACTCTGTAACTCAATTTCCTGCGGTGTTTATTATAAAGGTGAGAAAGTAATGAACATATCTCACATATAAGCTCATTTTAAAAATATTAAAAAATTGAAAAAACTGAACTGTAAAATGAGAAAAACTGAATTACGCCCCTTCGTGATATTGACGATGATATCAAGAAGACTAGAAACAAGAGAGCGAACTCACTTGGAACGGAAAGACCGATATACGGCGACACTTCCCTTCACATGACAGATGCGCAATACAGCAATTTAAGAGCAAGGCGCACATGGCGAGCGGCAATTGGGAGAGGAGCTATCGCCGCATAGCGTCCCATCGTTGTGTAGAGGGCAACATGGGAAGTACGCTCTCCTGTTTCTAGTCTTCTTGGTACAGATATTGAAAACGAAACGATTATTTTTTTCTAATTTGCTTTTTGTTCTGCACAAAGTTTATATTTAAAATTTCTAATTGAAATCACTAGCGTGACATTTTTACAAAAATCCTAACCATCATGACAGTTCAATAATGCTCCTATAATAAAATGATTAAACTGTCTCAGGTGTAGGTAACTATTTCCTATGATTACATTTTCACCTACTACAATAACCAATGAAGCGTTAACATCAATTACAAGGCAGACTTGATTTATTTTGTTTTCCGCTACTCGTTTCGTTGAGCAACTTATTGCAGAATCCTTTCAGTGTCTATTATCCTTTTCGAGAACAACAAATTAATTTCGACCTAGCTACTTTGTCAACTTATATTGCTTTTTCTTATTTTACAGTGTTAAGTGTGTGCATGGATCGTCGTTGACAAATAATCTGACACTTCTTTTATTATACTATTTTTTCAATGTAAAATATTTTTGTTTTTGTTACTAGTTTGTTTACTTAGATCCAATAAAATGAGAAATAATTTTAAAAAGTTTCGTATTTGCAACTAAAAATATTTGGAAAACTCTATGAAAGTTAATGTCTTTTCTGATATTCCCTTCAAGAGGTTAGATTGTAACTTTACACGTTCAAAATTCTGATATATTTTAATAGCTACTATAGATTTAGTATTCCTATCTACAAACCACATGTCGTGCACTCATTAAATTTGCAATTGAAATTACCGTCTACAAAGTTAGCCTCAATTCCTTGAAAATTTAATTAAGATTTTTCAAGGATTCCCCCCGTGGATCTCATACAGTAAATGACTATACTGTTTTATTGATTTTTATTATAATTACTGCTTATTCCTAGTTTCAAGATATTTAATTTGAACTAAAACTTACTAAAAGTTATTAAAAAATATTCTATTTTTATCTCATCGTTTTACGAAAGCTGTACAGAAAATTAGCATTTTACCAGTTTCATTAATCAAAGGCAATTACTAATTCAGTGTATTTTACAGATTACGTATTAATTTTTACGAAAATGAGCTGAAAAGTTGGTCAAAGAATTATCTGCTATAATTTCGTGCTCTTAAATTAAATCTTTTTATGTCCCAAATAACGTAAAATTAAAAGTTATCTCGTTATGGTTTTTAAATACGTTTCTGTTAAAATTATTTTTATGTATTATTTATGCATTAATAATATAATCCATTCTATTTCCATAACTTATTACGTCAATAATCGTAATGAAACTAACAATAATTGATGACAACAATAATGATGATGACGATAATGATTGAGGATAATGTCAAGTAGAGTTACGAAAATTGAATGGGTTATATTATTAATGCATAACTAATAGAAACTATAACTTTTCATGTTAGAAAAATTGGGTTTAGTCCAATTTTTCAACAGTCAATTGTTAATCATAAGTTAATTTCCTTATACAGTGACTGACAGAAAGTGTGCACCAAATGGGAAATTTTTCTATCTTTAAAATTACCAAATTTATTTTACTGTGGAAAGGTTCTGCATGTCCTTAAACAAAAAAGAGCCTAAACAAAATCAGTAAAAATTGCATCGTATACGAGGGAGGGGTGAAAATTTAAAAATCACTCAAGAATAAAGTACCCTTATTTTGCACCGTAGAAAAAAAAATTATTATTAAAAGTTGTTTGTATTTAAAAGTTATCTCCGAATAACAAATTAGAACTCAGTAAACAAAAAATAAACGTCTTTCCTTTTTTCGGCGCGCCCCCATAGGACAAATCGCTAGAAGCAATGCAGCGTATAAATTCAGTTTTTTAACAGTTCTTGGGTTAATACTTACATAATTTACTTAAATTGGTTTAAATGCACGAAAACGGATCGTTTAATAAAATAATAATAATTTTATCAGGAAACTGAAATTGACTTACCGGTAGGTACAGATAAAAGTAATTCCTGAACCAATAGATTTAAGTTTTTTAAAAAAGTAAAAATGGCAATAAATTGCTAAAGATATCAAGTAAACCCGCATTTGTTTTACATTAAGTTGTTTTACTTATCTATAAAATAAAATACGGTGTACACCAAAAAAATGAGATTATTCTTGGCATTATTTTATTAACCGCCCTGTTTTCGCGCATTTAAACCAATTTAAGTAAATTATGTGTTTAATTGCCCAAGAACAGTTAAAAAACTGAATTTATGTGCTGCATAGCTTCTAGCGATTCGTTATACGGTGGTGGGTCCAAAAAAAGGAAAAATGGTTTTTCTTTGTCTACAGAACCCAAATTTGGTATTCGGGGATTAATTTTAAGTAAAAACAACTTTTCCTAATAACATTTTTTTCTACGGTGCAAAATAAGGGTACTTTATTCTTGAGTAAATTTGACATTTTCACCCCTCCCTCGTATACCATGCAATTTTTACTGGTTTTGCTTATGCTCCTTTTTGTTTAAGGACATGCAGAACCTTTCCACAGTAAAATAAATTTGGTAATTCTAAAGATAAAAAAACTTCCCATTTGGTGCACACTTATATATCATTATTAAGACAATGGTAACCAAAAGAAAATGAACTAAGTATTAGTTAGATTAGGTCATCAATTATTGTAGAACTGATCTTAAAGGTAACACATTTAAAAATCATGCAACTATTATAAATAAAGTGCAATTCCTGTTTTACGCGAAACATCCTTTTTCTATGAGCTTATTATTTATAGAAAAATGCAAAGGGGGGCTCTTTCGCAATTTACAATTCCATAAAATATGCAGAAAGTGGAATTAGTTAATTTTTCTAAGACAAAAGGTAGAAATTCCACATAAAAACTACAACGTTTTTATTTAGAAGAAACTACTCACGCAATTTATTAAATATTAAAAAAATTACAGCGTACGAGTATTTAGCAGGGATGGGAGTTTACGCGTAGATTTTAATTGTCTACATCTACTTGTAGACAATGCGTAAACAATGCTTCTCTAGGTAGACAATGTAGACTATGTAGACTATTGTAGACAATAACGTTAGAACTGTCAGTTTGTTAGTAAATGTGAAGTTAAGGTTAAGAAATCAAATGAACAACAATGCCGGGTCGTGGAAAAAATAAATATTTTGTGAACTCAAATTTGTGTTAATAAAGGAAAATAACAAGTATTTTAACAGAAATCTCCATTATATTTCATACAGAAATTATATACCGCATACTTCGCAAAAATATTTTAATAGAAAATACCATTGACGACCAATGGTGCATTCGTGGAGTAGCCTAATAATGTAGTAAGTTAAGTCCTTATATTTTGGGAACAGAGTATATTTGAGGTAATTTAAATTTATTTTGTTTGTTTCAGTTTGTTATTTAATTGTATAGGTACCTAATTGCGAGAATTTTTGAGTTGGGTACTCTTTGAGTTTATTCTTGTTTTTTCTTTAGTAAATACCTATACTATAATTAATACTGTCCATATTGTCTACTTTGTCTACATTGTCTACATTTTCTACATGCTAAGAGCTAAGTAGACTTTCTCGTTTGTCTACGTCATTGTCTACACGTAATTTACGCTACGTGGACTACATGCCCATCCCTGGTATTTAGGTATATGTTCAATATTGTTTTTACGAAACAAAGAAGACATAATTTCCAAAGACAGTGAAATTCTTCAATTTGAATTATTCATTCAAGAAACATTATTCCTCGATGTTGATAAATATAAGAAAGATGTTAAGACTGAAATCATTTATATCCGGTGTCATGCAGGTATTGTCATACACTCTGTAAAATATACATTTATACATATTTATTTAAACAATCTTTCATAGAGTGATGTGATATATTTTTCTTTCTAAGATTCATTGAAAAGTTAATTGTTTAACTAAAAACGTCGTGTATTCAGGTAAGCAACGGCAGTTTATAATCTAATAGTAAAATCTCCCCTTCACGTTGCTTGTTTCTTTAGATATAGCTTTACAAGTTACAGCTCTAATATACAGGATGATTCCCTACTTATCGAAATATATCTAAAGATATGTGCATGCTGACATAAATTGAAGTGGATATAAAGAAAATAATAACAAAGTTTTGCATCCTGTGGAGTACTTTTTTGACAAATAAGGGTAATTTTTTCCATCGCACTGCTAGTTAACTGTCTTGATTATGATATCTAAGATAATTAAACGACAGTTAAGCTTAATCAATGATTGAAAAACTGGCTCTAAGTAGTAAATTATAACTTAACATTATTAGAAGAGCTCAAATTTTTAATAAAACTATGTAAATATCACAATAATATTTTTATCAATTTTTTCATATTTTTTCAACTTCCATACTTTAATTAATTTATTAGACATTTACTACCTATACTGTAATGAGATTCATTATGATACAGATTTTTCATTACGATACAAATTTATAACCAATAGAAATGCAACATTACAGCAATATTCCGTCAATATCAAATATTGCCATGAACATCTGACAGATCTAAAATTTAAAAATTGACAGTTCATTTTGATTTTCTGGCATTTCTGAGTTTATGATAAAGTTGTCATAATATTTATTTTCTTATTATTAATTATTTTGACTCGTCGTAGAAAAAATAGTGTAGGTATGCAACTCACATTTAATGACTATTAAGACACTCGTATTCATTACGTAATTCTCCTACTCGTGTCTTAATATCTATCATTAAATGATCATGGCATAATATACTAATAATATGCGATTTTTGTATTTAAAACACAACGTTCTGATTGTCACTACTTACGTAAATTTCCATTTTGGAGGTACATTTTTATTCATCGTCCTTGACATGAAAGATCACGACCTCATACCTAACGATTATCTTCTCTAAGAATTAAATGTAGTGGTAAGAATCACGTAGAAATTCTACTTGAATAATAAGGTGATTGCGACCACATGCATTCGAAGTTATAAATAAGGTCGGCGAGTAGTCTTGGACAGTTTTACTCTCTGCAAGTGAAAAAATCGAATTACGGAAAACATTTCTCTTGCTTTGTGCAGACAGACAACAATTCATTTTAAAGGGTTAGCGTACACGCTAGAATGAAAATAATAGCGTTGTTAGTGCACCTGTCACTAGAATGGGTATATAGATTCTGTTTTACTTGTGCACAGTCAAAGTGGCCACTCATCACATGAGAGAAAATTGACAAAGTCATGGTATTGAATTTCCGTTAAAATTTTATAAACAACTACTCCTACATCCCACTGATTGTATAAATCTAAATTATAAGATATGTTTCGATTGATTAGAATATTTTATAAATATTTACAATTCATAAGAGCATAAACGTAGCTTTAGGCTGTTTAAATAACTGTCCAGGTCGGCAGGAGGCTTAATCCTTCAATCCAATTGTCCGTTGTCCTCTTTCATTCTGACCCCTGAAACTTGTTTTCAACACGATTTTATGCAGTAACGGACATTGACCACTTACAAATACCAATTACACATCTAATTAAATTTGTTTGTTTAGTTGGAACAAGCACATAATTTTGGTAAAGTTCTAATCTGGAATAATCAGTGAAACTGTTACGAACTACAATTATTTATATGAGTGCCTCCATTTTATATCTAAGAATAACAAATTTTAAGACTAATTATAAGCAAAAACACGTCAATATATTGGACACACTCTAACTTTGTACTCTACAACCGATCGAAATAGTATATTAAGTATGGAGAACGGTAAGGGATTTTTACCGTTCGAAGAAAATTGTTTGGAGGAGGAGCGAAGCGACGACTCCAATTATTCTCTGAGAACGGTAACCCTTAACGTTCGACATGCTTATAACATTTTTTGCACGATCCGTCAAATTCACGTATTTATGGGTTTAATTAAAGAATAGTAACCAAACCAAAATTTGTTCATGTCAAAGTGACAACTATAAAATTATCTAAAATAAAGTGACAAAACTTTCAAATGACATTACTTACCGATCAGAATGCGAGAATCTGATCGGTAAAATTACTTACCGTTCAGTAATTTGTAAACAAAACCTACTATGCTTTTAATTAAACCAGTAAATACGCGAATTTGACGGATCGTGCAAAAATATACATTAATTTTATACAACTAAGATAAAGTAGATAATTTTAGACCAAAAATGTTAAAATAAACATTTTTCGCCCTAGGGCTATAAACTAATAATGCAAATTAAAACAAAGAACGAATTTATAAATTTGTATAAAGTAATACCACGTGATTTGAATAGTTATTTAACATTTTTTTTGTCGCTTATCATGTTTACATCATTTTGACTGTGCGAAGCTTTTCCGCTCTAGGGATTAACAATTACGCAGAGAATGTCAATAATCAACTCGTCTCGAATAGCTTCAGAGAACTTTAATTATGTAGCTTATTCAGTGTTGATACTATAGAATAATACACCGTATTTCAAATTGTGCTCCTTTACGTGGCCGATCTGTTTTTTTCAAAATGCTAGCAATTTAAAAAAATATAGATATGCAAAATTAATAAAAATTTGGTGGATGCGCCGGTGTCAAATTATATAAATTTACAGTATATCATACAAAGTGCTATGTATAGGTCTGAAAGTTCTAATTATTGGGAGAATTGTAAGCGGCTTCTTGGAAAAAGTCAATCACTTAAAATAAATGTAACATTTTATTGCAAATTAAAGTATTTCCAAAAGCAAAAACTATCATATAAGGCTTTCTAATCTCTAATTAGAATTGAAGCTGTGAAGAGACTAGATTCTGGCAGCAAACCTCAAAAGGTCCCAAAACCATCCTTCCAAAACCATCTATTTCTCATTTCTCGAAGCGTCTCACATTCTCCCAGCTATAGAAAGAATATTCTTCATCCTTTCTGCAATGGACATACACTGTGTCCAAAATTGGTGACTCCACTATGGGTAACTTCGGTATTATTGGAGATACAAAGACGGTTAAATTAGAAAAGTTTTAAAGAATTTTATGGCCATTTCAGATTAGCGAACAGATTTTGAATATCTCTTTTAGTTTTTGAGATATTCGGGAAAAACCAAAATGTTGCATTTTCTTTAATAGTCAATATTTTTTTATTATCCATTTTGTGCTGTTAAGACTTTGACATTCTTCATGCACTTTTTTAAAATACTTCTAACGGTGTTGACAGTTTTTTCCCAACTCTTTTGTTTTTTGAGATACGGTTAAATGTCATTTAAGACTACAAAGGCCTTCTAGGATTCCTATTAAAAACTTCAGAATCACTTGACTCCGAAAGAACCTCAATCTCTCTGAATCTTTGATTAGGTCTTGACTTGCTTGCAGCTTCTAATTCTTCATCTTCATGTTTCCTGCACAGTCTCATTGACCCATTAGTTTAGCGTGAATTTGACTTGCTGTTTTCTGATTTTCTTTTTGATTTTTTGTTTTAAAATGCAAATTACCAACGAAGAAGTATTTGATATATTGGCCGTCTATTTTGAATGCCTGAAAAATGCAACGATAGCATCAAGGATGTATGCAGTATGCAGATTCCTTGCAAAAATTTGCTTAAAAAATGTTTTCATTCACATCTCTTTATTGAAAAGCGATATCGACTTGCTGTTTTCACCAGTTTCTTCATTGTTTTATGCTCTTTCTTCTTAGCTAGTAATAACAGCACCATTCCATTTAACATTTTTGAGAAAATTACCAAAAGCTTCGACTTTGTCACAAAGCTCCCTCTAGCGACCAGGGAAAACATTAAGTTAATGATGTTAATTATTTATCCGAAGCCCTAATAAACGCTCTTTCAAACGAGACCAAATTTATCGAAAACGGTTAGCCAAAAAAAAGTTATTACAATTTTTTCAAACAAACATGCGCCTCTTCCCCCACCTTTTATTTGACAAGATAGAGAAAAATACTATAAAACAAAAAAGTTTTCTAATTTTGCATAGATTACAACATAACTATTTTCACATATATAAACTCTTGATATTTTTGAGAAAAACTGTGTTTTTATTTTGTCGTTAGTGTTACGCCCACTAGCGGTAGAGTCAGAAACTTAAAAATTATTTCCAGCATAATTTCTCTTGCCCACTTTAACTATAAATATTTTTTTCGAAGGCTGTACGATAAATAGTTTCTGAGATACAGCCAGCGTCCTTTCTTATTTGGACACCCGGTACATTATTACGTAATATGTATGTATATTTTTCTTTCCCGTGTGTTATGTATATAGCTTCTATACGCTTTATGGGCGGTGTTGAATTGAGATACTTTTTCGCAGTATTGTCATACTTACTAAACCACAACGCGTCGTGTACAATTGAGAAACGGCTACAATGCGTTTTGGACGATTTAGAGCGGTCACAAACCTTAGATACTGATAGGAGCCACTTGCTTATTTCTTCAACAAAACAAACATCAGAATGCAAGACACTACATGTGAACCTCACGACAAAATAGATGTAAAATATTGTGCCACTTTGCTGTGATATAAATATTTATACAGAAACATCAAATACATTTTTTGCTTTTATTTTAATTTGTTACAAATCAATTACTTCACAGCACTGACGAAAATATTATAAGAACTCAAGTAGGTACTTAATATTACAAACATCTGAGTATTGGAAATATTTAGTTTTCGTGCGAATATTCGATTTATAAATGTTAAGTGTACAGATGTGGAACAGCGCGATCTCCTAAAAAGTCGCTAGAGATACCAGAAACTATCTGTCGTCCTTTCAATACAGTTTGGCTTTAGCCAATTTTCTACATCGTTTACATGCCATGCATTCTGTAAATAATAGATTTAGGTATAGAAGAATCCATCTACTATGTTTTCACTAAGTTTTTTTTATTTTTCTTTGCTCCAAGCGAATTGGCTGTGGGGAAATGGCTGGTATATAAAACATCCTTTTTTGAATTGATTGTTTCTTGAAAGTTGTGTTGTCTACTAAATTACTCTAGTTTTACAAGCTGTTTTGTCTAAAAATATTCGGATGAATATGTTTGTATAATAAAAAGTTTCAAAACAGAGTTATATACCTAAATCTTGCTGTGAATGATATAAAGGATTGAATTAAAACTATATTGAATGCGGTGTAAAAGCATCCATATTTCCTTAATTCGTTCCTTTTGACGTGGCTTGATTGAGTTAAAAAAGGATTAATATTTATTCGCTAGAACCCTAATCCAATACCGAATTTAAGTGGATCCTGTCATCAACATGTAGATATTAAATTTTATTATGACGTCTTTAAATAATTAGATTTTTGGAATACAGAAAACAGTTAAACACATCAACATGTTCTGAGTTTACGTTGTGATTTTATTTATCCACTCTAGCACGTTGCAAACTCAAATTTAGCGTATAAAGCTTATGTTGTTCATTCGATCAATCAAATTAATACCCAATTTATCCATATGTTCATTATTTAGCTATCTATGTAACTCCATAACACACCCATGGAACTGACAAATAAAGGTAGGTACTTGTATGTGATAAAATTCAACTTAATAAATTTTTCATACATATAATTTTTCCTGAATTTCCAATACATATTTACAAAAATATTAAAGTCAGACTAGGTACTATCAGACTTCTATTTGTAAAATACTAGCGAAAACTACTTATATTTTGTATTTCTATAAAAATTCAAGTAAAAGTTTTACAAAAATCCAATCGAAATACTAATAGACATAATAAATTATAAGTCACATTCCTATACATATTATACAATATAAATGCGTATATTTTTTATATATTTAAGAAAATAATTGGTTCTTTCTGATCAAAATAATCGTCTCCTATAGTAAATCAATTTTCTTCCACTTTCCATTAATTTTGTTGACTCGCTTTAGATGAAGCTATAAATTATAGACGTCGATTAAATGAAATCTAAAAATAAACTGCATTGCACGCTGGCTCCGAAAAGATTTACAATTGATGTCAGTGGTCCATTATTTTGCTAATAATATTATTTCTTCTTCAAACTTATACTTATTTAAACTATTTTCTACTACCTTCGTCATTTAGTTACAATTAATAAAATGTTTGAAGAAAAATTACAAGTTATTTTATTTCATGTATAAAGTCTGATAGAATTATTATTTTCAGTAGATATATACGTCATACGTTACACTCTTCCCTCTTTCGCTATCATGAGAAGTGAAGAGAGATAGAGACAGTGTGACTCATACGTCTACTGAGAATAATCTTTGTATAAACAAATTTATGGCAGTGTTAATTACTAAATCGTTCATTATCGGTGGAGTTAAATTTTATACTAAGTGACATGAAAAAAGAACACCTAGTAATAATTAGTTTATTTCAATGATATTTGGTATACATGTTTGTTTAGCTTAAGACAAAAAACGATCAATTTTTCAGTCATATCGATGCATTGGTTTTTGTGTTATAAGGTTTTTTCTTTAAAAAACGCAAGTGGCGACAATGGACTATTGTACTAGCTACAGGTACCATTAGTTTTTCGTACAGTACATTTTAAGAGTCTTTATGATCTGTCATTATGCATAGAGAGAGAAGACGTGAAAATTTTTATCAACTTAGCGAGTTTGATAGGGGGCGAATACTGGGTCTGCGAGAGGGCGGTTTATCCTTCAGAGAAATTGCCACTAGGACGAATAGGAGTCTAAATGCCGTGGTGGATTGTTGTCGGGCATGGCTCCAGGAAGACCGAACATGAAGAGCAAGAGGTACAGAACCTCGCCGAAGAACCACAGAAAGCGAAGATCGCCGCCTTAGACTTTTGGTTCTAAGGGCTCGCTTCACTTCCACAGGGGCGATTGCGGACCAATGGTTTACAGAACATGGAAGGCATATTTGGATGCGAACCATTCATCGCCGCATAAGAAGTTTTGGACTGCTTTCCTACCCTCCTCAACTTGTGTTACTCCTCACTCCTGAGCACCGACGTAACCCGCTGGAGTGGTGTAGAGCCTTGGAAGCAGGAATGGAATACGGTAGTCTTTAGCGACGAATCCAGATTCTGTTTGGGTACGTACAATGGTCGGGCAAGGGTGAGAAGGCGACGAGGTGAAACGCGTGATCCTCAATTTCCTGTGGATAAGCATGTGTACCGCACCGTTGGAGTTATGATGTGGGAAGCTATTGCTTATGACACTAGGTCACCTTTGGTCTTCATCAGAGGCAATATGACCACCTAGCGCTACATTCAGGAAGTAGTGGAAACACATGTTATACCCTGCCTCAGCATCCTTCCCAATCCACTTTTTCAACAAGACAAGCCCGACCACATGTAGCAAACGTTACGTTGGACTACTTTCAGCGTAATCAAATCAATTTGTTGCCCTATCCACCAAGATCTCCGGATCTTTCACCCATTGACCACATCTGGAACATTATGGGTAGAAGATTGGTAAATTTACTCCATCCCCCACAACTTCTAGGGGCACTTTGTCATGAAGTACAGGTAGCCTGGAATGAGATACCTCAGGAGGAAATTAATCATCTCATTAGGAGTATGCCCAGACGTGTTCATGAGTGCACAGCACACCATGGAGGCCCAAACCATTATTAATTTTTCTTGGGTTTTAACTGTCCGATTCTCTTCATATTTTGATCGTTTACTTACCTTACCATAATAAACATGTATGCCAAAAATCATTGAAATAAACTAATTATTACTAGGTGTTCTTTTTTTCATGTCACTTAGTATATAAATATTTTATATTAAGATATTTTACATAAAAAAAATTATAAGTATGTACAGGCCGACAGGAGAAACATGCATTATGTGAGACGCATGGGAGACAGAGACGTAAAACTCTAGTACAATCGGAGGAAGAATATGCATTAAGTATACAACAATATTATTTAAAAACGTCTAACTTGTATTTATTAACTGCGAAGTATTAAGTTATAACGCATTTTTATCCAGAATGTACCGAGGTTTTTATTCGAATCACGCGTGTTCTACCTAGGGGGGGAGGTGTGGTTTGGAGTTTAGACCTGCGCGCACTCATCCTCATCCGTCATATTTATCCTGTTGTAGTGTACTAAACATTTACTTACTTACAAAATTATTAACTTTTAAATATAACATTATTAATTATTAATAAACACGTTGTCGTTCGATCCGTGAAAATTTTTAATTATGTCTAATTACGTATTAACTACAGCTTTACACGTGATTTATATATAAAAATTTAATACTTTTTTTCATAGTCCTATTAACTCTAAAAAAAGCAAAAATCGTTTGCCTGCTAAATTAGTAAAACTCTTTGTTATGATACTTAAGTAACTATAATAAATATACTCATGTGAGTTCCATATTTGGAATAATTAGACCTCGGACGTCAGTCTACAATGACTTCAAAAGCAGGGTCGGTTTTAGGTAGTTGGCAATAAGTTTATATGACAAATTAATATTATCTTGCAGTGTTCTATAACTTCTATAGAAGTTTCCTGATTCAAATTTTGACCATCCTGTACATGTACAAATGTTAGCATAAATAAAATTAATGAGCGATAATTACTAATATTAAAAATTAACTTTTTATTAGTATATAATCTATTACTCAATTAATAATATTTATAATTAATACGCATATGATTTGTCAAAGTGCAAGGAATTGACTACGACTAACTAATTTCAACATTCACGACTATAAATTAGATGCGGTTCAAGTGGTAAAGTTTGGACAACATAGTCGTTGCAAGTAATCTGATTAGATTTATAATTTGTGGGTTATGCACACTCTTAGGGTTTCTACAACTAATTGAAAACCAAATACATTTTGGTAACACAGAAAATCTCAAAGTGGTATTTTAACATGAACCTATTTGAATAAAACTATAGTAGCGACTTCATGTCCTATTTTTTGAATAACAGTTACACAACAAGATTCACTACATTTTTCATAATTCTCTAAATGAGATAATTTTTTTGATGATACGTATGCGATCAACGTACATTTTCTCGAAGTTCACCTCTAAAAAGGGTTCAGAGTCTAACTCTTTAAGAAAAAAAAAACAATATCATTTGAACATATTAGTTAAATAGAATAACATAATTATGAGTAAATTATTATAAAAGGAATTTTTCACAATCGCATACTATTTAGTCAACGGGTATTAAATGAAACGAACTCTTGCAGTCTCTCTGAAATCGAACGATTAAGGACATGCCGATCAACCTACGAGTAAGCTTAGTTTATATTGGGATTAAGAGTAACGCCATTGTAATACGATTTAGCTTCAAGACCATCAAAACTCTAAACTCTTTTACCCCCTGATACGAATTGAGCAATACAGACGGGTGTACCGCAGCAGATTTTATAGTTCTTTTTTATTATATAGTGAAATAAAATTAGGAGTTTATATATACTTTCCACCACAAAAGCGGGTAATTTAAGTCAATGCCGATTCTTAGTTCACGATTAGTATAAATAAATTAAAAAATAAGCTTTAATATACTTAACCCTCAGCTTGAATCTAATGATTCTAAACTAAAAAAATTATTGTTTTTTTATCACAAAACATAATATTGATTCCATGTCCAAACTGCAATTAAACAATTAAATTGACAATATAACGTTAATTTAACTAGTTATCTGTTTTAGTGCTAGTGATTTAACTACGTCTTGAGCTCAGATGTAATAGGATAAGTAAAGGATAATAGATGGGGTGTATCTCCAATCCTCACATGACACCACAAAGCTCTCGGAGGCGTCAGTTCGCGATGTAACTTGATATGTCGGGTCCTTATTCAAGGATCACTCGAGGGCTTGTCATTAATGTGGTTTCATATTGGCCTATTGTTCCAGTGAGGAAAATTAATTATCTAACTAATTGAGACCATCAACTTTAAAACACGCAAACATTTTTGTAGCTTATTTAGGGAGAAATCGTCTAAAATCCAAAAATTATCCATAACAATGATTCAGCTTCTGAAAAGTAAGTTTTACGTTCTTATACGAAGTAATAAGGAAGTGATTTTTTTCGACATCGGAGTTTTGATTGATTTACTATACTTTCTTATTAAGTATAAGAAAATAAGCGTAAGTATTGTTTCACTATTCTTTTATTTGACTTGTATACAAACTTGATTAGTATTTAATAAAATCAAGACAGAAATACCATGAACTTTAATGAAAAATTAACACAAACAAAAAGATATATTTCATTATATCTCATTTTTAAATGACAAAAAGAATACATAGGGCTTCTCAAAACGAGCATGTTAATCAATTTCTAGAAAAAGTAAAGAATACTAAACATCAAAAACAAATCACTCTTATGTCTTCTTTTTGATTAATGATCGGATGTTTCAGATAGTACATACTGTATTTCACCTGAAGTTATTACAAGGCCTTAGCAAAGAGATCATTTACATACTAACGACTTCCTTTGCGTTTCCTTTTAATTAGTATTATTTAACCGTTTATTTTAGACCAGAACATTTAAGTGAACTTGCTTCAAATGGCATTATTTTCTATTATGTTTAACCCATGTTATTATTTTTAAATCCCTACTAACAAATACATGTATAACTAGGTAATATATTGGAGTCAGTGTCGACAATTTAATTATTATTTTACTCAAATTATGCACCTGCTATAAAATATTTGATTTGGTACTAAAAATTATACAAACTAAACATGAAAGTGAACATATAAACATATTATTTTTTACGTATTGAGTTGGTACATCAAAGAAAAATTTATTTATGCATGTCATTAAACCGCAGATTAAGAAAGTTATTTAACTTAAGCTGCTAGTGAGACATGCATAAACACTTTAATACCTGACGAAAACGAATTTATGTTGCAAATGTAATGATCGAAAGTTATGTGGCCATATATGACTCGAAGCGACATGTGTATGGTGACAGATAACAATCCAATTTGAGAGTTAAAGTTACATAAAATATCTAATATATGATGTTATAATAATTATTTGTTTATATTTATAGGGTATTATCAGAAAAAAAAGTGATTTTTCCTTAATTAATTCTCATGGTTCTAATCTTTCGTTAATACCTACCATAGATTTTCTGTTATGCTAGACCATGTACCATGTAAAAAATACAAAGTGGCAATATAGTAATTCAATTCGTAGTAATCTTGAAATGCTTGAGATACCTCACAACCATTTTTATTAAAAAACGTTACTTACAAACCAATCGTGTTTGCTGTTAAACTCGCGAAAAACTTACGTTATTGTTCAGTGCAGATGTTGATTACACTGGGGCAAAAATATGACGCAATCGATTATATTTTTTCTGTTATATCCTCGCTCTGAAGCAATATTTCGTTCTATTTTTACTTATTTATTTATAATAAAAAGAATTGTGTTATTTTATCAAATATATTTAATTGTTAACATTATAATTTTTCATACAAATAATGTATATTTTCCAATCGAAAATGTATTATTAAAAAATATTTCAATTTAGAAATGTTTCTTATTATTATAAATGTTTCCGATATAAACTTATGACAAAGTACCCATGTTGAGTTCGGTGACGTCAATGCTTCCTTAGGCTGGTACGGACTATGGATAGGAAAGATAATAAATTAATACACTATTCAAACGAATTTTTAATTCATTTATGTTGTTATTAAATCATTTCTGTTTTTTTTCAATGTATTAGAAATATATAAAAAATCAGAGGGAAAATGTGGTGGCGCAATAGAATTTTTTCAAAGTTCAAGTTCATTAGATTCTTCTTTGCAATAACCAAAAGTTGACTTTCAAATTAAACAATTTAGAAAATTTTTTGATTTTTGGCTTTTAGCCTACAACTTTCGGATCTACAGGGAAATTTTCCGGTACCTATCCTAACGTCTTAATCCAACATTAATTCGATTCCTTTTACTTTGGCATATAGCAGGTAGCATGTTTCTTTTGTCCTGTTAAAAATTCAATAGTTTTTAATTAGCGGAACTTATAAGTGCATAATTTTACCTGAAATCGTCAAGAAAGTCAAACTTTTAAGGCTATTTTGATTCAAGAAAATTGATCATTGCAAGACTAGTACTGTAATATTTTACGGTCATTACAGTACTACTTTTTGTAATAAAAGTTTGATGTTATCCAAGCATAATTTCGTCAATTCATCACAACGTGTCGCACCTGCCAAACCCATAATTAAAGCAACCTTTATCATAAGAAATTTCTTATCTGGAGCATCTAGTAAAAACTTGTCAACTTCATCTCTTGAAAAGATTTTCGATTTTTTAGGTTTAAAACCTAATTTTTTTTTTCAAAAGGCAATCAGCTTAGAGAATCCATCAATATTCACATTATGTTTTATCAGAATGGTTGATTTGAACATTGAAAAGGCACTCCACGGACTTGATGGTTTATAAGTATTAAGTTGTTCCCCAAAATAACACAAAAGCACATCTTCTGTTAGTTTACTGTTAATGTTCTTTACCCTGCACCAATCGCAGAACATTTGATACGCTTTTTCATACCTTTCTAGTGATTTTGTAGGTAACAAATCTTGCACTACAACGTTTGCAGCCTCAGCTACGTTATAAACAGAATTACCTTCATAGATAAAACATTACCTTCCAACATTTCGCAAAATTAAATGTCAAACAAAACTAATTTGTTTATTTATGAACACCATAGATACATCAACTTGATGCTCTTTAACAGAATTGATTTTTAAATATCAAAATTATGAATCGATTTTAATACGATAAATTTGACTTCCATCCTAAAGATTTCAGGTAAAATTTTATACATACCACGTCATGAAAATTATTCCAGGACTCAGGCCTAAAAGTACTCAGCCCTACGGCCTCGTACATTCAACATGCCTCTTCGTCCTGTAATAGATAATTTTCATGACTTGATATGTAAATAACTATTAAATGCCACGACATGAATTTGAGTGCGCAGCATTTTTAAAACACAAGTTATAAAACAAATACATTTTTGGTCAGTATCCAGAGGGTGTCCTAAATTCATCAGGAGGATCTATTAATTACAGATTATTCAATAATCTTAATACAGTGGTGGCGAGGTTCCAATCGTTTCCCGGGTCTCGATTATAATTTCTGAAAAAAGTCACTTTATGTCAGTCTATCGATCTACTCGGATGTGGTCCGTAACCTAACAATTAGTTAACTAAAATTCTGCTAGCAGGTTCGTAAATATTCATAAATTCCTGAAATGTTATATTTAAAGACTTCTATTTCCTGAAAAATTGGTCGACCAAAGTTACCGCTCAAAATCATCGATTGTTTTCGTTAAAGAAGAAGGAGGTGAGGAGGAACTGTTGAATTCAGAATGGAGGTCCATAAATATGACATGTCTGGAATCTGGAATGGTATATTTACATATCGGTGTACCAGAGTTCTGGTTAGACAGAGTTTAGGTTACAGACCACAACCTAAGATCCGCTCCTCAGTTGATTTGTTGTGCACGCGGCAAGTATAAGTATTTATTTCTAGAAAAACCATCCATAACTAAATATTTGTATATTTTTCTAAGACCAAGAGAAGTTGAATTTTATTTAATTTATATAAGTTTGGCCATTGTCGCTGTTTTCAATTGTGAAAAAAAGTATAACGCATGAAAACTGTAGGTTCTGTTTTTGAATAGTCATAGTTATTTCTTCTAATTACCGAATTGCACACAATCACAAAAAAATACATCAAAAAAGTAGGTACTAACACTTTGTTGCATATAAATAACAATTTTGTGCATAATTTTGCTAATAAATTAAAATACGTAACTAAAAAAAATTTACATTTATTTATAATTCATATATTGTTTATGTCACAGTTCATCTAGTATAAACTACAAAAAGCTGTAGAGCTATAAATATTATTTGGTAATTAATAAACCAAAGCGTATTGACCAGAAAAATCTGATGAATTAAAATAAATATGTCGATAAAAACACCAGTAACAAAACGAATAATTAACTTCCTCTATTTTTCCAAATTATTACTTTATTATTTTACGTTATCATGAAATGACAATCATGATCAATTTATAATTTACCAACCGTGATTACGAAAAATGTGTCTATTCCCTCAACTCTTTGATGTCAAACTTTTATTGATTTCTTTCGACTTATTGCGAGTTTTTCGCACCGTCTTCACACCGATCAGATAGCTGTAATGTCGTCCGCAAATAATACAATCAGACACACACATCCGAGGAATTTGGACAAAAACACAATTGGAAATAAAAATAACACATCCTCCTTTTTGTGTACGGAAATTGTTCTGCAACCGGATAAGTGTTGAGTAAGTATCATAATTAATCATATTTTTGTCAGTGTTGTGAACATTTTTATGTGAAACTCCCACGAAATAATTAAATTTTAAATTAAATTTCACACGGTTTTACACGCAGAAACTTGTATCTTAATAACTTTTTATGTGATTTAAATGTGTGTTTTTATTTTGAAATGAATTATTATTAATATTAACAACTTTTTTACTTTTGCGCTTTAAAAACGACCTAATCGGAAACAGAAAACTCCCACATTTTCTTTAAAAAATGGTAACATAATTATATATCACACTTGCCGAATGTTTTAACTGAGTGTTGCTTCAAATATTAATTTATAAGATAAATCCTGTAAATCCATAATTATTATACATGTATAACTATACGAAATTTGAAGGGATGTCGAGAGAGATGTAGTCTACCTTTCTATTATATTATTTACTATAAATTTCGCATACAAAATGCAACAATATTGTTTGCAGTACACAGAAATGTAAATTTACATTATTATAACATATGACGGCAATGTTCCATTCAACCATAAATTCATCTGATGGATTGATTGCGTCACTCAGTCGTAAATTATATGGTGGTCCAAAGTTGACGGAATTGCATGGTTCATCTTTTAAGCATGAGTACGCAACACGCAACCGCCTATCCATTACCGAATAATTTCAAAGTTAGAACATCATATCTAAGCTCTTTCCTCTGGTATGGATCACTAATTTCCCAAACTCGTTTATTAGAAATTGTTGGAAGTAAATCTACGAAAGAGTCTTTAATTAAGAAGGTTCTTTAATAGAAAAAATATTTTCTGATTAAGTGAAAATTATAGTGTACTCGAGGGGTTAACTCTAGTGAACTACAGAGGCATTTCGCACACTTGATACACAAATAACTATTCTGGATTTTTAGCAGGTGCATCATGTATTATTATTTATGCAAAAAAGTGCAGTCCAGTTTATTAGTGAATGGTCAATGACTGATGTCTATAAATAAAATTACCTATATGAGTGTATTTCCAACACATGGACGTCAAAGCAAAAAAGTTACAGCCGGAAATTTGAAAATGTATATTTATTGTTACATAATTTGAATATTATTAAATATTAATTTTTAACTTGGATACTCAAAATATTTTAAAGCAAAAGCTTGGATGGTAATATACACACAGAAAACACAGTAAATACGTGGAAAAAAATTTGTAGCATTCGCAACTTTTTCAGTGGACTGTACTTGTCGCTTTCAGATCAGAATTGTATTATTTAATTTTTAATTTCTCAGTAATTTCTTGCTGTAAATTTTTAAAAATTATTATTTTCCGAGTTGGATGTAAATTTGGATACATTGATGCAGGCCATTTCTTTTGAAACAAAACTGTATTTTATTATGACTGAAGCTGAAAAATTTTGTATGTTTTTACTTCTTTCATGAACGTATAGCCCGTTTTTGACCTGAATAACTAAATCTGGTAACTTCAGGTAACTTTTTTGTTGAGTTTGGGCTTTCATTTTTATACAACGAAGCCAATTTCCCCTATTCCCTATAGTTTTAATGAGGATTGTCAGCAGTTGTGTAATGCAGGTTAACTACCGTAATTTTTTTGGCACCTTTATAATAAATATCGCCAGTTTAACTTTGTTACCAATGTAAAAAGAGGCCCTAAAAAGGAAAGTTTTTATGTTTTGTTATTTAATACAAAAATATTTACTAGGTCTTCACGAAATATTTAAGGCGGCAACTGTATTAAGATCAAGAATAACATTTTTGAAAATTTTTATTAAATTCTTGCGCATCACTAAATAACTAATTCAATTTTTAAACTTCAATAATAATCTAGCTAGCTACAAAACTTGCATAAGACTCTTAAGAAAATACTCTCTTTTTAAATACAATCTGCTTTTGACTCTAAATTTTCAGTAAAAATAATGAAAATATGGCGAGTTTTTAAAGTAAAAATTTGGCGGAGGCGCCGGTTCAGTATCAGTATCACTTTTAAAATGCTATAACGCAGGATGAAATAAGATATTTCACGATGTTTACGGATTTTAATAAAAATAACCAACTCTGATTCAAAATCAAGAATAAAATTTGCGAAAATCGTGTTATGTTTATATAAATATGAAATTTTTGCGAACCAATTTTTAAAATACGATAACTTTAGAATAATTAAGATTGCTACAAAACTTGCTTAACACTTAAACAAACACTTATAATAATTATTGTAAATTTGTACATCTACTTTCCAATCTAATTTTGCAGAAAATAAAACTAAAATCTGGCGAATTTAAAATAGTTAAAATTTGGCAGAGGCGCCGGTTCTATAACATACATTCGTTTTTGATGTAGTAGTTTTTGTAACTATTTAACTATACAGGCTGTTTCAAATTCGCTTCTCACTACAGGGATCTCAGAAACGGTAAGAGATACAGCTTTGGTTAAATTGGGGTAAAGTTGCGTAATAATGTGGCCAATAATAAGCCGTTAAGAAATCGAAAATATCTTTTGTAGTTCTGGAGATTTTTTATAAAAATCAAATTTTTGCCTTTTCGTTTTTATTTTTTTCTGCTCTTATTTTTCAAGATATCAAATAAACTAAAAGCACTTTCTCGTGGACACTTTATGTGCTTTATAAAATGACGTTAAAATTTTCCTTATGCGACGTTTCGTTTTTTGCGCTTACGTCATCAAGTCACTTTTTTTAAATACGGTCCTGGAATTTTTTTCATCGTTTTAAGTAGCATTTTTTATGTTCTAGAAAATGGCGTTTACATTTTTTCTATACGACGTTTCGTTCTTATGCAATCATCATCAGATCATTTTTTAAATACGGCCCTGAATTTTTTTTACATTTTCATCAGTATTTTTCTTCACTTCCTCATATCCACACATTTTGGCAAACTTTAATAATAATAATTTTCCTTTTATAATAAATCAAACTAACCTATTATTTATTGTTAGTAGTAATAATAAGAACAATGGAATTCATTTTTTTAAATAATTTTATAAAATAAACACTTATGAAATCGTCAATACTGATGCTGGACTGTACAATGGAAAAAAATACTGATGAAATTGTAAAAAAAATCCAGTGCCGTAGGTATTAAAAAAATGACCCGATGATTACACAAGAACGAAACGTCGTATGGAAAAAAATTAAACGCCATTTTCTAGAACATAAAAGATGCTACTTAAAACGATGAAAAAAAATACAGAGCCATATTTAAAAAAATTGAGTTGATGACGTCAGCGGAAAAACGAAACGTCGCACGAGGAAAATTTTAACACCATTTTATAAAACACAAAAAGTGTCCATGGCAAAGTGATTTTGGTTTTTCGATATCTTGAAAAATAAGAGCAGAAAAAAATAAAAACAAAAAGTCAAAAATTTGGTTTTTTCCAAAAATTTCTAGAACTACAGAAGATATTTTCGATTTCTTAACGGCTTATTATTGGCCACATTATTACGCAACTTTGCCCCAATTTAACCAAAACTGTATCTATTACCGTTTCTGAGATCCCTGTAGTGAGAAGCGAATTTGAAACAGCCTGTATATCTTAATTTTTTTAGGTATTTAAAAGACACCAAATTTACTGACGTTTTTAAAATTTTGTTACCAACGTAAAAAATAACACTAAAGATTTAATAAAAATTTGTTGCAATTTCCTACATTAAAAATAAAATATGCTATTTTTTCTTCAAACGCAAACAAATCATTAAATTGTAAAATTATTAATTGAAATTTTAATAAATAAATTTTGACAATTAATTTGACTTATGACCAGCAGCGCTTAAGTAGTACTTAAGCGCCGGCGACAGATAAAGTAGAACTTTACCTGTCGCCGGCAATAAAGTGACACTTAAACATAATCAGTACAGCAGGATAATGTCACACTTAAGTTTGAAGAAAAAATCATTTTACAGGGTAGGTAATTATAAAAAAAATTAACATTATTTGCATTTTTCATGTATTAGGAATTGCCACCCCTCACAATCAGTAATGAATCAATGAATATCATTTAAATATCATAGTATCCATTGATCAGATCGGCATTTAAATTAAACGTTTTCTTTTTGAGATTTCCATTTATAATGACCCGCTATTTACCATATAAATTCTAAATTTGTAAAAACTATTATTAAGTACAAAAAATGAACACAAAAATCATAAAATAATCTGCTGTGGACATTTTTTCTTCCAAGGATCAAGAGGTGCAAGTGTCAGGCACTGCTGAAAAAGAATGTTTAAAACGAATAGCGTTCCTTAATTACATTCCATTAAAACAGACTAAGTTGGAGATTATGTTAATGAACGCTGTGCAAAATGAAAAATGCTGTATACATTTGTGTTTTACTTAAGAAGTGTGAGATTCTGAGATTAAATTCACAGTATTCCTTTGAAAGTATTTACAGCATTTACATCGTATTTAATGTATTTACCACAGTTTATTATCATACTGTTTGCAAGCAAAAAAAAATCTTAAGTAGTAGGTACTACACGTAAACCGTCTATATTATACAGGATGTCAGACTTATTCCCTCAACATTTATTTTTAATTTTAATATCTAATAAATATCATTCTGATCTAAAAATTTTGTTTTTTCTATTTAAATTTTTATCAAATGATTGAAATAAATAAGTTCCATACATTTGCACAAAAAATTAGTGATTCCTCATTATACCATAACCTTATAACAAAATTAACTTATGCACTAGAAATTTGAATTAAAACTAGGTAAATTAAAAATGTGAAAATGGTTTCATCTTATATCTTATGTATAAATCAATTTTGAAGTTTAAAGTGAATTATGATGACTTTGGAACAATTAATTTGGAATACTTAAGAGGAAGTCCCAAGCACTTTGAATGAATGCTCCCACACACTTAGGAATTGATGTCTGTGAAAGCTTTCAGGTGTGATATAATCTTATACTCCTACATCCTATTGGCCATCAATAATGTATTAAAGCTTTGCAAATTCCCTTGTCCTATAGCTAGTTCGATTATTATTATATAATATAATTGTCTACATAGAAAAATACATGATGTATTGTAGCTAGTAGATAATTCAAGAACGATATGTTCAGTTTCAGTAAAATTGATGTAGATAATAAGTACATTAATTTTGGTACACGTGATACCATAACTTTTTTTAATAACATTCGATGCCTATCTAAAGTTTAAAATAATTTTATGTCAATTTTTTATTATTAAACCTAAAATAATGTTTTTTCCAAAAATACGGGCAGGGTCTAGTGCTGTAATTGGAGATATGTTACCCATAGAAATCCCTGCATTAAGACAAATAATAATTAATTAGGTCACAGAAAGTATTGGGATTAAAAAGTCATGTGAATAATCAAATGAAATATTGTTATATAGTATATAATTATTCGGGTATGATGATACATAGGTAGTTATATTAAAAATTTGTTTTTCAATTGAAAACTACAACATTAATTTAAACTTTTTCTCAAATATTTAAGCAACTTTTACAATTTATAACTCAGCATCATCTAGAACAAAATATCTAATAACACTTATTACTGAAATAGGTAGGTATCTAATAGACTGAAACGGAGAAGCACCGTACTCAAACTCATTTTAATTAAGTATAATTTAATATCGTCCATTATTACTTTTAATTTTAGTTGACCTATACATTCACTTATGAACTTTAATTACGATATTATTGATTTTTACTCATTTCGTTATAGATACATGAAACTCATGGCTATTCATTAGCAGTAGACCAAACCCTGCTTGAAAAATGATCGGATGATTGATTGACAGTTTGTGTAATCTAATTTTATAAAAAAATGTAATGAAAATAAATTTGCTTATATGCAGAAATACATTGAAACCAACTTGTTTGATTTCATAAAAATATAACAACATTTTGATAGGAATTAGGAATGTTGTTTGTTCAAATATACTATTGTAAAATTAGTAACCTTTCGATGAAAACTAATTATTGCTGAGTATATTAAATACCAAATATAGCGGTATTAATTTCAGTAGACATGTCACATTGTAGTCTTTCAGCTAGGGCTCAAAAGGTAGGAAGTAAAAGTGGGATGAGACGACGCAGTGTTTTCGGAAGGTTTTTTGGTCGCTGAATCCGAATCCGTGCGTCGTTTTTCAATAAAGTGGTGCAAACAAAAGTTATTAACAATTTATTGTTTAAAACGCAATAACTCGAAAAGTATAGATTTTACCGAGCATTTTACCAAAAAAAGTTTCAAACAAAAGTTGTTCAAAATAAAAAAGGCATATTCGTAGTTATTTCGCCAAAATATGCCTAAAGACTCTCCGAAAAGGTCTTATGATATTTTGTCATAAAGTCGCACGGACAAAAGTTATTAACACTTTATTGTTTAAAATGCAATAACTCGAAAAGTATACATTTTACCAAAAAAAGTTTCTAACAAAAGTTGTGCAAAATAAAAAGACTCTCCGAAAAGGTCATATGGTATTTTGTCATAAAATCGCTCGAACAAATGTTATTAACAATTTATTGTTTAAAACGGAACAAACCAAAAAGCATACATTTTAGGAGAGTCTTTTTATTTTGCACAACTTTTGTTTGAAACTTTTTTTGGAAAAATGTACACTTTTCGAGTTATTGCATTTTAAACAATAAAGTGTTAATAACTTTTGTCCGTGCGACTTTATGACAAAATATCATATGACCTTTTCGGACAGTCTTTTTATTTTGAACAACTTTCGTTTGAAATTTTTTTTGGTAAAATGTATACTTTTCGTTTTCGAGTTAATTTAAACATTTAAACAATAAATTGTTAATAACTTTTGTCCGAGCGACTTTATGACAAAATACCATATGAACTTTTCGGAGAGTCTTTTTATTTTATACAACTTTTGTTTGAAACTTTTTTTGGTAAAATGCTCGGTAAAATCTATACTTTTCGAATTATTGCGTTTTAAACAATAAATTGTTGATAACTTTTGTTTGCACCACTTTATTGAAAAACGACGCACGGATTCGGATTCGGATTCAGCGACCAAAAAACCTTCCGAAAACACTGCGTCGTCTCATCCCGTTTTTACTTCCTACCTTTTGACCCCTAGCTGAAGGACTATTGTTTCTATTTCTACCTCAGGTGATGAAAGAGAGAAAGAAGGAGTGTCACGTGCATATCAGCGGAAAATGTTTCAACCAAAACAAATGGGTAATCATATTTAGCGCTTTATTGTGGTTACGTAATATAACAGTTAGCTATATTAAATATTGGACTTCAAAAATGTCGAATAATAATTGAATATTTGATTCTATTCCGCAAAACTTTGATTTAATAACGTATCAAACTCACTAAATTAATTTATACAATATATGTGTACAGCTCGTCCCAAAATTAGCCTGCCAAAATTCCATTTTCTTATCTTTATCATTTTCGGATATGTTGAATAAAAACCCACTTCAGGGGTGGACATTTAAGGGGATGTAGCTCCCTTAAGAAGCATTTTTCAACCTAATGTTTATTAGAATTTTTTGCATTATTTTTGAAGGTAGGATAACCTGGTGCATTTTCGCAGGCTAATTTTGAGACAAATTTTTTTCGTGGTTCAAGGTCATCCTTTTTCCGGGTACTTTTTGCTTAATAATCTTACTCACGTCCCATGCCTGGTTGCCTTGATAGGAAAGTTTTTTATCATGTTTTTATGAAATTTAGGAAAAGGAGCTCTACTTGGTCAGAAAAATATTTTGCATAAGTACCTACTAAATACAAACTCTTGGTTACAAAGAAAGATACAAATATCGATTAATCTGTTTAAAATTTCTCTATTTTTTCTTACTGAATCATTAAATCTTTGAATTTCGATTTGACGAGCTGAATCTAGGACGGTTATTATTATTTTGTTTGCCTAAAAGTTGTAATTTACACATAGATGTAATATGCTCTTGACTTTTTGAATGTCTCTCAATCGAGCGACCTAAATTTTTCAGGATGTTATAGCCAAATTTTGACCAAACTTCTTCACCCCGAATTGAAAATAAAACAGATGGCCAACAAAACATTTTTTTTTAATGAGACTACCCGTTAACCATTTACATTTACTGTACCAATGATTAACAAAACTACGAGGCGGTTTACCCTGATTAATTAAATACTTACTTAGGTCTGGATGAGGAACCTCTAAATCTTTGACGAACAATTTATCATCGTACCACAGTCGATTAAATTTAAATTTTATTAAAAAGTCAACAATGTCTTCACAATTTTTAATATTTGTTACAGAGTCACTTCCCTCCCCTTCCATTTTAAGAATAAACTTTTGTTTACACACAAAAAAGACACAAATACCTAACCTGTTTCACCTCATACTTGCACACACAGACACACAAACAAACAACAACAGTTACATAAAAAACGCAGGCGTAAACGCTTGTTCCTTGTTCACAACAGTTTCTTTCGTGTTTAAGAAAAAGGTGTTTTTGCCTCCAACTTGAATGTGCAATGACAAAAAATAGTAGTAGTAACTAAAACGCAGGCGTAACAATCGTAACACATGTTCACCACAGTTTCGTGTTTAAAAATAAAATCGAGGAGCGCCTTGCAGTCCAGAGCGCAAGTGCGAGTGTGTGTGATAACACCACAGGCAAAAGTGCGATTCGAGGCGTAAGTGGTAGGTATAGAACCACAGCTGAGAGAAGTTAACGAATATTTCGAGCATTTCAACAGGGTGGCGGTTAATTCAAATTCTGATTCAAAATATTTATCTGTAAAAGTTGTTAAATTAGATCTATCTAGTATCTATATTTTAAGAAATTGAAAAAACATATTTGTGGAATAAAAATAAAGTAAATTAATGTCCCTAGAGTAGGCACTGCCTCCCCTGTGTGTCACTCATATCGACGGGGCTTTCGAATTCGACTCGTGATGCAAGCACTCGTCAAATTCATATGCCAACGCTGTTGGCATTCGTAACACCACGACAAAAATAATCGGCATAACATTGACTAGTTGTCGTATTATAACTGATAACTTGATAGTGGAACTGAAAATTGACCTGTTTTCTGTAAATTCAGCTTTTCACACTGCAACTAATGATGCCCTTATTTTTTATTGGATTTTAATTGGTAATAATAAATAAATTAACTAAGTAATATCATAAAAACAAAATGTAAACATTATGAAAAGAGGAAAAGTGTCATTAAACAAAGTTATCGTTAATTTAAAAGTAGATCGAAATATTCAATTTAATATATTCAATTTTACATTTAAACACATGAGAGAATAAGAAAAATTAAGGCAATGTGGCACTGTTATATTTCTAAATCACACGCACTAGAAAAAAATATCGCAGAATAATCTTTTTTTATCTCAATTATTGTCTACATAATATCCATAATAATTTATTCTAGAAATCTAAAATCCAAAATGAATAAAGAGGTTTAAGCTCTGATTTATATATTATCCAAATGAAACATAATTTAAATTCACTTGGTATTTCTTACAAATAAGTAAGTAACTTTTTCTCATACCTACACGAAAATGGCTACTTTATTTGCGTGAAATGTGGGTACAAAGTCGCCTTTTTAGGGTAGTCGCGGAAAATAAGGAGTGGGGGTAACATTTCTCACTTGGGTAGCCATTCCCTTCCTGATATGCGGGAGTTATTTGTGTTTGTTTATGGTTGTCAAGGTGATTTGCTCACCGCACAGTGTCAAGCAAAATGTCAGTGTTATGCTGTTTTAATTTGTTCGTGCGTTTCACGCAAAAGAAGTGACCATTTTCGTACAGATATGAGAAAAAATAGAGTATGCTACACGGTAGGAATTGATTCTGTATTTGTTGCCTCTAAAGCAGCCCTCCCAAGTAAGAGTATTTCTCGCGAATACGACTCTGACAAAGAATTCGTATTGTAGAAGTAAATTGCAATAGCGGTTGTAACTTTACTTTTGAGGGTTTAATAAACTAAAATATATTCATAGGTATATCTATTATTATTATTACATAATAATTATTGTATAATAGGTATTCAATATCTATACATATAAATTGCCAAGTATTTTATTACAATTATAATTATTATTATGTGTGCACTGCAAATACTGAAATATTAAATTTCAACAAATCTATTTTTACAAATAATCTCACAAACCTGTACCATCCTAGCTTCTGTTAAAACCTAAACCGCATCAAGAAATAAGATACAACAATTGAATAGAAACGAAATATTTTCAAGATCAATACAGCGGAATAAAAAAGGAATTGGAAACTCTCAAACGATAAATACCTCATTACACATTAACAATAACTTCTTTTTGGTGATGCGTACAGAATGCCGAACACTTGCGCTTTCGAGAAAAATAAATTTATTTTGCTTTATAATTTTACATGAACGTGATACAAATCCAAATAATATATTTGTCAAAATCTCATTCTTAATTTCTGCTTCTGCTATATTATAATTATTACTTAAAGTACGTAGGTTGATACTGATTTAATTTGTTAATTTGTTTACCTTATTCATGAGAAATTCATGCACTTGTAAGCATTTCAATGGGTAGATTTAAATGATGAGAATACGAATGATTCAGTTATTAAGCGAAATTTGCATGAAGACTACTTCTGTGGTTCCTGTTCAGATTATTAGTTGTCTTCCTGTCTTATAGCAGTTTCCTGTCATGACGAAATGATTGCCAGGGCTACTTGAGCTTACTCGACAGCTTTAATTAAACCGTCATTATATAGTGTAATCGAGGTTGGAGGTTCATACGTCTCACCTACATTTCATAAGTTTCTGGTTATAGCTGGGCGTAATCTACTTCAAATACATTATCGAAAATGGGTATGGATTTACTTATGTGGTTTTGAGTTTTTTTATTATAATAATGAATATAGAGCAGACCCGAGAGATAATTTAAAGAGATAAGTAATTTGTGAAATTACAATTTCAATTGTGCTGTTTTTGGTTCGTATGTTTTGTTCATTATTTACTTTCCCAGAAAATTATTCTTAGTAGACCTGTTTTATTACAAAAGCTTTTACTTACCTTTTCCTGAACTAAAAGCCGTAAAACTGTTGCCTTTATAAAGTAACCACCGGAAATATATTTTTTAGCACACAAAAAGCACGCAACAATATTTCCTAAGATGTCAGTTTTATTTAATTTATAGTAGACATGCAGTCTTACTTCTGATAAAGTTTATTTTTACCTCATTTATTTTTGATCATTTTCGCGTGAAACATATTGACGCTTATTGATGCTAAAGAAAACATTTTGTTTCAGACCACATGGAAGTAACAGGAAGTTATCTCATTAATAATATTTTTTTGGAAATTCACGTGTGTGATGTATTTTCTAGAATTTAGGACGTCAATAATATTTGTGTTATTCGTGCACTTAGTCAAGTATAGGTGCAACAGAACTTTAACAGTTGATAGAGAATCTGTTACAAAAAAATGGACCACTCTGTATATTATCGTAATAAATTACATATTAAAAGAATACTTTTTTAAGTTTGTTTCATGCCAATTGAGATTTAATATAGTTCTTTCGACACACCAGCATAAACTAAACTGAAATCAGTCTTAGAAGAGGATTTCTAGGATACAACAATAAACAAAATAAAATATTTATGATGACTGTATCCACTGTTGAGATCGTGGAGTAAAATGAAATGTTTATACCCAGACGTCTTACATTGTCTTCTACGGAGAGAATTTCAAGCATAAGCTGACATGAACCCTTTCTATAGTAAATATTTATTATAGATAATAAAAACTAGTAAAAAACTGAATTGCAATCAAATTTCTGTGGATCAATTGGGCAGATGTTTCTCACCTTTATGTAAGTATATGAAATTTTATTTATTCGTTTTATTTCTGTATGTTGGAAGCGAAACATCTGAAAGAATGAGACAAGACACTACCCTAAAATTCACAATCAATGTAGGTACAAAGAGAAAACATATTAACACTTGATTTAACACTGAAAAAGGACATTTTTTTGTTTATAATAACGAAAAGTAAATAACTACTTGTTTATAATTGCTTTTATATATTGTACAATATAAATGACGCATTTCTCGCCAAGTTTATCAGTTTTCACTCGGATGGACACACGGAGAAAAACAAGTTAACACATATTCCAACGTTTTCTGTAGCTTTAATGGAAAATAATCCGCTGTTATTCATTATATTTTTTTTCAAATTGCATTATTTTTATTTAAAAATAATTTATAGAAGGAATTTATTTATTATTTTTCGAGAAACAATATATTGAAATTCGTCACGGAAATATTAACCAACTCAAAAATCGCGCCTGTGATGACTTATCCCTACATAACATTATGTTACTGAATTTTTAGGTTAAGTTAGGTTAGATACAGTATGAAAGCGAAAAGAAGAAGATAAACGGTGGTTTATTTTTATTCAAAAATTAGTGCATTGAAAAGTTGTTATATTTATTATACCTTTAGATATATCTAATGCCATTTTCTGATTTCTTCTTAATACTGTGCATATTATACCCTATTTTGCATTAGTTATCTCATAGTAAATTAAAATTTAGTATAATTATAGTTCTTGTACATCAAAAAACCCTCCTAACAAAACTAATATTAGCTGTTTGTTAGAAACCAAATATTCAACCATTTGCCACATCATGAGATACAATATAATAATGTTAATTTAGATTGAGTGAAGTCAATTTAGCCATATAAAATTTTCCAAACAGGAAATGTATAATTTGTGCCTTTGGGAGATGTTCAATCTCGTGTTTGTGTAAGTCGATATTTCACTTTGTGACACTAATAAAAATGAAATTTAGTAGAAGGCCTATAGGAATACGACATCTATACTATTTGTTCTTATAAATATATACAATTAACCAATTGCATCGAAAACCAAAAATTAAATACCGCATGCGCGGGTGGAAGTTAGCCCTGCCCACACCATTTAAATAGTAACCCCCATCCGAACTCAATGATACCAACCATACACCTAACATCCCTACGAACTTGACATCTAATTGAGAGATAGAAAACTTGACATTTGGTTTAACAATTAATCTAAAAATTCTATCTAGTTGTTATAGCCGCGAGATCACACAATATTACTAATAATAAAGTTTAAAACGTTCTGCGGGTTCTACTTAACGTTATAAACATGCCAAAACTAAACCCACGCCGGCTTGTTGTTTTTGACAGCTTGCGTATGGAGCCTGTATAAAGGAGACCGAACTAAGTGGAGTATATAGTCAGTAGTCGTGTCTAAAAATTATGGCGGCGCGCGCTTGCTGGCGTGGTTCCGTATGTTATATTTTTATACACTACTGATACATTAATACTTTATTATATATTTATTATCCACTATATATTACTATTACAAAAATTATTTTATATTTTTTAGACACAACTAGTACACTTTGTTCGGTCTCCTTATACAGGCTCCATAAGCTTGCGGCTGCGATGGCTGTCAATAGTACCAACCTAACAACGCAACTAGCACTATTTTATTCACGATTTTGAATTTCCCGGACTTTTATGGGTGGAGTTCGCGCATGCTGTATAGAAATTTGTTCGATGCAATTGGTCCATTTTAGATAATTAAAAATAATTTCTATAAATTTACTGAAATGTTCTATTACTATATACAGGGCATTTTAGGAGACATGCGAAATCTCCAGGTTATTATTGAGAGAATCTTGTATCGCCTTATATATTTTTTTTACTCCCACCCTAAGTTAATTTTACGATTTAATGTTTAAAACTGCATTTTTTCTACTCCCATACTTTAATTGATTTATTAGACGTTTACTACCTTTACTGTAATGAGATTCATTACGATACAAGTTTATTTATTTATTTTATAACGAGAAATTCCCAATTACAATGAAAAAAGAGGGGAAAAACAAAATACAATTTACACCAACAAGGCAAAAATGGCCATAAAAACACATGTACAGTACAATCAATTAATAAAATGTAACAATTAAAATAATACAAATTAAACAACTTAAACATAAACAATTATAACATTACCCATTATAAAATTTCTTAATATCGTGCAAGGAACAGTAGAACACATCCAGACAATCAAAACAATCATTTGCATTCCGCATCATCCGAGTAAGGGATTCATTACCACCGTACACATTTCTATGATGTTTAATAGAAAATACATTAGTATCACGCAATAGTCGGGGCGGAACATAAAAATCCAACAACCCAAGCAATTTCGGGCAGTCGATCACATTATTCACTAATTTATAAATAAATAGTGAATCCGCGCAGGCTCTTCTTCTGGAAAGGGAAGTCAAATTCAAAATGCTCGCCATGAACAGGAATGACCAGTTTCAATTTATAGGCCATATATTTGAGGAACTTCCTCTGGACCCGCTCAAGCTTGTCAACATGCACCTCATAATGTGGGGACCATACCGAAGAGGCATAATCAAGATGCAATCGAACGAGTGCCAAGTAAAGACTCCGGACAGTATTAATATCACTAAATTCCTGAGTATGTCTCTTAATAAAACCAAGCATCTTTTGAGCTTTATTGCAAATTGGGTTAATATGACTACTAAAACTCAACTCAGTGTCCAAAACAATACCCAAGTCAACAATTGAGCAGACCTGGTCCAGTTTGACCTCATTAATAAAATACGTACCAGGAGTCCTCACTCTCGATCTACTAAACTGGATGTATTTACATTTGCTGACATTAAGAGTCATCCCATTATGACCACACCAGTGAAAGAGTTCGTTCAAATCGTTCTGAAATAAGTATGACTGTATCTCACTGTCAACAACACCAAAAAGCTTCAAGTCATCAAGTCCTTATACTTCGTATAAGAAAGTAAAAATTTACAGTCCATTTTGTTTTTCTAACATTTCTGACCCTCGTATTCATTACGACACGAGCCGTATGAGAATGTCGTAATTCTCATACTCGTGCCTTAATAGCTTTCATTAAATGCTCATTGCATAATATAAGTACTATTTTCCAATCCATTTTTACTTTCTTATACGAAGTAATGAGAAAGTATAGTAATCGTGATTTTTTCCGACTTCGAGATTTTGATGGATTTACACGTTTTGAGGGCCCCTGAATCAATTTTGACCATTTTCCTCATGATGTCTATCTGTATCCACCATAACTCAAAAACGAGTTATCGGATTTGATTCAAATTTCATATTTAAGAGTTTGAACAAATTTGTGGGTACCACATTAAATGTTTTTCATCTAGCACCAAGACAAGTGACATTTACCTGAAGACATTTTTAGGTTTTTTAGGAATATCTTGAAAAATAAACAATTTATGAGATTTTTTTATTCTTTAACATTGATTTAGAATTGAATTTTAAACAAATTTTGTTTGAGCTTTTTTTCGAAATTCTGTCAAAAAATTTCAAAAAAATAAAACATTTATTTTTGTCGTAAAATTCGGTTATAATGAGTGGGACAAGGACATATTTATGCGTATTGCAATAAGTGCGAGAGAGACTTCCGAAATTTATTTGAATATTGCTGGAAACGCTCAAAATTGAAACACGATTTTTACAAGAAATTTAACCTAATTTCATTAGGAAAAGTAATTGTGGTACTATCCGTATAAGAAAGTCATGTGTTGGGCACATCAGATATTTTTTCTATTTATATCATGCAATTATGTCATTGTGAATGAAACCATGACCTCTTAATTTAATAAATACCGACACATAAAACTTTATATTTGCAAATGATGAAAGTTCAAATTTAATTTTATTTAATGTTCACAGATTTTACAATATTCTGAATTTCAAACCATATATTTCAAGAAATCAATTGAAAACCTCGTAAAGATGTCACTGATATAAATTAAATCGAAAAATCCTTTTATTTACTTAACAAAGTGAAGTTAAACTGAATGAAATATGTTGGTCCATAAATTTTGTACGAAACATGTGCCTGGTATACGCGCAGCAAGATAAAATAAGGATGAAAAAATCTTAAAAAATATAAAAAATGTATCATATATATTTTCTCATGAGGGGATAAGAACATGATATCTACATCTTGTATAAAATATAACATGTAACATATGAAAACAATATTTTCTAACGCTGATTAATTTATATATGAATGTTTGTTTTTGCCTCGAGAAAACTAACTTGGAGACTGTTTAACCAGTAACAATAACATGAAAATAAATATTACATTATAAGTTATCAATTTTTAACAATATTCAAGTGCCCAGAAAAATAGGGGCATACAAAGTACAATGTACAATGTATTATAACGGGTGTCCAATAAGTTTTTCAGTCAGGACGGGTATGGAGTATTTTTCTTTTCATTAATAAACACAACACTTAAAATATAATTTTCATGTAACCATCATAAAACATTAATTGTGTCGTCTTAAATTATCGCAAGAAATAAAATTTAAACTTTCTTAGTCGAAAATTAAGCAAATTTAAAATTATTTCATAAATAAAAATTACCATATTTTTAAGTTTCAATTTCTGTGTCCTATAGTTTCAAAATAAGTGGAACTATTATAAATAAACCACTTAATTGCTAAAGTGATTTAATGTTTTTTTTTTAAGAAAATATTCACATTTTAAATTTGTGGGTAGAAATATGAGAAGAATGAAATTTCAAAAAAATTGACTTAATTTCGTCAAAACGAACTACATATGTCCTAGAAACTAAAAAATGTTTCATTTAGTTACATATCAATTTGTAGTTTTTAACTACACAACAAGTTCTTCTTTCATAAATTATGCATTGCATTAAAAATGTTCAAAATTGACTGAAATGGATACTTCCACTTTTACTTCATTATATTTTAATTTATTCATTTGAAACCTGAAAAAATTATGCTCAAAATGTATCGTAATTAATATCTAATATACGGATTGTTTAATTTTTTTTTTTATCATGACTTTAATTGTTGATAGTTCGCTTCGCTTGTGAGATACAGTGTGCTAAAAATGAATGTAAAAAATTGAACCGTTTAAGTTAGAGACTAGGTTAGGTTATGTTAGGTCCTGCCCCTGTATAAATAATTCGATAAATGAAGAAAACAATTCAATCTTAGGTAAAAAAATATCCAAGTTATTCAACTACACCATCTTATATGATAGTTTGTCTTCTATACAAATCTACACCGTTGTCGATATCGACACCAAATTTTTTGTGAACGTTCTTTCGGCTTCCACACGAGTCGTAGAAGTAATGAGAGTTTTTTATTTTGCGCTGTTTTTTCAATAATAATTATTTCAATTTATATATGACAGAAGCACATTGAGGTCTTCAGCGCCAATGGAGCAAAATAAAAAACTGCTGTAGCTGCGGAACCCGTGGGAGACAGCTAATCTATTACAGTTAAAACTTTTTCATTGTTTAGCTATATTCTTTTCAAATTTTACAATATCTGCATCGTCTGAATATTTTGTTTTGATATCCGCTCTAAATAGGAATTTAACACTATTCTTCCCAATTCAATGAACATTTAATGGAAAAAGAAAATATCTACACTAGATAATAAACCCTATAGCATGAAATGCGGATATAGCCCATAAATTCGAAGTAAAAGTGGTTTTACTATGTACAACATTGTGGCAAAGAGAAAATGTTTCTTGAAGCTATGCGTGTTAGAAGCGACGGATTTAGTAATTTACTGTCAAAGTACAGGGTGCCTTCAAAAGGCTGGAGACAAAATTTTTGTTCCCGTATTATTAGTCAACGAATATTTCTATTAATACAAAAGATGCAGATATAATAATGAACTTTTAATAATTACACCGACGATTATACAGGGTGTCCCAGTTTATATCGTCAGGATTTCACCAGTCGATAGTTTAGCGAAAATTAAAGGTGGTTTGTCTAATAAACTATGGTCGAATGTTGCTTCCTTTTTGATGTACAGAGCATTAAAGAAAATAAATTATTTTAAATAATTTGCTATAAATCAATAACAAAAAAAGTTAGCCTTCTGAAGTTTTGCATAGCTAGATCTTTTTTTTTATTCTCTTATTATTAGTGGTTGCAATTATTTTATTTAGAATACAGAGGCGTGCGTACGGGTTTCTTCAAAAACATTTTATTGAATAAAACGTACGCCATTGTTTTTTTTTTGCAGCATCAATATGCAGAGAGTATTTTCCATTCAATTTAGAAACTTTTTCGTATCTTTTTTGATAACTTATCTCAAAATAACCTAATAGTATAGTAAATAAGGGAGAAAAAAAGGCTTCAAATAGACTTTTTTTACCCTACAGCCATTTTTTATAAAATCTTGTAGAGGGTCACCCTGAAAGTTTAAAACTGAGTTTCTGTATTCGTAGACCCCGCCCTTCCTTCACCAGCCATCAATTAAGGGTTGGATTTTTTTGTTTATTGAATAACTTTTTTCCTATTAAATTTTCGAAATAAGAGTCAGTACAAAGTTGTAAAGAAAAATATTTTCTACAACTTATATTTTAAACTTTTTTTGATATTGTCGATATTTAAAAAGTTATTCAACAAATAAGTTGAAAATTTTGGGGAAAGTAGTAAGTAGTAGTAGTAAGTAGTACCTAACTAGAGAAAAATTTCCCTAAAATTTGCAACTTATTTGTTGAATAACTTTTTAAATATTGACAATATAAAAAAAATATTATAAGGATAGTTGTAGGAAATATTTTTCTCTACAACTTTGTACTGATGCTTTTTGCGGAAATCTAATAATCTCCCTTATTTACTGTACTATTAGGTTATTTTGAGTTACGTTATCAAAAAATTATAAAATACAAAAAGTTTCTAAATTGAATGGAATATACTCTCTGCATATTGGTGCTGCAAAAAAAGTGGCGTACGTTTTATTCAATAAAATGTTTTTGAAGAAACCCGTACGCACACCTCTGTGTTCTAAATAAAATAATTGCAACCACTATTAATAAGAGAATACAAAAAAAAGATCTATGCAAAATTTCAGAAAGCTAACTTTTTTTGTTATTGATTTATAGCATATTATTAAAAATAATGTATTTTCTTTAATGCTCTGTACATCAAAAAGGAAGCATAGTTTATTTATTGGGGTAACTCAGCTCATACCCATAGAGTTTTCGTATCACAGAAGCGAATTGTTCGTCTTCTCTTTCATTTGAGGCCATTAGATTCTTGTAGGCAATATTTTATCAACAATAAAATTATAACTGTTCCATCTTTGTATATTTATAGAGTCGTGCTAATTACAAAGAAAAATTTTGAAAAACTTGATAAAGATGGCACCTTTCATGCTTATGATACGCGAGGTAGGGAATTTTTATCCATGGAATTGCATAAAACCGCAAAGTTCGAGAAGTACCCGCAGTATTTTGGAAAAATTTTATTTAATAAGCTACCATCAAGAACAAGAAGTATGCCATTTAATAAATTTAAGGTTGAATTAAAAAAGTTACTAGTAAAAAAGGCATACTATTCTATATCTGAATATTTGGGGGATAAATTGTTGTGATGTTTTTATAAGAAGTATTGTTGTTGTGTTATGTTTACTCCAGTGTTTTAATTTGTATTTAAATTGTGATTGCTATTGTGACTTTTGTATATTTTGACGTGTATATCTGTGTAAATGGCTATCTATCTATCTATTAGACAAACCACCTTTAATTTTCGCTAAACTATCGACTTGTGAAATCCTGGCGATATAAACTGGGACACCCTGTAGAACGGAATATGAAAAATCACTTCTATTTTCTTACCTGATGTTACATTTGGTGAAAATATTAAAAAGTGTCATTTTGTAACCAACCGAATTTAGTTAGCTGACTTTAAGATTTCAGACATGCAGAAATCCTTGTTACAAACAGATTTGAAAAAATTAGAAATATTTTCCCCATATGGCGCAATCTTTTTTCAACAGCTTATAATATAACAATTTATAGAAACATATAACCTAAACTGCCCTAGCCCCGTAACCAGCTTGCCCCACCTTACTTTTGTATTTTCTGTTTACTAAACTAAATCACTAAAATTTGATATTTATTTTGGTGCATATTATTAAAGTATCCATTTTTCTACGGAACGTCCTAAATTTTACAGAACATTCATTACTGATATTTTTTATCAGACAGGAGATTTCTTTTTAACAGAGCCGTTCAACTGTTTCTACGTCAACCTTTCCTTGTTTACGACAAATTTATAGGTTCGGAATGTTCGTACCGTAATAAAAATGATCCAAGACTGAAATATTCATGGTTGTGAATAATTTCATATGCACAACGCGAAATTTTTAATTTTAAATATTAAAGAAAGTATCGTTGTGTATAGAAGCATTTTAATAATTTTACAGAATGTCACACTATACTCATGGACATGTAAATGAATGAGTTCGAAATACATTTTTAGAGCATCACACAAAACTGTGGAGTGATATATGACGAAGCTTTAAGGAGGATTATTTTTGTAAATAGAAATTTTTCTATTTAGCGTAGAAACTAAATGCATTTTATAATTTATTCCTTAAATAATATAATAGTGTTTGTTTTGTAAAAAACTCATTTCGTATATTTAAAGTATTTTCATAGCTATGATTTGAATGTACTTTGCATACAAATGTATGACATAATTTCCAGCTGAGTGACTATTACCAACCCAGCTTTTCTTGATTGCTTATGTATGTCCTCTTTTCATTCCTTTGATATTGAAATTCAGTCAAGCATACATCATAGTTATCATATGAATTCCATGCAATGCTAACAAATTATTTTATTGTTTCAGGTAATAATTCCTTCGTATTTGCTGCTGCAACAAGTAAGTTAAGAAACAAAACATTTAACTTGTGAAACTGATAATAAATTTCAGATGTAAATGTCAATTTCATTATAATATAAATCATAGCATATCAATTAATTATTCAACAAAGCAGTCCAACATCACTGCATATAATAAGTTTTCCCTTATTGGTTAAAGCTGAAGCATATTCTCCAGAGAAATATTCCAAACTCCACATTCAAAACTATGCAAATACAAATTCACATATTTGTTGTATTTGACGGCTGTTGGCTTACATGGTCGTTGGCATACGGCAAAAATAAAGTTTACAAATTTACATGCGACTAAATTTGAAAACTACAACGAGCGCCTATTGACCTGTTCGTCGATCGAATCATAAAAATTTTAGTTATTGTTGCCCATATAAAACACAATTTTCACTTCAAATTGCATAGGAATACCTAAAATACAGAAGGCCGCTTTAAAACTTGAAGGATTTAAAATTTTAAAACATGTTAATTTTAATTATCAGTTAATTTCTAGTTTTTAGATTTAAAGACAATGATAACCCAGAAGATTAACTAATAGTTAAAGTTAACTATCGATTGAAAATTTGGTATATAGTTAGATCCCATTTTGTCACATGAGCATTAAGTAAGTATAATAAATGTGTTTATAAAGCACTGTGATGACATTGACGAATCTTTCTATACAAACTTACCCAATTTAAACCAAATTGAAAGAGACATTAAAGATGACAAAACATGTAATTTAGCATGTGGAAACAAATGTCGTTAATTTGCAAGAAAGGTAGTTTGAGTAAGCACTATGTAAAGTGGAATATTCTAAAATAGGAAGAAGCATATATCTTCTCTTCTTTAACATGTTCATAATCTTTTCATGTCACTAGGAGCTTAATCGATCTGTATAAGGAAAACTATACTAACAGGAGAATTTTGAAAATTTGCAGTGGAATTCATTCAGTTTGTATGTTTTAACTAAATATTTTCAACTATCTGCAACTTTTGGTTATACCGGAAATTGATGTCAACTTTCTTATTTTAAATTGAACCTACCAGTTTTTAGTGCATTTTTAGATGTTACATACAAAAAATTAAGATATTTTCATTAAGCATATTAATATCAAAATATCTCCTAAATTATTAAGTTTAGGTGTACAGGGTGTCCCATTTTCAACACTTTTAGGGGGTATTGGCGTTATTATCAAAGATAGTGTTGCGGTTTTCACATTCCTAATTTTTTACGAAACGAAAGATTCTGGGGTCAAATTTGTCATGGCTCTCTTAGTTTTTAATCTACAGAGTGATTCTCAAAATCTTTGTTTTTTAGACACACCTCGTATTTCCGTTATGCGTCTACTTATCAAAAAGATGAAAACTGATCTTGATAGAGTTTTTTACGTAGATTTCAATGGCGTAGGCAGTTTTTGTGAAAAAGGTTTAGTTTTAGAGATATTGCCCAAACTTATGTTTTTCTAAATGGGACACCCTGTATATTATTTTTTATATTGATTAAGAAAAATTTGGGCTTTCCAAAATTATATAATACTTAATATTTATTTTGAAAAAAAAGCTCAAAATTCGATGTTTTTAATAATTTACTTTATTTATAACAGTAGGCCATGGCTAGTTTATTAGAAACAAATGCAAAATTTGACAGATTTGTCAGATTTCCATTATTGATGAAATAATTTTGTTACGTAGGTGTTTTTATTTTACTTTTAATATTTTATTACAATGGCCATTTATGATAAGTATTATATTGTTAGTATGTTTTATACAATACATTAAAATTATATTTTGAAGTGTTCAGCTTTAGAATAATTACGTATTGTGAAAATTTTGCATTTGTTTCTCAAAAATTAGTCATGGCCTACTGTTATAAATAAAGAAAATTATTAAAAATATCGAATTTTGAGCTTGTTTTTCAAAATAAATATTAAGTATTATATATTTTTGGAAAGCCCAAATTTTGCTTAATCAATATAAAAGAGTGTCCAATTTAAAAAATATAAGTTTGGGCAATATCTCTAAAACTAAACTCTTTACACAAAAACTGCTTACGCCACTAAATTCTACGTTAAAAACTCTATCAAGATCAGTTTTCACCTTTTTGATAAGTAGACGCATAACGGAAATACGAGGGGTGTCTAAAAAACCAAGATTTTCAGAATCACTCTGTAGTTTAAAAACTAAGAGAGCCATGACAAATTTGACTCCGGAATCTTTCGTTTCGTAAAAAAGTAGGAATGTGATAACCCCAACACTCTATCTTTGATAATAACGCCAATACCCCCTATAAAAGTGTCGAAAATGGGACACCCTGTACTCGTATAATAAGGAATTAATTAATGAAAAATGTAGTGCACTTTTGCAGTTTTTACTTCGTAATATACGAAATTGTGCAAATAATGAAAATTGTGGATGAAAAAGGGTACAGTTCTTCTTGCTTCTTTCTTTTAATTTCCCTGAAAATCTTATTCAAAAACCAGTTATATCTGTGAAACCTCTCTTTACAACACTGTGTTGTAGATGTCAAAATCAATATGCAATTTTACTCCTGCCTTTTCCTCTATAAGCTGTAAAAACAATTTTAATTTAAATATCTGAACAAGTTTACTGAAAGCGAGAACAGTTTTAGAATAACGCGAGTCATTTCAGCTAAAAATTTCGGCAAGGGAAAATGCTTGTTAGTTATAAGTATTCTACAACAAACCCCAAAACTAATTTGTTTATAAGCAACATTAAGTCTACATTGCATAAAACTTCTAAAGCATACCTATCTTAAGTGGTTGCTCATTAAATATACAATATATTCCGAAAGTTTTCTTTAGAAGTTTGCGGTGTGGTGGACTGTGGTTAAAGAGAGTTATTAGGTCGAGATGCTTTTGGTCGAGTATTCATCTGTGATCACATACCTGACTATGTGCGGAAATGAAATGTAAATATTTACTACCACTACCTAGAAAGACTGTACAATCGGAAGTGGCCTCACCTTTAACTTACTCTATTTCCTAGCTGTCAATATTACCCGCAAATTGATATTAAAAGTTACATATTGGATTTAATGATATATGAAACGAAATATCGATAGTGGAACAGTACAAAACAACATTGCTTATTTTTAGATATTTCTGTTATAATAATTAAATTAAAGCTAAGTTTTACATATACATATGAATATGATAAATACATACTTAATAATAATTGTATGAAATTTAGAAACTGCACGGAATTAAGTATGCGATCATCAAGTTTAAAAAATTAATGTGAGATGTTTTACATGCTTATGAACGAGCTTATTAATATAGTGTAAGTCGCAAAAACTATAATTAGGTGTTGAAAAATTAACTACTAAATAACTTTCCAGAGAACAACTTCCAGCACCTGATGCTTCCTCTCGTCGTACTGCTTTAATGCTTACCTACCTACTAAATAATGAAAAAGCATATTGTATAACAGACTCAGACAGTTGAAAGTTTTCTTACCCGAGAAGTAATAAAGTGCTTAAATTTTTATACATTTTCTCTGCGAGCTTTATTCTGTTAACAACTAGAAATTAAATAATAAAATAAATGTGACATTTAATAAAACAAATAAAAATCTAAAATTATTTCTTTTCATTTATTTATTGCATTAGCTTTAAAACACCTGCCTAATTGTTAACTTTTACAATTAAGAACAGAATCGTACTCTTTTCATATTAAATATATTATCATTCTATGTAGGTGTAGGTAGTTTCTCAGAAATAATTTTTGTCCCATATAATCTCATAACCAAGTTTTATGAAATATTAAATGAAATAAAGTATGTATTACGTACGTGCATATGTCCTACTTTCAAGTTTGCACACCAACTGCTGGAAAATATAACGAAAACATGAACATAAAAAAGCTAATGACATAAGTTTATACCTCGTCGCATTTTTTCTTAGAAATGATATAATAACATATACGTTGGTATTTTAAATTTTATTTAATATTTGTCTTTTGTGACCATGAACACAAAATTTTAGAACATAATTTATTTATTTTTTTGAGTACCTAAGTATATTTATTCTATTTTAGACTCATAATAATCTACTTTATAGACCCGCAACTGCGGGCGTAAAGTGGACTTTATGGCTCGATTAATAAAAAATTGCTAAGCAACGATTGTGGCTGCGAACTAAACTGCTGGCCAATTGAAACGTACCAAGCGAATTTTTAGGTTGATTTTAAAGTCAAATATTTTGAAAAGGAGAAAAGATACCAACATGAAGTTTTCAAGATTCAAGAGATAATTTAATTGAGAAAAAAATACTGTGACCCGATTTTTTTACTTTAAAGTACGTTACTATCTACAGGGTATGAAAGAAAGTCGTCTTTTGTTTCTCAAACTTTATACCTACCGAGCTTCCATAAAAAATTTTATATATTTTTTTGATGTCCACTTTTTTAGTCCCTGGTTAATGAGGAAAAAACCAATTTCTCAAAAATTGTATATCCTTCTTATTTTATAAGATTCCGAATTTTTTATGAAATTAAATATTATTGAACAGGTTTTTGCAATAATAATTACCTATGCTGCCATTTTGAAAGCAAATGTCATCATGTGATATGTTGATAAAAAGATAATGTTAAGTAGAATCTACTTATTACGGAAAAAAATGTACAGGATTGTTTTAAAAAAAATTGAAGGTTAGTAGGTGGCCCTTCCGGTGAAACCGGAAGTGTCATTAGATTATCTTAAACGTCCAAATGATTATTCCTTTCAACAATCAAACCATGCCAAATTTCAATTTAATACAGTTAAATGTAATAAAATGGTGGGGGTTGTAAAACGATTTCGTGGCCACCCAGTATACACGGATATGATCAAATTTTTGAAAAGTGAAAAACCTGTTTCGAGGATATAAATCACTTAAACCAATGGTGAACATAAACTAACTAAACTCCATTTCATTCGATTAAGAAAATAGACTCTGAAAACGAAAAAAAAAATTAGAGTCCTTGTACCGACTTTTGATAAGCCACTGGTTACCAATAAATTAATGAAAGTACAAAAAATTTACTTTTTATAAGAAAGCCATTCATAAAGTATCATAATCAACTATAAAGATTGGTTCTTACAAAACACAATACGGCCGAACGACAAAAAACAAAGAAAAACGCAAGTTTTCAGCAAAGATTCGGTATTTTATAAAATAACAGGGATATCAAAAATTTGAGAAACAGTTTTTTTCCCATTAAGTAAGGACTAAAAAAATCTACATCAATAAACTATTAAAAAAATGTTGTGGAATCTCGGCAGTTATAAAATTTGAGAAAAAACAACGAATTTCTTTCATACCCTGTAGATAGTAATGTACTTCAAAGTAAAAAAATCGGGCAACACTATCGTTTTCTCAATCAAATTATCTCTGAAATCCCGAAAACCGCATGTTGATATCTTTTCTATTTTTCAATATATTTTATTTTAAATTCAACTCAAAAATTCGTTTGCTTTCGTATCGGCACAACTGTCACAAACTTGCCGGAAATATTAACTATTTTTTTAATGTTTTAGAAACTAAAAAAGAATAAAACGTTGTATATACCACGGGTATCATTGTCGATAATGGCCCTTGGGAAATTAAAAGCCCTCCTTCGTCAGGCTTTAAACATTCCCTTATGCCATAATCTCCTGATTATGCCCTTAATACATAAATAACTATTTCGTTCTAAAAAATAAAATCTAAATATTTATTTTGACTTTAATATAAATACATAATATTAAAAATGTTTCCTGTATATAGTAAGTATCTTCCAGAGTATCTAATTAAAAGGGTATTAAAATTAAGTATTCGAGTAGCTGCTGTGATAGTGAACATTCATTTTATTAATTTAATCTGGTATTTCTTTATTAACTGTGAAAAAATATTTCTGTCGTTGCAACTACTAAACATATAGATGCCCTAAATATACAAAGCCTTGGAATACTTCACACCTCATGGCCCAATATAATACCCGCGATAAAATACCTATGTTCTTTAATAAAATGAAATTACAATGTGAAGTAATTGTTATCAGTGGTACAGTATTTCTTGATTATGTTCAGCTTAACACTGCAATGCGCTCTACCGCTGAAATTAGAATCCGTCTTTAGTAATAATGGTGGGTATAATTTTACGATAAAGTAAATTTAAAACTAGGTAATCTAAACTGTAATTGTAAGCCATAAATTATGAAAAGTTATAGAAGAAACTAATTGAAGTATTGAAAAAAATTGTTTATTTTTCAAAAGATTAAAGTGGCTTAAATGAGATATCAATGTAAGTATCAATCTAGATTTACTCATTTAATTAAAATCTGGGGCAAGTCAGAATCAAAGAGCTTTCTAAATCGTTAATTAGTGTTTCTATAGAGTGATCAATTAAATAAATTACATTAAAGTCCTACTTACTACTATAGTGGGAAAATCCTATATGTGTAGATATACAAATCGCTCTTACCAAATTTTCAAAACAATAATGGATTTTCATGTGGGTGGACATAACATAAGACATTAATCCCAAAATTTCGAAAAAGATAAATAACTAATGACTAAATATAATACACATTATAGAACTATTATTTATTTGCCACCAAAAGAATTACATGCAGGTACAAGAGAATATTTTAACAACATTATGATACATGAATTGCCACATCTGCAGCCCGCAACTATTTATAAACTATGCAAAATTCTCGTTAGGATGTACATTTACGAGGGTTTTCTATAAAATATTCAGTAAACCAAATACGCGTTAGGAATATGGACATAAATATGTTACCCACCCACAAATAAGTAACCTCTGAAAATATTTATAAAATATTGCTGGGCAAACTCTGAGGTTTAAGGAACAAATTGTAAAAAAAAAAGAAAATAACGGAACATTTATGCTTATAAACTGCTGGCCAATTGAAACGTACCAAGCGAATTTTTAGATTGAATTTAAAGTCAAATAGTTTGAAAAATAGAAAAGTTATCAACATGCGGTTTTCAGGATTTCAGAGATAATTTAATTGAGAAAACGATAGTGTTACCCGATTTTTTTACTTTGAAGTACATTACTATCTACAGGGTATGAAAGAAAGTCTTCTTTTTTATGTCAAATTTTATAACTACCGTGATTCCACAAATTTTTTTTTATATTTTTTTGATGTAGATTTTTTTAGTCCTTACTTAATGGGAAAACAACCTGTTTCTCAAAATTTTGATATCCCTGTTATTTTATAAGATACCGAATTTTTGCTGAAAATTTGATTTTTTCTTTGTTTTTTGTCGTTCGGTCGTATTGTGTTTTGTAAGAACCAATCTCTGTAGTTGATTATGATACCTTATGAATGGCTTTCTCATAAAAAGTACACTTTTTGTACTTTCATTAATTTATTGGTAACCAGTGGCTTATCAAAAATCGGTACACGTTCGCTAATTGGTAAATTTTTTAATTCATTTTTTGAGGCTATTTTCTTAATGGAATATAATGGAATTTAGTGTTTATGTTCACCATTGGTTTAAGTGACTTATATCCTCGAAACGGGTTTTTCACTTTTTCAAAAATTTGCTCATATTCGTGTATACCGGGTGGCTACGAAATCGTTTTACAACCCCCACCATTTTGTTACATTTAACTGTATTAATTTGAAATTTGGCATATGGTTTAATTGTTGAAAGGAATAATCATTTTGACGTTTAAAACAATCTGATGACACTTCCGGTTTCACCGGAAGGGCCACCTACTAACTTTCAAATTTTTTTAAAACAACCCTGTATATTTTTTTCCGTAAAAATTAGATTCTACTTAAAATTACCTTTTTATCGAGATATCACATGATGACATTTGTTTTCAAAATGGCAGCATAATTATTATTGCAAAAACCTGTTCAACAATATTAGATAAATTTAATAAAAAATTCGGTATCTTATAAAATAAGAGGGATATAAAAATATTGAGAATTTGGTTTTTTCCTCATTAACCAGGGACTAAAAAAATCGACATCAAAAAAATATAAAATTTTTTTGTGGAATTCCGGAAGGTATAAAGTTTGAGAAAAAAAAGACGACTTTCTTTCATACCCTGTAGATAGTAACGTACTTCAAAGTAAAAAAATCGGGTCGCACTATTGCTTTCGCAATAAAATTATCTCTTGAATCCTGAAAACCTCATGTTGATATCTTTTCTCCTTTTCAAAATATTTGACTTTAAATTCAACCTAAAAATTCGCTTGGTACGTTTCAATTGGCCCGCAGTTTAGGTACCGAGATAGTTACAGTAGAGTTTTCAATTATTTTATGTTGTGCCTATTTCAAATGATTTCTTTGTCATAAATTATTGTAAAAATTGCTAATTAACAATAGTAAACTTTACTGGAAACAGTTACAGAAATTATTTTATTTAAATGGAATTTTGAGAATCTGTATACATGTACCTACCTATACTATAGAGTGGTTAGCATAACAATTTTTTTAATTTGTAAGACTTTAATAATCCGAAATATATTTTTCTTAACCTTATTGTCGTCACTACACAAATTAAACCATATTACTCTATCTATCAGATATTACATTACATAATTCGTTAATCGTTATAATCATATAAACGAACCAGCGACGTGTGGATTACCAGTTCAATGTAGAATTTAATTCTCTTTTAGAAACAATTAATGCTAATCTATAGAACATAAACATTGCATTGTGTAATTGTTGTTTACTAAGTGCATTAAGGTACAGAATAATTATTGTCATGGAATATTGATTGGATTAACTGGATATACCTAACTAACACAGATAATAATTTTACGTTTGGAATAACAAAGGGGAAGAAAATTAGTGCTTAATATAGTACAGACCATAATTATTAGTGAATTTACCCCATTGGTAAAGAATTATTTATAAATACTATTAATATACATGTAGACTCAGCATGTTTATTAAAGTTAGGGTTAAGAAATGAATTCGTCACGACAAAAATAAGACTATCATGATTATCTACTGCAAAAAATAGAAAAATATGAATCCTTATAAAAAAATTGTACCTAGTTGTCTTAAATTCTTAAATCCACAATAGTGGGTTATTATTTTCATATTTTATCGGCAGGATCGTCAGGTATACGCTCTAGAATTTATACATGCATTTGAAAACATCCTCTAATTATTGGATTTCAATTTAATATTTAGAGGAGAATTACAAATTTAGTTTATTATTATTCATTTCTGTTATGAAATATCAGCAATGTCAGCTAATAACTAAACTAAACCAAAATATAATTTTGCATCATATTAAATCCCTTTGTTTATACTTCAAGTATGAGAACAGATTTTAATCCAATTAGATTCTATGTGAAATTGGGATTAAAAGTTGATAACAATATTACACAACATGATTTTCATGCATCAAGATATGTGTTTTGTTCATAATTGAATGTGAACGTACTTTACGAAATAGTAGTCATACCACCATATGCACTATAGTCTAAGAGCTGACGACAAATTTACCTACGTCATTTCGTCGAGCCAATTTATTATTTTATAAATTTCTCTAGAAAAATATAGGCTAATGCTATAAGGAGGGTTCCTGAAATCAAAATAGTTCGATAGACCCTAACATGCCTTACAATTATTAATAAAAATAGCTTCATTAACTTTACTATAGTTATGGGGCTTCAAAACTGAAAAACCTATTTAGCTGTAACTCAAGAACTGCAAATCATATCAGGCTGTAGTTTGGTATAGGTACCAACATTTTCACTGATTAACAAGAACAAGATGATCAATTTTTTTTCTGGTGACGGCTATTGGGCGACATATCTTAATAATAACTGTTTTTGATAATTTAGTCCAGTCAATAAAGACAAAATAAAGTGGTGGAAGATCAAGATTTTCTGGGAATTTTTTATGGGTGCCTACTGTGAGCTTTACCTCAATTTTGAAGCGTCCACTCTTAAGGGGGTGTACGCGATATTGAATTAAAGGAACAGGTTCGCTTTTGTGAATAACATCTTTTTAAATTTTCGAATAAAGTTTCTATGTACTTTTTATAATGCTCTGCAAATTTGTACTAATGAAATGACAATGATTCAATGGTAAAATTTGCTTTATGAAATTTCTAGAGCTTCAAACATTTTAAGTGTACTTTTTTCGAAAAAAAAACGATATCGCCCCTTTAATTTAACATGGCGTTAAACCTCGTTGAGGACGGACGCTGAAAATTGAGGTTAGCTCACTATTTTCACTGGACTATTTACACTTTTTAATCATTTTGATTCAAAACCCGAATGAAAACTTCAATTTCACATAAAAATCTATTAGTATATGTTTGATTTGCGTTAATTCGACTATTTATGACAAAATTAACGTAGAATATGTTTGCTCTAAACTATTTTCTCACCTTAGAATATATCAACAAAAAACGCAATAATTATGGCTTATTTTTGTGCAATTTTATTTAATGCCAGACGCTTTGGCGCATCCTAAAGAGGTGCCATCGGACGGGCTACAGTTTTTTATACTTCCTTTAAACTACATTTTCACTCATGAAAGTCCAGTAAAATTTTAATCATTATACTCATTATAGTATAAAAATAAGGTTCTTTTTGTGTAGTGTAGTAATAATTAATGTGTGATTTATATCCACTGCCAGATGCTTTGTTGAGTCGTAAAAATGTGCTAGATGGTCTCAAACTTTTTAATTTTCACATTTTACACTACTTCTTCACAATAGAAAGTCCAGCAATAATTCAATCCTTGTAGTATCAAGGTTTTTGTTTTGTGTAGATTTAATTGACTTAATAATGTACAGGGTGTCCAGATTTCGTTGTAATTGTGGAGTATCTCGCTTACTAGCAGAGATAGAGAGGTGCGGTTTTCGCTGTTACTTTTTTGTGAAACGAAAGATGCCCACAACGGTTTTTTCATAGCCCCCTTCGTTTTTGAGATACAGGGCGAAATTGAAAATTTGCACTTTTAGGGCATACCTCGTATCTCGGGAACGACTGAAGATATTGGAAAGGTAAAAACTGCATCTTGTACAGATTTTTACGTAGAATCCAGTGGCGTACTCAGTTTTTTCTTAGAAGCGATAATTTTCGAGATATTTACTAAACTTATGTTATTTTAAATGGAACACCCTGTATGTTTTTCACTAGTTGGAACCAGCTTGTCATAAGCTTTACAAAAATATAAAACACTGTAATTATTCTCTATATTAAGCTAGAAAATGACAATTTTCCAAAATTCAGCCAAAAATTTCATAAGTAGGGTATACTTACAAAAATTTTGGTTGAATTTTTGAAAATTGTCATTTTCTAGCTTAATATAGAAAACAACTACAGAGTGTTTTATATTTTTGTAAAGCTTATGACAAGCTGGATCCAACTAGTGAAAAACATATAGGGTGTTCCATTTAAAATAACATAAGTTTAGTAAATATCTCGAAATTTATCGCTTCGAAGAAAAAACTCTCTATTTTACCTAAATCTCTGTATAAGACGCAGTTTTTACCTGTCTAATATCTTCAGCCGTTCCCGCGAAATACGAGGTATGCCCTAAAAGTGCAAATTTTTCAATTTCGCCCTGTATCTCAAGAACGAAGGGGGCTATGAAAAAACCGTTGGCGGCATCTTTGGTTTCACAAAAAAGTAGCAACGTGTCGCGAAAACCGCATCTCTCTATCTTTGCTAGTAAACGAGATACCCCGCATTTACAACTAAATCTGGACAACTTGTACTATTTACAACCACTGCCAGATGTGTTGGTGCATCCTAAAGGCCCCTACACACAGTGGGCCAACATAAGCCATCACCAATAGCACACTAATAAACGCCTCGACCAACACCGGCCACTACAGGTGCCCACACATTGACCCAGGTGTTGGCTCAGGTGTAGGCTCAGGTGTTCGGATGATTCACTAAATAAGGAAAAAATTAAGATTTATTTATAAAAATAAAGTAGAATGCTTTGTAGTATCATCTCTCAGGTAGTTGAGTATCAGCTGATCGTACTTTCGTACCAGGTGTTCTGTGCTCTCGTACTGAATGATGTGCCCATGTGTGGGCATGCGCTAGCATTTGCACCAACTTCCTTTGATGTGCGCTCCAAAAACCGATAACTTAGCCATCGTCAGCCACGCTTGGCGATCATACGCGAACATAAGCAAATGCGCTCTCTACATAATGGCCCACTGCAGTGTGCCATCATGATGGCCCACTGTGTGTAGGGGCCTTAAGAGATAGGTATAGTCTTAAACTTTTTAGTTTTTATATTTATAACTACTTCTGTTACTGGCTGCGCTTCTCATACGGTAAAAACTTATACATTAATTGTGATGAATAGAAGGAATACTTCGCAATAATTTGCTTTTCTTTAACTTTTAATTTATTCTTCTTTAAACGTTTAATTTATATTGAGTTAAATGGTGCCACCAAAAAACAAATATCTTTAACTGATTAAAATTTCCTCTCATATTTATCAAACGTCTTAGAATAATATAAGTTCTGCCTACTTCAAGAAAATTGTATGATTATTTATATAAAATATTTAATTATGACGAGTATTCTTTACCTTTCAACATACACATTTGTTTTTATGTAGGTACATAATAATCAAAAACAATTATGGACTAGATTTTCTTTTATAAATCTAAAACCAAGGAGGAAAGGAAACAATATGACATGAGTGTCTCGGGCATTGTGTTTTATAGAATACGAGAGTGAGAAAAGATCAGAATTTTGCTATAAGGGAACCCGACAAACTGGCCACAGTCAATTTAACTTACATGAAAATCAACCGAATACAAAAATGTGGAAACTGCTGGGCCTCTATTTTCACGTGATAAAGAAACGGAATATATCGCAGAATTGAATGAACCTACCTGCTCTTGACTTAGGCAATATATCTCACAGAATATTTAACTTTATGTTTGGCGCTTTTGTGAGTTTATCTTTTGGAATTGTTTAATACTGAGAAAATATATTTTTGTTTCAGTTAATTTAATCATTTTCTAACAAAAATTCAAATATTATGAGCCCGAGGTGTATTGGATTAGAAATTTAAATAGGATCATCTATAGGTAGGTACGTACATACGCGCATAATGGAATTAATTTAATTTTATATTAATCAAATGAAAGCATAAAGGTTCTATTCAACTGTCAATGCTGGGTATACTGCACCCACGCTATTCCTTGAACCCCATTATAACTTCATTGTGAAAACGATGTGACTATGGGCCTCTACCTTCCCAAAAAGAACGCATTCTCTATTATTTCAACCGTTGGGCCGCAAAATGTAAACTAATTTAATTATCCAATACATTAATGATACTTTACCCATATGGTTTATCATATTCAACGCCATTAGTTAATTTATATTCCCAGAATTATTATCGGTAGGCATATGCGTCACACACACACACACGATTTCATTCTATAACATACTTGAGAAAATAGGATGTAACGTGATGTCTACTGTCATCACTGTAATCGTACATAAAATATGGTTTGTAAATTTGAAACAAACAATTATGTTGTACCAATATCTACCAGTATCACACAATGTATATTATTTAAAACATTTTTCAGGAATTTAAGGAAATTATTACAAAGCAGGTATTTCAATGATATAACACACCCTTTCAAGTGTGGCTCCTCCGCGGTTTCTTATGCCCTCCCTTACTCCTGCTGGCATGCTTTGAATTAAGTGATATACATAATATGTCTTGTGATATGTCATCCCAAGATTCCCAAATCCGACTGAAAGTCTTTGAGCAGTTGCTTAAGTTGAGAATGAGACATTTTCAACAGTAGATTAAGTAAATTATAGTGAGTGACTCTTTTTTGTTCTGCGGGCAACATAAAAATATTTAAAAAAGTTACAATTATTGATGTTCTTATTCCCTAATGAAAATGTGTAATTATAGAGACAGTATGTTTTTTATATTTTTTCCTGTGAATATCTTGCTGAAAAGAAAAATAACTATCCGTAAAATTCTACATTTTCGTTAGAGAATATCGGCTTTAGATATTTTGAGCACCCGTCTGATTATACCGAATTCCAAAGAAACGAATCTAATTGAGTCCTCCCAGGATTTCAGTATATGTAAGAATAGCCCAGTCATATTAGATCAAAAAGTACCTACCTAATATCTACAAAATTTTTGATGTGCGTCACGTGATAAGAGTGATGTTTTATATCTTGGTGTCTACTGGTTGGATTTTAATGTAGTTATTTTTAGTTTATTCGGAAAAATATTTCAAACAACTTGAAACTTTTTTGATAGCTCTCTTAACAAAAAAGTTATAAGCAAAAGACTGCTTTTTAGGGGGTGAGTTTCTTCATTAAAATATATATATATATTTTTCTATTACAGTTATGAAAAAAATATTCAAACAAAAGTTGTTGAGGATGTTATTTCCTACAACTTTTATGTCAAGTATTTTTTGTGACACAAAAACTACATAAAATAGAGGGCGCAAAACACTGCACTTTTGTAGTGGGTGAGTTTTTTTCAATAAAATGAATATGTTTTTCTATTACAATTACGAAATAGTATATTATTATACGAGTTTTATAAGACGCTATATTGTGGCACAAGTTGTTTGAAGTACGACGAGCGAAGCGAGGAGTGCTTCAAAGAAACGAGTGCCACAATAATGTCTTATAAAACAAGTGTAATATACAATTTTTTCTATTTTGCATCTATTTATACTTGAAATTTAAGAATATGTGCAAAATATAAACCTAGGAATATTTGGAATGATTTGACAATGGTTGGTAACACTAACCAAACATAACCAAAAAGTTAAACAAGGTTAATTTGAAATTAGTTGTCAATTTTACTTCACAACCAGCAACAAACTTTTTTGGCATTCTATTGAAATGTGCAAACAAGCAAGTATAAGTAATACACCACCTGAACTAAGAAAAAGAGCTCAATTAGCTATAAATGATTTACTTTCGAAGAAATAATAATAAAATGTTCAAAATTTTACTATTTTCTTTTCTACAATTTTGTGAGGTTGGCTTTGGCTTTTGACGCTGCGTTACCCACATGTCATTGGAAATTAATGTCAAGCAATGTTACCACTACGAAAAAATAAAAAGCCGGAGTTCATAATGAAACTATTATGAAACCCGTTTGAGGTTTATAATGACTCTGTTAGAGACGCAAAATAGAAAAAAATCTTTAAACAATAGTTGCAGAGGATATTATTTCCTACAACTTTCATTCCTGATATTTTTTTGTCAAACTAAAATTACATGAGGTAGAGGACGCAAAACACTGGTCTTTTTTACGGGGTGAGTTTTTTCAATCAAATATACATAATAATACTTTACTATTACAATTAAAAAAAAAATAATGATGATTACCAAAGAACGCGAATTTTACCATTAGAAGTAATATTTTGTAAGCGCAGTTGACTTTGGCGCCCTCTACCTCATGTACTTTTTGCGTCACAAAAAAATATACGAAATGAAAGTTGTAGGAAATAAGATCCTCTACAACTTTTGTTTGAAGATTTTTTTCATTATTTCAATAGAAAAATATATAAGTATATTTTATTGAACAAACTCACCCCATAAAAAAGGCAGTATTTTGCTTATAACTTTTTTCTTTAAAGAGCTATCAAACAAAAGTTATTTAAAATATTTTTCTGAATAATTTTTTAAAAATTCGTTAAAATCCCACCAGTAGAAACCGAGATATAAAAAATCACCCTTATCACGTGACGCACAAGGAAATTTTGTTGGATTTTTGCGTTTCGGAGCTTGATCAATGACCCTGCTTGACTTGCTCTCAAAAATTTGGCCATTTTTTAATCTAATTTTACTGGGCTAGAAGGATATAATAGTGACCAGTATAAGAAACTAATTCACATATAACGTGTGATTCATTAAATTTCCATTCTGAGTTGGCGGTAGAAAGAAAAATCATGTCTTTGATACACCTCATTTCTTTAAATGTCAAAAATGGTTAGGTTTTCTGGTTGTCGTTTGAAACTGACAGCAACAGATGAATCAATTCGGCGCGTACGTTCAAAATCAAAAGCTTACCTAGAATGGAAATTTAAAGAATCACACGTTATTATGGTACATTGTTTGGGTTAATGTTTTTAAGCAGCTGGAATATCCATAAAAATAATATTTTTGTATTAAATATAAACATGGTGGATGATGAAAACATTCCCAGATTTAATATGTCATACCAGTAGAATTATTTTCAGTGCGTCACAAACTCCCTATCTTTTTTGTGAAGAAAAATTTGTTCATTTACAAGCCGCGTATATTAAAATTATGACTTTCTCGAAAAAGATAAAGTAATGCTGGTATACACGGCTTGTAAACAAACAACAGTTGTACGTCATCATTTTGTATTTAATTAATTTGATAAATTTGATTGGCTGTTTGCCGCCCTCGCTCTGTCAAAAGTTAACCATATTCAGGTTTTCTAATGTTAAATATAAAGTGATGATTTGCCACATAATACACAGTGTTAATCATAATAATTGTTCAACCTACTAACAAAAACGTATGTATAAACATGCGTAGGTTTTCACCACTAGAATTATATTTCTAATCATTTTCTGGGTATTGTCACGTTGAATTCAATAGCGTGACTGATGATCAAATATATATAATAATATAATTATCTCATACTTCAAATATTTCGTAAATAATTGATGTAGTCTTAAGAAAAAATATGATTAGAATTAATAAAATATGATGACGCCCATGCATCCCTTCCTGTAACTGTAAGCATTGTCCTGTGACAAGTTCTCTGTTGTTCCTACTCAAATTTAAATTTTCTTTTAAAGATATTTATGACAAAAACATTAAGAAGTAATTCACTTGTTCACCATTGGAGTAAAGCATCATTTCCTCCCTAATGTACAATAGTTGCACTAATAGCAAGCTATTGCTAAAGCTGTTATCTGACATAGGAAAATTGCACAAAAAACGAAAGAAAAAATCCCCACCCACACTGCTAAGCTATCGTTGGAGATTTCAATTCATCTCTATATTTTCGCTATTTTGAAAGTGGCAGTTAATCTCGCAAGTTGAACGCAGAAAGTGGTGATGTGCATGAAGGTCAAGTGCATAGACAAGAAACACTATTGAGTGGTTGCGATTGAGGCAACGGGTTTTGGTATATAGAAAACAAGCCTCAGTGTTGTGCGGTTTCTAACTTTTAAACACGCGAGCTTTCGGAAAGCTTGACTGAGCGCTATAAGAAGAGAGTTTATCCCAACTGAGTACCAAAGATACTTTCACACAAAGATGTAAAAGCGAACATTCCTGACTTTGTTCACCAGAATAGCGGCCAGTGGGAAACTGATTGGTCTAAGAAGGTGTCATCAAAATGTATTCGTATGAAGCGACTCATTGGTTTACTTAAAACATACCAAATTTTGAATGGTCTTGTTTCCTCCAACGTCTAATGTCTTAAGACACAATAGGATTATAGTTTTATTTTCATGCTGGCAAAAATACTAATAAAATTTGTTGATGTATAATAAAATATTTATTTCTACTAGTGTTAAAAGTGATTTTTTTCACGAGTGTAGAAGTTTAGTAGACAAGGAGCAGTGAATTACAGTACTTTATTATACATACTTATCCAATTGTATAAGAAAGTAAAAGTTAAAGAAGTTAAATAATCTAAAAATGTTGGTGATACATATACATTAGATAATATACTGAAAATAATCCAGATGTATAAAGAGTCTACACAACGCATAAATCCCTCAACAAAATCTCGTACAAAAGAGGTAAAAAACATCGTTATAAATTTACGCGGCTTGCTTGAATACATGCAATGTCATTTATCTTATTATAAAAAGATATCCTTTTTGACCTTTGAACATATAAAATTTCTATTAGAGGGGATAGTAAATTTTCCTAAAATAAATCTTATTCTATATCCACATAATCCCAGAAGCTAGTCGTAAACTATCCTGATGCTACTTCACATCTGTAGGAAGACATGGTGCACGTTTGCTGTACGTGATTTGGTTTCTTTATTAAATACGCTCACTATCCCACTATCATTGATTTATAATTGATGACCAACTGAGCAGAATAACCAATTAAAAACCATTTAACGCTCTTGTAATACAACTATAGTGTTAGTGGTTTGGGTTTTTATTAATATTCCACAATAATGCTAAAATATTTTATGTACGACTGCATCATTAAGTATTGTTTATAAGATAGTTTTGCGATCATAAAGTAGCTCTTTATACACTAGTGTATAATGTTACTTTATTTTACTGTTACTATAAATTAGCTGTCAGTATCAAAATAAATACTGTTAGAATAAACTTAATAATGTAATTTTAGCAGTCGAACATAGAGCTTTGTATGCAACTCGTATTATAATCTGACTTTATCGACTCGTCCTATTTATTAGCCTGGCTCGCAAGCTCGCTCTGTCATAAAACAGACTCGTCAATAAAGTCATAGATTATATACTTGTTGCATAAATAGCTATTATAATAATGATTAGAAATTACAACAGCAATATTTTTGCACGTCATTAGTTACTTTGCGATGACATACAATTGTTATACCTTTGCCACTGTCATAAAATAATATTGCTCCTATTTATTTTTAACATGCATATTTGAAGATCTTTACAAACAGATGTCTAACGTTTCCCTTCCACTTAATTTGAGATGTGCTGAATAAACCAAACTACAATTACGTACCTGATCTATTATGAACATCCTTCTGGTTGTTATGCTTCCGATCTAGTTTGTCATTGTTTGTGAATACATACATATTCGCAAGAAGCGAAATAATTATTTGTAACCAACCGCGCTCTATTGGAAAGTCTGTCTCACCATATTCTTTTTAACAAAAGCTTTTAAGGATAATCCAATAAAACCGCTGCATGTGGATTTTTTACAACACAACTACCGATGTGTATTCCCTACTTAATTTTATTATTCCTAGAAGACTTTATTACTTAATATAATCACACTTTTTTTTAAATAAAAATCCTGAGAGATTATATTATCAGTTTGACACAATAATAAAAACATGGTGGAATTGATGTTGTTCTAAAGCTTTAGAAATGCTTTATCAATAGTCCTGTATAGGTATATCTGGGCAGTACAAGTTTTCAAAGTAAATATGAAATAAAAGAACGACAGAATACGCTCGGTCGAAAGTCAATATATTGGAATGTAAGCTCTCTCTGAGTCTTTTAAAACAGAACTAAAATAACACACAAATTTGTTATTCCCTATATTTGAAGTTTAACAATAGTGTTATTTTCAAAATAAAAGTTTAAATGCAGAAAATCATAGTATGATGACAATACTAAAACTGAAATGTATTCTCGTGGTTTCAATAGCCAATGAAAGCTTATGTTATGTCATATAAAGACTTCTGAAAAGATTTATATTGTTCCAGTTTGTTAGACAAAACTATTTTAGTGATGGTACAACTTTCAGTAGAATATAACAAAGTGAAAATTCTTCAGCTTATAAGATTTTTAAACTTTAAATGACAACTATGGATATTAAATTATTGAACGCTTATTAAATATTATAGAAGGATTCAAATTATTTGGTGCTCTATTTACTGATAACCTAATGAAAAATTATGGATGAATTTTTCGGAGAAAAAACTACTTCTACGTACCTTTAAATTAATCGGAAATAAGCCAAAGGAATATTTTAAGGTTTCTAACCGAAAATTGTTTCGTCTTTTGAGTCATGTTGCCATAAAACTGAATTAACCTTCATTCTTATGAATGAATATGTCGTTAAGGAAATGATCCCTAACGAGGACCAGGATAAATGGTCCTTGGTTTGCGCAAATTTTTTGTTGGAGATTCCGTTTGTCTCTAACAATGTCGATGCGTTGGAATCCATGTTAAACAGAATTCTTTCACATATCTGCGCAATCTGTGTCAAGCACAATATTGGGACAAGGATATTTAAAGAAATTTCTGTAAGACGCTCTTTGCTCATTGTCGGACAAATAATATTAAAATTATGATTATTACAGGTCGGATAATTTTAAAGGATGTACAAGCAACAATAAAAACCTGATTTAGTTTTGATGTTTTTGTTGAATTTTAATTTTTTTTACTCTTTGTGTTATTGCATTTGGATCCATTGTATACGAGTCCTAACAACTAAATGTTCGGACAAAAGTAAATTTGATTGTCTTTTTTCCATACGCGCAAAAGTTATCTAAATTAATTTCAATAATATTGATGTTTTTTTTTTGTTATAATGCCAACATTTGGTTATATAAAAACGTAAATTTCGTAAAAATCCGCTCGACGGTTCCAAAACTGTGGCACTTTAACCCAGCAGGATGGGAAAATTGTAGAAACAAAGAATTATTATTTTCAAAACGATGGATCTAGTAGTCGGATTTTGATGAAATTTACTTGATTGTAAAGCTAGATATTGGTTTTCTTTACAAAAAAGTTACACAAGTTTTTATTTGGTGATTTTAGGAGCTTTAAAGTTCCACCTTTGGAAATGATAGAATTTTCTAGTAACTATTTTAAAAAAATCACAGTTTTGAAACCGCTGGTTGGATTTGTGTCAAAAACCCTTTAAATCAAAGCTCAATAATCGTACTATATTGAAAATGTCCTGAAATGTTTATATGATTTTTTTTTCTTTTTTTTCGAGTTCCACAGTTTACTTTTCAAAAAACGTGTTTTTTGAGGGTGCTACCTACATTTAAATGATCGCAGTTTTGGAACCGCTGGTTGGATTTCGGTAAAATTTACTTTATTGCAAAGCTGGATGTTGGTTTTATGTACAAAAAAATCTTTATTTGGTGATTTTAGGCAATTTTCGTAGCTTTAAAATTGCACTTGAAAAATGTGACGTAATTTTCTAACGACTGTTTTTAAAAAATCACAGTTTTGGAACTCGGTGAAAACGACATAAAATTGCTTTCTGGTCCTCATCCAGTCCGGACTTAAATGTCATTGAAACTCTTTCGGCATAAAATTAAACGTATTCTACGCAATTATCCACCAAGAACCATTGGGGACCAATGACCAAACTAGAAGAAATTTGGGACAGTTTCACGCCAGAATTGTACCAAAAATTAATAAATACACTGCCTGCTAGAATACAGGCAGCTATTTAAGCAAAAAGAGACGTAACCTCTTATCAATGGTCCTAAATTAAAAATTATTCCAACATTTAGTTGCAAATTCACTTTGTAAAATTTGCTAATTATTAAGGTTAAAATATTATTAAATCAAATAAATAATTTTCTTCCATGCATAATATTGTTATTAAGGCTTTATCTTACTGTATTGTTAAATGTTTACTAATTATTTGCGTAAAATTTCCAGTTCTCCTTTCATATTTCAAAAATTTACTTTTGTCCGAACATTTAATTGTTATAGGGCTCGTACATTCCTTTAAAGTTTTGCGGAATTATTCTAATAAATCACCCAGATATTTTCAAAACAAGCAAACTGCTTCTGAATAAAAAATCTCATTGAAGAACTAATTTATTATTATTATTTTCACTTATCATCATCTTCAAACTAGCTTGTGATTAAAGAAAGAAACAATATTATTTAGTGAAACAAATAAAATATTACCACTAAGAATGCAATTGCTTTGTAGCAATAATTTGATTTCTGGATATAAAACAATCACGATTTTAATCCTTTAATATAAAAAATATTTTTTTATATTTAAAATCTGTATTTACTCAAATCAATGCATTAAGATAATTCGTTCTAATCATACATTGTTTTCTTAAAAAAAAATATTTATTGTCCTTAAAAATACACTTATTTTCAGATACCTATATAAAAAAATATGGCTTTCGGTGTGTAGAATTGATGAGAATAATCACTGCGAATATCAATCTGAAAAATAATGCATACGGTTGAATTAACCATAATTTTTTGTCGGAATTGTATTTAGAAAAAATTAAATTCCGGTTTATGTGCTCCGCTATTGTCATCACCATGTCGTGATTGTGTTACACAAGGGACGGCATTTATGAAACACAATAAAGAGGACAAGAGGTCTCAAAAGACCTGTGGCGGGTTTTAGAACATAATGTATACAGCAAGATAGAGAATGTATTTAGGATTTTGTGTTGCCTAATTTGGAGCATTCGCAATAGAAAGAATCCAAGCACAATTAATGATGTCAAACTTCGTTTTTTGGCTGACAGTTATAAATAAATATACATTTGTATTTAACTAAAACTGCTTACGGGGAAATTTAAAGCTTTCACAGGGCGTTTCGAAATTTTCATTTATTAGTTACATAAATATTCACAAAACGCTGTAAACTTTTGTATTTCATTACCTTATTTTGTAATTTTGTTTTATTATAAAAAAAATGTGTATCTTGTAGTTTGTTGACTGTTCTTAGGATTTTAATCATGTTAAATATGTAAAATGTATTTTATATTACTTCATTTAAAACTTTTCCGTTTAGAAAACCAACGGAACGAAAAATTCATGAGAAATGAATAGGTACAATCTTTTTATTAAAATATGGGTAAAGAGAATTTTGATTAAAGAAACCCACTGCTAAGCAAGTTGACTTTGCACATTGTTTATGCACATAGAGTTAATTATTTCTTTGATAAAAGTATAATATTTCTTTTATTTTAATATTCTGCTTTAAATCTTTTCGGCAACGTCTGCTTTAAGATCTTTTAATTTAATTAAGCCACTCCTTTTCTATTCTTTAAAATAATTAGTTGCCGGTTTCTTTAGCTTCCAAGCAACATAGTCCTTTGATAATGTAATTGAAACTGAGTGCACTTATTATTATTATAGTTCTTCAAGATTTCAGTTAAGAAGTAGTAAAATCCTGCAACGGTTTCTAAAACTGTTTGCAGTTATTAAAATGTCTACTCATGCTTGATCTTGCTTTAGGAATAAATTCTTGTGAACGAATGGGAAGCATAAATTTATATTTGGTGTGTTGAGATTTATTTTGTTTTCTTCCATTATATTTGTGTCAGCTATAAAGCGCAATTTACATGAAATCTAATATTCGGAATGGTAAAAGCCGCATATAAAATATAAATAATTTATCATAATTAAATAAGGAACGGATATTTTCTTTTACAAACACTTAGAATCTGATGTGATGATAATAAGTAATTTATGGTAAAATTTGTACATATTTATAATTTATTGAAGATGATCATAAATTTGGTAGTGTAGAAAAATTATGAGCATTCTTTATTTTATGTAACAGTAGATACCTAAGAAAGTAATTACAACTTAATTGCTTATTACCTGTTGCTCTGTTCACAAAAGACAAATTATAATGATTATAAAATGTTAAAAACCACGAGAAACCACATCCCTTATTCAAATTAAATTTAAACTTCAATATAACCAAGATTTTCAGAGAGAAAATTTACGATATCGTTAATAAAATTACTCGTACTGCATCAGATAGAATAGCGAAATTAAATTTTTATGAAATATTATAGCCCGTTTATAAATTCAATTCACAATTTAATTTACGAAAACTTTGTGGACGAAGCGAAAATATAACTAAAAATATTTTTCATATTACCAAGTGGTGGTTTCTAAGAAAAATCACTAAACTGTTAAAGGAATAACTTATACTTATACCATCAAGAAGTTTTAAAAAATTTAAACAAAAATTTAATATTTCATAACATTGCCCATAAAATTAGCTTCAGTTTCGAGGGAATTTCTGACACACAAAAGATTTTCTACCTCATATAAAATGCGGCATACAAAGCATAAATGCAATTCAAGTACTCAAGTGGTTTTATTACAGAATAAAGATAAAAGTGTTGTCAGAGCTGTATCCATGTTTCATTCAAATTGAGTGTTTTAAAAGCTTTTAACAGTAATGACATATCTCATACCTATCACCATTTATAAATAGATATACCGATAGTTTATGCTGTAAGACAAAATCACAAAAGATGTCGATTATAAGTTTTCGTATACACGTTTAGGGGTTGGGTTTCTTATATAATCTGTTCACGTTCTTTTCGTATAGAACGGAAATTAGATATTTGATGTGTGGTCAAATAAAGATATACCTACCTATATCTAGCTTCCATACTGAGACAGTTTTTTGGAAAAAGTTTGAGATTTGACAACTTAATGCGTCATTTACCATTGAATCATAAGACTTAAATTATTTCGATTTTTATAGTAGAAAACAGTATAGTAATAGTTTTCTACTTCCATATTTTAATTGATTTATTAGACATATCTGCACTATAATGATTACGATACAGATTTTTCATTACGATACAACTTTATAATCAATAGAAATGCAAAATTACAGCAATATTCCGCCAAAATCAAATATTGCCATGAATAACTGTGACAGATCTAAAATTAAAAAATTGACAGTTCATTTTGATTTTCTGACATTTCTGAGTTTGTGATAAAGTTGCCATAATATTTATTTTCTTATTTTTCATTATTTTGACTAGTCGTACAAAAAATAGCGTATGCAACTCACATTTTATGGCTAGTATTCATTACGACACTCACTTACGGCTTGTGTCGTAATTCTCATACTCGTGTCTTAATAACTATCATTAAATGCTCATTGCATAATATACTATTATCTTTTTAAAATCGATTACATAAGGAAGAACTGAAGTTGCACAAATTTTATGAATATTAATTCATTACGTGGGAAATATGTATTTAATATACTAAAAAGAGTGTTCTTTTGTTGCAGATTTAAAGGAGAATTTTGAAAAAAATATGTAAGTAGTATCTATGTATTTATAAATAGCGATATAGTGTGTACACAACTCTACCATAAAACCAAGAAATTCAGTGATTCAATCTGCTGGCAATTACTTGTTTCACCCATAAATGTGATATACATAATACCCAAAAGCATCTTTCCAAATTTTATTTGAAATTTTCTAATTTTTTCTAATGGTTTTCATGAAAATAGCTTGAGCAGTCATCTAGATTGACTCACCGTATACAGCATAAAACACACGAAGTAAAATTGCATGATTGGACTTCACTGGTACCTACCAACTGAAAACTTTTATTTTTTATTTTTACTGCTAATACGAAAACAACAAAAACCAAAGTTTTTCAATCAAAGTTTCCATTGCACTCCAAAGACTTTTAAGGTTGGTTAAAGCAGTTAATATTTAATAATATTTCCAGAGCACTCTCGCTACACATAATTACTACTACTTATTTGGTTAAATATTTAACCTGTTGAATTTTAAACTGGTTGACTAATTAACTAATTAACATGTTTTCGGAAAATAGTTAATCGTAGGTATTATTAATTTAAATCAATTAGTATTAATATGAATATTAAGCACACTGACCATAGTGTGGAAAATGTCATCAATAATCAATTATATTGCTTGCTCAGATGGTTTTACACGCCTAATTTCAATTGCAAATTAACACATCTAATTATACTTCAATTAATAACGCATACAATCGGAAAAATGATCTAAATTCATTTCAATTCTTCTTACGTACAATTTCTTATAGAATATTTTATTGCATTAGTATATTTTTAGTTGACTTGTGCTCTGCTGAAAATAATTCTAGTATAGTAACTTGAGAAAATTGTCGCATAAATACAGGGTGATTCACCACGCACGCTGATATTTGGAGTGGATACACACACAAAATTATTATAAAATCTTAATAAATAGGCCGTAAAAAAATTATTATTAGTAATAGGTTGACTGAACTCCACGTAACTGGATGATATTTTTACCTATACCTACTGACACATGTATAGAACACTCTTTAACTTTTGCGTTAGGGAATTCAATAAATTAATATTACAATGTAGGACTCTGCATAAAAATTGTTCTCTGTTCTTCACAAAAGAATCAACCCTGAACCTGAAAACATCTAGCTAGGGGTGTTACAAAACTGCATTGTGAAAATGGCACATGTTTAAGTTTATAGTAATCAAGAGTTAATGGTATGGAATTAATTTTTGGTTAATCCCAGTAAAACGTATGACCAAATTTTAGAAAACGGCGGACAAAACTTCGATCTCTGTTGTAGCAGTAGCAGATATGTAAGTACAGTCCCCCAATTTTCAATAGACGTAGATAACAAGTATTTTTAATTATGTTGAAGGTGTTTTTTTGTATTTCTTTTGTGTTATATTAGGTACTTACTTGTGCTCTACATCTCGGTAAATTTTTTCGATTTGTTCTGAATCACACTGTATAATTTGTTTAAAATATCTTATGTGTCCAGCACATAACTTTCTTATTCGTTGCCATAATACAGTTTTAATCTTTGGAAAATACTAAAGAGGTAGCCAATAATCACATGCAGTCGACATTCAATACGTTATTAATATAAAATCACATTTATTTATTTATTATTATTGTTTTCGGTACCTACCATAGAAACCAGTAAAATACAAAAAAAATAATGGTCCTTCTGGGATTCGAACCCGCGACCTTCCGTTTGACAGCCAAGTCACTAGTCTATCTATGCTGTCGAATTGAACGCGCACTATGAGAAATATAAGTGTTTTAAGAATATCTCGTGGATACAGACAGACAGACACACACAGACAGACATCATGGGAAAAATGGTCAAAATGGATTCAGGGGCCCTCAAAATATGTAAATCCATCAAAATCTCGAAGTCGAAAAAAATCACAATTAGGTACTTTCTTATTACTTCGTATAAGAAAGTAAAAATTAAACTTATATAGAGGGGGAGCTATTGTGATGACTCTATTGTCTGCCTATGCAGACCGCATCTACCATAGTTATAATCATCAAATGTACTCCCAAGGGCGTAGCTAAAGGGCAATTGTTTTATTTATTACAAATTAAGGTAAAAAATTTTGAAATTACCTTATTAATTAAGATCTCCTGATTACGAAAATGCTAAAAATAAGTGGCGGTCTCCAATATTTCCAAAGTTATAGCAGTTTGAAAAGTTGAAACATCCAATGTTTGGATGTGTAAATTAAACACTTTTATCAACTTTTATTCACTAAAAAGCCACTCACTAGTACCTATTGCACTAATTATTAATTAATTAATCATTACTATTACATATTATTGATGAAAACCTTATTTTTAAAGCATTTTCTTTTCCTTGTTTTGCTGTCAAAGGAATTTCCCTTCCCCTTACTAATGCTGTAGTTATGCAGGCAGATTTAGCTGTAGCTGTAACTTTAGCTGTAGCTGTAAAAACTTGAATATATGTTAAACAATGGAACCATTTATGCAGATTTAGCTGTAGCTGTAGATGTAATAGTTCGTCAACTTCAACTTTTACAGCTAAATCTCTTAAATCTAGTAACTTTTTAGGGATTTTATTTTTGGTTTTGTCTAGGTATGTACATCAAACATCAACTCAATGGTCACTACAGCTAAATCTACTAAATCTTGCATGTATGGACTGTTTATTTACAGCGGCTTAGAGAAAACTTACAGCTAAATCTGCCTGCATAACTACACCATAAGAAATCAAGCGATCCTTGATTTTAAATTTTAAGGTTAAATTTATGGTGTAGTTATGCAGGCAGATTCAGCTGTAGCTGTAACTTTAGCTGTAGCTGTAAAAACTTGAATATGTGTTAAACAATGGAACCGTTTATGCAGATTTAGCTGTGAATTTAGCTGTAGCTGTAGATGTAATAGTTCGTCAACTTCAACTTTTACAGCTAAATCTCTTAAATCTAGTGACTTTTTAGGGATTTTATTTTTGGTTTTGTCTAGGTATGTACATCAAACATCAACTCAATGCTCACTACAGCTAAATCTACTAAATCGTGCATATATGGACTGTTTATTACAGCGGCTTAGAGAAAACTTACAGCTACAGCTAAAGTTACAGCTACAGCTAAATCTGCCTGCATAACTACACCATTAGTGTTTCAAAATAAACGTGCCGAAATACAGTAATAAATCGTTTTTACTAAAATGTAATAGTTAATTAATCATTAGATAGTGCAATGATTCTATTGAGTGCATTTTTAGTGAATAAAAGTTGATAAAAGTGCTTAATTTACACATCCAAACATTGGATGTTTCAAGTTTTCAAACTGCTATAACTTTGGAAATATTGGAGACCGCCGCTTATTTTTAGCATTTTCGTAATCAGGAAATCCCAATTAATAAGATAGTTTCAAAATTTTTCCAAAATCGCTGTTTGCTACATTCGCTAAATTTTCCCAAATTAAAATAAGGTTATCATATCTTTATACCCGAATATATGATTCAGAACAGTTATGATTTATCCTGTTTATATTTGGCGATAGATAATGTACTCAAATATGATTACACTTCGCCCAATACTTCTAAAAATACCCCACGTAACCTTCACACAGGCATTTGTTTGATGATATTTTAAATATTAACAGACACAAAATCAATTCTGCATATCTACATATCTAAAGACTAAAGAGCAATCAAGTACAATTACCTCAAATAATTTTAATACTAATTTTGTTTCTTTACGTGTGTACAAACTCTTAAATCTATCATAAGAACCTTATCTTTAGAAGTATTCTGTTTTATCTTGTTGCAAAATGGTAAAACCCAATTTTGGTGATTCAAATTTTATTTAAAGTTTTAACATTTATAATCAACGTTTATAACATCATGGAAACGTGATGTAGTTACTGGTTTGTAGATAAGAATGATTCACATCAGTCACAAGTATTTAGTTCGGTACATAAGTATATCAAATAGCAATTTGAACACAAATCTCGAAGTGAACAGTTTGTGTAAAACTCTTCAGTATCTATATTTGTATATTGGTGAGTTTTTTATCAATATTTCAATATTGTATAATCTACTCTACACTCTTATCATCTATTTGTTTTATTACCTATTTAATAAAAATTTTGTACTAAACTTTATATAGGTAGGTACATGAAAAGAGTTGTACCTACCAAAATTTTTTTGTTTATAAGCACATGTTCTTATTAATTACTTCTATGTCAAAGTTGGAACAAAATATGAAAATTTTGAAAATCAGGGAAGTAACCAATATTTATTTTTAAGCATCTTTTCCAGAAAAATATTATAATCCCAATTAAACTCGTTAGGGTGTATTGAGTAAATCGTATTGTGTTTTTTAAAGATAAAATAATATGTTACTGTTTTTTCCCAGGTCAATAATCGAGCGATCAAATTTTTTAATCGAGTCATCCATGGATTGGAATCCGTATGTCTTTAACTTGCACCATTTTAGCTCTCAACGACGTTTTATTGTAATTCAGTTCAAGTAACTACATACGTTTTCGGATTCATGGATGACTCTGTATTATAATGAATATCATTAAAGTACAGGTACGAGTAGTAAATGTCTAATAAATCTGTGACATTTTATCACTTTTTTAAGATGCTGTAAGTTATCTTGTTGTCGAGAATTTTATTACATTGTATATTTATAACAAATAGATAATATGCTTGTAGACATTGTGATTAAATTCCAATATCACATATTTATTACATAAGTGATTTCAGATTACTGTGGAACTATAAAAATCGATTTTCAACATGACACCCTCTCTCGAGGCTTGCATCCAAAAATGCATAAAACAAAGTGAAGATATCGTATTGCAATTAAACGTAATACGTGCAGATGTAGAAACATTCCACCGTGATTGTAATATAGCAAAGTCTGTCGGGACTGGTGTAGGTACAGCTGGAGCTGCTGCCTTAATCGCCAGCATCCTCTTTGCACCAGTTACAGGTGGTGCGTCTCTGGCTGTTGGAGCTTTAGGATTTGGTGCCAGTGTAGCTGGAGGAGTTACAAATTTAACCACTGATGTAATTGATAGTTATAAAACATCATCTGTTATTAATCAATTGAAAAATTTTGTGGATCAAAAGAGTGTCGCCAATGAGGAATTACTTAAATATATATATATATTTAAGCAGATATCACTTGAACTAGCTAAGAGGACAAATATTAGCGTTGACATTGCACTACAGGCAGTTCTTAAAGGTATGATATTTTTGCAGATATCGAAATATTTACATTAAGTTTCGATTTCCAGGGGCTGCAAATAAGACATTGGATGTACAAAGAGGCATAGACAGAAATGTTACGTTTTTAGCATCAATAGGTGCATATGGTGCTTTGACTAAAGCGGGAAACATGGCAATGAAAGAACTTCCATTGCTAACAAAAGTAGGATTGAAAAGTACTGATATAAGTCTCATTAACAGCATCTTTGGAATATCCGGAAAAGTTAGTTCCGTTACAAAATTTGTCGGTAAGGCAACAGCCATTCTTTCTGCAATATTTGTGGTAGTAGATCTTGTGCAATTGGTAAATTCTTGGACTACACAACATGCCACTATTGAGTCCGTCGATAATCTAAAAATAAATCTTCAAGAAGAAGTCAAATTATTAAAAGATTTCCAAAGAATTCTTTTTATGTTAAAAGATCCAATCTTCTACACCACAATACCATACAAAGATTACAACTATGCACTTATTGGCACTGAAGAATCTGTTAGTTTTGTTGTTGCCTTGGTAGAAAATGATTTGAGAAGTTGCAGACATATTTTACACGCCTTCGGAATAGATCTGCCCAATTTATATACTATAGACAAAATTATGAAAAATATAATTGACTACGATACAGAGAAAGGCAAGTTGATAAATATTTTTAAAACAAGTGGCAAAAAGGCTAAAAGATTGGTTAAAACTTTCTTTGATGAACTGTTGAAAAATTTGGAAAAAGAAAATGTGAAACCAAGAAAAAAAGATAATCGAAGCAGACGAGGTGAGCATATTATTAACAATGGAGTGCTCAAGTTTAACAAAGATGTAGTTTCCGAATTTGTCTACTCCGCTTTCAACAAAACTTACGATGAAACGCTGTAAGTAAATCAATATTCTTATAAAAATATATTTATATAAAAATATTTTACCATAGTGCCAGATTGCCACCACATGCTCAAGTGAGAAAAGATTGCCAACATCCAATTTCTCAAGAAAACCACTACAACATCCAGAGTGTTCTTGTAGCCCACATTGACGAAGAATATTCGTATATAGATACTAACGATGTGACATATGGTATAACCATTGAGTTTCTACGTCAAAATTGCGTTGCTCATATGACCGAACTTCATCATAACTTTGACAGTTATCCGCCACATGGGGGAACACATCATACTAGTCGCATTCGAGCAACGATTGATTCGATTAATATGTATCCGATTTTTGTTGATTTTGCTGCATTACAATATTGGATAAATCGCCAAGGCGGTAACCGTCAAGTATATGAAAACGCTAAAACTGAGGTCTTGTCCATGTTTAATAAGTTGTATGACAGTTTGCGTCCATGGCTTAGGGAAATCCGACCATTATATGTTAGATAAAGAAGAACCTAGATTAAGTATATGGTTTGTTTTGTTTAATGCTTTCGCTATTTTGCTTAATAAAAGTAGAGGTCTGCTTTATAATTTACTCAAATAAATACTGTTCCCTTTCATGTGTATACAGGCTGTTTCAAATTCGCTTCTCACTACAGGGATCTCAGAAATGGTAACAGATACAGCTTTGGTTAAATAGGGATGTTGCATTTTTTTTAAATCCCGTTTTTTTCTGTTAGAAATGTAAAACGACTATATTAATAATACTCTAAAGCAAAAATATTTTTTTTACTCAATATTTGTACATAAAAAAACGATTATAAATTGACCGTAATTCAAATATATTATTGCCGCCCGAAAACGCTTTGAGATCGGAGAGTCCTGTGTGACGTCACGAATCTAGTTGACATTGGCATGTCTAAATATTTTTTGCGCGTTTGACATTTTTCGAAACAAGTCAAAATGCTGCACTGTGGAACTAGATTCGTGACGTCAGCAGTCTTTTGGGCCGATTCGGGCGTTTCCGAGCAATGTGTGGAAATTTTAAATTTTCCAATACTTTTTATTTATTTACTTGGAAAGTACGGACCAAAAATTTTTTTCAAAAATATTGATAGTGATAATTTGGTATCAGCTTTTCAAAAATAATTAATTTGAAAATCATGCAAAGTCCCTATTGAGGCAAAGTTGCGTAGTAATGTGGCCAATAATAGCAGTTAAGAAATCGAATATATCTTTTGTAGTTCTGAAGATTTTTGGAAAAAAAACAATTTTTTGCCTTTTCGTTTTTATTTTTTTCTGCTCTTATTTTTCAAGATATCGAAAAACAAAAATCACTTTGCCATTAACACTTTTTGTGCTTTATAAAATGACGTTAAATTTTTCCTCGTGCGACGTTTCGGTTTTCCGCTGACTTCATCAACTCAATTTTTTTAAATACGGCCCTGTATTTTTTTCATCGTTTTAAGTAGCATTTTTATGTTATGTAAAATGGCGTTTACATTTTTTCCATACGACGTTTCGTTCTTTTGTAATGATCGGGTAATTTTATGAATACCTACAGCACTGGATTTTTTTTACAATTTCATCAGTATTTTTTCCATTGTACTTACAACCCATCATCAGTATTGACGAATTAATAAGTGTTCATTTTATAAAATTATTAAAAAAAAGTAATTTCATTGTTTTTATTATTACTACCAACAATAAATAATAGGTTAGTTTGATTTATTATAAAAGGAAAATTATTTTTATTAAAGTTTTCCAAAATGTGTGATATGAGGAAGTGAGGAAAAATACTGATGAAATGTAAAAAAATCTAAGGCCGTATTTAAAAAATGTTCAGATGATGATTGCACAAGATCGAAACGTCGTATGGAAAAAAATTTAAACGCCATTTTCTAGAACATAAAAAATGCTACTTAAAACAATGCAAAAAATCCAGGACCATATTTAAAAAAACTGACTTGATGACGTCAGCGCAAAAACAAAACGTCGCATGAGGAAAATTTTAACGTCATTTTATAAAGCACAAAAAGTGTCCACGACAAAGTGCTTTTAGTTTTTCGATATTTTGAAAAATAAGAGTAGAAAAAAATAAAAACTTAAACGTAAAAATTAGGTTTTTTCAAAAAATCTCCAGAACTACAATAGTATATTGTAATACAAGTGCGGAAAACGCATCATGACAATACGAGTGTGAAATTTGCAATGTGCACTTCTCCGGTTGTTAGATATTAAATAAATGTTATAAATATAACTAAATGTAAGTACTTCTTTATGTTTTTGTTTGCGTGCGGAAAGTTTAAAATATGTGTGCGGAAAAAAATTTCCACACTAATTTTCTGTACTAGTTTTTCAAAAGCCTACTTTCAAGTTCGATTATCTTGTCAGAAAAAACGTCATTCCGCATTTTCGTAGAAAAAGATATTTTCGATTTCTTAACAGCTTATTATTGGCCACATTATTACGCAACTTTGCCCCAATTTAACCAAAGCTGTATGTCTTACCGTTTCTGAGATCCCTGTAGTGAGAAGCGAATTTGAAACAGCCTGTATAGTCCGAACAAGCTTAAAACAGTCCTAACAGGGCGTGTATAAAGCTGCAATTGCTCTATTGGTCCAGTCAAAGTGAAAAAATTAAGCGAAAAATTACACAATGTATACCTACATGTAATAGGTATAATATAGGTACATATTATCACCCTATATAAAACTAAGAAAACTCAATTTTTTTATTAACTCTTTGAATGATAGTAGTACACACGTACCACCCTTTTTTGATATTATCTATTAAGCGACGTTGGTGAAAAAAGTTTATCAAAATTTCATACTACTCCTAGTAGTGTATACAGGCTGTTCAAAAATAAGGGTAAACATTTTAAAGGGTATGTAGTATAGGCCGAAACAAATCGAAAAATCTTAATAAACATATGTCTGTAAGCTTACTGTTAAGGAAATATTAGCGATTTCATGTTTCTAATACTTTAGTTAAGTGGCTTTTATTTTTAATAGATTTTATGACAAAATAATTCAATTAAAGAAGATTAGATAAAATATGTCTTTTCAATTTCTCTTGGTATTACCTAATATTATTCCTGTACAGAAATTTTAATACTGTAATCTGAAACAAGTTTACTAATTAAGTTAAACATAAATGTGTATAGATATATTCAGTCTGATTAATCTTTCAGTATACATTTAAATCTACTTATCAATTACGTAAATAATGAACAGATTTATATTCAATATATAATTTTCCACTTTACTATTTCCTCGCTTAATTGAAATGTACTCAAACTGGTAAACTTTTATTTAAGCTTCAATAATGCAATATAATTAAAAAGCAATAAATTTCGTATCACGCATAATCTTTACTAATACCATAGTACTTTAGCAGAGTTTTCACAATTTAAAATGGAATTAACTTACACATGGTTTCGTGCGATAAATTTATTGTTTGTTCAAACGAAATTTTCAATTTTTTAAGTCCTACCGGTTACAGTTTAATTTAGATATTAAACAATCACCCGTTTATTGAATAATAACAACAAACAGTTTGATTATATTCCAATAGTTAATATAATAACATAAACGTACATACATAATATTTATTGATATTATTACATCGAACGTTTTCGAAAATTGGATGTCGGAGTATAATGTTCGAGCACACTCTATGACTAATTATATTTTCAACACTCTCGAGAATGAACCGGTATTACTTTGTCCCTAAACACTAAGCACAATTATTGCGGATTTCGGCCAAAGGGGCTTGAGAGTTTTAGGTTTAAAAGTACACATTTACAAACTTTTCAGCTCCATTTCTATAAATTTATCTAATATTTTACAAAGATTATTGCACTCGAAAAAGTAAATGAATCCCAAAATGTTACTTATTCTCATACAAAAATTCTACTGACAAAAATCCCATTTAAAATTTGTACTTCTGTATCATTATATTTAACACTGTAATAAAAAATAAATAAAAAGTTACTGTAATATATTTTTTATTAAGTAAGTATTCTGTTTTTGAGGATAATTTAGAAACTAAAAGATATTTTTTTTGATGACGAAAGCTCGAATTGAATCACCCTGTATATCTTACTTTAGAAAGGCATGAAAATTATATTATTTTTTATAAGAACTATTTGTATCATTTCTTCATAACAAATAATATTTCAACTTAAATTTAATACAGACACTTCTAAATTAGTTTTTAATTTTATTGTGTAAGGTACTCGTATATAAATTAGTGCAATAGAAACATAATTAGTTTGTATGGTTACATTTATACATTAATTTATATAGCACAGCGTTTAAAACTACTTTATCGAAGTGAAACCGAAGACATCAAATAATACATTGTTAGGCAAATGTGTTTCTGTAGTTGTGGATACTTTCATGTTTTACTAAAATGAATGTATTTTCGCCTACGGAAAAGTTTAAGTAACATCCTCTTTGGAAGTATCATGCTATGTATCTCCAGAGGGTAAATCCTTGTCGCTTTCGAAAGCTCTTTCTAAAAAATAGTTACAATAAACACATGCGAATAAGGAAAAATGCTTTCCTTTTATTTTTTTCTTAAAAATCAAGATGCATTTAGATTTTTATTTGAAATATTTACCACGTTTGCTTGCATTTATAATTATTGTATTTGCACCTAAAATTTATAAACTTAAGCTGTCGTAAATTTATTTGAGTTGCGTTAATATTTTATCTTTGTTTTACAGCGTAATTATTAATGCATGATCAATCTAGATTTTTTTATCCACAAGTAGTAATCCAATGTAGTAATTATCCTTATAAAAATGCCACTTTGTTGTATATTTTATTTAAATATTCTTTTTTAATGTCATTGTCTTCTTATACATAACATACAGAACCAGGTACTGAAATATTTAATTCAAAAATAGGAATAATTTATCTTCGGTGCCAACATGCCAACAAAAATCTCATGTAATCTAAATATGAAAACTGATTGCTAGAAGAAAAAGCTTCCTTATAGTTATAATTCACAAACTGTTACGATTCTGATAGTAATTACGAGTACGATACAATTAATTGCTATTGGTTTCATAGAATAATTTGTCAATACGTTATTTCCCTTGTTTCGAATATTCAACTTCTTATGTCCTATTCACTCAAAGGTTTCATGAAATTTCCCTTATCATTCTGATTAATATAAAGGCTTTCGGGCATATTCACCTAGATCTCCATGTGTAGATGTGGGATTGACATGTATTTTCGAAAATTTTACTAAGTTAAATTAGTTCTATGTTCTTTGGAAACTCTAGGCAGTTGCAATAATATAGTTATACAAACTATATATAATATTCCAGTCAGTGATAAACAGTATATTATCGTATATGTAGGTATTAGAACTTTACTCAAAGTTCCAGCAACATTAATACATTTTAAGACTTTCCGCTACCTACTGATTTTTCATGCACTGAAGCCGTTGTGTCGGTGGATTATACACCCACATTTATTCAAATTATTGATACAAATTTGTCATACTTATTATTTAGAAAGAGTGAAAGAATAGTTTTGAATATTTTTAAATTAATTGTTTTTATAGGTATACCTACCTTATTTAATTAACACGAATTTGGAAGGGAATAAACACGTTTTTAATAGTTATTTATGTTGCAAGTGTTGAAATGATCCAAACAAAGTTTCAATAATTTAATTTATCTTATCCACCCATTTTTATCAAGTTGTAAATTATTTTAAATCAACACCGACGCATCCACCAAAATTTTAAAATTGTTAATCTTGAGCCAAATTTCTTATCCTGTGGTTAATAACAATGATTGTTGAATAACAGTTGTGACTATTATGACGTTTAATCATCGAATAAAATCCGAAACACAAACAAATATACAAATGTTATAAAAACATATACGAACCCTAACAACTAAATATTCGGACAAAAGTAAATTCGATTGTCTTTTTTCCATACGCGCAAAAGTTATCTAAATTAACTTCCATAATATTGATGGTTTGTTTTGTTATAATGCCAACATTTGGTTATATAAAAACGTAAATTTCGTAAAAATCCGCTCGGCGGTTCCAAAACTGTGGCACTTTAACCCAGCAGGATGGGAAAATTGTAGAAACAAAGAATTATTATTTTCAAAACGTTGGATCTAGTAGTCGGATTGTGATGAAATTTACTTTATTGCAAAGCTGGATGTTGGTTTTCTTTACAAATAAGTTACACAAGTTTTTATTTGGTGATTTTAGACATTTACCGGAGCTTCAAAGTTGCATCTTTAAAAATTATAAAATTTTCTAGTAACTGTTTTAAAGAATCACAGATTTGAAACCGCTGGTTGGATTTGTGTCAAAAAACATTTAAATCAAAGCTCAATAACCGTACTATATTGAAAAAATCCTGAAATGTTAATATGATTTTTTTTGCATTTTTTTTGAGTTCCACAGTTCACTTTTCAAAAAACGTGTTATTTGAGGGTGCTACCTACATTAAAATAGTCACAGTTTTGGAACCACTGGTTGGATGTTGGTACAATTTACTTTATTGCAAAGCTGGATGTTGGTTTTATGTACAAAAAAATCGCCAAGTCATTATTTGGTGATTTTAGGCAAATTTCGTAGCTTTAAAATTGCATTTGAAAAATGTGACGTAATTTTCTAACGACTTTTTTTAAAAAATCACAGTTTTACCACTTGGGGAAAACGACATAAAGGTGCTTTCATGGCCCTCATCCAGTCCGGACTTAAAGTCATTGAAATTGTTTGGCATAAAATTAAACGTATTCTACGCAATAATCCACCAAAAACCATTGGGGACTTAAAGACCAAAATAGAAGAAATTTGGGACAGTTTCACGACAGAATTGTACCAAAATTTGATAAATACAATGCCTGTTAGAATACAGGCAGCTATTAAAGCAAAAGGAGACGTAACCTCTTATTAATGGTCCTAAATTAAAAATTATCCCAACATTTAGTTGCAAATTCATTTTGTAAAGTTTGCTAATTATTAAAGTTAAAATATTGTTAAATTCAATAAATAATTTTCTTCCATGCATAATATTGTTATTAAGGCTTTATCTTATTGTATTGTTAGGTGTTTACTAATTATTTGCGAAAAATTTCCAGTTCTCCTTTCAAACTTCAAAAATTTACTTTTGTCCGAACATTTAGTTGTTAGAACTCGTTTTTGTTTTTTTAATACTATTCGATTCACAGCTTTTATGCTTAATACTAAATTTTACTTTATAAAAGCATATCTCACCTATTACCCCTTTTAACAGATACATTTTATGTTTATTTTAATTTTATCTGAAATCGTTTATGGCTTAAAGCAACTTAATTAGAAAATTAACGGTATTAGACACTTCGATTAAGTGGTTATTCAAAATATACAGAAACGGAATAATGTAATTAATTACTGACTTACTTATTAACACAACCTCCCCTATATGTGTAATCGATTATATCATGAAACTAAACTGTTCAATTTTCCATAATATTAGGTTTTAATTAAGTAACCACAATCCTTGCAATCGGTTGTAAATTCCTAAACAGATTTTGACAAATAGTAATTGTTCACTATTTGGATAGAGATTTGTTCTGTCACGTGTAATTTTATTTGGAGGACCTCATTTTGGGGAATACACGCAATATGTTTTAGATAGGAGACGTTTAATTAAACAATTAATTAAAAAGTATCTAAAACTAAGTAACTTCTCTTAGTAGCACTGAGACAAATTTCATAATTTTCACACTGCCTACTACACGTACAGAACAGACTTTTAAGGCTCTGACTTCACATCCAGCCGAGATAATTAAAAAAATGCAGAAGAATACTGAGATTTCAGATATATCAGGAATCTACTGGGTATACCTATCTTCAAGAAGTACGTATAAACTATGTGAATACTAACTAATTATGCTAGGCTGATTTTAAATTTTTTAAATTCATTTTGACAATATTATTGTGGTTTCATTAAATCGTTTGCAAAATTCAACACTGAAATAAAGAAAAATCAATCGATGATTTTCAACTGAAGTAGTATCAAGGATATTTGAATTTTTGGCTTACTTTTTAGAATATTATTCCATATACGTATACGGTTCATAAGAATCTATTTTAAAGCGAACACATTGTAATTGTAATTTAAGTGTACTATAATTATACAATATTCTGTATAAAATATAGTGTGTAGCTATACTTTTAGTACCTATTTAACTATAAATTACACACGTCATAAAAAGCTGGTATCAGCAGATAAAAATAAAAAGAACATAAAAGCTTATCCTGTGACATATTTATACAAGTAATTATTTTTGTAGCATTTCAACCTTTTTGTGGGAAGCTCTTTTTTGTCATTCTACTAAAGCTCTCCCTTAGCGTCTATAGCAAAGTATATTTTTAAATGTCCATTATTCAATTTAGATACGAGTTTTAAAGATAAGATAGAAATTAAATGGTTAAGAAGTATTTTAGTAGCCACTTTATAACATGTAGTGAAACACAAAATTGTAGCAATGGATTTAAGATATTTTCGTTAATTTCAGGGGTAGAAATAATAAATTGTGCACACAGTTTTTATGAAATTTTGAGTTGAAACTCGTAAAAATTGGTTTCTGCAGAATTTGTCTAATAATATCTAATATCATTTGAGTTGAGTACCTTAAACGATGCATTCCATGAAGTTTTCAGACTAAATGTACCGATAATTGTATAATAAATTTCTGATTTAATCTAGAATCTCTATGCATTTTAAAAAAATCTACAAATCCTCATTTACTGTTTTTTGTTTCGATTTTTTAAATGGACTACATCGTAATTTTAACATTGGCATTTTCATATCATGACATAAAATTATTTCTGCGGTGTAAAACAAAAGTTATGACAAAATAAACAGAGTTTTATACGCACAAAATTTTATTACACGTTATCTTTTTCAGGACAGATGTATATAATACTGGTTCCTAAATGATGTTGAGACTATAAAACCTTGTTGCTAATAAAAATAAAAGAGGGAGAAAATTGTAATAAGCTACATAGTACATTAATTTGATATAATAGAATTTTGATGTGCAAGAAAAGAAGTTGTTTAATGATTTAATGATTATTATTTGTTCTTTTATAACATCAGTAATACACAGTGAATTGGTTTTTAACTTTCAGTTTCCAAAATTTGTATTCTTGTTCACCTTATAAGTAAGAGAAACATTATAATCACAATAATTCCAAAAATATATTGTAGTTTTGATAATAGAACTCAATTTAAATATGTTCTAAATTCAAAATGTATTTTTTTCGAAATCGTTAATACCTATATTTTCAGGCATAATTAAAAATCCTAATTTGCAACAAATGTTTAATAACGCCTTACTTAGACCTTTTTTTATGTGCAGAAGCAGTTGAAACATTTTTAGCACGGGCGTCAGCCCGGCAATATCCACAGTGTAGAAATAAAACAATTCGGGTATAATAATACTTCATGGCATTTACGTGCATTCTGTTAAATAAGCTGACCCCTTTCTCAGATAACAAGAGACCACTGACTCTATAGTATTTGCTTTAGGCTGACAGATACAAAATGATTTAAATATATTATCTTGTTCAGTACAACATTTTGCAGTATGTCGTATGTTATCAAATTACTCAAATATTAAAAAATAAATGTATTATTAGATACCTATGTCAAAAATTATTAGTTGTAACATTGTAGAAAGTCATAAATTGAAAACAATACTTTTTTACTAAATAAGTTAACTAAGTAGATGGGATGTAGTTTTATAATAATTTACCGGTGATTTTTGTAATAGCATGAATAAATTTCAATTCCAGAATTAACATAGGCTACTACTGCATTAAAGCTAATAATCATTTCTAAACAAATACCAGTTGAAGAGATAAATGTGTAACCATTATTTGCAGAACTGTATATCACTGGAAACTGGAATGATTAAACACATGTACAATTTAGGACTGTAGTTTTATTACACAGTTACATAAAGATTAATGAAGATAAATCTGTACTTCGATATCGAATATTGGAAGTACTTTATGTACAGTTACAGTTTATGTATTTTTTTCAAATAATATAAATCCAGATACATTATGATCATTGATGGTGACTTACAGTTGGCAGTTATAGAGAAACAAGATGGTTCTACCAGAAAATTTAAAATAAAATCCGGATTTTATATTCAAGTTTACCTAATTTATGTAACTGTAGCTGTAATAATATAAGAAAAACTGTAAACATCAACCGGTGGCCATTCTTCTGGAAGTTTTGTAGAGAACCAGAATGTTTCTACCAGAATCTTTAAACAAAATGAAAATACGTTAAAAGTTTCGGATGTAATTTAAAAATTTGTCTAAATATAGTTTTTGTTTCATAGTAGCAAGTCTTCTTGACACTTGCTCAGAAAGCAAATTTTGTATTTGAGTCTATTACTGAAATAGGATGGGCAACTCTCAAACTAGCCTTAATACTAGCCAGTTGGGGTATAGGAACTACGCTTAGTATGGTCACGATTTTTCTAACGATTTAACGAAATATTACAAGATATAATATCCGTGCGACATAATTTCGCACGAGTCATATCAGTGGCGGCTCGTCAGGGGAGGCAGTTTTTTATTTTATTTTTATTTTATAATTAATATTTTTTTCAATTTCTTAAAATATAGATACTAGATAGATCTAATTTAACAACTTTTACAGATAAATATTTTGAATCAGAATTTGAATTAACCGCCAACCTGTTGAAATGCTCGAAATATTCGTTAACTTCTCTCATTTGTGGTTCTATACCACTTACGACTCGAATAGCACTTCTGCCTATGTTGTTGTCACACACACCCGCATTTGCGCTCTGGGCTGCGAGGCACTCCTCGATTTATATTTTTAAACACGAAACTGTGGTGAACATGTGTTACGATTGTTACGCCTGCGTTTTAGTTACTACTACTATTTTTTGTCATTGAACATTCAAGTTTGAGGCAAAAACACCTTTTTTTAACACGAAAGAAACTGTTGTGAACAAGGAACAAGCGTTTACGCCTGCGTTTTTTATGTAACAGTTGTTGTTTATTTGTGTGTCTGTGTGTGCAAGTATGAGGTGAAACAGGTTAGGTATTTGTGTCTTTTTTGTGTGCAAACAAAAGTTTATTCTTAAAATGGAAGGGGAGGGAAGTGACTCTGTAACAAATATAAAAAATTGTGAAGACATTGTTGACTTTTTAATAAAATTTAAATTTAATCGACTGTGTTACGATGATGAATTGTTCGTCAAAGATTTAGAGTTCCTCATCCAGACCTAAGTAAGTATTTAATTAATCAGGGTAAACCGCCTCGTACTTTTGTTAATCATTGGTACAGTAAATGTAAATTGTTAACGGGTAGTTTCATTTTAAAAAAATTGTTTTGTTGGCCATGTATTTTATTTTCAATTCGGGGTGAAGAAGTTTGGTCAAAATTTGGCTATAATTGCCTGAAAAATTTAGGTCGCTCGATTGAGAGACATTCAAAAAGTCAAGAGCATATTAGATCTATGTGTAAATTACAACTTTTAGGCAAACAAAATAATAATAACCGTCCTAGATTCAGCTCGTCAAATCGAAATTCAAAGATTTAATGATTCAGTAAGAAAAAATAGAGGAATTTTAAACAGATTAATCGATATTTGTATCTGTCTTTGTAACCAAGAGTTTGTATTTAGTAGGTACTTATGCAAAATATTTTTCTGACCAAGTAGAGCTCCTTTTCCTAAATTTCATAAAAACGTGATAAAAAACTTTCCTATCAAAGCAACCAGGCATGGGACGTGAGCAAGATTATTAAGCAAAAAGTATCATTAAAAAGGATGACTTTGAACAATGAAAAAAAATTTGCCTGCGGCGCTTCTAGGATCGCTACGCTCGCATCTTTTTTAACTGCCTCCCCCGACTAAATGACTACGAGCCGCCACTGACTCATATCGCACAATATTTTATCTATTAGGTACTAAGACAAGTTTCTTTCTTTGTGAAATTGTCTCACTCGCTGCTCCACAGCCCGTGGTCAAATTAACACCTCACAAAAAATGTTAGCAAATTTTTTCTCAAAGTATCATGAGTAAAAGAACAATTAGAATTACCTAACACACATACACATAAAGTATAATACGAGGTATATATAAAATTAACGTATGACCAATAGGTAAATCTAAAAAAAAATATTGCTATTGGTCGAATGTGAATGGATGTGAAAGGTACCATGTAGGATAAAATAATATCCAATATTCGAAAAATATATTAAAGATTTTCAAATGTTAATGCACTATACACAATGTATAGCACTATTTATTTATTGCAGTAATAAATAAAATGTACACACTGTTGACTGGAAAATTCTTTTAAATTTATCCATATGTATAAATTTAGTTTCTATATTTTAATTAATGTGCTCGTATCCGAATCCTTTTCATTCATAAATCTTTTACTGGTCATTTAGGCACCATTGAACATAGAATAAATGTAATTTAATATTTATATAATTGCATGAAGTATATGAAATGAAATTTTCTGGTACACTAAATTTAGGCTTTTACAGAAATTTAATCCATTCCATTGAAATGAAATTCCCTCTAATCTTCATATATAATATGAATACACGTTCTAGATTTACCTCTAGTGGAAACCGCCTTGCTAATGCTAATTTACCTCTATTGCAAAATATTCTAGTGGGTCAAAATAGACACTACAATTTTCGTGATACGATTATTTCCAGCTGTCCAACTCAAATTCTATCTCAGACACGGTTTAAAATAAATTTGCGTGTGCTGCTCTCGAAACGCATTAACTTTATGAGTTCTGTCGACAAAGCAGCACGAGTTTTATGGGTAATTGTTATCTCTCCTACAGTTAAATTGTTAATTATGCTTAAATGACCAGGTATCTTGCACGGCAGGAAAAAAGTATATATAAACTCTAAATTATGCTTATAATCCGACGCAGAACAATAATTTAAAATTTATGTACGTACCTACTAATTTTGACAACGTAAAATTATTTCGCTTTATTGAATCTCTAAATGAATAGTTGTACCTATTCGTTTAAATTTTAATCCGGGTTTAATCATTGTTATAACAATTCTATGAATTTAGTTTGGTTGAATATGATACAACTCGCTCTAAGTAAATATGTACTATAACTTTAAATGAAAATATGTTCAGCTTTGTGGCATAAAGTTTATGCAATCCATCAAAAATTTAATGTAAGGCCAAATCTAAAGATTGGTTACATTGAAGCCAAAAGAGAATACTATTTTCCGCTTTAAATTTCACATAATTATAATTAATGTGAACTACCGTAGTTTAGCAATTTTATTTGAACCCAAATATATGATTGAAACTGAGGACTATAGAGTGATATGGTTAATGTGGTTTAGAAAGGTACTAACTTCCTAATATTATCTATTATTATACCTACTTGAAATCATAAACCGAATAACACCTCCTCAAAATGAGGCCTAATAATCTTAAAGTTTTTATACTTATATATTTTTAATTAATCATTTTTCAGATAATTGAATTGGAAGCGGAAAACAACATAAAGTAATTAATCTGTTGCTCAGTCAAAAGAGAGATATTGGGTACAGCAGTTTTAACATTTAACTCCATTTGTTCATTTCAAGTTTAATGTTTACCTCAACTTTTCATTAAAAATATACTCTGAATAATTCAGTCCCCACGAGTAAAGCTTCTACACATTTTCTTGCAAAGATGTCAGTTCATGGTAATTTTGATGCCCTTGGTCAGCTTCTTCAGGGATTGTCTGCATTGTAAAGTGGTAGAGATTTTCTGCACTATGCTGTCAACATTATTTGGGTATCAAACAGAGTTTATACTCTTTACATTTTTTCGCAGACATTCTTGGGCACATAAATATATAGCAAGTATTTCAGTTTGTAAGATGGCTAGGGTGGTAGAGATTTTCTGCAGTATGCTGTCAACATTATTTGGGTATCAAACAGAGTTTATACTCTTCACATTTCTTCGCAGACAATCTTTGGCACATAAATATATAGCAAATATTTCAGTTTGTAAGATGGCTAGGGTGTTAACTATAGGGCTATTAATGTCATCTTTTGGAGTGTAAATACTTCCCTGTCCTTATTTGGTTTAGATCCATCCATCTCTAAATCAAATGGAGCAATCATCAATTTTTGAAAATGTTGTTTGACTTCTTGCAATCTCGCGATCATGTATAATCACAACCAGTCAAAGGTTTTCGGGATTCCTTCGATGGTTTTTCTGAAAAAGCTGATTATATTTCATCTACAATTTTCAGGAATCCTTTTTGGTCACCCGATTTACAGATTTCTCTCTAACACTGTCCGAAACCAGAATCTTTAACCGGGTGATCGAAAACCATTCTTGAAAATTCTACATGAGATATGACCAAATTTTCCTCAAAAACCATCCGAAAACTTTGAGTTCTTGCAACCGTATGTGCAGAAGGGTAAAGTCCAATGAGGTTTCCAAAGCTCCAGTTGCAATTGTATTCATTATTTCTGTTATTTATACGAAGATTCACCACACTAGATAGACCATAACATCCTTCCCTAAAAACCACATTTTGCCGTGCTAAACGTTATGGTTCGACATTTAAACATTGATTCTATTCAAGAAATTGTGAATTGCTAGATGTCTCGTCTTTCGGTTGCATTCTTTATAGACTCGAATGAGATGTATCAAAAGCAGTTCTTCAAAAATGAGTTAACTACTTATGTAGTTATCTACAATTTCTTCCATTGTTTGAAGAATTAAGAGAAAATTAAGAGAAGATACTGGTAGAGTGGAAAGAACAACGCACTTATCGAAGTTAAGTCGAATAAGCTCAGAATTGCATCACAAAAAGATCGAGTCAGATATGTTTGGAAAGACCAAAGATCAAGCAGAGGATTTCCATATATTTTAGTGTTATTTCCTTATTGCGAGTAGCTCGATTAAGAATATGGGAAAGATTTGAAGGATTTAGTAGGAATTGTAAGTCAAAATCTAATGCTTGTGGGAGAAGATTTCGCAGACTCCAAGGTGAGAATTGTTTAAAAACGGTATATCCTTCCAAAGAGATTTCCAATGACTAGTTATCTTAATTTTAAAAATTGAAGGAACTTTTTCAAAACCCATAGAGAAATCTAATCAAACTAACTATGTTGGGCTACATAAAGTTGCAATAATAAAAGAATGTAATCTTTAAGTTTTGCATCCAAGGACTATCGATTTTAAATCCATCTAGCTGCTGTAACACCAAAAGTTTTATATTCCAAATTCATTTGACCATCAAACATTTTTATGAATTATTTTAATTACATCCAAAGTTTTAACAGTTCTTACTCAGTTTTCGGACAAGAGATCAAGTTAATTTATAACTGAGGAAATTGTTATTAAAAAATATATCAGTTTTTTGTCTCAATTATTATTTTATTTTAGATCTAATACGAGTAGAAGCGCGCATTGCTTATTAATTAGATATTGCCACATTTTAATATACGACTAAAATGACTCTGTTTAACTCGGTTTAACCTCCCTAAAAATGTAATTTTGTTATATATTGTTTTATATTAGCGAACTTTTAATTGCTGAATTTAAAAGTTGAACTAAGTAGATATAACTTTTTAGTACGTAATACATTTTCTTAATCCTCTCTTCTCTTTGACTCTCTGATAAAGGTTAATTACAACATTTACAAAACTGGTGAAATCTATTTTGTCCGTCTGGTTGGAAATAAAATTTTTATATGAAAGTTCCGATATTAACGAGCAGCTTGAGACTCAACGGGCTCGGCCATCATTCAGTCAACCTATTACCTTCATAGTTTTCCACTCTGTAATCGGGTTTAGCTTTTTATTTCATCTTTCCAACATTGACATGACAGAGTTATTAGAAGTTTTGATGTATCAGAAGGGATATTCTGTAAAAAACATGTAGAAGTACTTTAACCTACACAAAATGTCTTTTAGTTTAATATTGAATATGCAGGGGATTCCGTAATTATGGGAACAAAATTATATAGAATTTTGATAGATTAAAATAAAGTATCATTTATTCGTATTAAATATTACCTATCAAAGTTACCTGGATGTTTTTAGAAATACCTTCAAGTGCATGTATTAAAATTTTATTTCTAATTTTTAGTTTTTAGTCGGGGATGTCAATAATTTCCGAAAATGTTTGTTTTCTTCTTCAAGGGCAAGTAGCTTTTGTTTTAGTTTGGTGTTTTCTTGTAGTTGAGCCTCGTAGCATTGCGTGAGTAATTTATTTTCCCACTTTAAACTATTGCTAATCGTTTCTTCGGTTTCTAAATTGTCGCTTTTGGTGTCAAAAGCGTCATCGGTTACGCTACCCGCGACTACTATAAACTTATTGTTGCAGCAGTTTGCATTTGTTCTTTCGGCACAGCTTTTATGGAAAATTTGCTTGCAATTCCCACATGTTGATATCCTCTTTGTAGCCACTTTGTAGCAGTATCCGCAAAGCCTCTTTGCATCGTTGTTATGTTTATTTGGGCCGATTTTGTCGCCAATGTCACCATTCACTCCAAGGTCATCCATCATTCCTAAAAATAGTGAGTATTAATTTAGGGTGAAAGGGCTGTACTAAAATTTCTACGTACTTGGCTCTTAGCCGTTTTGTAATAAACGACCAAGAGGAAAATATTTAATATTTAATATGTGTGCTGTGCGACAGTATAAGTTGATATTTAACATCGAGGCATTATGTACGTGCTTACTTCTTGACAGATACGAGATACTCCAACAATATTCCGACTATTCCACCGCCGAATGCAACAAATCAAACAACAGCTTTGATAACAGATAAAACAGAAATTAATTTACTTATGCAAGCTATTCCTGAATATTATCCAGGTAATAATTTATCCATTTTTATAAATGAAGTTAACAATTTAATCGCTGTTCCCACAGAACTTCACAGGAAAGTTGCCTTTATGTAGCGGCGCCCGTGTTCTTCCAGGAGCCAGGTAGCTTGTTGAGTGCAATGGCTCTGGGTATTGCACTTGTTTGTGGCGGGTGTATTAACGCTGATATAACTATATTTTATTCTATTAACTCTACATAATGTACGATTATTATTAATTTCATTAACTTTTAATATACTTTAAATAATATGGAATGTATTATTATACTCAGATTTTCTAATTTCCTGAATCCTGTTTCCATTTCTTGATCTTCGCTGTGTTTTGATGAAAGATGTTTGTTATTACATTGAAACTAGGTCAATTTAGTGAACAGTTTATTTACTTCACAATAATTTTCTCCAATGGCTCTAAAGCTAAGATCTAATTATTTTACAAAAATGCGAATCCTTCAATAAACTTGTCTTAATTATGCGCCTGAAAGATTCTGAATAATTCTATTTTAAATGTTGTTTATTACTAATAATATTTTATTTTGAGGGAATATTGCTGTAATGTTGCATTTCTATTGGCTATAAACTTGTATCGTAATGAATCTACCTAATTTACAGTACAGGTAGTAAATGTCTAATAAATCAATTAAAGTATGAGAGTAGAAAAACATTATACGAAACTTAATTCATTATGTTTGAATAAAATAAGAACCATAGAAAAAAATTCGTTGAAATATTTTTAACCTAAATATCATCATCAACTAGGGTTTTTCCCCAGTGTTGATAACAAAGCAGGATTAATGCTATATTTTAAATTCTTTCTTGCAAATCCCTTTGGAATCCTATATAGTATATTGTATAAAAACTTTATTACTTTATTTTTAGCCAGTCAAAACTTCATCCGCAAAGGGATTTTTCTGATTATATAAGAACGTAATTAAGTTCCAAGTTACTTAACTTTATGTAAATAAAGCAGAGCTTGAAATTATGCAAATACGTATAAATTAATGTATTCATTTTGATTAGCGCTGTCTATTCTATTCAGATTCTGTAATTAAATAATGTGTACAATCTCTTTTCAATTTTAAAAAATTAATACAATATCTATAATTCCGTTAAAAATATGCTTTATATGAACTAATATATATTTTTTAATTTTTAGGAACAAATATTTATTTAATTATGCTTTTTTGTTATTTTATTTTTATAGTATAGGTATACTAGTATTAGAGGGTAACGTATTCGAATTTTTCTCCATTGACGGGATTAATATATTAAGGGCCAGTTTTTAAATCTACAGGGTGTCTCGGAAAAAGTGGGAAATCTCTCGGATTCAGATAGGGCATGAAAAAATAAGATGACAAGTGGATTTTGGATTTTTTTTCGGAATGAGACTTTCTTTTTTTAATGACTTAATAAAACATGAATTCGTTTATTATTTTTCTTCTCGAAAACGGTCCACTTTATCGACATTAAACAAGAGTAGCTTTTCTTTAGTCTAAGGTTCAAGCTACCTGATTTTGTTGTTTTAAGTCTTTTTCACACAGGGTGTTAAAAGTTTAAGCATTAAGTTGTAAAGCTTTGTCTGCCCCTGGTAAATTAAACAAGCTAGATATGTGTCAAGGACATTATTTCAAGAGGTCCTTAGTAGTGTCCATCATATTAACTTTTTATAAAATGCTATTGAGTACTTTAAAAGTTATTAAAAAAAAACGATTTCCAGCGACGCTTTTCAGGGCTACATATCTTCGTAGGGAGGGCCTGTAGGAAAAATTTTTATAGGAACTTGTCATCTTATTTTTTCAAGCCCTATCTGAGTCCGAGAGATTTCGCACTTTTTTCGGGACACCCTGTATAGTTATCCTCAACCTCTAGTTAGCAGTCTCGGTTACAATTATCTTAACAATGGAATCTATGGAAACTTATATAGTTACGAAGATATCCATCGATTGAAAAACTAGACCTTAGAAAGATTTTTAGATTTATAATTTTTTCGATACCAAATGTAAGTTTTTTAGTAATTCACACATAAATAATTTCTTATCTTATACAAAACCAAATGAGTACCATTATTTTATACTATTTTATAGATTCCTAAAGGTATAAACAAAAAACTGAAAGCAATAGTTATTTGTGTAACAAGGCAGTAAAGTTGCATTTTTCATCACGAATGTGGAAATAACCACTATGAGTGATTGTCGATAATGGCCCTCAGGAAATTAAAAGCCCTCCTTCATCGGGCTTTAAACATTCCCTCATGCCGTAATCTCCTGATTATGCCCTTAATACATAAATATCTAACTATTATAATAAATCGGTCCGCCGCGCCGCTCAGATTTGAAATCCATCATAATCACAATATTTTAAAAACAATTGCAATAATAAGAAATAAATGAGTTACAAGCACCTTTGTCGATTTATGGTTTCCCTTAAGATGCATCTAACCTAACCTAACTCTGAAATTTCTTGTAGGTATTCAAAACGAGAGTACATCTTCTTAAATATAGAACTTAGTACCTATACCAATAGGGGTCCGTTACAAATTGTATTTCGAAAAAAGATTGATTCTTGGGTTATTTTAATTTAGAGTAGCTAATATCTGTCTTTCCCCACAGAACTATGATGTCAATATTCTCTTGGCGGTAATTTTAAAACGAACATTTTCCGTTCTTAATTAAAATTAAAAAAACTGAGTCATTCTCGAAAAAAAACCTTACACTTTCAGTGTAATGTTATTGTCCTAGTGAGATACCTGACTTACCTACTTCAATAAAACTACAATTTATTTCAGCTAGGGTGAGAAGTGTAATATAAATTTGTCATTTTCATAAGATTCATCAGGATGAGATAATTAGAACACAAAGTAACAACAACGTATAGCAAAATTCTTAAATTCTTGATATAAAACTTTAGATTTTTCTGATTCCTTACTACTTATGGTATTTCTAGTAATTATATTTTGTTAAGCATTAAATCTAAAAAATGAATAGAGAATTCTGTTATTAAATTAAAATATAAATTTATGATGTCATCTGTATATTTTAGTACTTACTTCTCTGTAAAAATGTAATATTATTACTATTTTGTATAAATTCATATACCTACCTAATACTTATTGTACAAATTTCAGGCTGAAATTGTGTATTGAAAATATTTTAGGGTATACATAAATAAATTGGATATAAGCTGATAGGATTGCTAAAAATGCGGTATAGAAACTTGAAAAATTTGCAATATTTAAGAAGCCATCCATGTATCAAGTGCAGCTCCACAATGAATCTACCAATTCAATCCAATTTATGTAAGATTCATGTTCTTTGATCCAAGTCAATTTATTCTTTGGCATAATATTTTTTGAAAAGAATTCCACGCTACATGACTAGACACTCTGCAGTAAATCCTGCTATAAATTTCTACCATTGTTAGAAGCGAAACTATAAAAATAGTACCACAAGAAATCATTGATGAACTTTGCGCAAAAGTTGCAGTTGAATACTTTTTATGCTTATTTATATTTTTGTTACCCTTCATGTAATATTATTAATGAAATCACCATTACAAAGTTTAGTATACGTTACTTACAGTCTGATTATTTGAATGAGTTCGTGGAAACTCACTAATTTAAATTGCCTTATTTTTTACTAATTCTATTTAATACATCGCAACCCTTCATTTGCTGTATCGATTTGTTTGTCCCCAAAATATTTTTTCAAGTAGAAAACTTTATGATTAATATGCAACCGAAAGAAATTTCCTGAATTCGTTAAAAATTTGTGAAAAAGTTAATGATTTTAGGATAAATCTGATGATACCATAAATCAAAGTTGTCAATTAACTTTTTAGGAGAAATATCTACCAGTAAAAGGACTGCTCCAACAGCTAAATTAATAGTTGTTAAACTTTTATTACTTTCCTTTCCACTCCTTTTGTACAAAAACTTTTAATTAAACGTTTTTTTATATTTGAACGACAGACGTATCATTGATGAGGATGAAAACAATTATGTTTTATTGCGAAGAGTTTTTTTTTAAATATGTCTAGTTTATTCCATGTCTAGGAAATACTTGCCCATTTTTATTTTGACGAACTTCAATTTCTATTAGTAACATGTTTTTCATATAATTATATATAAATTTTATGCATTCCTTACTTTCCTAATTTGAAATGACTTTTTGTGTATTACCTAATTGAAAACTCTTATAGATGAATTGAAATTGACTTTAATGTAGGAAGAAGCAGAGTTAACGAGACACATTTACTTAATAATTTGTAAAGTTTACTAATTACATTACTTGTGTGCCAAAAACTAATTATGTCCTAATATATTTGGATGTTAACTCTTGTACTGTACCTAATTCAAATATGTCTCGGATCAGCGCTTTCCATTGCTATAATCTTCATTATTTATAGCTTACGTCCTCTCCAATAAAACTTGCAAACAAAATTCAACAATAAACCTTGAATACCATCGCCATCCGGCAGGACTTGCAAAATATATAGTTATCGGTTTTTTTTAATATTCAAGTAATAGGTTTCGAGCTTGTGGTTTTTCAGAATTTATGACACTTTTTTAGAGCTTTTAATACACAAATACTAGAAAGTATTTTTCACAACGCAACTTCTACAGTTTTTAAACATTTAACTCTTTTGTAAACAAAAATTACTCACTATAATTCAAAATGTAATCAAAATTTTCCATGAAACTATTAGATATTATTATTTGCATAAGTATCAAAAATGTACACACGTCATATAAAGTAAGACAAGTTCGGAGAATTTTCGAGAGTATGATTTAAATTGAAATCGAAATAATAAAACTACAATTTTTTAATGTTGGAAAAATTTAATTTCTTGATTGCGCCTTTCTGTGAGTAAGAGCGTTGATGAAATGAGGATGCTTCAGTAGGCAGGCATAAAACTACTTCCGTGGAGAGTCAAAAATACAAATAATGTGACGATATTTTGTTCTTATGTTTTAGTACGGACACCTTTACGTTTTAAGAGATTGTCTAAATAATGAATGAAATTTCTTTACATGTACCAACTACAACTTTTGTTTAAATTATTGATGTATGCATTATGCACACTATATTAATTAACCTTCGCAAATACAGAAAAGTTAAAACGAACCCTATTATTTGAATAATTTAATAATTGGTTAAGAAAGTTCCTACACTCGTATGTATTTTAATTGAATGCACTGAAATGAAACAAGTTTTCTGTGAAAACTTCAGACAAGTTGAATAATTTCATACCTCCTTTCTGGGAGTGAAGGGCCGTTACGTATGTATGATTCTTGGGGGTTGAAATTCAAATCTACATACGTTGAAATATAAAAGAGAAAAGCATTTAGATTACTTTTTTACATTTTAAATTAAAGTTTAAAATTATGTTAGTTTATTAAAAGAGAAAAATATTTAATATACATACAAATACCTCTCTAGTAGTTTTCTAAAGAAATAGGCATTCCATATTTTGAATTTTAAAATCAGTTAGTTGTGTATTGTATTAGCAAACTACAACAAAATTATTACTCCTATTATTTTATAAGCAAATCATTGAATAATCAGGAAAATGTTTAGGGTTTCTTGACAAATAAGTGTCACCGAACTACATCAGAATAAAATATAGGAGTAACATTTTCAGAAATTTATGGAACTCCCTTTTATACCTAAAACTGTTATAAGTGTAAGATTGATACATTTTTTATGCCTTGATGGATCTCTTGGGTCTAATAACAGATACCTACGCATTTCTGAGGGGTATATTTTATGATAAATTTATTTTACTGTATGGAAAAAGGGTGGTTTTCGTGAAATCTTATACTAATTTGCCTATAGTATCTAACAGAGGTCGTGAAATAGTATCTTGATTTATACGGTTTGTTTCTACATAAATTTCACACTAGTCAGAATAACCAATCAAATAGTCAACAAACGGTTTTCTCACTATTTCAATGGCCCTGACTAGCTTGAAATTTATGTAAGAAATTTCTGCATACCTAATTCTACAAGGTGAAATTTTCTTAACATGATGATTAGTATTCAGAGACGTAATTAAGAGAAATTGGGCCTCCTCTCGAGATTTTAAAGACTTTATCCCTTCTCTCCCGAATACTTCAAGCGCCCCTTCGGAACCCGGAAACAAAACATTTTAGTCTATCAATTACAATAATTCTCATCGATGGAGCAAAGAAAAATGAGATATATTGTTATTTCAAGTTGATAGAAAATGGGTTCTGAAGGGAGAGAAGGGGTAAAGTCTACAAAATCTCGAGAGGAGGCGGAGGCCCAATAACACTGTAAAAAAGTTAAGCTGCACTTAACAATATGTTAGTTACACATATAATTAAACTCACTGGCAATAAGTTCCATGTAAGATGTAAGTATATGAAACTTCAATAAATTTTGAGTAGGTGTTACAAACTAATTACGTCGTAGCTATAACTTATATTTCATCCGGCTGAACCTACTCTGTGTAGGGCCCTAGGGTATACAACACGTGCGTATATTAAGATCTCTAATAATTAATATTGCAGATAGTTTTAAGAAATCTGTAACTATGAAACTGTAGTTTTATGTATTCACAATATCTACTGCAATTTCCTGTTGCAACTTAACTGTATTTTATTTAGATTTACTAGATATCATCACCTTGGACATACCTCTTTTTAACAATTGAAATTTTACAGAAATTTTTACTAGAAAAATTGACACTAGTAAAAATCACTTTGAATTTTACCAAATCTAAAGCAAAAACCTTGTGAATGTACCTAAAAACAAGATATTAATTGCTTGCCATCTTAAATAATAAAGTTGGTTGAGAATCCGAGCTAATAAAATGAATTTTCCAATTCAGCGCTGTTTAATTACGAACAAAACGTTTATTATGCAATTTTATCCAAAATGTTTTTATATACTTGTACCATTTTTTGTTTTGCTCAAAAGGAATTTTGAAAATAAGATTAGACGCAGTGTATGGTAGAAAGATACCACCACCCCAAACAATTTAAGATTTAACGTCGTCTAGAGAACCTCTTGATGACTTCCAATAAAACTGTACATGTTGGACAAACGCTATAAAATATTTATAAAGCTTCTATGAATATGAACGCAAGAGGGACCATTTTTAAAAGAGATCTGAGGCCTTTCTTAAAAGTGATTGGTTTTATTCCATACAGTTTTTACAGCTAGCTTTCTGAAGACTTTTATAAAACTATTCATAAAACCGATAAAAAAGTCATCATAAAAGTAAAATTTTATATGCTACATATTTATATTGTCAATGTGTTTTTTTTTAATAAACAGGTTTTATTTTCAAACGGCGTATAACATGGTGTTATAAGACTGAGTAGGCAAGGTATAAGTTTCATTTCTATGACACCACTTTTGAGCGGCGTATAAGTAGGACTTATACTCCGGCGGAGTATAAGTTATATCATTATCTGCAAAAATGTATGACAGTTGCATGACAGTTGCAAAATTATTTATTAAATTGATTGTCATATTACGATTAGAATGATTCCATTTGAAAATAAAATATTGTATTTTATTCGGAGTATAAGCACTTTTATGTGACTCCGTATGGAGTTAATTCTCCTCGCTACGCTCGGCGCCTACACCTCCATACTTCGTCACATAAAAGTTTCGCTTATACTCCTAATAAAATAAATATCTATTATGCTTGCTATCTTAACAACTAGATTTAGTAATTAACAGTCCGATAATGATAAATATTGTAATAAGATTTTTTTGAACTGTTAATATCCATACTATCTAAAAATATTAAGATTAGTAGGTAGGTACTTCTATTTGCGAAAATTTTAGCTAGGCATGTACAGTTGGCGACACGGAATAGTTTCCAGGCAGTTTTTTCCATTGTAAATTAAATCATGATCATAGGCTCGATAATTGCTTAGTGACATTATTAGCAGTCATACTTAAAGTTCTAGATATATAAAGTACCGCAAACCGTCCGCCATTTTCGGGAAAAAAGCGGCAAATTCAAAAATCTTGTAAACCCGCCAAATTCAATGTTAACCTCAAACATGACTTTCAAGAAAAAAATTGTTTTTAATATCTAGAACAGTCAAAACAGACCCACTCGTTGCCATAATAAAAAGTCAATGAAAAACGAAATATTCACTCCGTTGACGACCGTTTGATAGACTGACGCAAATAACATTGGGATCGACACTAATTTGACGGCGAAATCCGCCATTTTCGGGAAAAGAATGCTTTCTCTGTCTAACTCATAGCCTCATAGGTTGCGGTACTTTATATATCTAGAACTTTAGTCATACTTGTGTCACATTATTTTATGTAAAGTATTTAAGTAAAGCGCCTAGAAAATTTCTTACTGATGCTCAAAAAGGCGCAATTGTGGCACATCTAGAAGATAGTTGGTCAAGTAGACAAGTAAATGTAATTTAATGAGATCTTCTCCTGTCTCCACCACTGTAGTTAAAAGAAATTTTGATTTAAAAAGTCTGATTTATAATGCTAAAAAAATTAAAAAATCGCTACTTTGATCAATTTGTCTGGAAACTATTCTGTGTCGCCAACTGTACTCATGATATTACAATCGATAGGCGAAAAGGTTCTTTTGTTATAACATTAGCTTTAAATTACTCTTTAGTCATAATAATTAAGATTTCAGTTCTTAATACTGCTTAATTCTAATGGCTGATTTCTCTTACAAAAATATTTTTGAAGAAAAAAAAACGATTGCTCTCAAAACTTATTAGATGTTAAAATTATCACAAGAAACGCTTTTATCATTACCATTAATTTTAAACTAATCTTCAGTGATAATATCCCGATTTCTTATAAATTTATTTTGGAAGGAAAAAATGGTAATTTATCTTTAAAACTTATTAGCTGTTAGAAATATCAGAATAAAAGTATTTGATCTTATGATTGCCACGATTATATTAATTTGCTCTCATACAAGAGCTTTATTTGCTCTTGAAGATGCTGTAAGCCGAAACCGGTCGACAATTTGAATAAAACGAAATACATAAACAAGTAATCCCTCGTTTTATTGTCTTATATTTTTTTTTTCCACCTCAATATTAACTAACGTGGATGTAGAAATTGATGGTACATTTAAATCTGTATCTGAATCTCGAAGTACTAAATTTACTCTTTTGAATGAGTATCAAACATTAGTGTTGAGTTTTGATTGAATACATCCCCAAAATAGACCAATTGCTTGTTTCTGATGTCGTCTGTGTGTGTGTGACCCCCGTGATTTCTCTTACACGTCCGTTCGGTACCCTTTCTCTTCTAAATATTCCGCTGCTCTTCTCCAAAAATTAATTTCGGTTGCTGTTAATGTCTTTTCTGCCGTTTCTTTCAGGGCCACACTTCCATAGGTTTGGGCTATCCTTTTCTCTATCACTTGAGTTAGAGTAAATATGTGGTCTATCGCTGATCTACCTGCCCTGAAGCCTGCTTATTCTTCTGCTTCCATATCATGGTATTCCTGTTCTCTATTTTTAAGAACCTTTCCGTACAATCAATACTCACCGAGCTAGTAACCGCTATGCCTCGATAGTTCTGGCACTTGGTTTTATTTCCCTTCTTATGTGTGGTGATCATATATGACATTTTCCATTCCTCTTAGATTTCAGCTATATTTATACATTTTTGGAATAGTATTTTGAGGTGTTCAAATGATTTTTCTGTGCCACATTTCAATAGTTTTCCTGGAATATCACCACGTCCTGGTGCTTTTTCACTTTTTAATGTTTTGGAGACTTCGCTACTACACCATGCAACTATTAAAAAGGCAGCTGTTGCGGTTTTATGAAGGAATTTGACCAGATTAATTCTTAATAAAATTACTTAGGATCAGAATAGTACAATTTAGCAAACTTAACGATTACATATCATCAATACTGAATCAAATTGTTACTTTATCACCTAATACAAAAATGACCGGGATAAACTATATTTATATTCGATAGTGAAATAATGCATCAAGTAAATAGTGCGTCTTTTATGACGTCACAAAGCGTGGGAAATTAGGAAATATGGCAGCAAGAGCTGCTCAATATCACAATTTTATATTTCTTTGTAACATAATATGGCTCTAAAATAATCTAAATTATGATATATATGTGGCATTATGATTATATCTGTATGTTCATTAATAACCAGCACTTTTCTAAACCATAACAATAACCGTCAATTACATAAGTAAAATAATTAAACAAACTTTCATAATATACATTACTACAAATGTTACTTTTATAAAAATTTCCAGAAATTTTTTGCAACTTCTAAAACATATGTTAAATTTTCGCATACATTTATTTTTAAATCCACATACTGTTAATTATCATATAGCATGTTACTAAATATAAATAATGTGTATACTATAGTAATCTAAAATATTATGTACATATGCCTCTTTCCTATAACCGACATCATCTCTATTATTTCTGCATTGCGGTTTCGAATTAAATTTTATATTGCAAATTGCTTATTGGAGCCGGGCGATTCCCAACTAAAAGCGCGTGTAATTATTACACCAACTACCAACATACAAAACACAAAGCAAACGGAGTGTTCAATTTGACAGTTTAAAGATGACGTCATTGTGGAAACCTTAAAATGGACATTAGTTCCGGATCACTAATTTTAATTTTCTATAGGATGCATTTAATGGGATTTTCACACTTTAATTAGAAACCCTTTTCGGTTGTGTTTTAAAGTTGATCAAAAGAATTAATTAAAGATTAAAGGACCATCTCGATTAAAAAAAAATAATTTCCACAACAGGAAATCACAGCATTTTAAAATATGTATTGTGGAGGGTTGGACGTACTGGGTATGAACATTTAATTTACAATAAAACTTAGGTTATTTGTGCCTAGGGCCTGATTTCTTCCGTTGAATTAGAAAGCTATACAGTTAGACGAAGGACAGTTCATGGTGCCATGACTGTCATGAAGAGAAAATAAAATTATAGAATTATTGGGACAGCAGCAAAAAGAATCTACTTCTATACATGAATCATAAAAGTGATTAGAGCTAATAAAAGTAATTTATTCATCTTGATGTAAACTTTAGATCTAATTAATGGATGTGAAGATTTTTTAAGACTTACATATTTATGGCCGACTTCTTGGGTCTCGGTTAAATTTAGTTGATATTTAAAAACTATAGGTACAATTATTGTTTATAAATTCCAAAATATGAATTTTTATAGTTCCAAACTAGAAGAAACTTAAATCATGTTGAAATTTAACAAAATCACGCATATTTTTCCGTTTTTACGAACAGGGTATACGAGCCCTAACAACTAAATGTTCGGACAAAAGTAAATTTGATTGTCTTTTTTCATACGCGCAAAAGTTATCTAAATTAACTTCCATAATATTGATGGTTTTTTCTGTTATAATGCCGACATTTAGTTATATAAAAACGTAAATTTCGTAAAAATCTGCTCGGCGGTTCCAAAACTGTGGCACTTTAACCCAGCAGGATGGGAAAATTGTAGAAACAAAGAATTATTATTTTCAAAACGTTGGATCTAGTAGTCGGATTTTGATGAAATTTACTTTATTACAAAGCTGGATGTTGGTTTTCTTTACAAAAAAGTTACACAAGTTTTTATTTGGTGATTTTGAGCATTTATCGGGGCTTCAAAGTTGCACCTTTAAAAATAATAAAATTTTCTAGTAACTGTTTTAAAGAATCACAGTTTTGAAACCGCTGGTTGGATTTGTGTCAAAAAACATTTAAATCAAAGCTCAATAATCATACTATATTGAAAAAATCCTGAAATGTTAATATGATTTTTTTTGCATTTTTTTCGAGTTCCACAGTTCACTTTTCAAAAAACGTGTTTTTTGAGGGTGCTACCTACATTAAAATAATCAGAGTTTTGGAACCACTGGTTGGATTTTGGTAAAATTTACTTTATTGCAAAGCTGGATGTTGGTTTATGTACAAAAAAATCCCCAGGTCTTTATTTGGTGATTTTAGGCATATTTCGTAGCTTTAAAATTGCACTTGAAAAATGTGACGTAATTTTCTAACGACTGTTTTTAAAAAATCACAGTTTTGGAACTTGGGGAAAACGACATAAATGTGCTTTCATGGCCCTCATCTAGTCCGGACTTAAATGTCATTGAAACTCTTTGGCATAAAATTAAACATATTCTACGCAATAATCCACCAAGAACCATTAAGGACTTAAAGACCAAAATAGAAGAAATTTGGGACAGTTTCACGCCAGAATTGTACCAAAATTTGATAAATACAATGCCTGCTAGAATACGGGCAGCTATTAAAGCAAAAGGAGACGTAACCTCTTATTAATGGTCCTAAATTAAAAATTATCCCAACATTTAGTTGCAAATTCATTTTGTAAAGTTTGCTAATTATTAAGATTAAAATATTGTTAAATCCAATAAATAATTTTCTTCCATGCATAATATTGTTATTAAGGCTTTATCTTATTGTATTGTTAGGTGTTTACTAATTATTTGCGTAAAATTTCCAGTTCTCCTTTCATACTTCAAAAATTACTTTTGTCCGAACATTTAGTTGTTATGGCTCGTAGTATAGTATAAATAGGGTTATTTACTGATTTACTTTATCTGTAACATGACACAATTTCAATGAAACAAAGTTCAACCTCTAACTTCACAATTTGTTACAGGTTTTCTGAAATCAACTGAACCACCGCACCGTAATATCAAATAATCCACCTGCAACTGCAAAAATGAAGTCCTTACAGTGGAATTACTGCATAACATAACCAGAGAACGTATTTATATAATAACGACGCTACATAAGACGACTCCGTCCGTTCTTAAACATGAACTTGCCTCACGAATTATATACTTTCAATTCCTACCTCAATAACACCACCGCGGATTACAGTTCCCTAGACTACAACTACACAGCAAACAGCACGAATGTAACTAATTTTACAAAAGGTAAGGGGATATTTATTTCTAGGTATATCTATTAAGATTTTTAGGATTGTAGTTTAATATTAGACGTGATTCTACAGGGTAAATCAATATCAACCCTTCAAGTTATTTTTATTATAATAATTATAATTGTAAGAGATATTTAGGAAATTCCAAAACTTAGGAGTCAATCGATTTTGACCATTTTATTCGAAATAGAACGAAAGTTATTTTTGTGGTGGACAGAATTGGAACTGAAAATATTTGCCTGAAAAGTTAAAATACAGGATAGACACGAAATATTTTTAGATGTGATTCTTGAATAAATTCGGCATTGTCTTGTATAATTTTTTTATCTCCAATCCGGGTTAGTTTTCGAGCAATCATCTCTTGAATGTTGAAAATTGTAGATTGAGAAAGTGAAACATTGTTAAATAAAAAAAAAGCCAGTCTGCTAAACTATTTGATTATCTAAAAATAGAACACATTAAATTTGTAGCTGAGATAATCGAAAGTATATTGTAATTTTTTGGTAGTGTTAACCCTTAAAGAATTATTAGTGTTCAAATTTGGAATTTGGAAAAATAAATCATTATGTTCACGTTTCATTTAATTTATTTTGAAAACTAGTATTGAAAATAATTAAAAATTTGATACATGATGAAAGATTGGTTTATTTTGAATCGAAAAGTTAAATTCCATTTTGAATATAAACGATGTCTACTCGGAGTAACTATTAAATTTGTTAAAAATATTTCCTTAAGTCGCCACCTGCAATGGAATTTATGGAAAATAAAAATAAAAAAAACCCGGATTGGAGATAAAAAAATTATACAGGACAATGCAGATATGACGACTAACTTTTTGCAGCCGCCTCTTCTGCTAAATTGTCTCTATTTGAAAAAATGGCTTAGATATGTAGTTTATAGGTTTGGAGTGGTTCATAATGAATTTTCTAAATCTAACACGCGAATTTACTAAATCAAAATTAAGTTAAGTTATCAATAATAACAGTTTTATAAAAAATCGACAAAAATATGAAGTATAAAATAGACATCGCGACGCTCAGATATCTAAATTATATCATGATTAAAAGTGTAACACTGCCCCTTTATACTGTAATTGGAGTTTTTTAAATGACTCTTTTGCCATTACCGACAAAATAGCCGGGGGCATCGAGTGTGAATCTCATCGGTAGGTGCAGAGTGCGGCGCTTTGACGAGATTATGGGGTTACACCTATTTATTTCCGCACTAAATAGTTAAAATGCGACTGCACAATCCTAGAGACCAATTTAAATTAAAACTCGAATGCTCCAAATGGCATTTAAGTATCTGAAGAACTTCAGCTAAATTGAGATTTATTTTATGTATAAAAATGATAACATTATTCAATCAGTTTTTTCGTAGATTGAAATTTGTTTTAATCATTACTATAACGTTTCATTCATAGAAAAGTTCAATAACGACTTTACTTCTGAAATAAGGAAGAAAATTGAAAATGTATAACTTCATTTTCATTACAAGAAAATATTTTTCAGGGGGTAAAATACCGGCCCTGTTTTACCAAAAAGACAAACCATATATGGACTGTTCGTCTTTTTAGAATTACTAATTGATTCGATGAATAGACTACAGAAAATCTAAAAAAAGTTTTTTCGTCCAATAAAAATTTAATATATTATGAGGTTTAATCCTACATTTCTGGTTCACATAGGTTATATAAAAAATGCTTTATTGCAATTATTATTAAATACCAGGTCAGTAAAGCCCAACTTCATTTTCTATATTTAATATAGCTACATAACAGGAAATATTTAACACATTTTGCAACGATTAAAAATCTTTTTAATCCAAGTAAAAACGATATAATAATTAACTTTTTTGCAATAACCGAATTTTAATTAATGCACTTCCAACAAGAGATCTCAATTAATTTCCTGTCAAATGCCTTTTCTTTTTATTCGTGTGATAAATTACAGTCTTTTTTCTTTCAGAGGAAAATCAATTTATTCTACCAGTATGGAGGCAAATACTGTGGAGTATTCTTTACGCTGGAATGGTAATAGTTGCTACTGGAGGCAATTTAATTGTGATATGGATAGTTTTAGCTCACAAAAGGATGCGTACTGTGACCAATTACTTTTTATGTAAGTGTTAGTTGAGTAATTGCTGTAATATTTTTTTTATTTATTTAGTTTTAAGAGTTTTTCTTATGATCAATTATTATAATTTTGAATATCGTCATTACTGATTTTTTAAGATATCCAGTTTTCAGTTAGTAAGATTTACCCATAAAATTAATTTAAACGTGCTATCAAGTGAAAAAATGTGTAAGTTTTAAGTAAGATTCCCTGCCAAAAAAAATACATGTGAAAGTAAACATCTAAACTGATAATTCCTCACCTGCCTAAACATACAAATATATTTTAAAATCCCTTAAATACCGATAATGTGTCTCCTTACTCGTTTATTTTAAAGGAATAACCGAAGCTTAGTTATTTCACTAAATTACTAAAACTTACAGGAGGTTAAATTATAACCAAGAGTATTTATATTTATTTAGGCATTAATAACTTACAACATGAGTTAAATCTCTGGGGTGTAATATAACATAAAATAAACTTTACCGAAAATTACTAACAGTTTGTATGGGCCCAAGGATTTGTAAATTAAATAGATGATGTACAAATTTTACCAACTTTGTTACGGTAGATCAAATTGTTGCTTAATTTAATAAGAAAATGATTTGCAAGGTACCTATATTACGAATACAAACGAGGTGCAAGAAATTCAAGCAATGTAATTAAGCCAGGTGTTATCCGTAAACTGTCTTGTTTTGCACTACTTCTGGAATCAATATGTGTAATAATTTAGGAGGGTTTGTTTTGACTGTAGAAAGTAAGAAATTTTCAGGTACATGAAAACCACGGTTAAATTACTGTTGTTTCAGATAAATAAATGTACTACTCAAATATAGCACTTATTTATCAGAAAAGACTGTTTTTTAATGTTTTACTGCATTTTTATATACCTATAGAAATAAAGCCTTAAAAATTCGTTTGTTTCAAAAAGCTCCTTATTAAAGAACTTCGTAAACTTAATTCTCTAGAGAATAAAGTCAGTTCATTAAAAAAGTTATGAAGTAATGTGTCATATTAAAGTGATGTTCCGTCCTCTATAAATAGACAAGAATAAGCCACGATATCGTAAATGGAAGCCCTTAAAACGTAACTGTACAAACTACAAAAGTTTAACCGTCTCTGATTCTTGATTGTAAGACAAAAATAAAAATGGCATTGTTGTCTTTAACAACCCGTATAGGTATGTTTGTTTTTATCTTTCGTACTAAACTGGGTTAGCTAAGCTAAAATATTATATCCGACCAAAAGACCCAACTGTTGGAAGTAACAAAAAAGTAACTCAAAGTAAAGGAGTTATTTCACTATTTCTGGAAAATCATGTTTTATGTTGTTTCCTCGAAGTAATGAAGAACAAACCTTCAAAGGACCTTTTGAGCTAGTTTGTTTCGGTCATATACCATTTCCCAAAGTTTAACCTTTAAAGCTGGTTTTTTGGGATCAAAATAAGTCGATTAAACAAATGTTCTTCCTTAATAAAATGCTGGCTGTTAGAAATGATTTTTCCAAATTAAGAATACTGGTATGGCTAAAAAAATATATCTATGAGGGAAATATTTTTTGCCCGATGACAGCAATGAAATTGAAATTCATCGAGAAATGTTAAGAATGCTGTAAGCTATGTTCGCTGGTATCTTAAAACTTGACGGAATCTTGTAACGACGCGAATTGAAGAATAATTCAAATATAAACCGTATTATTTTCTGTATATCTATACTAAAACTGAATGCTAGTATGTGCGGAGGCCCCTGTATAATAAACCCACAATAAAGCCAGTGTTCCCGTTTATACGGGTGTTATTAAGTTTTACCCGTAGTTGCTCGCTTTAAAAGGTATCAAAAGGGTATAAAAAATTAAAAGCTGGCTTATTCATAAAATTCAGGGAAAATATTCGCATTGCCTTATTTACAAATAAAATTCCTTTGTTTTAGTAAGAATTAAAATATAATGGCATATTAATGTAACATTTTGTTTAATTTTTTTACCAAGGCAAGTAATATACCGGGTGATTTTTTTAGTTGGTACAGCACCTTTTTCTTGCTTATTATTAAAGATAGAGTTTTGAAATTTTGCAGGCATACTTAGAATCATTTTTTGCATCTAATCACTGTGTTTTTATTTTTGTGCTGTTTTCCGTCTAACCGGAAGTGACGTCAACTTTAAATTTTCAAATGAGACACTATAGTTTTTCTTTTGGATTTTAAAACTAGATTTTTTTCTAAGTTAGAATGTGTAAAAAAAGTATTAGGTTGAAGAGAAAAGTTTTTGAAATAATGCGATTTTAAAGTTTCAAGTGTTGAGGTACTAAAAAATAACCGAGTTACCCATGGAATGATTTTGTAGTAGATTAAAATACCGGTCAAAACGCGTAGTAGGCGCATGTCAAATCAATACAAGTTTGTGTTGCCGTCTTTGAAATTAGCATTTCAAAGTTTTCTCGCATCAGTTCACAAAAAATTGGTGAAGAAAATAAAAAAAAACAATAAACATTTTTATTTAAGCAATGACAAAATTTTAAACATGAAGCTGCAATAGCAAGGAAATTATCATCACAAAAAATTTTCAAATAAACCACCATTTTGCTCTAAACACTTTTCAACTCTTCTGTTGAGACTTTCTGTTGTGTTTAGAATAAACTGGGGGTTTATCTGTTGGCAGATTTCACGAACACGTGCTTCCAAACCCGCTTTTGTTTCGCCTTCGAATTGATACACGTTATCTTTAATGTGACCCCATAAAAAAAAATCTAATGGGTTTAGATCCGGGGACCTAGCTGGCCATCTAATTGGCCCGGAGTTTCCGATCCACCTGTCCTCAAAAATAACTGTTAGAACAGCGTGAGGTGGGGCTCCGTCCTGCATAAAATAAATTTCTCTCAGTGTGGCCAAAGGTAAATTATCTAGATAATTTTCTTCCAAGAAAGGTAACATGATTTGGGAATAAAACGCTGCATTGAGATTTTGATCATAAACAACAGATCCAATCAGTTGGTTGTTAATAAGCCCAACCCAAACATTGAACTTCCAAACTGTCTGAAAGTTGCTGGGTTTAGTTAAGTTTAAGTTAACCGTGGACCAGTAGTGTACGTTATGTCGATTGAAAATGCCGTTATTGGTAAAACAGGCCTCGTCACTCCAAATTACTTTACGCCAAAACCCCGGATCTTCTTGATTTTTTATCATGAACCATTCACAGAACGCAGTTCGTCTAAGAAAATCTCCTGGAAGTAACTTTTGATGTATCGAGTATTTGTAAGGATGTTGCATGTATCGTTTCAGTATTTTCTGGATAGAAGAATATGATATGTCAAATTGTACTTCTAGTTGACGAATTGAAATATTTGGATTTTCCGTAACGGCCAATAGAATATTTAATTCATTATCCTCTTGCCTCGTCACATAGCAATTTCTGTTTCGTTTCACTTTAAATTGTCCTGAAGTTTTTAAGTTCGTAATTATTTTTTTTTTAATCGACGATCAAGTCTTCTTTTTTCGGGATATTCTGCATTGAAACTGCGACAAGTTGTTAAGTATTTTTGACCATTTCGGTTGAAAATGATAAGGATGTTAAACAAATCTTCGTTTGTATAATCATTTTCCATTTTCTTCACCAATTTTTTGTGAACTGATGCGAGAAACTTTGAAATGCTAATTTCAAAGACGGCAACGCAAACTTGTATTGATTTGACATGCACCTACTATGCGTTTTGACGGGTATTTTAATGTGCCACAAAATCATTCCATGGGTAACTCGGTTATTTTTTAGTACCTCAACCCTTGAAACTTTAAAATCGCATTATTTCAAAAACTTTCCTCTTCAACCTAATACTTTTTTTTCACATTTTAACTCAGAAAAAAATCTAGTTTTAAAATCCAAAAGAAAAACTATAGTGTCTCATTTGAAAATTTAAAGTTGACGTCACTTCCGGTTAGACGGAAAACAGCACAAAAATAAAAACACAGTGATTAGATGCAAAAAATGATTCTAAGTATGCCTGCAAAATTTCAAAACTCTACCTTTAATAATAAGCAAGAAAAAGGTGCTGTACCAACTAAAAAAATCACCCGGTATATTATGAACATTTTAAAAGATGTAGAGATATTTTCTTGCAATAGTATTTTTATAGTATGACCAGTCTCGTTGATCAATTTTTATTTTTGCCACCATTTATACAGAGTGATTTGTAACATATGGAGGAGAATTAAAAGGTAGATAGATGGGCTCAAAATAATAGTTAAGTATTTATATTATAAGTGGGATATGAACATCATTAACATAAGAGTTTGAAAATTGCAGAACGAGTCGTAGACGAGTTCTGTAATCAGACGAATATGTTAAAGTGTGTATATCCCACGTGTAATATACAAGATTTTATCTACTACCGTCCAAATAATTAAAAATGAATTTTGAATTTATTTCCAGCGACATTGCTCAGTAGTTGTTGTCAAGTTGTCATACTGGATTAACCTAACCTAAGTTAAGACAAAAAAACTCGGGGACATGGACCGTGTTATGTTTATTATTAAAATATAAAACTAATTTTTTCTAAAATAAAACTACAAATTTTTTCAGTTATCTAACGTGAAGTTAGGGTTTTTTCTAGGTAGATACGCTATTATAAAATTCTCCAGGTTTCAAAAAATCAAACTTAAGAGTATGAAGTGTCATTACTCAGTGTTAATAACAAATTTTAAAGAATTATACAATTTATATTATATTAAAATTAGACATTTACATGTATAATCTTTCCTATAATGATACTAAATTGTAACAATTGTGTTGTAAATACTTGTAAGAAAGAATTTTCTTGTTGAAATTTCAGTGTGGTAATGATTTCTTTAAAACACATGTTGCGTAATAATTTGACTTACCTTACTCAAATTAATGTCAAATCAAGGCTATTATGAATTGGTAGTAGATAATAGTATATTATATACCATGGTAGAGAAGTTCAGTATTATAGACAGAGGGCCAAGATTAGATCGCGAGGTGCGTAGCGCCGAGGGATCTAAGGCCCGAAGGCTATAAGAGACTTCTCTACCGTGGTTTATACATAGTTTTTTTCACTACTAGTTTTATTAACTCTTATAATTGTTAATAAATAGTATTATTTATAATTTAAAACACTTATTCAATTCAAAAAATGAAACAAATGTCTTATTTTGTTTAATAATGTGACAATACTGACAGTTGTTTATTAATTGATTTTTTGACACAAAGGTAAAAGTAGTAGAATTTTGGCTTTTGGTAAGTTTCCATACACAAAGAGATTGCTCACATTATTAAAACACCATACATTGCTTTTAAGTAGTTCTGCTTGCAATAGCCTAATTAATAACAATTTTCTCTCTACGTTAAATATGATGCTGTCCATTGATTCAAGTTAGAATCCGTGGCGGCAATTCAAATTATATGGGAACTTTTACAATTAAATTTATTTATATTAAGCAATTTGAATTCCTAAAAAACCATTAAATAGATTTTCTTGGCCCTACTAAATCATATTATAAAGCGTTTTTCGCGTGTCAGTTTGACAGAAAATACCTCGTGCTTCGCACTCGGTATTTTTAAACTGTCAAACTGACACTCTTTGTTGCTATGCAACAAGTTTTCATAATTTAACCGGAAAATCCAAAGCACTTATTATATTACTATTGAAAAAATGTTTATGATAGTCTCCACAAATTGCCATTTCAATCTCCTCCTGTATAGGTACGTCAGTTGTGCATAAATTCTATTAAAATCAATTTTTAGAACTAGTACATGTCAATGAATTAAAAAGGGTCTTGTAGTCAAATATATTATTTTTGCAGGGACTGAAGTGACCTATTTAATCCCAAGGGATTAAATTTACATTGCTAGGTTACACGAGTATTTTTTGTCATTTTAGACAGTATTTTATTGTTATTCCCGACACTTTTGTCACTTTGACAAGCATAAATTTAGAATGATTGCACATGCAAATTCCAAGTCCAAAAAATAGCGTATATACCACGGGATTGAGGTACATCATTTAATCCTTCGAGTAAATTATTTCCCTCGCTGGCTTTGCTCGCTAATGAAATTTAATTCACCCTCAGGGATTAAATGATGTACCTCAATCCCTTAGTATATAATATACTATTTAATTTATAAAAAATTTTAAAAATCAAATTATCAAAATAATTTTTCGATTGATATCGTGGAAAAATATTGGTCCACAGTTTTCGTTGCCACTCTGTATAAGTAGGTATATACAGGATCCGTCAAAACAACCTCAAATTTTGTCTAAATTTCTGAAAATGTGCGAATATCTCGACAACTTCGATTTTGAAAATATGGAACACTTTTTTACCTAGAATTAATTGCAGAATCTGAAAGTGCAATAATATACATATAGGGTCTTCCATTTAAGATAACGGAGTAGCTTGATGTACAGACGAAATTAAAAATATCGTGGAAAAATATTGGTCCACAGTTTCCGTTGTCACTCTGTATAAGTAAATACAGGATCCGTCAAAAGAGCCTCAAATTTTGTCTACATTTCTGAAAATGTGCGAATATCTCCACAACCTCTAATTTTAAAAATAAGGAACCTTAACACTTCTCCTAGAATTAATTGCAGAAACTAAAAGTGCAATATAGAGTATTCCATTTAAGATAACGAAGTAGCCTGATGTACATAGTCCAGGAAAAATAGACGAAACAAAAGGCTGAGTTGGAAAAAAATTGTAACAGGCTGAATTTTTGCATGCACCTTAGTATTATAGCCCTCAATAATGTGTGAAAGTTCCCCATCGATTTGATGGCTGCTAACTGAGTTACGCGAGGTCAAAGGTTGCGATAAACAGTTTTTTGTAGGGGCAATCGTTCACGAGATATAGCGTTTCAAAAACTAAGAACGTAGAGGACTTACTTCACTACGAAGAATAACGACTGATCTTAGGATATGAAAGTTGGATAATGAATTATTATTCAATATGTATATTTATGGCGTTTTTTATTTATTTGTGCATTTATTGCATTTATTTGGGCATTTATGATACAGTAATTAACTTTTTCGGAGAGCGATTGTTCCGTCACCAAAGTTTGGACGAGGAAAGACGATGGATCGATGTCGTTATCGATCTCCTCGTTATCAATATTAAAATTTTCCATGTTCATACATGTTTGGCCATTACATTGGCTACAAACTACAGAACAGTTCAATCCTGCTTTCCGACATCCACAATTGGAACAACAGCCTTTCTTGCACTTACAAAATACTGTATTGAGTAATGCATCAGGAGCGGCTTGGAGCAGAGTTGTACCTGGCTCTAAAATATTATTTTGTAGTACCCATCCCCAGTCCTGAGGATCAATTTCTCCATTCCAATTGTGGATGTCGGCGGAAAGCAGAATTGAACTGTTCTGTAGTTTGTAGCCAATGTAATGGCCAAACATGTATGAACATGGAAAATTTTAATATTGATAACGAGGAGATCGATAACGACATCGATCCATCGTCTTTTCTCTTCCAAACTTTGGTGACGGAACAATCGCTCTCCGAAACTGAAGAAAGTTAATTACGTTCTTAGTTTTTGAAACGCTATATCTCGTGAACGATTGCCCCTACAAAAAAAACTTTTGAATAAGTTTTTATAGCAAATTGCCTCAGCTACAAATTCGCTCTCTACATTTTTTTCAATAAAGGTCGCCGTTCTCGAGATTTTTGCAAAAAACTGTTTATCGCGACCTTTGACCTCGAGTAACTCAGTAAGCAGCCATCAAATCGATGGGGAACTTTCACACATTATTGAGGGCTATTATACTAAGGTGCATGCAAAAATTCAGCCTGTAACAATTTTTTTCCATGTTAAAGTCTATTTTTCCTGGGCTATATAGACGAAATGAAATTTTTTGACTACGGAGTAGTGAATTTCTGAAAATTTCGTCCTTCCAGACCTGTTCTATTTCTAAAGCTATTCAAGTTATAGAAGAATGCCAGAGCTTTAACAGACCCTGTATATGTATTGTGACAATTTCGACTTATTTTTAGTCCCATAAATCTCGGCAAAGACCGTATGCATGCATAAAGAAAGTTTGAAAGCCACATTTTATCAACGAGTTACGAGCAGTAAGTTTCTACAGAATTAAACTTAACACACACAAAATATCCATAAAATATACAAACACATAAAACCTCTAGGTACTATGCTTCCATCACTAAGTATGAAGTTACTATATGGATTACGGATCTGGAGATCCAAATGGCTTTATTCGCATTTCATGTAGATTGTTTATAAAATATACAATCACTCTCAGCGATAAACGTCTACTCTACAATAATAGTTAAGGGAAGACATTTCATGATGTGTGGTCGCACGCCAACGAATATCTAGAATTAGTGCCGGCACTAAAATGTCAACATGCAGTACATTATTTTCTTTTAACACGATTGAACAATTTAAAAATATAATAATTAAAACTGAATTGGAATAAAACGAATTTTGAAAACTTGAAATTGACTAAGATTCAAAAAATGGGTTCGGACCAGTTATCTTATTTATACATACCTACAAAATAAGAAAATAGTACAGTGTCCCCTAGTACCTGTTTGTCTAAATTTTGGTTAGAAACAGTAGCTTAACTTTAATCCTATTTTAGTAAATTCACTTTTTTGAAAAAATTTTGAAGGATCTTATTTTACTCTTTAATACCGTGTTTTCAAAATAATTGGGTCCTAATTATTCCGATGGTGATGATGATGTCCCGACTTAAAAAAACTGTTCGGCAACGATTTGTAACGTTAAGGCCAAGTTTTTGAATCAGCAATTAACTCTTACTTTTCTACTTACTGTTAACTTAATCTTGTAGCAATAAAATCATGAGTTGTCCTGAACTGAAAGATTCTGATTGATGTATGTTCAAGTTAACAGTAACTGAAACTTAACTACTGATTGAAAAACTTGCTAAGTCGCCCACATATTCATATTCATCTTGAAATTAAAGCCTGAAGTGCCAAACTGAGATAAATCATAATCATAATAATTACTGGACATAAAAATAGTATGAGATTCGATACAGGCAAATACAAAAATTTCACAAAATACAGAGTGTCCCAGTTTATATCGTCAGGATTTCACCAGTCGATAGTTTAGCGATAATTAAAGGTGGTTTGTCTAATAAACTGTAGTCGAATGTTGCTTCCTTTTTGACGTACAGGCAATTAAAGAAAATAAATTATTTTAAATAATTTGCTATAAATCAATAACAAAAAAGTTAACCTTCTGAAATTTTGCATAGATCTTTTTTTTGTATTCTCTTATTAATATTGGTTGGAATTATTTTATTTAGAACACAGAAACGTGCGTACGGGTTTCTTCAAAAACATTTTATTGAATAAAACGTACGCCATTGGTTTTTTTGCAGCACCAATATGCAGAGAATATTTTCCATTCAATTTAGAAACTTTCTCGTATCTTATAATTTTTTGATAACTTAACTCAAAATAACCTAATAGTACAGTAAATAAGGGAGAAAAAAAGGCTTCAAATAGACTTTTTTTACCCTACAGCCAATTTTTGTAGAATCTTCTAGAGGGTCACCCTGAAAGTTTAAAACTGAGTTTGTGTATTCGTAGACCCCGCCCTTCCTTCACCAGCCCTCAATTAAGGGTTGGATTTTTTTGTTTATTGAATAACTTTTTTCTTATTAAATTTTCGAAAAAAAGAGTCAGTACAAAGTTGTAAAGAAAAATATTTCCTACAACTTATCTTTTAAACTTTTTTGATATTGTCGATATTTAAAAATTGCCCTAAAATTTGCAACTTATTTGTTGAATATCTTTTTAAATATTGACAATATCAAAAAAATATTAAAAGGAAAGTTGTAGGAAATATTTTTCTCTACAACTTTGTACTGATGCTTTTTTCGGAAATCTAATAGGGAAGAACCTCTTTAATAAATAAGAAAAAAAAAGTTAAGTTATCAAGAAATTGTAAGATACACAAAAGTTTCTAAATTGAGTAGAAAATACTTTCTGCATACTTATTGGTGCTTCAAAAAAAACCGTGGCGTACGTTTAATTCAATAAAATGCTTTGAAGAAAGCCGTACGCACGCCTCTGTGTTCTAAATAAAATAATTGCAACCACTATTAATAAGAGAATACAAAAAAAAATCTATGCAAAATTTCATAAGCCTAACTTTTTACTTTCTTATACGTAGTATAAGGAAGTATTGTAATCGTGATTTTTTTCGACTTCGAGATTTTGATGGATTTACACGTTTTGAGGGCCCCTGAATCCATTTTGACCATTTTCGCCATGATGTCTATCTGTGTGTCTGTCTGTGTGTCTGTGTGTCTGTCTGTCTGTCTGTATCCACCATAACTCAAAAACGACTTATCGGATTTGATTCAAATTTCATATTTAAGAGTTTGAACAAATTTGTGGGTGCCATATTCAATGTTTTTCATCTAGCACCAAAACAAGTGACAGTTACCTGAAGACATTTTTAGGTTTTTTAGGAATATCTTGAAAAATAAACAATTTATGAGATTTTTTTATTCTTTAACATTGATTTAGAATTGAATTTTGAATAAATTTTGTTTGAACTTTTTTTTGAAATTCCGTCAAAAAAATTTCAAAAAAACTAGATATTCTTAAAACACTTTATATTTCTCATAGCGCGCGTTGATAGTTGAATTCGATGGTCGAGGTAGACCATGTGTTTCATTATATGGCTGCCAAACGGAAGGTCCCGGGTTCGAATCCCAGAAGGAACGGACCATTAGTTTTTTTTTATTTTACTGGTTTCTATGGCACCGAAAACAATAATAATGAATAAATAAATGTAATTTCATACAGGGAGATTTTTTTAAGTGAGTAATAGGTCAAAAATCTAAAATAAAACACATTTTCGTCGTAAAATTCGGTTATAATGAGTGGGACAAGGACAGATTTATGTGTATTGCTATAAGTGCGACAGAGACTATTTGAAAATTGCTGGAAACCTTCAAAATTTTTACAAGAAATTTAACTTAATTTATTTAGGAAAAGTAATTATTGTGATACTATCCGTAAGTATAAGAAAGTCATGTGTTGGGCACATCAGATATTTTTGTTATTGTTTTATAGCAAATTATTTAAAATAATTTATTTTCTTTAATGCCCTGTACATCAAAAAGGAAGCAACATTCGACCATAGTTTATTAGACAAACCACCTTTAATTTTCTCTAAACTATCGACTGGTGAAATCCTGACGATATAAACTGGGACACCCTGTATATCAAAGGACAAATATCACAGTTATATTTTCATCCAGAATTCCAGACCAAGTGACAGACATCATAAAACAGTTCAAATTTAAGAAATATCCAATTCTCGGGTTATTTAGGTTTAAAATTCCAATGAGGAAATATTACAACATAAAAATTTCCATCAATATTTAAATATACTGTCTATTATAATTATAAAAATTCATTTTTCTGTAAAAACAAATACCTAACCCCATCACTAGTTTAAACATAAGTCTAGCTGGATTACAGTTAGACGATAACTTAAAATTTTATTACTTGGAACATGAACTTATCTCCCTTTACCCTAAATATATTATATTTAATTGTGCGTAGAAAGGGTCTGTAGGACATGTAAAATCTCTCACATTTTCCTGATCCTGATAGTAAGCTATATATGATCAAACCAATAATAAAAGTGATTTAATGCGAAATAGGGAACACTACACAGATTAATAAACTATAAGATAACCATCAAATTAGGATAGTATTTTGCGCTACTTCTGGGATTTGTCAATTTGGAAGATATATTAAAATATTTCTAATAATGACTATAGTAAATTCCTATATTTCTATAACTCACGAAAATTTTAGCTACAAAAACGGGAAGCAGTTATTTATTAAGCTGCATTACTGCGTACCAAAACCGTAGTATCGTTTCTCCTTTCTCTTAATCGGTTTTATGAAATATTTTTACTTCCCTCAAGTAAATGCTTATTTTTATGTGTATTTATTATAAGTCCGATTAGATCCCCTTAAAAGGATGTACTTAGTTCGAAAGCAATTTCTTTGAAGTTTGTTATTACCTGCTTCCTTGTTGGAAAATTCAAGTTTTTTATTTGTTTAACTACGAGTATACTTCGATGCATTTTATATATCGAAGAATAATTTTCGAAGTAAACTGTTCTATTTTATTAAATTTTATATTGTGAAATATTATCGCCTATTATATTAATTAAATTATAATCCATGAAGAATTGGAAAATAATTAATGTTACAATTTCAAGTAGGTAATCCCTAAATTAAAATTCAAATGAAAATACATTATAATTTTTCTATTCCAACAAAAAATATTTATTCTATAGAGTTGACTGTTAACATATTGAAAAAACCTCTTCGTAGTTCTATTTATAGCATAAAATTTAATTTAGTCTAAAAGAGTTTGTTTGTATTTGTTGTTTCAGTGAATCTTTCTGTAGCAGACACAATGGTATCAACTTTAAACGTAACATTTAACTTCGTTTACATGTTAAATGCTCATTGGCCTTTTGGGGAGCTCTACTGCAAAATTACTCAATTTATAGCTGTGCTGTCTATTTGTGCATCTGTCTTCTCATTAATGTCTATTTCAATAGACCGGTAAGTAGAAGCTATAGGTACATTTAATTAATAGACAAATTTCGAATGTAATACCACCCATTTGATACAGTTGACTTTTTGATATCATAATGTTTGTGGCGTAAAATATTCGAATTTCTGTATTCATATTAATACATGTGAAATAAAATTGAAAATAACATTGCATATTTTTTGTTAGGTATATGGCGATAATGACACCTTTAAGACCGAGAATGGGTCGCACAACAACATTACTCTTGGCAGTATTTACATGGATTCTAGGTATTATAATTGGGACGCCGTCATTGATGTTTTACAAAACCTACAGTGAAACCTACAAAGATGGCAAAGAAAGAGTAATTTGTTATCCTGAATGGCCTGATGGATTGACTAATGAGTCCACGCAAGAATATATGTACGTATAAAATTACAGCTGTAAGGGAATATTTTATGAATTGGAAAATTATGATTTATATTTAGCGCCCTTCTAGTTTCTGCTTATCATTAGCGCATGTAAGAAATGCTGTTAAAATCGCCGGGTAACCAAATAAATTATTTCAACATGCGTATAAATTATACAGGGTGGGTCGTAACTATTCGGACATAGAGTAGCCACAGATAGTTCGGACCAAAATATGAGGATTTGACAAAATATGCCTTAGTAAAATGTTGCTGTGGAAAAAAATACAGGGTGTTAAAGTTGAAATATTTTTTCTTTTTTTGGTAATAATATCACAACATCTGTATAAATTGTTACAAAATTTGGCAGAGGGGTATTACTTTAGGTAAGGAATATTATTTTATTTATTATTTTAAATTTTGTTACAGGTGACGCCACATGAGCGATACCTGATGATGAAATTCGATCATAACTTTTTTGACGAACCTTTATGGTAATTTTGACTAAAAAATATGTTGTAAATATCATTTGTATGTAAAATTGCTGTACTTGTTTGAACTTGATAATTTCAACCGTTTTCGAGAAAAACGCCATTAAACAGTTCAGAGTCTCGAAAAGTGTTATAAATGAAAAACGTAAGAAGGCTTAGTAAGTGTTTGTATTTGATCAATAAACAGGAATAATAAACAAAACTAGCTTAAAAAAATAGAAACTCAAAGTAAATGTTCAACGTTGTTGTTTCCTCCTACATCTACAAAAAGAAAAAAATATTTCAACTTTTAACACCGTGTATCTTTTTCCACAGCAACATTTTACTATATATTTGGTCAAATCCTCATATTTTGGTCCAAACTATCTGTGGCTATTCTATGTCCGAATAGTTATGACATTTATAATATTTATTTATAACACTTTTCGAGACTCTGAACTGTTTAATGGCATTTTTCTCGAAAACGGTTGAAATTATCAAATTCAAACAAGTACAGCAATTTTACATATGAATGATATTTACAACATATTTTTTAGTTAAAATGACCAAAAAGGTTCGTCAAAAAAAGTTATGATTTCATTATCAGGTATCGGTTATGTGGCGCAACCTATTACAAAATTTAAAATAATATTCCTTACCTACAGTAATACCCCTCTGCCAAATTTTGTAACAATTTATAAAGATGTTGTGATAGAATTACCAAAAAAAAAAATATTTCAACTTTAACACCCTGTAATTTTTTCCACAGCAACATTTTATTAAGGCATATTTGGTCAAATCCTCATATTTTGGTCCGAACTATCTGTGGCTACTTTATATCCGAATAGTTACGACCCACCCTGTATACATAACTGTATAATTCCCCCGCGAAAACTGACGTTAAGTTAGATTAGATAAGGTTCAAATTTGATGCCGTGAAAATTTCATAAAATAAGCTGAATTTGTTCTGATTTTGGCGGATGCGCTGGTGTTAAAACACCAAAGTGCAATAGTTTTCGCAAAAAGTGATGTTTATTTAAAACGAAACAACGGCGAACGTCCCCCACAAAAAAGATAAAGTTAAGTTCAATAGGCTTTAACTTTCAAATATAATATTAAAATTACCAAAAATTTCATAAACATAAGCACAATTTTAGACTAGTAATATAGATTTTAGATTACCTATTTTAAGTTTAAATTAATAATGTAGCGATTGTTAAAAATCATTTTCTAATTAGTTTTTTAGATAGTCACATGCCTAATAAGTATATCTAGAGAACAGCAATTTTGGTATAGATAAGAAAGTTATCTGGTAAAACATGATAAAAGCTAACCAAATTTTATAAAAAAAACGAAGCGATTAACTACGTAGATTTTCACGACGGGAGGTGCTATAAATATGGAATTAAAGAAGATATTGGCTAAGCATTTATGTACAAATTATTATTAAATATATGCTTCTTTCGAGGTATCTTTTGAATAATTTTCGTATCTAATCATATTTATAAAAGTAATTGTCAATTTTTTTAAATTAATTTTTCTTATATTTGATGTTCAATTGAATTAACTAAATTATTTGTAAAAAAGCAAACCTCAGAGGAATCCGTGCTTTTTTTGAAATTTCATGACGGTTTTAAAGTCACAAAGTGTAAAATTGTACAAATTTTGATGTTAGACTATAAGTAGACATTAACATCCGAAATTTTGTATCCACACAAGAAAGACGAAAAAGATGTGATATAGAAATATTTTTGTAAAATACACAAACCCCAAATCCAATTTTAAAGCTTCATGCAAATGACCGTAGCGGGAAATGAAAGTGATTCTTGACCAAACTACATTTATTTATCCTTTGCAAAATATATACAGGTTGTCCCAGGATAGACACGAAATATTTTTAGGTATGATTCTTGAATACATTCTGGATCGTCCTGTATATTTTTTTTTATCTCCAATCCGGGTTTTTTTTATGTAAAGTCATTGCACGTGGCAACATACGGAAATATTTTTAACGAATTTAATAATTAAGTACTCCGAGTAGACATCGTTTATTTCAAAATGGAATTTAACTTTTCGATTCAAAATAAACCAATCTTTCATCATGTAACAAATTTTTAACTATTTTCAATTCTAGTTTTCAAAATAAATTAAATGAAACGTGAACATAATGATTTATTTTTTCAAATTCCAAATTTGAACACTAATAATTCTTTAAGGGTTAACACTATCAAAAAAATTACAAGATACTTTCGATCGCAAATCATCTCAGCTACAAATTTCATGTATAACTTTTTTTCGATAATCAAATAGTTTAGCAGCTTCTTTTTATTCCACAGTACAACAGTGTTTTACTTTTTCAATCTACAATTTTCAATATTCAAGACATGATTGCTCGAAAATTAACCCTTGTTGGGGATAAAAAATGTATATAGAGCGATGCAGAATTTATTCAAGAGCCACACCTAAAAATATTTCTTGTCTATCCTAGGATACCCTGTATTAATTTAAGAATGTCAATTAATTAACCTTGTATTTTGTATTACGTTTCATATTTTTGGATTTCTAAGAAAATCACTGAAATAATCAAAAAAGTGTATTATCATCTTTACCTTTTATCTTATTTGCTCCTCATTTTCTCATCTATTGTAGGTTATCTAAACCTCAATGAACACTCAGAGTACCGTCATCAGTCATCATAAGTTTCAAGACGGTGCAATTTCGCAACAAAATTAAATATTATTTTTCCGCGGTAGTTTCTAAGATTACTCACATAATGTGAGGCTGAGTGAAGCCACATCATCCATCATCATATTCCATTCATATGTTCTCTAAGCGCTGATTCATTCACCTATACAAGGTGTTTCGAAATGTACATAATTCTAAAGTCTATTAATAAAAAAATTTATGTAAAATTGTGCAGATCGGCAAGTTAATAAAAAAACTAGCTAGTATATTGCTTTTTACCAAAAGTTGGACAATCGTAAATGAAACTTATATAATCTATTAGGTTTATTCATTTAAATCCCTACTGTTACGTACAATAATTTCAGGAACAAAATAGTACGAGCCCTAACAACTAAATGTTCGGACAAAAGTAAATTTGATTGTCTTTTTTCCATACGCGCAAAAATTATCTAAATTAACTTCCATAATATTGATGGTTTTTTCTGTTATAATGCCAACATTTAGTTATATAAAAACGTAAATTTCGTAAAAAACCGCTCGGCGGTTCCAAAACTGTGGCACTTTAACCCAGCAGGATGAGAAAATTGTAGAAACAAAGAATTATTATTTTCAAAACGTTGGATCTAGTAGTCGGATTTTGATGAAATTTACTTTATTGTACAGCTGGATGGTGGTTTTCTTTACAAAAAAGTTACACAAGTTTCTATTTGGTGATTTTAGGCATTTATCGGAGCTTCAAAGTTGCACCTTTAAAAATGGTAAAATTTTCTAGTAACTGTTTAAAGAATCACAGTTTTGAAACCGCTGGTTGGATTTGTGTCAAAAAACATTTAAATCAAAGCTCAATAATCATACTATATTGAAAAAATCCTGAAATGTTAATATGATTTTTTTTGCATTTTTTTCAGTTTCACAGTTCACTTTACAAAAAACGTGTTTTTTGAGGGTGCTACCTACATTAAAATAATCACAGTTTTGAAACCACTGGTTGGATTTTGGTAAAATTTTATTGCAAAGCTGGATGTTGGTTTTATGTACAAAAAAATCCCCAAGTCTTTATTTGGTGATTTTAGGCATATTTTGTAGCTTTAAAATTGCACTTGAAAAATGTGACGTAATTTTCTAACGACGGTTTTTAAAAAATCATAGTTTTGGAACTTGGGGGAAACGGCATAAGGTGCTTTCATGGCCCTCATCCAGTCCGGACTTAAATGTCATTGAAACTCTTTGGCATAAAATTAAACGTATTCTAGGCAATAATCCACCAAGAACCATTGGGGGCTTAAAGATCAAAATAGAAGAAATTTGGGACAGTTTCACGCCAGAATTGTACCAAAATTTGATAAATGCAGTGCTTGCTAGAATACAGGCAGCTATTAAAGCAAAAGGAGACGTAACTTCTTATTAATGGTCCTAAATTAAAAATTATCCCAACATTTAGTTGCAAATTCATTTTGTAAAGTTTGCTAATTATTAAGGTTAAAATATTGTTAAATCCAATAAATAATTTTGTTCCATGCATAATATTGTTATTAAGGCTTTATCTTATTGTATTGTTAGTTGTTTACTAATTATTTGCGTAAAATTTCCAGCTCTCCTTTCATATTTCAAAAATTTACTTTTGTCCGAATATTTAGTTGTTAGGGCTCGTATAAAATTTTTATTTCTGTAAATTGTTTGTTCCATCACACTATTGAATGTAAGCTTTGTATTAATTATACTCATATAAGTTATCTATTTCCCTTCTACCGAATTAAACCAATATCATCTTGTACCTCCCCATTATACCTGTAATTCTCTATTCCAGCTTTAACGTCGCATTCCTGGTGATAACATATGTGGTGCCAATATTGTCGATGACATACACATATGCGAGAATTGGAATAGAACTGTGGGGATCGCAAAGCATTGGGGAATGCACACAACGCCAAATGGAAAATATTAAGAGCAAGCGAAGGGTGAGTTGGACCATTTTACTTTCAGATATATCCCACACTGTTAGTTCCATTTAGTGAATTGTTTGCTAATTTATAGGCCCCATAATTTCTCTTATTGATTTCGAATGCCCCAACAGTTACTGAGACTGAGAGTTAAAGTACACCTAATAATAAAGTGAGGTCTTTCGAATTTAAAAAACCTTTCTAAAGTGACATTAATCTATCTAGCGCTTTATTTATATAGCAACAATCCCATTAGATTGTGCTGTGGAATTCACCATTTAAATTTAACGGTGTTTAGCCGATTTTATCAATATATTCTATACTCATTGGTTAAGAAAACTAGAGCCTTTGTGTTCATTATAAACTTTTCTTATATTTAAACATTGTAACAAAAGATAAAGCTGTGAAAGGGTTGTTTCATCATCCGAACGTAGTAATATTAATGAAGCTACCAAAGTGTTCTTTGTATCTTTCTAGTAAATTTCTAAGACAATATCTTTTATATTATATAAAATATGAAAGGACCGTATACTTATGCAATATTAATATTCGACCTTATAATTATAATATCAGAGCAAAAACAATGGTGTTCATTAATTAATATAGACTTGGTGATTTATAATATATTTTAGTGAATAAAAGGTGGATAAATGAATGGTATTTAATTAAAATATTCTTGCAAATTCCAATTTTCATCTGCGATGGATTTAGATTAAATTATAGGGAAATTTAAAATGTTACTAATATTCTTCATTTTTATATACTTATTATTTTAACAAACTAGTTACATTTGTAGAGTTATACAGGGTGTCCCAAATTAGCCTGACAAAATGTACCAGCTGATTCTACGTTCAAAAATAATGCAAAAAGTTTCAATAAATATAGATTGAAAAATGCTTTCTAAGGAGGCTACAGCCCCCTGAAAGGGGGACCCCAAAGAGGAGTTTTCTGTAATATCTTTGCAACTGTTTGAGATAGATTCATGAAATTTGGTGAGTTTGAAACTTTTATAATTTGCCACATATTTCTTTTTCCAATTTTCAGAAATTTTGCCAGGGGCGTCACATACAGGGTTGGTGTTGGGTATATTACGCCTCATATTTTTTGTGGGGATAATTATTAAATTTTTTATATCAAATTATGAAACTTGGTTTATTTTTACACAAAAAAGGTAGTCTCAGTCGATCTTTATATCTTAAACCGTTTTCAAGTAAAATCGTTTTGAAAAATCACGTAGATGAAAACTACATTAATAAAAATAATCACAAAACTAAAATTTATCAAAAGTAGGCAATGGATTAAAATTTATAGGTATTTATTACTTCCTTTAGCATTTCTTCGTCAAATATTAATAATAAAAACAAAATATCAAAATCAAATTTTTTTTTCAATTTTGTGATTATTTTTATTAGTATAGTTTTTATGGACGTGACTTCTTCAAAACGATTTTACTCGAAAACGGTTCAAGATTCAAAGGTCGACTGAGACGACCTTTTTTGTGTAAAAATAAACCAAGTTTCATAATTTAATATAAAAAAATTAAAAATTATCCACACAAAAAATATGGGGCATAATTTACCCAGCACTCACCCTGTATGTGACGCCCCTGGCAAAATTTCTGAAAAATAAAAAAAGAAATATGTGGCAAATTATAAAAGCTTCAAACTCACCAAATTTCATGAATCTACCTCAAACAGTTGCAAAGATATTACATAAAACTCCTCTTTGGGGTTCCCCTTTCGGGTGGCTGTAGCTCCCTTAGAAAACATTTTTCATCCTATATTTATTAAAACTTTTTGCATTATTTTTGAACGTAGAATTAGCTGGTAGATTTTGTCAGGCTAATTTTGGGACACCCTGTATATTTGAAATTATTTCTGACTTTCAATCTTTTATACCCTTTTAGTATGCGAAATACTTCAATAGAATTCGAATTTATGACGACCGATACAGTACGAAAAATTGAATGAAAAATTAGACAGTATAAACCAAAGTTAGTATTTGACTATAAACCCACTTTTAGAGCTGTAATTTTTTCAGACAAAATTGTTACTTATAAAAAATGCGTCACTCGAAAGTAAGCAAAAGTATATTTTACAAGCAAAAGTTAAACAGATAACACTTTTTCTGCGACCATAGAAAGTAGATTTTGCTTACCCTGATTTTCTAGGGCCGAAAGTAACCATTTTTATCTCTAGAGAGGTACCTAGTACCTACGTACTTCTCTGTGTAAAATGTAAGAATATTTGGTCTATTTTAAATTTTTACAAAATCAACTTGATTCAGGTACAGTTCCAAAATAAAAATTTTAAAGTATCTGTGAAGCGAGAATAGTATATTTTACAACAAGACATGAAAATACCGTTTTTTTTTCGTGAGGTGAGAATTGTACACGAGCTGTGTAGCAGCGAGTGAGGCAATCTCACGAACAAAAAAAAAACGTATTTCATGTCGAGTAGTAAATACTATTTTTTCTACGATTCTGTAATTTATAAATTGGATTAGAAACTACAAAATTTTTTTAAATTATTTAAGGTGACAGTTTTCAAGTGAAACGTCAAAATTATATTTTAGTTTTTATTTTAACTATTTTAAGTTTTATATATAAATTATGTCATGAAAAGTGAATGAATTGATATTGAAAATTTATGTAAATTTAGTGCATATAGTGTTTTCATTAAAAAAATCACGAAGAAAACCATAAATTTGAAATTTTGATATTTTCACTCTAGAGAGAATATGACTATTTTCGCAGTAGACAAAATATTGAAATTTCATGTAGAGTATGTCATGGAAAAATGGCTATTTTCATATATAAGAGTAGAAAAAACATTTATTTATTTATTATAACATTAAGAGCATATCAGACTTAAATAGCTCCCTCCAAGCCCCATACATTTTGTGACTCTTCGAAAAAATAATTCGCGTTATGAATTTTAGTAGTTAACTTATGTATTGTTATTGAATGTTCAGCTCTTCTAATTATACTTCAGCTCTTTTAAATTGTGAGATAAATCGTTAACATTGTATTTTCTATTTTAAAATTCCCCATAAAAATTAAGGGTGTCGCAAAAGACGATTCTTCAGGACCAAACCAGTTTTGCTTTAAAATGGTTATGAAACCACTGATACAGTGTTAATTAAACAGGGCATCCACCTTGTCGCCAATATTTTCTCTTATTTTTATAAAATTAGTATAACAATAGAATTATATTAAATTCTGAATAAAAATGGTTAAATTTTAAAATTTAATCCATGGTTCCTAAATAATTCTACAATGTATTTTATGAAAATTGGACACGTAAATCATCGTTACACGACTGCAAACTTCAGTGCCTTTGAGTACCTAGGTAGTTTATTATTAGTCATAAGGGATTATAAAATGTATTTATAATAATTTCAAATTTGACTATTTGTATATAATTTGTCTATTTTTAGCCTGACTTATTATTATTAATAACTCTTGAATTCATTTCATCTTTCATAAAGGATAATAATAATTAGAATAAACGGCTAACATCAGAGCAATTACTTTTTGTTTGAATTGAAACGTATTAAAGAATAAAATTAAATATCACCTCATTGTAATGTGGGTAAAGCTTTAATATCTCTAATTTATTTAAAGCTAGGTCAACTTTATAGCTGCATCTACAAATTTCACAAAGACGAAGTAATTTGTTTGCTGTCAGTCTCCAAGAGCACAATAAGAACTAACGACAATGATATATAATTATTGCCATTTCTCACTAAGAGGATTAAAAAATAGACGAGGTGCTTTCAAGAAGAAATATCCCCTTAAATTGAATAGTGCCTTAATAGAATATGATGTTTAAAAATACCACCTACAGGGGAGTATGTTATGCTATTACAGTTTTGGCGCATTTTGTAGGGCTTAGACCAGCATTAGCATGTTCTATATAAGGCTCATATAATTATGCAATTCTACCCATGTAAAACTTAATTGCCTTGGACTTGTTAAAATACGAAGATCTAATCGTCACATGTTTTTTCTGTGTGTTGTTCCTGACCAATTTAAATACATATTATATAATCATACTTTAATTACCTACACATAAAATTATAACGCTTACAAGAGTGCATTATAAGTAAATATAACTACCTCCTCACATAACTTACAAAAGTTCTTACGCAAGCCAAACTTTTAGCTTGAAATTAATTATAACTAACAATTCATTACTGATGCATTTTGTACTTTCATTAATTATAATGAACAAGCACTAGTGCTTTACATATTTATAAATCTGTTACGCAATCTTATATTACATAATTAAATTTTTGAAAATTTTTACAATTTGCTCGTAATTTTATTACACATTTTTTATTGTACAGTTTATATCGTCAGGATTTCACCAGTCGATAGTTTAGCGAAAATTAAAGGTGGTTTGTCTAATAAACTATGGTCGAATGTTGCTTCCTTTTTGACGTACAGACCATTAAAGAAAATACATTATTTTAAATAATTTGCTATAAATCAATAACAAAAAAAGTTAGCCTTCTGAAATTTTGCATAGATCTTTTTTTTGTATTCTCTTATAAATAGTGGTTGTAATTATTTTATTTAGAACACAGAGGCGTGCGTACGGGTTTCTTCAAAAACATTTTATTGAATAAAACGTACGCCACTGTTTTTTTTGCAGCACCAATATGCAGAGAGTATTTTCCATTCAATTTAGAAACTTTTTCGTATCTTATAATTTTTTGATAACTTAACTCAAAATAACCTAATAGTACAGTAAATAAGGAGAAAAAAAGGCTTCAAACAGACTTTTTTTATCCTTCAGCCAATTTTTGTAGAATCTTCTAGAGGGTCACCCTGAAAGTTTAAAACTGAGTTTGTGTATTCGTAGACCCCGCCCTTCCTTCACCAGCCCTCAATTAAGGGTTAGATTTTTTTGTTTATTGAATAACTTTTTTCCTATTAAATTTTCGAAAAAAAGAGTCAGTACAAAGTTGTAAAGAAAAATATTTCCTACAACTTATCTTCTAAACTTTTATTTATATTGTCGATATTGAAAAAATTGTTCAACAAATAAGTTGAAATTTTTGGAGAAAAAGTAGTAAGTAGTACCTAACTAGAGAAAAATTTCCCTAAAATTTGCAACTTATTTGTTGAATATCTTTTTAAATATTGACAATATCAAAAAAGTATTAAAATGAAAGTTGTAGGAAATATTTTTCTCTACAACTTGTAGTGATGCTTTTTTCGGAAATCTAATAGGGAAGAACCTCTTTAATAAAAAAGAAAAAAAAGTTAAGTTATCAAGAAATTGTAAGATACAAAAAAGTTTCTAAATTGAATGGAAAATACTCTCTGCGTATTGGTGCTGCAAAAAAAAAACCAGTGGTGTACGTTTTATTCAATAAAATGTTTTTGAAGAAACCCGTACGCACGCCTCTGTGTTCTAAATAAAATAATTGCAAACACTATTAATAAGAGAATATAAAAAAAAGATATATGCAAAATTTCAGAAGACTAACTTTTTTTGTTATTGATTTATAGCAAATTATTTAAAATAATTTATTTTCTTTAATGCCCTGTACATCAAAAAGGAAGCAACATTCGACCATAGTTTATTAGACAAACCACAATTTTCGCTAAACTATCGACTGGTGAAAACCTGAGGATATAAACTGGGACACCCTGTATATTGAGTTGGTTGAGCTGAAATTTCGGTTTTTTCATTAATCCGGTAAACATTATTTTCAGTTGACCAAGTCTAAACAGCATTTTTGTTTACCTCTCGTTCGCCTGCCTCTAAAGCCGGGAGAGCGAGAAGAGGTCACGTGTTCGATCAGGTTCATGTCTACTGAAAATAGTTCTGCCATACCATTTATTTCAGTCGCCGCAAATTATTCACCTCAATGATAAAAAACCAGCATGGCAGAGTTTTATGAAGCGAATGCTTAGATATTTAATTTTTTACGATTTCATCACCTCATTTCCTGATGCATTAAAAAATTTATATTTCCTTAAAGACTAAAAAGCTCTAAAGAAATAAAATATATAATTCTTGCTCAATAAGTATGAGCAAAGTTAGATTTAATAATAACAAATCGCCCAAAAATATTTGTTATCGTATTATAGAGAAAGGTTTTTCAGACGAAGCGAAATCATGGTGGTTATATTTTCTAATCTAAACAGATATACTTTTTAATTAAATTTTTTTTAATTAATTTACTTTATCTTTCACTAACAAACACTTTGTTTATTTCAGGTGGTCAAAATGATGATGGTTGTTGTAATAATATTTGCGGTATGTTGGATACCGTACCATCTCTATTTCATCGTGACCCCTTTCTATCCTTCCATAAATAATTCGGAGTACATCCAAGAAACTTTTTTAGCAATTTACTGGCTCGCGATGAGTAATTCTATGTATAATCCGATTATCTACTGTTGGATGAACGCCAGGTAAGTAATGGAGCTCATTATTTAAATTACTGAACGTGTAAGCTGTTCCGTCCTACAAAATAATCCTCTTTCTTATTTAAATAAACATTATGTAGGTGTCAAATATGCTTGAGGAAACTAGGAATGAAATCTAAAGAACCATTCACAAAAAACATATTTTTTATTTGTATATAATATAATTTAATAAATTGTTATGCCATCTTGAGTCATGGTACATGATGGCTATTATAAGAGTATTAAATAATTATAAATTATTCAGAGAGAGAATTTTGGTCACGGTATGTAAAATAAACAAATTTGCGTCCAAAGCTCAATAAGGCGCAGAGTGCTTCGGCAATAATAGGGTATACCACCTACATTATTTTCCACTTTTTTCAGGTTCATTCAATAAATTATTTCAACTTTTTACATAACATACAGAATTTGAGTAGAGAAATCGTTGTAAAGTTAATATTTGATCACATTATCTTTCACGTTAGCTGAACTCTGTAATTGCCTGGTAAACAAAAAACAGATATCTTTGTATTGTAAAGTTATACAGAAAGTGTTCTCAGTAGATTGATGGAACGAATTACTTACCCAACTAAACACATTTCGTTGTCGATTCGACAACTAACAATGTAAATATATCCCAGTATTGTGTTTGAGTATTCTATGGAGAACAGAGCCCTCTAAATTGTACACAAACCGATTGAACTTAAACATAACTGTACTAACAATAATTACGTAAGCCTAATATGGAAAGTATGGAATAATTTGTAAGTTGTTAAACCGTGTACAAAATAATTATTATGTTCTAATAAACAGTATATATCCTAATATCATCCAAGTATGATGGAGGGTACTTTTACATATTTTTTTACTATACTGATCCAACAATCATTTACAGGCACTGCCGAGTATTGACGTTTCACTTGAATAAAAATATTCTTTCTATAATTTGAGAACACACCCTACACTATTTAGTCAATCCAATTATTTTAAAAGCAACACACAGTAAAAAGTTATATTGCGATACTTTGAAGGTTTTAAGAATTTAGTTGTTCACCAGCACGGTAGCAGGTTAATAAGATTTAAGGACTATCTGAAAACCACAAAATACGATAGCTATACAAATCAGTTTAAATTAAAACTGGACAGTTTAACAATAGTAGTAAAGGGGTGGGCAAGCTTTTAGATATCTTGACCAGCATGGGTATTTTAATGGTTTAATTTTATTATATTTAATTTAATGGGGTTTAAAAATTCACAGGCCTTGTAGTTTCAGGAAAATATTAGGAAAAATCTTTTATTAGGTGAAACCTGTGCATAAGAGAGAGATGTGTGAATTGCGCGCGCACATTGAGAAGTTCATTCTTGAATAGGTCTACGAGCCCTAACAACTAAATGTTCGGACAAAAGTAAATTTGATTGTCTTTTTTCCATACGCGCAAAAGTTATCTAAATTAACTTCCATAATATTGATCGTTTTTTCTGTTATAATGCCAACATTTAGTTATATAAAAACGTAAATTTCGTAAAAATCCGCTCGGCGGTTCCAAAACTGTGGCACTTTAACCCAGCAGGATGATGGGAAAATTGTAGAACCAAACAATTATTATTTTCAAAACGTTGGATCTAGTAGTCGGAATTTGAAGAAATTTACTTTATTGCAAAACTGGATGTTGGTTTTCTTTACAAAAAAGTTACACAAGTGTTTATTTGGTGATTTTAGGCATTTATCGGAGCTTCAAAGTTGCACCTTTAAAAATGATAGAATTTAGCAACTGTTTTAAAAAATCACAGTTTTGAAACCGCTGGTTGGATTTGTGTCAAAAAACCTTTAAATCAAAGCTCAATAAAATCGTAGTATATTGAAAAAATCCTGAAATGTTAATATTAATTTTTTTTGCATTTTTTTCGAGTTCCAAAGTTCACTTTTCAAAAAAACGTGTTTTTTGAGGGTGCTACCTACATTATAATAATCACAGTTTTGGAACCACTGGTTGGATTTGGTAAAATTTACTTTATTGCAAAGCTGGATGTTGGTTTTACGTACAAAAAAATCCTTAAGTCTTTATTTACTGATTTTAGGCATATTTCGTAGCTTCAAAATTGCACTTGAAAAATGTGACGTAATTTTCTAACGACTGTTTTTAAAAAATCACAGTTTTGGAACTTGGAGAAAACGACATAAAGGTGTTTTAATGGCCCTCATCCAGTCCGGACTTAAATGTCATTGAAACTCTTTGGCATAAAATTAAACGTATTCTACGCAATAATCCACCTAGGAACCATTGGGGACTTAAAGACCAAAATAGAAGAAATTTGGGAAAGTTTGACGCCAGAATTGTACCAAAATTTGATAAATACAATGCCTGCTAGAATACAGGCAACTATTAAAGCAAAAGAAGACGTAACCTATTATTAATGGTCCTAAATTAAAAATTATTCCAACATTTAGTTGCAAATTCATTTTGTAAAGTTTCCTAATTATTAAGGTTAAAATATTGTTAAATCCAATAAATAATTTTCGTCCATGCATAATATTGTTATTAAGGCTTTATCTTATTGTATTGTTAGGTGTTTACTAATTATTTGCGTAAAATTTGCAGTTCTCCTTTCATACTTCAAAAATTTACTTTTGTCCGAACATTTAGTTGTTATAGCTCGTATTAGTTATGCGAGTATAAGAAAGAAAATAACAATTTTATTTATTAAAAACACTTTTCAACACTCTTGATTATGGATTAGTTTCTTATTTTATCTCTTACCAATGTTAGGTTAGTACAATATAAGATACAATAATCGTTCTTGATAAATAGTTTATTGAGTATTAGGCATAGAAACAGAACAAACCTCATTTCTACGAAAAAATAATTATTTTCAGATTTTTCTGAAACTAGCTCCAAGGCCTAATTTTTCAATCCCTAGATATCCTTAACTATAAGTTAATTTCCTTAGATATTAATTATTACTCGTATTAAAATAATAGTAACCAAGTTAAAACTGATACTCGATTCCATAAACGTCAAATGAATAACATTTAATTTTTAATGAGAGAATAGTACTGATTATTATCCTTATTGGCTGAAATTTAATAAAATTGCCGACTGACCAATAGAAGTTACCGCAATTCAAATTAATCAGAGAATAGTTAATTATAGTTTAACTCGTGTTAGTGGAACTGGCCATAAGTGTATTTTTAGTTAAAATCGAGGTTAAAATGCGTTTTAAGTTTTTATGAATATTTTAAGTAAACTTTCTACTGGTTCAAAAGTATCGCTTTACCACTTTACACGTAAATATAAATTTAAACACCATTTATAACAAAAATCCAAGTGTCTTTACAATGAATTATTAATAATTCGAAGTACCTATAACTACAGCACACCATTACTTACAAGAACTAAACGTTACAAGATAATTAAACTGAAAATATAGACCTACTTGCGGTTAAATTCCTGCGAGAAGCCAGTAGAATACATATTCAGTCAGCCCGAGAGGAAAATTGCTTTCAACAAGGAAACATGAAGGTTTTTACCCAGAATTGTTAACATGTTTTGGGGTTATGCCATTGAGTTTGTTGTGTGAAAGGGTACCATATCCTTCTCCTTCAATGTGATGTTTCTTTCTTGTGAGACTAGTTTGGATATTTTTAAAGGGTCAAGCGTGGTCCAAGGAAACTGTAATTGTCATTCTATTAACCGCTTAACATACAATACATTCACAGAAATGGTACAATAAAAGTTTCAGCTCAAGGAAGCATTTTAAAGAAAAACATCAGCTTTAACCTAGTGGCACATTTACACGTCGTTCTTTGTAGCGCAGTAGTAGGTACATATAAGTAATTTGGAAAATTTCGTGTAAAAATGTTATTAGTTCGAATTTCTTTCCATATCAAATAAAACAAACTCGTATTTTCATTGTTAAAATTAATACTAATTGTTAACTTTTAACCGAAACGATTTCTCAGTTTAGTGGGCTGTAAGATAATTCATCACAAGAAGCGACGGGCCAATGCTTCAACGTCATACTGCTATTAATACGGATGTCCGGGATTAAGTGGAATTGCATTGTGCCTCAAACTACAAAGCTACCGGGTTGTCGCAAAAAAATGTGTACAAATTAATAGAATTAAATTCTACTGATTTATTAATTTTCTCCAGCCTAAAAAAGTTTAATATGCTAATTTTCTTTTACTTACTACTTATAAGAAAGTATTATTATAATATGGTAATATAATTTGAATTGTAGTATTTCAAAGATTTACAAGTTTCTCTACAGGGAGATTTTTTGACCTAAGGTATAGTTCTGAAATGTTGTCTGTAGTCGCAAAGAGATAGACTAATATAAATATTTGTAATTTACAGTGAGCGCCAAAAAGTCTACAACATAAAGAGCAAATTTTACTTTTTCTTTAAAAACACTGTTTGCACCAATAGTTTTTGTACTTCAGAAAAGCTAAAGTAAGCTAACTAGGCCAAACTGATGACTTTTATTTTATCAGAAAAGAGCAAAATGCACCGAAAAACGTGAAAAATCGAGACACAAACGTATATGTACTTATAAAAAATGATCTTTTACACTTAGATGTTCAGCATGTTGTCGAATGCAGAAAGGCATAAATGATGTGAACCAACATCTCGATTATTTGCTATGGATTTAAAATGTTTTCATAAAACGTTCAGTAATGTTAAGGGATAAAATAATGTTTTATTTTGTTATTTATCAAAACAAGAGCTTTACCTGATTTTAATTTAAATTTAATTTCATTCTTAATAATTATTCTTAATTCCCTCAAACTCTTCTATTACTGTTTTCATATACTGATTTGTGATTTACACATTTAGTTTCTTTTTTGTACAGTTTGGGCGCAAGTCTGTATCTATTAAATAAATACGATTAAATGTAACGTAAGACTATTCAATCGTCTATAGTCTACATGTTTATAAAATATTGCCATTATAACAGAGTTCACACGTGGTTAATATGTGCCACGTTATTTCCTGTAATATCAGTGGTGTTCAATCGAAGGGCAATTTGTGAGGATAATGTATTTATAGAATGTTGTAAGTCACACTGGGATTTACACCCCACACGAACTGATTAAATGAGATACATACATATATACGTCAATATTTTCCTTTTGTAATGAAAAATCTTTATAGTGAATGGAACGGATCCGATCATTCTTTTCTCTGTGGTTGTTTATTATTATATACACGTGCCGTATAAAAAAACAATATTCTGGGATTATGTATTCCAAAGAGTAGTTAAATATGTGTGGAAGTGTATTTGAGATGATGGTACTTACAAGAATTTACTTATACTATGATTATTTTCAGTAGGCATGTGCATCACTCTATCTCTGTTTCTAAATCTCGTTCACCTCACTTGATAGCGAGAGAGACAGAGAGACAGAAAGACAGACACAATGTGACGCACATATCTTCTGAAAATAAATAATTATCACAAAAAAATTTAGTAAACAATGAAGTTGCCACCAATCTCTGTTAACCTGAACAGTCCGTTCAACTATAATGGTATTTACCTGAAATTAACAGGTCGTTAAAAGTTATCTTAGACACCTTTACATATCGGGATGTCTTCCCCTATAAATAATGAACAAAATTTATTTTTGAATAAATAAGTACAGTTCTTATGCGATTATACAGGGTGATCAGTAATTGGCGCACTCCAAATACAGGGCGTTATAGAGCACATTAAAACTAAGGATAATCAGCAAAGAAAAATTAAATCTGATGGTTAGTTTCCGAGTTATAGAGTTTGCCTCATCCAAGTTACAAGCTAATTATTTTCATAACCAAGACAAATATGAGTGAATAATTTATGCTACTATAATCTCTGGATAAAATGCAATATGATTTGTTCAATTTTTTTCACAAAACCTCTAATACAAAGAAATTGAAAATGTTAAAATTTTTAAAATACCTAAATTTGAGATAATTTTGAAGTTTGGCAACCTCTTAAGTTCCCCTTGGGATAAACTAAAATACCTTCTATTGCCATGAAAATATTAGTACTGAATTTCAATGGTTGTTTCTGTTTTTTAATAAAATTGACAGTACTAAATTAGTTTGACAAGTTCTTGCATCATAAAATATTAAACGTTTCTCTTTTATTTTCTCGTCGAACCTACTCACATGTTCAATGCAGTGTTGCCATTTTTATTTTCACAAAAGTGGTCATATCTTTGTAAAGAAAGGACTTACAGCACTGCGGTAAAAAAATTCGTCATTCTTAAAACGTAAAGTTTATCACAGTATGCTCCGTGTGTGGCAATTACTGATCACCCTGTATTTTATTCACCCAATCAACCGACGAATATTGTCCAGCGCACTTGGTTCTTAAAATGATATTTTTCAACCATATCCAATCACGATGATGTTTTTTTTTATGTTCAACCCTCCATATTGACGAGCAAATAAAGTTTACAACAAAAAAGTATTCTAACTTCTATCCAATTTTATTGCAGATTCCGAAGAGGATTTAAGCAGTTCTTTTCTTGTCTACCCTTCGTTCACGTCAGTCCAGGCGCTTTAACTAGACGGGAAGTTTTAACCAGCAAACGGAGATCTTATTCCGGATCGCCTGATCATAATCGCATCATTAGAAATGGTTAGTAATTAACACAATAAATACTAGGATAATGTTTTTTGTGGTGTATAATACTTAGATGGTCTACTCGAAATGTATTTACCAGAGATAAAATCCTAATTCAAGGCAAAATATAAATCTATCATTCTAGAGTTTCTAGACAACCACAAAGTTTAAATATTAAATAAAAAAAATTTGTAGGTAATTATGTTTTGTTTACAAAATACTTGATGCAATAATTCCTTGTTTAATTTTTAATCATCAGATTCAGGTTCAGAATTTCTTGGCTTTTTGAAAAAATTAAATGAAATACGTCTAGACTATAGACAATAAAATTTACCTGTTTTAATAAATTATAATTTTAAACTTTAACAATCACAAAGTCACATCTTCGAATGTATCAAAATTGCTACCCAGATTTGCTACCATGTACCTACTTAAAAAAATTAAAAAATAAAACGCTACATTAGTAACTTAATTAGGTACCTACCTAATTGATGACAAAAATTATATAAGAAGATTAAATTTATAAACTACGAAGCCGTAATTACAAAGTTTTAAGATAAACTAGTTATTTTTACAACTTAACGTTCATTTTTAAACCTCTGTAATTTAAGAGACTTTTGCCCCTAGATTATTATTGATAAATACACTACGAGCACACTTAATAGGTATATTTAAATATTCAGTTGCAATTTAATAACTCTTATAATGGATATCTATAAATAATTGTAAGGATGCAACTAGCTGTGTATTACAAGCTATGAATCGCAACCCTTTCCGCACTAGTTTTACAATGTACTACATATATTGTGATTCACAGCCAACTGACTCTTTACAATCATTGGTAGACACTCTGTATAAAATAATGATATAAAATGTGCCCATAGTAGGTAAACCTATATTTTAGTAATTGTTACATTATGTAGTAGATACTTATACAGTTTTGCAAGTTACTCAGAAGTAGATCCACTATAAAAATATTTGTTGAAATTACAAAAATATTCTGTTTCTAGTCCAGGTTTGCAATTCCCATATTACCCAATATTTATTCCATAATCTCAATAGTAATATAAATTTTGGAATTTTCTATCAATAATTCACATTTCTTTATTGTTATAAAAGCAATTTACGTGTCGTATATATGTTACTGTAAAAGCTCGAAAATTGGTGAATCCCAGGATAGACGCGTTAAACCTAGGATTTACCAATTAGATGTGGTAAATGTACGAAAAATTGTGTCAATTATTGAATTTCGCAGTATTACCAAGCCAAAGCGGTCAATCCTAAGATTTACTATAGTTCGAATTGGTAAAAGCAAGTTTATGACAATAATGAACGTATCTAACTATTATTAAATGGGTTTCGAAAAAAAACAAAGAACCACTAAAAGGAGTAATTTTTTAATTTTTGACACTATAATACACTAAAACATTTATTCTAAAAATACTATGTCCATGAAATAAGTGTAATAGGGGCAGTGCGAAAAATTTCTTTATCTGGCGGACAAGAGTTCGAAAGATGTAACTGTACTCGAAAATGTTCCACCAAGAGATGTTTATGTAGATCAACCGACAAACTATGAGTTTCAAAATATCATGGAAGTTTATCATGTGACATGTTCTAACAAGTACCTAACCTACACACTAGTAAAAATTCGGTGTGAAAATCAACACGAAAAAGGGTCTATATGAGGCCACCGTTTATAGTGTAAAGTTTACCAAAAGCATATTAGGTGAATTTTTCTTTGTTCTTGTAACGATGATGCTCACACCACACATGGAGTAAAAACTACCACATAAGATGAAATCATACTGCAGAGTGTAAATATTCACCAAATATTTTGAGGAAACGCAGATGTGGGTGGACATTTAATCGGACAGTGGTTGAATAAACAATTATCCGTTTCACCACAGTTGGATAGGTGTTAATAGTATATTGGTAAGTATGAAGAACGGTAAGGGATTTTTACTGTTCGAAGACAATTGTTTGGAGGAGGAGCGAAGCGACGACACAAATTATTGCCTGAGAACGGTAACCCTTAACGTTCGACATGCTTATAACATTTTTTGCACGATCCATCAAATTCACGTATTTATGGGAATAGTAACCAAACTAAAATTTGTTCATGTCAAAGTGACAACTATAAAATTATCTAAAATAAAGTGACAAAACTTTCAAATGACATTACTTACCGATCAGAATGCGAGAATCTGATTGGTAAAATTACTTACCGTTCAGTAATTTGTAAACAAAACCTACTATGCTTTTAATTAAACCAGTAAATACGCGAATTTGACAGATCGTGCAAAAAATATGTATTTCACTAAATTTGGTGTAAAATTTTCACCAAAACTGTTTACCACTCAAGTTTGGTGGAGCAACGTCCTCAATTTTTACTAGTGCATAAAATAATATATAGAATTTAAACATTTTCCTATATACCTGCCTACCTATAACCAATATTTTTGTATTTTTAGAATATACGTTTTAGTGCATTATAGTATGTAAAATAAAAAAAAACTCCTTTTAGTGGTTCTTTCTTTTTTTCTGGACACCTCTTTAATAGGTAATACGTTCATTATTGTCATAAATTTTCTTTTACTAATTCAAACTAGTAAATCTTAAGATTGACCTCTTTGGCTTGGTAAAAGCCCAAATTTGAATAATTGACATAATTTTTCGTACATTTACTACAACAAATTGGTAAATCCTAAGTTTCGCGCGTAAATCCTAGAATTTACAGCTTTTCGGGCTTTTACAGTAACATATACATTTTGAAATAAATCAAAAATTTAAAAACACTTTGGAAAAAACTCATATTAGTAGTCCAACACTCGGTCTTTACTATAACTATCTGCTAGGGACAGTAAATCATACCAACACTACCAATCAAAGTTTTTTAATAGCTAGCAAAGCGTTTAGTTTATTACTATACATTTTTAATCATACTTTTTAGCTCATTTTACACTACACAAGCAGTTTCAGTAACCTCACACTTACAAAATAATAATATACCTAGATTAAGTATTAGAAATTACAAATCCATCTTTTGAAAACAAATAGTATTTTTCTATGTACTTCTTTATAAGGAATTGATTTAAAATGTGTTTAATTTACAAATGTTAGTGTCACTGTGCATATTTGAATATTTTTAAAAAGTCGTTAGTTGTCTCCAAATTGTTAGGGAAATCACAAAGTTGTTCAAATATTTAACATGAGAGATTCTTTACCGCAAAATAGGTCAATTGAAAATAATTTCTAAGAAACATATCAGTAAAATTATCTTTTGCATAATTTGAATTAGAAAATAGTTATTGTACTTGAAATTTGGTTGTGTTTAAATATTTTTGGTGAATCGACTAATTAATATTCAAAAAGAAGAAATATTTTATAACTAAGAAATATGATATACAGAGTAACTAATGCCAACTAGCCCAACGATTGCGTGAGAGGGAGACCAAGTAGTCGTACACCGTGCTCTGGTCTCTGTCCTTGTCTTAGCAGTCGTCTATATGTATGTCTTATTTTGTGTGCAGATAATAGACACAAAAATTTGTCCCAAACAGGAAATAATTAGATAGGTATCTTAAAATTTGTTCAATCATAAAATGGATTATTTATCTACAGCTTGTCCTCTAAGTAATGGAAAATATACAACAACAGAATCCGAACATCAAAATATTACGATTTAACCAAACTCACCGTAGAATATTCAAAAGTTAATATTCTTGTTTTCTCATAAGTAATATTTTTTTTTCTCAAGCTCTCTATCAGTGTAATCTGAAAGACTGATTATTATTTTTCTATACATCTACCCTCCTAAACTACGACGGTTTTTTCTATTCTAATATTTTTTTAAACCACCAGTAAACATATTATACAAGATACAATTGTATTCTTTCGTATGGACACTATCCCATTGGTCTTTTCATTAATATTAATGGAATCAACAATTTCTGTAATTTCTATATCTAAAAATTAATTGAAATAATCGATTTGTTATTTGAAAATAACAAAATTAAATTAAATTTATTAATATATTACAATGGCTACAATATTTAACTAGTCTGGTAGAAATCAACCAACCCATTACAGGGTAAAGAACCTTCACTTAAAATATGTGAACAACTTGTCTTTCTAGAACTTTGTATTCATATTATGTATCATTAATTTCGGTATCGACTATTTGAAATAAATGCAAATTTTCGTACATACGAAGAATGGATCCTAAAGTACTTAATATAAATAATTATTTAGTTTAAAGTATGATATTCAATGAGTATCATATCAATAAAACTTTAATTATCGAATTTTATTAGAAATCTATACCAATTTTAGGTGGAAAAAACTGGAGCAAATGGGCTCAACACAGAAATATGCGGAGATTAAGTCAAGACAGTAAAATTTGTACGTATTCCAAGATGTTTTGTGATATTTAATTAAATAAAAATTAAGAATATATTTAAGATAAACACAATTACAAAAGGAAAACTTGTGATTAATTATTAATTTTTGAATTTATGTTTTACGATTAGGTAGTTGTGTGTTGTCGATAGTTGTTATGCCTAATTGTAGATTAATAATTGTAATTTTTTACTGCATGATTTTTTGTTTGTTTATGTACTTGTTTTCCAAGCTATTTACTATTAAAAGTAAAAAACAACTTGCTTTTTTTGAAAATTATTCACTTTTCATAAATATACTCTTAGCGTACTTAAGGAACGCTTAATGTTATTAGCCAAAATAAAATTTGGATTCATGATGTGTACTAAATTACATTTCATACTTGTTGCAAATATAAAACTTGATTACCAAATTGTAGAATTTCGTCAGAGTCTATAATAAAAAAGCAAGCATATTGGAAAGGTATAAAGTTCAAAGCTTAACCACTGAGCTTTATAATTATACGCTTACAATATTAGACGCGACTTCAAAGATCGAATCTGGCACCAATTCCAAAGTTCCATCTCCTTTGAATAATTTCTGAATTAGTAAAAAAAAAATTCTGATCTAATTTTAGGACTTGCTCGTAATATCGAAGACACACTGTATCAAATTGCGTTAATTTTTAAACGTATATTTTGAAGTTTGGTCTGGAAGTAAAACACTTCCATTAAAAGCCTTCGGGATGTCTCTGACATTGTTCTTTCAACTTTATATAAGAACAAGAACAACACTTGTAAGTTTTGCTTGTCTAAAAAATTGAATCTTGGTTTACTTTGGGGAAATCTACTTCGTTCCCGTCTTTTTAGTGTATTTCAATATTTGCTTAACTCGTCAAAGTTATTAGGGTTAATATATGAATAGATTTTTTTAACTTATAAAACAAAATTTAACTTGAATTGAACTGCACAATTTAATTATAAATAAACTTACCTATGACATTGTAGGGTAGGTAGAAATTATAGTGTTCCAAAGTGTAATTGTTAATGCGTAACACCAAGAAAAGCAACCACCGTTTTCATATTAAATCTTAAAATAAGTATGTGAAGCTAGAAACTATTATTATATTGAAATCATTCGACCCATCACTAATTACAATAATATTTTTATACATATATTTACCTACTTTTGGTATTGTTTCAAAATCAGTAATAATCATGATATACATAGAATTTGTTATAATTATCAGTAGACTAAATTTTATAATAATTGGAGCCACCGATTTATAGAAAAAATCCTATATAATAAAGTCCCAAAAATGCTTCATAAGGAGAAGGAATCGCTAGAACTTAGGGGTGTTCGCGCGAAGTGGCTCACTATTGCTAACTTTGTTATTATTGGAGCTACAAAGTCGGTTAAATTAGCAAACTATATAGTAGCATTTTTTCCGCTGATTACAATGGTGAAAACAGAAAAACAATTAACCATCTGGTTTTCGAGATATTCACAAAATTAACATTTTTTTAAATGGAACATCCTGTATATTTTTACAAAAATCGATGATAAATTAAATTATGTACAAAAATTTACCTTATTTTTTTTGACAATAATTTTAAATAAGCGAGTTGTTTCGAAAAAAGATTTGCAAAGTTTTAATATCAAGTAACCATGAAATATAATTTTGCCAATTTTCAATGTTTCCGTAATTCTATAAATAAAAGTTTTTTTCAACTTGCCTAAATTCAATGATTGGTTGGTTTTAATAAATTAGTATTCCGTTTTATGGCTACTTGATATGCAGGGTGTATCAGTTTTAATCGAGCAAATTTTAATGGTACATTCTCCTAGTCGTCCTGATTCGGAAAAATGTATATTATATACATCTATCTCGATTCCTAAGAAAGATACAGGGTGTTGAAGTATGTAAGAAAAAATAATTTTTTTGCAATAACTTCTATAAAAAAGCTTGGATTCAAACAAAATTTTGCATGCCTGCCCTCCTCCCTAAGGACAATTTTATGAAGATATTTTCGATTTTGGGGGGGCACCAGTGGCGTGCAATTCGGCCACATCTCAATTATTTCAAAGATAAAAGCATGCCACTGTAATTTTTAAGAAATATTTTTTATCTATTGAATTCCTTGTTCAATTTGGAGTAAACTTTGCTTTTACAGAACAAAAATTGAAGTTTTAGTTCCAGAGATAATTAGTTTTTTCGTAAGACATGCCAACTTAAAATTAGTCACAAATCAAATAGGAAATTTATTAAAAAACAAAAAGTAACAAAAAATAATTATAAAATTACAGCAACTGTTTAAAATGCAACCCGCCAGCCTCGATGCATTTCTGACCACGACGAACTAATGAATTAACAGCATCTGTCATCATTCCCGGATTTTTTAGTAATTTCAAATTAGCTTGGAAAAAATTAATTATCTCTGGAACTAAAACTTCAATTTTTGTTCTGTAAAAGCAAATTTCACTCCAAATTGAACAAGGAATTCGATTGATAAAAAATATTTTTTTTAAATTACAGTGGCATACTTTTTTCTTTGAAATAATTGAGATGGGGCCGAATTACACGCAACTGGTGCCCCTCCAAAATGTAAATTGCATTCAAAAACATACAGGATTCAAAAGAAAATTTTTTCCAAGTACGAAATAAGTAAATATTTTACAAAAAACTCATATGCAGACAGTGGCGGTCACCTTTGAGAATTTTGAGCAATGGCCACAATGGCTTCTCTCACCAAAGGTTACTTGAATCCTTTTAGATAATTTGAACTAAATTTTTAGAGTCTTTTGTACTTCGTACTTCAAGGGACCTCTCGTATTAAAATTATTTCAAATACTTACGAAAATAATAGACTATTACAAAACCGGCCCGTGGCCCCTGAAGAGTTTTTGCTGAAAATTTTTATTATTTCTGAATATTTTCATGTCTAAATTACAATGAAAATGGTGTAAAAAATTTAAACATTTTTCAGAATGCTCTGATTCATTACCTTATTAAATAGTGAGAAATATTTCGTAGCATAAATTTAAAATTAAAACCGAGATTTTATGTAATACCTATTCAAATTTTGATTTCCACTCAAAAAGGCATAAAAAATTTTTAATATCGTCGAAATATGTTTCAGATTAATTAATTTTGAAAAACAGGTCTAAATGTTATATTATTATATTATAGTCTAATAAAAACGGAAAGCAGGAGTAAAATAAATCAAATTCCTTTGAATTTATTTAAATTTTGGGTGGCAAAAGCCAAAAGGTTATTTTTCAGGCAGCCTAGTTTTACACACAGAATATCAACATAGGAAATAAGATGTAATAATATGTACATACATGGAAAATATAACCAAAATTTATCGCGTTCCTCTGAATTTATGATATTTTTAAATTTTGGGTACCAAAAGTACCATAGAAAGTTAATTGTTCCAAAATTAGTGGTTAGATTTGAGTACAAAAGTTTGACAAGATTCTAGTGAAAGTTTCATCAAATATTGAAAATTTTCAAAATGAAAGTGCTAAAGAGGAGTACCTATAGGAACTTCTTATGGCTGATGATACTCATACAGCTTCCTACCTAATTTAATTTTCTTACTGTGTATCTAACTAATTCCACAATTTTTAATTTTTGTCTGTGTTTTTTGCATTTTTCTTGTTTTTGAGTGACGCAGACGAATATAATAAATACAGGCTGTTTCAAATTCGCTTCTGTAAAATTTTTAAGAAAAAAATTTGAAAATTTGAGACCAATTTATTATTATATACAGGCTGTTTCAAATTCGCTTCTCACTACAGGGATCTCAGAAACGGTAAGAGATACAGCTTTGGTTAAATTGGGGCAAAGTTGCGTAATATGGTGCCCAATAATAAGCCGTTTAGAAATCGAAAATATCTTTTGTAGTTCTGGAGATTTTTTGAAAAAATCAAATTTTTGTCTTTTCGTTTTTATTTTTTTCTGCTCTTATTTTTCAAGATATCGAAAAACTAAAAGCACTTTGTCGTGGACACTTTTTGTGCTTTATAAAATGACGTTAAAATTTTCCTCATGTGACGTTTCGTTTTTCCGCTGACGTCATCAACTCCATTTTTTTAAATACGGCCCTGTATCTTTTTTTGTCGTTTTAAGTAGCATTTTTGTGTTCTAGAAAATGGCGTTTACATTCTTTCCATACGACGTTTCGTTCTTATGCAATCATCTTCAGATCATTTTTGAAATACGGTCCTGGATTTTTTTTACAATTTCATCAGTATTTTTCCTCACTTCCTCACAGGGTTTTTTTTTTAATCATAAAAATCGATTTTTTTGATTAAATCATGATTTATTTGATTTTATTGATTTTTTTTTATTTTTGTAATGGTAATGCTTACAATGAATATATTAAATCCCAGAATCCAGATAAAGAGAAATTAATTATTATTTAATTACCTCAGTGATTTTTTTTGACAATATAATTACATAAAACTTTGTCCGTTTTAAACTTTTAATAAATATTCTGTTTCGTTATACAGACTGGTCTCAGCTTTGATCTTAATATTATGTTAGAATTTTCTTCAAAATCAACAATTTAGCAAAAAGTACCTCTACTGACTCTACAAGACATTAACAAAATGTTATATTTTCAAAATTAATTTTCTCAGTAGTGTTTTATTAAACATTGATTTAAATCAATGATTAAAATAAAAAAATCACTTGATTTAAATCAGTGATTAAATCGTGATTTTAATCAAAATGATTTAATCATGCCAACCCTGCTTCCTCATATCCACACATTTTGGTAAACTTTAATAATAATAAATTTTCTTTTATAATAAATCAAACTAACCAATTATTTATTGTTAGTAGTAATAATAAGAACAATGGAAGTAATTTTTTTAAATAATTTTATAAAATAAACACTTATGAAATCGTCAATACTGATGATGGGCTGTACAATGAAAAAAAATACTGATGAAATTGTAAAAATAATCCCACTGGAGACATTCAAAAAATGATCCGATGATTACACAAGAACGAATCGTCGTATGGAAAAAATTTAAAAGCCATTTCATAGAGCATAAAAAATGTTACTTAAAACGATGAAAAAAAAACAGGGCCGTATTTAAAAAAATGGAGTTGATGACGTCAGCGGAAAAAACGAAACGTTGCATGAGGAAAATTTTAACGTCATTTTATAAAGCACAAAAAGTGTCCATGGCAAAGTGTTTTTGCTTTTTCGATATCTTGAAAAATAAGAGCAGAAAAAAATAAAAACGAAAAGGCAAAAATTTGGTTTTTTCAAAAAATCTCCAGAACTACAAAACATATTTTTGATTTCTTAACGGCTTATTATTGGCCACCATATTACGCAACTTTGCCCCAATTTAACCAAAGCTGTATCTCTTACCGTTTCTGAGATCCCTGTAGTGAGAAGCGAATTTGAAACAGCCTGTATGTATATAATACAAAGCCGGAGTTCATAATAATAAATTGGTCTCAAATTTTCAAATTTTTTTCTTAAAAATTTTACAGAAATACTTCTAAATATGCTATTTTTTGCTTAAAAATTTGTCCTTCAGCTACTATACCTACAGGCATAGATATGCCAAATTTCAATGAAATATATTCAACATTAAAACGTTCACAAAATTTTTAGGAAATAAAATAAAAAGCTAAAATGGAACACTATCACAATAAATACATTTTGCGCTTACGAATATAGTTCATATCAACTTTTCGTCTTACAAAGTTATCCCAGCAATTAAGTATTAACCATATTAATGCCAGTAATGGTTGAGTATCAATCATTAAATAATTTCACTGATATTTTTAATAGAATTTTGAAACAAGTTTCTAAATTTAGCGAAAATTGTTAGATAAAATCAAGTAACATTGGACAAAAATTTCTTTTTGATCTCACGAAAAAGCTTTGCTGAAAAAAATGAAGATAAAGTGTTGCTATTGAATTTAGATCTCAATTTTACATCATTAATTTCAATCAGATTTAAATATGTGAATAAAATCGACTTTACATGTTACACGGAAGGCTGAATCCGGAGGAAGCGTTTTAGAATATATCTTTCAGGGGAACTTTTTTATATTTTTAGACAGGAAAACCATTCTAAAATTTACAATACATAATAATTATCAATATTTTCGGCACAAAAAAGTAAATATAAAATGAATAATATTTTAAATCCTAATTATACTCGTATTGCACAAATTCTCCAGTTCCCTTAGAGGTCAACTAAGTTATGCAGACTCGGATTTGTATTGATATTTTATTGATTAATTTTCCAAAAATAATTAAAATCCAACCATTATACAATTGATAATCACAAACTGCACGTATTTGTATTTTCCAAAGTTTAACCTAAATTATTAATTTTTCCAATTTTCTTCTAGGAACAATGCGACTGCGACCTACATCCTCAGCGGCCAATACATGCTACTCCAACCTGCAAGACGATGCAGGTTACCATCGGAGTTCCGCCGATCCAAAGAAATGGAAAGGTGCTGAAATGAAATCAGTTTCCTGACATAAACAGTTTCCCAATAATGATGAAATTGAATCCGTCAGACAAAGACGTACTTGGATATAGTGTCCAACCTCGCGGGCCAACAGGCATTTGCCCTGGACTCGCGAGGAAGTCGAGGAAAATGTTAGTAATAAGTCGGTGTTGGAGACCAGGATGTAAATAAATATCATGATTATACTCTATGTTATATACTGTAAAAAAGTTTATGTAAATTTTATAATCACAATTTACTTCCATTTTTATTTATATTACTAAGGGTACCGCGTACAAGAGGTCCCAAAAAGCGAATGTAAATCTAAATTATTTCTATAGAGAAATGTACACAGGGTATAATTTGTTACATAACCCATTTTAAGTAATACATATCTCGGACAGTGGTATTTTTGTATCAGTATATGTGTATAATTTTGAGGTGTAAAAATATGCTTAGTAAACAAATTATAAACTTGGAATAAGAAAAATGTCGACAACTGTCCTTATTGTTCATCTGTCGGGAAAACACAAGCGCTTTAAATTTTAAGCAAATTATAAATTTATCAGCTTTCAGTGTTTTAAATGTATTACATATTATAGGTACCAAATTCCATATTATAATAACACTTTTCATAATGAACCAGAAAACAAAACATAATTTTCTTTTGTTGCTGTCCAACAATGTTTAAGACTGTGACTGTGTTTGGTAAATTTTTTATGCCAGCATATTTTAGTAAGACGTCAGAATAGGATTTTTTGTTATTTTTACAAAGGCATTGAGATATGGTTTAATCGAGGAAACTATCATAGAAAATAATACCTATAAGAATAATAGTCCGGAGTCCGGGTAAAGTTTATATTACAGAAATTGGAATTTTTTTTAAGTTAAAATAATAAAAGTAGTCACCTATCTACATTCCCTGAAGAGCATACAGAGACAAAGGTTCATAAATCCATTATTGCAAAAAAGGGCAGATCGACAGACTTTTAGTATATAAAGGGAATTTTATCACCCTTATATTGGAAATGTGGCGACAATTTGCTTCAAAAATACAATTACCTAAAAAAATGCGGAAAACATCGGGACACCTTGTGCAAGAATGAAGTACTTAGATGTTCCGCGTGTCTTTTTTTAATGGTCAAATTACTCATACGTATTTGCTATTAAAATTGAGCCCAACTTTAACTAATTTTTATAGAAATAGTTCTAAAAGTCTATGTAGGTCTCTGCTAGAACGTCTGATGCAGCTCTTTGTAATCTTAGCTAATTACTCATTTACGAAAATAGTCTTTGATGGTGATACTTCTCTGATAAGATAACAGAACGAAAACTGCATAAAGAGAAATACGAAGTCTCTTACAGGTGAATCTTGATAGTAGGTACCTACATACAATTTCAAAATGCATTTTCAACGACGTAAAGTTTGTTTTATAAAAGTTTTTCTGTAGTTGTTGAGTTCGTATAAAGTTAAAAAGTTACAATAAAATTACATTTTTTTATAATTTTCTAACAGTTAATTTTAACGCAAGTTATACTCTACAGAAATTAGACTAGGGGTTGACAGATGAATTCACTTTTATTATAAATTAATCGATTAATTTAAGCGTACGAGATATTAAAATCGTGGATATCCGAACCCAAATTTCTTAAAACTTCCACGAATATCCAAAACTTCTACGGATATCCACGGATTTCCAGGGATATCCATGAATATCCAAGGATCTCCAAGAACTTCCATAGATTTCCATGAACTTCCACGGATATCCACGGAAGATGGTACTACATAAAATTGTCCCTAAAAGTCCTTAAATTGTTTTAACTGCTTATCTTATCCCGTAACTATACTGTGCTTAAACTTCCTTACCTAACGTCTATGATAATAATTAATTATAAACAAATTTAAGGTTTCCCACCATTCTGATTGGCTAACATCGCCCGCCAAATTCAAATAAACAACTTTTTTATTTAATTTTTTTTCTGAAAAGTAGCTTCGTCCGCAAAAGAATAATTTTAAATTCGTATTCAGCGAGCTATTATACATCACTATAAAAAATTTCAACTCAATCGGTGATATGTCCGGTATTGTAAACTCGTACCAAAAAAACAAAAAAAAAACAAAATTAATTTTTTCACAACTAATCAGCGACTAAAAAATGTCAAATTTAGCACTACCTAACTTTCAATTTTGAACCTATGCTTTGCTAAGTTCATATGAAACAAAAACAGATGTAATTTTTTAAAAACAAAAGCGACAAAATTAAATTTTTCATAACTAATTAGCGACTAAAAAGCGGCTAATGCATTTGTCAGGTCATTTTCAAAAATTGCTTTGGTAACTTGATGGACATTTGGTATATTGTAAGTGCAGTACATTTCTGCAAACTCGTCTATTTTTTTTACATCCATTATTTGAATTTTTCATAGTACATACCCAAGTACATACCGTAATTTAAATCACATCAATTGAATAGAAGCAATGTTACTCTAGTAATTACCGTTAAGTACACGGCGTGATAAAAATATTGAATTTGTAGATTATTGCTTTAACGGTTAAACTATAGTGCACATGCGTTAAACATTAACGCATGCGCACTCTCTTTTAAAATGCATTATATTTCCAAAGACATCCACATATTTCCAAAAATATCCATGGACTTCTACGGATATCCATGGAATTCCACGGACATCCACGGATATCCATAAACATCCACGGATATCCATGAACTTCCACGGGATATCCATGCATATCCATGCATATCCACGACATGTGTACAAGGATATCCACTAGTGGTTTACCCCTCGAAATTAATATACCAATCTGTTGCTTAATAAAAAGGTTAGAGCGATTTCTTCGATATAAACCAAAACTCTGCACTCATAATTTTTGTAATAATTATGTAACGGTAAAATAATATTGTAGATAATTTTATTTTGTACAAAATTGCTGCTAATGCGTTTTTTTTGTGGTATCAACCGAAAACGAGAAATTTCCAAAAAACTATTACCTACCACCTTTTATTTTTAAGATTAAATGAAAAAGATATCTAACATGTTGAAAATGATTGCTTTCTACTACGTCCTGTAGTTTAATTTTTGTACCTATATTATAGCCTGAGAAATTAATTTCAAAAAACGACAAGGCATCTAGTTCTTAAAAATTTACACAGATTTTACTTTCTCTCTTTATTTTGTATTTGTTTGTTTATTATTAAAATTGCGAAAAATAAAATTTACAGTGAGGAAATAAAATGCAGAATCTAAATAATGGACTTTTCGGCTTAACACTAAATTATAAATAGGTATTATAAATTACTTTCAGATTATATTTTAAACCACTAGAGTAAGTACTAAATAAATAATTTAGTGTTTTATAGGAAGTACTGCGAACAACTTTTAATGCGGTTGTAGCAAATAAACTGTATTCTTTGTTTTTTTATTCTTCCATAATTTTGGTTAATTATTCCCTAAAAAGATATGCTCAAACAGTAGAGCCGCCCTCAGCTTTGACCGATATTTTTTTATAGGTAATATTATTTATATTAGATACTAAATTTTCAGTTCCTATTTGGAACCATTCTATAAATCTTTGCCTCAGCTAAACTATAGTAACTCCACTTTTATTTTCTTATACAAAGTAATAAGGATTTTTTTAAATGATTGTATTCGAACTCCCTATCCAGTTCTAAATAATTAAGTATCAAATTAAGAAGGGTATAAAATTTTAAATACTTTAATACGCACACCGTTTACCTTCAAGGTACAAAAATATACCCATTTAACCCAAAAAATCTCTGTTCACGCTATTATTACACTATAAATAAGTAGACAAAAATAGTCTAAAACCTGGTGACAAATAACACACGGTCCAAATTAATAATAAACAAAATATGCCTTTGCTCAAAAATAACAAAAAATATCCTCTTTGCAACTAAGTTGTACATTAATCGCGACAAAATAAAAATCGTCTGTAATTAATTTATTTCTAATTTTGTATTTATAGTTTTCATATTGCACAAACTGAATAATACTCGTTCTAATACTTCTGTGAGTATGACCAATGATGTGATATAATATTTAAGGTACCTAGAGGTATATTATAAATTATTAGTAGGTAGCTACTTTTATGGGATATTTATTTACCTCCAAAGACTGCTTTAGTTGTAAGTGAAAATGAAGACAGGAGACACCATAGTTAAAATTTTGAAAATTTCTTCGAAATTAAAAGCGAAATTGCCAAAAAAATATTTCTAATGTTGCCAAAATGTTAAGATAACGCGCGTACGCTAAATTATGGCGAAACATGAGTAACTCCATTTAAATCCGCTAAGAGTACTTCATAATTCTAAATAAGTATTTAGACATAAATAGTCCAGAAACAATTTAAATATCATCCGATACACTAAAAGGGCTAATCCTAGACTGTAATAAGCGATGTTAGTTAGTTATAAATCACCAGCACAGTTACACTTAATATTATTTAATTCATATTAATTTATAAATCCGGGAGAACTTTTTGTTCTTAAATTTACAAAATCTTAAATCGACCGAAATTTAAATGACACGATATTGTTTGATTTGACATGTTTTCCTGTTAAAATCCAGGATGCAGTACGGATTTACATCCTGACCATAAAAAAATCATATTTAACTTGTTGTTGGAGGTAAATTTCTTATCCTCAATGTATATATTGTAAAAAATGCTAAAGGAATAAATGTATAATGGTGTAGAAAATCTGATAAAAATATATCTGAAGCATAAGTATGCAAAATCAAAAATATATGAAATAAAAACTTATTTTCTAAGTCCTTCCTCATTGTAATATTATGTGAAACTACAGGAGTTGTATCTTAGAAACTATATGTACATGAATAAATAAATGGTAGTGCAATTATATGAATTTTATTTAATTTTTGATCCATGGTTAAATATGTATAGGTACAGGGATAGACACGAAATATTTTTAGGTATGAGACATTGAATACATTCTGCATTGTCTTGTATAATTTTTTTATCTCCAATCGGATTTTATTTAATTTTTTTTTCCATATAAAGTCATTGCAGGTGGAAAATTAGGGAAATCTTTTTGACAAATTTAATATTTACTCCGAGTAGACATCGTTTATGTTCAAAATGGAATTTAACTTTTCGATTCAAAATAAACCAATCTTTCATCATGTATCAAATTTTTAACTATTTTCAACACTAGTTTTCAAAATAAATTAAATAAAACGTGAACATGATTTATTTCTTCAAATTCCAAATTTGAACACTAATAATTCTTTAAGGGTTAACACTATCAAAAAAATTACAAGATATTTTCGATCGCAAATCATCTTAGCTACAAATTTCATGTGTAAGTTTTTTCGATAATCAAATAGTTTAGCAGACTGGCTTCTTTTTATTCAACAGTGTTTTACTTTTTCTATCTATAATTTTCAACATTCAAGAGATGATTGCTCGAAAACTAACCCGGATTGGGGATACAAAAATTATACAGGACAATGCAGAATTTATTCAAGAATCACACCTAAAAATATTTTGTGTCTATCCTGAGACACTGTATACAGGGTGTTCGCGCGAAGTGGCTCACTATTGCTAACTTCGTTATTATTGGAGCTACAAAGTCGGTTAAATTAGCAAACTAGTAGCATTTTTTCCGCTGATTACAATGGTGAAAACAGAAAAACAATTGACCATCTGGTTTTCGAGTTATTCACAAAAATAACATTTTTTTAAATGGAACACTCTATATATTTTTGAAAAAATCGATGGTAAATTAAATTCTATACAAAAAATGTCCTTAATTTTTTTTGGTTATAATTTAAAATAAGCGAGTTATTTTGAAAAAAAGTTTGCAATTCTTTAAAATCAAGTAGCCATAAAACGGAATAGTAATTTATTAAAACCAAACAATCATAATTTTGAATTTAAGCAAGTTGAAAAAAACTTGAAAGAATTACGGAAATATTACTATTTTATTTAATATTTTTAATATACAGGTGTTTGCGCAAAGTGGTTCACTATTGCTAACTTTGTTATTATTGGAGCTATAAAGTCGGTTAAATTAGCAAACTAGTAGCATTTTTACCGCTGATTATAATGGTGGAAACAAAAAAACAATTGGCCATCTGCTTTTCGAGATATTCACAAAAATAACATTTTTTAAATGGAACACCCTGTATATTTTTGCAAAAATCGATGATAAATTAAATTCTGAACAAAGAATGTTCTTATGCTTTTTTGACAATTATTTAAAATAAGCGAGTTATTTTGAAAAAAAGTTTTCAAAGTGTTAATATCAAGTAGCCATGAAAATTATAATTTTGTAAATTTTCAATATTTCCGTAATTCTTTCAAGTATTTTTCAACTTGCTTAAATTCAAAATTATGATTGTTTGGTTTTAATAAATTACTATTCCGTTTTATGGCTACTTGATTTTAAAGAATTGCAAACTTTTTTTCAAAATAACTCGCTTATTTTAAATTATAATCAAAAAAATTAAGGACATTTTTTGTATAGAATTTAATTTACCATCGATTTTTGCAAAAATATATAGGATGTTCCATTTAAAAAAATGTTATTTTTGTGAATATCTTGAAAACCAGATGCTCAGTTGTTTTTCTGTTTTCACCATTGTCATCAGCGGAAAAAATGCTACTAGTTTACTAATTTAACCGACTTTGTAGCTCCAATAATAACGAAGTTAGCAATAGTGAGCCACTTCGCGCGAACACCCTGTATAGCTAAAGCTTCTCATTACGAACTACCTACTGAATTTCTATCAAAGCTGAGAGATCCTCAAAATAAGTTTGAGAAGAAATTGACAGAAATTAAATATGTCATCGTTTTTTATAGTGGTAGCACCACCCACAATTTCCTTAGGTGCCAGGTTTGCAGAGGAAGAGGAGTCTTCAGACCCTTTTGTATTAGAACTTAACCAAATTTGTGGCTAACCCAATAATGTATCTGTGAACTTTATATCCACCAAAAGACTTTCTTAGCTGCAGGATTTTTACTTATAACCTTCCAATTAGATGTAAGGAGGCCTTAGTGTTGTGCCTCTAATATCCACAAATGTTAATATTTTGAGATAAATTGATAATTCTACCAATAAAAAAAATTTTAGTTCTGATTAATTTCTAATACCTAAAGAAAACTTATCTTAAAGCATAAAAATATATCTGTTCTAGGCCGCAGGTTACAGAAACTCCCAAGGAAATTTGTAGTTTCTGGACCATCGTTAATCCAAACAAGGGCACAAAGTAGATTATGAAACCCATAAAACAGCAGTTCATTGTCAAAATAAAACTTTATAAAAGAACTATTTACAATTTACAGCGCTTATAAACTAAACTTTCGCATAACAACATCGAGAAAAATCAACATTATTTTTAACTATTTGAGATATTTCCTCTTGTAACACAGAGTGCAGCGTATTCATATCATGTTTATAGATCCAACAATTCTTACTAACAGAGAAATCATATCTTTTAGGTCCAGAGGTGGGAGAACTTAACCAAATCTGCCTGTTGGGAGACTGCCTATTTATAACGTACGTGCCATATTTAGGACCCAAGTTTACAGTCAGGACTCCACCCTGTAAATTATTAGTGTTATAGAGTATTTCTTACTTAAATCCCTGACTTACACCGTATGAGACATCAGCAGATTCTAAATTATCAGCTCCCTCGACGACTTCCTCAAAATATTCTGTAAGAGATTCCAGGGTCTCCTCACACACTTTTTCAAATACATTCGAATCAACTGGGTTTTCTGCAGTAGCTGAACTACAATAATATCTTATTGGGTGTGTGTAATTTCGTTTTAAAACAGGTTCATTTTGTAAATATGATTTATTTCGTACACCATTAAAAATTAATGCTGGATTATTACAACAGAAACTCACAACAGTATGCTTTTTAGTTTTGAGATTCTTTAAACGTTGAAATCTTTGCATTATAGATAGTTTAGCAATTTATGGGTTAAATAAACTTTCGGCAGGAGAATTTTTCTAGGTTAGTTCTACTCACGCTTCTTCTTCATCTAAGTAGCTCTACCAGGCACTAGGCTGTTTCAATTGAACTATTTTCACCGGTTGTACGAAAATAACGGTAGAATTTTCAAAACTACATATTAAAAGAGGCATAATTAAATATTTCCTTGTTATACAGTTTATAATTCATACTGTAGTTTGTGACGAATTATAAAACGCATAAATTTAAATTTAATCCAAAACAAGTTTTGCAAATCTTGGTCCTTACCATTAAAAATATTTGAATTTTTTTCAACATATAATTCTCAAAAATAGTTAGTCTTAAAGGCCTCCACTAATACTATAAATATTTTAGAAAAAAATCAAATAATAAATAAGATTATAAAAATATAGAGTTCGGTTTAAAATAACGAAACTATTTCCATTACTTCTCATTAAAATGTCTGATGTTTACTGGAAATTGTAAAATATCAATACATTTATTAAAACAAAAAAAAATACACTTAAAAATATAATACTAGAAAAATTTAACACAGCTTATAACAAAAAACAGAACATTTCGTTGGGGGAAAAATTCATATAAAATTATAATTTGCTTAATGTATAAATATGTAACACTTGATTTAAAAAAAGTATTCGTCAATTTAAACATTAAGCAAGTTGTATAATTTATATATTATTTACACAAATATTTCTTAATATACGTTTTATGCCACGTTGGGTTAAAAGTGATTTAACTTTACAAGGAATGCACAGAAATGTCCTCAAGAGAGTAAAATAAATATAGTTTTTATGTTTGTTAAAATTAAATAACTATTTTTCACTTAAACTTAAACTTCCATTTCAAACATATCTTGCTCTAAAGGTTTAGAAACCCAGTTTCCATATCCACCTTTAACGAACGCTTTGTACAAATTTTCTTTGGCCACCTGGAACAAAATATTAAAATAATTGGGTATGTTATTTGATATAAGTACCTATTCAAAAATAATTTAAATAAAAATACAGGCGTGTTAAACTAAAATATCTTCTGGCTTTCTACTAATTATAATTTAAATATGTTGTTCCTTATCAATACACAAGATTTCAGTTAGATTCTATTCTGTAACACATCGGCTATTTTTTTAATAATAATAATAATACCTATTTATTTACGGAAAATCACGCATAGTAACAGAGTAGCTAATAAGAGAACGTGTTCGAATTTTGGACTGGCCAGCCCAGTCACCTGACCTCAACCGAATAGAGAATCTGTGGGAAGAGGTCGAGAGACGAATTATAACGGAATTATTTAGAAACAAGCGTTGATCGACAAAATCAACGATGTTTGGAGGAATACTCCGGAAAGAGTTTACAAAAATTAATCTCGTCGATGCTAAGAAGATGCGTGCAAATTATTGCAAGTAATGGATATGCAATAAATTACTAAATATTATATTTATTATTTACTTGTTTCATATGTGTCAGTGTTCAGTTAGTTCAATAAAATTGAAATGTTGCTTTACTTTTGTCCGACTCCTTTTTCCTACAATTGGTTTTAATTTTTTATGGAGACTTAATAAGAAATATTATAAAAGTATGAATCTCCAGATCAAATGTTTTTGACTATAGAAAACTAATTACATCATATTTTTCATGTTTTTAAATGTAAGTTTCATTTTCTGTTCACATATTTCAAAATTAATAGTTGTTGCTTTACTTTTGTCCAATAGTGTAGGTCTGTAATTGCACACATTAGTTTTAGTTCGTTATTTGTGGACTGGAATAATTTTAGACGTCTTCCATAAACTTGTAAAATTTCCATCTTTATTCATTTTTTCAATATTATGAGTAAATATTCAAGTAGACAGTTTCTACAGTTTTTATAAAGTGTCCCGGCATTCCATCTGGTCCATGAGTGTTATTATTGCTTAAGTTTGAAATAGAAGTATATCACTTTCTTTTATAGCAAAGGTATGTAGACTATTTACTATTTAGTGATGTCGAATAATTATCATGCAAGTGACTATTTAAATTATCAGTACAATAAGTGCTTTGGAAAAATGATGCAAAAACATTTCTAACGTTTTGACCACCTGTAAATAATGTTTTTTTATAACCAACAGAATTGGGATTATTATTCATGTTAGTTTTTATAGATTTTATATAATCCCAGAATTTTTTAGGTTCACTTATTATGAGTTTTTAATATTAAGTATTTTTTGTCGATTTTGAGTTATTCATTTATATTTTTTCTCAAAGCAGGAAATATTTCATAGTCATTTAAATAAGTTGTGTATTTTCATTTCTAGTAAGCAGATTTTTTCTTAGCAATAAGTTTTTGTGCTTCTGTACGAACCCACTCAAGAAAAGTTGAACGTATTTTTCGAATTTTTGGGACGTTATATGTATTCAATAGTATTATTTAAACTTTCATGAACTTATGAATCAATCATTGATATCAAGGTTTCTTAAAAAATTCCAATTTACTTCCGACAGAGTTTGATTAATTATATTATAATCAGCACTTTGAAAGTTGTATGTTGTGTGATAACTTTGTTGAAGTGTATCAAAATTTAAAATAATTTCTAGGGCGGGATGGTGTGAATCACATTTTATCAAAGGGGAGGTCTTCTTAACTCTTACAGAGGGTGTTACACAAAATTAGATTTAAAATAACATTACTTCGGTTATAGTCCAGTCAATCTGTCGAAATTTCTGGAAAAAATTATCCGGTAAACTTTCTCTTCATAAATCGTTAGGGGGTCATGTGGAAAGCTTAAATTCAAAAACTCGGGAAAATCCTCGGACCCATTTTTTGGGAAATCCAAGAAGTGTTTGGATTTGATTTTACGCGAGAACGGTGAGTTTCAGAAGAAAAGTTTGTTAATAAGTATTGTAGAGGGCAATATTTTCTGCAATTTATCTCAAAGGATCGATGCGCTACGACGAAAAATGCCAAAAGTAGGGGGCGCCAAAGTACCCAAAAAAGTTTTTTCACTTTTTTACAACGAAAAATAATTTTTTACGCACAACTGTAAATATAAATGTTGACAAGCGAAGAAAAACACACAATTTTTATATAAACGTTTTTTCTCTACGATCGACCGTTTCGGAGATACAGCAGATTAGATGTAAATTTAGAACATTTTATTTTCAAAGTAATAATAATACATCGTAAAAATAGTAGGCAAACACGATTAACATTTCGACTCGGCATACTGTATCTACGAAAGGGTGGATCGTAGGTAAAAAACGTTTATATAAAAATTGTGTGTTTTTCTTCGCTTGTCAACATTTATACTTACAGTTGTGCGTAATAAAATTCTTTTCGATGTAAAAATTTGAAAAAACTCATTTTTGGGTACTTTGGCGCCCTCTACTTTTGGCATTTTTCGTCGCAGCGCATCGATCCTTTGAGATAAATTGTAGAAAATGTTGCCCTCTAGAATATTTATTAACAAAATCTTCTTCTGCAACTCATCGTTCTCGCGTAAAATCAAATCCAAACACTTCTTGGATTTCCCAAAAAATGGGTCCGAGGATTTTCCCAAATTTTTTAATTTAAGCTTTCCACATGACCCCCTAACGATTTATGAAGAGAAAGTTTACCGGGTAATTTTTTCCAAAAACGACCCTTTTTCCAGACAGATTGACTGGACTATTAGGAATGAAATTAAATTGTAGAAAGCCAAGATAATTTATATAGGTAATCACAACACCAAGTTTCAATATCTGTAGTAGAGTTGATAGGGGTTAATCCAACATCAAGTTTTAACCAGGAAATATGTGGAAGGTTGTAATCGCCAACAATGCAAATATCATTATCACATTGCGTTGAATATTTTCAATTTCGTAAAGGTGACTTGAGTAAGTATTAATATTTAAAGTAGGAGGAATGTAAACGACACAAAGTATTAAGTTTGATGATTTTAAACTATGATTATAATGATATTTTTTGCATGCCTTTTCAACTTAGGTACACAAATTAATATTATCTATGTTACTTTAAAAATAGTAAATAATAATAACGTTTTATAGAATAGACTCCATTGGCTCTATGTTATATTTGTGTATATAGTTTTGCCATATTTTAAAAATAAAACTTACATTATAACTTAAGACAGCTTCTTTAGCATCAGAATATGTACTTGGTGCTGATTTGATGCCCGTAATACTTGAAATACTTCCACACAGTTTCGAAAATCTCTTCATAAACTCATGTTTGCAAACCTTAGATATACCAGAGTCAGGTTTTCCAGTAGTTGTAGTTATAATTTCCGGCTTTTCAGTGCCAGTCGACCAAACAACTGCAAAGTTTGGTGCTTTAGAAGGTTGCCTTGTTTCCGCTGACGTTACTAACAACATATTTGGTCTATTCAGAAAAAATGGCGGCGGAAGACCTTGTAGAGTCTTTTCTACACGACCACAAATAGCTCTAAGAAATATAAGTTTATTACATATTTGAAACCAAAGTACTATTTGATTATTTTTACCTGTATAAATGCGTTTCACGCAACAAGCTTCCTAACACTATGGTTTTTAAATACACTGGTTCAATGAAATGTGATAACAATGCACCCTGCGTCCCAAGAACATTCCATCTGCAAATTTTATCTGAACAGGACATGGTTAGTAGTCTTTCTCCCTGAAACAAAATGTCACATCAAAATAACTGTAATCAACACAGAAACGATTCTTACCTGAATTATACCATCCCAAGTTTGAGTAATAAATTGATTTACTGGGATTGTACCTTCACCAGTTTCGATTTTCGTACGAAGACGCCCCCTGGAACTTCTATTGGGGTGTTTGTCAATAGCAGAATAGTCTTCATGTGGACTAAATATTCTTGCGTCACCACAGGGTGCTGTATTGATATATAAATGAAATTCGATACCTTCTTTGAGTTTGTACCCTTTACCATCTTCTCTTGGAGTAAAAATTGAATTTTTTCTCTCATCTAAAATTAAAGATATACATCAAAATTATTAATCAATTAATTAATTAACTAAGGTATTTGGCATTAAGGATGACTAAATAAATAAAATAGATCATACCTGGATTCAATAAGAGTTCCAAGTTATCGTAGAAGAAGTTTATCAAACACCTTCGGGCAACAATTTCAGCGTGCATATCATTCAAAGAACATCCATTGATGCTAATATATTCACCAGATACACATTTCGTACCAGTAGTGATGGCTATAACCTTAGTATTAGTTAAAGAAGCGCCTTTAGTCATAACGATCCCAGCTAACACTATTCTCTTGGCGTGGTCCACATCATCCTTCATTAATGAAAGAAATTTTTCGTTTACCAATCTGTAAGAAAAATTAAAAACACTGTATTGTATGTCAACAATATTACGATGTTGGAGTGGTAAAAAACTAAAAAACAAGGCGAGATTAGGATGAATTTGGTGTAATATTTATTTAATATACATACATATACCTACATGATTATATTTTTACATCATCCCAAAATTATATTTATCACAGAAATTATTTCCTTCCCATGCTCCTATTTCTTTTATCAACCCCCAAATACTATCCGAGGTTTCTTCATATTTCTGACGTTCAAAAGTCCAACATGCAGAGTAGATAGTTGAAAGTAGTACAAGTACAGTACCATTACAACATACACAAATCCAGAATCTACATTACAGATTTAAAGGTCCAAGCTTAACCTCGAATAAATCTTAACTTGATTGTAGAAAACGAAACTGCGGAAAAAAAGACAGTAAACCCACGATCCTAATGACAAAACAAAGTATAATAAGGGAACTGAAAGAGCTCCTAAACGAATTCAGGAACCGTGGAGTGCAGCGTCACCTAGAAAATTCAGCACCTACCGGCGCAACCAACTACTCACTCTGAAAAGCCGCAAAAAAACTTAAGCGACCTCAGAGGCACATACCTCCAACCTCCAATCATAAAACAATCAAACCATTGGGCAAGAAGAGATATTGAAAAGAGCAACGTCTTTGCAGAATACTTCACATCGGTCTTCTCACCGAAGTTCAATTCTAAGAAAAGGAATTCATCCATAAGCACCTTGATGCCCCGTTTCAGATGGATCTCCCCATCAATAAATTAAAGAAAAAAATCCTCCAAGCTATGAAACATCTAAACTATAAAAAAGCACCTGAATTTGATATTTGATACAATAACTGGAAAAGTTCTAAAAGAACTTCCTGTACGCTGGCATCAGAACAATTACCATGATTTTCAATGCACTACTCAGAACCGGACGTTTCCAGTCCATATGGAAAATTGCTGAGATCATACCAGTGCCAAAACCAGGTAAAGGCGAGAAAGAATTAATTCTCTATCAGTTCGGCCTTCGAATGCAGCATTCAAAAATATGTACAACAAGTTCACCGCGTGTCCACAAAAATCAGGAATGATCTAGAGACCAACAGATATTGCTCGGGCGCTTTCCTGGACAGCTCTCAGGCATTCGATCAGGTAGAGCCTACAAAATAACTCCACCTTCCTTACAACCTACAACTTCCACCTGATCTTAAAATTATACCTTACGAACGGATTTTTCACAGTAAAATTCCGGGAATCTCAAACCACACTCCACCCCATAAAGTCTGGAGTGCCTCCTTGGGCCCCTCTATATCTACCATACCGTAGACCTACCCACTACGACCCAAACCGTCCTGGCCATAGCATTACCTTTCAGGAGTCTCCAAAACCACCTACACAAACTGGAAGGATACAAATATCGCTAAGATACAAACTTTTCAACCAAAGGTACTTAAGGTAGCCATAAATGTTCCCTAATGCAGTAATACACAGACTAATGAAAACAGCCACAATACAAGAAGAAATTACCAAACTTAGTACCCGCTATTAGGCATGTCTTCAGGTCCATTCCAACACATGATGTGGACCTACTCTCCGTCTGAAAAATCAAGTGATCTGACTCGCTGGACCTACCAGAAGCTACATTATTTTAAACTTCCTATGCATAAATTATGTTAAGATAAAGGGAGTGAGTCACTGGATGAACCCCGCTATGCAAGTATTAGTCACATCACACAATTATCGGAATATCTGTAGATAGATTGTAATAATACTTAGATTCAATACAAAAATAAAAAATATTCTAGAGAATTTTTATGTAATTGTAAGATAAATATTATAATAAATATTACAACAAACAGTCTATTATCAAATTTTCGTAAGTTGCGAAACAATATTCGCTACTTGTATCTGGCAATAACAAACTGGTCCTTTTTATAACAAATCATATGTGATGTCATATCAGAAAATAATATAAACATTGTTTGGATATTATTATCGAATATGAGTATGCATGTTATTATGCTTTTATCAAAAAATAGAACTATTTCAAGCTTTGTTTATATTAAAACTCAACGAAAACCGAAAACATTTATCTTTGGCTGTTTAGGTTTAGTACCATATTTAAAGCATTGCATTTTTTATTCGAGCCCTAACAACTAAATGTTCGGACAAAAGTAAATTTGATTGTCGTTTTTCCATACGCGCAAAAGTTATCTAAATTAACTTCCATAATATTGATGGTTTTTTCTGTTATAATGCCAACATTTAGTTATATAAAAACGTAAATTTCGTAAAAATCCGCTCGGTGGTTCCAAAACTGTGGCACTTTAACCCAGCAGGATGATGGGAAAATTGTAGAACCAAACAATTATTATTTTCAAAACGTTGGATCTAGTAGTCGGAATTTGAAGAAATTTACTTTATTGCAAAACTGGATGTTGGTTTTCTTTACAAAAAAGTTACACCAGTTTTTATTTGGTGATTTTAGGCATTTATCGCAGCTTCAAAGTTGCACCTTTAAAAATGATAAAATTTTCTAGTAACTGTTTTAAAGAATCACAGTTTTGAAACCGCTGGTTGGATTTGTGTCAAAAAACATTTAAATCAAAGCTCAATAATCGTACTATATTGAAAAAATCCTGAAATATTAATATGATTTTTTTTGCATTTTTTTCGAGTTCCACAGTTCACTTTTCAAAAAACATGTTTTTTGAGGGTGCTACCTACATTAAAATAATCACAGTTTTGGAACCACTGGTTGGATTTTGGTAAAATTTACTTTATTGCAAAGTTGGATGTTGGTTTTATGTTCAAAAAAATCCCCAAGTCTTTATTTGGTGTTTTTTGGCATATTTCGTAGTTTTAAAATTGCACTTGAAAAATGTGACGTAATTTTCTAACGACTGTTTTTAAAAAATCACAGTTTTGGAACTTGGGGAAAACGACATAAAGGTGCTTTCATGGCCCTCATCCAGTCCGGACTTAAATATCATTGAAACTCTTTGGCATAAAATTAAACTTATTTTACGCAATAATCCATCAAGAACCATTGGGGACTTAAAAACCAAAATAGAAGAAATTTGGGACAGTTTCACGCCAGAATTGTACCAAAATTTGATAAATACAATGCCTGCTAGAATACAGGCAGGTATTAAAGCAAAAGGAGACGTAACCTTTTATTATTGGTCCTAAATTAAAAATTATCCCAACATTTAGTTGCAAATTCATGTTGTAAAGTTTGGTAATTATTTAAGTTAAAATATTGTTAAATCCAATAAATAACTTTCTTCCATGCATAATATTGTTATTAAGGCTCGTAGAAAAATAATGTAAATATGGAAAATAACTTCGGCTACAGGGTGCTGGTTGTTTTAAGTCTAGGTGAAATTGGATCGAAGAATCCGATTCATTTAGGACAAAAACTTTAATGCAGTTTTGTGTCCCCCTCCCCCTACCTGGAGAAGTGGAAGGTACAATTTTACAACAACTAATAAATTAATTGTTTTATCCACCATCTTCAATTTATTTTTTAATTTTTTTTTGTCGATTATCTATATCTCGGTTACTTAGCATTTCTCTGTGAAAAAGGTTAGTACCAAAATTGTAGAGCATTAAATTCTCTACAAATTTATGCTAACGAAGACGACAAAAATTTTATGTAAATAATACGCGAAAAAAACTGCCTACCAGCCACTTTCCTCGCGCGTTTGACGCATATTATTTGCATAAAATTTTTTTGCGTTTTCGTTAGCATAAATTTGTAGAGAATTTAATGCTCTACAACTTTGGTAATCGTTTTTTTCATCGAGAACTGCAAAATAGCAGAGATAATCGATAAAACAAATTAAATGCAAGATGGTGGATAAAGCAATTCATTTATTAGTTGTAAAACTATATTTTCCACTTCTCCAGGGAGGGGGACACAAAAGTACATCAATAAATTTTTGTCCTGAATTAATCGCATAAAAAGGTCTAGATTCACTAGGCTATTTACTTAGTCTAGTTAATAAAAGGGAACGTATAAAAGTGTGTTTACACTATCTGATTTTCCGTTTGATTTTCAATTCGAGACTTCAGAGGTTCTATTTTGTATTCGATTTTTCTCGAATGTCCAGGAATAGAACAGCACCTATTTTGGTTTGACTTTACAATCGAGTTTTCTGGTGCGCATGCGCATTGTCATTTTTTATTAACGTTTGTCGTGTTTTTAGTACATTTAAATTAGCAAAAATATGGGAAATAAATCCAAAAAACTTGCCCTTTTGGGATCCGACGCGGAAAGTGGTGGGTTTGAATATTCTGTGGTGTCCCCCAATTTATTAGAGCCTTGCATTCCTAAAAGCCACCCTCAAGGTGTATGTTCGTGGTTTTCCGAATTTTACCGCAAAACGGCCACGATTTCGCAATTTTAGCCTCTATACAAAAATAATCCTTATAAAATTCTGCACAAAAAAATGGGTTTACCATTTTTTCTTATATAGGGATATTCACCGAAACCGTTGGTTAGACGTTTTAAGAGATGTAGTTAATATTTTTTTCTGAAAATTGGGTTGTAGCCTAAATAGCATATGATCTCTTTATTTAAAATGTTTTCAAGTTTCTACGACTTCCGGTTATACCGGAAGTAGACATTAACTTCGTTTTTTTAAATTGAACACCCTGTATATTACTACATTTTGAAATTCTACATTCAATTATAATAACATTTTGTTAAAACAATTTTTCTCTAAAGCATTTCGTTTAATAATTACAGGATGATTTTTTTTAAATGTCCAAAAATGTGCTAATTTTTCTTCTAGCCTTCTAATATTCAAATTAAAATGCGGTTTTGGCAAGATGTTAACAAAAGTCTACTACTTGCAATTTCCTTATTGTAACAGCTTAATGTTCTACAGGGGGTTTATAATTTAGGTGCCATTCAGAAAAAAATCAAAACGGCATAACTCAATTTTTTCAAATGGAACACCCTGTATATCGAAACAAATTTGGATTATTTATTCAATTTAAAGGTAATTTTGTTGAAGAAACTTTATAACAAACTCTTGCCGTTTTTGGGTAAATTCGTTTTTTTGGTAATATTGAAAATTATGCCAAACAATTCGATTAATGGATCAAGCAATATATGTTGTCAGTAAAGCATCTTAAACAATATCGTTACGTTAATCATTAATAAAAAATTAATTAAAAAAAAAACTTCTCTTGTTAAATCATTATACTATGTGTAAGTACCATAAAAGTTGATATTTCACGAAAACGCCTAGAGTTGGGTATAAAGTTTATTCAACAAAATTACCTTTAAATTGAATGAATAATCCAAATTTGTTTCGATATACAGGGTGTTCTAATTGAAAAAATTGAGTTATGCCGTTTTGATTTTTTTCTGAATGGCACCTAAATTATAAACCCCCTGTAGAACATTAAGCTGTTACAATGAGGAAATTGCAAGTAGTAGACTTTTGTTAACATCTTGCCAAAATCGCATTTCAATTTGAATATTAGAAGGCTAGAAAATAAAATTTGAAAATTAGCACATTTTTGGAAATTTTTTAAAAAATCATCCTGTAATTATTAAACAAAATGTTTTAGAGAAAAATTGTTTTAACAAAATGTTATTATAATTGAATGCAGAATTTAAAAATGTAGTAATATACAGGGTGTTCCATTTAAAAAAACGAAGTTAGGGTCTACTTCCGGTATAACCGGAAGTCGTAGAAACTTGAAAATATTTTGTCTAAAGAGATCATATGCTATTTAGGCTATAACCCAATTTTCAGAAAAAAATATTAACTACATCTTTTAAAACGTCTAACCAACGGTTTCGGTGAATAACCCTGTATACAGTGGTTCTCAAACTACAAGAATAAAGTGGATATAGTCCAAGCAATCTATCCAAGTTCCAATGCTTTAGTTCGCAATCGGAGAGGGCAGGATGAAACTTTGTGGGCAGTTGGGGCCCACAACAGTAAGTTTAAATCCAAGTTTTAGACTTCATCCCTCGGGAGGATTTTCCGCCATCTTGGATATAAGAGTGCATTTGTTTTTTGCGATTTGCGACTTAACTATGCACTTTGTCCAAAAATATGTTCTTTCTTTGTTGTAGATCATAAAATTTCCTATCGAGTAACTAATTTATCCAATTACGAGTATTTTAGTGAAAAATTTGGAGTTTTTTGGATTTATATTTCCCTTAATAGCCCAATTTTCGTCTAATTTGAATGTACTATTTGACTTTTAAGTTTATTTGTTTATTGAGGTTATTTCAAGGTACGGATGACATTAACTCGAATGAAAACTTGAAAGCTAAGTCAGATAGTGTAAATATTGAAATAGAATACAATCGAGAAATTTTGAAATTTGTAAAATCAAACGGAAAATCAGATAGTGTAAACACACTTTTATATAGACATTGATGGGACCAAATTACGTAACTTCACAGGTTTTTGGGAATAATAAGAACACTACTGGAGACAATCTCGATACTGTACTTTCTTATGGCCTAAGAAATCATCACATTTGGATTCTATTCTAACTAGCTTAAATAGAAACCATCATAACTCACCTTCCAATATGATCAGCCTTTTCCTGTTCTTCCGGTGAAAATTTTCTACAAGGGTTGACTAGTGTTGGAGAACCGGACGACGCATAACAAATCAGTTTTGTCAACGCTGCAGTAGCGGCAGCGCTTTTAGCCAATTTTTTATTAGACCCTAAAAATAAACCGTAAAAACAAGGTCAACCATAAATGATATAAATCTAATACCTGTACCAATGTAGGTCTCATTATCGATCGTAATGGTTATTTTAAATCTAGCATATACATCTCTATCATTATGAGTGCATTCATAAACAGCATTTGGGTAAAGTTCATTTAGAAGCATAACCGGCCCTTTCGTAATAGTTTTATTTGGAACAATATCATTAGTTGGAGATTTCTCGGAACCAGCCTCAAAAGTATCGCTAGTGAAATCGTCTGTTTTGAGAATAGAAGATGGTGAAATAATTTTTCCGATGTTGGGAAACTGAATAAAAGATTTCAAAGCCTCTTCGGCAGCTTTACTTTTAGCCACCTTTTTTGAACCTCCGACTCCCAAATACGTGTGCCCATCAACTTCGACAGAAGCTTTGAATATTGGTGCATGAGATGGTCCAGATTGTTCTAGTATATTATATTTTAAGCCCAGTCGAAGTTCATTTAAAATAGATACGGGATTTTTCGCATTGATGGAATTAAGAGTTATTTCATTTTTTCTCCTTGTAGCAATTTTTTCACTAATCGATTTCGGACCTACGTCATTCTTTCTTCTTTTGTTGTTTAACGTGGATTCTAGGACAAGATTTGGATAAAAAATCCTGCTTAGTTTTAGTCAAAAATATTAAATAAAATAGGAAACAAAAATCAATAACCAAAGCATTTTAAAAAAAATGCTAAAGTTACGTCTGGAATGTGAGGACAAAAAACTAACAAAAATGTTGATTGTACATACTAACTTAATATATACCTGCAAAATTTGAGTTATATATTATTTACCTTCAAGTGTCCTTTTGTTCGAACTAGTTGTAGTAATATTGTGATTTACTTCAATATCATTAGCCATTCTGGTAAAGTGTTTGCCGATTTATTTACTTATTATAGAACGAACTAAACTAATCGTTACTTTCACGTATATGAGAGAAATACGATTTGGAATAATATAAGAACAATCTAATTATATTATTTCGTGATTTATAACATTTTAAACATGCTTAAAGATCTTATCAAACCACGGCACTCACGCATTTGCGCATTCTGGAAAGCAGATATGGCACCTGTGCAATCCGGAAATATATCGTGAAAATATGTATAAACCCTTAAATTTTCTATATTCAACAACAAATACGGCTTTATAAAGCCTATTTTGGCATAGCATTTACAACAAGCCGAACTGACAGATTTTCACTCCAACTACGCGGACTACGCCATAGAACATGCATAGAACATAGAACTAATAAAAATAAATCTGCTGTACTCCGGCTGTTTTTACCATGGGTGAAACTCAGATAGGAACAACCGAAACTAAGTCTTGATTGGCTTGAGTCGAAATCATACTTTCTTCCTTTTTGGTAGTATAGTAAAGCAGAGTATGTCTCTGTCCAACAGTACACTTGTGCGCATGTCTGGTAAGTAGTTGAACAACCACGCACAGCAGGGTGCTAATATTCAAGAATAAAAGAGATGACATGATACATCTTTGTCTAACATAGTAACTTTTAGGGGATTTTATTGATAGTGGTGTCAGGGTGTCACTACTGTCATCCAGTCCAACTGATTTAAATCGTTTGTTTTGTGATGACGTGTGTGGAAGTTCTCGTCAATTTGTTATTTTTAACGTTTTCGGATTTGAGCGATACGAAATTGGTAAGTTTTCCTGTATTTATTTAGTTATTTTATCCATTTGGAATTGGAACGTACCAGTTCTACTGAAATGTAACGAAATTTAGGTGTAAATATTTGTAAGTTTTCAAACATAACCTAGAACTGTTGAAGTATATTTGCTTTTATTTAAAAATACACCAGTTTTATATTTTAATTTTTCACTTTATGGTTTTAACACATATTTTGTAAGAAATTAGAATTGTATTAAACTACTTATGTAATTCTTGTTTTAGGATTTCCGAGTTGATGGAGAGCATCAGATCGTGAAGTATGTAGAACATCGATCATCGATCGAAGTTAAAAGTTTAATTCTTTCACATAAATTTTATTAAAAATGTATTGATTATATTTTTGTTATATTTATTAATGCTATTTGAAAGAAGACTGAATGTTTTATTTGTATTTTTATGGAGAAATATATTAATTTTTTTAAGTAATCCTGTTTTTTATTTATTAGTTTGTATTTTTTTGCAATTATTCAGTGTATTTAATTTTAGTTTCAATGAAAGTTAATTTTCATTGAAATTAAATATTAAATGCATGGAATAATTTGAAAAAAATAATAGTTAGAGGGTGTATAACGCAATGTACAATTTTAAATTTTCGCGGGGAACGTAGTAGTTCCTCAACCAGACGCAAAAATCTTGTTTCTCGCGTTCACCGTTAAGTTCGCACTTCTCCTCTTGAATGTTTTGTGGTTTTTACGCTGTGGAAATCGGTGCGTTCAGAAACATTTCATAACAACATTTCCTACCACCTATCTTTAAATTAAAGATATATCCTAATAAAATTTAGATAATGAAATAAATTATGTAAGTCAAATTGAATTTGGTTGGATAATTTATTAGTTAACAGTTAATTTCACTGAATTTTTTAGGACAATCTGCAACCAGGTAATTGTGTTGTGTAAACCTGTCTAATACGATCGTGCGCCTGCTCATAACGCTCCACCTAACTGTCAATTTTAAATACACGTCTTATTTTAACGGCAAATAGGTACAGTGATGAGTTTTCTTAAATTTTGTAATTCTTGAATGCTAATTAGGAAAAATGGATGAAGATACGCTTACTACGGAAACATTAGAAAGTTATCATTATGACGTAACTTCTGCAGAGTTTTATCAAGACGGTATGTAAATATTAATTTGCTTCTTCGGACCTTCTGACAAATTCATGTATTTTTAGTTAAAACCTTTATTTATAAACAAATAGAGACCTTAAGAGAGAGTTTGATAGAGGAAGCAACACCTAATGACATAGATTTTGTACAAAAAAACATAAACAAAGTGATTGAAAGTATGTTGAAGGATATGCAAGAACCATTAAAGAAACTCCAGGTATTTATACCCAGTCTAATCGGACGTTTTATGTATTTTATAAGTGTTTTAGGAAGAAACTTGTAAGATACTTGAAGTCCCAAGGCACCTATTTACTATCAAAAAATATACAGACGATGATCTGACAGACATCAAACGTGAAATAGAATTGCTTGAATTACAATATCGTCAGGTACTTACTTATTAATAATAATGTAGTTTAAGTTAAATGTATGATGTATTTCAGGAAAGAGTGTTCCTTCGACACGTTGAACAAGAGTCTGAGTTCCTTAAAACAACTATGCATGAATTGTTAGTAAGCGTTCTATTCAATCATTCATTGAACCCAGACGCTTCACAAGAAACAGATCTAATAAATGAAGAAATTGAAAAAGCTTATAATACAGAACTCCAGAAATATTTCCAGGAACATTTCAGGTTTATTCCATTACAACAAAAAATAGAATACAATGAATGATATGCTTTATTAATTTTATTATACCTACTACATAATAGTTCGATTTAATTATTCTTATATTATTTATTTGTGTTGTTTTTGAATGAAAAAATTGTATTTAAATAGAATAATTTACTATACTAGACAAAGTTTGTAATTAATGTTTTGTAGCCTTTGTTACCAATCCTCAAACTACATTAGGCACAGCGGCGGATTTAACAGGTCAGCATTTAGTATTTTCTTACTGGGTTTCCCTGAGCAATGGTCCAAGGGCCCTTCTAACCAAAGATTACTTAGACCTTTTTAGAACGAAATTTTTAGGCCCTTCTGTATTTCGTACTTCGAGAGACCTATCATAATAAATTCTTTTAAGTACGAAAATAATAGACTATTACAAAACACGCCCGGGGCACCTAAAGAGCTTTTACTGACCGGGCCCTTTTCCTTAAATCTGCCTCTGATTAAGCAATACAGTGTACTCTAATTTGTTTTTGAATTGTATTTATGGATTATATTTTCACAGCTGTTTTGGTCATGGAGTTGTACCTTAGCCCAGTCAACGAAGACCAAAAAATACCGCTCAGGCGCAATAAATAGTGTAGTCTGGTTTTTTTTTGAGTTGTAGGGTGGACCCCCACAACCAACATACTAAAAGTCCTGACCTGTGGGGTGTGAGCGTTGGGAGGGAGGGGGATGGAAAGGTCTCTTTTTTCAGTTTTTCGTAAATATCTCGAAAACTATGCGTCCTAGCGAAAAGGTCATCCTATATAAAATTAATGTAAATTAAATTCCATACAAAAATGATTTTATTCATTTTTCGGTAGGAGCAATACTTAAGGAGATGCGGGGGTGTAAAAAGTAAAAGTCTTAAATAACGTAGTTTTTTTCGGGAGGGAGGCCAGGTTCGGCCTCGAAGTCAAACCTCCCATTATGTGCGCCCTTGGGAAATTTTCTCGTTCAGCTGGTAGGTTTGGCACAGGTCATTCATTTTAATACCATGAATAACACCGTTCAACAGGAGAATTTTTCTTGCAAATGAAAAGAACAAAATCAGGCTTATCCAACTACTCTCAGACAAAATGAAGGCAAGGGGAGTACAAACGGTACTTGCAGAAAGGGATACAGATGCAACTATAGTAAGATGTTGGTTGGCGAAAGGTGCCCTACACCCTACTGTAACAATAATAATCGAAGATGTAGACTTATTGGTCTTACTCCTGGCTCTTTCACCACCAGAGAGAAACATGTACTTCTTCAAGCCTAGCAGGGGGAAGGCGGAGTCAAAACTGTACTCAACAATCTCAAACAACTACCGTCCGCAGACACCATCATCCTGCTCCATGCCTTCAGTGGGTGTGACACCACATCTGCAATATTCAGTAAAAGCAAGGGAGGTATGGTAAAACTGTTCACCAAATTTCCCAGGCAAATAAAACAAGTATACGACGTCTTCTCAAACCCTTCGGCAAGAGCAAAAATGGTGACTGAGGCAGGCGAGAAGATATTTTTGGAGGTGTACCAGGCGCCACCAGAGCCCGATTTAAACAAAGTTCGACACGCTGCCTTTGTGAAAGCCTCAACAAAGCCAAAGTCTGACCTGGCCGCACTACCACCAACCAGAGGGAATGCTCGACAACACTCGTTCAGAGTTTACTTGCAGGTACATCATGATGTTTACTTAATGCTTATTAAAAATGTTTACATATTTTCTTACTGGATTTGTATAATATTTTTTATAACATTTCTCGTGGTTGGTTTTCTTATTTACAAATCGAACAATGGCTCGAAATTGATAACGGCATACAACCGACCGATTGGGGATCGATGGACCCGGGGGCAAGATGGATGGTTCATCCCACTCACAACTACGGACCCAGTAGCTCCGGAAAACATCCTCAACAACATCTTTTGCAGATGTTCAACGGGTTGTGGAGGACGTTGTGAATGCAGGAAAGCGGGCATTCCATGTTCCATGGTGTGCGGCACTTGCCACGGTGCATGCACCAATAGTCCTCCTCAAGATCAACTCGATGATGAGGAAGATTCAAATGATATTGAACCTTTTTTTAATAAATAACTTTTTTACTTTTCCACCCCCCGCACCTCCCTAAATATTGTTCCTAGCGAAAGAAAGAATAGGACCATTTTTGTATGGAATTTAATTTACTTTCTTTTTATATAAAGTGACCTTTTCCTTAGAAGGCATAGTTTTCGAGATATTCACGAAAAACTTTAAAAATGGACCTTACCAAAACCCCTCCCCTCCCAACGCTCACACCCTACAGGTCAGGACTTTTAGTATATTGGTCGGGGGGGTCCCCTCTATCTCTTAAAAAAAAACCGGACTACATGATTTATTGCGCCTGATTTTCCTTTATTGACTGGGCTACCTACACATTTTCATTAATGTGGGTTTCAGACGGTGCATTTTGTTGTTATCTTAGAGTCAATTTAGGTAAAGATTTTTTCGAAATATTTGTCGTGCCAGACGCTTTAGTTTTATGATCTGTCCTCACAGTTATTTTGAAGCCCCTCACGTCCCCATCTCTTCAGTTATATTTATGTTGTTTAACTTTCTTTTTAAATGTATTTATATCTAGGTAAAAATAGCTTATTTCTATCACGAACGTTTAGAAGTATGGTTGAAGACCCCTCTTAATACTAATTTCCACAAAATTTAACTTGTAAACATGCAGTTTGGCTCTATTTTTCAAGATACTTGAATGAAATTTTGCATAATTCTTAGAAACAAATCCGCATAAGGTATCAGCGCCCTTTTTGGAATTTTGTTGAAAGAAAAGTGCAGGATTTTTATAAAGTTATAAAAATAATCTGCTGATACCTGTTTATACAATTATTTAAACATTATATTTCTCTTAAATAGTAGAGTCTATGCAAATCATTCAAGAATTAAATTTTATACATATTACCATACATTTCATAATTTTGATTACTTTCTACAAAGTTTGAAATTTCTGAAAGATATGTTAAAAAAATCTGAGACACCACCTCCCCCATATTGTTTTTGCTTTGCCGTAATACCACGTACAGATTTAAAGTAGTCTTAGATAAGAAGTTATTAACCCACCAAATTTCTGATCTACATCTCAATCTGTTCAAAATAAAGGTTTCGTAACGGGACAGCCAAAATTAAATGTCGTATGTAAAATCGAATTCTAAACATAAAACAAAGAATAACTTTTTTTCAGATCGGGCTTCCTTTAGGAAATACGTAAGAAAAAATACATTATTATTTTATTCAACACTTTGTAGTGATTAAAACAAAAGTTATTAAAAGATAAAGAAACTATAGTAGATTTTCAAAAATGCCACCATACACGCCTGGCAACGCAAAACAAATGAATTGTAAACTTCTGCAAAATTTACATTGTTTTGAATAATATGTACTGAATTTAAAATTATATCTGCTAATTGCTCAATAGTAGTAAAAAAATCAATAAATCTGAAAAAGTTATTCTTTGTTTTATGTTTACAATTCGATTTTACATACGACATTTAGTTTTGGTTGTCCAGTTACGAAACACCCTGTATATCTAGAAAACTTTCAAGAGATATCAACTTCAAAGCGCTCTAAACTATTCTTTATCTTTGAGTTTTGGGATGTAGGTACTTCGTTTAAGGTGGACAAAACATGGCAAGTAATTCCATTATTTCTATATATTGGAGAAAAATTCCTCTGGTGAAAATAAGAAAAAACCAAGAGTACCAAACAAAGTTCTCTCTAAGGTTTGTGAACAAAATGAAAATTGTCAATTTGCCTTCAAGAAAATCTCGTGTTTTTAACTCTTGTGGATTTGTGGATGGCAAAATCCACCCTCTAGTAATTATTACTAATAGGACAATTAAAGACACAGACTTTAAAAATTTTCCTTATACAGATGTCGGAACACCTGATGATTGCTGGCTAAACTTTTTATTATTATTATTATTATTATTATTATTATTATTATTATTATTATTATTATTATTATTACTCTTACAAGAAATATTTGTAGTTTTTTTTTATTCAATTGAGTGGCGTATCTACTTTGTTTTCCAGCAGCTACCCTATTTTTCAAGATATGAAGTGATCGGCAGTTTTTTTAATGGATGACCCTGTATATTTTTACATTTTCAAATAGACACTTTTTCAACAATTACAATATGATATAGGGTTTGGTGGGAGTGCGACTTGTGGTTTTTTAAATTTTAAGAGTACAGGGTGATTCTTTTATCTGGGGAAATGCGTTTTTCTCGTAAACGACTGAAGGGAATTAAATTTTGAAAAAAGTGTTATATACCTACTGGCTGTCACTCAAAATTAGGATAGAAATATAGACTTTAATATGCTTGACGCTAGGCGTCGCGACGCTCCAACAAAATTTTTCCAGAAACATACCACTTTTATTATATCACTGGAAAGGTCTTTTAATTTTGAGTCTTTTTTCTAAAAACCAATGTTTTTTATTCTTATTTTTTAAAAAGTTATGATTCAATTTAAATTATTTCTGTTCTAACTAAATTTTGAAATATTTTGAACAGTAGGCCGAGTTTTGGAAATAATTATAAAGTTGCAATTTGTGGTGGCATATGCTTGAAAACGATTTTCATTGTGCGGTGTATAATTTGCCCCCTTTAATTGCATCGGGAACTTCTCCGGAATTGCAATTTTTAAATTTCGCATTTTTTTTGATAATAGAAATAAATAAAAAGTTTGGCAAAATTCACAGGTTGTATGAAACCAGGGTTTCGATGCGAATACAAATTTACCTCCTTCTACAACAACGGCTACTCGCTAAACATCATTATATTTTACACAGTAACTTCCAGGATTAAAAGAACTGTAACTGTTACCTCGTTGGTACCGAAGATGTCTCAAAAACACGTTAAAATTTTATTTATAGAATCTTCATGTTTTTTATGATTTCCAACAGAATTTTTTAAATTTTGGAATTATAAAAAGTATTTAAGCCGAAGTTCCATCCAAAAATTAAAATTGGACTTTGTCGTGATTTTTTTTCAGTTTTGAAGCAAATTTTAAAAAAATGTATCAATTCCCGAATTTTCGTTAGACCTAGTGAACTATCACTGATTTCAGTCGACGCAACACCAGATTTTGCAAGCCTTTTTCAAAAACTCTAATATTTTTTTCAGAACAAAAGCGTTTGTCACATAAAAAACAATAGAATAATTAGGTATCATGTTCAGCGCTCATATTTAACACGTCGCGTCGAATCGTTCATATGTCAATATTCAAATACGTCATCACATAATAATAATAAATAGTAGTAATTGTTTCACATGCCCCGCTAACTTGCGAATTTTTTTATTTATTTCCAGGGGCATAAAAACTTGTGTAAAAAATAATGATGTCTAGCGAGTTGCCGTTGTTGTAGAAAGAAGAAGGCAAATTTGTATACGCATCGAAACCGTGGTTTCATACAACCTGTGAATTTTGTCAAACTTTCTATTTATTTCCATTATCAAAAAAAAAGCGAAATTTAAAAATTGTAATTCCGGAAAAGTTCCCGATGCAATTAAAGGGGGCAAATTATACACCGCACAATGAAAATCGTTTTCAAGCATATGCCACCAAAACTTTATAATTATTTCCAAGATCGAAAAATTAAAAAATTTCCATTTTTAAAGAAAAAATTCGAAAAAATTACTTTCCCGGCCAAAGAAATGGGGAGCAAATTCAAGGATAGTTGGAAAATATTAGACAGAAGAATGTTCTGCAATTTGCCAATCTTTATAATTTGTTCTCGTTGTCATATAAATAAAAACATTAAAAATCAATAAATATTAATGTTCCCGTTGTTTGAAAAGTTGGCAAAAGTAATAGAAAATAAAGAATAAATAGAAGAATTTCTTACCGGACTTTACCCCTCTTTTAAATTATTTCTCAGTGAGTAAATTTAATTTTTAGTTTTTTGCAATTTTAAAAATGTTCCCGTCATTTTTGGAGGGGGCAAAAATTTATAGTTCCATTCCATATCAATTTACAACTTTTATCAAATTTTGAACACTTTATCAATTATTTCCGGGTGTTTTGCTAATTTGACTGGCCTATTATTAATATTTACAAAGTTATAAATTTCCAAAAAATGGCATCTCGTGGGTGAAAATGGTTTTTTAGATTTTATAGCCTAACTATTCATCGGAGGTCAAAAGTGGGTACGACTAAACTTGTAGCTCTTGAAATTCTCTATAATTTTCATTTATGACACCTTTTCCTAACAGGGAGTTCATTCCTTAACAATATTGGTAATATACATTTTTAACGTAAGATACATATTTACCGAGATAATCGAAGTCACCTCTAAAATTCAAGATGGTGGCCACCTCTTACGGAATTGTACCGGTGAAAAACAAGGTGGAGTGTTCCGTTGGCACCCACTACTAACCCTCAAAATCTCATTGGACTCCGATTTAATTCTTTTTAAAATGACTCGTTTATTGATTGAACTATAGGTAGGTATAGGTGTAAAACACCAAAAAATTTAGGGCAGTTTTCTGTTTCTCAAATCTAGCTTTTCCGTAATTGTCAAGACACATCTTATTTTAAATAATAAAAACGTCAAAATTTACATTGTAGGCAACCAATTTTTACCTATTACACCTATAGTTGCGTCAATCTGGGGACACACTGTCGTTTTTTTTTATGAAAAACCAGTAAATGTATATTATACTTTGACGTTTCACTGATTAGGTTGTTAAATTAACATAACATAACCCCATAAATGTCAATACTTTTATTGATTTTTTATCGCTTTTTCGAAAATCTTTCGACACAATTTACGCGTTTCTCGTCTGAAAACCAACACCAACTGTAAGTAAGTACCTACTCATCTCTCGATCTCGAATATAGTAAAATTCACCTTTTTCTTTCACGTTTCACTTGGTCACTCGTGACACGTTTTTTACATTAAACAATTTCCACTGTAAGATACCGTTTTCCGCTAACTTCACTCTTTTTACAAAAAAATAAGCCATTATGCAAAACAATTGTTTTTATCCCTTTTTTGACAGAAGAAACTATAGTATACATTTACCCGAATTGTCAATAATTTTATTGCACTTACCTGTCATTTTGAACAATGGAAGAAAATTTGCGCGAATATTTCGAAATCTGTGAAACTTATGTGAAGGACGTAGGTATATTTTTTTCTAGTGACATCTCCAAGGGTGGCTACGAACCATCGACATACAAACTGGACCGCTAATTTAACTTGCAGATTGCAGAAGCAGAACAGTAGAAAAAAGAGAATAATTTAATTTGGTTGTCATTTTTCATTTTTATCACTGCAATAGCCATCGTTCTACAGCGTGGAGCAAAATGATTTTCATCTAGTTGAATTAGCTAATTCTGTCAATAAAAAAATGATTTATGACATTTATTGACAGAACTAGCTAATTCAAAAAGAGTAGAGCGGCACAAGAAAATTTACATGAGAAAAATTATAAATGAAGATAACTGAAAATCATTTTGCTCCACACTGTATACAGGGTGTTCGCGCGAAGTGGCTCACTATTGCTAACTTCGTTATTATTGGAGCTACAATGTCGGTTAAATTAGCAAAGTAGTAGAATTTTTTCCGCTGATTACAATGGTGAAAACAAAAAAATAATTGACCATCTGGTTTTCAAGATATTCAAAGAAATAACATTTTTTTAAATGGAACACCATATATTTTTGCAAAAATCGATGGTAAATTAAATTCTATACAAAAAATGTCCTCATCTTTTTTAGATAATAATTTAAAATAAGCGAGTTATTTCGAAAAAAAGTTTGCAATTCTTTAAAATCAAGTAGTCATAAAACGGAATAGTAATTTATTAAAACCAAACAATCATAATTTTGAATTTAAGCAAGCTGAAAAATACTTGGAAAAATTACGGAAATATTAAAAATTTACAAAATTATAATTTTCATGGCTACTTGATATTTAAACTTTGAAAACATTTTTCAAAATAACTCGCTTATTTTAAATAATTGTCAAAAAAGCATAAGAACATTCTTTGTTCAGAATTTAATTTATCATAGATTTTTGCAAAAATATACAAGGTGTTCAATTTAAAAAATGTTATTTTTGTGAATATCTCGAAAATCCGATGGCCAATTGTTTTTCTGTTTTCACCATTATAATCAGCGGAAAAAATGCTACTAGTTTGCTAATTTAACCGACTTTGTAGCTCCAATAATAACAAAGTTAGCAATAGTGAACCACTTTGCGCAAACACCTGTATATTAAAAATATTAAATAAAATAGTAATATTTCCGTAATTTTTTCAAGTTTTTTTCAACTTGCTTAAATTCAAAATTATAATTGTTTGGTTTTAATAAATTACTATTCCGTTTTATGGCTACTTGATTTTAAAGAATTGCAAACCATTTTCAAAATAACTCGCTTCTTTTAAATTATAATCAAAAAAAATTAAGGACATTTTTTGTACAGAATTTAATTTGTCATCGATTTCTGCAAAAATATATAGGGTGCTCCATTTAAAAAATTGTTATTTTTGTGAATATCTCGAAAACCAGAAGGTCAGTTGTTTTTCTGTTATCACCATTTCAATCAGCGGAAAAAATGCTACTTGTTTGCTAATTTAACCGACTTTGTAGCTCCAATAATAACGAAGTTAGCAATAGTGAGCCACTTCGCGCGAACACCCTGTATATTGATGACTTTTTGCGATGTGACGTCACCGGCAGGTAACTAATAAGAAATTGCCAGAAAGAAAGAAGTAACAGCCAAATTATTCTCTCTCTTTCTGTTGGAGTTCGGATGCGCAGTGGTACATTGGCGCCATTAGCGGTCCAATCTTATATGTCGATGGGCCGAACAGTTTAAAATTTGATATTCGTTGATTTAGACCTGCATCATTAAAAAGTAAATTGTGATGTATTTTTATTTAAAAAAATTCAAGTGAGCTTCGTCTGTATCAAAAAACTTTTTTCATTGTAGGTAAAGTGCCTTGCTCCCAAGAAGGTATAAAAATAGAGGAGAGAAAGCTCCCGAATGGGTGTAGGTTCTAATTCGTTGCCAGTAGCAGTGCTCAAAATTAGTGTACTCACGAACCAAACACTGACAAATATGTAGATTTGATGCACGCGCTTTAATGGCTGTTGACGCATGCGCAGAAACTTTCGAGTACGCTTGAGTCCATTTGAACGTGCAACATTTTCTGACCCACGAATTCTTACCTCCGTCATGGGAGCTTTCTGTCCTCTATTTTTATACGTCCTTGCTTGCACCCTGTATTTTCGAAATTTAAATTTTGTTGTTTTTTTCTGATATTTGTTTTTATCGTTAACGATAGAAGGGAATTAAATTTTGAAAAAAGTGTTATATACCTACTGGCTGTCACTCAAAATTAATATGCATGACGCTAGGCGTCGCGACGCTTCAAAAAAATGTTTTCCAGCAACATACCACTTTTACTATATCATTGGAAAGGTCTTTTCATTTTGAGTCTTTTTTCTAAAAGTCAATTTTTTTTATTCTTATTTTTTAAAAAGTTATGATCCATTTAAATTATTTCTGTTCTATAACTAAATTTTGAAATATTTTTAACAGTAGGCCAAGTTTTCCCTCAAATACTAAAGTAAATCTTATTATATAGAATAAATTAGGCTTAGAAAAAACAAAACCTCTTATTTGTCAATATATTACAACAACAAAAACTTATTAATATAGGTACCTTGTACGTATGTTTCAAAACAATTTTAATTTAATATGCATAATATGTACCATTTTTCTTAACATATTTTTTTAAGCCGTAAATCCACTTTATCTCGCATCATTGGGACACCCTGTACAGTAGCAAATTTTGATACTTCTCTTTATTCCAACGATAGTTCTTTAATATTTAGTAGAACACGAGAACTTTCAAATTACTGTGGCCTGTTGAGATTTGTGACAAATTAATCACAGAGTTATCAACAAAGAAAGAATCGTACAATTCCTACATAAAAAAAAATGCGAAATTATGCATTCCGACTTATTTTTCAGTTATAAACAACTTCCACCTATACCAATTTATGGCCATCCTGTATCTTTTTAGTTAATTCCGCGTAAGTTTTCAGAAGTTTTTAAGAAAATAGAACATTTTTATCAGAGTAACACTTTTTCGTAAAATGTAAATTCAAAAATGTTTTTTATTTTTAATTCAAAGTGTAGCGACAAATACATGGTAGCTGACGCCCTTCCTCTCCCTCCCGTTCCCAAGGGATTCGAATACGGGATAGAGACAGAGTCGCGTGCTAAAAATAACGCTGCTCTGCTTTAGTTACATTTTACTTATGTGACGTCCAATAAATCATTGGATGGACGGAATATCAATCTAAAATTGAGTTGCAACAGGCAAATACACAAATACAAATTACATTTGTTTATGCAAAAATATATATTATGTGGATTTTTATTTTACATTGTCAGAACCAAATATGTTCTAAACTTGGCACGTGATATTTCTATAAGATTAAATAATTATGTCTATCACATTCTATCTAAAGAAATTGTATATCACTAAAATATTTATGGTTTGCGATGATGCTTCAGCGGTTTGCCACGAAAGAGTAATATGAATATTTTCGTGCAGTTGAAAATTGCCAATGCAATCACGAAATTGAGTTGGAATAAATAATGTGGTTATTTCTGTGGCAATCCCTGAAACGTATATTTAAATCTGATCGGTGGTTGATAACATATTATACTTACAGGGAGGACGCCCTTGGTAAAGTAGGTAGATAAAAAATGTGTTAATGTTAATACTTATAGAATTTAGAGATCACACAGATTTACAAAATTAATGATTTTTTTAATGAAATAAAATTTAAAAATTGTAATGCTTTGATTATCTATAAAAGTATCGTTTTTTTAAATAAAATATCTTCGACACTCCATCGTTACGTCTCCGGTTAAAATGAACAGTTGAAAACTATCAAGATGTGATAATGTTTATAACAATCTCCTTTCGAATTTCATAATATTTTAATTATTCCTAAGAAATTAGGGAAAAACTGAAAATAAATTAAAACAGGCTCTATCTCCTAATCTAAGCATTTTTAAATATTTGACTTCCGGTTTCAGTATAAAAATATAAAATTAATTTGTTTTCACGTTCTGATAGTATTTTAAATATCCTATTTCATTATGGCTTGAAAAATTGGAACCTTTATACTTTTATGCTAGAAATTTACTCAAGAATCCAATTTTTTTATAATATGGGGTACCTACCTATTTCATTTAATACAAGAACCGAGCACTCTGTATAGTTGAAAATATTTGTAAGTTATGCGCATTTTAGTGAAGCAGATTCCTTCTTGTTATTGCATTAATAATAAAGGGAATATGGAAGTTTCGTTGCAGAGTTTTACACACTAGGTGAACACTCAGTATGATAAACCGATTTATAATAGACAAGCAACTATAACATCAGTGTAAAATATCTAATTTAAATCACAATTAGATAATTGGTGATTCACAATAAGTTGGTCTGTTTATTATTATCTATTATTAAAAATTTGGCATTTTTCCAAAATTCTCATTGTAATTTTCCACGAAGCACACGGTATAATATATTTATAAGACATAAATCGACAATATTTTAAATTCAACAGCTATCCTCTCTAGTTGTATATTGCTACCTAAAAATGGTAATAAATTGTGGGATTATCTGCTTGAATCTTTTAAGATAATCTATATAATCTCGATCAGCGTTGAACTTATATAATTATTAGTAGATTTATGTTGGTTACCTTGTCAGATTTTAACTCACGTTTTCGTCAGACATTCTGCAGGCTGCCAACGGCTTGCCAGGATATAAATTTCCGGAACATAATACAAAAGGTTGTTGAGTAAAGTTTTATGGAAGTAAAATTACAATTTTAACTGGGATAATAAACAAACACATTATACATAGTAAGAATTGTGGACCATAAATTTTATTGGTCTTAATAAAAATATTAGCCATTGTTTTCCGCAAGATACTTTTGAATTAGTATAGCAGTAGTCTTACATAAAACAAATGTAATAAATAACTCAATATCTGCTGATTAGTCCTTCAGACACCAGTTCGTATAAACAGTAATAATTTATTTCAACTAAATTAATTGAAATTGAATTGTTAATATTTCAGTCAATTATCCCGGATCGCCGGATCTACCCAAATTACGTTATCAGCTCTAAACTTTCATAGAGAATATCACTGTCGCCCTCTCGATGAATTGGCAACAAATGTATATATCTATTCGTAAGCAGTGGCAAAAGAATTAATTAGCTCAGGATACAATACTGACTGAGAGCAGACAGAGGATAAGTTAATATTAGCATACATTAGTCCGCCCAGCTTTCATGCCCGGTCGCTGGTTCATTAGGGCTCCTAGAAGGCCTTTGGCCCGAGAGGAATAAGCAATAACCCGCCTTCAGAGGTGGAAATTCTGGTACAAAGGCTGTGTAGCAGCTACAAAACGTCATACGCCTGCCCCCAGCTGAAACTCCACCGCTAATCATCATCAATATGCAGCAGCATTGCTTCACTGACTAAAAAGGTCCAGTTTATCCATTCATAACACGGTTTCATGAATAACTAATTTATTTAAAATAACGTAAATAACGAGATAGTGACACTTATTAAACATTAATTGACTTTCAAAGTACAAAGTTGTGTCTTACGAAACTGGTGGAAAAAATGGAAATTACCATATTTTTAGGTGTCATTCCTTCAGGTGTAAAAGTAAATTTTGATGGTTTAATCTTTGTCTATACATACTGGGTTGGAGGAACTAATAACTTCTCTATTTGTCTAGGATGCTGATATGTTTTATATACCAGGTGCATCAGAGTTTCTCTAGTACACAATCTAGATATAGGTAAGTATGAAATTTTTTTATTATGATCTGTCACACGACCGTCTTCAGAAATTGATCTCTAGGAAGCGGAGCCGGAATCTAATTCTCTTATTTATTTCCCACATCTCGCAACCGTACTTTGTGGTGCTTTCTACTATTGTCTTGTAGATAGTCTTCTTACTCTTTTAGGTTACTGTCGTATTCAATAGTAATGAATTTAGTTGTTTATTACTCTTCTACCTTAGAACAAATTGTTGTTTACCGCATCAGGGCTCTTAGAGTGGTACGCCAAGATATTTAAAAATTTTCAGCCCTCTATGGTTTCATTTTCTAGTGTGAGATTTCTTGTAGAATCTCCGGGGACGAGGTATTTTGTTTTGTTAATGTTTATATCAAGGCCCCATTTTTTATATTCTTCTTTCAGCTTTCTGAACATATAGGAGGGAGTCATATTTATTAGACGCTATGAGTCTTAATCGTCTGCCAATATAACAGAGAGTAGAATGTTTCACCTCTTATTTCTATGCCCATGCTGCTGCATTTCCTTTTCCAAGAAGCTATGGCGGATTCCAGATATATTTTGAAGAGAGTAGGAGCCAAGGAGCAGCCCTATCTTAGACTTTTTTATATCTTGGTTTCCTGGGATACTGTGTTTCCGATTTTTATTCTACTTGTGCACCTCTGATACCTACAGATTTTTAACGGCCTGTATGTATACCTACATCTTTAACACTTCTTCATGCTATCCCAAAGCTTGTCTAATGAAACGGTGTAGTAGGCTTTTTGAAAATCTGTAAAAAGTAGGTGGACAGGTCTGCCTCTAGCTACTTTCTTTTCGCGGAGGTTTTTTAAACCAAAGATTCCAGCTACACAAGATCTTCCACCCCTAAAGCCGTTCTGCTCTTCCGACTCGACTCCTTGGTCTTATTCTCGATTATCTTTTTCATAACGCGTCTCTATAGTCTGGCCACTGAACTTATGACGCTTATGCCCCGATAAATTTTGCAGTTTTATCTGTTTCCTTTTTCTTAAATTGCTGTTATTTGGGTATCCCAGAACTGTATGATATAGTTTGATAGCAAACTTTGAATATAAATAATTCGTTATAATAACTAGTAAACCACGGAAATGAAATAAGATAATGAGTTTGCCTGAGAGAGAAATTAGGAAGCGTCTTATGATTCTTCAATTTAAATTGCTTATTTGAGTCTATAGGTACTATCGACGCCAGCCAAATTTGAACGGTTGTTGTTGTTACCTTGGTGGTGCGGGCCCCGAGAGCGAATCTCTCAGTTCCCGCAGGCACTGAGGCCAAAAAGGCCCATTGTGCACAGCCACCTTTATGCTAGTCTTCGTCCCAAAGACCAGTCCTAGCTACTAGAGCTAAGATCTTGCCCAAGGGCAATGTACTAGCGTCCTCTGGGGTCAGATATCTGACTCCCAGTATTTGAAATCTGATGGCCGCGATAGCAGCACATTCAGTGATAACATGAATAGGAGTTTCTTCCTCCTCACAACATAGCCTACAAGTTGGGTCGTTAACTACGCCTAGCAGACATAATTTGAACGGTTAATTTTTCTATTGTAACTTCCAGTAACTTCATAGGCGTACTGTAATGTGTCAGATTTGGCATATTGCAAAAATTAATTTGTCATCAAAAAATTCGATAAATTTGCCGAAAAATATGCCACGACATTTAACAGAAGCCGAAAAAGCAAGGGCCATAGTCAAGTTAGAAGAAAACTGGACGTTAAATGAAGTGGCAGCTGATTTAAACGTGTCTAAAGGCTGCATATTTTATGTTTGGAAAAGATGGCAAGAAGAACTGAGATTTCAAAGGCCAGCGAGACAGGGTATCGGAAGGATCTCTAATGGGGTTGAAGACAATGCGTTAATTGAATATCTTAACCAGAATGCTTTTGACAGCGCTATAAGAGCTAGAGAAGAAACACATTCCAGAATCTCCTAGGAGAGCAAAAAGACGTCTCAAAGGGTCTCATTTAAAGAACGGCGTTGCCCCATGCAAAATATTCTTGTCTGCTGAACACAAACAGAGAAGAGTACTATTTGCAAATCATTATTTGAACAATGATGAGGAATTTTGGAACACCGTTGTATTTTCTGATGAAAAGACTTTCCAGTCCTGTAATAGTGGAAGACTACGAGTATATCGACACTCTGCTAAAAAAAATATTAAAATGAACTTCAAAGAAAAATAAAATTGAAGAATTTTTATATAAAATAGTGTTTGCTTATATTTTTACTGTAGTAAGACACCACTGGCGAAAGCCGTTTTTAATCTAGTAAAAATCGCAACAAATTGCCCTGGTAACAGAAATTCGTTCAAATTCGTTGGCGCCGACCGTACATACGACCTTCGATATTTTTTCTTTCGATTTGATTAACATTAAGAATAATTGTATAACCTACGTACCCCACCAGCTGGACCAATCTTCTTTCTCATCCTTTTTGTTCATTTTGTATTATATCAAGTTCTCGCAATTTCTATACTACAACTTAATAATAATTAATACGACTAAATTAATATTATAATGTATGTCATTACCTTAATTAAAGTTAATTTGTATTTAATTCAAACAATATCTAACGACAAAATTCCGACTACAATCTGTTTAGATTTAGTACTGTGAGACTGTGACACGCAAAATATATAAATATATACCTATAGATAGATATATAGGATGACTTTCCCCATTTAAGTAGATTGTTTTGCGGGATTTCTCCCATATGGTGTGACATACACAATCAAATTCATAAGAGAATTCCGTTAAGTCATTGCCTGGCTTTGCCTGAATTAAGTGGAAAACGATGGGTAATCGCTAATCGTTGAAGTGGGTGATATGCTTGATATATTATTTTAGATAAACCAAATAGCGGTGAATCCCCTAATCAGTTCACTACCTGTAGTGGATGACCCAGATTTTAGTAGGAAAGCAGGTATACCTACTACAGGAAAGAGTTCTACCTATTTACAGAATTTTAATGAAATATAATTTGTCATATAAACTTACAAAACCGATTGCATCATTGGAAACGTAATTTTTTCTCTTGTCAATGGTATTCATGAGACTGGATAACAAAGTTTTCGAAAAGAATTGGTCGATGTCGAAGCAAAAACAGCTTAGTTTAGCAACGTAGGTACTGTTTACTTACTTATTTAGGTATTGAAATGGAAAATTGAAATATTTGATAGGAAATATAGGTAAGTCTAAAGTACCCAACATTTACGGGTACTCTGCTCGGTACATGTTCCCCATTCATGCATTTATTGAACAAAGATATTATTAATATAAATAGTAAGAAAATAAAAGATATTATTAGCTCTATTAACTTTTGGGTGTCCGACTTTATCAACTCTATCACAATCCCACCGGGAGCTTTGCCATGTCACATATTTCTTAAGGCATCTGTAACCTCTGTTGGGGTGATCTCTGTCGAGGTTTCCCGTGTTTTATTAGACTCCTTCTCGTCCCCACCCCCAGCAATAAATTCCAATCTGCTTTCTTTTATTGTAAGGTTTGAAAATACTTATGGCATGGGTCGATATCTATAAGTGTAATTCCTTATTTTCTTAGGTTTTTAAGAATTTTCCAAGCCTTGTTTGCTCTGGTGTTTCCAATGAATCTATTTGTCTCTACATAGGCATTTTCCCATTCTTCATTTTTAGCTTTTGCTACAGCTTCTTGTACTTCTTTCCTGACATCTCGGTTTGATAGTATATGTTCTTGATGACATCCACCTTCTTTAGTTCTCTTTTTTCCTTGATATCAGATCTTCTGTTTCGATAGACCACCACGGGGGTAGGTTTCCTCGATTTGGAGATGTATTTTTTACACCGAGAGCTTCAGTTGCAGTCTCATGTAGACATATTTTTATGTCATCGTTTAGCTGTTCTGCTGGTCTCTCTGTTGTCACGATTTTGCCATTCATAAGTCGTCCAGAAACTTTACAGGGTGGTCTTGCAGTCCTTCTAATTTATAATTAGGCACCTTTGTTGAGGATTGGGATTTCTCATTGTATCGGACATCTTAAGATTGTATAGTTTTGTTTTATAACTATACATGTTCAATTTCCTTAGTAATTTTTAGAATAATGATGATGCCACATAAATCTACTTAAATTTTAAACATTGTTATTGTCTACTATGAATTTGGGAAAAGTGCGTCACAAACTTCAGCTGTATACCACCTGACCATAGATTAAAGAATTTTTTATTGTGCATGTCAACAACGTTAAATTTTCAATACATACTTAGCTATACAAATATATTATAAAATAATTCCTTGTTAAAAAAATAAGCTCCTATAAATGGAATATCAATACTAAAAAATGTTTTTCTCGAACGTGAGTTCGTATAACTAACCTTCTAAATACCTACCCTTGGCAAATATAGACATTTTCTGAAATGTCAGAATTCGTCTCTCTATACACGTTTAAAATTGGCACTTCAGAGATTCCACCCCTCTTTCACAGAAGTTTTGGCACGGCAAACGAACCGGAATTAAATACACTTTAAAACTTTCTTAAAAAATCATTTTTATAATAATGTTCCTCACATATAATATTTACACCAACTGGTTGACTTCATTACGGTTTTTTCTTATACTAATATATTTATTAAATCGGTTTTGTATTTGCATAGCACCTAAGGATTTAATTGAAAAACTTGTTTCCAACTGAAGGAGTTTCAACTACAGTTAACACCCGCATAGCATTTTACGAATTTTGTTAGCTGTTTTAATTAGCAATGTAAGCTAAAATACGCCGCATTAGCAGAACCATATTTTATGGAAAACGGTGAAGTGTAACAGGACTTAATCCCATGTTTTGCAAGGGATTTAAGCTACAGTGCGACGGGCTACGGGACGAGCGAGCTCAGCAGTTGTGGTCGGTAGGTCAAACTCAACAATAAAGAAGGCTCCTGGCTGGTCATTGAGGCTTAACTTGCTAAGCTCAAATTATAGTCTGTGCATCAGCCACGCGGTCTGCTTCCACAGCAGCTTCGAACTTTAACAAGCATGTCTCACGAATATCAATTACTCCAATGTGGACACCACCAATATACTGCTTGCGAAGATAAAAATGTATAATTACTTACGTTGACTTTTTATTTAACATTTATTTTCAATTTAACACATTACAAGCACATTTACCATGTCAATTTGAAACATATATTTTACATGTTCTTATAAATAATAATGTATTATGATATAGGAGTAATTTTTTAGAATACAAAAAATTAGTATGGAATTCCCACAAGAATAGCGCTATAATGCCAACAAAATTAATAAAAAATATATAACACAGTACCGTAAAACTACCACTTATCATCTAATTAAATCTACAAATATTAGTTATTTATTATACAGAACGATAAAATTGTATTTTATCTTCGATAGCGTCAGCCGAGGCGCTAATAAACTCGAGAAGATAATGAAATGTTATCGTCTTGTATATTACATTTTTTTATATAGCAAATGTTAAAGAAAAACCAATTACAAATTAAATTATTATTAAGCACAATTTAAATCTCACTGAATATTATGAGTTAGTGTTATGGTGTCAAAATCAAGAGTAATACGTTTTGATTCATTAATTTAAAAAAAATTAAAATACTTTATCCCTTGCCGTTAAAGTGCTACTTTATCTACTATTTTGAGTTTTGAGGTGATAAAAGCACACTTTAACATTTGCTATAGAAAAAAATAATAAAGTAAAAAGTTATCGAGAATAAAATAGACTAAATTGTGCATAAATATCTTAAATTTTTTAATTCGTTAATCGGATGGTTGCAGAGTTACGAATAAAAAATCTTTTCCACCTTATATTTCAATATAAGGGAGCAGTTTAGTGTATACTTAGTACAATTTAGGCTTAGTTTTGGCCTTAAAATCTGCTCTATTGCAATGTTCCAATAATTCTGACTTTTTAGAATTATTTAAAAATATGTACCTATTCGTAAATACTCGTACGCCATTAGTATATAATTTTTGTTATAATATCATCAAATTATAGTTTTGTAATTTACTGATCCATCACACATTTCAGATCCCTATCTTAAACCGGTCTATACAGGGTGTGTCACGACGAGTTGACAGTAGACATAACTCTATTACTAAACACAATTTGATTCTAAAAATTGGTACACACCCATTATACAATGTGCTCTATTTAATGAAAATATTGCCACATTTCTGGTACTTCCGGTTATACCGGAAGTAGACACAAACTTTGTTATTTTAAATGGAACACCCCGTATATTTTTAAATTTTTAGATACTACACTTCATTTTAGGCATAAAAGTATTAAGATTGTATGGTCCTAACATTAACAGTATTATAATTATTTACACTTTTTCATTTTTTTTTTAATAAAAACATAGATGTAAATAAAAATTCAAATCTTGACAATGAGACGTTTTTTCCAAAAAATTTTTCTTGTGTTTGATGTAGGAATATACAAGAAATAAGCTGATGTAGTTTTGGAAAACTTGCTGTATACAGGGTGTTGGTGGTTGTCCGTTCATTTTTAAAAAGTTTAATCAATGATAACTTAATTTTTTTAAATGGAACACCCTATATATTTCTAGATTTTCGAATTCTACACTTAATTCGAGACATAAAAGTATTAAGGTTGTAAGGTCTTAAAATTAACGGTATTATAATTAATTACGTTTTTTAAAAATTAACGGTCAATCACAAGCACCCTGTATAAAATAAGTTTTTTAAAACCATATTACCATGTTTGTTGTACATTTCTGCGCCCACTAAAATTTGGTTTGTTTTTTGAAAGAACGTGTCATTAGTAAAATATGAAAATGTTTGACTCTAAGTTTTTGTATGAAAAAATTGGAAGAAACTTAATTACTTAATTATAATAAATAAAATAAATAAATAAAAATATTAAATTAAATATAATAAAAACAAATTTTTGTGGACGTAGAAATGTACAACATGGTAATATAGTTTTGAAAAACTTATTTTATATCTACAGGGTGTTTATGGTGGATCGTTAATTTTTAAAAACCTTGAAAATTGGAAAAAACGTAATTAATTACATAACCGTTAATTTTAAGACTTTACAACCTTAATACTTTTATGTCTAGAATTAAGTGTAGAATTCGAACATGTGAAAATATATAGGGTGTTCCATTTAAAAAAATAAAGTTTTCATTGATCAAAGTTTTTAAAAATGAACGGACATCCACCATAAAGCAAGTTTTCCAAAACTATATCAGATTATTGTTTGTATATTCCTACTTCAAACATAAGAAAAAAACTTTGGAAAAATTGTGTCATTGTCAAGATTCGAATTTCTATTTACATCTATGTTTTTGTAACAAAAAATGAAAAAGTGTAAATAATTATAATACCGTTAATGTTAGGACCATACAACCTTAATACTTTTATATCTAAAATAAAGTGTAGAATCTAAAAATTCAAAAATATACAGGGTGTTCCATTTAAAACAACAAAGTTTGTGCCTCCTTCCGGTATAACCGGAAGTACCAGAAAGGTGGCAATATTTTCGTTAAATAGAGCACATTGTAGGTATAATGGGCGTGTACCAATTATTTAGAATCAAACTGTGTTTAGTACTAAAGTTATGTCTACTGTCAACTCGTCGTGACACACCCTGTAGAGGAATATGTATATAACTACCCAAATAAAAATTATATTCAACAACCTATTCCTATATCATAATGTAGAAGAACTTAGGGATATGGTTAAGTTGGATTCTATCAATATATTTTTATGTCAAAAATTTTAGTATCTAGCTCTGCAACCATGGAATTTTGGCCAAACCGTAAGTCATTTGATGGCGGTAACTCTGCATATAAATAATCGATTAAAAAATATAGGACTTTTGTAAACAATTTAGTGTAATTAGTTTTTTATTTTATTGTACCGTAAAAAAAATAAATTCAACCTGAGACATTCACAAATATTGTCTAAGTTAAAATCTTAAATCCACTTCAAACTTACTTTTTTATTCAATTATGCCCAGTTGCATAAAAGCGAGTTAACTAATTCCGAGGTTAACTCAGAGTTAAATCTTAGCAACCATTATTGTTAACAATCGTTACTATGATTTAACTCCGAGTTAATCTCGGAATTAGTTAACTCGCTTTTATGCAACTGGGCATTAGAGTAGAAAAATTCTAAACTATAACTTTTAGTTTTTCTGATGATTTCCTGTCTTAATAAGTACTTATACATATAAGCAACTCTAAATTTTGGAAAACTGTATTTTGTTAGTGAAAATTCGGAAATTCGGAGGAGAGTTTCGAATTTTCAAAGCATACAATCTGGAAAATTGATGAGGAGAAATTTCAATTTTTTAATTCTTGCAAAAATATTCTCAACTAACTTCTATATAAAAACGTAATTTTCATCAAAATGCGTTCATAAATTTCAAATTAATATTTTTTCAAACACACACATCGCGAGTTGTGCAGTAATTTCACTTGGAAAATTTCCGATTATCTTCAAGTGAGATTATGGTTCCTGTTATTTTGTCTTTAATAATGATAATGTTTGAAGAAAGTCTCTGTAAAAATTTGTCTGCATAAGTTTGACTATATAGGGTGTCTCAAAATTAAGGTATTCCAAATTCAGAGCGTTGGAGGAGATCTTACCAGGAGTAAGAGAAAAATTGTTAAAAAATTCGGCGACCTCTTCTTACAAAGATATAGAGGTCCGAACTCGAAATGCCTTAATTTTGAGACATCCTGTACAATAAAAATGACAAAAATGAGGTTACGACAATTAGTGATATTAATATTTGGCTAGGTACCTAAAAATCAAAATTATTTCAAAATTTGCTCCGTGTTTCCAAAACAGTGGCTCTTCAAACCAGGAAAACTATAAAAGAAATTGTCTCATACCTACCCTTTTTAGTTTACTAGGTACTACTCTATACTGGTCATAAAATTTATTTTATGTGAAAACTGGATATTGCTTATATCGTAAAAGAATCAGATATTTTTTATCTAGTGATTTATAAACATTTTTTTGTACACAGTCCCTAACATAGCTATTTTACGGACTCATTTCAGTCTGTAAAATGGCTCTTTTTGGGACTATTTTTGTTTTACGGACTTATTTCTGTCTGGTTACTATAACATGTTATTTAAAATCCGAAGTTAACTATTTTTGAGAAATATTTGCTGTAATAACATTGACATAAATTGTATTATGTATGATATGTCAATTACATATCATACATAATTACAGGTTTGAATGTGTTTTAGGTGTTTTAGGGACCTTTAACAAAAAAATATTGTTTGTAACACGTACCTAAATCAGTTTTTTGGGACTCATCTGCTAATCAGCGATTTGTCCCAAAAAACTTGATTTTAGGTACTTGTTACAAAAATAACTATTTCGTGGCCTTAAAAGTATACGTTCAGAAAATGACATAATCTTCAAGCCACTGTTTTATAAAATCAATGGTTTGTTGGATGTTTGGTTGGATTTTTGATGAAAAACCTTCATTTCCAAACTGAATGATGGAATATTTTGGGAAAAGTTAAAAACTGTGTACTTATATGAATTATTTAGGTGTTTTATTTTTTGGAAATTCAATTTACACTTTTCGAAAATCACGTTTTTTGAGCGTTATCGTTATGTAATTACAGATCGGGTTATTTAAAAGCTAAATATCAGTTTTCATTTGAAAAAATTTATGTATCACGAAATTACTAAAAAAAGAAATGATTTTAGTAACACTTTATTAAGAGAATTAATAAAGTATACAATCCTTTATTTATAACCTTATTTCTGAAGGTAATAAACAAGGATCTCATATTTTTTAAGTAAAATGTCATATCCATTTAAAGCACAATAAAGTCGTAATTTTCGTTCTAATACACCAGTTTATTGCTTTCACTGAAGTAAGTCTGTCTTTTTATGTACTTCCAAACATTGGATACCTACTTTTCTTTATAAAGATATTTATTATGTACTTGTTTAGATTCGTTTATTTTCCTTTAGATTCCTACTTCCTACAATGTATTAGATAGAACAATGGTTTTGTGGGATAATAATGAAATATTTACTCTACTATGTAATAAGAAAGTAAGCTCAATATTAGTTCTTGACTTATCCTGAAATGGAATTTCTGAGCTGTATTATACTAAGTAGAAGTTCTATTTTGCTCTTGACAATGAACTTTACTTTGCTATGAAATCATATTGAATGTATGCTATTAAAAAGGGATTTAGACGTAGAGTTTTAAACATTATGTTTAAAAGTAAATTTTACGTATAATACATAGCTTGTGTATGGTTTCATATAGAAGGATAAACATTACACATGATGTAGTAAAATCAAGTAAGGAATTATTCACTCTGTCAAGGTAGCACATATTTATTGCAGTTTAAAATTTTGTAACGTATAATTTAAATTATGAACAGTCCTGGAAAATAAATTTGTACATCTACCAAATATTTGTTTTCCGTTTTTCACATCATCAGTTTATATTTAACAGGCAATCAAATGAATATATTTTAAATATAAAAAGATGAGGTGCTAGTGATATGGAATTTAAAAATAGGCAATTAGTATATACGATAATATAGAAAATATATACCATCATGTAGTTTATAAAATAATTCAGATAAAATTGTCCCATACTATTTATTATTACAAAACTATAAAAAATTATTTCATATAAAATCACGATATTACACGTTTGATGATAAAAATTTTAGGTTCTACGTTGAAAGCTGTATCGCCTTTAATGTAGTAATTTCTGAAACATTCTAATTACCCCTCTTATTGCAAATATAAACTTTTCGACACGTGCTATAACCCTTACTTTAATCATAAATTTGAAAGTTTCCAGGTAACCTTTCAAGAAAAGAGGCGCACAGAGGCAGCAAGACACTTTTAATGCATACCAAGCAGTCTGTGCTTTGCAAATATCAGACTGATTTTCATGTTAACACACAGAAAACTCTTTCTTATCCCCTGCATGCGTTTTGTATGTATAAAAATCGTCCACATCCCAACATCATTACATTGTCGTTTCATGTCATTCTAATAGCTGAAAAAGAGTGAGGGAGGGCGGCAACATATTGTTTCAGAAAGTTGTATTGACTGCAAGAGTTTCGATTTTAAATTTGTTTGAAGCATTTCTTTCTTTTAATATATCTTGGATATAGTGGCGGCTTGCTGGGTTTTTAGTTTTTTGCTCATAACTTTCTTATTTGTAGGTCCAATTTTTTTACCATTTTATGACAGTTGGAGTTCTTAAATAACGAATTTTTGTAATATTTAAAAAATATTCTCCTAGTGAAATTAAGGACCATCTGGATCCAATAGAATGATGCTACACCTCATTATTCAGTGACATTGACTTATTATTTAAATACTGGATTTAGGTACTGACCGTTGGTTAACAAAATATTCTATTTTATTCACAACCTTACCAACAAGTATTGAAATTTAAAATAATATTAGAAAAATTACATGTCATCTAAAAGAAAAACTACATCACACAATTTAAACTATTTAAATATTAATGAGCCCCTACATTGAATTATAAATCCTGCTCTAATATTTACATTGCCAAAATCGTTGGTATGATAGAAGGAACACCACCTGTGCGTGTGTTAGGATACATAAGTATATTTTCATATAAGTAGACATATTCTACAGTCCCCACACATGTGTTTCTACTGAAAAATTATTAAATATTACATGAAAATTGTATGATGTTTTCGCATCACTATAATGTGTATAGTGAAAACGCTAGATGGTGTGTAATGAAAACTGTACGCGGAATGTGTTAAGAAGTTTATCTATTTAGTTTTGTAAAAGTGTGGAATAAAATAAAATATATACAGTGTGTGAAAAACATCTGGAAATGTATACAGTGTACTCTGTCTTAGCGGACACCTTTTGAAGAACCCACAAAACAATATGGTTTTGTTAATAAAAATTTCCTTCTTGATCGGACACGGACACAAAATTACGCGGTCTAAGGTCACGTGGACCTTTCTTATGCAGATAATCTGTGGTGTAAATGTAGGAACGTCGGAATTTCGACTAACAATTATGCCTTGTGTTAATATAATAAGGGATTCAGAAAAATTGCTTGGTATTGGAAAAGCTGCTAGACCTAGTGCTTTTCGTAAAGTTAATTTGGATAGTTTATTATTAGTAATGTGGCAATCTAATAAAAATATCTGATGTGCCCAACACATGACTTTCTTATACTTACGGATAGTATCACAATAATTACTTTTCCTAAAGAAATTAAGTTAAATTTCTTGTAAAAATTTTGAAGGATTCCTGCAATTTTCAAATAGTCTCTGTCGCACTTATTGCAATACGCATAAATATGTCCTTGTCCCACTCATTATAACCGAATTTTACGACAAAAAGTGTTTTATTTTCAAACGGCATATAACATGGTGTTATAAGACTGAGTAGGCAAGGTATAAGTTTCATTTCTATGACACCACTCTTGAGCGGCGTATAAGTAGGACTTATACTCCGGCGGAGTATAAGTTATATCATTATCTGCAAAAATGTATGACAGTTGCATGACAGTTGCAAAATTACTTATTAAATTGATTGTCATATTACGATTAGAATGATTCCATTTGAAAATAAAATATTGTATTTTATTCGGAGTATAAACACTTTCATGTGACTCCGTATGGAGTTAATTCTCCTCGCTCCGCTCGGCGCTTACACCTCCATACTTCGTCACATAAAAGTTTCGCTTATACTCCTAATAAAATAAATATCTATTATTTTAGATTTTTGACCTATTACTCACTTAAAAAAATCTCCCGTTATGAAATTACATTTATTTATTCATTATTATTGTTTTCGGTACCATAGAAACCAGTAAAATAAAAAAAAAACTAATGGACCGGTCCTTCTGGGATTCGAACCCGGGACCCTCTGTTTGGCAGCCATATAATGAAACACATGGTCTACCTCGACCATCGGATTCAACTATCAACGCGCGCTATGAGAAATATAAAGTGTTTTAAGAATATCTAGTTTTTTTGAAATTTTTTTGACGGAATTTCAAAAAAAAGTTCAAACAAAATTTGTTCAAAATTTAATTCTAAATCAATGTTAAAGAATAAAAAAATCTCATAAATTGTTTATTTTTCAAGATATTCTTAAAAAACCTAAAAATGTCATCAGGTAACTGTCACTTGTTTTGGTGCTAGATGAAAAACATTGAATGTGGCACCCACAATTTTGTTCAAACTCTTAAATACGAAATTTGAATCAAATCCGATAACTCGTTTTTGAGTTATGATGGATACAGACAGACACACAGACAGACATCATGGCGAAAATGGTCAAAATGGATTCAGGGGTCCTCAAAACGTGTAAATCCATCAAAATCTCGAAGTCGAAAAAAATCACGATTACAATACTTCCTTATACTACGTATAAGAAAGTAAAAAGCATGGATGACCTGCGGCATAATGTCTGAGTATTTACATCAAATTGACAAAAAATTGAAACTTCAAAAAAGAAAATTTCTGCTTTTCCTCGATAACGCTACATCTCATCCACGTGATTTAAAATTGGCAAATACCAAGATACATTTTCTTCCTCCCAATACCACGATATTTTGTCAACCGTTAGACCAAGGAATACTGAAAAAATTTTAAAACCTGGTATCGATCTATAATTTTGATACATATTTTGTCGAGAATGTTGACTCTTTAGAAAACCAAATAAAATCAATTAATGTCTTAGATGTCGTTTACTTTGTTAAAAAAGCATGTGACTTCTACAACCATTCAAAATTATTTTAGAACAACAGGATTCACATAGTCCGACATTCTCGATACTGACACAGACACAGAATTTGATCCTGACGACGAGTTACCTTTGTCTATTGTTGCTGAAATGTGTAAAATGATGCATCAAAATGCATAAAATACTATTGATTTTGAGACATGTAACTATGGCATGTAACGATAAAAAACTGTAACTGGTAAGAAGGCTTAAACTATTATTCTAGATGAATGGAAAATTTTCTCTTAAACGAACACCTTTATTAAACGAACACAATTTGGGCGACGGCGGGTGTCCACTTAATAGAGAGTACACTGTATTAACCTAATTAAAAATGCAAATATTTGTATAAAGATTTTGATGGTTTAAAAGCAAACTTTTGTTTTTTTAATGGAACACCCATTTTGTATATTTTTATGCGGAAAAATTTTGAAGTTTTTAAAATTCACACTTTTTGACTCCTTTGTTTTTTTTAAAATACAGTAGAATTTGGGAGAACAATTTGAAAATATCTGATGTGCCCAACACATGACTTTCTTATACGGATAGTACCACAATTACTTTTCCTAAAGAAATTAAGTTAAATTTCTTGTAAAAATCGTGTTTCAATTTTGAGCGTTTCCAGCAATATTCAAATAAATTTCGGAAGTCTCTCTCGCACTTATTGCAATACGCATAAATCTGTCCTTGTCCCACTCATTATAACCGAATTTTACGGCAAAAATAAGTGTTTTATTTTTTTGAAATTTTTTTGATAGAATTTCAAAAACTAATTAAGTAAAAGTAGTAATTTATTTAAGTATTACAACGTTTTATTTATTTACTACCAAAATATATTTAATTCGCTTAATATCACGATTTAGTTAGAAAAGTAACTTTAATTAAACCAAAAAAAGTATATCAAAAAATTGATTTTTGGTGCCATCTTTCAATTGTGGCGGCGCGGCGACGAAGGCAAATTTTCGAAGTCTTCAGTAATATCTCAATTTACTAATAACATTTTACAAAATTTTGGACTTTTCATGGCAATAAACACCAATTCTACCTCTATCCAATTATCTATTACCAAACAGAAAAAAGTATTTCTTTAAGTAAAGCAAAGAAATATTATTTCACTTAATTAAATTTAAAAGTTTGATATATTCAAATCACTTGATTAATTAAAGTAATTATCATGTATTTAAGTATTACCTACAACATGTTATTTAGTATAAGAAAATATTCAATTCGGTTAATCTCACAATTTAGTTCGAAATATTATTTTATGTTATAAGGACGAAAAATGGTTTTTCGTCCGTCTAACATTCATTATTTTTTATTTGATTGAAAGAAATTAAAAGAATTGAATTAATTTTAAAACAATTTTTTCTAAATTTAGCAGACAATCTACGCTACTGGAGAAGTTTTTTTTATAAGAAAACGCGTTTTTATTTTAAACTTTTACACCCCGTATCTTTGTTATAAAACATTTTTGAGCAAAGTTTTTTATTAAAAGTCTACTTTTTTCTTGATGCTCTATCTCCTCCCAAAATTAATGACGTGTAACCTGGACCACCCTGTATAAAACTAGTTGTAATGAAATATTTACTCGGTTCAATTAAACATTGATTTGAAGCGGCCATTACTTTCATCAGTTTAAATAAATAGCAAGTGTTTTACATTAACTATTTAGAAATAATAATTGTACCGCTTCCGCTTATAAATAAACCACGATATTGTAATTAGTAAATATTTCACTGCAATAATAAAACTTAAACAAAATCTCAAATAAATTCAAGTATATTATGTATAATTTCAACACAATTTAATGAAATCAATAACTGAAAGTTTTACATCTTATTAAAATAAAATTGATTTAGTAAAATCACTTTTTTCTGTGCATGTTTTTATAATATTTTTTGTAAAGTTAATTTAAATTCAATTTTTATACATATTATTTACAGTTAACTTTGTGCTCTTTACAAAAGCAACAATTTTATATTTCTCTCAAAGTGTGGGTGTCACTTTATTTCACTACTAATTTAATCAACTCTAATTTTACATTATGTACCTACCTGCTATTTTAAATTTCAAATACTTCTTCAAAGCATAAAACTGAGCAGTATATTAAAAATGATTTCAAATGAAACCTATTTGAAGAGGCGGGTTAATGAATATCATTTATTAGCAGTGAATTTGCGAATTCCCCAAACAAATGAAATCACTTTAAGGTATGTTTAAAACATTGTACCAGATCTCATTCAAATAGAGTTCTGAATATCAATTGGCGCGATTTACATAAGTTGAAATCCGTTCTCTATTCAGTTGTAACTGAAACACTTTTTCTAAGATATGACAATGCAACAGAATTTGTTTAGAGAGATTAAGATAAGATGTTGAAGCCTTTTGTAAGATACCGTATATCTACTACAGTGAAGAGTACAATAATTATTGTAATGCATTCCCATGTACCCCATCTTAACTAGAACCATGAAGTCCCCTCAAAAGTTCGTTCCGTTAATTAAATCTTATTCCCACAAGTTAGTTGCGGTGACACTTGTCAAACGTTTGCTAAATGAGGTAAATTGTAAGGACTTAACACTTCTGTCTATACTACGGATGGTAGATATTGTGTCGGTATATGTGCGTGTGTGGCACTGGCAGATCAGTTGATGTAGAATTTCTATTTCTAAATATGACAAGCTGACTGTCTTGTCTTTATTAAACCACTCGTGTGTGCATCATTTGTTTCCCGGAACGGTTAATCCTGGATTAGCTTATGAAGTGGGTGAATTTCTAATTTGAATGTGCGGGTTCTTCTTTTTATAATTACATTTACACTTTATGTAACATAACATCCTTGGTGTAGACTTATTTTAGCCTCTAACCACAACATGGAAACAGCAGATGTGATTTAAAAGTTATTTCTTTTAATTTACACGTACGTTCATTAAGTTACAAAAGGATTTTGTAATTCTCACTAAACTTGTCGTCAAGTTTCTCGATTCCTAGTGCGCTTACGTTAAAATGCTAAAAGATAAAAATCAACAAGAATCAAAAGTAAATTCTGTAAAGTCTTGTTACTTTTTTCAATGTTTCGTTTTAAAAATACCATCATCAGGTCCATTTTTTATAGCCATATTTTATTTTATTTTATGTCTTGTTTTAGCATATTTTCTTATTTCAATGGTATGACATTTTATGGATAACTTTCGTTCGTTAAATTTAAATCTGTATAACAAATGAGATATATTGTGAAATATTGACGTCACACAAATATTTGGCACAATTTAATTGAACGTGTATAGCGGTCGTTATGTATATATGTATGTATTTGTATACATATGCAAATTAAACTCAGATTTTATTAATGTATGCAATTTATTTGCTCTTCAAATTTCAACTTTTTGCAAATATTATTACACTTGAACAACCACTAAATTTGCTTATAACAACATTGAAAATTTCATTAAAATTTCAACATCAATCACCATAATATGAATGTTAGATTTTCGTTTATCAATCTTATCACATCAATTTAATTCATGCTAGGACTTGGTCAGCATCTTTTTTTTTTCTGTAAAATTTAAATTAAATTTAAAATAAAATTAAAATATTTGGAAGTGATGAAAATTTACACTTATTATTATTATATTCAGGACCTTCTTCAGCGAAATCTTCTGTTATATCAAACCTTTTGAATGTTATACAGTAAGCCGACACTTCGAAAGTTATTATCTCCCTGCGGCTAAGTTTTATTGTTCGTACCTAAACAATTAACGTCATTATTACAATGTCTAAAGAAAAATATTCAGACTTTATAAGTGTAATTTTCAGTAGTAATATAATGAATGAACCGAAAAATTTCCGGGAAATATCCACAAATGTAAATTAAGCACAACATATTTCAATGCACGAATTACATTATATCAGAAAATATCAAAAATAACAATCAGACGACAATGATTTATCTAAATTTTCAAGTTCGTTATGTTATGAAAATGATTTTGCACTAGTGCCAAATTATCCCCTCATTTGCAATCTGACTAGTCCAAGTAATCACAAATTCTGAGATCGTTTATCATTAAGATTCTAACCTTCGCCAGCATACCTCGATCACAGCTACTCTGGCGGCGGTTAAAGAAGCTAACGCATCTAGCATTATATCGGAGTCAGTCCTTCTCCTACAATTGCCAGACTTGTGGATATAAAAATAAAATTTACATTAAAAAATGGTAGGTATCGTATCATAGACTAGCTATATGGAAGTAGGTACTTAAATATTTTCAAATATTTGAGTATCTTACAAATTATTATTTCTTGTTAATGGAACTTGCTGAATAATAATATACTCCTATATTTTTGGATGCTTGGTATATTTTTCAAGTATAAAATTACTTAGGTTAGATGTTTTTGTATAGTAAAATTATATGGGAAAATTTTTATTTCAATTTAATCTTTTTGCAAGTTTTCGAATATTAAATTCAGTATCATTTGCATAAAATATTCTCCATAGGTACCTATACCTACTTTACAGTTATTTAAGCATTAAACAAGGTAAGTAATATTTACCAGTCGAGGACGAGTTTGCGCCTGAGCGATAGCAAGAGCGGGCAATAAAGTCCGAGACTAGTGAAGCTCTTACCTTCCGAATTGCGTATTACATTTTTCCCATTCCCGAAATTCACATATAAGGTAAAAAATCGCGTTTAGCTGTTCATCTGTCTTTAATTTATATTCGACATACCACAAAGTGTCAAAAAAAATAGGTAGACTTTGATGCCTTGTGGCTATGGTCAAAAAGTGAATACAGAAAACTAATACAAGAATTATTCAATAACTACAGTTAGAAAATTAGTGTTTCCGAAGTGGAGGAGGTAGCAAGCAGGCTTGCCTGTGGATCTGTGCTACTGGAAAAGTCAAAGAAACGGTACGAATTATCATATAGGTACATATATTATGTCTTGGGTCTTGGAAAACGCACTGTTGGCATATTTTTTGGAAAAATATTTAAGAATAAATTCACTAGCAAGTTTGTGGTAATATTTAATTGTACCTAATCTAATATATAAAATTCAAATTCATACAGTGTTTGAGTAAAAAAAATATTTTTGCTGTAGAGTAGGTATTATTAATATAGTCGTTTTAATTTTCTAACAGAAATAAACGGGATTTTAAAAAAATGCAACATCTCTATAGGTAGTTTTTTTAATAGTGGTATAAACTGGACTCCGGATTATACAGCTTCTGAAACTTCTCAATAATTTCGTCTTTTCTCCTATCTGCTGCTTTTATTATAGTGATCCACGACTGTGATTTTGGCTTTTTAATGAAGTCTCCAGTTGCATTACAAAACAAACACATTAACTCGTTCGGTTTTTTCTTTTCAAATTGGTCACTTATAACGGTATTTTTTCACGTTTTTTTGAATAAAACACTTTTAGGTACTCAAAAACCAGAAAAACATTGACATATAACAGGCACATTGCTACAGAGCGGATTTTTGGAAATTTTGGCGCCCTCCATCTTTTTGGGAACTAACTACAGAGAGTTCAGCGTAAGACAAAAAATGTTGCAAATTTTGAGCTATACAATTTTTATCATTACACTTTTTTGCTCCGACCAACAGGACATAAGGCAAATCCAAAAATCTATTTAAAAAATTTTTCTAGATGGTGGGAATTCCGAAACAGGTGGGGATACGCCAACTTGAAATTTACCTTTCGGACCATCAGAAACAACATATTAAAAATCCAGCCTACCTGCAAGTTTTTGGATCTCAAATATCTGATTGTCTGTAATAATAGTGATAACGTAATAAGAGGGCGAGGGAATTTAACTGGACCATCCCAGCTGCCCACAACATAATTTTTTTCATTATTTAGGGTCTCAGATATAAGAATCCGAGCATAGTTGCCGGTCCTCATATTATGCATACTCAAATACTTTTGGCGCCTGCACTATATGGAAAAACAGATTTTTTCAATCTTTGACAAACTGTAAAATTTTTGATGTATGTAGGGATTTTTGATATGCCATTTACACAGAAAAAGTAATCGTGTATACTTACAAAAATTTAGGTACCTCAAACTTTTTGTGTAGTTTGATCCTTTTTACTTTCTGACTTCGATTAACGTCCACGATAAAATTATGTACTTGGACTGTAGGTGAAAAAAAAATCAGAACTATATCCACAGCGTGTAAAATATTCATGTACTGATGGACACAAGGTATTTTTTTAATAAATAATTAAAATTCTTTCATTCAATCTATATGTAAATTTTGAAAAAAATGTTGAATGGTGGCTTATGATTGCCTATAAATGATTGCAGAGACGTATAGTTGCCCCGAAAATCATAATATGACTATACAGCCTATTTTAGTTTTCTCATTGGAAATCGTATAATAAATATTACTGTTGAATTAACAATAGGATGCGGGCTATAAAACAAGGTATAAAACCAATACCTACCAAATATATCGTATAAAACTAACAGTAGTTACTACCGAATAATATTGGTGCAAGCCAAATTTAAAACAATATTTTATTACTCATCTAATCTTCGAGAACAAATAAAACCCTTCTTAACAAATTGTTTATAGTGACAATGTTTATACAGTAAATTACCGATAATTTTCATTATTTTGTCGATTCCTGAAGTTATGTTAACCCCGAATCAGCCCTTACATTTTCGAAGCGAAACGAATGAAATTTGTATGCAAATTTATTGATGTTATAAATGTCAAGAAACAATAAATCTGACACTTCATAACAATCATTTTGTATATCTAGAAATATGTAGGTACGAATTTCATTCGAATGAATCGAAAATGCGGCTTCTGTAATTCGAATAAATTACTGGCACAAGTAAGCAGTAAAGTTGTTTTTTATTCAGGGGCTAGAGAGGAAATAAAACGTGTGGACAGTTAAATTCTAAAAAAATTCACTGTTAAATTTTACTAGATATATCCTACTGGCACTGAGTAAATTGTCTAATACAATTTTTTTAAGTTACGTAAATCTTTTTGATTAATTTTCCCCAATTTTATCACAAATTATTGTTGCCTATAGAGTACTTATATGTACCTATGGGCTATCCATTTAATAAATGCACTCACCTGATATGTGAAACTAATTAAATTAAATTTTTCTCAGACTTCTTTCTAATAAAATTATCCTTTAGATAGTAATAAAATGGGTTCAATTTTAATATGAAGACGTAATGATTCATGATACTTATGTTTTTGTTACCTGGGTGTATCTATAAAATGGATATGGTTTATGTCGGAATTCCTTATGTATCTACCTAAATATTCTCAATTTTAATGCCTAAAAATCATAATAAGAATTTCTAACCTAATTGATATAAACAATATTAATATAAAATATATTAATTAAATAAACTACTTTTTGGATAATTAAAATATGCTAAAATCCTATCCATCTAGGAGTTTTCTCTTTTTTAAATAAAGCTGAATATCTAACCTACCTTTAGAAATACCCCGAATCCTGTAAAAATTTAACATTTAATCCTATTGTAATAAATAATAATTAAGTATTTAATAGGAATATAACGTTTAAATCTAAACATTACAGTATAAATAAAACAAACAGAAATTTCCATAATACTTTTATTTATGTACAGTAACAATAATATTGGCTTTTAGAATCGTTTATACAAAACGTGCAATTACAAAATAATATCACGTATTTACATCGATTTGCTTAGCATAAAATGTACGTAGTTATTATAACCAAAGTAGTTTACGGAAAATACATACAACTAGTCGATTTATTTCTCCTTAACATTCTGTCATTTTCACTAACAGTTTCTCACCTAGTCAATATTGTCAGGGTAAATAAAAAGGACGTTGTTACAAGTCCAGCACGTATTTTATTCGATCCACTTGTGGATGCTTCCAAATTCTCCCGAGTCACCTCTTCCTGACAGTGGCCAACCGAGTCAATATCAATCTCACTCATGAGCAACCCATTGACTTCTAATGGTGATATACAATAATTTTTCGAAATAAAGTCCGATATACTACCATTAGCTAATGGCCCCTGTACGAGGGAATGTATGTGGCAGTCACAAGGGAAATGATTTGATATCACAGACAATTTTTCCACCTCTAATAAAAGTGTTTCTGATTTTGGTATTTCTAGGATGTGGTTACCTTGAAATTTAACGTTTCCAATGCGTTGTTCGCGAGTTATGTTTAAACACTGTATGGCATCTATTTTATTATTAAGGAAGTTTAAAGTATTTATGAAGGTCATACTATCAAAGGCTTCGCCTTCAATTACACCCAAATCAGATTCTTGAATTGATAGAACACCCACATTAGTTAATCCACGAAAAGTTCCTTCTTTAAGACCACGTAAATCCATAAACGCAAGCTTCAAGTATCCTACTGTGTCCAAGCCGTTAAAGGCATCTGATTGTACTACACGTAAGCCAGACGGAAAACTAAGTCTTTCGACATTCGATAAACCACTAAAAGCATTGCTTTCAATACAAACTATCGGATTGTTACTTAGAACTAGTAGTTTTAAATTTGATGTTCCTGCAAAGGCGTATCCTTCAACCTTTTTGATTTTGTTGTGGCTAAGATAAATTGATGTAATGTTTTGCAAACCAGCAAAGGCAAATTGTGCTATACTATCCAAAGGGTTTTGTTGAATAGATAATTCACGGAGTCTTGGAAGGCCTCTAAAAGCGAACGGTTTAATAGTAGATATGTTGTTTCCATCAAGGGACAGCTTCCTTAAATATCTCAGTCCAGCAAAAGAATCACCTTTAATAACGGGAAAATGGTTTCTTGTTAGTGATAAATGTTCGACAGTGGCTGGCAATAGTTTAACAGGTATTTCTTGGAGACCACCGGAATTGCACAACACCTGAAAATAAAACAAAAGTGCTTAACAAACTGTCTGTAATAAGTTGAAGAGTTATAGGTTATCAATAATTAGGTATTGTTTTTTCAGATAATCATAATAACAGCAAAGATTTATAAATATTATAAGTATATGAAATTCATTAAGAATGACATTAAAATAATGTGACCTAATAAAAGTATTTCAGCTTACGTACAAAAAAAGATTTTTAATTTTGGTGTATGTTTTAACTAACTATGTACCTAAACTATATACCTAAAGAAGATATTGACAAACAATTTACAGATTATTACTAAACATTAATTCCTCTTTTAATATTCGTAATGATATCCATGAAAATAATTGTTACTTTTTATTAAATTATCTAGGACTTAAAAAAACTGTATAGCATTAAAAATGATTTTGTTTATTTTTTATAATTCCCCATATTACTTTAGAAATTCAAATTATGCAAAAATTGATGTATTTTGATATAATACTTTACGCCAATTATCAAATCGTATTGAGTGGAATTGCAAAACAGAAAAAAATATCCATTTTCTAATAATATTTTTTGAACCAAATTGGATATATTTACACACTCAAATTTAATAGTCCTATAAAATACAGTTTATAATTGTACTAATTTTGGTTAAAACCAAATAAAACTGTTTATGAGTTTCATAATTAAAATAAATCTGATTTTTGGGATTTCAAATTTTGGTGAATGCGCCGATGTTAAAATCATGTTCATGGTGCTATGGAATAAATAAAGTAGTTACGAACCATTTAGACACTATTCTTAAATATTACCTTCTCTTGTAACATTTTTTATAATGTCCATGAAAATAATTGCCATACCTAACTCCAAAAATTACAAAAAATTAAATTTTTTTATTCTTTCTAAATTACCTATACAAAATTAGACAGATTTTAACGTACTTTCTTTTGAATATTTATTATCAAATCTATTTTTTAGTTTTCATATTCAATTTGACATAAAATTCTGTATAATTTTGGTAATTTTAGTTGAATAAAAAAACCAGTTTGTAAGTTTATTAAAAATAAACCGAATTTTAAAGATTTATATTTTTGGTGGATGATGGATGCGCCGTTAAATCTATTTTCAAGCTACTAACATTATTTTATCTTTTATCACGTTATAATTCGCATGAAAATAATTGTTTTTAATAAAATGACTCCAAAAATGAAAAAGTAATCTTAAAAATGACGTTCTTATAAATGTCTACCGACTAATTTTCCGCATATTATTTACTGAACCAAATTCTGTATAATTGAGCTAATTTTGATTGAAATGTAAAACGGTTTGTCAATTTTACAACTTTGGAGTGAGTCAATAATAGACAATAAAATCCGTATTTTTATTTCTGTTTCAATTTTCTAGTAAAACCAACTTATTTCTTTATTTTTCAAAATAAACTGCTATAATATTTTTTAAATTTTCTGTTTTATGGCAATTTTAAAGACACGAGTAAAATTGGACAAATATTGAAGTGCGTCTGTTTATGCGGTAGGCAACAAAATCCAGAATTGTTTTCAGATTTTCATTCTGATTGAATTTTCTTGCACTTTTATAACAAAGCCAAGAAAAGAAATCTATCTGTGTTATAATAATGTGTTATCCTAAGAACTTGAATTTTTGCTTCGTTTCTGAGATTGAAATTTATAAAAACAATAAAGTGCATGGCAGCCATTTCAGCGTTAGTAAAATTATTTATGATGGAATCACTGCTAATTGACAACTCTGACTTTTACTGATATGACAATACTATCACTGTGAGCTGGTCTCCAAAGCAGGTAAGTAGGTACCTACTTGATTGGACTTGGCAATAATTTGTTATAAAAAGCAGATGTGGTGATTTTTTTTTCTTGAAAACGAAGCTAGATATGAAGAAAATAGAAGAGACCAAAAAGTTGTATTTTTAGTTGCTTAATCTAAAAAAAATACAAAAAAAGTCAGTGGCGTACTTTTTTTACTCAATAATATTGGCTGTGGTGCCCACTGAGACGCCACTGGACCTAATAATTTCAATCTAGTTAGGGCTAAATAAGCGCCTTATTACTTCAAATAACTGCACCAAATTTCAACCAAACCGGTTTAAGGATATTTATGATATTTTATAAATACCGGTTTTTTTTTAAACTTCAACGCACTGTATCTCAGAAATAAAGCAACTCCGGACATATCTTCATAGGAACTTTTTTTCTTAAAACGACCTAACAAGTCACCATCTGAAGGCTCGTACCGTACTTAGGAAACACCTTGTATATTTTGTTAGAATTTCCACAAAATACCAACAAATATCTCAAAATTTTGTGACATATTTAGTGCAAGCAAAAAAAAATTTGAGGTTAGTAGGTATCTTAAATAAGAATCAAAGTAAAATGCTTGTTTATAAAATTCACATTTTTTAGTAATTTTTATTCTGTTTGAACTTTCTGGTAGGTTAGACCCAAACTTTATTGGCCCTTAAACTGATTTATTCGCTCTTGTACGAGCCCTAACAACTAAATGTTCGGACAAAAGTAAATTTGATTGTCTTTTTTCCATACGCGCAAAAGTTATCTAAATTAACTTCCATAATATTGATAGTTTTTTTGTTATAATGCCAACATTTGGCTATATAAAAACGTAAATTTCGTAAAAATCCGCTCGGCGGTTCCAAAACTGTGGCACTTTAACCCAACAGGATGGGAAAATTGTAGAAACAAAGAATTATTATTTTCAAAACGTTGGATCTAGTAGTCGGATTTTGATGAAATTTACTTTATTGCAAAGGCGGATGTTGGTTTTCTTTACAAAAAAAGTTACACAAGTTTTTATTTGGTGATTTTAGGCATTTATCGGAGCTTCAAAGTTGCACCTTTCAAAATGATAAAATTTTCTAGTAACTGTTTTAATGAATCACAGTTTTGAAACCGCTGCTTGGATTTGTGTCAAAAAACATTTAAATCAAAGCTCAATAATCGTACTATATTGAAAAAATCCTGAAATGTTAATATGATTTTTTTTGCATTTTTTTCGAGTTCCAGAGTTCACTTTTCAAAAAACGTGTTTATTGAGGGTGCTATACCTACATTAAAATAATGACAGTTTTGGAACCACTGGTTGGATTTTGGTAAAATTTACTTTATTACAAAGCTGGATGTTGGTTTATGTACAAAAAAATCTCCAAGTCTTTATTTGGTGATTTTAGGCATATTTCGTACCTTTAAAATTGCACTTGAAAAATGTGACGTAATTTTCTAACGATTGTTTTTAAAAAATCACAGTTTTGGAACTTGGGGAAAACGACACAAAGGTGCTTTCATGGCCCTCATCCAGTCCGGACTTAAATGTCATTGAAACTCTGTGGCATAAAATATAAAATTAAACGTATTCTACGCAATAATCCACCAAGAACCATTGGGGACTTCAAGTCCAAAATAGAAGAAATTTGGGACAGTTTCACGCCAGAATTGTACCAAAATTTGAAAAATACAATGCCTGCTAGAATACAGGCAGCTATTAAAGCAAAAAGAGACGTAACCTCTTATTAATGGTCGTAAATTAAAAATTATCCCAACATTTAGTTGCAAATTCATTTTGTATAGTTTGCTAATTATTAAGGTTAAAATATTGTTGAATCCAATAAATAATTTTCTTCTATGCATAATATTGTTATTAAGGCTTTATCTTATTGTATTGTTAGGTGTTTACTAATTATTTGCGTAAAATTTCGAGTTCTCCTTTCATACTTCAAAAATTTACTTTTGTCCGAACATTTAGTTGTTAGGGCTCATATAATACGCGTACTTTTTTTACATCTTCAAGATTATTATCTTTATGAAAACTCTTGAAATTGTAGAAAAAGTGAATTTCTGTTTTTTGAGCGATAACTTTTAATTAATTCGTAGCGTTGTATTATTAATAGTATATTGTAAGAATTATTAGAGAATAGATTTAAGACTAGTTTTTATTCAAAATTAAATATTATAGTCAAATACCCAGGGTGTCTTGTTCTCGGACAACAATCTACCTCATTATATTAGATGAAACATTGTGCATATTTTTCACTTTTGTATTCTACTTTAAAGCCCAATTGTCATGCTTAGCTATAACTAAAGATTTTCACCATATTAACGTAAAATCGTTTTAACAAAGTGTTCGTAAATTTCGTTAAGTATCGTCATATTTCATCGTTCTCCACTAGATGTAAGTACAATTATAGAAAATTGACTTAACGAATACCTACTCTAAACAACCTTATCATTATTAATTTACCACCTACCTACAGTTTCTGAGAAATATTTTCTTCTCAAAAACTGTATAAACCATTTTATGTAGGATAATGGCACACGTATACCACATAAGATTGTTCAATTAAGTGGAATATATTATACGTTATTTTATTTCTACTTGTTTTTTAAATTACCTGTGTCTGTGAAAGGCAAATACATTCAGGAGGGCATAAAGCTGGAAGTAAAGTAGTCAATGTTGCAGCAACGTGGAATAGTATCAGCCCTAAAGCACATCCAGCAGGCAGATAACTGCCCACGCGCATCTGTAACCAATAAGAAAAAATGTTAATTTAGATTCAACATATGAGTCGAACGACTAACTGCTGTATAAATAACAATAAGATCCGACTGTTTTAACCCCAAGTAAATTTAAGTTTAAGTGAGATACTTTGAATAGAATTATTGGGAAAATTTTATTCGGAGTTTTTAAATGAGAAGTAAATTTACCCTGAATTAAAATGACCATCAGTCTTAATTAAAATATTCTAATGTAGTACAAGTTGTAAGTTTACATAATGTAAGAATATGGAGTTTTTTTGGCTTATTTAAATCATTTTATTATAGGAATATCAAATTTTACGAGTGTCAGTAAAGTAACTAAAATCAACTGGCAATTAAGAAATAAAACTTTGTACATGAACCAAATATAGTGTGATACTCATTATGGTGACTCAATTTATTACATTTAATAATAATTGATATATTTTCAGGTGAGTTCATTTATTTGTTATGAAAAAGTATAAAATGTGGAATGATTCATTCTATTCATCACTAAATACGAGACGATAAAATGGACATGAATCTATTCTTAAACTTATTTATTTTGCAGTCTAGTTCTAATAATTGTAGAAATTATTATTGTTTTTAAGATAACTAAAATTCTTATTTATAGAAAAACTTAAACTAGAAAATCACATTCAAGATTAACCGAGTAATTTATAAAAACATAAAACCCATTTTAACTAAAAAACTTGGACTGTGAATTATTAAATCAAAAAGGTATACAGGGTGTGTCACGACGAGTTGACAGTAGACATAACTCTATTACTAAAGACAATTTGGTTCTAAAAATTGGTACACGCCCATTATACAATGTGCTCTATTTAACGAAAATATTGCCACCTTTCTGGTACTTCCGGTTATACCGGAAGTAGACACAAACTTTGTTATTTTAAATGGAACGCTCTGTATATTTTTGAATTTTTAGATTCTACACTTCATTTTAGACATAAAAGTATAAAGGTTGTATGATCCTAACATTAACGGTATTATAATTATTTACACTTTTTCATTATTTTTTACAAAAACATGGATGTAAATAAAAATTCGAATCTTGACAATGACACATTTTTTCCAAAGTTTTTTTCTTACGTTTGAAGTAGGAATATACAAGCAATAAGCTGATATAGTTTTGGAAAACTGCTTTATACAGGGTGTTGGTGGTTGTCCGTTAATTTTTAAAAATTTTGATCAATGATAACTTAATTTTTTTAAATGGATCGCCCAATATATTTCCACATTTTCGAATTCTACACTTAATTCTAGACATAAAAGTATTAAGGTTGTAAAGACTTAAAATTAACGATTATATAATTAATTAAGTTTTTTCCAATTTTCAAGGTTTTTAAAAATTAACGATCAACCATAAGCACCCTGTAAAGATAAAATATGTTTTTCAAAACTATATTACCATGTTTCTTGTACATTTCTACGTCCACTAAAATTTGTTTTTATTATATTTAATTTAATATTTTTTATTTTTATTTATTTATTTTAATTAAGTAATTTTTATTCCAATTCTTTCATACAAAAACTTAGAGTCAAACATTTTCATATTTTACTAATGACACCTTCTTTCAAAAACAAACCAAATTTTAGTGGACGCAGAAATGTACAAGAAACATGGTAATATGGTTTTAAAAAACTTATTTTATACAGGGTGCTTGTGATTGGCCGTTAATTTTTAAAAAACGTAATTAATTATAATACCGTTAATTTTAAGACCTTACAACCTTAATACTTTTATGTCTGGAATTAAGTGTAGAATTCGAAAATCTGGAAATATATAGAGTGTTCCATTTAAAAAAATTAAGTTATCATTGATTAAAGTTTTTAAAAATGAACGGACAACCACCAACACCCTGTATAAAGCAAGTTTTCCAAAACTACATCAGCTTATTTCTTGTATATTCCTACCTCAAACACAAGAAAAAAATTTTGTAAAAAACGTGTCATTGTCAAGATTTGAATTTTTATTTACATCTATGTTTTTATAAAAAAAAATGAAAAAGTGTAAATAATTATAATACTGTTAATGTTAGGATCAGACAACCTTAATACTTTTATGTCTAAAATGAAGTGTAGAATCTAAAAATTCAAAAATATACAGGGTGTTCCACTTAAAATAACAAAGTTTGTGTCTACTTCCGGTATAACCGAAAGTACCAGAAAGGTGGCAATATTTTCATTAAATAGAGCACATTGTACAATGGGTGTGTACCAATTTTCAGAATCAAATTGTATTTAGTAATAGAGTTATGTCTACTGTCAACTCGTCGTGACACACCCTGTATATATTAATACCTCGTTACACTCTAAATGTACTCTTTTTAGTTAAAATGGATTTTAAGTTTTCATAAATAATACGGTAAATATCAAAATCTATCATTTATAAATAAACTTAGAATAGTTAATAATTCAGATACTGTAAAAAGTTTATGTAAACTAATTTCTACCTTTCTACAGGGTGATTCTCAAATGGCGCATAAGCTCTACGGCACGTTGTGAGGGGTCGTTAGGGGAGCCTGGAAAAAAATAATTAAAAAATTAAAATTTCTTTCTTTTCCATTTTTTAAAAAAAATTAAAAGTACGAGTAAATATGACAAGTGAAAAAATGCCTTATCTTCAAAGTTAGAAGATTTTTTAAATTATGTTTTCAAGGCCCCACTAGCGATTGCCTATAACGTAAAGCTTATGCGGTAATTTGGAAACACTTTGTATATTTAACTATAAAAACGTGACCATTTACCGAAATCTTTTAGATTACAAAACGACACTTTATTTTTCATTTACCACCTTGTACATATGATTATCTTATACTTTTTTATTTCTATAAATTTTCTTTATATTTTTAATGACCCATCACGTAGAACCGTAGTAAACACTTATCTTGTGCATTTTCGTTTACATTACCTACTTTAATAAATTTAATTCAGTCTTCGTTTTCCTTTTCCATGCTGTTCTCTCTATATTATTCAATTTTCAATTCAATTTAAATATTTCGTCCTTTTTTGTTAAATGGGATGATTCGCTTGAAACTGTGTACAATAAGGTTCACGGGACTGTCTAAATTGCAGCAATATAGAATACAATTTTTTCTAAATGTATTTTGCCTCACTGTTATCTGGTTCAACAAAATAAGAGTAGTTAAAAACATTTTATTATGTTTATTATAATATACAAATAATTTAAAAATACGATTTGCAATGAAGTCGAAAATAGAAAAGAATCAAATCAGTGTCATGAAAGTAAAGTGATAACTAGAGCGCGGAATTTATATTAACGACATTCCACTCATTCCAGAGACGGTTTTTTCAGTTTATGAAATAAAATTGATTGGTCTTTACCCACTGGTATTATAATGTAAACATTTTATCTAAAATTATAATAATATAGCTTGCTGAAAATCTTCTATATAAAATATTGATTATTGTAACTGAATTAAGTCTTATTGTTCGTACATTTTAGTTTTTGACGTCATGTCCTATACGAATTCCGCTAACTAGATAGTTTCTAATAAACTTCATTATATCTGATGCTTTCTGAAAAAATCCGAAGCGGATTTTAAGGTGCCGGGGTTCCAAGTTTGCGAAAAAATTGGATACAATTATTTTTTATTTTTAATATGTCCTGCTCTGGGACACTATAACTACATAGTAAAATATCATTCTAATGAAAAGTATATATTTTCATTTTGATGATAATAGTTATTTTTTGTACGTTATGTATGTAAGCTAAAACTCCATATTTTAGCACATTTTGGCACATCAGGATGAGCTATTATTCTGCCGCCATATGGGATGTTAAACGCACTAATCCGTCCCATGGTGCATTAATTATCACGTGAAGCACTTTGATATGACATCTTTAGTTCTCCATAAGTAGATTCCGTTTACCCATGGTAACCTTAGTATATGGATTTGTAGACCAATACTAATTTTTAGGTTTAATTGATATATTCTTCATGTCTGTTTTAAAGGATACATTTTATATAGTAACTAGAGAATCTTCCGATATTAAGTTTATTTAAGGATAAAACATAAAAACAGACTGGAAATTTTAGTCAATTTATGAAAATATATTGTATAAAATGACTATGGACCTTTATAAATTGCCTTAATTCTATAAATCGCCTGTAACATACCTAAAATAAAATTTTCTAAGTAAACTTTACGAAGAGTTTGATTTATTGGATGGTAGGTATGGTAATAGATTTTTTGCGTTCAAGTTTCAGTATCTTTGTTATATGTGGTAATAGGTCTATTAGTTTGTATGATGATGGTTCTTCTAATGGTGTCCCTGGTTTGAGTACCATAATATTTTAAACAGTGTTCCACTCATGATATGGAAATATGCTATTTTTATTATCATATTACAAATTTGCATTGTAGCCTTAAAGATTTTCCAGCTAATTCTTGCAGCAGGTCATACGAGTATAGCAGCATTATATTCAGTTGATAGCTCGTCACATTGTGCCTGTCTTTATATCGCGTTCGTCACCCTTAAAAGTAAGAGGGAGGAAGAATACGACGAACCATCTACTAAAAATATAATTAGTCTTACGAAAATTATTTTTTAATTTTTTAATAAACAACTATTTGTTCAATTTCGACGAAATGGTCGGAAAAGTGAAGGAACTAAACTTGGAGATCACCGATTGGTGAAGATAAATTGCGATAAATTTGGCATGGGTCTGCCTTCTTTATGTTCGTCCTGAACTGCCGAATTTTCATAATAGAGATCCAACTAGTTGGACAAATATTTAATGACAGTTGTTCTGCAGGTCAGATTTAGCACCAGTACAGTTTTTTGTTTACAAGACTCAGAAAACTGTAAGGGCAACCAGTAATGACAATTTAAAATCACTATAGTAGAAAAGACGTTGCGACATTTGAATACTATTCTAATGAAAGTACTTTGAAGGTGGGAAAATAACGTGTTTTAGTAAAAAAATCATATTTCTTGAAAAATACATCACTTACACTGTAATAAATACTTATATAAAATGAGTAGTCTTAAATAAAACATATTGTGGGGATATCTGGTTCCAAATTTTGACTTAATTGTGTCATATGTGTTATGGTGCTCCAATGAAGATTTAATAAGGGCGAAACGTCAACTGATTGAACGATTTAATTTGGAAATCTGCCTTATTCCGACTATAACAAACCTAAAAAAGTCAAGTATTTTAGGGACGTAAACGAAGACAAAGAAATGTTAGCCAGATTTAAATTATGGTATACATAGTTATAAAAAGTATATACAGAACAAAGTGTATTATATAAATATAAAAATATGATGTGCCCAACATATGACTTTCTTATACGGATAGTACAGGCGGGTGATTCTTTTATCTGGGGAAATGCGTTTTCCTCGTAAACGGCTGAAGGGAAGTAAATTTTGAAAAAAGTGTTATATACCTACTGGCTGTCGCTCAAAATTAGGATAGAAATATAGACTTTATTATACATGACGCTAGGCGTCGCGACGCTTCAAAATTTGTTTTCCAGCAACATACCACTTATATTATATGATTGGAAAGGTCTTTTAATTTTGAGTCTTTTTTTTTAAAACCAATTTTTTTTATTTTTTAAAAAGTTATGATCCAATTTAAATTATTTCTGTTCTAACTAAATTTTTTAATATTTTTAACAGTAAGCCGAGTTTTCCCTAAAATACTAAAGTACATCTTATTATATAAAATAAAGTAGGCTTAGAAAAAACAAAACCTGTTATTTGTCAACATATTACAACAACAAAAAACTTATTAATACCTAAATGTAACAAAAAATTTAATGAAAAATTTGATTATTTTAAGAATTGTTCAATATGAATACCACTGTTATCTAAACATAAATTATAACGTTTTCTTATTTCATTATATGTGACTTTTCCTACAACATTAGCATTAATTTCAGCACAGGCATCGACAATCTTTTGTTTTAAATGATCTATATTATTAGACCTTGTTTTGTAAACTTTATTTTTAAGAGTTCCCCACAAGAAAAAATCAAGAGGTGTTAAGTCTGGGGACCTAGGAGGAAATTCTACTGGCCCGTAAGTTCCCATCCACCTGTCTTCACATTCTATATTTAAATAATTCCGCACAATAGCGGCATTATGACAAGGAGCCCCATCTAGTTGAAGCCACAAATGTCTTCTAATCTGAAGAGGCATATTTTTTTTGTTTAATTTAGGTATTAATAAGTTTTTTGTTGTTGTAATATGTTGACAAATATCAGGTTTTGTTTTTTCTAAGCCTACTTTATTTTATATAATAAGATTTACTTTACTATTTGAAGGAAAACTCGGCCTACTGTTAAAAATATTTCAAAATTTAGTTAGAACAGAAATAATTTAAATTGGATCATAACTTTTTAAAAAATAAGAATAAAAAAATTGGTTTTTAGAAAAAAGACTCAAAATGAAAAGGCCTTTCCAATGATATAATAAAAGTGGTATGTTGCTGGAAAAAAAAATTTGAAGCGTCGCGACGCCTAGCGTTCTGCATATTAAAGTCTATATTTCTATCCTAATTTTGAGTGACAGCCAGTAGGTATATAACACTTTTTTCAAAATTTAATTCCCTTCAGTCGTTTACGAGGAAAACGCATTTCCCCAGATAAAAGAATCACTCTGTACATACCACAATTACTTTTCCTAAAGAAATTAAGTTAAATTTCTTGTAAAAATCGTGTTTAAATTTTGAGCGTTTCCAGCAATTTTCAAATAATTTTCGGAAGTCTCTCTCGCACTTATTGCAATACGCATAAATCTATCCTTGTCCCACTCATTATAACAGAATTTTACGACAAAAATTAATTTAAAAGTTTAAACAAAATTTGTTCAAAATTTAATTCTAACGATTTAATATGGTACCCACAATTTTGTTCAAACTCTTAACTATGAAATTTGAATCAAATCCGATAAGTCGTTTTTGAGTTATCGTGGATACAGACAGACACACAGACACACAGACACACAGACAGACATCATGGTGAAAATGGTCAAAATGGATTCAGGGGCCCTCAAAACGTGTAAATCCATCAAAATCTCGAAGTCGAAAAAAATCACGATTACTATGCTTTCTTATTACTTCGTATAAGAAAGTAAAAAGTTGACCATCATGACTTAATGACATCATGTTGTCTACCTATTCTACATATAGTATTTGAATACTAAAATATATACGATAAGGTTGGACTCAGAGCTTTGCATAATGTGCAAATATTTCTTGAAATAAAATACCACCGTACTTTAGGAGTCATAGGTTGGAATATCAATTTGAATTTTTAATTTTTCAATATTACAACTCTAAACTGATTCACATAGTATGTGAACGGCATTGCTTAAGAGTCAATGCGGAAAGAATCCCTTTATACGTACAATTCATTAATTTTTTTTAAGAAAAACTTCTAAAGTTTTGTGTAAAGTTCTGAAAAGTATAAGTGATAAATAATACCTGAGGGCGTTCAGAAACTTTTCTTAAAATAACATATTAATGCTGCTCATAATTGAAGAAGTTTAGACTAAGTATAGGAGATAATTATCTTTATACACCTTATTCACGATTAATTTATAGTGACCTTAATTTCGTTTAATATTAGTATTGAATTATCTTGGATTTTCTCTAGCTTTGTAATAATTAGTTATTAAAAGTAAAATGTGTGTGAAATTTCAGATTATCTTGTTTTAAAATAACTGTTATAATGGGAAGATTAACATTAAAGTTTATTACTTTCTCCTTCTAAGTGGTGGTAAACAGTAAAAATTCCTTAATACAGTTGAATGAAAGTTATTCTTTGAACACCCTGTATAACTGCTTTGTATATTATTAAAAATTCGTTACTATTAAGTTTTAGTATAGTTGTGTTTGGTGTTGTTTTCCAACTCAAAGAGGAAACTAAAAACAAGCCTGGTAATATTTATTTTTGACTTTCTCGGAAACGGCACGATGACAAATGTTTACTGCAGAACGAATTTTATTTAACAAACCCATACTTTTTATTTCTTCTACTTTTTATAGACAATTTGTTCTGGCATATTCACGCTCTACTTATTATTTCTTTCGATTTTCTTGTTGGTTTCATCGTTATTATCCAAGCTGATGTTTAGTTAATTGCAAATGTCGTAGACCGAGGATATACTCTTTCGGGATCCTCAAGAGGCATTTCCCCGTTGCCTATCTCACTCACGCTAGATTCAAAACTTCCTTCACGTATTCCCGATTCCGTTTAACGCGAACCCCGTTACCGCTTAATGTATGCACCAAATTTATACTAATTATTAAACTTTAAGCGCTTTACTCTCTCCCTTTACCAGCTAGCAGGCTAAATTTAACGTTTTCATCTTGCTATGATTAGAATTAGGATTAATTTTTGGCTTTTCCCAAAAGATTCACTGTGTGCTTAATTTATTTACCAAGTTTGTATTGACTTTGTCGCAATTCCTGAAATTCAAAATAATTTGGATAATAGCATTATTAAATCATTATTTTATTATAGTACTCAGGATTATTTCAATTTGTATACACTAGTAAATGACATAAATAATTTTGCTTCGATCTTACAAATAAAGTCACGACAAAGATAGTAATATTTACAATCTATTTGCTTATAGCAATTTAGCTTTAGCGTAGACTCGCAATTTGCAAAGCAATATTTGTTTATCAATCTAAGTATAATGATCTTAACATTTAATCTCGATCTCCACAATGTTGTAGTTTGAAATTTATTAAAGAGTGAAAATAAAAAAAAATCTGAAATTGTTGATATAGATTTCCACAAACCTTTACTTACAACCGTGTAGAATAGTTTTGCTTAATAAATCCAAATTTTTACCTGCTTGAAACTTGTGTAAAAAGTCAACTTCACAGCCACATAGTTTGTCTCTGTTTTATATATTTTAACTTTCTCTAAGATAGAGATAAATTATATACGAATATGAAATTAGCGTCGGAATTATTGCATAAACGAATTTCCATCCCAGACCAACTTGTTAATGTTCTTGGGAGCTGATTAAACATAGAGAACAAATATGAAATAAAACGCTTACTATCTTAGTCATCTAATAAATGTCTTCCACTAAATTCAGTAACATCTGGATAGTCACATCAGTAGAAGAGTTGGAAAATGCACTTCAGCAAATAGAAGATAACGTTTCTAGACAATGCTCTGAGTCCGACTTGAGAGTTATCTTCTATTTGCTGAAGTGCATTTTGCAAATCATAATCCGCCATAAACCGTCCTTGCCCATGAAGGCGGTTAAAAGAACCATTCTCTGCCAAAAATCTATGAACTCTCTCAAATACTTTGCGCGCAGGAGTTCTCCGTTGCAGAAAACGTCTTCGATATTCCTGTACCGCACCAAAAGAACTTCTATTACAATATCCGTACACAAAATGGATATTAGCAAGTTCTTGGTTTGAAAAATTTTGTATATTCTTATTTATTGTGTCTGATTTTGCCACAAACAGCAGTAGACACTATTTGACGAACAAATGGTAAACAAAGTAAATACCTATAAATTTTAATCCATGGTCTACTTTTGACAAATTTCAATTTTGTGATTTTTTTATTAGTCTAGTTTTTATAGACGTGATTTCTTCAAAACTAGTTTACTCGAAAACGGTTCAAGATTCAAAGATTGACTGAAACTACATTTTTTGTGTAATAATATACCAAGTTTCATAATATGATATAAAAAATGTAAAAATTATCCACACAAAAAATATGGGGCATAATTTACCCAGCACCCACCCTATATGTGACGCCCCTGAGAAAATTTCTGAAAATTGGAAAACGAAATATGTGGAAACTTATAAAAGTTTCAAACTCACCAAATTTCATGAATCTACCTCAAACAGTTGCAAAGATATTAGGTACAGAAAACTCCTCTTTGGGGTCCTTCTTTCGGGGGGCTCTAGCCTCCTTAGGAAGCATTTTTCGAGTCATGTGTATATAAACTTTTCGTCATATTTTGACAAGTACAACCTGCCCTAGAAATATGGCCCACTAATTTCGAGACACCCACTATACGACGAAATCCGATACAAATTATCTTAAAATTTGACGAGTAATCATAGAACTGTAAAACTAAAATTTGAAGCTGTTTTCAAAATCTCAATTTGAACATCTGAAAAACATACAAATAGGACCATTAGAACCTTTGTAATTAAACCAGCATAAAACTTTGTAAAACTGTAAATTTCCTTAATATTTTACCAGCGCTAAAACTATCAATGCACGAAAACTGGTGCTATTTTGAATATTTCCATTTAAACCTCTGAAAAACATACAAAGATTGACATTAAAGCTTTAGAGCTTGTTTTTGGAGTAAAACCTACTTTTCACTTTGTAAAAATGTAAATTAACTTAAAACTTTCACCCTACGAAATTTCTCACTATTTTCAGTTTCATTTTCTTAAAAATACTCAAAAACCACCTTCAGAGCCTTTAAATTAATATTTTATGATAAAACCTACATTCCGCTTTGTAAAAATGTACATTACTTTAAAATCTTAGCACTGGTTATTATAAAACTTTGACACTAAAACAATAACACTAAGAAATGCAGCACTATTTTCAAAGTTTTGCTTTAAACACCTGAAAAATACACAAAAATAGCCTTTACAGCCTTCGACCTCTTCAATTACTTATAAAAAATAATAAGGAAGTATTTTCCAAATATCAGAATGCTACTTTAACCCACATACCTTCCAGACACACGCAGGCCTTCTGAAAATACATTTCTCCAAGTTATACAAGGAGGAAGAGAGTCTGGAAATTTACAACCAAAGAAAGGTCATGCTGGCGGCAGACTTAATCGACAAGCGATTGAGGCTGTAAAGAATTTTTTCTACTCTTATATATAAAAATTAGCCATTTTTCCTTGACATACTCTACTAGAAACTTCTAAATTTTTGTCTACTGCAAAAATAGTCATATTTTATCTAGAGAGAGAATATGAAACTTTCAAATTTATGATTTTTTTCGTGATTTTTTTAACGAAAACACTATATTCACTAAATTTTCATAAATTTTCAAAATCAATTCATTCACTTTCCATGGAATATTTTATATACAAAGTTTAAAATAGTTAAAATAAAAACTAAAATATAATTATGACGTTCCATTTGAAAACAGTCACTTTAAATAATAAAAAAAAATTGTAGTTTCTAATTCAATTTATAAATTACAGTATCGTAGAAAAAATACTATTTACTACTCGACATGAAATACGTTTTTTTTTTGTTCGTGAGATTGCGTATCAGTCGCTGCTGCACAGCTCGTGTACAATTAATTCTCTACTCACGAAAAAAAAACAGTATTTTCATGTCTTGTTGTAAAATATAAGTAGGTACTATTAAACCGCTGTAAGTTTTGTTTTATTGGGTTTTCGTCAAAAGTTTATTATGCAAAAACGTTTGTTAGTCTTTACTAATTGCACTTTCCACCTCCTCTATACGTTACACATCACCCTGTATATTTTAAAGACATTGTGTAGAGACTGTTTAAAAAATATCTAATCCTCTCAGACACGTCCCAGAATTTTAAAAATTTAAGACCGCTAATCTTATCACATTGTAATTTATTTAGTCCAGCATAATCCCTCCAAAATTATTCCCTATAACACCCTGTACAGCACAAACCCAAAATTACAACATATTTTTCAACCTCACATTATACCAGCAATTTACAGCAGATGTATCTTATCATAAAAAGTCTGTTTCACAAAACAAATTGGACGCTGTCAAAATACAATAGAAACTTATTTTAGTATGAAAACAAGAGGGTTGTTTAATAGCGACTGTAACATAAACAAGGAATACAAGACAAGAACAATTTACAAAGAAGAATGTACATGTTAAATCAGCTCACACATAAACACTACAATTATTACAAGAACATAAACGCTTGTATCTAAGCTGTTTCATCTTACCTGGAGAATATTTTATTAATTAGACACACTTACGTAAAGGAAAAAAAACGGGAATCGACTCAATTTTGAAAAACATATATATTTAATTTTTTAGGTAAAAGTACAGAAAAGTAAACTAAACGATTACTAAACAATATATTTTGTACGCACTTTAACGTTTAATTTAATTTAAAAGTTGTTTGTAACATGTCAAAAAACTTTTGTGTAATGTAGTTGTAAATGTTGTGTGTACTGTGTACGTTAATATTGCAACTTTTTTCATAAAACAAGTTGATGCCGTACAGCCCCAGTCATTTCAGTTCAAATAAGGAAAATTGATATTAATACCGGTGCAAACTGTTTTTTCTTTTTATAATTTAATATAAATGCCCAGCAGTGCAATGTTTTCTGTGAAATTCGTTTTTTCTTTTATAATTGTCTAAATCGTTCATATTTAATATTCACACGTTTTATGGAACTTATTTTTCTCCATTATCAGTATTTTTATGAACAGGGTAGTTTTAATTAGTCGATATATTTTAATGTCAACTTGTAACAGATCAAGGTAACATTATAATTAACATATAAAAAAAACATAACTATTGTATATTTACGATGTGGTGCTACAAAAAAGAAACTGATGCTGTTTTATTGATTTTATGGTACAGTGTGCGTATTATCCTTAGATCACATATAAATGGAAAAACTATCCCCTACTGACATGATCACAAACCGTGCTACGACACACATTCTCTTCTTTTATCTCTTTTATGACGTCTTTCCTCCTCGGATACATTTTTGAAAAGTGGGCCAAACCAATTTTAATAATTTTGGAGTTAATTTGATATAGTCAAAAAATTTTCATATTTTAAAACAGTATTATCTAAACTGCTGGCCAATTGAAACGTACCAAGCGAATTTTTAGGTTGAATTTAAAGTCAAATATTTTGAAAAATAGAAAAGATATCAACATGCGGTTTTCAGGATTTCAGAGATAATTTAATTGAAAAACGATAGTGTTACCCCATTTTTTTACTTTGAAGTACATTACTATCTACAGGGTATGAAAGAAAGTCTTCTTTTTTTGTCAAATTTTATAACTACCGAGATTCCATAAAAAAATTTTTATATTTTTTTGATGTAAATTTTTTTAGTCCTTACTTAATGGAAAAACAACCCGTTTCTCAAAATTTTGATATCCCTGTTATTTTATAAGATACCGAATTTTTGAGGAAAATTTGATTTTTTCTTTGTTTTTTGTCGTTCGGCCGTATTGTGTTTTGTAAGAACCAATCTCTGTAGTTGATTATGATAACTTATGAATGACTTTCTTATATAAAGTACACTTTTTGTATTTTCATTAATTTATTGGTAATCAGTGGCTTATCAAAAATCGGTACACGTTCGCTAATTGGTAAATTTTTTTAATTCATTTTTTGAGGCTATTTTCTTAATGGATTAGAATGGAATTTAGTTAATGTTCACCATTGGTTTAAGTGACTTATATCCTCAAAACGGGTTTTTCACTTTTTTTAAAATTTGCTCATATCCGTGTATACCGGGTGGCTAGAAAATCGTTTTACAACCCCCACCATTTTGTTACATTTAACTGTATTAATTTGAAATTTGGCATGGTTTTATTGTTGAAAGGAATAATCATTTTGACGTTTAAAACAATCTGATGTCACTTCCGGTTTCACCGCAAGGGCCACCTAGTAACTTTCAAAAAATTTTAAAACAACCCTGTATATTTTTTCCATAAGTATTAGATTATACTTAAAATTACCTTTTTATCGACATATCACATGATGACATTTGCTTTCAAAATGGCAGCATAATTATTATTGCAAAAAACTGTTCAACAATATTAAATTTAATAAAAAATTCGGTATCTTATAAAATAAGAGGGATATAATATTTTTGAGAAATCGGTTTTTTCCTCATTAACCAGGGACTAAAAAAATGGACATCAAAAAAATATTAATTTTTTTTTGTGGAATTCCGGTAGGTATAAAGTTTGAAAAAAAAAGACGACTTTCTTTCATATCCTGTAGATAGTAACGTACTTCAAAGTACAAAAATCGGGTCACACTATTGTTTTCGCAATTAAATTATCTCTTGAATCCTGAAAACCTCATGTTAATATCTTTTCTCCTTTTCAAAATATTTGACTTTAAATTCAACCTAAAAATTCGCTTGGTACCTTTCAATTGGCCAGCAGTTTATTTATATAGAGATGTCGCACAACTCATACTTTGTCTATGCAAAGTTTTAACCCACAAAAGTCTGTGCCATTTAGAACAATATTATCTAAACTTATCCTTTATAATAGTTTTTATTTATTTATTAGTATTGTTTTCTTGATATTCTGAATAATCAGATCATCTACCAACTATTTCAACTTTTTAAACATTTTTTTCTGTTGTTGGAAACTAAATTCGGTATTATTTCTGTACAATATTTTGAGTACCTTAAAACCTAAAACATGGAATAGAATTAGCAATAAGGTATAGATCAAGGAATAAGCCCATTCCAGTTATGTAGATCACCAGACTATTGATAGATATAAAAAAATATGTAGAATTTCTTATCGATCCCATATTACAAAAAAACTATAATTAATTAAACTTTATTTTATTGTAACATTATCAAAAAGACAGGTTGTATAATATAAATAAATTAAACTATATAGCTTCCGTCAGATACAAAGATTACGACGGGGAAGTAAACTTTTTAATTTTAAAACGGGAATAAGTGAACCTCTAACCAAACAAGACGTGTATAATTTTGTTGGCTGCGTCAACGCCTTCAGGCAAATCTGGAGTATTTTGCCAAGCAACCCACAGCCTGCAGTAAGAAATAAGCATTTGACTCCATTAGATTTCTGAAAAGGCAAGCAAGTTAACAAAGGCTGTACGCCTCTAACGTTAAATGTAGAAAAAATTTAATGTAGTAGCGTATTATTTTTTCATACGTTCAGGATCGGTGGTTTTTATTAACATTTTTAATGTTAGATTTCGCATATAAATTACTCTACGAGATAGCTTGTGTATGTGTATTTAAAATTTGTTCTGTTTTAAATATACATTATCGAGTTCACATAAGTTTTTTTGGCAAATATTCATAAAATTATTGTTCAGTGAATGTTGACAATATTAGCTAGTCAAAACAAAATCTGTAAGGTAAGTAGGTTTGTAACAAATAATATGATAGTTAAACGTATTTCATTTAAGAAACCAGAGCATGATTATTGAATGTGATTTCCTAAATCTCAGTTTTTAATCATTCCTCTTGGAGTAGGTATGCGTCGATTTTACGACTTGGTTGACGTTCATAATCATCATGCAGACTTATTCTGATGAAACCAGCAGCATGGCTCGCAGAACGTCAATGTGTACGATATACAAAATTAAAGGCGTATTCTCTGGCTACTGCAGGAGTGAGAGCAACTCCGCTATTAATGGCAATTGCTGTATTCTCTTTTGAATGATAATAATAAACAACATCCCTCGATCACAGCGAGTCTGGTGACGTTGGAAGAAACTAACGTACCTGGCATCAATAGCGAACCAAACTTGGTATAAAACCATGATATTCTTAGTATACACATAATATTCAATCCGTTTAAATTTGCATATGGACTGTAATAGGGTCACCTGCTATGAAAGCGTTACCTTAATGAGATTATTGCGAAATTTCCCTATTTTTATAAGTTCAAAATTTAATGATTTCACACTTTTTATTAAAAAAGCAACCACTAATACGTATATTAAATTTGAATATTTGTGTCCAATATATTTTCATTTGCAAAAAATAATATATGCTTTTATTTCAATATCGTATTCGAACGAAAATGTACCACGCATAGATAGATATTCCAAGGATTTATTCGATTTCCCTGAAAGTTTGGATATATATTTTAGTTAACGACCTGACCAAATTTTATAACAGCAGTTATTACTTTTGTAGGCATATTTTCTTATAGTTAGTATTACCTACACAGTTAGTATATAGGCATGAAACGAATATCCCGTAAACCTTTCACGTCTTTTGGTATTATAGTTACTTCCGGTTGAGCTATAAAGAAAATTAAGGACCACATTTTTACGACTCGATTATCTTATGTCCCTAATAACGTATTATGATTTATGTTTTGTATGGCTTCGGCAGATTTTTATTAATTAGCTTAGTATACATTGCATTCTTTTTAACAGTATGAGACTTTTTAATTTTGTAATTTATATACATACATTTTATACTCTATGAGGTGAAAAAATGATTTCATTCCATTTTTCAAAAAAATATTTAAATTAGGAAATACATCATGTTAGACCCGTTTTAAAAAAGATTCTCGAATAGGTTGTAACGTATATTACAAAATGTAAAACTGCTATAAAAAAAATCACATTTCTGGCTATTTATTTTTATTACTCAGACATAAAATAGGTGCTATATTTTAGTGGCATATAAGTTAGGTAGGTATACAAGGATATTTTATTTAAATCTGAAATAGTGGTAAATGCGGCACGATCGATTTTAAAAGAATGCCAATTACATTAAATCATCAGCCATATCATTTCATCAGAATTTTTTTAAAATTAACAGTATACATTTTTGTAATATTTAATGTATATATATTAGATATACTCTAAAAGATCTTTACAAAATCCTACCACAAGTTTTTGGGCTCAAAATAATTCGTTTAAACTAAACATGCCTTAGTCCAAAAGTTCTTCCTTACTGAGTTACAGGGCGCCAAAAATTATTTTTCCAAATTATTTTTTAAGTATATCTACAGAACGGTTTAAAGGAGAGATTTGAAATTTGGTACTTATCGAAGAGGTCTCAGGGTTTTTTTGAATAATTTTTGTAAGGGATTAAATTTTTTTACAAAATAATAAGAATTATGATAGATACGCTCAAGACACGTAAAAAAGATATACTTGTTTGATTTGTATTAACTCAACTGTTTGCGAGATATTTCACTTTGAAAAAATTTTTTGCTATTAAAACGACAATTTGTGATACCCTGTAAAGTCAAAAATATTGGGTCACTCTAATACGGATCATTCTGCGCCCAAAACTAAACTTAATTTCTACCTTATACCGTTATACCTAAAAAAGATAGAGGGCGAATAAAAAATACATCTTTCAACACCCTGTATTTTAGTAACGAAACATTTTTGGGAGTCGGTTTCTACAACCATTTATGCTTAGTTTTGAACGTAGAATCAGCTGTATTAGAGTGACCCAATATGTTTTACTTTACAGGGTAATTCACAAATTGTTTTTAGAGCAAAAAAAATTTTCGAAGTTAAATATCTCGCAAACAGTTGAGTTAACGCAAGTCAAACAAGTATTCCTTTTTTACGTGTCTTGAGTGTATCTATCATAATTTTTGTTATTTTGTAAAAAAATTCAATACTCTACAAAAAATATCGAAAAAAACCCTAAGCCCCCCTATAAGTACGACACTGAACAATATTATTTTGGTTGTAATACCATCACATTGTAGCTTCCTTATAGACTTATTAACCCTCCAAATTTCAAGTCTCTACTTTAAACCGTTCTGTAGATATACTTAAAAAACAATTTGGAAAGATATTTTTTAGCGCCCTGTAACTCAGTAAAGAAGGACTTTTGGACTAAGGTATGTTTAGTTCAATCGAATTATTTTGAGACCAAAAACCTGTGGTAGGATTTTGTAAAAACCTTTTAGAGACCTGTATATGAATCAGTTTTTGTTCTAGAATCTGCTGTATTAATGTTTCCTTTTACAGGAATGAGATAGGTACTTCAAAAGGAAAAAAGTTTCATACAATTTAAGTTATACGAGTATCAAATTAAACAGGTAAACTTTTTTACGTGTTTTGTCAGTACATGTATTTCATAATGATTGGAACTTCGACAAAATTTTGTCGTATCCTCCTCTTCGAGTACGGTGTAATGCTGAAAACGTTAAAGTCCCGTAATTTCAATAATTGGTCTAGAAATCTGGCAATCTTATCTCAAGGTCTTGTCTTAAAATTTGACACGAACTTCAATATCTGAAATTATACCTTTTCTATTATTAGCTGAAAGTAGATTTGTACTTACATTTTCTATAAAGAAAAATTAATATTCACCAAAGAGGATATGCGAACATTCTTTATGAACAGAAAAATTGGGAATCCACTTTAAGTACAAAAAGTATCCAAAATATAATTCTGCGAGGGTGCGTTTTTATATTCGCGAAATGGGGGAAAAGAGAGTAAATAAAAGTACAGAACTATTTTTCTTTTTAATATATTCACCCTTAACTCTAATTCATTTTTCACATCTTGAATTAGCTTAAGATACCTTCGAAAAGCAATCGTTTCTATTTGTCTTCAAAATATGCTGAAATTGCACATTTCACTTCTTCATCACTTGTAAATTTCTTTCCTCGCAGTTCTTTTTTTATTTTCGGGAATATGTATCTAGTAATCGCTGGGGGTTAGATCGGGACTGTAGGGTAGGTGATTCAAAACATCGAAGCTTACCTTGTGCAGGGCAGTCAATGCAAATTTACTCTTGTGCAGGGTGCGTCGTCATGCAGAAGCATGACCACCTTTGGCTAGTTTTCCTTTTAATTTTCTTTGGTGGATTCCCACAAACGCTCTAGAACTGTAGTGTAGTATTCTCCCGTTATGGAAACACGCTTTTCCTTGTAATCAAAAAGTAAGATTCCCTTGGTGTCTCAAAAAACAGTCGCCATGAGTTTCTCGACTAACTGAAACACTTTGAACTGCTTTGGCGATGTGTACCCTTTTCATACCACTGCATGGAGTCTTACTTGGACTCTGGTTCATGATGATGAACCAATGTTTCGTCTCCAGTAACAAACCGAGCATCTCCCAATATTACATTTTCGACTTTTTGAAAAAAATCTGATGTGAATGAGCCACCTAGGCCGTGGGTCATCTTCAAGTGATTTTCTATCTTGTTTAAATGAACTATGCCGCTTTTAAATCATAATGTTTCCAGGGCAAGAGTCTCTGTAGAGTACAGACGTCTCTTCTAAAATGGTTCCTTGTGACGGCGCGGTGTTCGATTTTCTTCACATTCGATGATTTCTCACACATTTACTTGCTTGATCGACGATATATCATAAACTAATGACCTGATTAGATTAAAACTAGGTAGTTATACTAAGGATAAGTCGCACAAGAGAATTAGGTACGCGAGAAACCCCCCACCCTTGGTCAACCCCTCCATTCCGCGAATATAAAAACACACACTCGTACCTTGAAAATATTTATTTCCTTGCTCATTGGATTTAAATAAGGCACTTGTCTATTTCGAATATTCAAATAATATAATAGTGTATTCGCATCAAGGTCGGAAAGAATTTTAGTGGTAATTTTTTCAACCAGGTTTGGAAAAAATTTGATTTCAACATTCACTTAAGTTGCGTGGTTTATTGCTATAGGGCTCTAGGGTAAATAATAAATATTACTGACCTAAGTTTGTCCTGCTCTCGTCACAACCAGTGAACAAACGCTTACTTGTCCGCTTACTTGTAAGATATTTTGATTTTAATTACCTATATACTTTCGATGCAGTATGTTCAAAAAACTACCCTAATTACTTATACTTAAATGTAGATACATAATTATATGTAATTTGGGTTTTATAAAAAAAGATTTAGGTATTTTACTTCTCAAATTTAACCCAGTTGTTAGAATAACCTAATGGATTTATAATATCTAGAAATTGGAACATCTAAAAATCTTGTTCACAACAAAAATCATTTCCACCAGACATTTTCTTTAAATTAAATAATTAACCTAAATATTAAAATCAATAACGTTCTCGTAATTATAAAGTTTCTTTAAACAAAACAAAACTTTACAAACATATTCCATTTAAAATGAATTATACACATTAGTTGAAAATTGGATCAACCAACAAGTGCATTAAAGAACTAATTACCTAGAACATGCTTTAAACTAACGACTTTACCTCCATGTATGTAAGTTTTTTATTATTTATATCATTTCATTATCATCATTTCGAATTGATCTTACAATTATTGCAGATGTTTAAAGGCAGGAATTATCAAATTCATAGTTCATAGACTTGATTCGTTACATTTTGAGCTCTAACTAAACAAATTCGTCCGTTTCTTGATTTAGTTTAACACTAATAAAATTATAGAATGAAACAATATAACAAATATTTACTAAGATTAACAGTTAGATGTGAACTAGACACTCAGGCTTAATTATCGTAATGTAAGAGTTGTACCAAAAAGTTCACATGTTGTATACATAACATGGTAACATACTGTTTGAAGTTTCCTAAAGGGTTAGTACATATACAGACTGGGTAAACAAGATAATCATAATAATTATTTTTAATTACACCTCCGAGCTGTAAACCAAGGGGCTAATTTAATAACTTGCTTAATATTTGTAGTGCTAGTTCAGATGCCAGTGGTTCAGTGGTTCACTGTGTTACAACCACAAAATGTGTGTCTGGCACAGGTTGAAGTTACTGAAATTGTATCTTAGACAATTATTACTTTTTCAAAGCAAGTAAAGATATAGTTGTATTATTTTCGGTAGAGGGCTCGATATATGCTAGTTCTCTCTCGTTCTGAAGGGAAGCGAACACGAGGTAGAGATAGAGCTAGTATGACCAGCTGTCTACTGAAAATAATAATTCTATATGAAAAGTCCTTGATACGATAGTTTTTATTTTTGAAATAATCTAATAAAACTAACATTGTCAATTTTGTCGCTCTGGACACTGTGTGTTTTTTACAATGATACATTGAAAAATCTGATTCCCTCGCACTGTTTACTCTACATTATTAAATATTTTCTAGTTACTAAAATTCAGATTGAAGTACTAACGACAGGTAAATATTTGTTTCCAACACCAGCAGTATAGGGTTGAACACAAATTCAACTCGTATGATGTTTATATTGTAACAATTAAATTGCGATGAAATAAAAATAATAACGTTGGTTTTGGTTTATTATTGAGCTAATAATGAAAAAGATTCATCCCCTGTGCAAGCTAACATAGCGCCATTTGAAATTAACTCAGTTTCGGCAACTATGAACATTATGTTAGCGAAAAAGAAAATCCAAAGTTTCGTAATATTATTAGCTCAGTGAAGTTATTTTATTTTCTTACTGCGTGAAACAAAACTCTTGACATTTGAGTTCCACCATATTGAAGGAATTAGTGTTTTACATCCAAATCTTACAGGATGAAGGATTATTTCAAGTTATATTAAACTTTATTTTAGTTTTTTACTCATTCCTGTAGAAACTGTATTCAACCCGTTTCGATTTCAGAAAGTAAATCTGATGTAGGTACATGAAATAAATAATAAGACTAAGTCAACAATTTATTAGAACAAATTTTTTTCCCAAGAATGAGAATATACGAAATTTACGATCAGTTTTTATTCCAATCCACATTGCCATAAAGTAGCAATGTTTAGTATTCCCTCTCATCTTTATTTAGAAGGGAGGAGATGTTTCCATTTTAGCATCCGGAAATTGTACGACCATATGATCCGAGAGGCAACGCGGTATCTCCTCTTGTTTCGCACACACATCTTAATTCAGTTATATTCCCTTTTTCCCTCGTTTTTCACGCCGTTTTCGGGGTTAGTGGTCTTTAAACGTGACAACTTAATTTGAGGCTTCAAAGGACTTTATACCCCACAGTTCTCAACAAACAGTTTTCTTTTACTATGCCATGATGAAATATTTTTTTAAATAAGTTCAACAAAATCCCCAATCAAGATTTATTTTATTTTTTATTGATTATTGATATTATGAGTACAATCCCAAGCTCAAAATGTAAATAACAGATAGAAATAAAATCACTTCACAATTTATAAAATAAATACGAGATGGATGATATTTTTATTTGATTTCGATACATAAAACAATTAATTTAAAAAATTTCAAATTTAAATATATTCCTTTTTGAGAAAGCCTTCAAGTTTTCATAAAAATATGTTACGTTAAATAATATAGCAATGGGTATTATTTTACCAATGTTAACATGTTTTTCTTAAAAAAATATTATTTCCTGGTAAGTCATCTTATGTATATTGTCTGTGGAAAAGATAATACCATTTTGAATAATAGGTAATCATGCTACAGTTAATGAGTACTTCTTATGTTTAAAATAAGAATCTAAAATTGTTTTACTAATCTAAACTATTTCTTCTCATATAATAAAAATGTGGGTCGAAATAAAATAAAATGAAACTTCCTTCCAAACATCTGTGTGGAACTACAACCCATTTCAAATCCTACTACAACAATATTTCCATTTTTACAAGCAGCACGATCCGCTGCGATTGTCCTCCAGTTACTGCTATGCATTCTCGATTATACACTGGTTAGACCATATTAGTTTTGAACCACCCCTAAAACGATGTCCTATCGTTATAGACTTGAATCTCTACTTGGAAGACAAGGAAGATATTGAACCAAGTGTCTTCCAAACGGAAAACATGTCCAGGTCATGCCAAATGCTGTTTAAATGTGAGGAAGGGTGTTTTGAGCAGAATCGTTATATAATTTAAAAATATACTTTTTAGCATTTAAAAGTAGCGTAACCAGATATGATTTGGGGGAGGGGTGCAAGTTTTGAACTTCGAGATAACGAATTTCTTCAATTACTATCTAAATCAGAAAGTAATCTCATATTTCTAAAAATTATTTTATAGAGTTAATTATTAATGTATATGACCAATGATTGGCCAATAGACTCTCCTTAGTATTTTTCCCTCCTAGATCATCCAGTTTAGCGAATATTCAACTCTACGGGCCGTACGTCAGGACTTTTTTAAAATTAACTGTAGATTTTGTATCTCTTTTAACTTTTAACTCTTGGACTAAGATGAGTTTGTCTAATCATATAATATTTTGATGTGCGAAGTCTATACATATTAGTAAATGTCAACTAGCCGACTGCTAAGAGAAGAACAGATAGCAGTGCCCGATGTACGACCATATGTTGCTCTCCGTCTCCCGCAGTTGTTGAGCTAGGTGCCATTTGCTTATCTTATATTCCAATACTTACCTTATTTTTGGGTTTCCGTTTAGAGATACACTTAAACCCCTTCTTAAAATTTTACAATTTTTAAGTTAAAAGGAACAGCTAGAACTTCTATCTTGCAATCTTATTATTTTGCTTGTATTTTAAACTCCTTGCTCACTTGCTATATCCTATGCTGGAGTAACATAACCTCTTATGTATTAAACATAAGATATTAAAAACAATTTTCAAAATTCGACCAGACGAATCGAGAGGTTCGCACTTTGTCACCATGAGATCTGGACGTTTACAATAATTTACATTTAATGTGCAGAGATCAGATGTTAAATTAAAACAAATTGTCCTTAAACAGATCAAATTAATCTCTTTATTTGATAAGTTTGGTGAAATCAACTATAGGTACTACTTATAACACACCTAGAACCAATAAAGTCTTTAAGCAGATCAAATAAATGTATGGGCCAATTATTATTAGTACCATTATGCTTCTTACAAGAAATAAAATATCTGATGTGCCCAACACATGACTTTCTTATACTTACGGATAGTATCACAATAATTACTTTTCCTAAAGAAATTAAGTTAAATTTCTTGTAAAAATTTTGAAGGTTTCCAGCAATTTTCAAATAGTCTCTATCGCACTTATTGCAATACGCATAAATCTGTCCTTGTCCCACTCATTATAACCGAATTTTACGACAAAAATGTGTTTTATTTTAGATTTTTGACCTATTACTCACTTAAAAAAATCTCCCGTTATGAAATTACATTTATTTATTCATTATTATTGTTTTCGGTACCATAGAAACCAGTAAAATAAAAAAAAACTAATGGACCGGTCCTTCTGGGATTCGAACCCGGGACCCTCTGTTTGGCAGCCATATAATGAAACACATGGTCTACCTCGACCATCGGATTCAACTATCAACACGCGCTATGAGAAATATAAAGTGTTTTAAGAATATCTAGTTTTTTTGAAATTTTTTTGACGGAATTTCAAAAAAAAGTTCAAACAAAATTTGTTCAAAATTCAATTCTAAATCAATGTTAAAGAATAAAAAAATCTCATAAATTGTTTATTTTTCAAGATATTCTTAAAAAACCTAAAAATGTCATCAGGTAACTGTCACTTGTTTTGGTGCTAGATGAAAAACATTGAATGTAGCACCCACAATTTTGTTCAAACTCTTAAATATGAAATTTGAATCAAATCCGATAACTCATTTTTGAGTTATGGTGGATACAGACAGACACACAGACAGACAGACTGACACACAGACAGACAGACATCATGGCGAAAATGGTCAAAATGGATTCAGGGGCCCTCAAAACGTGTAAATCCATCAAAATCTCGAAGTCGAAAAAAATCACGATTACAATACTTCCTTATACTACGTATAAGAAAGTAAAAAGAGGTACAGACAGAACTACAGGAAGAAATTGGATTCTGATTACCTCAATAAGGATTTACAATGAACTAACTGAAAGCAAATCTTGAAAATTTGAAAGCAGTTTAAGTTTGTATTAAGAAACTTTGTTCTAGAAAAATATGGATTGCAAGTATTTTATTATTTTAACTAGTATCTACATTTGTCTCCGTTTTTGCAATGGCGGATCCCCTTAGTCTTGAATTTTTGTTTAATTTGGGGGCATTATTTGGTTTACAACCCTGGAACTTCCCACATTCACAAAATCCTGGAGTGGAATAGAATTCTATTCTGCTAACTTTTTCCAAGCATCATCGCATTCTCACAGTGGTGGAAGAATAATTCGTTAATGTGTAATGTCCGTCCTCGATCTACAGCTCAAATTTTTATGAAATTCGAATGTAAAGGTGCACTTTTGTATATGATTTTGTTTTCTTTACTAAATTCTATTAATATATAAATAATTAAATTTTAAATGAAATGTGTGTGTGTGCGTCATGAATCATGATACACAGACAAGTATAAAACTGTGCACCTATAATTAAAAACACTGAATGTGTATGGTTTAAATTTCAGTTAAATAAACAATTAAATAAATACTGCTCGTGTAAAGATTATTATAATCACGAGTATTTGTATGTTCCAACTAAATACGTTCTGGTCGGTCTCGATTTAAACAGAATTAATAAAATAAATTTTGTTTATCAAATATTTCATAAACACGAGTAGGGATATTTTAGTTATATACGGTTATATATATATAAAGTTCAATACAAATATTTCAAAAACAATTATTTGTTTTAAATCTCTTTAATAATTTGTACATTCAATATGAATTATTCAATGAAACTCATAAATAGAAATGTTACTCGTAATACATATTTATTTCTCGGGAACAAATAAAACAGATTTTTAATATATATTTTGGAGTAGGTACATTATTCGTATGTTAATTTAAATACCATGAAATTAATTTTAATTAAAAATGACCTAGTGTGATTTGTGAAGCTAGAGCTTTAGGAGTTCAATTACAAAGAGAAAAAGAGGTGGTAGGTAAAGGCATTGCGAATGCAAAATTTGTCGTTGCACCGCTCATTTGCATTTGGGTCAGGTAATCTGGAATTGACCCGTAAGTAACCTCCTGTGTATTTTCCTAAGCTAGTCAAAAGTTACTCACTTGTCTTTTTTGTTGTAATTTGGCGAGTATGTTAGATATAAACTATTAGATAGAGTATACTATAAGAGAAAAACGAGTTATATTCCATTTGTTTATATGGATCGGGTCTACAAGGACAAGGTGCTTCGCGGTTCAGCACTGCTAGATACATACTATTAAAGTATGCATATCTAGTTTTACTGACTGTGCAGTTGTTGCACATCGTGGTGTAAATTGCGATTAGGTATTTTCTGGAATTACTGTAGGTATTGCACAGGTAGGTATACATTCAGGTAATTTAAAATATTCAAAATATATTTAGTATCTTATAACTTAACCGATTATTAAAAATTTTTTGATAAGCTACCAGTTTTTTATTAACTTAGACAAAGATACCCGTATTGATTAACATTGAATTTCTTATGGGAATAGATTTTTTCTTCAAACGTCATTTAAGTGTGACATTATCCTGCTGTACTGATTATGTTTAAGTGTCACTTTATTGCCGGCAACAGGTAAAGTTCTACTTTATCTGTCGCCGGCGCTTAAGTACTACTTAAGCGCCGCTGGTCATAAGTCAAATTAATTGTCAAAATTTATTTATTAAAATTTCAATTAATAATTTTACAATTTAATGAATTGTTTGCGTTTGAAGAAAAAATAGCATATTTTATTGGGAGATTAAGTCGCTTTATGTGCTTCGGCTGCTTTTGTCAGACTCACTTCGTTCGTCAGTCAAACACCAGCCTCTGCACATAAAGCATTACTTAAGCTCCTCATAAAATAATATACTATTATTCAAAATTTGTTTATTGCTTTATAACTACAGTCCGAATTTTAGGTTGTCATTCCAGAGACAAATTTTGTGTCAGGATGTGTATTTTTTCCCTTGGAATATGACAATAATAAGACTGTAAGGGCCGGTACTTTGTGTCTCGGTTAAGTTAAATTGATAGGCTGTTAAATTTTGATAGGGATATTGCGTACTTTGTGTCTCGGTTATCCCTAACCGGTATTAAATAGATAGGAGAAACTCTACCAAATTGATAGGAGTGTTCGAGTCGTATTAAATCTGAAGTATTGCTTAACCGGGCTGTCGAACGTTACCGATGGTGAGTCGTGTGTTTTATTTTGATGGATAGCAAATGTTTTGAACTTGTCTCTATTGTTTAGGGTGTTTATTTTAATTATGGATAGTGATCTCGAAGAATTGTCGCACGATAGTGACGAAGAAATACTAGATTTTGTAGAACATCAAAGAACTTATACAGTACGACCTAGACCAGATAATCACCCCAATTCTGTATGAAAATTGCTCTCCATAACAACGTTGTTATCATATTTGCTGAGTCTTCATTGGTTGGCTTGTATTGACCAACCAATAAAAATGCTAAAAATGTCATAGCAAGGTTGTTTAGATAACAATTTTGATACAGAATAGGGGTGATTGTACCTATACGTGGACAGACACAGAATTTTTTTACAAATTTCGGCTTTGTAGAGTAGATAAATTTTTGACCTGAAAAATTTGCCTCCTTGGACAATTGCCCCCCCGGTAAAAATGATACATATTTATTAAATTTAAAAATTGTTGGCTATAAAGGAATAAGGATATACATATACTCGTAAACATATGTTGTTGGGGTTACGTCAGGTACCCACACCCACCCTCTCAACACAATATTAGATATAAGGTTTTGTGGTTAGTTGCTGCAAACCATTGCCAACATGACAACAAACATAGTAAAATATGCCATCCTCTAGCCTTGTTTAACTTATTTTTCCCATCGATAGTCCATCTCTTTTTATCAAAGCGACTGAGTCAACCTTTGAAATTTCACTGGATCCTTACCAAATTTAATAGAGGATCAAATATCGCTCAAAGTACAGAATTTTTATTTGATAGGATATCAAAATTTAATACCGGTTAATTTGGTAGCTGTTTTAACCGAGACACAAAGTACCGGGCCTATAAATATATTAAAAATTACAAAAGTTAATGGTCATTGATTACCAAAAACTTAGAAGCACCAGGATTTTTATAAGTATACGGTATGTTGTGTTAGACCAGACAAAAGATGGAACGATCCTGTTTAACAATTGCATATATCGTATAAAATTGCTGTTATCATTGGTATCTAGAGTTATTAGGTAAGTAAACTAAGAATTAATATTATTTCATTGTTATTTCATGTTTTCTAAGGGTCTTGAGTATACTCAGGTCATAATTCGGAGTTACCCCAATTATATAATTTAATATTGAAAAGAAGTTAACATTAATTTTTGCTGGGGAAGAAAGAACCATGGTCATTGCTAGTCATTCAAAATCATAACCCAGGATTAGCCTATTGTTGTGTTCGATCTTGCCCCGCGGCATCTTGGCATGGGGTAAGATCGAACGATATTTTTACGAGTAGGTATGATATGGTTTTTGGGACCACACTACTTGATAAATTCTTATGGGTACTTGTTACTTTTTAACAGCTAGTTAATTTTCTTGGTTACCGTTCTTTTAATAATATACCATATGAAGAAATTAACTTAGAGTTAAGGTTAACTACTGATTGAGAAATTGGGATCAACTTATAGTTAATCAAAACCATGAACTTATAGTTAATTGAGAAACTGGTCCTTAAAGTGCCTTTACAGTATCTAATTTTTCATGTGACTTTCCATTTGACTTTATATAAACTGGGAAACTAACATAAAAGCAATCACTATCCACGTAGATATTAACTCAAATCAAAGTACACTTCATACTTCTTTCAGTTTTAATAAATAGACTAGGCAAGTTCGAATATTTCAGAGTACTAAAATAGTACAAAATTATAAATTTGTTGCTGACGGAGAAATTTGAAAAAGATATTGCCCCTTCTCATTATAAAGAAATTGAACTAGATTTTATATTTTATATTTTATCTGATATTTCACTTATTTTCATATTTTTTAGCAAAGGTAAATCATATGGAAACCGAGTATTAGTACCATAAGTATTAAATTCTAATGGTAAAGATAGCTTAAAAGTTTGCAAATTCAGTCATTATTTATTCATATTATATGTTTTATTGATTTTCAATTAAGCGAAAATGTATTCGATCTTACCTTAACTTACATTAACCCAATAAATATCACGATCAAAAATAGTAAATTATAGATAATTCCAAAATTTAACTTTAAGAACCCTAGATAATCTCACCTTATGCGTAGATTCAAAAGGAGATTTAATCTCGGAATAAGTTAACTCTAGGTTATGAAACTTGCATTGTTAGTTTTGTACTTTCTTCTTACAAAAGTCTTACAAGGTCTTATCCCACTGAAAGTGAATGTATCCTAAGTCAAAATATAATAAACTGACTGTAAAAAATCAAGATTACGACATTTATTTATTACTTTGTATAAGCAAATAAAAATTAACTCAGTTTACCTACTTAAAATTTTATATAAATCTCTTTTTTTGTAGTAACACTTTTGTAACTATGCTGTAGAACTACTTAATAATTCCAACGTTAATTTAATCTAAACTTCTAACAAATTCATCTTGTTTAATTTTACTTTAATAGAAATTGAGTTGATATATTGAGATTGATCTATTATTGTATTTTTTAAAGGTTCCGAAGCGTATACTGCAAACGTTGATTTGTAGCAACTTTTTGATATCACGGTCATTAACTACAACAACATATCAAAAATGAATTCTTTCTCGCTAGAGATCGAATATAAGTAGAATTATCTCAAGTATTAATTTGTGATGGCGAGAAAAACAAGTATACGTGACGGTAGAGGTTGCTTTTGGCTTTATTTGAAACGAAAGAGAATATGGCAAAACGAAAAAAGAATTTCAGAAGCAGTTAAAGAATAAGCAGAGTGTAAAAATGCTGGCGTTATGTTGGAATAAAAGAATTAATAAACACATTTCACTGTATTTCAAATTGGAAACAAAAGAATATGTTTCGCATAAATTTAAATTTACTGAATGGACGTATAATGGAGAACCAAAGGACTACCGAACTAAAAAACTTTGGTTACACAATTTGCGCGGAAGTAACATTGCAATAAACAATATATTTTAATTTAAATAATACTCAATAGTAAATAAATAGTATTTAAACAAAATTTGCTTGATATCTTGATATCCAAATATCATGATATATTTTTATTTTCATGGGTATACCTACGCAGGTACAGCTCTTTAACAAGGAACCGTAATGGGATTGCAAAATTGAAAGAATTGTTGGGCAAATCATGCTTTAATTATTAACTATGTTTACTAGAAACTGGTGGTAGTGCCTCTAATTACAATTCAGTTGTGTATTCCATATAGAATTACCTTTGAGACTGAATTAACCAAAATATTCGCCTATACCATTATAGTAAATAAAATTAATGATTATCTGTACCTATCAAACATAATTTTGGTATTTCCATTTTTATGCTTTCCTCCTTGTTTCTAAATCACTGAAGTAAAGAAAGGTTTTTTGAATAAATAAACGTAATTTTTTAAGGGTTTAAGGACCGATCTCACCATGATGGAATAGACGATTGCTCTTTTTGCTTCGAATTTATTAATAATTTATGAACATAACGCCAACTGGGCGTATCCAATTAGAAATATAACCCAAATAAATCAGTCGTCAACACAGTGTATCTTTCTAACATAGTAAAATTCAAGGTAAATTTATAGTTCAAGTTACAAAAAAAATTACGGTGTGACCTTTTTGAAATTCGAGCCTATACCAATGGCAAGAGCTTTGACACAAAATTCAATTTTGTCGATTTATGTAGGTATTAAAAACCTTAGAAAAGTTTATCATTATTGTAGCTACTTGGTTTTCTATAAAACTATAATGATTCTCCATGCTCCTTAATAAGAAGTAGGTAGTTGACTGCTTCAGGGTATGAAAGAAAGTCGTCTTTTTTTCTCAAACTTTATACCTACCGGAATTCTACAAAAAAATTTTTTGATGTCGATTTTTTTAGTCCCTGGTTAATGAGGAAAAAACCAATTTCTCAAAATTTTTATATCCCTTTTATTTTATAAGATACCGAATTTTTTATTAAATTTAATATTGTTGAACAGGTTTTTGCAATAATAATATGCTGCCATTTTGAAAGCAAATGTCATCATGTGATATGTCGATGAAAAGGTAATTTTAAGTAGAATCTAATTCTTATGGAAAAAATATACAGGGTTGTTTTAAAATTTTTTGAAAGTTAGTAGGTGGCCCTTCCGGTGAAACCGGAAGTGTCATCAGATTGTTCTAAACGTCAAAATGATTATTCCTTTCAACAATCAAACCATGCCAAATTTCAAATTAATACAGTTAAATGTAACAAAATGGTGGGGGTTGCAAAACAATTTCGTAGTCACCCGGTATACACGAATATGAGCAAATTTTTGAAAAAGTGAAAAACCCATTTCGAGGATATAAGTCACTTAAACCAATGGTGAACATAAACTAACTAAATTCCATTCTATTCCATTAAGAAAATAGCCTCAAAAAATGAATTAAAAAATTTACCAATAATTAGCGAACGTGTACCGATTTTTAATAAGCCATTGGTTACCAATAAATTAATGAAAGTACAAAAAGTGTACTTTTTATAAGAAAACCATTCATAAGGTATTATAATCAACTACAGAGATTGGTTCTTACAAAACACAATACGGCCGAACGACAAAAACCAAAGAAAAAATCAAATTTTCAGCAAAAATTCGGTATCTTATAAAATAACAGAGATATCAAAATTTTGAGAAACAGGTTCATTTCTCATTAAGTAAGGACTAAAAAAATCTCCATCAAAAAAATATAAAAAAAATTTTGTGGAATCACGGTAGTTATAAAATTGGACAAAAAAAAAGAAGACTTTCTTTCATACCCTGTAGATAGTAATGTACTTCAAAGTAAAAAAATCGGGTAACACTATCGTTTTCTCAATTAAATTATCTCTGAAATCCTGAAAACCGCATGTTGATATCTTTTCTATTTTTCAAAATATTTGACTTTAAATTCAACCTAAAAATTCGCTTGGTACGTTTCAATTGGCCAGCAGTTTATTTTAATAGTTTTATAACAAGCAATTATGTCATTTAATAATATTTGGACGAAATTAATTTTTCTTAAATGTGACTAGATACAAATGCAGAATTGTTCAAAATTTGGATAATATTTTATCATATCGCATATAAAACTTTATCTGAAATAGGCAATAAAGAACTCTGAAATCGGCAGTAAAGTAAGTCATTATTGTACGATTTTGGTGTATGTTGGGTTGCATAAGTAGTCACTAGTTGACAGCTGACAGCGGAACGTGGTAAACGCCTATTTCACTTTGACTAGTTCAAACAGAACACAGTCTCTTAATATTATGAATAATATTAATTGTACCATTTAACAATTAACATTAAAAATAGAATAAAGAATTGTTTTGTCTTATTACGAACGATTTAAAATTTAATGTGCAACTAGGCAGTAAAGTTATTTTTCATCACTCATAGTGATTATTTAATATCCACTAATATCTACATTCGTGAAGAAAAATTCAACTTTACTGCCTTGTTACACGAATAACTACGAGCCCTAACAACTAAATGTTCGGACAAAAGTAAATTTTTGAAGTATGAAAGGAGAACTGGAAATATTACGCAAATAATTAGTAAACACCTAACAATAAATAGTAGTTTATGCAACAAGGTAGGAATTAAGAGATTCTGACGAGTGTGATAATTGCGCCAGAGCGAAGCGAGGGCGCAATAACACGAGGCAGAATCAATTCCTACCGTGTAGCATACTCTATTTTTTCTCATACCTGTACGAAAATGGACACTTCTTTTGCGTGAAACGCGCGAACAAATTAAAACAGCATAACACTGACATTTTGCTTGACACTGTGCGGTGAGCAAATCACCTTGACAACCATAAACAAACACAAATAACTCCCGCATATCAGTCAGGGAATGGCTACCCAAGGGAGGAATGTTACCCCCACTGCTTATTTTCTGCGACTACCCTAAAAAGGCGACTATGTACCCGCATTTCACGCAAATAAAGTGGCCATTTTCGTGTGGGTATGGGAAAAAATTATTTATTGAATGTAAGAATATTTTAACCTTAATAATTAGCAAACTTTACAAAATGAATTTGCAACTAAATGTTGGGATAATTTTTAAATTAGGACCATTAATAAGAGGTTACGTCTCCTTTTGCTTTAATAGCTGCCTGTATTCTAACAGGCATTGTATTTATCAAATTTTGGTACAATTCTGGCGTGAAACTGTCCCAAATTTCTTCTATTTTGGTCTTTAAGTCCCCAATGCTTCTTGGTGGATTATTCCGTAGAATACGTTTAATTTTATGCCAAAGAGTTTCAATGACATTTAAGTCCGGACTGGATGAGGGCCATGAAAGCACCTTTATGTCGTTTTCCCCAAGTTCCAAAACTGTGATTTTTTAAAAACAGTCGTTAGAAAATTACGTCACATTTTTCAAGTGCAATTTTAAAACTATGAAATATACCTAAAATCACCAAATAAATACTTGGGGATTTTTTTGTAGATAAAACCATCATACAGCTTTGCAATAAAGTAAATTTTACAAAAATCTAACCAGTGGTTCCAAAACTGTGATTATTTTAATGTACGTAGCACCCTTAAAAACACGTTTTTTGAAAAGTGAACTGTGGAACTCGAAAAAATGCAAAAAAATTCATATTAACATTTCAGGATTTTTTCAATATAGTACGATTATTGAGCTTTGATTTAAATGTTTTTTGACACAAATCCAACCAGCGGTTTCAAAACTGATTTTTTAAAACAGTTACTAGAAAATTCTATCATTTTTAAAGGTGCAACTTTGAAGCTCCGATAAATGCCTAAAATCACCAAATAAAAACTTGTGTAAGTTTTTTGTAAAGAAAACCAACATCCAGTTTTGCAATAAAGTAAATTTCATCAAAATCCGACTACTAGAACCAACGTTTTGAAAATAATAATTCTTTGTTTCTACAATTTTCCCATTCTGCTGGGTTAAAGTGCCACAGTTTTGGAACCGTCGAGCGGATTTTTACGAAATTTACGTTTTTATATAACTAAATGTTGGCATTATAACAGAAAAAACCATCAATATTATGGAAGTTAATTTAGGGAACTTTTGCGCTTATGGAAAAAAGACAATCAAATTTAATTTTGTCCGAACATTTAGTTGTTAGGGGGCTCGTATTTATTTTCTCGATTCTAAAATCCTTTTATCTTAATATTAATAACATCGTATCCTGTTGAGAATTGTTGGAATAAATATTGATAATTTGCATTAGGGTATAACATTTTTATTTTTAGCCAATTATAACCGAAATTTTAATAGAATTATGAAGAGTTAACTCATGATATATTTCTTCACAAATGCCTTACTTTACAGTTCTTTGTTCTTTAACTTTCATTTTTAAATAAATTGTGTTAATAATTAAATAGATTTCAGAAAACTGGTTTATACGTAGATTAATAATTCAAAGATTCTTACCATCAAAGGCAATAAGTTATTTCTTTCCTCTTCTCGTTTGGTAGTCGGATATATCTGAAAGAAATAAAATGATGTGAAAAATATGTATATAATATTTATGAAAAACATAAGTGCATTTTGTTATTATTATAGTTCTTTATAAAATATTGTCCATGTTATATTCATCATTTATTGGTATTGGTTGAAAAAGACAATAGAAAATATAAACAAATAATTTGAATACCTTTATCCCCCGGTATACAATGTGTTGTAGAAGAAAGGGTGATTGATTCAGCACGTTAAAACAATTTTTTGTTGTACTACAATTAATATTTAGTTTTTCTTTTGACAATTCGATCCCCTACTCTGTATGAAAAATGCATGTAATTACTGATTGTTCAAAGTATAATTTGGATAAAAGCGTACCTAGCTAGTTCATTTTTAATAAGCAATATATAAGTTAGGTTAGCTCATTATAAGATTTTGTGTCAACTTCTATATTCACTGGAAATAGTAATTTTGGTTACTTAAAGAAAATACTAGGAATTTGTCTCACAGTTAAGTACGTGATTCCATTTTATAGTCTGATTCAAAACCTATTGGTGCACACTTATATTAATTTAGATAATTGAAGTTAATTTTTAAGCAGCCATAAAAGTATGGTTTTTTATAAGGATTTAGCATAATTGGAGTTGCAGATTTGAATATAAAAGAGAAGTAATGTGCTCTATAATTTTTATATTACCATAGTAAGCATTTTCGTTATCTAGCCAGTATGTCGCTCAATGTACAACAGGCACTATAAACATATTTAAAAGGCAAAAGCATCACTGCATTTGCATATTAACTGAATTATGGAAATGTAATTAGCAACCAAACCCAGATAGGTATAACACCCAGCTACACGTTTGCACGTTTATGGTTTTACGCAAATCATGAGTAATGTCAACTTCTCTCCCTCGTTCCTGTTTAATAAATTTTGTTTACATAAATTTTTGTAAAATTTTACACACACTAGCCAAATAGATAATTAAATTTACAGTGTTGTAAGAACATAATTTCTTAACAACCTAATAGTACACTGTAAATTTTATTAGTATTATATATTTTAATCAATACGTTATACATCTGTCTTATTTCTGTTGGGTATGCGTATAAATAATATCTGGTGTGTGAATTGTGAAGCGTACTTTGATAAGGGTTACTTTACTTTTTATAACAGGTATTATATGAATTAATATCAAAGTTTATGTGTGTTCTGTTTTTACGACAGAGTTCCCCTAAAAGTTAGCATGTTGTAAACTGTAACGAAACATCTGATCACCCTTACATGGCATAGTGTGGATAACTCTGGAAAAGTATGAAAATTAGAAAATATTGAGAGATATGGAATTTTAATATCAATGGTTGGAATAGGAGAAAATATTTTCCATTGTAATGCGCATTTCTCTTTCATGTGCTTGTAGTATTTCCGATACTTGTGTCGAACTTACATCAAAACTCTTGAAATAAAATGGGTAACAGAATAGAGGAAATTTACGAATAATAACAATTCTGAGAAAGAAAAACATGCACTAAGGATGAAACTAATAAGTTAAATGTAGAATATTTTGGACACCTAAAACTAATAATAGTGTGAACCTCAAATTTTTCCACCCATGAAATTTTATAGCCCACAGTTTGTAATATATTCGTTGTTCTTATGACAACTGTAATAAATTTAAGCATTTTATTGGTCCTTAATTCCTTCCTCTGATTTTCTTATGCTCGGTTACTTTACTTAATACTGAATTAACTGAGTTCTAGTAAAATATTTTATGTAGGGATGTTATTAGTTAGTTTAATGTAACATATACTAGAGTTGCTTATTTGTAAATTTAAAGAGTGAATAACTTGCAGATTCCACGTATTTAACCCAAGATTGGATAACTGTCATTGATCAATCATTCTCATTCATTGTGCAACTATTATCTCGTAAACTGGAACATTCGGTAGTAAAAAAAATATCTCAAATATTTAGATATAATTTCAAACAAACTAATTCATTAATAGCAAATCGTATCTACCAATAAAGATTGAGGAATGAGTATGACGCCATAACAAAGTAACCTAACGTCATTTAAAGCAGGAAATTCCACCTTTATATCGTAATATATCTGAAATCTTCATCAGAACTTTAAGCGAACATGAAATCATTTTTTTCGTTACAACTGATCATTAAATTTTAACCCCCGCAAATCTATAAAAACCTCAATCATACAGTGCGCTGTGGTAGGGAAATTATGAAAAAAAAAAGACTTTCTTACTAATTTTGAAGTCGGAAAACATTCAGCAAAATTCACTGTAAAAATTTCGGAAATTCTGCCTCAAGTTCGAAAGTTAAGATCAGTTTGAAAAGAAATATTTAACCCGGCGCATTCACCAAAATTGTAATTACATATTTGAGGCGATTTTGTGAAACAATTGCGACAATTTTAGACATTTTTAGTTAATTTTGAAAGTCGGTCCAATATTCAGTAAAAAACTTAAAAAATTTTGGCAATACAGAGTTCAGTTTGAAAGTTGTAACAGTTTCAGAAGAGCGCAACCTTTAACCCCGGCGAATTTGTAAAAAATCTAAAACAGTTTTTACAGGCATTCTTACTGATTGTGAAAGCCGGGAAAATGTTCAATAACACACTGCAAAAAAGAAATACCGCTTGTAGCTCATAAGTTACAAACAGTTTAAAAGTGACCAACATTTAATCCCGGCGCATCCACCAAAATCTCAGATACACATTCGGGGCCATGATGCAACAACTACAGTTATTATTAATTTTGAAAGTCAGGAAAATGTTTAAGAAAGCCCTGTAAACATTTCCGAAAGACCACCTTCAGTTCGAAAGTTACAACCAACAGTTTGAAGAGTGAGATATTTTACATATCATGTGAAGGTAAAATTTGTTTAAAAACTTCAACAAGTTGCGGGAGAAGTTAAATGATATAGAATAATTTTATAGGAATTTTAATATGAATATACATGTACACTACTATGCTTGGTATATGAGAAATTCTTTAAAAGTTTGATGTCGGAAAACCAACTATCCTCTATAGATAAATATTATAAGCGTATGATGCGACTAAGGTGGTTCTACATCAACATATATTAGTTACATAAATTCGCAAATCAATGTATTTATAAAACAAACCAGGTATAGATTGAATTGTAATTTGATATCTAACCATTAATCATAATTATGTAATGATGACTGAAATTCGCTTGTAGACGAAATTGAGTAACTTCCAGTAATATGAATAATTAAGTAAAATTGTATGATTGGCGAATTATTTCTAATAAAAAATTAATCTATCTTTCATTAATAACGATATTCTAATGTATACATTTCATGTTACAAATCCTATTTTTCATAATACATATTTAAAATCAAAATGTCCGAAATATAGAATGGAATGATAGTGGCGTAAAACAGAAATTTATCAAAAATGAATGCGCTGTCATCAGTTGCAAGAAACGTTCATTAAAGTATGAAAGCGTCATTAAATTTAAAAATAGCTTTGATAAAATAACGCATTCCCCATGGCCTGGATAAATCCTTCGTCTCGGACGAATTGCGAAAACAAGTTTGAAAAGCTTACAGGCCTCCTTGTACGCCTGGAATAGACACAGTTTGTCTCTGATATAATGTAAAATAAAAAGTTTTCTGCAGAATTTTTAATTAGAGTTGTTCTCCGACAGTGGCATAAGAAATTGTCATTCGTTTTGTTTGAGGCGAAAATTTTTAATACTTTCATTCTCCAGCCACGAGAATAAAGTAAAATTAGTAAGTTAGGGAATCTAAAAAGAGTAGAGTTATCTTCAGATACGACTACATCTAATATGTGTCCATAAAAATAAGTTTCACATTATAGTTTGCGAACGTCTTGGCTATATCTGTATAATTTAACAAATATAACGCTACACAAAATATTCGTTGTATATTTTGGACCTAACAAAAATATTTAGGAATACGTATAGGTTTGTTATCATAATAGGTGATCCATAGATATCCGCAATTTTACATAATTTATGTAACTGCACGTAGTTTCAATTAGGGAGAATATTTAGAATTCAGTTTTCACTGAGACTTTTTTATTTTAAATGTAAAACCCTAAATGCTGTTGTATTAAGCTTATATACAGGGTGTTTCCAAAGTAATACCCGTAACTTTAGGGTAAAATTCCTTAGGATGTTTTAAGAAGAAAAGTTTCTATAAACATGTGTCCGGAAATGCTTAGATTCCGAAATACAGGGAGTTGAAAATTTAATTTTTTCTTTATTGTTGCAATGTCATACGAAATTCTGCAGGAATTTTTAAACGTGTGAGGAACTCAATGATAAAACGATTGGAATCGTGCGTTTTATCAGAAAGTGGCCATTCTTAACATCTGCTTTGATTTAGTGTCGGAATTGATTATTTTATTGATTGTTGTTGGTAGTAACCGGCCATTTTTATAAGAACTTATTAGTATTAGGCAAAAAATTCAAGAGACCTTTTTTGTTGTACATTGTTAGAAAAGTTTGAAAATAATAAAAAAATTCCAAAAAACCATTGGCGTTATACTTTTTATGAAGAAAACGTCGACTGACTCACGCCTAACTACGCCACTGGCTGCAGATAAAAATTGACTTTACACTAAAAATGTAGCTCTTTACTAACGTAAATTAATTGCAAAATTTTAAGAACCCAGCATTGACCATTCAAAAATTATTTGAAATAATAAAAATTAAAATTAAATTTTTATCACCCTGTATCTCGGAATCTAATCATTTCCGGACACATGTTTATAGAAACGTTTTTTTCTTAAAACATTCCAAGGGATTGCGCCCTGAAGTTACGGAACGTACTTAGGAAACACCCTGTATACACACAGAGAAATATTGTTTAACATTAAGTAAAACTTTCTCGAATTAAACAAATCTTAATCTTCGATATACGCAAATAAATATATTCTTCAAAATAGAAAATTATTTGTTCAACTTTAATTTTTTACATAGAAACATAATTCTTCTATGTAAATACTTCGGTTGAGTTTTAAATTAAATAAATATCACATCAAAATAAATAAATATTATTATTTACTTGAAAACTGCTAGTTCCTATAATAAAAAATCAGCTTTTAATTGAAATAAGTAGTATTTTTAACCGAAGAAACTTTTTCTTAAAATAGAAGCTTGTACAGTCAATTCAAGATGATAATTTGTTTAATTTGAACATATCGTTATTTGAGTCGAATATTTGTTATGTTTCATACAAATAATTAGGTATTTTTTTGTTGGAAGTATGTAATTTTCTTGGGTAAATTATACAAGGTTTTTAATACAAAAATACATTTATTTAAAAAATATAGAAGTAACACTTAACACAATAACACTACCTATAGGTAATTAACATTTTAAAGAACTAAAACATTTTTAATAATGAAACATAAAATTCACCCTCCGATATATTCTATTCTATTCTATGTTTTTCTACAAATACCTACGTATTACATACAATTCATATTTTAAAAGTAAATTATAAAATTTAACGAACAAAATGGTAGTAACTTACATTTTGAAGAGTGTGTCCAACGCTTTAAGAGTGTCTTTAATGATACTTCACCGTATCAATAACTAAATAGGTGTTATTGACTTTCTTTAAGGACGGTCCCTCTATTAGTAAATATGGCTGCACAGTTTGGTGCCTAATTCTTGGTTTTTGTTTCTGGAGATTGATTTTCTCGTCAATGTCCGCAGGAGTCTGTAATTTAACATGATGCTATTGCGTAATAATCTTAAAAATCATCACCTACTTTGAAATCTTTGAATAACGGTCCCGTCGACTTCCCAAGACTCTAACAATGCCTTCATTATGATTGAAACACTTTAACTAATAACTTCAACATTATTTGTAAACTCCAATATAGTCTTTCCTGGTCTCTGGTGTGCCGTTGAGTCGTATGTGCGTCAATTGTCGGGTCGCGGGCAAAAACGATTGACGAAAACTAGATACTTCATTCAAGAAAATTATATTTAAACTAAAATGATCAAGTATTAGCTTAACTATGTCAGTTTTCAATTGATATTGCTATTTTTTCCAATTAATATATTTTTTTTGTTTTCAACTGAAGTAATTTTATATCATTTTAAAAATATGTATACCTGCCCTGAGAATACTAATTCTTATTTTAAGATAACTTACACTTTTAGTCTTAACCAACAAAATATGATTAAATAGAACCTTAAACTATTTCGAACAAGAAGAAAATTTTTAAGGTAAAAGAAATAAGTGAAATTATTTTTTTCTTTACCGAAGAAATAATTTCATTTTAATACAAATAAAGATAATTATTTTAAACAAATGTAGTCTCAAATTAATAAAGTCAAGTCAAGACAAGTAATATTATTAAATTAAGATAGTGACTTTTCTGTGTGTAGTATCTCTCTTAACATCATTAGACATTTAATAAGTTTCATTTTTCATTTTAATTGCACTTTCACTCACTATGCTCTAGGCTCTAGTACAACAATTTAAATGGTTACATAGTACAACATCAACAAATAGCTCTATAATGTAAATTTCCCGTTAATTGTAGTTTGCTATTAGATATTATGTGTACATGTAGAAATTCTCTAAAGAGGACTAATAGGGGTTAAGGTGGCATCAGCTTTAGCATGATCACTTTTCGTAATATCCATACAGCCTGGACTGATAGACCTCCATCTGCGGCGATCGTTTATCCTGTCCAGCGGTCTCGTGCCGGTGGGCACGCATAGATCATGATGTCCAACCTTACTCGACTCCCAACCACAAACCTCCCTTGTTATTACACCGGTATTGTACTAATATATAGCCTTATAAATTATTGACAGATACCCATCATCTTAAAACCTATTACATGTTTCTATTATCAGGTTCAGTAAATTGAAGAATTTGTGAACGAGTTGGGTTCATCTATACATATCACCAATATTTTATAAGATGCAACGATGAGGTTCATCATTATTATCTGGGGTTTTATTAAGCAAATAAAAAGTTGAAATAAATTCTGTAGACGTTAGATTTTCTAATATCTTTGGTAAGTGCAAGAAACTACTTTTTTCTAATCATTTTTTTAAACTTGGGTATTTAGCACAAATCCATCATACGAACATTCTATTGTGACACTTATTTGAAGCTACTGCTCGCTTTTTTCATTAGTGAAGTGATATCGAATAAAAGTAGTTTTGAAAAGAAAAATCCATACTGTCATAGATTAACACAAATTTATTTAAAAAATTAAGGACAACTTTTTGGTCATATAATAAAACCATTTTGTTTAATCTTTGCTGCTGTATGAAATGGTCATTCACACCAACCTAATTAATGTCAACTTTTAATTAGCATTATTTCAGCATTTGTAAAAAATTTACCTCTAAAAACTGAAGTAGAAAAACCTGAAGTAGTCACATGAAAGATGAAGACACTGTATATCTAATGAAAGCTCATAATAAATGCAAAAATTTAAAATATGTCATTATTATTTTATGAGAATCTCTTAAATTCAGCCTAGGACCTATTTCATAAAATATAACTAAATTGAAGTTAACATTACGTACATACAGGGTGATTCACGAGGAATAATGAGCCTGAGCAAATTCTCGATGCAACCAACATTACATTTTCATAGGTCAGGTAGATTTCAAATATTATTTGTAATAAATATGAAATCATAGCGAGCCTAGCTCATTATTCCTCGTGAATCATCCTGTATATTTCCAAAAATGCGGTAACATCAAATTTTGAACATTTTTAGATAGTTCTTAAATTGTGTTAACTGTTATTAATATTTCTGATTCCAAGAGGTGATTTCCGTTCACTATGGCCGCTAATATTTTTTTGGATTTTTTTTATTCGGAAATATCAACCAGTACACAGTAATTGATTTTACTTTTTTGACCATTTTAAGCTCTTTGAAAGTATCACTTCTTGAATTACTGGGCAATGAAGCCGAATGTTGTTCATTTCCATTTATTTCGTAATTCGGGCTTGATTAGTTTTGAGCACAGTAACATCTATGTATTCCTTAGAAGGCTATCAATTATAAGTTCTTGTGCAAGTATATTTTTTATTCTCTATCTCTTTTTTTATTTTCCATATAAATAATAGGAAATAGGGTGTTCATTTCAAAATATCAAGATTTTTTTATATAAAACTGGATGAAAGTTAAAGGTTTTTTTGCATCTGTTATGTACGTTAGAAATAGATTTTTTAGGTAAATTGTAAAAATTAAATTTTATAAAATCAGCAGAATTTTTTTAATGCATTCTTATTTAATATTTTTATAGTAAGTTCTAATAAATTTTAAAATAATTTATCACCATATATCACAGAATATACGAGCCCAACAACTAAATGTTCGGACAAAAGTAAATTTGATTGTCTTTTTTCCATACGCGCAAAAGTTATCTAAATTAACTTCCATAATATTGATGGTTCTTTCTGTTATAATGCCAACATTTATTTATATAAAAACGTAAATTTCGTAAAAAACCGCTCGGCGGTTCCAAAACTGTGGCACTTTAACCCAGCAGGATGGGAAAATTGTAGAAACAAAGAATTATTATTTTCAAAACGTTGAATCTAGTAGTCGGATTTTGATGAAATTTACTTTATTGCAAAGTTGGATGTTGGTTTTCTTTACAAAAAAGTTACACAAGTTTTTATTCGGTAATTTTAGGCATTTATCCGAGCTTTAAAGTTGCACCTTTAAAAATGAAAATTTTCTAGTAACTGTTTCAAAGAATCACAGTTTTAAAACTGCTGGTTGGATTTGTGTCAAAAAACATTTAAATCAAAGCTCAATAATCGTACTATATTGAAAAAATCCTGAAATGTTAATATGAATTTTTTTGCATTTTTTTCAAGTTCCACAGTTCACTTTTCAAAAAACGTGCTTTTTGAGAGTGCTACCTACATTAAAATAATCACAGTTTTGGAACCACTGGTTGGATTTTGGTAAAATTTACTTTATTGCAAAGCTGGATGTTGGTTTTATGTATAAAAAAATCCCCAAGTCTTTATTTGATGATTTTAGGCATATTTCGTAGCTTTAAAATTGCACTTGAAAAATGTGACGTAATTTTCTAACGACTGTTTTTAAAAAATCCCAGTTTTGGAACTTGGAGAAAACGGCATAAAGGTGCTTTCATAGCCCTCATCCAGTCCGGACTTAAATGTCATTGAAAGTGTTTGGCACAAAATTAAACGTATTCTACGCAATAATCCACCAAGAACCATTGGGGACTTAAAGACCAAAATAGAAGAAATTTGGGACAGTTTTACGCCAGATTTGTACCAAAATTTGATAAATACAATGTCTGCTAGAATACAGGCAGGTATTAAAGCAAAAGGAGACGTACTCTCTTATTAATGGTCCTAAATTAAAAATTATCCCAACATTTAGTTGCAAATTCATTTTGTAAAGTTTGCTAATTATTAAGGTTAAAATATTGTTAAATCCAATACATAATTTTCTCCTATGCATAATATTGTTATTAAGGCTTTATCTTATTGTATTGTTAGGTGTTTACTAATTATTTGCGTAAAATTTCCAGTTTTCCTTTCATACTTCAAAAATTTACTTTTGTCCGAATATTTAGTTGTTAGTGCTCGTACATATTAAATTGTGAGAATTTGCCTATTTAATTTTTCCAAATTATATTTTTGTACATCCAATATACTTTACAAGAGTTACATTTGTGTCATCTAAATTAATTATTTCTTTTATATCGAAAAATATAAATTGAGAATAAAATTATATACGATTCATCTTTATTCAGTGGCTGATCTACATTGTTCAAGTTAAAATAGTAAATTTTACAGCCAATTTTAAAACTTTTAACTGAAATTAAAGGCATACGTACCTATATAAAAAGATAATTGTTTGTGCAATCGTTGTTTTCTACAAAAAAAATTAAGTCTATTCTCTGTAGGTGAAACTGGTGTTGATGGAAACGTGCCCAAGCTAACTCACGCCTTCAAACTGCTATGCTGGCTCTGGTTCATTCTTTCGGCACTTTTTCAACCATTGTTTCCGGTACATTTCACGTGTTTCCGAGCCATATTCTTGTTCCGAAACCTCTTATCACCTCTCCTATCATTTCCTCTTCGATTATCACAGCGATTTTATTTTTTTTTACCGTCAAGTATGATATATATCTTTAGAGAATGGTTAGGTATAACATCTGAATTAAACAAATTGTGGTACGTAAAGAAATATATTAAATTAGATGTTTTATTAATGTGAATATTTAGCAAGAATTTACACTATATACATAATGCTGCCGCTACTCTAATTTGATTTAGGTCTCTCACGTTAGTTTGGTCTTTGTACAGAGTATCCCAATTCCCAATGCCTTTGTTTGCTCTTAAATTCCGTTATAACGCTACCAAAAAAGTTATCGTTTTATGTACGAGTACCTACTATACTTTGCGCTATATAGATTTGTTTCAGTGGCATTATGTACTTTCTTATATACCTACTGTATATATTTTTCTTTATGAAATTAAGTCGCAATTTTTGTACGTCTGTCTGAGGGTTTTTACATAATTTACAGAAAATATCTGCAATTTTTACGATTACTATTTTCAGTAGACAGAGATGACCAGTCTATTGAAAATAATTCTGCTATACAGGGTGATTTAGAACTTATCGCAAAAAATTTAAGCATATGTGCACCCTAATATTTGGAGTGGATATAGAAAAAAGTTATACTTAATAAAACTCTAATTACTCTAATTACTGTTACTAAAAATTATTTAGTAACAGATTGACAGAAATCCACGTAACTGCCTTGAAAGCACACGTCAGAGGAGATTGAATTTCAATAAGTATATAAAATCATTTGATATTTTTACTTATACTGACTATTACAAGATATCGGAAACTATGAAATACTCCTTAATTTTTACGTTATGGAATGCAATAGATTAATAATACAACGTAGAACTGTGAGTAAAAATTGTTGTTTGCTACTCACAAAGAATCAACCATGAACCTGAAAACATCTGGCTTGGATCCTGACCACACACAATGCATATATAAACCACTGAATTTTTGAAAATAATGTTCATTTACATTTTAAAGCAATGACGTAAAATATTTATAAATTGTAACCTTTTAATTCTGTTAATTAATTATTTGAACAAAAATATAGCATAAAATAAACATTTCATACTATAATTAAATAAATATAGCTACATAATATAACAATGTTCAAATATATTACATTATAACAACGATAAATGTTATTTATAAATTATATTAGGTTTGAATGAAGCAAAAATAAAATACTTAAGCAACAAATAATAAAATAATAAAATACCAACATACTTGTAACGAGTTAGTTTATACAAGAGAGGATGATACCTATATGAATTATAATAATAAATGAAGAGAAAAAATCGAACTCTCGAACAGATCTTCTGATGGAAAAAATTATTTTCTACTAAAGTATATAAGAATAAAAGGGATTTAATAATATATTATTATTAAGGGACTAAAGTGAATGACTTTATCACGTAAAGGATAAAATATCACTTTAGTCCTGAGATATATACGTTATTTTTTGCACTTCCGAAACATTTAGAATGATTTCACATACAAATATGTAGTATGTGAAATCATTCTAAATTTATGCTTGTCAAAGTGACAAACAAACCAACAACTATAAAATACTGTCCAAAATGACAAAAAATACTCGAGTAACGTATATTTATTTTTTTACTTTATGTCCCTAGGGACTAAAAGATACACTTTAGTTCCTGTTATAAAGTTGATTTAGCAAACAAAAATACACAGGGTGTACCATTTAAAATGATTATGATGTATAGTGGGAAATGTGCTAACTATTTACATCTTTATATTTCACACCATTGAGGCTTGGCGCTTGGATATAGTGTGTTTATAACATTTTAAGATAAATTAGAAAATTCTACAGGGTTCGTAATATCTAGATATAAATTAACTTTCTCATTTTAATCTGAATATTCTGCATTATAACAGCATTTTTGCAGGTTTATTAATTAATTAAATCTGCAGTTCCTTATTGGAATAAATAATTTAGTCTTTTATGAAACTTTTAATATACATACCTATATTCCTAAGCAATTATTTATTATAACGACTGCACATGAATACCCTAAATCATATTTAGTGTACGCATCATGTGTTATCCAATATATTAACTTAGCAGCAGGTGCAACGATAAATCAGTATTTTTTAATATCAAAAAATAAACATAAAATTCGCAGAGGTCTTTTTGTTTAAAAACAGAATGCTTCACAAGTTCACGACTAACTTGGAAAAGTTGAAAAGAGGCAGTGACATACCCCAGTAGGTACATAATCTCTGATGAGTTTCTAGAAAATTATGATACACATGCACTGATGGTTATAAGAAATGTGTTTGAGCAATGATGTTATAGCAAGTGCTAAGCAAAGTGCTGCAGCGAGTGAAGTGTACAGGTTTAGTTAATTAGTTAAAGAGTTGGACGTGCTACAATAAATTTAGAATATAACCAAATCAACGAGTTTCTGAAAGGTGGAACATTTCTACAGCGATATACTGAAGGAGCCTCTATCGATTGAAAGGAAATTTTGGAAATTGTCCGATAGGAAGGACGTCAGCTATTTTATGAATGGCGAGATATGTCCTACAAAAAATATCCCAAAAAACTTGCGGTTCCAAATTATTTTTTTTAAAAACAATAATTATGTTAAATACATCTGATGTAGTGTTATAAATGGGAATGTGGTGGTTAAAAATAGACAAATATTTATAAATGAAATTTAAAAAAATATTTGTCGTTTCCTACGATTTTTTACAGACCTTACGGAACGAAACGTGTTTCTTGTTGTCAAATAAGTGATAGTGATACTCCAACAACTGGTAATTTTATTGCAAATATTCAATAATAGATTATTAAAATGTTTCCTAGATTCATGATAAACATTAAAAGAAAATTAGAGGTAATGACATTTAAGAATTTTCTTAATATTTAGCGTAATAAGAAGTACGAAATCATGACATTTTAGATTAAAATTACCCCAATTTACGGTTATTGCGTTTGCAATATCAAGAGTTTTATCTTTCAATAAAAATACTTTTTCATATTTTTTACTTTGCCACAATAATATATTGCATGTCGCATAGATATAGCACAGTATTATATTCCTTATACTGTGAATATAGCAGTTATAACACCAAAGTCGATAAAACATTGTAAACCGTATTCCTATTATAACCGGCGCATCCGCCAAAAATGTATGTGAATATTTTGTTTATATTCTTTATAATGGAAATAAAGACTAATTAATCTAATCAACTAATAGATTCATTAAATGAAGTCAATTCTATATTAAAATGGCAATAGGTACCTATAGTGGGAGTCCTGATTTTTTTCTAATTCTCTGAGCAAGAAATGTTATTTTGATTTATAACTTTTTTTCGATTCCTTTAAAACTTTTAGCATTTTTAGCAATTTTAAAATATTGAAGAACCAGAATATTTCGTATAATAATAAGACTTTACACTAATTGAAGCTCGTTAAAACTGATAATCACTGTTTGTACCTCGAAATGTTCACCTGATATCTTTAATAAAAATTTTAGAAATACAACATGAACATCCAAAATTTGGTTTATTCTAGAATATTTTATAACCAATAAAACAACTGTAAAAAGCAATTTTTCAGCAGCTTGATTTCTGCATCCATATTGTTTGTGAAATTATATTTAATTTGTTATTCACAATCGTGTAATAGCAACTATCCAGGACCGTACTACTAAAAATCATGTTTATTACGAAATAAAAGCCCGAACCGCTAGAAAATGGTATGGTGTGATATATCGTTGTAATCAGAACGATCAGAGGTTTTGACTTTTGAAGTGAAAAATCCAGGTTCGTATTTAAAAAAATGAAGTTATTGGTTGCAGCATTTTGAAACATCGCATATGAAATCTAATAGCATATCCTAATGGAGGATAAAAAGTGACTGATGTGAGAATGTGTTTTCAGTTTTTTTATATCTCTTCAAATAACCTTACACAACGAGAAAAAAGAAATCTTAAAATTTCAGTTTTTTTCAGATATTTCAGAAACGAATCAAGACACCTTCGATTTCTTTTAAGGACATTATTAAACACCTAATTACACAACTTTGCCTCAATTTAATCGAAGCTGTATCTCTTCAAATAAGCGAGATCCCTGTAGTGTCCCTCGAATTTCAGGCCACCCTGTACCTAGTACCTAGTACCTAGAAATAGACAACTATTTTTGAAACAAAAAAGGTTGGAAATTTAGTTGCATAAAGAGGACTTCATCAATATTGTCATCAATCCACTTCTAACCCTTAAAATGAAAAATAACGGAATTCACTTTTTAGGAAATAAATATGTATATTGTATAAAGAGCGTAAAACTTTTGGGGTCATAATTTGATTGATACAAAGTTATATATATGTTAACTTTTTTCAACTTCTACTAATTCAATGTAATTTAAAAAAATTTATCACAGTAATTCTTAATTTTTAAGACATATCTTCGAAAAGTCAAACAAAAAAGTATATAGTACCTAGTAGGTACAATTCTAGCATGGTTTACGAGAATTACAATCTTAGTTCATATGTATGTAGATTATCATATCTACTTTTATTTATTTTCATACTTACGTTCGTATATGAAGGTTAAAATAAATTATAGAATTATTAATTATGAAAAATGTAATGTTATCTAGCTTTAGCGCTATTTTTTTAACAATCTACTTCAATCAAATTAGGTATACCTAAGTAAAAAATCATCGGTTTTGTAATTTTTCAACATGAGGTTTTTCCCCTCTTGTATGTTTTTAATATTCATCTGTCTGCACTTGTTATAGGTACTTATATTATAAGAAACTTGAAACTTTATATTTTAAGGTATTGTAATTGCGAACGAGACATGCCACATTTTAAAACCTACAATTATACTTAATTAGGAAAAAACTGGGAACTAGCACAAATTCAATAACTATAATGCTGACGCAAATATTAGCTTAATTGTTTCTGCGTCTGGAAGAATATAATTAGATTTCGTTGGGGAGCCGATTTTTATCTAATACAGAACATAGAAAGAAATTTCCCATAAGAGTATTACCTAAGTAGAAAAGTAATTGAGTTTTTATAATTATTTACAAAGTGGCTACCCAATGAAAAAAAAATTAATATAAATTGTGTTTTCAACTTCTAACACATTAAAAATTTATTGTATAAACAAATAATCTGTTTGAAAATTTAAATAGAATAATAAATTGTGAAAAATTGTACCTGTATTGTTTTCATGAGCGAAATATGGTGTGTAAAACCGCATGTGGAAATAAATTGAACAGAAAATTTATTCTTTTATATTGTTATTTTTACTCAGCATCATTTAGTTATGTATGCAGATTTTAAAATGTTAGTACGTACACTTTAACAAAAAGGATGAGACTTGCGCAGGAAAACACTGTTGGAGTGTTGGACAAAGACGTAAACTGTTTTACTACGCTACTAGAAGGTGAGAACAGTTTTCTTATACTTGTTAAGTTATATTTCAAAAGAAATTTCTCATTCACCAATTAGAAGCCAAATAAAATGAATGAAATCGCAAGTATTGTTTATTTTTAAATTAAGTAACATATTCATGGTTAAAACCAAGAAGACTAGAAACAGGAGAGCGAACTCACTAGGAAAGGGAAGGCCGATACACAGCGACAGCTCCCGTCTCAATCACCACTCGCCATGTGCGCTCTGCATTAAATTGTGTACTGCGCATCTCTCAAGCGTTGACAGGTGCGCAGTTCACCAATTTTAGTACAGGGCGCACATGGCTAGCCCCGACTGAAAGGGGAGCTATCACAGCATAGCGTCGCATCTCTGTGTACAAATCTCTCCTGTTTCTAGTCTTCTTGGTTAAACCTTAAACAATACATTTCTGTAAAATAAACTAAAAGATTACATGAGCTACATTGTTTATTTTTATTATATAAAATTCGTTACATTTCAAGTACCTAACTGATGTAAGAGTTTATTTTATGTAACATGAGTAATAGTTATAAAGTATAGAGCATTGTAGCATAAGTAATAACATTGTAATTATGGAGGTATGACAATTATTATAATCCGATTTACCCTATTACATATAATACTCATACCTACAACGTGAGTTCACTCTATTATAGATAACGCAATTTTATTGATCACTTCACAATAATTATGTACAAAGTAATAAATGATATAAAACGAAACTTTATCTTATATCAGTTCACTCGCTTTTTGTTTATCTCAGGGTAATCGCTAATACAAAAGATCCTAGTTGTTATTATAACTCTTTGTTATTTACTTTACATCGTCTGAAAATAGGTTTGTATTAGTGTACCTACATGTTACGTCGAAATAACATCTAAACATACATTTCAGTTGTTCGTTGACACAGCCTAAGTTCAACATTGCTCTCTAGAGTTATAATTTAAAGGATCGTTCAAGTCACTTTTGCTACTTTGTAACGAGGTTCGTTCATTCGTCCTGTGATATTCCCAGATATCGTCAATTAAGCCTTATCTAAAATTTAATATTGGAGACCTCTATCCTATATGTGTAATCTGTCCTTCCCTACTTCAGTTAGCAGCGCTGAATTTTGTTTAAATCAATAAAGTCTTGTTTAATTTCTAAAAGAGCGTCTGTTCTAAACATCGTCTAGTAAGTTAGAATCCTTCCTTACGACTATGAGAATTGTTCCAAAAGAATTCCGTGCCAAATGTAGGGCTAGATTAGACTATCTAAATATTTTCTCTAAGCACTTAAAGTATTCCTTAATTCGGAAATATATAAAATATTCAAGTTTTTTTTCTAATCTGTGTTAAATTTCAACCAGTTGGAAAGATCAATATTATTAATTTCTCATTAAATTAATATTCGACTTACGTTTGTGATACTAGAAAATAAAATTGTTGTATACAAACTTAAGGAAAGGCACAATCAGTTGAGAAATGTAATAGTCAAAATTTAAGGAATTAGAATTTGGAACAAACAAATAATAAAATCTATAAGTTATTATAAGTTTTTCAATCAATATGTTGTTGAGAATGTTGAAAATAATCGTTTTATTTTATTTTAAAACTTTAATTTTAGATTTTTATTAAATGTTACAATTTTTCTATTGTTTATTTAGAATGACCAGTATTATACAGGGTGTCCCAGTTTATATCGTCAGGATTTCACCAGTCGATCGTTTATCGAAAATTAAAGGTGGTTTGTCTAATAAACTATGGTCGAATTTTGCTTCCTTTTAGATATACAGGACATTAGAGAAAATAAATAATTTGCTATAAATCAATAATAAAAAAAAAGTTACCTTCTGAAATTTTCAAAAGATCTTTTTTTATATTGTCTATTAATAGTAGTTACAATTATTTTATTTAGAACACAGAGGCGTGCGTACGGATTTCTTCAAAAATACTTTATTTAATAAAACGTACGCCACTTTTTTTATGCAGCATCAATATGCGGAGAGTATTTTCCATTCAATTTAGAAACTTTTTGAATCTTACAACTTCTTGGTAACTTAACTGTTTTTTCTTATTTATTAAATAGCTTCTTCCCTATTAGATTTCTGAAAAAACATCAGTACAAAGTTGTAGAGAAAAATATTTCCTACAACTTTCCTTTTAATATTTTTTTATATTGTCAATATTTAAAAAGTTATTCAACAAATAAGTTGCAAATCTTAGGGAAATTTTTCTCTAGTTAGGTACTACTTACTACTCTTTCCCCAAAATTTTGAACCTATTTGTTGAAATAACTTTTTAAATATCGACAATATCAAAAAAAGATTAAAAGATAAGTTATAGGAAATATTTTTCTTTACAACTTTGTACTGACTCTTTTTTTCGAAAATTTAATAGGAAAGAAGCTATTCAATAAACAAAAAAATCCAACCCTTAATTGAGGGCTGGTGAAGGAATGGCGGGGTATACGAATACAAAAACTCAGTTTTAAACTTTCAGGGTGACCCTCTACAAGATTCTACAAAAATTGGCTGTAGAGTAAAAAAAGTCTATTTGAGGCCTTTTTTTCTCCCTATTTACTGTACTATTATGTTCTTTTGAGTTAAGGTATCAAAAAATTACAAGATACAAAAAAGTTTCTAAATTGAATGGAAAATACTCTCTGCATATTGGTGGTGTAAAAAAAAACAGTTTTATGAAATAAAGTATTTTAGAGAAATCCCGTACGCACGCCTCTGTGTTCTAAATAAAATAATTGCAACCACTATTAATAGAGAATACAAAAAAAAAGATCTATGCAACATTTCACAAGGCTAACTTTTTTTATTATTGATTTATAGCAAATTATATATTTAAAATAATTTATTTTCTTTAATCTATATATCAAAATGGAAGCAAAATTCGACCATAGTTTATTAGACAAACCACCTTTAATTTTCGATAAACTATCGACTGGTGAAATCCTGACGATATAAACTGGGACATCCTGTATATTAAAAGTTTTATCTATATTATAAATGTATTAGCAGCAAATAATTCAAATAACAATTTCAATTCTTAATCTAAAATATCTGGTGATATTGATTAAGTTTCACTATACACACACACATTATAACAATTTTATTAATAATATATTTCGATTAAAATCATTAATTATTAATTATTAAATGCAGCACTTTCTAAGGATTAAGTTATATGTAGCTTCGATATCAGCTTTGATAAAGCACATCTCGTTAAATCTCTTCACACAACAACTTAACAGTAAAATTTCAAACTCTCTGTGGTAACCAAAATTGTATTCATAGCTGTCCCTTGTCCAACATCTGTAATGCTATATTGTTATTACGTCGGTTGCGTTTAAGCATATTAAATCCCTTCTAATTGTCTGGTTTCATCCCTGCGGAAATTCATTGTAATTTGACGGTTTACTTTGGAGATTTCAGTTCGAAACTCACAGTATCCTGTAAAAGTAACATCAAAACTACACTGATATTATATGTAGTCGGTTGTGTTATACTAGTAGTTTATATAGTTATATCAGTTGACTATATTTAGTGCTCCAATATTCTGTCTAATTTAGGTAATAATTTTATGAACTATACGTACTTCAGATTTAGACCATAGAAAGAGTGATACTCGACGCGTTACATGCGTTTTTATAAAAAAATATTATCTAACATCTACGAACCAATTTTGACTACTTTGGCCTCATTTAGGTTAGATGTACCACAAATCGTTTGGACTCCCCCGCCCCTCAACAATACAGTCAAAAAAGTTTTCCTTCAAAATAATCATAATATTATCCCTCAATAGTTATTGCAAATTAGGTACCATTCTTTTCAAGGGTTCGTCGCAAATGGCCTGAAATTACATAAGTCCTTCAGATAGTTTATAAAGGATTTCTGTATCCTCTCCAAATAGTCAAAGATAAGTTCGCTTTATATATTTTAATTATTTTTAATAGAAATTCACAATTTTAAAAACATATTATTGTTTGAAATCAGGTATATGAGTAAATAGTAAATTATATAAGTATGCTTATTAGTATAAGTATACCATGATAATAAGTTTAGGTCAATGAAATGTTGCTTGAAGCAAATAAAACAAAATTTCTGTTTTATATACGTTTGCATGCACCTCTCTATTTTTTATCCATTTTTATACCCATATCACTAATTGCTGTTGGCATCAGCGCTATTCGAACTAGAAATTGACCAGCAAGTCTATTAAAGTCTTATTTACACAATCGAAAACAGAATGGACGAAATCGCAAATCGGAGTAGGTAAATGAAGTAAATACGTGTAGAAATTATTCGGCGAAAAGCAATAATAGGTTGTACCTAAAATTTCATAAATATCTTCTGAGTTTTATCGCGTAAAATAAGCTTTTACTGTGTGGTAGAAATATGTAATTTAAACCAACTCACCGGAAAAAGTACCTAGATTTTGTTATGATTTTTAGCAATAATTACAGCATTAAAAAAATCACCACTAGTTAAAGAAATCCAATTAAAAAATTTTCAATGGATGACGTAGGCCGGGGCTCAATGAGCAAAGGGTCAACGGTCAGCCTTAAACTCTACTACCACCCGATCCTTATCTATGGTCAGCTAACCTGCAATTTTCGACCGCAACAATAAGCAACTTGTTACAATGACTTTCAAAGTGAGTACACACTTTTTATGTACAATAGGGAATTGTTATTATAATGTAATTAGAGTATCTTCAAATATACAGGGTGTCCCGAAATTAGTGGGCAATATTTCTAAGACGGACAGGTTGTACTTGTCAAAATATATTAACATGACTCGAAAAATGCTTCCTAAGGAGGCTAGAGCCCCCCGAAAGAGGGACCCCAAAGAGGAGTTTTCTGTAATATCTTTGCAACTGTTTGAGGTAAATTCTTGAAATTTGGTTTGAAGTTTGAAGCTTTTATAATTTTCCACATATTTCTTTTTCCAATTTTCATTCACTAAAATATCTTGAAAATGAGGCCAGGAATTAGAAAAACTGTTTTGGAATTGACTATTTTTCTAATATTCTATTGACTTTTTTCCCTCAAAATTTACATTATATTTAAATAAAGTTGAATACTGAATAAGCTACAGTGAGCAAAAAATCACAGTTACAGTTACCTAGATATTAATTATGAATTATTGATGATTTCACAAGTATTTTTTTAACTCTGACAATAACAATTTTTGTGTATTAAAGAAAGTATTCACTTATCATATCATTCAAGTTAACTAAACACGGTGCTATAAAAAATAGATTTATTTGTAGGTAGGTACATAAAAAGTATTTGAATTTATAAATCCCAAAGCTCACATATTTCAGAGTAAAGAGTGTGTAATACACAGAATTATATACTGTGGTCCTACATAATGTAAGAGTTTTAAATTAGAAACAAGTGTACCGTACCTACACTTAAAAAAGAGACAATTATTTATTAAACACAGGTAATCGTAACACGTGGAGTGAATTTTAATATTTAAATTTTATTGGTTTAAAGTTTTAATACATATTAAAGAGTATTTATTAAATAATACCTATATACCTAATTTATTATTACAATTCACAAAAAAAATTGTAGGTAGGTACAGAACATATTTTTTTCTTTTTCAGTTTATTAATTAATTTAATTAAAATACAGGGTATTCCAAGATAGACACGAAATATTTTTAGGTATTTTTTCCATATAAAGTCATTGTAGGTGGCAACTTACGGAAATATTTTTAACAAATTTAATAATTACTCATGTTCAAAATGGAATTTAACTTTTCGATTCAAAATAAACCAATCTTTCATCATGTATCATATGTCTAACCAATTTCAATACTAGTTTTCTAAATAAATTGAATGAAACGTGAACATAATAATTTATTTTTTCAAATTAAAATTTTAACACTAATAATTCTTTAAGGGTTAACACTATCAAAAAAATTACAAGATATTTTCATTCGCACATAATCTCAACTACAAATTTCATGTATAACTTTTTTTCGATAATTAAATAGTTTAACAGACTGGCTTCTTTTTATTCAATAGTGTTTTACTTTTTCAATCTACAATTTTCAACATTCAAGAGAATTGCTCGAAAACTAACCCTTGCTAGGGATAAAAAATGTATACAGGGTGTCCCAAAATTAGCCTGCCAAAATGTACCAGCTGATTCTACGTTCAAAAATAATGCAAAAAGTTTTAATAAATATAGGTTGAACAATGCTTCCTAAGGAGGCTACAGCCCCCCGAAAGGGGGACCCCAAAGAGGAGTTTTCTGTAATATCTTTGCAACTGTTTGAGGTAGATTCATGAAATTTGGTGAATTTTAAGCTTTTATAATTTGCCACATATTTCTTTTTCCAATTTTCAGAAATTTTGCCAGGGGCGTCACATACAGGTTTTATATCAAATTTTGAAACTTGGTTTATTGTTACACAAAAAAGGTAGTCTCAGTCGATCTTTGTATCTTGAACCGTTTTCGAGTAAAATCATTTTGAAAAAATCACTTCCATGAAAACTACACTAATAAAAACATTCACAAAACTAAAATTTATCAAAAATAGACAATGGATTAAAATTTATAGGTATTTATTACTTCGTTTAGCATTTCTTCGTCAAATATTAATAATAAAAACAAAATATCAAAATCAATTTTTTTTTTCAATTTTGTTATTATTTTTATTAGTGTAGTTTTTATGGACGTGACTTCTTCAAAACGATTTTACTCGAAAACGGTTCAAGATTCAAAGATCGACTGAGACGACCTTTTTGTGTAAAAATAAACCAAGTTTCATAATTTGATATAAAAAATTTAAAAATTATTCACACAAAAAATATGGGGCATAATTCATCCAGCACCCACCCTGTATGTGACGCCCCTGGAAAAATTTCTGAAAATTGGAAAGAGAAATATGTGGTAAATTATAAAAGCTTCAAACTCACCAAATTTCATGAATCTACCTCAAATAGTTGCAGAAATATTACAGAAAATTCCTCTTTGGAGTCCCCCTTTCGGGGTCTGTAGCTCTCTTAGGAAGCGTTTTTCAGCCTATATTTATTAAAACTTTTTGCATTATTTTTGAACGTAGAATCAGCTGGTTCATTTTGGCAAGCTAATTTTGGGACACCCTGTAGGTATAGAGCGATCCAGAATTTATTCAAGAATCACACCTAAAATATTTCGTGTCTATTCTGGGACACCCTGTATATCACAAATTAACATGTTAACTTAAATTTTTTTGTCATTTACACCTGTATTGCTGACAATCTGGGGACACCCTGTATACCTACTGCTTACACGTCTTTACCAGTAACAAATTTGTGTAAATAATAATGCACGACTCTCTTAAAAAAGTCTGGATTCGCGTCTTTGAGTACAGGCTCATTTATTAGTACGGCTTAACCATTTTTCTAGCAAACCCACAATATCCTACAAAAATTGAAAATGCATGATGTAGAATGCTTTTAACGGTACAAATTAGTCGTTACGTGATGCAATTTATTTTTGCTTTTTTACAAATAAAGCTATATTGTTATTTTTTCACTTGTAATTCTGAATTCATTCAAAGTCAAATATTAATTATAGCAGTATAGGTAGGTAGGTATACAGGGTGTGTCACGACGAGTTGACAGTAGGCATAAGTCTATTACTAAACACAATTTGGTTCTAAAAATTGGTACACACCCACTGTACAATGTGCTCTATTTAATGAAAATATTGCCACTTTTCTGGTACTTCTGGTTATACCGGAAGTAGACACAAACTTTGTTATTTTAAATGGAACACCCTGTATATTTTTGAATTTTTAGATACTACACTTCATTTTAGACATAAAAGTATTAAAATTGTATGATCCTAACATTAACGGTATTATAATTATTTACACTTTTTCATTTTTTTTTATAAATACATAGATGTAAATAAAAATTCAAATCTTGACAATGACACGTTTTTTCCAAAAAAATGTTCTTGTGTTTGAGGTAGGAATATACAAGAAATAAGCTGATGTAGTTTTGGTAAACCTACTTTATACAGGGTGTTGGTGGTTGTCCGTTCATTTTTTAAAACTTTAATCAATATAACTAAATTTTTTTAAATGGAACACCCTATATATTTCTAGATTTTCGAATTCTACACTTAATTCGAGACATAAAAGTATTAAGCTTGTAAGGTCTTAAAATTAACGGTATTATAATTAATTACGTTTTTTTAAAAATTAACGGTCAATCACAAGCACCCTGTATAAAATAAGTTTTTTAAAACCATATTACCCTGTTTCTTGTAAATTTCTGCGTCCACTAAAATTTGGTTTGTTTTTGGAAGAACGTGTCATTAGTAAAATATGAAATTGTTTGACTCTAAGTTGTATGAAAAAATTGGAAGAAACATTATTACTTACTTAATTATAATAAATAAATAAAAATGAAAAATATTAAATTAAATATAATAAAGAACAAATTTTAGTCGACGTAGAAATGTACAAAAAACATGGTAATATGGTTTTGAAAAACTTATTTTATATCTACAGGGTGCTTATGGTTCATCGTTAATTTTTAAAAACCTTGGAAATTGGAAAAAACATAATTAATTATAATACCGTTAATTTTAAGACTTTACAACCTCTATACTTTTATGTCTAGAATTAAGCGTAGAATTCGAGAATGTGAAAATATATAGGGTGTTCCATTTAAAAAAATAAAGTTATCATTGATCAAAGTTTTTAAAAATGAACGGACAACCACCAACACCCTGTATAAAGCAAGTTTTCCAAAACTACATCAGCTTATTTCTTGTATATTCCTACTTCAAACACAAGAAAAAAATTTTGGAAAAAACGTGTCATTGTCAAGATTTCAATTTTTATTCACATCTATGTTTTTGAAAAAAAAAATGAAAAAGTGTAAATAATTATAATACCGTTAATGTTAGGACCATACAACTTTAATACTTTTATGTCTAAAATGAAGTTTAGAATCTAAAAATTCAAAAATATACAGGGTGTTCCATTTAAAATAACAAAGTTTGTGTCTACTTCCGACATAACCGGAAGTACCAGAAAGGTGGCAATATTTTCATTAAATAGAGCACATTGTATAATGGGCGTGTACCAATTTTTAGAACCAAATTGCGTTTAGTAATAGAGTTATGTCTACTGTCAACTCGTTGTGACACACCCTGTATTATATCAGTTAATTTTCAACAAATTTGTAAGACCTAATAATCAGATGATGACGTTATTATAAATATTTAAGTAGAGATGTTAATTAAAGGATTTCGGTAACCAGACTTGAAAAGTTGTTTTTAATATTAGGCCATTGTTATAAAAAAAGTTCAGTAAACATTCATTGATGAAAAATGTATAAACTCATGGTTTCCAAAACGCATTCTTATCAAACGCAGCATCAACGCTAGTTGCATACTACCGCATTTAGCATAGCCAGCTATTTTCAAAGATTTGTCCGTTGCTGTCCGTGAAAGAATAAAAATTGCAAAAAGATAATCAAATAATTCACATGCACACACCACTGTGAATGACGCTATATGATGCTAAACCGAGCTCACAAAATGGAATGCAAACCGTTTTCATATTTTCTCTAGCGATAAATTTATTTTCTGAATACAAACACAACTGAGAATATAGCATTAAAATTTTTTTATTGCTCGCGCGACTCCGTTCATAAATCAAACTTGATGACAGTTCAGGGTTCCACCGATAACCTAGAACACATTATTTTATTTTGGTTATAATTTATTTACCAGAAAATTGAGCTTCTGCTCAAGTGATGCCAAAGAGGACAACAGTTTTATAGTCACAATTATTGGTGTGACTTTTATTTAGAAATTCTTTCGTTGATGATACCTACATAATATTTTATATAAAAAGTACCTAACTATATTGAATTTTAAAATATATAATCCTTAAAAGGAAGATATTAATAAATGCAGGTGAGAGTCCAAAGAAGGCTTTCGAATTTGTAAGGCGTGTAACTCTAAGTAACTAATAGATTCTAATGCTGTTAAATCAACATCCCTCTGTTACATGCACCACATGACTTCATTGTATGTGCTGATCACGTGACATTTATAACAATCCTCCTTTTACAGATTTAGTAAACTTAAGGGTTAACTTGACAAACTTAAAATCTGAATTCAGGACCTCAAAATAAGGAAAAATTTTTCTATGTAGGTATGTACGGAAACGTTTCGCTAAAGAGTTACGCCCTTTTAAAGATGGAGGCTAAAATTAGGTTTTTAATTTTTTTCTCAAATTTGGATAAAAATAAAAAAATGAACTTTGGTAGGGATTTTCTACTAATGGAGACGCTTCTAAAGAATATTTTTTGAATCATCTCTTATCGATAAAAGTGGTGAAATCAGCAACCCCTCTTTAATTTTTTTATTCAAACTCTTTAACGGACCCGAATTTTGTCATATAAGAAATTGCTCAGGAAAACTATATTCATTTAGAAAGTATTTTGTCTCTTTAATTTTTTTCATTGAACTGGCAGTTTATAAATAAAAAAATAAAATAGTTCCGATCCACATGGTTATTTTGGAAGTTATTGCATTATTTTATAAAATGGAAAATGTCCAGCAGGCTGCAACCAAGGACGTATAAAATAGAGGACAGAAAGATCCCCGGGGTGGGGGTTGAATTCGTGGGTCAAAAAGCACGTTCAAATGGACTCAAGCGTACTTGATAGTTTCTACGCATGCGGCAGCAGTCAATAAGGCGCGTTATTGGTCAAGTGTTTGTTTTGGTTTGTCACTGTCATAGCAACTGGCAACGGATTTGTGCCTACACTCATCCGGGAGCTTTCTCTCCTCTATTTTTATACCTTCTTGGCTGCAACATAAAAATATTGTTTAAATAAATTTCGCTGCGACTATTTGGCTGACCTTTAAATCATTCTTGTTTTAATAATGATAATCTTATAAAGTTTTACTAAAATGAACAAGAATTTCAATTAAAAGAGCGCTTGACGCAATGCTAAATTAAATATTCAATTCATGACTAAATTAAAGAATAAACATAAATGTTTTATCAGAAACAGAAATTGAATGAATAATTCCAACTATTCCAGTTTGAAGTTAAATTCCATAAAAGAATATAATACATGTTCTTAGTCCTTGTATGCAATTTAGCTCCAAAGTGGTGTCATTTATTATTCCTATAGATATTTACATAAAAATGACAAAAAACAGAGAAAGTAGTTTTAAGCTTTCAAATTTGATAGAACACAAATACCTACATAAGACTTCTCCAAATAATAAAACCACTACATAAAATTTGTCTGAACTAGATATTTATGTAGAGACAGATTATGATTGATTCCTTTTCTGTTTTAATCATAATATGTGTATGATTTTAATTCATTTTAAAACAGTTATACCTACACAAATATAGCTTAATTAATAAATTAATAAAATTTACTGACTAGCCTCCAATTATAATTATTATAGTACATTAAGTGATATCCAAACTAATCTAGATAGCTAACGTTTAATTCAATACATCACTGAATATTTCAAATATAGATATGTCACATGTGACTACTGATTTATACAGTTTAATATATTCAGTCATTTGCAAATCATTTAAGCTTTTATCCATTACGTAAATTTATTGAATTAACTTGTACAATTATTACATGCTCATATCATTTAAATAAATTAATTTACCATTTTCGTACATAAATACCTGTTTTGCCTCATTATAGAGACCTATAAATTTTCAGTAATAAATAATATACAATAAATTTAATGTCCAATTTAAAAAAAAAGTTTCAATTATTTTATACTTTTGTGATAAATACCCTCCCTGTATATTGTCAACATGATATTATTATCCAACAGCCTCATATCTTGATACAAATTAAACAGTAATAAATTGCCTCAGGATAAAGTATAAATTAAATCCAAACTTGTTCGGTATTTAATTTTGTTGTCGTGCAAATCGAAACAATCTATAAATTTTCCTAATTCCTATTTTGGGAGCTATAACTTACTCTGTCACACTGAACGCGTCCGACCCGCCTTAAATTTCTGACACTTTGCAGACGGTGGTTAAAAAACCGAACGAGAGTGTTAAATATTTTACAATGTCATTAAATGGAAAACAATTTTCCAGCAAATCTAAATAAGGACGTAAATTAAAAATAAAAATAACTAAGGCTGTAAATATGTAACGATTTTACTGATTTCAAGTTTTCAATATAAGTAAAATTTTTGAAGATGATAACAAGTTTTTTGAGGGACTGAGATCTACTATTGAATTTGTTAGAGCAAGTGAATAAACCAGGAGTTTGCAAAATAGAATATGTTTATTGAACAAGTACATAAACTGAGTGAATATAGCAATAATATAAGTATATAACATACACAAAACAAAAGTGACAAAAGTGACAAAAGTTAACCGGCTACGAGAGCGCAACATGCATGGCTCTATGTCGGATCGATACTGGATCGATATCTTCAGCCCCGGAAATGCGTCAGCGATTACGCATAACCCATTCGCACTAACAGAATTTACTAGAGGTGAGACCCACGGTTTATATTTAAAATATATTAAATTGATTGAGTATCGACTGTTGACCGCCCTAAAGCCAATCTGATTGATGTAGTTTTATAAAGTGGTGGCTCTCATTTGGCGAATGAAATACTATTGGCAAATTATTCTTATCGTATGATTTGTAAAAGATTTTCGAGATGAGTAAAGACGGAAAATTACGATTATAATAACGAATCCTTTTACAAAAAAACCGGAATATTAGAGAAAATTTTAAAATTTTCCTCGCAGATTATTAAAATTTAATGAACATCTCAATAGACGAATTTTTGTAAAATTTGGTAATATATCTACAGGGCGGTCTGAATTGGCGTGGAATAATTTAGCAAATAAGTTCTACGACAAAAAATAAGAAAAGGTGGTAGGTGGCTTCTTTTCTGAAATACAGAATGATGATCATTATTTTTATTTACCATTTGTATATTATCCATCATATAATAATTTAAGATACAGATCTGAAATTTAATGAGTTAAGTCTACTTTAAAATTAAGGTATTACAACAATTATTACAATTTCTCGTTTCCAGCTGATGTAAAAAAAAAACAAGTAGAGAATAAAATTCTCTGTAATTTTTGGTACCTTTTTATCGTGGCATCAATACTACAAAAGTTGTGATCCATTAAATTTCAAAAATAAGAAATTAATGGATGATGAACCAGAATAGCTTGCTTGTGCTCAATTCCATGGAAAAAATCGAACTTACGTGTTTTGTAGAGCTTTGTTTAAGTTTAAGCAACAATTTTATGGGATAACCGAAGGGATAACGGTACATTTTTTGAAAATTTTCTAAAATATACAGGGTGATTCAAAATTCGATGTAGATATTTTACGGACGTATTGTTGGGATAAAAATAAGACTTTTTTTCAAATAAACATGTGTCCTAAAATGCACCCCCTCCTAGTTACAGCCACTGTAAGTTGCGTAAAAAAGACGATTATTTAAAATTGAGACTACAATAACGGATCAAATCTTCTGAAAATTGGCATGCCCCCCTTTTTTTAGCCACTCTATTTATTTTTTGCTTCAAAAATTATGTAAACCCAGTTTTGGGGGAGTTTAGAGGGGCTCCACATTTGTATGTAGCTCGGAGGGGGTGCATTTTAGGACACATGTTTATTTGAAAAAAAAGTTTTATTTTGATCCCAACAATACGTCCTTAAAATATCTACATCGAATTTTGAATCACCCTGTATACCTACGTTTTTATAAGTTTTAGTAGATTGTAAAAACCCCCTTAAAATAGAATTTACTCAGTGGTATACCATTTTTTTCCTTTTAAAGAAAAATTCAAACTCCCCACTGTTACACTTCACTTCTGATTTAATTATACATATATTTCAAAGTTACCATCAGGATCCTCGTCATTACCATATCTCCTAGTTGTTAAGAAATCTATAACAACATGTATTTAAAAAAATATTAAAAGGATAAATCTCTTAATTGAGTATGTAAGTATCTATTTCTTAAAAACTATGAAAAGGAATTGTGCTAAAAATGCGAGTGACCAATAAACAACAACTAAAATTCTGGAACAGATATTAAAACACTTCTAAATATATTACACACTTTGTCTGGAACCTCTAAATTTATGTATTTGTCAATAAAAACAACACGTGTACAATGCTGCCAGAATATAATTTTTTTATAAATTCTTTTATTAGAAATCTCCTTATCTGAAAAGGAAAAAATTAATTTAAAATCAATTATCAGACCTTTTTGTGGATTTGCGGTTTTCTTCTTTCTTTCATTATCGGAAGCCCTTTGTCCCCTTTAACTGCCTGAGGCAATCAACAACACTTGCCCTGGACATGAACTCTGTACAAATTTGTATCAATATGTCGGTTTGTGTGGTTCGATTTACTATTTAAAACTCAACATAGAATTTTGATACAATTTAAAACCTCTGGTATCGATAAATTATGTAAGTCACTGTTAAACCGTGTAGTCTGATATTCTATGAAATAACTAGTTATTTCATAAATACCGATCTACGGTTGTTAAAACGTAGAATAGTTTGTTATTTGATACTTCAACTAGTTATTATATAGAATATCGGCTGCGCCGAATTGTCATATTAGATTATTGTTTTTCTATTCCCATACTTTAATTCATTTATTAGATATACAGGCTGTTTCAAATTCGCTTCTCACTACAGAGATCTCAGAAACGGTAAGAGATACAGCTTTGGTTAAATTGGGACAAAGTTGCGTAATATGGTGGGCAATAATAAGCCGTTTAGAAATCGAAAATATCTTTTGTAGTTCTGGAGATTTTTTGAAAAAACCAAATTTTTGCCTTTTCGTTTTTATTTTTTTCTGCTCTTATTTTTCAAGATATCGAAAAACTAAAAGCACTTTGTCATGGACACTTTTTGTGCTTTATAAAATGACGTTAAAATTTTCCTCATGTGACGTTTCGTTTTTCCGCTGACGTCATCAACTCCATTTTTTTAAATACGGCCCTGTATCTTTTTTTGTCGTTTTAAGTAGCATTTTTTGTGTTATAGAAAATGGCGTTTACATTTTTTCCATACAACGTTTCGTTCTTGTGCAATCATCTTCAGATCATTTTTTAAATACGGTCCTGGATTTTTTTTACAATTTCATCAGTATTTTTCCTCACTTCCTCATATCCACACATTTTGGTAAACTTTAATAATAATAAATTTTCTTTTATAATAAATCAAACTAACCTATTATTTATTGTTAGTAGTAATAATAAGAACAATGGAAGTAATTTTTTTAAATAATTTTATAAAATAAACACTTATGAAATCGTCAATACTGATGATGGGCTGTACAATGAAAAAAAAAAACTGATGAAATTGTAAAAATAATCCAGTGCCGTAGGCATTCAAAAAATGATCCGATGATTACACAAGAACGAAACGTCGTATGGAAAAAATTTAAACGCCATTTCATAGAGCATAAAAAATGCTACTTAAAACGATGAAAAAAAAACAGGGCCGTATTTAAAAAAATGGAGTTGATGACGTCAGCGGAAAAACGAAACGTCGCATGAGAAAAATTTTAGCGTCATTTTATAAAGCACAAAAAGTGTCCATGGCAAAGTGTTTTTGATTTTTCGATATCTTGAAAAATAAGAGCAGAAAAAAATAAAAACGAAAAGGCAAAAATTTGTTTTTTTCAAAAAATCTCAAGAATTACAAAAGATATTTTCGATTTCTTAACGGCTTATTATTGGCCACCATATTACGCAACTTTGCCCCAATTTAACCAAAGCTGTATCTCTTACCGTTTCTGAGATCCCTGTAGTGAGAAGCGAATTTGAAACAGCCTGTATACTATCTGTACTGTAATGAGATTCATTACGGTACAGATTTTTCATTACGATACAAAAAATAACCAATAGAAATAATGCAACGTTAAGTAATATTCCGTCAATATCAAATATTGCCATAAACATCTGACAGATAAAATTTGAAAATTAACAATTCATTTTGATTTTCTGACATTTCTGAGTTTATGATAAAATTGCCATAATAGTTATTTTCTTATTTTTCATTATTTTGACTAGTCGTAAAAAAAATAATGTATGCAACTCACATTTAATGGTTATTAATATTCATATTCGTGTCTTAATAGCTGTCATTAAATGCTCATTGCATAATATGTAAATGTATACTATATTTTTTAAACAATTTAACAACCATAATTCAACTTTTTGTCATCGGAAATAATTATGTTAGGCTAAATTATGCCATTTTAGAAAAAAACTATTCTATAATTTAACTATGTACCTTAGATCGTTATTTTTGGAAATAACTAGTTATTTCATTAAATACCGGAATCCGGTAACATATAGAATATAGCGCAGTGTTTTAGCGTAATTTATTAAATGGTACCTAGCATATTTCTTACAGATCGTATTAAACTCGTGGATTGTGATCTATTGAAACATCTTACAAAGTAGAAATTATTGTAACTTACAAAATATACATAAGTTAAGTTTGTGAAACATAAATATACAAATTGTAACACTAAAACTTTGTAATTTATGATACAAAACTGTTAATAAAATAGAATCAATTAATTCTAAAATCAATATATCCAATTTTTGAACATATTTAGTTCCCTTTTTAATAAAGTGCTTTTGTTCACGTACAATTCCTTCTGTTAGAAGCTAACCTATTTAATGGCATTATTAAGTAGTACAAGCTAGAATGTGGTGCCAATTTCTATAAGACACGTACAGATCAGGTAACCTAATTTCAAACTACGTCCGCATTTCTGCTCATTGGCGTTAAAAGCGAGTAGCTAAGATAACTCTTCCTTTTCCACAACGGAAATAGCAACTGTATGGCCACAGGAACCGGAATTTGTGTAGCACCCATTGCTATATATATTGCCGGTCGTGTTACCTACCATTTAGCTCAACAATATGTGCGGTAGACCACTTCAATAACTTGATAAATATTTGAGCGGTTATGCTATAAATAAAAGTAAGCTGATATATAAATTCAACACTGAAGAGAGTATGCTGTTATATTCGGGATAATATCATAGTTTTATATTTGAAATATATCTACATTAAATCTTTCTCAATAATAGCAGATATAGATAGATACAGGATGCACAAATGAAGTGGAAATATTATATTTATTACGTAAATGGATGTACGTTTAAATTTAACAAAAATGTTAAATAAGTCGACAGGAAGGAAATATTTCTCCCTAGAGGAAACGCTATTTTTTTAATACATATTATATTGTATAGTAATTTTTAATTTATTAATTATTTTTAACTTCACAAACTTGATATAGCATGTATTAAATAATTTTTGGCCATAATATCCTGTATGTACCTTATACCAGTTATACCTATAAAGTATTCATAATTCTATACGTAAAAAACAGCTACCATCCTTCCATATCTTTAATTTATTCCCTTTTGAGTTTATAATCCCCAAATCCTCTTAAAATTGTAGCAATTTATTTTTTACGTATTATATATTCGCAATTTTGTTAAGAAATGTTTACATAGTAGTATTTCATATATACAATTTTATTACAACGCCCAGTGTTCAAGACTAATAAATTATTATAAATATAGCACTCGAATCGTTGTGAAGTAGGTATTGATGCCTTTATTACCCTATATAAAATTTTATAGCCAATACATACCTAAATTGTAAATTCTGATAATAAACTCTAACCATAAGTATGTATACGACTTATTAAAACTACGCTGTTTTTCCATTTAATATCTAAATGTTCAACTGTAACTATTTAATGAAGTCAGACAAAGTGAAATAAAGTTTAAATTGAATATAGAACAACATTAAAATGAACTAGAAAAACTGCATAGAGTTGGTATGAAGGTGTGGAACATCGCTTGTGTTTCAGTAAATAAAATCAAACCTGCAAATTCTCGCTTGTGTATATTTGGAAATATATGGAACTGAATTCTATTTTATCAAAATCAACAATGAAAATTTAGATTTATTCTCTGAGCCAGAAAAATTGACTAAACAAAATACCACACGCGGATGTCTTCATATAACACAACATGTCTCCAATTGATAACATTCAGTGATGAATTTTTCTAAGAAACCTAATAGAGGCTACAATAATGAAATCTTAACTATTAGTTCTCAATTTTATACATCAATTTTATATAATTCAATATAAAATAAAAATACTTATAACAAATCACAACTATCGCCATCGAATTGACAGTATTTTTTAATGAGTTAAAGAGCTTGCAATGTCCCAAGTATACAAATTAACCGACAGTTGAAAACTTTACAGCTTAAAATCCTGAGGGCTCGCACTTCCTGCGGATTGTAAGTTTAAAATCTATAATACGAATTTAAAGAAATCTGAGAGGCCAATAACACCAAAATGATTAAAATCTGTCAATCAGATTTAACTCCCTACTTATTTAATCAGGTGTTCATAAAATTGTGATGAGATGCTACGAAATCTTCAATGAAAAGCCTTGTTATCTTTTTGGTGGCAATATTTTATACTACGAGCCCTAACAACTAAATGTTCGGACAAAAGTAAATTTGATTGTCGTTTTTCCATACGCGCAAAAGTTATCTAAATTAACTTCCATAATATTGATGGTTTTTTCTGTTATAATGCCAACATTTAGTTATATAAAAACGTAAATTTCGTAAAAATCCGCTCGGCGGTTCCAAAACTGTGGCACTTTAACCCAGCAGGATGGGAAAATTGTAGAAACAAAGAATTATTATTTTCAAAACGTTGGATCTAGTAGTCGGATTTTAATGAAATTTACTTTATTGCAAAGCTGGATGTTGGTTTTCTTTACAAAAAAGTTACACAAGTTTTTATTTGGTGATTTTACGCATTTATCGGAGCTTCAAAGTTGCACCTTTAAAAATGATAAAATTTTCTAGTAACTGTTTTAAAGAATCACAGTTTTGAAACCGTTAGTTGGATTTGTGTCAAAAAACATTTAAATCAAAGCTCAATAATCGTACTATATTGAAAAAATCCTGAAATGTTAATATGATTTTTTTTGTATTTTTTTCGAGTTCCACAGTTCACTTTTCAAAAAACGTGTTTTTTGAGGGTGCTACCTACATTAAAATAATCACAGTTTTGGAACCACTGGTTGGATTTTGGTAAAATTTACTTTATTGCAAAGCTGGATATTGGTTTTATGTACAAAAAAATCCCCAAGTCTTTATTTGGTGATTTTAGGCATATTTCGTAGCTTTAAAATTGCACTTGAAAAATGTGACGAAATTTTCTAACGACTGTTTTTTAAAAATCACAGTTTTGTAACTTGGAGAAAACGACATAAAGATGCTTTCATGGCCATCATCCAGTCCGGACTTAAATGTCATTGAAACTCTTTGGCATAAAATTAAACGTATTTTACGCAATAATCCACCAAGAATCATTGGGGACTTAAAGACCAAAATAGAAGAAATTTGGGACAGTTTCACGCCAGAATTGTACCAAAATTTGATAAATAAAATGCCTGCTAGAATACAGGCAGCTATTAAAGCAAAAGGAGACGTAACCTCTTATTAATGGTCCTAAATTAAAAATTATGCCAACATTTAGTTGCAAATTCAGTTTGTAAAGTTTGCTAATTATTAAGGTTACAATATTGTTAAATCCAATAAATAATTTTCTTCCATGTATAATATTGTTATTAAGGCTTTATCTTATTGTATTGTTAGGTGTTTACTAATTATTTGCGTGAAATTTCCAGTTCTCCTTTCATACTTCAAAAATTTACTTTTGTCCGAACATTTAGTTGTTAGGGCTCGTATACTTAATTTATTATGTACCTAATAGTATTAGAAATTCGATTGGTCAAGTTTTCGTAATTTGAAAAGTATTGAGTCCTTGTAACTTTTTGTGGAGGAAAATTGTCACAGTTTGAATGCTACTAAGGCGCCGGCACTAAATGAAGCACGACCATCTTGGAATTATATTATTTATTAGGCTCGATCTATTCATATTTGAATAACTTTATTTGGCAGATCAATTACTTATCTTACAATTGTTACAATAAAGTTATTTGAAGTGACAAATGAAATCGTTCGCCCTTGATATAATAGTAGTCTTCCTCTAGTTACTACTAAAGTACGGTTGGTACAGTTAAAAGAATTCGTTTGTGTCAAGGTTGCTTTTCAGAATTTTTTCTAATTTTATTTTCATTATTTCTAGTAAATAATAAGGGTTTGGCGCAAATTATCTTAGAGTCTAAGCGCACCTTTATATGGCTTGTTTTTTCAATTGATGGTTATCTTTAACTGCTAGTTAACAGCCTTGGTTACCATTGTAAAGGATATTGTGTTAGATAAGAATAACCATCGCCTATAAAATATGAACGACAGGGATTTAAATTTATATTTAACTAATAAAATTTACTTTTAATTGATTTTTAAATTTAGCCCGGCATATTTACTAATCTTACAAAAATACAACATGTGTTTAACACGTTAATCGCGTTAAGCTCTGGCTCATATCATGTCATGGTTAAAAGTTTCAATCAAGCCCAGGGGTTTAAGGAATCGGAGTTATGGGACTAACAATATATTTTATTTTATAAAACTGGAAACTCTGGCTGAGCTTTAAGTAAGTATTTCAATATTGGTTATGTAGTGAAAAATGTAACACCAGAATATCTAAAAAAAGTTTTTTAGCCTGAAAATTTGGAATCCTTCCAAAAATAAAGTTTTCTCAAAATTTTTTTCATTAATTTACTCATATTTATAAAGAACACTTTTTATTATCTCACTTGAAACAAACGTTCCTGATATTCGTTCCACAAGCATTAAGTTTGTACTGAAAGAACCTTCCAACGAACAGTTGCTCAAGATATTACAGATGACCCTTTAGCACACCACACACAATCACAATGAAGGCAGCCTAAGTACTTGGTTACTTCTGTTCTTTGCATACTTACAAGTTACCAGTGTGATGAAGAGAGGTTCTACTAGAGAATTTAAAAAAATTGAAAATCCATTCAAAATTCCGGATGTTATGACCTGCTGTAATTTCACTTCAAGAATTGGTCTAATTTTAGCTTTTTCTCCTTTGAACCGCTCTAAGTCTATAAAAAATTGGTAGATTTCGTTACGGTTTGTTTTAATATAAGAAAATAAGTTTATTCTACTAAAAAATTCACACAGAATGAAAGTCCGACCAAAATTTTGGATTTTATAGCTTTCTATAAATTTGCTTCAAAAATTGGTCTAATTTTAGACATTTTATCCTTAAAACTGCTCTAAATCTAAAAAATTGATACATTTTGTTATGATTTGTTTTATTATAAAGAAATAAGTTTATTTTACTGGAAAATACTAAAGATTTGCTTCAAAAATGGGTCTAATTTAAGACTTTTTGTCCTTAAAACTGCTGTAAGTCTTTAAAAAATTGATAGATTTCATTATGGTTTGTTTTATTATAAAGAAATAAGTTTATTCTACTAGAAAATTCAGACAGAATGAAAATCCGACCAAAATTTTGGATTTTATTGCCTACTATAGATTTACTTCAAAAATTGGTCTAATTTCAGCTTTTTCTCCTTTAAACTGCTCTAAGTCTTTAAACAATTGGTAGATTTCATTATGGTTTATTTTATTATAAGAAAATAAGTTTATTCTACTAGAGAATCCACACAGAATAAAAATCCGACCAAAATTTTGGATTTTATTGCCTGCTATAGATTTACTTCAAAAACTGGTCTAATCTTAGCTTTTTCTCCTTTAAACTGCTCTAAGTCTTTAAAAAATTCGTAGATTTCATTATGGTTTATTTTATTATAAGAAAATAAGTTTATTCTACTAGAGAATTCACACAGAATGAAAGTTCGACCAAAATTTTGGATTTTATAGCTTTCTATAGATTTGCTTCAAAAATTGGTCTAATGTTAGACATTTTGTAATTAAAACTGCGCTAAATCTTTAAAAAATTGATACATTTTGTTATGATTTGTTTTATTATAAATCTTACCTAACCTAACATCATCGTATAAAACATATCCTACATACTTTGCAACTTTTACATAGGAAACAATATTTGGCAAATGTGCTGACAAGTTTATACAAGAAGTTATTCTTGATAACTTAGACATTGACTATAATATAATTCGAGGTGTTCCAGGATCCATGATTTAATTCTAATTTTCTAGACTACATGTTATTCAAAGGTTCAAAATATGATTTTTTTTGTAATATGATGAAGAAATGAAACTACATACACAGTGTTCATGAAATGGAGTATTTTAATTCATCAAGAATAAGTTAAAACCCTCAATAATATAAAATACGAAACACATCATTTTATTTAAATTAAAATATCGATCTACCAGACATCGCCTCATTATAACTGTTGCTCAAAGTTATCACCTTTCGATTGCTCGACTAATCCACAATTCTGTACATGGCAATGTTTCATGATTTCTGCTTTCTTCTATTGCAATTTAACTAGATACAGTCTTTGTACTTCCTTCTTTAATTGTTTTGATCTCTCACTTATAATATAATTTTTTCATATATCACTGTATATAAAAATCACACAGCTTTAAGTCGGGTATTCTTTAAGGTCACAGAGCTGGGCTGCTACATCGTGTAAAAAGCACATTCTTTGTCTCACTTTAAAGGAATATTTTTAACTAATCTTTACTTTTCTGGTAAGCATACGGTGAAGCCAACCTATACTCCCACGTACTTCTCGAAGTAGATTAACTACATCACATGGAAAATCTATCTGCGTACTACAAACAAGATGCTAAAACGCAATTTTTTCTATTGTTATCAAGTGATCCATTTTGAATTTAAAAAACTATTTGCAAAACTACACACAACCACTGACACATTTAAAAATGCTACTTGTTAGCTTATTTGCAAATTTTTATTAGCATTAGTTTTGTCTGCGTTATCACTTGTTAATAATAAAGACTCAAATTCGTGTTTTAACAAATAAAATCCGTATGAGCTAATAAAATAAGTCAAAGAAACAAATTTGAAAAGGAACACCCTGTATGCACATTTGCAGTATATTACTTTTAATGTAAAGTACACTTCTACAAAGAGTGAATAACCGCTGTCTGTACATACCTACAAGTCTCCAAAGCAGGGAGCTTTATAGACTAAGAAATGATCTGCAACCAATAGGGATTCAAAGGGTACATAACAGCGTAGCATAACTACAAATGGATGTATGAGAACAAAATTGCGCTCTACAGATTTTATGAAGTTATTTGTGACCACGATTCTAACAAAATGCTTTGCTCGGTACCCGGTACGGTATTTTGTAAATTTTACTACCCCAGATTTAATAGTCGTTTGAATCATAATATAGATTACTTTACACAATTCTTATTTTTTGTCTCCTTGCACGAAAGGAAAGGTAGGTATCAACAATCATGTTTCTAACTAATTTCGGTTTTCAGTAGTAACATTAAACCAGGTTCCATATTATATGCAATAGCATAGTATAAATTTAAGAACTTTTTTCTTATCGTTCAGGGGACAATTTGATAGAAGTATTTATTTTATTATAATTAGATAATTACAATAAAAAATATTGAGTAATATCTTAAAGCGTGCTTTAACAATGAAAATTATACTTTGTTTAGGTACAAAATAAAAACTAAATTAAATCAATATGTATCTAATAATAAATTAATAATCGATAACATACTTTTAATTGGTTAAGAACTTAAAAATATTAGATACAGAGATGTTGTATAATATACCTGTAGAGTAGTTATTGTGTGTATACTTAAGCTCCCATTTTATTTCCATATATTAGAATACATACACTTTTCTGAACACACGTGCATATTGCCCAAGGAATATTATTTCACATATTAGCAGGGGAATATATTTTCTAGTAATATATTACCCCGGTTGACTTTTATAATATCGTATTGGAGAGAAAATGGTCCCAATAAGAGTGCAGTAAACTTTACGATCTGCGGAGTGAGGTTATAGGTTTAATTCGGTTGGCCTGGTAGGTCTGCATTTGACTCACCGGTCAATATATCAATTCCCTCTTGTTCAGCGCTTTTAAAATTTATTATATATTAAATCAGTAAATTAAATATTCGATTTGCCTAAATTACAAAGCATCGTCATTTATTAAGTTGTTTTTAATAAAATAAAACACTTACCATTCTATGGAGCTTTAGTCGCTAGGGTAATAAAATATTTAATTTGGTTCTGCGTGCCTCGTAAAAATTTAGTTATCAGGAAATGGTCCTGTTGTGAAATTTAATCTTTTTTCATTGAATGCAATCTGTTGTTAGTTCAATTTGTGTGTTTTATTTTTTATTTTATTATTATCTCCTGCAAATTAAAAAGAATGAATAAATCATTACTATGTGATATGGAACAGAATTGGCAGTGTTTTATAAAGTAATTCAATTACAAATTATCAAAGAGATTGTAGAAATTAAATTATAATACATAACCCATAATAAAGTTCTTTTTGTTTAGTTACCCAACTAAATTTTTAAATGGCATTATATCTGCATAATCTAATTATCACACAAAAATATTCATTAATTTTTCAGGAAATACTTTGAAATGAAAGTACCGACACAAATCCTTTTTTCATATTCTCTCCGTAAATATTCTTATAACATGCAATTAGATTTATGTAAGCAGTAGCTCTTTTTATTCAAAATTATAAATATTATTGCGCAATATCTCCTGAAAAATAATTCAATACTAATGTGACCAATTTATTACTAGGGTATAATACTTTGTACAAATAATAATCGTTAAGCAAATTCTAGAAATTTAAAAGATTTGAGTCTAGAAGAAGACCACCTACATGCTGGACTGACGATGTCAAGAGAGTGGTTAGAATTTCATTGCAGGGCGCAGGAGAGTCAAAGAAAGGAATACAGAACTTTAGGGAAGGCATATGACCAGCAGGGAATGTTGAGGGCTGGTTGATAATGATAATTATAATGGTATCTAAAGGAATCTTGGAGGAGTTATTTCCACCCTCCTTAGCCGTATAGTTTGCACAAAATTATATTGTTCCTCTTTCGAATATTTAAAAAAATAATGGTTTGAAAAGGACTGGGATTAGAATTTCTTAGGGCCAGTTTTTCAATTGATAGTTAACTTTAATTAATAGTTAATTTTCATGATTATCATTGTCTATATTATGGTATTTAGCTAAGGTTACGTACCGATTAAAAAACTTGGCGTTAAAGTTTATTTATTTTTGTCTTTTATATTAGCACCAATTTTTCAATTTCTGGTGAATGCGCCGGGTCTTTCTGAAATTTTTATTTAACAGAACGGAAAATGTTTTAAAATGCAAATTTGTTTGGTACTTATACATATTTACTTTATTACTAAATAAATTCCCCCCAAAATAAGTCGATAGAAAAGTTTATCAATATTTCTTCTTCTACAACTGATATAGAATCACATCAAACGGAGCCCATATTTCTTCTTTGGAAACGTAATCTATCTATTTCGAGGTGTAACGAATCTTATTTTATATTTAATATCTATGGACAATTTTTAATGAGTCTGGTGGGTGGACTATAAAATTTCAAATTATGTAGTATAAAAGTACAGGCCTTGCAAAATTACTAACCTCATAATTGGCTTGATTTAAATAAATAGTTTTCTGAATCAAGTAGAGAAAAAGTTTTTTTCTCATACCTGCACGAAAATGGCCACTTTATTTGCGTGAAATGCCAGTAGAAAGTCGTCTTTTTAGGGTAGTCGCAGAAAATAAGGAGTGGGGGTAACATTTGTCACTTGGGTAGCCATTTCCTCCCTGATATGCGGGAGTTATTTGTGTTTGTTTATGGTTGTCAAGGTGATTTTCTCACCGCAAAATGTCAAGCAAAAATGTCAATGTTATGCTGTTATAATTTGTTCGCGCGTTTCACGCAAAAGAAGTGGCCATTTTCATGCAGGTATGAGAAAAAATAGAGTATGCTACACGGGAGGAATTGATTCCTACCTTGTTGCAATTTTTGGAAAAAATACTAAAAACTCAACTTTTTTTTACATGATAATGTTATGTCCAAAATTAATTGTAGAGACTATAAATGCAATAAATTATATGAAGCTAGTTGCAGGAAACCGTTTATTTATAAAAACTAGCATAATACACCGTGATATGAAAATGAGAATAGTTATTAAATTATTATAATAGAGTGCACTAAATTTATAATAAATATACAATCTAATTTTAATGAACGCGTTTTGTACAACATTAATTTCATTATTCTCTACACAAAAACAAAGATGCATGTATGAAAAAATATCTTAGGTAATTCTGAAGAGAAAATTGTACTTTCTAGGATAATTGCATTATCATTGTAGCCGAATGTAAAACTTGTAAAAGTAAAACGCCTAATCCTAAAATGCATTATAAGAATTACAATACAATATCCAAAATTTCACAAAATTATTGTAAAATTTCAAATTTTGGTGATGAATGCGCAAGCGTTTTTTAATTATGGATGGGTTTAAATAAATTTATCTATACATATGTATTAATTTCGTCAAATTTGATTAATATCCAGTGTAAATTAATGAGAACTTCCAAACAGAAGGACAAATTCACAAAGGCATAATTGCAAAATGCAAAATTAATGTAAATGGATTGAAAAATGGATATTATGGTGGTCTCTAATCAACAGGAAATGAACAGTCACAGTTCGATCAAAGAAAATAATTCATTTACATTCTAACAAACACTTACATTTTATATAGGGACACATGCAAGAACCAGGTTATGATTAGCCTCCATTAAATTAAAAATACTTACTAATGTATAAATAATGAAGGCGACTGTCGTACTTACCTGAAAAAAAAAAACTTCATTTAATCATTGGATATTTTCATGTGATTTCTTAAAAATATCTTATGTGACCATTCACATGACTTTCTTATATTAATAGTTTATATACATATACATATTCTAATATAATAGCAATGATTGCCATTCGAAATAAATTTACAATGTTAATCATAACCTCATAACACTACGGAAAATTATAATCTAAATTTATTGTTTGCTATAAATTGCTTTTTTTTGGATAGAAAACAGACAAAAATTTTCTACTTTATGAGTGTATTAAAGATTCTCTTCAATCAATTTTTGAGGGAATTGGAACTAAAAGTATTAATTTGCTTGTACATTTATAATTATTTATATATCAAGTCATGAAAGTTATCTATTAAATAACGAAGATGAGCATTATCGAAAGTACGAGGCCGTAAGGCCGAGTACTTTTAAGCTTCCTGGGTCCTGGAATAATTATTTTCATGACGTGTTATGTATAATATTTTACCTGAAACCTTTAAGAAAGTCAAACTCACAAGACTATTTTGATTCAAGAAAATTGATCATTGCAAGACTAGTACTGTAATATTTGACATGACGGTCACTACAGTACTATTGTTAAAAGTAGTATGACCGTCATGTAAAATAACGAACGATCAAATAAATTTGTAATCGAGTAATCCATGGATTTGAATCCGTATGTCTTTAACTTGCCACATTTTAGATTTCAACTGACGTTTTATTTCACATTTGTAAAGCGTGCAATTCAAGTAACGACAAACGATTTTGGAATCATGGATGACTCGAATACAAATTTATTTGATCGTTCGTTATTACAGTACTAGTCTTGCAATGATCAATTTTCTTGAACCAAAATAGCCTTGAAACTTTGACTTTCTTGACGATTTCAGGTAAAATACTTTAAATTGATTGGCTCTAAATCAAACAGCCAATCAAATTGCAAATATTTTTAGTTCCAATTCCCTGTATTAATAAAATTAATTTTAAACTTAAACATCACACTTCTGAAGATGTTCTGATTTCTTTGGGATTCATTCATTCTACTGCTAGATGAATTTATTAACATTTATGAAACAATCTTTGTATCTACAAAACTGGAAATGTTGAAATTTAAATAAAAATTTTTAATATAATTCTACTTCTCTTAAACCTTCACAAATAAAAAGCACATACAAAATATTCGTAAATAAAATGAAACATCTCCAAGGCGATAAAAAAGTCACCAAATTTATTGCGTTACCTATAATTTTATTCAAAGACCTAATTTTGAAGTTTAGTTCAATCCTGATGCTTTTTTTGAGTTATGATGAATAACAGACAAAGTAATAGAAAGGCAAACGTCATACGAAAAATAGTCAAAATATATTCTGGGTCCATAAAAGATGTAATTCCATTAAGATTTTAGAGTAAAAAAATCATGATCAATACTTTTTTAGAAAAAGGTCGATCTTTTCAGCTGTGGTCTCTGGATAATTTAATTTGGTGAAAAAAATTAAATTATAATAAAATAAATAATAAAACACAACAATAAAAATCAAGAAATTTATCTCCCAGATAAAATTATTTAGAAGAAGAAAACATCGGTATTTTTAATTTGTACTAATTTTAATAGTCAGCTTGAAGTAGATCACCGCTGTATTAAATCTTTTTTTTTCATTTACAAGACTATGTCTAAAGAAAGAAAAACAGTTTCGGTTTTCATTTTACACGATAGTAAATTATGAAGTGAATCTGTTATTATCTAGATGAAAGGTTTCGCAGTTCTTGAAGAGCTCATTATAAATTAACCACAGGAATCTCTCAGTAAATGTTTAACCTACTTTCAATATTCGGTTTGTTTGCTCAAATCGAAATTAAAGACGACCATTTACAACTTACCAGATATACAATATTAAATAATAATACTGGTATTAAAAACTACTAATGGCTAATGGCAAATCTTACTTTTTGTTTAGTGCGTATAATCAATACCAAAGAAGTTTATGAGTGAGATAATTATTATTTAGGTTTTCACCTATTATGTTTGCTGCTGCAGAAAAATCTGATAGAGAACTAAATTGTTCTGCAATCTCTAATTATATAAAAAATACTACACTTCCTGTAATTAATCAAATGTGGAGTCACGTGACACTTCATTGAATTCTAGACATGAAAATTGTTATTTGAAATTCAGGGAATTGCGAAATATACGTCGCGTGATGATGGAAATAATAAAAAATTCGCGTGCAGTTAAAGTTTCGTGCAGCGGTAGTAGTGCCCTTCTAACGAAAACTTTACTCCAAATTCATATTGGTTGTAGGTATACTTAGGTATATAAATATAGTACCAAATTAGACGATATATTTTAATAGTTTATACTACTTGAAATAAAAAAATTATAATACGTAATGCTGAAACACTAGATATAATAATAATAACAAGCAATCCGTTGCCATTATTTTTTAAGGATAATTTTCACATGCAATAGAACAGGACTGGTAATAGAGTTTTTCCCATTTAAATCTAATTATCTCCAAATTTAGTTTGTAACGATTTGTAATTTAGATTTGTAAAATATAATTGATAGCACAGTCAAGTGACTAGCTCCTGAATCGAAACTAAAAACATTGCGATTTTCTTGTCGAGTTATTTTATGTGTGGGTTTCACAGTTAAGTTTAATCTTAGATTTTGTAGGCTTTTAGATAATAATTAATGTATACTTTGTTAAAATATTTATGATAGTATCTGCAATTACAAATTTTTATATTTTACTTACAGCTCCATTCCGAATGCATTCAGTTAATTTTAAACGGTCCGTTAAAAATAAAGTGTCGTGACTAACATTTTAATTTTAACGGGTCGTTTAAAATTAACGCTGTTATAAGCTTGCAGTGTGCAAGATTCCAATGTATGAGTACCCTGTATATAAAATATATTTCGTTGACATAATTTTTTGTTTCAACATGCTGAGTATGTTACTCATTAATTTTGCAAAGTTTCTGTAGATAGGTACAGCAGAAGATATTTAATTTTCAACTACTAACAAGCTCTATTAATTAACCAGTTTTAATTAAAATTAGAAATTATCCTTCATATATCACAGCTTTTATTTATTCTTTATATTATGAACTTCAATTATTTTTTTAGTAAAATATGACTATAAGCTGTTTTTTTTTTAAATAAATATCAATATTATGTTTAGGTACTGTATTATAAGTATTTTGGAGCTACTTATTATACAGGGTGTCAAAGTTTATATCGTCAGGATTTCACCAGTCGATAGTTTAGCGAAAATTAAAGGTGGTTTGTCTAATGAACTACGGTCGAATGTTGCTTCCTTTTTGATGTACAGGGCATTAAAGAAAATAAATTATTTTAAATAATTTACTATAAATCAATAACAAAAAAAGTTAGTCTTCTGAAATTTTGCATAGATTTTTTTGTGTATTCTCTAATTAATAGTGGTTGCAATTATTTTTTTTAGAACACAGAGACGTGCGTACGGGTTTCTTCAAAAAAAATTTTATTGAATAAAACGTACACCACTGTTTTTTTTTGCAGCACCAATATGCAGAGAGTATTTTCCATTCAATTTAGATACTTTTTTGTATCTTACAATTTCTTGATAACTTAACTTTTTTTTCTTATTTATTAAAAAGGTTCTTCCCTATTAAATTTCCGTACAGTACAAAGTTGTAGAGAAAAATATTTCCTACAACTTTCCTTTTAATATCTTTTTGATATTGTCAATATTTAAAAAGATATTCAACAAATAAGTTGCAAATTTTAGGGAAATTTTTCTCTAGTTAGGTACTACTTACTACTACTACTACTTACTACTCTTTCTCCAAAATTTTCAACTTATTTGTTGAATATCTTTTTAAATATTGACAAAATCAAAAAAATATTAAAAGGAAAGTTGTAGGAAATATTTTTCTCTACAACTTTGTACTGATGCTTTTTTCGGAGATCTAATAGGGAAGAACCTCGTTAATAAATAAGAAAAAAAAGTTAAGTTATCAAGAAATTGTAAGATACAAAAAAGTTTCTAAATTGAATGGAAAATACTTTCTGCATATTGGTGCTGCAAAAAAACCAGTGGTGTACGTTTTATTCAATAAAATGTTTTTGAAGAAACCCGTACGCACGCCTCTGTGTTCTAAATAAAATAATTGCAACCACTATTAATAAGAGAATACAAAAAAAAAGTTCTATGCAAAATTTCAGAAGACTAACTTTTTTTGTTATTGATTTATAGCAAATTATTTAAAATAATGTATTTTCTTTAATGCCCTGTACATCAAAAAGGAAGCAACATTCGACCATAGTTTATTAGACAAACCACCTTTAATTTTCGCTAAACTATCGACTGGTGAAATCCTGACGATATAAACTGGGACACCCTGTATTTACGAGATGTCATAGGATCACTAAAAAGGGAGATATTCTTGAAAAACGAGTTTTTATATTTTTGCGGTAAGTAGCTTTCCAAGGTCAAAAATTGGATATTTCTCAACTTTATCAAATTCAACCATAGTCGAAAAAATATCCTCCTGGAAGTTTTGTAAACTGAAAACGAAATAACGACTGGACTAATAGGAGTTGTAGTTAGAAAAATGTAGGTAACTGTTTGGGGAAATTATTTCTTTAAATAAAATTAATTTATCTTTAATCATCAAAGGGATACTTTTCCTTCACCACACCTACTCTAATCGGAAACTTAAAAAACGGAGTATATAAGGGATTTAATTTGTTTACTTAAGCTGTTAATTTAAAACGACTAGAAAAATATGTGGATAATATTAATTCTTTCATAAAAAATCTAGATTTTTTCGTGACAGCCTTCCATGACTGGATATAGAAATAAACAGAAACACTTTTTGATGAATATTACACCTTAATTTTCTGAACTTTACTCCAGTTTTTGTAATGGAAAGACACGAAACACGATACGATTAAAAATTTGTTTAGTTCAAAGTAAATATGAGTCCTTTCCTCAAATAAACCTATTGAGTAGGTGTACAGAAATGCTAACTAGACCAAGAAAATTAAGTTATCTTTACATAAGGTGATATTTCAATATATAATAGGAACAACATATGTGACTGTCACGTAGTCAATGAAGATGCTAGCTTTAATATAACGCTTCCTTCCCCTATTGTCTTGTACATCTCTTGATGAAACCTTGTTTGTCAGATCTAGTCGCATGTTTGAGACTGAAACGTTATAGAAACAAACAGTACAGTTTAATTAAGATCCTGTAAATATCTTTGTTTAGATCTATTAATCTTATTCATTCGAATTAATTATCTTGCGGTATTCAACAATGCAATTTCGGCTTGTACTTCTAGTTGTTTCAATTGAAATCTTCTAAGCACACAAAAGCCTCGACAGATGTATAAATTCCTCTGTTTGACTAGTTAGTTTTGTCTATTTGTTAATTACATATAGGTACAATTGGGCTAATTTCAATGATTAAATTATGCATGATATAACATAACGTGTACGCACACGATAATTAGAATAAATATTAAAATATTTGTTAAATTTACATGCGAAATAATTGCTTCTAATACTCCTACTTGTATTTTGTGATATGTGGCTGATTATTTTTAACAGACGTGCACGTGACCCTCCCTGGTTCTAAAGAGAAGGAAACTAAAAAGTTTGGTTATATAATTTGTGGTTATTACTGACTTATTTTTCGGCAACGGAAAATGTTATTGTTTTAATACAATACTAAAGAAAATATTGTCGAGTAAATAAATGATAGATATAATGATACAATTAAGGCAATCTTGAGCGTAATGTACCAATTACATTATGTTATAATATAATCTAATTTATAACTAGTAGAATAATAAAACATTGAGCGACTTGATAAAATTAAAAAGGACATCTGGAATGTAACTGCTATAATTAATGAGTAACTTCCTAAATGCCTTTAAGAAAGAGTCATAAGTAACGAAATTTCATTTCCATTGTCTTATCTTGAACGAAAACTAAGTAGATAATTAGTAGAATGAGAAACAGAGGTTTGTGCTGCACAAATCTTGAAAATCTCTTTATTCAATCTCATTCCTTATCTCATGTCTTTAGTCTGGATAAATTGTTTAAACTATTTTAAAAACACTGAGCCAGTGGTAGTAAGTTTTATAATTAATCCCTTAAAGTTTATTTTTAGTTCTCGAAGTATATTTTAGAATCCAATCAATTGATTATTCTAGATAGTTTGCTCTTATATTGTATAAATTTATAATGTGTTGTTCTTCGGTTAAGCTACACTTTTTATTAATTAATTTATCCAGAATAAAATATACCGATGAATTAAAATTGATAATGATTTAAGCTCATGGTTTTACTCGTCATAAATTCCAAAAACTGCAGGTACCTCTTCTCTTTCTCAATACCTTTTTTTTTATGACAATCGTTCATGGAAATGATAAATTCCATAACTTAAATTGTGGTGCAATACGAAATAGCACAAAAAGTAGACACTTACATTTGGTAAATAACTATAAAGAAAATCCGTTAAGAAAAATTTTAAAGTGAATTCAGTCGGATATCAGTAGTGTAGTGGAGAAGCGTCGCACTGTCTGTGATTGCGCTCGATAGAACTCGTGCTTCGAATTCCTGCTTAGGAAACTTATCATAATATCGGGTACAAAATATGTCTCGAGGTACTCAACTTCCATGAATTATGCAAAAATAGTTAAAAGCATTGATAAAACATTAGACAACATTCAAGTATCCACTAGAATTACATGATGGTACTTAGGAATTTTCTAGTTTATTTTATTGATTGTATTGTACGTCTTAAAAATGTCCTTACATTCTTAGATGGAAGCTATTGATTAGGTATATATCTCTGATTTCACAAATTCTATGTGCGTAAAAAAATTTCCTATTACAAATTACTGTACTTGAACGTTTAAATAAGTTGATTCTCATCAAAACAATTTAAAGAAAATCATAAACGTTGAGTTGAAATTGATGTTTGAGGTTTTTAGATAAATCTTCATTTTGTATTCAAGTGTGTGTTCCTACGAATTGCAATTTGGCTTCGAGGATATCAAATGTAGGTACAGTGTGTCATTTTTTGCATTTCAATTTTTTTACACGAAAAAGTTTGGCACAAAAGTTGTTCATTTAAAAAATCTGTAGGTACAAGCTCAAGTTAATTTTAACTATACAAAATGTTTTATAATTAAAGGGGTTGGTGTATAAGGGTGTTAAAATCATTTTACGACTTACAACCTTTATTCAATTCTCCATTTAAACAAAGTAAGAATCTATACTTTCTTTAAGTGGAACACTCTGAATATTCTTACCTTTTTATATTCTATACACTTAATCTTATTGATAACTAAAGGTATACTAATGTTACAGGTGCATCTAAAATTAACGGTTCCCAGTTATTTCGACATTTTATTTTCTTTTTGCTGATTTAGAGATTTAGGTTTAAATAAATATTTCAGTAAATAGCTCATAGTCTAGTTAAATAACTTTATAAAATAACCGATATTGCTACATTATAAACTCCCTTAAATAAAACTGATAAAAAAAAACTAACTGGAAAATCATTAATTTTAATTATTAGATTTTAATTGAGTTTTTCCTTGTTGTTTAATGCTCTTTTCAAACATGTACTGAAACATCAATTTTTATTTACATTATACAGTGTTTGGCTATAGAGAGAAAGCTCGGTTATAAATAAAGACACAAATTTGAAAGTTGGAATAAAAGCTTGAGATTTTGCAAACATATTATTATGTTCTTCTTTAGATCAGTACATTGAATAATCATTTTATGTCAAACCGAGCATCATACTCAAATATTTTTTTTTATCTTAAACCATCTTATAAATTAAACTGCGAAACAAAAATTTTTTTATCAAATAAATTTGGTGAATTTTTCGTTGTTACATTTTTAGGTCTGATTTCTTATGCCTCGGTTAATTTTATTTGATGACTAATTTAACGGTGGTTAAAATTCATAATACAATGCCATATTTTTCGACGAAAGAATAATTTAATAGCCATTGGTTGAGGACTAAATGGAAACTCGAGATATGTTAGGATTTCGTCGAAGTTGTTAAAGTACGAGCATAATTCGATCGAAATTTTGTTAATAGTTTTCAACTCAAGTGCAGTAATTTCATATTAATTTTATATAATATTAATACAAAATTCAATCCAGAATATAAATAATAAATCATACTTACCTTCTATGATGCAACCAGATTAGAAAACACCGGCGCATCCACCAAAAACCCAAGAATTAAATTCGAATCTAATAATATAGGGTGTTCTATTTAAAATAAAATGATGCTGCATACTTAATAATGAAACATCCTGTCAAAACTAACAGGGAGATTGTGCAGAAGTCTTATTTGTCCAAGTTTTAAATCAGACATTTTCGAATATACTCAAGTTTTGGAACTACATATTGCCTAGATTTTTTCACAGGTTTTTATTTTTTTGTAGTGATAAAATGCTTTATTATTTCCTATAGTCTGATATTTATTAGCAAAAGAGAATGAACTGTTTATTTATAAGCGATTTTAATTTTAATTAATTTCGAAATCGAGTAATAGTTATTAGTGTATCAAGACTGGAAAGTGATATATTACTATAAGCGACCAGAAGAAAGTTCGGCAAGTACAAAAAAAAACGCTTTTTGGTGGAGATTATTAAATTTATTAGGTTCTCCTAGAATAAAACCACTTGTTCCCAGAACAGGTTATATCTGAAAGAGAAGATTTTAATAGGCTTTCAAGAACTGCAGATTTGACTTCACTCGATTTTTTCTTATGAGGTTAGCTCAACACTAACGTAATGAGAATAAACCAGGCACCATCGCCCAGTTGAAGGAGAATATCGTCAGAAAAATAATAATCACATAGAATACGTAGTCCACCATTAAATATTTTTAAAGGAAGATAGAGAACTTGCTGATAATTGAGGCTTTATACTATATCAAAATTAAATTTTCATGATGTTCTTTGATTTCCAAAATCTGATTTTTATATTGTCCATTATTATTGGTATTGATATTATTGGCTAAGTGTTAATTGTGACTGCTTGTGTTCTAGTGAAAAAATGTGTAATATGAAGCAGCAAATATATGTATATTCTATTTTATTTTATTTCTCTATATTCTCAATTCAATACCAAATTTTGATGACGACATCTGCTTTTTGTTTGGCTATTAAAACACTTATTATCCATTAATATTGTAATTGTAAATAATATTTGGTAGGACAATTTATCCTCTTTACACCCCTTGAAAAATGATTTATTTGTAATACCACAGAATTACCTGTGCCGAATTATTATTATTTGCCATCAATGGCAAATTTAACTCATATCGCCATTTTCAATTTGAAATGTTTCTTCTACTGCTAAATTGCGAAATCTACTTTGATTGAAATTTGATTACTGGTATACGAAAGCACATGGAGTGGAAAATAATGGTGCATGTGGAAAATAACTCTTTACGTATTATTATTTAAACTGCATTTACAGTGTAACTGATTGTGTATACAACATACGCCAAGTACGAGCTTAACCCAGAAGCTCAATTGTTATGCAATTATTGATGCGATTGTAAAATGATATTTTCTCAGAGAATTCGATTAAAATAACAATTTTGCCCCATTAATTTTGAAAACCAGAAAAAATTTGTAGAGAAACATTAAATTTAGTAGACAATAATTGGAAAACGTCCTTGCAAATTTACTATATTTCCAATAAATCAGCATTGATTAGTAAGCCAATATAAATTTAATGAACGATTTGTTCGGAAGTAATTCTAAATTTGATTTGTGAATCTTAAATGTGTTCTCCTAAAAGTTTCACGATAAAGGGACTGTAACTAAGGACATGATTATAGAATAATTTTGGGAGAAAGTCAAGGATAAAAATCAAATTAATCTAATAAATTTGGTTAAATTACAATTTTTTTAAAGTGGAAATAATTTAAAGATTATTGATATGTTCGATGAAATAATTTTATTGGACACGCACCCTGTATATAACTATCTCATTTCCGGATTAAATTCTTATAGCGGTAATACGTTTCCGTAATAAACTGAAATCGAGCTATTTACCAAAAACATTTTATAACATTTCCCAGCCGAACCAACTTCTTATTAAGGCAAGTACCTATCTAGGATTATTTTACATGCCCAACATATTGTTTTCGTAATCGCAGACATTCTAAAATTATGCAGTTTAATTCGTGTAAAATAACATTACAGTTTATAAATATACATAGTTAAATGTTAAATCTATTTATGTGTGCTATATTTTTAGAAAAAAATAATATGGTTTATCGATACCTGTACCTACCTGGCAGTGACGCACTCAGAAATTTTCCTTGAAAGGGCCAGAGGGAGCAATATAGGGTTAGGGACAAAACAAAGTGTTCTTTAAGATTTCCCACACATCAAATTCCACATGGATTTTTTGTATAAGATCCTGAGGACGCGCCGAAGGGATACTTTTTTAGGGCAAGTTTATCAACTTAGAATTTAGAATATTCGAATCGCCATGGACACTAAGGCTAATTAGCGTGTACAGTACACGCACCAAATTTGAATAAAATATATCTAAAGGATTTTCCAGAATTTCGAAATTTTAAAATATTTTGAAAACGGAGCAATTTATACGATATATTTTTATTGATAAAAACTGTTTATATTTATTTATTTATTCTGAAACACCTTCTAAGTGGTGTTTTATTGATTAATGTAAGTATAAGTAAGTGTGTATTTTAAGTATTAATAGGATCCAACTAAAGCATCTACCTACATTAATCATTAAAATACGATGGTAAAGGAACATTCTAGCAATCAATAAAAAAAATTTCAAAGAGCGCATTAAAAATTAATGAACGAGGTACCAATTTCTGTAATTATTCTTTATTGACAAAACAAGGGAATTGTATTAAATTAAATAAAACATTCGAATTAAATTCTAATTTATTTGCCTAACACCTGGGAGTCATTTTAAGCTTAACCAAACATTGAATAACGGCTGTAATTTACAGTTAAATTTCAATGGACCGTATCTCTAACGATTTTCACACAAAATCTAATAATAGATGAATATTCAATTAATAAAGTAATTGTTTTAGCAGTTTTGTGCAATATATTGATGGCTTTAATAGTCGTATGTCATTTACATATGGACATCTCTATTGAATATAATTTAAGAATTTTAGAAAAATTAATCTTAACCTTTATACAAATACAAAGACGACCTCATATGTATACATTATTATTATACAGAATGGCTCATAAAATGATAGGATGGATTCAAGTATTTAAATTAAAACTTACGAAAAGTCTTATAATATGAGAGAAGTAAAAACTAAGGAATAAGATTATTTTACTACCATTAAATTAAAGTTCAGAATCTTTCAATGTAACTTAATGTTTTGGTTGGAAAAGGTGTTGAGAATATTTCAGTGGATAGCATCATTTTTTATCGATTTTTATTTCAGACTAGATATATTATGATGTGGTGAACTCTGGTCTACTGTCTTATTTCTTAATATATTTTTCATTGTGTATTTTATGTTACGCTACTTTCTCAATCTATTTAACCGTAGGTATATAATAAAGTGCGCTAAGAATAAATAAAGACCATGTGGTAAAATCATTATTCAACTTTGACTCTTACGTTTAAATCATAGACCGTTGAACTTGAACAAGCTTTTGTAATTGAGCTTAAGGGATTTATGCTTGACAACTGTTGAGGTAAGGTAAATACACATTTTTAGCATAATGATTTATTTGAATTTGCATCTGTATAAGGAGTAGGTTATACTATAAATAATAAGTCAAGAAATGAACTGCTTTATGTCTAAAGTTTAAAATGAATGTACGATATTCGTTATCATAAAGCTGTTGGAAGTGGTGTATATAACCTAAGTAAAAGCATGTAATGAACATAAATAAGCGAGCAAACCTAATGAAGAGGAATTCATTTTGTTCACATTTGTTCGTCGTGTTCAATGAATCCTTTTAAGGTTCAAACTTCACGGCAGGTAATTGCTGTAATTTATACGGAAACCTTGAAATAGATCAGTTTGATGAGATGCGGTAGAATATGTAGGAATGTAGGTCGTTATAGAATTTAGATATTATTGGTATTATTACCTTACGCACTTTGTTTCCAACAATTTTTAAGATTTAAAGGAAAGGCTTCGATTCAAGATTAAAGTACCTACATGAAAATTCATTTTAGATTTCTTGGATTGTGTTTTACTAAGAGGTGATGGTATAAGTTATATGATTTATCAAAGACAACTAGTTTTTTATTTTAAATAAAAAAAGGTAATATGAGTTAGTATACAGGGTGTCCCAGTTTATATCGTCAGGATTTCACCAGTCGATAGTTTAGCGAAAATTAAAGGTGGTTTGTTAATAAACTATGGTCGAATGTTGCTTCCTTTTTGATGTACAGGGCATTAAAGAAAATAAATTATTTTAAATAATTTGCTATAAATCAATAACAAAAAAAGTTAGTCTTCTGAAATTTTGCATAGACATTTTTTTTTGTTTTCTCTTATTAATAGTGGTTGCAATTATTTTATTTAGAACACAGGGGCGTGCGTACGGGTTTCTTCAAAAACATTTTATTGAATAAAACGTACACCACTGGTTTTTTTTTGCAGCACCAATATGCAGAGAGTATTTCCATTCAATTTAGAAACTTTTTTGTATCTTACAATTTCTTGATAACTTAACTTCTTTTTTCTTATTGAATAAAGAGGTTCTTCCCTATTAGATTTCCGAAAAAAGCATCAATACAAAGTTGTAGAGAAAAATATTTCCTACAACTTTCCTTTTAATATTTTTTTGATATTGTCAATATTTAAAAAGATATTCAACAAATAAGTTGCAAATTTTAGGGAAATTTTTCTCTAGTTAGGTACTACTTACTACTACTACTTACTACTCTTTCCCCAAAATTTTCAACTTATTTGTTGAATAACTTTTTAAATATCGACAATATCAAAAAAAGTTCAAAGGATAAGTTGTAGGAAATATTTTTCTTTACAACTTGGTATTGACTCTCTTTTTCGAAAATTTAATAGAAAAAAAGTTATTCAATAAACAAAAAAATCCAACCCTTAATTGAGGACTGGTGAAGGAAGGGCGGGGTCTACGAATACACAAACTCAGTTTTAAACTTTCAGGGTGACCCTCTACAAGATTCTACAAAAATTGGCTGTAGGGTAAAAAAAATCTATTTGAGGCCTTTTTTTCTCCCTTATTTACTGTACTATTAGGTTATTTTGAGTTAAGTAATCAAAAAGTTATAAGATACGAAAAAGTTTCTAAATTGAATGGAAAATACTCTCTGCATATTGGTGCTACAAAAAAAAACCAGTGGCGTACGTTTTATACAATAAAATGTATTTGAAGAAACCCGTACGCACGCCTCTGTGTTCTAAATAAAATAATTACAACCACTATTAATAAGAGAGTACAAAAAAAAGATCTATGCAGAATTTCACAAGGCTAACTTTTTTTGTTATTGATTTATAGCAAATTATTTAAAATAATTTATTTTCTTTAATGGCCTGTACGTCAAAAATGAAGCAACATTCGACCATAGTTTATTAGACAAACCACCTTTAATTTTCGCTAAACTATCGACTGGTGAAATCCTGACGATATAAACTGGGACATCCTGTATAACCTGTAATTGTTGCAAATGATTGTATTATTAATTGTTGATTCACACAAATTTGCGAATTTTTATCAGTTTCATTTTGTTACTTCACAGAACTAACTAAATCACTTTTAAATTATCGTAAAATGGAACATGATGGACTAAAAACAAACAAAGTCAGGTTTGTGCATACAAATACATGGTGTATTACTAAAAATTAAATGCAATTTATATATTTAAAATATGTTGATGAAGCCAAAGGCACTACGTCATAGAGCCATTGTAATAATGGAGTTATCGCCATTAATTAATATTCACATTTACTGAGTGGAGAACACCTCTTTCTAGTTCCAGTAAGCACATTCAATTTGTCTAATCATTAACGAATCAGTCGAGCTGTTCCATCGCGTGCTGCTATCATTTTCCACGTGAATTACCCCTCTATTCTGCCGTTATTTACTATGAGGGTAATTCTGGTACAATATTACGTTTTTGGAATTTCTGTCGAAAATTACTTGGTGCTGTTTAGTGGTTATTTATATTTGTATCCGTAATTAAACTTCTCGTTAAAAACAACCCTAACTGAAACTATTAACGTGTGAATGCCTTTCCCTAAATTTTACGTATGCATGTTTTACGTAGCTGTATTTTGTCTGTACAGATAAATGCGTGAATTTAATGAATAACCTGTACATAAAGTGATTTTCGCACTCTGATCTTTATTGCTCATAATAATATCTAACACAAATACATGCGTAACAAAAGTAAAATATTCAATGACTTTAGAGGTGTTTAAAGCAACGTGAGATTAAATATTTATACAGGGTGATTCACAACATATCGAAAAAATTATAAAGGTAGCTATGCCTGAAGCGATAATAAGAAAATTTTACTTATATCTATACATACTTACACATGTATTACAAGATAACGAAAACTTTATGGCATAGTCTGTACTTTTTACGTTACGGAATTTAATAAATTAATATTACAATGTAGGAGTGTGCATAAAAATGTTTGTTGTACTTGACCACACATAATGCATTGATATCACTTCTTTATTCTGTGTTTTGCGTTTTTATTGCGTGTATCACTTGTTACAAAACTACACTGTGAAAATATCACATGTTCATAATAATCAAGAGTTAATGGATATGGTATTAATTTATGGTGAATTCCTGCAAAACGTATGACTGAATATATTAGAGGATGGCAGAAAAAATTTTGAAGGTTTCCAGCAATTTTCAAATAGTCTCTGTCGCACTTATTGCAATACGCATAAATCTGTCCTTGTCCCTTATAACCGAATTTTACGACAAAAATGTGTTTTATTTTAGATTTTTGACCTATTACTCACTTAAAAAAATCTCCCGGTATGAAATTACATTTATTTATTCATTATTATTATTTTCGGTACCATAGAAACCAGTAAAATAAAAAAAAACTAATGGTTCGTTCCTTCTGGGATTCGAACCCGGGACCTTCCGTTTGGCAGCCATATAATGAGACACATGGTCTACCTCGACCATCGAATTCAAATATCAACGCGCGCTATGAGAAATATAAAGTGTTTTAAGAATAACTAGTTTTTTTGAAATTTTTTTGACGGAATTTCAAAAAAAAGTTCAAACAAAATTTGTTCAAAATTCAATTCTAAATCAAGGTTAAAGAATAAAAAAATCTCACAAATTGTTTATTTTTCAAGATATTCCTAAAAAACCTAAAAATGTCTTCAGGTAACTGTCACTTGTTTTGATGCTAGATGAAAAACATTGAATGTGGCTCCCACAATTTTGTTCAAACTCTTAAATATGAAATTTGAATCAAATCCAATAAGTCGTTTTTGAGTTATGGTGGATACAGTCAGACAGACACTTATACTACGTATAAGAAAGTAAAAAGAAGTGGCATGTTGCTTTATGCCTTTATACCGACAAGGTGTCAATATTGGTTCTCATTCTATTCCATTATCCATTAATACCTATAATAACTAGAGAGAGAGAGAGAGGTTTTTACAACTTTTTCAAAATTAAAATGTGTCTAATGTATTAAAATTAACTAAATTTCATCAGAATCTGTCGCTGTAATTTCACCATCAGCAAATCTTGATAACAAAGTCCACATGAAAAACTGACACTAAATATGTAAAATATTAAAAATATAATTTCAAGGAAGCATCAAGAGAAACCAACTAGAGAAGCTGAGTGAGAAATGGAACCATAGGTTAAATAAAAAATTCTCTAAGAGAAATGAGGAACAATAAAGCTCTAGGTGAGGACCAAATTCCGAGGGAATCAATAAAAGTATTAGTTAAAATGAAATATCTTTTCCTATCGTCTTTTTTAGAAAATACGTTTTGTGTAGGTATACTCTTTGTAGTTTAGAAAATAGGTGTAGAAAAACGTATTTTATAAAAATAGTATACATAACATGGGTGGAAAGTGTCTTTACTTTATGTACTTACCGATAATTTTGAACTACAAAAATGCGAAATAAGTTCTACTATCTTATACAGCCAGATAAAAAAAAATAGATATCTATCAAATAAAATAGATCAAGATAGATTTTTAGATGCAATTATTTCCTCATCCGCAAGAGAAGAGTTTCGTGGAAATTCTAAAGATGAGATTGATGAAGATAGTTGAAAGATATCATTAAATCTGAAGAGGAAAGTCTACAAACAGAGTGTTTTTCTGTGAAGACCTATAGTGCTAACCAAGCGAAGGAAAAATAAAGGACCATGTTAGGTATATAGGTATCAGATTTGAAGACCATACAAGAAATACATCAGATATTCGTCAAAGATCAAAAATGGACATGAGTATTAGGACAAAGATGACTTGGTCTGTAGGAATAATAAACTGGAAGCTCCGAACAGATAGAAGAAGCAAGTGAAGATCTCTAACATGCTAAATTGACGATATCTGAGGAATTGCAGGTATACGATTAGAACAAAATATAGCTTAATGGAAGATTTTAATGGAGATTTATGTCTAGCAGGCCACTCTTAGGCTGGAAATTGATGAAAATGATGATTATAATCACGATGATCATAACGGTGATGATGTCGATGATATTTAATTGATAGTAATTTCCTATTTTCACAAAAAATAGCGGTAAAGATTGTGGTATTCAAACAGATCTACAGATAAACGTAAATATATTATCAAAAATCTTTAATTTCTCGATATTTTATATCATGTACACACGAAAAAAAAATTTCACGATTCTCCTTTAAGGTGATTATTTATACGGAATGTATGGTATTATTTTTACCCAGATATTCATCATTAATGTTATTACTTCAAAATTTATTATTTTGCATTATGATGAGAACGACACAATGAAGGTTTCAAAAGAAGACAGGACTTCAGGACCCCCTTGACGACATTTGTTATATGCAGTTTGCTCTTGCTCCACGTAAAGCAAAAAAACGAATAAATTCTAAATATTGCGCTTTATATCTAGGATTAATTACTAAATGCTAGATGTATCGTAAATTATATTTAAAACAATTAACGTCTACAATTGCAAAAGTTACTGTTTATTCCAGTAGGACTGTGAGTTACAAAATTATTACTCCCATGTTACATTTATACACATACAGAATTTTAATAGGAAAACTAAACTTAGAAGCGTTTTGAAACTTGTATATGCCACTTAACATGTAGGATAACGTTTGCTTTCAAACACTCACGGAAACTTTTTACTTGGTCCAATATTTATACATTTTTCTTTGATTTTATCGTATTCTTCTCATAAGAAAAGTGTGTGTGAGTATCAAGAGTGTATTTACATATACAGTATTATACATACACTTTATTATTCCGACAACGAATTTCCTAAGGGAATGTAGAAGATACATACTATTTAATTAGAATGACTGTTTAAATTTTAACGATTTGTGTGATTACGAGGGTAGTTCAATTAGTATTTTTCAGGCCATAAATTCATTGTCACAAAAAAATCATGATTACATTAATTACATGTGTATAGAATCGTATAACGAAATCTATTTTTTTTTTATTTGCTCTACAGGCCGTGTAGGCCTAGGGCTACAAAATATTAATACTATCATTTTATATTATTATTAAGTACATGATTGTAATAACTCGATTAACTGTTACTTTTCACCATTTTTCTTGGAGCGCTCTCTGCACTATCGCTCGCCACTCCCTTCTGTTTGTTGCTATTTCTTTCCAATTTCTAACTCTCAACATTTTCAAATCCTCTTCCAAGCTGTTTATCCATCTCTTTCTTGGCCTTCCCTTTCTTCTTTTTCCTATCGGTTTTCTGCTTAGAACTAATTTTGGTAATCTCTCCTTAGTCAATCTTTCCACATGTCCCAGCCATCTTAACCTTTGTGCTTTGATAACTGCTATGACACTGGGGTTTTTATTTAATTCTTCCAATTCGCGGTTTGTTCTTCTCCTCCATCCCTCCTCCGTTCTTATTCCTCCATATATAGCACGTAACATTTTTCTTTCCCATCTTCTCATTTTTTCTTCTTCCGTTTTATTCATCACCCACGTCTCACAGGCATATGTGGCCGTAGTTCTCATAACTGTTGTATATATTCTCTCTTTTGTTTTTCTCGATACATATTTGGATTTCATTAGCTTTTTCAGGCTTCCGTACTTTCGGTTACCTTTTGCAATGCTTGCCTGTATTTCTTGACCTTCATGACCATTTTCTTCTACAATTACCCCCAGATATACGAAATTTTTCATTCTCTCGAACACACATTCCTTATTGCTGTTTGTTATCAAGGTCAGGTTGCCTTGGTTCTCTAGTGGATCTTCTGTTTGTCCCATAACCATATATTTTGTTTTATTTTGGTTTATCTCCAGTCCGAAATTCTTTGCTTCTTGTTCTAATCTTCTTACGACCCTTATTAGTTCATTTTTCGTTCTTGCTATGATTGTTAAGTCATCTGCCAAGGCCATACATTGGTGGTCCTTGTTAAATATCGTCCCTTCATTTTTTATTTTACTATTTCTTATTATTACTTCCAGTGTCAAATTGAATAATGTTGTTGATAGCGGGTCTCCTTGTCTGAGTCCTCTTCTTACTTCAAACTCTTGCGACTCTTCTCCCTTCCATGTTATTTTGTTTTTTGTGTTCTCCAGAGTCATTTTCGTCATTCTGATGATTTTTTTTGGGATTCCTAGCTGGTGCATTCCTTTATATATTTTTCTCCTACTTATTGTATCATATGCTTTCTTGAAGTCGACGAATAACGCATGAAGTTCTGTTTTATATTCATAATTAGTAACTTGCAATTCTTTGAGGGCGAAAATTAGATCTGTAGTAGCTCTATTGTTTCGAATTCTATAGGGATAACTTATCAGGGCGATATTGATTATAATAATGCACATGTAAACTAGAATAAAAGTTGGGCAGAAGTATGAAACATCGCGTATATTTTCACTAATAAGCATAATAGGAAAGGTAATTTGATTCTCTATTCAATATGAAATGAAGTAAAGTTATGAAAGGTTATAAAACAAACTTTCATGAAAAATTGCATTGAAACATTATTTATGAATCAAGTTTTTCTTGGTTAAATAAATAATAAAAACCAAAAGTTTACAATTATTTTTGTTGTAGGTACTTATTGTTTAAATAATTTTATTGTCGTTCTTGCACGTATTACCTACTTGAATTTTTCTATTTTTATAGAGAAAAGGAAGAATATCTTTCAAATAAAGCCAAAGTTAATATAGGTAGCCCTTTTTGATAAACGAAAGATTGACATTAAGTACGTTAACAATTAACGTAAATAAAAATTTTGGCGGTATTTTGTCAACGATATAATTATTATTATTATACACACAACTAGGTCACTCTGTATTTGTTATTATATTTTTATATTTACCTATATTTGCAATCCACCAAAGTTTACATTTATAGACGAATAACAGTTATATAATAATATCGCTAATTAACAAAACGCTTTAAAATTCATACTGGCTTTGAAGCGTTTATATTTGGTCGGATCAATATTAACCATTAATTAATGTACGATTATGAAACATGAACCTACTTTTATTTAACTTTTCAAAAATTGAAGTATTTGTACTAATTATGATAAATGTTAATACCAGTAGATATACAATTGTAGAGATACATTATTGTAGATAAATGTGTTTATAAAAGTATAATTCATTTACTTTTAGTTGGTTCACATTTTGAATTAAATTTATTCTTATTATTATAATTAAAAACATAGTATGTACATTCATACATGGTACAGATGAGAATAAACTGGTTATGATTATTATGTGTATAAAACAACCTCATAAAAAAATAATGTAGGTACATATTTTTATTATACTAAGATTAGGGCAGCCCTACATAAGATATTAATTGTCAGTCAAAATTATAAAATATAAACTGCTGGTCAATTGAAACGTACCAAGCGAATTTTTAGGTTGAATTGAAAGTCAAATATTTTGAACAATAGTTTGATTCGATTTTTCTACTTTGAAGAAAGTCGTCTTTTTTTTCTCAAACTTTATACCTACCGAGGTTCCACAAAATTTTGTATATATTTTTTGATGTCTATTTTTTTAGTCTTTGGTTAATGAGGAAAAGACCAATTTCTCAAAATTTTTATATCGCTCTTATTTTATAAGATACCGAATTTTTTATTAAATTACATATTGTTGAACAGGTTTTTGCAATAATAATTATGCTACCATTTTGAAAGCAAATGTCATCATGTGATATGTCGATAAAAAGGTAATTTTAAGTAGAATCTAATTATTACGGAAAAAATGTACAGGGTTGTTTTAAAAAATTTTGAAAGTTAGTAGGTGGCCCTTCCGGTGAAACCGGAAGTGTCATTAGATTGTTTTAAATGTCATAATGAGTATTCCTTTCAACAATCAAACTATGCCAAATTTCAAATTAATACAGTTGAATGTAACAAAATGGTGGGGGTTGTAAAAGGATTTCGTCGCCACCCGGTATACACGGATACGAGCAAATTTTAAAAAAGTGAAAAACCCGTTTCGAAGATATAAGTCACTTAAACCAATAGTGAACATAAACTAACTAAATTCCATTTTATTCCATTAAGAAAATAACCTCAAAAAATTAATTAAAAAAATTTATCAATTAGCGAACGTGTACCGATTTTTGATAAGCCACTGGTTACCAATAAATTAATGAAAGTACAAAAAATGTACTTTTTATAAGAAAGCCATTCATAAGGCATCATAATCACAAGATTGGTTCTTACAAAACACAATACAGCCGAACGACAAAAAACAAAGAAAAAATCAAGTTTTCAGCAAAAATTCGGTATCTGATAAAATAACAGGGATATCAAAATTTTGTGAAACAGGTTTTTTTCCCATTAAGTAAGGACTAAAAAAATTTACATCAAAGAGATATAAAAAAAAATTGTGAAATCTCGGTAGTTATAAAATTTGAGAAAAAAAAGACGACTTTCTTTCATACCCTGTAGATAGTAATGTACTTCAAAGTAAAAAAATCGGGTAACACAATCGTTTTCTCAATTAAATTATCTCTGAAATCCTGAAAACCGCATGTTGATATCTTTTCTATTTTTCAAAATATTTGACTTTAAATTCACCCTAAAAATTCGCTTGGTACGTTTCAATTGGCCAGCAGTTTATTTCATATATTTTTAGTTGAGTATGTTATATTATTGTAGATCATAGAAAAGATCTGTTGTAGACCTTGTGTAAAAATTATCTGCTTGACAACCTCGTCATGATGGGTACGTATATATACACTCAGCTATGAATCGAACACAAACTAGACGAGCACTTTCGGCACTAGATACACAAATAACTGTTGTAGTTACAACGTAAAATAATGCTAAAATTTCGACGACAAGCTAGTTTTAATTAACTTCCTACATAACTCGTCTAATTAAACAAAATATTCAAAGAAAAATCCTTATGAAAAGAAATATTAATAAGCAAATAAAAAATATAGAAAATAGAAATTTTAATTCTAGAGAAAATCAAATGTAATAAGGGAATACTCATTATAATGAATTAATAATTCTGATATCTATACGAGACAATATGAAGAGGTGAAAATATGATATTAAAAACTATATCTTGTACGAGTATTAATACTTACCCTAGCAACTAAAAGTAATTTCTATAGTGGAAGCATGTGCCAAAGGCAATTTAAATACACTGTAAGTCTGTTAGCAAATACGTAAAAGTTTATGCTCGATACCATAGAAATGGCATACCTAATACGTTAATAATACGTTTCACATATGACTACACAAAATGTCCTGAATTAATAGTTTAATTTTAAAATAGCTTCTCCTCTCTGCACCTTGAAAATGGGGCTCTTAAAACACACTTCATTGATTAATTTACAAAACTTTTATAGCTTGGAGTACATTATATTTATGGCTAAATTAAATTTCCTTCACTATGTAGTAAGTATTAAAAGTTTAGGCGTTTTAGAAAATAAGGTGCGTATTTGCGTAAATGGTTTTATGCCATTTCATACTCGGTATGATAATCATAAATCTCAACAATTACAATTTAGATAAAACTTCTCTTTATTTAAATTCGAATTAATTAATTTGGTTTTCTACCAAACATTTCAATTTAAATGGTAATGAAATCGCATAAATATGCATATGCTATAAATTTCAATATTAATTTGAATTATAATTTATTGTATAACATAATATAAAGATTAATATGATTATATGTATACTGAAAGATTAACCAAAACTGCCGCAGTACTTAGTAACAGTACCTGAGTAGTGAGTAGATATTTATTTATATGATTTTTATGTTATATAAATGTGTTTCGTAAACAAATGCAAATTATAGAATGGGGTTCTCACATATAAATACGAAATATTAGAATTTATCGTCAACTCGTAAGTATAATGGAGGATTTTCAGTATACATTCACCGAAAAAGTATTGCCAAGAGAGATTAAACGAGACAAAAATATATCATTAGGTTAATGTATAGGTACTGAATTTATAATCAAATTGTAATAAGAAATATACAGGAAATTATTGCTAATATAATTTTTCCCATACCTACACGAAAATGGCCACTTTATGTGAAATGCGGTTACAAAGTCGCCTTTTTAGGGTAGTCGCGGAAAATCAGGAGTGGGGGTAACATTTCTCACTTGGGTAGCCATTCCCTGACTCATATGCGGGAGTTATTTGTGTTTGTTTATGGTGGTCAAGGTGATTTGCTCACCGCAGTGTCAAGCAAAATGTCAGTGTTATCCTGTTTTAATTTGTTCGCGCGTTTCACGCAAAAGAAGTGGCCATTTTCGTACAGGTATGAGACAAAATAGAGTATGTTACACGGTAGGAATTGATTCTGCCTCGTGTTCTTGCGCCCTCGCTTCACTCTGGCGCAATTTTCCCACTCGTGAGAATCTCTTAATTCCTACCTTGTTGCATAAACTATTATTTTTGATATTTTTTAAATTCAATTAAAGATACATATATTGATAGTTGTCACTATTCTCTAATGCGGTCGATATGTTTTACTACAGTTAATATTAACGTGTATATTCCATAGAGTGTTAAAAAAAGTAGAACCAAATTGACGGCATAAGTAGTAAGTTCCAAGAAGATTTTAAGAAGTGTTGTTAGGTAAGTTAACGGTATCTGTAAAAGGGGTAAGTGTAATGTCCAGAGAGGTACATATTTACTCGTATTATTAGTATAAGAGGGAGTCGAAAAGGTGAAAATAATCGCATATATAAAGCTTTTTATGAGTATCTAATGTGAAATACAGTGTGTCCCAGTTTATATCGTCAGGATTTCACCAGTCGATAGTTTAGAGAAAATTAAAGGTGGTTTGTCTAATAAACTATGGTCTAATGTTGCTTCCTTTTTGACATACAGGTCATTAAAGAAAATAAATTATTTTAAATAATTTGCTATAAATCAATAACAAAAAAGTTAGCCTTCTGAAATTTTGCATAGATCTTTTTTTTTGTATTCTCTTATTAATAGTGGTTGCACTTATTTTATTTACAACACAGAGGCGTGTGTACGGGTTTCTTCCAAAACATTTTATTGAATAAAACGTACGCCACTGGTTTTTTTGCAGCACCAATATGCAGAGAGCATTTTCCATTTAATTTAGAAACTTTTTCGTATCTTATAATTTTTTGATAACTTAACTCAAAATTACTTAATAGAACAGTAAATAAGGGAGAAAAAAAGGCTTCAAATAGACTTTTTTTACTCTACAGCCAATTTTTGTAGAATCTTCTAGAGGGTCACCCTGAAAGTTTAAAACTGAGTTTGTGTATTCGTAGACCCCGCCCTTCCTTCACCAGCCCTCAAATTAAGGGTTAGATTTTTTTGTTTATTGAATAACTTTTTTCCTATTCAATTTTCGAAAAAAAGAGTCAGTACAAAATTATTAATATTTTTTTGATATTGTCAATATTTAAAAAGATATTCAACAAATAAGTTACAAATTTTAGGGAAATTTTTCTCTAGTTAGTTACTACTTACTACTACTACTTACTACTCTTTCCCCAAAATTTTCAATTTATTTGTTGAATAACTTTTTAAATATCGACATTATCAAAAAAGGTTTAAAAGATAAGTTGTAGGAAATATTTTCTTTACAACTTTGTACTGACTCTTTTTTTCGAAAATTTAATAGGAAAAAAGTTATTCAATAAACAAAAAAATCCAACGCTTAATTAAGGGCTGGTGAAGGAAGGGCGAGGTCTACGAATACACAAACTCAATTTTAAACTTTCAGGGTGACCCTCTACAAGATTCTACAAAAATTGGCTGTAGGATAAAAAAAGTCTATTTGAAGCCTTTTTTCTCCCTTATTTAGTGTAGGTACTATTAGGTTTTTTTGAGTTAAGTTATCAAAAAATTATAAGTTATGAAAAAGTTTCTAAATTGAATGGAAAATACTCTCTGCATATTGGTGCTGCAGAAAAACCAGTGGCGTACGTTTTACTTTGTAAAATGTTTTTGAAGAAACCCGTACGCACGCCTCTGTGTTCTAAATAAAATAATTGCAACCACTATTAATAATAGAATACAAAAAAAAAGATCTATGCAAAATTTCAGAAGACTAACTTTTTTTGTTATTGATTTATAGCAAATTATTTAAAATAATTAATTTTCTTTAATGGCCTGTACGTCAAAAAGGAAACAACATTCGACCATAGTTTATTAAACAAACCACCTTTAATTTTCGCTAAACTATCTACTGGTAAAATCCTGACGATATAAACTGGGACACCCTGTATAATCGTTATTAATTTTTGGTTAGGTGGTCGTTCCACTTCACCACAAATTCAAGCATTTCAAGAGGAAAAACTTTTCAATAAGTTATTAAAGTTGTAAAGAATGAAGCTTCTTATAGAACTTTTATCTAAAGCAATTTTTCGTATAGTAAATAGATCACGAATTACAGAGGCACAAAGTTTGAAAATTTTGTGAGTTACTGCGAAAAGTTTAGGCGTTTAAAATCAATAACTTTCAACACCCTGTATCTCAATAACGACACATTATTGTGTAGTATATGTATATGCTTCTAGGACACTTTAAACTTGGTTTCAGTCCTAGAATCTGCTGTACTAGCTACTACTTTTTTGACTTTCTGGAATTAATCAGAAATGACAAAAAAAAATCAAATTGAATTTGCATGAAAATGGTTTGATTTTATCATCATTAAGCAAGTACATCTTTTTCAGGTAAAAAGCAGGTTATTATTTTGAAAATCACCTTAAATGTTGAAACAACCACCTGAAAGATATTTAGTCTTCAATTCCGGCTATAAAGACGAGCTAACTTAAAAAGTCAAGCATTTACCGACGAAAAGCTTTTCCATTTTCTTAAATAACTTTAAATAATATGTCATAGACTCAAAAAAATATCAAAATTGATTTAACATAAAAAGTTATCACAAAAATCAAGTTTTAGCATTCAATTTCAAGATCGAATATTTTGAAGAACGTGACGTTTTCACTAGATATACTCGAATCCGGGAGATTGTGTAACATTTGTGGAATACTCTGTATAATGCAGCATCATTTTTAATTTTCTCGCCGCGGTAACTCAGAAAATTGTCACTTTAATATAAAAATGTATTGCCTAAATTATTCGATTCCCTTCAACTTATTTTAATGTAAAATCGATAGGTTACTTTAAAAAAACTGACGAAAAACGCAATTTTGTTGACTAGGGAAAAAATTTCAGATGAAACTTCCAGGAAATTTGATTCTTTACAATTTGGTTATATCTTAGTCGTAGAATCAATAGTAAAAGAAACATTCCTGAAGAATCGTTTTTGAATCATTTCTGTGACATCTAAAAGTCGAATTTTTCTTAACCTTACAAAACTCTATAACTTTGGAAAATAAAATAATTAGTTAAAATTATATACATAGTTTACTCTAAAGAAGGAAATAAACATTTAGATATGATTTGTTTACTTGCTTAATATCATTCATTACTGTTAAACTTTTTCATTGCATGACAGTGTTGACCACATTTTACAAATTTTTATTTTTTTCAGAAATCTAGAAATTACTCATATCTACACTTGAATTATTTAAAAAAGACAGCTCATCACACTGTCTCTGTCTATACCTCAAGTTCGCGCTCTTAAGAGTGAGAGAAAGGGAGAATGTGACGAGCTGTCTACTGAAAATAGTTGATGTTCAGTTATTATATTTTCAGGAACCAAAATTGTAAATTTAAATTACACTGCAGTTCTAACTCGCTAGTAAGAATCAAGTTTTATGTATGTTAAAATGAAGGCAGGTATACCTATACAGCATAACATGTTTGATAGCGAGATTTACTCTTGCATGAAAGTGTAAGTTTGAAACAAAGACATTAATCCAACCCAGTGGATCCCCACAAACGCCATACATATATACTCTTCCAGTTTTCAGAGTAATCTATTACTAACAAAGCCCCGCAAAGTCATGGTAGACATAGATCAAATGGGATTTGATAAATTTTGGTTTAAGTTTAATTAGCTTGTTACGGGATTTACCAAAAAATCAGTTTACGTACAGAGCACATGTAAAGATTATAAGTATTATAACAGTAACACATTATTTTTTCTTATAACAGTAACTCCACATTACCATAAACATATATGTATTCCGTTGCTAAGACTTTTTGCAGCATAGCTGTTCCTTAGACAAATTAGGTTGTTGGTGTATTATGGGAAAACTCAAACAAGAATATGAAGAATTATAACCGAAATTGTCCAATGCTTTTACGAATATCCACGAAAAACATGAAACTTATTTTAAACTAATTTGTCAATGTTTATAGGTATGTGTCTCTTGACACCGTGCGCGTACGCCTCATGTTAGTATCACTAATGTAATGATATTTTGAATGGCCGTAATCTAGTCTCTACAGGGTGTGTAATTTGACATTGTTTTCACTGTGGGACTTTGGCCACATCATAAAGCTGTAGAGATGAAGTTTATGAACGTGTTGTAAAATATACTTTATGGAATCATTTACCGTCAAATAATGTTTTGTTTTATTACGTATGTAAGAAAAACATTTACTTTTATTTCTGAAAATATATTTGCGGAGAGAAATCTTTTACGGTTACAGCTGTACCTAACCTTGTGCACAATTATATGACAGTGTTCTTGTATTATTAATACTTGAAAAAAAAATCAATGCAGCCAGCATATGACTTTCTTATGTAAATCTAAATCTAATCTGTGTCCTCTATATTTATGAGATGTCTCATAATTTAAAAGAAAAAATATTCTCGTAACTTTATTTTAAAAAATGTAATCAAATATTTGAAGGAGAAATAGACCCTATTAGAGTGAAAGAATACAATATATTCTTAGTCACACAATTATTCTTATCTGCACAATAGCCTTGAGAATATGCTCCAAAATAATATGAAATTGCTCTTATTCCACATTTTTATAAAATATTTTTGTATTTTTAGTGCACCACTGATTTACCTAAATAGAATATAATGGGATAGTTAAAAAATGGCATATTTTATGAAAAAAAACTAAAATGGCTAATTAGCCATGGATTTTTTTTGCCAAATATTATTATTAACTGTTTGAGATTAATTTATAATTAGTGTGTTTTATTTCATTCAAAATAAGTGTATTATACAGGGTGTTTTCTAAATACGGTCTGTAACTTGAGGGCGCAATTCCTTAGGATCTTTTAGGGAGAAAAGTTTCTATAAACATGTGTCCGGAAATAATTACATTCCGAAGTACAGGGTGTTGAAAATTTAATTTTTTCTTTATTATGTCATACGAAATACTGCAGGAATTTTTGGACGTGTGAGACACTCAATGATAAAACGATTGGAATTGTGCATTTTATCAGAAAGTGGCCATTTTTAACATCTGCTTTGATTTAGTGTCGGAGTTGATTATTTTATTGATTGTTGTTGGTAGTAACCGGCCATTTTTGTAAGAATAGGTTAGTATTAGGTAAAAAATTCAAGAGACCTTTTTTGTTGTACATTGTTAGAAGAGTTTGAAAATAATAAAAAATTTACAAAAAACCATGGGCGTTCTACTTGTTATGAAGAAAACGTTGACTGACTCACACCTAACTACGCCACTGGCCGTAGATAAAAATTGACTTTACATTAAAAATGTAACTCTTTACTAACGTAAATTAATTGCAAAATTTTAAGAACCCAGCATTGACCATTCAAAAATTATTTGAAATAATAAAAATTAAGGAAAATTTGGCGAATGTAGCTAACAGCGATTTTGAAAAAATTTTGAAATTTCTTTATTAATTAAGATCTCCTGATTAGGAAAATACTAAAAATAAGCGGCGGTCTCCAATATTTCCAAAGTTATAAGAGTTTGAAAACTTGAAACATCCAAAGTTTGGAAATATTGGAGACCGCCGTTAATTTTTAGCATTTTCGTAATCAGGAGATCTTAATTAATAAGGTAATTTCAAAAATTTTCCAAAATCGCTGTTAGCTACATTCGCCAAGTTTACCAAAATTAAAATTAATTTTCAACACCCTGTAAGTATCTTGGAATCTAAACGTTTCCGGACACATGTTTATAGAAACATTTTTTCTTGAAACATCCCAAGGAATTGCGCCCTGAAGTTACTTAGGAAACACCCTGTATTGTAAAGAAAAAACTTGCATTTAACTTTGACTAAGTTAATCAATAGTTTCCAATTTAATGTAAAATTGATTGATGATATCCACTATTAACATTTTGACTGCCAATTGAAGGTATAGAATTTTTAAAGTTTACTCAGGTAATGGAAAGATTTACTAAGAGCTTTAAATAAATTAAAACGAAATTACAGTCTAGAACTCGAACTAGTCGGTTAACATCACGAAACGTTAAAAAGTTATGCAAAATGTGGATAGATATTGAATTTTAATATACCTATATCATGGAAGCAGTTTCATTAGTTCCAACAAAATGAAATTGTATGACAGTATAACAGGTTTTTACAAAAACTAAAAATAACATACATATGTCGAGCTATTAAAATTGAAACATTAAACCTGTGTTTGCGTAACATGGTTATAGATACAAATATCTGGATATTATAAAAATTAAAAACACCTACATGTTTTAAAAATATACAGGGTGTCCCAGTATAGACACGAAATATTTTTAGGTATGTTTCTTGAATACATTCTGCATTGTCCTGTATAAGTAATTTTTTTATCTCCAATCCGGATTTTTATTTTCCATAAGTACGTATAAAAGTCACTGAAGGTGGCAACTTACGGAAACTTTTTAACAAATTACTCCGAGTAGACATCATTTATGTTCAAAATAGAATTTAACTTTTCGATTCTAAGTAAACAAATCTTTCATCATGTATCAAATTTTTAACTATTTTCAATACTAGTTTTCAAAATAAATTAAATGGAACGTGAACATTTTATTTATTTTTTCAAATTCCAAATTTGAACACTAATAATTCTTTAAGGGTTAACACTATCAAAAAAATTACAAAATTCTTTCGATCGCAAATCATCTCAGCTACAAATTTCATGTATAACTTTTTTTCGATAATCAAATAGTTTAGCAGACTGGCTTCTTTTTATGCAACAATGTTTCACTTTTTCAATCTACAATGTTCAACATTCAAAAGATGATTACTCGAAAACTAACCTGGATTGAGGATAAAAAAAATTATACAGGACAATGCAGAATTTATTCAAGAATCACACCTAAAAATATTTCGTATCTATCCTGGAAATTTACCAAAAATTTTAGAAAATGCAAAGATTTAAGGTTTCTTATTTTATTATAAAATCATACAAAGCCCATCGTTACAAACTAACTTTTTCGATATTTTTAAAATTATTCACAATTACTTGACCAAAAAATGAACTCCCTATAGACTATATTCACAGAGAAAAATGTTTTCTTCCTAAATTCACCTCAAGTTAAGGGCAATTTAGGATATTACGACTATATACCGGGACATTTTTTTAACTTTGAACATAAGGGACTAAGTTTAGTTTGAAAAAACACACCTCAAGTAATCAAGTAACCAATTTTACGTGAAAATAGCTACTTGAGAAGTAAAAAAAAGAAATGTCAATTTGTTTGAATTATTATTGTGATAAAATAAATCAAAAACATGTATTTACCTGAAGAAAAAATGCACATAATGCATATTATACCATGTCAATCAGAGCTTAAGACGTTTTTTCAATCACTTATCTCGATTATTAAAAATTTAATTAAATAAAATTAAATCAGGTGCGTGATATAATTGGTTGCATAGCAAAAATTCGCAATGCATTGAACTGTGCTTTTTAAAATTGAACATAAGAAATATGTTCAGAGTTACAAAAATATCGCGGTACATATTTTCTACAGAAATTGCAATGAAAAATGTATTTTTTTCTTAACTATACCTACTGAAATATATTATGACGAAAAAACTTGGTAGGTACTTTTAATTAACCATAATTAATACAAGGTAGGTAAAGGTATAAAATTAAAAGTTGAATGGGAGACCCTGAACTTTTCGCTGCAGCAGAGATTTGACACATTACCATCAATTACAAGTCCCTGCTCATATTCATTTTCTTTATATTTAGGATAGGGCAGTGGCGGAATAAAAAACGTGTTTTGAGGGAAACAAAATACTCCTATACATGTAGGTATAATTAACATAAGTTTTAATTAATTTACAGTTGAAAAGTATTGGAAATGATTGTCTCAATATCTTTTGGATTATACCAAACATATTCTTCAATTGTAGACCTTTTTAAAAAACCAGCATTATAAAAATACTTAAAAAGTTATACACATTTTATTTGCTCACGACGATTCACGAGATAATTCCCTTTGACTTTTTTAACCTTTACACCATTTCTAATATCACTCTAAAAGGTCAGAAATATTGGGTCACAATACAGCATATTATAGGACCAAAATTAATCAGTTGAAATTTTAATTTATTTCCAGTTTTTCCCACATTTCTCTAGAAATGATTGAGATATTCTATAATAAAAATCAGATAGAGAATGTTACACACCTTAGTACATTTCCCACCATGATTTTTTCTCCCCTATTCATAACAATGGGGAGTCTCGAACTCTCGAAGGCCATTTTTTCTTTCCTTTTTGACATCTATTATCAATAATGTAGACAAAAGTGTCCTCGTAATTTTTTTGACAGAGGTAAAATCATTTTAAAATCATTCAATTTCTAAAAATATTCTAGTATTTTCCAATACAATACAGTTCTACATCGCATCGCATCGTATAAGAAAGCCATGTGCTGGACACAACAGATATTTATTTTTATTATGCACATTTTTCTACATATACAAATATTCTGTTATAAATATTAATTTCGGTGAATGATATCCTTCTATAACAATTCTGTATATTCTGAGTAATTTAATTTTGTATTGCTATCAATGGAAGTGGGTCGGTACGGTAGAATTGACTTTAGTTTACCCAACTGTTAATATTTAATTGATTTAATTATAGGAACTTCTTGAACTATAACTATAATAGTAACGGGGTTGAAACCTATTTGCTAAATTACAGTTAGATGGGATAAATATCTTTAACAATATTACAAACCATTGAACTAATAGTTAATAATTATTGTCTTGCTATTAGCACTAACAGAACTAATTAAAAGAACTTCTACAATTTGTACATAATTTGAACGAAAATTTTCAGTTGTGTATGAGCTTTTTTGCTTATTTACTATTTACGTGTACACCTCTAATGCTAATGACACATTAAATTTACTCTCTAATTATTTTATTTTTTATGTTATCTTTAGTTCGAGCGCATAAGCAAGCGTTACTTTATATTTCGTATGAAATCAAAAGAATAAATATGAGTACCTGTCACTATAACGAAAGCTAAAAGTATAGCATACACAATATATTTACGTATTCTGAAAAACTGTGGCCGCGCCGTTGCATAATGCTAAAAGCTCGACGAAATTACGAAAATTGAGATTGGTGGACTATGCCCAAGGGAGTTAGCTTCTTTCTATCGGCATTTTATCCAACTTCGTGAATGAAACAGTCAAAATGGATCGGCTTTGTGCATGAGGAACTATAGCCAATAGCATTGGCTGTCTGAGCACTCCTCCTTTGACTAGTCTAATATAAATCTTTTTTAGGTGAATTTTGTTCCCCACTATCTACTATTTTTGCTTTAACTTTTAAAATATTTATAGTAAGTTTTTTTGAATGTCAGTTAGATTCATTGCTAGGGTTTTTTGTTGGAAGAATTTTATGAGCAGAAAGCCATATAGAAAAACAGTATAATTTTAGTTTATGGTATAAATTTATATTATACAAATCACTACAAGTACATCAAAATACTTATTTATTTAAGCACGAACCTTAGAACCGCATCAGCTTTATATTATTGCTCTCCGGAGAAAGTTTAAATATAATATTGAATGTACTTACAAAATCAATGATTCTTATGTATTCAAACACAATATACCTAATGTTGTCAAAAATTTAAAAAATATTTTGTAGGTAATAAACTGCTGGCCAATTGAAACGTACCAAGCGAATTTTTAGGTTTAATTTAAAGTCAAATATTTTGAAAAATAGAAAAGATATCAACATGCGGTTTTCAGGATTTCAGAGATAATTTAATTGAGAAAACGATAGTGTTACTCGATTTTTTTACTTTGAAGTACATTACTATCTACAGGGTACGAAAGAAAGTCTTCTTTTTTTGTCAAATTTTTATAACTACCGTGATTCCACCAATTTTTTTTTATATTTTTTGATGTAGATTTTTTTAGTCCTTACTTAATGGGAAAACAACCTGTTTCTCAAAATTTTGATATCCCTGTTATTTTATAAGATACCGAATTTTTGCTGAAAATTTGATTTTTTCTTTGTTATTTGTCGGTCGGCCGTATTGTGTTTTGTAAGGATCAATTTCTGTAGTTGATTATAATACCTTATGAATAGCTTTCTTATAAAAAGTACACTTTTTGTACTTTCATTAATTTATTGGTAACCAGTGGCTTATTATAAATCGGTACACGTTCGCTAATTGGTAAATTTTTTAATTCATTTTTTGAGGCTATTTTCTTAATGGAATAGAATGGAATTTAGTTAGTTTATGTTCACCATGGGTTTAAGTGACTTATATCCTCGAAACGGGTTTTTCACCTTTTCAACAATTTGCTCATATTCGTGTATACCGGGTGGCTACGAAATCGTTTTACAACCCCCACCATTTTGTTACATTTAACTGTATTAATTTGAAATTTGGCATGGTTTGATTGTTGAAAGGAATAATCATTTTGACGTTTAAAACAATCTGATGACACTTCCGGTTTCACCGGAAGGGCCACCTACTAACTTTCAAAATTTTTTAAAACAACCCTGTATATTTTTTTCCGTAAGAATTAGATTCTACGTAAAATTACCTTTTTATCGACATATCACATGATGATATTTGCTTTCAAAATGGCGGCATAATTATTATTGCAAAAACCTGTTCAACAATAAAAATTTAATAAAAAATTCGGTATCTTATAAAATAAGAGGGATATAAAAATTTTGAGAAATTGGTTTTTTCCTCATTAATCAGGGACTAAAAAAATCGAAATCAAAAAAATATTTAAAAAAATTTGTGGAATTCCGGCGGGTATAAAGTTTGAGAAAGAAAAGACGACTTTCTTTCATACCCTGTAGATCATAACGTACTTCAAATTGAAAAAATCGGGTCACACTATTGCTTTCGCAATAAAATTATCTCTTGAATCCTGAAAACCTCATGTTGATATCTTTTCTCCTTTTCAAAATAATTTACTTTAAATTCAACCTAAAAATTCGCTTGGTACGTTTCAATTGGCCAGCAGTTTAGATTCTTTCATACATATTATAAATAGTCAAAAGCGGAAATAACTTTAATAAAAACGTCCTTACAAAATTTCCTCTATAATATACAATGAAACTTGTTTAGGTATATGAGTTATGAACGAATTTACTCTTTTATTTTGGGTAACATAGCAAACACTCGAAATAACATTCGTATAAATCAAAAACTAACAACATTGATTAATTGCTTGAGTGGAATATGCGACCTACTATGATTATCTTAGTCAAATGGACTATTTAATATCGCTCTGGCCTTTACACAAAACAGCTACACAATAACAAACACCTAGCCGTAAAACTCGTGATATACGTAAAGTTTGACAGCCAATTGAATGATGATGATGATGTGAGTTTATCCCCTAGTCCTCCGTCAAACTCCTGAAAGCGTACAGTATTAAGGTAGATCGCAAAGGACAATTCCGATATAGTTCTAAGACTGCGGTATTAGAATATTATATTACAAGAAATAGATTTGATATTTATTGAAGACAGTCATTGTTCTCTTTTTGTCTTATACGAAATTTAGTTTTTCAGTTATGCATCCTAGTTAAGAATTAGAAATTATACACAAAAAAGTGCCTCTACCACCCCTAAACAGATAAGCTTTTATGTTCCAAAACAAATTTTTGTTGTGTATATTTTTTCTGATTGCTGAATAATAATGTTGTAAAGCTACGTCCTCGCGGTCTTGTGACATTCTATGGAGATTAAAATCTCTATATGTAGGTACACATAAATATAGAAAAACTAAAGTAGGAAAAACCACGTTTCTTTTTGCTATTCCTGTATACATGTACATCAGGCCAACACAAGCGCAACATAAGAAGTATCTGCTACAACTAGTAGAAAAGTAATTAAAAATTAGTTCCGCATAAAGTTTCATTCAAATAACACAGTAAAATATGAGCATTGTACTCTGATTTTAAATACATAACTCTTAAAATAGAATAAAATTCCTGGTACAAGAAAAAGGTAGCAATAAAATGTATTTCAAATAAACGTCAGAATTAAAATAAATCCAGTTAACAAGCAAGTAGGTAATTAAAATGGAGCTCTGCTGAAAAAAGTCGAAATAAAATGCTTACTAGCTTACAGTTTTTTAACAGAATTACAGAAACTGCGAAGTAATTTTAAGTTTTTTCAACCAAATAAGCAAATAAATTACACGATCCAGCATTTATACTGTTAACCTACTTATAGTATAACTACAATAAAATGTACTTCTAAAATAGATTTTATATCGTTAAAACTAGTATCAAATAGGATTTTATTATTCAGTCCAATTTTTAGTAATCTCTCCTGTTTCCTGCAAAGATAATATAAACTGTTGGCCAATTGAAACGTACCAAGCGAATTTTTAGGTTGAATTTAAAGTTGAATATTTTGAAAAATAGAAAAGATATCAACATGCGGTTTTCAGGATTTCAGAGATAATTTAATTGAGAAAACGATAGTGTTACCCGATTTTACATTAATATCTATAGGGTATGAAAGAAAGTCGTTATTTTTTTCTCAAATTTTATAACTACCGAGATTCCACAAAAAATTTTTGATGTAGATTTTTTTAGTCCTTACTTAATGGGAAAAAAACCTGTTTTTCAAAATTTTGATATCCCTGTTATTTTATAAAAAACCAAATTTTTCTGAAAACTTAATTTTTTCTTTGTTTTTTTGTCGTTCGGCCGTATTGTGTTTTGTAAGAACGAATCTCCGTAGTTGATTATGATACCTTATGACTGACTTTCTTATAAAATGCACATTTTTTGTACTTTCATTAATTTATTGGTAACCGGTGGCTTATCAAAAATCGGTACACGATCGCTAATTGGTAAATTTCTTTAATTCATTTTTTGAGGCTATTTTCTTAATGGAATAAAATGGAATTTAGTTAGTTTATGTTCACCATTGGTTTAAGTGACTTATACCCTCAAAACGGGTTTTTTACTTTTTTAAAAATTTACTCATATCCGTGTATACCGGGTGGCCATGAAATCGTTTTACAACCATCACCATTTTGTTGCATTTAACTGTATTAACTTGAAATTTGGTATGGTTTGATTGTTGAAAGGAATAATCATTTTGACGTTTAAAACAATCTAATGACACTTCCGGTTTCACCGGAAGGGCCACCTACTAACTTTCAAAAAAATTTTAAGCAACCCTGTACATTTTTTCCCTAATAATTAGATTCTACTTAAAATTACCTTTTTATCGACATGATGACATTTGCTTTCAAAATGGCAGCATAATTATTATTGCAAAAACCTGTTCAACAATATTTAAATTAATAAAAAATTCGGTATCTTAGAAAATAAGAGGGATATAAAAATTTTGAGAAATTGGTTTTTTCCTCATTAACGAGGGACTAAAAAAATAGACATCACAAAAATACTTTAAAAAATTTTTGGAATCTCGGTAGGTATAAAGTTTGAGAAAAAAAAGACGACTTTCTTTCATACCCTGTAGATAGTAACGTACTTCAAAGTAAAAAAATTGGGTTACACTGTTGTTTTCTCAATTAAATTATCTCTTGATTCCTCATGTTGATATCTTTTTTCCTTTTCAAAATATTTAATTTTAAATTCAACCTAAAAATTCGCTTGGTACGTTTCAATTGGCCAGCAGTTTAGTTTAATTTGAATAGTTTATGTGGGGATTCATTAAAAATAAGAAAAATATTTTTGATAACATCAAATAATGAACCCATTTAAATACTATGTGTGTATCAAAATTTCATTAGAAATATCAGGATAATTGGTGCTGAAGAACTTTCTTAATTAATATATATAATAATGTGTATTTCCACTTCATTACTCAGAATGTATCCATACAATTTGACAATAGATAAATAAACCGTAGATTTTCTATTTGGCTTTTAAATTAATGAAAACAGATTATATTACAATTACATTATCGTGTTTCCATAATATTCCTCTGTATATTTAGGTTTCCATTATATGCAGAATTTAATCAAATACAATAAATAGTTACACTGTTAAAATAGATTAATTTAATTATTGCACATTATTATAAAACAGTGTATGTACCAAAGTTGTCTTGATTTCCAAAAAACTTATTGAAAATCCCCAAAGATACGACTTCAGTTCAGAGTCGATAATCTCAAGAGGTTGGAGAATTTAATTATAAACACAACGTAATGAGATTGCATGTACCTGATTGTATATTAACTTCCTCTTGTTGTTGTCTTTCGGTTTAAACTTAGCCGTTCTTCTGTCTAATTGCATTTATTTAACTTTATTATATAAACTTTATTTACTTCAAATGCATATTCAGCTTATCTTAATGTTTTTCATTTCCATTTAATTTAAATAATTGCACATTAAATTGTATCTCTATCTTTAAGTGGAAATATTTATGGTTTTTTTCTACCAAGCACAAGGAGGAATTTTAATATATTATGTATACAGTTACATTACACTTGTGCCTGTAACACTCTAATTGATTTCTAAACTGAGCCAATATGCAAAAACTATAAGTAAGAGAAATATATAAATTGTATAATTGTGGCAGTTATATCTTGAGAAAATATACATGCCTATTTTTCAAATCTCATTCAGCGCATGTTTTTTTATAGAAGTCCACTTTAAAATTATACCTACAGAGTGTTCCAAAGAAACGTCATCCTGTTACTAGAGATATAATCAGTAAATAAAAATATATCGCAATTCTAAAGTGACAAAATGTCCTATTATGGCCTTTTTGTTGATCTGAAACAATACCTGAAGATTGCTCATAGGACTGCTTCTCCTATTTCTCCTTTTACCATATCCTCCCCTACTCTTAAGGCTGGGTGACAAAAAAGGAATCCTCCCAAACGTATCGCTGACCCTTTACCTGGTTTCATGTATCTCAATGGTTTTAGGTTACTTGTAACTAGTAATTCCTGAAATTTTCATCCTTTCATTTGCACTCGTATTGCTCGACTTATATAAATACAATTCGAAATGCTCTTCTCTGTTTTAGTTGGAAAAGTTTTATGTAAACGTGCAGTTAGTTGCTATTGTTGGGAATCAAAATCTTCTATGATATTAAAAAATAGTTTTGCAGATACGGTTGATTGTAGAAAGACAAAAATTTATTTTTAATTTTAATTTCTTAAAGTTTGTAACTTAAGCCTAATCTTTTTTCTGTGTCCTTATGTATTTTTTATAAATTTTTGTAACTGTTAAAATATAGACCAAATTATATTTAAACTTCTTTTTGCAAAGAAAATGGTTGAAATATCATTGACAAATACCTCTATTGTTAGTAATGCAATGCATATCATTATTATTGTTAGTAGGTAATGTTATTTTTTACAGTCCAAAAAATACACGTAAAAACTCTCTGTTGTGTATACTCTACTACCTATTGAATGACATATAGTATTTTGAAGCTATACCTTTCCACAAGTATGCATGTAAGTTGTCACGTATATCAATATTACTTTGTCCCCGTCGCATGCCATTAGTAAACAAAATTAATGGAACGCTTATATCAAAATCCCTCTATAGATTACGGATCGTTATACCAACAGGAAAAAATGCATGATTAATAACTGGAATAAAAATAAAAATATGTATTATAACACCTAAGAAACCTCGTTGGATTGTATTTGGGTATTTTATGAATAACACTTAGCAGTGGCAATTAATTTGTTTATCCGTTTGTTTCCACAATGTTAAAATTATTTAAATATAACATCAGTATTTTTTGTTTATTCATGGAGAATCTTTTCGGCTTAAGTGGAAATGGGGTGAAATTAATTATTATTTTAATTGGGTTTATACCAGTTTTTCCTTGTTGTTTAATGCTCTTTTCAAACATGTACTTAAACGTCAGGTTATATTTACATTTTACAATGTTTGGCTCGGTAAAAATAAAGACACAAATTTGAATGTTGGAATGAAAGTTTGAGATTTTACAAGCATATTTTATTCTTATGTTTTTCTTTAAATCAGTATATGGAATAATCATTTTATATCAAACCGAGCATCAAACGCAAATATTTTTTTATTTTAAACAATCCTATAAACTAATTTTCGAAACAAAAATTTTACTAATACAAATAAATTTGGTGAAATTGTTTTGTTATAGTTTTATGTCTGATTTTTATGGTAAATTTTATTTGATGATACAAGCCATAGAAATGATTGTTAAATAATTATTACTAAATGTACTATCAGAAATATCTAATACGTCCAGCGAATGACTTGCCTATACCTATTTATGAAAAACTACTAAGAATTTAAAAAAAAATTTATGTCTACATGCTATTAATGAAAGTAGGTACCTGAATTTTTTACATAGAATCTGAAAATGTATTAAAAACTAGATTCTATTTAAAATAAAAAAAGTTCACATCCATTAAATCGAACACACTAAATAGGCTAGGTTTTTTTAAAATTCTATTGTCCATAGTTTTCCATATACAGATCTGATAAGCTGCCGGTGACCACTCTGTACAATAATCAACAATGTATGGTCTTTTTGTCCTTTATCAAGATTCACAATCGGATTTTGGATATATCAGATCTAGCATTTGAAACTTTTGAAACAATAATCTAAATCTACAACAATTGGTCCTGGATTTGTGACTATAAACTTGAGCATTCTGATGTTTCAGAATTTATATCAATCAAAAATGGGTCGCTCCATTTCAAATCGTCCAGGTTAGATTTTTTTCGAGCCGAAAATTTTTTTTCCAATTCTTTATCGGAAATAAAGTATCTTTTCTTTTTCCTCGAAAAAAATTTTTTTCGTTTTAGGAATTTTTTAAAATTAAACCCAAAATCCGATTTTTCAGTATTTGCTTACGCAGTCCATACTTATAACTTGAATATCTTTGCCAAAAATGATCCGATTGTCAAAATTTTGGTCTCATTTTGTAGGTAAACGTTTTTCCAACAAAACAGAAAAATCTCAGATTGACACAATTTTTTTCTTGATATTTTTTTTAAACAAGGGCAGTAAATAAACAACTCATAAAAGATGTCTCCACATGCACAAATTCCCCATTCAAATTATAAAAATTTAGATAATAACAATAATAATAAACAGCATTGTAGTAAAAGAAGTATACGATTTTCGAAAAATCCCATATTAAATTTCAAAAATCGTAGTTTTTGAACGGGGAATTTGCGTATGTGGAGACAGCTTTTATGAGTTGTTTATTTACTGCCCTTGTTTAAAAAAAAATATCAAGAAAAAAAAATTGTGGCAATCCGAGACTTTTCAGTTTGAAATTTTTTTGATTTTTTCAGTTATTCTTCTGTAAAAAAAATTCACCAAAGAAATATATCAAGTTTAGGGCATGATTTTGTTGGAAAAACGTTTACCTACAAAATGAGACCAAAATTTTGACAATCGGATCATTTTTGGGAAAGATATTCAAGTTATAAGTAGGGACTGCGTAAGCGAATAGTGAAAAACCGGATTTTGGGTCTAATTTTAGAAAATTACTAACACGAAAAAAAAATTTTTTTGAGCCAAAAGAAAAAATACGTATCTCATTATTTCCGATAAAGAATTGGAAAAAAATTTTCGGCTCGAAAAAAAATCTAACCTGGACGATTTGAAATGGAACGACCCAAATTTGATTTTTACCAGTACGGAACTGAAAAATTGCGTTATTTAAATTGAGTAGAATAAATTAGATACCTACCTAAATTGACACATATTTACATCTTTTTAAATCGATAACTGGATTAGATTAGTTTAAAACTAAATATTACTCCTATCTTTTATATCATCCTAAAATTACTGGCCAAATTTTGCAAATATATGTGAATAGAAATGTGAATAAACATTGACAATTTACCTTGACGAACTGAAATTGAGATAAACTGGTATCAGATATTTGCATATTCAAGTTGTTAGCAAACTTTAAAACTTTCTTAATTGTTCTTCTAATATTTTTTCACAACATTATAATCCAATGCTACATTTTTCGTCGAAAGACATTATTTGATAGCCATTGATTGAGGATATCGAGATATGTTAGGATTTCGTCGAAGCTACTAGGTACGAGTATAACTCGATCAAAATTTTTGTTAATAGTTTTCTACTCAAGTGCAATTTTATAATAATTATATCAATATCAATACAAAATTCAATCCAGAATATAAATACTATAACAAACCATGCAGCCAGTTTTTAAAAAACACCGGCGCATCCACCAAGAATTCAAAAATTTAATTCTCAACTATTTTTTGTGTGGATTTTTTAAATAAAGATAACATATCTTAACATAACTTGAAGAAGTTTGGAGTTTAATGAGAATTTAACAATTAAATATCAAAAATATTATATAGTTAATTAGTTAATTATAGAATATACAAGGTCTTGCAATGTGAAGAGGAAGCGGTAGACGAGTCCAAGAACAAGTCCAAGAAGCCCTTTGAAATCTAATTGTTTTCACTTCCTTTTCGAGTAAAGAAAAATAAATAAATAACGTTCTTTGAATAAAAATTTAGATACTCAATAAATTGGTTACATATAAAAGTTATACAAAGTTTCATTAAAATTACATCTCATTTGCTTAGCCTGTCACTGTGGTTCCAAATAATAATTATTAATTTGGTTATTTCATTTAACTAAAACCTTGAATCATGCATCATACGTAGGTAATCGAATAGGGAATACATACAAAATATTTATTAATATATTACTTTTTATGCAGAATATGCATGGTTTTTTGTTTTTTTGTTGTGTATTCGAAAAGGAAGCGAAAATACTTATTCAAAGTACATTTTGAGTTAGTTCTATACCTTTGCGAAATTAGACCGTTTAACCCAGGCAAACCTTCTAAAACAGAAGCTGTATTTATAATATTGCCCTTTATTAAAAAACCATCAGATAAAACATGGTTAATACTGTTTTCCCCAGAATGCCCCAATTGAGGAAAAGTTTTGAACATTTAAAATGATTTAGATTTAGATATACGAAAATAGCGTTGAACTTGATAGTCTAATAGTTACAGCGCTGAATAACTTCACTATAAAATAGGAAATTCCTTATGTTCAATTTATCAGAAAAGTCGTCTATTCTTGTAAAAATTCTTTATCCTGATAAAATATCCTTTATTAAAAATATATTTATTTACTATATTATAAAGTCAGTTATTTAAGAGTCAAATATATTATCAGGTATGGAATATAACTAATTTCTTAACAAATATAGTACCATTGCCATTTTGTTTATAATAAGTAAACCAATTTACAACTTTAAATTTTAAAGGGCACGCTAATGGCTGACAAATAACTCCAAGCAATACTCCAAAAAATCAAAAAATATCTTTATTCCATTGCTCATTGCAATATCTTTTTAGAGTTACAAATTGAGAAACTATAGATACTTAAAGGACTTTGGATATTTTCAGGAAAAAGATCTTGTAATATTATGAAAAATAGCAGATTGGTTTATAGTAGATCTCGCCTGTCATTTATAATACAAATGATTTTAATGAGTTATATTATGAATATAATTGTATAAAATAGTGATCAAAATAACAAAGTCTTCTTCTTATAAAACCTTTAGCTCTCGAGGAAATGACCTGTTGGCTGTAATGACATCGAATTATTTGGTTCAAAAAGTTTTAAAAATAAGCAGTGACATAGAAACAATATACCTAACAATAAACTCACAATTTCGTCTTCATATTGTATTTTCGAAATAGTTCATTATCCAAACATATAATTTCTAAAGTATACCTACATTGATGAGTATTTGAGTAATCATTAGGTATATAAAGAAAGTCAGTATTTATCTTATTGTAGGATTATTTTTAATTTCTAATAAATAAGAATCATTTGATTTCAATCAAGCGAAAATATAGAAAATTTTAACAATATAAAACACATGCATAGACTTTTTAATATTTCGATTAATAAATTAGTTAGCAGATTAAAATGAAACTAGAAAATGTCATAAACTGTAACTTACATTTTTTTATTTCTTGAATATCTGAAATATATATAATCTACCGTCTATTCAATTAATAATAACATTTAACTACACAAAACCTGAATGCGACAGTACGTAATCTCACACTTCATGACTGTACCGTAAGTATACATACAATCCTACCGCTGAAAATCCGGGAAAACACTGAACAGTTAAAACCGGAGCCGGCAAACTCTTGCCAAGGTGGTGAGAATTTTGCACACGCGCATTTAGTTTCGTTTGAAATTTCATATTTTTACTGTCCGATAGTAATCGTATTAGGATCTAGATAAAGGTAAACACTTTTTTTTAAATCTCAAAACTTTAATTTTGTTGACTATTTCCTATCTATAATATTCATAGAGATTTAAGGGTGATGTATGGAACTGCATTTTAAGTACCTACATAATGAGTTTATCGTCTAAAGTTACTAATTTATTACTCACCCGATATTTTTTCGTTACAGTTTACAAATTATTTTTACATCTTTTCATCTACCTACTTCCAAATAAATTTATCTGGAAGATAGGTGAACTTAAACAATTGTTGTTTAAGATCTTATCTTCTAAATAAAGTTATTGAAAGACGAAAAGATCGGACGTAATTAGGATTCCAAGATCCAGGACCGCCACAGAAAATTTTGCATGCGTAAACGAAGAGAGGAAGGCGAAATTCTAGTTACTGTAGTAATAGTGTCCGACTGTCCGTCATTTCCATAAAAAAATAAAGACATTTCTAGTCTGTACAGGGTGTCCCATTTTCGACACTTTTAGGGGGTATTGGCGTTATTATCAAAGATAGAGTTTTGCGGTTTTCACATTCCGTTCCTACTTTTTTACGAAACGAAAGATTCCGGAGTCAAATTTGTCATGGCTCTCTTAGTTTTTAATCTACAGAGTGATCCTGAAAATCTTAGTTTTTTAGACACCCCTCGTATTTCCGTTATGCGTCTACTTATCAAAAAGGTGAAAACTGGTCTTGATAGGGTTTTTTACGTAGAATTCAGTGGCGTAGGCAGTTTTTGTGTAAAAGGTGTAGGTTTAGAGATATTGCCCAAACTTATGTTTTTTTAAATGTGACACCCTATATATTATTTTTTATATTGATTAAGCAAAATTTGGGCTTTCCTAAAATATATAATACTTAATTTTTATTTTGAACAACAAGCTCAAAATTCGATATTTTTAATAATTTACTTTATTTATAACAGTAGGCCATGGCTAGTTTATTAGAAACAAATGCAAAATTTAACAGATTTGTCAGATTTCCATTATTGATGAAATATTTTTGTTACGTAGGTGTTTTTATTTTACTTTTAATTTTTTATTGCAATGGCCGTTTATGATAATTATGAGAAATATTATATTGTTGGTATGTTTTATACAATGCATTAAAATTATCTTTTGAAGTGTTTAGTTTTAGAATAATTACGCATTGTGAAAATTTTGCATTTGTTTCTAAAAAATTAGCCATGGCCTACTGTTATAAATAAAGTAAATTATTAAAAATATCGAATTTTGACCTTGTTTTTCAAATTAAATATTAAGTATTATATATTTTTGGAAAACCCAAATTTTGCTTAATCAATATAAAAGATAATATATAGGGTGTCCCATTTAAAAAAACATAAGTTTGGGCAATATCTCTAAAACTAAACCTTTTACACACAAACTGCCTACGCCACTGAATTCTACGTAAAAAACTCTATCAAGATCAGTTTTCACCTTTTTGATAAGTAGACGCATAACGGAAATACAAGGAGTGTCTAAAAAACTAAGATTTTGAGAATCACTCTGTACATTAAAAACTAAGGGAGCCATGACAAATTTGACTCCGGAATCTTTCGTTTCGTAAAAAAGTAGGAAAGAAAGGTGAAAACCGCAACACTCTATCTTTGATAATAACGCCAATACCCCCTAAAAGTGTCAAAAATGGGACACCCCAGTGGCGGATTTACGGGGGTGGTTTTCGGGTTCAAACCTCCCCCGTGGAGATCGTTGTTTTTATTCTACTGATGTTTGAAAAAGAGATATGTTAGCAAAAAATACCTGTGACGTAGATTATTCTAAATTATTTTATCCAAAACCCCCCGATGGTAAAATCCTGGATCCGCCACTGGGACACCCTGTACATCAAAAACTGTGATACTCCTACGAAATTAACAAAATAATCAGATCGTGAAACCCGCCTAATAGAAGAAATAACCCACCTGACAAGTGCCAAACATTCTGAAAAAACGTCTACCTGAAAAGCATATACCTTTGGCAGCCTGCAAACCTTACATTGAGCTATTTTATCTCTTACTCCTGAGTTAAGTGAGGATTTCTTAGTAACGTCAAAAAGCACCCGAAAAATTTTCTTTCTACGTTTCTGTTTGTTGAATCATTGTAAAATGTTATCGAAAAGTAAGCAATTCAATATGTACTAGGTGTACATTAAATAACTTCCTAATTTAAATAATTGAATAGGCCCTTCGAAACAATCTTTTTGGAGGTTGAAGGGAAAATAGTATGAGGCTTCGCGTCAGAATGTATAACAAACCGAATTTTAATGTAATGTAAAGAAATAAACAAGCAGTAGGGCCGAGCCTGATTTCATTTACAATCCTTAGGAACTACAAACACTAAAAATACTTTATAACGCAAATGTAGCTGTTTTCGTATTTTTTTAATAATGCTATCACAAGACAAAGTAAAAGCAGAATAAATGCAATAAACAAGCAATTCAACGAAGCGCAACTGACAATTACCAAATAATGTCATTCCATAACGGGTTATTTCGTTATTCTCAAATTTAATAAAGACACCAAACTTTTTCAATTCGACAATATCCAAGCCTCTTACATATTTCTTGTTCATTGCTGCGGAGAAATACTGAATTCCACAATAACTAAGTAACTCGATTGTTCTCATTAGAAATTCAAATCATTTCACCCGATATGTTTCTTTTGTGTTAAGTAAATGTATACTAAGCCCTAAGTAAGATCGTAGCTCCATTAAAAAGCTTGTTTCAGTTTGATTATATCTCATCAAGTCATCAGTTTTATTTATTAGGTAGACATCGCATAAGAAAATGAATAGGTAAAAATAAATGATAATCATACTCCTGCTTATTTTAACTTCAGTTGTTTCTACCTAATCCACGTTATTTTGTAGTTTTTAACAAAATGAATGTGAAAAATATCTTTTTAATAAAACATTTGTTTTCTGATGCTGATTACACTTGTTTACCTCTTGGTTCAAGCCCGGTCTCGAATGGTATGTAGATTATGTGATTCAATGACTAATATTTCAGTAAAAAAAACTTAATTAACGACCTAACCTAATCGGATCAATAAATATATTTTGAAAGTTAATTCTGTACTTATTAAAACATTTTTTTCTTCCCTTTTACTTCATATTTTAAATTATAAAGGAAAGGATGGACACAAAATATAGATTACACGAAGATTTGAAATAGTTAAATATAACTTAATGATAGAAGAATCTATAATAGAATATTTCTTTATCATACATCATTTCTTGTAAGTCTTTCTCTTCTTAGAATCATTTTCTACAAACCCAGTCCGCGTTTTCTAAATTATGGGTTCAGATTGTTCCTCATTTTTAGCTTACTTTTGGTTGCATTGAAAACTTTTATTTTTCCTATCCTTACTCCTCTTCATCATATCGCCTATGACCTTCTACCCTATAGTTATCAAGTGTCCTATGCAAAGTACTTTTCTAACAGATTTTCCATTGGATGCATTCTAAGCGTGTATTGCTGTATCTTTTTCTTCACTGAATATCCATTTAAGTTTTTCAGTTAACTTAAAGACTAGCTTTGATATCAACCGAATCATCATGTTAGGAACTGCTTTGTACGATAACATTTTTACAGCCATTTTGCCTACCATATCTTACTCTGATTTTCCCATGTATTTTGGCCCACTAAACACGAAAATCACACTTAAAAAATTTTCATGGACGCGTTTTCGAGATATGAATTTTCAGAGTGCTTTCGACGTTTTTGAGTATATATCGAGATCTAATTGGCCGATTTGTCCAAACAAGCACTCAAATTAAAGGTAACTGATCCTTCTACAACTTTCTTGTACATAGTTTTGAAATCGGCCCAGTAGTTCAGATTCTAGCGATTTTAGTAAGTTGAAAAAGTCGGTTTTTTGGCAAAAATCGATGTCGAAAATTCACATATCGTCCTGGGAAAAATAGAAATCGCAAAGATAAGTTCAGTTAAAATCTTTTTACGTGAAGATGACACTTTTACGAAAAGAACAAGCTACTATTGATGAAAATCCATGGACAAATGACGAAGTTATGTATTTTTCAATGGAAGACCAAAATTCAGCTTTTTCATGATATTCACGTTTTTTCTGCCTTTTAATGAATCATTTGAAATTCAACATATTGTTAGTTACCATTTTGTTATAATAGGTGAGATTCGGTAATATTCCAAAGTTAACTTTAATGATAAAAATACTGGGTTAGAAAATAATTGACAATCGGAAAGTTATGATGTAAAATTTGAAATTTGATACCTAGGTACATCATAACTCTGCGATCGTCAATTCATGTTGGTACTGTGGCATCTCGCCCCTGTAAAACCTAATATGTTGAACATAGGATATAAACAAGGAGATATTAATGTATCGAGTCATTGTAACCCGGTATGTTTATCATCGTTTTATTTTGTTGATAAAATTTTGTGAAATGAATAAAAGAATTCGAGAGTTCGAGTGCGTAAACAACCCAAACGATTTCTGCAATGTGTGTGGTGAATTTATGGTCCAAAGAAATTTACGCAAATTTACTGATGCGCTACAACAAAGTTATCTGAATTACTTTGAAATGTTAGGTTACCGAATCTCAGATAGTATAACAAAATTGTAACTATCAATATGTTGAATTTTAACTGATGTTGTAGAAGGTTCAGTTACCTTTAATTTGACTGCTTGTTTGGCCAAATCGGCCAATTAGATTTCGATATATACTCCAAAACGTCGAAAGAACCCCGAAAATTATTTAAAAAAATTTCGAAAATTCATATCTCGAAAACGCGTCCATGAAAAAAAATTTAAGGTCGATATTCATGTTTAATGGGCAAACATACATGGGAAAATCATAGTGAGATATGGTGGGCATAAAAATTGTTCGATTTTGTAAACTAGTGTAATTAATCAAATTCTCCAAGGCTCCTGTTGACCCAGTGGAAGCAACTCCTTCGTCTTGTCGGTCGCCCATAGAGTTCACTATGCTTTTACTCGATGTTACTCTTCCGTGTCCATAAATATCGGAGCCCTCCTCCATAGCAGGTCGATGGAAGGATATCCTCTGCCAAAATTCTATCTCTTACAGTTGAAACTGTTTGCATGGTGTGAGATCCTCATCCTTAACTCTGATTTACTTAACTTTTATGTATGTCACAAGCTCTACGATATCTAATTTATGAAGAACAAATTTAAGCTTCTTTCCATCCATCCACTAACTTATGATGTTAATCACTTGATTTGCTACTGTGTCTCAGAAGTTTTTACGATGGCGATATATTTGATTGTTCTGATGTTTGTACACCTTGGACTTTAGGACATTCGTGGCCTTCGCACTTCAATATAATGAACATTTCACAGCATTACCACCATTATCGATCCCTGTAGAACCTCAAATGTCCTTTTCGTGGTATTACATTGCCCTGCATCCGATCTAACCGATGTCTTTCTTCAAAATATCGATTAAATGTTCTTCTATTATTCTACTATTTCATTTCATGGCGTTGTATTGAAAGCATTGTCAATGTCCAGGGTGACGATATCACAGAAATAGGTAGGTACAATTAAATACGTCTAAGAAAAATTAGGAGAAGCGTACAGAAGAATACTATTGGACATAAACTTAAACTATTTTACTACACTAGAACGAAGGAAGAAAGTAGTTTCTCCAATTCTCCGTCTGGTCTATGTAAGGGGGGATATAATTTCGACCAGCTTCATCATTTATTGTTATACTTGTTAAGTTTTAAACTAGAAATGCACATTTTTAGATGGGAATCAATTAATTCAAGTACTACGAAGAAATAGGGTGAATCTATCGTTTTCGGGTGCGAGAAAACGAGTTAATGTAGAGAATCTTCATCTTTGGAAAACTCATTAAGGGGGTAAAGCCTAGAATGCCACCAGAAAATTCTTGCCCGTCATAGACGACATACGTTTGTACCATAAGGCAGAGGTCATCTGCACACTTTTTGTTTTTAAACACCCCCCAAGAAAAAGTCCATTGGTGTTAGGTTATAGGTAATCTTGCAGGAAAATTAATAGTTTTAACTTTAAGTTGAGATAAATTTAAAAATTATAATTCAGATTTCAAATTTTGTATTAAAGCTGAATTTTGGATTATAAACAGCTTTGTTTTCTGTACAGGGTGAGCAAAATTCGATGTTTTTATAGGGTAACTTTTAAACCATAAGAGATATTGAAAATCTGACCGCGCATTGTCAAACTCTTTTTTGACAAACCTTTGATGGCGAAGTCAAAATTTAGCGATCGTCGTTTGTTTTCGAGTTATGGACGAAAATTCGATGTATGTCTATATTTCGGTTATTTGTGAATTTAGAGAAATGGCGTTTGCACTTTCTTAAGGCACTTTTTTGAAGAGAATGCAATAGTGTTAACAGATTTTGAAAATGTTTTTTTATTTTTAGGTTATGACATACATTTTTATTTTTTTATATGGAAGTCATAGTGGGCTGTCACTTTATTGAAAAGAGCATTTTTTTCTCTTTTCAAATATATATAATATGTAGGGTCTGTTCCTTCAATTTCTTCTTAAAAAATCAAAAAATCTAAATTTTTGGAATTAATAATATGTATTTCGCATATATATCGCAGTAGACGAATGTCATGATGAGAACCCTCGGTGCACCATTGAGATCCAAAATTAGGGTTGGTTTGGTTTTAGTGTTTGGTGTGCCTTAATAAAAAATCAAGTTTTGGCATATAAGATTTATGAGGGAAATCTAACTGGTGAACGGTCCTACCAATATTTAAATGAGAAAATTGTTGATGAATATTTAGACAATTTATCGTTCAGCGATAGAAGTCAGTTCTTCTTACAACACGATGCTGCATCACTTCATAATACGAGATCAGCTGGAGAATTGTGTGGGAAATTACCGGGAGGTGTTTCATAACACTCGTTAAGGTTTCGGAACGCACTCCTCCTAGATGTCGCCCCGGGAAAAAGAGGAAAGAACGACGGCGCGAGGTTGGAGAGAGAGAGAGTGTGGGCGAGAAATAAGAAACACGTGCAGAGTGACCAAACTGATTTTGTTGGAACTATTATCTTTTTATTATTGTTATTACACACATTTTACTAATAAATTATAGCCATTCTGACCTAGAGTGTTGGTATTATTTTACACTACGTGAGGACCGGGTAAAATACTCCACAGATCTCAGAAGTGCGATTCGAAAAAGAAAACATTTTAGCGCGAGCGAAACGTGGAAAAGCGAGTTAACAAGATTTTGTGTGAACTAACATTGAGACAGATAAAAATCTAAAGTGAGTTTGAACATTTGAATTGAGTTAGAACAATGATAAACCGTGAGATGAACGAAAAAGACAGTGAAATGTGTGGTGATACGCCGGAGAAAAGCGTGGACAGTTTAGAGGGAGCTTTTCAAGACCGTTTGGAGCCTGAGAGGAGACAATTGTTATCGAGTTCCGAATTACAAATGCAGAGGATGTTGGATGCATTTTTGGCAGAAAACAGAAGACGGGACGATTTGCTAGAGAGGCTATTGGACAGAGTTACCCCGCTGGCACCTACACGAACAGGTGAGTCCCCTAGAAATAATAATAATTTTCATATAATGCCTGATTTAACAAAAAGCATAAATGAATTCAATGGGGAGGGGGATAGCCTAAAAGCAAAAGTATGGTTAGAGAATGTTATTAGCATGCAAAGGCTACACAACTGGCCGGATGAATTTTCTTTCGAGACAGCCAAGTCACATCTAAAAGGAGCAGCACAAGACTGGTTTATTTTTAGAAGAGAAGAATTAATCGATTGGGAAAGTTTTCAAATGCAATTCAGGGCAATGTTTGTTAGAAAAACCAGTTTACCTACACGATGGGAGAAAATGGTAAAAAGAAACCAACAAAAGGACGAGGCCTTGGAAACTTATTTCTTCGACAAAATAAAATTATGCCAAGGAATAAATTTGGGATTTAGCGACACAAAAGAGCAAGTTTTGGTAGGACTTTGGTCACGGGAACTATGTAATACACTAATGGCTAAACAACATCACAACGTCGAGGAATTATTCCACGATATTACAACATATGATCGGATAAACAAAAGCAGATTCGACAGAGTCAGGAAAGAAACTGGGAAGCACGAAAATAAAAGCCAAAAATCAGAAAAGAAAAATGTAGAGAAGAATACGCGGGAAAATTGGAATAAATACCAGTGTTTTAAATGCGGTGAGAGTGGACATAAAGCAAGAGAGTGCTCGTTGAAGGACATTCGATGCTTTAGATGCAAGAAAGATGGACATAAAATTGGGGAATGTCCAGAGAAACCAAACACTAACAAAGAATGGAGCAGAGAAGCGAAAGATGATTCCAGGAAACAAATGGTTATCAAAAGCGAAGCCGAGGATGAAAAATATTTTCGAGAAATACTGATTGGGGAAAATAGAGTTACCGTATTCATCGATACAGGCAGTGCGGTTAGTACTATAAAAGAGAGCGTAGTTTCAAGGTTAGACCTCGGAAAATATGAAACAGAAGAGAAGTTACACGGATTTGGAGGAGGCGTGGTTACCAGTAAGCAATATACTTACCTCGACATCAAGTTTGATAACATCTTCGAGAGAGCGAAACTTTATGTGGTGCCCTCTACAGTCCAAAGCGTCGATATATTATTGGGGCGAGATTTTACAGAGAAAGAGGGAGTAGCGTATGTCCGAGTGGGTGGAACTTTACTATTCGGGTACGAGGATGACGACCCATTCAAGAATTTAAGCATTAACGCAACTACAGAGAAAAACAAAATTATTGTACGAGAGGGAATAACCCTCAAGAAGAATCAGATAAACTTTATAACAGTTTCTATGGAAGGCAACGAAGAGACAACTCCCTTACCAATTTTAACCATAAACCAAGAAGTAACTATACAGGAGGGAGATGTTATAGGAGAGGTTAGAGGAAGACAAGGACAACCCAATGAGAAACAGATAATGCGGGAAGAGATAGCTTTGAACGAGATAAAAGTTGACACTGGAAGTAGGAGCGAGCAGGAGGAATTATTGGCTTTAATAAACAAACACCGAGGGGCATTTGCCAAAGACTTAACTGAACTGGGATGTACCCACCTAATTGAAGTCGAAATTGTAGACAACAACAAACCAGTACAACTAAAGCCATACCGAAGTAATAGAGAAGACCGAGAGACTATGAAGGAAACAATGAAAAAATGGCGAGATATGGGAATAATCCGAGACACGACGTCGCCATATGCGTCACCTGCATTACTTGTGCCTAAAGCACAAGGAGAAAAACGCATGGTCATAGATTTCAGAAGGTTAAACCAACAAACACAACACACGAACTTTCCGATTCCCCTTATGGACGATTGTTTCGAAATCCTAACGGGGTGTCAACTGTTCTGTTCACTGGATTTGATGTTGGGATATTTGCAAGTACCGTTAAGCGAAAACTCAAAACATAAAACCGCCTTTATTACTCCCGATGAGACCGCCGAATTCGAAAGATTATGTTTCGGGCTTATAAATGCGCCGTATGAATTCTCAAAATTGATGTCGTTAGTCTTGGGAGACTTGCGAAACAAAGTAGTAGTTTCATACTTGGACGATGTTTTAGTGCCTGCAAGTTCATGGACAGACATGTTGGAGAAATCACCAGTTTTGTCGTTGTATAACTCAAAAGCACGAACCGAACTACACTGCGACGCAAGCGCACTTGGTTTGTCGGGTATGCTATTACAGGAGGGAACAGACGCAAAATTCCATTTAGTTTATTGTATTTCGAAGAAAACGACCCCTGCCGAACAGAGATATCATTCATCAAAGTTAGAGCTAATGGCAATTGTTTGGGCCGCTCAGAAACTGAGGCATTTGTTGATAGGTATAAAGTTTACGATAGTGAGTGACTGTCAAGCGATAGTGTACCTAAATGCACGCAAAACAATTCAGCCACAAATGAGTCGATGGTTTGCATTACTTTCCGAGTTCGATTATGAAATAAGACATAGAAGCGGGAAGAAAATGGAACATGTAGATTGTTTGAGTAGAGCACCGGTCGAAGACGCAAGTGAAGATGGAGTTCTTGAGGAAATTTATAAAAGGAGAGTAGACGTATTCAACATTATAACAGAAGAGGAGAAAATTTGTATGATACAAATGAGTGATGACCGCTTGAGAAAGATTATTGACATTTTAAAGCTAGAAGAAGAAGCCACAAAGGAGGAGAAAGATTCAGTACAAGGATATGTTTTAGAAAATGGGAGACTGCAGAGAACAGTGAAAATAAATGGAGAGAAGCTATTACGATTTGTTATCCCGGATAGCATGCGCAAATCTACTGTAGTCAAATATCACGATCTTCGAGGACACGGATCAGTGGAGAGAACAGTTGATGCAATATTAAGAAACTTTTGGTTTCGGGGAATGAGGCGTTATGTCAAGAAACATATAAGAGGATGCTTCGAATGTTTGATGCAGAAAGAAGGGGGTGGAAAGAAGCCAGGATTTCTACATCCATCCAAACTTCCATTACGACCAATGATAAAGATACACATCGATCACGTGGGACCTTTCCCTAAAAGTAAGAGAGGGAATATGTATCTGCTGGTGGTGGTTGATGCTTTTTCCAGGATGATACGACTGTACCCTGCACGAACACCATCGAGTGCCAAAACTTTAAAACAACTGGAATCATTCATAAATGAATTTGGAGTGCCTAGAGTGATTGTTAGTGATCGAGGAACTGCTTTTACGAGCCTAGATTTTGAGCGATTTTGTCAGAAACATGACGTAAAACATTTCCTCATTGCCACACAGTATCCACAAGCAAATGGATTAGCCGAGAGACAAATGAAAACAATCGTGAACGCAATTGTCACACAGATAAAAAGGGACGAAGACTGGGATAGTAATTTACCACTAATTGTGCGAAATTTAAACAATACCTTTAATAGAAGTCTTGGAGTGACACCATTTGAGTGCGTATATGGATATACACCCAGCTTTGAAGATGCTAGACTGGTAAATATTGCTAGACATGATCAGGATGAAACAAATGTAAAACATGAAGAGATTCGAGAGAAAGTGAGGAGAAATGCTGAGAAAAGCAGAAAGGAGCAAATGGAATCGTACAATAAACATCGATGGAGTGGTCCAAAATACGAAATAGGTGACGTAGTATGTGTGAAGAGATTACCGATAGCGGACGGAAGACCTACCAAACTACAAACGAAGTATAAAGGCCCTTATGTGATTATAAAAACATTACCGAGTGACATTTATCAACTGGAGAGTTTGTCCGAAGAAAACAATTTCCAGAGGACTACAGCGCACGTTTCTCAATTGAAACTATATCGAAACGCCGAAGAGACAGACGAAGAAACCGAAGAGGGTGACCATTATGAGAGTGACGAAGAAATCGCGATTGAAACAGAAGAAAAATCCGAAGAATTAGATAAAACAGAAAGCTCAGATCCAGAATCCACAGGTAGCGATGAGGATTGGGAGCCAGAAGGTAATGATTACGAGAAGAAGCAAGGAAACGCAGAAGAAGAAGAAGAAAGACCTCGGAGAAGACCAAAGTTACCGCCCTATTTAAGAGACTATGATGTCACCCAGTAATTAATAATTTTTCGTTACAATTTTTTTGGAGTTATTTTATTTTTGTTCATTTTCGGGTTACTAGTTTTTTTTACTTTACTTTCTTATTTATTTTATACATTGAGTTCTAAACTTCGAAATCTAGTATGTTCGCAGTTGTTTCCCACAGTTTGAGGACAAACAGTATGTCAGGATGGACGAGTGTGGGAAATTACCGGGAGGTGTTTCATAACACTCGTTAAGGTTTCGGAACGCACTCCTCCTAGATGTCGCCCCGGGAAAAAGAGGAAAGAACGACGGCGCGAGGTTGGAGAGAGAGAGAGTGTGGGCGAGAAATAAGAAACACGTGCAGAGTGACCAAACTGAATTTGTTGGAACTATTATCTTTTTATTATTGTTATTACACACATTTTACTAATAAATTATAGCCATTCTGACCTAGAGTGTTGGTATTATTTTACACTACGTGAGGACCGGGTAAAATACTCCACAATTGCTTAACTCAAAATTCAGATATAATTTGTTTGTTACCAATGGGACAGTTAGATGACCACCAAGGTCGCCTGATTTAACACCTTTTGGGGACATATATTAAAGATAATTCATATAAAACTAAAGTAGAAATACAGAAGAACTCAAAGCCAAGTTTACGCAATGCCTTAACTCCGTGTCAAATATTCACATTTCGAATGCGCACAGAAGTGTCATGAAAAGTGTATTGCAGTTAATAGACGTAATTTTGAACTTTTTCTTTGAGTTGTTTTATATAGATATTAATTTTAGATAGTGTCGTGTTTATATGTATGTCGTTTGTTGTATTTTCATTTTTATTATAATATTTATTTTAACTTATTTTGCATGGCAAAAAACTGAACTCTACCTACTAAAAAATAACAAACATTTTGGTTTATAAAAAATATTAAATAGGAAATACAGGAGAATGAAATTATGAATTGTTTACTTTGTTGGAAACGACAAATATTTTGTTAAAATACAAGATTTTATTAAAAAAATATTTATTCATAAACAGATAACAAAATATAGTGTATATATTATAATCTTTTATATTTATTATTACATCACAAAGTACTAGTTTGAAAAATATACCATAACGTTCTACAAAAAAATTCTACTAAGCACATTTTTGTTGTGCTTTACATGTGTTAGAGAATACAAGTTCTCCAGCAATCCACGTTGAAATTAAATTTAAATCATGATCCAGCATGATGAAATCTGCGTCGGCTCCAAAATTCAAGGTACCCTTTGTTTTTTCAATACCCAGACATAACGCTGGCTGTAAACTTGCTGCTTCCAACGCATACTCCACTGAACATCCTTAAATTAGAATATAAACATTAGTTTAAAAGTTTTTATGAAACATGTATATAAGGCACCTGTAGCTTCAATAAAAAATTTAACACATTGTAACATGGACGCAATACTCCCACACAAAGTATTGGTTCCAGCAATAAAGGCCATACTGTTTCTAATTTCAATCTCAAGTTGACCTATATTATGTTTACCATCTTTTAGTCCTAGCGCAGATATCGCATCAGTCACAAGTACCAGTCCTATAATATTTTAATTTTCAATAGTTAATTTATAATTACTTCTAATATCTACCTTTGGAATGTGTGCGATAAGCAATACGTAGTGCAGCTGGATGGGTATGAATGCCATCAGAAATAATTCCAAAATATACAGTTTTATTTCTAGGAATCTTATCTGACGACAACAACCCAACCAAACCAGGATCTCTGTGATGAAACTAAAAAAGTATAGTAGTAGAGGAGGAATAAATTAAAGCACATTTCAACTAACAGGCAGCATGGCATTAAATAAATGCGTGATAAAAGTTGCACCACTGTTTACGGCTGCCTCTCCTTGTGCTAAATCTGCCATGGAATGTCCTAAAACACATAACTATATGTACATACGTATATTTTATGTGCCGCAGTAAAGCAAATATATTATAATGAGTGAAAAACTCCACGAAAACTACAGCAACGGAAATATTTGTTAAAAAAAATATTTCCTTAAGACTACACTTTTTTGTCAAAAGCAATTGAATAGGTGACTCAAAGAACAGTACTTATTAGTACCTTAATACTAATGACATACACTATTGGACAAAAGTAAAGCAACAACTATTAATTTTGAAATATGTGAACAGAAAGTGAAACTTACATTTAAAAACATGAAAAATATGATGTAATTAGTTTTCTATAGTCAAAAACATTTGATCTGGAGATTCATACTTTTATAATATTTCTTATTAAGTCTCGATAATAAAATAAAATCAATTGTAGGAAAAAGGAGTCGGACAAAAGTAAAGCAACATTTCAATTTTATTGAACTAACTGAACACTGACACATATGAAACAAGTAAACAATAAATATAATATTTAGTAATGTATTGCATATCCATTACTTGCAATAATTTGCACGCATCTTCTTAGCAACGACGAGATTAATTTTTGTATAACACTTTCCGGAGAATTCCTCCAAATATCGTTGATTTTGTCGATAAACGCCTGCTTGTTTCTAAATAATTCCGAAGTATTAGCAACTACAATGAAAGAGGACATCTAGAGACTGCACCAAAATCTGGACGACCACGGAAAACCACAATCCACACGGATAGATTAATTAAAAGAATTAGTCAGAATGAATATTAGTTGCAGGACTATTCAAAGGAGGCTGGTTGCTGTAAAGCTGTTCAGTAGAAGACCAACAAAAAAACGTCTAATTTCAGCAAGAAACAGGGCCGCCCGACTTGTCTTTGGACTTGCTCACTTGAAATGGAGCGTGGACGACTGGAAAAAAATATTTTTTAGCGATAAAACCCGGTACACGATTTTTAATTCCGGTGGAATGCGTCGTGTAAGACGACCAGTAGGTCAGAGGTTTAATCCAAAGTTTGTTACACCAACCGTAAAGCATGGCCATGGAAGCGTGTTCTTATGGGGTTTTTTCTCATGGAATAGCGTCGGCCCCGTCCATTTCAATGATGGCATCATGGATGGGCTTGTTTATAGGGACTTTCTCCAAAACACAATGCTGCCTTATGCAGAATGGAAAATGCCCTTACACTTCATTTTCCAACATGAGAACGACCCAAAACGCAAATCACGCATAGTAACAGAGTAGCTAATACGAGAACGTGTTCGAATTTTGGACTGGCCAGCCCAGTCACCTGACCTCAACCCAATAGAGAATCTGTGGGAAGAGGTCGAGAGACTAATTAGAACGGAATTATTTAGAAACAAGCGTTGATCGACAAAATCAGCGATGTTTGGAGGAATATTCCGGAAGGTGTTATACAAAAATTAATCTCCTCGATGCCAAGAAGATGCGTTAAAATTATTGCAAATAATGGGTATGCAATAAATTACTAAATATTCTATTTATTGTTTACTTGTTTCATATGTGTCAGTGTTCAGTTAGTTCAATAAAATTGAAATGTTGCTTTACTTTTGTCCGACTCCTTTTTCCCACAATTGATTTTCATTTTTTATCGAGCTTAATAAGAAATGTTATAAAAGTATGAATCTCCAGATCAAATGTTTTTGACTATAGAAAACTAATTACATTATATTTTTCATGTTTTTAAATGTAAGTTTCAGTTTCTGTTCACATATTTCAAAATTAATAGTTGTTGTTTTACTTTTGTCCAATAGTGTACTAGACTCACCGATTCAATTATTACTCTTTTTGTCTTTTTGCAAAGCCAAGCAAACACAAAATAAATATACTGCGATAGATCTGCCTAATAAATCTAAAAATCTTGGTATACCAAAGCTCTTAATCCTAAAATTGTTTAACATTTTTAATCAATAATGATTTAGATGTTACCTACACCGAATAATTCCTAAGAAAATAAAAAAAATATATTTGGGCGTAAGCCTGTAGTGTTTGTGTTAATAATGAAAAAATTAATTAAATAAATAAATAAATATCCCAGAATCATTACAGGTTAACTACTTACCAAGTGAAACGATGATATTTCGTTTAGTTAAATCTCTAATGACATCACAAGAATTCTTAAACTCAGGTGCTAATGTTACTATTCTAATATTATCCAAATTTCCGTAGACTTTCTCCACGTCTGACAAACCCTAAAACAAAAAATTTCATAATTCCACACTTTTTAGGTATAATATTTGTGATTAGTTTCTAGTACAGTTTATATCGTCAGGATTTCACCAGTCGAAAATTGAAGGTGGTTTGTTTAATAAAATATGTTGTCGAATTTTGCTCCTTTTTGGACATTTTCAAGGGGGATTGGAGTTATTATCAAAGACAGAGTGTTGCGGTTTGCACTTTAATTTCCTACTTTTTTACGAAACGAAAGATTCCGGGGTCAAGTTAGTCATGGCTCTCTTAGTTTTTAATCTACATAGTGATTCTGAAAATCTTTGCTTTTTAGGCACCCCTAGTATTATTTCCATTAAGGGTCTACTTATCAAAAGGTGAAAACTGATCTTGATAGAATTTTTTACGTAGAGTTTAGTGGCGTAGGCAGTTTTTGTCTAAAAGTTTTGTTTTTGAGATAATATTTACCTAAACTTATGATTTTTTAAATGTATATTATTTTTTATATTGATTAAACAAAATTTGGGCTTTTCAAAAATATATAGTTGTTTATGTTTATTTTGAAAAACAAGCTCAAAATTCAATATTTTTAATAATTTACTTTATTTGTACCATTAGGTGCATTTTATTGTTTTTTTTTTGTTTTGAGTTAAGTTATCAAAAAAGATACAAAAAAGTTTCTAAATTCAATGGGAAATTGTCTCTGCATATTGGTGTTGCAAAAAAAAACAGTGGCGTACGTTTTATTTAAAAAATATTTTTGACGAAGCCCGCACGCATGCCTCTGTTTTCTAAATAAAATAATTGCAACTACTATTAATAGAGAATACAAAAACAAGATGCAAAATTTCAGAAGGCTAACTTTTTTTATTATTGATTTATAGCAAATTATTTAAAATATTGTATTTTATTTTATACAACAAAATTGAATTTGAGAAGAACAATATATTCAAAACTGGTCAGATTCTCGTTCAGATGTAGGAGGTGGTGTTAAATTAGATCAGTTGTTAACTTGGGCTATGACTTAATAGTCCACAACAGTTTTCGTTTTTACTGCGTTCGAGTATTACATTTTTTACCTCTACTTCCTAGATAGCGTTCTTTTATTTGTGACAGAGCAAGTAGAGGTACATCTGAGTGCGTTCTTTTATTCCTTTCCGAGCTGACAGAGCTGCCTCGGTCTCCTCCGATTTTAGCGAGCGATATCGTCGAGGTGGTTGTTGGATTTAAAAACGTTAGATTTGAAAATGACAGAAAGCGAAGAAATTAATCTTGTTACTACAGATGATGAATTATTTGTTGTTGAAGATGACCACAATAGTTTAAAAAAATAATATCCTAAACTTCTCACTGATTCTGACATAAATGCGAAATTGGTAGGTTAGGAAGTTGCTCCACTAGCTCAGTCTTGTTTTTTTTATTACAAAGCACATCTGAAACCTCGCAGGTCACGTGTGGTCCTCAGATAAACCTCGGCTCTACATCTAGATGTAATACTCGAACGCAGTATTTATCAAAATCTATTTTTTTTGGAACTATAAATCTGTCATTTATTTTCAATATCCTAAATAAAAGATTTTCTAGTACTGTTACGTGGTATAAAAGTAATAATTTCATGGTTAAATCAGATAAAATCAGATAAATAAAAGCATCGAAAATCTGAAAAGTTTGTACTGCGTCAATATAAAATAAATCTGATTCAAGTGTTGAGTGTCCGCTATCATTTTTTTATTTACCTGATTAAAGATATAAAAAAAACGTAAATATACCTACCAAGAAAACAAGGCTACCACTTATTCGTATTAAATTTTAACTTGATATCAGTCTGATTAATAGTCCGTATTTAAGTGTAAAAATCCGAGAAAAAGCTAAAATTTTATTTTTATTCTGAAAACACTTCGCTACTTAATTAAGCAGTTTCAGTGGCGGATTTTGACAGTGTTTTAGAATATTATAAAAAGGTTCAGTTATAGTTATTGCGAAATATTTGTCGTCACGAGCTAGCGGATTCAATATACAGGGTGAGTCAATTTTTTGTAGCAGGACTTTAACAGTTGATAGAGGACCTTTTTTTAAGAGGAAATTTTTCTATAAACATGGGTCATAGAAAGCTTCGTTTGTGAGATACAGGGTGTTGAAATACGTTTTTTATTTTACTTTTTCTTTAATATAAAAATACCTGTTTAAATAAAACTAGGATATTGCGGCAAAAGACTAAGTACTTGAGTGCAAATAGTTTAACATAAAAATCTATCGTTTAATATTTCCAGTGGCGTAGATATAGGGGTACATATTAGTACTTTTATTGAAAAAAATATTAACCAACTGAAATTTTTAATGTTTTCTTCAAGCGTATGAAAGAGCATTCAGTTTTGTTTAAAAAAGACCCTCTTGTTCCAAGTCGATAAGATGCACCATTTCGAAGATAAACAGAAATGTTTGTAACAAGTCAGACATTTTTTTAATACTAGGTACCTACGTCAAATTTAATATAAATCGTGAAAAACATAAAACATCTAATAAATAACGATAATAACAAATAAGCCCATTTACAATTTAAAGTAATTGCACAAAATATGTCGCGTACACACTTTCTTTTAAAAATCCTCGTACAAAAAGGTCTAAGGGAGTCAGATCTGGGGATCGTAGAGGCCATGCAATTGGCCCCCACGACCAATCCATCTCCCTGGAAAGCTGTTGTCCAACCAGTTCCTTACATTTCTCCCAAAATGAGCTGGACAACCATCAAGTTAAAACCAAGCCATCCTTCTTAAATTTAACGGAATTTCTTCCCACATATTGCATGCTCTGCTTCTAAAAATTGCAAAAAATGTTGGGCATTCACACGTGGTGGTAAAAAATAGGGCCCAAACCAATGACTGTTATAATGTCGATTCCAAATGTTTACACTGAACTCATGTAGAAAGTTTCTTGGTCGAATGGCATGAGGCTTTTCATGTACCCACACGTGTGTTTTTTGCTTTTCACGATTTATATTAAAATTGTCATAGGTACCTAGTATTAAAAAAAGGCCGTGCCTCCTCTGCCGGCAACGGTGCCCGCAAAATAAACTAATGGCTGCCGGCGCCGGTTGCCCCCTCAATGTTGGCTCCGGTGCCGGCAATCATAACCCTCAAAATTTGTAGGTATGTAACTCGTAAACAGCAATCGCGTAATAAATATATGATTAATCACACTAAGTTTAAGCTTATATATATATATGGATGATCAAGGTAAAAAATGGCTCAGTTGTTTAGTGAAGTCTCCCCTCCAATTTTTCGTGAGATATTGAAAATCATTAAATCTATCATAAAGCATTGGGAAGAAGGGCAAGGTGAAATTTTGAAGGACATTTTCAAAGACGATTTTCTGGAGAGCAACGAACACATTCATTGATGATAATAATGTTGTAACAAATTGTGGTAAAACTTCCGTATCACGGCTTTTCCGAAAAATGCCTAAAAATTAGTTTTTTTGTAAATATGGCTTATTTTGGAAAGAAAAGTTGTTTACATTCGGAGGAGCCTGTTTTTTTTGAAAAAAAATTGTTTAATGAAAATGAAAAAAAACCTCAATTAACAACCTAAGCTCTGAGAAGTGAAAGAATAATATACCTACTTTTACTGGTTGGGTTGTTAATTGAGGATTTTTTTTCATTTTTCATGAAAACAAAATGTTTTTCTAAAAAAAAATGCTCCCCCAACTTTAAACAGCTTATTCTCTTGCCAAAATAAGCCATTTTCAGAAAAGCCGTGGTACGGCAGTTTTACCCAAATACAACAAAGTGCACATGCAATGGCAACTAGTGTTAATCAAATTCAAGTAGAGGAAACCACAAAACATTTTTTTATTTGTTCATTTATATTATAAATTAGCCCAGAATGTTGGATTTTAATAAAACCTTGAAATCTTTAAAACATTATCTTGATAAAAATAGAATACGCGGCAAAACCTAAAAATTCTTTGCCGGCAGCTCATTCGGGTGCCGTTACCGGCAGCGGAGGCACTGCCTTAAAAAAATGTCTGACTTGTTACAAACATTTCTGTTTATCGTCAAAACGGTGCATCTAATCGACTTCTGACAAGAGGGTCTTTTTTAAACAAAATTGAATGTTTTTCATATGCTTGAAGGAAAAATTAAAAGTTTCAGTTGGGGAATATTTTTTTCAATAAAAGTACTAATATGTACCCCTATATCTACGGAACTGGAAATATTAAACGATATATTTTTATGTTAAACTATTTGCATTCAAGTACTTAGTCTTTTGCGGCAATATCATAATTTTATTTTAAACAGGTATTTTTATATTAAAGAAAAAGTAAAATAAAAAACGTATTCAACACTCTGTATCTCACAAACGAAGCTTTCTACGACCCATGTTTATTGGAAATTTTCTTCTTAAAAAAAGGTCCTCTATCAACTGTTAAAGTCCTGCTACAAAAAACTGACTCACCCTGTATATATTTTACAGAGTCGGGTAGGTACATTATCTAAAAACGTCATTGAACAGTGAACACAGAGGGTCGGTATCTAACATAATAAAGAGCATAATAGGATGTCGCATTTTCAACAGCTTATAATATTTTTGTGGACATCATATCTCATTAAATTCAAAAATTATCCAGAAAATCTGATTCGACTTTTAGTAAGTAACGTTAATTTAATTGTTATTCAACTTCAGTTAATACAGATATGCATTAAGATTATGTAAGTCATTTTCAGTTAAGTACCTACTACGATATAAAATCTGTAGAATTTCTATTTTCTTCTAAAGCACAATATTTTCACTTTATTTGGCAAAACATTTCTAAGTTGCAAATAACAGTGAAAATCAACAAATTTAAGTGCCAGTTAAGTTACTTGTACGATGAAAAGAGAATAAAATAATAAAGGCATATTCAAAATAAGTCTCTAAAATGGAGAAAGCCCTGCCCTGAATACAGTTATAAATTATTTACTTCTTTTTCATATGTGACGATGCATTCGAGGGGATGTGCACCCTTTTTCTCAACGCTAATGAAAGGCCCCTCAGTGTGTACCCCCAAGATAGTTGCTCCATGTTTTCCGCCTTTGCGTTTAGGTATTTTAGGTAACACTGCATGATATACTTCCACAGGTGAAGTAACTAATGTTGGACAAAAAGAGGTAACTCCATGGCCTAGAAGTTTTGTCGAAACTACATTAATGCATTCTTCCGTCTCATGGTAGTAAGAAAAGTCATAACCAAATCCTCCTACAAAAATAAAACAGATTGAAATTAGTTTGAATATTACAAAAACAAGTACGTACCATTAATTTGTAAGTCAATAAATCCTGGAGCAATGATATTTCCCTTGCAATCAATTTTGGTGTCTGGTAGTATTTTTTCGTCAAAAAACACTTTTTCTGGATTAACAATTTTTCCGTCTCTTACCCAAACATCTTCTTTAATTAATTCATGATTTCTCAATATGTAACAGTTATGAAACTTCGTAAGTTGCTCTGAAGACATATTTGGAATCTTTAAAGTATGTTAAAATCTAATTTAAAAGGTCCTTTCTATTCACTACATTTTTAGGTTAGGTTATCAGGTTTATCAGTCAATGAACTACTACGTCGCTTACGTACGTCAAACTTTACGATACGTGATAGTGGTTTCCATTGACATAAATATTTATAGAAGGGCTAATTATTGAAAATTGAAATATTGTGCCCACACATGACTTTCTTATATCTACGGATAGTACCACAATTACTTTTCCTAAAGACAGGGCCACCGCGTGGGTAAGAGCATAGACTACCTGGTAAGAGGCGCCTTAGTGCAAATTAAATTTTAGCGCCCTATTCCATGATACAAGATTTGTAAATTAAAACAAAATTAATTTCAAAAAATGTTTATTTCTCAAAAAGTGATAAATTTGCAACAGTTTCAAAAAGTATACATAAAATATATTAATTATCGTGAAGACATAGCGCCCCCTCGATGAGGCGCCTTTGTGCGGGGCACAACCTGCACACCCGCACGCTGCGGCCCTGCCTAAAGAAATTAAGTTATAGATTGCTTGTAAAATCGTGTTTCAATTTTTAGCGTTTCCAGCAATTTTCAAATAACTTTCGGAAGTCTCTCTCGCACTTATTGCAATACGCATAAATCTGTGCTTGCCCCACTCACTATAACCGAATTTTACGACAAAAATATGATTTATTTTTTGAAATTTTTTTGATGGAATTTCAAAAAAAAGTTCAAACAAAATTTGTTCAAAATTCAATTCTTAATCAATGTTTAAGAATAAAAAAATCTCGTAAATTGTTTATTTTTCAAGATATTCCTAAAAAACCTAAAAATGTCTTCAGGTATGTACCACTTGTGTTGGTGCTAGATGAAAAAGATTTAATGTGGCACCTACAAATTTGTTCAAACTCTTAAATATGAAATTTGAATCTAATCCGATAACTCGTTTTCGAGTTATGGTGGATACAGACCGACACACAGACAGACATCATGGCGAAAATGGTCAAAATGGATTCAGGGGCCCTCAAAATGTGTAAATCCATCAAAATCTCGAAGTCGAAAAAAGTCACGATTACTATACTTTCTTATTACTTCGTATAAGAAAGTAAAAATTACTTTGTTATAGATAGCACACAAATGCGGTTTCCCATTACTTCAATATAATAGTTATTTTATTTGCATATCAAGTCATGAAAATTATGTTACAGGACGTAGAGAAGCATTATGCAGAGTACGAGACCGTAAAGCCGAGTACTTTTAAGCTTCCAGAGTCCTGGAATAATAATTTTCATGACGTGTATAATATTGTATAATATTTTACCTGAAACCTTTAAGAAAGTTAAACTCTGAATACTATTTTGATTCAAGAAAATTGATCATTGCAAGACTAGTACCTTAATATTTTACATGGCGATCACTACCGTACTATTTTTAAAAGTAGTACTGTAATGAGCGTCATATAAAATTATACAGTAGGTGCCTCTAAAGTCTTGCAATGACCAATTGCTATGGTGTAAATTCCCTTGCTTACTGTTTTATGAAAATATCAAAAGTCAAATGTGTTTAAGTCGAGCTATAATTTTAATAAAAATGAGTGATTCTGAAAGCGATTGTGACATTGAAAAGGCTGCGAAAGCTGCATTGGCTAAAAATATACGAAGAAACCTACAATAAAAATTTCGTTGATGTATTTTTCTTTCTTATACGAAGTAATAAGAAAGTATAGTGGGTAATCGTGATTTTTTTGACTTCGAGATTTTGATGGATTTACACGTTTTGAGGGCCCCTGAATCCATTTTGACCATTTTCGCCATGATGTCTGTCTGTATCCACGATAACTCAAAAACGAGTTATCGAATTTGATTCAAATTTCATATTTAAAAGTTTGAACAAAATTGAAGGGCTTGGTGCAATAACCGTCTAAGTACGGATAACTTAATTTTTCAGGAAACGAGAAAAACGTTTCAAAAATTAGTGGTACAGAAATTTATGATTTTTTTGTGTCAGTCACGTTAGTTGACTAACCTGGAAATAATTTATGATAGTTATTATTGTAAAAAAAAAACCAGCCCCTTGAAAATTGAAAATATCTGATGTGCCCAACACATGACTTTCTTATACGGATAGTATCACAATAATTACTTTTCCTAAAGAAATTAAGTTAAATTTCTTGTAAAAATTTTGAGGGTTTCCAGCAATTTTCAAATAGTCTCTGTCGCACTGATTGCAATACGCATAAATCTGTCCTTGTCCCACTCATTATAACCGAATTTTACGACAAAAATGTGCTTTATTTTAGATTTTTGACCAATACTTAAAAAATTTTGAAGGTTTCCAGCAATTTTCAAATAGTCTCTGTCGCACTTATTGCAATACGCATAAATCTGTCCTTATCCCACTCATTATAACCGAATTTTACGACAAAAATGTGTTTTATTTTAGATTGTTGACCTAATACTCACTTAAAAAATTCTCCCGGTATGAAATTACATTTATTTATTCATTATTATTGTTTTCGGTACCATAGAAACCAGTAAAATAAAAAAAAAGTAATGGTCTGTTCCTTCTGGGATTCGAACCCGGGACCTTCCGTTTGGCAGCCATATAATGAAACACATGGTCTACCTCGACCGTCGAATTGAAATAACATCGCGCGCTATGAGAAATATAAAGTGTTTTAAGAAAGTTTTTTGAAATTTTTTTGACGGAATTTCAAAAAAAAGTTCTAACAAAATATGTTCAAAATTCAATTCTAAATCAATGTTAAAGAATAAAAAAATCTCATAAATTGTTTATTTTTCAAGATATTCCTAAAAAACCTAAAAATGTCTTCAGGTAACTGTCACTTGTTTTGGTGCTAGATGAAAAACATTGAATGTGGCACCCACAAATTTGTTCAAACTCTTAAATATGAAATTTGAATCAAATCCAATAAGTCGTTTCTGAGTTATGGTGGATACAGACCGACACACAGACACACACACAGACAGACATCATGGCGAAAATGGTCAAAATGGATTCAGGGACCCTCAAAACGTGTAAATCCATCAAAATCTCGAAGTCGAAAAAAATCACGATTACTTATACTTCGTATAAGAAAGTAAAAAGTTTTGCACATAGACGGTTATTGCACCCAATCTACTGTTTTAACAATAAATAAATGAAAAAAGCACATAATACACAAACAAAACGATATATTTTTGAACATAAATGCACAAACGCAAGTAAATAGTTTTCATAATCAATCAAAAGACATCAAAAAGTCATTTAAAAAAAGTTAATCACTATCATTCTTCTTGCACTAAATGCAATACGTTTCCGGTTTTTTAACTTAACTTAATTTAAACTAACAGACTTGCAAGGCACCTACACCAACCGATAGAGCGGATTTTTCTGAGTAAAATACATATGACAACTCATTTTTCAAAAAAAAAATGGCGTTTAGACGGTTATTGCACCAAGCCCTTCAATTGTGGGTGCCACATTAAATTTTTTTCATCTAGCCCATATTTTCTCAACATTTCACTTTTTGTTTTACTTACATTGATATCTCTGTTATTACAGGAGATGTACCTGTAGTTTTATATGATATGACTTTTTGAAACGTTCTTTCTACGCAAGGCTATACAACAGTTAAATAGCATATGGTGGTCCAAAAGAATTAGAAACTACACAAAGCGTGGGATTTATCAAACTATAGTAGAAGGAATTACACTATACAGCTCCGAAATATGGGACATTTCGAAGAAAATTAGCCTTAAATTACAAGACTTGGAAATGGCCGCTCTTCGACGAAGCTGATGGAGAATATCAAGGCTCTAACATATCCCAAATAATATCATAAAAGAAAAAATTAATGTAGATGATGACATAATAGGCATAGCAGGAAAGAAAAGGTTGGTATGGTCCATGACCACTTGAACAGAATGGAAGAAAACAGGTGACCAAAGAAAATCTGGAATTGGACTCCCACAGTAAGGCGAAAAAGAAGCCGACCTCACAGAAAGTGGACACAAGATGTAGAAGAGGCAATGCTATAAGCAGGCAACTGTCTACATTAGGATACCTTGGATATGAAAAAATATTGTCACGCTATAATAATATATTAGATATTATTGGGTTTTAATTTGGTCTCATTCGATATATCGGCTAAAAGTTAAAAAAAATGTTAAACTATTACTTTTACAAGCAAATTTATGTCTTATTTACACCTTCAAACCAAAACGATACCAATTAAGTTTGTTCGTAAAGTAGTTTCAAAACAATCAGACCCAATCAATTTGGATATTTTTGTACAATTTCATTCGATCTGACTGATTTGAAACTACTCTACGAAAAACATATTATAAAATCATTAGCAGAATTTTTTGGATCCAAATTCCCTGATGAACCTCTAAAAATGAAAGGGATATTCAGTTTTTAGTCCATTATACTCATATGTATATACGGAACTCAGTCAGAAAACAGAATGTTATTATAATTTTTGCAGTTGAACAGTAGGTACCTTTATCTTTTTCACAAAATATTACCTACCTATATGTTAACTTAATATTAATAATAGATATTTTGATATTATTATCTATTATCATCTGGGAAATCCTACCCTACTTGAGATTGCTATGGAAATAAACTATTTACGATACCAAATAGGAGTATAAGATAAGAGATAAAAATGCCAAAATACATGTCGTATCTGTAAAGATATTAACTAGTTTTAGTAGGTATATTAAATACTTAGGTAATGTAAGAAATGGACTATTTTGGTTAAGCTAGGCTAGTTTTTTGAGTAAAGGGTTACTTGCTGACTGTAAGAGGCATAAAACAGACAACTAAATAGATGTAGGTATCTTATATTTCCTACCTCCTAATAATGTTATTATTACAGTAAACAGTACCATTATAGGTACTCTTTATTCATTGCACGATATATTCTGAGAAAAATAAAACCACAAATAGTTGTTTGTTTAATAAGGCAACAAAGCAGTTTTATTGCGGAATTGAACATCTGATTTTTTCTGCCATCATTTAAGTTTTACGTTTTTAAAGATAAAATCTGCAAAACAATCTGAAAATACAAAGTCGCCTTTTTAGGGTAGTCGCGGAAAATAAGGAATGGGGGTAACATTTCTCACTTGGGTAGCCATTCCCTCCCTGATATGCGGGAGTTATTTGTGTTTGTTTATGGTAGTCAAGGTGAGTTTCTCACCGCAAAGTGTCAAGCAAAAATGTCAATGTTATGCTGTTACAATTTGTTCGCGCGTTTCACGCAAAAGAAGTGGCCATTTGACAATTAATTTGAATTATAACCAGCGGCGTTTAAGTACTACTTAAACGCCGGCAACAGGTAAAGTAGTACTTTACCTGTCGCCGGCAATAAAAGTGACACTTAAACATAATCAATACAGCAGGTCACACTTAAATGACGTTTGAAGAAAAAACAAATTATTTAAATTTTTTACTGCCTAGGCAGTAAAAGAGACAGTTTAGTGACTGTCAGTTGTCATTAAAGTTTGGCGTTTAATGTCGATTGGCGAAAAAATATTTTAAACTGATTAAAATAATTAAACCTTTACGAAACTGGTAGACCAATACTGTAATATAAATATTTAGATTTTAGGTAATACAATAATTATACTACCTCGGTCCGAAAATATGGTATACATTTTATAATGTAAATGAAATTCCAAATGTATACGATATTTTCGGACTAAGGTTGTAGTTTCTAACGATGTAGGTATGTATATAAATATTTATTCTATTCTAAGCTGTGTTTATTGCAATTTGCATTTTTTCATGTTATACTTATATTTAAAAATACCATTTGTAAATAAAATAGCAAACAACCAACATCAGGGTGTACTTCATAGTATTGTGCACAACTTTTAATCTGAAACCAATAAAATTGTTAATTTGCATTTCTACATAATTATACATATATGTACGTATTAAGTATACAGGGTGCCCATGCACTTTGATTGCAAAGTTATTGAAAAATTAATACAAATTTAATCCGTTTACTGTTCTATTACAGAATTTATTGGAGATAATGATAGAATAAAAATTCGCAAAATACAAGAAATCAAATTATGTGAAATGTATGTACAATAACTTATGTATGTATGATGTGCCATCGAAGTGGACTGTATGTATAAAAAAATTTCTTACATTTTCCATTTTCTTCTAGCCGCTGGTAAATTATCCAAACTTTCTTTCAACAGAAACATACGACAACCCAAACAAAGTGTTGTCATATACACATCCCAATTCAATTCAGACATACTAAATGGAAACACTCGTTTATCCACATCTGTTAAACTTTTCCACAACTGCTGCGTATTTTCATTCTGAAACTTCCATTCTTTTAAAGCAAACCAACTAATAAGGTTGTTGTAGTAGTAAAGTTTCTTGTAAATTTTCGTTATCCTAAAAATCACGCGGTTGAAAACAATATGATTTTAAAAGAATGTAAAATTGATCTCTTGAATTATTATACAAATTGTGGAAATAGGTAGATACAAAAAAAATCAAAAATGCTGTAATACTTTCTGCACTTACATTGGTTTCCTTCCCACGATTATCAACAACAAATCCAAGAATAATCCAGGGATGTAATGAAGTAACACCGTGGCCAAAAAGTGCACCAAGAAATGTTTGTTGTTATATAAACTGGAGTACCACATGGCGCGATTTGACGGGGTATGGTGACCGTGTTTTTTCGCCAAGTTTTCAAAATCTTCACCAGAAATCGCGTTTTCTGTCGAACTCACATAATTGTAGATTTTTGTCTCCCTAAAAATCAATTTTTGTTATTTTACCACCTAGGAATAGTTTACTAAAATGTATAAAATAATAAAAAAATGTCAAGCTTTTCAAGCTATTTTAGAATTACTACAAACATACATTTTTTGTTTTAATAGATGTAAATAAAATTTTCGGTTTCCTTACCTAGTTTTGCCCGTTTGAAAAGCCGCAGCTATCAATCCATTTACCACATAGTCTCCAGGTACGAAATCGTTCATTACTGAATCATCTAGGTACGCTGTATGAGCTACTCCAAGTCCAGAGGCCACAATTAAGCCAATTGGTCCATAGAAACTGTTGATCCAACCCTTCACCGGTTCCCTATACGTTGACATAACTAAATCAAACTTAAGTAAGACTATTGTTTACGCATTGTATTCAACATTAGATACCTATAGCTGGTCTGTAAATAGAAATCGGAAGATTTTCCTGGTTGTCTCTCACTATACTTTCGGCCAAACATTTTGTAAAAGTGTAGGTGTTAGGCCAATTTCCGAGTACTCTACCAAAATAGCCAGAATAAACCAACAAAATTCTCCTCGAATTTGTAACTTACTTTGGTGTCATGTCTTCCAATTTCGCTTCAGAATACTTTTCAGTGATTCCAATAAGATCATCGACTCTAATCGGTGTTTCGTAAAATATTTCTTTAATTTCCTTCTGGGGACAGTTAGAGTAAGCTGTGCTAACATATATGAAGGCGTTTAGATTTTGGCATTCTTTACCAAGTGTTATTGCGGCTTGGGTTCCTTTAACGTTAATATCGACAGCAGTTTTGAGTTTCTCGTCAAATTTCACCGTTGCAGCCACATGGAAGAAAATATTAACCTACGGAAGAAGCTCGTTTAGACCTTTGGATAAACCGTATTAAACATTACTTAATAGAAGTTAAATTAATATTTTCAAAAATTTTAACACCATAGTTAATCGGTATAAAGAAATTATGATGATCTTCGAATGATTTTAGTAGATATTTAAATTGATCATTTCGATAATTTGTGGGATTAGCAATAAAACCTTAAAATGGTTAAAGTTGGAAAAAATTGTGTAGTTATAATTAGGCTCGTTGTAAAATACATTTTACTCATTTACTTTTCATTTTTTAGAGGATGATAATCAAGTTTAGTACTTAGTGGTCAGGGAAAAAGTATTTACCATTAATACGGCAATTTCCGTGTTGCCCTGGATGTAATGTTTGGCCTAAATTTTATATTGAATTCGGCGTATCCCAAAGAGATCCCACTGGAGATCATTCAGCGTTACTTATTAAAAATACACCCTGATCAAGGATCAAGATCGAAAAAAAAGACATCTTCAAAAAAGAGGGTGATTAGCCTTATGATTATGACTCTACATTATTTGAAAATTATTAAAAATTAGTATGTATTGTATGTAATTAATTAATTAAAAGAACAAGCTTTATGTAAATGTACAGTGTAAAATTAAATTCTGTATGTACAATTACAATATTCATGTAATTTTAAAATTACCTACATATTTTATGTAAAATCCCGTGACACATGTAATTTTAGCGAGTTACGTACTTTTACTATGATTATCATTGGTCACTTGGTGGCCAATGATTATCATAGTAAAAATACACGTTTACTTTTTTCAGTGTGGGTATTATTAAATTATTATTGTTAAATATGGAAAAAGCATTAAAATTTTGAAAGTATTAAAAATTCGTCTTATTTAAATTTGGTATTCCTGATAGATTTCAAAATATTTGATCGGCATATACTGGAAAAGAGTTCTTAATGTACGCATATCAAATGTAGATAAATTATTTCTAATCGCATTTTCCATACTTACGAAATTTTAAAATTTTTATTCGTAATTTTGGCAATCTGGTCCAATCGCGGACTCAAATATTCTTATGTCAAAATCGCCCTAAATTGATACAAATAAGCACTTGCATGTAACTTTCCAAAAATATAAAATTATAAATTTGGCCAAAAATGCTACCGGTTCTAAAATTATTAATTTAAATTTATCATAAGTTTTAAGGTATAATTCTGAATCCGCACAAAAACTATTCTCTGAAAGTTTTTTGGATATTCACAATAAATTATTATTCATCCTACCTTTGCCGACAGAACCTTTCGGTCTTCAGCCCTGATACCCAAACCAGGTAGAGATATATCTCCTTTAATTGGTACGATCTTTTGGTGGTATTTAGGATGAAGTTTCTTCATTTTATCAAATACATCATCGGTGAAAATCGCATCTATTCTCTCATCCACATCTTTGCCTTTCTTTACACGAACCAACAAATAAATTCTGTCTATATCTGGACAAGCTCTCAACAATTTCTCTACTAGTAGCTTTCCAAGGAAACCGGTACCTCCAGTGATGAAAACACATTTTGCACGAAAGAATTCAACGATTTCACTTCCCGAACTATCCACGTTTATACCATGGTCTTTTTGAAACCAAACTACTGGGAAGTCTTTTTCGGGAACCGTGGATTTTAAATTGTTGTAGTCGGACAGATACTCGTAGAAGTCTTTAGTCATCATTTTGGTGGTTGTATATGACCAGCCATTTACTTTCGTCTAACTTTAAATAGTTTATTTACATGATTAAAAATACATGACGCCCATTGCATTGAATTTATTGAATTTGAACTATTATCTATAATTAACGCAATAGTCCAGATATACAGGGTCACATTCTTCAAATAACTTGGTTAGCTTTAGAACTAGAAAAATTATGCAGAGACAAAAGTTTTTAAAAATTGATGGCTCTAAGATCTTAAAAACACATTTACCATCGCTCTACCTCATAGCTCTTAAATAGTATATTGTATTACAAGAGCGGAAAAGGCATCATGACAATACGAGTGTGAAATTTACAACGCGAGCGATAGCGAGTGCTCTTTAGCGAAACGTTTTCGGACATACCTCTCTAGAAATTTTTTTCTTATTTTGAGGTCCCGAATTCAGATTTTAAGTTTGTCCAGTTAATCCTCAAACACCCTGTAGATGCAGAATGTGGTTTTTCGTTCAGGCCAATTGCAACTCGTCTCAATCGAAATCAATTCACTATCATGCGCTGTTCAGGCATGGATTATGGAGAATCAGGAATGTCGCAGAAGAGGAACTGGGACGGAGACAAATAAATAAGGTGCAGGACCGCCATCTTCGGCTTATGGCAATAAGAGACTGACTCTCCAGTACCAGATCAATTGCCGATCAATGGTTAGATAATGAAGATCGTCCAGTGACCGTTCGAACGGTTTACCGTCGAATCAAAACTTTCGGCTTGCAATTCTATCGATCACATCTTGTGTTATCGCTTTCGGCTCAACACCGACAGCAACGTTTGGAGTGGTGTAGTAGGTTGCATGCGATTGCACTGGAACCTAGAGTGGCATCGGGTGATGTTCAGTGATGAATCCCGTTTTGTTTGTGGTACATTATGGGGAGAAGACTGGGAAACTTTGCGAATCCTCCGCAGGCGCTGGCATGAATTACCGGTTGCTTGGGACACAATACCTCAAGAGCAAATCGACCACAATGCCACGAAGAGTGAGAGAGTGTGAAGTCAATATGGGGGGCTCAACCCATTATTAAGTAATAAAAATTGTGTTAATGTCTTGTTCTTTTTCTTTGAAATTTTAATCAATTATTACCTTTTATTACCTTTGAGTAGTTAAACATTCCTGCCAAATTGGGTCAAAAAATTGCTACCCGTTCTTGGTATTGCGATTTCCATTTCACTTGAGTATATCTCACAAAAGAGGAGTGCTGGTAAAGATTATTATAAATTCATATGATGATAAATAGACTTTGGCAACATACTACTTCCAGGTCATGTATATTGATTTTATGTTAAACATTATGAAGACTTTCCATAAAAAGAATGTCTTTTTGATATTCCGAACAACAAGTTAATAAATTAACCTGTAACCTTTGGTTGATGTATGTACATTTTGCATTTCTGGTGTTATTGTGTTTCTGAAATTAATTAAACGACATTAACGTAGGTAACTGCATATTAAAATTCGCCATTATAGTAAATTTATAGTATGTATATTACGATACAAGATCGGTAGGTGCCTTATAACAAGAAGAGAAAAAGTTAGAAAAACGAGATACGAAGGGTCGAAATTTTTTTATTTTTGTATCGTGTTATAAAAGGCGTTTACCGATCGTGTATCGTACATTTTTTGCTTCCGAGTTAATAAAAAATATCTGATGTGCCCAACACATGACTTTTGATAGTACCACAATTACTTTTCCTAAAGAAATTAAGTTAAATTTCTTGTAAAAATCGTGTTTCAATTTTGAGCGTTTCCAGCAATATTCAAATACATTTCGGAAGTCTCTCTCGCACTTATTGCAATACGCATAAATCTGTCCTTGTTCCACTCATTATAACCGAATTTTACGACAAAAACCAATGTTTTATTTTTTTTGAAATTTTTTTGACAGAATTTCAAAAAAAAGTTCAAACAAAATTTGTTCAAAATTCAATTCTAAATCAATGTTAAAGAATAAAAAAATCTCATAAATTGTTTATTTTTCAAGATATTCTTAAAAAACCTAAAAATGTCTTCAGGTAACTGTCACTTGTTTTGGTGCTAGATGAAAAACATTGAATGTGGCACCCACAAATTTGTTCAAACTCTTAAATATGAAATTTGAATCAAATCCGAGAAGTCGTTTTTGAGTTATGGTGGATACAGACAGACAGACAGACAGACAGACATCATGGCGAAAATGGTCAAAATGGATTCAGGGGCCCTCAAAACGTGTAAATCCATCAAAATCTCGAAGTCGAAAAAAATCACGAATACTATACTTCCTTATACTACGTATAAGAAAGTAAAAATATCTGATGTGCCCAACACATGACTTTCTTATACATTGCCATGATACAGTTTTAATCTTTGGAAAATACTGAAGGGGTAGCCACTAATCACATGCTGTCGACATTCAACACGTTATTAATATAAAATCACATTTATTTATTACTAACTGTCCCCCGCGGGCTTCGCCCCACGACAGTTTTCTGTCTTGCTCCGTTTTTTCAATAATATTTAATTGTATTACAATATATCAATATTACACAAAAAACACGCCACCACGATGCTGCCATTGCCGTCGATTTTTTCAATAATAATTATAGGTACAGTTAATTTCACAGAAATCGACTACACCTAATATTTCCCTGATTCCCTGTGTTACAATGCCTTTGTTTGATTGACGTTTACTGTCAAATTGACAAATTAAGTACTTATTTGCATCCGTCGCCAAAAATCAAAATGCCAAAACTTACTGAAACGACTCATGATAAAAAATAACCTAATTTCTGTGAAATTAACTGACGAGAGGCTAATCGCAGCAAAGTATTCCATCAAATTCAAGGTCACGTGTAAGGGCAAGGGTTATTCCGGCATCATCTTATGGTACCGATTTATGCTATTATTGAAAGGAAAAAAAAACTATACAAAACAACCTAACCTGGTCCGTGACTTATAATCGCTCCGAATAAATAAAGCATTTAATTAAAATAAAAAAAAAGAAGGGAAATCTATGGAATCGAACCAGCACCGTGTGGATTACTAGGCAGATTCTCTACCCACTGCGCCAAGGTGGCTTGTGCTAGAAGTGGTATTTGTTCTGGATAAGAAGAGTACACGGAATACTTTATTGCTATTAGCTACTCCTATTAACTGTACATATTACAATATGACACAAAAAACACAAATCAACGACCGCGTAACAACCGGTGGTAATTTCGCCACCACAATGCTGCCGTAGCCGTCGATCTTTTCAAATAATAATATTGCTACAATCGATTTCCTCAACGGTATAGATTTCTGTAATTTATATAAAGTACTTTTGTTACTGAGTGATAGATGGCGCCACTATATAATTAAAAAAATTTGGCGGAATTTCAAAAAAAGTTCAAACAAAATTTCTTCAAAATTTAATTCTAAATCAATGTCTAAGAATAAAAAATTGTCGTAAATTGTTTATTTTTCAAGATATTCCTAAAAAACCTAAAAATGTCATCAGGTAACTGTCACTTGTTTTGGTGCTAGATGAAAAACATTGAATGTGGCACCCACAAATTTGTTCAAACTCTTAAATATGAAATTTGAATCAAATCCGAGAAGTCGTTTTTGAGTTATGGTGGATACAGACAGACACACACACAGACACACAGACACACACACAGACAGACATCATGGCGAAAATGGTCAGAATGGATGCAGGGGCCCTCAAAACGTGTAAATCCATCAAAATCTCGAAGTCGAAAAAAATCACGATTACAATACTTCCTTATACTACGTATAAGAAAGTAAAAATGGTTTGACAAAATCAAAAAAATAAACGTATGAGAATCGTTATGAAGTATAATACGACTGTTATGAATTATAACGGGCTTGTTTATCATCTTTCCATAACATCTAATATCAGTTCGGGAATTTCATATTTTCCAGTGAATCAACCATCAACAGTAAGCGTAGAAAAATGAGTCGGTAGCGCAAAAAATTAGTTTGTGGTGATACCAAATAAATTGACAATCAAATTTAAATTAGCCGAGGTTTATGATGCAACCGAGTAAGTTATTTGCATTATCGGCCATGTGACCATGTGACGTTCTGCATTTTTCGTAATACTTACTTACTTAAAACGCAATAATTTTTTCCTTATTTTTAAAACAATTTATAAATTTGTCAAATTTGACAGTAGTGCCGGCGTACTGTATACAGGGTGTCCTAGTTTATATCGTCAGGATTTTACCAGTTGATAGTTTAGCGAAAATTAAAGGTGGTTTGTCTAATAAACTATGGTCGAATGTTGCTTCCTTTTTGAAGTACAGGCCATTAAAGAAAATAAATTATTTTAAATAATTTGCTATAAATCAATAACAAAAAAAGTTAGTCTTCTGAAATTTTGCATAGATCTTTTTTTTTGTATTATCTTAGTGGTTACAATTATTTTATTTAGAACACAGAGGCGTGCGTACGGGTTTCTTCAAAAACATTTTATTGAATAAAACGAACGCCACTGGTTTTTTTTGCAGCACCAATATGCAGAGAGTATTTTCCATTCAATTTAGAAACTTTTTCGTATCTTATAATTTTTTGATAACTTAACTCAAAATAATCAATAGTACAGTAAATAAGGGAGAAAAAAAGGCTTCAAATAGACTTTTTTTGCCCTACAGCCAATTTTTGTAGAATTTTCTAGAGAGTCACCCTGAAAGTTTAAAACTGAGTTTGTGTATTCGTAGACCCGCCCGCGCTTCCTTCACCAGCCCTCAATTAAGGATTGGATTTTTTTGTTTATTGAATAACTTTTTTCCTATTAAATTTTCGAAAAAAAGAGTCAGTACAAAGTTGTAAAGAAAAATGATCTTTTAAACTTTTTTGATATTGTCGATATTTAAAAAGTTATTCAACAAATAAGTTGAAAATGTTGGGGAAAGAGTAGTAATAAGTAGTAGTAGTAAGTAGTACCCAACTAGAGAAAAATTTCCCTAAAATTTGCAACTTATTTGTTGAATATCTTTTTAAATATTGACAATATTAAAAAAATATTAAACGGAAAGTTGTAGGAAATATTTTTCTCTACAACTTTGTACTGATGCTTTTTTCGGAAATCTAATAGGGAAAAACCTGTTTAATAAATAAGAAAAAAAAAGTTAAGTTATCAAGAAATTGTAAGATGCAAAAAAGTTTCTAAATTGAATGGAAAATACTCTCTGCATATTGGTGCTGCAAAAAAACCAGTGGCGTACGTTTTATTTAACAAAATGTTTTTGAAGAAACCCGTACGCACGCCTCTGTGTTCTAAATAAAATAATTGCAATCACTATTAATAAGAGAATACAAAAAAAAAGATCTATGCAAAATTTCAGAAGACTAACTTTTTTTGTTATTGATTTTTTTATTTTTTTTATTTATTTTAATTTTATTTTATTTAATTTTAATTTAATTATTTAAAATAATTTATTTTCTTTAACGCCCTGTACATCCAAAAGAAAGCAACATTCGATCATAGTTTATTAGACAAACCACCTTTAATTTTCGCTAAACTATCGACTGGTGAAATCCTGACGATATAAACTGGGACACCCTGTATGTATAACGGCAAAATATAATTACTTAATGCATAACGGCCACAGAGTACTGTACCTAATAGACTCAAATCTGTACTTACTATAAAAGAATATCAATTTGTCAAAGTAGATCGATATTATTGAAATTTTGCATAAGTAATATGTAACTTTTTATTTAGAATAACTTTTCTTAATCATGTTTAGCGTTATAGGATGGACCTTCTCAAATATGAAAATGATATTCAAACAATTTTAGTCCATGACTGAATTCAATTAGGGAACACTCTGATGTGTGTATATTTAATTATCCATTTTCATTATTCCACCTAATCCGCTGACCAGGAATCGAGAAAATTAAACATACTGTGTATTCCAGAACTGCCGCATCATATATCAATAGCAAATTAAAAATTATAGAATAAAATCTAAAACTAAAATAGAAAGAAGAAATGTAGAGGGTTTTATCGCATTCAAATGGTAAGCGATTTAAGTTTACCAAATATAAAACTTTTTTTAACTATTAAAAGCGATATTGAAAAGTTGTAAAAGATATTCAAAATTAGCTGCAAAGTGCAAAGTACTTTTATTTGACGTATAAAAGATGGCATCGTCTACAGCAGTTTTGGCCTCGCGACGCTTCAAAGCGAAAATTCAAGAAACTTTGACATTAGAATAACTGGGTTAGAATATTTAATTCTAATTGTATTTTCTGTTATATACCGTTTTGTTTAAGTTTTAAGTTACTTATTCTCCTTCCTAATTGGTTACTTTTATTTTGTTTTGAGAAGGCCATTAAAGTTAAGTCTTATACCTACCTGTTTGCTGAAAATTCAGTCATTAATTGATATTTATAGTCAAACGAGTAATTTTAAATTGCGTTAAATCGGAGTCCAATGAGATTTTGAGGGTGAGTAGTAGGTGCCGACGGAACACTCCACCTCGTTTTTCACTGGTACAATTCCCTAAGGAGTGGCCACCATCTTGAATTTTAGGGGTGAGTTCGATTATCTCGGTAAATATACATCTTATGTTAAAAATGCATATTACTAATATTGTTAAGGAACGAATTCCCAATAACTTTTGTTTGAAACTTTTTTTCATAATATTAGATAATATTTACAAAGTTTTAAATTTCCAAAATTTGGTTTTAAAATCCAAAAAAACTATTTTCACCCCCGACAATCCCGACATACTGTTTTTGGGGAATTTATAACTTTGTAAATATTATTATTATGAAAAAAATTTCAAACAAAAGTTGTTGGGAGTTCGTTCCTTAACAATATTTATAATTTATTATAATTAAAAACAATTTATAACTCCTTCCCCTTTTCTGAAATGGTTCTCCATAAATTGTGCAAAAATATAATTATATGTATCGCAATTCTAAATAAAATAATTTAAATAAATTAAAATCAATTACTTGACAAAGGTGATGCGACAACTCAAACACAAAGTCAAGTACTAAAATTTCAGACAGAAAAAGTCCAAAAAATTGTTGTCCACTATTAACTTTTAAGTATATCAAAATTTGTATACTAAGTACGAATACATCATATATCAATTCACCATGCACCGCTTGTAAAAGTACATAAGCTTTTCACCAAGAGAAATAAACTAATGTGTAAAGATGATATGTTATGTTATAATGCAAAATAGTATTAACGTTAGAAATGCATATAGATATTTAATTATAAGCAGAAAAAGTTTATGCAATTCAACGTCACTTGCATTTCTGTTTTCTATTCATGTTATGCCAAAATGCAAATATCTATGCAACTATTTAACATTAGAAGTGAGCAAACAACTTGTCATTTACGACCACTAAAATATTGAGAAAAGACTTCTATGAGTTTCTGTCTGACTACAACAATTTAAAATCAACAGTTCCCGAAGAAGACTTCCCAGTAGTTTGGTTTCAAAAAGACCATGCTACGAACGTGGACAGTTTCGGAAGTAAAATCGTTGAATTCTTCCGTGGAAAATATGTTGTTATCACTGGAGGTACCGGTTTCCTTGGGAAGCTACTAGTAGAGAAATTGTTGAGAGCTTGTCCGGACATCGACAGAATTTATATGTTGATTCGTGCAAAGAAAGCCAAGGATGTTAATATAAGAATTCATGAGATTTTCGCCGATAAAATGTTTGATAAAATGAAGAAACTCCGTCCAAAATACCACCATAAGATTGTACCAATTGAAGGAGATATATCTTTACCTGGATTAGGAATCAGCGCCGAAAACCGCGTAAGGTTCTGTCGGAAAAGGTTAGTACTCGTAGAAATAGTAATTTATTCAGAATATTCAAGAAAGTCTCAGAGAATAGATTTTTATGTTGATTCAGAATTAAAACTAAAAACTTATGATAATTTTTTAATTTCCATCTTGAGGTACATCAAAAAATTTTATGTTTAAAAAGATCTTGAAACTTTACAGATATTTTAGAAAGGCCTGTTTAACGTTGTAAATCTGAAACTAAAGGGCATCCTATTTTAAATCCATGTAAAAAACGATTCCCGTCCAGTTTCCCGATAACCCATTTTCCCGACAGCACTTTTCACGACACCATTTTCTCGACAAGTTTACGAGTACCAACGATTGTTTGTTATTCCTTCTTACTTATACCCTATATTTCTGGCTTTCGATTCCGGCGAGGGCGAAAATCGCGTACTCACATTTACGACGGGAAGGAATATAAAGCTGCTCGCCACGAGTCACATATGGTTATTTTAGATGGCACCTTGAAAGTACTGACCTAACCTAACCTCACCCACGTTTCCATCCCGTTTCCGTCTCATTTCATTCCCTGACTCCATTCCATTGCGTACCTAAGGCATGTTTTATTTAATTCAATAATAAGATTTTTGTTGTAAACATAGTCTGTCGGGAAACTGCAATTGGGAAAGTGTCCGGCAAAAGAATCTAATAATAAGATTTTTGTCGGGAACATAGTTTGTCGGAAAAATAGTTTATCGGGAAAACAGGATGCCGGGAAAATGGTATGTCGGGAAACTGCAATCGGAAAGTGTCCGGGAACGGTAAAAACATATGCGAATTTAATTACCCTTATTATGTCTTCTTTTTAAAACAACTCAATTTTTTGTAACACATTATTTCTGTGATAGAACTGCATTCCTAATGTTTATTTTTTCCTAGATTTAACAAAATTTAAATCCAAATTTTATTGGTTATATCTTCTTTAGAAAACTGATTAATCCTCAAAGTTTCGCCATTTACATGGTACAACATACAATTTTGGAACCGATGGCATTTTTATCAAATTTATATTTTTTGAAAATAATTATACTAACATATGCGAGAATGTTTTAATCCATGATTTTATGACGAATAGATCCTTTTAACACATCATCCAAAACTGCTTCGTTTTCAAAATACAGGTAAAAGTTGCGAAATAGTAGGTACATTGTTAACCGAGTGGGGGACGTAGAAGATTCCCAACGAGCATGAAGGCTTTCAAATATTCATATATTTTCCTCAACTTTCGCACTCTGTATTCTGAATACGAAGTACAGTTTAGGGCATTTGCTCATAAAATTGCTTATCTAGAATAAGAATAATGAAAATGTGTCATGCAATTGCATTTTTATTATTCTTATTGTGTTTAACATTTTCGTCGAATATTTTTTTCCATTAAAAGTTGTTATCGAAATGATCAAAAGTTCACTACTGAGATTATCGACATACATATTTTCAGTATTCTTATTCTCATAAGTCATAACTTATAATTTTTGAAAATATTTTATTAATTTTATTACAAATTTTTATTTCATTTTACAACTATACATTTTTTATTGTTCTGAAGTTCCTTAATGGCTTTAGTGAGTAAGGTTGGATTATATTTAACACGATCTACCTAAAACTTCATCTATAGGTAAACATCTTCTTTCATATGGCTGCAACGGTAAAATTTGACGAGAAACTGAAAATTGCTGTTGATAGCAACGTTAAAGGAACCCAAGCAGCTTGGTAAAGATTGTCAAAATCTTAACACTTACACTATTGGACAAAAGTAAAGCAACAACTATTAATTTTGAAATATGTGAACAGAAAATGAAACTTACATTTAAAAACATGAAAAATATGATGTAATTAGTTTTCTATAGTCAAAAACATTTGATCTGGAGATTCATACTTTTATAATATTTCTTATTAAGTCTCGATAAAAAATTAAAACCAATTGTAGGAAAAAGGAGTCGGACATAAGTAAAGCAACATTTCAATTTTATTGAACTAACTGAACACTGACACATATGAAACAAGTAAACAATAAATATAATATTTTGTAATTTATTGCATATCCATTACTTGCAATAATTTGCACGCATCTTCTTAGCATCGACGAGATTAATTTTTGTATAACTCTTTCCGGAGTATTCCTTCAAATATCGTTGATTTTGTCGATAAACGCCTGCTTGTTTCTAAATAATTCCGAAGTATTAGCAACTACAATGAAAGAGGACAGCTAGAGACCGTACCAAAATCCGGACGACCACGGAAAACCACAATCCACACGGATAGATTAATAAAAAGAATTAGTCAGAATGATCCTTTCAAATCAGTTCCAAGTATTAAAGCAGAAATTGCGAGCCTAAATATTAGTTACAGAACTATTCAAAGGAGGCTGGTTGCTGTAAAGCTGTTCAGTAGAAGACCTACAAAAAACCTCTAATTTCAGCAAGAAACAGGGCCGCCCGACTTGTCTTTGCACTTGCTCACTTGAATTGGACCGTGGACGACAGGAAAAAAATATTTTTCAGCGATGAAACCCGGTACACGATTTTTAATTCCGATTGAATGCGTCGTGTAAGACGACCAGAAGGTCAGAGGTTTAATCCAAAGTTTGTTACACCAACCGTAAAGCATGGCCATGGAAGCGTGTTCTTATGGGGTTTTTTCTCATGGAATAGCGTCGGCCCCGTCCATTTCAATGATGGCATCATGGATGGCCTTGCTTATAGGGACATTCTCCAAAACACAATGCTGCCTTATGTAGAATGGGAAATGCCCTTACACTTCATTTCCAACATGAGAACGACCCAAAACGCAAATCACGCATAGTAACAGAGTAGCTAATAAGAGAACGTGTTCGAATTTTGGACTGGCCAGCCCAGTCACCTGACCTCAACCCAATAGAGTATCTGTGGGAAGAGGTCGAGAGACGAATTAGAACGGAATTATTTAGAAACAAGCGTTGATCGACAAAGTCAGCGATGTTTGGAGGAATATTCCGGAAGGTGTTATACAAAAATTAATCTCCTCGATGCCAAGAAGATGCGTTTAGTTATTGCAAATAATGGATATGCAATAAATTACTAAATATTATATTTATTGTTTACTTGTTTCATATTGTGTCAGTGTTCAGTTAGTTCAATAAAATTGAAATGTTGCTTTACTTTTGTCCGACTCATTTTTCCCACAATTTGGTTTTCATTTTTTATCGAGCTTAATAAGAAATATTATAAAAGTATGAATCTCCAGATCAAATGTTTTTGACTATAGAAAACTAATTACATCATACTTTTCATGTTTTTAAATGTAAGTTTCACTTTCTCTCCACATATTTCAAAATTAATAGTTGTTGCTTCACTTTTGTCCAATAGTGTATATACCTGTCAGCACAGCTTACTCCAACTGTCCACAGAAGGAAATCAAAGAAATCTTCTATGAAACACCGATTAGTGTGTATGAACTTATCGAAATCGCCGATAAGTATTCTGAAGAGACACTGGAGGGCATAAGACCAAAGTAAGTTACAAATTCGAAGAAAATTTGATTGGTTTGTTCTGCCTTTTTTGGTAGAATACTCGGAGAGTGGCCTAACACCTACACGTTTACAAAATGTTTGGCTGAAAGTGTAGTAAAAGACAACCAGGAAAATCTTCCAATTTCTATTTATAGACCAGCCCAAAGTATCTAATGTAGATTATATAACTCATCATAAATTCAGCCAATAGCTATTACAAGTTTTACATAGTTACTATGTATTGATAAGCGAATATACCCCTTGACGACGTGGTATAACCGTTTTCGTATATTCGCTCCTCCAACAATGTGAATTTTGTCATAGTAACATTTTTTGATGTTTATTAATAAACGTCAGAAAAACAATTTGTTTGTCAATTCTTTATATAATCGTAACGAATACCACTCGAGCAAACGAAAATAATCGTTATACTAACCTCGTCACTCGACGTATATCCTTAAAACACCACTCGAGCTAACGCTCTCGTGGTGTTTCACAGAATACGTCTAGTGACTCGGAAGTATAATCGATTATTTTCTATGCTCTTGCGATATTACTACTGAATATAATACATACACTTTCATAAGTTGGTTTTAGTTATTTCAACGTATAGAGAACCGGTGAACGGTTGGATCAACAATTTCTATGGACCAATTGGCTTAGTTGTGGCCACTGGACTTGGCATTGCTCACACAGTGTACGCAGATGGCTCAGTAAGTAGTGATATGGTACCTGAAGACTTCGTGGTAAATGGTATGATAGCTGCGGGTTTTCGAACAAGCAAAACTAGGTAGGTAATTATACCGAAAAAATATTCAAAATATGAAATTCTACTTGAATCTGTCTAAAAATTTAAATTAAATTTTTTATCTTCTGCAGAGTAACAGAGGAAGAGTAAAAATTTGACATTATTTTATCGTTATTACTATAGCCAAATTTACCAGAACTTGCGTGCACGTCATTTATTATTTTTATTTATTTAGATTATACTTCTAAAACGATGATCGACGATCGATAAGGTGCTGTTTTTGTTCGGGTTTGTTTTAAATCAAATAAAAAGATGAGTAATGTAAACGCAGTAGAATGTAACGTCATTAAATATTTGTGACGTGGACGCAAGTTCTCGTAAATTTTGCTCTTCAGTACACACACCATGCCATCGCGGCAATAAATCAAAGTAGGTAATGGCTTTTTAGTGAGAAAAAAATCTACATCATCTACATCTACATCATGTGGTTCAACCGAAAACCGGATTTTGCTTGAAGATTTTCAAGACATGGCTGAAAAACACGGTCTTAAAGTCCCTTCAAGTCCCTTTAAGTGGTACTGCAGTTTCTATACGAACAAAAATTTTTTGTTGCACCTTTTAGCCACTGTGTTACTCCATTACATCCCTGGATTATTTTTGGATTTGTTGTCTTTGATCATGAGAAGAAAACCAATGTAAGTGTAAATTTGAATAAATATTCAACTAACCAATTTTATAAGGTTTTTTAATGTTTCTTTTCAACTGTGAATTTTAGGCTTACGAAAGTCTACAAGGAACTTTTTTTGGGCTGTCGTACGTTTTTGATGAAAGAAAGTTTAGATACTTTACCAGCGGCTAGAAGAAAATGAAAAGTGTAAGAAATTTTTGAATAAACAGTTCACTTTGATGGAACACCATACATAATTAATTTATTGTACAGTTGGCGACATGGAATAGTTTCCAAGTATTTTTTTCCATTGTAAATTAAATCATGTTCATAGGCTCGATAACTGCTTAGTCACATTATTAGCAGTCATACTTGTGTCACAATATTTTATGTAAAGTATTTGACGTAAAACGCCTAGAAATTTTCTTACTGGTGCTCAAAAAGGTGCAATTGTAGCACAGCTAGAAGATAGTTGGTCAAATAGACAAGTAAATGTAATCTAATGAAATCTTCGCCTGTCTCCACCACTGTCTTTAAAAGAAATTTTGATTTAAAAAGTCTGATTTATAATGCTAAAAAAATTAAAAAATCGCTACTTTGATCAATTTGTCTGGAAACTATTCCATGTCGCCAACTGTACATTTCATATAGCCTTAGATTAGATATTCAGTAATACCATTCTGATTTATTAAACATTAATTTAAATGAAATGAAATTTAAATTAAACTTGCATATAATTTCTAATATGGATAGGTAATTTAATTTCTCCGCTATCATAACTATTTCTTGATTTTGATAATTTTGACTATGTTATTTGATATGGTATCATCTAAAACCTAATGATAAGATATGCTCTACCATTATATCAAGTTAATTTTGTAGGAGGGTACTAAATATATTAAAGTTGCATTATTATTCCAATGAAAGTGGACATCCTGAATATGTACATTATGATATAGAAACCCAAATTAACAATTTTATTGGTTTCAAATTAAAAGTTGTGCACAATACTATGAAGTACACCCTGCTATTAGTTGTTTGCTATTTTATTTAAATAATTTATTTTTTTTAAATAATCTGAATAAATCTTGGTAGTTACAAAGTTTGAGAATAAAAAGACTTTCTTTCATACCCTGTAGATAGTAAGGTACCTACTTCAAAGTAAAAAATCGGGACAAGCTATTGTTTTCCAATTAAATTATCTCTTGAATGATGAAAACCGAATGTTGATATCTTTTCTCCTTTTCAAAATATTTTACTTTCAATTCAACCTAAAAGTTCGCTTTTAGTTTTAGTTTATGTAATTCAACGTCCTTATTTCTATTCATGTTATGGGTAAATGCAAATAAGTAGGTAAGTATTTAAAGTTAGACGGAAGGAAATGACTGGTCACATACAACCACCAAAATGTTGACTAAAGACTTCTACGAGTATCTCTCCGACTACAACAATTTAAAATCAACGGTTCCCGAACAAGACTTCTCAGTAGTTTGGTTTCAAAAAGACCATGGTACAAACGTGAATAGTTCAGGGAGTGAAATCGTTGAATTCTTCCGTGCAAAATGTGTTTTTATCACTGGAGGTACCGGTTTCCTTGGCAGGCTACTATTAGAGAAATTGTTGAGAGCTTGTCCAGATATCGACAGAATTTATTTGTTGATTCGTGCAAAGAAAGGCAAAGATGTGGATGAGAGAATCGATGCGCTTTTCGCCGACGAAGTGTTTGGTAAAATGAAGAAACTTCATCCAAAATACCACCATAAGATTGTACCAATTGAAGGAGATGTATCTTTACCTGGATTAGGAATCAGCGCTGAAGACCGGAAGGTTCTGTCGGAAAAGGTTAGTAGAAACAGTACCTACTTTATTGATTATTGAGAGTATTCAAGAAAGTTTCAGCGAATAGATTTTGGGTGGATTCAGAATTATACCTAAAAACTTTTGATAGACACAATATTTAAATAAAATATTATACAGTGTTTCCCAAATTGGTGACTCCACTATGGGTAACTTCTTTATTATTGGAGATACAAAGACGGTTAAATTAGGAAAGTTTTTAGGAATTTCATGGCCATTTCAGATTAGTCAACAGATTTTGAATGTCTCTTTTAATTTTTGAGATATTCGGGAAAAACCAAAATGTTGCATTTTCTTTAATGCTCAATATTTTCTTTATTATCGATTTTGTGCTGTTGAGACTTTGACATTCTACATGCACTTTTTTAAGATACTTCTAATGGTGTTGTCAGATTTTTCCCAACTCTTTTGTTTTTTGAAATACGATTACCAACTTTTGTTTTTCTTATGGACATCAACTGTTTTTTTTTGCACTATCCTGTAGCACTTTTTATTACCTTTCCAACGATGTATCACAACATGACAAAACATTCCAATTTTCACAAAAAAAGAAGTATTTTTAATAAAAAACAAAAGAAAGCTCTACGAATAAAAACATAAATAAAAATTATCATAAAAATGAAGTAAATTATTTCTCGATATGAGCCCCATTTTTTTTAAGCACTTTCCACAGCACTGTAAAACGGAATTTGTCACTCTTTGTAGAGTGTTTCTATTGATGGTGTTCAATGTATCTATCACTCTGGCTTCTAGAACCTGCCTATTTTCTGGTGTATCGAATTCGTAGATTTCATTTTTGACGTATCCCCAGAGGTAGAAATCGCACGGCGTCAAGTCCGGCGACCTAGCAGGCCACAGACTTGGTCCTTTGTTTGCAATTATTCTATCTTGATTTCGCTATGCCAGTTACTCTTGAAATCTGTCTCACTGAAGAGCTCGGTGCATCGGTTACTGTCTCAAGAATGTTGTTAACATTTTCTTCATACCATAACGATTCTCCCTCTTTTGTTCAAATGCTCCAAAATTGATCAAATTCGTCGCAAGTTTTCTGAAATAATCACGAGCATGTTAAATTTTTCTCCGTAAGAAAAATTGTGTGCCATTCTCGATTTCTTTTTAGCAATTCTACTTCTGAATATGTTTAACTCTTTGACAACTGTACTCAGTAATTGTTTCCACGACCACCTTATTGTATTTTTTTGGCTTCCAGATTCCACATACATACGTGTTCCTTTGGATTTTCGAGTTTTATCGTTAGCTGTCATTTAACGCGACATTTTTTGCATTGCAGCAAAAGAGGTATCTCATACATTTATCATTCAGCGATAGAGTGATTGATTTTTATTTATGACTGGGATGTCTTTTGTTTTTTTTATTGAAAAATACAAATTTCTGATTTTTCTTGTGAAACTTAAAACTTTTATTCATGTTGTGATACATCGTTGGAAAGGTAATAAAAAATGCTATTTGACAGTGCCAAAAAAACAATTGACGTCCATAAGAAAAACAAAAGTTGGTAATCGTATTTCAAAAAACAAAGGAGTTGGGAAAAATCTGACAACACCATTAGAAGTATCTTAAAAAAGTGCATGTAGAATGTCAAAGTCTCAACACCACAAAATCGATAATAAAGAAAATATTGAGCATTAAAGAAAATGCAACATTTTTCCCGAATATCTCGAAAACTAAAAGAGACATTCAAAATCTATTGACTAATCTGAAATGGCCATGAAATTCTTAAAAACTTTCCTAATTTAACCGTCTTTGTATCTCCAATAATAAAGAAGTTACCCATAGTGGAGTCACCAATTTGGGACACACTGTATTTAATATTTAAAAAACCACAAATCGCACACCCACCAAACCTTATATCATTGTAATTGTTGAAAAATTGTCTATTTGAAAATTTAAAAATATACAGGGTCATCCATTAAAAAAACTGCAGATAACTTCATATCTCGAAAATTCGGGTAGCTCTTGGAAAACAAAGTAGGTAGGTCACTGAATAAAATTTAAAAAAATACAAATATTTACAAGTTGTTATCGAAATGATCAAGTTCGCTTCTGAGATTATCGACACATTTTCATTATTCTTGTTCTCTATAAATAATTTTTGGAAATATTTTATTAATTTTATTAATTATAATACTAAGCTAACTTACATTAGTTAATGGTTTAATACGATCTACCCAAAAGTCTAAATCAAAAGTTAAGTCTAAGAATTTCTTCCGTAGGTTAACATCTTCTTCCATGTGGCTGCAACGGTGAAATTTGACGAGAAACTCAAAACTGCTACCAATATCAACATTAAAGGAACCCAAGCCGCAATAGCACTTGGTAAAGAATGTCAAAATCTTAACGCTTACATACATGTCAGCACCGCTTACGCCAACTGTCCCCAGAAGGAAATTAAAGAAATATTTTATGAAACACCAATTTCAGTCGATGATCTTATTGGTATCAGTGAAAAGTATTCTGAAGCGAAATTGGAAGACATGACACCAAAGTAAGTTAAAAATTCGAGGAAAATTTCATTGGTTCATAGTTTTTTTTTTTTGGTAGAATACTCGGAAACTGGCCTAATACCTACACTTTTACAAAAAGTTTGGCTGAAACTGTAGTAAAAGACAACCAGGAAAATCTTCCGATTTCTGTTTATAGACCAGCCATAAGTATCTAATGTAGAATATAGTGCGTAAATAATAGTCTTTCTTATGTTTGTTTTAGTTATTTCAACGTATAGGGAACCGGTGAAGAGTTGGACCAACAATTTCTATGGACCAGTTGGCTTAATTGTGGCCACTGGACTTGGCATTGCACACACAATGTACGCAGATGGTTCAGTAAGTATTGATATGGTACCTGGAGACTTCGTGGTAAATGGTATGATAGCTGCGGCTTTTCGAACGGGCAAAACTAGGTAATTACACCGAAAAATAATCCACAAATATAGAATTCTACTTGAATCCATCTGAAAATGCAAATTAAAATTTTTATCTTTTATACACTAACAGAGGAAGAGTAAAAATTTGACATTATTTTATCGTTATTACTATTTTATATCTCTACAGTACACCATGTCATCGCGGCAAAATAACTAATTACTTTTTAGGGAGACAAAAATCTACAATCATGTGAGTTCAGCAGAAAACCGAATTTCGGTTGGAGATTTTAAAGACTTGACTGAAAAAGGCGGTCATCAAACCCCTTCAAGTCATGCCATGTGGTACTCCAGTTACTATACAAACAAACATTTTTCGGTGCACCTTTTAGTCACTGTGTTACTCCATTACATCCCTGGATTATTTTTGGATTTGTTGTTCTTGATCATGGGAAAAAAACCAATGTAAGTGAGAGAGTTATACAATAAGATGTTATTACCTGCAGCACTTTTCATTTTTTTTAAATACGTACCTAATGTACCTACCTATTTCCAAAATTTGAATAAATATTCAAGTACCTAATAAATTTTATACTTTTTTTAATGTTTCTTTTCAACCATGATTTTTAGGATAATGAAAATCTACAAGAAACTTTACTACTACAACAACCTTGTTGGTTGGTTTGCTTTAAAAGAATGGAAGTTTCAGAATGGCAATACGCAGCAGTTGTGGAACACTTTAACAGATGTAGATAAGCGATTATTTCCATTTAGTATATCTGAACTGAATTGGGATGTGTATTCGACAACGACTTGTTTGGGTTGTCGTACGTTTGTGTTGAAAGAAAGTTTGGATACTTTACCAGCGGCTAGAAGAAAATGGAAAATGTAAGGAAATTTTATACAGGCAGTCCACTTTGATGACACACCATACATAATTAATTTATTGTACATTTCATGTTACCTTGGATTAGATATTCAGTGATACCATTCTGATTTATTAAACATTAATTTAAATTAAATTTGCATATAATTTTCGAGTGTCTAATATAGATAATTTATAACTATTTTTTGTATTTTGATAATTTTGACTGTGTTATTTGATATGGTAAAACCTAATGATAATAGATGCTACCATTATATCTAGTTAATTTAGTTAAACTAATTAAAGTGGACACCCTGCATATGTACATAATTATGTAGAAACGCAAATTAACAATTTTATTGGTTTCAGATTAAAAGTTGTGCACAATACTATGAAGTACACCCTGATACTGGTTGTTTGCTATTTTGTTTACAAGTGGTATTTTTAAAAAATTAATCTGAAAAATAGTTATAATAAATACAAATTAAATTATATAATTATAATAATATAATTAAAATATAATATATTACAAACTCTAATTATTTTATTACCTTATACCTAAACATTCTAATACAGGATGCTACTTTCATGGAATCCAATAGGTAATGCAAACGTTCCAAACAAAAATATTAATCCTCGTTTTTTCGTAGAGTGCATTAGAAATAGAAAATGATAAGAAATTTAAAATGTTCGATTGGGTGCAGGTTCCATTGAAAAAAGTTATAACTTCTAAGAGGTCAAGTTTTGAAATAAATTAACTTATAGAAATAATAGTCCAGTCAATCTGTCGAAATTTGTGGAAAAAATTACCCGGTATACTTTCTCTTCATAAATCGTTAGGGGGTCATGTGGAAAGCTTAAATTCAAAAATTCGGGAAAATCCTCGGACCCATTTTTTGGGAATCCAAGAAGTGTTTGGATTTGATTTTACGCGAGAACGGTGAGTTGCAGAAGAAAATTTTGTTAATAAATATTGTAGAGGGCAATATTTTCTACAATTTATCTTTAAGGATCGATGCGCTACGACGAAAAATGCCAAATGTAGAGGGCGCCAAAGTACCCAAAAATGGATTTTTACACTTTTTTCGTGAAAAAAAATTTTTACGCACAACAACAACCAAAATAATTACGATTTGAATTATGTAGTTACCTTTAACCCAGTAGCGCAATGGAAATTTTGATCAAATTTTCGATTAATTTTAGTTCGAAAACGAACAGACTTTTATTCAAGATATTTTTTGTCAATGGCATCTATTTTTCATCACCTATTATCGTTCTTTTATTGGTAGTGTATTCCAAAAACACCCTGTATTTATTAACAAAATTTTCTTCTGCAACTCACCGTTCTCGCGTAAAATCAAATCCAAACACTTCTTGGATTCCCCAAAAAATGGGTCCGAGAATTTTCCCGAATTTTTTAATTTAAGCTTTCCACATGACCCCCTAATGATTTATGTGAGAACGTTTACAGGGTAATTTTTTCCAAAAACGACCCTTTTTCTCGACAGATTGACTGGACTATAACTTTAACAGTGAATATCTCAAAAACGGAGGGACGAATAAAATTGTTCATTGTGTGTCTATTTTAAACATCTCTCCGAAGTTTGTATAACTTAGCTTAATATACAGGGTGTGTCACGACGAGTTGACAGTAGACATAACTCTATTACTAAACACAATTTGGTTCTAAAAATTGGTACACGCCCATTATACAATGTGCTCTATTTAACGAAAATATTGCCACCTTTCTGGTACTTCCGGTTATACCGGAAGTAGACACAAACTTTGTTATTTTAAATGGAACACCCTGTATATTCTTGAATTTTTAGATTCTACACTTCATTTTAGACATAAAAGTATTAAGGTTATGTGGTCCTAACATTAACGGTATTGTAATTATTTAGACTTTTTCATTTTTTTTTACAAAAATATAGATGTAAATAAAAATCCGAATCTTGACAATGACACATTTTTTCCAAAGTTTTTTTCTTACGTTTGAAGTAGGAATATACAAGCAATAAGCTGATGTAGTTTTGGAAAACTTACTTTATACAGGGTGTTGATGGTTGTCCGTTCATTTTTAAAAACTTTGATCAATGATAACTTTATTTTTTTAAATGGAACATCCTATATATTTCCACATTTTCGAATTCTACAATTAATTCTAGACATAAAAGTATAAGGGTTGTAAAGTCTTAAAATTAACGGTTATATAATTAATTACGTTTTTTCCAATTTTCAAGGTTTTTAAAAATTAACGATCAACCATAAGCACCCTGTAGATATAAAATAGGTTTTTCAAAACCATATTACTATATTTCTTGTACATATTTCTACGTCCACTAAAATTTGTTTTTATTATATTTAATTTAATATGGCTTATTTTTATTTATTTATTATAATTAAATATTTATGTTTCTTCCAATTTTTTCATACAAAAACTTAGAGTCAAACATTTTCATATTTTACTAATGACACGTTCTTTCAAAAAACAAACCAAATTTTAGCGGACGCAGAAATGTACAAGAAATATGGTAATATGGTTTTAAAAAACTTATTTTATACAGGGTGCTTGTGATTGACCGTTAATTTTTAAAAAACGTAATTAATTATAATACCGTTAATTTTAAGACCTTACAACCTTAATACTTTTATGTCTCGAATTAAGTGTAGAATTCGAAAATCTAGAAATATATAGGGTGTTCCATTTAAAAAAAATTAAGTTATCATTGATTAAAGTTTTTGAAAATGAACGGACAACCACCAACACCCTGTATAAAGCTAGTTTTCCAAAACTCCATCAGCTTATTTCTTGTATATTCCTACCTCAAATACAAGAAATTTTTTTTGGAAAAAACGTATCATTGTCAAGATTTGAATTTTTATTTACATCTGTTTTTATAAAAAAAAAATGAAAAAGTGTAAATAATTATAATACCGTTAATGTTAGGACCATACAACCTTAATACTTTTATGTCTAAAATGAAGTGTAGAATCTAAAAATTTAAAAATATACAGGATGTTCCATTTAAAATAACAAAGTTTGTGTCTACTTCCGGTATAACTGACAAACGTTAAAATATTCAAATTTTACTGAGTGATTTAAAATAGTCGTATAACGAACATGTAATTATTTCAATTTTTTTCGCCCCTTCGTTTTTGCGTTATTTATGGGCAGTCAGGGCAATCTCTGGATGGAACTATTCTCCGTGCTCATCGCTAACTTCACCAAGATTCAGAAAAAAGGACATTCGTATACCCACTAAGATATCTAAGAAATGAATTTAAGGCTCATATTACAACTTAATTTAAATTAATTTAAATCATAAAAAGTTCTCCAACAATTTCTTTCTAGTTTTCAGTCTTTGTATTTCCTAAAAAGTTTTGAGCTACATACCTATCGCTTTAATAGCATTCCCGGTAGTTATACATAATTATCCATCTCGTATTAATAGATTTTGGGGTTCTGCAAGTAGACACTCTTTAATCTTTGCATCTCGTTATGTTACAAATTGTTGTTTGAAATATTCATATCTTTGTTCATGCAAGCCACTGTTATAAAGGATGGCCATGCAGAAATGTGAAACCTCAGGGAGAGATTTTTGAACTTATTTTAAGATTAAAAGTTGATATAAAAATATCTCCAACATTCTTTGTTTCCGGTAAATTGAGAAAAAACGTGAAAATTTCGAAAATCTGGAAAATGCTTTCATATTTTATTTAAATTTGATGCGCGAAGATATGGGTATTAAGAACAATTTTATAGTTTCATCTAAATAAACCAAACTATTGGACACCACTGGGTAAATAAGAGAGACTAACCTTTTGTGTAGTATGTAAGATTAGAATAAAATTAATGGTTGATCATTCTGATCAGTTTTAATGTAGCAAATAAATAAATAAAATATTTATTTAATAAAAAAAAAATCTAAACATGTTCTTTTGAGTGGTATTACTATCTAGCAGAAAAATTTCGAATAAATGCTTTTTTTCCAATTTACATCATACTCACGAATAGGCATCTTGACGAAAAAATTTTTTTCCCTTAAATAGTTCACAAATTACTTCCTGAACGTAAATATATTGTTAAGAAAATTTTCTTAGAAAAAAAATACGTTTTTAAATTGTAGAATTTGCAATCCCACAAAAACACTCGATGACGTCGATACCCATTAAAAACGGTTGCTATGGAGAGGCACCTGTTAAAGTTAAATGAAGGGTGCATGGAAATAACTATCATAATCACATTTTAATCATTTTGAGCAAAATGAAAGTTTATACAGCCGTCAAAAGAACGTGACATTTTTACATAGTTATCCATACGTAAAGCTTGTAATTTTTGATTAATGAAAAAAGATTGTTAACAGAGAAAAAAGGCTATCATTTAAACGGATAGCATAATATTGAGGTTTTAGTCAGGTCTAAAATATTTTCTGCCGGCAAATATAGTCAGTTGAGCCGCCACTTTTGGTCAGCAAGTAAAATAAGATTGATCAGCAAATAATGTCTTTTTAGGCAGTTCTAAAGTTAATTCTATAGCTAATTAAATACATTTGCAGCAATATAAGTACATAATAAAGAGGCAACTCGTAAGTCAGATTTAATAACATTTTGGCAAGCTGTAACACTATCACTTTTCTGTACTGTGTCTATACCTATAGCTAACCTAAATGAGACAAGTGCCCCCACATAATTATTATAGGTACTTAGCTTATGGATATTATTTAGTTGCTGATCAATTTTATAATCCTGCTGACCAAGTAATAGGTTTGTTTCATGGCAAATTATGCGGATCGCCTTTGACATATCCTGATTCAGTCATCGTTTTTGCAATTTGTTCATGCATAACACTCACTTTGCCACAGCTGATAGCTGTCGTGTTTGGCATTATCTAGTACTTGTCAAATTGGCAAGTACTAGGTATTTACGTCACACCAATCACAGCGCGTTCCCAAATTGCTCCATTGATTCAAATATTTGCGTGTTTTTAATCGCAATTTTTTATTATAAACATAATGTTTAAGTTAAAAAAAATGTTTCTCCATTTAATCAAATTTCTCAAAAAATACCTTTTTTCAGATTTATGAAATATAGTGCAAGATGCCTATTGTATTTAGTAAAACAATTCGAAACAGTATATTATATACTAAGGTATTGAGGTGCATCATTTCATCCCTGAGGGTGAATTAAATTTCATGAGCGAGCAAAGCGAGCGAGGGAAATAATTCACCCGAAGGATTAAATGATACCTCAATCCCTTGGTATACAGCGTGTCCCAAAATTAGCCTACCAAAATGTACCAGCTGATTCTACGTTCAAAAATAATGCAAAAAGTTTCAATAAATATAGGTTGAAAAATGCTTCCTAAGGAGGCTATAGCCCCCCAAAAGGGGGACCCCTATTTTTTTTAAATAAAAAATAAAACCAGTATGCATTATAATATTTATTCAAAAACCAGTAATATAACTTACAAATTAAAACAACCTCAGTACAATTTAAATTAAAAAAACAGTTCCAAAAATACGAGCTTGTTAGCTCTTGCAACCCTGAATAACCATAGATGTAAACATAAGGCAATATAATTATATGAAATTTTCTCTTTTTAATGTATATGTAGGTATGTGTTTATGTGTTTAACTTGATATTTAGCAAATACCATTTTAGCATACGAACAGTACCAAAAACTGTTACAAATATAAGTATAATACATATATAATATGATAAACTATGTAGATATATGTAGTATAAGTATTGAGTTGTATTGTAAATAGAATAGAAAAGCAACTTTAACTGAAAAACATCAAATTTTAGATTATTATATTATCAGAAGGTTAAGCAGAGAAACAAGTGCTACTTAATTATATGTAGGTACATAGATTAGCTGGCTTTGCCAGACAATTATTATTACAAGTGATTGTTACAGAAGATTTTAAATATTTAAATCCTTGCAGATTGTACAAAACAATCCATCACATGTGCAAAATATTTGTGCATATTAACGGATGGTTGTTAGTACACTCTGCAAAGACGAATACATCAAAAATAGCTCTATCAAAAACATGTTAAATGCCACAGCTCAACTTTTACTTAGAGGCGGGTAAACACTGCTGCAGATTCAATAACAACACGGAGAGTTCTCAACATCTACAATAAAAAAATGTAAAGTTTATTAAATAGTTAAGCAATTGGTGTCCCATCTCTCAAAAACGACCACATCTCTAAAACACACTCTTACGCATTATGTGTATGCCTAGCCAAATACAGAGCCCTAGCCTTATTATTGTTATTACATCTTACATTACTAAAAAAAATCTTTGGAAAAGATAACAATTATTAGTTATTTTCATAAAAATGTATACATTTCTTCTTAATTCGTTTAATATGACAGGACTAAGACACAGTGAATTTATTCGTTTAATTATCAATGCATAACAAACATTACACATGCCACAAAAGTTTTGTTTTAATAAAAATAAAATATCAGGTGTATGTGTAATAGGTACTTATTAGACTCAAGTCAAGCATAATGTCTGCTAAACATTCTCATTGCCTGTGTATATGAATCATGCCAATTCACAATATATGTAAGAGAATCGGCGGATATACGGGGATAATTAAAATATTATTATGATATGTTATCCATCCATACTAAACATTTGTACTTTAATGACTATTAAAAAGTGTCTAATAATTCAAGCCACAACGGGACTCTTCAGGGCATTATTACTATACCCTACAGCATCTACAGTTTTTTATATAAAATAAAACCAAAAATACGCAGGTATTACAGGCGAAGTTGTCACATTTTCATTTTATAGTTCTATTTTTAGACACTCATGTAAAATAAAACAATAAATTGATATTTATTTTAATTTTGAACAATTAATGCTCTAACGAAAATGTAAAATTTTACAGACTCAGTTGTTTGTCGTTTTTACTCCTACAAACTTAAGAAAGAAAATAAAATTTTACATTTTCCTCTAGAGAGTATTTATGTCTTCCGTGACAATACCTTAAATAGTAAAAATCATTCATTTTGCAAAACACTTCAAAAGATATAACAACTTGCCCAAAAACTACACCTCACAACCATATTACGGTCTGAAAAATAGTGATTGTTGTAAGCCTTTATTTATGTTGACCGAGATTCATAAATCTATGTTACATCAATATTTATTGGTTAAGTTTAAGTAACAATTGGCAAAAGTAGCAAATGCACAAGACGAAAAACATTCTTGTATATTTGCTGTTAACTACTTATTATATGTAATTGTATATAACTTAAAAACTAGATCTAAAAAAATAATACAATTAAATTAAACGTTTAATCGCAGATATAGTCTGCGGATGGAATGATTCAAATTTACTCACTCCAATACTGACTCAAAATACTTATTGCTAATGAATATTGGTGAGATATATTTTTAATATATATTTTTCGTATGTATTTGTTACTCAACAAGGAAACTTAGAAATTAGCTCTTTTAGTCATGTATAAACATTATGGCAAAACTTACTGGTATATATACGAGTATATCTAAAAAACACTTGGTACATACATATTACTAAGACTTGTGATTGTAAAAATCATCGAAAAATCTATCACATTGATAATATATTTTATTTCATTAATTAAAAATTTATTTATTTTTTGATATAGAATAGTTTTTATCTATTTCTCTCTCGTTAATAAAACATTTTCCTCAAAAGAATAAATCGAAAGTAAGCAGTTATTCTTTTGTTGTGACGTCCACGAAAAAATTGGACAGAAACACTCTTACATTGTTTATTTACGAAAGAAAAATAGACAATTGCATAGAGAATAACAAACGTGAGCAAATGCAACATGAAGTATCACTATGATAGCCATACTACTAAGTTAATGTGATAAGTTATTATCAAAAATTAAATTATATGTATTTGGTAAATAAATAAATAATAAAAAATGGACATAGTTAATAAAACTATGTCTAAATATACTTTTCTTCTCTTTAATATTGTGAGATTATTATTGACATCACATACAATTTTGAAGAACAAAATCCTCAATGAGAAACTGGCCAATTTTTATTTGTGAAGGAATAAAGCGAACGTAAACAACAAATAAAAAACAAAGAAAAAGGTATATACAAAATCTAAAAAATAAAAATATATCTCTTTAAAAAAATTAACAAAATATTTACAAACTTACATCGAAGTTGTTGGTAAATTAAGTAAACGCAAGTTATTTACAAAAAGATAAAACACTCAAATTGAGATGTCCCATTTTTTCTCCAAATAATTGAATATACTTAAACCAATCGCTATCACAAATACATCAAAGAGAAAATATGACTGTATAATTTAAAATCTCGTTTAAACTTTACCTAAAACAGCGAAAAAAAACTTCTTACAAATATGTCAAATTCACTAAAACAAACGACCGCTAGTCAAAAAACCAAATATCTGAACAGTTTCTCATTGTCGGATGCTTAATAGTGTATAAGATACGATCAATATTTTTGTCTTAAATACATAAACAATCTGCCTTAAAATTCGAGTTTTTTTTTGTATTTTTTTCCTCTCTATATATTTATATACATATAATTTTAAAAACCACTTGTGAGACGACGCGAGACGACCGCTGAAAAACCAACGTAGCCGTTCTTCACAGTCGCGCACAAAATAACAACAAGAGACTAAGGTCACAACTTATCCTGAAGATACTATTATCACAGGCATGGTTTATCCGAAGCGGGTTTAATTATTTACCACCCGAACGGAAATTTTCAAAAGAACATACAACCACACAGACAGTCATACAAATGTATAATACACACAGCAGGAATATAAGTTGGTGTAGGTTGAGGAAATGGAGAGTGGGGGATGAGGACAACCATCAGATCTTTTAACGGAATCACAAAAGCTTGTTTGTAGGCTGCAACCTTAGAACCTAACCTACACATGGCACTGACTACGGCAGCCTGCCGTGAGGAAACTAACCAACCTGAGTATGGAAATATACAGAGTGCTTGTAATAAGGATAAACCATAAGCAGAAATATTTTCAAGTTGTTATTTTGAAATAGTGTTATTATGTTTTGAAACTGTTTTTAGTTAAAATAGAAGGAAGATCTGAAAGCTATTTGACTCTAAGTACCTTATTCAAACACTTTGTACTTGTTATAAATACTAAAATAATGCACATACGTACGACGCAATCACAGACACACAAATAAAACAAAAACTAAAAATCAACAATAGCGCGCTTAATATCCAATGTGTTAAAAAAAATGTATATGAAACAAAAAAAATATATGTACAATAAGTATACGGTGTATAAAACTTGGCACGGTCAACTTACATCCAAAAAAATATATATAATATATATTTATATATAATAAAAATAAAATATTTAGTACTAATTGACGTTCGAAAAAACTAAAAACTAAAAAAAAAGAACTAGTTTAGTTTATAGGAACCATTTTTATGCCTGTTTGGTGCAAAAGTAAATTATTCTTTTGGATAAGTCAACTTAAATTAATTAATAAAAACGAAATAAAAAAATAACCTTCCAATATTAAGAAAAACCAAACGAAAAACAAACTACAATTAATTATTACTAACTGTAATTAAAATAAAGCTTTGGATAAATTCTTAGAAATGCTCAATAATAGTTAATATTATTCGAAAATATTTCTCGTTTTTCAATAAAAAATGAACTACTAAATTAAAATAAAATCAGTTCAGTACTGTGTACAGTGCGAGATCAAAACTACTTGCTTGGAGCTTTACAGGATATATAACGTGTTTAACACCAGTACGTGGTGGTTATTCTTGGCAAGAGTTACCACATAACCCTCTGATGTTATCTTCAAACCGCAGCATCTGGATACCTGAAATCAAAATTTACAATTACATTTTTAAGGTAATTCTCGGTGGTCCACGTTAACCGTCATTAATTTTGGAGAGTGATAGAGCATAAAAAAAGTAGACTTTCTTGAGAAAACTTTGCTCAAAAATTTTCCTAACAAAGATACAGGTTGCCAAAATTTATACATATACAGGCTGTTTCAAATTCGCTTCTCACTACAGGGATCTCAGAAACGGTAAGAGATACAGCTTTGGTTAAATTAGGGAAAAGTTGCGTAATAATGTGGCCCTTAAGCCCTTAAGAAATCGAAAATATCTTTTGTAGTTCTGGAGATTTTTTGAAAAAACCAAATTTTTGCCTTTTCGTTTTTATTTCTTTCTGCTCTTATTTTTCAAGATATTGAAAAATCAAAATCACTTTGCCATGGACACTTTTTGTGCTTTATAAAATGACGTTAAAATTTTCCTCATACGACGTTTCGTTTTTCCGCTGACGTCATCAAGTCAATTTTTTAAATACGACCCAGTATTTTTTTTTATCGTTTCAAGTACCATTTTTTATGTTCTAGAAAATGGCGTTTAAATTTTTTTCATGCGACGTTTCGTTCTGTAATCAACATGAATTTTAAGATTTGACGTTTAACCTGGACCCCCCAGTATAACTGGACCTTAGTCACATTTTTAACAATAACTGCGAAATTTTACAATAAATAATCAGAAAAAAAATTCATCCTAGGAAAACAGTTACAGTTTTATTAGCATTTTCCGATATACAGTGTGTCCCAAGATTGAGAGGTATAATCCACCAAAAATTTTTTAGTTGGCAATCTGTATTTTGACCAATTTTATCAGACTTCAAGTCAGTAGTATACCAACTTTTAATAACAAAACTAAAATACCCTTCTTAGGTTTTTTGAGATTTATTACTCTATTTTTTTCACCTTGGAGTTTCAAGGTCAACCTTTCTATAAAGAATGTTTTCTGCTCGCTGGAAAATATTCAAATAATTTTCAGATAGGTACGGCAGTATCTCAAATTTTTCATCATTCGAGAAACCTGCATTTTTTTAGCCACAAAATTACTAAAATGATATTACCAAGCATACCAACATTACTGGCTACAGCAGCAAACCAATATTTTCCTTAGAAAGTCTAACATTGAAATTTCAAATAGAAAAAAACAAAGTATAGCATTTATTTTTTCCAGATATCTAGAGACCCGTAACATAACTAAAAATTTTTCATTTTATTTTATTCAGCTTAAAAGATTCTGACAAATTTTTCCAACTTAACCAACTTTATACCTCCAATAATACCGAAATTACCCATACTAAGTTGTGACCCAGTGTATATCAGGAAGTTTTGTGTAGATTTCCGCCCACAATTCCGCACGTGCAAATTAAAAAGCTTTTTGAGGTTACCGAATCAGATTGTGAACAAAGCTCTTGCATTGGCTACTCTCTGATACAATATTTTTAAAAATCACTCACCTTAACATAAGGACATTCAAACTCTGATATAAGAGAGCCATCACGCGAAAATACAGCAACGTGGAAACGATTTCCATGAGAATCACCAATCAGAACATCACCAGCATCTGATATGTCAATACCATTGGGGAAATTAGTCAAATTTTCACATCCTATACGTCGCAAAAAATGACCTTCCTCACTGAACACAACCACGTTGTGTCCTTTGAAATCACATACATAGAACTCTTTACCTAAAGAATCAAATAAATATGCATTTATAAAATATCAAGAGAATTAAAATATGTAATTTGTTTACCATGGATGGCAATGTCAGATGGTTCCCTCATGAAATCGCTACAATCAAACCAACGTAGCAACTCCCCACTCTCGCCGATTATAAAGACAGTAGGACTGACACTGTCTACAGCCACTATCTCTCCATGACTAGTAACAGCCAATCCTGCGACAATGTCTATATATCGGATAGCTATTTTCTTCACAAAGTGTCCGTTCTTTGTGAAAATCTGCATACGAGAGCGCTCATTGCCACGATCGCATACAACATATTTGCCAGAGTTCCGCATCACAGCAACTTTACGAGGATACCATAGTTGACCTTCATCCTTGCCAGGTATACCAAATTGAAATTTGAATGTTCCATTCTTCTCAAACACCTGCAAAGTTTGGACAGTTTTAATATTTCAAATTTGTTCAAGAAAACAAATGCAAAACTACCTGAATGCGATGATTATTTGTATCAGCTACGATGATATCCTCATCAAGACCCAAACAAAACCCATGAGGGGAATTAAACTGTCCTTTACTTGGTCCCAACTGGCCAAATTTACAGCGGATTTGCATTGGGCTGACTTTGTTGGCTCGAGTTACAGTGTTTGCCGTATTGTTACCTACATTAGGGAGAATGTTGTTTATAGAATCTTGTATTATATCATCAGGTGTGGACAATAATGGAGAAGTAGATGATGACACCCCACCGAATCCATTCATCAAATTGTTGGTGGTTAGGTTGAGAGAAGCTGCAGAGGTAGAACGCACCAGCATTCCACCATTTGGAATAGGGTTATCTAAAACGCGATAGTTTAATTTAGTAAGATAAAAAAGCAAAAAATAACTCAACTTACCGGCACCAAGTCCTAACTTTGCAAGGGAAGCAAGATTTTTATAGGCAGTATCATTGGTTAGCAAATCTTCGAAGGTAAATTGTGGTGTGGGCGAAGTAGTTGTACTATTGCTACTGGTTTTGGCTAGAGTCGCTAAACGTGCAATATTGTATTCAGCCATACTAGAAAAACCTTGGATTTGAGTTGAGTTTACAGCTGGCGCCGGTGGGCTTTGAGCCATAGTAAAGTTTTGCAAGTTGTTTCCCAATTCGCCATCAAATGATGACTGCATTGAAGTTGGTAAAGATATTGGACTGCTATTTGTAATTGATCCATTTGTAACAGCAGCATTAGAGTTGTTAGTTCCATTCAATGGTGATACTTTGGGCACAATTTGTACTGGACTAGATGTATCAAACAGAACACTTTCAGTTGAAAAGTTTCCAAAATTATCTTTCAATATTTTTTCGAAACTCTCAAAATCGGTGCGAAATTCAATATTGTAGGCTTTTTCAAGCTGGGGCATGTTACTGTTTAACTGTAACAATCTCGCCGCCACCACTTTTCTTAAATACATCATTTCCGCTACGGTACCATTTTCCAACAATCTGTTGGTGAAACGACAGGCGTCTTCAAAGTTGCCAATAGTTTTTCCTACTTCGTCGTTTTCTTTCATTATCTTCAGTTCTCTTTCGTGGTACAAGTTATTTAATTCGTCTATAGCATCGTCTTTGGTCTTCTCCAGAATAGCTTTGTAACTTTGGTATGACTCGTTAATCAAATCTTTTGCTGTAGATCTTTGATGAGCCAATTCCTCCAAACTGTTGTTCAATCCATTGGAAGATTTTGTAAGTTGTTCAACCTTTTCTTTACTTTTTACGAGCAAACCTTCCATTTCCTGGCGTACTCTCGTTTCCGAATCCAAGATTCCCTCACAGTGATGACCAGTATGATCATTTTTCGTGCATTCTGCACAAGCTGTCACATTGCAAGTATTGCAATAATAGATAATGTTTTCTCCAGCATGTAAATCGCATTCCAATGGCTTGTGAATAGTTATTTTAATGCCATCTTTACGCATTTCCTCGAGAGCAACCACGATGTGCGACTCAAAACAACGCATATAATGATGAGCTGTATCACAATTGCTGCAAAGCAAATTGTGACAGGTGCTGCATCTGGAGATTGCAACTTCTTTAGCAGTGCACGAGGTGCAATGTAGACTTGCCGCATTTGAAACATCGGAGATGTTAGTTTTCGTTACATCTAAAGGTAGTGCCGCTAATTTTTTCATACCCACCTAGCAACAAGAAAAAAATCCGTTAGTTATGCTGAGATATATCCTACCTGTCGCACTTATTTTATACGCCAGTCCTCTAAGACAAAAAATTAGAGTACATAGGTACAGAAAAATTAAATGAGAAGTTACTAAATGATTTATTGGGTCGTAAACAGACTATGGTTAATTTGGGTGTTACTTTTCGGGGGTTCAAAAGTTATTGACAGCGAAGTATTTGCAGCTTTTAATTTCTACTAGAAAAATATTGAGGGTACGCTAAAACTTAGTACTTAACAATTTCTCTTCTATTTAAGAATCAATCAAAACAATAGTTAGGTTTCCACAAAAAACACATTTGTAGATATGTCATTCTAAATACGCTCCCCATTATTGCGATTTAAAAAAAAACACGTTTCATATATTTTGGCCAACTCATTTCAATTTTTGAATGGACAAAATGTGACTAGGTACATTTAAAAGTAATTATACATGGTGAAATATGGAGTCAAAATTTAGTAGCATGTAGAGGAAGTCAAATGATGGCCTTAGAACCCTAGACAACGCCAAAGAAAGGACTGTCCTCATCAATCTCTTCTAGCGTCTCTTCACCGGAATACGACATGACAAACTGAAGGCCTGTTTGCGTGGGTCTCAAGTGTCAAACGGGAGGTAATTTGATGTTAAATTTCCGGTTTTATGTCAAGTTTCTATGTACTGAGATCAGCGTTTAACCAATCAAAAATCAAAATATTGATTGGCTAAACAGCCTAATGTGATTGGTTTAATTTTTGCGACTAGACACGAACGTAGACAACATAAATAAGCCTTTAAGAATTTGAAAAATGTAGCTAATCTACGTTTATACAATGTGATTTGAAAGGGTAATTAGTGGGAACTAACATACATATTTTTTTTTCACCTATTAAGTACCGCTGAAATTAAATTCAGAAAGTGTGCGTCTATCTAGATCTTTCCAAATAGACCTTACTCGTGCAGCATTTTGATCGGCACTTCCATAAACAATTATTGTATCATGTCCATGTATTAATTATTAATGTAATTTACCATTTTAACTCAACTATTAATTTATCACGTTGAGTGCCACAATGTTACAAAAAAAACTGTTCCCTGAGGCCAAATTTTTTTTACTTATTTTGGAATTAAATATCTGATTTTTCACTTGACTATAATTCGTTGTTAATACCTTGGATACAAGATATATAAACAAATCCATTATTACGCCCAAGGACGTATAAAATAGAGGACAGAAAGATCCCCGGGGTGGGGGTTGAATTCGTGGGTCAAAAAGTGTTGCACGTTCAAATGGACTCAAGCGTACTTGATAGTTTCTACGCATGCGCCAGCAGTCAATAAGGCGCGTTATTGGTCAAGTGTTTGTTTTGGTTTGTCACTGTCATAGCAACTGGCAACGGATTTGTGCCTTACACCCATCCGGGAGCTTTCTCTCCCCTATATTTTATACCTTCTTGATTACGCCCTATTTCTGAAAATAGCCCACTAGAACTGTCTCAGTGACAGTTTTGACAGAAATTTTTTTCTGCTGTCTTCAAATTTGTGCAGCTTTTTCTAAAGTGAAAAATAATAATTGTATGTATCGCGGGTATAACTTCATGTTTATAAATCTCAGGCAACTTGATACATAAATAACTATTTTTGTACCGTCATATGACAAAAACCAATTAAAAAATTATTTTTCGTCAATAATAAATAATCTCAATAAAATGCTAAAAACATGTTTTACTCATTATTGAGTCTCCTATAATCTGAAATAACAGGCCAAAGGCTCTACCTGAACCCTCAGGCCAATACAATTGAAACTACATGCTTCGTTTATGGACATGAGAGACTGTCTCTTGAGGCTCGGTAATAAAAATGAACTGAGAGACCGACCCTGTCTCACGCGGCTTGGAAGAACACAGTAAGTGTGAGACAAATGCTGTCCCACATGGCACTGAACGTATTAATAACAATAACTTCTAACAACAATTAACAATAAGTAATAAATAACAATATTTACTGAAAAGTAAACTGTCTTACATTGAAATGTCAGTTTGACACTTAATTAGTTTTCAACGACAACTTACTTGCTATTTTGTTTCATATTCAGCGGCTCTCAACAATGGAAAATTTAGGACATTAAAAGGAAAAATTGCGAAGGAGTAATTTTCATTTTACTACTTTCTTATAGTTTCTTGAACTAAATAATAGTTCAGTCAATTTAAATATCCCCAATATAAAATTTAAAACATAAATTACACCTATTATTTTTTAAAAACTGCTAGTAATTCATCAAACTTTGCATTGATATGTATCTTCACAATTATTGAGCTTTTGTAACAAGTTTATTAACAAAACTGGTTTCCTTTAAGACCATCTATCTACCTTTTTATTCTCCTCCGTATGTTACAAATCACCCTGTATGTTAGATAAAACCGATTTTTAAGAAGTTCTATAGGTTTCAAAGGCATATGATTTTATTTTATCTGATAATCGTTCTTAATTTTCTCGTCTCTAGCTCTCTATAACAAAAGTACGTATCACACAGATCACATGACATTAGCTAGAGTCCTAGATTTTTACAGATTTGGTTTTGATAAAACTCAAACTGATACTTTATTAAATTTAAATTAATTAGATTGACATTGGTGTAATTTATATTGTACTACAGCATGTTTTGTTTGCTGTTTTTAATTAGTTTATGTTGGCCGCAATGCACTTTAGATCGATATAAGCGGTCTTAAGTTAAACCGATCTTACAAGACCACTTCTCCAAAGCGGTCTAACTAAATCGGTTTATTCCTGGCGGAAGTGTTAACATATTCGATCTTATTAGCCTAGATCACTTTAAATCCGTTATGGCTACTGTAATTTCTTATCCTACCGTTTGGTTGTGATTCTTTAAGTAAATTTTAGATAATTTCAGATAAATTTGCGCTCATGCAAGTTGAAGGTTAACTTATATTTGGGCTGATTTTCCTAGAAAGCCCTAAACAATTGACGTTATGTGATGTAAAAATGTGATTTAAGATGTCATTAGAGAACATGGGTATGAGAAGTTTGGCTATGTACGACGGCACGACCTAAAATTATAAGGTTCTGTGTTACGTACTAAACTCAAGTATACCTTATAATTAATTTTGAAGATGGTGAACAACTTGGCATTTTTCAAACCTTTACGATTAATTTTAATTACTAATTGTAACGTTAATTCAGAGGTTATGAATTAAGCTTGATTCGCAACCTTCCAATTAGTGAATAAAATTAAAAGTAATTAATCCCTAGTACCAATAGAAAAATGTAAATATTTATTAAAGTCAAAAAAAATTCTCCTGTTGGTGGAACGTTAATTTTATGAAATAATTTCGAGGTTGTAAATCTAAACTGCTGTTCAAAATTATCGCACCACTCAAAATTCAGTAAAAGTTTGATGACAATTTTTTCCTGAACCGTTTGTTCGATTTGTATGATTCTTTTTTAAATTGTAGGTTGATCCTTCAGGAATGTAAATGTGCTACTTATTTTTGGTCAAAATTCATTTTAGTTGAATACTGGGTGTATAAATGATGTTGACTTTTTTTCCCAAAATTCATAACACCCTGTGGAGTGCACCAATAATAATATCAAATTATAAACTAGGGCTAACAATAGTCTTATCTTTTCTTAACATTCTCCAATTTGATTCACTTCAATATCCCTGTTTTTAGAGGAGATATACAGGTTTATCGAAAAACATACATGTTTTTATTGGCGAGTTTTATGAATACTCGTGCATTCTTTTACATATCATTTAGAGAGTAACATAAGTAATAAAGTTTCAATAACGCGTATTTCCGCCCCTACTTCTTACAACTGCATGACAACGACGGTTCATACTCGAAATGAAACTTCTAATTTGATCCTGATCAATTTGATCCCATATTTCTACCAATGTTTGTTCAATTTCATTAAGAGAAACAGGTGGCGGTTGACGGTCTCTCAGCTTCCTACCAAGAATATCCCAAAGATGCTCGATGGGATTGAGATCCGGGCTACGCGCAGGTCAATTCATTGTCCGTGAACAAAACACGTTCCCAGTCCTCTAAGGTCCAATCCAGATGTTCCCGAGCAAATTGCAGTCTGGCTCTGCGATGTTCAGCGTTTAAGGCGGGTTTTGTCGCTGGTATTTTTATATGTAAATTCTGTTCTGTAAGACGCCTCCTTATGGTATCAACACTTGGTTGGATATTTTTTCTAATGAAAATTCGCCAATAAAAACATGTTTTTCGATAAACCTGTATATTTCCTCTAAAAACAGTGATATTGAAGTGAATCAAATTGGAGAATGTTAAGAAAAGATAAGACTATTGTTAGCCCTAGTTTATAATTTGATATTATTATTGGTGCACTCCACAGGGTGTTACGAATTTTGGGAAAAAAAGTCAACATCATTTATACACCCAGTATTCAACCAAAATTAATTTTGACCAAAAATAAGTAGCCCATTTACATTCCTGAAAGATCAACCTACAATTTAAAAAATAATCATACAAATCAGAAAAAAATTTACATCAAACTTTTACTGAATTTTGAGTGGGGCGATAATTTTGAACAGCAGTTTAGTTTAAGTTTTACTTTGTCAATAAACATAAGGATATTTTTGTACTAGTGAAGTATTATTGATTCCACATATTTTTAGTTTTTATAATAACTCAAGAAACTTAAAAACGGAAATTTGTTATATACTTCCTCGTCCTTTGAGAACCAGTTAGAAGGTCTAAGTACTTTACATGAAAATTTTCATATCCTAAATTTTAAATTTTCTGTACGCAAATATGCAAGTTTTCATATAACAATCTACAAGCTCGATTTTCCATTTATTTCAATTTCACTAACTTCAATGTTGCTAATGAAAATCGAGCTTTCCAAACACTACTGCGAAATTTACCTTAGAGATATGGTTGCAAGTGGGGCAAAGAACTGATGTTTCTGTTGTTCCTGAATCGCCAGACTCTCCAACGAGTTTTTTATCTAAACAGCTCTCGCAGAACACATGTAAACAATACAACATTCGGGGCACAACTAATGGTCCACTGGAAAAAATAACAAAAGCCTTCAATGCTTGTCCATCCATGAAATATAACCTCTCAGTAGGTACTTACCCACACATGCCACAATTATCTGGATCTGCCAATAAAGCACCTTCCAGAGGTTCAGCAATGCACATTTTCACACTGTCATCAAACATCGTTTCGCTTAGATCGTCCTCGAACTCCTCACTTTTCTCCAAATTAAATTCTTTTGATTCCACAAAGTCTTCTTTTGTATTTGTACCCATAGTTGCAGGATGCAGATAAATGTTTTCCGCAAAAATATGTATTTCTGTTATTTTAATAGGCCTATTTATCACGAAAACTTAATCTCGTGAGAAGGTAATCTGTAAAAGAAACGCAATTGTACACCCTCGTTCTTTTAGCATGAAATACACAACAATGAGGAGTAAGTAAGTACCGTGTACATATACAAACAGTGTTATAATACGCACACACACATACATAATATTCTACATATATTTTTTTTGTTGCATTGCAGCATAATGCGTGTGTAAATCCATAATCTACCAATACAATCTACAGGACAACAATATGACACAAGACATATTTACCAGGAACCAAACATTGCTAATTGTTTTTTGATGAAATTAAAGTACACTGATTTTTACTCGAACTTACCATTGCCATGACGAGCAAATGTTTAGCTAGCAAATGGCGCGTTAAGCGTCGAGCGCAAGGACAAGGGGTTATTGAATACTGTCAGTAACAGTGGGGGAATATCTGCAGGACCCGGGAAACTACTTCAATTCAATTCCAACCGAACGTTACAAACTGATTATTCAACATTCAAACGAAATGTGCACTGACTTTTATGACAATAGTATTTGTATAAAATTGTGTACTTCATAAATTTACATTATGCATATTATGTGATGTTTACCAAACTAGTATTTTGCACAATTATTGTTTAAAAATATTTGTTTACAACACTTACCTCGACAAAAACTTGGAAAAAATGCAGAACTTGACTTAAGTGTATAACTTAAAAACAACAAAATCTTCAATTATTTGTTTTTGATCACATGACTTCAGTCAAAGCAATCTGATTTTATTTGGCAGTTTGAAATTGCAATTATACAGGGTGTCACAGTATTCACAGGATTTTGGTCGATTGAACCAAATTAATATACCTACGTAAATCCAAAGGTTTTCCTTACTAATTATAAGAAAATTGTTGACAAATGATTTTTCCTGTTCAATTTTCAGATACAAAGCGGTTCTACGAGGGGCACTATAGAAAACAAATCTACCTAGCTAGGAAAAAAACAATTGAAACACACAAGCATTATTTGTCAAATAGTGGCATGTATTCTAACCTTACTTGCAAAATTTAAGGTTAATTGTGGTAATTGCTTTCCATTTTATGAAGTGAATTGTGAGGAAAAATGAGTAAAAATTGTGCAGGTTGAAAATTTTGAAACTTTGACAAATCCTGGGAACCTGAAACAAAAACAGACTCCACTGGGTTCATAAAGGGTTTCCACCCCCGGACACAACCCTCTGCCGGAAAATTAATAGCAACAGTTTTTTGGGACATCATCAGGGGCATCCTTCTCATTGAATTGAATTGAAAAGACACAACAGTAAATGCGGACATTTATACGGACAATCGAGAAGTATTTCCGCTGATTGAGTGATTGACAATGCGACCGTGCATAAGGCTGCCAAAATTAGACCAATTATGTAGGAATGCAGCTTCGTAGAGATAGACCATCTTGGATCCGTCTGACTTTTATCTCTTTGGATTACTAAAGAAAACCTTCGCGGACACCGTTTTTACTCTGATGATGGCCTAAAAGCTGTGGTCTTTTTTGAGAGTCAAGAGGAAACATTTTTTATAAACATATAGGTAAGTTCACTCGAGGAGAAATGGCGCAAGTGCGTTGATGTAGGGGGGATTATACAGGGTGTCCGGAAATTAGGAGCAAAAAACTCAAGGAGGTGATTCTACTTGAAAAATTATAATGTAACAAGCTCCTATAACATTTTCTCGAAAACTCATTAATCTTGGGGTTACAGGGCCTTAAAGTTTGTATTTTTAAATCAATTTTTTCCAGTAACTTTTTTTCTAGTTTACTGATTCGTTTCAAATTTGGCACACTTATCACTAATGTTTATTTGTATTCTTGCACCAAAATTGAGGTACATAAATCCCCCAGTGTCAAGGAGTCAAAACTGACGTTGATCTTTGGATAAAGACCCATAACTTTTTTGTTAGGCACTTTTTCTAAATTTTGATGACGTCCGATTAAAGAGCATCGAAAAATCTTCAAAAAATATCCTCTTGCTGCATCACGATAAAACGAATCGTTTTCGAGAAAAACGCCTTAAATGAATACCAACTAACTACAGCTCATTTTCAAGATTAACAAAGCAAGCATTAAACTGAAGCGCGTTTTTCTTGAAAACTACTCGTTTTATCGATATTCAACAAGAGGATTTTTTTGAAGATTTTTCGATACTCTTCAATCGGGCATCATCGAAATTTAGAAAAAAGTTATTGAAAAAATTAATTAAAAAAAACTTTGGGGCCTTGTAAGCCCAATATTAATGAGCTTTCGGAAAAATGTTATAGGAATAACTTGTCACATTAACTTTTCGAGTAGAATCATTCCCCGAGTTTTTGCACCTAATTTCCGGACACCCTGTATTGCAAATTAAATTATAAAAAAATCGTACCTACGTCTTTTGTTTCATAGCTAGGTACATTTTTTTGTAGTGCCCCGCGTAGTTAGAATTCTGAGTCTGTAAAACTATAATTTTTGGTATTAAAACAAAATAATATTTCTCAGTGGCGTACCTACAGCTTTATTACACATACAGCATAGGTCTTGGTCTTCCATGCATATATCTTTTACTATTAATCTTAACGGAAAATTTTCAAGACAAAATTACGAAGTTTGTACCTATAACTTGAAAATATTCTCAACTATACAGAGATAGTTCAATTTTCTTTAGTGTACACCAACTTTGTTATTTTAAATGGAACACTATCTATACTTTTAAATGTTTGGATGCTTTCATCATTTTTAACCATAAAAATAGAAATTTCGAAACATCTTCTTCTAAAGTACTACGTCTAGGTTTAAGAAACCTTTAAAATAAATTTTAAAAAATTTAAACTCTAGAACGTACAATAAAAATCTACAGGGGGTTATATTTAAATAATAAAAAAAATTCTGTTTGAAATTTGTAATGTTTAATACAAATATATTAAAGTTTAGGTGAGGTCCCATTTGAAAAAATAAAGTCTCCCATCATTAAAGGGTTGTGTTATTTTAACAATAAATTACAATCACCGTACACCGTAACACCGTATATAAGATAATTTTATTAAATGCACATCAAAATGTTCCCTATAAAGTTCTCTTTTTACAATTCTTACTTGCTTTTTTTTAACCAGTGATTTTCTATTCAGATGTTGATACATATTTTGTAGAAATCTGTTTGGGAAACTTTTTGAAAAAAATTCAAATAGTCGTAATATGAACACCATAAATTTTAGAAATATACAATCTACATACCTTTATGCTTAAAATTGTTCGAAGAATCTAGAATTTTAAAAATATTCAGTCATGCTCAATATAAAATAACAAAGGTGTGCCAGGTGTGCGTCCAACAAAAACCAAACACTGTATTGTTGAAAATATTTTTACATTATGCGTATTTAATAACATAAATAATTTAATAATATAAATAAAGTAAAATATAAATCTTTATTGAGGGAAATCCTATTAAATTTAAATTACACATTGATACTACTAAATATAATCAACAATTAGTGTAGCATACCTATTTATTAATAATAAAAGAGATGTAGTAGATTCACGCACAAGGTTAACATCCTGTAGATTGTAGATTAGTTACGATTTTGGACCATCCACCAGGTTCATACGTAGGTAGTTACCTATGTACCTATTTGTCACTTTGTCATCTAAAGTCTAAACAATCCTATGCTAAATTACTTCATAAGAAAAACTCATGAGATCTTTTTTTAATAATTTTGGTTATTAAAAAGATAGTGAAACTTTAAAATACTTGATCAGATATCATTAGTTACCTACTCGAATATCTGCTATAATCTACTGGAAAAAAGATAAAATATTCAAGTCAGTTTTATACCGAAAATATTCTATGAATATTATACCTACCCAAACTGCTTCATTTTCAGAAAAAAATACGAATATTACGAAAATTTGGAAAAACGCACTTACAGAATTTTTTTTTCAAACTTTATGGGCGCTTATGTATTAAGAATCATATTTTCTTGTAGGCTGTATATTGGTAATCATTTTAAGTTTTATTTTAATTAGGGACTGGTATGCTACCGTTTCCAAATTTTAAATTTTTAATCCTGAATTAGGCATAAAATTGGAATGAATTAACAATGCTAAACTTTGATTTCTAACTGATTATTTTTCGTAAAATGCATCCGTTAAATAAATGAGAGAAAAACTATTATTATTAGAGTTACTTCGTATAAGAAAGTAAAACGAAGAATGGACGAAAAAATTATAAAATAATTGTGTGAATTATTTTATCGCAATCTTCCTAGGCCTTACTTTTTACAACTTCAAAATTAATTTTCAGAAACCCAATGCACGGCAGAAATAAACATGTTTTTGAGTTCTTTACTTTAGTACTTTAAATAATGAAACCTTATTAACCTAATGTAAATTCTAAAAATTCATTAATATATACAGCGTGTTCTAGAGCTACACACCTCAAGTTATATTATTGGAGTAAAAATAAATCGATTGAAACACATATAATTCTAAGTAGGTATCTCTGTTCTACTTCGATAAATAGGAAAAATGAGATTGCACTGTTATTTGAGTCTATTAATTATCTACAACTTTCTCAGACATTTTTTTTTTTCTAAAACCATTAGTTTGTGTAAAATAAAATGCCATGGACCTAAAAACCCTTTTTTTATACAGGGTGTCCCAAAATTAGCCTGCCAAAATGTACCAGCTGATTCTACGTTCAAAAATAATGCAAACAGTTTTAATAAATATAGGTTGAAAAATGCTTCTTAAGGGAGCTACAGCCCCCCGAACGGAGGGCCTCAAAGAGGAGTTATCTATAATATATTTGCAACTGTTTGATGAGGTAGATTCATGAAATTTGGTGAGTTTGAAGCTTTTATAATTTGCCACATATTTCTTTTTCCAATTTTCAGAAATTTTACCAGGAGCGTCACATACAGGGTGCTGGGTAAATTATGCCCCATATTTTGTGAGTGGATAATTTTTAAATTTTTTATATTAAATTATGAAACATGGTTTATTTTTACACAAAAAAGGTCGTCTCAGTCGATCTTTGAATCTTGAACCGTTATCGAATAAAATCGTTTTAAAGAAGTCACGGCCATAAAAACTAAACTAATAAAAATTTCTGAAAATTGGAAAAAGAAATATGTGGCAAATAAAAAAAACTTCAAACTTACCGAATTTCATGAATCTACCTTAAACAGTTGCAAAGATATTACAAAAAACTCCTCTTTGGGGTCACCCTTTCGGGAGACTTAGGAAGCATTTTTCAACCTATATTTATTGAAACTTTTTGCATTATTTTTGAACGCAGAATCAGCTGGTACATTTTAGAAGGCTAATTTTGGGACACCCTGTATATCAGGTATTTTTAGATTCCGCTAAAATTAGTATTTAAAAAAATTTGCCAGTAGAGCCTACTTCAGTAGTCGTTCCTTTCGTCCTTTGTCTTCTAGAATTGGGGAGGATAAGTTAGTAGAAATAGACAAGTAGACACATACAGCAATATTTCCGAGACAGTTACGTACCTATATCTTGTTGAAAGTATTTTTTTACCCCTATGCAAGAGAGGTGACAATTGTGCGTATATTCATATAATCCTCGGGTACATGTCACCTGAATTGAAGTTATACACTTTTCTAATGCAGTTTCAAAAATTAATGTATCGAAATATATTGGTTTAATTTATTAGAAAAAGTTAATTAGGTATTTTCAAAAAACTGAATTTCCTCAACTACAACTAGATTCTAAATTTCAATTCTAACTAACATCAGTTCAGAATCCAACACAATTGATAAGGACTTTAGTACATTTTTTAAATCATCAAAAACTATCAGATGAATAGCAGCTACTGGAACGCTTTTCTTGTAATTAATCGAAACACAAAAGATCCAATATGGTAGTCAAACTATTAATTAAAAAACCAAGATCTCAATGTAACACTTATGGCTATGTTGTAGTTCATAATTTTCTTCTAGATGAAATTGGTCTATAAGGATTAATTAATTTAACTTTCTTAATCTAGCTCAGGGTTTAGGAAATGAAAAAAATAACGTTTTACTTACTGAAAATTTTATTAATTTTTTTTAGTTATCCCTATTAGATATAAAAAACAAACATCGCTTTCTATTTCTTCCCTAAAATAACACAGAGCAATTGTTTTGTTGAATATGAGAAGTGAAATGTTCCATTTTCTGGATTTGATGTAACATTAACAGTTTTACCAAATTAAAAAAAAAACAACGTAATATTAACTAGATTTTAGTAGTAATTTATAAACGTCAACATTTCACGTCACATTGTTATTCCCTCATAGTTTGTACGATGGTGGGAAAAAGTTACATTATAATATCAACAGATGAAAAATACAGACAGAGAGAACATAATATTAAAAAAGGTGAAATGTTTCACCGACTTTTCTATATTGTCCATTTTATTTTTAAATATACACTTGGAGGCAGTCAACACTGTGAACTCTCACCACACTTTAGTTGTGTAACCCATTTAAGCTATATATTAACAATTCAAAAAATTATAATAAAAATAGTTATGCTCTGCTTATCCTATAGGGTAAACGAGGGAGTACATTATATACTATAGTGATACTTACAACTTAACGGTTATAGTTTATAAATAAATAACTGGCAGCACAGTGACAAAAACTTATAAAAAAAGTATGGAGGAAGCGAAAGTGACAAGATTTTCTATTTGTTATAAATATGAGAGGGTTTCTTGAATATCTGATAAACATATAAAGCAAGGTGTTTTGAATAAAGAATCTTCTCATATTCCGTTGTATATTTTAAAAAGTTTCAGTCGTTAATACTTTAGATTTACGATAAAAAGTAAAGAGTAATACTAGTAAACATTTACCTATCTTGTTCACTCTCAAATCCTCCAATAAATATTAAAACAATTGATAAAATTAAGGATAGCTTAGTGACAATTTTACAAAAAAAAAGTGAAATAAAATACATTGCCTACATTTCAACACATATTACACAATATATTTTTTGTAAAATTGTGAATAACTGTTTAATTTTTACCTAATACATGTTTAATTCGGTAATTTGTTTCAATTAAAAAATTCTAAACATAATTCAATTGTATCTTGTGCTGCTGGTGAAATAATTTTAAGACCCGTGGTTGCCGCACCGTACAGTGCAAAATATTGAAAAAAAGAAGTCGACAGGAGTAATAAAAAAACACAATGAGAACACTACATTTACATTTAATTAAATTTAGATGACGAATGAAGATGGCTTTTGCAATCACTCACACTCATGTCAGTTTGTAAGTACACACAATTAGGTAAAAAATGAGAAACAAAATACACTGCTAATATGTATGTATATTTACAATAAAGAGGAATGAGAAGGCGACTGTGTATGATGAGGTAAATAAACACGTACTAGCTTACAGCTTATTCATCTTCATCTTCATCTACTTCTTCCTCGTCTTCCTCCACTTCGTCGTTTTCAGGTACTGGAGCCTGCTGCATACTAGGATTGTTCTTCTTCTTATATGCAGTCATTTCCTGCAATAACAAAAATATAATATTTTTTATGAAACTCAATTATGAAGGACTGAATTTAAATATTTTAAATTACATAACAATATAGTTTAATGTACTTGGAAGAATTAAAGAAACTGGTATACGATGTTTTGTTTAAAATATTAATTGATTACCTATTTTTACACTGCTTTAGTTTCATTTGATCCTTTTATTTAGGAGAAACGTATCGTTTTCAATTATTTATACAAAAATGTTTTCTAAAAAAATACATTTTCTCAAGTTATTCAAATATTCAAAATGTTTAGTAATTGGGCGAACCGCACCTTATTCTCTTAAGTTAACTAAAATACTCTATATCATTGCATTTATAGTCTACAATTAATTTTGGACATAAAATTATCATGTAAAATAAAGTTTTTGTCTTATGCCCTTAAAGTTAACGGTATTCGAGTTTTGAGATTTGGACTTTAATATTACACTCACATGTGCACTAGATTCAAATAACTTACTTTCTCATAACGTGCTTTATCCTTGTCTGCTAGAGCTTCGTACTTGCCCTTAGCTTCAGGGTCAGCATCGGCCCACCTTCTACCTAACTCTTTGGCAATATCACCAACACCGTATTCAGGATTTTGAGCCTTAACCTTGCCACGCTCATCATTGCTGAACCAGAAGAAAGCCGACCTGAAATTTCAAATTAGATTATTAAATATTGTACAATAGGAAAGAATGTCGATATTTATATACATTTACAATTTATTTGCATCCCAGTACATAACTAGTTTGGTAGCATTTATATTTGTCAAAATTTTAACCTGGATTCATCAAAAATTCATGTCAAACCTCAATTACTAGAGCCATACATTATGTTATTTTGCATAATCTGAATTATGGCAAAAATACAATCGATTAATATGTACGTTACAAAAATTATTTGTTTATTAGAACAATTTATTATTTTGGTAAAACTGAATTACTACATTATGAAATTTGTTATAAATACAATCAGATAAACTTAACTTAAAACAAAAACAGCTTAGTAATTTTGTCTAATATTAAATCTGGGCATGAGATTAATTAGGTTAACATTCATTACGTGAATTAATAAAAGTTTTACTTACAGCGAACGCTTTGGAGCATTGGGATCCTTAACTTGTTTCCTCTTCTTACCTCGCTGCTTTTCACCCTTAGGCGGAGTGTAACTTTGCATTTCAGTATCGTAACGCTTCTTGTCGTTCTCCGCCATTTCATGGAAACGTTTCTTTTCCTTGTCTAACATGGTCTGGAAAAAATATCGAAATATGAAATTATGCGTATTATTTATTAAGCAGGTATTAATTTATTTTTAAGATTTGATTATTTTTCTTAGATTTGTGACTTTCAGGCTGTTTTTCAATCGATAGTTAACCTTAACTAACAGTCAGTTATCTTCATAATCTAACGAAATTAACTCATAGTTAAAATTAACTACTGATTGAAAAATTGATCGAGGTCGTTTTGTAAATTTATGACAAGTTGTTATGTAAAGTTGTGCAAAAAATTAGCAACACTTTAACATTAAGACTAGGATTTTAATGATGCAGTACTCACTATTATTCACTAGAATCATATTATTTGTTTAAAAACTTCTGGTAATTTTCATTCATATATATGTAAAAAACGAAGGGGATTTATTTTTTTAGTCATCAAAATATATAAAATTAATTATTTAGTGAATGTGCCTTAGTCCAAAATTATTGTCTAAAGAGAAAATTAAAACATTATTTTATGTATTGAGGTCAAATTTTGTCGGTTAAATACTATTACGTTATACTAACAGCCTCTTTTATATGAGAAAAAAAATTATATAAAAAATCCGAATGACAAGATTTCAAATCTCAGATTAGAACCATGACAATTTTTTTTAAAAGGTTGCTTGTAATCAAAAAATTCAAACGTACTAAAAAATTTACCATTTCTTATCGTCATGTAGATGATTCAGAAATCCGTTTTAATTTGTATAAAAATATAAATCTTGATCTCAAAATGATAAATTATGTAAGATTTTAGGCAAAAACAGATCGATTTTGTTTGTCATTCACCTTGCTTAATTTTACAAGCATGACGTAATTCAATTTTTCAATATATTACATTCTAAAATTCCGTAATGATATTTCTAGAATTCAGATACGCCCAATTTCAGTATTCTTGCGATAGCAGGGAAATTTTGTGGCACATGAATTAACAACGAAGTTTAACTAAATCCAGGACGTAAAGATAAATGAAAGTTTATACAGATATATTTTGAAAATCGCATTGAAAGGATCAAAAATTGTTTCAAGAAACGAACTCGAAGTGAAATTAAAGCGAAATATTATTTAAGTCTGAAAATCTCCCGTACTTACATTAATTTATTATTGTCAATTGTGTGCAAGTTATTTAGTATTTTAATAATCAACGAATAGTAAAATTCTTAAAAATTATTTAGTACATTTCACTGATTGAATCCTGCGAAATTTCTGTAGTACTGCATAAAAATATCAAATTAATGAATTGTTGATTTGTTAAAGTACCTAACCATAAAATATTTTTAGTGTAATTAAACAATTAACAAATTACACGCCATTGTTTTATTATATGAATAAAAATAGTAAAAAAAATTAGTTATAAATTCTCCATTAATTTGTGGCCGACAATACACTCTATTCCAAAATACGAAGAAATAAATGTAAAAATTATTCGATATGTAAATATTTCAGATAATATAATACTTTGTAACATTGTGTAATTAATTTAATTTCTGAAATAATAACGGATTCAATTATAATTCCAAAATTGTCAGTTGAGGATTTGAATATTTAAATTGTTAGCCAGCAGGCAAGGCAACAACGCAGCTTTAGACGATTTGGTGGCGACCGTCTGAGGGAACAGCATGCCATAAACATGGTCCAGAAACCAGTTTACCTTCGATGAAAAAAAAAAAGAAAAAACGAGATGGTAATATAACAACTCCCAACGCCGCCGGCTCCAATTTCAATGGCCCGCCCGGACTAGGGAGAGAAGGCCCATAAAACAACTATTCAATAACTGGGAATCGGTTGCAAATTATAAAAAATACCTAAACAAAGGTATTGGTGTTATAAATACCGAGAATTTACAGAGTCGCATACGTATTTTACAATTGGCTGACATTTGGGTTCTTTGAAATATTATATTTTTTGTTAAACATAATGAATCACTTTCTAAAAATACTTATTTTTACGGTTACGTTTTTGCACAAGAAGGTTGTTGACTTGCCAGCAGAAATACTTGAGGTAATATCCAAGTGCCTTACACAGGATAAATCTGAAGAACTTTGTTAAAAGGCATTTTAATAATAATTTATTAAAGGAAGTATGGTATCTATGCTATGAGATACGTATTTTGAGGACTTACAATTAAGATTAATGTTTCGATAAATTTTATATTATAACATTTTTGTGATCTAATTTCGAAATATTCCAGATATCTTCAAAATTACGTTTAATTTTAGCATCTTCAATACAAAATGTAAAAAACGTTGGTAATTTGTAGGTAATTTTTAAAATATGACTAAATATGTTGCAGTAGTTTTGATTTGCCCTAGACATTCTATCCGTAATATACTCGTATATGCGTCACTATAAGAAAAGTAGCTTTGTGATTTATAAGTTGAAGAAAAAACTGCCAGTGTTCCACATCTTTCTGGGATGCATGAATTCTAAACAGATTATACCACAAAACGAAAATATCAACTATAGTTTAGATAGTAATTTAGATTGTAAAAAGGAATCATAATGAAAGATTAAGATATAACTGTATAATTATAATTTTGTGGATTGTAGACGATTATATTTGAAATTACTAGCATATGATTCACAAAGTGAATTCATATAGTGAACACGACAAAATGCGTCATTAACAAGAAACCTGCATGCATAAAATTTGGACCCATTCCACAAATTACTCTCAATGAGAACATTCAAAACGACACTTACCTTCCACCTTTCGGCGCATTTCTTCGAGAACTCAGCGAAGACAACATTCTCTTCAGGATGTTTCTTCTTGTGCTCCTCTCTGCAAGTCTGCACAAAGAAAGCATAAGCTGTCATACGCCCTCTAGGCCTAGCATCAGCTTTTCCACGCGGCATTCTGCCTTTTACAGGAACTGGCGTTTGCACGTTAGTTATCTGCTGATGTTGCTGTAACACAGACTGTTGCTGTGTCGATTGAAGATGATTATTATGGTTTTGCAGCTGATTATGTTGCAATTGCTGTTGCAAATGCTGTGCTTGCTGTTGGAGCTGTTGCTGTCGAGCTTGAGCTTCCGCTATGGCTTGGTGATGCTGTTGGATAGCAGCGTGCTGTGCTTCCGCGTGCTGTCTTTGAGCCTCCTGATGCTGTCTTTGGGCTTCTTGGTGCCTCTGCGCCTCCTGGTGTTGACGCTGAGCTTCCTGATGCTGCCTATGAGCTTCTTGGTGATGCCTTTGGGCTTCTTGATGCTGCCTTTGCGCTTCCTGATGCCTTTGAACGACTTCTTGTTGTTTTCTATGGGCTTCTTGCTGTTGTCTTTGAACTTCTTCTTGTCGAGACTGAGCTTCAGATTGCTGTAACAAAACGTCATCTCATTAGTTAAGTAACCTTTTAAATAGTATATATTCGAAACTTCTTTTAACTTTATTATATAATATTCAAATACGTTTTGCCAATCACTTCAATTAAAAAAATATTTTAATACCACAATCCCATACTCGACTCTCAAAATAATAATAATTAGAAGTAATACAAAGAAGTGAATGATTTTTCCTAAAAGTTGAACAGTTTTAGAATTTTTTTACGGCAAAAAATTCTTAAACTTGTTGCAATTTAAGTTGATGTTATTATCGGTTTTAAGAAGTAGTTGATACGATGGAATAAGTGTGAACACGATTAGCAATTTATTTATGCCTACACACTGAAGCCTTGCCACATCATTGTTCGTTTTTTGACAGTAGGATTATATTATGCTTTTCACTCTTAGTCATAGCATATCAATAATAAATGATAAATTTTCCAATAGTGTATATCGATTGTCATAATGTGAATTTATCTATAAAAACAAACCTGCTAAAAAATCAAAACTTAAATGTTAGCTAAGTTTGGTCTACGTATTTGTACAGGGTGGGCCAGTTACGGTGTCCTCGTTATTATCTCAGAAACAATTAGGCACAGGAAAAAAAGTTGTATTTATAGAAGTTGTACAGTCTATAGCATGCTACATTTTTTAAATAAATTTATTTATACAGGGTGCGTCATTTTCATGTGGCGATATAAAGTTTCATTTTTTTAAATGGAACACCCTGTATTTTACCCAAAATTATTATTTCTCGTCCAATTTACGATAAAAAATATATAAAGTTTAATATGCCTATTATTGATAGTTTCCAAGATATTCGTGAAAATATCTAGAAATACTATGATATCTGCCTGTTTATATGAGCGATGTTAGTTCTATTTTTTAGCTAGAAAATTTTATTTCTGATCTTAAACATCAAGTTAACTTTAAATTGATATCATATGTAAGAAAAAGTCGTAGTATTTGACAAAGAACTATTATTTTATAGAGTAGACCATGAAGCTAATAATAATGCTCTATCACTAAACATTGGAAAATAGTTAAATTTTTTTAACTATTTTGTTTTTTATTATAAACTAACTAGGTTCCGGTGTCTTCAATTACAGTTCGATTTTTCAAATTTTCTTTTTCACAAGTCAAAGTTAATGTTTTCTATATTAATAATATGCAATAAAATTTGCGGATGAATCACACACTATTAAGAAAAACCAATAATTTATAACAATAATTTACGATAGCGCTACCATATCGGGCGGCTTGTACCTATGTTTGTACTTTACTTTGCGTACTACATATAGCTAACTTCATACTTCTTTTGATTTACGATTTATTGTCCTCGCTATGATTCTAACGTTTCGGCTGCTTTCGGAATACCAGCTTATTACTATTTTAATTCTTCGTATACATTCGGTTGTTTTTCAATCTATCCTTGTTATGTTAAACAAACGAATGTCGGAATATCACGTTACATATTAGTGAACGATCTACTTTTAAAATTACTATTTTTATGTATTTGTTTTATTCTTCAGATATTAGCGATATTTTTTACTGCACATTGATCTGTGTCATTGGGGTTGGGAAGAGGATTTTTTTGATTTTTTTACTTAACATTAGCTTTAACGTATATGCGTTATTTATTTGGATTGGTTGTAAATAAGTTTACTAGATATTCTATGTAAATAAGTCACGGACCAGGTTAGGTGGTTTTGTATAGGTTTTTTTTCTTTAAATAATAGCATAAATCGGTATTATAAGATGTTCGTTTCCTAGCACTGGCTTTAGCGAAGTTGCCAAACCTCCAATTACAGAGATATTTCCTTGCCCTTCGACATGAGATCAATTATTGCTAACATAACATAACTTTTTATCATTTTTGTCTTTTTTTTCATATTTATTATTGATTTTAAGTTATATCTTACAGGAATTTTCTTTATTTCTTTGTTTTTATCCATCTATGATTTTAAATTGTATTAATTCATCTTCTTTATTCATCCAGCACCCCTGTTTGCTCGCTGGTCCCGCATTGAAATTATAAAAAAACTACTGGATGATCCGCAATTTTTTTTTTTTGAAAAGTAGTTAAAACACCTATATTTATTGATATAAATTTTTTTTTAATCAAAAATCGAGCTGTAATTGATGACACCGGATCCACTAACTAAATAAAGAATATGTTTTGGTTGAGTATTTTTGAAATTGAAACATATAAAATAGCTTGCTCTAACACACCTGGTGGAAGCTACACTCACATAATACAATATTATTTTTCAAAATATTTTCTCGAATATCTTGGAAACTATCAATAATAGGCATATTCAGCCTTATATATTTTTTATCGTAAATTGGATGAGAAATCATAATTTGGGGTATAATTAATATTTTTTAAAAAATGTAGAATGTTATAGACTGTACAACTTCTATATAAAACTTTTTCCTGGGCCCAATAGTTTCTGAGATAATAACGAGGACACCGTAACTGGACCACCCTGTACAATAATTTATTATTTATTGGGACACATGATTATTATAATGTATAGAGATTTACGAGAACACAAAAACTTTTAGTATGTTTGAACGCACGCAAAATATTTTGCAAATAAGTTTCATTTGCAATCTACGAACAAAGCAAATAAAAACTAACACTAAACTTGTGTGTATATAATACTCAGATACCTTCAAAAAGGGCATCAAGACACCAAAACTTTTTGTTTAGTTCTTTTTACCTGATCTTTGTAGACAACTGCGTACGTGTGCCAAAAAAGCAAAAATAAAACTCACATTTCCTACCGTTTTATTTTGTTATTAATCACTTCTTATTTATTATTTTAGTTTGCTGAGGTTAATAATCAGTATTAATTGTCAACTTAATTTACATATAGATTATGGGCTAGTTTTTCAATCGATAGTTAACCGTAACTAATAGTTTTCGTCATTGTATCTAAGGAAATTAACTTATAGTAAGTTAATGATGTAAGAGTTATTATTTTGAAATTCATTTTAAGGGATAACGATACATTTTATGAAAAAATAAAATGTAAATTGAACACTCTGTATCTCCGTAACGATAGGATTTTCGATATAACTTTAGGTTAGTGTAACATTATAACGTAAAAGCCAAGAATAAACAAATTCCAAAACTTTGTATTTATTCTATGGCGTTACATTTTTTAATTTTAATGTATAATCAATACTCCCCTCCCTTACATCTTCGATTTGAAAGTTTTGAGGAACATTATAATTATAGCATGTAATGAGAAACCTTAAATTTCAAGTTTTTTTTTATTTTCACGCGTTCGATTAATTAATTTCCAAAGTTTCGAACATAAAGTTCGGATCACCCTGTATATTTTCAATGAAATAAAATGGCCTTTTGCCCAATAGAAATATCTTATTAAATTTAGTGCTTAGTCATCACATATTTTTTGTATTAATTTATTATTGAAATTAATAAAAATATTTTGCTGGATAATTATAACTTCAGAAAAAGAAAAAGATACTGGAAAAAAGCAAACCGGAATATCGGAACCTTGGAAGTCACGAAATGTACTTATCGTTATGTACAAATACAAAATTATTTCATTTTTTTAAAACTCTAACCTCATTCTTTGAAGTAGTAATCAAAAAGTATCAAGACTCTCTAGACTTCTAGAATCTAGTCTAGACATTGGATAGTGGTGGCATGTTACTTATAAGGTCATGTAAAAAAATAAAAAATATACTATATGTAGATGTATGTAGTAAATTAACATATTTTACACATTTTTTTTAAAGATAGTATCGTGGATTTTGCGTTACAATTTGTGTGCTTTACCCGAGTATGACATTTTTGAAAATATGTACCGAATCTCGGAAACTGATTCTGATTACTTAATCCTTCACTAGGAAGGATTCAGATACAAGTGCACTACATTTCTGCAAGTAACAATTCCTTGTAACTTATATCAGCGCTTTTCTATTCCGAGCTTTATCGGATCTGTTCTCGCACAGTACATCCCTATTTATTCCAATAGGATATTCCTTCCTGTCATTACTTAATTTGGAATATTTCGTATTTTCCATTTGTTGTACAAATGATGTGAAGTTATATAATGAAGATAAAATGTGAGTGAGTTAAATGTCTGATGTTCAGGAGATTTTCAATATGATTTTGCTATTGGACGAAGAAAATAGAAGACAGCCTCGAAATCTTGCTTGCTTGCTTCGGTAAATACAGGCGCAGGCGCTATAAAAATCTTGGATTCAAAGTTGGAATCTGGTTTAACCATTCAATGATACCGCATGTCCAATTTTGGAGCATTATATATTTATAATAATGCCTCACTGCATATCCAAAAGCATCCACGCATTTCTATAGATAAACATGGGCTTCCGTAAATATTGCTTTGCAATTCCGTTCGTCTTCATTTTAGTGATTTTTTATTATCTTGCCAGATCGATCTAAAATTTGGAAGAACCAAATACAACTCGATGAATATCGGATCCAAATCTGATTTCATCTCGAGAGTTGTGACACTAACAATGTAACAAAAATACATCAGTTTGTTTGGTTGAGGCAATACTGGCAATAGTAAGCATAAAAACAGTCAATTAAATTGATGTATTTCAAATTTTTTGAGATTTTAGTATCATTATTCTCTATACTGATAAAACGAGATTTAATCCACAATCTAAAAATTGTCTTCAAAATGTAAGAGGTCGTCCTGTTTTACCCACGAACATCACCTATCCTATGGTATAGCAGAGGAGAAATCTTACGGAAGATTCTGCTGCTAGCGAGAACCAGCTATCACTAGAATCCAATTTTCCAATCATTGGAGTTAAAATATCATTTTTCCATACCTACACGAAAATAGCCACTTTATTTGCGTGAAATGCGGGTACAAAGTCGCCTTTTTAGGGTAGTCGCGGAAATTAAAGAGTGGGGGTAACATTTCTCACTTGGGTAGCCATTCCTTCGCTGATATGCGGGAGTTGTTTGTTTATGGTTGTCAAGGTGATTTGCTCACCGCACAGTGTCAAGCAAAATGTCAGTGTTATGCTGTTTTAATTTGTTCGCGCGTTTCACGCAAAAGAAGTGGCCATTTTCGTACAGGTATGAGAAAAAATAGAGTATGCTACACGGTAGGAATTGATTCTGCCTCGTGTTCTTGCGCCCTCGCTTCGCTCTGGCGCAATTTTCACACTCGTCAGGATCTCTTAATTCCTACCTTGTTGCATAAACTACTATTTTGACATTGGTAACAATCAATTCGTGTGCTAATAACATTTGAATGATTCGAGAATAAGCCCCCTCGCTCTACCATTACAACAAAAAGTAAAAAGTTCTGTTGTAATCGAAGTTCAGATGTCCTGGTTTAACAGAGTAGCTCTCTTGCTAACTTAATTTAAGATTAACCCAGAGTTAAATAAACCATGGACATTCACAATAGTGACTTTGATGAGTTATGGGGTTATTTTGTGTAGAAAATTCTATAAAGTTACTGTAATTTAACATACCGGGTGCCCGTTTTCAAACCCGAACATAGGGATTTAACATTATTGTGAATTCTTGCTCGCCAATTCGGCCTCGAGAAAATATTTTTTTATTAGTGGAATGAGAAACTTATTGCGCGTCGAATGATATCAAAAACTACATTATTTTCATCGATTTTTATTGAAAAATATTTATTTAAAATTTTTAATCGGGTTGCCATGATATCCAAAACATAAAAACTTTAAATTAATATTTTTCTATAAAAATCGCTGAAAATAATGTACATCATTCGATGCGCAATAAGCTTCTCATTCCACTGATACCAAAATATTTTCTCTAGACCGAATTGGCGAGCAGGAATTTACAATAATGTTAAAAACAATGTTAAATCCCTATGTTCGTATTTGAAAACGGGCACTCGGTATAAACAATACAAACCATTGTTGAAATATAATATGCAGATATTCTAATGAATGTTATTTAACATTTTCGATACAGAATAACCACATAAACTCTTGATTTATTCCCAAATTAGGCCTTTCTGTCATTAACCATCAGAATACAGAATTTAGTGAACGAACAAGACTATGACTTGAAAGATTCAAGGGGACATTCTTAGGCCATTTATCAATAAATAATAGTAATAATTTTTTTGAATACCATTGTTTGAATAATAGTATCTAAGGAAATTAACTTAGAGATTGAAAAACCGGTCATTTTGTAATAGCTAATTTAAGAATTTTACAGAATCAAAGACATGGGTGAAAATGGAACTGCGGTTAAATTATTTTCTGTTCACATCCCTTTGTTAACATTGGACATTATTAGAGAAGTAATTTGATAAGTTTTCAGGATTCTTGAAATTCAATTCACTCAATCAGAAGAGAACTAATTCAAAATTAGCATTGATCTATTATTGCATTTTCACTCATATGTATTGACATGGGTTTAACAAGATTATTCCACCAAGAACACTTTTTATTTAGAAACTAAGAGCTAGTCTGTTCATTCCCAAGTAAATTTAATTTTCAGGTAAGTATCAATAGTTCAAATAAGATGTACGTTTACTTGGGGATGGACATATCGAGTGTGTATACAAGGTGCTCCGCAAAGTAATCTCAATTCAATACGAGACTCTATTTTTTAAGTTATTCAAAATCAAAAAGTCCGTTCTCACCGCTTTTACATAAAATATAAGTTCTACTTAATATGTGATGCTTAACAATATTAAATTAAGCATAAATAAGAAAAAGTTAGCCTTTCGTTTATAAATTTTTGCATAAGTATGATTCAAAATTTGCAAATAATTTATATGAACTGTTTTCCAAAGCCTGGATTAATTAAGAAGGGAGTAAATAATCTCTTAAGACTTAACTTTCATGGACTATTTTATGCGAGGACACATGAAAAATCCTCATTTATTCAGATAAGACAATCAGTGTACCGAGTGATCAATTCAATTTCAGCTCTAGTTATCCATGGAAATTTAAGTCATGATTTTGATTAGTTCACACAAACAAATAAAACAAATTCATTGAAATGTCAAATTTATGAACTGCCAGTAGTCAACAATAAATAGTGAACTAATAATCAAAGTCATGACTTCAATTTCCATGGATAACTAGAGCTGAAATTGAATTGATCACTCGGTATAAAAATAATATGATGCGAAATGATGGGGAACTTCTTTCATTCATTTCTAAAATAGCGTATTATTTATATTATTAATGGTTAGTTTGGTTTTTCTAATAAATTAATAAAAATTATTGAATTATGACGCAGTTTTCTACCATTCATATATCGGGTGTTCATTTAAATTTCACCTCTAGTTGGCGTTGAAGTGTCATTTATGAATGAAATTTCATTCTTAAAGGACACTTCAACGCAAACTAGAGGTGAAATTTAAATGAACACCCGATACTTGGACCGGTAAACGAAAGACGTTTTGACTCAGAATAACAAAGAATACAATTTCGATAAGTATTATATTGCGAGACACCCTGTATATTGTTACAATCTCATTGTCGTCGATAAGTTTCGAATGGTGAGTTTTAACTCTTTTGGTTGACAATTATAAAACAATTATGCCTGGTTGCAACACTTCTGCTAAAATCTCAAGTATTAAGTAATGAGCTAAATATTAACTATTCTAGTTCTAACTGAACTGCTTGGGATAGAAAATAAAGCTGTGTCCCAAGTGCAACTATTAAAGTTTACGGTAATTAAAACAATTATTTTCGATAAAAGATACTTTAAAGCCGGCACACCTAAGAAAGACCACTTCAGCTGACCTCGGAAGGCTTCTAGGCAGGTTTACGTATGACCCCCAACCAACACAGGTAACGCTTCTTTGTAGCTTTATAAATAATATTTTTACATTATCTGAAAACTAACCGGTATTATGTAACATTATAGGATAGGGCAGATGCCTTTTTAAATTATTTTTTAATCGGTTGAAAATGATCGTTTAAAGATTTTTTTTAAATCATCAATTTTTTATCCAATAATTTGAGTTTCCGTATGGATTGGGCTCGATACTGTAGAGAGAAGTAGAAGGGTTGCAAATTACAATGTAAATGAAGTGAATGTGCGCATGCTACTAAATATTAATTCTTCCTTGCCCTCTGCACATAATATTCTGTAACAGGGGCATTTTTAATAAGTTCGTTCGGAAATTCTTTACAGACATTGAGAGATGAGAGCAGATTTTTGTTGGTAGTTGGAGTTGTAGTTGACAAAGATTCAGGGGAAGGTAGAAGAAATTAGCTGAAGGGTCCACATCAGGTACCTAGTAGGCTTTTGGGTAGTCTACGAGAGAAAAAGCTTACCGGGGGAGGGGGAGACTGTACAGGTGGCATATTGTGTTGTTGTTGTTGCTGTATGCTGTGCTGCATACTGTTTTGCAAATTTTGTAGGGAACTGTGCATATTGTCCATATTCGCGGGAGGATACCACCACTGCGCGGCGGGTGCAGGTGCGGACATGGTGGGATTTCCACCTGTCATACCATCGCCTACTCTATAATCATAACCGCGGATGCTGGCCGCGCCAACCGGCGATGTAGAAGAAACATTCGAAACAGTCGTAGCCGGATTTTGAAAACTACTGGCCATTTTATAACTAAACAGCTGCTGCGTATTGCCGGCACTACTGCTGGCCGCATCGATTTGGGCTTGCTGTTGAACCGCCAGCTGCTGTTGTTGGTGCAGAAGATGCTGGTGATGCTGCATACTCTGTTGGTCGGTGGCTATGGCACCGGGCCACCACATAGCCTCGTCTCGCGTGCCCCAGGCACCCCGATGGTGCTCGGACATTGCTAACGCGATCAAACCGAAGGAAGGGCGCAGTAAATGAAGTTGCTCGCGCACTATACCCCTCGCACCATGCAAAACACTTCGGTTTTTCTCTTAGAAAATACGTAATTTTACACAGAAATTACATTTGTAAACACCTTGCACAGTCACCAATTACAGCATCACTCACAATATATTAAACAAAAAAAAAAACAGACCACAAAATAGTATCGGAAGACACAAAACTAAATACACTTAGCGCGGCAACCGCTTTTCACAATCTGGCAACACGGTTGAAAGCGAGGGGACGCCAATACATGAAGCTACTACAGAGCCCTCACACGCAGCGGAGCCATTTGAAAGCAACTCACGTCTCCCGCGCGCGCCCCTCTCCGAACCCGAACAGCGAACGGAAAGCTACAGCGGTCAATAAGACGAACGAAAGCCCTCCCGGGCCCAGCCTGCAGAGACTAACGTTTTGCCTTCTCACTAATTAAACTTAACTCATTAATATTTCTTGTTATTTATGTATGGTTCAAGATGTATCAATAAATTCTTGATGAATATTTTACTACATTCAACTAATTAAAATATTAAATTCATTTCAATTATTAAAAGCACGACTTATTAATTAACATTTTTTTCAGGAATCTCTACCTACCCACCATAAGAGCTTAAATTAGATTACGGAATAGATTCAACTTTAAAATAACTAATCTTATGATTCCATCATAAAAAAACAAAAATTGCGCTCTTACACCTAATTCGACACTCAAAATGTATTTAATTGTTTCCATTTCAGCATTTTCGTTAAAAAATATCTTGTAGATTACGTATTGTTGGTTGCTGATCAAGAATCATGAAAGCAAGATTTCCCTCATGAGCCCCCAACATCACTACCGCATTTTGATTACATATTTTATTTAGGTACTTGCTAGGGACACAAATAAAGCTTTCAATTTCTCTAGAAATTTTCTTAAAATGTAACATCTGCAACCAAGGATAAAGAAATTAGATTATATATAAAGTTGCGCAGACTTACAACTCATGGAGGACGCCATTTGGATACTTCCGGTGACCGCCAAATATGTGACAAAAAATGTGAACTGGTTTTCAGACATTTAAATTGTTAATGTTAATACAATTGGATCAGAAAAGTTATTAATCGTAGTAACCTTTCAGTATTCGTTCGTATATCTTTATAAAGGTATTTTTTTAAATTTGATACAATATCAAACGTTTTATTGTATATTGCATACTCAATTACCTACGTTTAATAATTCTTATACAATGACAAATCAAAACTCATTAGAGATTAGTCCTTTTCAAACAAAAAATATCTTTAGCTTCACAGTCGAACAGCTGCAGCAGTTTGTCGCTTAATTATTACATACTTTCTTATATTTAATAGATACAAGAAGACATATTGTAATTGTGATTTTTTATAATATTACATGACAATTATATTGTACAAATAAGAAACTAGAAATGCCATAACATCGTTATTCACAATACAAGGAAATTTTGTTTTTCATATTACAATTTACTATATTAATCGAAATTAAGTTATTTTTTGTATGTAAAAAGGTACCTCAGTTCTGAACAGGGTTGGAAAAAATCACGATTTTTTTAAAAAAATCATAAAAATCGATTTTTTTGATTAAATCATGATTTATTTGATTTTATTGATTTTTTTGATTTTTTTTTGATTTTTTGTAATGGTAATGCTTACAATGATTATATTAAATCCCAGAATCCAGATAAAGAGAATTTAATTATTATTAAATTACCTCAGTGATTTTTTTTGACAATATAATTACATAAATCTTTGTCCGTTTTAAACTTTTAATAAATATTCTGTTTCGTTATACAGACTGGTCTCAGCTTTGATCTTAATATTATGTTAGAATTTTCTTCAAAACCAACAATTTAGCAAAAAGTACCTCTACTGACTCTACAAGACATTAACAAAATGTTATATTTTCAAAATTAATTTTCTCAGTAGTGTTTTATTAAACATTGATTTAAATCAATGATTAAAATAAAAAAATCATTTGATTTAAATCAGTGATTAAATCGTGATTTTAATCAAAATGATTTAATCATGCCAACCCTGGTTCTGAAGGATTATATTATAACTATACAGGGTGTCCGGAAATTAGCAGCAAAAAACTCGGGGGGTGATTCTACTTGAAAAATTAATGTGACAAGTTCCTATAACGTTTTTCCGAAAGCTCATTAATATTGGGGTTAAAGGGCCTTAAAGATTGTTTTTTTAAATCAATTTTTTCCAGTAACTTTTTTTCTAGTGTACCGATTCGTTTAAAATTTGGCACACTTATCACTAATGTTTATTTGTATTCTTGCACCAAATTTGAGGTAAATCCCCCAGTGTCAAAGAGTCGAAACTGACGTTGACCTTTGGATAAAGACCCAGAACTTTTTTGTTAGGCACTTTTTCTAAACTTTGATGACGCCCGATTAAAGAGCATCGAAAAATCTTCAAAAAAGATCCTCTTGCTGCATCATGATAAAACAAGTCGTTTTCGAGAAAAACGCCTTAAAAAATTTGCTTGCATTAAATGAATACCAACTACTTAACTACAGCTCATTTTCAAGATTAAACAGAAGCGCGTTTTTCTCGAAAACTACTCGTTTTATCGTTATTCAACAAGAGGATCTTTTTTGAAGATTTTTCGATGCTCTTCAATCGGGCATCATCAAAATTTAGAAAAAAAGTTATTGGAAAAAATTGACTTCAAAAAAAAACTTTGGGGCCTTGTAACCCCAATATTAATGAACTTTCGGAAAAATGTTATAGGAGCTTGTCACATTAACTTTTCGAGTAGAATCACTCCCCGAGTTTTTTGCTCCTAATTTCCGGACATCCTGTATAATTAATATTTGGTTTTCTGCATAAAAACTGTTATATCTATCAAAATATTCTACAGATTCAAAAGATTTTCACACTAATTAAAAATCGGCTAAGTGGCAGTTTTTAAAGACATTTTAAAATTGTTAAAAGTATCAAGATGTGGAGATTTTATTGCACCGTTCACTTTCTTATAAAAATCAAACAAAAGATTTTGAAAACAATTTTTTGTATCTTGCTTAGAAATGAACAAACCCGCATTCACGTCGTAAATGAAATCATACAGTTTGTCCCCCGATTAAGTTCCGTATGTATGTGTATAGTGGACCAAAACTTTTCGATTATAGTTTTCGTACTTGTTGGTTCAAAGTAATTTTGAGCGGAATTTTGCTTTTAGCTAATCTAGGAAATTTGAATAAATAAGCAAAACGTCTTTTTTGTCAATAAACTACCTTTTCTATATAAAATATTGTAAAATGTACAAGAAAAGTTGTTTAGAATAGAAGTTTTCCTACTACGCAAAATTCCCAAGAACGTCAAAGCCACTCAAATTTACTTTGGCAGTTTGGTGAAAACAATGTTCAATTAACAATAATTATATGTAACTCAGGGGGGAGGTGAAGGCTTACTTACTGTACCTATGTATTTATATCAGAGTATGAACAACTATTAGCTGTGTAAATAAAATAGGATTGATCAAAAAAAGGCAAATTGGAGTACGCATTAATTAAATATTTTTTATGAAGAGTACATTTTTATAAATTTTTAAGTTTTTTTAATAGTAGTCACTTAATTGCCGAATTTCTAAACCTTCTGGATTTTGTAGTGTACCCACAGCGCGTTATGAGTAAACCATTTCGGCCACTGGGCGAATCGCAATACCCAATAGTGTTACATATAAATTTACATTCACTATCCGATTAATTTGTCGACGGATTTACTATAAAACAAGGTTAGATTAACAGGAAGCAATTCAATCATGACATAATTTTAAGCTTCATGTTAGTGGTCGAGAATGCAGCGAGGTTTTCTAACAATATATACTGAATAATTAGCTGTGTATAAGAAAATCATCAAACGATTATTTTTTTATATTTGTCTTTAGTTTTTGAATTCTTTTAGACATTTGCACCATGAAGGGCAAGCTAGACTTGTCAGTTTTATAAAATAGCATTTATGAATCGCAAGATCCTAATACATAGTTATTTAAAGATCTAGGGAGTAAGTAAACTTTTAATATCGCTCAAGAAATGTTAAGATCTCGAATCTAGCAAAGGCAGCAAACATGCGAGGTGTCAAAAAGCAAATTATGTCAGAAATATGCACATTTTCGTTCAACACTTGAATATGATTATTAATGTAATGTGAATTAATTGGAAGTACTTCTGAATTTTTGGTGAATATAGTAAAGAAAACCCAACAAAAATTGTAGAGCCGATGAGAACAAATTTCCTTGTCGTATTTGATGTTATAGCAGCGGCAAATGCAGAAGGTTAAATTTATTAATACATATATCAAGATCTACGGGCAGAAAACCAACCCTAGGGCTGAAAAGTGCTTTTACGCTCACGCGTAAGAAAAATATGTACATACATCAATATATATTTTGTGTAAATGTAATGCATCTAATGGACAATATATCCAATTATCAAGTTTTATATACAAATGTCTGAAACACAATAAAGATAATATGAAAAAATAATATTGTAATTATTGTAAACATAATTATAGTAGGAACAACGAAAACTGCAAAAATTTCTTTGCTTACAAGTTTCAACGGTTTGGCACCATCTTTTCAGATGAAAATGTAACGAATATTAAATCCAACCGAGTAAACACTTAAACAGTGACATAAATAAAATTGAAATCAGTTGAGAACTATTAGTAAAAAAAACAAAAACCAAAAAGTTATAAATTGTTTCATGAAGTAATTTAAAACTATAGAATATAAACAGATCAGGGTTGGCATGATTAAAATCACGATTTAATCACTGATTTAAATCAAGTGATTTTTTTATTTTAATCATTGATTTAAATCAATGTTTAATAAAACACTACTGAAAAAATTAATTTTGAAAATATAACATTTTGTTAATGTCTTGTAGAGTCAGTAGAGATACTTTTTGCTAAATTGTTGGTTTTGAAGAAAATTCTAACATAATATTAAGATCAAGGCTGAGACCAGTCTGTATAACGAAACAGAATATTTATTAAAAGTTTAAAACGGACAAAGATTTATGTAATTATATTGTCAAAAAAAATTACTGAGGTAATTAAATTCTCTTTATCTGGATTCTGGGATTTAATATATTCATTGTAAGCATTACCATTACAAAAAATCAAAAAAATCATGATTTAATCAAAAAAATCGATTTTTATGATTTTTTCCAACCCTGAAACAGATGGTAATAGATCAACCCTTGCACGTCATCTCCTCATATATTTATATTAATTAATAATTAAATACTCCTAATTATCTAAAGTAAACAATTAAAAATTAAAAACAAATTGAATATTTATTACAATAACAACAAATAAACCAAACAAAACGAGATCGCAATGATAGAGGTCAAATTTGAATCACGCTGTATAGTTTGTAGATAGAGTTGAATTATTTTTAGTAGACAGCTAGTCACAGCCTTCTCTTTCGTTCTCAAGGGCGAAGAATGTGACGTAGAGATAGAAATGGTGTGACGAGTAACGAAAAACAGTTTTCATAAAATATGTGCCTACCAAATACTTGTGCCTTATTACGGGTTACATTAAAGCACACAAACGCGTTCAGAAAAGTAACGCTTTCCACCCAAATTAAAAAAGTTACTATTTTGTTTGTGATTTTTTTAATCCGTAAAAAGAAATGTTTTATGATGTTTACATTGTTAGAAATAGAAACAAATGTCGACGTTTCGTTTTTGAAATATTATCAGGTCCATTATCATCCTGCTTTCATTTTGTTGAATACCCTGAGCATTTATAAAATTTATAATAAGTAATAACAATTCCTTTATATTTTTGTAGTATATTATGCAATGACCATTTAATGAAAAATAAGAAAAAAAATTAATAGGAGTAGGTATTAGATATGTTAACTTTATCATAACCTCAGAAATGACAGAAAATCGAAATAAACTGTCAATTTTTAAATTTTAGATCTTCATGGGCAATATTTGATTTTGACGGAATATTGCTGTGATGCATTTCTATTGGTTAAAAACTGGTATCGTAATGAAAAATCTGTATCATAATGAATATCATTACAGTACAGGTAGTAAATGTCTAACAAATCAATAAAGTAAGGTAGAAAAAATCAATTTCCATTTATATCTCGCGGAAATAGTAGGTATCTTTTTATTTGGTTGGAAAGTTGGAACTTTATTAATAAAATGTGAGTGAAACACATGCAGCGCCCTCTGGAAGATTAAAATTAAAATGCACAGATAAAAAAAAGTTCGTAGTTGTAAAATAATCAACAATTCTTTTAGTTTAGGACATGCGCAATTCGTAAGTATATTCCGTTGTAAATTCCAATTTTCAGCCAACTTAAATTCAGAACTTAATTTAGAAGCTTTAAGAGTGTTCTTATTATTTATTTAATTAATAATTACTAATCTTAATTTAAATACTCTAATAAAGTTTATATTTTTTATAATGCGAGTGTCTTTCTTCAATAGACTGATTTTGAGCAAAAAATGCAAACATTTAAAAATATACAGAGTGTACCATTTAAATTACAACATTGGTGTACTACCACCACGGTATAATATATTATACCGTGACTACCACCAACAACCGACCATTATAGTTGAACATTTTTTGCTAGTAGGTACAGGGTGGTCCAGTTACGGTGTCCTCGTTATTATCTCAGAAAGAATTAGGCACAGAAAAAAAAGTTGTATATAGAAGTTGTACAGTCTTTAGCAATCTACATTTTTGAAAAAATATTACTTATACAGGGTGAGTCATTTTCATGTGGCGATATAAAGTTGCATTTTTTTAAATGGAACACGCTGTGTTTTACCACAAATTATGATTTCTCGTCCAATTTACGCTAAAAAATATATAAGGTTTAATATGCCTATTATTGATAGTTTCCAAGATATTCGAGAAAATATCTAGAAATACTATGATATCTGCCTGTTTATATGAGCAATGTTAGTTCTATTTTTTACCTAGAAAATTTTATTTATGGTCTTAAAAATCAAGTAAACTTTAAATTGATATCATATGTAAGAAAAAGTCGTAGTATTTGACAAAGAACTATTATTTTATACAGTAGACCTAGAAGCTAATAATAATGCTCTGTCAGGTAGGCATTGGAAAATTGTAAAATTTTTTTAAATATTTTGTTTTTTATTATAAACTAACTAAATAAAGAATATGTTTTGTTTTGGATGAGTATTTCTGAAATTGAAACAAATAAAATAGCTTGCTCTAACACACCTGGTGGAAACTACACCCACATAATACAATATTATTTTTCAAAATATTTTCTCGAATATCTTGGAAACTATCAATAATAGGCATATTAAGCCTTATATACTTTTTATCGTAAATTGGATGAGAAATCATAATTTGGGGTAAATCACAGGGTGTTGCATTTAAAAAATTGCAACTTTATATCGCCACATCAAAATGACTCACCCTGTATAAGTAATATTTTTTCAAAAATGTAGAATGCTATAGACTGTACAACTTCTATATAAAACTTTTATTCCTGGGCCCAATAGTTTCAGAGATAATAACGAGGACACCGTAACTGGACCACCCTGTACGTATTAAATAATAGAGTAATTATAATAATCTAGCATCTCAGGTGGATGTTAATTTCTCATATAATAAAGATGTGAATGAAATTTTGTATGATTCTCAGAATGTTTTGTTATTGTTTTATTTCTGTTCTAATTTTCCCCCAAAAAAAATTTTACTTGTTAGGCAACCAATTATACATCAATTTAAAAGATTGTTCCGCTATTTTTACATTACTTTATTATGGTTAGTATCGGTCTATTATTTTTAAAAGGAGGCAAAGTATTATTAAACAACACATCCAACTGCGATGTTAGTTTCTTTTATATGAAGGGAAATGAAAGATCTGCACTCAAAATTACACCTTATACATTTTAAACATGAAATTCCTTTAATAAACTAACATTAAACTTGGGCGGAGAATTCAAAAAAATTAAAAAATGTACAGGATGTCCCATATAAAATAAAGTATTATGTACACAAATTGACCACGCCCTACAAGTATAGCGGTAAATAATTTTGCATAAAGATAATGAGAAAAATACGGCAGCGTTTAGTTTGTTCAAATTTCAAACACAAAATGCAATTTTAAATTCATTATTAAACGTTTAATTAAAACTGAGGTTTCACTATTCAAAGATTTTCCAAACAGCATAATTATTTAAACATTAAACAATTAGACATGAACCAAGCGTGTTGTCAAAAAATGAGGGAAAAGTTGTTGATCGATGCGCCCCTCCCTAAACATACTTATTCTAAAAAAATACCAGTAATTCAAGTCTTATATTTACATGATTAATTGTTTAAATTTAATAAATAATATAAATCAAAATATTTTTTGTTAACTCCTAGCGTCGTTGGGCGTCCATAATATATTCTAATCAACATAAAAGCGTATGCAAGTAAAGAAAAAACCGTTGGTGTTTGTACACTCAACATAGGGAAGCCGGCGTCCTATTTCATTACAATAAAACTTATTTAATTCCAAAAATAAACGAGATATCATGTTCTAAATAATATTAAATAAAGATTAAACTCAATAAATATTAGTAGTTTCAATAAAAATCGGTTACAGAAATTTGAGTAAAAAAATGTCATTAATTAGTAATGTTAAATTATATGAAAAACATATTATATGACCTCTAATAACCTTCAAATACCATAGGAAACTTATTAGAAATATATGAAATAAATTTGTAACATTTCAGTAAATAATTATAAAAATGATTGAGTTGGCGGTAAAATGATATTGATAAAGTTTAGCTGGAAATCGACAAGAAAAAAAATAAAGCCACTTTATGGCCTACGTCATCAATAAAAGTAATATTGAAAAAGTCCATAAATTCAATAAAGATTGTGCTAAAATGATTTAATTTGTAAAAATGGGCACAAAATTCCATTTGGTTATGTTCGGATACATGGCATATCCAACGCATTATATGCCTAGCAAACAGTGGTATAGGGAAATACATTGTACAAATGGAGTCGTATACGCGCTATAAGCTTGCCATATGAACAAAGCGACGACAAAATAAATAAAATTTCGATATGTTCCCGACAACGCAGCCCCGTGAAATTTTACCAGAAAAACGGAAAAAAAATTACGAGTCCACAAAAAAATTCCGAAAGCCCCACGTCCAACACAGACCGAGAAAAAAAATTCAACAACTTCCGACGTTCGAAACCAATGCTATCCTTATGGCAGCCATTTGCTAGGCAGTTATATGTACAGTATATCCAATTCACAGTTTTAATATTTGCTACTTACTAAGAATTTGTGAAACTCACCTTCAGCTCTGTTCAATAGAAAATACATAAATCTACACATGCAATAAATATGATACACTGACAATATCTATATACAAAAATATAAATATTTCTTACCTTTCAATGGCTTGAAACTACTGAAACACACGGCTTCGTATTTGGAACCCCACGCCACTTATGCGGTGTAGCGAGAGCATAGTGCTCGTCCTGCCCACTTATTGGCTACATTTAAACGTGCCGCAAAAAATCCACCAATCACTCTCACTTTATGCGACTTCGTTACGTTTCTTTTTATCAACCAATAACATACAATCCTAGTTCATTTCGGTTCGGTAAAGAGATAAATGGAAAATAAAGCGGGAAATAAATTTAGCTATGTTAATAATTCAATAAAAGTTATTTTGTCTGCCACATATTTCATTCAAGTACTTAGCTTTAAATTAAATTGGATCTAAGTTTTCTTTGCAAAAATTCAATTACTCTATAAGCTTATTCCATTAGGCACATTTAATTAAAATTTAGATTATCTTATAGCTCTTAATCAATAGTATTTCATACCGCCATAATGTACCTACGTCAACAAAACTCCAAATTAAAACAGATGTATTATATTTTATATATGTACATTTATTTATTTAATATCATTTTGTTGCATTAAATAAAATCAATTAAAATTACAGCAGCTCCAAATATTTCAAGTTAAAATAAACAATAATTATTATTGTTGTTACTTATGAGTTATAAATTATTATAAAAAGGAATGTAAACCTATGGTCATTATCTGTTCATTATCTGCCTTTCAGATGAAGTGTAAAAAATTAATAAATACCTAATACACATTAATTTATAGAATTTCTATTATTATATGTATAATTATATTATTTTAAAATAATCTGCACATAACTAGCAGCTTAGAGCTATTTTAATAAATTATCAATGTTTAAAAATGTCTTGTAAGTAATTTATCGAGAATTATTAGTTGAAACATACTAAAATTATAAAGTGCCACAGAAAAATGGCGTCCTAAAAGGTAAAAGGCTCGCGTGGATATAATTTAGGGGAGCATCAGCCATCAGTCAGTTTGTCTACAAATTTTAGATCGACGAATAATAATTAAGATATTTAAAATACTCTAATATTTTAATTATTGAATTTCATTTCGATTTCAGCTTAGGTATTATAATATAGGTATCTACCTACAACCAACAGCGTTATATTAATCATTATTATTATTATAAAAAAATAGGATTAGACTGTGAACGTTAAATAGGTACTGATTTAACGATAGAATTTCATTTATTTAACGCGAAAAAGCATATCAAAATAATGTTAACAAAGAAACGCAACTGCAATGATTTTTTTTCTACACATGTACGTAGATAGATTATATAGATTAATCAATCACAGTTGAATTGATTCAATTTTTTTCAAACCTTGATTTAAATTAATTTTCATAAATTATATAACGAGTGCTGTGAAAAGATGTATAACGGGACTAATGGTACCTGTACCTACCTAATATTCATTAAACACGCCGAAAATAGTGAGGTTATGTTTTTAATTTATTTTTATTATTTTCCTCGTTAATGCCTACTAAATACAAAGTGTTTCACTTTCTTGTAGCAGGGCTTTAACACTTGACAGATGACCTTTTTAAGAAGTACCTAAAGTTCATATAAAAATGGATCATAAAATGCTTCATTTCAGTAGATACAGGGCGCTAAAAATGACTTTTCCAATTTATTTTTTCTAGGTATCTAGGTATCTGAAATTTGGTAGGTATATTAGTCCATAATTAATAATTAATAGACTACTAAAGGATTATTTGTATGCCACATTTGAGATCTCTATCTTAAAACGCTCTAAAAAATCATTTTCAAAACCTTGTACCTAGGTATCTTATACCTAAACGAAGCATTCTACGATCCATGTTCATAGAAATTATAACTTTTTTTCTTAAAAATGGTGTTAAAGTTCTGCAACAAAATTTTTGTTTACTTGCTGTATCTTTACTTTAGTACAAAATTCTATTTCTAGTTTTCCTTGTGAACAATAAAGTTTTTTTTACCAAAATTAAAAAACATCAGTATATTCTGAATTGTGAATATTATTTTCTTACTAAATTTTAATAATTATACACCCATATAAGTAGATTTATTCACTTTTTATTTAGTTAGTTAATCAGGAATTGAGTCTCTTGTCTAATGTCCCCATGAATAATATTATAGAAATTAAATATTAATAATAAAATTTGATCAATTTCATTTTTCTTAAATAGCTATTTCATTTCAAAATATTAGATACAAAAATTGCAGATTTTGTTAAAAATTTTATTTTTAAAAGTTTAAAAGTGGTCGTTTTAAAATTTTTTTGAAAATAGTGTTAATGTTAATATTTAGTATTTATTATTATTATTAATTATTACACAATAGATGTATACAGGGTTAATTTGATAACACGGCTATAAATTCTTTATTTTTAAAGATATAAAAAAAAGGTATATACAAGTTGGCTGAAATCTGTGTTACTGTTTTTCATTATAAAATATAAAATAAGAATATAAATCGAAATACAGGATGAGCCATGATAGACACGAAATATTTTTAGGTATGATTCTTGAAAACATTCTGCATTGTCCTGTATAATTTTTGTATCTCCAATCCGGATTTTTTAAAAAATTTTATTTTCCATATAAAGTCATTACCTACAAGTGGCAACTTACAGAATTTTTTTTAACAAATTTAAAATAATTACTCCGAGTACTTAGACATCATTTATGTTCAAAATGGAATTTAACTTCTCGATTCAAAATAAACCAATCTATCATCATGTATCAAATTTTTAACTATTTTCAATACTTACTAGTTTTAAAAATAAATTTCGATAATCAAATAAACTGCTGGCCAATTGAAACGTACCAAGCGAATTTTTAGGTTGAATTTAAAGTCAAATATTTTGAAAAATAGAAAAGATATCAACATGCGGTTTTCAGGATTTCAGAGATAATTTAATTGAGAAAACGATAGTGTTACCCGATTTTTTTACTTTGAAGTACATTACTATCTACAGGGTATGAAAGAAAGTGGTCTTTTTTTTCTCAAATTTTATAACTGCTGAGATTCTACAACAATTTTTTAATATTTCTTTTAATGTAGATTTTTTTATTCCTTACTTAATGGGAAAAAAACCTGTTTCTCAAATTTTTGATATCCCTGTTATTTTATAAGATACCGAATTTTTTCTGCAAACTTGATTTTTTCTGTTTTTTGTCGTTCGGCCGTATTGTGTTTTGTAAGAACCAATCTCTGTAGTTGATTATGACACCTTATGAATGGCTTTCTTATAAAAAGTACATTTTTGTACTTTCATTAATTTAATGGTAACCTGTGGCTTATCAAAAATCGGTATACTTTCGCTAATTGGTAAATTTTTTTAATACAATTTTTGAGGCTATTTTCTTAATGGAATAAAATGGAATTTAGTTAGTTTATGTTCACCATTGGTTTAAGTGACTTATATCCTCGAAACGGGTTTTTAACTTTTTCAAAAATTTGCTCATATCCGTGTATACCGGGTGGCCCCGAAATCATTTTACAACCCCCACCATTTTGTTACATTTAACTGTTTTAATTTGAAATTTGGCATGATTTGATTGTTGAAAGGAATAATCATTTTGACGTTTAAAACAATCTAATGACACTTGCGGTTTCACCGGAAGGGCCAAATACTAACTTTCAACATTTTTTAAAACGTATACATTTTTTCCGTAATAATTAGATTCTACTTAAAATTACCTTTACATCGACATATCACATGATGACATTTGCTTTCAAAATGGCAGCATAATTATTATTGCAAAAACCTGTTCAACAATATTTAATTTAATAAAAAATTCGGTATCTTATTAAATAAGAGGGATATACAAATTTTGAGAAATTGGTTTTTCCCCATTAACCAGGGACTAAAAAAATGGACATCAAAAAAATATAAAAAAAAATTTTGTGGAATCTCTGTAGGTATAAAATTTGAGAAAAAAAAGACGACTTTCTTTCATACCCTGTAGATAGTAAAGTACTTCAAAGTAAAAAAATCGGGTCACACTATTGTTTTCTCAATTAAATTATCTCTTGAATCCTGAAAATCTCATGTTGATATCTTTTCTCCTTTTCAAAATATTTGACTTTAAATTCAACCGAAAAATTCGCTTGGTACGTTTCAATTGGCCAGCAGTTTAGTTTAGCAGACTGGCTTCTTTTTATTTATTAGTGTTTTACTTTTTCAATCTACAATTTTCAAGATTCAAGAGATGATTACTTGAAAACTAAACCGGATTGGGGATAAAAAAGTTATACAGGACAATGCAGAATTTATTCAAGAATCACACCTAAAAATATTTCGTGTCTATCCTGGGACACTCGATCTGTACACAGTGAGTCCCAGAAATAACTGAATTACCTATACATACTATGTTTTGGTCTCAGAAAAAGATTAAAATTTGTAGGTCAGATGTTCAAAGTTATCAAAAAACGGCGCAAAATAAAAAACTCTCATTAGGTAGGTACTTCTACTATTCGTGTGGATGCTGAAAGAAGATTCACCAAAAATTTGCCGTCGATATCTGCAACGGTCTAGATTTGTAATGATATATCATACTTACAGTTTTCACTTTAATGGCTCTGTTTAAAACATTTTTTTGAACATCGTCTATATCGGTTAGATATAGACTTGTAGAATGTGCGAATTAACATTTATAATCTTTGTATTATCATTTAGGATACTAGAATCTGAAATTGTCGTTTGTATTTTTAAAAATTAACATAAGCTTTTCATTAAATGTTTTTCCAACAAAATGAAGGGGGTACGTTTTTCTTTCTTTAAACCGAGGAGGGCTTAAAAATTCTACGCCACTGAATGGAGTCAGTACTCAGTACAATCGAACTAGCGCACCTGATTAATAAATTGTACTCGTATTTGGTTAGACATTTGAGAGTACTTACATAAGTACTCTATCTCGATTTTATATATTTTTACTTATTTATGGAAAAGTACTATTAAAAAAAACTTTTTGTATTTCAGTAAAGAAGAATTTTTGGATATACGGATAAATTTTGTGTAGAAAAGCGCCTTTCAATTTTGAATTTTGGCATTTTTATTATTCTTCCAGTCCATTTGTTTACTTAATAAAAATTGGAAGTAAAAATATTTCAATTAAATTTAAAATGCATTATTTTGATTGGCTTTTTTCTTACTAAGTCACTAAACGACCAATCAAAATAATGTATTTTAAATTTTCCACCAAATAATTTTCTCTGCTCAAAAAATTGATTGTGTATATTATGTAAAATTATAGTTTTGTGCCGAGCATTTAAAAAATTATATATTTGGCGCCTTTAATCAACACATTGCAATAATTCAGAGAACTGCATTACCGATATTTGAATCGTGAACTTATTAATAAATAAACTTAACAATAAACTGAATCTATTATTTCTCATTCAGACCAGAAGAAAATTAAACTTTGTGGTTTTTATTTTCACATACAGAAATGTAACAAATTTCAGCGTTTCAGTAGTTGATGTTGTCAAGTTGGCATTACCGTGTTGGTACCATTGATGAATGTCATTTGCATTTGTCATTTTCTTCGACATTCGACAGCAACTTATTCTTTTCTCGTAGAGTTTCGAAGCAAGCAGCAATGGTATGTGAAATTTTATAATTTTCTTGGTCATCTTATGTTAAAATAATTCATCATAATGTGATATCAATAACAAAAGTAATGTAAATTATTTATGTGTATGTATTTTTTTGCAGTCTGCACACAAAACCTTCATTATAAAGCGAAAGCTCGCTAAAAAGTTGAAGCAGAATAGGCCTATTCCACAATGGGTTCGTATGAGAACAGGAAACACCATTAGGTAGGTTTTATTAGATAATAAGACGATTTTATTTACATTTACTTAATTACTAAACATGCAGATTAATTTTTGAATCCTTGTTTTTGTCATAACATAACCTTACATTCTAACATGATGTAAAGAATTGGTAGCCTGTTTCATGAAATAAATAAATTATAACTAGTTAGGCTTTAATAAGTTGTTTGCATTGATGTTGATTTATTTACTTAAAAAATATTTGAAAATTTCAAAACACAAATTCTCGTACCTAGTATACACATAAGTACAGCGTGATTACCTACGTACTAATTAAGAAAAGAAAATGAACAATTAAGAGGCCTAAAATTTAGTAATAAAAATTACCTATTAGAAGTTGAGACGTAATTCTGGATTCTGGGTACAATTTTTAAAATCCAATTTAGCAATATCGGTGGATTGCATTGTTTTGAATTTTCCAATTTGAACCATTTTCATGTTTTATTAGTTTACCACCCTGTACCTTTGCTACAGGCAATTGCCTTTAATTATGAATCGCTTTGGAGATTTGAGGAAAGAACATTTTTTTTAAATTAAGACTGACTTGTTATTTGTCTTGGTAACTTCATTCTTAAACACTATATTTACATGAAATATTTATGAAGTAAAGATTTTTGAATATTATTAATAATTGATTGTCTTTTCAGGTACAATGCCAAGAGGCGTCACTGGCGTAGAACCAAGCTGAAGTTGTAAAATGGGTCTTATATTGTAATATTATTATTAATAATAAATCCATTTACATAAAGAAGTCTTTTAATTTATATTTAAGTACAGGGTGTCCCATTTTCGACACTTTTAGGGGGTATTGGCGTTATTATCAAAGATAGTTGCGGTGAGTGAGCTAATTTTTGCAAAATCTTGTAGAGGTTCACACTGTAAGTTTAAGCTTTTGTATTCGTAGATCCCGTAGTTCTTTTACTAGCCCTTAATTATTAGGGGTTGACTTTTTACTTTCTTATATGTAGTATAAGGAAGTATTGTAATCGTGATTTTTTTCGACTTCGAGATTTTGATGGATTTACACGTTTTGAGGGCCCCTGAATCCATTTTGACCATTTTCGCCATGATGTCTGTCTGTCTGTCTGTATCCACCATAACTCAAAAACGAGTTATCGAATTTGATTCAAATTTCATATTTAAGAGTTTGAACAAAATTGTGGGTGCCACATTCAATGTTTTTCATCTAGCACCAAAACAAGTGACAGTTACCTGATGACATTTTTAGGTTTTTTAAGAATATCTTGAAAAATAAACAATTTATGAGATTTTTTTATTCTTTAACATTGATTTAGAATTGAATTTTGAACAAATTTTGTTTGAACTTTTTTTTGAAATTCCGTAAAAAAAATTTCAAAAAAACTAGATATTCTTAAAACACTTTATATTTCTCATAGCGCGCGTTGATAGTTGAATCCGATGGTCGAGGTAGACCATGTGTTTCATTATATGGCTGCCAAACAGAGGGTCCCGGGTTCGAATCCCAGAAGGACCGGTCCATTAGTTTTTTTTTATTTTACTGGTTTCTATGGTACCGAAACCAATAATAATGAATAAATAAATGTAATTTCATAACGGGAGATTTTTTTAAGTGAGTAATAGGTCAAAAATCTAAAATAAAACACATTTTTGTCGTAAAATTCGGTTATAATGAGTGGGACAAGGACAGATTTATGCGTATTGCAATAAGTGCGACAGAGACTATTTGAAAATTGCTGGAAACCTTCAAAATGTTTACAAGAAATTTAACTTAATTTCTTTAGGAAAAGTAATTATTGTGATACTATCCGTAAGTATAAGAAAGTCATGTGTTGGGCACATCAGATATTTTTTATTTATTGAATAAGTTCTTTCCCATTACATTTTCGAAAAAAAATCGCCAGTATGTACCTACAAAGTTGTAGAGAAAAATATTTCCTATATTTCTTTTAATTTCTTTTCATATTGTCAATATTTAAAAGGTTATTCAACAAATAAGTTGAACATTTTGGCAAGGAAAGAAACCGTAACCATTTAAAACCATTTCATTTTTTGTATTTTCATCCGAAAAAGAACGAAATCGTAACCGATTCGAACACTGAAATCGGTTTTGAGAAAAAAATTTTGTCGATTATTTTTATATTTATATTTTTCTGATATTTCAAAATTCATCCAATTTAAATTTGGCGTCAATATAGTGAGCTGTTGGCCGTATAGTAAGTTACAAGGGGCCGTTTTCATGCACGACTTACAGCGAAGCATTGGGCATTCATCAAGTGCAGCGTGCTGAGTTGCTGAGATTTGAGTTTGTCTTTTCGGGTTTGAATAACCCAAAAACTGCCACACAGCCAAAGGCTCTCCCATGATTATATGTGTATTATTTATATATTTCTCAACAAAAATTCTTGATACATAACACAATTTCTGCAGTAAAAAGTTATTTAGCAAATATAAAGGAATATAGCCATTAATTTTGTATATTCATTCATTTGAAACGTGTACTTTTTTATACAGGCTGTAACTGAAATGCTTGGCGAAGCTTTGCGAACATGTTATATGGAACAAAACTATGAAAATGTAAATAAGGGTCCAGATATGATTCTTAAATTCTAACATTAATGATGGTTTTTTCCGAGGATTTTTCTGAATATTTCCAAAACGGATTGACATAGAGTGACAAAATTTGGTATGATGAATAAGCATTAAATACTGAACAAATTTTTGTAAACATAATTTTTAAAATTTACTCAGGGGCGCCTTAACCTGGGGTAAAATATGAATAATTTCTGGACCCTTGTTTATAGGAAATTTTTTCAAAGTTTTGTTCCCTTCAACACGCTCGTAAAGTTTGACCAAGCATTTCAGTTACACACTGTATAATATTAAAGACGTTGAAGTTAATCAGAATTTACAATGTCGTGTAACAATTATATTTGCAAACTATGGAAGATCACTAATTATAGTAATTAATCTCATTACTGATTGTCGCACTTATTTTAATACCTCTTAAATTCAAAACTGTAACCGGAACGAAACCGAAACCCGAATGAATTTGGAAGAACGAAACCGAAAGCGGAACGTTATTTTGATTCGGTTTCATTCCCCGAATTTTGGAGATATTTTGCTCTAATTATACATAATACTACTCTACTATTTACCTACCCCCGTGGAGGCGTGGAAAAGAGTTTTATAGAAAGAAATAAATGGAAATTATAGTATCTACTAATGAGATTGTGTTTTTATTTTGATTGCATAGTCTAGCTCAGTGGTCTCCAAAGTGGGGTACGCGTACCCCAGGGCGTACGCAAATCTATACATGGGGGTACTTACGACATGATTAAAATAATACTCCTCATAAAATAAAATACTGTGTAATTTTTGTCCTAGCAACGGTACTTAGCACAATACATTTGTTTTCAATTAGTTGAGGGTACGGTAGGTGTACCACTTTTGGCCACTGCACCAGTAGTGGCCACTTTGACCACTTTTGCCTATGTAATAAGAATTACAAGCATCTAATCATGTTTCTGAAAGTTTTATTTATTAATGTTTATAAAACCCAACCTGTTTTCACTTTAATCCGAAAAGTGGCGCTCATATATTTAAAATGGCAAGCTTAAAAAGTTGAGATATGTGTCGTTACATGGATTCCTTAGAGCAGTGGTCTCCAAACTTTTTTGATCTCGTACCTCTAAGGTAGAAAAAATAAATAGCGCGTACCCCCAACTAATTGAAGACAAATTTATTGTGCTAAATACCATTGCTATAAAAAAAAATTACACAGTATTTTATTTTATTAGGAGTATTATTTTAAGGGTTGGTATTTAATGCACTTTAAAATAGACCAAAATAGCTTTAAAAAGAAATGAAAAAACATTTAAAAAATATTTCTAACTTTTATGAAAGGCAATACACTAAAAATAATATATGTCACTTGTGATAGAGAAAACGCACTTTAAAAAAATAATATTAACTCCATATTAAATCTGATAAAACATGAAAATAATAGCAATGACTTATTGTAATAGTTTTCGATTAAAAAAAAAATATTACACTTTAAATATTTTAACACGCTCTCTAAATATACGGTTTGCACGAAAAAACGATACATCGCACTTTGAAACGTAAGTAGAAAAAGAGGACGAGCAACTAAAACAAAAACGGCTCTAATAATTCAATAGCAATTTTTCTTTTACATTGTATTTGTTTTGCCATTTCAAATTATGTATAATATTCAGTAGTTATGTAACAATACTTCTGAATTTTGTTAATAAAAAGATATAGATGCAATATCAATTAATATATTTCTTAGGTCCGGTATTTCAATGTCAGTTTAAACCAAATTTGGGTAAACTTCGTTTAGAATATACAAATTTAAAATGATAAAATTCACATTCTAATTGAAATTTACCCAAATTTGATTTAAACTGACACTGAAATACCGGACCTTAAACGAATAAAAGGTGCATTTCTCTTAAAGTTTAGTATCCAAAGTGCGATTCTATCATTTTATAGTGGGTAGGCCTAATGTTTAAGTGTACTCGATCTATCCAAAGTGCAATTGTACCATTTTATAGTGGGTAAGCTTAAAGTTAAAATTAACCTAATGAAAAGTTCTATTGTGCCATTTTATAGTTTGTTAGTACAAAGTTATAAGAATTTTGTAAAGTGCAAATATATATACCCCTTATTTTAATCATGTCGTACCCCACTTTGGAGACCACTGCCTTAGAGAAATCTCGAAGAGGCACTGGTAAGTTTTTTTTTTGCATTTTTTTTCTTAATTACACTAATTAGATGAAGTTAATTTTATTATTTACAACAAATATTTTATTAACGATGTTTACATACAAAATTTAGTTACTCAAATTATAAATATGTTTTTAGAAGTGGCCTAAATTGGTACTCATATTTACTAAAATACCCAGTTTTGGGCATCAGTGTGGCCAAAACAGGGGGTGCCTATTTCTAGATGTGGTCACTTATTTTTTTTACATTTTGCAATAGAATGGATTACAGTTTTGGTCCCTTTTTTTGTCACATTATTTTTTTATAATAAAAAATACTTGTTAAGTACCTACTTTAAATACGTACCTATGCATATATGACTAAAATTTTATTTAATATTATAGCGTTGCTGAATATTGAGGATTGAAAATAAAAATGGCAAAAACTCAAAGTTACGGTTATACAAAACGGAATGAAAGTGCAAACAGCTTAAAAAAATTACAACGTACCCAGGTCAACATTGAGACGTAAAATTCATTAAACAAATCCAAGAATGTTTGGTAAAATTGATCCCGAGTGTCATTTAGGCAATGATCTAGAGGACATTTTGGTAAAATGGGTAAAAACCAACTGCCAAATGGGTTTTCCCTTAGATAAAGATGGTCTCTGCTTTTTCGTAAAATTTTTTTTGGATGAAACAACAAAGTGTACTCCTTTTAAAAACAATTTACCAGGAAGAAAATGGTTCGAAAGATTCCTTCAAACATCCAGAGCTTTCCAAAAAACCACAAAGGCAAGAAAATCCGAACTATCTTGAATACTTGGAAAGCAAAATGCCTTCAAGTCAAGTTGACATATTCCAGAACTGCCTAAAAACTGGTACTCGACCCGATTTGGATTCACAAATGTTGTATGATGTTTTGATGAAAATTGCCATTGAAAATGGAAAATACGACAGCGACTTTTTAAACTTAAATCATGTAAACAACCAAACTGAAGTTGAAAATGATATTCAATTTCCGTTTCCCGAACTGGATGAACTGATAAGTCAGGATAATTATATTAGCGACGATGACAACATTTTATCAATAAGACCAATGATTGATGAAACAGATTATGATTTAAATGCTCAAAATGCAGATGAACTACACTATGAAGAAAAACGCATTGAAGGAGAAAAAGACGCCACCAGCCTAAATACAGAAATTGATACCATTAACGAAAATAACGACGACCTGGATTGTAACAATCAGAAAATGAGACACACTAAAAATGAAGAAGAAAAAATTAAAGAAACATATCAAAACCTAATGATAATAGATGAAGAACTTGACAAAGAAAACAAAAAGACATACGACTTAGAAGCTAGTGACAGAGAAAAAAGTACAAATATTTGTAAGATTAGTGTTAATGAAGGTGCTGTGATGAAACAAAAAACTAGTCAAGAAAAAGACGAAGAGGTCTCAAATATACTTTCCAGGAAAAGTAACTCAAGTTGCAGAAAATGAAATTTCAGTTATGGCAATGAAAAAAGTGGACAAAATGATTGGAAATGGCCAGATAAAAAAGATGAATTAGTTTACATGCTTGAAGAAGTCAAAGAAATAATAAAAGAGCCTATTAAGAAACATACTCGGGGCGTCTATTCTGTTCCTGAAATGCAAAAATATACCGAATACACCTTTTAATCAGAGGCGGATCAAGGGTATATTGCGCCCCAAGCTGAACCAAAATTTGCGCCCCCCTTGACATTATTTGTCTTTTTTGTAACAAGAACATGAAATGAAAAATAAAACAATTTGTTGTTATTATATACAGGGTGATCAGTAATTGGCGCACTCCGAATACAGTGCGTTATAGAGCACATTAAAACTAAGGATAATCTGCAAAGAAAAATTAATTCTGATGGTTAGTTTCCGAGTTATAGAGTTTCCCTCATCCAAGTTACAAGCTAATTATTTTAATAACCAAGACAAAAATAAGTGAATAATTCATGCTACTATAGTCTCTGAATAAAATGCAATATGATTTCTTCAATTTTTTTCACAAAACCTCTAATACAAAGAAATTGAAAATGTTAAAATTTAATAAAATACCTAAATTTGAGAGAAATTTGAAGTTTGGCAACATCTTAAGCTCGCCTTGGGATAAAGTAAAATACCTTCTATTGCCATGTAAATATTAATAATGAATTTCAATTGTTGTTTCCGTTTTCTAATAAAATAGACAGTACTAAATTAGTTTAACAAGTTCTCGCATCATATAATATTGAACGTTTCTCTTTTTTTTTCTCGTCGAACCTATTCACATGTTCAATGCAGTCTTGCCACTTTTATTTTCACAAAAGTGCTCATATCTTTGTAAAGAAAGGACTTACAGCACTGCGTTAAAAAAATTCGTCATTCTTAAAACGTATAGTTTATCACAGTATGCTCCGAGTGCGCCAATTACTGATCACCCTGTATATCCTAATAAAAACACTCGGTACTCGTATCTGCTATCTATATTCCGACTTTTCAGACTTGCAGAGATATTTTTTAACTTTTTTTGAGATTTCTCCTATTTCATGAAATATGATCAAATAATAATTATTTAAAACTAAATAATAAAAAAAAAATTGCAGGGCATTTTGCGCCCCCCAAATTTTGGCGCCCCAAGCGCTAGCTTCTTTTGCTTACTGGTTAATCCGCCTCTGCTTTTAATATTCATGTAATGCAAAATTTATGAAAATTGGAAAAAGAAATATGTTGCAAATTATAAAAGCTTCAAACTCACCAAATTTCATGAATCTACCTCAAACAGTTGCAAAGATATTACAGAAAACTCCTCTTTGGGCGGTCCCCCTTTCGCCTCCTTAGGAAGCATTTTTCAACCTATATTTATTAAAACTTTTTGCATTATTTTTTAACGTAGAATCAGCTGGTATATTTTGGCAGGCTAATTTTGGGACAGCCTGTATAAATAAAAAAGTCAGATCATAATAAAATATGGAAAGGAATTCTGAATCAATGATTCATCGTGAGTTGAGAATGCCAAAGAATTTTACCTGAATAATTGAGTCTAATACATACCTACATATTCATATTAGGTCTAAAGAAAATGATTTTGAAATAAATTATTCTGGAAATCCTATTAATTTATCTGAAATAAAAGGAGATATAATGCTTTAAAAATAGCAAGTCTTGGATATACTTGCGATAATATAATAATAATAAAAATAATCTATTACTGAAGAGTATAAAAATAATTAAATAAAATACCGGACGCTGTCCGATTATGCTCATAAACAAAATGAAATCAGGAAAGCCGAAAGACAATGGTGTTAATTACCAAATGGACTGTACGATGAAAAAGAATTAAATAATTATATCCAAGAATACTTATTTTTTGTCATTTGAAACACCCCCGTTTTATTTTGATGTAGGTATACTATGCTACTAATCGTTTTATGTTCATTATACGTGATAAAGATTATGAAACTGACTTTTCTTACGGTAACATTCATGAACTTTTAAGATTTATTAAAAAAATATATAAAGAAGGAATAAACAATGTCACAAAAATTGGTAATAATACATATCACCAAAGATATTGATCAAATTTTGATTCCATCACCCTCCTCTAGTTTCTTCTAGTTACCAAAACAATCTCAATAATAATGTCAGTAGGGACGAAAAGAACGTTTTTCTACGAAAATGCGGAATGACGTTTTTTCTGACAAGATAATCGAACTTGAAAGTAGGCTTTTGAAAAACTAGTACGGAAAATTAGTGCGGAAATTTTTTTCCGCACGCAAACAAAAACATAAAGAAGTACTTTACATTTAGTTATAATTGTAACATTTATTTAATATCTAACAACCGGAGGAGTGCACATTAGTTCATCGCTTTCGCTTTAGTTTTGAAACTCCATGTTTATATTCACGTAATTTGATCTCAAAATCAAAATTATTTCGATGACAGGACACAATTTATAAACTGTCAACAGCTATGAGCTTTCAGTTCTATGACAACAAACTCACTTGATGTTTTTTTAATTAGAAAAAGATTTACAAATAATTTTATTTTTTACGAATTCCACGTTTTCGTAGAAAAAATCGTATGTAACACGCTTGCGGAAATGGCCCATGACAATACTCGTGTGATTGCAGCACTCGCTATCGCTCGCGTTGCAAATTTCACACTCGTATTGTCATGATGCGTTTTCCGCACTTGTATTACAATACACTATTTTTCACCAATCTTTTTGGTCTGTCTGATCTAATATTCACTTCATATTTCTCGATAAAATTACGAAAATTAATTTTCATTAAAATTACATGTTAAATATGTACTTACATTGAAAATTAAAAAAAAAGAGCAGCTAGTGGGTGATATAATAATTTATAACCGAAAGTACTATTTTAAACTTTCGCGGGGAATGTAGTAGTTGAACAATTGACCGCAAAAATCGAGTTTCTCGCATTTACCGTCAGGTTAGCACTTCTATCCCATGTTTTGTGGTACCAGTTTCGATACCGTACGTTGGTATGACTGTCTGTTGTGGTGATTGAGTGCTACACTGTTGTCAATTTTCATGGTGTTATTTTAAGTTAGAGTGGATCATTTCGAATTACCACGTTAAATATGCCCTAATCAGATTGGATAAGATCTGAACTTAAAAAATAAATAGTAATAACTAAATCTGTAAGTATTCCGAAGCAGAATAAGCTCGTAGTTGTTGAGAAATTATTGTTGTAATGTAACCTTGAGACGTCGTGTCAACGCCACAATATTTACAATGGCGGTAAATTTGAAATTTAATTACTTACTTTTAGGAGTAATGGATGCGTCTGAGAGTGGAAGAGAATTGCTGGAAAATGCTGTTATAGCAGACGTAGCCAATCCGAACCAGTATATGATTCACAGATTACCAGGAAATGCACAAATGATAGGATCTGAATTATTACAATCTCATAATGGCCTTGTTGTTGATTTGGCAGCTGGGGATTTTATTCCAGTGGGCTACACTTCTGATGATCTGCTCACACAGGATTTAACTGAGGAAGATAGGAATTTAGCTGCAGCTTTAGTTGCTGTGCAATTCAGCCAGCAACAGAAGCAACAACAGTTGCATGAAACAATTTTACCTCCTCTAGAACCAGATGCCGCATTAGGTATGTTACTATTATGGAAGATGGGATTAAAATGTTGACAATTATTTAGTATTAAGTCCCCTAAATTGTAATCGGATGTATTTTATTTATTTTTTAATTTATTACTATTTATTTAAAAAACGCTACAATTCTAAATATGTTTAAGTAATAGGTACCTACTTACATTAATTTATATCATTTTTCTTTTTGTTGGACAAGTAAGACTTTCGCAAACATGCAGTAACTCCACAATTTAACAGAGTTACTGCTTTTGTATCTAAACTGCTGACCAATTGAAACGTACCAAGCGAATTTTTAGGTTGAATTTAAAGTCAAATATTTTGAAAAATAAAAAAGATATCAACATGCGGTTTTCAGGATTTCTGAGATAATTTAATTGAGAAAACGATAGTGTTACCCGATTTTTGTACTTTGAAGTACATTACTATCTACAGGGTATGAAAGAAAGTCTTCTTTATTTTGTCAAACTATAACTACCGTGATTCCACAAAATTTTTTAAATATTTTTTTGATGTAGATTTATTTAGTCCTTACTTAATGGGAAAACAACCTGTTTCTCAAAATTTTGATATCTCTGTTATTTTATAAGATACCGAATTTTTGCTGAAAATTAGATTTTTTCTTTGTTTTTTGTCGTTTGGCCGTTTTGAGTTTTGTAAGAACCAATCTCTGTAGTTGATTATAATACCTTATGAATGGCTTTCTTATAAAAAGTACACTTTTTGTACTTTCATTAATTTATTGGTAACCAGTGGCTTATCAAAAATCGGTACACGTTCGCTAATTGGTAAATTTTTACTTTCTTATACGAAGTATAAGGAAGTATTGTAATCGTGATGGATTTACACGTTTTGAGGGCCCCTGAATCCATTTTGACCATTTTTGCCATGATGTCTGTCTGTCTGTGTGTCTGTCTGTATCCACCATAACTCAAAAACGACTTATCGGATTTGATTCAAATTTCATATTTAAGAGTTTGAACAAAATTGTGGGTGCCACATTCAATGTTTTTCATCTAGCACCAAAACAAGTGACAGTTACCTGATGACATTTTTAGGTTTTTTAAGAATATCTTGAAAAATAAACAATTTATGAGATATATATATATATTATATTCTTTAACATTGATTTAGAATTGAATTTTGAACAAATTTTGTTTGAACTTTTTTTTGAAATTCCGTCAAAAAAATTTCAAAAAAACGAGATATTCCTTAAACACTTTATATTTCTCATAGCGCGCTTTGATAGTTGAATCCGAGGGTCGAAAAGTAATTATTGTGATACTATCCGTATAAGAAAGTCATGTGTTGGGCACATCAGATATTTTAATTCATTTTTGAGGCTATTTTCTTAATGGAATAGAATGGAATTTAGTTAGTTTATGTTCACCATTGGTTTAAGTGACTTATATCCTCGAAACGGGTTTTTCACTTTTTCAAAAATTTGCTCATATTCGTGTATACCGGGTGGCTACGAAATCGTTTTACAACCCCCACCATTTTGTTACATTTAACTGTATTAATTTGAAATTTGGCATGGTTTGATTGTTGAAAGGAATAATCATTTTGACGTTTAAAACAACTCCGATGACACTTCCGGTTTCACCGGAAGGGCCACCGACTAACTTTCAAATTTTTTTAAAACAACCCTGTATATTTTTTTCCGTAAGAATTAGATTACTACTTAAAATTACTTTTTTATCGACATATTACATGATGACATTGGCTTTCAAAATGGCAGCATAATTATTATTGCAAAAACCTGTTCAACAATATTAAATTTAATAAAAAATTCTGTATCTTATAAAATAAGAGGGATATAAAAATTTTGAGAAATTGCTTTTTTCCTCATTAACCAGGGACTAAAAAAATCGACATCAAAAAAATATAAATATTTTTTTATGGAATTCCGGTAGGTATAAAGTTTGAAAAAAAAGACGACTTTCTTTCATACCCTGTAGATAGTAACGTACTTCAAAGTAAAAAAAATCGGGTCACACTATTGCTTTCGCAATAAAATTATCTCTTGAATCCTGAAAACCTCTTGTTGATATCTTTTCTCCTTTTCAAAATATTTGACTTTAAATTCAACCTAAAAATTCGCTTGGTACGTTTCAATTGGCCAGCAGTTTAGTAGACTGTAGAGTAATTAAAGCTATTGCGCTATAACGACAATTATTCTAATATTTTTATTTTCTCAATAGAATTAATTTTATTTTAGTAACATTGTTTGGTTAATATGACTTTTAAATTATCCTAGAAACCAAAAGTAAAAAAATTTGGAAATTTTAAGTTATTTAAAAGAAAATGAAAGAAAATATATTTAATATTAAAAACAGTGTTCTATCTTATAGTCCAAGAAAAATAATTTACCGCGAAAGATTAATACGCATCAGTTACATTAAATACTGGAAAGTTAGAACCAAACGATTTTGACCCAAAAACATACACTATTGGACAAAAGTAAAGCAACAACTATTAATTTTGAAACATGTGAACAGAAAGTGAAACTTACATTTAAAAACATGAAAAATATGATGTAATTAGTTTTCTGTAGTCAAAAACATTTGATCTGGAGATTCATACTTTTATAATATTTCTTATTAAGCTCGATACAAAAATGAAAACCAATTGTGGGAAAAAGGAGTCGGACAAAAGTAAAGCAACATTTCAATTTTATTGAACTAACTGAACACTGACACATGTGAAACAAGTAAACAATAAATATAATATTTAGTAATTTATTGCATACCCATTATTTGCAATAATTTTAACGCATCTTCTTGGCATCGAGGAGATTAATTTTTGTATAACACCTTCCGGAATATTCCTCCAAACATCGCTGATTTTGTCGATCAACGCTTTTTTATAAATAATTCCGTTCTAATTCGTCTCTCGGCCTCTTCCCACAGATTCTCTATTGGGTTGAGGTCAGGTGACTGGGCTGGCCAGTCCAAAATTCGAACACGTTCTCTTATTAGCTACTCTGTTACTATGCGTGATTTGCGTTTTGGGTCGTTCTCATGTTGGAAAATGAAGTGTAAGGGCATTTCCCATTCTGCGTAAGGCAGCATGGTGTTTTGGAGAATGTCCCTATAAGCACGCCCATCCATGATGCCATCATTGAAATGGACGGGGCCGACGCTATTCCATGAGAAAAAACCCCATAAGAACACGCTTCCATGGCCATGCTTTACCGTTGGTGTAACAAACTTTGGATTAAACCTCTGACCTACTGGTCGTCTTACACGACGCATTCCATCGGAATTAAAAATCATGTACCGGGTTTCATCGCAAAAAAATATTTTTTTCCAGTCGTCCACGGTCCAATTCAAGTGAGCAAGTGCAAAGACAAGTCGGGCGGCCCTGTTTCTTGCTGAAATTAGGTTTTTTTGTAGGTCTTCTACTGAACAGCTTCACAGTAACCAGCCTCCTTTGAATAGTCCTGCAACTAATATTTAGGCTTGCAATTTCTGCTTTAATACTTGGAACTGATTTGAAAGGGTCATTCTGACTAATTCTTTTAATTAATCTATCCGTGCGGATTGTGGTTTTCCGTGGTCGTCCGGTTTTGGTGCAGTCTCTAGATGTCCTCTTATATTGTAGTCGCTAATATTCCGGAATTATTTAGAAACAAGCTGGCGTTTATCGACAAAATCAACGATATTTGAAGGAATACTCCGGAAAGTGTTATACAAAAATTATTCTCGTCGATGATAAGAAGATGCGTGCAAATTATTGCAAGTAATGGATATGCAATAAATTACTAAATATTATATTTATTGTTTACTTGTTTCATATGTGTCAGTGTTCAGTTAGTTCAATAAAATTGAAATGTTGCTTTACTTTTGTCCGACTCCTTTTTCCTACAATTGGTTTTAATTTTTTATCGAGACTTAATAAGAAATATTATAAAAGTATGAATCTCCATATCAAATGTTTTTGACTATAGAAAACTAATTACTTCATATTTTTCATGTTTTTAAATGTAAGTTTCATTTTCTGTTCACATATTTCAAAATTAATAGTTGTTGCTTTACTTTTGTCCAATAGTGTATATATCTCGAGCTTTCGGAACACCCTATATAAAACAGCTCAATGCATGTGGATATTGAACATATTTTTATTTCCTTCAGGAACAAAGCCACTAGAAGATCACCATGTGATGCTTACAGGCAAAGACAATGGTTCTGGAATCAATAATGGATTCATTCACATTGTAAGTTCGGATAATGTGTATGTAGAAAAACATGGAATTATACCGAAAACCGACACCATACGATACCCAACATCAGTAGAGCATGTTTACAATAACATTTCTGAGACTGAAACTCCTAAACCTAGAATACCGAATAAGTCTGAAGATGAGAGAAAAGATTCTGATGGAGAATCTTTACGAAATGATAATCAGCGTCCACCGAAAAAAAGTTTGCCTCATAAGAAACGAATTTCTCGAAAATTGAAAAAGAGTTGTATAAACAACAGGAAAATTGTGTGCAATTTATGTGAACAAACATTTACTTCCAATGATGAGTTTGCTCAACATGAGATTCTTTGTCAAACTACTATAACTCCAGTACATTCATCAGGTTTTAATTGCCAAATTTGCGGTGGGGCTTTTCAAGATCAACTTAGGTGAGTGGTAATGATATTTTGAAGTCTTTCTTTAGTTATTGTAGTCATAAAGTTGACATACGTTTTGATACTATCAGAATCATTCACACAAAAAGATTTTTTAAAAGCAGTTTTAGACATTTTCTTTTCTAAAAATCACGTCATTGAGTTTGAACCCCTAAAAAATACTAACAGTTCTTCTATATGCTGCCTCTGATTTTTTTCTTTGCTTGTTAAAGTTATATCTTCCGAAATCAGTCGATTATTTCAGTTTTTACAATGTTTCAAAGTAGTATAAAAATCACGCCATCGAGTTTATAGCTCTCAAAAAAATATTTGCAATTATCCTACACCACACCTGGTTTTTTTCCTTTGCTTTTCAAAAATTTATCATGCGAAAACAGTTTTGGGCGTTTTTAGCATAAAAATCTCGTTTGGAGCCCTTAAAAAATACTAACAATTAACCTATGCCGCCCTCTGCTTTTTTGAGTTTGTAAAAGATTTATCTTCCGAAAATAGTCGGGGTTTTAAAGATCGGGCAATTATTTCAATTTTTACAATGTTTTCAAATCAAATCAAATCAAATCAAATTTATTGCACTTCCATACATTACATCAATGTTTAAAGCTAGTCATCATAACACACATGGCCAAACAAAGTAGAACATCCGCAAACAGTATCCACTTTACAAATATTACATAAAAAACAGATATTACACAAAACCAACATCACAGTCATTCAAAAACTCTGTCACAGAATAAAATGCCTTGCTTAAGAGGTACTCCTTAACCCTCATGTTAAACTGTCTTATAGGTCTTTTAAAACAGTTTGAGCGTTTTTAGTATAAAAATCTCGTTTGGAGCCCTTAAAAAATACTAACAATTAACCTCTACTTTTTTACGTTTGTAAAAGATTTATCTTCCAAAAACAGTCGGGGTTTTGAAAATCCTGCGGTTATTTCAATTTTTACTGTTTTAAAACAGTTTTAGGATTTTTTATTAAAAAAAATCGCGTCATCACGTTTGTACCCCTTAAAAATATTAACATTTATCCTGGACCACCCCTGATTTTTCCTTTATTTGACAAAAATTTATCTTCCGAAAACAGTCTGAGTTTTGAAGATCGGGCGATTATTTCAGTTTTTACAATGTTTTCAAACAGTTTTGGGTGTTTTTAGCATAAAAATCTCGTTTGGAGCCTTTAAAAAAATACTAACAATTAACCTATGCCGCCCTATGCTTTTTTTGCGTTTGTAAAAGATTTACCTTCCGAAAATAGTCGGTGTTTTGAAGTTCGGGCAATTATTTCAATTTTTACAATGGGTCAAAACAGTTTTAGGTTATTTTAGTATAAAAATCGCGCCATCGAGTTTGAAGCCCTCAAAAAATATTTGCAATTATTCTACACCACTCCTGATTTTTTTTATGCTTTTCAAAAATGTATCGTCCGAAAATAGTCGGGGTTTTGAAGATCGGGCAATTATTTCAATTTTTACAATGTTTTAAAACAGTTTTGGGCGTTTTTAGTATAAAATCTTGTTTGGAGCCCTTAAAAAATAATAACAATTAACCATTACTTTTTTTACGTTTAGAAAAGATTTATCTTCCAAAAACAGTCGGGGTTTTGAAAATCCTGCGGTTATTTCAATTTTTACTGTTTTAAAACAGTTTTAGGATTTTTTATTAAAAAAAATCGCGTCATCACGTTTGTACCCCTTAAAAATATTAACATTTATCCTGGACCACCCCTGATTTTTCCTTTATTTGACAAAAATTTATCTTCCGAAAACAGTCTGGGTTTTGAAGATCGGGCGATTATTTCAGTTTTTACAATGTTTTAAAACAGTTTTGGGTGTTTTTAGCATAAAAATCTCGTTTGGAGCCCTTAAAAAATACTAACAATTAACCTATGCCGCCCTCTGCTTTTTTGTGTTTGTAAAAGATTTATCTTCCGAAAACAGTCGGGGTTTTGAAGATCGGGCAATTATTTCAATTTTTACAATGGGTCAAAACAGTTTTAGGTTATTTTAGTATAAAAATCGCGCCATCGAGTTTGAAGCCCTCAAAAAATATTTGCAATTATTCTACACCACTCCTGATTTTTTTTATGCTTTTCAAAAATGTATCGTCCGAAAATAGTCGGGGTTTTGAAGATCGGGCAATTATTTCAATTTTTACAATGTTTTAAAACAGTTTTGGGCGTTTTTAGTATAAAATCTTGTTTGGAGCCCTTAAAAAATAATAACAATTAACCATTACTTTTTTTACGTTTAGAAAAGATTTATCTTCCAAAAACAGTCGGGTTTTTGAAAATCCTGCGGTTATTTCAATTTTTACAGTTTTAAAACAGTTTTAGGATTTTTTATTAAAAAAAATCGCGTCATCACGTTTGTACCCCTTAAAAATATTAACATTTATCCTGGACCACCCCTGATTTTTCCTTTATTTGACAAAAATTTATCTTCCGAAAACAGTCTGGGTTTTGAAGATCGGGCGATTATTTCAGTTTTTACAATGTTTTAAAACAGTTTTGGGTGTTTTTAGCATAAAAATCTCGTTTGGAGCCTTTAAAAAAATACTAACAATTAACCTATGCCGCCCTCTGCTTTTTTGTGTTTGTAAAAGATTTATCTTCCGAAAACAGTCGGGGTTTTGAAGATCGGGCAATTATTTCAATTTTTACAATGGGTCAAAACAGTTTTAGGTTATTTTAGTATAAAAATCGCGCCATCGAGTTTGAAGCCCTCAAAAAATATTTGCAATTATTCTACACCACTCCTGATTTTTTTTATGCTTTTCAAAAATGTTTCGTCCGAAAATAGTCGGGGTTTTGAAGATCGGGCAATTATTTCAATTTTTACAATGTTTTAAAACAGTTTTGGGCGTTTTTAGTATAAAATCTTGTTTGGAGCCCTTAAAAAATACTAACAATTAACCTATGCCGCCCTCTGCTTTTTTGAGTTTGTAAAAGATTTATCTTCCGAAAATAGTCGGGGTTTTAAAGATCGGGCAATTATTTCAATTTTTACAATGTTTCAAAAAGTTTTAGGCTTTTTTAGTATAAAAATCGCGCTATCGAGTTTGAAGCCCTCAAAAAATATTTGCAATTATTCTACACCACTCCTGATTTTTTTTATGCTTTTCAAAAATGTATCGTCCGAAAATAGTCGGGGTTTTGAAGATCGGGCAATTATTTCAATTTTTACAATGTTTTAAAACAGTTTTGGGCGTTTTTAGTATAAAATCTTGTTTGGAGCCCTTAAAAAATAATAACAATTAACCATTACTTTTTTTACGTTTAGAAAAGATTTATCTTCCAAAAACAGTCGGGGTTTTGAAAATCCTGCGATTATTTCAATTTTTACGATGTTTTAAAACAGTTGGAATGTTAATTGAGTTGAATATTTATCACATTGATACACATTATCACATTTCATGTTTTTTTAAGTATTTTGTAATTGTTTAAGTTGGTCATCAGCTGTTTTTTTTAAATTATTTTCCAGCCAAGGACTCCATTACAAAATATGAAAATAAATTTTAAAATAATTAGTTTTCAAATGAAGGTATGAGGGCCAGTTAGTTTTCCTGATTTTTGAGCCAGACAAGTAAAGATTTTTATAAAGAATATATATTCATAAATATTAAAACTAAAGACATCTGTATGTTACTTTTATCTTTAAGGTTTTCATATATTTTTTTTTCTAATTTTATGTATTCCTAAGAACGCTCCTATTTTACATAATAGTGCAGGCGCCAAAGGTACTTGGTAACAAAACGAGTTCTTATCCTATACTTTGACACCCTGTATCTTTGTTATAAAACATTTTTGAGGAAAGTTTTTTCATTAGAGTCTATTTATTTTTTAATGCTCTATCACCTCCCAAAGTTAATGAAGTTTAACTTTTACCACCCTGTATATAAAAATATAAAAGGGGTGCGAAAAAAAATTGGGCCATATGATGGAGCGGCAACATCCAAAATATTAATCTTTGAGCTGTTATGAGCTTATATCAATTGATAAAATGCGGTCCTCATATTATGCATACTCAATTCCATTCAGCTCCCGGTCTATAAAATATTTTAGCAGTAATTCATTGAAATGCCTGACACTACAAAGTTGTGTAACAATTTAAATATTTTCTGCCTTTTTCAGATTTTTCGAACATCTGAAAAAACATTACGAACCAGGAACAGTGGAACCCCAACAAAAATCAAATACCAACGAACAAATTGAACCTGATCGATCAGACAGTCTTTTATCTAGTCTGTTAAACTTAACATGCATCGTATGTAACAAAACGTTCCGGCGGCAAAAGACACACGAAGCTCATATGAAAGACATGCATCCACCTAAAAAAGATCAATTAGATGAGTTTAGTGAACCTGAAGATTTAATGGAGGGAATTAATGTTGTCGTTGGAAATGACCCACATTCTGATTTAGAAGTGGATTCAAAAGCCTGGTACAAGGAAGACGATTTACATCAAACTGAGGAAGACCTAAAAGAGCTGGAAGCTGATAATGGACACGTGTGTCATTTATGTAAACAGCCTTTTCCTTTACGAGCTCTGCTTTTACAGCATCTTGTGACTTGTAGGACGACTAATGGCAAGAATGGTAAAATTTGTTAATTTCTTTTAATACGCGTTTTATATTATTGTTCTGTTTTCCAGAAGCATCCTCAGCTTCTGCAGTCAAAAAGAAAGCGAAAAAGAAAACTAGTTTAAAATGTTCCGAATGTGATCGAGTATTTGCACATCGAAATTCGCTTGTATATCACATGCGAGGTCATTACGGTATTCGACCACATCAGTGTACTCAATGCGGCAAGAGCTTTTTCGCTACCAGCGCGTTGAAAGTTCATTTGCGTCTACATTCAGGTGACAAACCGTATAATTGTGAAGAATGTGGTAAGAAGTTTCGACAATGGGGCGATCTCAAATACCACATGACTTCGTTGCATTCGACTGAGAAACAGTTTCAATGCGAGTATTGTGGCAAGGAGTTTGCCAGGAAATACTCACTGATTGTGCACCGTCGGATACACACTGGGGAGAAAAATTATAAGTGTGAATTTTGTGGGAAACAATTTAGAGCATCATCTTATCTACAGAATCATAGGCGGATTCATACGGGAGAAAAACCTCATGCCTGTACTATATGCGGGAAGCCGTTTAGGGTGCGATCAGACATGAAGAGGCATCAGGTAATATTGTATTTAGTATATTCTATCTATTCATGGAATTATCATTTTCTAAAAGAAATTAACTTTTTGCTGTCAATTCAACTTGCTCTATTGCTTAATTTAAATCCGTTTGACACAGTATCAAAAACAAAAGCTACAAGTTCAAATTCTGTGTAGCATTTTTCTTATTTCACACTTTAGACTTTACCAGCAGTTTTGCCATTACTTTTGTTGTTTCCAGAAAACACATAACAAAGTGTTCGTCTCCAGTAAAATGACAGTACCTAAAGTAGAGAAATCTGAACATGGGGAAGAAGAGGAGTCAGCCGAAATTCATATTGGAGAGGCTGATGAGGCAGCTGAGCAAATTTTGGCAGAGTACGAGCAAGATCCACTAAGTACATCAACAAGTACAATCCGTGTGCCCAATAGATATTTAACTGGGCAAGAATTGTTTTTGGTAACTTATCCACTTGAACCAATTAGAAGTGTCATTCCTAATGAGTCTTCCAGCACATCGTGGATTCATCCGGATCCGTAAAAAAATGATCTCGCGTATAGGTTTATCTAAGTAAATGACTATTAATGTACAAATAACATGTAAATAGATCAATTTGCAATTACATTTAAATATTTAATATAAATACCTATGTGTATATTGTATTTATTTTTATAAGTAAAAACGTGGCAGATATCATAAATGATTTTTTTAAGCTTTTAAGTTTATTTAATTTTTTTTCTGTTAATATTTTGATGCCAGTAGTTATTTTATATTCTATTAAACAAATTATTAGAATGGATGCTTGGATAACCATTGTGGAAGTTCCGATTCAAACATTGGTATAGTAGTCTCGGTAATATTGGTTAATTATGGATTATTCACGTAACAGAATGATAATAATAATAATAATCTTTATTACGCACAAACCAATTTCAATAATTCAAATTTAACAAAATAAAATATATGCTGCTAAAATAAATTAAACAAAAACTGTAGCTATCCAAGATTTTTTTTTCTACTGTAGACATCATAACTCTATTAATAACTATAATTTTAATCTGAAAGGTGGCACACTTCCATGTTTACGGAACGCATAAATTTACTATAAGTTTTATATTAATTTTTTTTCTGATTTGTATGATCCTTTTTTTTGCATTGTAGGTTGATTCCTCAGAAATGTTTTAGCGGTAGCGGGTTTTAGTAAAAATTATGTTTTGTTTGATTAGCGGGTGTATCAATAAAATTGGAATTTTTCCGAAAATTCGTAACATCCTGTGGAGTGTACTAGCTACATCCAATTACGATTTTAGAGCTAACTCTTGCCTTATTTTTTCTTAACATTCTTCTTTTTGTTTCACTTTGATATCTCTATTATTAGAGGAGATATAAGTACAGTTATACAGGGTGTCCCAAAATTAGCCTGCCAAAACGAACCAGCTGATTCTACGTTCAAAAATAATGCAAAAAGTTTTAATAAATGTAGGTTGAAATATGCTTTCTAAGGGAGCTACAAAGAGGAGTTTTCTGTAATATCTCTGCAATTGTCTGAGGTAGATTCATGAAATTTGGTGAGTTTGAATCTTGTATAATTTGCCACATATTTCTTTTTCCAATTTTCAGAAATTTTGCCAGGGGCGTCACATACAGGGTGGGTGTTGGGTAAATTATGCCCCATATTTTTTGTGTGGATAATTTTTAAATTTTTTATATCAAATTATGAAACTTGGTATATTTTTACACAAAAAAGGTCGTCTCAGTCGACCTTTGAATTTTGAACCATTTTCGAGTAAAATCGTTTTGAAGAAGTTACGTCCATAAAAACTACACTAATAAAAATAATCACAAAATTGAAAAAAAATTTCGATTTTGATATTTTGTTTTTATTATTAATATTTGACGAAGAAATGCTAAACAAAGTAATAAATACCTATAAATTTTAATCTATTGTCTACTTTTGATAAATTTTAGTTTTGTGATTATTTTTATTAGTGTATATTTTATGGACGTGATTTTTTCAAACCGATTTTACTCGAAAACGGTTTAAGATACAAAGATCGACTGAGACTACCTTTTTTGTGTAAAAATAAATCAAGTTTCAAAATTTGATATAAAAAATTAAAAATTATCCACACAAAAAATATGGGGCATAATATACCCAGCACCCACCCTGTATGTGACGCCCCTGGCAAAATTTCTGAAAATTGGAAAAAGAAATATGTGGCAAATTATAAAAGCTTCAAATTCACTAAATTTCATGAATCTAAAACAGTTGCAAAGATATTACAGAAAACTCCTCTTTGGGATCCCCTTTTCGGGGGACTGTAGCCTCCTTAGAAAGCATTTTTCAACTTATGTTTATTGGAACTTTTTGTATTGTTTTTGAACGTAGAATGAGCTGGTACATTTTGCCAGGGTAATTTTGGGACACCCTGTATAGAAATTGAGCATTTGCAGCCTCTTCTTGGCAAGCTACTGAAAGATCGTTAGCCCACCACACCACATCTTTTCCTTAACGATGTTGAAGCAACGAAGTAACGTAAGGGATGTTTCGGAAAATTCGTAACACCTTGTGGAGTGTAATTGCAACAGTAAATTACAATTTAGAACTAACTATAGCCTCATCTTTTCTTAACATTCTTTTAGTTTTTCTTTGATAAGATTAGAAGAGATGTAGGTACAGTTTTATAGAACATAATTTTTGGCACGCCCTATGAACGTTGCGTCAACATCGTTAAGGGAAAGAGGTGGTGGACTAACGATCATCTTTCAGTATTCAGTTGCTTGTCAAAAAGATGCTGCAAATGCTCAATTGGATTGAAATATGGACTTATTTCAGTTGTTCCAATAAAAAACCTGCCAATAAAACTAACAAAAGTTAAGTTTTACTAAAAATTGCTGCTACTAAAACATTTCTGAGAAATCAACCTACAATACAAAAAAGGAACATAGCAAATTTTAATTTTGCCAGTGTGACTATCTCTGGTAAATATTACGATATTCTAACAATGAAAAATTTATTTTTTCAAATAGAAGACTCCAGATGAGAGAACTTCCCTTTTTTATTAGTAAAATAGTTTTTTGAAACTGATAAATTACTGCTGCTAAGATATTAACTTTTTTCGAGAATTACATACTTCTCTAAAAATATTTTTGAAAAATGCGACAAATTCGAATATCGTTCATTTTGAGATGGCAGAATCTTAGTAACTTTGTATTCTAAAATTAAATACAGAATCAAAAATGTGATAACATAAGTTGTTCTATTTAGTTATGGTATAGTTCCAGTATAACTGCAAGCTGGAAGTAACTAGAAAGTCTCCAACATTTTCTTTAAAAAGGTCGCTTTGTACATACAGGGTGTTTCAACTCAAAGTGGACAACGTAATAGAGGTTGTAGATCTCATCGAGACTAACACTTTTTTCAAATTAATATTTTTCATTTGTGCTTTTGTTTTCGAGTTATCGACCTTCTATGGTTTTTACATAAACCTCGTTATCTTCATTATTTATGGCCGGATTTTAAAAAATTTAAGTTTTTGGAAATTGTCAGTTTGATATCTACAATTATTGCGTTAAACATTTTTTCAAAAAATATCAACAAACAAAATGGCGACCAGTTTTCTTTTTTAAACTTGGATAGCTCTAAGTCTGCTCCAAAGAAAATTGGTCGCCATTTTGTTTGTTGATATATTTTTTTTAATTTTAACTCTAAAATTCTTGATATCAAACTGACAATTTCAAAAAACTTTAATTTTTTAAAATCCGGCCATAAATAATGAAGATAAAGAGGTTTGTGTAAAAACAAAAGAAGGTCGATAACTCGAAAACAAAAGCTCAAATAAAAAATAATAATTTGAAAAAAGTGTTAGTCTCGATGAGATCTACAACCTCTATTACGTTGTCCACTTTGAGTTGAAACACCCTGTATAATGTATGTGCGCCAATTTTGGAATTTTTAATACAACTTTGATTTAAATTAATATGTAAACTTTGTGGGAATTATAATACAAAGAAATTATGCTCACTTATTATTAGGTATTCTGGCTGAAGTGAAAACCATTTTTGAATTTTTGAAATTGTGGCATGTTGGTAAAAGCACACTAAGCACAGAATACTGTAAGTAATATTCTGTGTTAAAACATTTTATTTTATACCACAAAACATTCAATTCTTGTACTGTGGTAGTAAGGACACAACACAGAAGAACTGATAAGTAACGTAATTCCATGAATGAGAAGTTTTGAGTTTGACATAGATTTGAATTTGTTACTTGCTTCAGTGCAGCCAACAGATAATAGTATAAATTTGATTACATCGAAAAAGGGCAAATCGATGTAACGTATTTTAAATATCCTACGAATTATTTTTAGGTCCAATTGACAAAATGAACTATTTAATGAGCCGCCAAGTTATTGAAAAGAACCACCCTAAAATTAGAAATAACCGAATAACCCTCTCAAAAGCAATCTTGGTTGCATAACTTTTAGTTGGTCCTCACCACAAACATTCAAGGTTTGTACTCTTCAATATCAATCTCCTTGGCATATATTTGAATGATATGAAGAAGAAGAAGAAACCTGACATGGTTGACGTGGAAATACATCATATGTCATATGTTTTTAGTTTGTATTTGTCAAATTATATTTTTTGGATAGTGATAATATTTGATGTCCTCAAAGCAATTATTTTCTGTAACTCACCGTCCATTTCTGTAAAAGAATAATCAAATGCATTTTGGGGTAACGTGCTTCAACATATAAAATATGTGGAGAAGTCAAGATGAAGATCCTGGGGGCAGTCATGAGCCCCCGCAAACTAGCCAACAACTTACTGATTTAAAAGACCAAAACGAGCAACAGCAAGTATTAATAGCACAATTAAAGGAAATGCTAAGAAAAAGTGAGCAAACCAACGTAACTCAAGAAAATGTTGAGGAATATGTACAAACTTTAAGCAAAGCTAAAGCGAAACGAACGAAACAGAAAAAGGATGAAACCAAGGCTCCTGTAAACACAAATATAGATTCCAATAAAAAGGAGAAAATTAATTTACTTCGCCAACAATTGGAGGAAAATAAGTAAGTTTGTTATTTAGTACAGAATCTATTTTGGGCGTAGGTGGTTAACACTTTTTGTAGATTTATTGTTCGACGGGGTACCACAGGAAAAATCATTTGTACAATTTATAGGAACTATCGTTTACATATTCAAATTTAGCATAAGATTCTGTATAATTGTATAAATTTTAGTGAAAATGTAAAATAATTTGATTTATAGACTGAAAAATTTGGATAAATACCTAGCACTAATATCCGACAGTTTCGCCGGATTTTCATTTTGTTTGCATTTTCTAGTAGACAAACTTTAATTTTATTGTAACATAAAAAACCACAAAAAAGTGGATCTGTTTTTTAACAGATTTATGACAATTTTAAGCAGAGATAATGTAAAATTGAACACATTTTGAAGTTAGTTTATAAGTAGATATTAAATCCGGAATTTTAAACGAATTTTCATACAATTTGAATTTTCTAGTAGATACGAGATAAAACAATTATACAGGACAATGCAGAATGTATTCAACAATCATACCTAAAAATATTTTGTGTCTATCCTGGGCAACCTGTATAGTTAAAAAACTTCCTACTGATCTTCAGTAGGTATAAAACTTGCCTTATTGAATTTTATTTTTTTAGAGCAAAATTCGCTGAGCGAGGAAAGAGTCAAAAAGATTTCGAAGATAAAGTGTCACAACTCAGAGCCCAATTTAACGACTCCCAACATCTAATCAATGCAAGCAGTTTAAATATATCACTTAACGATTCCAAAATAACTGAATACAGTACAGCTAGCTCACAAGAGGAGCTGCACGATATTCTATTAAAAAAAGATAAATACATAAATGAACTTTCCAACAAACTTCAAAAACTTGAGGGACATGTCCTGGATTTACAAGAAAACTTAAAAGAGAAGGATTCTGTTTTAGACGCAAGAACGAAGGCGATAACTTTAATGACAGAGAGTCTAAGTAAGAAGAGTAAAGTTTCCTTAGACTCATTAGAAGAAACCAAAGAGCAAATGAGGAAGATGCAAGAACATTTCGTACAGTTGGAAGGAGATATGAAAGCAAGACAGTTGAAGTTACTAGATGACTTAAAAGCAAAAAACTTGGAAATCGCAGACATGCACGATGAAAATCTTCAATTACGAAAAGAAATCGATGGTTACAAGTCGGTAGATACTCCAGATGCACCAAATTTGCAAACATTATTGGATGAACAAAAAGCAGAAAATTCAGAGTGTCTTGAAAAGATTAAACTATTGCAGCAAAAACTGACTGATAATACAGAAACCAACGAATTACAAATTCAAATAGATAAGTTGAAGAAACAGTTGGATGAGAGCAATAAAAGTATGATCAAGGCCAAAGCACAACACAAAAATAAAGTCAAGGAGTTGAATAAGAAAATTGATGTATTGAAGAAAACCGGCGACGCCAATGTTTTTATTGAAGAATTACAAGCTGAAAACTCAAAGTTGAGTGAGAAAATTGCTGTACTAGAGGAGGAAAAAGGGAACATTCAGTTAAATATTGTTGAGTCGGAATCCAATGGTAAGAAATTTGTTTTTTACTTCACATTTTTTAGAAATACATAGTTCAGTTGTATATTGATTTAATTTTGATTATTGTAATTTCAATTATAAATATAAGCAAGGGTTTGGCTATCTGATTAATTTAGTGTCTCTCTCGAAAGAAATTGTTACACATTTTGAGGAATTGATGTGGAATTTAATTGCCATTTTCGAGAAATTTTGAGGCATTTTATAGTACAAATTACATTCGTATGAAGTATAATTTTTTTATTATACAGGGTGGTCCTAAATGATTGCGAAATATTTCAGTTGATTTATGAGCTTATGCTAAGAGAAAAAGTTCATATGAACATAGAATATTCAAGACATTTTTGAGATTGAGAACGGATGCGTGTATTGTGGCTAGGGGTAGACATTTCCAACAATTATTTATTTATTTACGGATAAACCTCTACAATATTCTTACAAAAAACAACAATATTTAAATACTCAAGTTTTTACAGTCATTTTTATACAATTAAGCGTAGTTTACACGAGCAAGTAAAACTATCGAAAGTTAATGTCTGAGAGCAAAAAAGTACTGGCACTGTTTACACTACGCAAATTATTTGGAAGTTGCTCTCAGACATGAACTTGCGATAGTTTTACTTGCTCGTGTAAACTACGCTTTACACTTAATAAATGACAAAGTTTTATGAAATATAACATTTTTAATATTCTTCTTAAATTTTATCAAGGATGAACAAAATATGCATTCGTCATACTCATAATATTTGTCTGGAATTAAGAACCCCTTCCCCCTACATTACAACTGTATTGGCCATGCGATTCAAACTTAAGTTTAACCCAGAAATTGGTACGATGGTAACTATTCTGCAATAACTTAGAATTTCTAAAATAACGAGTAGGAATATGGAATTTAAACAATGCCAAGATATTAGAATTTATGGGTAGTTCAGAACTTTAAAAACAAATATTAATTCGTAATATAAGCGACGCTCATCAGAAGAGGAAGATCAACGTACTGAAGAATATTTACATAATTACTGTTGTAAAAATCAATGATATTTACGAAACAGTGATTTCAAAAATTTACGTTGATTTTTTTCAATTCTATTTATATGAGATAAATGCATTGATGACCATATTATACGAGCCCTAACAACTAAATGTTCGGACAAAAGTAAATTTGATTGTCTTTTTTCAATACGCGCAAAAGTTATCTAAATTAACTTCCATAATATTAATGGTTTTTTCTGTTATAATGCCAACATTTTGTTATATAAAAACGTAAATTTCGTAAAAATCCGCTCGACGGTTCCAAAACTGTGGCACTTTAACCCAGCAGGATGGGAAAATTTTAGATACAAAGAATTATTATTTTCAAAACGATGGATCTAGTAGTCGGATTTTGATGAAATTTACTTTATTGCAAAGCTGGATGTTGGTTTTCTTTACAAAAAAGTTACACAAGTTTTTATTTGGTGATTTTAGGCATTTATCGGAGCTTCAAAGTTGCACCTTTAAAAATGATAAAATTTTCTAGTAACTGTTTAAAGAATCACAGTTTTGAAACCGCTGGTTGGATTTGTTTCAAAAAACCTTTAAATCAAAGCTCAATAATCGTACTATATTGAAAAAACTCTGAAATGTTAATATGATTTTTTTTTGCATTTTTTTCGAGTTCCACAGTTCACTTTTCCAAAAACGTGCTTTTTGAGAGTGCTACCTACATTAAAATAATCACAGTTTTGGAACCACTGGTTGGATTTTGGTAAAATTTACTTTATTGCAAAGCTGGATATTGGTTTTATGTACAAAAAAATCCCCAAGTCTTTATTTGATGATTTTAGGCATATTTCGTAGCTTTAAAATTGCACTTGAAAAATGCGACGTAATTTTCTAACGCCTGTTTTTAAAAAATCAGTTTTGGAACTTGGGGAAAACGACATAAAGGTGCTTTCATGGCGCTCATCCAGTTCGGACTTAAATGTCATTGAAACTCTTTTACATAAAATTTAACGTATTTACGCAATAATCCACCAAGAACCATTGGGGACTTAAAGACCAAAGTAGAAGAAATTTGGGACAGTTTCACGCCAGAATTGTACCAAAATTTGATAAATACAATGCCTGCTAGAATACAGGCAGCTATTAAAGCAAAAGTAGACGTAACCTTTTATTAATGGTCCTAAATTAAAAATTATCCCAACATTTAGTTGCAAATTCATTTTGTAAAGTTTGCTAATTATTAAGGTTAAAATATTGTTAAATCCAATAAATAATTTTCTTCCATGCATAATATTGTTATTAAGGCTTTATCTTATTGTATTGTTAGGTGTTTACTAATTATTTGCGTAAAATTTCCAGTTCTCCTTTCATACTTCAAAAATTTACTTTTGTCCGAACATTTAGTTGTTAGGGCTCGTAGAACAGTATTCTACAGATGATCGCACTAAAGTTGTGTACAAAATAATTAGACATCTCATGTCTTTGAATTCCTTTGTATGATTGTATGTCTTACTATGAAGTCCAGAGTTCTATTTAACTTTTGCAACTACAATGTCAATATCATAAATGCAGGCGAGGTTTGGATCTAACCATACGCCAAGATCTTTGAAATGTATAAATTATTTCAAGTTCAAAACCATCAGTTATGTAATGATAATACAGTTTTTGACAAACATGCCAGGTATATCGTCTTCGTCTGAGGAATTGTTTTTAATAAGCAAGTTCCTTTAATATGTCTTCGTTTGTAATGAAAAAAGACGTAGTGTTATCAATATTCGTATCATAACAAGTTTTATTAAATTTGTAGTTATCAATATTATAAATTTGGTAAAAGAAAGAGGTAAATGAGTTGCAAATATTTTCACCACCATAATATGAGTATCTTTGAAAATCACATAGATTTTTCACCCCTGAAATCTTTCGCAATCATTTAAAACCAGCCTGTATTGAAGTATTTTTGGGTTTTTTCATTTGAGGGATTTTAAGGTATGTAACCGGAATTTGAAGGTATTTAATGACATTTTTATGAAACTGACAATTTTTTGTTCCTTAAATTAGCCTTAAAATTAAACTAAATTGTATTGTGACAGTTTATTAATTTATAATATTTTTACATTCGTTTAGCTGTTAGGAAGTGCTTTATTTTCTACAAGAAGACAAAGAAACTTACGATATATTTTTTTGCAATTCCAGTTTTTTTAATTTTTCTCACACACGAACAGTTTAATAGCATTTTTTCAGTAGATTGCAAATTCTGCGAGACTTTATTGCTTGAAACTTCTATATTTTTGCTGCAACCTCTTATAAACCTGTTATTTCATTTTTTTAATACAAATTGTCTTTTCTAGAAACTGCTAAAACAGAACACCTAGAGAAATTGGAAAATTTAATTAAAACCCACAACGAAAGCATGGAAGAAAAGGATAAAGTTATATTAATCCTAGAAGAAGGTATTAATTGTTTAGAGATTTATTTACATCATTTAAAATTTTTTAAACATGATTTCAGAATTAAGAAGAGCAAAGCAGGACCTTGGAACCCTAAACGAAAAACTGGAAACGTTATCAGATATAAAAAATACCCAAGTAACAACCGAAATGAATTCCATTCAATTTGAGGAACAAATTGATAAGTTGGAAAACGAGAAAAAACTACTAATTGATAAAACTGAAGCTCTTGTAAAAGAAAATGAGAGTCTACTAGAGAAAATCGATAATGTTACAAAACAGAAACAGGACCTTAGTAATAAACTTGACAGTTACATACAGGAAAATATGGAACTAATCGACAAGTTGGAAAAACTTAGTGCTGAAAAAGTTTCTTCAGCCGAAAGCATAGAAATAGTTGAAGGTTTAACGCAACAAGAAAAACTAGAATTAGCAGCATATCAGAAGAATATGGATATTTCAGGGGAACATATGAAAGAAGAAATCACGGAACCACCTGCAGAGTTGAATGAGAGCGTTTTGCAACTGAGCGAAGATTCCACAGAATTATTACAAAGAATTGATATGTTCAATGTTGAACGAAGAGAGGTCATGGGAAAGTTGGAAGAGCTACGAGAGGAAAATAATCTGCTGTCATTAAAACTCAAAGAGATTGAAAATAACCGTGATGTTTTAGCTGAGGCTTACGAACATTTACAGAATGAAAAAGAGAAGCTTGAAGACGATGTACTTAAATTGCAAACAGGTGACAAAAACGATGAGTTAAACAATCAATTAAACCATCTTGAAAAGCAATATTCTACTCTCCTGGAGGAAAATTCGGTTCTGCAAAGTAGGTTAAAAGAAAATGATTCAATTATTAAAGAAAAAGACTCTGCAATTACAGAACAGATTAAACAGTTACAAGAGACAATATCGAATAATGTTGAGGAAATTGCTAATTACAAGAAGATAATCGAAGAAAACAAAACCGAACTAATCTCGTCGGCAACTGTAATTAATGGTCTCCATGCTACCATATCTGCAAAAGAAACCGAAATAGATGATTTGAATAATATGATCGAGAATTTAAATGTGGTAATAGATAGATTAGAGATGGAAAATAATTATGAAAAATTGGAAAAGGAGTTGGATAGTTTGAAAACGGCGTTGGATGAACAAATTCAACAATCACTAAAGTACGAGTCAGAATTAGAACGGAATACAACAACCATAGAACATCTCAACAAGGAGATAGGCGAAATGAACAAGAAATTATTAGACACTGAACATGAACTTGAGTGTAAAGAAAATGAATTGAGAACATTATCACACGACTTTACAGATAAACAGAGTATTATAGAAAACTTGCAAGCCAGTATAAAGGACAAAGATCAAAAATTCCATCAACTTAAACAAGAATTAGGAAAACAATGCGAAAAACTTCAGAAAAAAGTGAGCGGGAACAGTGATCAACTTGATAAAAAGGTGGAGGAACTGTCGACAAAAAATAAGGAGCAAATGGAGAAGATGCGGAAAATTGCGGCCAATTTGAAGAAAAAAAGTCAAGCATATCAAGAATTGGAGCAAAAGTACTCGACTGAGAAGGAGAAGTGGGAGAATGAGGTATGTAGTATTTCTGATTTTTATATTTTCAATGTTTTTACACAGTTTGAAAGTATACAAGTTGAGTATTTTTGTAGGTTCAAGAAAAAAATTCTATTATAGACAAGTCAGATGAAAAACTAAAATCTCAAGAGCAGCAACTAAAAGAATTGGAAGTTTGCATAAATTTAAAAAATGATCAAGTTAGTCGAGCTGAAGAGGAACTAGCAGGTTTGAAACAGCAAATTCGCGAGTTGGAGAGTACGAATATCGGTTTGCAAAAGACAATTGAGAGTTTGCAAGGTAAGAAAACTAGGGGCGGTGAGATAAATTTACAGCAAGAATTATCAGGTAGTATTCATGAAGATTTTGATTGTACTGAAGTTTCAGAAATCGATTCTGTGCAAACTAAAGTGAGGGAACTTGAAATGCTCATTGAAACAAAAGAAATTGACCTGACGCACTACAAGGACAGAACCAGCCAACTTGAGGAAACCGTAGCTTATTTAGAAGAACAAAGATTGTTATTAGAACGAAAAAAGATTGAACTGGAGGAGAACATTTCTACAATCACTGCGACTTTTGAGGAGAAACTACAAATTTATAAAGAAATGGAGCAGAAGTTTGATTTTATTAGCAAAGAACAAGAAAACTTGTTTAAGTGGAATGACACTTTAAAGACAGAAAACCAAGAGTTAAGCGACACTAAATACCAGCTGACGGACTTAAACGAAAAACTAAAAACCAAAGCTCAAATTGCACAAGATAAAGTTAACGAACTGCTGATTGTACAAAGCAACCTAGAGGAACTGGAAAATATTAATAATAATTTGAAGAAACAAATATCCATTTTAGAGGCGAATCTAAAATTTGTCCAAAATGAAAATGAGGAACTCTTAAAGCAAAGTAAACTGGATATTGAAAAGATGGAAAATGATTTTCAACTGCAAATGGAAAGTTTGTCGAAAGCGAAAAATGAATTAACGGTGCGGTGCGAAAAGTTGCAGGAACTGGTCGATGCTAAGGAGGAGCTTCAAGTAGAAGAAAACAACTTCAAAACATTTGAACTAACTTACCAAGATCAGGTGAGTTTTAACACTTTGTATAACACATATTTGTCTAATAACACATTTTTCTAGATTCAAAAACTAACGGAAGAGCTAAACACCGCCAGTACATTATTAAACACCACTCGCGAAGAAAACGCCGTGCTAAATAATCAAATTGTTAACTTACAAGAGAAATTATTGCTGAATGCAAAATCCCAAGATTCCCAAGAAACTGTTTTTGTTAAAGTAGATGATAATGTTGCACAGGAAAACATGCCAACATTCCACTGGCCCGAAAATCCAACCAACGATGCAGCTCAATGGTTTGAAACTGCCTCCGAAAAACCCGCAGACTTAAATGCAGTTTCTGAACAAAATCCTCCTATATCCATTACGGAAAATACAACAGAAGAATTGTTGAAAAAAATCCAAGCACTGCAGTTTATGTTGTACAATGTTGAGACAGACAAAAACGATGCTTTACTGCAATGTCATGAAATGTCCAACGAACTAACTAGACTTGTATATGAACGAGAAAATGCTTATACAAGACAAGACTCGTTGGATATTTTAAAAGACGTGGTTAGTGAAGCAGATATTGCTGCTACTACTCAAAAAGATCTGCAAGATTTAGAGTACACCAAAACGAACCAAAACCAAGGAGAAACTACAGAAACTGTTATTGAACCAAAAGTTGCTTATCTTTGTTATAATCCAGAAGTTGAATCACAAATTTTATCTGATAGTGAAACGAAGAATGTCAACAAAAAAGAGTTGCAATCCTTGGAATATTCCGGTATTAATCTAACAGGAGTGGAGGAGCCTGCTGTAGCTAAAAGCGCTTATTTATGTTACAACCCGGAGGAAGCTTCGCCAGGTATTTATTTTAATCCAGAAGTTGACTCACAAATTTTATCTGATAGTGAAACAAAGAATGTTAACAAAAAGGAGTTGCAATCCTTGGAATATTCCGGTATTAATCTAACAGGAGTAGAGGAGCCTGCTGTAGCTAAAAGCGCGTATTTGTGTTATAAACCGGAGGAAGCTGCGTCAGGACCATTAGCTTTTGTTGAAAATGATGATGGTTGGGGTTGGGGCCCAGAAGAAGGTAAACAAGAAGAGGAGTTCTTACAGAAAACAGCGCAGGCCAGTACTCAAAGCGTTGTGTTGCAACAAAAAATTGAAAACTTAAATGAACAATTAAGAAATTTACAAGCCGAACGTGAAACTCACATAGAAGAAGTGAAACAATTACAGTTGAAATCCGGAAAATTAATCAAGAAATGCAAAGAACTAAAACAGAAAAATGATAAATTAATATCTGGTGCGAAGAAGGACGATAGTTCAGGTCTTTTGAATTTGTATGATGCTATACAAGAAGAACTAAAATCCCAAGTTATACAACTGGAAAAGAACGTAAAGGAAATCAGTAACGAGCTTGATAAAGAAAGAGGTGAAAAATCGTCTTTGCAAAAGAAAGCAGAGATTCTAACAGCTGCCAATGAAAGGATAAGCGAGTTAGAAGAAAAGCAGCGGTTGGAAGTGGTGAATTGGCAGCGGAAATATCAGGACGTTTTAGACAAGCTACAGAAACAAGAGTGGGGAGACGAATTTCCAGTATCTGAACAAACATCACCACTTCAATCAGATGAAAATAAACAAAAAATAGATGAACTAAACCAAACTATTAAGGAGTTATCTCTTGACAACGAGGAACTTCAAACGTTGTTAGATGAACAGAGGATTAAACTTATAGAATTGGAAAAGGTGACGAAAAACACAAAATCAGGCACCGATTCCGTTAAGTTGTTGGACGATAACAAAAAATTGCAAGAAAATCTCTTAGCTGGTGAAGAAACCATAAATCAACTGACTCACAGTATAAGTACATTAGAACAACAAGTAAAAGAAAAAGATTTAGTTATTGCAGGACTTCAATCGGAAATTACTGCGCTTAAAACTGCGGAAATAGCTCTAGACGAGTTTGGAGTTTTACAAAAAGAATTGCATGCAGCTTTAAACGAAAAAGAAGCGATTTTACTTCAACTGAATGAAACTAGTAATCAGCTAAGACTAGCTAAAATAGAAAATGAGCAAAAAGGAGATGAAGTAAACGAAACTATGCAACATAAAGTAGATACATTACAGGAAGAAAACTATAATATGGTTCAGCAACTAAATGAAGCACAACAGCGTATTTTATTATTAGAAAAACAATTAGAAGATTTAAATATTGAATCTGATCGAAACAAACTAGCCTACGATGAAAATCTTGTAGAATTAAACAAAAACACTGTACGAATTCAAGAACTAACTCAAGAACTCCAAAGTAAGGATGAGGCTTTTGAATTAAGATTGTCAGAAACTTTGAAAGAATATACTACAACCTGGCAACTGCAAGTAGATCAACGCGGTATGGATATAGCTGAAAGTTGGAAATTACATTTGGAGACAGTTGAGGCAGATTTTGCTTCAGTTCAAACTAAACTACAACAAGAAATAACTGAATTAGAGGAAAAGTGCAATGCTCTCGTAAACGAGAATAATGAATTACGCAAAAATGTAGATGCGGAAATCCGTCAAGAGGTAGACAGAATTTCTACAATGCAACAGCAAGCCAATGAAAATCAGCAAGTCATTACAGAGCTTAGGAAAGCTCTCGAGCAAAAACTAGTTGATTTAGACACTATGCAACATAGAGTTGAACAAAACGAAATGCAGATTGTGCAGTTACAGGGTGAATTGCAAGATAAGAACAGTAAATTAGCGAATGTTGATTTAATTATCGACACGACTCAGAAACAATTTGATGAGAAGAGGGAAGTGGTGGAGGAAATTGTAAAGATTTTAGAAAAAAATACTTCTTGGCCTGTGTCCTACGAGAAAGAACTAGTGATCAGTGAATTTGAGAGGCAACTGGGATTAATAAACGAAAAGGAAAAGGAAATTGTGGAGTTACAGCAGAGAATTGTCCAGTTCCAGGTAATTTATTTTAAATAGTAAATTATGTGCATTTTTCGAAATAAACTGCTGGCCAATTGAAACGTACCAAGCAAATTTTAGGTTGAATTTAAAGTCAAATATTTTGAAAAGGAGAAAAGATATCAACATGAGGTTTTCAGGATTCAAAAAATAATTTAATTGCGAAAACAATAGTGTGATCTGATTTTTTTACTTTGAAGTACGTTACTATCTACAGGGTATGAAAGAAAGTCGTCTTTTTTCTCAAACTTTCTACCTACCGGAATTCCACAAAAAAAATTTATATTTTTTTCATGTCAATTTTTTTAGTCTCTGGTTAATGAGGAAAAAACCAATTTCTCAAAATTTTTATATCCCTCTTATTTTATAAGATACCGAATTTTTTATTAAATTTAATATTGTTGAACAGGTTTTTGCAATAATAATTATGCTGCCATTTTGAAAGTAAATGTCATCATGTGATATGTCGATAAAAAGGTAATTTTAACTAGAATCTAATTCTTACGCAAAAAAATATACAGGGTTGTTTTAAAAAATTTTGAAAGTTAGTAGGTGGCCCTTCCGGTGAAACCGGAAGTGTCATCAGATTGTTTTAAACGTCAAAATGATTATTCCTTTCAACAATCAAACCATGCCAAATTTCAAATTAATACAGTTAAATGTAACAAAATGGTGGGGGTTGTAAAACGATTTCGTAGCCACCCGGTATACACGGATATGAGCAAATTTTTGAAAAAGTGAAAAACCGGTTTCGAGGATATAAGTCACTTAAACCAATGGTGAACATAAACTAAGGAAATTCCATTTTATTCCGTTAAGAAAATAGCCTCAAAACATGAATTAAAAAAATTTACCAATTAGCGAACGTGTATCGATTTTTGATAAGCCACTGGTTACCAATAAATTAATGAAAATACAAAACGTGTACTTTTATAAGCAAGCCATTCATAAGGTATCATAATCAACTACAGAGATTGGTTCTTACAAAACACAATACGACCGAACGACAAAAAACAAAGAAAAAATCAAATTTTCAGCAAAAATTCGGTATCTTATAAAATAACAGGGATATCAAAATTTTGAGAAACAGGTTGTTTTCCCATTAAGTAAAGACTAAAAAAATCTACATCAAAAAAATATTTAAAAAAAATTGTGGAATCTCGGTAGTCATAAAATTTGTCAAAAAAAGAAGACTTTCTTTCATACCCTGTAGATAGTAATGTACTTTAAAGTAAAAAAATCGGGTAACACTATCGTTTTCTCAATTAAATTATCTCTGAAATCCTGAAAACCGCATGTTGATATCTTTTCTATTTTTCAAAATATTTGACTTTAAATTCAACCTAAAAATTCACTTGGTACGTTTCAATTGGCCAGCAGTTTATTTTGAAAAATCTGCGTCCACTCATAGGGAAAGTGGACGAAGTTATTTCAAAATTGACCGAAAGGTGTAACAATTTTACCAATATAAATAAAACCACATATTACAAAAAATATTTTCAGGCACAAATTGAAGCTAAACAGCAAGAATTCCTTATCACAAACCATTCGTTAGAAGAATATAGAAAGCAAGTTGATAAATATGATCAAAGGTGCATTCAACTCGAGGAAGAATTACAACAGAAAGCTATAGAAATATCAAACTTAACTGAGCAACTTCACAAAGTCGAGGCAAATAAGGATATCAACAATGGAAATATTTCACAGCTTCAAGAGGAGATCATCCAAAGTAAACAAGCTTACTACGAGTTGCAACAGTCCTTAGCAGAAAGTCAACAACAATTGTGCAATATCAATGAGTATTACACAGCCAAATGTAATGAATTGGATAATATTAGTAGTCAATTGCAAATATATCACCAACAAATTCAACAATCTAACGAAGAGAATAATAACTTAAAAGCAGAAATACAACAAAAAGAATATAGTTACAATAGTTGCATGGAGCAAATTCAAGAATCTAACGAAGAGAATAATATCTTAAAAGCAGAAATACAACAAAGGGAATATAGTTATAATAGTTGCATGGAACGTTTAACACAAATGGAAAATGACTATAAAGAAATTCAGCAAGCACTGGCAAGTGAAAAAGAAAAGTCTGTGGATGACGGTGCTAAAACTCAAGACCTTATTAAACTTCAAAACGAATTAGACGAAAGAAAATCATATTGTACTGCTCTTGAAAACAATTTAAAAATTCAATCAGATCAACTGAATGACTTAAAAACTATCATCGAAGATCAAGTTATGAAAATTGAAGGATTGAAAAAGAGTTTATTCGAAAAAAGCAATGATTTAGATTCATTTATAGCTGAAGTCGACATAAGTAAACCAACAATACCTCAACCACCCCAACCACTTCCAGTATCAGTAAGATAATAAAATTAAATCCACTTTACACAATATTTACATTTTATATTTTAGGACACAAATATTGCATCCGACAGAGATGAAGACGAATTTGTAGAACCAGTAAGTCGTCCCGAGTATGATTTAGCTCTATACTTGCTGCACCAAAGCGATGTTCGATGTGAAGAACTTACAGTTGAATTGACTCAGCTCCTGGAGGAAAGAGACACTCTCCAATTGAGGTTGTCTAATGCCATTCGGGAACAGGAGGATATCAAGAGAAAGTTTACTGTTGATGAACACCACACTGGAGATGTGGTTACCGAGGTGATGAGTCAGGAAGGACACTCGTCTGAAAGTTTGCCTGTGCAAAATGCAGGAGCCAGCGGCAAAACAAATAGCGAAAATTTGGCCTCAAAGTAAGTAAATCCTACACCTTATTAGTTCGTAATATATGGAGGCTCATTAGTGTTTAAATTTGTACTTGTTCCCCAGTTATTTCATCTTCAGCTAATTTATTAATATGCATATGAGTACTTCTTCTCTTATCAAAATGTACAACAAAATTTTTTTATTGCAAGATATATTTCCCGATCTAATTAACGATTATTCTTGTTATAGATTATCCGAACTAAAAACTATTCAATACAAGAAAGATAAGACTTTTGTGGATGGTCAAGAATTTAGACGGTTGCAGCAATTATCAATCATGCAACACCATATGAACGAAGCGTCCAAACTTCCACCTGAAGCGGCTGCCAAACTAGTTGATGCCAGTTACACTTTGTGTAAGTTTTTGATCTGGACTGGTTATCATGTTCTTACATTTATTTTTCTGAATTTTAGCTCGAGATGTGCAAAGTCCTTCGAAAGTGTTGTTGAACTGGTTGTGGGGTCGCAGCACTCCCAAGCAAAATGATACATAACATTTAAAATATTTAAATTAAGTGTGCCTGATAATAGTTTCAGCAAATTGTTTAGTGTGATATGTTTATACCTACATTGATTGATGTAAAAAATTATATAAGGTTAAAATTTGTACAGAAGTGTTTGTTTTGTATAATTACTGTTTTAAAATTTTCTTAATATATTTAAATAACTATTTCGTGTTTTGTTTATTGTTATTTCTTGAGTCGAATGTTCATCATTCATATTTTAAAGAGATTCTTAACTAGCAAATTAATTTAATTCCTTGATTAAAAAATCAGTTTTTACTTGCAAGATGTGTATAAAACTTGAAGAAACTATGCTTAGATGTAGAGACTTTGATTTTTACTTTATATACAGTTTTATGTTGTGAAAAATAGTTTTGAATGTTTAGAGAGGAAAATATCTGATGTGTACAGCACTTGAGAATTTAATTTTGATCTTTGATCTTCGGAAAGTACTAAGCCGTAATGTCTTCAGGTAACTAAGTACCACTTGAGGTGGTACTACATAAAAAAGATTTAATGTGTGACCCACAATTTTGTTCAAACCCTTAAATATCAAATTTGTAAGTAAAAAGTACATACATTTTGGTTTTGCTCGCTTCTTTAGGTGGTAGTTTTAAGGGAGTTGGTATTTAATGCACTTTAAAATAGACCAAAATAGCTTTAAAAAGAAATGAAAAAACATTTAAAAAATATTTCTAACTTTTATGAAAGGCAATACACTAAAAATAATATATGTCACTTGTGATAGAGAAAACGCACTTTAAAAAAATAATATTAACTCCATATTAAATCTGATAAAACATGAAAATAATAGCAATGACTTATTGTAATAGTTTTCGATAAAAAAAAAATATTCCACTTTAAATATTTTAACACGCTCTCTAAATATTCGGTTTGCACGAAAAAACGATACATCGCACTTTGAAACGTAAGTAGAAAAAGAGGACGAGCAACTAAAACAAAAACGGCTCTAATAATTCAAAAGCAATTTTTCTTTTACATTGTATTTGTTTTGCCATTTCATATTATGTATAATATTCAGTAGTTATGTAACAATACTTCTGAATTTTGTTAATAAAAAGATATAGAGGCAATATCAATTAATATATCTCTTAGGTCCGGTATTTCAGTGTCAGTTTAAACCAAATTTGGGTAAACTTCGTTTAGAATATACAAATTTAAAATGATAAAATTCACATTCTAATTGAAGTTTACCCAAATTTGGTTTAAACTGACACTGAAATACCGGACCTTAAACGAATAAAACGTGCATTTCTCTTAAAGTTTAGTATTTAAAGTGCGATTCTATCATTTTATAGTGGGTAGGCCTAATGTTTAAGTGTACTCTATCCAAAGTGCGATTGTACCATTTTATAGTGGGTAAGCTTAAAGTTAAAATTAACCTAATGAAAAGTTCTATTGTGCCATTTTATAGTTTGTTAGTACAAAGTTATACGAATTTTGTAAAGTGCAAATATATATACCCCGTTTTAAGGTATTTGAAAACCTCATTGAAGTTTCGAATATTTATTTTGAAACCAGTTTTATTTATAAATGTTATTTTTATAGTAGAAAAACTTATGGAAAATAGATGGATTTTTTCACTCTGCAAGAAATTAAATTTTCTTGTAAATTCTCGACATGGTTCCCTTTAATCTATTTAGAATTTTACCTCCCAATTTTCAAATTTGTAATTGACATGTTTTCAAAGCTAAAGGTTTCTATTTCTTTATATTTTTTTAGTCAAACAGTTAAAGACACTCAAATTATTTTAATTGTTCACATGATCTACTGGAATAATTATTAAAATAAAAATGGAACCGGCGCCTCCGCCAAATTTTAAAACAAGTCTGACTAATAATTGTTGGAGGCTTTTGAAAATCTTAATTAAGAAAGGATTTTGCTAAGCTATAAATTGACTTTATTATAGAAAAATTGTAAGTATTATAGAAGAATTTTTTAGTCATAAATTATTAGGCCAGTCAAATTAGCAAAACACCCGGAAATAATTGATAAAGTGTTCAAAATTTGATAAAAGTTGTAAATTGATATGGAATGGAACTATAAATTTTTGCCCCCTCCAAAAATGACGGGAACATTTTTAAAATTGCAAAAAACTAAAAATTAAATTTACTCACTAAGAAATAATTTAAAAGAGGGGCAAAGTCCGGTAAGAAATTCTTCTATTTATTCTTTATTTTCTATTAATTTTGCCAACTTTTCAAACAAGGGGAACATTAATATTTATTGATTTTTAATGTTTTTATTTATGACAAGAAGAGAACAAATTATAAAGATTGGCAAATTGCAGAACATTCTTCTGTCTAATATTTTCCAACTATCCTTGAATTTGCTCCCATTCTTTTGGCCGGGAAGGTAATTTTTTGGAATTTTTTCTTTAAAAATGGAAACTTTTTAATTTGTGTTCCTTTGGATTTTCGAGTTTTATCGTTAGCTGTCATTTAACGCGACATTTTTTGCATTGCAGCAAAAGAGATATCTCATACATTTATCATGCAGCGATAGAGTGATTGATTTTTATTTATGGCTGATTTTTCTTGTGAAACTTAAAACTTTTATTCATGTTGTGATACATCGTTGGAAACGTAATAAAAAATGCTATTTGACAGTGCCAAAAAAACAATTGACGTCTATAAGAAAAACAAAAGTTGGTAATCGTATTTCAAAAAACAAAGGAGATGGGAAAAATCTGACAACACCATTAGAAGTATCTTAAAAAAGTGCATGTAGAATGTCAAAGTCTCAACAGCACAAAATCGATAATAAAGAAAATATTGAGCATTAAAGAAAATGCAACATTTTGGTTTTTCCCGAATATCTCAAAAACTAAAAGAGACATTCAAAATCTGTTGACTAATCTGAAATGGCCATGAAATTCCTAAAAACTTTCCTAATTTAACCGTATTTGTATCTCCAATAATAAAGAAGTTACCCATAGTGGAGTCACCAATTTGGGACACACTGTATAACGTTTAACTAAACGATTTTGTTGGAAATGTTCCAACGGCATTTGCTTTAAAATTCAATTTCCTCTAGTTTGAGGTGCAACACGAGTATAATCGGACGAAAAATAAGAAACTTATACAGGGCATCTTGCGAACCTTTTCCATACTATTACTCCGTCATTTTTCATTTTCCACAATAAAAAAAAAATTTGCTTTGATTTCTACGAATTAGATCAAATTAATATTATCCAGGAAAAAATTATCTAATAAATTAATTAAAATCGAATCGTATAAGACTTTCATGAAAATTCCTGTAAACTTCCGAACTTTCCTTGAAAAATGAACGTTTGGATAGATTGAAATTTGAAATAAGCTAAATTACTACAAAACTTTTCAATCTATAAAAGTTTTTCTCTATGGCTGTTTCAACAATTGAATTTGCGTTGCCATGCCAACCAAATCAACAAAGCCACGAATAATCGCCGCCACGTTGGTTTTTCATTGTAAAGTGATTAATTATTAAATCAAGATGTTTAAGTTTCCGCGTAAAGAATCTTCTTCCACCTGGGAAAATCTCGATGATTCCGGGTACCTCAGTGCCTCAAACTCGCAACTGTTATCTCAAGAAGAGCACGCTCAAGTTTTGCATAATATCAAAAAGAAGCTGCGACAGAATAATTCCAATGAATTTAATTTGCCGATGAATGATCCTGATGTACGGAAGGCTTTTGCACATTTCTTGGCAAGCGACAAGCAGACTACTCGCGAACATCCAAAGGATAACAACTCTACGAATTATCAACGTTTACGCGATATGCAAAAACGGCGCAACGTGGGAATTTACGTGCATTGCGATATGGAAAACTGCAACAAGCTGCGGTATTTGCCGGATGTGGTGGATCCGTTAGAGCTCCCTGAAAAGTGGTACTGTGATTTGGCTGGAATCGCATGTAGTTGTGCACAGGAAGACATTCCAGCGAAAACCTCGAAGCTTTTCATTGAAAATAAGTACCATGTTGGAAGTCTTGTGTGGGTTAAATATGGTTTAAGTCCTTGGTGGCCTGCCATGGTGGAAGACGACCAGAAAACCGATAACTATTTTAAGCTTCCAAGGGGCTCCATCGTGCCGGTAAGTTAATATTTACAATAAACACAAGAAATTATGCGAGATTTATCAACTATATTTTAGATAAAATACCACGTGACTTTCTTTGGAAATTTCCGAAAAGTAAGTGCTTGGATCAAAACCGATAAACTAAAACCGTTCAAGTTGAACTTGAACAACCCGGAAATGTGTCTTGGCACACGCAGTCGGTTCAAAAAGGAAGCAAAGGCTGCTGTGGCAGAAGCGCGATTAGCCTTGGAGATAAATCCAATGGACCGTCTGGAAAAGTACAGTGTACTGTCGAGGATTACTGATGTGAAGAAGTCTAGGAATTGTGGTTGTTGTGACAGTCACTTAATAAAAAAGAATGCAAAACAGGCGCGAGTTACTGTGAAAAAATCTGACGAAAAAGAAAATGTTTCTCCTACGAAGCTTCGCTGTAGCCCCCACTTGAGGAAAAAATGTGAAACTAAAGCAAATATTTCGCCTAGAACATCTCGCCCCTTACAAAATAAGAATATTAATTCATTTCAAGCTCAACAACCGCAGGTTTCTATGAAAATATCTGACAACCAACTAAAAAATAACTGCCCCTCAGCTGTCCAGGATGTTCCCGGACAGAAACTCGATTCAATTTTAAGCGTAATGAGACTCACTCACTCTCAATACAACATTTGGTAGGCTAAGTATGCCTTTTCATTTTCATCAAAGCGTCATTAGAAATTGAATTATACTAATGGAATATTTTTATAAGTTTATTATTATAGTTTCTTATATGGATTATTGTTGGTTTTGCCATTGCACTTTTCTGTTCGTCAAACCTGTAAAATTTGTTAAATTATTACAGTTCCTAAGTTTAAGAATTATTGTAGAACACATTTCAGTTACAACTAGCATAATATTTAATATAGTACAAATAAATATAACGCAAATTTATATTTTAATGTCTTTTAAACCTGTTAACAATTTTATCACAATATGTATCATAAAATTTAATCGAATTAGTTTTCGTCAAGCTCTGGAAATAATCAAACTGGTCCATTCGAGTTTACAAACCCAACCATAATGCGCTTTTTATTAAGATTTGTCCTAGTTTTTCTTAAAATGTTTGCACTTTTCAATGTCATTTTGGCTCAAAAGCAATATCACGACCCTGCATCTTTTGAGTAACGTATCTAGAGAAATTGTGTTCAATTAGCTACTTTTTACCTGTTTTAGGGCGATGTTAACTGCACAGGACCCGCAACCAAAACTAGTTGAACTCAATGTGGGTTCCGATTTGGTTCGTCTAGGATTTTAAATTGAAAAAAAAACTGGCAATTTTAATTTGTTTTATTCAATATAAACTTATTGACCAAGTTTCAATGTTATAATAATGATTTAGTATTAATAACATTTGTTCTCTATATCTCTATAGAAAAGTGTTCTAGTTTTATCACAGAATTCTTCGTACCAAACAAAAAACAATTAAAGAATAATATTTCATATAAGCTTTCTTAAATAAAACTAAAACAAATCTCGTCGTGGTGGGAATGTTCTTTTTATCCCGACAAACTTTTGAGCAAAATCACAACACAACCGAAAAAAAATAGTTGTAAGCTACAGGCAAATTTTTCAGCAAAGTGATAATAATTCAAACTATCAACTGCCACAAAACCTAAACTTTCGTTAAATTAATAAATTTACAAGCCATTCCTGTGATATTCAAACTAAAATCGTCATCTTTTACAAAAACTGGTACCTAAATGGTATAGGTAGATAACTATACAGGGTGTCCCGGAGAAAGTGGGAAATCTCTCGGATTCAGATACAGCATGAAAAAATAAGATGACAAGTTCCTATAAAAATTTTGATTTTTTTTCGGAATGAGACTTTTTTGTAATGACTTAATAAAACATGAATTCGTTTATTATTCTTTTTCTCGAAAACGGTCCACTTTATCGACAATAAACAAGAGTAGCTTTTCTTTAGTCTAAGGTTCAAGCTACCTGATTTTGTTGTTTTAAGTCTTTTTCACACAGGGTGTTAAAAGTTTAAGCATTAAGTTGTAAAGCTTAGTCTGCCTCTGGTAAACTAAACAAGCTAGATATGATGTGTCAAGGACATTATTTCAAGAGGTCCTTAGTAGTATCCATCATATTCACTTTTTATAAAATTCTATTAAGTACTTTAAAAGTTATTAAAAAAAAACGATTTCCAGCGACGCTCTTCAGGGCTACAAATCTTCGTACGGGGGGCCTGTAGGAAATTTTTTTATAGGAACTTGTCATCTAATTTTTTATGCCCTATCTGAATCAAGAGATTTCCCACTTTCTCCGGGACACCCTGTATAGCAGCTGCAAAGAATTGCCGACACTGCTCTTTATACATATAACAATTTTGCCAGATTCTCCAGATATTTTGGATCGTTTTTACTTGCAACAACAAAATAATATTAACGTTGAACTGGACGAAATTTCATTCAATTATAATGCAACTTCTTTAATCCGATTACACATCAAACTGAATAAGAAAGCATTGAAATATAATTTTAAAATTATGAATAATACTCAGTAAGTCCACTGTATGTATAGACTATACAGGGTGGTCCGAATTTTACCTTCGATAATTTGGGAATCAACAGAAAACCTTAAAAAAACATCAAATTTCTTAATAAACTTATATCGAAAACTCAACCGTTTCAGAAATACAGGGTGTTGAAGTTGCAGTTTTTATTTTAAATAAATTTAATATCTTCTGAACTTAAGGGAATATTTTGTTAAAATTTGGTGGGTAGTATTTTCTCAATAATTATCATATTTAATCACCATAATTTGTTTTCCTACTTCAAGCAGTGGCGTAACCACAGGTGTGAGATTATTTCTTTTTAAAGAAAGAAAAGGTACGCCAATGATATAATATATTTTTTGTACATTTTTGAAATCAGCAGCCGATTTACGTAAAAAAAGTCCTCTTGTAATTTTTACGTATCGTTTTACAGTAAGATTTTAATTAGGTTTCATAGTAAGTAATTTATTGCAATAAGACAAGTACCAAGTGGTGGTTCGAATCGAACCTTCGATAATTTATGAATCAATAGAAAATGTTAAAATAATATTAACTTTCTTAATAAACTTATATCGAAAACTCAAGCGTTTCAGAAATACAGGGTATTGAAAATACATATTTTTTTTTAATAAATTTAATATCTCGTGAACTTTTTTTTTGAATTTTGAGCAGTTCCTTCAATGATTTAAGTTTCTGTTTTAAAATAAATTAAGTTGTTTTATTTTTAATTTATTTGTTTGAAAGACATGTTTTGTTGCTATAAATTAACTATACAATGAAATCTAATTAAAATTTTACTGTAAAATGATAAGTTTTACGAAAGAACTACAATGGACTTTTTTTCATAAGTCGACTGCTGATTTCAGAAATGTAGAAAAAATATACTATATCATTGGCGTACCTTTTTTTTCTCTAAAAAGAAATAATCTCACCCCCGTGGTTAAGCCACTGCTTGAAGTAGGAAAACAAATGATGGTGATTAAATATGGTATTTATTAAGAAAATACTACCCACTAAATTTCATCAAAATATTTTTCTTTTGGTTCAGGATATATTAAATTTATTAAAAAAAATTTTGCAACTTCAACACCCTGTATTTCTGAAACGGTTGGGTTTTCGATATGAGTTTATTAAGAAAACTGATGTTTCTTAAGGTTTTCTATGGATTCCCAAATTATCGAAGGTAAAGTTTGGACCACCCTTTTATTAGGTATATCTATACAGGGTGTCCCTGAAAGGTCTGTACAAAAAGCTACCACAACTTTTTGGGCTCAAAATAAGTCGTTTGAACAAAACAAACCTCAGTCCAAAAGTTCTTCCTTACTGAGTTACAGGGCGCTAAAAAATATCTTTCCAAATGGTTTTTTAAGTATATCTACAGAACGGTTTAAAGTAGAGATTTGAAATTTGGCGGGTTAATAAGTCTTTAATGAAGGTATAATGTGTTGGTATTACAACCCAAATAATATTGTCCAGTCACGTACTTATAAGGGGGGATATAGGTTCTTTTTAAATATTTCTTGTAGGGAATTCAATTTTTTTTATAAAATAACAAGAATTAGGATAGATACGATCAAGACACGTAAAAAAGGTATACTTGTTTGATTTGCGTTAACTCAACTGTTAGTGAGATATTAAATATTTTGAAATTTTTTTTTGCTATGAAAACAATTTGTAATTTACCCTGTAAAGTCAAAAATATTGGATCACTCTAATTCTATATATTTATGTGCAGGGATATAAAATGTTTTAAATTTAAACAAAATAATTTTTATAATTTTTTTATTTTTTTGAGTAAATACATACTTAACAAACTAAAAACGTGTAAAAGTAAAATATTAATAATCATGATGTAACTTTTAAATAAAAAATATTGAACAAATATTTAAGTTACAATACATTGAATGATTTCTTTAAAAACAGAATTACAAAAATTTTTCTAAACTTGCTGTTATAGTAACAAGTTAATAATATAATGTTGGGGTAGTAAATATCAAAATATCCAATAAGGAAATGAAGTAAGTGTCCTGTAGTGCATTGTTGTTATTGAACTTCACATTTAGCCGAACTTAGCCTAACACTAAGAACAATTTCATATCACTGGAAACTCTCAGATTCTGGAACCACTTTTGATAACATTGTCCAGTTTCAATACACTCCCCACGAAATCTACCTTCTCTTCTAGGAAATCTCAGTTTCTTCGCCGACTTAATTGTGCTACTTGTGCATAGGGCAGGCAGCATTTAGAATCCAAACTTTATAATTCGCACACGAACAACCCTCGCCGCCTTTGGCCTTTTTCATACGGTAATTGTGCTGTCTGTGCTCCGACTTATTAAAGCAGTCCACGCAGAGTACAAACTTATCACTCACGCAGCAATCAACACAAGTAAAGTTTAGCTCATTATCTTGAAATATCTTGGAACATCTATTTTTTTGTATTTGGTCAATCTCCCAATATTTGAAGTGATCACTTAAACAGCGGATGTGATAATCACTAGTCATTGTATTAGTTCTAGCCATTATATTAATTTTAGTGCGAATGTTAGAATGATTTTGAAATAACACGAGCTCTAAGATGCAGATACTAACTGTACTAGGATCAGATGAAAACTGAATGATTGCTTCTATGCTACTACTACGAAGGGGAAGTTTCGAAAAGGGCATCAGGTACCTGTTCAGTGAATTTAGACTGGAGCCAATCACAATTGGTCATTTCAAGAAAGCAGCTTAAGCGCTGGATTCATCGGCTGCACCAATAATCCAGGTAGTTACCGGATGCACCCTCTCCCACTGCGTTGGAGTTTCCATATGAAAGGACTGTTTATGAAGTGCAATCATTTTATACCGTTCCCAGAATCCAGAACTTACCCAGCATAAATATTAGAACTTTTTCTTTTTACCCAGTCTACATCAGAGAAAATTTAGTGTCATTATATTTATTGTATTCTGATCTTAGTTTCATCATGCCGACAATTGTAAATAATGCGTCTAATATCTAATAATAATCAATCTCAAGTGGAAGATTTACCATCTACTTCAATAGTTTACGAACGGAAGAAACAGCCGCGATGTCAACAGGGCAAAACAATCATTTAAAATCGACATTAATTGATCGTAATACAATTATACAGGGTGGTTCAGGATTTAATGCACAAACAGGGTATTCTATGTCATAAAATAAGAAAAAAAGTTCATATAAACATGGGTCTGAAAATGCTTTGTTCTTGACATACTGGGTTATAAAAGTACCGCTTCAAAACCACATTTTATTACATGGGTATCTCTAATAATACACAAGATACGAATTTGAAATTTGGGCTATAGTATCCTTATAACAAGGTCAACTACCAGGGCAAATTTGAAATTTCTACATCAATCCAAAGGCGTAGAATAGGGGTGGCAGGTGGCATATACACTCATTATGTTCTTTTTGTACCATTTTTAAATTCATAAATTTTTACTCGTGTCTTCAGATAAAAACGGTAAGAGATACAACATTTTGACAAGGGTACAAATTTTTAGTAACTGAATCAGCGATTCAGAAAAATCACAAAAAAATAAAATTCTACAATACTGTCATAATAGAACTTGGAAAAATTGACAGATTTCACTATAATTTGCCTTGTTATAAAGATCAAAGTTAATTGTACTAGAAAATTCAAACAGATTTAAAATCCAACGAAAATTAGGTACTGATTTTATTGCTTATCAAAAACACAATTTAAAAATTTGCATAATTTTTTAGGTTTGTGTCCTTAAAACTGGTCATAAAACTTGGAAAAATTGACAGATTTTTCAACAAATTGCTGTCTTACAAAGAGGCAAGTTAGTTTTTTTAGAAAATTTAAACAGAATTAAAATCCGACAAAAATTACGAATTTTTTAGGTTATTATAGACACCCTTAAAACATTTTCATAATTTTTTGTGATTGTTTCATTAAAACTGTCATAAAACTTGGAAAAATTGACAGATTTCACTATAATGTGCCTTGTTACGAAGATGAAAGTCAATTCTACTAGAAAATGCAAACAGAATTAAAATCCAACTAAAATTCCAGAGTTTATTGCATATCACAGAAACACTTAGAAATTTACATCATTTTTTGACTTTTTTGTTTTTAAACTGCTAAACTGTTATAAAGCTTGGAAAAATTTCTCTATAATTTGCTTTGTTATAAAGAGGCAATTAAGTTTTATCAGAAAATTCAAACAGAAAAATCCGACGCGAAAATTGCGCAATTTCTTATACATAAACACAAACTTTGTATAATTTTTTGGTTTCGAAAATTTTCTAGTTTCCAAAAAAAATTAAACTAAAATATAAGATAAGAAACAAGCTAGAGAAATATTTCCACAAATTTTTCGAAAAATTCCTGTGCTCGTCCACTGGAACCAAAATTCCACTTTACAGTTGGTTTCTTTATTAATAAATTCCTTTGGAAATTTTTATGTTACATTCTTGTGTTCATTCTTATTTCACTTTTGGTAGTTAGTTGCGGGTTGACATTACAGGTGTACACATGTACCTGATTATTGTCTTTAACAACCCCAATTCAACATTTCATATCTCAAGAAATTGGTAAGTTAAAATACTTAGTTGTAAATTAATTATCTTAAGTACAAACAGGTATTTTTCAAAAATTAAAATAATCTAGTCTGGGAGAATACTATTTGTTATATTTATTTTAATATAAAATAATTATTAAGTACAAAATTTTAGTAAGGTGTTTTTTTTTCAGCTCATAATTCCACCCTTTAATTTTCTATAATCCAAAACGAAAATTAAGGCGGAAATTTGGTCAGCTCGGTTTACTTCAGGAATCTTCTTCTCTCCAAGATTCACTCGCATCACTGAAAAATCCCCGAGGTTCTCCTGACGATGGTTTCCAAATTGCCCGCTTTCCACCATTTCAACATTTCCAATTGCCATGATTTGGATTTGGGTAGATAATCCGACTTGAGTCGTAGAATATCACAACTGAAGTTATATTCATAATCATCTTACGAGTTTTGTCATGTTGAGTTTAGACGTTTTGCCAGTTATGTTACTTTTCTCATCAGACTACTACCAAGAAGATGATTATGAATTATTCTTATTCCCAACTTACCTCCTCATTGAATACGCCATATTTTGCTTTGTCCTCCTCCATTTCTCGCTTAATATCTTGGCTTGGCATCTCTGCATCTCCATGTTGCCTCATCCTGTACTGGTGGCAATCTTTGATTCTGCAATCTTTAACTTTGCAACCAGTCAGGGCGTCCTTTAGAATAATAACTCGTCATCATAGTGAAAATGAAAAATATACATATTATAATTTTGATTCAACACTGTGAACTATTCATAATTGCGGGAAAATATTTATACAGGTCATCCCCTCCATACATATTTGAAAAATTTATTGAATTCCAAAATTGTTAGTATTTTCGTTCAGTTTATACAATAAGAAACGATACTCTCACAAAATTTTAATAATGTGGCTGCATTTTTGAGATGTTCAATGTTCAAAAATTTGCGAATACCTAATTCTAAAATAATTGTCTTAGTTAATATTTTTGCAAACTTGTATTATTTAGGTATGTAAGTACATACTAACACTTCGAATTTCTCAACATTTTAATATGTTATTCTATTAGAGTGTTAACTAAAAAACGAGAACTAAAATTATGCTTAAAAATTATTGTATGTACAAGTTTTGTACTTAGTTTTTTAGTGCTTAATTTTTTTGTTATCTAAATTTAACATGAAAATAAATATTTGTATGTTTTCAATAGTAGTTTAAATTAAACAAACCCTAATGACCTGACCATTATTCGTCACGTCTAAATCCCGTAAAAACCAACACATGACAACCGTTTCTTAACATTAAAATATACCATTTTAAAATTCATAAATTTTTACTCGTGTCTTTGGATAAAAACGGTAAGAGATACGACATTTTAACAAGAGTACAACTTTTTAGTAAACGAATCGGCGATTCAGAAAAATTACAAATAAAATAAAATTATACAGGGAGTTTAAAAGATATGAGCTGAAACATGTATGGGCCACCCCTATTCTACGCCTCTGGATTGACATAGAAATTTCAAATTTATTCTGGTAGTTGACCTTGTCATAAAGATATTATGATTGAAATTTTAAATTCGTATCTTGTTTATTATTAGAGATATGTAATAAAATGTGGTTTTGAAGCGCTATAATTTTATCACCCTGAATGTCAAAAATAAAGCATTTTCGGACCCATGTTTATATGAACTTTTTGTATATAATAATTTCTCTATTATATAAATATTCAAAATTCGCGTCAAAAATTGAACATTTTTTTAGTGATTTTGTAAAATTCAGAATTTTCGTCAGATTTTATTCTGTTTGAATTTTCTAAGTAGTACGAGTATATGTATAGAAACAAATTATTTGTTTGTAAGAAAATAAAACACAAGGATATTGATCTATTTTTCCTATTTTAGGACACAAAATCTAAAATTGGAAATTAGTTTCTTACCTATAGAAAGCAATAAAATTTCGAGCTTTTGATGAATTTTCAATTTACAATTAGTAGAAATGATGGTACGAGCCCTAACAACTAAATGTTCGGACAAAAGTAAATTTGATGGTCTTTTGTCCTTACGCGCAAAAGTTATCTAAATTAACTTCCATAATATTGATGATAAATATTTCGTAAAAATCCGCTTAGCGGTTCCAAAACTGTGGCACTTTAACCCAGCAGGTGGAAAAATTGTAGATACAAAGAATAATTATTTTCAAAACGTTGGATCTAGTAGTCGGCTTTTGATGAAATTAATTTTATTGCAAAGCTGGATGTTAGTTTTCTTTAGAAAAAAAAAGTTACACAAGTTTTTATTTGGTGATTTTAGGCATTTATCGGAGCTTCAAACTTGCACCTTTAAAAATGATAGAATTTTCTAGGAACTGTTTTAAAAAATCACAGTTTTGAAACCGCTGGTTGGATTTGCGTCGAAATACCTTTAAATCAAAGCTCAAGGATCGAACTAATATTGAAAAAAATCCTGAAATGTTAATATGAATTTTTTTGCATTTTTTTCGAGTTCCACATTTCACTTTTCAAAAAACGTAGTTTTTGAGGGTTCTACCTACATTTAAATAGTCACAGTTTTGGAGTCGATGGTTGGATTTTGGTAAAATTTACTTCATTGCTAAGCTGGATGTTGGTTTTATGTACAAAAAAATCCCCAAGTCTTTATTTGGTAATTTTAAACAATTTTCGTAGCTTTAAAATTGCACTTGAAAAATGTGACGTAATTTTCTAATGAATGTTTTTAAAAAATCACAGCTTTAGAACTCGGTGAAAACGACATAAAGGTGCTTTCATGGCCCTCATCCAGTTCGGACTTAAATGTCATTGAAACTTTTCGGCATAAAATTAAACGTATTCCACGCAATAATCCACCAAGAACCATTGGGGACCAAAATAGAAGAAATTTGGGACAGTTTCACCACCAGAATTGTACCAAAATTTGATAAATACAATGCCTGCTAGAATACAGGCAGCTATTAAATCAAAAGGAGACGTAACCTCTTATTAATGGTATTAAATTAAAAATTATCCCAACATTTAGTTTCAAATTCATTTTGTAAAATTTGCTAATTATTAAGGTTAAAATATTGTTAAATCCAATAAATAATTTTCTTCTATGCATAATATTGTTATTAAGGCTTTATTTTATTGTATTGTTAGGTGTTTATATACATATATTTGCGTAAAATTTCCAGTTCTCCTTTCATACTTCAAAAATTTACTTTTGTCCGAACATTTAGTTGTTAGGGCTCGTAAAAGCATCATTTGGCTAAGGCGTAATTATTATTAATAAATCATTAAGAAGCAATTAAGATGTAAGTATAGAGATCATAGATATTGTTGGTACAATTTTAAATTTTAAGTGGAGTCATAACTTGCATTTTGATAAATGTTTAATAATGATCTAAATTTTCGATGAAATTAAAAGTATTATTGGAAAATTTGTATCATTATTAAACACTAACCTTTGTTAAATCAAGGGTTTCCTCTAAAAATATTTTTGAACAACATTGAATATTTACTACTTACAATTTTGCATCAGGTGGGCACTTAGCCTTTTGAGAGTAGAATACATATTTATGACTAGGTAGTTTTGTTTATGATTTGTGATTTACAATTTCAAGGGTATTAGTTCGGAAACATGCAAAAAACCAATTTCTTGGATAATTACTTTTACCTGCTCACTAAAACTCCTTTTTGGAATATTACAAGTATTAGGTAATAAATTTTGTTGCTGGCTATAGGTCGTCAAGGAAAATTTAATAAACTGATGTTATTGTTAATTTATGTCGCAAGTTGCTATGGGTCTAAGCTTGAATTACGTAGTAACTAACAAAAATAGTAATTTGTATTACTAGCCTAGAAACTAGAGTTTTGCGAGTGCGGGTAGCTTTTACGGCCGGAGGCCGTAGGCCGAGGCCCGCAACTACGAGTACCGCATTTTTACTTTTACTAGTGTATGGATAATGTTGAGGAGGGGTTTTAGTCGGTCGGGGCCTCAAGAGGGGACTCCCAACCCGACATTACCATGGGCAACCGAGCCTAACATCAATGCCCAGGGTCCAGGGTGTCTATCCAGTAGATTTCCCCATTAGAAAAAAAACTTACCTATTATAACTCGAAAAATTGAAGAATGTTATAGCCTAAAAAATTGTAATGTTATAGGTATTGAATTTCTTATGTATTGATGGTGAAATACTGAAAATTTGTTAATAACTAGGTATAAGATAAGAGAAAATTAAAATATTATTACCCATTTTGTCTACATAACTTTTTATTATTTTTGTTAATAAATAATAATATGAAAATAAATCTTGGCCTTTCTTTAACACACTATACCTACCTATACCTATTTATTATAAAACAGAGTCTATTGTAACGAAATAATTCCTGACATAGTATAGTTTCGTTGTTTATTGGTTTATTACTTATGGTACACAACTAATTTATACGTTATTTTATCTACAACAAGACATTGGCGACCAGTGGGTAATGTAGGTTATAATACAAGAGTATATATTTCAACATCTTTATTTTAAATTAATATACAAATTCTTTGAATCTACATTATAATTATTTTAGTTTGATAAAGTATTTAAAGCAGTGTTGAACTATCGCTTCAGGCCAGTGATAAGGGTCTCGAAAATGTTTATTCATACACTACAAGCTATACAAGTTATTAAATTACTTCGGCTATAAACTACAATAATTAAATGAACCTCAATTTTTATTTAAATCCCGTTAGAGCTTACTGCCATTATATTTTCGAATAAACAGGACTTTTAACAATCATGTGGAACAATTTGTTAGGTTATTTTAATGGAATCTATCTTATAATCAAACTACTTTAATTGTTATTTAGGTACCTAACAAGTAGGACATTATAATTATCACTCGAATGAATTTGTGAAAATTTATTAATTGAACATTTTAAAATCCCTTCTTGAATAGACCAGTCAAATTAGCAAAACACCCGGAAATAATTGATAAAGTGTTCAAAATTTGAGAAAAGTTGTAAATTGATATGGAATGGAACTATAAATTTTTGCCCCCTCCAAAAATGACGGGAACATTTTTAAAATTGCAAAAAACTAAAAATTAAATTTACTCACTGAGAAATAATTTAAAACAGGGGCAAAGTCCGGTAAGAAATTCTTCTATTTATTCTTTGTTTTCTATTAATTTTGCCAACTTTTCAAACAACGGGAACATTAATATCTATTGATTTTTAATGTTTTTATTTCTGACAAGAAGAGAACAAATTATAAAGATTGGCAAATTGCAGAACATTCTTCTGTCTAATATTTTCCAACTATCCTTGAATTTGCTCCCACTTTTTTGGCCGGGAAAGTAATTTTTTCGAATTTTTTCTTTAAAAATGGAAATTTTTTAATTTTTCGATCTTGGAAATAATTATAAAGTTGCAATTTTTGGTGGCATATGCTTGAAAACGATTTACATTGTGCGGTGTATAATTTTCCCCCTTTAATTGCATCGGGAACTTCTCCGGAATTACAATTTTTAAATTTCGCATTTTTTTTTTATAATGGAAATAAATTAAAAGTTTGGCAAAATTCACAGGTTGTATGAAACCACGGTTTCGATGCGTATACAAATTTGCCTCCTTCTACAACAACGGCAACTCGCTAAACATCATTATTTTTTACACAAGTTTTTATGCCCCTGGAAATAAATTAAAAAATTCGCAAGTTAGCGGGGGATGCGAAACAATTATTACTATTTATTATTATTATGTGATGTCGTATTTGTATATTGACATATGAACGATTCAACGCGACGTGTTAAATATGAGCGCTGAACGTGATACCTAATTATTCTATTGTTTTTTATGTGACAAACGTCTTTGTTCTGAAAAAAATATTCGAGTTTTTGAAAAAGGCTTGCAAAATCTGGTGTTGCGTCGACTGAAATCAGTGATAGTTCACGAGGTCTAACGAAAATTCGGAAATTGATACATTTTTTAAAAATTTGCTTCAAAACTGAAAAAAAATCACGACAAAGTCCATTTTTAATTTTTGGATGGAACTTCGGTTTAAATACTTTTTTATAATTCCAAAATTTAAAAAAATCTGTTGGAAATCATAAAAAACATGAAGATTCTATAAATAAAATTTTAACGTGTTTTTGAGACATCTTCTGTACCAACGAGGTAACAGTTTCAATCCTAGAAGTTACTGTGTAAAAAATAATGATGTTTAGCGAGTTGCCGTTGTTGTAGAAGGAGGCAAATTTGTATACGCATCGAAACCGTGGTTTCATACAACCTGCGTGAATTTTGCCAAACTTTTTATTTATTTCCATTATCAAAAAAAATGCGAAATTTAAAAATTGTAATTCCGGAGAAGTTCCCGATGCAATTAAAGGGGGCAAATTATACACCTCACAATGTAAATCGTTTTCAAGCATATGCCACCAAAAATTGCAACTTTATAATAATTATTTCCAAGATTGAAAAATTAAAAAATTTCCATTTTTAAAGAAAAAATTCGAAAAAATTACTTTCCCGGCCAAAAAAATGGGAGCAAATTCAAGGATAGTTGGAAAATATTAGGCAGAAGAATGTTCTGCAATTTGCCAATCTTTATAATTTGTTCTCTTCTTGTCATAAATAAAAACATTAAAAATCAATAAATATTAATGTTCCCGTTGTTTGAAAAGTTGGCAAAATTAATAGGAAATAAAGAATAAATAGAAGAATTTCTTACCGGACTTTGCCCCTCTTTTAAATTATTTCTCAGTGAGTAAATTAAATTTTTAGTTTTTTGCAATTTTAAAAATGTTCCCGGCATTATTGGAGGGGGCAAAAATTTATAGTTCCATTCCATATCAATTTACAACTTTTATCAAATTTTGAACACTTTATCTATTATTTCCGGGTTCCTGCATTATAAAAGCTAATTTGACTGACCTAAATCACTTTAATTTATATTTGCCGTGTCTAATAAGGGTTTTACTCAAATATTTTCAATATTTTCAAACATCATACAATAATTTTAAGTTATCACTGACTATAATAAAGTAATAAATACTATTGTATTATTCAATATTAAATAAAATAGTTTAAAATTTACAATTGAAATTGGATAGGTACGTGACTATATAATAAAAATTCCAACAAATAATATCAGTTAATTTTTTAAGTTTAAATATACATACAGAATGATGTATGATGATTTAATAAAATACACAGTTAACAGTAAAAAGCAGGACATTGCATGTTTAATTGACTTTTCTTCGAAACAAGTTTTCCGTTTTTTATTACCACGTGCATTAGATCTTATTATTCATATTAATCAAGTCATAGAGAAATTTTAAGGATACAAAGCCAAGATTATTAAAAAAATTAAGTTTGTCTATAATAATAAGAAATAAAAACGCACATTTTTATCGCATTTTTATTTGGTTTGAATTTTTGTATTGAAACCAACTAACCAACTTGTTGTTTATTTGCAAGAAAGCAATGAAATCCATTATTTTCTTAACATTTTTCAAGAGCTTTCAGAACACAAAACCATCAGAATTAGACAATTATTTAAGTGAGTTTGTGGTAGGTAATAATACATAAATTTGAATGGATTCTCATTTGTGTTTAGATTACAACAATGCGAACCGCACCAATTTTGGGAAATTTTATGACAGTTTTAAGGACACGAAATATAGAATTGGACAAATTTCTTAAGGGAAGGCATTAATTTTGTACATATTTGCATTTTGTTTAAATAATCTATAGTAAAACCAACTTATTTCTTTGTAACTAAGCAAACCACAAAGAAATTTGTAAATTCTTCAAAGTAGGTAGTACTGCATCTTTTGAAACGAAACAAATCTATCTTTTCCGATTTAGTGGATTAATTATTCTGGCGGAAAACTATAATTGTATTCCTCATTCTATGTGAAAGCTCCGAAAAGGCTAAGCACCAGTTCATCAATCGGTTTTTAAGTTCCAATAGTTACAGTTAAACCTTGACTGGCGCCCAATCAAAATCGTACATTTCAAGAAAGCAACTTAAGCGCTGCATTACCTAATTGGCTGCGTCAATAATTCAGATACAGTCAAATCCATTCGTGATGGCGAGCCGTCCGCGGAGTGGAGAAAGATACAATTAAAAATTAAACGTGTGTGCAGGATGGTCCCTCGCCATCACGAATGAATAAACAACTGTAGGTAAGTAGCAACTGCACCGTCTCTTCCTCTATTGGAGTTTCCATATAGAAGAACTGTTCATGAAGTGGTGGTTTTATTATGTTCGTAGTATTATCATTTCAATGCGCGCAAAAGGATTTGAACTAAAAAAGTATTTTTAGAAAATCTTTGTGTTTGATAAAAATTTTAAAAGTCATTGGAGTCGGAAAAATTACAAACTAGGTACTTAAGTTGATTTATGCTGGATTTTACCAATTTTTATTGAAATATTTACGATACCTAAATGCAATAGAACTTGTAAACAATATAACCGGGTTTATTGCACTCAGGTAGAAAATTGATTATTTGCCAAACCCTTCATAAATTAACATTTGACGTCTCTAATAATGGCGTTTAAAAGTCTTCTAGAATAATTTTGTATTATCGTTTACCATAAAATTTACTATACCATCATATCTTTACGTAAGTACACAAACAGAAATATTTCTTGAGTTGGGAGAATTTTACAATAATACACGGATTGTAAAAGCATTTTAAAGCGACATGTATACAAAATACATTATATTGGAATTGGGTACCTCGGTACCTGAGCAGAAATTCCAGGAAAAATTCCGGTGCGTATTTCCCACGCTTGTAGACACTAATTTATGTCGTAAAATAATGTTTGTGAAAAAAATTGGGAAAATTTAGTTTATTTATGTGCAGGGATATAATAGTATATTATTTTATGAGATGCTTAAGTGATGCTTTATGTGCAGAGGCTGGTGTTTGACTGACGAACGAAGTGAGTCTGACAAAAGCAGCCGAAGCACATAAAGCGACTTAAGCTCCGAATAAAATATGCTATTTTTTCTTCAAACGCAAACAATTCATTAAATTGTAAAATTATTAATTGAAATTTTAATAAATAAATTTTGACAATTAATTTGACTTATGACCAGCGGCGCTTAAGTAGTACTTAAGCGCCGGCGACAGATACAGTAGAACTTTACCTGTCGCCGGCAATAAAGTGACACTTAAACATAATCAGTACAGCAGGATAATGTCACACTTAAATGACGTTTGAAGAAAAAATGTTTTAAATTTAAACAATAGATATTTATTTTATTAGGAGTATAAGCGAAACTTTTATGTGACGAAGTATGGAGGTGTAAGCGCCGAGCGGAGCGAGGAGAATTAACTCCATACGGAGTCACATAAAAGTGCTTATACTCCGAATAAAATACAATATTTTATTTTCAAATGGAATCATTCTAATCGTAATATGACAATTAATTTAATAAATAATTTTGCAACTGTCATGCAACTGTCATACATTTTTGCAGATAATGATATAACTTATACTCCGCCGGAGTATAAGTCCTACTTATACGCCGCTCAAAAGTGGTGTCATAGAAATGAAACTTATACCTTGCCCACTCAGTCTTATAACACCATGTTATACGCCGTTTGAAAATAAAATAATTTTTTTAATATTTTTTTATTTTTTTGAGTACCTACATACTTAACAAACTAAAAAACATGTAAAAGTAAAATATTAATAATCATGATGTAACTTTTAAATAAAATAAATTGAACAAATATTTCATTTATAATACATTGAATGATTTCTTTAAAATCAGAATTACAAAAAATTTTCTAAACTTGCTGTTATAGTAATAAGTTAATAATATAATGTTGGAGTAGTAAAATAATATCAAAATATCCAATAAGGAAATGAAGTACCTAACTGTCCTGTAGTGCACTGTTGTTATTGAGCTTCACATTTAGCCGAACTTAGTTTAACGCTAAGTTTCATATCACTGGAAACTCTCAGATTCTGGAACCACTTTTGATAACATTGTCCAGTTTCAATACACTCCCCACGAAATCTATCATCTATCTTCTCTTCTAGGAAATCTCAGTTTCTTCGCCGACTTAATTGTGCTACTTGTGCATAGAGCAGGCACCATTCAGAATCCAAACTCTATAATTCGCACACGAACAACCCTCGCCGCCTTTGGCCTTTTTCATTCGATAATTGTGGTGTCTGTGCTCCGACTTATTAAAACAGTCCACGCAGAGTACAAACTTATCACTCACGCAGCAATCGACACAAGTAAAGTTTAGCTCATTATCTTGAAATATCTTGGAACATCTATTTTTTTGTATTTGGTCAATCTCCCAATATTTGAAGTGATCACTTAAATAGCGGTTGTGATAATCACTAGTCATTGTATTGGTCCTAGCCATTATACTAATTTTACTGTGAATGTTAGAATGATTTTGAAATAACACGAGCTCTAAAATGCAGATACTAACTGTACTAGGATCAGATGAAAACTGAATGATTGCTTCTATGCTACTACTACGAAGGGGAAGTTTCGAAAAGGGCATCAGGTACCTGTCCAGTGAATTTCGATTGGCGCCAATCACAATCGGTCATTTCAAGAAGACAGCTTAAGCGCAGCATTCATCAGCTGCACCAATATTCCAGGTAGTTACCGGATGTACCCTCTCCCACACCATTGGAGTTTCCATATGAAAGGACTGTTTATGAAGTGCAGTCATTTTATACCGTTCCCAGATCTTACCCACCATTTTTTTGCCCTGATGACATCGCGGCTGTTTCTTTCCGTTCGTTGAAGTAGATGGTAAATTTTCCACTTGGGATTGATTATTATTAGATATTACACGCATTATTTACAATTATCGGCATGATGAAACTGAGATCAGAATAGATACGCTTCGCTCACGCGTTAAAATCGTTTCGATTATTAATCGTTCTCATTAACACTCTTGTTGATTAAACTATGTACTATTCCAACACTTGTTATGGAATGAAAATACATGCAAAACACATAAGAAGCAAGTGTTTTGGAATAAATATTCTATCTCAAGAGTGAGAATGTTTACTTTCTATTATTAAAAACGATTTCGGAATTATTGCATTCACTAATGGTCGTGGAGAAAATATATTATCAATTACGAACAATACATATAATGAATTATCAGGATAAAGTGGACTATACAAATTTTATAAGCAATACAAATTTGTTACAACAATTATCCACATTCAAGTTTTAAATATTATAAATTAATAAACCCTCTCCTGGTATCCACTATCTGCCACAGCCGCGATGTGGATGGCTTCGCTACTTTAGGATTAACCTTTTTCTCGGTTTTCAAATAAATGAACATACTGTGTTTGTGAATAGCGAACATTTTACATAAATTAAAAAGGCATTGGATTTATCCAAAAGAACTCATGGTCTAAAGCGTCGTCGGCTTTAATACGTTTTAACGGGTCTAAGATTAATAACTGGTCTAATAAGTCGCAAGCGTGTCTCTCACGTACTTCTTCAAACGATCTTTCAGCTGATGGAGAAAAAATAAGCGTATTATTAACAGTTAATTATAAAAGCCCCTGAACGTTGATAACTTTCTATATGTATCTACTCACTTTTCGTTTTTGATCTTTGGGGAGCATCATCTTCTCATACAGTTCCAAATCTTTGACTAGTGGCCAAACTTCAGGCGTAATAGAGCCACACAATTGTGAAATTAATGTCAACTGTTCTTGCTCGGTTTCTCCTTGCATTATGGGTGGTCTAGTCCGCAATTCCGCCATAATACAAACGGCGCCCCATAATCGCGAGCATCCAACACCAATTCTGGTGGACGATACCACAAAGTAACCACACGATTTGTATATCTCTTTACTACATCTTCTCTTGGGCTAAACGCTATGGCTAAACCAAAATCGGCGAGTTTTATTACGCCGTTTTTCGTTATTAAAATGTTAACAGCCTGCAGGTCTCTGTGCAGGATGTTGTCGTTATGTATGTAGAATAGTCCATTGAGAAGCATTTTCATAATTTGTTTTATTTCACCCAAATTGAATTTTACGTTGCCGTTAGACAGCAACCCGGCCAAATCATGTTCGCAGAATTCAAACAGCAAGTAAAATGTTGAAAAAAATTGTTTCTTGCTGTTGCCTCTGAACGACATATTTCAATTAACGAAACAATATTTTCGTGATTTAAATTCTTTTAATATTTTAAGTTCTCGAAGGGCGGTTATGGGAAACTAAAAATAAAAGCATCGATTCGATTAGAATTTAATTTTGTTTTTTATTTATTATTTTAGTTAACTTACCCCTTCTTTTGCATTATACATCAAAATTTTCTTCAATGCAATGAATTGTGGTGTAGTAACCCCCTTCTCCCTCGCTTTGTAAACCTCGCTACAAAAATAATATTAAGTTAATAAACTATAATAAATAATTATTGCACAAAAAAACAGGAAAACTAATAATTCGAAGTTGAGCGGATGCGCCGGTGTAAAAAATATATACTACTAAGAAAATGGTCAATTATTTAAGTTTTATAGGATCATTAAGTCTAACAGTCGGTTTTTTTTAACTAAATTTACCTGGAAATTTTCTCTGTTATAATCTAAGAAAGTTATCCAGAGGGGCTAAATTTGAAGAAATGTTGAAATAGCGGATATAAAATTAGGAATAATTTGTTAGCAACACCAGCTAGTTTCTTTGTTGAGTTGAGTGAAACTTTTCGCTGATTTTTAACGCTGAATAATCTGATTTACTTATAAATTTACCCAAAAGATACTCGTAAAAATAATAATTTATATGAATAAGATGAGTAATAAACGACCAAGTTTTAGGTACAAAGTTTGTTAACATTTTGGTGGATGTGCCGGTGTTACAACAATTTTAAATTAGGTGCTATAATTTATGAAATTAGAGAAAATATTAACAAACCCTTATTTTCAACAAATGCTGCTGCTTCAAAATTAATAATAATGTCCATTAAAATAATTGTGTAATTTATAATAAAATGGTTCAAAAATATAATATTTGTTAACAAGTTTTTTATAGCTTAAGAAATTTATTGGAAAATTTATTAATACTTTATTGCGTATGCCAAGTTAAAGATCGTTAAATTTTTGGTGTTACAACAATTTTTAAATTAGGTGCTATAATTTATGAAATTAGAGGAAATATTAACATGCCGCTATTTTAAACAAATTCTCCTGCTTCAAAATTAATAATAAGGTCCATTAATTAGTATAATTGTGACAGTTAATTAAGTGGTTTAATAGTAGTTTAATCAACAAGAGTGTTAATGAAGGCGATTAATAAACGAAACGATTTTAACGCGTGAGCGCAGCGAGCGCTTTAATGAGTCGAGATTATTAATCGCCGATTAACATTCATGTTGATTACAATATTTTTTCGTCGATCGCTCTTTATTAGAATGAAAATAATCTAGTTTTGTTCCATGGCAAAATCCAAATTCTGACATAATATGTAATAAGTCAAAATACCACTGACATAATTAATTATTAGTTCGACAGCCGTCAGTTCCAAATCTTTCAATAATATAATATATAAAAGCTTGAAAAAAAAATAGTATATAATACTCGGCGGCGAAAGCCTACTAATTGCCTCGCATACATTCTACTGCCTCGGCTGGCGCCTCTGCAGTGAAATGTATGCTCGGCTATAATATGAGCTTTCTCCGCCTGGTTTATAATATACCTACTATTTTTTGTGAAGTGTGAATTTATAGCTGCGTAGCAGCGAGTGAGGCAATCTCACGAACGAAAAATATCTGATGTGTCCAACACATGACTTTCTTATACGGATAGTATCACAATAATTACTTTTCCTAACGAAATTAAGTTAAATTTCTCTGTCGCGCTTGTTGCAATACGCATAAATCTGTCTTTGTCCCACTCATTATAACCGAATTTTACGACAAAAATGTGTTTTATTTTAGATTTTTGACCTATTACTCACTTAAAAAAATCTCTCGGTATAAAATCTCATTTATTTATTCATTATTGTTTTCGGTACCATAGAAACCAGTAAAATAAAAAAAAACTAATGGTCCCTCTGGGATTCGAACCCAGAACCTTCCGTTTGGCAGCCAAGCCTCTATGTCTAGTCTACCTAGACCATCGGATTGTACGATCAACGCGCGCTATGAGAAATATAAGTGTTTTAAGAATATCTAGTTTTTTTGAATTTTTTTTGTCGGAATTTCAAAAAAAAGTTCAAACAAAATTTGTTCAAAATTCAATTCTAAATCAATGCTAAAGAATAAAAAAATCTCATAAATTGTTTATTTTTCAAGATATTCCTAAAAAACCTAAAAATGTCTTCAGGTAAGTAAGTACCAGTTGTGTTGGTGCTAGATGAAAAACATAAATTCGACGAATTTTGTCGAAAAGGCAACCCTTCTGGCGCTGTCCCCGCTTTAAGCAAATCATCCCTTAATTTTTTGGGTATCATCGTCAATAAACTCGAAAATAATAACAATATGAAAATATCTGATGTGCCCAACACATGACTTTCTTATACATTGCCATGATACAGTTTTAATCTTTGGAAAATACTGAAGGGGTAGCCAATTATCACATGCTGTCGACATTCAACACCTTATTAATATAAAATCACATTTATTTATTACTAGCTGTCCCCCGCGGGTTTCGCCCCACGATAGTTTTCTGTCTTGCTCCGTTTTTACAATAATATTTAATTGTATTACAATTTATCAATATTACACAAAAAACACGCCACCACGATGCTGCCATTGCCGTCGATTTTTTCAATAATAATTATAGGTACAGTTAATTTCACAGAAATCGACTACACCTAATATTTCCCTGATTCCCTGTGTTACAATGCCATTGTTTGATTGACGGTTACTGTCAAATTGACAAATTAAGTATTTATTTGCATCCGTCGCCAAAAATCAAAATGCCAAAATTTACTGAACGACTCATGATAAAAAATAACCTAATTTCTGTGAAATTAACTGTACATATTACAATATGACACAAAAAACACAAATCAACGACCACGTAACAACCGGTGGTGGTTTCGCCACCACAATGCTGCCGTAGCCGTCGATTCAAATAATAATATTGCTACAATCGATTTCCTCAACGGTATAGACTTCTGTAATTTATATAAAGTACTTTTGTACCTGAGTGATAGATGGCGCTACTATATGTTAATAATTAAAAAAATTTTGACGGAATTTCAAAAAAAAGTTCAAACAAAATTTGTTCAAAATTTAATTCTAAATCAATGTCTGAGAATAAAAAATTGTCGTAAATTGTTTATTTTTCAAGATATTCCTAAAAAACCTAAAAATGTCATCAGGTAACTGTCACTTGTTTTGGTGCTAGATGAAAAACATTGAATGTGGCACCCACAAATTTGTTCAAACTCTTAAATATGAAATTTGAATCAAATCCGAGAAGTCGTTTTTGAGTTATGGTGGATACAGACAGACACACACACAGACACACAGACAGACATCATGGCGAAAATGGTCAAAATGGATTCAGGGGCCCTCAAAACGTGTAAATCCATCAAAATCTCGAAGTCGAAAAAAATCACGATTACTATACTTCCTTATACTACGTATAAGAAAGTAAAAACAGGGAATGACATAAATTGTAGAGCGTATTTTTCTCTACAAAAATGATGTCGTGTGTTTTTACTTTCTTATACGGAGTATAAGGAAGTATAGTAATCGTGATTTTTTTCGACTTCGAGGTTTTGATGGATTTACACGTTTTGAGGGCCCCTGAATCCATTTTGACCATTTTCGCCATGATGTCTGTCTGTCTGTGTGTCTGTCTGTATCCACCATAACTCAAAAACGAGTTATCGGATTTGATTCAAATTTCATATTTAAGAGTTTGAACAAAATTGTGGGTGCCGCATTCAATGTTTTTCATCTAGCACCAAAACAAGTGACAGTTACCTGAATACATTTTTAGGTTTTTTAGGAATATCTTGAAAAATAAACAATTTATGAGATTTTTTTATTCTTTAACATTGATTTAGAATTGAATTTTGAACAAATTTTGTTTGAACTTTTTTTTGAAATTCCGTCAAAAAATTTTCAAGAAAACTAGATATTCTTAAAACACTTTATATTTCTTATAGCGCGCGTTGATAGTTGAATTCGATGGTCGAGGTAGATCATGTGTTTCATTATATGGCTGCCAAACGGAAGGTCCCGGGTTCGAATCCCAGAAGGAACGGACCATTAGTTTTTTTTTATTTTACTGGTTTCTATGGTACCGAAAACAATAATAATGAATAAATAAATGTAATTTCATACCGGGAGATTTTTTTAAGTGAGTAATAGGTCAAAAATCTAAAATAAAACACATTTTTGTCGTAAAATTCGGTTATAATGAGTGGGACAAGGACAGATTTATGCGTATTGCAATAAGTGCGACAGAGACTATTTAAAAATTGCTGTAAATCTTCAAAATTTTTACAAGAAATGTAACTTAATTTCTTTAGGAAAAGTAATTATTGTGATACTATCCGTAAGCATAAGAAAGTCATGTGTTGGGCACATCAGATATTTTTGTAAAAATTGACCGTTAACGAGATAAACGAAAAATCAAGTCACCCCATTTTTTAAGATGGCGGCCGAACGGCAGGGGGTGGGGATACGTAAATTCAGTTTTAAGCTTTTCTCTAAGCCCTCTAAGCAATGGAATCGAAAAATTCGACTCACAAAAAATCTCTAGTCAAATCTCGGAAAATTTGGCGAATGTAGCTACCAGAGATTTTGGAAAAATTTTCAAATTACCTTATTAATTTAGATCTCCTGATTACGAAAATGCTAAAAATAAGCGGCGGTCTCCAATATTTCCAAAGTTATAGGAGTTTGAAAACTTGAAACATCCAAAATTTGGATGTGTAAATTAAGCACTTTTTTCAACTTTTATTCATTAAAAATGCACTCAGTAGACTCTATTGCACTAACTAATGATTAATCAAGCATTACATTTTAGTAAAAAAGATTTATTTACTCTATTTCGACACGTTTATTTTGAAACACTAATCTAAGTTTAAAATTTTGAATCAAGGATCGCTTGATTTCTTAGTAAGGGGAACGGAAATTCCTTTGACAGCAAAACAAGAAAAAGAAAATGCATTAAAAATAGTGTTTTCATAAATAATATTAAATGGTAATGATTAATAAATTAATAATAATTAGTGCAATAGGTACTAGTGAGTGGATTTTGAGTGAATAAAACTTGATAAGTGCTTAATTTACACATCCAAACATTGGATGTTTTAAGTTTTCAAACTGCTATAACTTTGGAAATATTGGAGACCGCCCCTTATTTTTAGCATTTTCGTAATCAGGAGATCTTAATTAATAAGGTAATTTCAAATTTTTTGCAAAATCTCTGGTAGCTACATTCGCCAAGTTTACCCAAATCTCTATTGACTGGACTATCTACTATACTTGAATGCAATAAAGGTTGTAACTATATCCGGGTAGAAAGTTCAAAATATGGAAAACCCTTCATGAATTAACTTAATATGCCGTCTCTAATGGATTTTAAAAGTTTTCCACTTGTATAAAATAAGTTGCAATTGTAATTGAGTACCTGACCAGAAATTCTAGGAAAAAGATTTAGCATAATTTTTAGTCATTGCTGAATTCCATGTTTGTAGCTACTAATTTATGTCCTAAAACAATTAAAACAATTGATAATTTAGCTAATTCATTTGCAGAGATATACATAGGTACTTTTAAATTATTTAAAATTGAAATAAAATAAAATTTATTATAATTTTTTTTTGAGTACGTAAATTAGAAAAAAAACAAATATTTAACTTATAAAATACTGGATAGGGATTTCTTAAACAAAATTATAAAAAAACTTTCGAAACTTGCCATTAGTAATAAGCTAATAATATAATTGTTGGAGTAGTAAATATCCGATAAGAAAATGAAGTAACTATCCTATGGTGCATTGTTCTTATTGAGCTTTACATTTGTCGAACTTATTAGCTAAAAATAACTCCAGTAGAAGTGTTGGGCGGGTGACTGGGTGCTATTCTCGATTAAATTAGAAATAAAATGGAAAATGTATTTATGAAACATTGATTGTATAGGTATAGTTTTGATTAAATGAAAAGTTATGACTCACCATTAAAGCGTCCCCAACACAGACATTAACTTACTTACTTACTTACTGATACGAGTACCTAACTGTAACGGGTGTCCAAATAAGAAAGAACGCCGGCTGTTTTTTATTTTTCCATAAATTAAAATACATATTACTGTTTTGGCATATATTAACTCGGGATATTTTTGAGAAAAACCGCGTTTTCTATTTTGTCGTTAGTGATACGCCCTCTAGAGGTCGAGTTAGAAATTTAAAAATTATTTCCAGCAATTTCTCTTGGCCACTTTTACTATAAATATTTTTTCTCGAAGGCTGTACGATAAGTTTCTGAGATAAAGCCGGCGTCCTCATTTGGACACCCGGATGTCAATAAATAGATACTCACTGTATGTAGATATAAATCAAGACGATAATATTGTACTTTATCTTCGAGAGCGGTTTTAATAACAAGCTCGAGAAGATAATGAAATGTTATCGTCGTGTATAATACAATTTTTTTTTCTATAGCAAGTGTTAAAGAAAAATCAATTATAAAGAAAAATTGATTACAAAATAAATTATTATCAAGCACAATTTAAAATGTTAGTGAATATTATGAGTTGTCACTATGGTGACAAAATCAACAGTATAATACGTTTTAATTCATTCATTTCCCAAAAATCAAAGTATGTACCTACCTTTACTACCCTTGCGGATAAAGTGCTACTTTATCTATTATTTTGAGTTGATAACAGCACACTTCAACATTTGCTATAGAAAAAAAATATGTAATACGTTTTTTGTAGCTCTGAAGGAGCTCTATAAATAATATTAGAAACAAAATTACCCTGAAACTTACCGTAAGGAAATATTTAATGAAAAGAAAATTTTCCACAACATTTTCAGTTTATTTCTTGAATAACATTTTAAAAATTAACAATATCAAAACAAATGTAGGAAAAAGTTGTAGGGAATATTTTTCTCCACAACTCTGTACATTACATGCCCCAGCTAGCATGTAGAAGGGAGGAATTATACAGTATGAGAATTGAAGATATGTATTAAGATACGTGAGGGATTAATCATTGTAAAAGGGAAAAGTTCCTCAAAAGAAGACATACATATTCCAACGATCTTTCGTTGTTATTAAAGAACTAGATGACAAAATTCATTACTAGTATATATATCACAAATAGGTAGATACATAAATATTCGTCAGAAGAACGCAAAATCAGCTAATTTCTTCTTAAATTATCGTAATTGGAAATGTACAAATTAAGAATTTAATCGGCAAAAGTACAATGTGAAGTTGGCCATAGAAAGTAGCAGAATATTTGAAATTGAAAAATCCTGCCGGTTAGACGGGTCACTCATTTCGACTAAGTTCAGCTACATTGTTATTTAACAAAGGTGAAGACATTTTTTTTTCTTGGGCTAAAAAGGCACGGGGGATGGAAGTAGTCAAGTACCGCTGAGGGCTATGTTATTGAAGATTCTGTTGAAAACAAGATTCAGTTTGCAAAAAAATCTTAATGGTGACAAAAATAAAGAATTTTCAAAACCGACCTCAACGTGTAATCAAGAAGACAAGGAAAACTCGACCTATAAAAATTTTGATTATGCTGAGGTCGGGGTGGGTTGACTGGCGTCATTTAATTGCATCAGCGGCAAGGAAGACCGACTACAAGAGCCGCATAAGATTCCTGATGAGGTTCTGAGATTACTACTTTTAATTTTTCCATAATTTACTAATTTATTTGTAAATGATATAAATATGTTACCTTTATGGAATGGTAGATATTACTACCTATATAAATAAAGCAATTAAAATAATTATTGAATATTACCCGTTAGGATATACTTATCTAAAATGAAATTATATTTTAAGGAAACGAAAATATTAAGAGTAAGTTAACTTAAATTGTATTTGTATTATTCACGAGATAATGTTTATATTTGTATCTAATACCTGAATTTTGAGTATACTTACCCCTAATAGATATTGTAATTAACAAGCAATTAAAAACTAATAAACATGCAAATGTCTGAGTGAATAAGAAAGTTTCACTAATAAAAAGACAAAATCGTATATTACAAGTTCAGAAAGTGTGTCTACAAGAAAAACAGTATAATATAATAGATATAGTTTTAGTGTTATTATAATATTTTGTTTTTAATTCATAATCATATAAGTATTCCTTGTTACTTAATTTTATCTTGTCCCCTAAGAGTCATAGAGAAGTTCCACTGTACATATTTATTTAACAGATTTAAATTCAATTATAATATTTATTACATTATAGATATATTTCATAAATATATTTCATATTTTATACTTTAAAGTTAAAATTAATAAATAATTAATTATATCGTATTTAAAATAAAGGTAGTAGTTTTTAGAAACTGATATTCATAAGTCATACTAAATTTAATAGTTATTTATTATACAAGACGATAACATTGTACAGGGTGTCCCATTTTCGACACTTTTAGGGGGTATTGGCGTTATTATCAAAGATAGAGTGTTGCGGTTTTCACATTCCTGTCCTACTTTTTTACAAAACGAAAGATTCCGGGGTCAAATTTGTCATGGCTCTCTTAGTTTTTAATCTACAGAGTGATTCTCAAAATCTTTGTTTTTTAAACACCCCTCGTATTTCCGTTATGCGTCTACTTATCAAAAAACTGAAAACTGATCTTGATAGAGTTTTTTACGTAGAATTCAGTGGCGTAGGCAGTTTTTGTGTAAAACGTTTAGTTTTTGAGATATTGCCCAAACTTATGTTTTTTTAAATGGGACACCCTATATATTATTTTTTATATTGATTAAGCAAAATTTGGCCTTTCCAAAAATATATAATACTTCATATTTATTTTGAAAAACAAGCTCAAAATTCGATATTTTTTTATAATTTACTTTATTTATAACAGTAGGCCATGGCTAGTTTATTAGAAACAAATGCAAAATTTGACAGATTTGTCAGATTTCCATTATTGATGAAATATTTTTGTTACGTAGGAGTTTTTATTTTACTTTTAATTTTTTATTACAATGGCCATTTACGATAATTATGAGAAGTATTATATTGTTGGTATGTTTTATACAATGCATTAAAATTATCTTTTGAAGTGTTTAGCTTTAAAATAATTACGCATTGTGAAAATTTTGGATTTGTTTTTAAAAAATTAGCCATGGCCTACTGTTATAAATAAAGAAAATTAGTAAAAATATCGAATTTTGAGCTTGTTTTTCAAAATAAATATTAAGTATTATATATTTTTGGAAAGCTCAAATTTTGCTTAATCAATATAAAAAATAATATATAGGGTGTCCCATTTAAAAAAACATAAATTTGGGCAATATCTCAAAAACTAAACCTTTTACACAAAAACTGCCTACGCCACTGAATTCTACGTAAAAAACTTTATCAAGATCAGTTTTCACTTTTTTGATAAGTAGACGCATAACGGAAATACGAGGGGTGTCTAAAAAACAAAGATTTTCAGAATCACTCTGTAGATTAAAAACTAAGAGAGCCATGACAAATTTGACCACGGAATCTTTCGTTTCGTAAAAAAGTAGGACAGGAAGGTGAAAACCGCAACACTCTATCTTTGATAATAACGCCAATACCCCCTAAAAGTGTCGAAAATGGGACACCCTGTACTTTATCTTAGAGAGCGAATTTAGCATCGAGGCGTCGGCCGAGACGCTAATAAGCTCGAGAAAATAATAAAATGTTATCGTCGTGTATAATACAAAATTTTTTTCTATAGCAAATGTTAAAGAAAAACCAATTAAAAAGAAAAACTACTTACAAATTAAATTATTATCAATGACAATTTAAAATGTCAGTGAATATTATGAGTTGTCACTATGGTGTCAAAATGAACAGTAATACGTTTTAATTCATTCATTTCGAAAAAAACAAAAATTTTTATCTACCCTTGCGGATAAAGTGCTACTTTATCTCCCTAGCGGTTAAAGTGCTACTTTATCCACTATTTTAAGTTGATAAAAGCACACTTTAACATTTGCTATAGAAAAAAATATATTAAGTTTGTAACCTTACGGCCCCCAGTCAGTACTGGAGAAATAAATAGCGTCGAAATTCCCTACGTTGTGTTCTTTTTAGAGTTCTGTGTATGCGGGAGAAATAAAACAGTTTTGACGATCATATACAGTTTTTATTCAAGCTCATTGGCAGAAAGCACAAAATATGCAAAATGATCAGTCTTAAGGATAATCGCCTTATGGGATAACCTGATTAATCAACCCTTTGTGGGTTGTACGGTACGATAAAACAAATTAGTATTGCTCCAAAATATTCCATAAAGAAATATTAGTAAAATACAACAAATAATACATATTGCAACTGCGGCCTCCTAACTGCCCGTTACATCCCCCACATTCTGGGTATACATTCCCCTTTTAGGTGGCATCTATTAGATGAATCGCACCTACTTGTGTTCGAAGAGGGGTATTTTAGCAAATACAAACATATAAAACATATAAAACAATGGTGCTTATGTATACCACATCGTGCAGGGGTGCGTAGCCCCTACGATGTATTCCCTCGTTGTAGAATGTACATGATAGTCTAAGCGACCTTAGGAATGCAAGCAGTAGCCAGGTCGACAAGCAGATCAATCAAACATATCATCAAACGGTTATAAAAGTAATAGAGAAGTTGGGTTGTATACAGAAAACTCTGGAGCAATCTCAGAGACAGTTAAAATAAATATTGTAATGGCAAAGAATTATTCCAAAGGTAGATTTTACAAATACAGCAACACAAAAATTATGTAAATATTATCAATGCAACAAAAGTTATAGCGAGCTGAATATATCAAGTTAGAATGAACAATATCAATAATCTCTCAATGGGTTTTCCATTGATTTACGGACCTGTAGGGTTAGAACCCTTCCACACATCTATGGCGGGAGTGGTGGCTCCCCCGGAACTGTGGCCGTCGATCAGGGTTAACGGTACGACTCCAGGGTGGCGGGCACAGTCGTGGCGGCAGTGGTGGTATTTACTGTGGAACAGTCAGAACTTAAGGGCAGTATTCACACAATCAAGATTATTTGTCTACTTAACTTCACTGAGTACTTGGCACCATCAAGTTCGTCATACTCTCTTTCAAGCTGTCGCTTGACTATCCCTTGTACATCTTCTTGCTTGTGGAATTCCCCGCTTTTTCCCCGTGACGTCAGTAAACTGGGGTGGCAAATCGGGGGCTCGACCAATGGGAGATAACATTGTGTGGATGGTACCAGAAACTTTCACCGATATTCTTCCTTCGTGTAAACTGTGGCATTTTCTACCTAGGTCAAGTTTTACGGTCAGCAAGTGGGACAAGGGGACCCATCTGGGCATCTGGTTTTGTTGGCGGTGGTGCTTTTATTGCTGGATGGCAGTTTTGGTACAAAACCTACTAGGACCGCTTCCTTTGTTACACCCTTAACTTTTATGGGGAAGGCAATGTGGTTTTCGTTTGCTAAATATTGGAAATAATATTATGCTGGAATGGAAGGTTTTTTATTTATAAGTACCAAACATTTTCGTTTATGCATTTCTACGGTTTTTATGAGGGCCCCCAAATATGTACAACTACAAAAAATAAGTTTGGGTCGCAGTTTGTAATACACAAACAACTAAAATAAATTTCTAAAGAATTTAAAACACAGTAAGGCGAATGTATTTTAAGCGAAATAATTTTATATGTAAGGGACCGGGGTTGTCCGGTCTCAAGTTTAAAGAGTACCTATATTTATATATATATTTTATTGTTGAAACAGTCTCGATAGCTTTTTGATTTTAATTTAATATTGTGCGAATTTCTTTAATATTTTTGCATTTTCAAAACAGACACTTCCTCGATTTTTAAACGTAATAAAATCTAAATATAGAAAATTTAAGCAAGATGAAAATGCGACGAAAAGTACGGTTTTATTACAATTAAAAAATGTGTTACGTAATTTTTTACTTTGTGACTTTAAAATTGCCATAAAATTTCAAAAAATTGACAGATTTCTGCTTTTTTTGTTACAAAGAGGCAAGTAAGTTCTAATAGAAAATTCAAACAATACCTAGTAGTCCAACCAATATTTTCGGATTTTATTATTGCTAATTATAGATTTTAGTTTTATGTTTTAGATAAATTGACAGATTTCTGTGTTTGCCTAATACAAATAAGATGATTAATGTACGAGGTAACAAAAAAGGAATTTTTTTGTCTAGAATAAACGAAATTAAATAGGTGTCTAGATACTACATGTTATGAAAAAATTTCAGTATTATTCAAATTAAAAAAGTCTTGCATTTTATTGTTAAATGTAGTTCAATTATCACAAACATGTTCAAAGTATAAAAATAAACTAATTTCTATTATAGTCAGTTATCCTATTTCAATTTTAATTTTGCAACTATTTTTATGATCACTAATACGTTCAAATTTATTAACATTTCTGCAACGATAATACAAAATTATTTTTAGAAAATCTTTATCTGATGTTTGATAAAATTGTTAAAAGTCATTAGAGTCGGCAGGTATTATAAATTATTAGGTTGATTTATGTTGAATTTTGTCAATTTACTTAAAAATTTTCATTATGCTTTAACAAAAAATACCGCCTTCAAAATTTTCCAAATTTTCCAAATTTGTGACTAAATAAAAAATAGCCGCCCACAAAAATTTGTCGTGCTGGGCAGGTTTTTCATTCTATGCTACTACTACGAAGCGAAAACTTTGAAAAGATTAAAACCAATTTTTCAATCAATTTCAGTTACCTCAGACGGGTGCCAATCTGAATCGTTCATTTTAAGAAAGTCGCTTAAGCCCTCCATTCATTGGTTGCACCAATATAGTCTAGGTAGAAACCGACTGCACCTTCTCCCACTCTGTTGGAGTTTCCAAATAAAAGGACTGGTCATGAAGTGGTCAATTTATACCTTTCACAGTAGTTACCCAGTGTACTCAGAGAAAATTTTGTGTCAGTAAAATTTGTATTTTGAAGTCATTTTCAACATGCCCATATTTACGTCAGCCTTTCGTCTAGTGGTCTTAGCAGCCGGTTATGATCAACTGGCATTTTTTCGTGATTCTCCTAAAGACTTTGTATTACAAGCTCTACGAGCAAAAATAATCGAATCAGTCAGATTCATTCTTAGTTTCATCGTTGTGCACATGTATATCATGCACAGTTGGGTTATAGATTATTTAAATAACTCAAAAAAATTCTCTTTAATCAAAAGGGATTTACATATATTTTTTTATTTATATTTTTATATATCTGTATATATATTTATATATATACTTAAATATACATATTTACATAATCGAAAAACAGCTAGAATCTAGAAGGAACAAAATCTTCGAATATATTGGAAAGTGCTACGGAGATCCGAAAATAACAAAGTGTTTCATGTATAGTGCTCCAGAAGACACTTATAGTGTCCGCGTAAATACTCTTCTTCAAATACAAGACAGTGAATAAGTTGCGTGCCTTGGGAAACCCATAGTTGGACAATAGAAGCTTGTTTAAGAAGCAGAATTCGATAATATCCGGGTTGAAAATGGTTTTTAACAGTGCGGTTATGGATAATGTTGGGGAGGGGTTTTAGTCGGTCGGGGCCTCAAGAGAGGACTCCCAACCCGACACTACCCTGGGCGGCCGAACATCAATGCCCAGGGTGTCTGTCCAGCAGATTTCCCCTCCTCGGGAAAAAAAAAAAAAAAAAAGAGGGTGAGTATTACAAAACTTTATTATAGGAACTCATTTGTTGTTAGGATTTGGTACACTAACTTTTTATTATTTTTGTTAATAAATAATAATATGGAAATGAATCTCAGCTTTTCTTATACCTACCTACCTGTAGTGCCCATACCTAGCTATTTATTATAAAACAGAGACTATTGTAACGAAATAATTCCCGACATAACTAGTACCCAGTAGTTTCGTTTTAAAGATATTTTTTGGTTGGTTACTTAAATATATGCCGGGTGCCCGTTTTCAAACTCGCAAATAATATGATTTAACTTGATTGTAATTTCTGCTCGCCAATTCGGCCTAGAGAAAATATTTTGGTACCTATCAGTGGAATGAGAAGTTTATTGCGCATCGTATGACATTAAAACGAAAACGTCAATATTTTAATCGATTTTTATGGAAAAATATTAATTTATGTTTTAGAAATTGAGTTTCTTTGAATTTCTAAAGCTACGATTCCACCGAAGCAACAATGAGGAACTTTTTGTTGCGTTGTGTGTCTTCATGTTGCTATAAATAAGAAACTTTCATTAACATTAATAAACTTATCGTTTCCACTCAAGCAACAAAATCGTCAGTAATCGTACGATGTTTCTGGCAACATAAGAAAAGCGCAACTCAGTGTTTCCACTGATATCGGATGTATTTTAAATGTGTACTGAAATATGGACTAAACGTAACAAATTTCTGTTGCTAATTTTTATTCGTTTCCATTGCGGCGGCGACAAACAACAACTTGTTTTTGTTTCCTTGTGTTGCCGATTTTCTTTTGAAGTTTACCGCTCGAAATGGAAACCGGCAACAAGAAGAAACAGTCGGAATTTGTTACAGAAACAATGAGAAACATTTAGGAATTTTGTGGAACATTTTCGGAAGCAAGCAAAAGAAACACAAAAGTTCCCCAATGTTCCTCCGGTGGAAACGTAGCTTAAAACATAAAAATTTTAAATTAATATTTTTCAATAGAAATCGATTAAAATAATGTAACTGATACCAAAATATTTTATCTTATCGGAATTCACGATTATTTAACATCTTTATTTTAAATGAAACACCCTTCTATATTAATATACAAAATTTTTTAATCTACATTATATGTAATTACTTTAGATTGATAAAGTATAAGGCAGTGTTGAGCTATACCTTACCCCGGCTCCACACATTGGGGCCAATATTGGCACCAATAATGTTCGTCCAATGTGTGGATCGAAAATTTAGTGTTGGCCCCAATAGATAGATAGATAGATAGACACATTTATTCATCACCAAAGTTTACAGAATTACAGAATTTACTAATACAAAAAAAGAATTCAACAAACTTAAAGGACTAGTCAAAAACATTCAATTACAATCCCAACACACGAACCTACAGCAAAAATTCCGCAACAGAATAATAATTTTGTTCCTGTAAATAAGTCTTCACTCGCAATTTAAAAACTCTCAAACTACAATTCTCCAATTCCAGAACTTTAACTATTTTATTAAAACATTTTATTTCCATATAAACATGACTATTTTGGCTTACTGATAACCTTGAAAATGGTTGTCTTAGTAATACATTACTTCTTGTGGAGTAGGCATGAATTTCATTATTTTTCAAAAATTTGTTTTTATTTTCTTTTATAAAATATACAAGCCTGAGAATGTAAAGACTTGGTATGATTAGTATTTTGTATTCAAGAAAGAGTGGCCTACACGAGGTCAAAGGATGTGCTCCAGCCATACTTCTTAAAACTCTTTTTTGCATAACAAAAGCTTTATCTGCATGTGCTGACGAACCCCAAAATAAGATACCATAGCCGAACACAGACTCAACAAGCCCATAATATAGTTGAAGCAAAACCATTCTTGAAACTGTGTTTCTCAGTGATCTAATCAGAAAGCACACAGCACCAAGTTTCCCTGTCACCACGTCAATATGGTGCTCCCATGTTAATTTGTGATCTACACTGACCCCAAGAAATATGATTGTATTCTGCTTTGTTATAGATTTTCCATTTGCTTTTATTAACAGACTCAAAGTTTCTGCACTGTTCTTCGTTGTAAATTGTGAGTAATGAGTTTTTGACACATTTATCAGTAACCCATTCGTATTACACCAACTACAAAATTCATCTGAGACCCTATTGCATTTAACAGAGAGCTCCTCCACATCATGACCCCTAAGAAGGAAATTTGTGTCATCAGCGTACACAACAGTCCTCCCAGCCAATGTTAGCGCCAACGTTAGAAGTTATCCGTCTTGTGTCAGTTTTCGACAACACATCAAAGGGATTTTTCCCAATGTTTGCGGTACCGGCTTCACATTGGACGATTGTCGGTTATGTGTCAATCTTCAATTGACTTTATTGAAACTAACTGAGGTTGGCTCCAATCACTCCCAATGTGTGGACGATCTAATACCGAACAATACTGCGCGCGAACATTAGCCAACGTTGACACCAACATTGGCCCAATGTGTGAACCCGGCTTTAGGCAAGTGCTAATAGTCCAGGAGCTAGTGAATTTTTTGGGTACTAATTTTTCCAGTCAGCAAACTTTGATAGAATTACCTATTCAGTTAGTGATTCTATGTCAAAAATAGTATATTATGTAGGTATACAGGTTTTCCGGTGGGTTGAGTCAGAAAATGCCTTGGAAAATACAAATGCGTTGGACTTTTTTTAACACTAATGAAAATGGTTCTACTAACAAGTTGTGTACTAAAATTAAGTAAAAAGACAGTCTGCCTGATCTGTAGACATAGCAAATGTGTCTGGCACGTGAAAAACTGAAAAATATTTAAAAAATAATTGCCCTTATTTTGATAGTCCTGAAAATTATTCAGAATTCCTATTATTCTAACAATAAATTTTTAGGGACTAAAATTCTATACAAATTTGTACTAATGACTTTGTCGATATTTTTATTCTTTATCGAGTTATAGCTATATTTGTCTCTGAAAATATCTGATATTATATTATCTTGACCTTAAATCCTAATATCACTGGACCGAATTATTGTTGAAGGTGAATATGATTTGGGTTTTTACTGAGACGTCCAATTAATTCGCGTTTTGATAAGTTACAACTAATTTCCACAATTTCTGGAATTTCTATTTAGGGTCATCAGATATTCTATTTCAATTCTATATTTATTTTTATGATTCCTAATATTTAGTTATATTAACACTTTTGCAAAATTTATTTTAAAAAATGTTTGTGTTCATTGGAGTCGGCAAATATTATAAAGTACTAAGTTGATTTATGGTGTATTTTTGCCAATTTTTAATAAAGTATTACCTGTACCTGTACTTTGTGATATAGGAAACAAGTACAAAAAAACTTGTAAACAATATACCTGGGTTTATTGCACTTAGAGCAATACTTTTACAAGTTTTCTAAGAATAACGAGTTGTCTAAAAATTTGGTGAGATTTGTATACAACTAATGAATTATGACATTTTGTGGTTAGGTTCTTTCAGGTTCTGCAGCAGTAATTTTTAAAAATTAAAAAGTAATATTGCATTTGTGGCAACCGTGAATATAAATTTTCAATATTGCATATCACTTTTATATTTATAGATTTTAAATTACCATGTCTAATATTAGGTAGGTATAAAAACCAAAATATATCTTGAGTTGGGATATTTGAATTTTATAATAATAGACGAATTGTAATAAGTTAGGTATATTTTACAACAAGACATGAAAACAACATTTTTTCCTGAGGTGAGAATTTATACACGAGCTGTGTTAGCAGCGAGTGAGGCAATCTCACGAACGAAAATAAAACGTTATATTTTATAAATTGCATTACAAAGTACTTTTTTTTTATTTATTCAAGATAACAACTTTCAAGTGAAACGTCACAGTTATATTTTAGTTTCTATTTTAACTATTTTAAGTTTTGTATATAAAATATTCCATGGAAAGTGAATGAATTGATATTGAAAATTTTGTTAATTTAGTGTATATTGTTAATATTATATGTAGGTATATTATAGTGTTTTATTAAAAAATCACGAAGAAAATCATAAATTTGAAATTTTGTTATTTTCTCTCTAGAGAGAATAGAGAATATTTTCAAACCAGAGAAAAAAATAGAAGTTTCATATCGAGTATATAGGGATTTAACATTATTAATTCCTGCTCGCCAATTCTGCCTAGAGAAAATATTTTGATATCAGTGGAATGAGTAAAATAAGTAGAAAACACATAATGCACGTGCATACAATATCTGAGTTTACTTAAAAAATTTCTGCCTTAGCAAAAAATACCGCCAAAAAAATTTATAACCAGCTAAAATTTGTCATTCTGGGCCCCTATTGTCCCTAATGATAAGTTGATAATATTATGCTGGGTTTTTCCAATTTTCAATGAAATATCTATACTTGAATGCAATAAAACTTGTAACTATATCAGGGTTCATTATGCATAGCTAGAAAGTTCAAAACATGGGAAACCCTTCATAAATTAACTTAATATGCCGTCCCTAATGGCTTTTAAAAGTTTTCTAAGAATTGCGGATTGTAAAACCACTTTAAAGCGACATGTATAAAATAAGTTAGAATTATTGTAATTGAGTACTTATACCTGACCAGAAATTCCAGAAAAAATTGTAGCATAATTTTTTGTCAGTGCTGATGTATTCCACGTTTATAGTATTGTAGGTACTAATTTTTGTCCTAAAATAAAAAAAAAAATAATAATTTAGTTAATTTATTTGCTGAAATATACATTCTTCTAAAATGTTTAAAATTTAAACAAAATAAAACTTGTTGTAATTTTTTTTATTCTTTTATATATGTAACTTAAACTAAAATATAAAAGTAAAATATTTATAATCATTATGTAAATTTTATACAAAAATGGAACAAATATCTACCTTATAAAATACTGGATAAAGGGATTTCTTTAAACAAAATTACAAAAAAAACTTTCGAAACTTGCCATTAGTAATAAGCTAATAATATAATTGTTGGAGTAGTAAATATCCGATAAGGATATGAAGTAACTGTCTTATGGTTCATTGTTCTTATTGAGCTTCACATTTAGTCGAACTTATTAGCTAAAAATAACTTCAGTAGAAGTGTTGGGTGCTATTAACGTTAGTCATTAAACAGTAATTAAAATGCAATTTTCTGAGAAAAAAAGATATAAATCTGACGAAAATTAACTTTGTGACCTTAAAATTGCCACAAAACTTCAAAAATTGAAGAAACTCATAGAAACCACACTACAGAAAATTAATTTGGAGATAATGCTTAATTATGTAACAATACCAGATGGTGCGGATTTTGGAACAGCTGGTTCCTTGAGGATAGTCTACAAAAAGTACAAAGACGATAACATTTTCATCAATTTCAAATTGTGATTTGATAATAACCAACGTGAATCTTGTGGAAATGTTTGACGAGTTTCGGAATAAGAACGCTTCAGTGACTGCTTTGTTCTTGCCACCAAGTTATTTCGAATTGGACGCAAGGAACGTGTCAGAATTAAACTGGGAGCAAACATCTAATCGAAACATAATTGGAATAAATTCTTGTGATCAACTGACATTTTTTGGTGATACTCCTGAAGACTTAGTATTACCATCTCTACGAGCAAAAGGATTCGAATCAGTCAGATTCATTGTTAATTTCATTGTTGCGCACATGTATATCATGCACAGTTGGGTTATGGAATATTTAAACAACTCAAAAAAATTCTCGTTAATCAAAAGGGATTTAGTGCCGCACATCATCGTAAAACAGCTAATTACGCCCGAGTCCAGAAGGAGCAATATCTTCGAATATGTAGGAAAGAGCTACGGAGACCCGAAAGAAATAAAGTGCTTCATGTATGGAGCTCCAGAAGACACTTACAGTGTCCGCGTAAATACTCTTCCTAGTTTCTGGTCGGTGAATATTAAGACACTAACAAATGGTCAGAATTTATCCTGCAACATCCCGACGCAAAATTCAAATCCAAGAAAGTGAATAATTGCGCGCTTTGGGAAACCCATAGTTGGATAATAGAAGCTTGTTTAAGAAGGCGAATCCGATAATATCCGAGTTGAGAATGGTTTTTAACAGTGTGGTTATGGATAATGTTGAGGAGGGGTTTTAGTCGGTCGGGACCTCAAGAGAGGACTCCCAACCCGACACTACCCTGGGCGGCCGAATATCAATGCCCAGGGTGCCGAAGGGCTGTAGATTTGTACAACTAATAAATTATGACATGCAATATAAAATAACATGGAATTGTATAGTTGGTAGATATTTTTATATAGGTACAATTAATATTTCTCTATTAAATTAGAAATAAAATGGAAAATTTATTTTTGAAACATAGATTGTAGTTTTAATTAAATGAATAGTTATGCTTATGACTCACCATTAAAGCGTCTCCAACACAGTCATTAACGTGCTTTTACTTATATAACTTATGTAACTACATAACTATAAGTCAATAAATACTCACTGTATTAACAAATAGTTATTTATTATACAAAACGATAATATTGTACTTTATCTACGACAGCTATTTTAATAACAAGCTCGAGAAGATAATGAAATGGTATCGTCGTGTATAAAACAAAATTTTTTTCCATAGCAAATGTTAAAGAAAAACCAATAATAAAGAAAAACTAATTACAAATTAAATTATTATCAAGCACAATTTAAAATGTTAGTGAATATTATGAGTTGTTACTATCGTGACAAAATCAGCAGTAATACGTTTTAATTCATTCATTTCCAAAAAATCAAAGTACCTACCCTTGCGGTTAAAGTGCTACTTTATCTATTATTTTGAGTTGATAAAAGCACACATTGACATTTGTTATAGAAAAAAAATATGTAATACGTTTTTGTAGCTCTGAAGGAACACTAAAAAATATTAGAAACAAAATTACCCTGAAGTACAGTAAGGAAATATTTAATGAAAAAGTAAAATTTCCATTTATTTCTTGAATAACTTTTTAAATATACAAATGTATATTAACAATATCAAAAAAAATTGGAAAAAAGTTGTAGGGGATATTTTTCTCCACAACTCTATACATTATATGTCCCAGCTAGCATGTAGAAGGGAGGAATTATACAATATGAGAATTGAAGATATTAAGGAACGTGAGGGATTAATCATTGTAAAAGGGAAAAGTTCCTCAAAAGAAGACACATAATCCAGCGATCATTCGTTGTTATTAAATAACAGCTAGATGACAAAATTCAGTACTAGAATATACAGGGTGTTTCTACTCAAAGTGGACAATGTAATAGAAGTTGTAAATCTCATCGAGACTAACACTTTCTTCAAATTAATATTTTTCATTTGAGCTTTTGTTTTCGAGTTATCGACCTTCTTTGGTTTTTACATAAACCTCTTTATCTTCATTATTTAAGGTCGGATTTTAAAAAATTAAAGTTTTTTGAAAGTGTCAGTTCGATAGCTACAATTTTTGTGTTAAACATTTTTTTTAAATATCAACAAACAAAATGGCGACCAATTTTCTTTTTAAAACTTGGATAGCTCTAAGTCTGCTCCAAACAAAATTGGTCGCCATTTTGTTTGTTGATATATTTTTTAAAATGTTTAACACAAAAATTGTAGATATCAAACTGACAATTTCAAAAAACCTTATTTTTTTAAATCCGGGCATAAATAATGAAGATAAAGAAGTTTGTGTAAAAACAAAAGAAGGTCGATAACTCGAAAACCAAAGCTCAAATGAAAAATATTAATTTGAAAAATGTGTTAGTATCGATGAGATCTACAACCTCTATTACGTTGTCCATTTTGAGTAGAAACACCCTGTATAAGTATCACAAATAGGTACGTCAGAAAAACGCAAAATCATCTCATTCCTTCTTAAATTATCGTAATTGGAAATGTACAAATCAAGTAGTTAATCGACAAAAGTACAACCGGAAGTTGACCATAGAAAGTAGCAGAATATTTGAAATTGAAAAATCCTGCCGGTTACACGGGTCACTCATTTCGACTAAGTTCAGCTACATTGTTATTTAATAAAGGTGAAGACATTTATTTCTTGGACTGGAAAGACACGGGGGATGGAAGTAGTCAAGTACCGCTGAGGGCTATGTTATTAAAGATTCTGTTGAAAACGAGATTCAATTTTCAAAAAAATCTTATTGGTGACAAAAATAAAGAATTTTCAAAACCGACCTCAACGTGTAATCAAGAAGACAAGGAAAACTCAACCTATGGAAATTTTGATTATACTGTGGTCGTGGCAAGTTCACTGGCGTCATTTAATTGCATCAGTGGCAAGGAAGACCGACTACAAGAGCCGCATAAGATTCCTGATGATGTTCCGGGATTATTACTTTTAATTTTTCCATAATTTTACTAATTTATTTGTAAATGATATAAATATCGTTACCTTTATGAAATGGTATTTCTACCTATAAATAAACAATTCAAATAATTATTGAACATTAACCGTTAAGATATACCTATCTAAAATAAAATTAGATTTTAAGGAAACGAAAGTATTAAAAGTAATTTAAATTGTATTTGTATTATTGACGAGATAATGTTTATATTTGTATCTAATATCTGAATTTTGAGTAGGTATCCTTACTCCTAATAGACATTGTAATTAATAAGCAATTAAAACTAATAAACATGCAAATGTCTGAGTGAATAAGAAAGTTTCACAAATATAAAGACTAAATCGTATATTACAAGTTCAGCAAGTGTGTCTAGAAGAAAAACTGTATAATACAATAGATATAATTTTAGTGTTATTATAATATTTTGTAGACATTCAAGTCTACAAACTTGACCACACTGCAAGTTAGCCCTCTCCCAGGATTGCCGGCCAAACTAGCTCAGTGAAGAAGGATGGGTTAAAAACAAAGTATTAACAATTTAAAGCGCCACGGATTTAACAGCGAATCCTGATCGAGAGGTTTACAAATATCAAAATCCGAATATATTGTTCGAAGTAAGGGTTTGGTAGTTAATGCAAAACCGAAAAGTCAAAGTGGTATTATTATTATATTATTAATTAGCAAAAAAAGGGGGTGTTAATACGAGAGTAAAAATGATAGTTACAGATTACCACAGTTTATTCCAAAACAGTTCATTCAATTTTGATTATATTGTGTATATTTCATATTATAGCCCAAAAATAATAGGTTAAAACAATAACCAATTACACGGAAACTCAAAATTAAAATTCAAGTTTCTCGTGATCATCGAGAATTTAAAAGTTAACGTACGTTTTCGCTATGTCTCCGGACCCCGTAAATATTAATGGCAATCTCCGGTATTTATGGTTTCAAAAACTCGCCAAACTCTGAATCTTGTTAACAATAAGCAAAACTGATTATATTACGTTTTAAGATGAATGTGGTAAGTGCATATAATTTCTCACAATACAAATCTAATAATCCAATGCTTGGACAAACTGTATTTATTTAGACATTTAACTTAACCCTTCAGGGTCCTGCGTAATTTCCAAGAAGAGCTCTAAGTTCCAATAGCGGTGGCTTTTCCACGTTCAGTTGCAAGGAATCTAGCAGTTGTCCGGCCACGAAGTTGGATGATTACCCCCCAAGTATATGATGTGCTCGTCGAACCAAGACGAAAGGGAAGAATCGTAGAACGGTGGACGTAGAAAATACAACGTAATACGTATAATAGAACGTAAAGTAGAAGAACCCTACATGTGGAAAAGAAATAACATGCATCAGTTACAGAAAACCCACAACGAAGGAATAGAAATTCTCCTTACCTGTTGGTAGTCGGGTTCTTTAAAGTAATCGTGAGAGACGGTCGCTTGCAAAGGATTTTGTAACCGGCAACAAAGCCGCGTGCAAATTTCGTAAAGTCAAAATTCCTGGCGAACGACGTACTTGAAAATCCGTAGAAACAGAAATCCAGCTAAATACTAAAGCTGCGGGTCATAGGACAATTCAGAAAACCCAATTTTCCACAATTTTTCGACCTTTGCATGGGTCACTCACTACAGATCTAATTGTGAAACAAGATTCACTTGAAATTGCCTCGTGGACAAAAATCAATGTCGGTTAGGAATGTTCTAGAATTTTTTCCAAAAATGGCGTCACGTGACATATATAGGAAAGGGAGAATATTTCAACATTTAACCGTTCACCTGTAGGGGTCAAACTGGCGACCTTCAAAACGTAAGCAAATATAATTAGCTGTAGGTTACGAAGAAACTCTGTTGTTTAATTACTAGAATGAATACCCATTTGCCAAGATAAATATCTGATGTGTCCAACACATGACTTTCTTATACATTACCATGATACAGTTTTAATCTTTGGAAAATACTGAAGGGGTAGCCAATAATCACATGCAGTCAACATTCAATACGTTATTAATATAAAATCACATTTATTTATTATTATTGTTTTCGTTATCATAGAAACCAGTAAAATAAAACAAAATAATGGTCCTTCTGGGATTCGAACCCACGACCTTCCGTTAGGCAGTCAAGTCCCTTTAGTCACTAGTCTATCTCGGCTGTCGGATTTCGGATTCAACGCGCACTATGAGAAATATAGGGTGGACCAGATTAAACGTCATTAATTTTTGGATTGTCTGTTCAATTTAGAGGAAATAGTTACTCTTGAAAATTTTTTATTTAATGTTTCGCTTTTGAGATATTTGAGTTTGAAGGTTTGGAAACACAACATCAAATGCTATGCTGAATTAAAGAAAATTTTGAATAAGTTCTCAAAATAGGCTTTGATACATTTTCGAGCTTTTTTAGCCCCGGAATTAATCGCTGCCAAGACTTGATGGCAATTTTCCGGATTTTTCAGACCTAACCGAAATTTTCTTTAATTCAGCACACATTTGATATTGTGTTTCCAAACCTTCAAACTCAAATATCCCAAAAATAAAACCTTAAATTAAAATTTGTAGAGAGTAATTATTTTCTCTAAATTAAACAGACAATCCAAAAATTGTATTTTCCTCGCAATATATCCAGTGGCGTCAAAAATTGGAGGGGAAAGTGGAATGGCCCCAGTATCTACGCCATTTTTTTTATAAATGAACTCCATCATTATCTTGAAATGTACTACATTACTCTGTGTGCGAAATTTAATGGAAATCGTTCAAGTGGTTTAGAAGTTATGTTAAGAAAACGAGTTTTTATTTTAAATTTTGACACCCTGTATCTTTGTTATAAAACATTTTTGAGCAAAGTTTTTTAACATAAGTCTACTTTTTTCATGATGCTCTATCACCTCCCAAAATTAATGACGTTCAACCTGGACCACCCTGTATAAGAGTTTTTAGAATACCTACCTATCTCGTTTTTTTGAAATTTTTTTGACGGAATTTCAAAAAAAAGTTCAAACAAAATTTGTTCAAAATTTAATTCTAAATCAATGTTAAAGAATAAAAAATCTCATAAATTGTTTATTTTTCAAGATATTCCTAAAAAACCTAAAAATGTCTTCAGGTAACTGTCACTTGTTTTGGTGCTAGATGAAAAACATTGAATGTGGCACCCACAATTCTGTTCAAACTCTTAAATATGAAATTTGAATCAAATCCAATAAGTCGTTTTTGAGTTATGGTGGATACAGACAGACACACACACACACACAGACACACAGACAGACATCATGGCGAAAATGGTCAAAATGGATTCAGGGGCCCTCAAAACGTGTAAATCCATCAAAATCTCGAAGTCGAAAAAAATCACGATTACTATACTTCCTTATACTTCGTATAAGAAAGTAAAAATGATAACCAGGGAGAAACCCAACAATCAACGGTAAGTGCGAAATAATACAATAATCCGACGAAAAATATAAACTCAACTTGATTTCAGAGAAATGAAAAACCATCCGACCCAAATCCCAAGGAAAACTAACATTCACAGTAAAGTATACCCAATAAATTAATCAAGAAAATAGCTTAAATTTTACATGGTTATCAAGGAAACAAGAAGAAGGAAAAATGTATTGTCCAATAATTTAAATATTATCAACATACAAATTTATGTAAAACAGAATAGCGTCAAAAATAAATATCGGTCCGAAAATTTAATAATCTATCGTTATTTCCGGTGATCTGAAGTAGGGGTCGAAAACAACGTTACAATTCATAATCATATAAGTATTCCTTATTACTTAATTTTTTCTTGTCCTCTTTAAGTCATAGAGAAGTTCCACTGTACCTACATATTCATTTAACAGATTTAAATTCAATTATAATATTTATTACATTATAAATATATTTCATATTTGATACTAATTACTTTCTTATAGTAGTATAAGGAAGTATTGTAATCGTGATTTTTTTCGACTTCGAGATTTTGATGAATTTACCCGTTTTGAGGGCCCCTGAATCCATTTTGACCATTTTCGCCATGATGTCTGTCTGTGTGTCTGTGTGTCTGTCTGTATCCACGATAACTCAAAAACGACTTAACGGATTTGATTCAAATTTCATATTTAAGAGTTTGAACAAAATTGTGGGTGCCACATTAAATCTTTTTCATCTAGCACCAACACAAGTGGTACTTACCTGAAGACATTTTTAGGTTTTTTAGGAATATCTTGAAAAATAAACAATTTACGACATTTTTTTATTCTTTAACATTGATTTAGAATTAAATTTTGAACAAATTTTGTTTGAAACTTTTTTTGAAATTCCGTCAAAATTTTTTATTTATATAGTGGCGCCATCTATCTCTGATTTACAAAGTACATGTTGTTTACATACAGAAATCTATACCGTTGAGGAAATCGATTGTAGCATTACTATTTGAAAAGATCGACGGCTACAACGGCTACGGTTTTATGTTTTGGATATCATGGCAACTCGATTAAAATTTTTTCTAATATATACAATAAAGTCGTGAAATTGTATTATGCATGCAAATCTACATTAAAGATATCGACGCCAAATTTTTTGTGAATGCTCTTTCAATTTTTAGACGTGTCGACAAAGTAACAAAAGTGTTTTATTTTGCGCCGTTTTTTAATAATTATAAATTATTTACATATTTATATAGTGTTGCCATCTATCTCTGAGTGGCTGTTGTTTACATTACAGAAATCTATTTGTTTTTATACTAAAGATTCTATTTGCATTAAACACACGAAGAGCTCGAATAAAGTTATAAAAATTTAAAAAGTGAAAACCAATTAATCCAATCCTGGTGAGAGTGGCTATATCGCCAAACACCAAAAACTTGACATTGCTTTGCAATCCAAGTACGAAGAAGAAGAAGAGATTGTTAGTCAAACAGCTGTCAAAGGCAAAAGATCGAAATATTTTGATGAGAAGGATTATTGTGCACTGCACAGTTTGTTTGAGTGAAACGTTGACCAAAACTGAGAAGTATTTTATAAATCTTTAAAGTTTAGCTACAGCAAATTCAAAGATATCAAGCATTTTTCGCACTGTGGAATTTTCATAAGTATTCTGTTATTTATTTGTCCTAAAATCTGGCAGTAATGAGTGGGACAAGGACAGATTTATGCGTATTGCAATAAGTGCGACAGAGACTATTTGAAAATTGCTGGAAACCCTCAAAATTTTTACAAGAAATTTAACTTAATTTCTTTAGGAAAAGTAATTATTGTGATACTATCCGTAAGTATAAGAAAGTCATGTGTTGGGCACATCAGATATTTTTTGTATCGTATTTAAAATAAATGTAGTAGGTAGTTTTTAAAAAATTATATCCATAGGTATCACTAAATTTAAAATACACAGGGCCGCAAAATTAACGCACCACCCAAAATTCAGTAAAAGTTTGATGTCAATTTTTTTCTGAACCGTTTGTCCGATTTGTATTTTGGTTGAATACTGGGTGTACCAATGATGTTGAGTTTTTTTCCGAAAATTCGTAACACCCTGTGGAGTGCACCAGTAATAATCTCAAATTATAAACTAGAGCTAAGTGCAGCCTCATCTTTTCTTAACATTCTCCGTTTTGATTCACTTCAATATCACTGTTTTTAGAGGAGATACAGGTTTATCGAAAAACATGTTTTTATTGGCGACTTTTATGAATACTGGTGCATTTAGTCCAGTCAATCTGTCGAAATTTGTAACTTATTTGTTGAATATCTTTTTAAATATTGGCAATATCAAAAAAATATTAGAAGGAAAGTTGTAGGAAATATTTTTTCTACATCTATATACAGGGTGTGTCACGACGAGTTGACAGTAGACATAATTCTATTACTAAACACAATTTGATTCTAAAAATTGGTACACACCCATTATACAATGTGCTCTATTTAATGAAAATATTGCCACCTTTCTGGTACTTCCGGTTATACCGGAAGTAGACACAAACTTTGTTATTTTAAATGGAACATCCTGTATATTTTTGAATTTTTAGATAGTACACTTCATTTTAGACATAAAAGTATTAAGGTTGTATGATCCTAACATTAAGGGTATTATAATTATTTACACTTTTTCATTTTTTTTTATAAAAACATAGATGTAAATAAAAATTCAAATCTTGACAATGACACGTTTTTTCGAAAAAAATTTTTTGTGTTTGAGGTAGGAATATATAAGAAATAAGCTGATGTAGTTTTGGAAAACTTGCTTTATACAGGGTGTTGGTGGTTGTCCGTTCATTTTTAAAAACTTTAATCATTGATAACTTAATTTTTTTAAATGGAACACCCTATATATTACTAGATTTCCGAATTCCTCACTTAATTCGAGACATAAAAGTATTAAGGTTGTAAGGTCTTAAAATTAACGGTATTATAATTAATTACGTTTTTTAAAAATTAACGGTCAATCACAAGCACCCTGTATAAAATAAGTTTTTTTAAACCGTATTACCATGTTTCTTGTATATTTCTGCGTCCACTAAAATTTGGTTTGTTTTTTGAAAGAACGTGTCATTAGTAAAATATGAAAATGTTTGACTCTAAGTTTTTGTATGAAAAAATTGGAAGAAACATAATTACTTAATTAAAATAAATAAATAAATATAAAAAATATTAAATTAAATATAATAAAAACAAATTTTAGTGGACGTAGAAATGTACAGAAACATGGTAATATGGTTTTGAAAAACTTATTTATATCTACAGGGTGCTTATGGTTGATTGTTAATTTTTAAAAACCTTGAAAATAGGAAAAAACGTAATTAATTATATAACCGTTAATTTTAAGACTTTACAACCTTAATACTTTTATGTCTAGAATTAAGTGTACAATTCGAAAATGTGGAAATATATAGATAAAAAGTTATCATTGATCAAAGTTTTCAAAAATGAACGGACAACCACCAGTATAAAGCAAGTTATCCAAAACTATATCAGCTTATTGCTTGTATATTCCTACTTCAAACATAAGAAAAAAACTTTAGAAAAAATGTGTCATTGTCAAGATTCGAATTTTTATTTACATCTATGTTTTTGTAAAAAAAAATTAAAAAGTGTAAATAATTATAATATCGTTAATGTTAGGACCATACAACCTTAATAATTTTATGTCTAAAATGAAGTGTAGAATCTAAAAATTCAAAAATATACAGGGTATTCCATTTAAAATAACAAAGTTTGTGTCTACTTCCGGTATAACCGGAAGTACTAGAAAGGTGGCAATATTTTCGTTAAATAGATCACATTGTATAATGGGCGTGTACCAATTTTTAGAACCAAATTGTATTTAGTAATAGAGTTATGTCTACTGTCAACTCGTCGTGACACACCCTGTATAGTCCAGTCAATCTGTCGAAATTTCTGGAAAAAATTACCCGGTAAACTTTCTCTTCATAAATCGTTAGGTGGTCATGTGGAAAGCTTAAATTCAAAAACTCGGGAAAATCCTCGGACCCATTTTTTGGGAAATCCAAGAAGTGTTTGAATTTGATTTTGTTAATAAATATTGTAGAGGGCAATATTTTCTACAATTTATCTCTAAGAATCGATGCCCTACGACGAAAAATGCCCAAAGTAAAGGGCGCCAAAGTACCCAAAAATTAGTTTTTTTACTTTTTACATTGAAAACAATTTTTTTCGCACAACTTTAAATATAAATGTTGATAAGCGAAGAAAAGTACACATTTTTAATATAAACGTTTTTTCTCTACGATCCACCGTTTCGGAGATACAACATGCAGAGTTTCGAGTAGTTTATTTCGATACACAACATTGAAGGTATGAAGGAAAAGCACATGAAATTTCAAAGTGACGTTCTTTAAAGATTGTGGAAAGTAGTAGATTCGCTCGGGAGTGTTTCCATGGGTCGGTTTTTCAAGTACGTTGTACGTTCTGCACTTCCCAAAGTGGCAAGCAATACTAAAAGGTCAATGTCTTCGTCAATTGTAGTAGAGTCATACTCAGCAGATCTTTGGAGAGCTGTCTCCACTATTAGATGATCCGCATCCTCAAGGGCCTGCTGAACCTCAAAGCCAACAGCCTGGAGTCTGGAGGTTTGTTTGAAGAAAATTGATTAAATAATATTTGTTGTTGTCGTTAGACAATAGTATAGGTATTTCATTAGGAGCCTGGAAATAAGGATTTTTCCGTGTGTGCGTGACAAATTCTTGTGGGAGGCGAAGCCGAACACGAAGTCATGCAAGCATGGAAAATCCATTTCTGGACGTGTAATGACCAATATTTTTTATTATACTTATCTGAACACAACGCAAAAAAGATTATATGTAAATTTAGAACATTTTATTTTCAAAGTAATAATAATACATCGTAAAAATAGTAGGCAATCACGGTTAACATTTCCACTCTGCATGCTGTATCTACGAAAGAGTGGATCGTAGAGAAAAAACATTTATATAAAAATTGTGTTTTTCTTCGCTTGTCAACATTTATATTTACAGTTGTGCGTAAAAAAATTTTTTTCGATGTAAAAAAATTTAAAAATTCATTTTTGGGTATTTTGGCGCCCTCTATATTTGGCATTTTTTATCGTAGCGCATCGATTCTTAGAGATAAATTGTAGAAAATATTGCCTACAATATTTAGTAACAAAATTTTCTTCTGCAACTCACCGTTCTCGCATAAAATCAAATCCAAACACTTCTTGGATTTCCCAAAAAATGGGTCCGAAGATTTTCCCGTGGTTTTGAATTTAAGCTTTCCACATGACCCCCTAATGATTTATGATGAGAAAGTTTACCGGGTAATTTTTTCCAAAAACGACCCTTTTTCCCGAGAGATTGACTGGACTAATTCTTTTACAATTTTCAAAAGTAGATACAGGGTGTCCCAGTTTATATCGTCAGGATTTCACCAGTCGATAGTTTAGCGAAAATTAAAGGTAGTTTGTCTAATAAACTATGGTCGAATGTTGCTTCCTTTTTGACGTACAGGCCATTAAAGAAAATAAATTATTTTAAATAATTTGCTACAAATCAATAACAAAAAAAGTTAGCCTTCTGAAATTTGGCATAGATCTTTTTTTTGTATTCTCTTATTAATAGTGGTTGCTATTATTTTATTTAGAACACAGAGGCGTGCGTACGGGTTTCTTCAAAAAAATTTTATTGAATAAAACGTACGTCACTGTTTTTTTTGCAGCACCAATATGCAGAGAGTACTTTCCATTCAATTTAGAAACTTTTTCGTATCTTATAATTTTTTGGCCCTCCGATAATAATATATTACGAAACAAGATCGGTAGGTGCCTTATAACAGGAAGAGAAAAAATTATAATAATTTTCGAAAAGTTATAGATAAGAGTTGAAATTTTTATTTTTAAAATTTATTTAGCAATAAATGCTCTTTAAAAATGTTCTGTTCTCGTTCTGGGGGGGGTAGTTACCCCCATTACCCCCCTCTTGAATAGGCGCTTGGGACACCCTGTATATGTACCAAGTCTTTAGTTTGCAACAATTTTTTACAGTATTGCGAACATTTTTACTAATAAGTTGAAAAGTACTTAATTATTAATCAACTTTAAAGTAAAAAGGATAAACCATAAACGGTATATTTTTAAAAACCAACCTAGTCCTAGGTAGGTATATATACTTTGCTCTTGAGAATAAGCTGAATAAGTTCGTTTTTCCACATTTTTGAGGACCCTGTACAACTTTTTAAAACCTTCATAATGAATTTAATTTTTTATAAATAATAAACTTTTGTGGTAAACTTAAATAGCCAAGGTAAAGTTCGTTCTATTTGTAATCAGTCTGAACTGGAGGATGGACTGAATTTCTGGCTTATAGAAAAATTCCTGCAACCAACTTTACACTTAAAATGTTTTTTAATTTAGAAAAAACAATTTATGTTAATTCGGATTAATTATTTACTGTACACGTCTCTCAGTTTATACAATCTCGAGGATAGTGTTTTATCCTAAAAAGGTTGGTTTTATCGCAAATCAACTTTTTTTATCTATGTTCATAACCTAAAAATAAAGCTGTGACGTTGCCTATTTTGACGTTACGATACTCGTACCGGTTCTGAAATAATATGAAATTATTTATATTTTTTGCAATATGCTTGGTATTATTTTACCAAACAGATGGTCAAGCCCGTCGACAGGTAAAAGATGTACGAGATTACGATAATTTTTCCTACCTTGATTTTTACAGGGGCTAACCATGGCCGAGAGGGTGCAACAATTAAAAGATATGGCCAATAAAAAATCTGTTTTACGATTTAATGCCAACAAATTTCGTGATTTCGTTAGATCAACACCAAGGAACTATTCTGTTGTAATTATGTTTACCGCCATGGCCCCCCAAAGACAGTGTATGGTTTGTCGACAGGCCAATGAGGAATTTACGATTGTAGCAAATTCATTCAGATATTCTCAAGCGTATTCCAGTAAGCTATTCTTTGGTGTTGTTGACTTTGATGAGGGCTCGGAGGTTTTCCAGATGGTATAACTATCTGCTCTAATATCAACACTGTCTTATCTCTTAAATATTTTAGTTACGTTTGAATACAGCTCCAGTATTCATTCACTTCCCTCCCAAAGGGAAACCAAAAGCTGCAGATACAATGGATATCCAAAGAATTGGTTTTGCTTCTGAGGCTATTGCTAAGTGGATTGCTGAAAGAACTGACATTCAGGTAGATTATGTAACAAATATTTTAGTATTGATTAAAAATATTCCTTTTCGTATATAGATCCGCGTTTTCCGTCCACCTAATTATTCTGGCACATTTGCTCTGCTTATAATATTTGTCTTTGTGGCTGGATTTTTGTATCTACGGCGAAATAACTTGGAGTTCCTGTATAATACAACGATGTGGGGAGCAATGGCATTATTTTTCTGTTTCGCTATGATTTCTGGGCAAATGTGGAATCACATCCGGGGGCCACCATTTGTACATAAGGGACAAAATGGACAAATCGCATACATTCACGGATCATCCCAGGGACAGTTTGTGGTGGAAACTTACATAGTTATGGTTTTGAGTATCCTTATTATAAAGCCTCTAAAATTACACTGAATAATAATTCTTAACTCGGAGTCTATCTACCTACTGTAAGATTAACATACAGGGTGTTCGCGCGAAGTGGCTCACTATTGCTAACTTCGTTATTATTGGAGCTATAAAGTCGGTTAAATTAGCAAACTAGTAGCATTTTTTCCGCTGATTACAATGGTGAAAACAGAAAAACAATTGACCATCTGGTTTTCGAGATATTCACAAAAATAACATTTTTTTAAATGGAACACCCTATATATTTTTGCAAAAATCGATGACAAATTAAATTCTGTACCAAAAATATCCCTAATTTTTTTTGATTATAATTTAAAATAAGCGAGTTATTTTGAAAAAAAGTTTACAATTCTTTAAAATCAAGTAGCCATAAAACGGAATAGTAATTTATTAAAACCAAACAATTATAATTTTGAATTTAAGCAAGTTGAAAAAAACTTGAAAGAATTACGGAAATATTACTATTTTATTTAATATTTTTAATATACAGGTGTTTGCGCAAAGTGGTTCACTATTGCTAACTTTGTTATTATTGGAGCTACAAAGTCGGTTAAATTAGCAAACTAGTAGCATTTTTTCCGCTGATTATAATGGTGAAAACAGAAAACAATTGGCCATCGGGTTTTCGAGCTATTCACAAAAATAACATTTTTTAAATGGAACACCCTGTATATTTTTGCAAAAATCGATGATAAATTAAATTTTGAACAAAGAATGTTCTTATGCTTTTTTGACAATTATTAAAATAAGCGAGTTATTTTGAAAAAAAGTTTTCAAAGTTTTAATATCAAGTAGCCATGAAAATTATAATTTTGTAAATTTTCAATATTTCCGTAATTTTTTCAAGTATTTTTCAGCTTGCTTAAATTCAAAATTATGATTGTTTGGTTTTAATAAATTACTATTCCGTTTTATGGCTACTTGATTTTAAAGAATTGCAAACTTTTTTTCGAAATAACTCGCTTATTTTAAATTATTATCTAAAAAAGATGAGGACATTTTTTGTATAGAATTTAATTTACCATCGATTTTTGCAAAAATATATAGGGTGTTCCATTTAAAAAAATGTTATTTCTTTGAATATCTTGAAAACCAGATGGTCAATTGTTTTTTTTGTTTTCACCATTATAATCAGCGGAAAAAATGCTACTAGTTTGCTAATTTAACCGACATTGTCGCTCCAATAATAACAAAGTTAGCAATAGTGAGCCACTTCGCGCGAACACCCTGTATACAGGGTGTCCTAGGATAGAAACGAAACAGTTTTAGGTATGATTCTTGAATACATTCTGCATTGTCCTGTATAATTTTTTTATCTCCAATCCGGGTTTTTTATTTTTATTTTCCATGTAGTCATTGGAGGTGGCAACTTAAGGAAATCTTTTTAACAAATTTAATAATTACTCCGAGTAGACATTGTCTATGTTCAAAATGGAATTTATCTTTTCGATTCAAAATAAACCAATCTTTCATTATGTATCAAAATTTTAACTAATTTCAATACTAGTTTTAAAAATAAATTAAATTAAAGGTGAACATAATGATTTATTTTTTTAAATTCCAAATAAATCATCTCAGCTACAAATTTCATGTATAACTTTTTTCGATAATCAAATACTAGCAGACTAGCTTCTTTTTATTCAACAGTGTTTTACTTTTTCAATCTACAATTTTCAACATTTAAGAGATGATTGCTCGAAAACTAACCCGGAGTGGGGATAAAATAAGTATACAGGACAATGCAGAATGTATTCAAGAATCACATCCAAAAATATTTCGTGTCTACCCTGGGACACCCTGAATTGAGCCCTCACTTTAACCGCGAATATCTCAAGAACGGAGTGGCGAAAAAATATATAAAATAAATTTAAGCATTAATTCAAAAGGATTAACAGTTTAGACTTGAAGTCTTTGTATTTAAGAGATGTACATCCTTAACAGTTAATAGATGCTGCAGTGGTTTTAGGCATAATTCTCCTAACTGAAGCAGCTAGGGGTACGATTGATAAAAAAAGACGCAAGATATATGCCATCGTGGGACTGGTTTTATTATCAGTTTTTTTCTCACTTTTGCTGTCAGTTTTCAGAAGCAAGACACAAGGTTATCCCTACAGGTAATTTTATTGAATTTCATATAAATACATATAATGATTTAATAATTTTTTTTCAGTTTCCTCTTTAAATAAATTTTGTCGTGCAAAAGAAAGTTTTCGTGCAGTTAGCATCGCATACAATTTGTTGTAATTTTTTTTATTGTTTAAGATTTTAATAAATTAAATAATATTAATTAATCTCATTCTGTATCCTTGAAAAATTCATTGCTTTAGTATGTGGCATATAAATTTCAATTCTGGATTTCAGTACAGGGTGTCCAATTTATGGTATTGAGGACAGAGGAGGCCCTGTAGATTTTACCTTCAAGAACAATTAGCGGTCTCGTTCATTAAGTTATTCGAATAAATAATAAAATAATTTAAACCCAGTTTCAGAAATTGATGAAAGTGATTTTTCGCGAATTTAACTCTTGAGTTAATTCGGCTTTGAGACGTTAGTCTTCCTATTTAACTCATAACTTGTTAATTTGTCTGAGCAAACCGACTGATCATTAGTAAACAAATGTAAGTGGATTAGTGAATAGCGTCTGTTAGAACTACTTTGTAAATATTATAAGTTTTGTGGAGAATAAAAACGGACATTTCAAGATGTTACATTTTATTTCAAATCACAAGCAAGGCGAGTATTATAATCTTATAATGAATAAGTTCCTTTACAATGTTTTCTTTAACGAAAAAGTGCCAGCAGGTTTAAAGTGTATTTATTTCATTGGTAGTTTAGCAACTTATTCTACTGAACTGGATACAATTCAGAGTTAATTGCTCTCTGGCCACTGTTTTGTCTTATCAGTTAATGGTACGTAAAGCACTAACATTAAGGTTTTGCGACTGACGGATCCATCTTGTTCTTTATCGATTTGTTGCAGTTTCTGAATACCTCTAGGTAGTCCTATTGGAATAATCAATCTGCCACCTACCTATAAAGATAAATAAATTCTCTTACGATGAGTGCAACGCAGATAATATTTTCTAAGTATTTAAAGTGCATTATTGTTTCATTTAAATCTCACTTTTCAATTTTATACTTTTATACTTTCGTAGAGATACTAGTATTAAAGTATCTATAAAAGTTTGTAGCTTAGGTTCTTGACATGATGTTATATTAGTGAAATATTTCTCGAGTTGGCCAATCTATAGAAGAATGTCAGGGTTTTAACTTTTTAATGGACCTTGTATATCCCAGGATAAACACAAAATATTTTTAGATATGGTTTTTGAATAAATTCTGCATTGTCCTGTATAATATTTTTATCTCCAGTCCGGGTTTCTTTTTTTTTTCATATAAAGTCATTGCAGGTGGCAACTTACGAAAATATTTTTAACACATTTAATAATTACTCCGAGTAAACATCGATTATGTTCAAAATGGAATTTAACTTTTCGATTCAAAATAAACCAATCTTTCATCATGTATCAATTTTTTAACTATTTTCAATACTAGTTTTCAAAATAAATTAAATGAAACGTGAACATAATGATTTATTTTTTCAAATTCCAAATTTGAACACCAATAATTCTTTAAGTGTTAACACTATCAAAAAATTACAAGTAACTTTCGATCGCAAATCATCTCAGTTACAAATTTCGTGTACAGCGTGATTCTTTTATCTGTGGAAATGCGTTTTTCTCGTAAACGGCTGAAGGAAATTAAATTTTGAAAAAAGTGTTATATACCTACTGGCTGTCACTCAAAATTAGGATAAAAATATAAACTTTAATATGCATGACGCTAGGCGTCGCGACGCTCCCAAAAATTTTTTTCCAGCAACATACCACTTTTATTATATCAATGGAAAGGTCTTTTAATTTTGAGTCTTTTTTCTAAAAACCAATTTTTTTTATTCTTATTTTTTAAAAAGTTATGATCCAATTTAAATTATTTCTGTTCTAACTAAATTTTGAAATATTTTTAACAGTAGGCCGAGTTTTCCCTCAAATACTAAAGTAAATCTTATTATATAAAATAAAGTAGGCTTAGAAAAAACCAAACCTGTTATTTGTCAACATATTACAACAACAAAAAACTTATTAATACCTAAATTAAACAAAAAATGTAATGAAAAAGTTGATTATTTTAAGAATTGTTCAATATGAGTACCATTGTTATCTAAACTTAAATTATAACGTTTTCTTATTTCATTATACGTGACTTTTCCTACAACATTAGCATTAATTTCAGGACAGGCATCGACAATCTTTTGTTTTAAATGATCTATATTATTAGACCTTGTTTTGTAAACTTTATTTTTAAGAGTTCCCCACAAGAAAAAATCGAGAGGTGTTAAGTCTGGAGACCTAGGAGGAAATTCTACTGTCCCGTAAATTCCCATCCACCTGTCTTCATATTCTATATTTAAATAATTCCGCACAATAGCAGCATTATGACAAGGAGCCCCATCTAGTTGAAGCCACAAATGTCTTCTAATCTTAAGAGGCACATTTTTTTTGTTTAATTTAGGTATTAATAAGTTTTTTGTTGTTGTAATATGTTGACAAATATCAGGTTTTGTTTTTTCTAAGCCTACTTTATTTTATATAATAATATTTGAAGGAAAACTCGGCCTACTGTTAAAAATATTTCAAAATTTAGTTAGAACAGAAATAATTTATATTGGATCATAACTTTTTAAAAAATAAGAATAAAAAAAATTGGTTTTTAGAAAAAAGACTCAAAATTAAAAGACCTTTCCAGTGATATAATAAAAGTGGTATGTTGCTGGAAAATTTTTTGGAAGCGTCGCGACGCCTAGCGTCATGCATATTAAAGTCTATATTTCTATCCTAATTTTGAGTGACAGCCAGTAGGTACCTATATAACACTTTTTTCAAAATTTAATTCCCTTCACTCGTTTACGAGAAAAACGCATTTCCCCAGATAAAAGAATCACCCTGTACATATAACTTTTTTTCGATAATTAAATAGTTTATCAGACTGGCTTCTTTTTTTCAACTGTGTTTTACTTTTTCAATCTACAATTTTCAACATTCAAGAGATGATTACTTGAAAACTAACCCGGATCATTGGGGATAAAAAAATTATACAGAACAGAATTTATTCAAGAATCACACCTAAAAATATTTCGTGTCTATCCTGGGACACCCTGTAATATTTCTATAAATTAAACTCTGTGCTCAAAAATCTAAAGTACTTCTGAGCAATGAGCACCCCCTTGTAGTGAACTCATACTGATACTGACAAATTCCCAGTGTAAATTATAAATTCCCTCAGGAAAAAATCAATAAGCCAACCTTCAACTGCTCAATAAGTTCAGGAGGCAAACTAGGAGCTGCCGCACCCACATGTATTGCATCATAAGGCCCCTTTTCCGCGTAGCCTTTTCTACCATCACCGAGAATAAGTTCAACTTGCCCATTTTCAAGTAGTGATGGATTATCAGTTAGAATATTCTGTTTAGACATTTCAACAAGTTCTGGTAGATGATCAATTCCAACTGCAATGCTAGAATTGAAAAATAATATTGCAACCACCTCACAACTACAAGGTGTATTACTCGTACCCCTTTTTACCTAATATAATGGACATGCAAGCTGTAAGATACCCACTTCCGCAACCAACATCTAACGCGCGATTTCCGTTGACCAAATTGTCTTTTAGCAGCTCTAAAGCATGGGCATGCATGTGTGGTGCGCTAATGGTGACCCCATATCCAATGCCTTGAGGAGCATCCATATAGGGGTTCTTTTTTGAGTAGTTTGCACGATCTGTTGATAACATTGCATTTTCCACCACATCGCTATGAATTATACCGTTCGCTATATCGAACAAAATCAAAACTTATAAAATGTAAACTGCAAAAAGTTGATATCAAAATGCAATTATAACGAGTGTTATATAAATTTGGTGCGAGTTATGAAATGCGTATTTACCTACCTCGTAAGTTTTTCACCAATTCAGCGTTGGTTTTTCCATGTGATCTCCAAGCCATTTTCATTTGCGTCGTGCCATTTCCCATCAAGGTTTGCAAAATTGTTTTGTATTGGTGTTTAAAAATACAATTTAATCATAGCCTGTTATCTTTTTCGGACAAAATATAACAAAGTAATGGTACCTCGCCGGCTCACCTGTGGCGCTGTAAGCTATTATTTTATAAAGTCCCCGTACTCCCTGTTATTTTATAAACTCCCTGTAACAGGGACTTTATTATTTTATCTGTCATTTTCGATCTGAAATTTGGAAACGTCAACTAGACAACGCGTTTCTAAATATTTTTCCAGATTTTAATTATTTATTCGCGATTTTGTTATTTATGTATTTCTAATTTGTTATTGTGTTTTATTATTGATTCTTGTTATTTTGCTTTTTGTTATTCGTTCCGTTAATGATATTTTTTATTATGGGTGTTTGCAAGTGTTGTAAGGTACCGATTTGTGAAAAGTCGGGACGAAACAACATAAATTATCAAACGATAACGAGGTAAATATAAAATTTTGTAAAATATCTATTATGCACATCTTAAATTAAACTTTCAAATTTCCTTTAGATGTTTCAAACTTGCTGTTTATTAATTGGGAGAGAAGATCATTTAAATTTGGAGTTGAAAGTCGTCGATCAAACTTTATGTTTCTGCTCATCGGTTGGTGCTCATTTATCTCTTTTGGAAACAAATTTGTATTCTGGTAACCAATAAATTTCCATTGTTGAAAAGGTTTGTGTTCAAAAATATAATTTGAATTTTTTCCTATGTATATTATTCGTTTCTTTAAATATATGTTAATATTTTTTTTTAAATGTGTTTATTTTAAAATTACTTTACTGTAATTACAATTCAATCACAATGCTATTTCTGATTACAGTATAGTAATAGTAGTAATAATACTGAAATTCAAATCCAAATATAATACCAACATTTAAAAAACCCGCCAAAAGAAAACAGCGCTTTGGTGAGCCGGCGAGGTACTATTACGTAGTAATATTAGATATCATTGGTCTTTCTCATCTATAGTATCTATCATCTATGAATTTAATCGAATATTAACAATCCCTGCATTCAAATTGGAAAAACTTACGGAGTTGCCGCACATAGATGGCGCGCTTTAGCACAATTTGTCAAAATAACACCATAGATACCATACTGTCATAGACCGCTCATTGTCAACCGACCACAGTTTATTATTTAGGAAACTTAATTGAAATGAATTGATCTTAAATTTCTGAACATTTCCAATAAATAAATTATAATTGCTATAGATATTTTAAAAGAATTCGGTTGTAAATTTGCACTTCGCACTTAATTTAATTGCGGTTGGCATACCTGTTTTGTAGACAAGTCATGGTTCATTACTAACTTCAGTCAGTAACCCGGCAACCAACTATCAAACGTTGTTCACGCATATTTTACATTAATTTGTCACAAATGTTGTAATGTTGTAAATAAATATATTAATTAATTAAAACTTATTAAATTTAAGGTGAGTGACGCTATAGTTGTTAAAGATATTAAAACTTCCATATTCCAAGGATATTTAGCACAAAATCTAGAAAAACAATAAATTTAAAACCATGCTTGTGGTTGGTTACATGTGGCTTTTTCATATTTCAGTTGTGAGATCTCGTTTTCATTACGAAAATGGCTGGACCAGATGTGGCTGCCTTAGCTGCAGATTTAGCACGAGCTGTGGAGCTTACAATGAGTGCAGAAGCTTCGCAAACAGATCGTCTTAAAGCATACAATGCGTGTGAGAGTTTTAAAGAAACTTCCCCACTTTGTGCTGAGGCTGGATTGTATTTGGCTGCTGGGACACAACATTCCCTTATTTCGCGACATTTTGGTCTTCAACTAATGGAACATACTGTAAAATATCGCTGGACTCAGATATCTCAACAAGAGAAAATATTTATAAAGGTTCGTCGACTATAAGTTGGGTTGCAGAAAACCTTTGAAATGTTTATTGTTTTCTATTAGGAAAACGCAATGAAGTTACTAGCCGCTGGTGGTACAAGTGAAGAACATCATATGAAGGATGCTTTAAGTCGAGTTGTAGTCGAAATGGTTAAACGAGAGTGGCCTCAGCAGTGGCCAGGTTTACTATCGGAACTATCCGATGCTTGTGCTTGTGGAGAATTACAAACGGAGCTAGTTCTTTTGGTTTTCTTGCGATTAGTCGAAGACGTGGCTTTACTGCAGGTAAATTTTTTTCTGTATTTCCACTCAAGAACTGATGTAAAGTTACATTAAATTGCGTAATCTTTAAAAAAATGTGGAGGTTGTTGTCAAAATCCAATTAGATCAAGATAAAGGCATTTCCATATTTAATTTCTTTGAGTTTCAATGTTAATGGGACCGATGCGGAAGTTTAGATAATAAGTTTGTCGTTATCTTTTTGTCCACTGCAAAATTGTCAAGCGTTTTAAATATTAACATTGTTTCTAAACATTCCGATCGTATTTGTTAATAGACCAAGAATATATCAACTGAAATGACGTTCAACAAATGAATATTCAATACAATTCAATACAAAGTTGAAGCTTAAAGTTGTAGTACATTCAGATTAGCAATAATAATAAGGGAAATAAATACAAAAAACTTCCTTTTTGAGATCCGACGCGGAAAATAGTAGTTTTCAATATTCTATGGTGTTCCCCAATTTTATTAGAGCCTGGCACGTTTAAAACATGTTCGCAGTTTTTCGTATTTTACCGCAAAGCGGTCACGATTTCGCAATTTTAGCTTCTGTACAGAAATAATCCTTATAAAATTCTCCACAAACAATGTATTTATCACTTTTTTTTATATACAGTGGTTCTCAAACTACAAGCGCCCCAATATAGGTATAGTTAGTATTATTTAGTATCATTAGTATACTCCCTAGGACATACCTTGTGCAGAGAAATACTTTCAACTCTTGGAAATGTACATGCTTCTCGTCCCCTCGGCGGTGGCTCGATGTTATTAAATTAATTTAATATCCATGTAGTGGGGCGCTTGTAGTTTGAGAACCACTGTGTAAAAGAAAAAGTGGTAAATACGTTTTTGTGCAGAATTTTATAAGGATTATTTTTGTACAGATGCTAAAATTACGAAATAGTGACCGTTTTACGGAAAAATGCGAAAAACTGCGAACATACTTTTAGGGGTGCCAGGCTCTAATTAAATTGGAGCACACCATAGAATATTGAAACCTACCACTTTCCGCGTCGAATCCCAAAAGGGCAAGTTGTTTGGATTTAAATTTCACTTAATAGCCCATTTTTCGTGTAATTTGAATATACATACTATTATTATGCAGTATGTTTCCAAACCGACGCCATTTAGGTGTGAAAATTGAGCAACATTTTCTCTTTGTCGTTTGGTTAGAAAGTAATTTTAGCCATGTTTTTTTATAATAGAAAAATTAGTAAACCTAACAAAAATACGAAATTTTCACTATTAAAATGAAGCATTTTTTTAAAGAATAAATTGTGATATAAACATAAATATAGTTTGATCTTTTTCGCTCACAAAATCAGGGAACCTGCCTGTATAATAATGACATTTCAAAAATCAAACACTAATAAACTATTCTTTGATAAGCAGAAGAAGGAAACGAAATTCCTAGGGCTTTGTAGAATTCTTGTGTGGCAATATTATAAAAGTGATGTACATACTAAATTTTAAAGGAAATAGTAAACTAATAAATCTATTCGAAAGAAAGAATGTACATAACTACATACTACATTTGACTACACTATTCTAAGAAAAAAATAGAGAGAATAAATGAACAGGATGTGTACACTTTTTTGAAAACCTTGAAACAGAAAAGTAAAAAAAAAACTTCGTAGAAGTGAAAACTTTTGAAAATCAAAATCTTAGATTCACAAAAACTGTAATAAAAAGATGAAACTACTCGAATTTCAGCAGAACGTGAATATTTCTAGATATACAGGGTGTTCGCGCGAACTGGCTCACTTGCTAACTCCGTTATGATTGTGGCTACGAGGTCGTTTAAATTGGCAAACTAATAGCATTTTTTCCGCTGATTCTAATGGTGAAACCAGAACAACAATAAAAGCCCATTCACAACCATTTAACGTACGGGACATAACAAAAAAATATAACGTTCGACCAATAGAAAAATCTAAACATTTGTCACTGTCAATTATTATTGGCCACTATTGGTCAAACGCTATGTTTTTTTGTTATGTCCCGTACGTTAAGTGGTTGTGAATGGACTTTTAAGCATCGCGTTTACGAGTTATTTTAATATATTACCCCTTTTCAATAGAACACTCTGTATATTTAAAAAAGTAGAAATGATCTGACCTTGTACGTTGTCTTCTACGACATGGACATCATATAATCATCATGGAACCTACCTGTAACAAGAGTGGTCAAATGCAAAATTACAATAATTATCTAAAAATTACTTAGTAGCAAAAAAACATGGAAATATTTTCGTACCCTTTCTCTTGAAGCCCCTTTGCTTTGTTCCCATTTCGTCTGTTTGGCCATTGGTAATCCAAGAGAAAACTAATTAAGTAAACATCAGAAAATTCTTAATAGTGACCATCCTTCTTAAAACTGTTAAAAATAATTAATCTGACTTATACCTGCTAAATTTCCATTAAATGATATCAAATAAAGCAACACTTGAAACTGTAACAAACTCACAGTAATTCGACTATGAAAATATTGAAGAATTTTCTAGGCAATACCACAAAAATCTTTTTCGTCTTTGTAGTTCGGGTGTGCGGAGAGAGACGAAATCCGCATACCAACCAAATCTAACGAACTTTTTGTACTTGTTGAGAAAAATAAAACATTTGTGGGTACAATATTTTGTATGAAGTAAAGGAAACATTAAGAGGATTTTTTTCTTTTTCAATGACGGATTATGTAACGTAATAAATATGTAAAATAGTAAATTAAATTAGGTATGAGTTTTATATTGTATATAATTTGTTTATTTGTCTATAAATTTAATATACTGCATTAATTGCCAAGGCGGTTCCAAATTTTGCAAAATACAATAGTAATTTTAAAAATGTGTTAAAATATTTTGTCAAGATAAAACACAAAATGAAGGGCTATAAAACATTTCTGTTGATTTTGCGCCCAGATGTACGCAACTTTAATTTACCTACGGAAGTTAATTTCATAAAAATCTAATCCGTGGTTCCAAAAGTGGATCAATTATTGCAAATTACAAATAAAAAAAAGACTAAAATGGTATTGTTATTTTCGAAAGCTCTAGTGTATACATCGCGGCCAGATATCGATAAACTAATTGGGACTTTAGTTAGAGCAAAATCTATAGGCAATTTATCAGGAACGAATTTTAGAAAAATTTCATATAAAAACAAAGTCGATAATTGTGACCTTTTTCAACTTTTCTTGAAGCCAGATAAATGGAAAGTGCGACGATGTTTGAAGGGCTAATAGAGCATTACAAAATTTGTAATTCCTGTACCCATAGACCAAAAACCGAAAAACTGTAAAGTAGGAATAGGTATATCGTACATCCTGCATAAAATTATTAATTACCTCTACATTAAATATCTCAATTTTTATTCTCTCTGCATTCATGAAAAAGGGAGAATATCAATGATACAATTTAAGCAAAAAACAGATGCTTTATCTCATATTTATGCACAATAAGGGTGTATGTACTAAACTGCTGGCCAATTGAAACGTACCAAGCGAATTTTTAGGTTGAATTTAAAGTCAAATATTTTGAAAAGGAGAAAAGATATCAACATGAGGTTTTCAGGATTCAAGAGATAATTTAATTGCGAAAACAATAGTGTGGCCCGATTTTTTTACTTTGAAAGAAAGTCGTCTTTTTTACTCAAACTTTATACCTACCGAAATTCCACAAAAATTTTTTTATATTTTTTTCATGTCAATTTTTTTAGTCCCTGGTTAATGAGGAAAAAACCAATTTCTCAAAATTTTTATATCCCTCTTATTTTATAAGATACCGAATTTTTTATTAAATTTAATATTGTTGAACAGGTTTTTGCAATAATAATTATGCTGCCATTTTGAAAGCAAATGTCATCATGTGATATGTCGATAAAAAGGTAATTTTAAGTAGAATCTAATTCTTACGGAAAAAAATATACAGGGTTGTTTTAAAAAATTTTGAAAGTTAGTAGGTGGCCCGTCCGATGAAACCGGAAGTGTCATCAGAGTGTTTTAAACGTCAAAATGATTATTCCTTTCAACAATCAAACCATGCCAAATTTCAAATTAATACAGTTAAATGTAACAAAATGGTGGGGGTTGTAAAACGATTTCGTAGCCACCCGGTATACACGGATATGAGCAAATTTTTGAAAAAGTGAAAAACCCGTTTCGAGGCTATAAGTCACTTAAACCAATGGTGAACATAAACTAAGTAAATTCTATTTTATTCCATTAAGAAAATAGCTTCAAAACATGAATTAAAAAAAATGACCAATTAGCGAACGTGTACCGATTTTTGATAAGCCACTGGTTACCAATAAATTAATGAAAGTACAAAAAGTTAACTTTTTATAAGAAAGCCATTCATAAGGTATCATAATCAACTACAGAGATTGGTTCTTACAAAACACAATACGGCCGAACGACAAAAAACAAAGAAAAAATCAAATTTTCAGTAAAAATTCGGTATCTTATAAAATAACAGGGATATTAAAATTTTGAGAAACAGGTTGTTTTCCCATTAAGTAAGGATTAAAAAAATCTACATCAAAAAAATATAAAAAATTGTTTTGTGAAATCTCGGTAGTTATAAAATTTGACAAAAAAAACAAGACTTTCTTTCATACCCTGTAGATAGTAATGTACTTCAAAGTAAAAAAATCGGGTAACACTATCGTTTTCTCAATTAAATTATCTCTGAAATCCTGAAAACCGCATGTTGATATCTTTTCTATTTTTTTTTTCTAATTTACTTTAAATTCAACCTAAAAATTCACTTGGTACGTTTCAATTGGCCAGCAGTTTAGAAGCACATTTCCTTCTTTCAATAAAAATTTGCAACATTTTACAAACGCTCTTCCAAATTTTTTTTCTTCGTGACCAAAAAAGTTACCTACCTACTTATATACGACTAAATGATTTGATCAACAAATTAAGAAACAGTAATTCGATCTTTGAGTAGTAGTGAAACAACTTATACTTTATTTAAAGGTAGATTACAAAATAAACTTTATATTTTAAAATAATTTAACATCATTATGATAATATAGGTAGTCTAAATGAATGATTGATCTTTTATGACTATAATTTCCATATTTTTTAAATATTTTCAACCCTCATGAAATTATTTTGTTATAGACTCTGGAATCAAATCAACGAAGGAAAGATATATACCATGCATTAACAGCGAACATGGCTATAATATTTGATTTTTTCCTGAGATTAATTGAACTTCACGTTAGTCAATTTCGGATATGCAATGAAACGAATAACACGCCAAAAGCCTCGGCCCATGGTCGAGTAGTACAAGTTGTACTGTTAACTTTGACTGGTTTTGTAGAATGGGTATCAATGGCACATATTATGGCTCAAAATGGCAGACTTTTGCACATACTTTGCCTATTATTGAATGATGGTGCTTTTCAATATGCTGCTGCTGAATGCCTTTCTCAAGTAAGTGCATAGTGAAAACAAAACTCGATTTTAGTTTTAAATAATAATGTTGTAGATCGTTAACAGAAAAGGTAAACTGGAAGAGAGGAAACCGCTTTTATTACTGTTTAATACCGAACCCATGCAATGTTTAATGACCGCCGCAAAAAATCCTGGAAGTATTCTTGATGAGCAGTTTTATTTGTTCAAGAAGAAATTGATTCAGGTAATAATTTGGATACATTTTTGTGTGTTTTTTTTAATAATTAAATGAATGTTATTAGGTTTTTGGTGGTTTAACTACACAAGTATGCACTTTGTGGGGAAAGGATGGACTTTCTCGACCAACTAATTTTTCAATATTTTTGGAAGGCATTTTGGCTTACAGTAGTCACGAAAGTCTGACTTTAGCCCACTTGGGTAATCCATTATGGAATAGTATGTTGAAACACGAGCATGTCGCACGCGATCCAGTATTCCTCTCTTTTATCCCACAATGGGTCCAATGTACTGCTCCAAAAATAATTAAATTTAATTATCCAACTGGAAAACACCAAACTACTGATATTAATCCTAGCTCAGCGTACGCTAAAATTGAGTTTGATAGTGAAGAGGAGTTCTCCTCCTACTTTTATAGATGCAGGTCGGATTTTTTAGATTCCTTTAGGTAAGTGGCGATTGCTTAATTTGTCGAGCACAATACAACGTAATATTAACCTAACATTTCTTTTAGGCAAGCGACTGTGGTAGCTCCATTAGTAACATTTAATTACGTGGAGCAATGGTTAATAAAATATTTACAAGTTCCAAATCTACAATCTGGCCTTACAATGACTGATCCAATCTACCAGGAATGGGAGGCAATATCCACGTGCTTAGAAAGTATTTTAAGTAGGGTTCTGCAAGCACAAGAACGACCATCTATTACATCTGGTTTACGTTTGCTGCAAATGTGTTTAACTTATCATCCGGCTGATCCTTTGATATTATCTACGTTATTGACTTGCATTTCTGCATTATTTGTGTTCCTCAGCATGTCTACAGGACAAATGGCACCAACAGGTTGGTAATTGCAAATTATTAAAAAAATTATATCGTCGTTAATTGGTATCTAGGTGGCCGTTTTAAAAATTCTCCCAAATAAAAAAATCGTAGTAGTTTTATTTAATTTTGTTGTTTTTTCAGTGAATTCGGTGGCTGCGTCTGGTGCTGCGCTCTTGCCTCAGGTACTAGATAAAATTTTCTCAACATTAATGTACGCACCTGAAGGCCCGAATAAAGACAGTCGTTCAAGAGCTGTAAAGAACGTCCGACGACATGCAGCTTCATTGATGGTGAAAATTGGTAACAAATACCCTTTACTACTGTTACCAGTATTTGATCAAATTAGGGCCACTGTGGATAATTTGTCGAGAGTAGACGGTCCTGCCCATCTCAGCACTCTGGAAAAAGTTACCTTGCAAGAAGCCTTGCTATTAATTTCGAATCACTTTTGTGATTACGATAGACAAAGCAATTTTGTGGGAGAAGTTCTAAGAGAGGCCAATAGTCAATTTATAGCTATTGTTAACTCTGGAGCTCTAAAAGGTGCCAACGAGTTTATCTCATTTATTGGATTGGACAAAGGTCCAGTACCTCTAAACACAGAGGACGTATATGGCCAAAACCGAAGTAACATTGTTTTTTGCGTCAACTTACTCTTAGGTGCTATCAAACGTTGTTCTTGGCCTGATGATCCAGAACGAGCTACTCGTGGTGGATTTGTAGTTTCGTTAACTGAGTCCGGAAATCCGGTGTGTCGTAATCCAGCAGCACCTCATATTGTACCCTTACTGCCGCATTTACTTTCCCTGATTAAAATATTTAACGAATTGTTTACTCCAGAAGCACAATCTCTAGTACATGAGAGTTATAAGGGGTGCTTAGCTATGCAGGAGACTGAAAAGAATAATTTATTGGGGTTGATTGGCCATGCAGCTGCGGATAATGGAGACGTGCAAGTTGTGCAAAGTTCGTTGGAGAGATTGCAGATATTTTTGACTGGGTTACATGAAAGTTGTTATCATATGATGGGGTCTTTGGGTCCTTCACTTGGGAGAGATTTGTATACTATTCCTGATTTAGGATTAGCTATAATTAATAGCGTTTTGTCATGTCTACAAGTATGTACAATATTTTATTGACCATATGCCTAAAGTTTAATTTTTTTTATTCTTTCAGTTTATTCCGGATCATAGAATAAGACCAATTATAAGGGTTTTTCTCAAACCTTTTATATATTCTTGTCCAGCTCCATATTATGAAGTGGTTCTACTTCCTATAATGGCTCATATTTCTCCAATCAGTAAGTGTTTTTGTTTAAATTTTTTTTATTTGTTCATCGCTTCGATGGTTTGAAGATACTAAAATGATTGTAGTTTATGAACTGTAAAAAGCATACAGACATTCATCGCCATTTCCAAATATAAATATCTAAATTAGCCAACACATCGCTTTCTTATACAAATTTAAATTAATTTATATTGTGAGAAATGAAATATAAAAAATGCTTATTCGTCATTTCAGTGACACTATGGATTTTTAAATTAGAAGTTTAATTATTATATTCATGATTTTTTTCAAACCACCCACAAGTGCAATAATTTGTACATAATCGAAAAATCGACTCGAAATTTTATTTTTTAACATTTGTGAAAGAAATTATAAATTACCTACCGCAAAATGTTGATGATTTTTTTCTTAATATACCAACTTTCAGCGTTGCAACTGAAAGTCCAAAACTTGGGGTGGGACTACCAGTTTTCAAACTGCACCATGTATAAGCTTGATAAAAAAATTTCGTTTTTCTATTCGCGTAAAAACATTCTTAACTCACTTCTATATGGTTGATTTTTTATAATAAAGGTAAGATTTGGCTATAGAAAAAATTAATTTTCATTAAAATTCGCCCACAATTTTTTAAACTCACTTCACGATTGTAGCAGCAATTTCCGGATATCTAACCTAACCTAAAAGCGTGGTTGTGGCTCCTGGTATTTTTCTGTAATAATGCGAACATTATTTTCTCTAAAACTGTTTTTTTTTCACAACGAGCTAATGCTTTTAAAATGATAATGTGTTAAAATAGTATAAATTTGTCTGTATGATGTTTTTCTGTATTTTGATTCACTTTGCAAAGAATTTGAATGAAAAACTTGAATTGACGGTTTTATTTTGAAAAAATTTACGACCTCTTTATATAATTTTGTTGTAAATTTTCCTTAAGCCTGAAGTTGCACTTTTTAACAAGCACATTTTTCGAGGTTTATTCTTTAAAAAAATCAATGTTCCTGAAATCGTTTTTGGGAGTTTTCTCAAATTAAAATACGAATTCAAAATACATATATAACAAAATACAACAAATTATAATAATACCGAACAGTTTAGAAATTCGTCGTATTTATAAAAAGCCCGAAGGAAAGAAATCTTTTTATTTCAAGTCCTCTATACTTGGAATCGAAAGTTCCTTCACTAGTCCAGGAAAAATAGACTTTAACGTGGAAAAAAATTGTAACAGGCTAAATTTTTGCATGCACCTTAGTATTATAGCCCTCAATAATGTGTGAAAGTTCCCCATCGATTTGATTGCCGCTAGCCGAGTTACTCGAGGTCAAAGGTCGCGATAAACAGTTTTTTGCAAATATCTCGAGAACGGCGAACTTTATTGGAAAAAATACAGAGCTAATTTGTAGCTGAGGCGATTTGTTATAAAAACTTATGCAGAAGTTTTTTTGTAGGGGCAATCGTTCACGAGATATAGCGTTTCAAAAACCAAGAACGTAGAGGACTTACTTCACTACTACACTTTAGTACAGAATAATATATTAGAGCCAGTTACAACTCTGCTCCAAGCCGCTCCTGATGCATTAGTCAATACAGTATTTTGTAACTGCAAGAAAGGCTGTGGTTCCAATTGTGGATGTCGGAAAGCAGGATTGAACTGTTCTGTAGTTTGTAGCCAAAGTCATGTCCAAACTTGTATGAACATGGAACCTTTTAATATTGATAACGAGGAGATCGATAACGACAGATCCATCGTCTTTCCTCGTCCAAACTTTGGTGACGGAACAATCGCTCTCCGAAACTGAAGAAAGTTAATTACTGTATCATAAATGCACAAATAAATGCAATAAATGCACTAATAAATAAAAAACGCCATAAATATACCTATTGAATAATAATTCATTATTCAACATTATATCCTAAGATCAGTAGTATTTCTTCGTAGTGAAGTAAGTCCTCTACGTTCTTGGTTCTATGAAACGCTATATCTCGTGAACGATTGCCCCTACAAAAAAACTTTTAAATAAGTTTTTATAGCAAATCGCCTCAGCTACAAATTAGCTCTCTATATTTTTTTCAATAAAGGTCGCTATTCTCGAGAAATTCAGCCTGTTACAAATTTTTTCCAACTCAGCTCTTTTTTTTCGTCTATTTTTCCTGGACTATCACATGATTCGATAGTAAACTATTTTTATGTCTAACTAGAGTTTCAGAAGAATGATTTTTTTTCTTAAATGAAGGTTTTATTTTGAAAAAAATTCACAATTTTAAGTAGGTATGTGAATTATTTCTGCGTTTCTAGGGCTGTTCAAAAATCTCTTTTTTCGAGGGTGATTCAAATACAACACAAATTAAAGGTTTATTACCCTACAGTTCGTATTATATAAATAAGATAAATTAATCTTATGTAGAAACAGCAACCAAGTATACAGGGTGATCAGTAATTGACGCACTCCGAATACAGGGCGTTATAGAGCATATTAAAACTAAGGATAATCTGCAAAGAAAAATTAAATCTGATGGTAAGTTTCCGAGTTCTGAATTTCCCTCTTCCAAGTTACAAGCTAATTATTTTCATAACCAAGACAAAAGTGAATAATTCATGCCACTATAATCTCTGGATAAAATGCAATATGATTTGTTCAATTTTTTTCACAAAACCTCTAATACAAAGAAATTGAAAATGTTAAAATTTAATAAAATTCCTAGATTTGAGAGAATTTTGAAGTTTGGCAACCTCTCAAGCTCCCCTTGGGATAAACTAAAATACCTTCTATTGCCATGAAAATATAAATAATGAATTTCAATTGTTGTTTCTGTTTTTTAATAAAATTGACAATACTAAATTAGTTTGACAAGTTCTCGCATCATAAAATATTGAACGTTTCTCTTTTTTTTCTCGTCGAACCTATTCACATGTTAAATGCAGTGTTGCCACTTTTATTTTCACAAAAGTGGTCATATATTTGTAAATAAAGGACTTACATCACTGCGGTAAAAAAATTCGTCATTCTTAAAACGTAAAGTTCATCACAGTATGCTCCGAGTGCGGCAATTACTGATCACCCTGTATAATACAAAATCTCGGCCTATTAAAATGCATATTATTACTTTCATTTAATGAATAAAGGGGTATAAAAAGTAATTATTCGAACAATATTCAATTTGTCAGTTTCGTGGAAATATAAATTGATCCTCTTAATTGTTCTTTTTGCATGTTACAGTGTTAGCTAGGTTGCATAACAAGTGGCAACAAGTGAACGAATTCCGCAACAGAGAAGCCCAAGAAGATAACGCCGACACCCAAGAAGTGTTAGAAGACATTCTGACCAGAGCTTTGACCCGTGAATATTTGGATTTTCTAAAGGTTGCCCTCGTGGGCGGTAGTTTAACGCCAGAATCTAACTCAGAGACCATGGAGACTGAAGAACTGAGTATGGATTCACCTACTCCCCCACCAACACGTTCAAATATGACAACGGAAGTGATTTCTGATTTAGGTTTAATCCTGTTGAGAAGTGAAAAGACTTGTGAAGCCATTGTATTTGCTGTGTTGGGTGCTTTATCGTGGATTGACAGTAATGCTTCTCTAAAAGCGACATATTTAACTGGGCCAATTGTAAGGCAGTTAGTAACGGACAATTCGTTGAATGGTGAGATGGCGGCACATATTATGGCAGCTGTTCTCAATGCACTGACTCTTCATGGGCAGCATGAAGCTAATCAAGGATCACTACTAACATTGGGAGCACAAATTTATGAAATGTTACGATCGTCGTTTATGGAAGTTTTGGGAGTAATGCAGCAAATTCCCGGTGTCAATCCTGTGGATTTGCAGAAATTAGATGAAAGAATTTCAGGTAGTACGAGCAAAGGGAATAAAGTGGAGAAAGTTAAGAAGGATCTGTTCAAGAAGTTAACTGGAAATGTAAGTTATTTGCTTGTTTTAGTAATAACAAATTTTCCGCTATATAAAATTTAAACTAATTTGATTGTTTTGTTTCTCAGCTAATTGGAAGAAGTGTCGGGCAACTTTTTAAAAAAGAAGTTAAAATTCATGACCTTCCCAGAGTGGCGATTACAAAAAAACCAGAACAAAAGGAAGTTATAGGTGATCTAAGAAATATCTTCAGTTAGTAGATGGTTTATTTATTAGTGATATTTAATATTGATTCATGATTAATATATTTTGTCGATTATTGTTCAACATTCCTTGTTGTACAGTTTACCTTGACTCGTTATTTGTATGCATTATTGAATACATTTATTACAACATAAGTTTGTATATATTTATTAATTTTATTTAATTTAAATTGTATGGCCATTAATTTAAAATATAATCTTTTGAAAAAGTTTTTTGTTTAATTTTGTTATTCGTATGCAGTGAGAAATTTTTAAAATAAATATTTTTAGGTGTCAGTTGTGAAATATAAATAGGTTTGTGATTAAATCTCACACACGCCTTTGTTTCAAATATAGAGACAAGATTATTGATCATCTTTAAATTAAAAGAAATCGCTTTTGTGTTGGAATTTTATTATGAACTTTCAACGCCCAGCACCAGAAAGGCTGCGTTTATGGGAAGTTTTAAACGTTGGTCTGATAAATTATGCGAGAAACTGAAACGTATTTTTGCAAGGCGCGTTACCTTGTACTTATTTAATCTTTACTCTAACTAGATTTTCGATTATAACGGATGTAGAGAAAGTTTTTTAGATCTTGGTGACTATATTGTAGAAATTGTGTCTTAGCTTAGTGCATTTTATCACAATTTTGAGACTGAGCTAATTGACCTGACTAAAATAAAGGCAGATTTTTGTACACACCCACTCACGTGTAAAAGGTATTAGAATTATATATTTTCTTCAATTCTTCAGTAAATATTTACGTAAGTATGTATCTGTAATAGGCCAGTCAAATTAGCAAAACACCCGGAAGTAATTGATAAAGTGTTCAAAATTTGATAAAAGTTGTAAATTGATATGGAATGGAACTATAAATTTTTGCCCCTCCAAAAATGACGGGAACATTTTTAAACTTGCAAAAAACTAAAAATTAAATTTACTCACTGAGAAATAATTTAAAAGAGGGGCAAAGTCCGGTAAGAAATTCTTCTATTTATTCTTTATTTTCTATTAATTTTGCCAACTTTTCAAACAACGGGAACATTAATATTTATTGATTTTTAATGTTTTTATTTATGACAAGAAGAGAACAAATTATAAAGATTGGCAAATTGCAGAACATTCTTCTGTCTACTATTTTACAACTATCCTTGAATTTGCTCCCATTTTTTTGGCCGGGAAAGTAATTTTTTCGAATTTTTTCTTTAAAAATGGAAATTTTTTAATTTTTCGATCTTGGAAATAATTATAAAGTTGCAATTTTTGTTGGCATATGCTTGAAAACGATTTTCATTGTGCGGTGTATAATTTGCCCCCTTTAATTGCATCGGGAACTTCTCCGGAATTACAATTTTTAAATTTCGCATTTTTTTTGATAACGGAAATAAATTAAAAGTTTGGCAAAATTCACAGGTTGTATGAAACCACGGTTTCGATGCGTATACAAATTTGCCTTTTTCTACAACAACGGCAACTCGCTAGACATCATTATTTTTTACAAAAGTTTTTATGCCCCTGGAAATAAATAAAAAAATTCGCAAGTTAGCGGGGCATGTGAAACAATTACTACTATTTATTATTATTATGTGATGACGTATTTGAATATTAACATATGAACGATTCGACGCGACATGTTAAATATGAGCGCTGAACGTGATACCTAATTATTCTATTGTTTTTTATGTGACAAACGTTTTTGTTCTGAAAAAAATATTCGAGTTTTTGAAAAAGGCTTGCAAAATCTGGTGTTTCGTCGACTGAAATCAGTGATAGTTCACGAGGTCTAACGAAAATTCGGGAATTGATACATTTTTTTAAAATTTGCTTCAAAACTGAAAAAAAAATCACGACAAAGCCCATTTTTAATTTTTGGATGGAACTTCGGCTTAAATACTTTTTTATAATACCAAAATTTACAAAAATCTGTTGGAAATCATAAAAAACATGAAGATTCTATAAATAAAATTTTAACGTGTTTTTGAGACATCTTCTGTACCAACGAGGTAACAGTTACAGTTGTTTCAATCCTAGAAGTTACTGTGTAAAGTTACTGTGTAGAAGGAGGCAAATTTGTATACGCATCGAAACCGTGGTTTCATACAACCTGTGAATTTTGCCAAACTTTTAATTTATTTCCGTTATCAAAAAAAAATGCGAAATTTAAAAATTGTAATTCCGGAGAAGTTCCCGATGCAATTAAAGGGGGCAAATTATACACCGCACAATGAAAATCGTTTTCAAGCATATGCCAACAAAAATTGCAACTTTATAATTATTTCCAAGATCGAAAAATTAAAAAATTTCCATTTTTAAAGAAAAAATTCGAAAAAATTACTTCCCGGCCAAAAAAATGGGAGCAAATTCAAGGATAGTTGGAAAATATTAGACAGAAGAATGTTCTGCAATTTGCCAATCTTTATAATTTGTTCTCTTCTTGTCATAAATAAAAACATTAAAAATCAATAAATATTAATGTTCCCGTTGTTTGAAAAGTTGGCAAAATTAATAGAAAATAAAGAATAAATAGAAGAATTTCTTACCGGACTTTGCCCCTCTTTTAAATTATTTCTCAGTGAGTAAATTTAATTTTTAGTTTTTTGCAATTTTAAAAATGTTCCCGTCATTTTTGGAGGGGGCAAAAATTTATAGTTCCATTCCATTTCAATTTACAACTTTTATCAAATTTTGAACACTTTATCTATTATTTCCGGGTTTCTGCATTATAAAAGCTAATTTGACTGGCCTATAAATAAATTGGGAAAAATAAAAAAGAATATATATTTTTGAATTTATTAGATTATTATAAATTAGGACATTAATATGATTACAGTAGAACTAGACAAAAAAAAAACTGAAAAGTGCATAATAACAAATAATATAGTCAAAAGCAAATAAGCGCTAAGCCGTTCGATAGACCAACAAAATGGCCAATGTAGATATGTACAAAAAAATCTCTCAGGTTAACCTGGTCGTTCGAGGAAGTCTCTTCATAAAAACACTGGTGTATGGAATCAGCCGATTTAGTCTTGTTCCCTTCAATTATCTCCTCTCGTTAAAATGGAATTAAAACTAACAGTTTTACAAAAATACCCAAAAATATGCGCCCTCAAGCATAATTACTATTTATGTAGATACACATGCTCACAAAGTTCATTTTTAAAGCTAATGGGGATAATTTATATAATATAAAGCAGTTCGATTAATAAACGATACAAATCTTTGGGAAGTATTTGTATATTCAGTATAACCAGCATCTAAAATGGAGTAAACTATATAATTAATAACTGTACTCCTTGATATAAATGAAAAATAAATACTTATATGGCTAGTTTGAATGTTAAAATAAAAGAATCTTAGGTAGATTTCTGTTCAAATTTAAAAAATATTTGTATGTGCATACTAGAATCGAACTGTTTAGTAGGTGTCTGCATTATGTTCTATTAAATGAACTGAATGATAAAATAAGTTTAAGCCATAGTAAGAGTGCCTGCTCCCATTCCAAAGCCAACACCTCGTGGGCCAAAGTTTCTGCCGTAACATCCTCTGCAGAAGATTTCTCCATTGGGCGCGTCATTTAAATTGGTTGAATCTAAAGATCTGCTACAATCGAAACAGCTGAAACATCTCTTGTGCCAGATGCCATTTTTACTAATCATTTGCTCGGCAGCGTATACAGAATATCCACAACGATGGCAACCTTCACCAGGAGCAGCTTTTTGACCACTGTTGGGTCTAGCGTTGTGCATAACTGGAGCTGCACCATCAACAGACACGAGGGTTGGAGCATGACCGAAACCAAATCCTTTGGGTCCAAACAATTTTCCATAGCAAGCTCTGCAATGAACTTCTCTGTCAGGGCCGTCACAAGCTAAGACAGAATCGAGAGGACGATGGCACTCGGCGCAGTTGAAACATTTCTTGTGCCACATCTGGAAATTAGCATAATTTATTGTAGATTTATCAGTAAATACGAAACAAAAGCAAACACTTACAGTTCCTTTAGCCAGTTGCTGTTCAGCAGCGAAGACCGCTCCTCCACATCTGGGGCAACCTTGTCCGGGAGCTGCCTTGATCGAGGTCGTATCGGGGTTGTAGAAAGGTCGATTTTCCGAAATTTGATCTTCACTATAATGTTGAATTTAAAATTTGTACTTGTGAAAATACTTGTTGATGGTAGGTACTTACGTTAAACCATCAGTTTGGAGGAATCCGGATCCGCAAGCGAATCCATATCCATGTGGTCCCCATTTTTTGCCATAACAAGTTTTACAATAAACGTCGCTGTCCGGTCCATCGCAAGCATTGATGGAGTCCAAAGTTTTCGTACAATCCTTACACTTGAAGCATTTGCGATGCCATGGGCGGCCTTTAGCCAGAACTTCTTCAGCAGCGAACACTACTCCACCACAACGGGGGCAACCTTTGCCTGCTGCTGCTTTAATGCAAGCAGTATCGATGAGAGTAGTTTTGGGTGCAGCATCGCTAAACAAATTTAAGTTAGTAACTTTCAGCTTTATAATATTTTTCTCATAAAACTAATTGCAAAAGCATTAGCATGTGTAAAGCCGTGGGTACCATATAATAATGTAACACATGCATAGATGGTACCAAGTTAAATTGGAACTTTTTGAGTTAGTGACAGGTCGTACGTAAAACCCATATCGTGCAACATAGACAATATGGTACCTCTGCCATTCAATATCCAAGGCATCGGACATAAGTCCAAGGAATGTTCCACCGGCATGTCCAATCCCTCTTGGGCCATAACGCTGAGCATAGCAAGCTACACACATAAATATTTTATATATAATGCGAAACATTAAATCATTTTGAAGCACATTATTTGGTTATTTTTGCTTTTTGGTTATCATTATAATATAATAACTGTAAAAACTGAATTTTAGGTTTTTCTTTTACCTGTTAGCGTAACAGTCACTTTGAAGAGTGCCACCTCCTTGGCCGTATCCGTAGCCCTTCGGTCCAAATTTCTTTCCGTAACATACTAAAGGACAACACTTAACAATAAGCTCAGGCATTTCACATTAACTCTAAGGATGTTATTGATTTTTCCAAAGTAGTGGAGTATGAAGAATTTTGTAAATCGAAAAGTTTAATGCGACTACAATATTGCACGAAAATGAAGACAGTGTTACTATGTGCATTAAACTTTAGGATTTAAAAAAGAAAAACAATCGCATGCCACTTTTTTCTACGTTTTATAATTTTTTAATTCTTTGGAAAATTTTAGGTACGGTATTTCTATTGAAGCTCAGAACTTTTATTTTCAATACCGTAACTTAAATGTTTCCGTAAAATTTTAAAACCATTAACTAAACAACACACCTTTACAATAGATATCCTTATCAGGACCTTCAGTTACGTTGACTGAGTCCAGTCCTTTAGCACACTCTCCACATTTGAAGCAGGATTTGTGGAAAGCCTTGAAAATCGTCAATCAAACATTTAAAACACTTCTACAAGGACAACTAATATTTATCATAACAGATTTATGGATATAAGGGACAAACAATATAATATGCACGTTCACTAAAAAATCATGCTAAAAAACTTGGGGATTGTACAAAATTCGAGGTCGTACCTCTGCAATACACTTCTGCATCCGGTCCATCACAATGTGATGTTGAATCCAGCCATTTTTGGCAATTATTACAGCGGAAGCAAATTTTGTGCCAACTCTAAAGAAGGTTAAAAATACTAATCAAAATGTCATGATTCATAAAAAATGGAACGTGAACGTGACTCACATAAAAATCCTAATTTAAAGTAGAGTTTTTAGATGAATTAGGGTGATTCTTTTATCTGGGGAAATGCGTTTTTCTCGTAAACGGCTGAAGGAAATTAAATTTTGAAAAAAGTGTTATATACCTACTGGTTGTCACTCAAAATTAGGATAAAAATATAGACTTTAATATGCATGACGCTAGGCGTCGCGACGCCCCAAAAAAATTTTTCCAGCAACATACCACTTTTATTATATCAATGGAAAGGTCTTTTAATTTTGAGTCTTTTTTCTAAAAACCAATTTTTTTTATTCTTATTTTTTAAAAAGTTATGATCCAATTTAAATTATTTCTGTTCTAACCAAATTTTGAAATATTTTTAACAGTAGGCCGAGTTTTCCCTCAAATACTAAAGTAAATCTTATTATATAAAATAAAGTAGGCTTAGAAAAAACAAAACCTGTTATTTGTCAACATATTACAACAACAAAAAACTTATTAATACCTAAATTAAACAAAAAATTTAATGAAAAAGTTGATTATTTTAAGAATTGTTCAATATGAGTACCATTGTTATCTAAACATAAATTATAACGTTTTCTTATTTCATTATACGTGACTTTTCCTACAACATTAGCATTAATTTCAGGACAGGCATCGACAATCTTTTGTTTTAAATGATCTATATTATTAGACCTTGTTTTGTAAACTTTATTTTTAAGAGTTCCCCACAAGAAAAAATCGAGAGGTGTAAAGTCTGGAGACCTAGGAGGAAATTCTACTGGCCCGTAAATTCCCATCCACCTGTCTTCATATTCTATATTTAAATAATTCCGCACAATAGCAGCATTATGACAAGGAGCCCCATCTAGTTGAAGCCACAAATGTCTTGAGGCACATTTTTTTTGTTTAATTTAGGTATTAATAAGTTTTTTGTTGTTGTAATATGTTGACAAATATCAGGTTTTGTTTTTTCTAAGCCTACTTTATTTTATATAATAAAATTTGAAGGAAAACTCGGCCTACTGTTAAAAATATTTCAAAAGAAATAATTTAAATTAGATCATAACTTTTTAAAAAATAAGAATAAAAAAAATTGGTTTTTAGAAAAAAGACTCAAAATTAAAAGACCTTTCCAGTGATATAATAAAAGTGGTATGTTGCAGGAAAATTTTTTTGAAGCGTCGCGAAGCCTAGCGTCATGCATATTAAAGTCTTTATTTCTATCCTAATTTTGAGTGACAGCCAGTAGGTATATAACACTTTTTTCAAAATTTAATTCCCTTCAGTCATTTACGAGAAAAACGCATTTCCCCAGATAAAAGAATCACCCTGTACATAGGGCAATGTGAATTAAGTTTTAGATTTGTTCTTAAAATGTGAGACTTTTATAGTTAGTTTCCTAAAGTAGTGGCGAATATATCAAATTTTCTAGATCATTTATTGCGTACTATGTGCCTGTAGCCTGTAGTATAATCGATAGTTATCCTTAACTTTTAGTTAACTTAACGGCAGTAAGTTGAGGATAAGCTCTAAGTAATTGAATGTTTTAATAAAAGAAATATAAAATATCTACAGAAATCTTATCAGATTTTCGAAATACTTTAAATTTAGCCTTTTATTTTTAGTCAAATTACAAATCTAATTTTGTGTTTATAATCTATTTGTATCTCAAGGTTTAATTTTTTTAATTCCCGTTCGAAATTTGCAAAGGCCATCCGGTCGTCAGATCGATTCTTCTAATCAAATGCCCTCGAAAAATACAGAAAAAGATACTTAAGGGTAAAAGTCTAATACGTTGTAGGGCCTGACAGAGTCGAAATTTTAATACCTACATTGTTTTTGAAAGCTTCTCTCATAAAATATGGCCTTATGCACAAAAAGTTCGTGGGGTCGGAAATATTGAAACTGTAGCACATAGTAAATAATTTCGTAACTATTATCGACCTTGTGGGGCAAATTTGGGTAAAAACTGCAACGAAATTGTGTTATCACTGGAAGCGACCACACGATTACTATTTTTAAAGGATTAAAACTACAGTCAATCAACTTAAAATTTAAAAACAAATTTCTGGATTTTAAATTCATTCTTTGATGTATTAATAGATTTAGGAATTCATGTGAAAATTATGATTTAATGAGCTCAAAATTCTGATCAATCTCCTACATTAAATTTTTCAAATTTGCGCAATTTATGCAGTTCAATATAGTATACAGGGTGACTTAAATTCGAGAGACTCCAGGGAATCTTTAGTTGCTGAAATATGTGTAAAAAAATGTAAATTCCGAGTTTCTCTGTCTCGTTTTATGAGGTTATTTTGAATTCGGCAAATTTCTAAGGTTAGATCCGGTTGTGTGATATAATTTTGTCAACTTATCTAATTTATTCTACACAAAAATCTTCAGGATCGTATCGTGAAAAATCATGATATGAACGTTTTTTATCCATTAATAAATTTTTTTTGCCCAAAATTAATTGAAAAAATATGTTTATGATGAAATTAAAGGCCGTAGCATTAAAAAATGGCATTGCGAATGCATATGCCGATGCCGATAGGTAAAAAATCCTGAAATTTCAGTTATTATAAAAACTAATTAAGATACGTTAGACTCTTTTACAGGATATTGTTGGGCACCTAATTATGGAACTTTGTTTCAATTTAATCAAAGCTGCATTTCTTCAAATATTTTAGATCCCTCCGTTTCAGACACTCTTAAATTAAATTTCTCTATAACCAAATTTGGAAAAAATTACTAAATAATTTGATATATTCATAACTCTTTTTTTTATGACCAAAAACGTGGTTTTGGGAACTTCTTTGTTGCTATTTAAAGGAAACACTTGTAGATCCATATTTATACTATATAGGATTTTTACAAGGTTTTTTTTTTATTTTTACGTACCCGTCCTCTAGCAAGCATTTGCTCAGCAGCGTAAACAAAACCACCGCAACGTGGACAACCCTCACCATCAGGAGCTTTGGCAATAGCTTTGGGAAGCAATGGAGCACGAGAAACAACGACGTCATCCCTAAAAACACAAAATTTACTAATATTTAAGCTAATAAGGTGTCGGCAAGTTTCACTTGAAATTCGCATGTGTTATAATAGAATCAAATAAGCATGTATGAGAAAACCTACTTAAAATAAAATTGTCTTAGCAGAAAGCCGTTGCTATAAAAACTGTGTTAATTAAAAAAATATAAAATAAATCAAATAGAATGGTCATTTGTAATGAGAGAAGGTAACTCGGTCCCGATTGTACATTATTAAAAAGTAAGACTATTGAATAGGTTCTTTAAAAAATAATTATCAGACAACATTGAGGGCACCTCCCTTATCCCATCACGCACAGGTTAGGGAAGGAAACACATGAAATTAAACTACTTAATAATGTTAATGTGTGCGACAGCATAGTGATAATAGCCATGCTCAATTTTCGTTGAGATATTATAGTGTCTCACCGTTGGTTTATGCTGGTTGAGGGACAAGTCATCATCGATTTATTTTTTGATCGGATCACACTTACACAAACACTTTGGTAGGGGAACAGAGGGGGAGAGGATATTGCAATATTCAAAAAACATCATCAAATTGAAACTCTAAGTAAGTAGTAATTATGGTTTTTTTTATCGATTTATGTGCAGAGTTACCCATTTCAGGAGTCAAGTAATTTTTATCTAAAATATTAAATTATAATATTAGGTGCAGGCAAGCCAACAAACGTAGAAAAACAAAACTAATAAATGTTTTTTGAATATTGACCTACACCTTCAACTTCAAGACAGAGTACAGTGTTTTTTTTTAGTTATGATTTATTTATTCAATTATTACAAAATAATCGAATTATTATATATTATTAATGTACCATGAAAAAGAAACAAATTTATAAATAATAACCCTAAATATGATATTAAAAGCTATATATTAATACATCATTTCTTTAAAAATAATGTACGGGGATGGAAAAAAGGGTTTATGTGGGCGACAGCTTGAAGTTGTTGATTGGGCCGCCAAGATCCCTTGGTTGATTCCTTTAGGAACTGCTACGATACAAAAGGGTACATGTCATGCTTTTGAAGGAGTCTTATTACAACACGTTATTTTTTGGCATCGGCTTATAATCAACAAGCAACAAATCTGAATGGTTTTAACATACCGTGATCACTAGTTACAAAAGAAAGCTGACACATAATTCCTTAGTATACATAACAAAATTAGGTATGCAATCAAGCCATCTTCAGATATGTTAGCTTGGCAAAGTAAGGCAATAATATCAAAAGTGAATGGTAGATAAGGAAAGCCCTCAATCTGATAGAAGACGTTTTATTTTTCAAGTAGACAAAAATAAATTGGCCTTCACCGATACCGCAGTATTAATAGAACATCGTCTTTAACTCTCAAGTATAAATTATAATAATATTTTCTAGCTGAGATTTCTCTGGTATGAAAACTAAATATTATTATATCTCATACTGTTTGTTTTTTGTAAGGTGTGTGTGGGTGGAATAGATGCTTACCCTTGAAATTGAGCGCCAGCGTCCATGCTGAGGCATCCTGCACCACCGCCGAATCCGTATCCTTTAGGTCCATATTTGCGGGCGTGACAGTTCTTGCAGAAAAGTTCAGCTTCATGTTCGGTGCAGTTGGTGGAGTCCAACATTTTACCGCACATTCCTAAAAAAGATGAGTTTTTATGAAAATGTTGGCAATACTTAATATTTTAATTTAAATTGAATGAGGGCAAATTATAAAAATTATAGATTTTTAGTTTGCTTACCGCATTTGAAGCAGGATTTGTGCCATTTGTAGCCTCCAGCAACACGTTCTTCAGCGGCGTAGACGGATTTGCCGCATTTGGGGCATTTAGGGTTATCGGCTGGCTTGAAAGGCATGTTGATGTAATCGACCTATAAGAAGATTCAAATTTACGTTACTACATGTAAAAAAAACTTTAAAATTCGATTACCACAAAAATTTAGTAAAGCAATAATTTTCATATGAGTATAACAGAAAATATTTGTTAATTTAAATATTTAAAAATTTGCAATAAGTTTCTGGGAGTCCAAATACAACATGAAATGTATAGAGCCCTAAAAGAGGTGAGATAATTTCGCTTTTTTATGAAACTTGGAAATCATGAAAAATATCTTATTGGAATTTGCAATGAAAAATATTTTTCTACGTGTATTTTAATGGTCTAAAGTTAACTAAAGTTTTTTCAATGGTCTGCTTCAGAACATGAAAGAGCTTTAGTTTCCATTATCTTTTATGGCGCACCCCTTTTATTAAGACATCTCAAAATTTTAAATCATAATATATCGAATTTTGTTCTAGATTTTAAAATGTCAGAAAGAGACTTAAGACCTTTTTTATATTACATTTAAATTCGATATCAAAAGACGTACCATAATCATATAGGTAATATAGAAAAGTACTTTTTAAAATTGAACCTAAAAATATTCTTTAAAACTACTCGCGTCATCAAGATCAATATTTTTATATTATTGGGATATTAATTTCTTATGTCATTTTGGGAACCATACAAGATTTTTTGTTTTGGTTATCCAAAAATTCACCTTGAAATTTATGATACAGAATTTATCATAAAACACGGTAAAAAGGATCCAAACTTAAAGTTATATTGTAATGAAAATTATTCTTTATTTAATAAATTATATTATCCAAAAATATAGCGTATTAATTTTTTTAAATTAGTAAATCAAATGGCATTATTAAATTAAATTAAAGCACAAATTAAGGTTAATAAATTGAGGGTCTGCTGAAAAGGTGAAATTCATACTTATGTGAGTGCTAGTGAAATTGAATAATTGTTATCCTCTGCAGGATATTATGGAATATATGCAAATGTGTGTAAAAAAGTTATGTAAGTACCTACTTAATTTTGTAAACAATTTGATTAGGAATTTTTTTTGCAAAATTTTATCCCTATTCTAATAAATGTCATGGAATTCGGAAACTGATTCTACACCCAACAATACTTAAAAGAGGAGCTACACGGTGCCCCCCTCAAAATGTGTTAGTATAACCGAAACCATTAGGTACAAGAATTATTTTCATCAAAAATTTCTTCAAGGCTTTTTGTGAGCCATTTTTGGAGAAGAGTGTAGCTATATGAAGGCCCCTGTCCAAATAATCTTTTTTTGGACGTAGAGTCACCCCCGAATTTACTGTTTTTTTTTGATATATCGTCTATGATTTGATATTATAAAATAATGAACAATAATGCGCGTTTTCCACAAACGTCAATTAAATTTTAATTGTAGCTCCTATTGGCTGGAAACTTATTTAAGTCAATAATCATTGATTAAAATTTAATTGTCATTCGTGGAATCTGACATAAGTAATTTGAAAATTGTGATGTTATACTATTCATGACATTTTTTGGATATACAAGATCTATACATTAACAAACTGCGTATAAGATTTTAAAGATACTTGTTCTAACTTCTGATGAGAAAATATTGACATTCTTTATTCCATTAATCTTCGAAAATTTAAAATTGCTTTCTCTTCTTTCGACTTAAGAATTATGAGAAAGTAAGGTTATTTAAAAGCAACCAAATTTTATTTTATAATAAAGTTTATAATAATATTATTTAAGTTGATTTATTAACCAAATTAATATTTCACATTGTTCCAAATTTAAGGCTTACGTATCTAGTAATATAATTTATTGTAAACAATGTTTCAAATTTTTCAAAAATTGTTACAAATTGTAAAATTACTTTAGTTATTTCAAATAAGATATTTGAAAGAAATGAAGACGTTTTCACAGTGGCGTATCCAGAAAATTATTTTGGGAACAAAATGCATTTTGAACGAATTGTATTTTTCAATATTGTTAAAATCAATAATAGTAGCTATGGTAAAATGTGTCTCCGTACCTTGGGGAGTGTTCCCCTTTTATTTCACTCCCCCATGGTGCGCCACTGCAGTCTTAAGTAAAGTACTTCAAGGTTATAATGCTTAAAATTTTAAGTATGAAATTTAGACAAAACAGAAAATTTCTAGGGGAGGGAAGAGGAATACAATAATTCGTAAAAAGTAAATATTTTGCTTAGCTTAATGTTATTAAAAATTTTTTTGCTAAATTATTACTCCTATTATTTACTAAAGTGGAAAGTCATGGAAGTTTAACTTATTTTTTATTATAAATAGAATCCATAAATGTATACATTAATTCAGTGAAATAGAAGTTATTATGAGAAAAATATTATTGAATCTAAAACTTAATGTTTCTATTTGCCTCTGAAAATAACAAGATATGCAAACTTCTAAAGTATCTTTTACATTGAAAGTATAAAATTAGACAGCGCATCTGAAATAATAAGAAAGGGTATAAATAGAACACAATATGTCCGGGTATTAAAAATTTCTCATAGAAAAATTTGGATTATTTTGAATTTCTTTATAAAATTTAGTAAAATAATAATTTACGATTGTTATTGCCTAACCAGGTGATGATGGTAATCAAGATGTATTTTTAATTCATAGTTAGTTATTTATAGTTTTAGAAATTTTTAGTTTAGTTTATTTTAGAAAATATATTTAAACAAAAATTTTTAATAACCGTTACTTAAATCTGTTTTAGATTATTATTGTTGAATAATTTCATTGCCAAAAGGTCAATAATTATTTTTATGAAGTAAACTTATTTAAATTATTTTCCTTGAAACAAGAAGATTGGTTATGATATTAAATTATTAAAAATTAATTTTGCTGTTGAATAATATTTTCAAAAAATCAAAAATTAAATTTGTGCCAAATATCTACCGGTCATAATCTTATGTTATAATAATCAAGGACTAAAAATAGTCCCTGTGTGTCAGCAGGAACACACCGAGTTTGGCACGGTGCCAATACAGAGTTAAGGAAGCGGTTACCAAATATGGACCGGTGCATGCAGCGGGTGTGTATGTGGTGTTAAGTTGCAGGTTAAAAAGCACTGAGGAGGCCAAGCTGTCACAGCAGATGAATTAATCACTTTGGTCTTTTCTATGTTATAGCACACTTATTAGCACTGGCACTCGCGATGGTATCCCACGTACCTGGTCGGAATCGGAAAGTGGTAGTTGATAGGCCCTTTTGGTATCCTTTCACTAGAACCACTGATTTTCGAATGTCTAACGATTGCGCCAATCCGTCCTAGTCTATCTAGACATTTGCACACGGCCCTACGTGAATAGTAGGGGGCCCAGTACACATCATATGGCTACGAATAACTATTTGGTACGGTGGGCTATTTTTGTTGAATGCATAGAATGAAGAGTTATGTACTTTTTCGAGAAAATCTACACCTTTTAGAGAAATTTGATATCACCTTACCTGGCTGCAAATACCTTTAGACGTATCGCTACGTCACCGCACATAATTCGTCCTTTAACTTCACCATCTTACTGAGTCAAATATTTAAAAATAATACTAGTAGATTAGTCAGTACACTATTTACTTGCTTCGGATATACACCCAGTCTCATTTCCTTTATTTTCACCAAAAGCTTTCCCAACTAAAACGTCAAATAATAATAAATTACCCATTCTCGATGACACGACAAAATTAACCACTACTCTAAATATAATAATAAAGATATTTAAAGACTCAGTCAATATTAATTATAAACTAATTTAAAATAATCGAACGATTGATTCTAAATTATTTCAATTTTTCTGTTAATATTAACATATTAATATTTATTTAACTGTTATGTAATAAAATGTCAACACACCTTTACACCCTGTTGCCAAAATAAGTGGTGATTTGTGGTACATAACGTATATTACATTGTTTTTGTAATAGATTTTAAAGTGAAAATGGTGGTTTTGAAATTTTATGTTTGTTTTTTCTCATTCACAAGAGAGAAAATTTATTGCACGTAAGTGTTATGTTCAACTGAAACGAAATAGGTACTAAACCTTTTTGTGAATATTTTTATTATTTACTAAAACTTTATGCTTTTGAACAGATTGTTTTGCATAAAAATAGGATTTTGGTTATCGATATAAAGTATGTATTAAAATAGGTATTAAAGCCTCGTTTAATAGTTTTGATTCTCACAGTTAATGATTAAACATAATCGAATATGTTAGATACATAATTATAAGTTGCTTTAGATATACGTACAGGTACTCAAAAATTAGAATGATATTCCGATAGTCTTACCTAGTTATTTATGTCCAATTTACTTGTAATATGCCACTTTCTAGGTAGTAGTTAGTAATACTATACAGGGTGTCCGGAAATTAGGAGCAAAAAACTCGGGGTGTGATTCTACTTGAAAAATTAATGTGACAAGTTCCTATAACATTTTTCGGAAAGCTCATTAATCTTGGGGTTACCGGACCTTAAAGTTTGTTTTTTAAATCAATTTTTTCCAGTAACTTGTTTTCTAGTTTATTGTTTATTTGTATTCTTGCACCAAAATTGAGGTAAATCCCCCAGTGTCAAAGACTTGAAACTGGCGTTGACCTTTGGATGAAGACCCAGATTTTTTTTGTTAGGCACTTTTTCTAAGTTTTGATGACGTCCGATTGAAGAACATCGAAAAATCTTCAAAAAAGAACCTCTTGTTGCATCACGATTTCGAGAAAAATGCCTTAAATGAATACCTACCAACTAACTACAGCTTATTTTACCAAAGCAAGCATTAAACAGAAGCGCGTTTTTCTCGAAAACTACTCGTTTTACCAATATTCAACAAGAGGATCTTTTTTGAAGATTTTTCGATGCTCTTGAATTGGGCATCATCAAAATTTAGAAAAAAGTTATTGGAAAAAATTGATTTAAAAAAAACTTTGGGGCCTCGTAACCCCAATAGCTTTCGGAAAAATGTTATAGGAACTTGTCACATTAACTTTTCGAGTAGAAGCACTCCCCGAGTTTTTTGCTCCTAATTTCCGGACACCCTGCATAGAGAGATCAGAAAAGCTATTAATCGGCGTAGGTTATACAGGGTGTCCTAGTTTATATCGTCAGGATTTCACCAGTCGATAGTTTAGCGAAAATTAAAGATGGTTTGTCTAATAAACTATGGTCGAATGTTGCTTCCTTTTTGATGAACAGGACATTAAAGAAAATAAATTATTTTAAATAATTAGATATAAATCAATAACAAATTTTGCATAGATCTTTTTTTTTGTATTCTCTTATTAATAGTGGTTGCAATTATTTTATTTAGAACACAGAGGCGTGCGTACGAGTTTCTTCAAAAACATTTTATTGAATAAAACGTACGCCACTGGTTTTTTTGCAGCACCAATATGCAGAAAGTATTTTCCATTCAATTTAGAAACTTTTTTGTATAATTTTTTGATAACTTAACTCAAAATAACCTAATAGGTAGTACAGTGAATAAGGGAGAAAAAAAGGTTTCAAATAGACTTATTTTAGCCTACCGCCAATTTTTGTAGAATCTTCTAGAGGGTCACCCTGAAAGTTGAAAATTGAGTTTGTGTATTCGTAGACCCCGCCCTTCCTTTACCAGACCTCTATTAAGGGTTGGATTTTTTTGTTTATTGAATAACTTTTTTCCTATGAAATTTTCGAAAAAAAGAGTCAGCACAAAGTTGTAAAGAAAAATATTTCCTATCTCTTAAACTTTTTTTGATATCATCGATATTTAAAAAGTTATTCAACAAATAGTTGAAAATTTTGGGGAAAGACTAGTAAGTAGTAGTAGTAAGTAGTATCAAAAAAATATTAAAAGGAAAGTTGTAGGAAATATTTTTCTCTACAACTTTGTACTGATGCTTTTTTCGGAAATCTAATAGGGAAGAACTTCTTTAATAAATAAGAAAAAAAAGTTAAGTTATCAAGAAATTGAAAGATACAAAAAAGTTTCTAAATTGAATGGAAAATACTCTCTGCATATTGGTGTTGCAAAAAAAAACCAGTGGTGTACGTTTTATTCAATAAAATGTTTTTGTAGAAACCCGTACGCACGCCTCTGTGTTCTAAATAAAATAATTGCAACCACTATTAATAAGAGAATACAAAAAAAAAATCTATGCAAAATTTCAGAAGACTAACTTTTTTTGTTATTGATTTAAAGCAAATTATTTAAAATAATTTATTTTCTTTAATGCCCTGTACATCAAAAAGGAAGCAACATTCGACCATAGTTTATTAGACAAACCAGCTTTAGTTTTTGCTAAACTATCGACTGATGAAATCCTGACGATATAAACTGGGACACCCTGTATAATTTGGTAATTATTTCAAATTTGAAAAACGCTTTTTCAAATGATTTTGTAGGTATCAGAAATATACTATCGAATTTCAATTATCTGTGAAGATAATTATTATTATATTATTTTCCAATAACACTGTATCATATATTTTTCATATTTTTCAAAACAGTCAGTGATAAGTAATTAAAAAAAAATTCATATTTGAAATATTTCTAAAAGTACCTATTGAAAATACAAAGTATTTAAATTTCGACTATTTCGAAAACAAATTTTATATGTAAAGTGTATCTTCGAATTTTTGAAAAATTAATAGTAAAAATGTTAAATAGTTCTTAAAAAAAAATACAATATAACAAAATAGTCCACAAGTAATTTGAGTATGTGCCATTTATTGCAAACGTGCTTATTTAGGAAGATAAAAAAGATAAAAATTATTGTCATCAAAATATACGGAATTACTCACTCACGTAGTATTAACATTTAACATTTAGGTGTGTACAATTACTTAGAAACTAAAATTAATAGTATATTAAATACCGAGGCGGAAAGTATTCCATTTCTGATGTCGAGAGAACTATAGTTCTCGAGACACATGAATGGTACTTTTGCCGAGGTTTGTATACTATTTAATTCACAATCAATCATTTAATAAAGCAAGCAACGTAATAATAATAAAAAATAGTTTACCAATTAAAGCAATATATGAGAGAGATATTCCTAATATAATTATTTTTCTATGGTATATGTACTTAAAAAAGCGCCTTCCCGGAGAACCTTTTTAATTGTATTATTGAAATTGTTTTGCGCCATTAATTATTATTAACTTTATGTAATGTATCTCTGATGGTGTGAAACGATTGTAAAACTTCACTCCCTAATTGCTATGTTACTTTTTTTAAGTGTATTAAATGAGCCAATGCATTTCTATTTTGAGTTTTAAAGTAAGTATGTGTATTTCTATTTTTCGACACTTTATTTTACTGATGTGTATAATGTAGACATCCTCATATACAGGGTATTGTAGAATTTAGTTCCCAAATGGGAATCTGAGTATAACCCAACTGAACTTAGCCCAAAAGTTCGTCCCCGTGGAACTACGTCCTCATAGGAGATACAATGTTCAAATTTTGTTAGAAGTTGTTTCCCTATGGGCCAGTTTTTCAGTCGTTGGTTATTTTACTTTTAACTGCTAGTTAATTTTCTTGTTTACCTTTAGAAAAATAAATTGAAAACTGGACTTGAGAGTATTTGATAAAAAAGTACTTGGTATGGAATATATTTTTTACAATTATTTTTTCACATTTTTTAATAATAATTCCACAAGAAATTATTGTGTTTTCCTCGGCTTTTTTATTTTTTTGCAGTCATGTATGATAGATATGATGTTTTGATGTTAATATTTTGTGAAAAGCTATAAAACATGTAAGTTATTTTAGTTCAGATTTCCATGGAAATAAATTGCTTGCTATAAGATACAATTCGACAAAATCTACAAAAGTGTTAAGTTTAGGTATATGTAGTTTCTTAAATGAGATTATATTCTCCATAACATAGGATACTTATAATAAACATAGAAAATATAAACCTAATTTTATTTTCCTAAAAAAAGCTGTTAATGTCAAAATATCTCCTAAAATATTAAGTTTTGGTATATAGATTTCTTTATAGATAAAGTAGAGAATTTAATTCTGTACAGCATAGAATAGGCGGTTCTATTTGAGAAAATAAAGCTTTTATAGATTTAATTTTCTAAAAAGTAATGCTTAATTAAAAACACCAAACTTTGCTTTAAGCATACCTTTTCATAATTTAATAAGAACTTTTCGAATAAACATAGCAGTTCTAATATCGTACCTTCAATTAAATTCTAAATTAGGGTAGGCTGTTTTGTAATTCCATTTTAATATAAATTAAAATATTAAAAATATATTAATTCAAATTACAAAAGTCAAGTTGTGAGGCATTTATTCATAAATTTAATTATATATTCCCAATTATTTATAAAATAAAATGGAATTACAACACAAAACAGCCTACCCTAATTTAGAATTTAATTGAAGGTACGGTATATTACAATTTTAAGATGTGAAATAGCTGATTATTTTTTGAAAAATGGTAAAAATTCAAAGAAGAAAGAATATAACAATTAGGATGTCCCATTTAAAATAAGAAAGTTGACATCCATTTCCGGTATAATCGGAAGTAGGAGGTACTTGAAAATATTTTAATTAAAACAGGCAAATTAAACTAGATAAACTGCAAATTTTCCAAATTCTACTTTCATATACAGTTCCCGGCGATACATCAAAATAATCAAAATAATAACACGAACCTTTTCAATTTGTAAAATAACTTTTCAAAAACAACTTTCTATTTAATGTATTGGCATTTAAATAACAAAGAAAAATAATTTAAAAAAAAAACAAATTTATGCAAACAGAAATGTGTATAGGCATATTTTAATTACGTTTTTAAATCATATGTGATATTAAAATAAATACGCCAAATCTTTTAATCTATTACATTTTATTAATTTAATTAGCTGAGTTTTCTCACTAATAACAATAATTAATGACATAGATTTAAAAAGTGTAGTTATTCAAAAAAATTCTCTGATGTAATAGGTAGCTAAAAATTTTTCATAAAATAATACCTTAAATATTAAAAAGTTATCTGATATGCAGAATTATTTTCAACATACAGGCACGTGACCCTATCTCTAGCTTACAAGAGTTTCAAGAGATGCGAACTTGATCCATGGTTATGTTTGTCTAGTCACCTTCCCACTTAATTATCTTTTTCTTTTTCTGATTAGTTTCATGTATGCACTTAAAGAATTTATTAAGTACGAAACAAATTTTTATAAAGTGCTAATTTATTAATATTGGTTTTTACCTTCTTACTTTTCCTATAAATATTTCGTGCCACTTCGTAAATAAAAATAACAAAAAATATTTAGCTTTAATTCTGATGTGAATTACTGTATTTAATTTATAACTATTGCATAAATTATTCTGTTGAAAACAACATGTTCATTTAACGATATTGTTAGCATAATAGAGAAGGATTATAATAGGCACAAAATAAGGATTGCTCATTATTTTCTCCACGTTGTTTTTCATCCCACGTAAAAATAAAATTCTAAAATTAAATCATACTTATTCTCTGAATCATTCGTACACTTACAAAATCTATCGGATTTATCTGGCACGCGATTTAATATTATTCACTGTCTAAAATTAATTCTAAATTGGTATTAAATATAATATTTTTATACTTAAATAGTCATCTATCATTAAACATCAAAGTAAATAAATTGCAATTAATTATTACGATGTAAATATTGTATCTAAATACAGTTTGTATGTATTTTAAATAAATAAATAAGTCACAATAATCTATTTTATAGACTATTACTAGGGTATGGTTGATACATCATTAGGAAAATGTATAATAGGGACTTTGCATGATTTTCAAAATATTTTTTTTTGAAAAGCTGATACCAAATTATCACTATCAATATTTTTTTACAAATTTTTTGGTCCGTACTTTCCAAGTAAATAAATAAAAAGTATTGCAAAATTTGAAATTTCCACGCATTGCCCAGAAACGCCCGAATCGGCTCAAAAGACTGCTGACGTCACGAATCTAGTTCCACAGTGCAGCACGCCGCATTTTGACTTATTTCGAAAAATGTCAAACGCGTAAAAAATATTTAGACATGCCAATGTCAACTAGATTCATGACGTCACACAGGACTCTCCGATCTCAAAGCGTTTTCGGGCGGCAATAATAAATTTGAATTACGGTCAATTTATAATCGTTTTTTTATGTACAAATATTGAGTAAAAAAATTATTTTTGCTGTAGAGTATTATTAATATAGTCGTTTTACATTTCTAACAGAAAAAAACGGGATTTTAAAAAAATGCAACATCCCTATTGTCAGATAAAGTATTCGATTCAATTATTCTTCATTTCCATTATTCTGGCATTTGTTAAATATTTACTTGGGAATAGAATAACTTGGCCTCAAAAAAATAACATGGTTATCCATAGTAACTTACGATAACTTCTGTTTAGATTATAAAAAGAATTTTGATCTTCTATCTGCTCGTTAATTTTGAAAACCAGTTGGAAGGCTTTGAATATAAATATATTAAGCAGAAAAAAATGATTACAAAATTAATGGTGAATGAGCAAAAACAACAAACATTTACTGTGTATGTGCCAAATAAATTTATAAAAGTTGTAAGTGTAATTTCTAACGCTTTTTAAAAAGTCTTGCCAAAACACGCAATATTTTGTAATACGGTGGATTTATTATTTATATACAGGGAGAGCACATTTAGAAAGAAGATAGTTTTGAATTTGTATGTACTACATTGTAATTTTGTGAGTGATGTACGAAAATATTTAATATATTTAGACTTATTTTGGCGCCTAGATTCTGCTGTATTACTAACCTATAGAGTCAGATATGGTTTTAAAAAAAATCAACGAAAATTATCTCTTAGTCACTTGAAGTGCCATAAAAAGCTTAAAAATAGACAGAATTACTTTCCGTTTGATTTTTTTGGTAACTCTAAATTAATTCTATAGAAAAATTCAATCGCATTAAGACAGTGGCCAAATCTTTGGAAATTGCCATTTTAATCTCTCATGTGAAAATTTCTCAAATTTCACTATTGAGTCACTTAAAGTGCCATAAAATGCTTAAAAATGGACAGAATTACTTTCCGTTTGATTTTTTTGGTAACTCCAAATTAATTCTATAGAAAAATTCAATCGCATTAAGACAGTGTCAAAATTGGAATATGCCATTTCAATCTCTCATGTGAAAATTTCTCAAATTTCACTATTCAGTCATTTAAAGTGTCATAAAATGCTTAAAAATGGATAGAATTACTTTCCGTTTGATTTTTTTGGTAACTCTAAATTAATTCTATAGAAAATTTCAATCACATTAAGACAGTGTCAAAAACTTTGGAAATTATGTCCCATTTTAGTCTCTCATTTGAAAATATCACAAATTTCGATATTGAGTCACTTAAAGTGCCATAAAAAGCTTTAAAATGGACAGAATTACTTTCCGTTTGATTTTTTTGGTAACTTTAAAAGAATTCTATAGAAAAATTCAATCTCATTAAGACAGTGTCAAAAACTTTGGAAATTATGTCCCATTTTAGTCTCTCATTTGAAAATATCACAAATTTCGCTATTGAGTCACTTGAAGTGCCATAAAAAGCTTAAAAATAGACAGAATTACTTTCCGTTTAATTTTTTTGGTAACTCTAAATTAATTCTATAGAAAAATTCAATCGCATTAAGACAGTGTCAAAATCTTTGGAAATTATGTGCCATTTTAATCTCTCATGTGAAAATTTATCAAATCTCACTATTCAGTCACTTAAAGTGTCATAAAAAGCTTAAAAATGGACAGAATTACTTTCCGTTTGATTTTTTTCAAAGAAGTATAACTTTTTTGCGTATTTTGACCTTATATTTCATAATTTTGCTTATTTTTTACAAAATTTTATTCTCTAATAAGATATGCCAAAAAGTGGTTAGCAACTCTCGAACAAGTAATCCACTGAAGACTGAACAAAATACTTTTTATTAAAATAACTTTAGTTAGTTTGCAGTTTACTTTAAGACTTATATCTTCAGAAAATTACAGATTTCTATCTTAAGCCGTACGATATTGATTGCTCGAATATATGGATAAGGATACATAGGCAAAACTTTTAAGTTAAAAAGAGTGCGCCCATTAAGAAATACACAGATTAATGATGCCAACTGAGCGAGTATATTCATGTATACCTATGTGTTCCCCCATAAAAAATTAGGAAGTAATAAATATTGTTAGGTAACTTCTATGTGAAAAAACTAACAAAAATATTCTTCTATTAATAAATAAAAATTTAAAACCCAAAAATTTAAATAAACGAACTTAAAGGGTTTTGCCTATGTATATCCAATATTCATTTATTTCGACCAATAACAAAAAAGATTGGGAAATTTATTTTAAAAGCAATATAAATCCATGAAAACTCGTAAATATTTCTGCTCGTGCTATTATAATAAAATAACTATAAAAAATCATGTGAATTGTCACATCAAATAGTGTGTTTTACTTATGATGGATATGCTACGGTAAAACTGTACATTCGGCGAATGTGCACATTTTCCGGTAAAAGTGAACAACCACCAAATTGACTGGTGAATGTGAGCATAGCAAACACACACGATGTGTTTTCTCACTTTAACCGGCATAAGTGAACTTTTACCGGTGTACTGTGATAAAACTGAAAATACGGGAATACGTATGGTAAATCAGGAGGAGGAGGTCAAAAGATGATAATCAATTTGGCAAGAGAAATTGTTTAAAGAAGGGGGAGCATGGTTTTCTAAAAGGAAATTGTTTATATAAAGTGTTTAAAGTGCCTTGTGGGAAAGGGTAAGGTTAGCTCGAATAGTTCAACAATTCGAGGTAAGATTAGCTTTGCCCACAAGGCACTTTAAATACTTAATTAGCAGTTTGTTCTTTGGCACCTCAAAAATATACGTCTGTTTTCTTCAACATAATAAGTAACCTCACAAACCAAAGAACATCTCACTTTTACCACACCTGCTTTTAATTTTACTTATTGTAAATATAAAATTTATTTAGTGAGAAAAACGTAATGTTTTTTTAATTGACCAAATGAGCTCCCAGTATATTTTAGCATATTGAAAATTATTGTCACATTTCTCATATTATTACACAATAGGCTTTGATTCCATTTCATTTTACAACAAATTAGTGATTTACTTCTAATGAAGCCACATTTTTTAATTGTTTTTCCTAATGCAAACTTTCCCGATCTTCAAAATTAAAGCCAATTTACTCTTGCTACTTTTTTCAAAGTAGTTGCGTAAAACATCATGTATATAAATGAGTTTAATAATACCAGTTTTATAGCAAACAGGAGCTAAATCTAGAATATGAAAGATAAACCGAAAAAATTGTCGCTTGTCTATTCATACGTCCATCTGATGGATACACTGTGCACTAGGATTATTTTTAGAAGACATGTACGTCACATTATCTCTGTTTCTATTTAAGAGATGCAGATTCAGGAACAATAGGACGCACATGTCTACTGCAAATAATCCTAGTATATGGTAGAAACAGCTGTCTGCTAAAAGTAGTGCTGCATTTTTTTTTATTCACTGAAAATAAAACATTGTGTATATGTCAATATAATATAATCAATATAACCTATGTTACATGGATAAACCAACAAAATCTTAGAAAAATTAAGTTACCTTGTAAAAGTTTGCCAAAATAAAATGTTTTTAATAATTGGTTTAATTTTGCATACGATCGCGTGATTCGATAAACAGTATTGCTTTTAATTTGTTAGATTTAAAGATAAACAGCCATATGCATAATAGTCATGTTTAGTAGTCACAAAGTAGCTACTTTCTTGCTACTAGGAAAATTGCCATGCATAATCGGTATTTAGTAACTACTTTCCCTAGTACTTTCTAGCCAGAAAGTCACTAGTAGTTAGTAGACAGAAAGTAGCTATTTTCCCAAACGACTATGCATATGGATGAAATTCTCTAATAAATTACAAAGAAAACTAATATGATGATTTTAATCTATAACCCGAAATATCTAAAAAGGTAGGATACAATAGAAATTATTACAGACAAAATCAATTGTTTTTAGTGTGGAAACAGAAATATTTCAATACATAATATTGTATATGTAAAATTATTATAATGCAATCATTATATTATAACAGGAATAATAAAGATTAAAATACTTATGTATTATAGATATATCAGAAATATGCGGTTTCGTTTTTATATAAAAACAATTTCCATGTTTTATTAGCTTACTTTGTTTTAAATGTGAACAGTGTTATAGTGACTATTTAATATGCAAAAAGGAACAAAGGATAAGAGTGAGTGTAAAGTAGTAGTCAATATACTACATACTTACCTTAAAAAAATAGAAATTTTGTTTCAAAACGCATGTAAAAAACGAAAATATGTAAAAAAATGCAAAAAATCGCAGCTTCGGTTAAAAATCAGTACTCAGCGCCAAGGGTCAAAAATCAGCGCTTTCGTTGATACCCTAATACCCTATGTTTAATTTTATATATCAATACATTGTGAGTATTTGCTATGCAACCAATTATACCACACACCCGTTTTAATTTTTTTCTACTGCCTTGTTTGAAAGTAGGCTATTACTATAGATATTTGAAAGATGAAAGTTGACATTTACAAAAATGAGTGGTGTAATGAAAAAATTTTCCTCTCTAGAGAGGAAAGTAAAAAATTTGATAGTTAACAAATTCAGAGTTGTCGCATTTGCAACCTCTTCAATGTCCTTGCCTACATCACTACTATTTTCTGCGTCACTGCATTCCATTTTTACTAAATCCTTTTCTAAAACATAGAGAAATAAATACCTTCTAATAATTTAAATCACAAGTTGACAGCGTTGACAGATTTGACAGCCATTGCAAAAAATTTAATTATTTTCTGTTTGCAGAGTTTCTAAGGATACGATCAAGCTTAATACATACAAATTTTTCTTGAATAATTCTTAACTTTTTTAGTAAATAAAAGTTTGGCACATTTCGGAATAAGACAGCTGAAAAAATAGTATACACCACTCGAGAAGAAAGTGTCTTTTCCACTCTCGTAGAATTAAAACTCTCGGCTATCGCCTCGGGCTACAACTTTTCTACTCAACGGAAAAGGGTCACTTTCTTCTCTTATAGTGTAATATACTATATTTAACTAAATTTTTAATAATCGGAATAAGTAATGGAAAAAACGTCACGCACATTTCTTATCCTCTGATTGGCATGTATAAATACATTATGTGTATTTTTTCTTCAGTTAAATACATGTTTTTGATCTATTTTATCACAATAATAATTCAAACAACTTGACAATTATTTTTTTTTATTGTCAAGTAGCTATTTTGACGTAACATTGGTTACTTGACTATGTTCGAAGTTAAAAAAATGTCCCGGTATAATGAGCCATCATAATCTGGAATGATTTCTGTAGAACAAATGTTTTTTTTTAGACGGCGACAAACCACCAAACGACACTTTCAAAATCATTCAAACTCTTTGTTTCTTCTTAGGAATACAAAATTTTACTCCTTTGACTTTCTTCACAACTGCCACAGAGGTAAAGATGTAAAATAACATGTGTTGATAACTTTGTAATTCTTCTTTTGATTTCTAGTATTGGATGTTTAAATTCAGAGAAAACACAACAATCAATGATATCGTATATAAATACAATGATGACGATCCCACTTTTCTTCAAGCACAATTTGCTTCCTCCACTCTGGTGGCAGGAGCGATTCCAATGGTTTTAGGAATGATTTTAACAACAGTTTATGGGTACAAAATTCATTACAGATTGCGGATTAATGGAGCACTTGTTGTTATGATTAGTCTATTTGTGTTGGCTACTGGTTTTGTTGAAATTAATACAGATTCTTGTGAGTATTTAAATTTAATGATTGACAAAATATATCTTCAAGAAGAAACAAATTAGAATTTATTTTGAGAAAAAAGCGGGAAAAACTACGAATGATACGAAAATTTGAAATTTGTAGAGCTGGTCATTTTGATGTATTTAATAACATTTTATACTAGAGCTGAAAGGGGGGCCGGGTTCTTTGCTAAACCAAAAAAGAAGTGTACCTACAATGAAGCTGCACGAAAATGGCCCACTTCTTCTGCGTGAAACGCGCGAACAAATTCTAACAGAGCATGATATTGACATTTTTGCTTGACACTTTGCGGTGAAAATCACACTGACAAGACAAATAACTCCCGCATATCAGGGAGAAATGACTACCCAAGTGAAAAATGTTACCCCCACTCCTTACTTTCCGCGACTACCCTAAAAAGGCGACTTTGTTCTCGCATTTCACGCAAATAAAGTGGCCATTTTCGTGCAGGTATGAGAAAAAAGAATTTAAATATTATTTATATTTTTCAGGGCAAACAGGCTTCTTTGTTGTCACTATGATCATCATAGCCATAATCAATGGTAATTAATCTGCTATAATTTTATACCACAATCGATGTTACATTTTCTGTTCCTCAGGTTCTAATGCATTACTAGGCATCAGTTTATTCATTTTTCTTTCAAAATTCCCCGACAAATATCTAAAAACCTATTTAATCGGCCAAAGTGTTGCAGGGATTTTCATTACACTTCTGCAAATTGTCTCATTAGCCATTGGCGCCACACCAAAAGCCAGTGCTCTGATTTACTTTATAACTGCTTGCCTTTTGATGGCATTCACCTTGATGTTGTTTGGAATTTCGAAAAACTTTGAGTTTTATCAATTTTATGTGAAGAGCAACGACGATACAGAAAGAAAGAGAAAAGTGCCGAGTTTTTCGGAAATGAAACAAATTATTATAAAATTAAAATCCGTTATTATTATGTTCCTATTTGCGGTTTTAACGTTTTATTTGACACATCCTGCGATTACATCGCTAGTGGTTTCGGAGGATGCAGGTGCAGGACCTTGGAATGATAAGTATCATAATTATCGTTAATCGGAAAATGATTTTTCTTATTATTTGGCGATCAAAGTTTTCTTCATTTTTCAGTAAACAGCAAACTTTATCTTATTTATCTAAATAATGTTGCGTAGAGTGCCTTTTCAAAATTGAATTAATTTTTTGAATAACAATGTAGTGATTAAATTGTCAAGTAGCCTTAGACAAAACAAATATTTTAATTGATTGTCATTATGGTATTTTAATTGGAAAAATCAAGCCAAAATCACATTTTTTTAAAAATCAAAAAATCTAAAGTAATTCTCACAACATCTGCAACTTTTCACTTTACTTTTTTGTTATTTTCAGATAAATACTTCGTCCCAGTGGCAACTTTTCTTGTATACAATGTCAGTGATTTTGTTGGCAGATTTTTAGCATCTATTTTCAAACAGGTATGTTGATTTGGAAATGTGCACTTATAACATAATACGATATTATTTTATCTACGACTGTGAGATATTCTATCCTACTTATCCCACTCATTTGAGGTGGCTAATATCTTACTTTACTGCATGCATGAGCGTGCGATAAAGTAAATGAAATGATTTCATTAGGTACTGCAACTGTCAAATAAATTAGACACATTGTCAATTTTTTTGTTCTAATGTAATAAAAGATTGCTTAAGTTATTAAATGGACGTAGATAAAATTTCGAACCAAACACGTTGGACAATCATGATTATCACAATATGGTTAAATATTACACATACAAATTTCACACAGTCGTGCGATAATAATGTCCATATCCCACTTGTTGCTAAATACTAATCTTGCTTCTTCTGTTGTATTTGGAAAATTCAGAATCTCCATGGAAACCTATTAATAGGTATATTATTTTTCCGAATGTGTTTGTTTGTGCCTTTAGTAATATTTTGTAATGCCAAGGCGTCAACTCGCTCCCATATTCCAATTTTATTGCCACATGACTACCAGTACATTTTAGTAATTTTCTTTCTTGGTTTGACTAGTGGATATTTTTATAATGTTGGCTTTTTAAATGTACCAAAGTAAGTACAGAGTACATTCGCTGTGAAATATTGAAAAAAGTATCATTTAAAATCGTTGTTTTTAGATTGGTCTCTGCAGAAGAAATGGACGTAGCTTTTGAGGTAATGGTTTGTTGTATTACAGGAACAGGTCCTTTATTTTCGGTTCTGTCTTTGGTTGTTGTTGATATTTTATAGAGCATTATATACATATTACGAGTGATTGAAACTGGGTGATTTTTTGTCGTAAAGATTGAGAAAATTTAAATAATAAATTATAGCAACACTAGTTACTTAGGTATAGTTCATATATTATGAAACTAAAAATTAGATTGTATTGATATTAATATACATCCTGTATATGAAGACTACATTTTTACACTTTTTAAAATTTTATTATGTATGTTCTTTTAACAAAATTTACAAATATAAATATTTCTATAAATAAAACGTTTTAATTTTTGACGTCTTAAATATATGTTTGACCCCCGTAAACCAAAAACTGAGTATTATTTGACTGGGGGGACTTATTAGGACGTAGGATTTACGTCATAAAATTCAACCAATATTATTGATTTTATAATAAACTGTAAAACAATATAATAACTATCCTCCCGATAACAAAATCGAAGTGTTTTTTGTTTAACTTAAATTTAGTTAAAATCAATAGTTATTGAGAACAAGCCACTTCTGAATGAAATTTATACCAGAGTAATTTTTTTGAAAATTTTCCTGTGATTCCATGATATTTTGATACAATTGGAAAGATTACTTTTCCAATGATACCCAATAATGTGATATACAGTGACCGGCAGAAAGTGTGCACCAGATGGGAAATTTTTCTATCTTTAGAATTACCAAATTAATTTTACTGTGGAAAGGTTCTGCATGTCCTTCCTTAAACAAAAAGGAGCCTAAACAAAATCAGTAAAAATTGCATCGTATACGAGGGAGGGGTGAAAATTTAAAATTCACTCAAGAATAAAGTACCCTTATTTTGCACAGTAGAAAAAAAATGATCAGGAAAAGTTGTTTGTACTTAAAAGTTATCTCCGAATATCAAATTTGGACTCTGTAGACAAAAAATAAACGTATTTCCTTTTTTTCGGCGTGTCCCCGTAGAACAAATCGCTAGAAGCTATGCAGCGCATACATTCAGTTTTTTAACAGTTCTTGGGTTAATACTTACATAATTTACTTAAATTGGTTTAAATGCGCGAAAAAGGGTCGTTTAATAAAATAATAATAATTTTATCAGGAAGCTGAAATTGACTTACCGGTAAGTACAGATAGAAGTAATTCCTGAACCAATAGATTTAAGCTTTTAAAAAAAGTAAAAATGGCAATAAATTGCTAAAGATATCAAGTAAACCCGCATTTGTTTTGCATTAAGTTGTTTTACTTATCCATAAAATAAAATACGGTGTGCACCAAAAAAAATTAGATTATTTTTGGCATTATTTTATTAACCGCCCTGTTTTCCCGCATTTACACAAATTTAAGTAAATTATGTGTTTAACTACCCAAGAACAGTTAAAAAACTGAATTTATGTGCTAAATAGCTTCGAGCGATTCGTTATACGGGGGTGGGTCCAAAAAAAGGAAGAATGGCTTTTCTTTGTCTACAGAGCCCAAATTTGGTATTCGGGGATAACTTTTAAGTAAAAACAACTTTTCCTAATAACATTTTTTTCTACGGTGCAAAATAAGGGTACTTTATTCTTGAGTAAATTTGAAATTTTCACCTTTCCCTCGTATACGATGCAATTTTTACTGGTTTTGCTTATGTTCTTTTTTGTTTAGGGATATGCAGAACCTTTCCACAGTAAAATAAATTTGGCAATTTTAAAGATAAAGAAAATTCCCATTTGGTGCACACTTTCTGCCGGTCACTGTATGATATATGCCCTTTGAAATTTTAATATTGGTGTCACTTCCGGATAGTATTAACTGGTGTTTGATCCATACAAAAAGAGTGAAACTTAAAAATAAACAGACGCTACATTTGGATTATTTGATTTCGTGGGCTCAGTAATTCATGTTCACTCACTATTATTTACATTTTGAGAACACCTTGTGTATCTTATATTACTCAGCCATCTAAAGTTAGGATTTTTCGGTTATGTAATCGAGATAAAATATTTCCATAGCGATAATCTAAAATTAAACTTCTTGTAGGTGGTAAACATATGTGAAGATAGAGAATATTCAAGCGTATAATATTTAGAACGCGATTGAAATAGTGAAATAAACACTTCTTACTTGTTTATAACTCTCTAAATAGTCACTTTAATGTGTTTTTGTTTTTTCAAAGTAGATATCCCATATTTTTTTGTTAACTTATTGTTTGTAGATTGTGAAGTTTTCCAGCTGAAAACATTTAAATTAATTGAAATGAATTATTAGATACAGCATAGTGTATGGTACAGCATAGTAAATAAAATACATTTTCAAATTGATATTTTTTAAATCGTAATAGTAGAACAGTATTTACAGTTTTTCCTAAATAAACCTAAAAGTAACCTTGTTCATTATGATTTTTTTTATGAATATGTAATGCCCAGCTTTACTTTATTTATTATGATAAAAACTTTTCATTCGCACAAATCCTTATTTTTCCTACTAGGACACTGTCATTTGCTTTATATAGACTTGCAGCTCCCTTCTCCTTCTGGGATATCTAATAGTCATTTCTGCTAGCTGCTTCAAGCAAACAGTTGTCTGCACAAGATCGGCCAAGTCTAAAATCAATAATGTGCTCTTCCGATTCTTCCTCTATTTTTATGTTAGGTATCTCTATACAGACTCCCCTAAGATGGTGTGACAATTATTCGTCTGCAGCTATTATAATATTTCCTATTTCCTTCTTTTTTTTTAATTGAAGAAATTTTGGCTAACATCATTAGTTAAAAGCTTTTATTTATTTGCTCTACAGGCCGTGTAGGCCTAGGGCTACAAAATATCAATACTATATATCATTTTATATTATTATTAAGTACATGATTATATAACTCGATTAACTGTTACTTTTCACCATTTTTCTTGGAGCGCTCTCTGCACTATCGCTCGCCACTCCCTTCTGTTTGTTGCTATCTCTTTCCAATTTCTAACTCTCAACACTTTCAAATCCTCTTACAAGCTATTTATCCATCTCTTTCTTGGTCTTCCCTTTCTTCTTTTTCCTATCGGTTTTCTGCTTAGAACTAATTTTGGTAATCTCTCCTTAGTCAATCTTTCCACATGTCCCAGCCATCTTAACCTTTGTGCTTTGATAACTGCTATGATACTGGGGTTTTTATTTAATTCTTCCAATTCGCGGTTTGTTCTTCTCCTCCATCCCTCCTCCGTTCTTATTCCTCCATATATAGCACGTAACATTTTTCTTTCCCATCTTTTCATTTTTTCTTCTTCCGTATTATTCATCACCCACGTCTCACAGGTATATGTGGCCGTAGTTCTCATAACTGTTGTATATATTCTCTCTTTTGTCTTTCTCGATACATATTTGGATATCATTAGCTTTTTCAGGCTTCCGTACTTTCGGTTACCTTTTGCAATTCTTGCCTGTATTTCTTGACCTTCATGACCATTTTCTTCTACAATTACCCCCAGATATACGAAATTTTTTACTCTCTCGAAGACACATTCCTTATTGCTGTTTGTTATCAAGGTCAGGTTGCCTTGGTTCTCTAGTGGATTTTGTGTTTGTCCCATAACCATATATTTTGTTTTATTTTGGTTTATCTCCATGAAAATATGATTGTACCCTCAAGGGGTACGGCCCACCCGTCTTTCGACATTAGGCCTTCAGGCGAACTACCTCACCTCCCCTTAGTACTTATGTCATCAGAGCTACCTCTGACACGTTTGATAAGTCACCGTCGAGGGCGCTTGCACGTATCCTCTACCTCATCGATTTACATGAATGGCACATACGTCCAGACTGTTTTACCGGTACCCTTCCTGAGGTACGAAGGAGTACCGTGTCTATGTGTTAGTCGGGTTCCCCCCACCACGCACATATTTACGTCGAGGTAGCTTACGCCATTCTCTACTTATGTTATCCGTTTATCTCCAGTCCGAAATTCTTTGCTTCTTGTTCTATTCTTCTTACGACCCTTATTAGTTCATTTTTCGTTCTTGCTATGATTGTTAAGTCATCTGCAAAGGCCATACATTGGTTGTCCTTGTTAAATATCGTCCCTTCATTTTTTATTTTACTATTTCTTATTATTACTTCCAGTGTCAAATTGAATAATGTTGTTGATAGGGGGTCTCCTTGTCTGAGTCCTCTTCTTACTTCAAACTATTGCGACTCTTCTCCCTTCCATGTTATTTTGTTTTTTGTGTTCTCCAGAGTCATTTTCGTTATTCTGATGAGTTTTTTTGGTATTCCTAACTGGTGCATTCCTTCATACATTTTTCTCCTACTTATTGTATCATATGCTTTCTTGAAGTCGACGAATAACGCATGGAGTTCTGTTTTATATTCGTAATTAGTAACTTGCAATTCTTTGAGGGTGAAAATTTGATCTATTGTTTCTAAAGCCCGCTTGGTATTCCCCCAGGACCCTTTCAGTGTGTATATTTAATCTTTTTCTTATTATTTGTCCTAACACTTTGTAATAGGTGTCTAGCAGCGCTATGCCCCTATAGTTTTCACATAATGCTGGATCCCCTTTCTTATATATTGGACATATTAGGGCGCTTGACCAGTCCTCCGGCATTTGCTCTCTTCTCCAGATTTGTTTTATCATTTCCGTGATTTTCTCACGTAGTAGACTCCCTCCCTGTTTCAGCATTTCTGATGTTATGTTACTTTCCCCTGGGCTCTTGTTATTTTTCGAAGCTTTAATTATGTCTTCTATTTCTTCATTTGCTGGTTCTTCTATATTATCTCCGTCTTCTTCTTGCCAAAACAGATCCTCTTCTTCTTCCATCTCCCCCTCATTTAGTAAATTATCAAAATGCTCCTTCCACTCCTCTAGTATTTCTTTGTGTTCTGCTATTAATATTCCCTCTTTGTTCTTTAAGTAACTTTGTCCGCTGCAATAACCTTTCTCTATTTTTTTTTACTTCTTGGTAGAAAGATCTAACCTCTTTATTTTGGAACTTTTCCTCTATTTCCTTCAGTCGTATTTCATTATATTGACGTTTTTTTGTTCTACATAGCCTTTTCAATTCTTTTCTTTTTTCTTTATAGTTTGTCACATTTCCTACATTCTTGTTTGTTAGCATAAGTTCTCTTAGTCTTTTCTTTTTCAGTGTAGCTCTCTCGCACTCCTCATCAAACCAGTCTTTCCTTTTCAGTTGTCCCCTTTTTGCTGGTATTACTTCCTGGTTTGTATCTGTTATTATCTGCTTTAATTGGTTCCACATGCCATCCATTCCCTCTGACATTTTTACTTTCTCCAATCTTTTGTTCATCTCATCTTGGTACTCCTTACTTACTATTGTGTCTTTCAGTCTTTCTATGTTATACCTTTTCTTTCTTTTTGGGTTTTCTTTTGTAATTTTGGTATTTTCTATTAGATTTTTACATGTGATTTTGACTAGAAGGTGATCAGAGTCGGCTTCGGCTCCTCTCATACTTCTCACGTTTATGATTTTATTCATGTGTTTTCTCTCTATTAAGACATGGTCAATCTGGTTTGTTATTCTACCATCCGGTGATTGCCAAGTCCCTTTATAAATTTTCTTTCTTTGTATCTGTGTGCTTCTAATTACCTACCATATTCCGCTTCAACGCAAAATTAATCACTCTTTGACCATTATCATTCGATGTATCATGCTTACTATAAATTCCTACTACCTCTCTATATATGTCTTCCTTTCCTATTTTCGCATTGCAGTCTCCTAGGGTAATTTTAATGTCATGCTTAGGTAATCTTTCGTATTCGTTCTCCAGGATCTCGTAAAATTTTCCTTTACTTCATCTTCTTTATTAGTTAAAAGCTTATCGTCTTAAAACGCTTCAAAAATTTGAATTAGCACCTCTATTACTATAATATGGGAATTCGGCATTGGAAGATTTATTATTCTTCGTGAATTTAACTTCTTTTATCTATATGACCTAACGAAAAAATCCATTTTTGAACTTATTATATACAACTGAAAGTACTTAGGTCATAACTTATAACTAATAGGAGAGGAAATTTATTCAGGATAAGTTTTTTGCTCTATTAATTACCAAGTTAAGACGTAGCTTGTAGAAGATGCTTCAACAAAAAGTATTCTTTCATCTATGCTTAATTTATTAGAAACATAATTTTCTGTGTAGTCTTCAGCTTTAGTTACACACATGAGGCCACAACGCTCGCAGATGCTCATCTAAAGCAGTAACCAGTATACTCCTTGGGTTTGGTAATTTCAAAAAACTTGCCACTTTGCTGGGTAATGAACCAAATCTTTAGCAGCATAATTTTGAGTAGATGATTTTAACTCACATTTGCTTTATTTGAGAACGAGAGAGTCAAAGACACTTGCACATCTGCAGAGAACAATAGGGATGTTGAATTTTTTTTAAATCCCTTTTTTACTTTCTTATACGAAGTATAATATATAATATTCTTATATACAGGGTGATTCAAAATTCGATGTAGATATTTTAAGGACGTATTGTTGGGATCAAAATAAGACTTTTTTTTCAAATAAACATGTGTCCTAAAATGCACCCCCTCCGAACTACAGCCACTGTAAGTTGCGTAAAAAAAAAAGATTATTTAAAATTGTGACTACAATAACGGATCAAATCGTCTGAAAATTGGCATGCCCCCATTTTTTTAGGTACTCTATTTATTTTTTGCTTCAAAAATTATGTAGAAACAGTTTGTGGGGAAGTTGGAGAAGGGGAGGGAGTGCATTTTAGGACACATGTTTATTAGAAAAAAAGTTTTATTTTGATCCCAACAATACGTCCTTAAAATATCTACATCGAATTTTGAATCACCTTGTATAGTAAACGTGATTTTTTTCTACTTCGAGATTTTGATGGATTTACACGTTTTGAGGGCCCCTGAATCCATTTTGACCATTTTCCCCTTGAAGTCTGTCTGTGGTGTGTGTCTGTCTGTATCCACCATAACTCAAAAACGAGTTATCGGATTTGATTCAAATTTCATATTTAAGAGTTTGAACAAAATTGTGGGTGCCACATTCAATGTTTTTCATCTAGCACCAAAACAAGTGACAGTTACCTGAAGACATTTTTAGGTTTTTTAGGAATATCTTGAAAAATAAACAATTTATGAGATTTCTTTATTCTTTAACATTGATTTAGAATTGAATTTTTATGTAAACTTTTTTTGAAATTCCGTCAAAAAAATTTCAAAAAATTAGATATTCTTAAAACACTTTATATTTCTCATAGCGCGCGTTGATAGTTGAATTCGACGGTCGAGGTAGGCATGTGTCTCATTATATGGCTGCCAAACGGAAGGTCCCGGGTTCGAATCCCAGAAGGGACGGACCATTAGCTTTTTTTTATTTTACTGGTTTCTATGGTACCGAAAACAATAACAATGAATGAATAAATGTAATTTCATACCGGGAGATTTTTTTAAGTGAGTAATAGGTCAAAAATCTAAAATAAAACACATTTTTGTCGTAAAATTCGGTTATAATGAATGGGACAAGGACAGATGTATGCGTATTGCAATAAGTGCGACAGAGACTATTTGAAAATTGCTGGAAACCTTCAAATTTTTTACAAGAAATTTAACTTAATTTCTTTAGGAAAAGTAATGATTGTGATACTATCCGTATAAGAAAGTCATGTGTTGGGCACATCAGATATTTTCTGTTAGAAATGTAAAACTACTATATTAATAATACTCTATTGCAAAAATAATTTTTTTAGGCGATATCTACAAAAACGTTGATTATATGGCGCCTTTTGCCGCCATAAAGTTTTACTTTTTTTTACACATGTGTCAGATGTTACTTTTTTGGGACAGAACTGTCAGAAACTGAAATAAAAATTAACGCTTAACATTAAATTTGACAGGAGATGCTTTGGTTTTTAGTTGTCTAAGGTAACTATGTCCAAAAAAATTAATTTTTATGTTTTGTGACCAAATTTTTGAATTCTTTCGTGATGATCGCCTAGAAAACGTTGTGTGCACCTCGGCCAAAAGATCACCTTTACGGCCTTGATACACAAATAACTAATACGCACTTGACGTTATTCGAAATAAGTCAAAATGTGTACTGTCATCACTGTGGAACTAGATTCCTGACGTCAGCAGCGTTTTGGGCCGATTCGGACGTTTCCGGACAATGCGAGGAAATTTCAAATTTTACAATACTTTTTATTTATTTACTCTGAAAGTACGGACCAAAAATTTTATTCAAAAATATTGATAGTGATAATTTGGTATCAGCTTTTAAAAAAAAAATATTTTGAAAATCATGCAAAGTCCCTATTCTGTTATATGTTTATCAACTATGCTTGCCTCGTAGCTTTATATTTCTGAAAAATACAAATACAACCTGGAAGGTCGTTATTTAATAGACGTAACTCAGCATATGTTTTCAATATTTCAAAGAAATTTCTTTTTTTGATGTCGATAATATTGTGTACATGCGAGCAATTTTCGTTGTAGTTATTAATAAAGATGACCTTAAGTATTAAATGTCGTAAATTGCTATTTTGGATTAATAGTCAATGGCAGAAAACTATATAAATAAGTACGCTAATTACTTTAACTTAACCATTATCATCAGGGGATTCTGACAAAAAATTGTCCATATCTTATTTTTAAAAATAGTTTATCAAGTTTATTATTGTCGTTATAGAGGGTGAGATTTGAGCTTTCAGTCGATTACTGTATGAAAAATTACTAAGAATAGAATTTTGAAAATATGGAAACGAAACTCAATTTGCCTCTTTTATCTAAAATATTTTCGAGTATCTACCATTTCCGGTTATCTGAAATTGATGTCAACTTCCTTATTTTAAATTGAAATGTTTCTTTAATGTATAAATAAACCTGAGACTTAAAATTGTGGAGCTTTTGAGCTTTTTGTCGTTTGTCATGTTCACATACCTATCCAAAAATTCTATTAGTTGTGACACTTCCATGTTGTTTCGCCACAAAAGAGGCATTGAATTAAATTTATACATTATAATTAAATGTTACTTTTTACTATAAAACTATAAAAACTTTACTTTTTAAAAGTTCTGTCATGAATAATGAACTGAATTATCTACATTTTTCATTAAGTATGTCCTATATGGCAACAGTACTTTTTAATAGACGCGTTTTTAAAGATTTTCCATGCTAATTTTGAGCTTTATGTAAGCAGTTAGTCTATTTCGTTAATTTTTAGCCTTCTTTAGTAGAAGTACTATTTTTTAACTTCACATCTAAAGCTAGGCCAAAATTACGAAAGGCATCAGAAAATTATATAAGGCGTTGTGTTAAAAAATATTTTTAGTTCACAAATTTGATATCTCAATACCAATATGAATAATCTCATTATTATACTTATGATACTTATACTAGATTTAAAGTTTTCCTTCTGCCTAGTGAATCTTAAAATAAATTTATTTAAACGGTTCAGAAGGCGGCACCTAGCGGAATTAAAATATTTAATCTGTGTTTTTCTAGACAAGATCTGTAATTTTAATTTTTAACACAGGGTGTTTGTGTTTGCAGTTGTTAAATTTAAACAGTACTATAATTCATTATTAATTTTTGTACATTAACAGCCATTTTTTGTATGTTATTTTTGTCTACACATGCTTCATTTTCATGGCATTTTAAAGCATTTTTATATTTATGATTTATGCATGAACACATGAACTAGTTGTGGACACCATATACTTGTATCCGAGAAATTTACAAATAAATTTGGAGAGTAATCTGACATTATATGAAATAAGACTAGGTTGTAAAATTTATAAAGTATGTTTTTACTATTCCAATTTTTTCGAATAAATTAAATATTATATTATTGTGCCAAATCACCTTATGTAGTAACTGAAACATTCCTGGAATCTATAAATATTGATTTCTTCATAATGGAGCTAACGGCGTATTACGCCAATTTGAAATTGACTATAAATATGACTATTTTTAATCGACCTTGGACAAAATGATATGTAACAATTTGTAAGTTTTTTGTAAAAATAAACTAGATACTTAAAACTTGTATGTGCAAAAAAATTGACTAACTGCCAATTGGGCACATGCACAAACTACCCAAATTATAAATATTTACAATGCTTTTGTTTACCATGTAATCCAATATTGTATTCTTTAAAACGAAACAATGTAGTATGTAATATATAAATTTGGAGTACAAAAAGTAATTTTTGTGATAAATTTGTAGAGCATATATGGAAATTATTTTGGAAGGTTGTGTTACGTAGTTGGGCGTTTACCCAGAAATCTCAATAACATTCAGGCGCGTAATTATTTTCTCACCTGTCTAGAACTTTTGTGTAGCTTGTCATAATATTTCTTTATATATTTTCATTCCCTGGCAAAAATAATTCAAATACTGAAATGTAACGTTAATTTATTATACAAGTTCATTTTACCTAACGTATGTTTAAACTCCAATTTGCCTAAATAAAGTAGGTATTATACTCATAATCAAACTTGATAGTTATAAATAAATAAATTGGTTTATTTTAGATTACAAATAAAAAATAAATATGTCATATAAATGTATCTTGTATAATCAAAAATCTACTTTCCAAGAAGAATTTTGCGGCCGGCACCCATATTCTGGCCAGCTTGGGTAGCGCCCTTGTTCGATCCAGCTTGAAGACCAATAACAGTTTGACCCGCTTTCAGTTGTTCCTCTGTGAAATCGCGCTTGTTTTCATCAGATGGTTTGGGTCCAAGGTAGGGTCCTTTCCATTCTGGATGTTTGTAGGTAGTCCTACCAAGGGCGAAGATTGTGTTGGTTACTTGGGCGATGTCTTTCTTTTCCCAAAGATCGACAGTTTGGAAGGCATCGACGTCACTGACACCATAAGCTTTCAGAGCTGCTTGGAAGCTGAAAAATTATATATTGCTTATTTATTTTGTAATCGATGAATGTAGGATTTGTGAAAAATTTATGATTCTAAATATAAATTCTTTTTTCAGCAACAGCGTTTTCATTCCAACGCCACGTCAACAATGTATTTTTAGATATTCTAGATTTCAGGTTTATTTATGAATTTCAATGCATACTTTTATAAGGATAGATGTGCTACTTTCAAAAGTTATTTTTGAAGTTGCATTCAAAATAGTTTGAATAATTTTGTAACTGGTTTTAAAAGTAAACTTACGACTCTTTAATATCTCTAGCGAAGATAGAAGACCATTTTTGGATGTTACTATTATACTTACTTGTTAATATTTTCCATGAATTTGAATTGACCGCCAGATGTGTTAATTTTTGGAACGGATCCGGGAGCAAGTTTGTTAATGAGTTGGCAAAGAACTGTTCCGTCACGGATAACATCTTCATAGGCTTCTCCAGCGGGGAATTTGGCTCCAAGTACTTGTTCAATCCATGCTTGGGCTTCTTTGTCTTGTTCTGGGTTGCGTTTACCAGCGATCTACACAAAAATAGCACATTATAAAATTGTAACATTTTTGTTTTTATTTAAATATAAAATTCAGTATTTAATAAAAACATATCTTTGCAACTACCAGAAAATTTTAACAAAATAAATAAAAATCACTTTCGATTTTAAAATTTGTTCAAATGTCACACGTAAACAATTTAAATAAAATATTGACTTACCTTAGCGCGAACTTGGCGTTCCAAAGACATGTTTAAATATTTGTAGAGCTCTCTGGTTTGTCAATTAGTAACACCACGTAAAGACTAAAATTTAAAGGCGTTGCGTCGTTTATATATAAAAATACATGCGTCGTGTTAGTGCATTCTTCCCACTTTTGAGATTCGATGTGGTGCCTTATTTTACAACTATATTTAGTTCATTATTCACTGTTGATTATTAATTTCTCTTTCAAAATGTTCTAGAATATTTGAAGCATTTTAAAACTCGTCGGGAAATTGTAGTTGTCAAACAATATGCATATTAATTTTTTAAATATTTTTTTAAACAAACTGCAATGGTTATGTTAGGTTAGAATAATAGTATAAATAAGTTACAACCTATTTGAATACGAGCTGGTAAGTTTGTGATTGTTATTATAGACAATAATTTATGTTTTCTTATAAATATTTCCCCATTCCTTTTTTTTTACTTATTGCTAAAATTATTGAAAATACAAATTTTTTGAATTCTGAAGTCATTATTTTATAATACTTTGTGTAGGTACATAAACAAAAATTACATTTTAAAAATATGTTTGGTTTGATTATAGTTTTGATTGCAAAAAGTTTCCAAAATAATTTGTGACATTGTAGCTCCTGGGGATATTAAATAGAGGATCAATTTTGACTTGATACTATTTGTAATAAGATTTTATTTATTCCAGATATTTCTTCAATCGTCTTTTTATTTTTTATTCTATTTTAATTTCTTTACTATGATTATTATTTTATTAGGAATAAATACGAGTATATTGGTAGGGGAGATAATCACTTTGTCCTAGTGACCTAGTCAAAAAAGAGTATTTATACGACAAAAATAAATAGTAAATGGTCCATACATTGTTTAAGTCTCAATATCAATCTGTATCCTAATTTGTACTATTATTCAAAACGTTTAAATATTCTAGATTGTTGGAAGTTTTTTTAAGTATATCAATGATGTGATGAAAAATATTGGAAACCTTCCATTTTGGGAACTTTCCAAAACTGAAAGTAGGAAACATAGACAAACCGGTGTTTTCCAATATACAGTTTTCCTAAAGATAGTTGTAGTATTTTTCTTTCATTTTAGGTTTTTAACTAACTAATTATCTAGAAAATAGTTCCATAATCATATGATAGTGTAATATCGTCTGTGACTTGTCTTTGAGAAACTAAATATCGTGTTCATATCGAGACTTTTGTTGCAAACTTGTAAAAAGATTAAAGAATTAACTTATGCTTGGTTACTCCACATACTAAGTAATTAATAAGTATGACCCATTTTATTAGAAATTATTACAATTTTAGAATTACGAATTATTATTTAGAAAATGAATGAAGCTTCCGTGTTGGTGTTATTTCAATTTGTTTCTGAATTTCTAATTTTTTTCAAATTTTCATATCTTGAATAAATAAGAATCTATTATACAGGGTGGCTGAAATTCGAGGGACACTACAGGGATCTCGCTTATTTGAAGAGATACAGCTTCGGTTAAATTGAGGCAAAGTTGCATAATTAGATCTTCAACAATGTCCTTAAAAGAAATCGAAGGTATCTTGATTCGTTTCTGAAATATCTGAAAAAAACTGAAATTTCAAGATTTCTTTTTTCTCGTTTTGTGAGGTTATTTGAAGAGATATCAAAAAACTGAAAACACATTCTCGCAGCCACTTTTTATCCACCATTAGGATATGCTACTAGATTTCAGATGCGATGTTTCAAAATGCTACAACAATCATCAACTTTATTTTTTTAAATACGGACCTGGATTTTTCACTTCAAAATTCAAAACCTCTGATCGTTCTGATTACAACGATATATCACACAATATCATTTTCTAGCGGTTCGGGCTTTTATTTCGTAATAACCATGATTTTTACTAGTACGGTCCTGGATAGTTTCTTTTACACGATTGTGAATAACAAATTAAATATAATTTCACAAACAATATGGATGCAGAAATCAAGCTGCTAAAAAATTGCTTTTTACAGTTGTTTTATCGGTTATAAAATATTCTAGAATAAACCAAATTTTGGATGTTTATTTTTAAAATTTTTATTAAAGATATCGGAAAATAATAAAAAATTAAACACATTTTTCTATAAAAATTGTTCAAATAACGAGTAGCAGTATGCAATTTGTTTATTCCGTATAAATTTTGAATAAATTATTCCATATTCTGTGACGATTTTTGCATTATGTAGTGGTACAACATCCTGCTGTCACAAAAATTCTCTTAGTTGATCAAAGAGCATATTTTCAAAGTAATCCATAGTTGTTCAAAAAATTCATTGTAATGTTCTGCTATTCAATTTCTATAAAAATCATGATTTACCTTAGTAATATGCCATGGAAATATGACAACCTCATTAAACGTTCACCTAATTCGCCATTTGCAACAATAATTATTTTTTGTTGTTAAAATAGTGTTTTCTAACGAAGAAAAAAGAGATATGCTAGAGATTTATTAGTCAGTTGATAAAAATAGTTATCGTGCTTAAAAAACATATTTTGAAAAATTTTCAGAACGACTACAACCCAATAGAACGTATTTTGTTAAATTAAATCAAAACATTTCTGTTATTTATATTATTTTCTATTATTTTGGAAAAAACCTCTAGAAATACATACAACTGAAAATAAAAATTTAGTTTATTTTAGATTGTTTTATAACCGATAAAACAACTGTAAAAAGCAATTTTTCCGCAGCTTGATTTCTGCATCCATATTGTTTGTGAAATTCTATTTAATTTGTTATTCATAATCGTGCAAAACCAACTATCCAGGGCCGTACTACTAAAAATCATGTTTATTACGAAATAAAAGCCCGAACTGCTAGAAAATGGTATAGTGTGATATATCGTTGTAATCAGAACGATCAAAGGTTTTGAATTTTGAAGTGAAAAATCCAGGTCCGTATTTAAAAAAATGAAGTTGATGATGGTTGCAGCATTTTAAAATATCGCGTCTGAAATCTAATAGCATATCCTAATGAAGCATAAAAAGTGGCTGTGAGAATGTGTTTCCAGTTTTTTGATATCTCTTGAAATAATCTCACAAAACGAAAAAAAAAATTGAAATTTCAGTTTTTTTCAAATATTTCAGAAAAGAATCAAGATACCTTCGATTTCTTTTAAGGACATTGTTGAACACCTAATTACGCCTCGATAACCGAAGCTGTATCTCTTCAAATAAAGCGAGATCCCTGTCGTGTTCTTCGAATTTCAGCCACCCTGTATAAGTATCGTTTTTATTTTAGATGAGCATTAGAGAATTTTTATTATTAGTAATACAGGTCAAGGTTGGATAAAATAGTGCCAAAAGTTTAAAGATATGTAGGAGGAGATAAAATAATTCGATTTAATCTATATCTTATACAAAAGAGTTATCTCTGCAAAGTTAGCAAAAAACTTTTTTACTATTTTCGTACATCTAATTTAGTACATAAACAGGGAACATTTCAAGATTTTTTAAATAAAATTGCTTCAACAGAAGTGTACAATTTTAGGATGCGTGATTATTAAATTTTTAAAAAATTAGGTTACATTTAAGTTCATTTAATTCTAGTTTGTTCAAAATTTCTGTAAAAATCTATATTTTCCTTTTATGTATACCACACATTAACTTTGTATAAAATAACTATAACCTAACCATGTAGATATAGTTGTGCAAAAGAATCTTAAGATATTATTTTTTTTTAATTTCATTTACTTCGACATAGTTTTGATAATTGGAAACTTTCCTAAAAACTGAAAGTACAGAGCACTAAACCCATCTTTAATATTAACTTATTACTTACATGTAAACATCATCTGGATTTAATAATATTTTATGGTATGAAAATTAAAAACGTTATACAAATAATTTTCCAAAATAGCTTTAAAAATAAACTATGTTTGATGAAGCATCAAATTTATTTCAGGATTTATTTTCATGCATACGTTTACATCAGGTTAGAGCAATCAACAGTGTGCTAATAATAGCCACTAATAATTTTTGCGTTCTAAAATGCGTTATTATACAGTTGTAAAGAATTTTAATTCTTTGAGAGAAAAATTAATGAAAAGAGCCGACAATAAAGTAAAAATAAGTAAATTGATTATAACTAAAGCGAATATTAAAATAGAAGATATGCTGGTTGAAATTTGAAATATGGTGGAATTAAGTTTCACATAATAAAATTTAAGTACTTGTATTAGAAATGATTGGCGTATGTCCAAAAAATGCCGAGGTAAAAATTGACGATTATTATCTACTAAATGACCCATTTATAACAACCATTTGTCTTGGTTTTTTGTCCATAAATTTATGGCCTCTTCACTCAACATCTAACCTGAACATATTATCAAAAAATAACTATTTCTTTCTCCTATTTGACGGAATTGAGAGTTGTACAGAAAATATCCTCTTTTTGATTACACAGGATAATTTTTTTTAAACCACTATAAATGAACAATGCTTCACCAGAGTCCTGAAGTCGAAATAGAAGCCATTTAGTTACCATATTGGTGCTAGTACTGCTAGTGTCTAAATGCATGGTAAAATATTGTACGAGTACTTATTTTATGCAGGAAAATTGTAATTTTAACATTATTACCTCGAGCCGATCCTGATCCTGACGCACATCCCTGCTCTGTCTTTAGTTTACCTATAATGTTTTCTACCATCTTGAGTTTTATGGGAAATTCGTTTATTATTTGATGCAGAAAGTGTACAAGTGTATTTCTTACAATCAGTGATGAAATTATAATTGTAAGATATGGAAAGGCCGAAGTCTAGCAGATAGGTTTCAAAAACCAATTCAAAATCGTCTCCCATCAGCTTTCACTTTTCTTTTCGTACTTATCAAATCTACTGATGAAATTCAGAATGATGGTCAAAGGATACAAAGAAACTAAACTTTTTCTTGTGACGCGTGTTGGCACCAAAAGATATCAATGCCAGTGCTTCACATTCTTTCAAATAGCGACAAGAAACTCTTTCCTACAACCTGGGCAGGTATAATATTTTCCTCTGTTCCTAATTATTGAATAATACAGGGTGTCCTAGTTTATATCGTCAGGATTTCACCAGTCGATAGTTTAGCGAAAATTTAAGGTGGTTTGTCTAATAAACTATGGTCTTTTTTTTTGTACAGGGCATTATAGAAAATAAATTATTTTAAATAATTTGCTATAAATCAATAACAAAAAAAATTAGTCTTCTGAAATTTTGCATAGATCTTTTTTTTGTATTCTCTTATTAATAGTGGTTGCAATTATTTTATTTAGAACACAGAGGCGTGCGTACGGGTTTCTTCAAAAACATTTTATTGAATAAAACGTACACCACTGGTTTTTTTTTGCAGCACCAATATGCAGAGAGTATTTTCCATTCAATTTAGAAACTTTTTTGTATCTTACAATTTCTTGATAACTTAACTTTTTTTTTTCTTATTTATTAGAGAGGTTCTTCCCTATTAGATTTCCGAAAAAAGCATCAGTACAAAGTTGTAGAGAAAAATATTTCCTACAACTTTCCTTTTAATATTTTTTTGATATTGTCAATATTTAAAAAGATATTCAACAAATAAGTTGCAATTTTAGGGAAATTTTTCTCTAGTTAGGTACTACTTACTACTCTTTCCCCAAAATTTCCAACTTAATTGTTGAATAACTTTTTAAATATCGACAATATCAAAAAAGTTTAAAAGATAAGTTGTAGGAAATATTTTTCTTTACAACTTTGTACTGACTCTTTTTTTCGAAAATTTAATAGGAAAAAAGTTATGCAATAAACAAAAAAATTCAACTCTTAATTGAGGGCTGGTGAAGGAAGGGCGGGGTCTACGAATACACAAACTCAGTTTTAAACTTTCAGGGTGACCCTCTAGAAGATTCTACAAAAATTGGCTGTAGGGTAAAAAAAGTCTATTTGAAGCCTTTTTTTCTCCCTTATTTACTGTGCTATTAGGTTATTTTGAGTTAAGTTATCAAAAAATTATAAGATACGAAAAAGTTTCTAAATTGAATGGAAAATACTCTCTGCATATTGGTGCTGCAAAAAAACCAGTGGCGTACGTTTTATTCAATAACATGTTTTTGAAGAAACCCATACGCACGCCTCTGTGTTCTAAATAAAATAATTGCAACCACTATTAATAAGAGAACACAAAAAAAAAGGTCTATGCAAAATTTCAGAAGGCTAACTTTTTTTGTTATTGATTTATAGCAAATTATTTAAAATAATTTATTTTCTTTAATGGCCTGTACGTCAAAAATGAAGCTTCATTCGACCATATTGTATATTGTATATTGGCCTATTAGGATTCTTATTAGAGAGTTTATAGTAACTCGACTTTTCCCAAGAACTAGAAGAGGCTTGGTCTGAGGTTTGGTCCTTACTACAAAGATCAAAGTAATAACCCCTTATCGCATGGTGTGCCATATATAGCACAAAGCATTATTATTATTGCACGTAAGATTCTCTTATTTATAAATAAAGTACGCAATTGTTTTCTACGTACTCATACAGAATAACCTCACGTAATCATATCTAATTTTATGGTTATTGCATAATGTACCATATATGGCCCAAGGCGTTTTTTTTCAAAAAATTTAAATTTCATAACTGATTTCTAAACATTTTTATATAAATAAAGCCCACCAAATACTATATGAAAATATTTTTATCGACCAAATTTAAAAAATCATGCAACAAGGGGTTACATTTTTATTTAAAAATTCTTTAGCAGCAATATAGTAATAACAACTTCACTAAAGCTAGTGACTTAAATTAGAATAAATTTGAAGAAGCAAAACTGTTTCGAACTTTTAACGATTTAAGAGTTGATGATAGCAAAAGAGCCTGCCAGGACCAAAATCCTAAAGAAAGTTTAACATGCATTGTCACATTCAAGCCATGACAAAAAATTATGTAAATATGTCCTCAGTTTGTGTGTTTTTGGAATCGGTACATTTTGATGATTAGTATCTGATCTAAAATAAATAATGATATAAATTTAGCGTAATACTGACATGGTTAAAAGGACAATCACAAAATATCTATTGCTACCAGAGAACTTAGATAAAAATAATAAACAGTTTCACAGATATATAATTTGATTTATTTTTATAAATTACATAACTATAGTTTGGACTAGAAGTATCATGTCCGGTTCCTCAAAAATTTGCTAACTTTATTACGGATTAAATTTAAGTGAACTACTTTTCGTATAGTTGCACAAGAACGTTTCAAATTTAAATTGGAATTTGCCTCGGTCTTATAGAAAACACATTTCGGGTGGGTTTTGACGTTTTTTCATGTCCACCTACTTGAGATCGCTAACAAAACTACATTTTGATTTAATTTTGAGAAATCGGACTTTATAATGATATTGTTTATATAAGTATTGTTAGTAATATTCTGACATACATTTTTAAACATCAAAACAATCAACACAATTCCTCGAACTATATATACAAATTTACATTCAGCTTGAAAATGCAAAGACACAATATTTTTAGTATACAATTATTACAATTTTATTCGTTCTTAATATATGCACGTGTTATTAAACGTATACAATTTGTGATTAGTTCCATACGACGGAATTTCGAATTAATTATTTTATAATCTGCTTTACTAGTTGGATATATTATTATAAAAAAATATGTTTATTTCTCCGGAATCATTATAAAAAATCTTAGATTTTCACTATTTTAAGTAAATATATAATATAATTTAAAACAGTATACTACTTTACAGACGGCAGCAACTTATTAGCCATTCGTATAATTTTTCAAACAATTACAAGGGTATTAATATGTATTTATTGTGCTCTATTTTAGTAACTAATGTTTATACAGTTATGCAGCGGAGCGCTAAGAACAGAGCGATAAGCACAGCAATCATAATAGTAGGAAATGTTTATTGGCTCTGTTCAGCGCTCTACCACGTAATTGTGGCTCTACTATTCCTATAGTTGAAGCGACCAAAAATAGTTATATGTATAATATAAATTTCGCCGTTCTGTTCTCTACTTGACCCGAAGCTTTAGTATGTCCGCTTTTAGATTATTTTCTTACAAATTTAATCGAAAATTGTCTAGAAGAATATCATTTATAAAGAAGTATTACATAATCAATAATCATAACCAAAATTAAATGTAAATCTAAAATCAGGCTGCATGAGTTCAGCATAATTCAAAACTAGTACATTAGAAATGAGCTTTTTCGATAACTCTTTCCCATCATTCCAGTAAGCATTCCATTGCGACTGCGGCTCCACCCAACCACTATAATGTATTTCTCTTAGCATTCTTAGCCCAGAATCAAGAATGTTTAAGTCTGGCGAATATGGAGGATTGTACCAAAGTTTCACTCCTTCATATTAAACAATTACAGGGAAAACTAAAATGGATACACTATACTGATTAGGAAGAATTTTCGAAGATGGGATGGGATTACTGAATTGAAGGGTTCATATTTGTTTCAAAATTGCTACCTTCACATGGACCAAGCTATTATTATAATTATTGAGACCAATTCTAAGAAGTTTTTCACTTTCTTAACGTATGAAATTAGTAGGTAGTTTTCAGGATATGGTAAAAAATATAAATTGTAATCACAAATTCCGTCCATCAAATTAAATATGAGCATTTCAAATTTTGAAAATTTAAGACCATCAATTGTTGTAGTTAAACACTGAAAATTTTGTCACATGTTTTGGTTAGTGAACTACTTAAAATTCCTGATGTTGCAGATTCTTCAATTTTCTTTAATATAACACTAACGTAAAAATATATAGAATATTATTAGGTAGATATACCAGACCACGATACCAATTTAGTCAGACGTACACACATACAAAACTTTTTCTGCGACTGCATGAAACTTTGAAATTGAAAACCTTCTGTATTTTTTTACAGTTTCTACAAGTATTTATTATAATGGATAAGTGCAACATCGATATCAATATACGAGTAATAAAATCTCAAAATATGTTTGTAAATTATTATTAATAAAATTCTCATCAATCTCATATTTCTGGTTATTTAACACTTCCAGATAAGTTTTCTTATTACATTTTTTTTTTGTTAAAAAAGGGTCTGTATATTTATAGTCAAGTCTGAGTAGGTTTTCGATGGTATTAAGGAAAGTAGAAATTTTTATAACGAATGACTTTTTTGGTAAATAGATATTTATGCTACAAGGGAGGAACTGGATGATTCTGACGACTGTGAAGTTGCAAGAATACAAGTCAGAATCACTTCCTCCCGTGTAGCAGACTATTTTTTCTCATACATGCACGAAAATGCCACTTTTTTGCGTGAACGCGGGAACAAAGTCTAACCAAGCATGACTGACATTTTGCTTAACACTTAGGCAGAAAAATCACACTGACAACACAAATAGTTCCCGCAGAACAGGGAGAAATTACTACTCTAGAGTAAATGTTACCCCCACTCCTTATTTTCCGCGACTAAAGCAAAAAGACGACTTCGTTCTCGCGTTTCACGCATTTTCGTGCATGTAGGTATGAGAAAAAAATGTTTTTCACTGTTTATCGTATTTGTTATCACATGCAGTGACACACTGTATATAGTCAAAAATATTCATAGAAGTTGATCAGAATGATCGGAGGTCTTTAGTTTCGAAGTAGCCATTTTTTAACAAATAAAAATAATGAAGGTTGCAGATGTTTGAAACAACAGATTTGATATCCGATGACAGATCCTGATAAAGGACAAAAAGTGACTGTGAATTTGTGTTTTTGCTTTTTTGGCCTCTTCCTCGTTCCTTGAGAAAAAATAAATATCAGTTTATATCAAATATTTCTGGAACTATTCAAGTGAAGATACGTTAGATTGCTTTTCAGGACATTGTGGACTAATTATGCAACTTTGCCTTAATTTACAAAATAGGTCTTTTTGTAGTGTCCTTCGAATTTTAGCCTCCTTATATACCTACTTCTTTTTTAATAACGTTTGGGCATCATTAATATTTCTAAATTATTTACTTTGATAATTATTATTTAAAGTAATGAAATTGTACGAATAATTTTAAATTTTGTAACGATATTATAATGAAAATCTAATGCAGACCTACATTTTCAAAGATGATACTTTAAGTATGAGATGAGTACATAAAAAATTTTGGTACAAAAATAGATAATTCTAAGGTTCGGGAAAGGCTTATAATACCAAAAATACAGAAGAAGTTACATAAAAAATATGAAATTTTCCACTTCTTGTTTCTAGTTGTGGGGTACAGAACTGAATATAGAAATTATGTGTATAAAGGTAACAAGGACCTTTTAAATGACAACGTTGAATGCAAAATGATTAATTTCCAAAACAGATATGTTAATAATTTCTAAAAACATACTTTATGCTTTATAGTGAATGTGCTATGTTTACATTAAAGTATTATATTTAGTTATAATCTTGTGTTATTGAATTATTATGAATCATTTCATGAAAAAAATATGCAAATTTTAATTAGGTTTTATAGTTTTGCTATCGTAATGCAAGATTTTACATCAAAATGGGTGAAAAGATATGAATAAGAAGTTATGCTTAGGTTCAAAAATAAACTCAAGTAATAAGATATTAACATTTGAACTCAAACTTTCATATGAAAATATGAAATTTTATTAAAATCGAGATAAAATTAAACTCCTGACATTCACTGCAAAATGCAAAAAATACAAATTTTTCAGAATATTTCATTTGAGTAGCAAGCAAGAAGACTAGAAACAGGAGAGCGAACTTTCCATGTTGCCCTTTACACAGCCATGGGCTATGCGGCGATAGCTCCCCTCTCAATCGCCACTCGCCATGTGCGCCCTTCTCTTAAATTGCTGTACTGCACATTTGTCATGTGAGGGGAACTGTCGCCGTATATCGGCCTTCGATTTAATAATAAGTTCACACTCCTGTTTCTAATTTTTTTGGTAGTAAGAATAAATAAGTGAAATCATAGCGGATATAATAAAGTTATTACAAATTTAATGGGGTTATTTCATGATAGAAGGAAACAGTCCTTTGATCATGAAGTTACTCTGTATTGTAAATTGTGCTGCCATAATATTTCAATTATAAACCTTCTTAAAGGTTACCTATTTTTAATGTTGTTATTTAGTCTGACTGACTATTTTTAACAAAATTAATACCCTTGTAATTAATAATTGAATCCTAAAGTTACACAATAACGAAAATGTACAGGTAAGTACAGAAAATTTCACTACTAGACATCATAGATGAAAAATAAATATATTCGAAGACAGGTCTAATGATGAACTACGATATTTAAATTCAATTTAAAATAAGTGATTTGCAGTAGCTGAAGGTTTCAAATGGTCTCCAAGTAGGTAGGATGCGGCTCCTCCAGTCGCTCCAAGAAGTGACGTGAAAGGAGACGACAGAGCAGCAGCTGCGGCAGCAGCTGCATGAGAGCCATGATGAGACTGAAGATGAGACGGTTGAGAAGATAAAACTTTGTTGGCTTGATGAACGAGTAAAGCTGTATTACAGGATTGTGAAGTCATCGAGGACCATTTATTATTGTTGGATAATAAAGAATCATCTGAGAGTTTACCTGAAATAGAATAATGCGTTAAATTTTATTACTTACTTATATATTTAATCCATTGTAACATTTTTATGCAATAATGAACAAGTAATTGACTTAATAAATAATTCTTTAAAAGAGAAAGCTAGAAATGATTACATATTTACAAAATCGAAACCGACAATATTATTTTTATATATGGTAGATAAATCCAGTCACCATCTGGTGAACATCCAAACATTTCATATGTCTTATTCATTCCCAATAACGGGAAATCGCTATTCCCTTCTGCTCCTGCTATTCGTGGCCCTCCTGCAATGAGTGTGGGATAGCAGCATCAGCATGGCAGGACAGTTTGCCGCGCCGCTCTGACATTTAATCTAGAAAATTGCCCGCTGCCGCTCATTTATTTCCATTACTGTCAACTCTTTAGTTGTTGCCGGAGGAGTCCTCTGAAGCCGGCAATCTGATGTCATATTACTTGATAAGGAGTTTTTCCGTTGTGGCATAGCACTTTGCCATACTCCACCCGATACAACAGCCATTGCAGTAATTAATTATAGGAGAAGTTGAAACAAAATGGCAACTTACTAAAGGGTTCCATAATTGTAATTCTCCTGGTTTTAATCTATACTCTAAGTTAAATTAAACGGTATACAAAAAGAAATCCTTGAATTGGAATTGGAAAAATTGTAAATACGAAATAGTTTTGTTTAACTAGCAGGATTAGCACAGTATCTAAATATTTAGTTATGTGTTGCTAATAAATTGAATCAAACTATTATTTCTAGGCATAATAAAAAGTGTATTAACTCTCTAGAAAAACAGTTTTTATCGTTTTATCCCAAAAATTGCAGATGAAAAAGTTGTTAAACATCAAATAAATATGTGAAAGTTTGAGAAAACACACTGTCAAAAAGTGGGAAAACATAAGAAATATTCCAGGAGCTTTTGACCAAGCAAGTGCATCAGAAGAACGGAAACATGCATTATGATTAGAGGAGGTCATTTTTCATTTTCAACAATTATTATAGTCTTCGGTCATGCAAATATCATGTAGGTACGGAATTATCAAATGATTTCTAAGAATAAAATAAGAAAAATACAAAGGTAGGTACAATTTTGACTCCTTTATCATGGAAACAAATCCTTGGACAATAATTAATAAATTATAGTTAGTAAATGAATCAGTCCCTAAAATCTGTTGATATTAGAGAACACACTGTGCCTATAGTAAAGAACCACGATATCCAACTACTTAAAAGTGCTTATATAAGTCGTCTCGAAAATATATTCGCATATTAATCCATTGACAATTTTTATTGCTCGTGTTATGTGAAAAATGCTTGTTCATCTGAGCAATCATCTATAGAATAAAGTACTACATACAAGGTAACGTAAAACCAGAAGTAAGAAGTACCTACATTTACAGTGCCTACTGGTAAGCTACTTATTAATAAAAAATTCCTGTTTCATACTTATAGAGCTTTAAGGAGAATTTTTAGTAATTATTACCTCTCAAAATACATCAGGAGAAGTTCTTTACTTTCATTTATGATAAAATGATTATGGTGGGATTTTTATATACATATACCGGGTGATTTTTTTAACTTGAAAATTTCAAATATGAGTCGAATAAAATGTTTCAGACAAATCATACGTATTTTTAGCCGTAAAATCCGAATCTGCGGAATGCTTAAATTTTGATTATGGACATTTTTTTCGTATAGTGCTTATTACTCGAGATATTTGAAAGTTTCAAGTTAAAAAATTCACCCGGTATTCTAAATTACTTTAGACTTTTAGGTTAACTTAACATATTAAAAGTTCCGAAGGATACTGTGTCAGCTTCCGTCGCTGTGGCCTTAAAAAAGCTTTTTGAAGATCGACCTTTTAAATAAACCTCGCGAACGGTGGTAAAATATTTGAAGAATACAAAAATTTATATGTTTTTCGTATAAAAAAGGTTTTATCAATTTTGTCAGCACGAAACTTCTACCCCTTACAATGTAGGAAATTGTAAACAAACAGAAGAGTTTTGCTTTCATATACAAACACGAACCTAGGTAGCATGTCGCCTTCGACGAGGTAAAAATTTTTGAGCACGATTCCTAAAATTTTTCAAAGTTATAAGTTCCTCTTATCCAATTTTGATGAAAATGATTATATGCTAAATTTCATGTACATGTAAAACCATTAATATTAACGAAAAAGATTTTAATTATTATTGCTAAATTATTTAAATATTAAATAATATAGTTGGGCAATATTGGCATAATTTTAACAGAATGTAGGTTAGGTAAAAATAAGTTTCATCAAATATATTATGTGCAAAAATGTAGCACTGCAAAGTTATATTCGTAGCACGTCAAAAATGCCAAACAAATAGTGTTTTTTAATCAATCTTCCACCAAGTCTTTTTAAGACCACAGTGGTGGTAGTTGGCATGGTATCTTTCGGGATCTTTTAATATCTTAATTTATGCACATTTAACTGAACATTTTTTTTCGTTATTTTTTCTATAATTTCTGAAGTATAATTAAGTATAATAATTATTAAATTAGAGTTTTTTGGTTAAATGGATTATTTCTTAACAAAAGTGTCGAATACTAAAAAAAAAAGGTTGATTTCGTTTCGTTTCTATTTCTAAACCATTTTTGTGGAATTTATTTTAACGTTAAAGTCACGTGATTAAATATAGTATATCAATTCGCAAAAATAAATTCGAAAAATATAAAATGGGGTGCTAGTGACGGTAGGTTAAATTAGTACAGATAAAGTTATGTTAGAGTCGTTTGACACGGGGCTAATTTTAGTAGTAAATTTAATACTATTTATGCGCGCGCAGATATAGTAAACTTGTTACAATAAATTAGAGCATGTTCTATTTTCTTGTATACAATCTGACTAAATGTGCGTAAATTCGGTGCAGTAGTGTACAGTGCAGTACAGAAGGGATTTGATTTAGACCTATTGTTTATTATTAATTTTTCAACCAAATCTGCGCGCGCAAATTCAATACTGAATTCAGTACTAAAATTAGCCTCGTGTCAAACGGCTCTTAGGTTAACAAGGCTTAAATTTTCAATTAAAATTAAAATTCCTTAAAAATAAAATAGGGTGCGAGTAATGTTAGGTTAGATCAAAATAAATAAAGTTATGTAATCTTAGCAAAGCTTCAATTTGCAATTAAAACAAAAATTTCATAAAAATAACAGGAAATGTAAGAAGTTCCACTTCTGGCGAATGCGCCGATGTTAAAAATTTCAAGGTGCTATAAAAATAATTATGGTACAAATTAATACAAATACTTTTTATACAATACCGGAAAAGTTATTGACTAGCTACATACCTACTGCTTTTAAACATTCGTAGCAATATATATGAATGTGCCGATTTAATAAAATGGTTCGAAAAATTAGATTTTGATTTTGTACTACGAGCCCTAACAACTAAATGTTCGGACAAAAGTAAATTTGATTGTTTTTTTCCATACGCGCAAAAGTTATCTAAATTAACTTCCATAATACTGATGGTATTTTCTGTTATAATGCCAACATTTAGTTATATAAAAACGTAAATTTCGTAAAAATCCGCTGGGCGGTTCCAAAACTGTGGCACTTTAACCCAGCAGGATGGGAAAATTGTAGAAACAAAGAATTATTATTTTCAAAACGTTGGATCTAGTAGTCGGATTTTGATGAAATTTACTTTATTGCAAAGGTGGATGTTGGTTTTCTTTACAAAAAAGTTACACAAGTTTTTATTTGGTGATTTTAGGCATTTATCGGAGCTTCAAAGTTGCACCTTTAAAAATGATCAAATTTTCTAGTAACTGTTTTTAGAGAATCACAGTTTTGAAACTGCTGATTGGATTTGTGTTAAAAAACATTTAAATCAAAGCTCAATAATCGTACTATTATGAAAAAATCCGGAAATGTTAATATGATTTTTTTGCATTTTTTCGAGTTCCAGAGTTCACTTTTCAAAAAACGTGTTTTTGGAGGGTGGTATACCTACATTAAAATAATGACAGTTTTGGATCCACTGGTTGGATTTTAGTAAAATTTAATTTATTACAAAGCTGGATGTTGGTTTTATGTACAAAAAAATCCCCAAGTCTTTATTTGGTGGTTTTAGGTATATTTCGTACCTTTAAAATTGTACTTGAAAAATGTGACGTAAATTTCTAACGACTGTTTTTAAAAAATCACAGTTTTGGAACTTGGGGAAAACGACATAAATGTGCTTTCATGGCCCTCATCCAGTCCGGACTTAAATGTCATTGAAACTCTTTGGCTTAAAATTAAACGTATTCTACGCAAAAATCCACCAAGAACCATTGGGGACTTAAAGACCAAAATAGAAGAAATTTGGAACAGTTTCACGCCAGAATTGTACCAAAATTTAATAAATACAATGCCTGCTAGAATACAGGCAGCTATATTAAAGCAAAAAGAGACGTAACCTCTTATTAATGGTCCTAAATTAAAAATTATCCCAACATTTAGTTGCAAATTCACTTTATAAAATTTGCTAATTATTAAGGTTAAAATATTGTTAAATCCAATAAATAATTTTCTTCCATGCATAATATTGTTATTAAGGCTTTATCTTATTGTATTGTTAGGTGTTTACTAATTATTTGCGCAACATTTCCAGTTCTCCTTTCATACTTCAAAAATTTACTTTTGTCCGAACATTTAGTTGTTAGGGCTCGTATAAAATTGAAAAATTTGGCATGATTGTAAATGAAGCGAGTACCTACGTAATTAGTTAGCAACTCACCATTGCTTCCATTCACAGGTTTAATGTCTACTCCATTTGAGGAATGTTGACTAGATATACTACTCGTATTAGAATTTGGTGTCGTTGAAATATTGGAATGCGGCGACCCTGGTTTAATGTCCTTATTGTTTCCTACTGTACTTTTTGACGTACCATTAGATTCAGCTTTGATACTAGCTGAGGAATTTGGACTGTCGGTGGTTGTATTGGAAGCTTTTTGTTGTGCTAGACGTTCTTGTTTTCGGAATTTGGCTCGCCTGTTTTGAAACCATACCTGTAAATTAAAAATTAAATTAACAACACTACATTTTTCGTACATATTGTACTAAACTGAATATAAACCAACTGAAAGTAGTAAATTCGAATAAAATTGAAAATATACTAACAGTTAACATGGCTGAAAAATATTTGTATAGCAAAACAGAACTCGCATGGGATGACAATAAATAAAAGCAGAATTGATTACGCTGATTGCCTCGCGAGTTGCGTTTAACATAAATAAAACGAACAGCGTTAAATCGTACGTGGAAGCAATTTTAATCGAGCAACGTATACAGCAAGCGTAATTACAGGGGAGCATCCCGCTCTGCCTGGATATTGAAGCTTTATTAGCAATGTGGATCTGTTTATGAGTTCTTTAAATATTATTATTCGGTATGGGTCATTGTTGTTTGTACAACGATACGGCTAATCACGCACAATGATGATGCTTAGTTAAGTGGTCCATGTTATGTACTGATTGATTTGACAATTACCACCTATATTAAAAATCTTTAACTATATAAAACAAAATATAATGAGGAGCTGCATATAGTGTAATATTTCTGAATAATTATTTGTTTAAAAGTATATAATACTATAATTTACTATACACACAGTAGAAATGAGGCACACCCATTGTAGAGTATTATTATATTGTAATTATTGTATTATTGTACTGGTGTATAAAAAATATAGACCGCAATATGAAAATGAAGTAGGCTAGCACAGGGCCGTAGCAACCTAAGGTCGAGAGGGGGCATTGCCCCCTAACGCGTTTTTGAAAAAAAATGAAAACACAAAAGAAAAAAGAAGAAACATCTGAAAAAAAAGAGAATTAAAGGGCACCGCTACCTATTTTGGAAGGACTGAAGAAAACTCCTTATTTTGAGAAGTATGTCCTTTGTCCTTACCATGTACCGATAAGGACGCTATTTGTCCTAAGTTTGTGCATTTACTCTAAAATCTAATTATATTATACGAAACCTAACATTCGATTTGAATATTTTAGCTCTTCGAAATTGTAACTTTTCATTTTAGCTCATTGACCTTGAAAAGTTCGAAATTTTAGCCTGCGTTCCTACTTTTTTGGCCTAGAATCTGTCAGACAACTTTTGCGTGTCCTTACTAAGCAATAATAAAAATTGACAACCCTACAACAGATATTTAAAAAAAAACATAACATTTATAATTTTTATTTGGTCCCTCATAGAAAACAGAGTTGCTACGGCCCTGGGCAAAACAGTTCCTACAAAAATGGAACTACAAATATTCCTTGTTCTTTTATCTAATTTTTTTTAGCATTAATTTAGGATATTTCTATATAACTCGAAAAAGTGTTATCAATATTTAAGCCGTGCTTAAGTAAGTATAAACCTAAATTAATACAGCGATGGATACCTATACCGCACGCCTATGTGAGGGAGTGCATCGAAAGATGGATCCAGTACGAGCATAAAAAGGAATGTCGGCAGGCAAAGGACGTACTAGGCAATAAGCTCACAAGGGCCAGAGCAATCGAAATCCTCAAGTGAAGTAGAAAGGAAATCAGAAAATAGGTACACTGGGCTAGTTACTGGCCACGGTGGTCTGATACCATCGCTCAAAGACGGGACATGAGGTGGATCTAAGATGCAGGCTATGTGGTGGAGATAACACAAACTTCAATTCACGTCCTTGCAAAGTCCGAGGCATTAACTGGCAAGCAGCGATACTGGACCCAGATTTTTTAAGGTTCCTTTACTCACAAAATTCTGGGCATTTGGAAAAGGACCAGAATCGAAGAGTCGATAAAAGAGATCGGGGATCAGAGAGCGCACAAGAGCCTTTGTGACACGAGTCGGGACTGGCATGCCATGACCGATTCGACGCCCTTAGGTACCCAGTTACCTTATAAATAATACCTAAATACATAATATTATAGAAAGCATAATATAAAAAACGAACAGTTAGTTTTCATATTCTTTGATGTTGTAATTCCATATTACAAAAGCATTAATTTTTTTTTACAAAAATTGAAATTTTTAATTTGTTTTATTTTGAAAATTAGTCACTTGGATTCCTTCTCTATAATTTTATTATAAACAAAAATTTCACAATGCGGTTCTGGATTTTTTCTACAAAATAAAAAACCTCTAATTATCCTTCCGACCATTAATTTCATCGTTTTCACTGTACGGTCCTGGAAAGTTGTATTTTTGAGATTGAGTAGAGAGAGTAGAATAAGTTGACAAAAGAATATATCATACAAACTAACATAACCTACAAACCTGAACACTTTATTATCTCGATGACTCCAAATAATCTCCCAAAACGGGAAAAAAGTAATCCTGGAATTACAGTTTTTTTTTTAGATATTTCAGGAACTAATCAAAATACTTTATTTCCTTTCATGATATTGTAGGATACCTAATTCCGTGACTAATGGAGCTATTCTCTATTGAAAATGTTATATAACATTCTGTTAAATCTATGTTGTGACATTTCAACAATGTTTTATATTGTTCAAACATCAAATAACATAGCTTTAACAGAATGTTATCTAACATTTTCGATACAGAATAACACCATAAGTCCCAATTTAAACAACTGTACTGAGAACCGAATTTGTATCAGCTTGTTATAACTTTTTGAAACTTTTATAACGAATTTAAGGGTTTCGAGACATTTTTTTGTTAAAATAAAATTTTAAAAAAATTCTTCAATACGGGGGCTTGTTTTTCCTAATCCCTAACCAAATATTAAATAATTTATTACGATTCAAGAATTTTGGAGAAGCCTAAAGTACCTGAATTCATACTAAAAACATAAAACATATCTACCTATTACATAGCAGAAATAATAATGCAGTATTTCTTTGAAATTTGATCTAAGCTAAAGTTACCCCTCCTGAAGGTACCTACATAAATTAAAAGAAAAAAGAAGTCAATCCATTCACCATTCAAACTTTCTTGTATTCAAAATAAGAGATGTACCCATATACCCTATATACTTATTTATGTACGACGATTATCTCTGATGTGATTTCTAATCTATTAATATTAAGTATTTATTTATATCTAAGAGATAAACTACTATTTTATTATCAAAGTTTATTTGTTCCACCCCCTAACTAGTCTGCACATCATCAACAAAACAGACGCTAAAACATCTGCCACTTTTATTGAGGAGACTGTCCAAACCTAGCGTTTATTAAGTGCAAAGATTCAGAAATTTGAAACAAAAAATAATTTCCTTTGAAGCTAGTCGAATAAATGTGTATATTTTTGATATTACGTCTACGGCGAGTGAATATAAATTAGTATTTTTACATTTGTAATACGTTAGTTTATTATTTAGGACAATAGTATGCCGCTTTAAAATCTAGTAAATAATTTTATTAATTCATGGATAATTCCACAATTTTAATGTCTAGCAGTATCACTCTTACTGAATACAAAATAAGCAAGCAAAGTTTAAAAAATATTCGAAAAATATCTAAAAACAAACCTTGACATTATTAAATTTCACAATTTATCACTTATAGTTTTCGAGATAACATGAGTTACCTATATTTACAAAAGTACAAATATCGTGAATCACCAAAAAGAAGTGAAAAATTGACACGAAAACCCGAATTGCATTGCACTTTTCAGGAATGAATTCAGCAGAAAATTTTACATAATTTTAAATGTGAGCCAATAACTGACATAGTAATTAAGAAATAAGCGGATTTTAAGGTCCTGTTATATGGTTCTGATTTCCTGACTAATTTGTTTTCTGAATTTTTATAAATTTTACATTCAATACTTTAAACAAACAAAAATTGCAGAAGCGGAGGAACTTCTTATGTGATAAAACTTTTATATTATAGTGTTAATTTATTAGAAAATATTTAAAGTTACAAATTTAAATCTAGCTAGGTAGGTATAATGAAAACATGTGGATTTAAATAATGAAGCTAAACGGGGTGTGAATATTTCACTGGTGTTTAAAACCAGTAGTGAGTGTTCGGATTAAGAACCCTCTTGTAAAAAGCTTGTTAGTTGGTTTGAGAGGAAAGGGAATCCCCTATGTCGATTCAATCAAACTTGTAAACAGTCAGATGAACGGCATGAGAGTCGAATACCGATGACTGTTAATTGTGTGCCAATAAAGCGGCGGCGGTCTTTGGTCCGTTGAAATCAGTGCCGAATCAGAGCGGCCATTGCAAGACGATCCTCCGCAAACACTAATCAACAGCCAACCAAAAGTTAAACTTAACGCTAATACGAACTCCTCCATTTTATTGATTCTGCAGCGCATTCTTATTTTCGGGAAATGTAAATTTTATAAATCCGAATTAGTTGTTGGAAATCAAATGCGGGTTCAACGTAATCTATCTGATACCATACCTAATTGTATAGGTTTGTACTAATTTGTCCTCATTACTTTAATTGATATAATAATTATTTTTATATAAAAAAATGACGTTTTACTCAAATGCTTGAACATTCTAATTCTAATAAGCCCAATCAATTGTAATTCCACAACTATATAATTTAGTTTTTGGGACAGTTTTACACATTTTTAAGAATACTTAAGAAATACCTACGCCCAAATCCCACTCTTTCTGTGGTAGAATTCGGAGCCCTCTCGAGTTCAAATAAACGAGTGTTTTATACATATACATATTCAAGAGGTAAAAATAAAGAGGTTTCACTGCATTTATTTTATTTACGGCAAATATTTGAGCTTAATTAATATAATAAACCAGGACGGACATTCAGTGAGCAAAAATTATAGATAATCGATCTTTGATATGACGTATTAAAAGCCCGTTTTATGGTGTCTCGGATAATTTGTTTGGTGATTAAAAATAATTTCCTCAATAATCGAAAAAAAATATTTTATCTTTTACTGAAATTAACGACACCCGAAAGTATCAATATTTTAGTCCTTTGAACGTATACTACTAGAAATTCAAATATAAAGTGTCTGTGTGCAGTATCTAAGAAAAAAACTGTACAGGGGGTCCCATTTTCAACACTTTTAGGGGGTATTGGCGTTGTTATCAAAGATAGAGTGTTGCGGTTTTCATATTCCTAACCTAACATTCCTCTCCTACTTTTTTACGAAACGAAAGATTCCGAGGTCAAATTTGTCATGGCTCTCTTAGTTTTTAATCTACAGAGTGATTCTCAAAATCTTTGTTTTTTAGACACCCCTCGTATGTCCCTTATGCGTCTACTTATCAAAATGGTGAAAACTGATCTTGATAGAGTTTTTCACGTAGAATTCAGTGGCGTAGGCAGTTTTTCTGTAAAAGATTTAGTTTTTGAGATTATTTATTTTGAAGAACAAGCTCAAAATTCGATATTTTTAATAATTTACTTTATTTATTACAGTAGGCCATGGCTAGTTTATTAGAAACAAATGCAAAATTTTACAGATTTGTCAGATTTCCGTTATTGATGAAATATTTTTGTTATGTAGGTGTTTTTATTTTACTTTTAATTTTTTATTACAATGGCCGTTTATGATAATTATGAGAAGTATTATATTGTTGGTATGTTTTATAGATAGATAGATAGATAGATAGATAGATAGATATGTTTATTCACTGCAATAAATATTACAAGAAAAGTCAATAAATTGATTAGGTAACTATTACAAAGGTACTTATAATATTGTAAAAGACAAAGACACAATGAATACAAATTAGACAAACAACGATTATGACAACATATACTCGTCCAGGTCGTAGAAGGCTCTTTCCAACAGATAATTCTTGACGTCTCTATCAAAGAGCTTATGGCGCAATATTTTGAAATATTCAGGAAGCTTATTGTAAATTTTTGGTCCCCAGTAATCAATCCCTTGCGAGGCACGAATTCTATGAAATGGAATTTGCAGATGGTTTTGGCCTCTAGTGTCATATTCATGGTAGAAACTGTTATTCACAAATTTACTTTTATTTGTATGAACGTACTTAACACAGGTAAGTATAAAAATGCTAACCAACGTAAGTATTTTGTGTTCTATAAACAGTGGTTTGCAACTATCTGTTCTTTTGGCTTCGGAAAGCACTCTCACTGCTCTTTTTTGTAGGATGAAAATGCGTTTTACGCCAACGGCGTTACCCCAGAAGAGGATCCCATACTGAAGTATTGAGTGGAAGGCCGAAAAGTAGAAAGTACGAGCAGCTTCGTAAGTGCTTATTTTAATCAACCGTTTGATACAATAAATTTTGCTAGGCAACTTTGTACATAGATGGTCTATTTGTTTGGACCAGTTCAGTTTGGAGTCGAGCCTGATCCCCAGAAACACCACAGACGTTGTTTGGTTCCCTTGGTGGAAAACTAGTTCTTGCGTTTTTTCTTCATTGAGTGCTAGTTGGTTGCTGCCGGTCCAGTTTTTCATGGCTCCGATCGCTTCCGCACTCCTACAAGAAACAGTATCTTGAGAAACATCCCCCACAAGAAATGACGTGTCATCAGCGTAAAGATAAGTTTGTACATTTGGCAGGTTGGCGGGAATATCGTTAACATATATTATAAAGAGTAGGGGTCCCAAAATTGAGCCCTGTGGTACCCCGTGCTCTATTGGTGTTTCTTGCGACCTGTTGTTTTTCCAGTCCACATATTGACATCTCTCTGATAGATATGATCCGAGTAGTTTAAGTGGAGTACCCCTAACTCCATAATAACAGAGTTTTTTAAGAAGGGTGTCATGACTGATTGTATCGAACGCCTTTGACATATCGCAGCATGTTAAACTAATACTTGTTTTGTTATCTAAGGCCTGTGAGACTCGTTTTAGAAGTGCCACAATGGCTGTAGTAGTGGAATGGCTAGATCTAAAACCGTGCTGACAGTCACTAAGGAATTGATGCCTCTCCAAATATGCCACTAGACGGGATTGAATTGCGACTTCCCAGATTTTCGATAGAGCCGGAAGTATCGCTATCGGTCTAAAATTGCTAGGTGTTTCGCAATTTTTTTTCTTGGGAATAGGTATCACGCGTGCTTTTTTTAGAGCGCTTGGAAACAGACCATCCTCAAAACATTTATTTATTATTTTGGAAATCGGCATTGCTATTTCTTCAGCAACATTTTTAAGAATTTTTGTTGATACCTCATACGCGTCTAGCGCTTCCTTGGGCTTTATTCCTTTAATTATTTTGACAATCTCTTCTGGTGTGGTGCTATCGAAGAAGCAGGAGTTTAAATTGTTTATTTTCATGTTTCTTAAATACGCATCATGGGAACTTTCGTTTTTGTTTTTGAGCGACAAATTATTTATGATGTTATTTGCTGCGGATTGATAGTAAACCCCCAACTCATGAGCTGTAAGTTTGCTGTCAGGCTGCCTTCTTATAGTGTTTGTAGTCGTAGTCTCCCTCTTTATCACATTCCAAACTGCCTTTTGAACATTGGTGGAATTTTGTATGTATCGTTCGTTATTTCGCTTATTCATATTTTCAACTTCCCTGTGAAATTGTTTCTTGTATATATAATACGTTTTATAGGCATCTTGTTGTCTGCTGACAGAGGCCACGACGGCTAGAGAGTCCAAGATGTTCTTCATTTCCTTAATGCGAGGAGTATAATAGAACTTTCTGGTTCCAGAACCTACTCTTTTTATTTTCGTAGGATACGCACAGTTGAAAATGTTCATGAAAGTACCGAAAAACAGATCGAAGGATTCTGCGGCACCCATGCTTTCCAATTCCCCCCAGGACTCAGCTTCCAACATTGTTCTGAATTGGTAAGTATTAAATTCAGTTATGTCACGTTTAACGACATTTTGTGTTTCAGGGATTTTGCGAGAGATGTTTATTTTTAATTCTTGAGCCATATGGTCAGAAACATGGAGGTTAATCGTGTTGGAACACCAACAATCCCTGGCAACGTTTGTGAAGATATTATCGATGCATGTGGCGGAGTTGTTGGTCACTCTTGAGGGCTCATTAAATACTGGGAATAGGTTAAACATACCCATTATTTCTAGTAATGTACTTTTATTTGTAGAATTTGCAATAAAGTTAATATTGAAATCACCGAGAACGAACAGACGTCCGTTTGGGTATTTATCTAGTATTGTATGTAGAGCTTGTTCCAGGTTTGCCAAAAATATGTCAAAGTTTCCAGTTGGAGAACGATACACAGTAGCAAATATTAGATCTATATCAGTACAGTAAATCGCAGCCATCTCGATGTGTAGTTCTGAACTAATCCCCTCAAGATTCACTGGAGCAGACCTAATGTGAGGCTTTTTAAGGATCAACACCCCTCCGTGCGAATAGTCGGTTCTCGTAAAAGCATTTCCTATTTCATATCCGTCAATAATGGTACTGGCGAGAATGTCCTGATTTAGCCAATGTTCCGTTATCCCAACTAAGTCCGCGTCAATACATTTTATTTGCCCTGTAAGTGCATCAACTTTACTGGTCAGTGATTGGATATTTTGATTTATCATTGTAAACGATGTATCCAGTTTTATATCTTGTGTCGCTAGTTTATTGGAAGTCACTCCATTTGTGCTGCTTTGATTTGTGAAGTTTGAAGAGTCAAAAGACTTAAAAATCGTTTTCGGCCCTGTTTGCACGAAAAAACTTGAATCTCTGCACTTTTATGTTTGAAGGCCATAAATCCTCATCTCTCATATTCTTCAAAAGGTCGAAAGGAAAACCAACCTTGTAAGCTTTGGTTTTGGCATTTTCTCTTTTTGGAAGTTCGTCTATCTCGAATTCTGCATTCGGAAAGTGCCTCTTAAGGAAGGATCTCAGTTTGTCATTGGTTGACTGCAGGGATGCCCTACTGACGTGAAGCCATCCCATTTTTGCCGCACCCATGAATTCGTTGGGATCGCTTGTTTCTGCTCTGCCATTTACAAAATTATTCGACTTGGGCTTGTTGTTTACTGGTTTGTCTTCTTTTTGTTTGGTGTTCACTGGTTTTTCATTTTCCGACTTCGGCCGTTTGGAGGTCACTGATTTGGATGGTGCATCTGAACTACCAGGACCAAGTCGGTCTCGCGGTTTGTTGATCTCTAGTACTTGGTTATTTTTGTTATTGTTATTTTTGTTTTGTATATTGGCACTACTGTCTTTTTTGACAGCGTCGATGTAGGATTTCCCGATGGCGGTGCTTTTTCCTAGCTGATTTTGTTGAAGTAAACTAATTAATAGTTTTTGTTCGTTTATACGTTCTTCCAAAGAAATGGTCAGTTTATTTAAAAGTGCGTACTTTTCTATCAGCTCCACTTGCGTTGTGGTAGATTTTTTGATATTCTGCCTGTCCCCTGAATTTTCCATCTGGTTAGTGTCAGTGACCTGTGTACTGTGAAAGCGCATTTCCAGGTAATCCTTCAATTGCTTTTGGGTATCTTCACCCATGGAGGGCAACGGTGGCACCGTTCCAGTCATTATCATTCCTATTAGCTCTATTTTCGAGAATCTTCCCAGCGCTGCCTGTAGAAAAAAAAAAAAAAAAAAAAAAAAAAAAAAAAAAAAAAAAAAAAATTATTAAAATTATTTTTTGAAGTGTTTAGCTTTAGAATAATTACGCATTCTGAAAATGTTGTATTTGTTTCTAAAAAATTAGCCATGGCCTACTGTTATAAATAAAGAAAATTATTAAAAATATCGAATTTTGAGCTTGTTTTTCAAAATAAATATTAAGTATTGTATATTTTTTTGGAAAGTCCAAATTTTTCTTAATCAATATAAAAATAATATATAGGGTGTCCCATTTAAAAAAACATAAGTTTGGGCAATATCTCAAAAACTAAATCTTTTACACAAAAACTGCCTACGCCACTGAATTCTACGTAAAAAACTCTATCAAGATCAGTTTTCACATTTTTGATAGGTAGACGCATAACGGAAATACGAGGGGTGTCTAAAAAACAAAGATTTTGAGAATCACTCTGTAGATTAAAAACTAAGACAGCCATGACAAATTTGACCCCGGAATCTATCGTTTCGTAAAAAAGTAGGAACGGAATGTGAAAACCGCAACACTATATCTTTGATAAGAACGGAAATACCCCCTAAAAGTGTCGAAAGTGGGACACCCTGTACATACAGTCGAAAATTGTTTTTTTGAAAAGTTATAATTTCATAGCGAAAATTTCGTCTAGGTATACATTCTGAAATATATTTAAAAAAATTTCTTTACTCAAATAAAAATCACAATATTCAAAATTCAAACTACCTAAATCAGAAAATATATTATGAAAAATATGCATTGAAATGACACTTTTATATTTAAAGAAATAAATGCGACACATGTATCTAACGGTATTTTTGAGAAGTATCAAATGAATTAGAAAATTCCTTCGATTTATAGTAAAATATCTTCTATCTTTACATACAATTTTTCATACGAATATTGTCGAGTATTTAAAAAACTTAAATATACCTTTTTCTAAAAAACTGATTATATAATATCTACCTGATATTTTTCAAACACTAGTACAGATATTAATCATTTCAGGGTGTGTAAATTTTGCATTTCATTAGTTAATTTCTAGTAAGTAGGGCTGAACATTGAAAAGGAAACGAGCGAAAAGTGTAATAAATTATGCGCTGTTTATCGGGTTCATTTCCAAGATGATATAAATTAAAACTATATTAGAGGGTGACTGAAAAATTTTAATTAAAGTTAGAAGTGAAAATTAAATAATGCGTTTTTTTGGCCTCTCAACACTTCGAAATAATTTATTGGTTTTACTGTTTACTATCACTTTTTTTATCATTTTCAACCCATATAACACTAATTTAATATTTAATACTAAAAATATTTCGTTTTATTATTCAAGGGGAAGAAAATAGTGAACTCTATTTTACATATTATTCAATCAATTTTTTTCCATGATATAAGTCCTTGATTCTCACGGTTGATATCCTCCAGAGATTTTGTTAAATGGGGCATAGCACTACACATATCTGTTACCATGAACCCTGGGTAAGTCACAAGGGGTGTAATACACATTTAATATCATACGAACGTACCACCACGAGAACATTGACACCCACTGGTTCCTTAGAGATTTCATATATATTCTTCTAATTGTTTAATAGTTCATAAATCGAACTGCATATTTCATGGACGCTCAGGGAATTTTATCGTGGGAAGTTTCAAACACTATTTTTTTAATAATTGTATCTAATAATTTGTATTTTATTAAATATTTTAAATAATAATTTAATAATGAATTAGTATAATGATCAGGCACACTCCAAAGACAGTGAAAATCAACCATTTTTCGTTTTTGAAATTTTAATTTAGCTTAGGTACCTACATATTTATTATAATGAAAAATTCTGCATGATTATTATGTAAGTACCAAAGTACCATTGTTTAATAATTATTTTACGTAGTCAAATATTGATTTTTATTACATAAAAGAGACGCGAGAAAATAAAACACCAGATTAAATTAATCCGAGTTTATCAGTAACACATGTTAGCAAACATGACATACACTTTTCTATTATTTCCTGATTACGAGAGGGACTGAATTATGATGTAAGTAGCTAGTTGGTGATCTGGTCGTACGCAACCATTCTATTCTAATGAATATTAAATCATTTCCACTCGGAAACATCTAACAGATATACAAAGCGGGGGTCTGAACACACTGGGGGCTACGGTAGTTTTATCATGTTTTTAGAGGGGTTAGCCATCGACCCTTTATCTAACATTTGCTACCATAGGAAATCATAACACAAAAGAACGTTGTATTTTTAAATGCATTGATTACCGTTATATTGCAACAAGTGATTAAAAGTTATAATCGTATGTCCATCATTCACAGTTACACAATTTGAAATGTAGTTTATTTTGTTCATTAGCGTTTAATGTATAGGGTGTCCCCAATATGTAGGTACATAGACGCCATCGAACAACCACAAGTTCCCTATTAAGCCAATTTAAATTTATTTCGTTAAAAAAATGTGTTTTCCCACTCCCGATTCAGTAAGTAAACTAGATTGATATTGTTGATAGGGACGTAACTTGATTTTACTAAAATGTTATTGGTTGCTATTGACTACGGGACGTAAAGAGCTTCACTTACGTCTCTAGGGAAGTTTGGTGCTTGTGAATGTCTGTCAACTAAAGCTATTAATCAATAATTTATATTTATAGTAATACAATACAAAACTTGCTGGTGAATTTATTCTTTAAAATTTTACCAAAAAATGTACCAACAGTGCAGTTTCTGGAACCTCAGCGGTGTTTTTGGTTTGGCACCAATCTTAGAAGTATTTATATGATAATTCGTACAGTTTCTTTTGATTTTTCCGGTAGTAAAGATGCACGTGCATTTGCTGCCTTCTCTACTTTGGTAACACTAATTTTCTAATTATAACTATTGAATTATTCTTGTTTTAGTTTTCTGTGTTCACTTTTTTACATAAACAACGAATAATTCAAATTTCGACTCGATAGCCCCAAGTCTATCTATTTTTTTTGACAGCTTGTGGTTGTGGTATACAGAATATAAATTAATGAAAGATGAATAATTAATGACGATTTTTTACATAATATGTGAACTTCGAGAATGAGAAAAATTTAATAAGCAAACTCGTCCTCGACTGGTAAATACTACCTCCCTTAATGCTCAAACAACAATTTTTCAAACCAAAACGACTAATCAACTTAATAATGTAAGTAATATATTAAAGGAGTATATGTAAATACAAGATTTTCGAAAATACCTATACAAATTACAAAAATTTTAGAGGTTTATCTTTCTACCACGGCGAACAGGGCTTATCATTTAAATACTTTTTGAGTTTAATGAAAACCTGAATATAATTTGAGAGTTTAACTCGACAGTTTCTATAAGTACAGAACTTTTCATTTTGTCTGATGCTGAATACTTTAGCCCGCGTTTTAAGGTAACTTTAGCCCATCATCGATTTGGATTCGATCTTTTTTCCAATTAATGTAAGTAGTAAGTGTTCAAACGCTTTTTCGCAAAAATTATCGATTTGTTTTTTATTTTATTGCTATACCATACCACAAAAAAAAGTATTTTTCTTAAAAGTTGAATAGTTTTTTCAAATAAAAGTACATCGCTCCTGAGAATCATCAGTAGGTTTCCCACATTTTTAACTCCCGTTAGTGATTTCAAAATAAGTAAAAGTTTTTATAAAGAAAAGCATGTTTTCGTAAAGTTACAAGTGAAAAAGATCCCTTTTGTGAACTTAAGACCTGGACATACAATAGCCGTGGGATCTGTTTTTTTTTTGTGACCACAAAATTGCAGTTTTTATAGACCTATTCATTAATTATATTCAAGCACATTCTTGGTGTAACATTAGTGTTAGATATCATATGTAGGTATAGGCTAAAATTACCCCTGCTAAATTTATCGCATATATTCAATATTTATTTGAGAACTTTAGACAACTGAAGAATTCAACACCTAACAAATATTTCCTGCGTCCATGCTAATAATAAACAATAGGTTCTTTAAAATTTGGCTTAATAAGTACAAAAATATGAATGTTGGACTATAGTTATCCCATCTGACCGTATGTATTAAAAAAATAAAAATAACTGTTGAAATTCAAACATCTTTAGCCATAACTGATGTTTTTAATTTTTAATATAAAAAAAATTAAATTTCAAACTAAGCCTTGTTGGGCATTATGCCAGTTTTTCAAACGATACTTATACTTAACTATACTAGTTAATTAACCTACTTATTATCAGTGTCTTAATAATAACATCATATCTAAGAAAATTAACTTACAGTTAAAGTTAACTACCGATTGAAAAACTGGGCTTGAGGTTTTTTTTCCTGGGACAGCGTATATATTAATATAAACTTCATACAGATTTAGTTAAATACATGTTTGACAAAAATGATAGGCAAGGATTTAAAACTGAAGAAGTAGACGAAAATGAATTAATTTGTTTTAGTGCTCAATAAAAGAAATTAAAATGATACTATAATTTTCTATTTTGATATTATCAAGGAAAATATATTAACCTTGTAAAAAGATTAATTTATGCAAAATTGTATCCGTTTAATTTTTATGAAAAACAAGTTTAGTATAACAATGTTTCCCAAATAATTACAAGATTTCCGATTATTTGTCGAAAAATCGAATCTCTTCATAGAACCATGTAGATTGTAGGTACTTTTCTCAATAAATAAAATTTAACAAGAAATTAACAAATAAAATAAACTCATATTTCCATCTTTCTTGGAAATATTTCTTAATCATAGAGTTACTCCTCAATTATGCATAAAATGTCGATTTTTTAATATTCTATTAATTCTATTACCTAAAATGTGAAATATTAAGACTGAATTCTTTGGTCAAATTTAAGAAACTCAAAACACAACTTGAAAGCTTAAAAGGTAATCATATCTATAAATTGCGTTACTTGCTATTGCTAATTCCTTTGTTATTGAAATTATTATACAATTACCTATTTTATGTTTTCTCAGTGTTAGTGTTAGTCAGTTGATTATATAAGTGAACAATTCTAATTTATGGGCATTTTTGTTTAGTGTCGGCCAGTATGTGTTTTAATTCATTTGCAGAAACATGGGTGGATGTAGTAATCTAAAAGGGAGATATTTACAATGCAATAAAACTTCATCTTTTTGAAATATAACATACCACAATGGAAACCCAATCAGGGTGGTTGGAAATTGCGTGGAATGAATTTCTGCAAGTAGTTTATTACGTGTAGGTAGTACAAAAATATCCAAAAGTTTAAAACATGAAGAAATATATTTATTGATGATGGATTCATGCAGGCACCATTTAACGTTCAACATTTTAGATTAAACAAGTTATAGTTGTGGTTTATTAGTTCCTAAGAAAATATTTTTCGTTTGGTTCGTACAAAATAAAAATAATATTTTTACACCTATATTCTAGTATTTCTAGTTACTCATATTAGATGAGGGTAATGATTAAGAAAACATAAACAGTCACAGATGTTACGGTTGTTTGTATTATGGTATTTGGATTATCTTGTTCTAAAAGTAGTTGTTGGGTGGTGGAGAGTATTTGTGCTGTAGATTAGCCAGAGACCGGCGGCTAAAAACCGTGTGTTTGATGACACACTGCTAACCAAGGGCTGAGCCGGGGTGATGATGTGAGCACTACGGTGATATTTCGTATGCAGTGTGTATTTAACAAAGTGACAAGGGAAACATGTGTATTAAAGGAAGGAACCTGTTCAGCAGCCCTCTTTTGCTATGTGTGAAGCGCTTAACGCTTTTTGTTTGCTCTTGCCTTTTATAACGCCACCCCCAAATTTGCAAATATAAAACGCTTGTCAAATAGACTGTACTACCAGTCTTACATTTAATATTTTCTGTTCAAATGAAATAATTTTCAGATTCTATTGTTAGATAAAGATGAAGATGAAGAGACACGAATTATTTGTTTGATCAAATAGGGGAGGTAGGGTAGGAGTTATAAATAATTCTGAGCCTAAAAATTCTAATTTCATGGGTTACAACTCAATCTTAGAATGCGTTAGAGAAAAAATACATACAGGGTCCGTCAAAACCCTGGCATTCTTCTATAAATTCGTTAGGTTTGGAAATAGAAAAAAATTTTGAAGACAAAAGTTGTCAGAAATTTACTGCTCCATAACCTAAAATTATTTCCATTTATACAGGGTGTTTAATTACGGCTGGACAGCTACTTACTTCGTTATTTTAAATGGAACACCCTGTATATTCATAGATTTTCAGTTTCTACACGTAATTTTAGATGAAAAAGTGTGAAGGTTTCATATTTTTAAAATGAACGGTTTTCGAGATATTTACACTTTTAAAAAAGAATTCACAAAATTAGAGATTTCAAAAAACGCGTTTATTTTAGTTATACTTTGTAGTTTTTTAAAAATTATTTCGGAGTTCTAAAAAGTAAGGTCTAGGGAATATTGTGATACAAAAATCTGAAATTTATAGTATACAGGGTGTTTGCAATTGACCGTCAGTTTCCATTGATTTCAAACAACGAAAACTCTATTTTTTCAAATGGAACCCCCTGTATATTTCTGACGTAGGTTGAAGAGATTTAAATTCTCTACCTTTTTTATAAAGTATCCCCTATACCTAAACTTAATATTTTAGGAGATATTTCAAATAATTTATATCATATAAGAAATTCTATTCTATTTATTGAATTTAGATTGCCATGGAAATAAAAAATGCTTTATTCTGTCATTTTAAGGTTGTAGAAAACTACTCGTATACTCCGTTTGCTGAACAAAATGCCAAAAATGTTTTTTTCAACACTGCTTTTCTATTTAATGGAGAGAGTAGAGAAGAGAAAATGTCGACATTTCTCAAGTCAGCTGAGCAGACTTGGGAAGGTAGTTTATGTACTTAATTTATGCCAAAAGTAAATCTTAATCTTAAAATTATAAAAAAAGATAAATAAAAAAAATTTGGATGGCTGCAATTAATCATCAATTTTCAGAAACAAGAAAAGAAACCATTTCATAAAATCATAACAAAAATTAAATAAATACAATAAAAAAAATTACAACTGAAAGTCAATTAAGCAAGTGTTCAAAGACTTCGACGTTTAAAAGAATCTTGAGTTTTTAGGAGCACTTGTGGAGTTATCGTTCTGACCTGAAGGCTGTAGTAATTCTTATTATCTTCATATTATTTGCAGTCGTTAGAGGTTCCTGATACACTAGTTCTTTAATATAGCCCCATAAAAAAATCTATAGATGTAAGGTAGGGAGACCTAGCCGGCTAACGTATGGGTCCTCCTCTTTCTAAAAGCATTTTTTATTTCCATGGCAATCTAAATTCAATAAATAGAATAGAATTTCTCATACTATATAAATTATTTGAAATATCTCCTAAAATATTAAGTTTAGGTATAGGGAATACTTTATAAAAAAGATAGAGAATTTAAATCTCTACAACCTACGTCAGAAATATATAGGGGGTTCCATTTGAAAAAATAGAGTTTTCGTTGTTTGAAATCAATGGAAATTGACGGTCAATTGCAAACACCCTGTATACTATAAATTTCAGATTTTTGTATCACAATATTCCCTAGACCTTACTTTTTAGAACTCTGAAATAATTTGTAAAAAACTACAAAGTATAACTAAAATAAACGCGTTTTTTGAAATCTCTAATTTTGTGAATTCTTTTTTAAAAGTGTAAATATCTCGAAAACCGTTCATTTTAAAAATATGAAACCTTCACACTCTTTCATCTAAAATTACGTGTAGAAACTGAAAATCTATTAATATACAGGGTGTTCCATTTAAAATAACGAAGTAAGTAGCTGTCCAGCCGTAATTAAACACTCTGTATAAATGGAAATAATTTTAGGTTATGGAGCAGTAAATTTCTGACAACTTTTGTCTTTAAAATTTTTTTCAATTTTAAACCTAACGAATTTATAGAAGAATGCCAGGGTTTTGACGGACCCTGTATACATAGAAGGTGCAAAAAAGTGTACTCTGCCAACATTTTCTAAATAAAATGTTCAATACATTACACACAGAAAAGGTTAGGTACTCTTTAAAAAAATAAAATTTATTTCATTGAAAGCAATGTTTAATACAGGGTGTTATTGAAGTTGGGGCTTTATTTTTAACACGTGATAGTACACAGAAAACTAATGCATTTCCCCAAAATTTTTCTTAGTAAAAGTTTATAAATAAGCGAGTAATTAACATTTATAATTTTCATAATATGCGAGTCCAAATCTGACCTTCTTGAAGCAAACGCATTTTTTCGTATGTGCCGACTGATGGTATTTAACAGCTAAAAATTATCGTTTTTTGGAAAATTTGGCGAATATAGCTAACAGCAATTTTGGAATAATTTAGAAATTACCTTATTAATTAAGATCTCCTGATTACGAAAATGCTAAAAATAAGCGGCGATCTCCAATATTTCCAAAGTTATAACAGTTTGAAAACTTACTTTGGATGTGTAAATTAAGCACTTTTATCAACTTTTATTCACTAAAAATGCACACATAGATTTCCTTTAAGGGCTCATCCCGCTCCACATAGATTTATTAACATCTGCCAGTTTGTACGAGATACCGCGAATCTTCAAGAACATCGTGAAGTACATGGAGGTAGGAGGTAGAGATCGGCCTCATGTCATGCTTGCCATCGAGGAAGAAATCTTGGATTTGGTTGAAGAAGATCCTGATACAAGCACCCGTCAAATTGTACTAATGTGGGTGTTGCTCATAGCAGAGTTTGGCGTACGATACGAGGAAATCAATTGTATCCATTTCATGTGCAACGTGTGCAAGCTTTGATGCCTCAAGAAGAGTTCAATTTTGTGAGTGGTTTTTGCGCAAAAATATCGCGGAAAAAAATTTCACTAGGTGTCTTTTGGTTTCTGATTATTTTCCCTCGTAACGGTATTAATAACTTCCACAAGACTCACATATGGGCGGTGAAAAATCCCCATGCGATAAAGAGAACATATTTTCAGCAGAAATTCTCAATAAATGTTTGGGCTCTTAGGTCCGTAGTTCAATATTTCCATATAAATGAAATGGTAAGTTTTTTCTATTTTTTATTTTTGGAGGTTTAAGGTTTATTCCTGCTCAGATAGTCTTATCTACATGTGAACTACATTGTCTTAAATTTAAAGTCCCAAGTTCGAGAACACCCTGTATATACGCAATAAAATATATAAACCAATAAAATAATTTTTTGAAGAAAAGAAACAATATATGACTAGAACTAATTATATTTTGATTTTAATAAATATAGATTTTAAAAATAGAAAACACATTTTCACATTAAAGTCATGATTGTTTCACATCAATAACAAAAATGATTGCCACAAAGAAATTCTATTCTTTGTTTTTCTTTTTTTTCTTTCTTTTATTTGTAATATTTTATTTGCTTTACTAAATAATATTGTTTTTTTCTTTAATCACAAGATAGTTACAGGATGATGATAAAATATTCAGAATTGAAACTAGTAAATTGTTTCTTCAATGAGCCTCATCTAACATTCTGTGGTTGAGTTTGAATTTTGAAGGTTAACTGCTAAGTAGGTACTGTTACATTTCAATATACAGGGTGTATCAGTTTTAATCGAACAAACTTTAATGGTACATTCTCTTGGTCGTGCTGAATCTGAAAAATGTATATTATATACCTCTATGTCGATTCCTAAGAAAGATACAGGGTGTTGTAGTTTACAAAAAAAAATATTATAACTTCCATAAAAAAGCTTGGATTCAAACAAAATTTTGCATGCCTGCCCTCCTCCCTAAGGACAAGTTTATGAAGATATTATCGATTATTGGGGGGGCACCAGTGGCGTGCAATTCGGTCACATCTCAATTATTTCAAAGAAAAAAATATATCACTGTAATAAAAAAAAATATTTTTTATCTATCGAATTCCTTGTTCAATTTGGAGTCAAATTTGTTTTTACGGAACAAAAATTGAAGTTTTAGTTCCAGAGATAATTAATTTTTTCCAAAGACGTGCTAACGTGCTAATTACTAAAAAATCCGGGAATGATGACAGATGCTGTTAATTCATTAGTTCGTCGTTATCAGAAATGCATCGAGGCTGGCGGGTTGCATTTTGAACAGTTGCTGTTTGCTGTAATTTTATAATTATTTTTTGTTACTCTTTGTTTTTTAATAAATTTCCTATTTAATTTGTAACTAATTTCAAGTTGGCACGTCTTTCGAAAAAACTAATTATCTCTAGAACTAAAACTTCAATTTTTGTTGTGTAAAAGCAAAGTTTAGTCCAAATTGAACAAGGGATTCAATACATAAAAAAATATTTCTTAAAAATTACAGAGGCATGCTATTTTCTTTGAAATAATTGAGATGTGGCCGAATTGCACGCCACTGGTGCCCATAGAAAATCGAAAATATCTTCATAAAATTATCCTTAGGGAGGAGGGCAGGCATGCAAAATTTTGTTTAAATCCAAGCTTTTTTATAGAAGTTATGGCAAAAAATGATTTTTTCTTGTAAATTTCGACACCCTGTATCTTTCTTAGGAATCGAGATAGATGTATATAATATACATTTTTCCGAATCAGGACGACTAGGAGAATGTACCATTAAAGTTTGCTCGATTAAAACTGATACACACTGTATAACAATTTTGTAGATTGCAATAAATTGCAATAAATGAATGACCATGTCGAACATTATTAAAGGCTTTTTCGTAGTCGATAAGGCATATAAATGGACATACATTTTCTTTTATAGTAACAGTTCCAAAAATGTGTTACTTATCAAAAGAACCATATATTTAAAATCATTTTTCTGTTTATTTTTTTGGTTATCTACAAATCGGAAAAAATTGAAAATAATAGCTCCCCTTCTAGACCTCAGGATTCTATGAACCGCACGCTACTTATTTCTATTTTTGATATAAATATTCATTGTTGTAAAACTCTTAAATAAATGGTTCATTACGTCATGTTTCCTCCCTATCTACTTAATCCCACAAGTAATGTTTTTCTCAAAGAATTCATCTAACTTATGCATGAAGCCGTGCAACTAATGTCATATTTCAAAGTTTGTATTCAATGCCCTATATTATAAGGTCTAAAACAGTGATGGATGAACGTTTGAATAGTTTAAGAGTTGGATGATGGTGTGTGTATGTAGAATACAAATATCGTCGGTCACATAACTTGAAGGGAAACCGCCTGAGACCCACAGTTAACTAGATTAACACTGACCAGTCTGTATGGCACACAGGAAGAAATTTCTGTATACACAGAGCACAATGCTTGTGGTATTTTCCAGTTGATGTAATTTGCCAATATCCACTTCCCATCGAATCGAAATCAGACAGGTATCTACGGGGAAATTAAACAAATGTTTACGTTTCACGCAGGTTTAGAGAAAGGCATATTGGAAAATCAAATATGTTTATACTGAATTTATCTACATTTAAAAATAATATTTCATTTTTAGGTTTTTTTACACTTTTTCGCTTTTATAATTTCAGGAGGATTATTTTGGAATATAGAATTTTAATAAAAAGTAATGGGATTTGTTTTAATTCTATTTATACAAGACTGTCCATCAAAGTTGATGTTCATATAAATATAAACAATAGTCGAATGATTGTATTTAGTATAAAAAGATCTAAGGATTTTATTACGCAACTTCTGATTTTTGTGTAGGTATTCGTATTCTCTTTTAAGTTATTTTAGGTTGTTGCTGATCAAGCCATACAGATAAATTACCACTACTTCGAAATCATTTTAAGAAACTTACACAATTAAAATTTTTTATTTTTAAGAAATGTTACCAAATTTGATTAAAATTTAATTATTTAATAATTTCATTAGAAAATGGTTTTGGTTTATTATTTATGCATCTATTTTTGACACAATTTGTATTATGATATAGTTACTTGGCTTAATTTTAGAAAAATCGATTAAATTCTTTTATTTTGTGGGTTTCTGTAGAATAACATACTTCTTCATCGCGAAGCTTATAAGCAATAGGGGTGTCCGTATTTGGGCAAATTTGATGTAAGGGGTGTAGACCTGAAAGTCATTTCATGACAAGAAAAATATTGAAATATGTGCTTTGAAATTCAAATACATTTTCAAGATAGTTGTAGCTATTGTATTCTACAAAATCCTTCGATTGGGTAATTTGTATTTGTGAATGGATTTTTCAAAAGAATTTTTGGAAGAACTACATAATTAGACAAACGGATGATCGATCTTGGATGCTAGTCCAGGAACATTATTAAGTGGAAGAAGTTTATAGTTAAAAAAAAAAACATTTGCGCTAAATTTTGGGTAAATTTACTAACTTGACAGAACAAAATATTAAATCATATTTTCTATCATGATCTGATAGCATTTGATAGAGTCCCTCAATGGTTTTATTCTGCACCACTGATGCCTTCAGTTTTCAGTTTTAATTCCTATACAGTAAACTAAATCTAGTAGTTGTTTTATCTTTCATTTTCATTTTTGAAAACTCCAGCTTGGCTAATATGCATCTGAATATTTCGAACAAAGATATTCAACGAGGCACCAAGAAATTTGAAGAATGCCTGAAGGACACCACAAAAACACATAAAATAAAAAAGAGTTTTGATTTACGTATGCTAATTTATTCTGTGGGTAGGTAGAGTATATAGAACATCCATTTATCATTAGTTTTCATTATGGTTAATTTAGGTTTATTAGTAAAGTCTCTTAATTAACTGATCATCAAAGTGTTGGTATTTATTTAAAATCAGAATAAAATCGAAGAAAATGCACAATTTCTAACCAATAGTCACACAGTACATTTTTTCTTGTCTTGTATATAATATAATATAGGTACTATGTATACAGGGTGTCCCAAAATTAGCCTGCCAAAATGTACCAGCTGATTCTACGTTCAAAAATAATACAAAAAAATTCCAATAAAAATGCAGGCAGTAAGTTTTTGGATTCAAGACCACACATCTTCCTGTAGTGTTACGATTTTCGAGAAAACCTGACTATTCAATATGACTTCTACTTCTTGTTGCGTTTATTACTCTTTGCTATCTTTTAGCTTTCGACGTAAATTTAGGTAGATTTGAGGCCTGAACAGGCGCTGAACAACATAAGGAAAAATACCAAATTTGTCTGAAAATTTTTAAAATAAGATAATGTATGTACCTGATGAAATTTCAAAATGCCTCAAAATATTATTACGCATTTTAAATACCGGTTTGGAATGTGCCATTACTAAAAGCATCTCTACAGGTTGTTTCAAATTCGCTTCTCACTACAAGGATCTCAGAAAGGGTAAATACCTACAGCTTTGGTTAAATTGGGGCAAAGTTGCGTAATAGTGTGGCCAATAATAAGCCGTTAAGAAATCGAAAATATCTTTTGTAGTTCTGGAGATTTTTTGAAAAAACCAAATTTTTGCCTTTTCGGTTTTATTTTTTTCTGCTCTTATTTTTCAAGATATCGAAAAATTATAAGCACTTTGTCGTGGACACTTTTTGTGCTTTATAAAATGACGTTAAAATTTTCCTCATGCGACGTTTCGTTTTTGCGCTGACGTCATCAAGTCAGTTTTTTTAAATACGTACCTGGATTTTTTCATCGTATTAAGTAGCATTTTTTATGTTCTAGAAAATGGCGTTTACATTTTTTCCATACGACGTTTCGTTCTTGTGCAATCGTCATCAGATTATTTTTTAAATACGGCACTGGTGTTTTTTTTACAATTTTATCAGTATTTTTCCTCACTTCCTCATATCCACACATTTTGGCAAACTTTGATAATAATATTCCTTTTATAATAAATCAAACTAACCTATTATTTATTGTTAGTAGTAATAATAAGAACAATGGAATAAATTTTTTTAAATAATTTTATAAAATAAACACTTATGAAATCGTCAATACTGATGATGGGCCGTACAATGAAAAAAAAAATACTGATGAAATTGTAAAAAAATCCAGTGCCGTAGGTTTTCAAAAAATGACTCGATGATTACACAAGAACACAACGACGTATGGAAAAAATTTAAACGCCATTTTAGAGAACATAAAAAATGCTACTTAAAACGACGAAAAAAAATACAGGGCCGTATTTAAAAAATTGAGTTGATAACGTCGCACGAGGAAAATTTTAACGTCATTTTATAAAGCACAAAAAGTATTAATGGCAAAGTGATTTTGGTTTTTCGATATCTTGAAAAATAAGAGCAGAAGAAAATAAAAACAAAAAGTCAAAAATTTGGTTTTTTCCAAAAATCTCCAGAACTACAAAAGATATTTTTGATTTCTAAACGGCTTATGGCCATATCATTATGCAACTTTGTCCCAATTTAACCAAAGCTGTATCTGTTACCGTTTCTGAGATCCCTGTAGTGAGAAGCGAATTTGAAACAGCCTGTATAGGAGCTTAATCGATTTGTATTTTGCATGTTCTAAATGGACCTGCAACTTGTGGTTAAACTGCAATTAGATGTCAACTTCTTATGGAATATTTCAAATAATTCTGCCTATAGTATTAAGTTAGGCCCTGGATGCGTTTCTCTATAACTTGTAATGAAGAAACAAAATTGCAGTGATATGTGTGTATACAACTGCATATTAAATATTTATAGTAGATTATGTTAATTAAACAAATTAAATTACCATTAAACATCTATGGACAAGTAAATTTAATGTATTCGAAATAATTTATTTACCAATAACAGACAGCATGGCAATTTATGTATAAGTATCGAAAAAAACGGTAAGTTTAGCTTCGCTTTTAAACTTAGGTAGGTACCAGGAGCCAATAATAGTATTATAGGTACCTATAACTTGAGAATGGCTCTCTTCGTTTGAGAAACTTTTGTGGAATCTGATGCTCTTCGTCATATGATAATGTCATAATAGAATACTTTGCTAAATATGCAGCTTTGTCATCTCTTAAGTTATCGCATTATCGTATCTCAATGATATTACAGTTTGATCTGATATAGTGTCCCTTTTGTTCCTGAACATCTTACATGAAACGAAAATTTTTACTACAGTTCTTAAGGATCCTTACAATCGATCTGGACACATTATGTAGAACAATTTCCCAAAAAACGATAAAAATGTTTCTTTAACAAAAAGTTGGAATTTCCATAGTAATTCCATGTATGTATGTAGACTCATCAACTCACTTGGTAAACAATACTAAAAATAAAAAAATAATGAATGTTATCTTTGCCAGAACACACTGCTCATGTCTATTCTTTCTTTAAATTGAAGCGACTTTTTCGGTGTGTGACGTAGCTTTGGTACGACATTCAAAAGCTATGAATCGGCAAGATACTAGCCGTGTCCTACGTCAACACAACTACGCGACTAGTTTGTATGAAAATTTCCTATATAAAGTTTGCAAAAAATCACTGAATAGTCCTTGACAATGTGCCAATTACAATGTTTTTAAAAATCTTGCCAACAATAAATTTATCATATCTCTTGTAATTAATAATAGAAAGTTTTCCACCTGTTGATAATTGGTAATTGAAATATATATTACTGGCTAATAAAATATTTATTATTAGAGTGTGGAATTTGTTAGGTCAGTACATTAAGTGTATATTAAACAAATTTTTCTTTACCCACTGGTAAAGCTGTTGTAAAATCATCGTATGACTTACCAAAATAAGATATTATATGGTGGTTTGTGACGTCATGTCCTGATTCCTCAGTTTATTTATTATAAACATTTATGCTGGTAAATCAAATGAGTAGGTTAAATACCTCCTTAATTTTCCTAATGCCCATGCATATGTTAGACTGGGACATAATTGTGATAATAGTTTCGTTAAGAGCAATAATATGTATTTACTTGAACACACCCGTTCCATAACATCTCAATAATGCAAAGTTAGTTTGGGGACAGAAAACGATAATGTGATTTGAAGTGAATGGTAATCGGCAGGCCAGCAGACGGCATGAGATAGACATTTATTTTATTACAATGGCTGGCAAGCACAACTGCTACAAACACCACCACTCAGTCTAATCACTTCCCGTCATTGCACCACGGTCCGTATCAACCCTACACACATTTACTCTCCACTTCAGTTACTTCTTTACATTTGAGCTTGCAGTTATTGTACTTTGATATTAATCAAATTCAGGTTTGAACAGCTTATAGATAAAAAAATTGTAATGAACCCCATAAGAAATAATTTAGTCTCGCATATTCATTATGATTTATATCTAATTCTTATCATTGCGTTTTCTAGGAGAAATAAATACAGGGTGTCTCAGTTTATATCGTCAGGATTACACCAGTCGATAGTTTAGGGAAAATTAAAGGAGGTTTGTCTAATAAACTATGGTCAAATGTTGCTTCCTTTTTGATGTACAGGGCAAAAAAGAAAATAAATTATTTTAAATAAATTTGCTATAAATCAATAACAAAAAAAGTTAGCCTTCTGAAATTTTGCATAGATCTTTTTTTTGTATTCTCTTATTAATAGTCGTTGCAATTATTTTATTTAAAACAAAGAGGCGCGCGTACGGGTTTCTTCAAAAACATTTTATTGAATAAAACGAAGGCGATTTTTTTTTTGCAGCACCAATATACTGATAGTATTTTCCATTCAATTTAGAAACTTTTTTGTATCTTACAATGTCTTGATAACTTAACTTTTTTTTTCTTATTTATTAATGAGGTTCTTTACTATAAGATTTCCGAAAAAAGCATCAGTACAAAGTTGTAAAGAAAAATATTTCCTACAACTTTTCTTTTAATATTTTTTTGATATTGTCAATATTTAAATAGATATTCAACAAATAAGTTGCAAATTTTAGGGAAATTTTTCTCTAGTTAGGTACTTACTACTTACTACTACTTACTACTCTTTCCCCAAAATTTTTAACTTATTTGTTGAATACCTTTTTAAATATCGACAATATCAAAAAAAGTTTAAAAGATAAGATGTAGGAAATATTTTTCTTTACAACTGTGTACTGACTTTTACTACTTTTTTGGAAAATTTAATAGGAAAAAAGTTATTCAATAAACAAAAAATCCAACCCTTAATTGAGGGCTGGTGAAGGAAGGGCGGGGTTTACTAATACACAAACTCAGTTTTAAACTTTCAGGGTAACCCTCTAGAAGATTCTACAAAAATTGGCGGTATGGTAAAAAAAGTCTATTTGAAGCCTTTTTTCTCCCTTATTTACTGTACTATTAGGTTATTTTGAGTTAAGTTATCAAAAAATTATAAGATACGAAAAAGTTTCTAAATTGAATGGAAAATACTCTCTGTATATTGGTGCTGCAAAAAAATCAGTGGCGTACGTTTTATTCAATAAAATGTTTTTGATGAAACCCGTACGCACGCCTCTGTGTTCTAAATAAAATAATTGCAACCACTATTAATAAGAGAATACAAAAAAGATCTATGCAAAATTTCAGAAGGCTACATTTTTTTGTTATTGATTTATAGCAAATTATTTAAAATAATTTATTTTCTTTAATGGCCTGTACGTCAAAAAGGAAGCAACATTCGACCATAGTTTATTAGACAAACCACCTTCAATCTTCGCTAAACTATCGACTGGTGAAATCCTGACGATATAAACTGGGACACCCTGTATACTATTTTCTTTCAACGAAACTAAGTTACCTCATATAAAAATTGGGTAAGGGCGATTAAATTCGAGCAGCATTTTCTGAGCATTGTTTATCTTGTTAGGATTAATTTATCGTTTTGATTTAAACAAATATAGGCATACATTCACTGAAAAGAATATAAGTACTGAAGGGAAATAATTATTAAGATTATTGATTTTTCAGTCTCAGATCTAAGAAATTTTTACAAATTCAAAAATGCAACGGTGCGCTAAAAATCCGCGTTTTAAAGTTTACAGTCATCTAGAACTAAGAACCTGATATATTCAGCTTAAGAAATCTACAGATATACCTACACCAAAATTTCTGCAGTAATCATAAGATAGCGGGAAGTTTTGACTAAATCTGACATTGTTAATTTCAATCTAACTCATTTCAGTTGATGGTAAATTTTTGATGTTTGATGAGAAATATCAATGACTCTCAAAAACTCTATCATACAGACTTTTTTTGACACGCTTAATAGTGGTTCGGTGCTCAAAATAGAAAAGGACTTCACATTTTCTGTAGTTTGGTGTTGGAAATCGTAATTCACTAGCAACCAGAAGATCTACTGATAATACGGAATATCGGTTTTTGATTTTCTAACGCGAAAAATAAAAATGTATGTGTTTTTAATTAAGAAATTTTAATTTATTAAAAAAATATTTCAGATTTCTTCTCGATTACTATAAAAGATTATTGAAACACATCGAAATTTTGAATAATTTGGTTTGTTCCGCAAGTTATTATATAAATCTAATAAAACTAATATTACCTATGTGTTTCTTTTCAATTGTGTATTAAGAAACTCACTGACACTGAGCATGTTTGGTTTAATAAACATGTTTTTATTCCAGAAATTTGTGGTGGTTCCGTGATATTTCAAGGATATACAGTATATTCGACATCCGATTTCTGTATTAACCAAACTACATAACAGTTTCCAGGAAAAGTTAATTAAAAACTCGTAAATTGTAATTTCTACTATAGCAACAAAATGTTGCTTTGTAGTAAGATTGTTTTAAAGAATGTTTATAAATCACAATTCACAATTGTTATATTAACGAATTAAATACAAATATCCTCTAATATAGTGATTTTTTATTTAATTGACATATTTGAATTGAGTTATTACCTTATTTCCCTCAATTAATTAATGTGCACCTTTCAATATTAAAGAGTAAAAATATGAATTTATTCAAGTAATTAGTAGAATAAATCATTTGTTTTCATAACAACATTCAATATACAAAATGAAAATAATTCACAAATTATCCCTCATCAATATCAATCTCTGCTTCCAAAAATATATTAGAGATTGGAGGTCTCTGATTTTTATAAAGTGACCTTTAATTCATTCGTTGGTGAACTAATCTGGTGTTTCTTCAGTTGATAATGGGGTTGGTATATTATAAGATGAGGTTACTTTTAATTTAATTCAGTAATTGAGTTTTGTTACGAAACTCTCTAATTTTAATCTGTTTGCAAAAATTATGTGGGGATGATTTTTCTCAAGAATAATTATTTTGATCCAATATTCTGTAAACATTTGAAATTGTTAAACAAACTTTTTGAAATCAAAGAAGTTGTTAGTGAAAATTTTGGGTATTTTTCAACACCCTCTTCCTCTCACAATCTATTGTCGAGCTGTTATTTATTATATTAATTGGTACATAAATTTGAAGTTCCAGCGCCTATAATTTCTATTCATCATTGTGGCAAAACTTATTATTCTTGTTTCATAAAAGTGTAATGAAATGAGTGCATAATTAATACCTAAATAATAAGTGATAACGTTTAAGAATAGTAAAATGTTATAGATTAGTTGTATATGATCCATATGATTGTAGTTGTATAGGTGTCAGAAACAAGGATAAGGAACATGAACATGTCATAGTATTCTTAAATTTAAATAGCTATATTTGTCTTCATAAATAAAGTTAAATCTACGTAGAAAAAGACACTTCATGCAAACTTTTAAATAATATATTTGACATAAATGTGCATTATTGATCTTGAACGACTTTATTAAGCAAAAGAGACAAATTAATACAGTACAATATCCTTCTCAGAAGTCAGAAGTAAATGTCAGAGTCGAGTTAAAGCTTCTACAGAGAAATTTGTGATGGACGGTTTTGGAGGTAAATTGTCGTGTGAAAGTTGATTGGATAGCGTCGTGGTGCTCCAGGTGTCCTTGACTTGACATTTTTCACAAAATATATTTCCCTCAAATGAAAAATCTCCCTAGGGCAACTTACGATTTTTTCGGTTCGTAGTCCGGGTGTAAATGAAATAAGACATATGTATTAAATTTAAAATGCAGGTATACTTATTTTAACAATGAAAATCAAAAAAATTATTTATTTATATATCCCGCTTCATTTGCAAAATGCATACACCGACTTTTAGTGATTCATGCATGTTTGCTTTACGGTTAGGATAATTGTTCAAATTTATTTTTAATACAGATTCATTAATCCGGAATTGTTAAAACTTTAATATAATTGTCATTATTGAGTATTGTAATTCTAAATATTATCTGTAAATCTCGAGACATTTAACAAAAAGAACCTAAAAAAATATTTTTAGTGACTGACAATAATAAACAAAAGATCTAAAGCCAATAAAATAAGAATCCGATAACTCAAAAAATCTAATTCATAATTTACTGATGATAATGATATTCCTGAAAAAACCGAAGTCTTTGTCTTTTCTGTGGATATTTTCATGTCGTATTTTCTGCATTTTCGTTGAAGTATGTGGATCCCTCTTTATAAATCATCTTCACTTTCAAATAGCAATACTAGATCATCTCCATAGAGTATCGAGTTGACCAATGCATGGTTATCAAACCAAATTTCTTTCTTATATTTATGTTCTTTTCCAAAATCCATTAGTATTTTATCCATAACTATATGTTAAAAAGTGTAGAAGATAGAGGATAATTGTTGGTAATTGTTTTCACTTTAAATCCCAATCCAATCATCATGTAAGGATTCTAGGGTGTCTTTATCTAGTTCACCCTTTTTATATCTTTATCATTATCATTGAGTATTCATGGGATCGAAAAAAAATTCTGTTGTGGGTTTTAATGGCCCAAATCTTCAGTCGAAGCAAGTGCACTACTCTATATGTAAACTAATTCCTTAACTGTTTCAAATTCCAATAAGTCTTTCAGTCAGGGCGGCTATGAGGTGTTTTGCTTTTCATTAATAAACACAAAACTTAAACCGTTACAACCTCACCTCAAACAAAACGTCATTTAAGACGACACAATTAATGTTTTATGATGGTTATATGAAAATTATATTTTAAGTTTTGTGTTTATTAATGAAAAGAAAAATACTCCATAGCCGCCCTGAAAACTGTGTATCAAATAATTTTCTGCAGGTTGTAATATATCCGTGGACACCCTGGACATCCTGGAAATCCTTATAAGACTGACTATATATCATCAATTCCCAGTTACTGGTCCCTCATAGGTCATGCAAAGATCTCCAAGATTGTAGAGGACGACATCCTTGTGTCCGCCTTCTGGATGTTTGAAGAAGAAGACCGAATATGGCATAATTTATAACACTCCCTTACAGTTCCGAGTTTATTGGTTAAGGTCATTACCATCTGTTTCAACAATCTGTGGCCAATCCAAGGCTTAAATCCGCCCTGCTTCAAGATTGTGGGGATGTTTTGGAGGAACTTGCCATAATCAAATAGTTCACATTAATAAGAGGAAGCCTTTCTGGCGCTCGGAGCTCAAATTGATGCTCAACGACTCGACAGGTGAGAATATGCAGGAAGGCTGCAGGCAAACCAAGGCTTTTTCCGCAGAACCGAACATATTGAGGTTCACCTAGCCTTTGGAAAAGAGTCGAGGGACTCTGGAATGGGAATCCTGATGAACCAGTGCAGACACAAGAGGCACATAATTCGGATGATCCTAACTGCTCGAGTTGTGGCGAGGATGAAGAGACATTCTTTCATTATCTGGGTGACATACCGTTTCACAAGAGAGAGAGTGTATCTCCCACGAATATTCTGGACTCGAAGTTAAGTTCTTTTTGTGGCCTATCTGTAATGCCTTTCTACTTTTAATTATTTAAATTGCTGACCCTTCGGTCTGGATTCAAGTCTCGGAGATTGAAAACATTTTTCTCAATCTTATAGAAGGTCGATTGCTCCACTGTACTTCAAGAGACATGTTAAACTTTTCGTCTCGGGGTTGTCATTTTAATACTTTCGACAATTGTTAATAGAAACGGAGTAAAAGTGCAGGAATCAAGGTGAAATTAGTTCACTCTATTAAATTTCAAGAAGACCTACTTGCAGATAATGAAATGTCTGTCGATGCGTCGATGCGTCATGAAGAAAGGGAAGAAGATTCGGAGAACGTAATTTCATCTCACCTATTTTACTTAACCCAACCAATATTTTCAACCAGGGAATTTAGCTAATTATCAAAAGCAAGTAAACAAAATATGAACTTTTCGTAAATAAGTACATAGCAGTTGAATTCATTGTGAATCAGAGATCAGAGTAGCTTTTCTTGGTTGTTATAAATGTATAAAACCATTTTCGGGGACCATCCTTAATTATCACTGCCTTTTACATTTATTTATCCATACATACATTAAATCCATATATTTATAATGTACCTATATGAATTGAAGTTGAATTAAAAAAAATCAATTTTAAAAATCTTACGTATCTGCACTATATTAAAATTTCTTCCAAAACAACATATTTTTAAATAAAAACCTCTCATAAACTATTACCATAATATAAATATTCCAAAATTGCAGCTTTTTATCCTTGTTTGGTTCCCATAAAATCAATTATATACTAATGTGCATCATTATTAGAATCAAATTATCTACGCTTGTAAAGTCAAGTGGGCTGAAAATGATAACCGTGTGACCTCTAGTGTAACACTTCAGTCGCCCCTTTTTACATGAATTGCTGTGTCAAAAGATAATTTCATAGCTGCGCACGATTAGAACTCGTCAATACAGATTTATCTCTAATCTGTATATTCTATTTACGTTTTACATATCAAATTACATGAGGGTAAGTACGCAGACACCATAATACAATGTTTTATAAGAACTGCTCATTATTATCTCTAATTTGTAAATGTGTTTCAGAGGAAGCCCAAAATCAGTTAATGATAATAATTAGTGACTCGTTGCAACCCCTGTAACTAACTGTATAAAGAAATCTCGAATTTATATTTAATAAACACCCTGTAAGTATCTAAATGAGCTCCTCCACAATAGGTTACCTTATGCACCTAATAATTTGAACTATTACGTTATAAGTTATAATATATAATTTTTGTTAAATTTGGTGTTAAATAAATATCATTATTTGTTAGAATTTTCGCAGTACGTAGAAGTGTTTGAATTATTCTTGTAACAACTTCCATAAGGTGGTATTATTTAATGTAAAAAGATACACACATAATACCATTCTATCTTGTTGGTGTGTGCGGCTGAAAATATGTAACGCCGAAAATTGAAAATGAAAAGATAAAGCTTCTGTATGCCCCATAAAACTTCGTAAATGACGCGAACTCTCGTCACTATTTTACCCACAAGCCATTTCGTGGTTGTAAGCCGCATATGCGAATACTAATTGAAATATATGTGTTTGATTTTCTTTATATCGACTCATTTCTACATAAATAAAAATATACATATATTTTAATTAAACGTGACATAGGAAAGCATTATTTTATTTACCTGTCTGGTTACGAGGTTAGTATTTTACAATTTCGGACTATTTTATGCAGTCCATAAATAGAGAAAAGTTTTGTGAAATTTTTAATTTAATTGAAACTGTAGAATTTTTTTGAAAAGCAGTAAGTTTAAATAATGTAAATATGTATAAAAAATAAATAGGTAACAAATATTAAGTAAATAGCATAAGTAAGTAATACTAAAGATGTATTTTGTGCCACATCTGCGATACATTAATTAACGTGATACTGTTATAGGTAGTTGTTCTAATGAGGGTGTTATTCCCTCTAAATCGAAAGCTGCTGTAGTTCATTTTTTTTCTTCTAAACAAATTAAAGCGCTCAACATGGAACCAACTTTATGAGCCATCTAAAAATAATGATAACTCTATTATCTATCTAAAATATGGGGATGCTTCAGTGGGCAGGCATATACAGGGTGTCCCAGTTTATATCGTCAGGGTTTCACCAGTCGATAGTTTAGCGAAAATTAAAGGTGGTTTATCTAATAAACTATGGTCGAATGTTGCTTCCTTTTTGATGTACAGGGCATTAAAAAAATAAATTATTCTAAATAATTTGCTATAAATCAATAACAAAAAAAGTTAACCTTCTGAAATTTTGCATAGATTTTTTTTTTGTATTTTCTTATTAATAGTGGTTGCAATTATTTTATTTAGAAGACAGAGGCGTGCGTACGGGTTTCTTTAAAAACATTGTATTGAATAAAACGTACACCACTGATTTTTTTGCAGCACCAATATGCAGAGAGTATTTTCCATTCAATTTAGAAACTTTTTCGTATCTTATAATTTTTTGATAACTTAACTCAAAATAACCTAATAGTAGGTACAGTAAATAAGGGAGAAAAAAGGCTTCAAATAGACTTTTTTTACCCTACAGCCAATTTTTGTAGAATCTTCTAGAGGGTCACCCTGAAAGTTTAAAACTGAGTCTGCGTATTCGTAGACCCCGCCCTTCCTTCACCAGCCCTCAGTTAAGGGTTGGATTTTTTTGTTTATTGAATAACTTTTTTCCTATTAAATTTTCGAAAAAAAGAGGAGTCACTACAAAGTTGTAAAGAAAAATATTTCCTACAACTTATCTTTTAAACTTTTTTTGATACTGTCGATATTGAAAAAGTTATTCAACAAATAAGTTGAAAATTTTGGGGAAAGAGTAGTAAGTAGTAGTAGTAGGTAGTACCTAACTAGAAAAATTTCCCTAAAATTTGCAACTTATTTGTTGAATATCTTTTTAAATATTGACAATATCAAAAAAATATTAAAAGGAAAGTTGTAGGAAATATTTTTCTCTACAACTTTGTACTGATGCTTTTTTCGGAAATCTAATAGGGAAGAACCTCTTTAATAAATAAGAAAAAAAAGTTAAGTTATCAAGAAATTGTAAGATACAAAAAAGTTACTAAATTGAATGGAAAAGACTGTCTGCATATTGGTGCTGCAAAAAAACCAGTGGTGTAAGTTTTATTCAATAAAATTTCAATAAAATGTTTTTGAAGAAACCCGTACGCACGCCTCTGTGTTCTAAATAAAATTATTGCAACCACTATTAATAAGAGAATACAAAAAAAAAAGATCTATGCAAAATTTCAGAAGACTAACTTTTTTGTTATTGATTTATAGCAAATTATTTAAAATAATTTATTTTTTTTAATGCCCTCTACATCAAAAAAGAAGCAACATTCGACCATAGTTTATTAGACAAACCACCTTTAATTTTCGCTAAACTATCGACTGGTGAAATTCTGACGATATAAACTGGGACACCCTGTATAACTCACTAATCACTCTGTTACTCTTGTAAAGAATCAATCATACAACACAGCAATAAGTAATAATGAAATTTCCAATAAAACAGTACAAACTTACCCATATTAAGCAATCATAATTTAAATTAAATACTCCTAATCCACTTAAAATGAGTGGTTTTTTCGAATTGATTAAAAGCATATTTAAACATCTTCTATTTTTCTTATTCCATGTTTCCCAAGGACATTTAAGTGTACCATCATACACAGAATCTGTCTAGTGAAGTAAATTAAAAAGTAAAATTCCTTGTTCAGAAAAAATGAAATTTACATACCAAGTTTTGGAATGCTTGCCCATAATCAAAATACATGAAAGCTGTGTGTAAAACACCCAACAGCATCACAATCAGACCTGCAGGATTTGATAAGCCATGATGCTACAAAGGGAATTATGTTAAATTTAATATCACTCATAAATTTAATACTATTCCTACAGTGTGTTCATAAATCGTTGATAGGCATTTGAATTTCGCGCGTTATTATTCTTCTCGCAATGTTGGCACTCTTACCTCATAGCTAGTGTTTTTTGGTGGTTATTTTTTTACTTATCAACAAAATCTGCAGCAGTATCGAAAAACGGAATACCAAACCTTTCTATATACTTTCTATAACACCAAAAAACACGTAACTGAAATTGTGGGAAACTCAAACGCTTATTAATCACGCTCTGTATATCTGGGGTGCCTTAGATACTTTGCAGAATGTCAACTATTACTTCAACTATCTACTTTAAATCAACTATAATGCCGATCGTCCTTTGGATGCGAATTCGTCCGAAATATTTTCATCAGAAATCGGACGAATATTTTCGTCAGATTTCGCATATGTGGTATCGTCCACTGGACAAGTCAGTCTTATGTTGTGATTCATCAAACCATCATATAAATTGCTACATAATGGATGATTATCTTTTGGAAAATAATTATCTTGTTAGACGGCGGATTACAATTAAAAAGGCAAAAGTGTTGGGTTAATGATATTTTAGCAAAACTAAAAGAATTTCGAGAATTTCATGATTTATTTAATGATTTAAAGAACGACAAGAAATAGTTTTTTGATTACTATCGCATGAATCAGGATAAGTTTAAATATATTTTAGATACCGTAAGAGAAACAATAGAAATAATGTCGAATTTCCGTGAAACCTTTGCATCAGAAGAATTATTTCAACTGCCACTTCGTGCCACAATTTTCTCTGCACGTCTCTCATGTGAAATGATTAGATGATCATATCCCACAAAGGCTTTTTTTCATTAATTAGACTTATTAATTCGTTTCTCAATATCCATTAATTCTACCTCGGAATGTCACATAAATCGTCACTATCGTCAGAACAACTGCGCATGTTTTCGGCCGAATTCGCACAAATGATTTCGGACAATAAGTTTCATTGAAATGGGATCATTCGCACTTCTTCGTCCGATTTATGACGAGGCAATTTGGACGAAAAGACATCCAAAGGCCGACCGGCCTAATTCTCTCGTCATTTATTTCGAGTTCGAGGAAACTTAGGTTGCTAGATAACTGGTAGTATTACTGCCTAAGCTACCAGACATTTCGCTGATTACTTAAAATGTGGCATTTTGCAAATTGTCAAAAGCACCAGAGAATATGCAAAATGACCAGAGGAGAATTATTGCCCAAATTTATAAATACAACAGTAATTTTGGTCATTATTATTAACGAATTTCTAAGAGTCTTGATAAAAAAACTCACCAAACCCACTACATATAATAAACTAGTGCACATGGTAATACCACTCAAAACATGGAAAAATAGAGGAGCTGAGCACATTTTCATAAACTGTTTTCCAATACTAAAACACATTACAATATAAATATTGTTTTTTACGTTAATATAAAACTATTTTAAACTTACTTAATGAGAAAGATGTGATATTTAATACAGTGGCATAATCGTCGATAAACTGTGTCCTGATAGGTTTGATCTTCTATCATATTTAACCAAGATTTACCTTTTATGTTAAAGTCGTGTCCAACATTTATTACATGTACTTTAAGCAGTGTAAACTGATATTTTAATTCCAAGGAAAAATACATAACACAAACCATGTACCCTTGCATTACAAAGCCCATGAGGTACATTGCTATAAAATGTGTAATGGAAATTACATAAAACAGAACAGTTGGTAATTTATAATGTAACGACACAGCAACATCGAAATGCATAGAATACTCTTTAAGATTTTTCGATGTATACGGCATTAATAACGAAATTGCAATAAGTATTCCCAATAAATTTAAAATAAACTTTAACTTCGCAATTTTTACTTCTTTGAGTGTTTGTGAGTAGATTATGGGTCCTGCGCTTTTTAAGGACCAAAAATGCTGTTGCATAGATTTGCAAACACTTTCAATTTTTTTTCCTTGCACCAAAAAGGGCACAATGGAAATAAAACACTGAAAATAATCTATACTTATTTATTCAAGTTTTCTATTCAAAAAGAACTTACGTGAATGTTACTGAAAAATATAATAGAAAATCGAACGTATAGCTCAAAATTTCTCACGAAAAGTGCGCATATGACCATTATCAGTGTTTGAATTCCTGTATAGCTCATCAAATAATACGATAATAATTTGGTAAACTTATTTTTGTGGAATATCGTTATAGAATTATACAGAAGTTGTAAAGGGTCATCTGAAATTTTACATTGTCGTAAAAGGATAAGTTTGTTTCATTTTTACCTTTAATTTTATTTGTCTGTGAGTAGTTGTACATTTTAAGTGAACAATCTGAAACCAAATAATGAAATTTACTGGTACATGGATTGCTTTGATTTCGACTTTGATCAGAAAATTTCAATTACAGCAATAAAAGTAGTTGTAATCATACAGTAGGTACCTGAGTTAATTTACTGTATTTTCATATTATAAATTGCAATGTCCAATAAACCCAGTATATTATAAATATTTAAAACCTAGAAATTGCTTTTTCAAACCTAATAATAATAGAAAAAAGCAGGAAAAATACCATAAGTATAATGAGAAGTAAAATAATAGTATTGTGCGGCATTTCGTTTAAGTATAACAAAAAATATTTGACTTAAATACATATTTAGACTGTTTTTATTTAAATATGTAGGTAGATTTGATGAAATATAGAATCAGAGCAAACAATCTTTTATCTTGCACATTTTAATTATTTATTCACATTTACGAAGCCAAGAACAAGAAGTGAACACTCAATAACACCAATAAGAGAATAATGCAACGAGATTTATTACATTAAAAAAGAAAAAGGGAAAAGTTTCACTTTAATCATACTAATGTTTCTAAATTCCGAACTATAAGATGATTTGATTTTACCATTTTAGTGAATTTGATATATGCCCGCCTGATGCCACTTGAGTGACAAAGTATAAAATTGTTAGAGAAACCTTATCCATTATAGGCGCTGTACAGCATGGCAGTTTGAGAATGATGAATAATTTGTAAGTGAAAACCGAAAGTGAAGGAATTACTTTTATAGATATTGATATCGTTAAGCTTAATTTTGGTGGGCGGTAAGAGACGTGGAGCGTTACTGCACCTGGGCTTCTCTTGGGCTCTTAACTGAATATTTCATAACGCAGAGGTAGCATAGGAAAGTATGTGACCGTGTTTTCTGCGTGGAAAGAACTACCGACGAAAAGATAAATTGAAAACACGTCAGGAAATAACAAATTTATATCTTTTTTCGTCAATTAAAATTGCCTCCTAATATGAATATGAATGCATCTGCAAATCGTGAGTAATATCATAATTACTTACATATTGAGAGCCACCTGAGCTTTAAGGAGTTTAAGGTATTAATTTTGTGACGCGACGGACACGTGATTCACTTAAATTTAAAAAGCATTGGGCACAGGTCGTAAAGAAACCGAGTTACTTTTTATATGTATAGTTATATCTATAAATAACAGTAGAGCTATACTTATTTTGACCATAAAATTATAACCAAAGGTGGAGGTCTCATTTTTAGTATCATCATTAATTATCATTGAAAATTATTATCGTATGGTTTAGTCTAATAGTAGAGGGACGTATGATGGGATGTAATTTTATGTGTGGTCTAACGCTAATTTTTAATTCAATATATTTTTATTTCCTCTTAATTTATTATTCGATACAGTTATATGCTATAGACTCTAGCAAATAATTTTTTTAACGAGATACTGGTGTAGTTTTGGGGATAAATCCCTCCCCCCCGAAAAATTTTCGATGCATGGCATCTATCAATCGGAATCCAAATAATTTTATTCAATTCAGTTATAATAATACGATAACCCCCCCGAATTTTTTCCTTACTACGCCACTGAAACGAAACGAGACTAGATTTAATATTGTCATTATTCGTATCCATCTTCAAAAAATTCTTAAGCTTCAATAAGTCTTGATACTCAGTTCTTAATTTTCCTTTATTTGAAACTGCATTTTTTGTCTGGTCTATGATGATTAGAACCAAATTATCAGATTGGGTTCTTATTCTTATAGTAGGTACAATTTGAACGTAAATTATGAGTATTATTTCTGAACGCAAACTGAGAAAAATCAATTATTGTTAAAAATGTACGATTATGCACTCAGAATTCATAACATTTTGGTTTGTTTCGTAAAGACTATTGAACAAGGTTAGATGGAATTTCGAATACTTAAATTGTAAATATCTACAAAATAGTTAAATTCAGCTTCATTCAAACAAAAAATGTATGATATATGTTAAGATTGTTAAGTTATGTATACTTATTATGAAATAAGTAAATAATTTAGTATACAGGGTGTCCCAGTTTATATCGTCAGGATTTCACCAGTCGATAGTTTAGCGAAAATTAAAGGTGGTTTATTTAATAAACTATTGTCGAATGTTGCTTCCTTTTTGATGTACAGGGCATTAAAGAAATTAAATTATTTTAAATAATTTGCTATACATCAATAACAAAAAAGTTAGTCTTCTGAAATTTTGCATAGATCTCTTTTTTTGTATTCTCTTATTAATAGTGGTTGCTATTATTTTGTTTAGAACACAGAGGCGTGCGTACGGGATTCTTCAAAAACATTTTGTTGAATAAAACGTACACCACTGGTTTTTTGCAGCACCAATATGCAGAGAGTATTTTCCATTCAATTTAGAAACTTTTTCGTATCTTATAATTTTTTGATAAGTTAACTTTTTTTTTCTTATTTATTAAAGAGGTTCTTCCCTATTAGATTTCCGAAAAAAGCATCAGTACAAAGTTGTAGAGAAAAATATTTCCTACAACTTTCCTTTAAATATTTTTTGATATTGTCAATATTTAAAAAGATATTCAACAAATAAGTTGCAAATTTTAGGGAAATTTTTCTCTAGTTATGTACTACTTACTACTACCACTTTACTACTCTTTCCACAAAAATTTCAATTTATTTCTTGAATAACTTTTTAAATATCGACAATATCAAAAAAAGTTTAAAAAATAAGTAGTAGGAAATATTTTTCTTTACAACTTTGTACTGACTCTTTTTTTCGAAAATTTAATATGAAAAAAGTTATTTAATAAACAAAAAAATCCAACCCTTAATTAAGGGCTGGTGAAGGAAGGGCGGGGTCTACGAATACACAAACTCAGTTTTAAACTTTCAGGGTAACCCTCTAGAAGATTCTACAAAACTTGGCTGTAGGGTAAGAAAAGTCTATTTGAAGCCTTTTTTCTTCCTTATTTACTGTAGGTACTATTAGGTTATTTTGAGTTAAGTTATCAAAAAATTAGGAGATACGAAAAAGTTTCTAAATTGAATAGAAAATACTCTCTGCATATTGGTTCTGGAAAAAAACAAGTGGCGTACGTTTTATTCAATCAAATGTTTTTGAAGAAACCCGTACGCACGCCTCTGTGTTCTAAATAAAATAATTGCAACCACTATTAATAAGAGAATACAAAAAAAAAATCTATGCAAAATTTAAAAAGGCCAACTTTTTTTGTTATTGATTTGTAGCAAATTATTTAAAATAATTTATTTTCTTTAATGATGGCCTGTACGTCAAATAGGAAGCAACATTCGACCATAGTTTATTAGACAAACCACCTTTAATTTTCGCTAAACTATCGACTGGTGAAATCCTGACGATATAAACCTACTCTAAATTTTATTGTCACAATTTATAAACCAGGAATTTTTTCTCTAATTTCTATTGGGATAGGGCTGCTCTGGTAAGAGTGAGACGAACAAATTGGCAATTATTAGCGAGTTGTTTATGTTTGCCCACTGAAGCATTCCCATTTCATGCACAGCATTGTTTGTTTCACTCTACTAATGCTGAGTGTATTTATGACATTGCTTTTACTCCCAGCAATGCAATAGAAAACCACACATTTTTCATTGTAAATACAATATTTTGAGATTTCATATGAAAACGACTGAAGATTCAATATCTATAAACTATTAAGACATAAATAAATATTATTTAGAACGCAAGTTGAATTTGCAGCATTTCATGAAAAGTCTAAGGAAATTAGCCACGTAGTTTAAAATTCCATTATTTCATCAAGAGGCAGAAACGTGTTAGCATTTCATGAAACGTCTAAAATGTCTAGCCTTTTGGTGTAATGTTTATTCATTTCAGTATTTGGCAGCGCTTCATGCAATGTCCGGACTTTTCATAAAACGGCCAATTTCACCAGAAGGCTGCGACATATACATACAATATACAAGCATACAACATTATTTTAAAATGTAGGTTTTTTTGTTTGTAATAAATAAATCAATTCACACAGTTTAAAAAATTGTTAAGTTTAGGTATACAGAATGCTTTATGGAAGATATTAAGATAAAGATGTGCTATACCGGAATAAAGGTTTCCTATTTTTGAATTGTGCATTTTTAAATTCCCATTGCTTTCCTACATTACATATAATCTAAAGTTATTGATGTTTTTCAGTACTTACTCATTAGTTCTATTTTTTATCTGGTTTAATTCCTCAATAATTTTATGTAGCAATTTTAAGAACTTGAAAATTAGGTAAGTACCTACTCCTATTAATTTATAGGTACTTTTCCTTTACCTAATTTGTCATCCATCCGATATTACTACAAACAACTTTAATTTGTTATTATTTTAAATTACAGAATAATGTTTAAATTTGATTTTTGTTAAAGTGTATTTTATAAAAGCACACGCTGTATAAACGATTTTTATATTATAAAAGCAATGATTTGCAACATTTGAATTATTGTAAAACTTACCTGAACTCTTGCTTCAGTTAAATCAATTTTCATTGCAATTTCTTCTCTGGTGTAAATATCAGGATAATGCGTCTCCTGAAATGCTCGTTCCAGTTCCTTGAGCTGTGCCGAGGTAAACGTCGTTCGTATCCTTCGCTGTTTTCTTTTTTCTGTTAGTACACCATCATGACCGGGATAAACTTTGTAAGGCAATCCACCTGGAACGATAATAATTTATAAAATTGACTTAAGTACAACTAGGTGCTCTGTGAGATTTACGATGATTAAGAAATGGAGAACACAAGTAGAAGTAAGATGGTATATCCATTTTTAAATTATCTAATTAAATTTAGTCGCATATAATATATCAATTATATTACATTCAAAAGTTTAGATGTCATTATCTCTAATGATGCATAGGCTCATAACATACGCGTTGTGAATTTTTAAACGAACAGTGAGCAAAGTCCTTTACCAACTTTGTACAAAGTAGCATTGAATTTTAAAACTAATAAGGCATGTTGGGATAGACGTTCCGTTCTCCGGAACCTGGAGGCTGTGGCAGACATTTTTCAATGCGTAAAGAAGGGAGAGTATTCAGCTGCGATCAATATAGGCGTTTCTTCCTGCTTCTAAAGTTTCCTTGCAATGGCGGAACTAAGTGACAGTGGTTTTACTTAATAATGCCTTAATTAGATTTTCGCATTCCTTATTTCTTAATACACTTAACTACCAAATATTATATCTAGAGTTTTAGTTTCCAGTCTATACAAATTTTATCGTAGATTTTGTAACAAAATTGTACCCAGCTAAAAAATACTCATTTAATGTGCAACTTTAATTAATAATTGATAAATTTAATATAATTTGTCATTAATTGCAAAATGTGTTACAAATTATTCTAAACTAAGCGTTGAGGTTTCAGATGTGTTAGACCGCATGGCTACATGAATTTTATATCAGTAAAGGTAGTTTAATTTAATTTCGTGTGGCTCTTGTGGTAAAAGGGTTCACATCGTAACAAATATTGAGTAACAGAATGTCAATGTACGGAAAATGAACTGGGAAAGCTAGAATACCAAAACTTACCATTATACTATAAAGGTTTTAAGAAATATTAAAAGGTTTATCGATTTTCTTCTATTTATGTCCTGAAATATAAAAAGTCTTAGATATACACTTATACAGGGTCAGGATAAAAATCGGCTATAATTGACAAATATTTCAAGGATGAAAAATATCTATAATGTACACATTAGTCTCTAAGATCTTAGTTGAGAAGGATTTACAATATATTATTATAGAAATATTGTATACGAAAGTGATTATTATAATTACACATACTTATATGTAAATTTTTATTGGAATAATATACAAAATACTATTTGCTACATCGGAATTTTTTGCCTGTAAACTGTGATGTTTATAGCAAATATTATTTTGTAAATGTTATTTACCATTAAAAAATTAAATATTTTGTCATTTTTGAGGAAATGATAGATTTATCTACCATCACTTTATAACAAATAGTTACATTGTAAGCTCACTGCGGGGTATTTTTGGTACTTTTCTTTCCGAGTGCGTTTCCATGAAGGTTTTCATCTGAAAGCAACGAGATAAACGGAGGAAGAAAATTGATGTAAATGCACATTGAATTTTTATCGTTCTTTTACTGTCGCAACATGTAGAGTAACTTTATGGTTAAAAGAACTTCTTTTATGGCCTGGGAGACGAATTTCTTTGTGTTTGCGTCAAATATCAAACAATATAAATCTTTTATAGCTTTTAGGAATTGAAGATTCCCTTCTAAATTTAAATAATAAAAATGTGTATAAATAAGTGCTTTGTGCTTCGTGGAAAATAATTATTTTCTGTTTAATATATTTGTTTTTATTATTGCGCGTTATAAACGAAATTTTTATGGTTTAAATCGTTTCAATTTTTTTGAAACTTAGAAACATAAACCACTTTAGTGACATGATATCGAAAAATAATATAGTAGTAAGCAGTAAATTGATTCACATTTAATTTAGACACTGGCTTATAACAAATTTGATGAACGATCCGTTCAAACGAAATGTGAAATGCACATTTCAACTCCCCTTTATTTTCTTTATATTTCAAGGGGTAAATGTTTGCGTTTTCACGGAAAGAAAGTGAAAAGAGAGTGATAATAATTTTCGTGAGTGATGCTTGGGTTTTTGTGGAGAATGCTCTTTTATAAAATCATAAGGTAAAAGCTTTCAATTTTCGAATATGTTCCATTTCTACCTGTTTAAACCAAACACTGGAAATTTGAAATAACATCGTTTTCTCAAAAAGCAATTATTATTTTAATATAATATGGAAATTATTATTTTTACTAATAAAACGGCGTTATGGAAGTACCTATCTACCTAGAAATTTTGATAATGCGTTATGTACCAAGTACATACACTAATCTATTGATGTGCAAAATTATATTAACAACAATCTTGCTTATAATATTAAATTATCAACTATACCTACGCTCCAAAAAATTAATAATTTCTGTAAAGTAAAATCTGTCTGTATCATTGCGTTATTACTATTTATTAATCTTTGAGTAAGAGCTGCGCCGCATAATACACTGCATTAGTAAGACTAAAATAAAGAAAGGTTGAATCTTCAATGGGCAAGCATTTAATCCGCTTCACTTATTTCTTACCGTAAGTTGAAAAATTATAATTTCGTGGCTAATAAGTGAAGTTATTTTGTTGTTAAATCTCAGTCTAATGACTTATAACTACTTTTCTTTAGATTCCTTTCCTAAGTTTATAAGGTACAATATTCTTACGCTAAGGTTACGCTTTAGTTGACTATTAATAAGACATTATTTATAAACTTACGCCTTTCTTTAAATGAATAAGGTAAAGAGCAAAACTCCTATGAATAATCCTCTAATCTAATCTATTCCGAACTTTTATAACAGTTACAATCCAGAATAAAAAAGGATCTTGCAACAGAAGCTGATGAAATTGCTGATTTTGACAAATAAATTGCCATTACGGCAAAGTTTGTAAGAAACTTTCGTGTATTTTCCATCATAAATCACACGTTCTCGTACATAATTATCAAGTAATCAAGCATCTTAAAGAAGAAATGCGCATTGCCCTTGATTAAATATTATGTAAGGCTAGGCGGCCTAGCCTTATTGGAAGGGCAAAAGAAAACAAGGTCATACCTAATATATTTTATGTATAAATGATTTAATTTAATTTTTGGCCTATAATTTTGTATTCAAACTCTGGGAAGCGAATTTTCGAATACTGTCTAGTTTACTCTCTATACAGGGGCGTTCTAGCAGCTGTAGCAATGATACAGTCCAGGCCCCAACATGTGTAATCAAAAAATCATAAAATGCTATTCACATATTAGTAAAAAATTGAAGAGTAAAATAAAAACATGTTAGCTGCCACGTATTAAAATTTTCGTATCGGGGAAGTACTTCGTCCACATTATCGAATGCGAGACGGGGAAGTCCCGTTCCCATTGTCGGTGAAATATACGAGTACACGCATATTCGATGCAATCATATGGCACATATTTTTGATGTGATTATTAGCGTAGTGAATTTATTGTCAAAAATATAAGCGATAACAAGAGAGTTTACCTCTGCGGCGCTTTTAAAAGAAAAATTATATACATATATCTAAAAAATTTCGACATTTTTTCAGCAGTCATTGCAGCCAAGTAGTGACTGATTTGGATGTTTGTATTGGTAAGTACCTACCTAAATATTATTTGAATTAAATTTTGCTGTAAATTAAAAAAACGAAAGGTTATTGTGAAATTCAAAAAATCCATGCCATTAAGGAACTCGCATAATTATTATTGGTAAATTTCAGTAGCCTCGCCTCCAGTTACCCAGGGGTAATAAAAGCACATGCATACTATTTTTGACCCTTCCGCGGAATCCGATTACAACCGCAATAGCTGAAAGAAGCTATTCTAAATTAATAGTTATTACATATCAAGCCATGAAAATTATCTATTACAGGACGAAGAGAAGCATTATTGAGAGTACGGGGCCGTAAGGCCGAGTACTTTTAAGCTTCCTGAGTATTAGGTATAATATTTTACCTGAAACATTTAAGAAAGTCAAACTCGCAAGACTATTTTGATTCAAGAAAATTGATCATTGCAAGGAAAGTAGTACTGTAATGACCGTCATGTAAAATGTAAAATATTACAGTATACTATAGTCTTGCAATGATCAATTTTCTTGAACCAAAATAGCCTTCAAAGTTTGACTTTCTTGACGATTTCAAGTAAAACTTATTAAAAATTATCTTAGAAATTCTATGGGACAAGAACGGCTATCGGACTTATTAATAAACTGTCCATAGAAAAAGAAGAACTTAAGAAACAAATCTTCTGCAGCTGTGGATGATAATAAATAGATACGTTCGCCAAAAAAAGGCAAGAAAAAACGATTTTAATGTAAAAACTAACCACTAGAATATTTTTAGTGTTAAGATAATAGGTAAAAATAATATGTACCTATTGTTGTTTTTGTCATTTTCAAATATATTTTGTTTATGGGAGTGTTTTTTGTTTATTTTCCGAAAAAGGGCCTTTCAAAAATGTTGATAAGGGGCCCACTCAGGGTTAGCTACGGCATTAAGGTATAATAATAAACTACATACGAGCCCTAACAACAAAATGTTCGGACAAAAGTAAATTTTTGAAATATGAAAGGAGAACTGGAAATTTTACACAAATAATTAGTAAACACCTAACAACACAGTAAAAAATATGATATTCAGAGTGAAAATTTTAGCAGTGGTTAAAATTAATTTAACACATAGCAATAGTACTTTAACACAAAATTTGACACCAAATGGAATGGTAAATTTACTTATTACGCTAGTGTTAAAATCAAATCGTCTTTGAGTAAAAAAACTCTGATAAATACATATTAACACTTAAAAAGAAAAAAAGTGTGGAAAAAGCACGGCCTTGTGTTAAAAAACACTTATCTACTCTATTTGTGGTGAATCCTCGTTCTGTGGTGATGCGACTGGGGGTTTGGCAGTGGTGCATTTCTACTATTCTCCCCAATTATTAATATTATTATAGATTAAGGATAATGGAAGCATTTTTAATAAAATTGAAACTGTTTGAAAAGTTCAAGTGGATGAAAATACGGGAACCTACATATGAATGCTTAATAAGTACAGGTAAGAAGAGTTTCTTTGTAAAGTTATGTTGTGCATGTTGATGTTGCATATTGCTTGTAGTTAAATTTGCCCGTTTAATTGTTGTAGGTAGAAAGAAGTAAGTAGGTATAGTTAAATAAAAAAATCATTTAAATATGTAGGAAAAAGAGAATTTTATTTTCTGCAACTTTGATACCTAATTATTTTTACTTTTGAATGCACGAAAAATGAGACATTTCGAACAAACTGTTTTAAGTAGTTATCATGTTTAGACAATCAGGAATAATTGCTGGATGTAGGATGTAGGATGGTTGGAAAAATTATAGTTAAATGTTAAATACCTACTCAGTTACATAGTATGTACCTACTGATCGATTACGTTCAGATTTTTATTTCAATTGTAGCCAAAGACAAGTTCCCAGAAATTTCTGAAAGCAACTTTTCGTTTTCCGATGAAGATGGTGTGTTATTGGACGAAGATGTTATATTTGATTTTTTAAAACCTGGAGTTACCCTGGAAATAGTGTTGACTTCACTACATATTAAAATAATAAATACTACCCTGGATTCTTTAGGTAATCTGTTTATTCATACGCATTACGCATACTAAATGGTTATATAAAATATATTTAGACTTTATTGATGGAAATCAACAAAATGATTCCGATGGTGGATCTACTTCTACTGTCACAGTGGGAAGTGACGAATCTTTTGGCATTAATGATTTGCTTCAAGAAAATGTACCAGAGGTCGATGCTAGCAGCGAAACTACCAACAGTACTAGCGACGTCTTTAAAGTGCCAATGAACATTCCTCTAAAAAAACAAGGCATGAATATAAACGCCAAAGTACAAAATCTATATTCATTTGAAATTTCAATACCTTATTAATTAATTTTTTTCTAGATTTCGAAGGATTGAATCGTAACTAGAGGAGGGAATGAAATATTTAATGAATTTGAGAGGAAAAATAATATCAAATAGAAATCGCATGTTGTTGGTAAATTTAACTGTGGCAATAATGCTGGATAGATATGGCCAAAAAACGCCAACATATTTGAAAAAAGAATATGCTGATGCATTGGTTGAACTTTTCCCAATTTATAGAAGTGGTTTTCAAAATGGCTCAGTAAGTTTAATAATCGTTTAATAATTATTAATGCACTACACAAGTAACAATATAATTTTTAATAAATGAGTTAATTTGAAAGTGATTATTTAGATAGCTGAAACGCATTGTATAAAAATTAATTAACAATTAAATTAATAGTAGATTGTCATTCTAAATTAATCCGCCGGAAAATAATATTGAAAAAACCATTTTCTTGATATTTAGCCTTTAAATAAATTTATTTTGATAAGAAGACCTGGAAGGAACCATTTGAAATCAAAGTCTATCAAAGGCATTTTGTAGTGCCAAAATATAATACATATCTTACCTGCTATTTGAGATTTTTAAAATATATTTAATGTGTTGTATTCAATATACTTATATAGACAAATAAATTGTTGTATTAATGTTCAAAATGTTTTTTCATTTTGGAACAGTTTATTAAAAACATGGTAAAATTTTTACTCGTAACAAACCATTTTACAAATTACTGATTATAAATGCTTCATGTTTTAATGGTTTCATCTAGATAATTTTTATCATGATTTTTTTAAACTAAAATATGTACCTACCTTTATACGGACCTACAGGGTGTTTCGAAGAGCGTATATACATAATTTTTATGTGAATGGTAGGCAAAGGCGAATATTTTTTGTCAATGGATACATATCATAAACGTGTCATATAATGCTTTTTTCAAATACCAGGGCGTCAAAATGTGAAAATTAAAAAATCTGGAAAAGCTTTAAAAGTACGTCACATTTAATTAAAATATTTCTAAGCGTTTTCCCGATTTTGGAAAATTTCATATCCGTTGCCCTCAAATTTGACACCTTGAATATTTAAAATGAAGTGGTTTCTGACGTGTACTTATACATTGACAAGAAATGTTAATGTTTACCTAATCATGTTCATGTAAAATTCTGTATGTTAAAAGATCTGGCCACATAAGCTGTGCTGTGACGTGTCTATGCTATTTTTCATTATTACCTGCATAACAACCATTGTCATTAATAATGAAAAATAGCATTGACATGGCACAGCACAGCTTATGTGGAGAGGCCTTTAATAAGAGTATATTTACACTGCCCACAGTGTTATAATTAAACTCAGAAATGAATAAATATAATCTTATTTTTGTTAAATTAAAATCAATATTTAACACTAGGTTGAGTCAATTTTATAGCTTCAGTGCTATAAACTAACACTGGGTCGTGTTATTGTTCTAACCACATCATATACTTAATATACACTAACATCAGAGTTCTTTAACTCAAAATTTAACACTGATTTTCAGAGTAAATTTTAACACAATCTCGTGTGGACCTATAGGGACACAGAATCGTGTACCCAGTAACACTGGATTTCTTACTGTGAATACAATAAGAAAAAGCCTTAATAACAATATTATGCATGGAAGAAAATTATTTATTGGATTTAACAATATTTAAACATTAATAATTAGCAAACTTTACAAAATGAATTTGCAACTAAATGTTGGGATAATTTTTAATTTAGGACCATTAATAAGAGGTTACGTCTCCTTTTGCTTTAATAACTGCCTGTATTCTAGCAGGCATTGTATTTATCAAATTTTGGTACAATTCTGGCGTGAAACTGTCCCAAATTTCTTCTATTTTGGTCTTTAAGTCCCCAATGGTTCTTGGTGGATTATTGTGTAGAATACGTTTAATTTTATGCCAAAGAGTTTCAACGACATTTAAGTCCTGACTGGGTGAGAGCCTTGAAAGCACCTTTATGTCGTTTTCCCCAAGTTCCAAAACTGTGATTTTTTAAAAACAGTCGTTAGAAAATTACGTCACATTTTTCAAGTGCAACATCCAGCTTTGCAATATTGTAAATTTTACCTAAATCCAACCAGTGGTTCCAAAATTGTGATTATTTTAATGTAGGTAGCACCCTCAAAAAATATGTTTTTTTAAAAGTGAACTGTGGAACTCGAGAAAATGCAAAAAAAATTGATATTAACATTTTAGAATTTTTTCAATATAGTACGATTATTGAGCTTTGATTTAAAGGTTTTTTGACACAAATCCAACCAGCGGTTTCAAAACTGTGATTTTTTAAAATAGTTACTAAAAGATTCTATCATTTTTAAAGCTGCAACTTTGAAGCTCCGATAAATGCCTAAAATCACCAAATCAAAACTTATATAACTTTTTTGTAAAGAAAACCAACATCCAGTTTTGCAATAAAGTAAATTTCATCAAAATCCGACTACTAGATCCAACGTTTTGAAAATAATAATTCTTTGTTTCTACAACTTTCCCATCCTGCTGGGTTAAAACGCCACAGTTTTGGAACAGCCAAGCGGATTTTTACGAAATTTACGTTTTTATATAACTAAATTTTGGCATTATAATAGAAAAAACCATCAATATTATGGAAATTAATTTAGATAACTTTTGCGCGTATGGAAAAAAGACAATCATTTACTTTTGTCTGAATATTTAGTTGTTAGGGCTCGTATACAGAATTAAAATTGAAAAAATCGAACCAGTTATCATCAGTTGTTGCACCACTAATCTTTTAAAGCAAGTTATGTGGCGACAAAATTTAATAGTAGAACCGAAACTTTAATGGTTATATCTGACAAGTTTGAATTTTGATCGATGTTTATAATATGTAAATAAGTTCCTTCATACGCAGATATCAATCAAAAAATGTTCAACACAGCATAAGGATCTTGTGCGAAAAAAATTAAAACAAATACGTAATTCGATGTACCTATCCACTTAAAAATGATTTCAATTTTTACATAAAACTAACGTGGTATCATCGTACGATCCAGATATTTAGTATCCCAACATACAGTATTCCTTTTCTTCACGTTCTTTCCCTTCTCCATCTCGCTTCTCCCTGTAAACTAGATTATTCACAATAAACTTTCCTTGCTATTAAATTATTTAATTTGAACGGCGGAGGGGCGGTCTGTAGTGGAGTTAAGGCCGAGGTGTAACCTTGTTAGCGAAGCACAACTGAGTTATGGTCTTATAATGCCTCGAATGAGAAAAAGAACCTCAGCAAAGCTTCGGCATCCGTCAGTCGACTTCCAGCAGGCGGTAGACGTGTTCATCCACACTCCGTCAAAATTCATCATAATATTTTTAAAAATATTGTTGTTATAGTATGGTATAGCATCGTTAATTTGGCCATTTTGTATACCTTTTCAATGATTTGCGGTTAGATGGCGTTGTGTTCAAGTGAAATCGTGCTCTTTGGTATATTCTTTGTGAGACTAGTGTGCTATTCACAATTTAAGAAGTAAAAAATGTGACTGAGATCATCCTACGCACAAATAAGTCCTAAGTTCCTTTTTTATAATCATGTTGCATTGAGCAGGATTTGGTGATATAGAAAGATATTGTTTACTTGTGGATAAAATTACTAGGTATCTCTAGTTAGTTTCATTTTCATGATTTGTTCATTAGAATTACAATATTTAGGAGCAATATAATAAAATAATTAGAAAGATTCTAAAATTAGGATACGTAAACAATACAACTAACATTGCTTAGGTTTAAGTGAATTTAATGTTGAATATTACACCAAAAAAGCTTTACCTAGTTAGGTAAAGGTTCTCTACGAATACTAAAAAAGATTTTCATGCGACGCGACGGACTGTTCACAAAATTAATGGCGTAAGAATATAAACGAAAATATGTTGAATTTACAGGCAGATTAGTATTAAGTATTTAAAATTCGACTATACAACTTGTTAAAAAATGGAATTACTTTTATTTATTATACCTAAATAACTATGATCAGAAAATGTACCTAGTACTTATAATAGGACCATTTATTTGTTAAGTTTTTAATAATTTTAAGAGATTATTAATAAGTAAAAATTGAATTTTTCAAGTAATTACGAGATTTCGTATTGAAATAATTCGAATATTTTTGAAAAAAAAGTCTAAAAGTACCTAAACTAAACTTACTTTGTAAATTCATAGACGATGGAAACATAGTAGCTCTATGAACATCCTGTACATGAGGTCTGCCGCTCATAACAGCACATTGGGAGCTGGCAGCAGCAGGATGATGCACACCCATAGGTCCTGCACCTGCTGAAGGATTATACGATCTTGCCATGGAAGCAGCAGCCGCAGTGTATCGGTAAGCGGCCTGTGACATTTGACTACAAGAAGTGAGATCACCGTAAGAGCACGGCATATTTCCAAGACCCGTAGGATCCATAGTGGTTCCTTGAAGACAACTGGAATCGAATCCGGCTTGATTTAAGTACGTATAGTCCATTTTTACACAACAAATCAAATTGTTGTAAGAAATTTTGAAGGCCTATTTGGGGCCCACTTGTAGAAAGAGTTATATAAATGAAATTGGTAAATTACCAATAAACCGCACAACAACTTGTGGATTTTATATTATGATTTATGTGAAGTGTTAAAAAGAACGGGGTACACACCAAATAACATAAACTTGTTTGACGAAATAATTGAATCAAAGTCTAATATTAAATTATGGCGATTACGAATAGAATCCACGCGGGTTTTTTTAAGAACAACAGCAGAATCGCGCGTTAGACCCGACTGTCTGCTCGAAATCAAATGATAAGCTTAATTCAATAACCCACTCTGTTAGGGGTGGAACGAAAAACGCTGTTACGAGGGATGCTGTTAGAACGGGGATGAAAACAGGGATGCTGTGGAGCTGGGGGCGTTGCTACCCTCCATAACGCCGAGACTCCACCAATGGCATAATTTTGTGCACGGCACACTCAAAAGTAATTCGTGGACAATTGTGACGTCACATTGTTGAGGAGCACGCGACTTAGGATGACACACTCGCACATATATGAAGGTTGAATATTAAAATGCTACAGTCTCAAATTAAATTTGTATTCTGAAAAGTTGATCTGTTTTCCTTGGAGTGTTTACATCAACAGTTGCGGAGATAAGCTGGTGGGATCCAGTGATTTTACACCACCTGTAGACTTGAATGACAAATATTTAAGATTATATTTCACACACACATACACATACATGTGTGATGTTTTATTTATTTCAAAAACACACACTTACACACATAACACGAAAATGTTTGTCTTACGAATTCACTGGTCTATTGTCGGAATCCTATTGAAAAAATCTCGCAGATTTGAAGTATACCTAAATTTCTATAGATTACTTAGAACCTATACATAGAACTTATCTTAGTATAGGTATCCCACATGAAAAGTGAAGGATTTATTTTTCTTAATTATCTGTTATCCTAAATTTAGCTGAGTACTAGTAGTACTACCTAATTTAATGTTCGTTAAACTTTTTGCTGTATAATAATAATTAACTGACCTGATCTGTTTGCTGTGTAAATATTTGATTTACATACCTACCTAGCCTAGATACACCTAATTTAAAAAAAAATACTGCAAGATACTGGAAATAGTGGTAGACCCATGTATACCGTATATAGGAGAACTAAATAAAAATTTATTGTTATATTCCGCATAATATCCTTCAGGAAGTTCCTTGTACTTTGGTAGATCCCAAATTCGCACACAGATAGTGCCGAATTAAGGAAATTTACCGCCCTAGACATTACTTAATTTTTCGCCCACTATTAGATAAATATTTACTAAATAACGAAAAACTGATTTAAGGATGATTTAAGGAAGTAAACCCAGGAATAAGTCCTTTCAGGCTGTAACTGGAATATTAATATTGTTATTCAGGGATGATGGGACACAAAATTATACATACATAATACATACGAGGTCTGTAAATTAAGTAATGAGAATGAGTCTGATTTTTTTCAATGTGTTTATTCAAATCGAATTACAATTCAACATTTTCTCCTTCAAAGTAAGTGCCTTGGGAAGCCACACAGCCCTGGAACTCTGATACTGCAATAACCTTCAGCTGGTCGGTTACAGCCGTTTGAATGTTTTCCATTATCCCAACATGACGTCCCTTGAGGTGAGTTTTCAATCTCGGGAAGTGAAAAAAGTCACCAGGACTTAAGTCGGGCGAATAAAGAGGCTGAGGGACCACAGGAATATTTTTACCTGCCAAAAAATTGTTTATTGAAATTGCTGTGTGACAAGGCGCATTGTCGTGATGCAACACCCAGTGGTTTGGTCTCACAAGCAGGATCCTTTTTCGAATTCTTTCAGGAACGTTTTAAGTTTTGTAAAAGTTTCCGTTGCACTGTGCCCAAGTCTCAAGCAAAACTTGATAGCACATCGTTGCCCGAAATTTCATTTTCAGAACGCACTAGAAATAATTGTTTCACGAAAAAAATCGTTACGGACAACATAATGACTTGAGAAAGTTCAAACTCGTACCGAAGGCGTATCACATGTTCTTCTGCCGTGCCTTCAAGTCCTTCGTCTTCAGTGTTGCCAGATTGAAACCTACGCTACCAGTCTTATTACTTAATTTACACACCTCGTATGTAGGTAGGTACTCTCATTTTGTTAGTTTAAAAATTTTATATTCAAAAACCTATTTTTTGCTTTTTCTCTAATATCTCCGAAATTAAGGAAGATTATAGGTCAGAAATTGTACTCATGTATAATAATGATGGTACTATCGGACCATTCGGTAACTTTCGACTTAATTTAAATCAACACTTATTATTTGAAATCTTACTCTTTTAAGAACTGATTTGGGACAGATGTACAAATAGTGACTATACATCTCATATTAAGATGAAATTAGCAACAAAAAAGGCTCTTGCATTTTTTTGTCGTACAGTTACGTTCTTTTTTTATGGTGTTTATTCAGCCTTTCCAACTAAAATCGTAATACAAGTTTAAAATTAAAAGAGACGGAGGATATTCCCTTGGTATTCAGTCAACAAACGAAGCAGTTTTATCCATTATAATCAGGTCATTCTCAAAGAAAGACAATTTATTTTTGAAATGTATATCTATTATCTATACTCACAGAATGCAAAAAATTGAAAATTCCTGTAATTACTCTATAGGTCTATGTTTAGGTACCCGATTTTTTCGCACATTGTGCCCTGTGGTTAATCCGGTTCTGCACACAGACAGAAGCACCAGCTTCACACTTGCTCTATTATTTTCAATAAAATTAAGTGTTTTAATAGATGTGGTTGGCATTTGAGCTTCTAGATTCTAGAATAAATGGGAGCAAAATACCTGAAGTTTTATATTTTTGTTTTTATATTTTGATTCCTCGCATCAAATTCCATACCTAAGTTTTATTGGGATCAAAAGAGTAAAAAATCAACAAAAAAGCGGATTTAAAAAAAATTAAATAAGGCCGGTTCAAATTATTTTTGAGGATGCTTTTTTCGAAACTGGAAACACCAAATCTAAATATCCTATCAACTTCTTTAAGTTTTTTGGTGAATTTCTGTTAATATATTGTAAAAAAGTAATAACCATCAGTTTTCAATTTATTGTCCACGCCAATATTTGTCGTTAGAAACGACACCACATATAAAAAGCACAAATAACCATTCACACGTATAGTAAAAATAGAAAGTGAGAGTTTTTTTTATTATAAAAATCTTGTATGAACTCAAACGCCGGTGCAAGACGCGTGCCAGATGTGACCGCTCCCTGAAATATGATGGGTCCCTGTACAGGGTGGCCCATTTTCGAGCCTCATCATAAGGATCTCAGAAACCGTAAGAGATACAGGGTCGGTTAAATTATGGCAAAGTTGCGCAATTTGATGCTTATCAAAATGCTGTGTTGCAATTTGGAAAATTCCGAATATTTACTGAAATATCCTGAAAAAACAAAGTTTCATAAAATCTTTTTAATATTTTTCTGAAGTTATTTGAAAACCAATTTTAAAACAAACAACACTTCGTCATTGCCACTTTTTATCCTCTACAACATGACGCTATCAAATTTTAAATCCGACGTTTCGTCTTTCAAGAACCATCATCAACTTATTTTTTTTAAATACGGACCTGGATTTTTTATTTTATTTTTTGTTAGCTTTGGACTACCTTAAAGCTATGACCCATCACAAAATTTGATTTTCAAACGTTTCGATGACAAAAACTGACGTTTTCTGTATTTTTAAAAATATTTAACACTGTTTTCAAAACAAATTATTACTTCTGACTAAATAATGTTTATAATAGCTTTTCATCAGTATCATAAATTTAGAATGTTGAAAAATAATTTGTTTTTAAAATAGTATCATATTAAATATGTTTAAGAATATAGAAAATGTCAGTTTTTGTCATCGAAATGTTTGAAAATCAAATTTTGTGATGGGTCATAGCTTTAAGGTAGTCCAAAGCTAACCAAAAATAAAATAAAAAATCCAGGTCCGTATTTAAAAAAAATAAGTTGATGATGGTTTCTGGAAGACGAAACGTCGGATTTAAATTTTGACAGCGCCATATTGTAGAGAATAAAAAGTGGCAATGACGAAGTGTTGTTTGTTTTAAAGTTTGTTTTCAAATAACGTCACAAATAAATAAAAAAGATTTTATGAAATTTCATTTTTTTCAGGATATTTCAGAAAGTATTCGGAATTTTCCAAGTTGCAACACAGCATTTTGATAAGCATCAAAATGCGCAACTTTGCCATAATTTAACCGACCCTGTATCTCTTACGGTTTCCGAGATCCCTATGATGAGGCTCGAAAATGGGCCACCCTGTATACGGATATGAAAACAATTTCACATGTCCTTGTAGTGAAAGCTGCTTACCATGATTCCGCGTCTAACTCATTAGGATTCGCGAAGTTATCATTGAATAAAATCAATGAGTTGTCTTAAAAGAAATGTGATTCAAGAGCAACGGATGATGAAATAAGACAATCAAAAACGCGTAATTTCCAGTTATTTTAGTTGTTGTAGACAGGGATATTTAAAAGATTATCACCAACCTGGACCCTAAATATCACGGGCTTCGTAATAACCACGAACGCAGGTTATTAAAAATTTCCAGATACGCAAAGGGGGAAGCAGTTTATGAAAATGTATTAGAAGAAATAGAGGAAATTATTAGATATCCAACAAATAGCTGACTGAAAAATACTTAAATAATTTTAATAATGTCCATAATCCGATGTGTGAGGTTACATAACTGCTGCTAACTTTACGATTTCATTCTTCCAAAATTAGAGCGGTGATTTTTGCGGGGTACACAAATCCACTGCTTGCAAGGCCATAAAAAGGGTCAGCCGTGCTTTAGCTGCTCTTAGAACTGAAAGTATTACCATAAAACAATAGGGAAAAATGAAATGCTAAAAGTAAATGTTATAAAATCGCAAGATTTTCTATGTGCGTTGGGGATATACAAAATTTTGTTGTTGATCTCACAGTTACTATGAGTATTAAATTTTTCTTTTAGTTTTTTCCATGTACTTTGCTTCTAGTGCCATGTTAGCAAGTTATGCACCCAATTTTTTTGCATTCTATAACTTTGAACAAGAGAAACAAGAAGCATCTATTTATTTGTTTGTGGAATTGGGGGATTTCTTTTTAGATTATTTTTTATTTTAGGCAAAAAGTCATAAAAAATTCACATTTTATGAACGAATTTAGAAAATTTGAATGGAATAACGCATTTGCTTTTAGCTTACAGTTAACTCCTATTATAAATTAACTAATAGTTGCTTAACCTTAAAGTTAACTTTATATTTAAAAACCGTGCCTTCAGAGTACTTCAGAGTTAAGAGTTAAGAAATCGAAAATAAGATTCTGAATATCTAGTTTAGATACTAGTCACTGATGTATTATTTAAACCCTACTTCTGACGAAAAAATCATGTTCGTTCTTAAATTTAGATTATTTATCCCACAGTCATAATTTTTGACACTGATTTAACTTTACAGTCATGTAAATTTATGTTAGGCTCCGCAAAGTAAGAAATAAATTATTGGGTGACAAAAATAACCAGCAAATATTACCACTCTCTATAATAAATCATATCGTTAATGATCATAATCAAGTAGACGCAAATAATGAAATCATAAAGCTTATCAAAAGCAATACGTCGTGCAGATTTACTTGGAAATCTTTCATCTGTTGATCACACTAAAATAAGTTTTCTCCTCCATTAGACTGAAGATGGTTCAAAACGCTGTTTGGGTTTGAAATTAAGGGAGGGTCTATTCATTTAATTATGCAGGGTACCTCATTTAACGTACAAAACGAAAAGAAATACAATAATGTTAGTTAGTCTTTACATAAAAAATATACTGTAGTTTAAGGGAAACTGGTAATAAAGGTAATAAATCACATAAAAATTTAAAAGAAACCAATTTAAAAAAAACTCCCAATTTTTATGAAACTTTGCCTCTTTTCCAATATACAGGGTGTCCCAGTTTATATCGTCAGGATTTCACCAGTCGATAGTTTAGCGAAAATTAAAGGTGGTTTGTCTAATAAACTATAGTCGAATGTTGCTTCCTTTTTGATGTACAGGGCATTAAAGAAAATAAATTATTTTAAATAATTTGCTATAAATCAATAACAAAAAAAGTTAGTCTTCTGTCATTTTGCATAGATATTTTTTTTGTATTCTATTATTAATAGTGGTTCCAATTATTTCATTTAGAACACAGAGGCGTGCGTACGGGTTTCTTCAAAAACATTTTATTGAATAAAACGTACACCACTGTTTTTTCTTATTTATTAAAGAGGTTCTTCCCTATTAAATTTCCGAAAAAAGCATCAGTACAAAGTTGTAGAGAAAAATATTTCCTACAACTTTCCTTTTAATATTTTTTTGATATTGTCAATATTTAAAAAGATATTCAATAATAAGTTGCAAATTTTAGGAACATTTTTCTCTAGTTAGGTACTAGGTACTTATTACTACTACTTACTACTCTTTCCCCAAAATTTTCAACTTATTTGTTGAATAACTTTTTAAATATCGACAATATCAAAAAAAGTTTAAAAGATAAGTTGTAGGAAATATTTTTCTTTACAACTTTGTACTGACTCTTTTTTTCGAAAATTTAATAAGAAAAAGTTATTCAATAAACAAAAAAATCCAACCCTTAATTGAGGACTGGTGAAGGAAGGGCGGGGTCTACGATTACACAAACTCAGTTTTAAACTTTCAAGGCGACCCTCTAGATGATTCTACAAAAATTGGCTATAGGGTAAAAAAAGTTTATTTGAAGCCTTTTTTCTCCCTTATTTACTGTACTATTAGGTTATTTTGAGTTAAGTTATCAAAAAATTATAAGATACGAAAAAGTTTCTAAATTGAATGGAAAATACTCTCTCCATATTGGTGCTGCAAAAAAACCAGTGGCGTACGTTTTATTCAATAAAATGTTTTTAAGAAACCCGTACGCACGGGTCTATGTTCTAAATAAAATAATTGCAACCATTATTAATAAGAGAATACAAAAAAAAATATATGCAAAATTTCAGAAGGCTAACTTTTTTTGTTATTGATTTATAGCAAATTATTTGAAATAAATTATTTTCTTTAATGGCCTGTACGTCAAAAAGGAAGCAACATTCGACCATAGTTTATTAGACAAACCACCTTTAATTTTCGCTATAGGTACTATCGACTGGTGAAATCCTGACGATATAAACTGGGACACCCTGTACATATAAGTATTCAATTTTAAAGATCCCGCTTAGAAAATCTTTAGAATTAATAAGATTAAATGTTGTTTGCACAATCTTTCATGATAATGTGGAGGATCTTACCATATAATTCATGAAATTCGACTTACCCTTTCCACTCCTTTACGTATGAATATTTGGTATGAATCCTAAAATTAAATCGACGTGTTTTTTGCTTAAATAACATTTACTCAAAATCGATAGTTGGACTAATTTGAAAATGAAATATTTTACCGAGCAATTTTTTTAAATAAATTTCTTACTTAAGCCAATGTTAATTTCTATACCGTTGTAAAGTAGAAAAAATTATCTTTCCAACGATCCCCAATAAAACTTGAGGTTTTTTGAGACTGGAATAAAGCCGATTAATCCAAAAACAAAGAAAGTACTTTCTTATATTTGTGTAAAAGAGTATCTTGAACACCAAGCAACTAACATAATACGTAGTAAATAAAATAAATTTAGTATACCTTGATTATATTTATTAACCAAAATATTACCTATACACAATGTGCATATACCCTCCCGCTTCTGGTTTTTCTAGTAATTTTTCTTGTCGTCCTCCTCCCACCAACTTTCTTTTTCTCCTTTTTGGTATTTGCTAATACTGGTTCAGGGGTCTTTTGTGGTTCGGTATTAGGTTGCTCCTCCGATACATTACTTAAACCACTGATACCACTCAGTTCATGACTTGAATTTCCATTGCCAAATGCTTTATTATTGTACAAAATGTTACAATGACGAGCTTCTTTCGAAGGAGTTAATTGTGGTATTTCCAAATTTGGTTTATTTTTTAATAAACTTCGAGGATTTAGATTGTGGGTTATAATTGATTCCAACGACTGTTTAGCCAATCTATATACCGCGTCGGTACATTTACTTCGACAAGCACTGGCGTTTTTAAGAAACGTTGATTTAATTTTGGTACGCCTCTTCCTGTAAATAAATCTCATTTAGTATAGATCAGTTTTTCTATCGATTATTAGTGTTAACATAATTTTTTTATCTTGTTATTGTCTTAACTTAACAGCTTAATATAAGGAATTACAATGGCTACGATATCATGGGAATGAATGGATTTTCTACCCGAAAACAATTTTTACAAAAAAAGAACCTTTAGATTTGTAAGATTACAGAGCATACTTCATTTATAAAAAAAAACGAAAACATGACAAAAATTATATTCTAACCAAGCTCAAAAAATTTGTACTAGTTGCGTCGATCCGGGGACACACTGTATATTCAAAAAAGTCATTTTGCACGGAAACAATTAGTTTACTTTCCAATCACTACTTCATCCTTTAAGAAGTAATATAGGCCCACAAGTGCCTACCTATTGTTAATTTTCAATACTTAACGTTTTTTTTTATAATGCGTCGTGAAAAAAATAACAGAGTGATAGATGTTTATTATAAAGAGAGAGAAGGGCGGAAAGGGACGCGGCCATAGTTAGGCAGGTCCTTGGGGAGCATGAGATGAATCTTGGAGGAGGAGCGCGGCTACCGGCCGGCTTCTTGGACAAATTGCCAACGAAGGAGATCAGGGGTCGGAGACGAGGACTTTGCCTGAGACCACTTTTGATTTTCCACCACAGTCACAATCACATTTGAAATAAAGAAATGTAAGCGAGAAAATATTTGTGAAGCGCACTAAAGTTAATTTTTATACAGGATGTTTCAAAGTAGATATATTAACTGTATAAATTTTCAAAGATTAAGCAAAATTTTCAAGGTAGGTAATGTGCGAGTCCTCTTATGTCAACTACTCAGTAAATGTAGCATAAGAATCAATCTTTCTAGTAACTAGATTATCCTATCTTGTTAAAATGGACGAAGATACAATTTTCGCCACTTCCTAGGAGAACGAATTAATGTATGAGTAAAGACCAATTTTCACGATATCAATTATGCTAGACTTATGAGACACCCTGTATAACTAGATGAAGTCAAAAGTCGATCATACTTATATCATTAACAGTCGAAATTGTTAATATTTGACAGACATTTTTATTATCTGCATAGACATCAGATCCAATTGGAGTTTGTATACCTACATAATTTCACATATTGCCGTGGTGTACGATATCGAATCTGTAACTACTGTAGTTAGGAACTTACTGAAATAATTTAAAAATCTTGTTGTATTAAAAAATAAATAGAAGAGGAGGAAAGGAAAATGATAAAATAATGTTATGTTAATACTTACTGAATATTATTCCGAGACATTTTACATTTATCCTTAAGTCTTACACCAATTCGGACTAACGTACCTTTCTTCAGGTGAGTGTATAAATAGCATAATGCTCCAGAAAACATGAATATAGCAGTAGTGTTTGGAAACGGACTACCTTGTGCCGAAACTGCCTTTAAGAGCTGTATTTTAATCAGTTATTTCAATCACTTATTTCTACTTACAATTTGAGCTCCAAAAGAATCCATGAATCTTCGGACAATAACCGTACAAAATGCTAGTGATAAACTTGTACAAAACATTTTAAAGAAAACAAATTTTTCCAAAATTTAAATTATAAGCATTCTGCGGAGTGGGATTTAACAAAATGTCAGGTTCAAGAAAGTCATTTTATAAAATGACATTTTTTTTCTAAGTTGTTGTGAAACAATTCATTTAGTTTCCAGTGACTGCTTTATCCTATAAAAAGTAGTCCTCTTATACGAACTACTCTATATAAATATATCATAAAGAATCAACCTGATGGTTGAATTACATATTAAATTTTCTTAAAGTGGGTACCTAAAAAGGCTACTTGTCGAATCATATATATTTTTTTACACTACGGACTTGTCTTACTACTTTATTAAACTTTCACAATTTTTTTCTTTATTAATCATAGAACCAAAAAACTCTTTCCGAAACGCAGAAGTTAGAATCTAATAAGAAATATTAGATGTAAATTGGAAAGACTTGTCGAATTTTTTCGCCGTTTGACTAATTTTCCAGAAGGGATTCTAGCGACTATTTTTTAATCATTTATCGAGCATAGCTATTGGCTTTAGAAGAATTAGCGCAGACCCAAGTTTCACCACTACCTGCAGGAACTTCAGAACCAACCGTTTATCAGAAGTGAAACAAATCAACCGCGACTTAAGGGCGACTTTCTCTATGGCTGCTTCGACCAGTAGACCATATTATCTATAATCGTATTACGCCATCATTCGACACATGTGGTTAAATAAAATCACTGGTAATGGAAGAGATCGATTATAGAATTAAATAATGCGAAAATACGAGAATTGTAGGAGTAGCCTTTTAAAATAACATATAAAATTATTTTGGAATTATGCAATGTCTTAGTCTTTATCTTAGAGCTAATGATGGAAGGGTAAATTTGATTTTTAGATATCTCTCTAATTAGTCGATCAAAAGTGCGATTCTAATTTGACTTTCACAGGCTCTAAAATACTCTATATTGACTTAAATGATGGACCCTGACGCATACTTCTATCATCTGTTAGGTAATAGTCTTATCTTCAAGTTAATTTAATTAATTTGCCAAATTTGTAAATCATCTAGTTATACAGGGCTAGTCACGAGAGGGTTATTTCTGAACAAAATTAGAAAGCAACCAAAATAGTATATTTCATTACCAGTCTGGAAATACGGATTTTTTCGTGCGCGCGTGACAAATTCTCGTGGGAGGCGAAGCCGAACACGGGAAGTCATGCAAGCACGAAAAATCCATTTCTGGACGTGTAATGAACGATATTTTTTATTATACTTATCTAAAAACAACCCAAAAAAGGATTAGAAGTAATTTTAGAACATTTTATTTTCAAAGTAATCATAATACATCGTAAAAATAGTAGGCAAACACGATTAACATTTCCATAGCAACGACTTGTTTATTATCGGCGATGCTTTAGTTTCTGTCATATTTAGTGCACGGAAAAAAGAATAGGAGATCGGGAAAAGTTTTCCGTGCGCTGTTCTGAAAACGTCACCTTTACGTCATTCATCAAACAGATGAAAACAAGGTGTTTTCAGATAAGTATAATAAGAATACAATTTTTATTATACTTACCTGAAAACACCTTGTTTTCATCTGTTTTTGCAATGACGTAAAGGTGACATTTTCAGAACAGCGCACGGAAAACTTTTCCCGATCTCCTATTCTTTTTTCCGTGCACTAAATATGAGAGAAACTAAAGCATCGCCGATAATAAACAAGTCGTTGCTATGGAAATGTTAATCGTGTTTGCCTACTATTTTTACGATGTATTATGATTACTTTGAAAATAAAATGTTCTAAAATTACTTCTAATCCTTTTTTGGGTTGTTTTTAGATAAGTATAATAAAAAATATCGTTCATTACACGTCCAGAAATGGATTTTTCGTGCTTGCATGACTTCCCGTGTTCGGCTTCGCCTCCCACGAGAATTTGTCACGCACGCACGAAAAAATCCTTTTTTCCAGACTGGTAATGAAATATACTATTACAACGGCTGCTAGCTTTCTCATTTTAAAAAAAATGGAATATTGGATCTAAGATTGCCGGTATTGCCATTTGATTCTGTTCCAGTTCTGTCACTTTAACGTTTTAAGACTGAAAAATCAATCTTGTAGATGATGTATTATTATACAAACGATGAAAAAACAGACATGTTCCTCATCTATGGGGAGTGTAGGAAATATGCTACTGCCGCTGCAGACCTTTATATGCAAAGGTACCCAGCACGAAGACATCCGGTTCCTGAGACGTTTAAGAATCTTGAACATCAACTACGTCAAAACTGGCCTCCAATGAAAAGATATCGTCAGAGGACAGCTACCGGACAAGAAAATGAAATTGCTGTACTTGAAGCGATAGAAGAAAATCCTCACGTTAGTCAGACTGCATTGGCAAGACAAATAGGTACTAGTCAGTCTTCAGTTGGGCGTATTCTTCGAGAAAATAAATTCCACCCGTACCATTTGACTCTGGTACAGGAATTAAAGCCGACAGATTTTCTTAAAAGAGTTCAATTTTGCCGTTTTATGCAAGAAAAGCTGAATGCAGATAATAATTTCATAAAGAAAGTATTGTTCTCCGATGAGGCTAGATTTAGCAATAATGGGGCCGTAAACAGGCATAACTACCATTATTATAGCCAAGTGAATCCGCGATGGATTCGCGAAACACAATTTCAGAATATCTTTTCGGTAAATGTTTGGTGTGGCATACTAAATGAGCAATTTATTGGACCCCATTTTTTTGAAGGAAATTTGAATGGACAAATGTACCTTAATTTTCTACAGACGGAACTGGCCCCGTTATTAGAAACTGTGGACTTAAATACCAGGCAGCATCTTTGGTTTCAACAAGATGGTGCCCCACCGCACTACCATAGAATTGTGAGAGACTATTTGGATGCAAATTTTAGAGGCAGGTGGATAGGACGAGGATCGAACAATATTTGGCCACCCAGAAGTCCCGATTTGACTCCATTAGATTTTTTCCTCTGGGGGGTGTTGAAAGAAAAAGTGTATAAAACTTCAGTGCTTACAATAGAACAGTTAAAAGACAGAATTCGCCAAGAATGCATGGCTATAACGCCCGAAACATTACGGCGTGTTCAGCGATCGTTTTTTAATCGTATTGAAGTTGGTGTACATCGCAATGGGGCACATTTGGAACAATTTTTTCGGTAGATAATTTAAATATGTTATGTTTTGCTTTATTGTATTGTCATTTTAATAAATTGTCACTTTTACGTTTTTTTCCAAAATTTCTAATCACTTTGATCCGACTTATTAATCAAATAAAAAATAATATCAAGTGATCAGATTAATTAGTATTTTGGGTTGCGTTCTAATTTTGGTCAGAAATAAAGCACTCATGACTAGCCCTGTATGTATAAAAATAAAATGTCTAACATTTCCGTGGTGGAAAACTAGAAAACGACAATCCAATACAAATCCTAAGGTCGAGATGGACTTGTGTCTTGAGGCAATGAGGACAATCAGTCTCCCTTGTAGTTATTTCTACCAAGATATTTGTCTGCTTGGAATTTGCTCTTGTGTAGAGTTGAAACTTATTTCTAGACCGTTTTCATTCCTTCTATTAGTCTGGATTGTAGATTGTATTAGTCGCAAGGGCGGCATTGTTGTTTTCTCACTAACTTACATATATCCCTTTATTTCCGACGCTTTTTCCACATTGCTTTTCCTCTTTGCTGATTGTTTGGGGTACACAAATTGAGTAATAACCTCTTTAAATGAATTATATGTGTGTTTTGGTGTTTAAGATGTTTTGTTCTGTTTTTTCTAACGTGAACTAATGAAATGTATTTGAACTACTTACAACGAAATCAGAAATAAAAAAAATAAATTCTGACTAACATGCAAATGTAGTAGAAACAAATTTTCGGTGAATGAAAATAATGTTACTCATAGCCAATTATTCGGATGCAGCTGGAAATAGTTTAAGATAAATTGATGGTAAGGAACATTTTATGCTACTTTGCGATAAATTATTATACAATGTTTATGCCCGGTTCTGCAAACGTCAATAATTAAATATTTAATCAGAGATTAGTAAGAATTATCTTAGACTGGTACTTCAATGTCGGTTTAAACCGAGTTTGCTCAAAATTCGTTTAGAATATGAATCCTATCATTACAATTTGTACATTCTAAACGAAACTTTGTTTAAATCGATATTAAAATACTTACCTACCGGACCTTAGAGTCAGTTTTACCAAATTCGTATAAATTTTAATTTAGGTTAAACTATTGTTTTAATAATTATTTCTATGGATTTTATATTTAATCCTAGTTTACTCGTTAAACGACTATGGTACAACTCACCCTTAGAGGATTAAAATTTAACTCGAGATTGCGGCTTTATACAACTGGCCTTTATTGGTCTAAAATTTACATAGATTAGCAATTAACTCCGCTTATGGACAGATGATTATAGTAAATGTTACTTTGTTGTAATCCATAAAATGATTCCAAATTGTATAGACATAACAGGTCGCCTTTTGCTTTAAGGAGTGCATGATGGATGGTAGGATAGCGCAGCAGATCACTATACCAGCTTTAGTAGCAACTACGAGCCCTAACAACTAAATGTTCGGACAAAAGTAAATTTGATTGTCTTTTTTCCATACGCGCAAACGTTATCTAAATTAATTTCCATAATATTGATGTTTTTTTCTGTTATAATGCCAACATTTAGTTATATAAAAACGTAAATTACGTAAAAATCCGCTCGGCGGTTCCAAAACTGTAGTACTTTAACCCAGCAGGATGGGAAAATTGTAGAAACAAAGAATTATTATTTTCAAAACGTTGGATCTAGTAGTCGGATTTTGAAGAAATTTACTTTATTGCAAAGCTGGATGTTGGTTTTCTTTACAAAAAAGTTACACAAGTTTTATTTGGTGATTTTAGGCATCACAGTTTTGAAACCGCTGGTTGGATTTGTGTCAAAAAATCTTTAATTCAAAGCTCAATAATCGTACTATATCGAAAAAATCCTGAAATGTTAATATGAATTTTTTTGCATTTTTTTCGAGTTCCACAGTTCACTTTTCAAAAAACGTGTTTTTTTGGGAGTGCTACCTACATTAAAATAATCACAGTTTTGGAACCACTGGTTGGATTTTGGTAAAATTTAGTTTATTGCAAAGCTGGATGTTGGCTTTATGTACAAAAAAATCCTCAATTCTTTATTTGGTGATTTTAGGCATATTTCGTAGCTTTAAAATTGCACTTGAAAAATGGGACGTAATTTTTTTACGACTGTTTTTAAAAAATCACAGTTTTGGAACTTGGAGAAAACGATATAAAGGTGCGTTCATGGCCCCTCATCCAGTCCAAACTTAAATATTATTGAAACTCTTTGGCATAAAATTAAACGTATTCTACGCAATAACCCACCAAGAACCATTGGGGACTTAAAGACCAAAATAGAAGAAATTTGGGACAGTTTCACGCCAGAATTGTACCAAAATTTTATAAATACAATGCCTGCTAGAATACAGGCAGCTATTAAAGCAAAAGGAGACGTAACCTCTTATTAATGGTCCTAAATTAAAAATTATCCCAACATTTATTTGCAAATTCATTTTGTAAAGTTTGCTAATTATTAAAGTTAAAATATTGTTAAATCCAATAAATAATTTCCTTTTATGCATAATATTGTTATTAAGGCTTTATCTTATTGTATTGTTAGGTGTTTATCTACTAATTATTTGCGTTAAATTTCCAGTTCTCCTTTCATACTTCAAAAATTTACTTTTGTCAGAACATTTAGTTGTTAGGGCTCGTATAATCTTGACCCACATTGTACATGTACATCAATGTATAATATATTTCTGTACGCTTAGCTGCTCTCTTCACCCTGTATAATGTTTAACAAATAAGACTATTCGTTTATTTCCCGGTTAATCCAACCGTATTTGTGTTTTATAAGTCGTACGTGAGTCGTGCTTTGTGAAGTTTTATTGTTAATGTTATTACAGTGAAAAAGTTTTACTTACAACTAAGTACGACTTAAAAAATACGGTGCAATTATACATTTTATTCCTCTAGAAATCCTTATTTTTCTTGAATAATTTATTGCAGACTCAACGTTTTGTTATAATGTGATTATGATGATACACTTAATTCAACCTTGATTTCAATTTCTTTTTTTTTATTTGGTTATTGACCAAAAATTACAAGGAATTCTTAACAATAATTTACCTAGTATGTGTAATAAATATTAATTTCCTTTTTTCTTATTATAACAGTAACGACGAACTACAATTTCTTTCAAAAATGGCCGTAGAAGCTCTACTTAATTCTTCGGATTCTACATAATAATCTAAGGAAAAAATTATAATTTTCAAAGAAGAGCTGTTAAAGTTACGCAAAAAACTCCATGTGCGAGGCTACTAATTTATTAAACCTACAGGAACAACCTAAAAAAATTTTAACCTGTACTATCGCCATTTTAATTATGTTATAGTTATGTCCAAGATGTCATAATTTATTGTTTAAATAATTAAAATAAACAGATTTAATAAAAAGTTCGCCTCCCGCAAGTATTTTTTTCAGAAACTTTAGCAGTTTGGTTGGAGTCTTGAGATTACTATATGTAGATATATTAATAATATTTGTATCTTTTTATAATTTTAACCAACTTATGCTACCATAATATACAATATACATAAAATATGCAAGTTTGATTTTCATAATTTTGTACAATATACTTATTTATATTAATATTTATTCTGGGGTGTTGTCTATTATATAGTTGTTTAACTGAGTAAATGAAATATGAGTAATACATTGTAATAAGTTAATTGGGCCAAAGCAGAACTAGGGGTTGCAAGAGACTGCCAAATGCTCATCTGAAGGCCACGTGCTTAACAAATAGTGAATCGGCGATCAAGTGGAAGCTGATCTTGCCACAATAAAACCAGACCAGCAATACATATATGCGAGCTCGTTCCAACATCTGGCCCTACAGTACCATAGTGAAAGCTTTGGGGGATGAACAACTTTTATTACCCCGTAACGACAGTACATTAATTTCAAATAACACTTGTCACGGATACACATGCACCTACAGACAATAGGTGCGTTCACTTTATTCAGATCACTTGTTTGAGTTTGGGAGATTCGCTAATGCAACTGACTATTATAATGAGTGATAACAAAAAAAAAACATTTAAAGAATGACAAAATTTTCTTGAATATTTCTAGGTAACTATATTATAAACTTCTTAAATTTATAAGACAAACTAAACCTCCTAAAGCTCAAAAAAAATTTTAAATTGGGGACCTATATAGATATCCTAATTACCTACCACAAAAATAATAGATACTAACTTAATTCTATTTTTGCTTACGTACTATCTATTACCAGTATTTTAGAGTAAGCATAGTAACTGCCTTACTTACTTCTTATACTAAAAAGATGCCATTACAAATACCATTAGTAGTCATTTAGTTAGCGTCAATTAAATGTGACGAGATTGTCTAAGTATCTACTCTAAAAAACCAATGATGTATCTATTAGTATAGTAACATATTCACTTACAGCCCTTTGACTATAACAGTGTAATCGATGTTTATGAAATGAGGCTTCAGATATTAACGCTATTACCGTCTTAAATTGCTTCTTATCTTATTAGATGCTATGAAGAGCCACATTAACCGAGTAATTTGCTTTTACGCGCTAATTAAATTTTGCTCTTAAAACTCTACTTCGTTTCTTAACGTTCTCCACAATCATGGATTCTAATTTGGGCATTTCTAATATTGCTTTTAATATACCTTCCAGAACATTATACTTTTTATAACTATACGGTGAAACATACATATAACGAGCATGATGATCTGTTTTATTTTTGGGTGTACATATTCATGAATAAAGGTAATAATTACAGAAATAATCGACCAGAGCTTTAATAAATTAAGTTTTTTTCGCACATTTGAAATTGGTGTGAAAATAAATTAAATATAATAAAAACAACTATTAATGGATATTCAAATAGTATGTCCGGATTGAGTTCAGAAGAGGAAAATAATATTTATTGTTGATTTTACGACGAAAAGTCATTCTTTATAAAAAATCCTGCTTGTTGAAAAAATGAGTTTACCATAGAAAAATCTTAGATCAGATGTACAGGGTTTAAAAAATGAATAAAACATGAAAATGCTTTAAGGGAGAAGTATCATTATTTATAATTTTAGAAAAAATGTTCATTAGAATCTAAAATAAAGCCTTAATACAAAATTTGAAATCTGAATTGTAATTTTTAAATTTATGTCAACTTACAATTTTTTTCAAACATAAACATAAGTCTTGTTGTTAAACAAACAACAAACAATAAATATGAAATAACAGTTTGTACGATTGTGGAAAAAAATTTATTCTATATATCCTTCATTTTAAAATTGAATTTACAAAAATTTAAAACTAATGTTTGTTTGAAAAAAATTGTAAGTTGACATAAATTTAAAAATTAGAATTCAGATTTCAAATTTTGTATTGAGGCTTTATTTTAGATTCTAAACAACTTTGTTTAATGAAATTTTGTCTAAAATTAGAAATTAAAGCATTTTCATGTTTTCTTAATTTTTTTACACCCTGTACAGGGTGGTCCAGTTGCGGTGTCCTCGTTATTATCTCAGAAACTATTGCGCCCAGGAAAAAAAGTTTTATATAGAAGTTGTACAGTCTATAGCAATCTACATTTTTAAAAAAATAAAGTCTTTTTCATGTGGCGATATAAAGTTTCATTTTTTTAAATGGAACACCCTGTGTTTTACCTCAAATTATGATTTATCATCCAATTTCCGATAATTTGTTTCTAAAAAATTAGCCATGGCCTACTGTTATAAATAAAGAAAATTATTAAAAATATCGAATTTTGAGCTTGTTTTTCAAAATAAATATTAAGTATTATATATTTTTGGAAAGCCCAAATTTTGCTTAATCAATATAAAAGATAATATATAGGGTGTCCCATTTAAAAAAACATAAGTTTGGGCAATATCTCAAAAACTAAACCTTTTACACAAAAACTGCCTACGCCACTGAATTCTACGTAAAAAACTCTATCAAGATGATCAGTTTTCAGCTTTTTGATAAGTAGACGCATAACGGAGATACGAGGGGTGTCTAAAAAACAAAGATTTTCAGAATCACTCTGTAGATTAAAAACTAAGAGAGCCATGACAAGTTTGATCCCGGAATCTATCGTTTCGTAAAAAAGTAGGAAAGGAAGGTGAAAACCGCAACACTCTATCTTTGATAATAACGCCAATACCCCCTAAAAGTGTCGAAAATGGGACACCCTGTGTGTATTTCAATATTTTTTTGTTATAGGAATATAGGTACATTTAAATTTAGGCATATATAAAAATTCTGTATATCAACTAATTTTATTTAAAGCACATTAAAATATACCCTAAATTTTCCTTTTTATAATTCTACGCCTTTTTTATGTTTTAATGGATATTCCAAAATGGTAGTAACATACAAGATAAAATAATAAAGTTAAGTCCTACTTTTGGCACATCTGGATATCCCAGATATCTGATTTAGTATTTTTTTATATCTAGATCTAAGTTCATATATAAAAACAATCTGACGGAAGTGGTGAAGGGCTGAGCTTGTACTATAACTATTACTATAATTATAACTCTGATAACGTACTAGAATAATATAACGCGTTAAACAAGAAAACGAATTTTTTCGAAGATTCCTCCATCTTCACAATATCGAAACTAATAAGTTACAAATTGATTTGACCTGAATGTAAACGTATTATACCTATACAGAGTGTGCCAGCATAGGTAGACACGAAATATTTTTAGGTGTGATTCTTGAATAAATTCTGCATTGTCCTGTATAATTTTTTTATCCCCAGTCCAGGTTAGTTTTCGAGCAATCATCTCTTGAATGTTGAAAATTGTAGATTGGAAAAGTGAAATACTGTTGCATAAAAACTAGCCAGTCTGATCAACTATTTGATTATCGAAAAAAGTTATACATGAAATTTGTTGCTGAGATGATTTGCGATCGAAAGTGTCTTGTAATTTTTTTGGTAGTGTTAACCCTTAAAGAATTATTAGTGTTCAAGTTTGGAATTTGAAAAAATAAATCATTGTTCACGTTTCATTTAATTTATTTTGAAAAGTATTATTAAAAATAGTTAAAAATTTGACACATGATGAAAGATTGGTTTATTTTGAATCGAAAAGTTAAATTCCACTTTGAACATAAAAGATGTCTACTCGGAGTAATTATTAAATTTGTTAAAAAGATTTCCGTAAGTTGCCACCTGCAATGACTTTATTATAGAAAAAAAATAAAAAAGAAACCCGGATTGGAGATTAAAAATTAATTATACAGGACAATGCAAAATATATTCAAGAATCATATCTAAAAATATTTCATGTCTATCCTGGGACACCCTGTATATGAAATGACAGCTTAAAAGCTTAAAACTGAATCCTAAATTCCAAATGGGCAACATGTAGATAACTTGGTCAAAAAAGATACAAAAACATGTTTGTTCTCCATATCTTATTGCATATCCATGCTCATATATGATCGAATTATTTGCAGGTCTAGGTACGCTCTTCTTAGTTGGAATGACCTAAAGGAATTATTGGCATCCAGTATAAATATTTGCGAATAACACACGATACACGTGTATGACAAAAAGATATAGAGGAAATGTCAAATTTTCTTTTATAGATTCTAACATCTTTACTTTCGCGATTTCTAACAGTACCTTTATTTTATACTGGTTATTGTTACAGGTAAGCGCTATCTACTACCTAAAAGTTTCACCTTGTAGATTTATTTAGAACTATTTAATTAACGATTTTAATAAACATTTAGAGTAAGGTCCAATAGTTTTATTTTGACACCGAAAACTTGTGGCAACTTTGTTCCTATATTATAATTATGAATCTAGGCAACGGATAAACAGAAGGAGAAACTCGATGTTTCAATTTGGAAATAATGTAAGAAAATCTGGAGATAATTTGCAGCTAATCTCGAAGAAATATCTGCCATGTATACGACGATCTAGGCGTTTGCGCAAAATCTCTAAAGATCTCCTCTAATAGGAACTCAAATATATAGGTATACAAATTTTTGCCTGCTGTTTACTACAATCTAGGGTTTGATTGCAGTAGTTCTTATTTTTTTAAAATTGGTGGTTGTTTGCAGAGGTCAAAACAGGTGATTAGAATAGGCTGATGACTAAGTATGTACATAATAAAAAGAGTCCTTTAATCTCTCATGTTATTATTTTCATCTTTTACCTAGGACCTAATGCATTTAACTGCAATAATCCCCAATATTTTATAATTTGACAACATGTGTAGTTTTTTAGGGATTGTTTCTTTAGCAAAAAGCCTTTATACTCTCGCAGTTTGGCGATAAAAACCATTTTATAATTTATACAATACAAGTCGTGCAAAGATAAAGGAAAATTTTAATGTCCATAAGAGATCACCGCATTGAATTTTCCCTTCAATTTCTTTATAGATTACTGAATGTTCTAACCCCTTACGATTTTATTATAGCTTATAATAACATCTTATAATAATTTGTACATATTTTATACAGAATGGTAATAAAAAGTAGATTAAAATTGCGATCATGTTTTACAGGCATTACAAAAAATGTTTAGCACCTGAATAATATAAAAATCTTAAATTGTACCAATGTACATCGCAAGGCAAACTGTCGTCGTACAAGGCTAGGAGGGTTTAATTTCCCTGGAGGTTGCACTGTCAATGGAGGCTGCAAGTCCTGGGGCGTATAGCGAACATCGGATCTTCGATTTTTCATGGTATGCTTATGATGGGAGGAAGTCTCTCGCTTCGGTCACAGCTTTCCCTAAGGGATTTACCCAGACTGGGAACTTATACTTTCCTGCTGCAAATTACAGAGTTCTTTTATGCTCATTTATTAATCATTCAATTTTGACAATGATTTTATCGTACATAATATATTGTAATAAATTATAGATCTGGAGTAATAAAAATGCCTGGTGGGGCTAACATATTATCAAACTATTTCAATATAATTTTACAAAAAATTTGTAACCATTTAAATAAAAACCAAAGATTAGTTTCCAACTCATACTGAAAATTATTGTTTTCTTAATATTTAGAGAATAAATTGATTTTATCTACCACGCCTTTTTAGAAAACCAAGTGACGATTTAAAAAAAATATAGAAAATAGTTTTTTATTTTAAGAAAAGTTGGTATTAGTTATTACTGTATAATTATATCCAAGTTAAACTGACAAATTTTAGAAAGTGCTAGTGGACCGAAAAACAAACTGAAAAAAGTTCTTTCTCAAGATTTCTCCGTTTTCGTTTCCTTTTCAAGTAGGTAAGCTCCAAAAAGCTCAAAAACAAATTATGCTAAAATTAAATAACTATGTATAAATGTTATTTGCTATATGCATTTTGCCATAAGGAGTTTTTTTTTAAACAAAAATATATTAACTATTAATTCGTCCAACAAAAAAAAATTAATTATATTGGATTTTATCGGACCTGATTACCAGAAGAATTTCTATGGTATGTTACAAGTTTGATTTCAATTTGCACATTTAAAAAACTGTAAAAAAGTCGGTGAAACAATCCGTTGTCACCCCGTATACAACCCTAAGTACCTACTTCGCATATTATCCTTGTTTTGATTGATTTGTTGTTTTGTTTGTTGCCTTTACAATGTAGAAAAATAATTCAAGTGTAATTTAGGTTGAAACGGCAATGGCCTAGTAAATGTGATTAAATAACAATTTGACTACTGTGAGTGAGTGCAGAAGGACGTGTGTTGCCACGTGCCGTTTGAACAACAGCCGCCAGGACACGTGTGGTAAGGGATAAGATCATATCTGATGAGCCATTGTCATCCACCATCATCCCGCCTCAGGAATATCAAATTTAAATCGAAGGTTTCGTTACAATACAATAACAGCAATAACAAGTAAATTGGACTTTATTGGAAGAAACTTCATTGTTAGGCAATTTGGAAAAATGTTAGGTACTTACAACACACATAGTTTTTTTGCCAGGAAAATATAAGCTATAGCTTTGAAAAAAACTTGATAACATCTCAATAGGTACTGAAAATAATCGTTTTTTATTGAAAAATATCTGATATGTCCAACATATGACATTTTTATAATGATAGTACCACAATTACTTTTCCTAAAGAAATTAAGTTAAATTTCTTGTAAAAATCATGTTTCAATTTTGAGAGTTTCCAGCAATTATCAAATAGTTTTCGGAATTCTCTCTCGCACTTATTGCAATACGCATAAATCTGTCCTTGTCCCACTCATTATAACCGAATTTTACGATTTTAATTTTAATTTTGAAACAGTAAATAAATCATTGAAGATATGTTTGCAAAGAACACCGATAGTTCATTATGTTTTTCTAGCATTATATCGAAGTTCAAGTTTCGTAACAAATTTAAAATCGTTCTCCTGACATATTTAGTTTTTGTGACTTAACTGCTTAACTCACAATCTGCCTCTGAGGTGCTGATATCCATGTAAGTACATCATAAACATTTTTTTTTAGAATAACGTCAGCTCAACAGCTCTCATCTGCGAAAGTTTGTCATAGAACTAAGAAATAACTGTGTATTAAGTTTTTTATTTTGGCCATTTAAGAAAGCGCCATATTATTCTAATACTAAAGTCTAAAGTAAAGATCTCTTGTCGAATTTAATTAGTTCACTTTATACTTTCAAACATACACAAACGACTACCACAATTATCTAGTTTTATAAAATTCTAAAATATTAATGTAGTGCAGACTATTTGGGTGTCACCTGATGATTATGAGAAAATTAATTTTCATATCAGATGTGCTAATATTATTACTAAGTCCTACCTACGTAGTAATCTTATTAGATTTCCAAATTTTATACAACACTTTCGGTTGTCTTAGAAAAATTATGGGATTTTTGATTTTCTCAAATCACAATTTTCCTTTTTTTGACTTTTCCAGCAGACCAACTGCCCAAGAGATAAATCAAATTTCTTTTCGGTTTATTCAAATAAATGTCTATCATAGTGGCAGAACCACCGAGAGGGGTTGCACCGAATTTTATTTAATCTAATCCCCCACCAAAATTCTTGATCCTCCATTAATTTATCTGTTACTAAACATAAATCACTATGCTGATAACGGAATTTCAGATTTCAGCCACCCTGTAGGTATAGTATATGCTGTGGTATAGTGTTGTATTATGCACACGACTGCATGTCCGCTTGAACTTTAAGGGTAGGCAACCATGTAGACTGAGCCTAAATCATTATTTTATAAGTTACTACAATTAGATACTTATGATACCTTATGATAATTTGTATAATTTTAGACTTTGAAGTATATATATCGCAGCCTTCTAGTGAAATTGGCCGTTTCATGAAAAGTCTGGACGTTACATGAAACGCTGCCAAATATTGAAATGAATAAACTTTACAGCCATTCTAGACGTTTCATGAAACGCTAACACGTTTCTGCCTTTTAATGAAATAATGGAATTTTACACTAGGTGGCTGATTTCTTTAGACTTTTCATGAAATGCTGCAAATTCAACTTGCGTTCTGAAGAAAAGGCCCTAATATGTATACTTCAATTATATAAATAGAAAACCCGGGGGTGTTTTTCATAATCAAAATAGCAACTACATAAAAGAAAAAACCAAAAAAACAAAATGTGTAACATTATACCAATTCGTAAAAAAAATTAGAAAACCACGTTTATTTTGAACATAAATATATTTAAAAAATACAGTCTAAGTTATAATTCAATACACTCTAGGTATAAAAGATCAAACTAATATTTATAGACTTTAGTATGTCATAGTACCTAATTATAAACTATTCTACGTAGAAAAGTTAAGCTTGAAATGAAAAAACTAGTAGACTACCTATTTATTTGTAAAACACATTAGAACGCAAGTTGAATTTGCAGCAATTCATGAAAAGTCTAAGGAAATCAGCCACGTAGTGTAAAATTCCATTATTTCATCAAGAGGCAGAAACGTGTTAGCATTTCATGAGACGTCTAAAATGTCTAGCCTTTTGGTGTAATATTTATTTATTTCAGTATTTGGCAGCGCTTCATGCAATGTCCAGCCTTTTCATGAAACGGCCAGTTTCAGTAGAAGGCTGCGACATATATACTTCAGAGTCAAAAATTATACATATTATCATAAGTCATAAGGTATCATAATTGTCTAACTGTAGTAACTTATATAATAATAAAATAGTGAAATCAAAGAAAGAAAAAAATGCACCTGAAATTTTAATTTTAACACCACCAACAAACCACAACTAACTATTCTATGATTCAAAATAGGCAGATTTAACCCAATTTATTTATCGGTATCCAAACGTTTTTCGTTAGTTGAGATACAGAATGTTTAAAAAGTTCGTTTTTTGAAGATTTTTCAAAATTGACTACAAAGATATTCAATTGAGATTGAGTACACTCAAACTAATCAAATTGATACAGTTAATCACGCGAATTTGAGTGAACTGGCTAAATCCACTAGATGTAAGATGAAAACCATTAACTCCATTTCTTCTTTATTAGGTTCTTAATTTTCCAAAAAGTAACGTTATCAAATTATGTGAATTTTGGATATATTCAGAAAAAGTTCATGCAGGCGAAATTTTAATTATAACTTAGAGTGTAAAGTGAAGTCCTACTTCAAGAGATAGAGAATTTTATATTATTTAAGAGCGTAATTAAAGAATAGAAATACATTATTCTTTGCTACTAAAGAATTATAAGACTGCAGTAATAATTTAATATTTTATCATAAACTGAATTTTTACTGTACTTATTCTCCTGCAAATACACAATTATATACCTTACATGAAAATAGCCAATTTCAATGTAATATCTTTTTAGTACAGCCAATTTTTGCAGAACCATATAGAGGGTCACCCTGTAAGTTTAAAACTGAGTTTTTGTATTCGTAGACCCTGTCGTTTATTTATTTATTTATTTATATTAAAAGAAAACTTGTAGGGGACATTTTTCTCTACAACTTTGTACTGACGGTTTTTTTTCGAAAAACTAGAAGACGTTATTCATTAATTAAGGGCTGGTGAATGAGCGACGAGCAGGTCTACGATATACAAAAACTCAGTTTTAAATTTACAGAGTGACCTTCTACAAGATTCTGCAAAAATTGACTGTAGCGTAAAAGAAAAGTCTATTTGAGGCCTTTTTTTTCTCCCTATTTGTAGTTTCTGAAAAACCCTTAACTATCTGAATTTTTTTATGCATCCTGTATCACAGTAAAGAAGAATTTTTGAATGTAGGTAAATTGGGTTAAATCGGTCTATTTTGAATCATAGAACCTTAATCGTTTGTCTATTATGGGTCATTTAAAAAACACCCTATACAGGGTGTCCCAGTTTATATCGTCATTTCACCAGTCGATAGTTTAGCGAAAATTAAAGGTGGTTTGTCTAATAAACTATGGTCGAATGTTGCTTCCTTTTTGACGTAAGAAAATAAATTATTTTAAATAATTTGCTATAAATCAATAAGCCTTCTGAAATTTTGCATTGATTTTTTTTGTATTCTCTTATTAATAGTGGTTGCAATTATTTTATTTAGAACACAGACGCGTGCGTACGGGTTATTTAAAAAACATTTTATTGAATAAAACGTACGTCACTGGTTTTTTTCAGCAACAATATGCAGAGAGTATTTTCCATTCAATTTAGAAACTTTTTCGTATCTTATAATTCTTTGATAACTTAACTCAAAATAACCTAATAGTATAGTAAATAAGGGAGAAAGAAAGGCCCTTCCTTCACCAGCCCTCAATTAGGGGTTGGATTTTTTTGTTTATTGAATAACTTTTTTCTTATTAAATTTTTGAAAAAAAGAGTCAGTACAAAATTGTAAAGACAAATATTTCCTACAACTTATCTTTAAAACTTTTTTTGATATTGTCGATATTTAAAAAGTTATTCAACAAATAAGTGGAAAATTTTGGGGAAAGAGTAGTAAGTAGTACCTAACTAGAGAAAAATTTCCCTAAAATTTGCAACTTATTTGTTGAATATCTTTTTAAATATTGACAATATCAAAAAAATATTAAAAGGAAAGTTCTAGGAAATATTTTTCTCTACAACTTTGTACTGATGCTTTTTTCGGAAATCTAATAGGGAAGAACCTCTTTAATAAATAAGAAAAAAAAAGTTAAGTTATCAAGAAATTGCAAGATACAAAAAAGTTTCTAAATTGAATGGAAAATACTCTCTGTATATTGGTGCTGCACAAAAAACCAGTGGCGTACGTTTTATTCAATAAAATGTTTTTGAAGAAACCCGTACGCACGCCTCTGTGTTCTAAATAAAATAATTGCAACCACTATTAATAAGAGAATACAAAAAAAAAGATCTATGCAAAATTTCAGAAGGCTAACTTTATTTGTTATTGATTTATAGCAAATTATTTAAAATAATTTATTTTCTTTAATGCCCTGTACATCAAAAAGGAAGCAACATTCGACTATAGTTTATTAGACAAACCACCTTTAATTTTCGCTAAACTATCGACTGGTGAAATCCTGACGATATAAACTGGGACACCCTGTATATTATTTTAAGATGGCAGCGAACGACATCTATAATATGAAACTAGAACCTCATGAGGGAAACTGTAGTGTGGTGGAGCTAGTGAAGTAGAAGGCAGCTGACAGAAGACGCTTTTCATAAACTTTTACCAAGTATTCACCGACCAGCTGATCTTCACAAAATATTTTGGTGAGAATGAACGGGTTTAGTACAGGAGAAGAAGATTCACGAGGTCCAATTGATCAAATTTGTTGTTTAATTGACAATGGTGAACGTTGTTCAAAGATAGCTGGTAATGCTTCATACAGTAAAAGAATACAAAAGACTGTAACACAGCGAAAACTGAATTTAAGCATTGATAATTCCGTAAGTAAACCAGTGGTTTCTAGCCGGAGTTTTATGGTAATTTTTATTCTAGGCAAGGCATATTTATATTTGTGACTTCCATAAAATGATCATACAATGTGCCAGAACAAAGAGACGTAGGAAAGATTCGGAGGACGACAGTAATGAAACTGATACAGATGTTCCTGAAGTTGATTTGTATCAGTTGCAAATGGGTACTTTACGACGATATAAGAAGCACTACAAAGTTCCAATGAGGCAGGGGTTGAATAAGGCACAACTGGCTGATGTAAGTGTTTATAAAATTCACTTGTAAAATAGTTAATCACTTAATTCACTTTAAAAACAAATTGTATATCGTGTAGAACGAAAAAATGATATAAATGATGTTGATAACTATAGTTTTCAAAGATTAGATTGCTTCTGAAGCACAGTCCCCTAACTACCCTTTTTTAGTCTGTTTATATTACGTGCATAAAGTGGTGACCAGAGTATACTATAATATTCAAGTAGACAATTACAGGGTATCCCAGGATAGACACGAAATATTTTTAAGTGTGATTTTTGAATAAATTCTGCATTGCTCTGTATATTTTTTTTATCCCCAATCCGGGTAAGTTTTCGAGCAATCATCTCTTGAATGTTGAAAATTGTAGATTGAAAAAGTGAAGCACTGTTGAATAAAAAGAAGCCAATCTACTAAACTATTTGATTATCGAAAAAAAGTTATACATGAAATTTGTAGCTGAGATGATTTTCGATCGAAAGTATCTTGTAATTTTTTTGATAGTGTTAACCCTTAAAGAATTATTAGTGTTCAAAATTGGGATATGAAAAAATAAATCATTATGTTCACGTTTCATTTAATTTATTTTGAAAACTAGTATTGAAAATAGTTAAAAATTTGATACATGATGAAAGATTGGTTTATTTTGAATCGAAAAGTTAAATTCTATTTTGAACAAAAACGATGTCTACTCGGAGTAATTATTAATATTGTTAAAAAAATTTCCGTAAGTTGTCACCTGTCATGACTTTATGTGGAAAAAAATAGTTATAAAAAAAGAAACCCTGAATGTATTCAAGAATCATATCTATGTTTAATAGAGTATTTCACATCATTAATAATTAGAGAAAATAAAATTCATCCTAAATAGAACACCTCGAAATCTATCGGAATCGGTATAGTTTTAATTTTAATTGAACTTGAGATTGTCAGGAGAAATAAAAAAGCGATTTTTTGGGGTACTGTAAGTAGGAACAATTTTATGATAAAAATTCAAAATGCTTTAAATTTAGTATATTAATAATGAAAGACAGTTGAGATGTGATAATAAATGAGAAAACAGTTTACCAATACCTACTTTAGTTCAAGAGTTATAACACTTTAAAAAACTTTCAATTTATTTTCTATTTTTTTTCGATTCAAAACGTCATATCTTGAAAACGCGTAGATATATCGCAATGAAGTTTGGAAATTTGAACATAACGCATTGAAATATAACTGAACCAGTACAGTTTTAATTTTAATTGTACTTGAGATTGACAGGAGAAATAAAAAAGGCGATTTTTGGGGGTACTTTAAGTAGGAACAATTTTATGATAAAAATCCAAAATCCTTTAAATTTGGTATATTAACAATAATAATTATGAAAGACAGTTGAGAGGTGATAATAAATGTGAAAACAGTTCACCAATACCTAGTTTAGTTCAAAAGTTATAACAATTAGAAAAAAGGACAATTTATTTTCATTTTTTTTCGATTCAAAACGTCATATCTTGAAAACGCGTAGATATATCGGAATGAAGTTTGGAAATTTGAATATAACGCATTGAAATCTATCTGAATCAGTACGGTTTTAATTTTAATTGTACTTGAGATTGAGAGGAGAAATAAAAAAGGCGATTTTTGGGGGTACTTTAAGTAGGAACAATTTTATGATAAAAATCTAAAATCCTTTAAATTTGGTATATTAACAATAATAATTATGAAAGACAGTTGGCAGGTAATAATAAATGTGAGAACAGTTCACCAATACATAGTTTAGTTCAAAAGTTATAACAATTTGAAAAAATGTCAATTTATTTTCAATTTTTTTTCGATTCAAAACGTCATATCTTGGAAACGCGTAGATATATCGCAATGAAGTTTGGAAATTTGAATATAACGCATTGAAATCTAACTGAACCAGTACAGTTTTAATTTTAATTGTACTTGAGATTGACAGGAGAAATGAAAAAGGCGATTTTTGGGGGTACTTTAAGTAGGAACAATTTTATGATTAAAATCCAAAATCCTTTAAATTTGGTATATTAACAATAATAATTATGAAAGACAGTTGAGAGATGATAATAAATGTGAAAACAGTTCACCAATACCTAGTTTAGTTCAAAAGTTATAACACTTTGAAAAAATGTCAATTTATTTTCAATTTTTTTTTCGATTCAAAACGTCATATCTTGAAAACGCGTAGATATAACGCAATGAAGTATGGACATTTGAATAGAACGCATTGAAATCTCTCTGAATCAGTACAGTTTTAATTTTAATTGAAACTACTTGAGCTTGACACGAGAAATAAAAAAAAACGATTTTGTTGTAGGAACAAATCCAAAATGCTTTAAATTTGGTATATTAACAATAATTATGAAAGACAGTTAAGAGGTAATAATAAATGTGACAACAATTCACCAATAACTATAGTCAAAGCTATAGCACTTTGAAAAATGTCAATTTTCAACTTTGTTTTATTCAAGTCGTCATATCTTGAGAAAGTGTAGAGATATCGTATAAAGTTTGGAAATTTTAGATAGTACGTCTCTTAATCTACCTGAATCAGTATAGTTTTAATTTTAATTGTACTTGAGATTGACAGGAGAAATAAAAAACGATTTTTGGGGTAGGTACTTTAAGAAGGAATAACTTTATGATAAAACTCTAAAATGCTTTAAATATGGTACATATATGGTATATTAATATTAATTATGAAAGACAGTTAAGAGGTGATAGTAAATGTGAAAACAGTTCACCAATAACTAGTCTAGTTCAAAAATTATAGCACTTTGAAAAAATATCAATTTTCAACTTTTTTTTCAAGTTGGAAGCACAGCCTTTTACTAGTACTTTCTTGTTGGCGACTATTTGTTAAATACGAGACTAAGCATAAATATAGAGGATCTTGAATCCTGTAAATATTTTTAGGTTAAAGATTAAAAGATTTATGGGGACTCTATCAAATGCTTTTTTTATATCAGTATAAATGCAGTCCACCTCCACTTTTTAGAACATAGAACTTTATCAAGACCATTTGTTGTATTCTGAATGTTAATTTTAAAACCACGTTTAAAAAATTACCACCTACATAATTTTGTTGTTGTTTATTTAGATTTATTTATATCACTGTCTAACGAGCTGTCTAGGTATGGAATACATTTAATTTAAATTTGCGTGTTTGTAAGAAATCGTGATTAGAAAATCGTGTAACGTGAACGAAAGTTATCTTTTATCTAGTTTCTTCAATAAATGAATAGTAAACGACGTCGATGGAGCATTCGTAAAAACGTCTTAGTTTTGGGGGCGGTTCGTTGTGTCTCGGTTAATTTTAGATGATTAATACCTTACAAACGATTGTTTCAGTAATTATAACTAGGACTTTTAAGACACAATAAATCAGCCTTTAATTTACAAATGATAATGAATTTACAAAAATTATGTTGTCTTGTGTCCCCACATTTAACAAAATACAACTTTGTGAATTAATTTTGTTGCAGACCTTAATGAAACACTTCAAGACAATTCCAGTGAAAGAAAAAGATATCCTTACCTACTTCATTTATACAGTAAAAACAAATTCAAATAAACTTGACCAAAAAAATGGTGTGACCAATGACGCTGCTTAAAGTTATGTGCAATTCAATATTTTGTAAATGTATTTTATTTCAGAATTTATTGTAAACTTTTGTAAGTAGTAATGTTATCGAATTAAATTATTTAGAAATTATTTTTTTTATAATAAAGTATAAATTTATAATTTCATTTTATGTATTTTATTTTAGTTATAAATTATAAAAGTTTAGGGCAAACCAGAATGAAACTAGGGGAGAAGATCGTTTTACTGGACAAATATTAATCAAAGTTATTTATAAAAAAAAAACTAAGTAAAATGATTTTTTGGTTTAGGTTCATTCAATCCTGCATCCTAAGGTGTGATTGCATTTGATGCTAAATAATCTCTGTCTTTTTATTCCAAGAATTGGTTTATCTGGAATAAATATTAAAAAGATATAAAGGTGTTAGTTTAAAGTGTGACACACAAAATGATTATTTTCAGAAGACTTGTGCGTCACTGGCCTTTACCAAGATTAACAATTTTTTTAATTATACCAAGCTAAACCCACAGAACTGTTAAAGAGCTATAAAAATGCCTCTTGTTTCTTTATTCATGTAAGAAAAACTGCATACTTACAGATTTTGTGTATCATTTTATTACGATACAATTTGAACATTGGGAACATTCTATAATACATTCTGTTTCATTTAAACATTCTCTATCAATATCAAAACTTTCCCCACATCTACAGGGATAAGAAAACATATCATTAGTTAACGTAATATCACTTTTATATAATGTACAATAAATTAGAGGTTCCTTCTCTACTGTAACATGTAATAGAGAAGCATCATATGATTTTCTTAAACCTGCATCTCGTAAGATTTTCCAGGCTTTATCAATTTTTAAAAAATCGTCACTTTGTCGATTTTCCACATCGTTTTCTTGCTTATCTGGATGATGTTGTTTAACCAAATTCTGATAACTCTGTTTTAATTCGTTGTAGGAAGCAGTTTGATCACATTTGAGAATTTTGTAAAAGTCCTCGTCACTATTGTCGCCAGACATTATTTTAAGTTATTTTTCTATTAGATATAAATAAATAATAATATACATAACCTAAAAAACAACGAGAACAATACAACCACAAAAGATCTACTGATTGTGACGATATGGCAGTAGGTAAGAGCACAACAAATTAGTAGTTCAATTGTCTGCTTTGAGAAAAATCAGCGCGGGAAATTTAAAAATAAAATAATTAAATAAGTCTTATGAGAACATGGAAAAATATAAACTTTAATCTTAAGTGAAAAAGTGTTAATGTTTCATATTTTTAAACTGAACGGTTTTCGATATATTCACAGTATACACTCCTTTTTGAAGTATGAAACAGAACACCCTGTATATTTCACAAGTCCTAATTCTAAGTTAGATGATCTGGAAAATTATTTTTGTTATATCTTTGACTACTTTTCATTCAACTATATATTTATTTTCTCATTATTGAAAATTTTTGTAACGAAATAATTTAGTTGTGTAAACTGGTCTGCCTACTAATAGCGTCCCCAGTCGGCAGCTAAGTTCAGCTTCTTATTTGCACCCTCAGCCATTTTGTTTCTTTCTACTTCAATCGCCGTAGAGCAGGTATGTTTCATGGAATATTTTAGTATTTTACTTTCCTAATATTCATTCTAAATATTCGAAACTCTTCATTTAGTGTGTTGATTAATTTTTTACTTATGCTATGTTTTTAAATACTTATAGTATTTCATATTCTAATGAACAGCATTTCAGCCACATGGTATCACACATAACCTAAAAGTGCTTTCCTTTTCCAGATTTTAACTCAATATGACTAACTCCAAGGGTTATCGTCGTGGTACAAGAGACTTGTTTTCACGCAAGTTCAGGAAACATGGAGTCATCCCCCTTTCGACTTACATGAAAGTCTACAAAGTAGGTGACATTGTAGACATCAAAGGAAATGGTGCCGTTCAAAAAGGTATGCCCTACAAAGCTTACCATGGAAAAACTGGACGTGTGTTCAATGTTACTGCTCACGCTTTGGGTGTGATCGTTAATAAGAGAGTACGTGGTAAAATTATCCCCAAGAGAATCAATATTCGTATTGAACACATTACTCATTCCAAATGTCGTCAAGACTTCTTGCAAAGAGTAAAATTGAACGAGAAACTACGTAAAGAGGCCAAGGAGAAGAATGTTAAGGTATTATTGAAGAGGCAACCGGCTCAACCTAGGACTGCACATATTGTAAGCGGAAAAGTACCGGCTGTACAACTTGCACCTATACCTTATGAATTTATTGCTTAAATTCAATAAATTAAATGTAATCTATCTGTGCTGGTTTTATTTCATATAGTATCAAGTATACCTGTCAGTCAACAGAGACAAAAAGTGTCTAAAAAGGAAAAAATTAAAGTTTATTTTATGAAATGAAAACAATAGTCCGTTCCAAAATTATAAAGCAAATGTGTCTTACAATGAAAACGGTGATAACTACATTAAAATGGTATATTTTGTTAATTATAAAATTCTACAGAAAATGAGCGGAACGTAATCGCAGAGTAAAAGTTCAATGTTCAAATCTGAATTTTCATAGATTTTTTTATATTAGCCATATACTGTACTAAAAACAAAATATTTTTTGTTACGTCAATAATTTAGAAGAAAAGTGCGCTTTATAGAACGAAATTTGCATACAGGGATATTCACCGAAACCGTTGGTTAGACGTTTTAAAAGATGTAGTTAATATTTTTTTCTGAAAATTGGGTTGTGCCCTAAGTAGCATATGATCTCTTTATTTAAAATATTTTCAAGTTTCTACGACTTCCGGTTATACCGGAAGTAGACCCTGACTTCGTTTTTTTAAGTGGAACACCCTGTATATTATTACATTTTTAAATACTACATTCAATTATAATAACATTTTGTTAAAAAATTTTTGTTCTAAAGCATTTCGTTTAATAATTACAGGATGATATTTTAAAAAATGTCCAAAAATGGGCTAACTTTAAAATTTTATTTTCTAGCCTTCTAATATTCAAATTGAAATGCGGTTTTGGCAAAATGTTAACAAAAGTGTACTACTTGCAATTTCTTCATTGCAACAGCTCAATGTTCTACAGGGGGTTTATAATTTAGGTGCCATTTAGAAAAAAATCAAAAAGGAATAACTCATTTTTTTCAAATGGAACACCCTGTATATCGATACAAATTTGGATTATTCATTCAAATTAAAGGTAATTTTGTTGAATAAAGTTTATACCCAACTCTTGCTGTTTTCGTGAAATTTCGTTTTTTTGGTAATATTGAAAATTATGCCAAACAATTCGATTATTGGATCAAGCAATCGATGTTGTCAGTAAAGCATCTTAAACAATATCGTTACATTAATCATTAATAAAAAATTAATTAAAAAAAAACTTCTCTTGTTAATCATTATATTAAGTGTAAGTACCATAAAAATTGATATTTCACGAAAACGGCAAGAGTTGGGTGTAAAGTTTATTTAACAAAATTACCTTTAAATTGAATGAATAATCCAAATTTGTATCGATATACAGGGTGTTCCATTTGAAAAAAATGAATTTTGCCGTTTTCATTTTTTTCTGAATGGCACCTAAATTATAAGCCCCCTGTAGCACATTGAGATGTTGCAATGAAGAAATTGCAACTAGTACACTTTTGTTAACATCTTGTCCAAACCGCATTTCCATTTGAATATTAGAATGCTAGAAAATAAAATTTGAAAGTTAGCCCATTTTTGGACATTTTAAAAAAAATCATCCTGTAATTATTAAACGAAATGTTTTGGAGAAAAATTGTTTTAGCAAAATGTTATTATAATTGAATGTAGAATTTAAAAATGTAGTAATATACAGGGTGTTCCATTTAAAAAAACGAAGTTAGGGTCTACTTCCGGTACAACCGGAAGTCGTAGAAACTTGAAAATATTTTAAATAAAGAGATCTTATACTATTTAGACTATAAACCAATTTTTAGAAAAAAATATTAATTACATCTTTTAAAACGTCTAACCAACGGTTTCGGTGAATATCCCTGTATACTCCAAAAAAATTAAATGGGTATACTTTATTGAATCACAAAAGTCAATAATTTGAAAAACTGAAGTTGAAGATTCGAGCTACAGTTAAAATTCAATCATCCACCAAAATTTCTAGTACATCTTTTTCTAAAATCTATATTTGGCTTCGACACATTTTTGTTAGAAATTTACCATTAAAAATTAAAAGTAGGTATATTTTATGTGGGTAGGTAGATGGTACATTATTGGAGGGAATAATTTCCTTTTTATTTCATGGGTTTACGAATGATTTTCAAAAAAATATATAGGTACACATATTTTTCAATATGTGAATTACAACATTTATTTTTTGGATGGCTTCTTCCATAAACTAGTTTTTCTATTAATTAATTAAATCAAATACATACCTATTTAAAGATCAATTTATATTGCCAGTTCTTGCTTTCCCCTCAAAGTTGATTTTGCATCAATCGTAATTATAATTAATTAATTTTGAAGTTTAGATGTTACAAATATTATTCTTCCTCTAAGCAGCAGGTACAACTATAAAAATCGTTGAGTTACAAGGAACCCAAAGTCACACTACTGAAAAAATAACCAACAGGAACGTTAACTGTTTATTATAGTCGAGCAACTTTACTGTAGTTTAAAAAACCATTTAATTATTATTAAATCGGAACTAATAAAAAAATATCAGGAACATTTTCTCAAAAATTACCTTTTTTAATTTCAGTTTCTGCGACTTATAGTTTCCAAATAATTGTAAATATAAATCAAATTTTAAATTATTTAAATAGTCTTATACAGGGTGTTCGCGCGAAGTGGCTCACTATTGCTAACTTCGTTATTATTGGAGCTACAAAGTCGGTTAAATTAGCAAACTAGTAGCATTTTTTCCGATGATTACAATGGTGAAAACAGAAAAACAATTGACCATCTGGTTTTCGAGATATTCACAAAAATAACATTCTTTTAAATGGAACACCCTATATATTTTTGCAAAAATCGATGGTAAATTAAATTCTATACAAAAAATGTCCTTAATTTTTTTTGATTATAATTTAAAATAAACGAGTTATTTTGAAAAAAAATTTGCAATTCTTTAAAATCAAGTAGCCATGAAACGGAATAGTAATTTATTAAAACCAAACAATCATAATTTTGAATTTAAGTAAGTTGAAAAATACTTGAAAGAATTACGGAAATTTTGAAAATTAACAAAATTATAATTTTCATGGCTACTTGATATTAAAAATTTGAAAACTTTTTTTCAAAATAACTCGCTTATTTTAAATAATTGGCAAAAAAGCATAAGAACATTCTTTGTTCAGAATTTAATTTATCATCGATTTTTGCAAAAATATACAGGGTGTTCCATTTAAAAAATGTCATTTTTGTGAATATCTCGAAAACCAGATGGCCAATTGTTTTTCTGTTTTCACCATTGTAATCAGCGGAAAAAATGCTACTAGTTTGCTAATTTAACCGACTTTGTAGCTCCAATAATATCGAAGTTAGCAATAGTGAGCCACTTCGCGCGAACACCCTGTATATAGAATGTCAAATAATATATCAAATTTTTTTGGTTTTTTGAGTGGTAAAATAAGTAACGGCAGTGAATTTTCCAAAGATATTGGACTAATATTGACCGAAATAATTTTTTTATAGTTTGTAAAATTATCTTATCTTTTTTTTCTAGTTATTAATAAAAAGCACTATAACACTAAAACTAAAAAATGATTTACCTTGCTGCCAGTTTTTGTTTTCTTCTAAAGGTCCAGTTTGCACTATTGCACCAATTGTAATTATAATCGATTAGTTTTGAAATTTAAAAGATGTTACAAAAATGTAAGCAGCAAGCACAGAAAACTTATTTAAAAGTCGAAAAAATTCTTACCCTAAACTCAACCAAGTCCATTCAAGTTCAATATTTTAAAACATGTTCACGGGGGATAATAAAATTTTGTACTAATTACTAATTTACTTACCTGAAAATTTTCATGTATCCTGGTTTGTTCTTGTGCCATTTTCACCTACTGTTTTAGTATGAAATAAAAAATTTGCAAAAACATACCTGATACAATTTCCCTTATGTGGTTAAACAGGAAATTTGTTGTTGCATGTGATTAAAACAAATAGTAGCATAAAAACATTTTTTATTTTTGTTACACCGTATAATCATATTTTCAATTTTATCTGAAGCAAATTTGTCAACCAAAAGGGGGAAACAAATATTCACACTTTTATCTAGTTTGTTCTTAAAAGAAATCGTTCATAATATAAAAATAGGGAAAGAAAACAAATAAACTAATAAATAAAATTTCAATATAACTAGTCTCTTTAAACATTATTTACATTTTTTCATCTTATTGTTTCACTATTTAGTCACTAGTGTCCACTTTGAAAAAGAATATTTTACAGATATACAGAGAGAGGTCATTTGTACTGTAACAGCATCCTCTCACCCCTATATAAGGCAAGTATAATAATTATAGTTCATAAACTTTCTCGGCTCTGGTAGAAAAGTATATAGCCAGTTTCAGAGGACTTTTGTGTGTCGGAAGTAAGGCCATAGAAATCTTCTATTGCTGAGGCATCTATTTTCTGTAAATGGAAAAATCTGAATTACTAATACAATACCTAAAATTCAATCGAAGTCAAAAGATTCAATTTTCGAAATATTCATAGTACCAAAGTATCAATACAAAAATATTGTTATCGACTATTATACAGGGTGTCCCAAAATTAGCGTGCAATATTTCTAGGACAGATTGTACTTGTCAAAATATGACGAAAAGTTTGTATTAACATGACTCGAAAAATGCTTCCTAAGGAGGCTAGAGAAAGGGAGACCCCAAAGAGGAGTTTTCTGTAATATCTTTGCAGCTTTTTAAGGTAGATTCATGAAATTTGGTGAGTTTGAAGCTTTTATAATTTGCCACATATTTCTTTTTCCAATTTTCAGAAATTTTGCCAGGGCCGTCACAAACAGGGTGGGTGCTGGGTAAATTATGCCCCATATTTTTTGTGTGGATAATTTTTAAATTTTTTATATCAAATTATGAAACTTGGTTTATTTTTACACGAAAAAGGTCGTCTCAGTCGATCTTTGAATCTTAAACCGTTTTCGAGTAAAATCGTTTTGAAGAAGTCACATCCACCAAAAACTACACTAATAAAAATAATAATCATTATTGCGACTGTCTACATGCAGTCGCAAAAATGAACCATTTAAATAATTTGCAATTTTTTCTATTATCACAAGATTGTTTTTAAATTTAACATACTTATTTGCCTATTTACAAGATATATTAGTGACGCCACATCTAATATACTGGGTGATACTTTTTGAGTACGTATCCTGTCGCCTGGCCTACTTATTGTTAGTTTAATATAAAAATTGAAAATGTGCATCAGATTTTACTTACATCAACTTGGTCGTCATCAAATAAGAGCCAAAACCCATGACTCTTCACAATGCTGATATAATGCCCACGATTAGGCCCACTGCCACAATGTATCACAACAGCTACTAGATCATACAATCTGTCAGGATTAACAGCGTCGTCAGACTGAAAAAAAAACCAGTTCTACCATCTATTGTGACTAAATTAAATCTTTCATTACCGTATTAAAAAGTCGAAGTTCTAATGGAAACACTACCCGATGAGATACTTTAATATGTCTATTATATTGTTCCATATATTTAAAACGTTTAAGGTGCAGTGCTAAAATCATGGGTAATTTCTTAACGCGCATCCTTTTCTGTGCTTCCTGGTAACTACTACAGTTATCACATTTAAATTTATTATCGCTACACAATGTCTCTGTATTACTATAACACCGTAAACAATGTGTTATACTAGTATTTTGTTCGATGTCCACTTGCAAATCGATGAAATCCTCGTCCTTGCTGCTTACATTCTCACAATTCAAACATCTAGTTTCGCTTGTCAGTATACCCTGTAAATAGAGAACACTGTAATAAAATCCATGGAACGTGAACTGCCTCTTATAATTAGCAACTTGAATTGTTTGATTTGGACAAAATATATTATAGCTACAAACATTCATTGGGATATTAAATGCCAGGAAGTGCAAAGGTAATAAATAAATTTGCATGTTCCTATAGAAAACCATTGAGTTATTATGGACAGACCGTCACACTGTTGAAAAAACGATATAACGTCTCAATTTTGTCTCTATCTCCTATAGTTTTGCAAAATATTTAACAGAAACATTTCCAAACTACTTCACGTTCACAGTTCAGTAACTTTTACTGTTAGTACAGCAACATTAGACTTTTTCTGTGATAAAATTTTCGTGTCTTTCGAACCTTTTGCTATCGAAGGAGGGAGGGTCGACCCCGATTGTAAAAAAACATTTTTTGGACAAGCCATCCCCGTCTCATTTTCTGCCCTTTTTAAATAAGAGTGAGTGCGACTTTTGAGGATATCTCGAAACTCGTCACTTTTTTCGAAAAAGTTATCGAAAGCAATTTTGCAGAGAATTAAATTCCGCACATTTGTTGTTTATAACATTTTTTCATATATCTTTTTGTTTAAATAATATGGCAGCACAAAGTGGAAAAAGGGGGTAAATCGAATTTTTTCACATTTTTATCATAGTTTTATGGATGAAACGACTACTTTTTGAATAATTAATAATAATTATGCAATTTGAAATATTTATTTAAAATTTTTTTTTCAGTGACAATTAACAAAATTTTCTCTACGAAAACGAAAATTGAACCAAGAGAAATTCTCATTGCTACACACCAAACATTCCAGTGCCACTTATTACTGCGGAAATTTTTTTGTTAACAATAATTTATAAACAATTGAGCCTCTTTGTATCTTGGTGTTTTTTCACGGTTTCTGCAATTATTTTGCATACAGTATCATTTTTTATAAATTTTATTTCTACTGAACTCCTTTTCGCACCACTTAAGTGTTTTTTTTACGTGGGTTCTGCGGGGTAGAGATTATTTCCTAACCATCCCTGGACCTGGTGGCACGCCCTCAGAATGTGTTGCTGTCTTGCATTGGACGTTAGAAGTAAATTGGAGAAGTTTGTTTGATCTTTGCGAACGCAAACAATTTGCATCGCAAATCGTCAAGAGTTTCATCACTTTGCCCTCCGTATAACTCTACACAAAATATATTTCCAATAGCTGCAAGGATTTCTTTATCCGCTTTTAGCGTTAGAAGTTAGAAATAAAGTTGAAAGAATGCACAAAACGAAACAAATTTAAAAAATTCCGCAGCAAAAATTGATTCAATTTTCGTTTTCGTAGTGACAACTTCATTGTTATTACAATATTTTTTTGCATTAATATTGCAAATTGCATACCTAATTATTATTAATTGGTCACAGAGTAATAGTTTCATTCATAAAACTATCATAAAAATGAGAAAAAATTCGATTCACCCCTTTTTTTCCACTTTGCGCCACTATATTATTTAATTACAATAAGAGAAATGAAAAAATGTTATAACAAAAAATATGCGGAATTTCACTCTCTACAAAATAGCTCTGATAAACTTTTTTAAAGTCCTGTTGGTTTTTTTTATAGTCCTTTGTCAATCAAAAATCAAAAGTGTAAACTAAAAGCCAAAATAATAAACCTATACATTTACATATAGCCAATTTTGAATAAATAATAGGTGGTCCGTTTTCTTTGCACCTGAGTGTATTATATTTGATTTAATGTTCCTGTACTACGTCACAAACTAAAAAACTTGAGTCACTAAAAACTGAGTGGCAGGAATTAAAAAAAAAGAAACTATAAACCCCAGAATTTGGTTTATATCTCCTATAGTTTTGCAGAAAAACAGAACAAAACTCTTGTGGATCTTTAAAAGAGTTGTTACAACCATGGTCGAAGTATGTTACAACTATAAAAATAATGAAGTTATTAGAAACAGAACAAGAAATGAAGAAGCAATTTAAACTATACTAAATTATATGAAGTAGTCTACCCTGTAAGTTTTGCTTAAAATGATTGTAGTAATTAAAAAAGCCACTGAGATATAAGAGACCCAAAATCAAACTATTGAAAAAAACTATACACATATCCTCTCATATTCGTTACTACTTCCTACAGTTTTGAAAAATAACCAACAGGGACGTTAACTGTTTATTATAGTCGAGTAACTTTAATGTAGTTTAAAAACCATTTATCTACTACCAATTCATAATAGCCTTGATTTGACATTAATTTGAGTAAGGTAAGTCAGATTATTACGCAACATGTGTTTTAAAGAAATCATTACCACACTGAAATTTCAACAAGAAAATTCTTTCTTACAAGTATTTATAACACAATTTTTACAATTTAGTATCTTTATAGGAAAGTTTATATTTGTAAATGTCTAATTATAATATAATATATATTGTTCAATTCTTTAAAATTTGTGATTAACATTGAGTAATGACACTTCATACTCTTAAGTTTGATTTTTTGAAACCTGGAGAATTTTATAATAGCGTATCTACCTAGAAAAAACCCTAACTTCACGTTAGATAACTGAAAAAATTTTTAGCTTTATTTTATAATAAATTAGTTTTATATTTTAATAATAAATATAACACGGTCCATGTCCCAGATTTTTTGGTGTATAAATTGTTTAATTATTTGAAAATTTATAATTCAAATTCATTGTTGTGTAGCGCTGGCTAGTTTTTACACAACTTAGGTTAGGTAGTCCAATACGACAACTTGACAACAACTACTTAGCAATGTCGCTGGAGATAAATTCAAAATTCATTTTTAATTATTTGGACGGTAGAAGATAAAATCTTGTATATTACACGTGGGATATACACACATTAACATATTCGTCTGATTACAGAACTCGTCTACGACTCGTTCTGCAATTTCCAGACTCTTATGTTAATGATGTTCATATCCCACTTATAATATAAATAACTATTACTTATTAAAACAGAACAAATAAAAAAATATCAATGTACATTTTCTCAAAAAATTACCGTTCTTTATTTCAGTTTCTGCGTCTTATAGTTTCAAATTAATGTAAGTATAAATCAAAGTATAAATTATTTAAATAGTCTGATAGAATGCCAAATGATATATCAAAATTTGAGGTTTTGTGAGTGGAAAAATAAGAAGATTTTGGACTAATATTGGCCGAAATATTTTTTTTATAGTTTGTAAAATTATTTTGTCTTTCTTAATTATTAATAAAAAGGAGCACTATAACACTAAAACTTGTTTCTGTTTTTTTTACTGCCAGTTCTTGTTTTCTCCTAAAAGTCCAATTTGCACCAATTGTAATTTTATAAATTAATTTTGAAATTATAGAAATGTTTCTCCTTCTAAGCAGCAAGTACAGACAAAACTTATTTTAAATGTCGAAAAAATTCTTAACTTACTTAAACCCAACCAACCCCATTCAAGTTCTAATATTTTAAAACATGTTCTTACTTACCTGAAAAATTTCATGTACCCAGGTTTGCTCTGAAGATGAATGGGTTGTACCATTTTCACCTGCTGCTTTTGATTTAATATTATTAGTAGTAGAATTCTGCTGTTTTTCAGCTAAATAAAACAGTTTCAGTAAGAAGTATGAAACAAAAAATATACAAAAACATACCTGATACAATTTCACTTATGTGGTTAATGAGGAAATTCAAAAATTCATGAGCATCCTGTTGCATGTAATTATCAAACTCCTCTGAAACAATCATAATATGTAAGTATATGTATAAGCAACAAAAAGAAATTTCATCGAGATGTTTTTTTATTTAATCCTTTTAGTTATTTTTAATTATTTAGGAATATCAGTTTAAATAATACATTTTTTGATATACTTATGGCATAACCATAACAGTACATGAAAAAAATAGATCCAATAAAATAAATGACAAAACACTCAATGTTTAGAAAATCAAACAAAAATTATTCTCGATCATTAATCAGATGTAAAAGAGGGACAAAAAGAAAAAGAGGACTTTAAGTGAAGATACCATGAGGGCGTAAAGACTTATGCATTGTTGACAATAGTCTAGTGAGGTAGAATTTAATTATGTTGGGGGTTTTGGAAGTCTTCAGTTTTTATTAAAAGTCTACTGTATACAAATTATACTTTACAACTGTACAGGGTGTCTCAATTTCGATGGGAATGAGGGGTTTCACCCATTTCTAGGCGAGATAGAAAAAAATGGTTTTCGCAATACTGTGCTCGATTTTTAAGAAAAATCGATTGGTAAAAACCACATCTTGATATCTCTAACTGTTATTAAGATATCTTTAAAAAGTGACATTTGGCCGATTTTTAAGAAGTGTCATAACTTTTTTGTTTATTAAAATATTTTAAATCTGTAAAGTGTTTGTTATAGTAGTTTTTCACGTAGAATAATGTGCACTAGAAATTTTTGTTCTAGGTTCAATACATTTCGAGTTATTACACATAACTTTGTTATTTTAAATGCAAACCATAGTTGGCTATGCCATTACAAAATTGCTTATTTTTTTATATTTTCGAAAATATATATCTTGGTATACTTATTTTTTTATTTCACTGAACTATACGTTTTTATATTTTTAAATTCGTAAATTAAATGTTTTGAATATTATTAGTAGGCGTTGTTAAAGAAAATGTTATATCAATGAACCAGCGTCAAATAGTAAAATCCATTTATCAACAATAATATATCAAATTTAACAGGTAAAAAATCAACAATAAATAAACAGAAACACAAAATACCTATATAACTGAAAGAGAACTAATAAATAAACAATTGCAACACAATAGTACGAATTTGTTGAATTAAATGTTCAAGTTGTTGTCCGTTCTGTTGAACACAAACTTTTGGCAAGGACAATATTTTTTTTTTAAATAAATCGAACATAAAGGAAGAAATTGAACATAGAGTGAAGCAGATTGCAAATAATTAGAAATATAAAACCAAATCAGATTTTTAACGTGATTCATGCTGCAATACAACAGTATCAGCAGCAATTTGAATATTTAAATTAAACAATTATTTGTTTAACATGTTTATAATTTACTAAAATGATTTCTATAAAAAAATATAAAATCTTAAGTTTATGTTGATTAAAATTAACGTGGCTGTGTTGTTACTATTCGACGTTGGTTCATTGATATATTTTTCTTTAACAACGCCTACTAATAATATTCAAAACATTTAATTTACGAATTTAAAAATAAAAAAACGTATAATTCAGTGAGATATAAAAATAAGTATACCAAGATATATATTTTTGAAAATATAAAAAAATAAGCAATTTTTTAATGGCATAGCCAACTATCGTTTGCATTTAAAATAAGAATGTTAGGTGTAATAACTCGAAATGTATTGAACCTAGAACAAAAATTTCTAGTGCTAATTATTCTACGTGAAAAACTACTATAACAAACCCTTTACAGATTTAAAATATTTTAATAAACAAAAAAGTTATGACACTTTTTAAAAATCGGCCAAATGTCACTTTTTAAAGATATCTTAATAACGGTTAGAGACATCAAGATGTGGTTTTTACCAATCGATTTTTCATAAAAATCGAGCACAGTATTGCGAAAACCATTTTTTTCTATCTCGCCTAGAAATGGGTGAAACCCCCATTCCCATCGAAATTGAGACACCCTGTATATACAGAAATCACAAGAAAAACTAATAAACAATTTAAGTTCACATGATCTACATCAATTAAATTACTAGAATATTTTCCGCTAAGTACGCAATACGAGAACATTTTGCTACTTTTTTGTATTATCAATTTTTCCTTGTATGTTCAATGCCACTTAAATTTCTGATACTCGTTATGAATTTTTCATCATTATTACGTTTTACATTGTACTTAAGCACTTACTATCGTTCATTTTTATCATTTAAACTGACTCTATTGTCTATATAATACGTTATCTGTAAGGAGTTTCTTTATCTAATACGCTTCAGCTTTAGTGTGCGCATAATATTTATGCCTTACTTTCGAAAAATCAAAATTATTAGGGAATCACCAAATAACTTTTATAGTACTAAATTAACAACAATTACTCTAGACTTTATTACTTACTGCTAACATGCCATGTAATATTAAAGTGTATTCTTGTAAACGCGACAAATACCTCGATTAGTTCTGCGAAACACCCTTTCAAAATTATGCCACCGTTGGCGATTAGTGTTGTTAATAAAAAGTATAACTAATACTTTTAAACTAAACTATTAACACACGTTTAATTTCAGATGTATAATTTCAGTTTTCTAATTTTAAACTATGAGATCATACGTATTTTTTATGTAACAAGTGCATAAAGATTAAAAAGGGAACATACATTTTACAAAATGATATAGTTTAAAGTTATGTTTTGGTTGATTGGTCATACTTATAAACTATACCATGGGAAAATGTACTAGTGCAATATATATCGTTAAGATTTCGTCCTTTTATTTCATTTGTTCAAATAACTTTTATTTATATGACATTGCAGCGCATAGGTACACGTTATTTTTAGTGTTTAGTTAACTTTACATCATTATGGCTCAAAAACACAAATAAAATCAGATATGGGGAAAATAAGAGAGTAGTTATAAAATAAGTATGTTGGAAGACGTGCTAGGGCTTAAATTAATTTGCAAGAAATATTAAATTTGTAGATTTAACCTGTACAGGGTGTCCCATTTTCGACACTTTTGGGGGGTATTGGCGTTATTATCAAAGATAGTGTTGCGGTTTTCACCTTCCTGTACTACATTTTTACGAAACGAAAGATTCCGGGGTCAAATTTGTCATGGCTCTCTTAGTTTTTAATCTACAGAGTGATTCTGAAAATCTTTGTTTTTTAGACACCCCTCGTATCTCCATTATGCGTCTCCTTATCAAAAACGTGAAAACTGATCTTGATAGAGTCTTTTACGTAGAATTCAGTGGCCTAGGCAGTTTTTGTGTAAAAGGTTTAGTTTTTGAGATATTACCCAAACTTATGTTTTTTTAAATGGGACACCCTATATATTATTTTTTATATTGATTAAGCAAAATTTGGGCTTTCCAAAAATATATAATACTTAATATTTATTTTGAAAAACAAGCTCAAAATTCGATATTTTTAATAATTTTCTTTATTTATAACAGTAGGCTAGGGCTAATTTTTTAGAAACAAATTTAAAATTTTCACAATGAGTAATTATTCTAAAGCTAAAGACTTCAAAAGATAATTTTAATGCATTGTATAAAACATACCAACACAACAATATAATACTTCTCATAATTATCATAAAGGGCCATTGTAATAAAAAATTAAAAGTAAAATAAAAACACCTACGTAACAAAAATATTTCATCAATAATGGAAATCTGACAAATCTGTCAATTTTGCATTTGTTTCTAATAAACTAGCCATGGCCTACTGTTATAAATAAAGTAAATTATTAAAAATATCGAATTTTGAGCTTGTTTTTCAAAATAAATATTAAGTATTATATATTTTTGGAAAACCCAAATTTTGCTTAATCAATATAAAAAATATTATATAGGATGTTCCATTTAAAAAACATAAGTTTGGGCAATATCTCAAAAACTAAACCTTTTACACAAAAACTGCCTACGCCACTGAATTCTACGTAAAAGACTCTATCAAGATCAGTTTTCACCTTTTTGATAAGTAGACGCATAACGGAGATACGAGGGGTGTCTAAAAAACAAAGATTTTCAGAATCACTCTGTAGATTAAAAACTAAAAGAGCCATGACAAATTTGACCCCGGAATCTTTCGTTTCGTAAAAAAGTAGGACAGGAAGGTGAAAACCGGAACACTCTATCTTTGATAATAACGCCAAAACCCCCTAAAAGTTTCGAAAATGGGACACCCTGTACAACTGTAAAGCTATAACATTCCCATCCAGAACAAATGGGAGTCATTATTAGAGAAAAATCTTCGGGGAAATGAACATAAATACATCAGACTACCACTAAAAGACGTTACCTTTTTCTTTTCGTAGCCTTGCTATAAATTTTTTTGGTGCAATAGATCCTACTTTCTTTTTTTGGGTGGCAATGTTGTGAAACAGATCTGCTAAACATGTTAGTAACGTTTCCTTCGTCCTCTTATTTTTGGCTTTGTATTCTAACACTCTCTCACGGAATGGCTTGCAAAAATATAAAGCTTGAAGTACTGAATTACTGTAGCAGGTATTACCAAACTGAAAATGATAATGTTGTTAAAGGGTTACAGTACCTTTCATAAAATACATACATTAACTAAACCAAAATAGTGCTCATTTGAAGGAAACTGTTCAGAGCCGATATCTCGTTCCAATTGGGATATATTCGCACCCTAAAACGAATAAAACAGCCCATTTAATGAAGTTTATTGGAATTATTATGACTAACATAATCGTAGATGATTGAGAAAAAACATAAGTTATTAATCGGTTTCTATGTTGAATATTCAGGAATTTTTAAAATGTAAACTATACCTACCATATTTTATTAGTTAATCCATAACGTTTAAGTTAAAAACGGACGATATTACCGCAATTAATAATCTACACTTCCCCATTATCGCATTTTGACAGCTGTAAAACAAAACTTGACTTTCGTAGGATTGTAATTTTTGTTGAAGAAGAGGACCTCGAGGGTGCGACGATGCAGGCTAACCAACTGCGAAAATCTTAAATAGTTCGTTCGAAAACTATTAAATTTCGGTAAGGCAAAAGGAGATTGTTTTATTTTTGCAAAATTTATCTGTAGAAAATACCCCTAAGACTATTATTAACGATTAAGTGTAGGGTAGATATAAAATAGATTAAAAAAACAAAGATAACACATTAACACTATACAGGGTGTCCATCGAGTGTGTGGGAATATTACTAGATATTCTATGGTGGGAATTATTCTCTTTTAAATACTAGCAAAGTTTCGCAGAAAAAAATTAAAAATAGTTTCCAATATTCAAATGTAACTCGCCGCGTACTTACACCGATTTTTTTATTTAATTTCGTGTATGTTTCCAAGAACATAACCTAAAAGAACTATCAATCATAATTATTGGGCTCATTGGAGAATGGAAGGAGCATTAATTGATAATGGAAGGTATGAGCAATATACGCAAACTTCTAAAAGAAGACTTTCAAATAACTTGCAAGGAAATGGCTAAGTTTTTATTAGGGAAACTACTGGTTAGAAAAATTAACAACAAAGTTATTCTGAAGGCACGAATAGTCGAAACTGAATGTTATTTAGGCGGAGTGGACAAGGCATCACATTCGTTTGGTGGCAGGTTAATAATATAGAGCATTTTGGTAACTATACAGGAAATTAATTTATAGAAAAACTCCTGGAAATGAACCGATGTATATGGAACCAGGAACCGCTTATGTTTACATGACATACGGTATGTACTATTGTTTCAACATTTCAAGCCTAGAACCCGGCGCAGCAGTATTATTACGATCTCTACATCCCCTGTCTGGTATAGAACACATGAGGAAGTTTCGCAAAGGTATACAAGGTGTTTTAGAAATAGGTGGTCAAAATTTAGGAGCATGTAGAGCAAGTCAAATGATAAAGAAAACCTTTATAAAATTATTTTCTAAAGTGCTTTCTAAGGAAGCTACAGCCCCGTAATTGTAGGCCCCTAAGAATGGTATTTATTAAATATCTCCGAAACCGTTTAAGATATAATAATAAAATTTTGTACATTCACTAGCTCTTTTATGCTTAACAATATGAAATCAGTATCATCTGAAAATTTTATTCAAGGGTGTGTCAAGTGGTGGGGGGGGCGAGGGGTAAATATGATCCCAACTTTTTTGTATGTTGTTTTTTTGTTTTTGACATGAAATTATTAAATTTAATAGTTTTTTACAAAAAATTATCCACTTGTTTAATTTCGATGCCATGCACCGTTTTTGAGTAAAATCGATTTGAAAATTTTTAACATTCTCTGAACGTGAAGCGTTTTTTTTTAATTTTTGAAATGAATATACAAAATTCAGGAACATATAAAGCAAGTTAAATGATGAAGAAAACCTTAATAAAGTTTTTCTCTAAAGTGTTTTAAACGGTTTCGGAGATATTTAATGAAAACTATTCTTAGGGACCCACCATTAAGGGGCTGTAACTCCCTTAGAAAGCACTTTAGAAAATAATTTTATGACGGTTTTCTTCTTCATTTGACTTGCTCTACATACTCTTAAATTTTTTACATTCATTTCGAAAATTTAGGAGAAAGTAAAGTCAAATGATGAAGAAAACCTTCATAAAATTATTTTCTAAAGTGCTTTTTAAGGGAGCTACAGCCCCTTAATAGTGGGTCCCTAAGAATGGTTTTTATTAAATATCTCCGAAACCGTTTAAAACACTTTAGAGAAAAACTTTATTGAGTTTTTCTTCATCATTTGACTTGCTCTACATGCTCCTGAATTTTGTATATTTATTTCGAAAATTTCAAAAAAACGCTTCACGTTCAGAGTATGTTAAAAATTTTCAAATCGATTTTACTCAAAAACGGTGCATGGCATAAAAATTAAACAAGTGGACCATTTTTTTGTAAAAAACTATTAAATTTAATAATTTCATGTCAAAAACAAAAAAACACAACATACAAAAAAGTTGGGATCATATTTACCCCTCGCCCCCCTTGACACACCCTTGAATAAAATTTTCAGATCATACTAATTTTATATTGTTAAGCATAAAAGAGCTAGTGGCTGTACAAAATTTCATTATTACATCTTAAACGTTTTCGGAGATATTTAATAAATACCATTCTTAGGGGTCTACAATTACGGGGCTGTAGCTCCCTTAGAAAGCACTTTAGAAAATAATTTTATAAAGGATTTCTTCATCATTTTAATTGCTCTACATGCTCCTAAATTTTGACCACCTATTTCAAAAACACCTTGTATAATTATATTATCTTCTCCATTCCTTAAATCACCTTAATAAAAATTTAGGTGCAAGGAAGAAAAGTGCGGTTTTATTAAAGGATACTAATTTGTGTAACGGACCATCGAAGTTATGTATGTCAATGGATATACGTAAGGATAATTGTAATAAATTAGATCTTACGGACAATGATCTAATGTGGATAGAAGATGACCCGGATTTTGATGGGCCAACTAATGTGATATCTACCTCTCGAATTGGCATTGCATCAGCTGGAGAGGAATGGGCATCGAAACCTTTACGATTTTACATTTTGGGTTGTCCACATGTTAGTAAGCGAGACAAAAATGCTGAAAAAGAATTTTCTGAGGATTCTGTAGATTAGATAAGATAATGGGGTCGTTTGTTCAAATCCAGTTAGTATTGTAGGGATGTCGTGGTGCTAAAATAAATAAAAAATATTTTTCAAATTGCCTTGTTTAATCTTCCACATCCGGAGAAGGTAATTTCAACATTATACAAAATCCTACCACAAGTTTTTGGGCTCAAAATAATTCGTTTCAACCAAACATACCTTAATCCTTACTGAGTTACAGGGCGCTAAAAAATATTTTTCTAAATAATTTTTTAAGTATATCTACAGAACGGTTTAAAGTAGAGATTTTAAATTTGGTGGGTTAATAAGTCTATAAGGAAGCTACAATTTGTTGGTATTAGAACTAAAATAATATTGTTCAGTGGCGTACTTATCGAAGAGGTCTCAGGGTTTTTTTGAATAATTTTTGTAGGAATTAAATTTTTTTACAAAATAATAAGAATTATGATAGATACGCTCAAGACACGTAAAAATGTATACTTGTTTGATTTGCATTAACTCAACTGTTTGCAAGATATTTCACTTTGAAAATTTTTTTTGCTATTAAAACGACAATTTGTGACCCCTGTAAAGTCAAAAATATTGGGTCACTCTAATACGGCTCATTCTACGTCCAAAACTAAGCATAATTTCTATCTTATACCGTTCTGTAGATATAACTAAAAAAGATAGAGGGCGAATAAAAAATACATCTTTCAACACCCTGTATTTTAGTAACGAAACATTTTTGGGGGTCGGTTTCTACAACCATTTATGCTTAGTTGAGACGTAGGATCAGCTGTATTAGAGTGACCAATATTGTTTACTTTACAGGGTAAGTCACAAATATTGTATACCTTTTTTACGTGTCTTGGGCGTATCTATCATAATTTTTGTTATTTTGTAAGAAAATTCAATACCCTACAAAAAATATCCAAAAAAACACTGAGTCCCCCCCCTATAAGTACGACACTGAACAATATTATTTTGGTTGTAATACCATCACATTGTAGCTTCCTTATAGACTTATTAACCCACCAAATTTCAAGTCTCTACTTTAAACCGTTCTGTAGGTATCCTTAAAAAATGATTTCTAAAGATATTTTTTAGCGCCCTGTAACTCAGTAAGGAAGGACTTTTGGACTAAGGTATGTTTGATTCAATCGAATTATTTTGAGCCCAAAAACTTGTGGTAGAATTTTGTAAAGACCTTTTAGAGACACCCTGTATAATAATTAAATAAATCTATTGTATCTACTATAAATCACATTTTTCTCGATGATTATACCTCCATAATTGAAGTGGCAAGTTACAATCTAAAACTGTATCGCTTAACATCAACATTCAAGATTTGAAAATATTGACTATTTTAAATTTCCCGCCATTATGCAGTTAGTTTTTAAACATCTCCAGAGATGTCACTAAAAAACGCTCTTGAGTCTATATGATCTATATTTTTGAGGTCTAGTGTCCGACAAACAAAACATAACCTAATTGTTTTGTTTTAGACCACATGAACTACTCAAGAAAATAATTTACAAATAAAATGTCTAATATACGAAAAACCGTTGTTACTAATTGTGAAAAACAGTTTTTAATTAAGAATTTATCGGAACATTCTGTAAGCAAAACCTCTCATATAATTTTTCATCAATGTATTTAATTTAAAATTCCGATTTTAGAGATTGGATGATCGGGCATTCGATGAATTTCGAGGTTTAAAAATTGAATTTGGGAAGGATTGGGGTTCTTGTTTTGTTACATTGGGAAAAACATGGTAAATATATCATTTTCTTGCATTTAAGACCAGCCTAATACAACTTGCGCAGTGTTTTAGCTCAAGTATCTTCCGAAATACAGCAACCAAAATCATCACGACCTAGTGAAGGAATATTAAGTATTAATATTGAACTAAATTCCATGGCTGATCCTAATTTCGAAGTTGGGCGACAATCTGACTTGTCTGTACAATTAAATAGATTGTTAGAAAAATGCTTAAAAGATTCGAATGCAGTTGATTTAGAATCTTTGTGCATAAAAATGAATGAAAAGGTAACCTACCTGCTCACCTATTTAAATTGTAACTATTTTAGGTATATAATTTGTAATGAAACTCTTAATAGGTTTGGGCATTACGAATAGATATTAATGTGATTAATCACGAGGGCAACATATTAGATTGCGCATCAATTGCCGCATTGGCAAGTTTAGCTCATTTTCGCCGACCAGACGTAACTTGTGATGGAGAAGAATTTACAATACATACTTACAAACAACGGGATCCCATTCCAACAGTCATTCATCATTATCCTGTTTGTGTGACTTACGTTGTGTTCAGTGCTGGGTAAATTAGCGAGGTTTCTTTCTTTTTAATATTTATAACAGTTTTTCTTAGGGATTTCATTCTAGCGGATCCCTCATTTTTAGAGGAGCGAGTAGCGGATGCTTTTTTAACAGTTGGCATAAATTCGTACCGAGAATTGTGTGGCCTTCATTTGGGTGGTAAAGCAGATTTAACTCCTGACAAAATTCTGCAAATTACTAATAAAGCTGCCAAAAGGGCTGGAACTGTGGTGAAAGAAATTAAAGAAGCGATAGAAGTGGACATCAAAAAAAGGTTATTATGATAAGCTAATTTAGACTTTATGCCTTGGAGAATAGTACCTAATGAGTATTTTGAAATTCTATTGGACGAATTGTTAGTGAATATTATCTTGTTTTTTCAACATTGTGGCTCTCCATTTGAGGGGGGTAAATAATGCGTTGTGGTCATAAGTAGACTTTAACAACTTCTATTTTTTTAGACCAATTTTATTTACATCGGATAAAAATTTGAAAAGTTATGAGGCTATAACTCTATAGATTTAGATTTATAGATTCACTGATATTTTTTCCGTCAATACGAAAAATACTGACCATTTATGCTGAAAAATATTTGATAAACATTTATCTAAATTACTCTTAATCAAAATGTAATTTCTCTGGTATAAATATGAATATAAATACAGGGTGTCCCAGGATAGACACGAAATATTTTTAGGTATGATTCTCGAAAATTCTGCATTCTGTATAATTTTTTTATCTACAATCCGGTTTTTTTATTTTTATTTTCCATATAAAGTCATTGCATGTGGCAACTGAAGGAAATCTTTTTAACAAATTTAATAATTACTCCGAGTAGACATCGTTTATGTTCAAAATGGAATATAACTTTCGATTCAAAATAAACCAATCTTTCATCATGTATCAAATTTTTTACTATTTTCAATACTAGTTTTCAAAATAAATTAAATAAAACGTGAACATAATGATTTATTTTTTCAAATCCCAAATTTGAACACTAATAATTCTTTAAGGGTTAACATTCTCAAAAAAATTACAAGATACTTTCGATCGCAAATCATCTCAACTACAAATTTCATGTATAACTTTTTTTCGATAATCAAATAGTTTAGCGGACTGGCTTCTTTATATTCAACAGTGTTTTTTCAATATACAATTTTCGACATTCAACAGATGATTGCTCGAAAACTAACCCGGATTGGGGATTACAAAATTATACAGGATAATGCAGACTTTTTTTAAGAATCACCTAAAAATATTTTGTGTCTATCCTATATGTATGACGCAGATATTTTTATTTAAATTTTCCTGTTGGCATCATAGAAAAATTCCTGAGTTCTTTAAACTGAAAATATTCGTATTTTTCTATGAAAAACTGATTTGAATTAGACCAACTCAAAATCTATAGATAAATATCAGGAATGAATTTTAGAAAGTTTAAATGAAATTTTGGAACCAAAGATTTTTTGAATTTGAAAACCGATAACGATTCGAAAAATTGATGGAAAATCTAGTTAAAGTTACTCAAAATCTATAAAAAATATTGTCTGAGAATAATTTTAGAAAATTTACTAAGTATGAAAATATTCCAAAAACTATTTTGATTTTGATGCATAGAAAATTGATAGTTCAGATATTTTATGAACGTTTCGAAATTTGAAATTCTTTCTTCTATACAGGGTGTTCGCGCGAAATGGCTCACTATTGCTAACTTCGATATTATTGAAGCTACAAAGTCGGTTAAATTAGCAAGCCAGTAGAATTTTTTCCGCTGATTACAATGGTGGAAACAAAAAAACAATTGACCATCTGGTTTTCAAGATATTCAAGAAAATAACATTTTTTAAATGGAATACCTATATATTTTTGCAAAAATCGATGGTAAATGAAATTCTATACAAAAAATGTCTTTATCTTTTTTTGATAATAATTTAAAATAAGCGAGTTATTTTGAAAAAAAGTTTGCAATTCTTTGAAATCAAGTATCCATAAAACGGAATAGTAATTTATTAAAACCAAACAATCATAATTTTGAATTTGAGCAACTTGAAAAATACTTGAAAGAATTACGGAAATATTGAAAATTTACAAAATTATAATTTCATGGCTGCTTGATATTAAAATTTTGAAAACTTTTTTTCAAAATAACTCGCTTATTTTAAATAATTGTCAAAAAAGCATAAGAACATTCTTTGTTCAGAATTTAATTTATCATCGATTTTTGAAAAATATATAGGGTGTTCCATTTAAAAAAATGTTATTTTTGTGAATATCTCGAAAACCAGATGGTCAATTGTTTTTCTGTTTTCACCATTGTAATCAGCGGAAAAAATGCTACTAGTTTGCTAATTTAACCGACTTTGTAGCTCCAATAATAACGAAGTTAACACGAACACCCTGGTCATTTTGGAAATACACAGGTTTGTGTATATTCCGACTTTGTAAAGCTGAAAGTTGATTATATAGAGAAAAATCATCAACTATAATAATAGTTTAAAAATTTTCTTTTCAAATTGCAATATAATAAAAATAAGAATACGTAGTATTTATTTTGTAAAAGTCATTAATTAAGAAGTTATTTACCTCGAATATTTTTAACGTTTAGAAAAATCAAAAACATCACTTTAAAAATTAATTTTTTCACTTGGGTCCGAATCAAAATATTTCATGACCATCACATTCTACTCATACAATAAATGCAGAATATAAATTAGATTCGGTTTTCGTAAGAAAGTCATGTGCTGGCCACATCAGATATTTTAAATTTTTATTCTCGTAGACGATATTACAACCTTTCTTGTTAGCAAAAAGGAGAAAAATTGTATTATTTTTACTATCAAACTGAAAATATAAATGTTTGTTTTAAAGTTAAAGTAAATCAAGGCATAACATTCTAGTTGAATTTTAGGGAGGAATCACAATCACTCGGTTTCCATACCACTGATTTCAAGGCAGAAACCTCGGACAAGGTAGAAAATTTATCACAATCCCTAGATCGATGGACTGAATCTGGAAAAAAGAAAAAACATAAAAAGACCAAAAGTACTGAGAAACTTCAAGGAATCAGTTCTGTTAAAAACGACGCGATTTTGGCACAGGATCAAAGTATCTGCACTGTGAGTAGCAGCGATGAACAAGATGATGTAATGGTAGTTGACACTAAAACAGTACATCCAATCATTGGTAAGCTCTAAATCGATACAAATATACAGGGTGTATCAGTTTTAATAGAGCAAACTTTAATTGTACATTTTCCGGGTCGTCCTGAAACGAAAAAATATATATTATATACCTCTATCTCGGTTCCTAAGAAAGATACAGGGTGTTGAAGTCTTGAAGTTTACAAGAAAAAATTATATTTTTGCAATAACTTCCATAAAAAAACTTGGATTCAAACAAAATTTTGCATGCCTGTCCTCCTCCCTAAAGACAATTTTATGAAGATATTTTCGATTTTGGGGTGGCACCAGTGGCGTGCAATTCGGTCACATCTCAATTATTTAAAAGAAAATAAGTGTGCCACTGTAATTTTAAAAAAATATTTTTTATCTATCGAATTCCTTGTTCAATTTGGACTGAAATTTGCTTTTACAGAACAAAAATTGAAGTTTTAGTTCGAGAGATAATTAATTTTTTCCAAAGACGTGCTAACTTGAATTTACAAAAAAATCCGGGAATGATGACAGATGCTGTTAATTCATTAGTTCGTCGTTGTCAGAAATGCATCGAGGCTGGCGGGTTGCATTTTGAACAGTTGCTGTAATTTTATAATTATTTTTTGTTACTTTTTGTTTTTTAATAAATTTCCTGTTTGATTTGTGACTAATTTCGAAAAAACTAATTATCTCTGGAACTAAAACTTCAATATTTGTTCTGTAAAAGCAAAGTTTACTCCAAATTGAACAAGGAATTCAATAGATAAAAATATTTCTTAAAAATTACAGTGGCATGCTTTTTTCTTTGAAATAATTGAGATGTGGCCAAATTGCACGCCACTGGTGCCCCCTCAAAATCAAAAATATCTTCATAAAATTGTCCTTAGGGAGGAGGGCAGGCATGCAAAATTTTGTTTGAATCCAAGCTTTTTTGTAGAAGTTATTGCAAAAAAATTATTTTTTCTTGTAAACTTCAACACCCTGTATCTTTCTTAGGAATCGAGATAGATGTATATAATATACATTTTTCCGAATCAGAACGACTAAGAAAATGTACCATTAAAATTTGCTCGATTAAAACTGATGCACCCTGTATAAGGAAGTACTAAGCTAACTTACATTTACAGCGAATGATGATCCTATCGACTTAGATGACAGTGAAGAGGAGAGAGTTGTGGTTCTAAACGCTGATAAGAAAACTAATAAAAAAAAGAAAAAATCTACTTCAAAATGAAATACGAATCCTAGAAATTAATTTTTATGAAATATAATATTTAGTAAATTTTTTACGCAAAAAAGAATATTTCCTTCCTAAAACAATAAATTTTTATAAATTCCCAAAGTACTTAAAACAGGTAAAAATTATCTAAAGATCTTAAATAAATAATAAAGATAAATACCAATTTTAACAATTATGCCAAGGATATGTAAAAATGAGCTGTATAAATAATACATCTTCGTATATTAGACAAATGAAGATCGTTTTATAAATCGTCATAATTTGTAAAAATAAATCAAACTCAACAGGCAAAAGTGAACTTGAATTATTATGTATATCGTCCGATAAAAAATTATCAAATAATACCACCTTATTAAGTTATATTTTAGTTTATTTAGCACATAAATAGACAGACTCAAATACAATAAATTCCTTGTATAAAAAACGTTAATAAATATATTATTATTTATATAATTTATATAGTACATAATAATAATCACTAAACGTTTACTGTATGGAGATATGTGAGGAAAATTAGATCAGTTTTTAATTTCATATACAAGATGCATGATTCTAAGTTTATGTATGAAACAAATTATAATTATTTTCAACAGACACCCATGTGTGTCTTCTGAAAATAATCATAGGATATAAACAATGAATTTATTGTTTCATGTACCTACTACGTATAAATCGTCGCCATCTCTGCTTAGTTTCATTGTTAAATATAACATAAAATAAAGACAGCACAAAGCCATCTAATGCTCTTGGAGTAGTAGCAATAAAATAACATGTCAATTTCAACAACCGATTGCTAATAAACCGCGTGGCATACCCAACCACATACGATAAACCCATCATAACAAACAGCAAAGTGGCCAAAAGAAATTGTTTCTTGTAGGAATTGTTGAAACTTGACGTAATGAACTTTGGTTTCATTAACACTTTGTACATGACTACACAAAATATTGCAAGGTTTGTAAATATTGCAATTATTTGTGGTGCCATAATGATGTATAAGGATTGAGCTGCGACATAGCAAGGCGTACAGAAAGAAGGATTATAATCTGCATTTAATCCATATGCAATACCTGGAATAACTCCAGCACCCCAGCCAAATAGTGAAGCTTTCCAAACGAGGTTGTTGGGAATTGGGCCGATAATTTTCACAAATCGCAAATATTGAAGTATTGAAAAAATTAAAATCCAACTTAGTTTACTGACAAAGAAGTAGTATTTTATCCCTTCAAGGATACGACAGCTATAAAGCGAATTTACAAATGTATCCCAATTAAAAAATGTGAACATAAAAAATTGCGTCCAGATAACTACTGTTATATTTAGCAATATTTTAGTGCCTTGTTGCCTCCGCCAATCCTCAAAAATACAAGACGTTATAAAAATACTGACACCACCTATCATAGATAAGGCAATTCCAGCTAAAGAAGTAACTTGTCGTATTATAAGCAAACTTTTATCTGTGCTCACATTAAACCCTAACAGAGCATTAAAAGCATCATAGTTCATATATGTAAGATTATTCGGCGTACAATATATTCCATTTACTTCAATATCTAGAAACATTGTTTCTTCATAGGTCCAAAAGTTACAACTAACATTTCGAGGATTTCCACTTGCTTTGCAAAGGACTGGTGCCGGTTTGATAAAATATTTGTCGGAATTTGGGATAAAAACACTAACTTTCAGTTGTGCAGAAAAACGCGGTGGTTTATCACGTAAAATTGAACAATTTTTTAAATAAATTATGGTTATCACACGTATGCTGTAAAGATTTTTTATAGTACTTGCTAAATGCTGTAACACTTCTTCAGGTATAAATATTGCTGTTGAATGCGTGAAAATTTCTCTTGGGAAAGTTTCGTTCCTGTCGATATGGTTTATGTTAATCTTGCTATTAGTTGTATTTACATATAAATCTAAGCCTGATATATTACTCGTAAATGGATTAATTATAGACACAGTAATATTGCTAGAGGAATGTATTGTTGTTGTTGTTGATGATGATAATTTCCCTAAGATATTCTGGAAAACTATTACTAACTCGTCAATGATAAAACGAAGAAATTCCGAAATTCTCTTCAATATTTTTAAAAAATAGTACAACTCCAAATTATTATGCGTGGTATTAATTTTACTAATATTTGTTAGAATATGTTTAAAAAATTCACGTGAAATGTTTAATGAATTCGATATACTCGTAAGCTTTAAGTATAAGTTACTTTCTGTGGGCAGATAATTGGAGCTACACTCACCTGTCACATTTGACCATTCAGCACCGTGTAACCAATTTGTATAACACTTTCTTGTGGGTGGTATATTGTTTTTGTTAAAACAGAGGTTTTTCGGAAGAACGGTCTCTCCAGCAGTAGCTAAAGGCCAAGTTAAATTATTTTCCTTATTTGGAAAACAAAAATTATTGCTACGAAAATAAACAACTTTATGTTTTGATAATTTCTTTTGAAGTTCCAAATATTCATCCTCTATATTTTGACTATTATTCTTGTTATTAGTAATGTGGTACAGTATATCCAAAGTGTTATTAGCAGAATTAATTTCGATTATATCCATAACTCTAATTTTTTGGTTTAAGGTGCTAAATATTGGACGAATTTTCTCAACTAAACTTTGATAACAAATAAAATTTTCTGCAAAATTACACGTAATTACATCGTTAAACTGTATTCTCAAAGTATATTCATTTCCTATTCCTTGCTTGTACTCCAAAATTGAGTTGGAGTATTTTACATTTTTATGGGAATCTATTACATGTATTTCACACCAATATCGACCAGAATATTTCAACACTTCAACTTCGTACGCAATGAAGCCACGATCAGTTAAAGCAGAATATTGATAAACTTTCCTAACATCTACTCTTTTTTTCAGCTGATCTGAAGCATCAGTAAAACAATAAACTGCGTCATATTTCCGATAATTTACCACACGTGAATACACAACTAAATACAGTTTAGATGTTTTATGGCTAAGAACTAAATCTAGTTTTGTAGAAAAATTGTTGTGATTCGATGGTGTTAAAGTACAGATAGAGCAACTGAGGTTCTTGTTCTTGTTATTGTATCCCCAATAATTTCGGCTGATAACTTCAGTGGCGAAGTCTTTAAGATTATGTGTTAAAAGTTGAGAATTTTGCAAGATGCAAAGATCTTCACCAGCAAGGTTGCTTAATAAACTTTTATCAAAAGGACTTTGTATTCTTGCATATTTCTCACAGGATTTGAAATTTTTCTGTTTACAGTAACATTTCTTCGTGCCTATGCCTACGGAAACACAATGTTTAGGACAAATGTTCAAATAATCCGATTCTTTGACAGCACAAATATGATGATGTTTTTTGTCACAATACTCCGCAGTAATTATTCCACTTGTCGTATTATACACTACACAATTCTTTTTAAAACATTCCTCCATATTTGATGTACAGCTAACATTTAGGTTCCTCTTACCATACTCTTCGCTCCAACTGGTGTATTCATAGGAACCATATTTCACGGTCCGTTTTAAAGGCATCCAAATTTCGGAACTCAGTAATTTGTTTTCTAAAAATGATGAGGGTGAATTGTGGTCAAGATTACATCCTGTGTTCCAAGGTTGCGGATCCGTTATCAAAGTACAAACATTTAGTTGTATTAGATAATGTGGACACTTTTGGTTATTTTTAATAATTCTGTGGCAACTAGGTGGTACAGATGGGTACCAAGTGCCGTTTAAACATAGACGCACTAATAATTTACCATTTATGTTTAAGCAAGGTGGTTTGGAAATAATCAGCTCGTTAGTGGTGTTTTGGTGAACTGCCATCCATAAAATTGGCTTGGAATCAATTTGGTTTGATGATATTTCCATTGGACATAACTGCAATAGTAATTGTTTAATATTATTACAAATATTAAATTATTTCACATATCTAATATGCTTGTGGTAATTTAAAATTTTTGGTTTTTGCATGTAATTCAAACCAAAGAATTTTTCAGCCCAGACCTGATTTTTCAGCAACTACTACAGAAAATATGCGAACTCATGCAAAAATGAACTCTGTAGATATTATGCCTATTAAAAATTAAAATGCGTAAAGTCGACTTACGTTTTGAGTTCGACAGAGAATAACCTGCGTAAGAACAACATTTAGCACCACTATAAAAAATTCAACACGTAAAATGTATAAAAATTGGGCGTACATGATCATACCGATGAGCACATAACCATAGCACCACAACAACTAGAAAAACTTAAGGATTAAAAAGAAGATGCTTCAATAAAATAATTTCGAAAAAAATGCCTATGTCCAAATTAGTAAAGGAATATTTAGGACAATCCAAAGGCGGTAACAATAAACAAGTAGATATTTTAAAGTACAAAAGTTAAAAACGCGAAATTTTATATATGCATACTTAAAAGGCAAAATCTACTAATGAATTAGGAAATACCATAAGGCCCACACAATATTATTGTATTGCAATATTTAAATAAATCTTGTACTACGCCTACAGTACAACCAGAAAAAGCGTGACATTTTTTGAAGAAAGTTTATTGCAATTTTCTCCAAGCCAATAACAGATTTTCAGACATATTCATTTTTAAAATGAGTTAACTGCACCTGCTATGCAGAGGAGATTCAAATAGTTTTAAAAACGTTGACAGAATTATAGTTTATTAAACTAAAAAGGAAACATTTGTAGACATTTAATGTTTAATAAGAAAGAAAATTAAACAAATATTAATTATTTTATTATAGGTACCTACACACAGAAAAGTCACTATCTTAATTTAATAATATTACTTGTCTTGACTTGACTTTGTTAATTTGAGATTATATTTGTTTAAAATAATTATCTTTATTTGTATTAAAATGAAATTGTTTCTTCGGTAAAGAAAATAATAATTTCACTTATTTCTTTTACTTTAAAAATGTTTTTCTTGTTCGAAATAGTTTAAGGTTCTATTTAATCATATTTTGTTGGTTTAGACTAAAAGTGTAAGTTATCTTAAAATAACAATTAGTATTCTCAGGGCAAGTATACATATTTTTAAAATGATATAAAATTACTTCAGTTGAAAATAAAAAAAAATATTAATTGGACAAAATAGCAATATCAATTGAAAACAGATATAGTTAAACCAATACTTGATCATTTTAGCTTAAATATAATTTTCTTGAATGAAGTATCTAGTTTTCTTCAATCGTTTTTGCCCACGACCCGACAATTGACGCACATACGACTCAACGGCACATCAGAGACCAGGAAAGACACCCTGATAGGTGAGAGGGAACGTTGAAAATTTTGCCAAACTATACTATATTGGAGTTTACAAATACCTAATGTTGAAGTTATTAGTTAAAGTGTTTCAATCATAATCAAGGAATTGTTAGAGTCTTGGGAAGTCGACGGAACCGTTATTCAAAGATTTGAAGGTAGGTGATGATTTTTAAGATTATTACGCAATAGCATCATGTTAAATTACAGACTCCTGTGGAAATTGACGAGAAAATCAATCTCCAGAAACAAAAAGCAAGAATTAGGCACCAAACTGTGCAGCTAAAAGAGGGACCGTCTTTAAAGAATGTCAATAACACCTATTTAGTTATTGATACGGTGAAGTATCATTAAAGACACTCTTAAAGCGTTGGACACACTCTTCAAAGTGTAAGTTACTGCCATTTTGTTCGTTAAATTTTATAATTTACTTTTAAACTATGAATTGTATGTAATAGGTATTTGTAGAAAAACATAGAATAGAATACTTCCATTCCTACTCCTACTGTATTACATAATAGCATAATACCTATACCGAAGGGTGAATTTTATGTTTCATTATTAAAAATGTTTTAGTTCTTTAAAATGTTAATTACCTATAGTGTTATTGTGTTAAGTGTTACTTCTATAATTTTTAAATAAATGTATTTTTGTATTAAAGGCATTCTATAATTTACCCAGGAAAATTACATATTTCCAACAAAAAAATACCTAATTATTTGTATGAAACATAACAAATATTCGACTCAAATAACGATATGTTCAAATTAAACAAATTATCCTCTTGAATTGACTGTACAAGCTTCTATTTTAAGAAAAAGTTTCTTCGGTTAAAAATACTACTTATTTCAATTGAAAGCTCATTTTTTATTATAAGAACTAGCAGTTTTCAAGTAAATAATAATATTTATTTAATTTAAAACTCAACCGAAGTATTTACATAGAAGAATTACGTTTCTATGCAAGAAATTAAAGTTGAACAAATAAAATAAACAACTTTATGTTTTGATAATTTCTTTTGAAGTTCCAAATATTCATCCTCTATATTTTGACTATTATTCTTGTTATTAGTAATGTGGTACAGTATATCCAAAGTGTTATTAGCAGAATTAATTTCGATTATATCCATAACTCTAATTTTTTGGTTTAAGGTGCTAAATATTGGACGAATTTTCTCAACTAAACTTTGATAACAAATAAAATTTTCTGCAAAAGTACACGTAATTACATCGTTAAACTGTATTCTCAAAGTATATTCATTTCCTATTCCTTGCTTGTACTCCAAAACTGAGTTGGAGTATTTTACATTTTTATGGGAATCTATTACATGTATTTCACACCAATATCGACCAGAATATTTCAACACTTCAACTTCGTACGCAATGAAGCCACGATCAGTTAAAGCAGAATATTGATAAACTTTCCTAACATCTACTCTTTTTTTCAGCTGATCTGAAGCATCAGTAAAACAATAAACTGCGTCATATTTCCGATAATTTACCACACGTGAATACACAACTAAATACAGTTTAGATGTTTTATGGCTAAGAACTAAATCTAGTTTTGTAGAAAAATTGTTGTGATTCGATGGTGTTAAAGTACAGATAGAGCAACTGAGGTTCTTGTTCTTGTTATTGTATCCCCAATAATTTCGGCTGATAACTTCAGTGGCGAAGTCTTTAAGATTATGTGTTAAAAGTTGAGAATCTTGCAAGATGCAAAGATCTTCACCAGCAAGGTTGCTTAATAAACTTTTATCAAAAGGACTTTGTATTCTTGCATATTTCTCACAGGATTTGAAATTTTTCTGTTTACAGTAACATTTCTTCGTGCCTATGCCTGCGGAAACACAATGTTTAGGACAAAATAGAATACTTCCATTCCTACTCCTACTGTATTACATAATAGCATAATACCTATACCGAAGGGTGAATTTTATGTTTCATTATTAAAAATGTTTTAGTTCTTTAAAATGTTAATTACCTATAGTGTTATTGTGTTAAGTGTTACTTCTATAATTTTTAAATAAATGTATTTTTGTATTAAAGGCATTCTATAATTTACCCAGGAAAATTACATATTTCCAACAAAAAAATACCTAATTATTTGTATGAAACATAACAAATATTCGACTCAAATAACGATATGTTCAAATTAAACAAATTATCCTCTTGAATTGACTGTACAAGCTTCTATTTTAAGAAAAAGTTTCTTCGGTTAAAAATACTACTTATTTCAATTGAAAGCTCATTTTTTATTATAAGAACTAGCAGTTTTCAAGTAAATAATAATATTTATTTAATTTAAAACTCAACCGAAGTATTTACATAGAAGAATTATGTTTCTATGCAAGAAATTAAAGTTGAACAAATAATTTTCTATTTTGAAGAATATATTTATTTGCGTATATCGAAGATTAAGATTTGTTTATTTCGAGAAAGTTTTACTTAATGTTAAACAATATTTCTCTGTGTGTACTTTTATTTCAAGTTCTAACTAAAATAAATGTAACTAAAACTAATAATGAAATCTAACGGATTTACGTGCCCTCCGTTGTATTTTCTTCCATTTTTTCCCTTACTCTGGCACTTGCTCTGCGACATGAAAATCAAGGGGCGTCAAGTCTGGGGACTTCGGTGCCCACAATATTGGCTCTTTTCTCCCAATCCAACGACTAGGAAATATTTCCTCTAAAAATTCCATCACAGTAAATCGGTAATGGGCAAGACATGGTTATTTTAAATTATCAGGGTATCTCTTACACTTAGGCCGGCCGCACACCAAAGAAACATGAAATATAAAACATGAAACAGGAAACAAATACATATACCTATTTCATAAAATAACAACACATTTAATGAAATAGGTATATGTATTTGTTTCCTGTTTCATGTTTTATGTTTCTTGTTTCTTTGGTGTGCGGCCAGCCTTAGAGGTATGTCGTCTAAGATAATTGGTAAATTATTCTGCAACAACTCTAAATAACTGTCTCCATTTAAATTGTCTGGAAGGTAGTACGGACCAAAGTTCTATCATCAATTACCGCTGCCCATACATTCACACTGAATTTGTATGGAAAAGAAGTTTGTTTATCATGTGCGGATTTTCGTTATTTTTATACTAATACTTCGGCATTTCTTTTTGTATTGTTTCGACAATGTGCATATTAAGAATATCTAAAAAAAATATTTAAGAAAGCTGAAAGTATTTAGCACTAAAAAAAATAATATGTAACAACTCAACTATTTCGCAAAAGTATCTAAAAAGGACGATATTTAAAAAACTGTGAGACTTTGCATAAGGGTAAATATGGTGGTTTTAAAAATATACCGAAATATTTCAAATGGTGATTCCTGAGATCATTCTAAGAAAAAAAGTTCATATGAACATGAGTCCGAAAATGCCTACCCGCTGAGTTATAGCCCCTTAAGTTTGGGACCCTGAAGAAGGTTTTCATTTATTATCTCCAAAACTGTTCAAGGTAAAATGATGAAATTCACCACATCCACTAATGATTTTAGGCTTAATAAGATAGAGTGTAAATCATTTTGAAATTTTCACCAGAGGCGGATCAAACCTGGGGGGTGAGGCTAAAAATATCTGATGTGCCCAACACATGACTTTCTTATACGGATAGTATCACAGTAATTACTTTTCCTAAAGAAATTAAGTTAAATTTCTTGTTAAAATTTTGAGGGTGGTTTCCAGCAATTTTCAAATAGTCTCTGTCGCACTTATTGCAATACGCATAAATCTGTCCTTGTCCCACTCATTACTACCAGATTTTAGGACAAATAAATAACAGAATACTTATCAAAATTCCACAGTGCGAAAAATGCTTGATATCTTCTTCTTCGTACTTGGATTGCAAAGCAATGTCAAGTTTTTGGTGTTTGGCGATATAGCCACTCTCACCAGGATTGGATTAATTGGTTTTCACTTTTTAAATTTTTATAACTTTATTCGAGCTCTTCGTGTGTTTAATGCAAATAGAATTTTTAGTATAAAAACAAATAAATTTCTGTAATGTAAACAACAGCCACTCAGAGATAGATGGCAACACTATATAAATATGTAAATAATTTATAATTATTAAAAAACGGCGCAAAATAAAACACTTTTGTTACTTTGTCGACACGTCTAAAAATTGAAAGAGCATTCACAAAAAATTTGGCGTCGATATCTTTAATGTAGATTTGCATGCATAATACAATTTCACGACTTTATTGTATATATTAGAAAAAATTTTAATCGAGTTGCCATGATATCTAAAACAAAACCGTAGCCGTTGTAGCCGTCGATCTTTTCAAATAGTAATGCTACAATCGATTTCCTCAACGGTATAGATTTCTGTATGTAAACAACATGTACTTTGTAAATCGTAGATAGATGGCGCCACTATATAAATAAAAATTTTTGACGGAATTTCAAAAAAAGTTTCAAACAAAATTTGTTCAAAATTTAATTCTAAATCAATGTTAAAGAATAAAAAAATGTCGTAAATTGTTTATTTTTCAAGATATTCCTAAAAAACCTAAAAATGTCTTCAGGTAAGTACCACTTGTGTTGGTGCTAGATGAAAAAGATTTAATGTGGCACCCACAATTTTGTTCAAACTCTTAAATATGAAATTTGAATCAAATCCGTTAAGTCGTTTTTGAGTTATCGTGGATACAGACAGACACACAGACAGACACACAGACAGACACACAGACACACAGACAGACATCATGGCGAAAATGGTCAAATGGATTCAGGGGCCCTCAAAACGTGTAAATCCATCAAAATCTCGAAGTCGAAAAAAATCACGATTACAATACTTCCTTATACTACGTATAAGAAAGTAAAAAGCATTTTCGAACCTACGTTCGTATGAACTTTTTTCTTAGAATGATCTCAGGAATCAACCCCTGAAATATGCTAATGTATGTGGAAATAAAGGATTAGATGTTGGAAAGGAATCAAAGTGAATTTTTGAATTCGCACTACTATTATGACAATTCACCACTGAGCACTTAAAAACGACTTTTCTTTTCTCAGAAATCATTTCTACTTTCTTATACAAAGTACTCCTACTAAGAAAGTATAGTAATCGTTATTTTTTATGTATTTGATCAGAATAATAAGGGTACCTACTCTCTTTTCTTCCGAGAATTTCGTAGTACTTCAGCTACATGTACCTAATTACAAGACAGGGACTAATTCAAAAGGTACGGGAATTCTGTGCTGACAAGTGAGTGTTTTTATAACAATTCAGTGTTTCATATTATTATTAACTAAAAAAATTAAATAAACAAATTATTACACAATGAATTACTGTTTTATTCTAAAATCTGATAAACGTTCTTACCGATATAATACATAGGTACTTTCTACACGCTTTCTGAATATAATTCAGGTAGGTACTGAGACCGTACAACTCCGGTCTCTTACATATAAAATTATTTCCAACTTCTAGCAAAACGAAAACAACACTATCCTCCCGACAAAGGTTTACGGTGTAACAAAGGAAGTAGTCCAAGTAGTTTGTCCCAAAATTATGACCCACTAATAAAATCACCACCACCAACAAAGCAGCCGAAGATGCCCGGGTGGTCCCTCTTGGTCCACTTGCCTACCATAAAACTTAACCTAAAGTAGGGTTGCCAGATTGTCATTATTACAAACCGCGAGACTCGATCGGTCCACAATTTTTGTCGGCGGGGGGGAGGGGGGTTGATGTACAGTACTCTTAGCTTCCAAAGCATTTTTGGTGACGGGGGGGGGATGTAGAATACTCTTATGGGTAGTAATGTGTTGGCATAATTTCTTTTTTTGCCGCGGAAACTCTGAAACCGGGACATTTGTGCTGCGTCCCGAAGACCTTTTTCGGGACGGGGGGACACTGCCCCCAAAATCGGGACAATCCCGGAAAACCGGGACGTCTAGCAACCCTAACCTAAAGGGAAAGTGCCCTGTTTACTCCAAGAAGTAGGTGAAAGTTTCGTGCACAATGTCCCATTGGCCCAGATAGAGAAAGTAGCTCAGTACTGTCCACAATTGGTCCCATGAAAGTTTTGAACCCTTTGGGGGAACCCTGATGGCAACCAATACCAGCACACCGATTTAAGGAAAATCTCTCAACTATTCCTGATTGTCCGAGCATATAATTTGGCACCCTTAGATGCTCAGCCCCGTCTACTGACTGAAAGAATTTCACATATAAATAAAGGACCGTTTTGCTGCAGAAATGAGACGATCTTGATTGTCTCTCCAATCCGAATTTCTGGTATTACCGAGGTTTGGTTACCTAGCTGCGTAGACTTAGCGAGTTCTACTTGTTGACACGGGCTTACTAAAATCCGAATATCTGGTGATTTTATCGCCAAGGTTTGGTTACCTAGCTGCGTAGACTTAGCGAGTTCTACTCGTTGAGACGGGCTTATTAAAATCCGAATCTTTGATTGTCTCATCAAGGTTTGGTTACTTAGTTTCGTTATCTCTGTAAGTTTTACTAGCAGAGGCGGACTATTTTATTTGTACCACAACACCATGGAAGAAGGCCAGAGTTCCGGGGGAGCCGCTCCCGCCATTGGGTGTCTGAGGGTCCAAACCCTACAGGTCCGTAAAGGAATGGAAAAACCATTTAATTATTATTGATATTGTTTATTCTAACTTGATATATTCAGCTCGCTATAATTTTTGTTACATTGATAAAATTTACATAATTTTTGTTTTGCTGTATTTGTAAAATCTACCCTTGGGATAATTCTGTACCATTACAATATGTATTTTAACTTACGCTGAAATTGCTCCAGAGTTTTCTGTATACAACACAACTTCTCTATTACTTTTATAACCGTTTGATGATATGTTTGATTGATCTGCTTGTCGACCTGGCTACTGCTTGCATTCCTAAGGTCGCTTAGACTATCATGTACATTCTACAACGAGGGAATACATCGTAGGGGCTACGCACCCCTGCGCGATGTGGGATACATGAGCACCATTGTTTTATTTGCAAAAATACCCCTCTTCGTACACAAGGAGATGCGTTTCATCTAATAGATGCCGCCTACCAGGGGAATGTATACCCAGAATGTGGGGGATGTAACGGGCAGTTAGGAGGCAGCAGTTGCAATATGTATTATTTGTTGTATTTTACTAATATTTCTTTATGGAATATTTTGGAGCAATACTAATTTGTTCTATCATACAGTACGACCCTCAATGGGTTGAGATATCAGATTTTCCCATAGGGTGATTATCCTTAAGACTGATCATTTTGCATATTATGTGTTTTCTTGCTATGAGCTTGAATAAAATTATATGTGACCGCCAAAACTATTTTATTTCTTTCACCTGCACAGAACTCTAAAAAGAACACAACGTAGGGAATTTCGACGCTATTTATTTCTGGGGGCCGTAATACAGTACACATAATTTCGAGAATAACTATTATTCTAAAGTGACAGACAAATTCGTTACCTATTATCTGTAAGAAAAGTTCTCTTTCAAAAAAGGAGGAAATATTCAGATTTTTCTTAAACACAGATTATGTAAAAATTCATACAATTGACAACATAAAAATAATCTAGAATCCCCGACCGTATCATAAGGAAATACACAGGTCTTGAAATAATATATTTGTACAAAATTTAGTAGAGATCTGAGATATTTATATCATCGATACAGACATAGGTCACCATTTTCAGTTGACAAAACTGAAAGTAGTTAATTTTTACTTTCTTATACAAAGTACCTAATAAGAAAGTATAGTAATCGTGATTTTTTAATATCATTAATAAGATAGTTGATTCTTGATATTTGTAAGAAAAGCTCCTGAAAATCTAAAAATATAACTGCTGAGCTCTAGTCGACAAAAAAATATCTGTAAAAAACTACAAAATTTTTTCCAAGTACGCTAGAGTCACTACTGGTGCATTCAATATGATGGTTTTTAAACTGAATTGATAAAATTTTCTATGACTTCACTATTCTAGGTAACTAAGATTGAAGTGGTTTTCTTTTAAAAAATTTTGTTTCAATTTAGAAAGTAATATTCCATGAAAAACATTGTACTATATAGGAGTATCACTTAACACTTAAGTACCTAAGTTAAATATATAATCGTTCATTTTTCCAAAGATAATTATTATCTCGCAATATAGTAGCATAGTACTTAGTTCTGTAGCTATTTCAACGATTTTAATTATAGCAGTGTTTATGTTGAATGATTTTATAACAAAGTTTTATACAAATATTAACTATGGAGTTAAAATTTCAAATATCACTGACATTAGTATTAAGTTCTGCTATTATTGCAAGTTTGGCAGAAGATGTTTCTTTATCGATAAGTGAACCTGAAGGATCTGCAATTAATCCACAACCACCAGCCAGTGTTAATAACATCCCACAAAACCAAAATGGTATAAATTCCGACAACAATTACGGTTAGTTCTTTAAATTTTTAAAGCTTTCTGTGTGTTGCTATTAAAGCCATATTTTAGAGCGTTTTATTTGGATTGTTAATAGCTTTTGCTTAATTAATAGCTTTCGCTTAAGATTTTCAAAATGTATTATACGTCTATATTTGTGAATAAGTATAGCTCATAATAGATATTTATTTTATTAGGAGTATAAGCGAAACTTTTATGGGACGAAGTATGGAGGTGTAAGCGCCGAGCGGAGCGAGGAGAATTAACTCCATACGGAGTCACATAAAAGTGCTTATACTCCGAATAAAATACAATATTTTATTTTCAAATGGAATCATTCTAATCGTAATATGACAATCAATTTAATAAGTAATTTTGCAACTGTCATGCAACTGTCATACATTTTTGCAGATAATGATATAACTTATACTCCGCCGGAGTATAAGTCCTACTTATACGCCGCTCAAGAGTGGTGTCATAGAAATGAAACTTATACCTTGCCTACTCAGTCTTATAACACCATGTTTTACGCCGTTTGAAAATAAAATATTTTATGAAGAAGAGGTTTATACGAAATGTGCATGTCATATTGAAAATGTTTGTTTTTCGTATCTAATTTCAGAAAATTACTGTCAGGATTGTTCTATGAAACTTCTATCGTAAAGATGTTGTTTTTATGTATGTAGTATTAATTAAAGTTAAAAAATGCATTCGTATAACGATAAGGAATTTCTTATAACTGATAATAATATTTAGATCTAATTTAAAAAATACTAACAAAAATTACATAACATAGTATATCATTTTATATTTGTTGTATATTTTTGAAAAAGAAATTTTTGTTAAGAAACAGATGCAACGGATACCTACTCTTACTCCATCTTTCGCTGTCATGTCCGGCCACGATTACATCCTCCACCTTGGTTATTTCTCTTATATGGTCATTTCGAATGTGTTCTCTCAGAGTTACTCCCAACATGACTCTTTCAATAGCCCTTTGTGTTGTTCTTAGTCGTTTGGCTGACTTTATTGTGGGAGTCATTGTTTTCCTGCCATAAGTCATGACAGGGAGGATGCAGCTATTGAATACCATGAAATCTGACGAAAAACTGGAAAACTTAGAGGAAGAAATATCAAATGGGACATATTAGAGCTAAGTGAAACCAGGCTGCCAGGTGAAAAATACTTAATCCTCAAGTCGGGACACATGCTTTTCCAGAATAACAGAGAAACCGACTCACATATAGGAGGTGTAAAGATCCTGATAAACAAGAAATTAAAACACCTAGTAGCAAAAACGATGGCAATGGCAGTATCTGAAAGAGTTAAGTATATCTACGAGTATACAGGGTGTTTTTGAAATACACTACCAAAAGTGAAACGGAGTCTCTGGGACTTTTAAGGAGGCGAATGGACCATTTTATTTTTTTTTACGATAAGAAAAAATAACCTCTGATCCCTTTTACTTATAAAACCAGAACGCCACTGATGAAAATACACGTACAACTGAGTGCGTTCGATTTCAATAAAAAGCCATGGTAACTAAAATTAAATCATTTTGGATAAATAGCCTGAAATAGCCATAGTAACCATTAAAGTCAGAACTGACAAGTCGAAAGTCAATTCTGAGAGGTAGATTTTAAATTATGGTTCAAGCATCCAATAAATACGTAGTGAAATACATAATAATTTATTTATAAAAATTGTTCAAATTGCCGAACAACAATGAGAATTATGGGAATTAAAGACTCTATCTTTTATGAAGGTTGCCTCATCTGTTGACAAACAAATTTTCAACAAACTGTGGATCTTGATAATTTTTTTGCAATATCCATTCACAAAACCTGATCCTTCGGGGTAGATCTTGTTCTTTGAGTGCTTGTACACGCTGTAAATAGTAGGGATGAAGCCTCTGTTCTTTTAATGTTCTCCAAACAATAAATAGGGAAACACCAATTCTGTACGACAGTTTTCTTACGCTAATTCCGGGGATTTCTTCCACAGTATTTAATATATCAGGTTCAGCATCTAATACCCTTGCAGTTCTCTGTCGGCCTCTATATCTAGTTTGGGGATGATATTCACCGTTGTCTCTGAGATGCTGCACAGTGGTAGTAAATGTATGATGGTCGGGTACTACTCGTCTAGGAAATGCTTCTCTGTAGAGACGCTGTGCTTCACGAGCATTTCCCAGTGCTCTCCCATATATTAACACCATATCGGTCAATTCGGAATTTGTGTAAACCATTTAGAATAAATATGGAAATTCAAATATCAAAACTGACAATTATACGGTGACAATTTGAATTGTGTGACAGAAAAAATCACATCTACCTTTTATTCTTGTTATTAAACAACCAAAATAATTACTATTTGAATTATGTAGTTACCTTTAACCCAGTAGCGCACTGGAAATTTTGACCAAATTTTCGATTAATTTTAGTTCGAAAACGAAAAGACTTTTATTCAAGGTTTTTTTTGTCAATGGCATTTATTTTTCATCACCTATTACCGTTCTTTTTTTGGTAGTGTATTTCAAAAACACCCTGTATAACTATGAGAATATCAAAAAGATGCAGCTTGCAGATCATCCAAAGATACAACAAATGTTCGAAGACATTCCACGATCAAATAAAAAAAATCGCTTTAAAATAATAATAATAGGCGATTTTAATGCAAAAGTAGGAAACGAAAACCTTGATAACATTCCAAATAGAAAAAAGTTCGGACTAGGCGATTCTAACGAAAGAGGAGACAGGTTAATACATTTCATGCAAAAGTACAACTTATACTGCATGAATACTTTCTTTAAAAAGCCAGACGTTGGACGTGGATAAGCCCAGATGATGAAATAAAAAATGCAATTGACTTCGTAACAACAAGCATATCAAAACTGATGTATCGGTCGTTAACAGGATCAGTCTAGGAAGTGACCACAGACTGCTTAATGCAAACGTAACAATAAACACAAGGTTAGAAAGGAATAAACTAATAATACAAAAACGATTTGCGACTATAGAAGAACTCAAAAACAACAACGATAAATATTAGAAAGAAGTACAGAAGAAAGTAACACCAAGCAGCATAGAAACAGCAACTAGCAAAATCTGTTCAAAATCACAACCCAAAAACTGTAAATAAAAGAGCCGTTTAAACCAAAACTCCCCAGAATATAAAGAGCTTAAATAAATAATCAGAAAAAAGATAAGACAAGACATTAGAAGATACAACACCGAAACAATCGAAAATGTAATAGAGAACAAGAATATGAAAATACTGGAAACTTTGGGGGATCAAAGGAAAAGGACGACAAAGGATACATCAAATGAGAGACAAAAATGGAATTATCAAACATGAAAAGGATCAGATAGCAGAGATTGTCGAAAACTACTACACAGAACTGTACCAGAACCGGAACCTAATATCAGCAAAGATAAGAAAGTTCAGAATATGGGCTCAGAGGAACTTCCGGAAATGACTAAAGTATACATATGTACATAAAATTAATAGTTTTTATTTTTTTTAAACTTTTCCCAAAAATTTCAGAAATGTGCCTAGACTTCTACAAAAATAATATCATAACAGAAAATATTTTTTTGAAAAACAAGTAGAATTTATGAAGAAGGAAGATCTGGATTTGCTTTTAATAAAAGTACAATATTTGTAATTTATTGTTAAATATAACAATTTCAAATTATTGAATATCTTTTGGAATAAAACGTACATGGTGTATCATTTTAATGTAAGCATCGTAAAAAAGTAAAGTAAAATATTGATTTTCGATTCACACTTTTGAATCTGTAGCATTAAGGATTACTGACTACTATTTTGGTCCTGTGCAATAAACACCCCTGATAAAAATTTTAAAATGGATACACCACCTGTAAGAGCTTTTAAGCTTCCGTGCAACAATTATTAAAAGACTACGTACATAAGATTTATTACCTACATACAGACTAACTTATGGTTATTTCTCTGTATGAAAAAATGACCAAAACAGGTCAAGAATATTGCTTGCATACCTACTTATGTAGGTACCTACTTTCCTCATTTTCTTAAATGTTAATTCTACATAAGTACATATTACAATGTTTTAAATAATTGAAATTTAATTAAAGTAAAAACAAATACTACTACATATGTCTAAGTAAAAATTGTATTTGTTGTGCTCATAGATCCGATGACGTTTCAATACACTCCGAGGAAGAACTCACAAAGAGGCGTAACGGAACAACCATACATTATAACAGAGGCTCGTTTAAGAGAAATAAGAAGCGAGTTCATGTATCCCTACTATGATCGAGGTGTAAATAATGCCACTGAGGATGATTATCAAAAACATATACAATCTTCCAGGACACAAGTTCACAAAAATTTGAATTTCCAACTACCATTCTTCGGATTCCGATACAACTATACCCGTGTATCTGTAAACGGTTATTTAGAATTCAGCGATCCTCCACCAAATTACCAATATCCTTTAGTATTTCCTGTAAAAGAATGGCCTGAAAAGAATGATCCAGCCTTCATTGGAATTTTTTTCAGTAAATGTAAAATTGGAAATTTAAAGGATGAAGATGTGGATAGAAGGGAGCCTGGTGTCTATTTCAGACTGGAAAGGGATCTTCCAAACAGAGTAGATCAAATGGGCGTTGAAATTAGAGAAAGGGTAAAGTGGGATATAAGAACTGGCATAATTGGATCCGATTCATTTAATCCCAAACATGCCATTATTGCTACTTGGAAAAATGTGTCTTTTAATGGAGGCTTTTCGGGCAGTGCTATCTATCGGGTAATTATAATCATTATTAAAGTATTTCTCATTCTTTTACGGAGATAACACCAGATATTTTCATACCTTGTAAAGGTACGGCATCTTTATCTTTATTTATGTTTCTTGGCGCATAGTTCAGTCATATTATAAAATTTGTAAAATCGTCATTTTCAGACGAATACATTCCAAATGGTGTTAGTGACCGATGAGGTATTTACATATGCCATTTTCAACTACCTGAATTTGGATTGGACTTCTCATACAGAAGCTGGAGGTGATACCCTCACAGGAGAAGGTGGCGTTCCCGCTTTAGTAGGATTTAACGCTGGAAGTGGAATAAGGTCTTACGACTACATGCCATACAGTCAAAGATCGACCATACGAGATTTGACCACAGGAGGATATGGAAACATGTTTCAAGGGAGACATATCTTCAGATTTGACGAGAACATCCTTGCAGGCAGTTGTAACAGCGATATAGGTGAAACGCTGTTTTATAACTAATTTACGGAAATAGGAGTATTTTTAAATGTTGAATGTTTTTGATTGTACTTATAGATGGAGCGAATTTACCTCTAGTTATTGCTCCGGAGAGCGGTAATATGTTGGGAGGAACAATTGTCAACATTACTGGACCATGTTTCGATCCAGCGGATCAGATTTTATGCAAATTTGATGTAGCTGATGTTGTTTATGGCGTTGTGGTAGACACAAACCGTGCTATTTGTGTGCAACCATCACTTTTCGTTGAAGGTTACGTCAGATTGGAAATTGCAATTGGTCAAGGTACCTTCAAGTGGAAAGGGAAATATTATGTCGGTAAGTACCCCTATGACTGAAGTTGTTGCTTCTGTTTAAATATCAACACATTAAAACTTAGTAGATAAGTATGCATATTCTAGGGAAATTGCACATTTCTAAATGTCTGAAACAAAAATTGAAATTAAACAAAAAGTTAATATTTGAAATTAACCTCTGCAGTAAATTCAAGACATTTTATAATGACTTTTTCACAGGTTTTTGATCCCCTTGTACAATTAAATGTTCGGACAAAAGTAAATTTGATTGTCTTTTTTCCATACGCGCAAAAGTTATCTAAATTAACTTCCATAAGATGGTTATTTCTGTTATAATGTCAACATTTAGTTATATAAAAACGTAAATTTCGTAAAAATCCGCTCGGCGGTTCCAAAACTGTGGCACTTTAACCCAGCAGGATGGGAAAATTGTAGAAACAAAGAATTGTTATTTTCAAAACGTTGGATCTAGTAGTCGGATTTTGAAGAAATTTACTTTATTGCAAAACTGGATGTTGGTTTTCTTTACAAAAAAGTTACACAAGTTTTTATTTGGTGATTTTAGGCATTTATCGGAGCTTCAAAGTTGCACCTTTAAAAATGATAGAATATTCTAGTAACTGTTTTAAAAAATCATAGTTTTGAAACCGCTGGTTGGATTTGTGTCAAAAAACCTTTAAATCAAAGTTCAATAATCGTACTATATTGAAAAAATCCTGAAATGTTAATATGAATTTTTTTGCATTTTTTTCGAGTTCCACAGTTCACTTTTCAAAAAAAATGTGTTTTTTGAGGGTGCTACATTAAAATAATCACAGTTTTGGAACCACTGGTTGCATTTTGGTAAAATTTACTTTATTGCAAAGCTGGATGTTGGTTTTATGTACAAAAAAATCCCCAATTCTTTATTTGACGTAATTTTCTAACGACTGTTTTTAAAAAATCACAGTTTTGGAATTTGGAGAAAACGACATAAAGGTGCTTCTATGGCCCTCATCCAGTCCGGACTTAAATGTCATTGAAACTCTTTGGCATAAAATTAAACGTATTCTACGCAATAATCCACCAACAACCATTGGACTTGAAGACCAAAATAGAAGAAATTTGGGACAGTTTCACGCCAGAATTTTACCAAAATTTCATAAATACAATGCCTGCTAGAATACAGGCAGCTATTAAAGCAAAAGGAGACGTAACCTCTTATTAATGGTCCTAAATTAAAAATTATCCCAACATTTAGTTGCCAATTAATTTTGTAAAGTTTACTAATTATTAAGGTTAAAATATTGTTAAATCCAATAAATAGTTTTCTTCCTTGCATAATATTGTTATTAAGGCTTTATCTTATTGTATTATTAGGTGTTTACTAATTATTTGCGTAAAATTTCCAGTTCTCTTTCATACTTCAAAAATTTACTTTTGTCCGAACATTTAGTTGTTAGGGCTCGTATAACTTCTTAAAAGTTTTGTAGAAGATTAGAGGCGTTCAGAACAAGCAAAATTGTTTATCAAGAATGAATTTTCTTCGAAAAATAAAAATAAATGCCTCTGGAGACCACACTATATTTTTCTATAAAAATGTAACTCCATTAAAAGGTAGATACTTGTATAACAAATATTTATCTTTTTTAAGAAACACCTGCACAAGCAACTCAAAAAATCTTCTTTGAAGACATGAAGGAACATGAAAAATCTCCAACAGAAATTAAAATGACTTGGGAACAATCCAATTTGACAACCAATCAAAACGTTCAAATTCACTTGTCTCTTTGGGGTTATCGTGAAAACACCACGACATCTGAAATTATATTTATATCAGTTCTTGAAGATAATGCAGTCAACTCTGGAAAGTACACCATAATTCCTGCCCTCTATAAAAATCGCTCAGATGAATCTTTAACTGACATACGATTTGGATTCATTCAAATCAACTTAACTGAACCAATTCCTGTTGGTACCGAAGGAATACAATCGTCGACTATTACACCTGCTATTTGGAGTAGACCAATTCCGTTAGGTTGGTATTTTGGACCACAATGGGAGGATTTGTATGGAGAACAGTGGACTAGCTATCTCTGTGATGAGTGGATAACAGAGGATAGATATTTGAAAAATTTTACTGATGAATTACCTCAATGTCCTTGCACACTAGAACAGGCTCTTGCAGATAAAGGCAGATTTAGGCCTGATCCTGATTGTGATAAGGATTCTAATCCACAATGTTACTACAATAAACAAGCTATTCATTGTGTTATAACTGGTTCACCAACGTAAGTTAGTTTAGGCTAGCTTGGTCGACTTAAAGATTCAGAAAGTTATGTTAGTACCTAAACCATAAATAAAACCATAATATCACAAATAGATTTTTTGTATTTAATTATTCTTGCAACAATGAAATAAGCATTAGATTATCGGTTACGCTTTTAATAAATCACAAGAAAATTTCCAAGTAAATTAATATCTAAATCTTAAATTTCAGGATGGAAGGTGGTGAACAACAGTGCTGTTATGACAGAAATAATTCTTTAATGTTGTCGAATGATCAACAATTAGCTTCGAGCCCTCGACGTTGCCACAATCTGGGCTATTCACCATATGATGAGGCTACTAAAGTACCAACTTTATCTCAATGGCACAATGACATTGCACCGAGATATTTCTGTTGCCTTTGGCAAGAAGAACAAGAAAGTGGATGTGAAACCTTAAAATTTGAGCGCAGACCTTCACAAGATTGCCTAGGTTACCAACTACCTGTCACTGCTAGTGTTTATGGAGATGTTAATCCACATATTGTCACATTTGATAATATAGATTACATGTTTAAAGCCTTTGGAGAGTTTGTATTATTAAAATCAACATTACCTACAAATAATTTAGAAGTACAAGGAAAATTCGAAAAAATTTCAAGTGATGTGAGGGACACAAAACTTACCTCTATTGTAGCCAAAGGAAATTTGTCTACAGTTGTGGAAGTTAGAATTAGACCACAAGAATCTAGATGGAGATATAGGCTGGATGTTATTGCAAATGCAAGGAGAGTTTATTTTGATAATCCGTCTTTGAAGTTCCAACATTTCCCAGGTTAGCATTTTTTTTACAATATCAACAATGTATTATTTGTAGATATATTTTAATTTTAGGTGTAACTGTATATACACCTACATACATTTTAAATCAGTCAGAAGTTATTATGATGTTTGATAATGGAGCGGGTGTTGAAGTAATTGAAAAAGAAGGATTTATGTCCGCTAGAGTCTACCTGCCGCAGACGTTCATTGTAAACTTGCTCTATATTTTAATTTAAACATTTTAATTTTTTAATTTTTATACAGAATAATACGCTGGGACTATTCGGTAACTGGAGTGTAACCGACGAAGATGAGTTCACATTATCAGATGATGTTGGAACTAACATGATTTGCAATGTTAATGACATCAAAACTATTTGTGATGAATTTGAGTTAAAATGGAAATTAGATGATGTATTTGATGAAAACAAGGGTAGATCTCTCTTCCTCCGAGAGTTTGGTAAGACTTCAGCTACGTATGATTACCAATCTGAGACGAAATGGGATAGTCCTGATGTTCTAGCATCTAATAATCCTGAGGAGATTTTACCATAAACTCTAACCAGATACAAAGAGTATGGAAATTTTGTTCTGAAAATTTGCTATTATAACCACTCAGTGTTTCATATTATTATTAAATAAATGAAAATTGAATAAAAATATTATTTTTTTTCCGGAAAATTGAGAAACCTTCCCATCCTCGTAAACTATAGGCAGGATTAATTTCAGATAATGTAGTCATTTAAGTTAAAAAAAAATCAGTTTAATTATATTTTCTAATTATTTTGTCGTATTTTGGTTATTTACTGCAAAAAAATTTTTTTGAATATTTCCCCCACTCATGCAAACATTTTTTATTCGACTCTAAGTCAAGTTCCTACTAAATAGAACAATTAACCTTATTTTTAATTGCTGCTTGATGTTTCGTATTTAGAAAATTTGGAGTAGACCTCTAGAAAAAGCTCCTGAAAATAACGTATGAGACATAAGTTTTGAGAAAAAAATCAACAGGCTCAGTCAGTAAAATAACGAAACTTTATTCAAACTTAAATAATAATCACCGGTCAACAAAAAAAAAATTTTTTTTGAGTCTTTATTTTAATGACAATTTTCTGATTTTCTATGTCGAAAAATAACCAAAACCTTCTTTTATTTTTGAAAAAGTTTTCTTTGAGATTATACCTACTTGAGAGCTAATATGAGAAAGTCCATACAATCATAGAAGAAATACGAAAAATATTCATTTCTAAATTTTTTTATGTGTAGATGTTTGTTTTAATTTTTTTTAATAAGAGTGTTTCAATTTTATAATATTATTTATTTTTACATGCAATATGCAAAAAATGTATGAAAATAGGAATAATTTCTTAAAATCCTTAATTTCATTCTGATAGATACAAAAGCAAACTTTTTCGGTTAAAACTATTTTTTCTGTATTTAGTTATGTGGAAGAAATAAAACTCTGATATGCAGAACCCTGACTCAAAATTCACATTGACCGGTGAATGGTTAATTTTACATCTTTTGGCAACATGAAAATTAATCTACAAAACTGAGTGGACCATGGTCCACAATGGCACGTAATTTGACTAAAACTGGTCTCATCTTCCTTTGGACGATATTCGTGTCAACTTAATGAATGATGAGAAATATTTCACGCTGTCACATTCTGAAATGAAAGGTAACGATGGATTTTACACCTCTGATATTGAAAACTACCCAAACGAAGTAAAATTAAAAGTAAAAGCAAAATTTGCTGACAAAGTTTTTGTTTGGTGCGCGATTTCTGAGGCTGGGATTTCAACACCCTATGTTGGCCGAATTCGGGGAGAAGCTCTGGATGCTGAGTTTTATACATAAAGGTGTTTACTAAAAATGGTTAATTTTATTAATATCCATCATCAGAACGACGATATAATATTTTGGCCTGATCTTGCTTCGTGCCATTATGCCAGGACGAGCCAAATTACCTCAAGCAACACAGATCGACCAATACCTGACTAAAGCGAGTCATTCTTTATCCAGATTTAGTCTAAATCAGTCTTAATAGTCTATTTTATTCCAAAATCTAGTCGCAGTACGACTTCTATTGATTAGTCTTGTCTGCGACGTCGGGAAGTCGTTCTTAAGACTTTGTAAAATGGTTCATCGTCGTAGTCGTAGAGTGGTCTCACACAGACGTCGTTAGGACGTCATTAGAAGACTCATGCTTTTCTCTTTAAATTAAATCATCCTGCGACGTCTTTAAGTCGTCTTGAGACGTCTTCATGCCGTCGCCAACCGATCTTTCTTTTTTAAGCATGTCAGTCATATTTAGTACTGGTCTACGACTATAAAGACCTTGACATCCACATTTCATAACCTAATACGACTTCTATTTAGTTTCTTCAATAACCACCACTTTAAAACCTGCCATGTTAATTTTGAAATTACCACCAATTTTTTTATAGGTTAGTCGTTCTTAGTCGTATTCTAGTCACATGTGGTCATGATGTGTAATGATGTAGTCATGATGTAGTCGCATTCGTGGTCACACAAGATAGAGCGGATGTCGTGACGTAGATTCGTCGGCAACGTCGTAAAAAAGGTCTGTGTACGACTTGCAGTCCAGATTTGGTCAGATTTAGTCTTTTCGTAAGATACTGTGGGTCAGTTGAAGACTTATAGTCGGTTCTAGTCATTTTATGTCGAATGTGCCATATTTACACAATAGAAATAAGTATAAGAACAGCATCCATTCTTATAACATTATAATTTTTTAACAAATTTCCCGAATTTTTTAACTTTTCTGTGTAGAAATTGATTGTATATTAAAAAAAAGTCATATGATAAGTATTTCAAAAGATTTTGTGTCTGAATAATAAAAATTAATGAAAGTGGTAAAAAAAAATTAAATTACATTTTGTAAATTAGGCATTGTTCTAAACGGGCATAGTGAATTTTCTAATTATCGACTAAATGTTCATCAGAATTTTTTTTTCGTTTTAGAATATGAGCAGTAATTATGACAACACAACATTTACAAAAATACCTATTAACTATACCTAAATATCAAATATCATAGCAATGGACATTATTGCAGAAAGTAAGAAAATATACTATCCAAATATATTTACTAATTTCGACTGAAAGTGGGAGGAGCATTCATTCACAAGTCGCAAAGAGGGCGAAAGTACTCGGATTTCTACACTGATCGTCGGCTCTTGCGACGTCTTCACGACTAAAATTTTTATTGCCCATTTCGGTCAATATAAGAGTCTTGAAGATGACGTTTCGACGTCAACAACTGACTACCAGTCACTTAGCGCAACATCCCTGAGACGTCGGTTAGACTAGTCTGTGTTGCTTGGGACGTCAATTATGTACCGAGAAGAAACCCCCAAATGTCCATCAAGCTCGGCCAATAGAAGAATTTTGGTCATTATTGTGTCGAAATGTTTATGAAAATGGTTGGAGGCCCAAAATAAACAGCAATTGTGTGCCATTGAGGACCATGGTCCACTATCACTTTTGTAGATTATGTTTCATGTTGCCAAAAGATATAAAATTAACCATTAATATTTAAGTTTGAATAATGTTGCGTTATTTTGATGAACACTTATGTCCCATACGTTATAATAAGTGAAACTGTATAGTTAACAAAAAACACGGAACTGGAGTATCCTACGTCACTGACGTATTCAAAATAAAGTTAGGTACCAAAAATTTATGTTAAATTCCGTAATTTTAGTAAAGTTAATAAAGTCAAATTTTAGCACCTACTAAATTTAGTATCTAGGTGCTAAACTTTTTTATAACTTAATTAATTATATATATATATATATATATATATATATATATATATATATGTTATTAAACTTCTGAAAAATGGAGAGATGATTTGTTTTTAGAATGAATCTATGTTCCATTTAAAAAATATAACATTCCTTGAATAACGTTGTGTGTCACTTAAGTTAAACATTATCTTTTATCTTTGCAAAGATAATTATTATCTAGCAACCTAGTACCTAGTTTATCTAGCTCTTTCAAACGGTTATTACGATTTTAACGATAGCAGTGTCTTCGTAGAATGATATTATAACAGTTTTATACAAAAATTCCAAATTAACAATGGAATTAAAATATCTAATAACATTGACATTAGTATTAAGTGCTTGTGTTACTTTAAATTCGGCTGAAGATGTTGAACTTGTTGATGTTTCTCCATCGATAGGTGAACCTTTGTTACCTGTTGGGGAACAGGACCAATTACCCGAAGTACCTGCAGTGAATCCACAATCACCAACCACTGGTAAGCACTCTTATTAACAAATATAATTATTTCATGACGCTTCAATTCCAATCCTTATTAACTGTTATAGAAAAAACCCGACCCCCAGTAGATACCACTATTAATATCATCCCACAAAACCAAAATGAAGCTGTTGATGTTGTTAATAATAGTGAAAAAATCAAGCCAATTAAAAAGAAGGGAAGGAGCGGAAAATATATTGACGGTATAAATTACGAAGACAAGAATTACGGTTAGTTGATTTTTTAAGTTTTTTAAAGCTTTTTTGTGTTGGTGTCGAAGCCATATTTTAGGGCGTATTATTTGGATTGTCAGTGGCTTTTGCTTAAGATTTCCATTATATTTTATGCCTCTACTTCCTAAAAGCATAAAATAACTAGACATATTTAGCATCTAGCTATAATATCTAAGAGTGTAGCATTAAATGTAAAAGAATTACATCAATATATGACAAATGTAATTTAGATTAGAATATAGAACAGAAATTTGTGTAAATATTGAGCAAGTCAGATAGACGGTAGGTATATACCTAGATGCTTATAACAGGAAAAATAATTGTAAACGATATAATATTTTTATACGTGTTTTTAAGTTTTAAGTATTTCCTTAAATTTTGCATTAAAAATACGAAAAAGATTATGAAGTCGTAAAGAGTAAACTTCGCGTATTGCCAAATTTCGAGCATACAACAAAGTACAAAATAAAACCTAGTTTTTTGAAAACCTTGGTTCTTGTTATGGCTTCCAGGTATTGACTGACTCACCCTGTATATACGTGTACATTCTAGGTAATGAATTTATGATGGAGAAAATATGCTGTAGGTAATTAAATAATGACGTGTTGTGAGATATCCAGGGATAAGACAGCAAATATGTTGTGAAATAGATATCGTAAATAAGTAATCTTTTACTTGAATTGGAGGTGATGAATTATTTTAATTTACTTGTAAAATACGTTTGCAAAATATTGATCAGTCGATATGTATAGGTACTTAGTTAATTTACTCACAATCAGCAAATTCTATTGAAAATTTCAAACTTTTCATTTCTTATTTCTAATAAATTAATATCTAATTCTTTTACCTAACAGGGACAAAATAAACTATAGTCTTTGTTGTAATTGGACGGAATATTTTTATATCTGTTTCGTATGACTTTCGTGAGTTTGTTTTAGTGTTTTTTGTACAAAACTGTAAAATGTTGAATAAAACTGCTATCATATACAGGGTGTCCCAGTTTATATCGTCAGGATTTCACCAGTCGATAGTTTAGCGAAAATTAAAGGTGGTTTGTCTAATAAACTACGGTCGAATGTTGCTTCCTTTTTGATGTACAGGCCATTAAAATAAATTATTTTAAATAATTTGCTATAAATCAATAACAAAAAAAGTTAGCCTTCTGAAATTTTGCATAGATCTTTTTTTTTGTATTCTCTTATTAATAGTGGTTGCAATTATTTTATTTAGAACACAGAGGCGCGCGTACCGGTTTCTTCAAAAACATTTTATTGAATAAAACGTACGCCACTGGTTTTTTTCAGCACAAAAATGCAGAGAATATTTTCTTTAATGCCCTGTACATCAAAAAGGAAGCGACATTCGATCATAGTTTATTAGACAAACCACCTTTAATTTTCGCTAAACTATCGCTAAACTATTCTGACGATATAAACTGGGACACCCTGTATGAAAATATGAATGAATATAATCAAGTGGCTTAGCAATAGCAAATATATTTTAAAAACAATACGGAGAAAATAATTTCAAATTATTAAATTCAATGTTTCCATTCTTTTGTAATTATTTATTCATTTATTGCAATAATTTCTATATCATTTTCGTAACGTATGACGTTCGTATAGGTATAGGTACTCGTACATTTACACTTTGTTCATATTGATTTTCGTAATCGCTTGATATGAAAATGTAGTTATAAACATAGCAAAATCAACAAGTGTATTCGAAGAAAAAAATCAAGCCCATACAAATCGAATATAAGTGAGAATGAGAGTATCATATCGTTTCATGGATAAGATAATAAAATAGATTAAAATATGTTTTATTACAGAGAGTAATTGAAAAGAAATATTTTGGGTAAAGTTCGTTTAATTTCCAAATAAGAAATTTTACAATTTGAAAATTTTATCTGTTTTATAAAATAAAAAAAATGTAGACAGGGGTTTAAATACAAATGCTTGAGAAGTCTCATGCATAATAAATTTGTAGTTTGACTATTACAGTAGAAGTAGCTTACTCAAAGATTTGTAAAAATAGTAATAATAAAGAACTTGTGGAAAAAAGTATGTCCTAGGTTTACATGAAAATAGTGTACCGTGTATACTTACAATGCTCATTTTTACATAATTAGTTCTAATTTCCCAAAATTATTGTCAGGAGTGTTCTATGAAACGTTTATCATGATTTTATTGTCTTCTTAGATAAAGCATTATATTTTTTATGCATGTGTAACCATAAAGACATTTTTTAAAATATTTTATATTTCCTGTAATTATTTCCCCATTTTAATATGAACCATCTCATAGAATAGTTGTGTAACTTTCGAAAATTGGAATGTGGAAGAATCTACCATTCATTACTATACATATAAGTATTTAAAACTAGTATTTCTATTTGAGCTTTGGATTAGTAAGGACTGCTATAGATTTTAGTTCATATTGTATTTTTTCAATAAATTATAAATTCTTAAATATAGTTACCTACCTACTTCGAGTTAATATCTAAAATTCTGAAATTTTGTGCAAAATGATAATTTTAAAGAATACATTTTTATTTTTTTTGAGGTTCTATTTTCTAAAATTTATTATAATTGTTGTTATTATTTTTTGAGCTAATCCATTTAAAATATTTCTTATGTTGGTCTTGGAATCTATCTTGATGCTGTGTCCTGGAAAAGAGGTTCTGCTTTGCGCCTTTTTTGTAATATTCTAAATCCTATGCTTTTTTTGGTAACTGGAATAAAGTTTACATAATCAAGTAGTACCTAATAACATTTTTTTCCGAGATTTGTCCTAATTTACAAAGTTAAATTAATAATTAGATCAAAAAGTACCTAATATCTACAAAATTGACACTATGGCATGTCGAGAGTCATTGACGAAGCCCTGAACCGCAAAAATCCAACAATATTTCCTTGTGCGTCACGTGATAAGGGTGATTTTTTATATCTTGGTCTCTACTGGTTGGATTTTAATGTAGTTTTTTATTTTATTTGGAAAAATATTTCAAACAACTTTTGTTTGAAACTTTTTGTTATAAGCAAAAGACTGCTCTTTTTTAGGGGGTGAGTTTCTTCATTAAAATATACTTATATATTTTTCTATTAAAATTATGAAAAAAATATTCAAACAAAAGCTGTTGAGGATATTATTTCCTACAACTTTTATTTCAAGTATTTTTTTGTGACACAAAAATTACATAGAATAGACGGCGAAAAACACTGCACTTTTTAGTGGGTGAGTTTTTTCAATAAAATGTATACTTAAGTATGCTTTTCTATTACAATTACGAAAAAAATCTTTAAACAAAAGTTGTAGAGAATATTATTTCCTACAACTTTCATTTCGGGTATTTTTTTGTGAAACTAAAATTGCATAAGGTAGAGGGCGTAAAACACTGGTCTTTTTTAATGGGTGAGTTTTTTCAATCAAGTATACATAATATACTTTACTATTACAATAAAAAAAAATTAATAACGATGATTTCCAAAAAACGCGAATTTTACCATTAGAAGTTATATTTTGTACAGAAAAATATACGAAATAAAAGTTGTAGGAAATAAGATCCTCTACAACTTTTGTTTGAAGATTTTTTTCATTATTGCAATAGAAAAATATATAAGTATATTTTATTGAAGAAACTCACCCCCTAAAGAAGGGCAGTCTTTTGCTTATAACTTTTTTCTTTAAAGAGCTATCAAAAAAAGTTTCAAACAAAAGTTATTTGAAATATTTTTCTGAATAAATAAAAAAATAAAACTCATTAAAATCCAACTACTAGAAACCGAGATATAAAAAATCACCCTTATCACGTGACGCACAAGGAAATTGTGTTGGATTTTTGCGGTTCGGAGCTTCATCAATGACCCTTGACTTGCTCTCAAAAATTTGGCAATAGTGTCAATTTTGCCATTTTTTAATCTAATTTTACTGGGTTATAAATAACAAGATTTATTTAAAAACATTATCATTATCTTCTGGGTAACATTAACTTTATAAAAAAAACAAAAAAAAATACTTAACACAATGATTAACAAAAAATACAAAACCGTTAAACAGCTTTTCGTAAAAACTTTTTTCTACGAAAATGCGGAATGACGTTTTTTCTGACAAGATAATCGAACTTGAAAGTAGGCTTTTGAAAAACTAGTAATTAGTGTGGAAATTTTTTTCCGCACACTTTTTTTAAACTTTCCGCACGCAAACAAAAACATAAAGAAGTACTTACATTTAGTTATAATTGTAACATTTATTTAATATCTAACAACCGGAGGAGTGCACATTAGTTCATCGCTTTTGCTTTAGTTTTGAAATTCCATGTTTATATTCACGTAATTTGATCTCAAAATCAAAATTATTTCGATGATAGGACACAATTTATAAACTGTCAACAGCTATGAGCTATCGCTATCGCTCGCGTTGCAAATTTCACACTCGTATTGTCATGATGCGTTTTCCGCACTTGTATTACAATATACTATTAATTTAAGAGTCTAAAACATTCGCAAAATTTCATGAAATAAAAATATTAGTAATAATATTGTGATTTAATTGTAATACTTTTTCAACAATTTATCTGACGATTTTTAGACGCCGATAAATCTTCTTGTATATATTAGGATTATTTTCAGAAGTTAAGTGAGTCACTCTATCTGTTCACTCTTGAAAGCGAGAGAGATTGGACCAGTATGACGCACATGACTTGAAAATAATCCTAGTTTATTATATTCAGCAATTATCCTTACCCACATGTAAAAATTGAATAATTACCGTGACAAGTTCCATAATTTTTACTAAATTATCTGATAAGTGGTTCAAAAAGTGTTATATTTTAAATAATTACACTAGTTTACAAAACAAAATTTTTTTCTTGTACTTTTGATGAGAGGTAGCTTTTGTTATGTATTTACTCCCGCTGAATTCGAAAATTAAGGTTACAATTTTTTTTATGGAACAGTTTTTGAGATATGGTAATTTTTGCATTTTTTCGACTTTTTTTTACTTTTAAAGTCATATCTCGAGCTAGAAATGTCCGAATTGGTCGTTCTTGGTACCAAATGAAAGGTATTAAGATGACAAACATACACATGTGATCGGATCTTTAATTGGTTAAGCAGTTCAAAAGATATCGGTGAGATCGGAACATTTTTAAAAAAAACTGGCCTATTTTCATCGATATCTTTTGAACCGCTTAACCAATTAATAAAGATCTGATTACATATATAAGTTTGTCATCTTAATACCTTTCATTTGGTACCAAGAACAACCAATTCGAGCTATGACTTTTAAAGTCGAAAAATGAAAAAATTACAATATCTCATAAATTGTTCCATAAAAAAAATTTTAACTTCGATTTTCGAATTCAGTGGAAGAAAATACATAGGAAAAGCCACCTCTCATCAAATGTACATTTTTAGTGTAAACTAGTGTTACATATTATGAAATATAAATTTGCACAAAATTAAATTCATAGACGAATGTGGAAATTGTCTAAATTTTAAAAATGCTTAGAAGTGTTCAGAGTGAAAAAAACTGAGAGAAGTGGGGACGCTTCAGTTTATTCTACTTTTAACATATAAACTAGTCTCAATTATTTCACCACGTCGAACTTTGGATTCTTTGAACAAGTTAATAGCTTTGGTCAAGACTTTTTAAACTCTCGCAATTTCAAACTCAATTTAGAATAGGCCTAAACTATTGAAACGTTTTTGAATTTTGATCAATATTACTTCATAATAATTTTTGACTATTTTTAAATAATTTTAGTATTTAAATTATGATGTAATAATATCATAATTTAAATACTAAAGCACACAGACGTCCTGGAAAATAATTTCAAATAATAGAATAGCTTTCATGTTGTTTCACTAAACTGAGCTTCAAAATTTTGTATTCAGAACTATTACATCCTAACTTCGTGAGCCCCCTGAAAAATGCCCATCCTTACCTACTAGTAGTTACGCCATTGCTCTTACTAAGTAGATAGAAAAGCTAGGTATGTGATTTTTAAATTATGGAACGTAACATCCGTATAAACAAACACATTTTGAAACATAAATCACCTTTGTTCTGGACAAAAATAGAAGTGATATATTGTAGATAATACTAGATAAACTGATAAAATGTGAATTAAATTTTTTTGGTTTTAACACGATATTCCCATTGCTTCGACCGTATGGAAAATAATAGGTACCTACTGATATTAAAAAGATCAATCTTTCCTTATATTTTAGTTATGACATGGATTTACCTGCAATATTTTACTTTAACCTGTTTAGATATTTACCAAGAAATAATTTTACGAATTGTTTAATTAATTTCATCATTTTTTATCATATCATAGTGTAAATAAGATAATATGTAATACTGTCGAAAACAATTTGTACCTAAAATGTTATAACTTTATACCTGTGTTGTTATAATATACTAGATATTTATAAAACTTTTAAATAGATCTATAAATATTCATCACATATTATTTGTTTACCTAATTATACAATATCTTTACTTTCTTTTTTCTTTCATGTTTATTATTTTAAATTTATTAAATGACATATAAAATAACAATACAAAGTACATATCATAATTGCATTTTTTATAATTTGGTTCGAGTATTTATATTTTTCTTATTTTTATACTCATATTTGTATCAGTCCATCATATTTGTATTAATGGAAAAGCATAATGCGCAATCAAATATTGCTATCAATCCGTACTCTGTACAAATTATATTATACAATATAGATATAGACCTAGCAAAAGTAAATATTTCTAATGTAGGTTATTTATACAATGATAAGTTTTATACACAGGTGCAGTCGAAATTTTTATACAATATATTAAACATATCAAAAACATGGACACTGCATTTACATTTTTGTATTTTATAAATTTTAGCTAACTTTAAATTTGTATACATACTATAATACAATGAATACCAAACACTATTTGATTACCTTTGTCACATATAAAAGAAAAATAATGTAATAATTGAAGTCAGTTTTGATAATGAAGCAATGTGCCACATACAATTTTGAGAAAAATGTTTTGGAAATATTCTATTTCAATAACGTGCGTAGATTTTTACCACGGCTAGAGTTATGCTCGTAATCATTTTCTGGATATGTGGCGTTGAGTCCACTAGGTTGATTGACGTTTCGCCACTCAATCTCCTGGCTTCACCAGAATAAACCTTTGAAATTGAAATTTCAAAATTACAACCCCTTTTTTGATACATTCTAAGATACACCGATGCACATCCATCTCATTTGTCAGATATTTCACGAACCATTTTTCATTTTTTAAACGCTGTCGTTATTGAAAATTTCTTTAAAGCGATCATCGATGATATAAATACAGTTAATACACTGGTAACTAATTATCAAAAGTAGGTATGGTTGATTGCAATAAATTTGTAGTTAGAGGAATTAAATTCACAACCAAATGTAAAAAAACATTTGTAACAACATAATATAAAGGTTATGCATGTTATATTAATAATAATTGTAAATAAATATTGTATATAAGTACTTGATACAAAAATGGAACTGGTTTAGGATTTTCTGCAACTAATTTGTTTAATAATTTGTAGCACTTGTATCTTTTCGAAATTTAAGTATTTTTGGATTTTTCTTCCCTTATAGGCATAATCCAATTAAAAACAAACATTACGTCCATTGAACCTAGTACCAGTACCGAACAATACAATTTAACTTCTGAATATGCATCTTCATCGACATTTTCATCAATTTCATCTACCGAATCGCAAGGCAAAGTTACTTCTAGGACGTCCTCCACCTTAGGTAAAGAATTCATTCTACATCTATTGTTCCGGATATGCGAATTTCAATAATTTATTATTAGGGGACGACCGTCAGTTCGTCACGACGACAAATGCGGGATTCGTATTATTTTTCTTGCTTATTCTAAGGCAAAAGTTCATATTATGGTCTAAATGGCCTTGTTTATAAGCCCGAGAAAAATATAGGTTTTATATTTAAAATATTTTTAGGACCCATCTTTCGAAAAGTTTAATTAAATATTAGGCTTTAACTTTTTTTAAATCACGTTAATATACCCTTACCTAAATTCGTTAGAATTTGGATTTATTTTAGAATATTCAGTAAAATATATACATAAAATTTTCTCTGTTTTCTTACTAATTATTTCCAGTTTCATAAAGGCGAGTTAACAGATACGGGGGTTAACCGAGAGTTAAACCATTACTGTCAATAATCGTTTCTATGGTTTATTTCTGCATTAACCTTAATAAAGTTAATTCGCTTTTATTTTACGCGAATAATCGTAAAGACCTCATAAAACTAATTAGGGGATAAATCTAATGGGTGGTTTTTAAATCATCTTTATTTTCTAAATGATTAGCCTTTCAAATTTCTTTAAAAAACAAATTTAGAAGACAAACTTGGCATTACAGAAAGAACGAACATTATGGAACATAATTACATATGACGATTATTTTAACTTATTATTTGTGCTGCAATAATTTACTACTATAGTTATTTTGGAAAATAAACAACTACATTTTTTTTAAATCCCATTTTTTCTGCTAGAAATGTAAAACTACTATATTAATACTACTCTACAGCAAAAATAATTTTTTAGGCGATCATTACAAAAACGTTGATTTTATGGCGCCTTTTGCCGCCATAAAGTTTTACTTTTTTGTACACATCTGTCAGATGTTACTTTTTTGGGACAGAGCTGTCAGAAACTGAAAAAAAAGTGACGCTTAACATTAAATTTGACAGGAGATGCTTTGGTTTTTAGTTGTCTAACGTAACGTAACAGTAAAATGTCTAAAAAAAATTAATTTTGTGTTTTGTTACCAAATTTTTGAATTCTTTCGTGATGATCGCCTAAAAAACGTTGTGTGCACCTCGGCTAAAAGTGCTTTTTTGGTCTCATCTGAATTGCAGCCTCAGCTAACGCCTCGGACACAAACAACAGATTCGACCAAAAAATATCACCTTTACGACCTTGATACACAAATAAATATTTTTTACTCAATATTTGTACATAAAAAAACGATTCCAAATTGAGCGTAATTCAAATATATTATTGCCGCCCGAAAACGCTTTGAGATCGGCCAGTCCCGTGTGACGTCACGAATCTAGTTGATATTGCCATGTCTAAATATTTTTTACGCGTTTGACATTTTTCGAAATAAGTCAAAATGCGGCGTATTGCACTGTGGAACTAGATTCGTGACATTAGCAGCCTTTTGGGCCGATTCGTGCGTTTCCAGACAATGCGTGGAAATTTCAAAATTTACATTACTTTTTATTTATTTACTCTGAAAGTACGAAACAAAATTTTTTTTCAAAAATATTAATAGCGATAATTTGGTATCAGCTTTTAAAAAAAAATATTTTGAAATTCTTGCAAAGTCATTATTAGAAAGAATTCTTTCAAGAGAAATATAGTAATTTTGTACAAGTGTTGAAATTTGAAGTTCGATGCACAACTGCGAAGCCGGAGTATCGTATCATTCAAACGTGTGAAAAATAGAAGCCTTCATACGCGTTGTAGGTATTATATGTATTTTTTTATATACTAAAATAGACGAAATTATCCAAAAAGGATTTCACGGTCAAATTAACAATTCACAATTTTTGAAATAATTTTAATAAAAAGCAGTTATGCCCGATTCCACGAATGTCAAATAAAGGGTACTTAATGAGATAATAGCACTTATTACATATTAAACTTATTGGCTGAAATTTAATAAAAATTAGCGATTGACCAATAGAATTCCGTTAAATTCAAATTCAAGAACGAAAGAAAGAAAGAAGTACCAAAGAGTAGTGAATTCACACAAGTTAGTGGAATTGATCATTACTCCGAATTCCAAAGACATTAAATAAACATTTAATCAGAGAATAGAATTAATTATTGTTATTATTTCCTGAAATTTAATACAGAATACCCATAGACCAATAGGACTCAGTAAAATTCAAACTAATCAGTGAATAGTTATTTATATTATTATATTAATTACGTTTGTGGAACTGGACATTAATATTATAATTTAGGTAATTATTAGTAATTGCTTTTGTATGATAAATATAATGTTGCGATGTAAAAAAGTACCTATTCAATACAATGGTTTAAAAAAGTATAACTTTCTATACGACTTTTCGTTAAAAAAACTTGAACACATTTTCAGATATCCCAAATTAACAAATGGTTTATCAAACAAATAGATAAGATATAAAGTACATTACCAAAATAGGAGGTAGTGATTCACATTAAACGCATTGGCCTCTGTAAGGAATAAAACATTCAGGGTGCATTATTTTAAGGAAGAGCAGTATATAATACTCCTACAAAAGTTTTTGTCCTTAAATTAATGATATGTTAAGCATTGATTTTCTCTTCTCATTCGTTAAATTTGTATCACTTTTGTATCTTGTATTATTATTAGGCATGAATTATTACTCTCTGGAATTACTGTTGTATACAACGTAAATTGCAATTGTAATAATAATGGGTACACCCCATAATAAAACTCAAACGTAATTAATTATAATACCGGTAACTTTAAGACTTTACAACCTTAATACTTTTATGTCTAGAATTAAGTGTAGAATTCGAAAATGTGGAAATATATAGGGTGTTCCATTTAAAAAAATAAAGTTATCATTGATCAAAATTTTTAAAAATGAACGGATAACCACCAACACCCTGTATAAAGCAAGTTTTCCAAAACTATATCAGCTTATTGCTTGTATATTCCTACTTCAAACGTAAGAAAAAAACTTTGGAAAAAATGTGTCATTGTCAAGATTCGAATTTTTATTTACATCCATGTTTTTGTAAAAAAAAATGAAAAAGTGTAAATAATTATAATACCGTTAATGTTAGGACCATAGAACCTTAATACTTTTATGTCTAAAATAAAGTGTAAAATCTAAAAATTCAAAAATATACAGAGTGCTCCATTTAAAATAACAAAATTTGTGTCTACTTCCGGTATAACCGGAAGTACCAGAAAGGTGGCAATATTTTCATTAAATAGAGCACATTGTATAACGGGCGTGTACCAATTTTTAGAACCAAATTGTGTTTAGTAATAGAGTTATGTCTACTGTCAACTCGTCGTGACACACCCTGTATAGGGTGGCTGAAATTCGAAAGACACTACAGGGATCTCGCTTATTTGAAGAGAGACAGGTTCGATTAAATTAAGACAAAGTTGCGTAATTAGGTGTTCAACAATATCCTTAAAAGAAATAGAATGTATCTTGATTCGTTTCTGAAATATCTGAAAAAAACTGAAATTTCAAGATTTCTTTTTCTCGTTTTGTGAGGCTATTTGAACAGATATCAAAAAACTGCAAACACATTTTCACAGCCAGTTTTTATCCTCCATCAGCTGCATTGTTTCAAAATGTTGCAACCATCATCAACTTAATATTTTTAAATACGGGCCAGGATTTTTCACTTCAAAATTCGAAATATCCTAATGGAGGATAAAAAGTGGCCGAGAAAATGTGTTTTTTGATATCTCTTTAAATAACCCCACTAAACGAGAAAAAAGGTATGTTGAAATTTCAGTTTTTTTCAGATATTTCAGAAACGAATCAAAATACCTTCGATTTCTTTTAAACACCTTAAACACCTTTTGAACACCTAATTACGCATCTTTGCCTCAATTTAACCGAATCTGTATCTCTTCAATTAAGCGAGATCCCTGTATTGTGCCTCGAATTTCAGCCACCCTGTATACCTAATTTCCTATCATTAATACTATGTCCATCTCAATATTTTAATTTAAATTAAGTTAAGACAGGGTAAATATTCATACATACATAATAATTGTGTTTGTTCTGCTCATAGATCCAATGACCTCTCGATATGCTCCGAGGGAGAACTCACAAAGGGGCGTTAGTGGACAACCCTACATAATAACAGAGACTCGTTTGAGAGAAATAAGAAACCGTCTCATGTATCCCTACTATGACAGAGGTGGAAATGATGACAATGAGGGTGATTACCAAAAATATATACAATCCTCGACGCCACAAGTTCACAAAAATTTAAATTTCCAACTACCATTCTTCGGATTCCGCTACAATTACACCCGAGTATCTCTAAATGGTTATTTAGAATTCAGCGATCCACCACCAAATTACCAATATCCTTTAGTATTTCCTGTAAAGGAATGGCCTAAAAAGAATGATCCAGCCTTCATTGGAATATTCTTCAGTAAATGTAAAATTGGAAATTTACGAGATGAGGATGAGGACAGAAGGGAGCCTGGCGTCTATTTTAGATTGGAAAGGGATCTTAGAGGCAGAGTAGATCAAATGGGCACTGAAATTAGAGAGAGGGTAAAGTGGGATATAAAAACAGGAGTGATTGGATCCGATTCTTTTGATCCCAAACATGCAATTATTGTTACTTGGAAAAATGTGTCGTTTAATGGAGGTTGGAGCAATGCAGTCTACGAGGTAAAAATTTGTTTTTATGATTAGGTTTTATTTCATTTCGTTAATTTCTGCATTTCTTCTTTGGAGCAGATTTTGAATTATTTAGTTAGGTATAGATAATTCCATAATAATTATTCAATATTCATACAATCATATAAAGTTACACCTTCATGTTTACTTATATTTCTTAGCGCCTGACCATATTTTAATACTTAAAAAATCATCGACATTTTTCAGACCAATACATTCCAAATGGTATTAGTGACCGATGAAGTATTTACATATGCAATGTTCAACTACCTGAATTTGGCTTGGACAAGTCACACAGAAGCCGGAGGTGATACCGCCAAGGGAGAAGGAGGCACATCAGCTTTCGTAGGTTTTAACGCAGGAAATGGAACAAACGCATACGAATACAAACCATACAGTCAAGCATCGGTCATTCGAGATTTAACCACGACAGGATTTGGAAATAAGCTTGCAGGAAGACATATCTTCAGAATTGATGAGAACATCCTTATAGGCAGTTGTAACAAAGATATAGGTGAAACGCTAGTTCATAAGTTAATTTAAAGAAGTATTTGAATGATTTTGTTGTTGTATAGATGGAGCGAATTTAAAACTAGTTTTTGCTCCGGAGAGCGGTAACATGTTGGGAGGAACAATTGTCAACATTACTGGACCATGTTTCGATCCAAAAGATCAGATTATATGCAAATTTGATGTAGCTGATGTTGTTTACGGCGTTGTAGTAGATCGAAATCGTGCTATTTGTGTGCAACCACCACTTTTCGTTGAAGGTTACGTCAGATTGGAAATTGCTATTGGATCAGGTGCCTTCAAGTGGAAAGGGAAATATTATGTCGGTTAGTATCCATATTTTTTTTAGCTTTGAAAATCATCATCAATCGAAAATTACAAGTTTATAATTGTTGATAGTTGCTTTTAGAACCATCTCTTAAAGACCGGTGTCTGTTTTGTTCTACGATTTTTAAAGCTTGTTAAAGAGAAAATAAGATTTCTAGATTACCAATTGTAAAATTTTTGGTGTTAACTTTGATATTTTTTTTGTAGAAATTTATATTAAAAGAACTGTAACTAACAATTAATATTCATCAATTTTTTTTAGAATCCCCTGCACAAGCAACCCAAAAAATCTTCTTCAAAGACATGAAGCAACATGAAAGATCTCCAACAGAAATTAAAATGACTTGGGAGAAATACAATTTGACAACCAATCAAAACGCTCAAATACGCGTGTCTCTTTGGGGTTACCGTGAGACCACCATTAAACCTGAAATCAAATTTATATCACTTCTTGAGGAAAACGTAGCCAACTCTGGAATGTACACTATAATTCCTGCCACCTATAAAAATCGCGATGATGAATTTTTGATTGATATACGATTTGGATTCATCCAAATCAACTTGACTGAATCAATTCCTGTTGATGCCGAAGGAGCAACATCATCAACTGTTACTGTAACACCTGTTATTTGGAGTAGACCGATTCCGTTAGGTTGGTACTTTGGACCACAATGGCAGGACAAGTATGGTAAACAGTGGACTAACTATCTTTGTGATGATTGGCTAAGAAGCGACAGATATTTGAAGAATTTTGCTAATGAATTGCCTCAGTGCCCTTGCACACTAGAACAGGCTCTTGCTGATAAAGGAAGATTTATGCCTGATTTTGATTGTGATAAGGATTCTAATCCACAATGTTATTACAATAATCAAGCTATTCATTGTGTTAAAACTGGTTCACCCACGTAAGTAGTTTGCAATTACAGAAACTAAATTATTTCGGATAAATAGTTTAAAATCGTCGTTCTTAATTGTCTCATGCCTTGGTTCTGAAGCATTGTCGTGGTAGCATTTTATGAGCTTGAATATTCCTTCAGGACGAAATACAGACTTACTTTTGTATCATTAAAATTATTTCTGAAGAATCATTTTTGATTTATTTAATGGACATCGTTTGAAATTTAACAAATTATTAAACTGAATTTTCTAAGCAAAATAACATTTATGTTGTACATTTCAGGATGGAAGGAGCTGAACAACAATGCTGCTATGACAGAAATAAATATTTAATGTTGTCGTACGATCAGCAATGGGGTTCCAGCCCTCGCCGTTGCCACAACCTGGGCTATTTACCATTCAATGAGGCTACTAAAGTACCAACCCTATCTCAATGGTACAACGACATGGTACCGAAATACTTCTGCTGTCTTTGGCAAGAAGAACAAGCGGTTGGATGTGAAACTTTAAGATTTGAGCGCAGACCCTCACAAGATTGTGTAGCCTACCAACCACCTGGCATTGCAGGTGTATATGGAGATCCACATATTGTTACATTCGATGACGTAGATTACACATTTAATGGCAAAGGAGAGTTTGTGTTATTAAAATCAACAACACGTACGAACAATTTAGAAGTACAAGGAAGATTCGAACAAATGCCAATGAATGCTTATGGTGAAGTGAGAGCCACACAGCTTACTTCTATTGTAGCCAAAGGAAATTCGTCTACAGTTGTGGAAGTTAGAATTAGACCACAGGAATCTAGATGGAGATATAGGCTGGATGTTATTGCAGATGGAAAGAGAGTATATTTTGATAGACCATCTTTGAAGTTCCAACATTTCCCTGGTTAGAAATTTTTTTACAAACATCAACAATGTATACTTATTTGTATATTTTTATTTTAGGTGTAACTGTATATACACCTACATACATTTTAAATCAGTCAGAAGTTATTATGATGTTTGATAATGGAGCTGGTGTTGAAGTAATTGAAAATGAAGGATTTATGTCCGCTAGAGTCTATCTTCCTTGGACATTCATTGTAAGTTAGTTCTATTCTAGCATTATAACAATTTAATTTTTTAATTTTTATATAGAATAAGACCTTGGGACTTTTCGGTAACTGGAGTTTCATCCAAGAAGACGATTTCACATTACCAGATGGTGTTCGCACCAACATAGTTTCTAATGTTAATAATATGAAGACCATTTACGATGAATTTGGAACCAAATGGATGTTAGACGATGTATTAGATCCCAACAAGGGCAAATCTTTGTTCTTCAGAGAGCATGGCAAAACTTCAGCTACATACAACAACAAAACGTTCCTACCAGTCTTCTACATGAAACCTGAAGAGATTATACCACAAAATCGTTCTGAACAAATTAAAAGGGTACAAGAATTTTGTACCGAAAATTTGTACGAGTGCTACTATGATTATTCTATGACATTGAACAGAGACTTAGCGCACTTCACTTCCAACTACAAGGCTTCTATTTATTGGTTAAAAGATATAAGTAGAACCAAAACAATTTCATGTGGTGTATTGGAGACTCCAAGATTTGGTAGAAAAAGTACGTTTTTGTTTACGCCTGGCACAAAAGTAACGTTTGAATGTAACCAAGACTTTATATTGGTTGGAGATGCTAGAAGGACGTGTTTGCCTAATGGACAATGGGATGTGCCGGATTATGGATACACTGAATGTTTAAGTAAGTATTTTTCATATAGAGTGTGCACATAAAATAAACAACAAACATATTAGGTAATCTAAAACAGTACAAAAGTGGAAAAATATTTTGTGATTTTTGGTCTGGACCACTCTAGATTAACCGCTTTTGCTACGGTGTCAATTAAGAATTAAAATTGAATTGTCTGAATTTTATTTTAAAAACTATTTTATGACATATTATGTCTATCTTATAGTTTTCTTTGAGAAAATCCTTAGTCGACATAGTTTAGTTCAGCAAAAAAAATTACCAAATTTGATAAGCCTATTAGAGAAAATTTAAGACAGACCCTCTAGAGAAGATTTCAAATACTCTTTAATAATATTTTCAATTTGCGAAATAATTTTGTCCGCTACAAAATTGAAATATTACAATTAATGATAAAATTGTGAGTATCTCAATATACTGAAGGCTTTTAAATTACTTCAATTTTCCATATATTTTAACTACATTGGTAACTAAATATAAAATGAACTTGAACCCTAAAACTGCCATATTTAATTTTTTATTATTTTTAATAATTATACAGGGTCCGTCAAAACCCTGGCATTCTTCTATAAATTCGTTAGGTTTGGAAATAGAAAAAAATTTTAAAGACAAAAGTTGTCAGAAATTTACTGCTCCATAACCTAAAATTATTTCCATTTATACAGGGTCTTTAATTACGGCTGGACAGCTACTTACTTCGTTATTTTAAATGGAACACCCTGTATATTAATAGATTTTCAGATTCTACAGGTAATTTTAGATGAAAAAGTGTGAAGGTGTCATATTTTTAAAATGAACGGTTTTCGAAATATTTACACTTTAAAAAAAGAATTCACAAAATTAGAGATTTCAAAAAACGTGTTTATTTTAGTTATACTTTGTAGTTTTTTAAAAATTATTTCGGAGTTCTAAAAAGTAAGGTCTAGGGAATATTGTGATACAAAAATATGAAATTTATAGTATACAGGGTGTTTGCAATTGACCAGTTTCTATTGACTTCAAACAACGAAAACTCTGTTTTTTCAAATGGAACCCCCTGTATATTTCTGACGTAGGTTGTAGAGATTTAAATTCTCTACCTTTTTTATAAAGTATTTTCTATACCTAAACTTAATATTTTAGGAGATATTTCAAATAATTTATATCGTATGAGAAATTCTATTCTATTTATTGAATTTAGATTGTCATGGAAATAAAAAATGCTTTATTCTGTCATTTTAAGGTTGTAGAAAACCACTCGTATACTCCGTTTGCTGAACAAAATGCCAAAAATGTTTTTTTCAATACTGCTTTTCTATTTAACGGAGAGAGTAGAGAAGAGAAAATGTCGACATTTCTCAACTCAGCTGAGCAAACTTGAGAAGATAGTTTAAGTACTTAATTTATGCCAAAAGTAAATCTTAATCGCTGTAGTATACTTAGTTTAAAATTATAAAAAAGAGATAAATAATAAAAATTTGGATGGCTGCAATTAATCATCAATTTTCAGAAACAAGAAAAGAAACCATTTCATAAAATCATAACAAAATTAATAAATACAATAAAAAAATTTACAACTGAAAGTCAATTAAGCAAATGTTCAAAGTGACGTCCGTTCTCCTGAAGACACATACCGATTCGACGTTTAAAAGAATCTTGAGTATTTAGGAGCACTTGTGGAGTTATCGTTCTGACCTGAAGGCTGTAGTAATTCTTATTATCTTTATATTATTTGCAGTCGTTGGAGGGTCCTGATACACTAGTTCTTTAATAAAGCTCCATAAAAAAATCTATAGATGTAAGGTAAGGGGACCTAGCCGGCTAACGTGTGGGTCCTCCTCTCCCTAAAAGCATTTTTTATTTCCATGGCAATCTAAATTCAATAAATAGAATAGAATTTCTCATACGATATAAGTTATTTGAAATATCTCCTAAAATATTAAGTTTAGGTATAGGGAATACTTTATAAAAAAGGTAGAGAATTTAAATCTCTACAACCTACGTCAGAAATATACAGAGGGTTCCATTTGAAAAAATAGAGTTTTCGTTGTTTAAAGTCAATGGAAACTGACGGTCAATTGCAAATACCCTGTATACTATAAATTTCATATTTTTGTATCACAATATTCCCTAGACCTTACTTTTCAGAATTCCGAAATAATTTTCAAAAAACTACAAAGTATAACTAAAATAAACGCGTTTTTGAAATCTCTAATTTTGTGAATTCTTTTTTAAAGTGTAAATATCTCGAAAACCGTTCATTTTAAAAATATGAAACCTTCACACTTTTTCATCTCAAATTACGTGTAGAATCTGACAATCTATTAAGATACAGGGTGTTACATTTAAAATAACGAAGTAAGTAGCTGTCCAGCCGTAATTAAAGACCCTGTATAAATGGAAATAATTTTAGGTTATGGAGCAGTAAATTTCTGACAACTTTTGTATTTAAAATTTTTTTCTATTTCCAAACCTAACGAATTTATAGAAGAATGCCAGGGTTTTGACGGACCCTGTATTTTTGTGACTTTATAATCCTGATGAACACGGTGATCCATCTGTTATTATTAATTCTGTTCCTATATAAAGACGCAGAAAAAAATGTACAAAGATAACTGAATCTGCCATAAAAATCTACCTTAAGAAAACGTAATAACAGAAAATAACGGATTATATATATATAAATTTTAAAAAATATTTATTAATTTTGTTTAATATCTGACAGGGCAACAGGAGTATTCATCTCAACAAGCTGCAATAACGAGTGGTATCATTCTAGCCGTACTCATACCTCTAATTCTATTAATAGCTTTCTTAACATACAAAGTGTATAAAAAACACGTAAACTCTGACGATTATTCTGACGAACCGCTCAAATTAGGTAGATCACTCAGTCCGGCATTTTCTGAGGATTCATTTTTCCGTAGTCTAAGCGATAAGTCAAGTCTTTCTAGTGGAAGTCTTAAAAAACGAAGAAGTTATGATAAAGTGTATCGCACTCATGAGCCACTGAAGGGTCTACCAGAGGTCGATTTTGAAGACAAGCCTTGGGATGACGCGCTGGAATTTGAGCCTGAATCGAAATTAACAAAATCGAGTAGTCCCAATTCAAATGTCTACAGTGTTCCTTTTAATACGAGTAAACCATATGTGGTTAATAACACCTCGCCGACTTCGAGCTATGCAACGCCTTATGGGCAGGACCCAAAACAAAGGATTAGTAGTCAGAGCAGCATCATTACAGACATTTAGAATGGAAAGATAGCATTTTTATTGACAAACCTAAATAGGTGGGAATTCATTGTATTTTCAAATAATTTACTTTAGGCATTTTTTTACGTATAAGTACATATACATTATACATTCATTGTAAAACTAATTCTTCCTTAAGATTTCTAGCATGTGCAATTGACGTTGTATGTCTTATGTTAATTTTATTAATGTATTTGTTAATAAAATAAAGTTTATAAAACAAGTATCAAATGATCTATTTCACATGCTAGAAATAAAAAATTGATTTACTTGGTATGAGTACTAATTGCGAGATGAATATTTCTATTGTGTGGAATAGATTCATTTATTTTATATTTATAATTCCCTCTGAGAAATTCTTCATGAATCTCTTGCACTTGAAAAATTTTATTACAGCTTTCCAAAGAAAAATAAGGTAACGTTGATTATATTTTTTAAAGTTCTTTCCAACATACTTCCTAAATATAAACAGAACAATTTTGACCACTTTTCCAGAAAAATTCATAGTAACATTTTTTCATCAAATTTAGACAGTCCAGTTTTTGAGCCTTTCAATTCATTATACAGGGTGATTCAGGTTTTAATGCACAAACTTTAACAGGGTATTCTATGTCACAAAATAAGAAAAAAATTTAATATAAACATGGGTCTGAAAATGCTTTGTTCTTGAGATACAGGGTGATAAAAGTACCTGCTCAAAACCACATTTTATTACATGGATATCTCTAATAATAAACAAGATACGAATTTGAAATTTGGGCTATAGTATCCTTATAACAAGGTCAACTAGGACCAGGGCAAATTTGAAATTTCTACATCAATCCAGAGGCGTAGAATAGGGGTGACATTATGTACTTTTTATTAAAACCTGAATTACCCTATAGAGTAAGAAAAAGTGGAGACATGGAATACCATTATGCAAAATCTTTGGTGTTACTTACCGGAAATTTTTTTGCATGTAATTGTAATATTTTACAGTTCGTCCGATGATTCAATTCTCAATGCTATAATTTTTATATTCGGGGATTCGAACACGTAAATGTCTAAAAAAAATCATTTTGTATGATCAAAAAAAATTCTAAAAATTATGAAAGCACTAGATTCGGCCAAATAAAAAATTATGAATTCTTGAAGGAGTTTTTACGTTTTTCAATAAGGTGGCAAAACGCTATAACGCCCCAAGAGTCTAAAACTTGAATTTGTTTAACTTCAGCTTCCAAATGAACAATATGCGAAGCAAAAATAGATTCCTCAGAGTTTTGTAGTCCGAAAACGACCAAATCCCTGGACTAATATCTGAGTCAGTTATTCTTATCTTAACATTCTCTGTAAGAATACAATTTTTCTGATTTATATCAAAATTACTATCTACTAAACCAACATTATCCTTCTCAGGACAACAAGAATATTCCCAACGCCAAGCTGGAATTGCATCAGGAATTATTATGGCTGTACTAATTCCGCTTATATTATTATTCGTCTACCTCGCCTACAGATTTTTGAAAAGACGTCAAGAAGACCAAGACACGGAAAAACTTCAGGAAAGAGATTATGTGATGCAACAAGAGTAAGTTTCAATATAATAAACCTAATCTGAAAAGAAAGCTTGATTAAAGTTGAATTTATATTTTTAGGAAAGCTCGTGGCTTAGCCGCGAGCAAATTAACAGCAGCTGACGATTTTTCTGATGAAGAGTATAGTCCGTCAGAGCAGAAGTATAGTCCGTCAGAGCATAAAGAAACGACATTATATTAAATGTGGTAATTTAATTCATGAATTAGTGTTCAGTACTTAATTATGTTGTAGGTATTAACTACAAAAATAAAGATTGTAAAGGAAATTAGGACGTAAAGTTAATTTTAAGGTTTTTTGTAATAATATTTAATGTAGGTATAGTATGTTTTTGTAATGATCATTTGATAATAGAAAGAGAAACATAGTAATTATAATAAAAACCAAATTCGCATTTTTAATCTATGAATGGTAATTATAAATATAAATATTTGATTAACATTAGCAAGCATATTGTTTAATAATGAATAATATTGTAGAATGACTAATTTTAGCATTAGAAATTGCAATCTTGAGGCAAAATTACACATATTTCAAATTCTTCTTAAGAGGTAGTCAAGAGTTTTCAATCCTCCAAAATATTTCCAGTAAGTATAAAAAAACTTAAGCTGATTTCAAAATAAGCGATTTATTTTTCAAAGTGACATTAAATTTTCAACATGTCTCCATTTAGTTTTACATACTTTTCCAAACGTTCTTATTTTTCATTTGTACATGAAAAATATTCTGGATTGATTTTGATCTACAGGAGCCTAAATTTCGCTAGAGGTTGAAAATTGTGCTCTTTCCAACATGTACGTTATATTTAGATAAATATTAAAATAAATAAACAAGAATTTTAGAAGATCTATTAGTCATGTCATAATTATTTTGCAAGGTGCTAAATTATTATAATTATTATGTACGTAAGTTCATTAAAAATCAGATAAAAAATCATTATATATAATGCTATAGATATCATGTTACATTTCCTTAAATTCCTGAATCAAATAACTATTTCCAATATGCATTTTTTAAATTTTTTACATTTCTGCTTTTGTACATTTCACACGAAATTCAAACTAAATAATTTCTATAGATATACATATTTATTATAATAACTGTCTATGAACACATTGAATATATAAACTTATTCTGTACTAATCTTTTTGAAATCTAACCAAATACCTCCTTCAACACTAGAAATAAAACTATATTTCTCGAGAGTAATTGGAACAGAAGTTTTCCTATTCAGCGATATTTCGAAATTATTTATGAGGGTAGCCAATCCAACTTTTGTTTGCATCATTCCAAAGCGAAGACCTGGAAACGTGAGTTAAGTCAAAAGGTTCATAGGAAAAAATATTTAACACAACAAATTTATATTTTAAGATGTATCTAACTATTCTAGCAATATTATCTAGCCGAAGTATGTCTTTCTTTAATATGCCTTAAACTAGGCATACTCCTCTATTTGTCGAGACAATGGAGTTTCACGTGATCATCACGTACGCTTTCTGATATCACTATCTTCTACTAGGACCATTGAAGACCTCATAAGAAAATCACAAAAATATTTATTTTTATTCACTTCATTATTTCGACAAATCGAGTATAACCTATTTAATTTCCCCCTAAATTTTACTATAATTATGATTAGTTATATCATTACGAACTTGATTTTAAAGAAAAAAACACTGCCTTACCAATGCACATTCTGGGACCTTCACCAAATGGAAGCCAAGTGAATGCAGGCCTGGTTGTCTTATTTTCCTCACTAAATCTCTCTGGATCAAAGGCAGTTGGATTTGGATAATATTTATGATCATAATGTAGCCCCAATGCAGAAATAGCAACCCTTACTCCTTTCTCAATTACTAAATCAGTGTCGGGAACTTTATAATCTTTAGTACACTGTCTAAATATTACTGGTATTGGTGGATATTTACGAAGAGCCTCTGTAAATATGGGTATATTTTCAAAATTACATAAGTCAATATTTTTTGATAAACAAACCATTAATAATTTTCTCCATGTACTGTAATTCCATAACTGCTTCATAAGTGAGTTTCCCGTTATGTTTTTTAAGAACCTCCCTAACCTCCTCCCGGGCTTTTCTTTGAACTTCAGGATTTAAAGCCAATTCATACAAAGCAAACGTTGACGTGGTTGACGATGTTTCGAAACCAGCAAGGAAGAATACAAACGCTTGAGCTGTTAGTTCATTCATGGTTAATCCAGATTCGGCATTGTTTTCGTCTGTAATTTTATCATCGTCTGTTACTTTTCCCATGTTTTTAAGCTGTATTAACAAATGCATGAAATCCTTCCTGAAAACGTTATTTTTTTCTCTGTAATCCACGGTTTTCTTAACCATCTTCATAAAGAAATCCTCTACTTCTGGTCTGGTAAGTTTCAAGTTTAATTTGAAGATCAAACTTTTCGGTAGCATCGATATCATCATACCTTTTAGTCTTACCATTACATCAGGTTGGAATACCATCTTTCCATATTTACGAAATTCCGAATCAGGATTTTTCTGTGTGTTACATTCGATACCAAAAGCGCAGGATCCGATTACATCTGTTGAAAAACACCCCAGTACTTCTTTAATATCAACAGGAGTGCTATCGGAGGCATTTTTGTTAATGTTGTCCACCAAACCTTCCGTACAATTTGCCAAAGTATCAAACATCATCTTCATTTTTCCTGATGTAAAAGTTGGAGTAAGTTTTACTCTCATGTTACGCCATTTCTCGTTTTCCAGAGAAAACAAATGTCCAGATAGAGGATCAGCTTTTTCATTTATATAATTTCCGTGGTTCATAAAATGTTGGAAATCCTTCTGCATAATAGATTTTACCAGTTCCGGATCCGTAGGAATGAAGAATGGTGTACTGAATAGGTACGCCCCCCCGTATGGGAGACCCTGACTTCTAAACTGGTTATATAAATTTCTCCATTGTTCACCAAAACTTATTGTTCTTCTTAAACCACTTGCATTTCCAAATGGGATTATTACATTATGAGTGGCAACACCGCGTTTGGTCCAATATTTAAATACCCGTCTATAGTAGAGTACCAATGCGGATGCCAGAAAAATCAGAATATAGAATATTATAAACATGTCCTAAAAATAATATTATTTATTAGAACATTACCAATCAATGTAGCATCAAATTTAAATTTTGTGAACAGGATTACCCTCATAAATTTTCAAAATATATTATATTTACCTGTTCAGTTTTAAACAAACGCAATAAAACACTAGTAATACTATTAATGCAAAATCTACTGAATAACTGTTATTTATATTATACACTTTATGCCAGTCATTTGTTATCAACTAATTTTATTTATTCTAGCATCAACTATTTATATGTACTTATTTAGTAAGTATGTATACCAGTAAATAAAACTAATTACAAATGAAAATAAATGTTCAAGATTTCAAGTTAGATTACTTGGTTGAAAATTTTATTTAAATTAGTCATGGTTGAAAATTGTAATGTTGAAGGTCTTAAACCTCTCTGTCGTACAACTTAGCAAATTGTTTTATATTATTAGATATTATTTATTATCATCATACGGAAAATACTCGATTTGTGACATGCATTTATAAGTACGTAATCAGGTACTAGGTATATATTTTCGAGATATTTACGAATGAGTAAGCAAAGTTTAGATATCTGCAACAGACGTACGACGTTTTTTTTCAATCTTAAATTGCGTAAGTATTATATACCTACAGGGTAGGCCAAATTTTAATAGGGAAATTTAGAAAGTCGACAGAATATTCCTAAATAATGTTGATTTATCATAATTATAAATTTATATAGATAAAAAGCGTCAAGTCACGCTCAAGGGTAGTTTTTCGATATTGAAGGGTGTAAACTGTCACTGTGTAGATGGGAACTCATCGGTTCTTCATTTTACTTTTGACTTTTCAGAATGTCTGTCTATCTCTTTTTTTTTGTATTCCCGTGATAACTTCAAAAGAAAAAATTTGAATTTGAATTAAATTTCATTTTCGACTTTTTCAATAATGTTGTTCTCCAGCATATAAAGTGCGAATTTTGAATTAATGTCACAAATTCTGTTTAAAAAAATTTAAAATTCACTATCAAAGGTGTGCAGTTATAAGTAATCTAGCAACGAATGTTTTTTGAAAGTGAACAAAAGCTTTTTGCAAGATCCCTCTAGATAACTGTTTTCTTCATAATAAATTCTACGGGTAATAAAATAAATTAACATTTTGTAAGTTGTGCTTTATGTTGTGCTTTATTTTATTAATTTTCATTTTACCAATTATGTGTAACATATTTCAAAGCAATTTTAACTTAATCTAAAGTTCTGGAATTGTGATTCAAACAAGTTTTTATTTTGAAAAAACTTTTTTCTCTCTGGGTAGTAAACACGAATACACTGAATATTGAATTCAGAATATCAATATTTGAATCCAAGGCTCAGATTACTTCTAAAGTGTTTAGTGTTTAGTCTTCTCTAAATTAAATAAAATTTGCTATATTATCTTAATTTAATTATTGTGAACTTTAATTTTCATGAATTGCTGCAAGGCAGTGGTTATCGAATACACAGCTTTAAGGACCTGAAATAAAATCTCATTACTTACAATAATAAAAATGAGAAAGAAAAAGTACATACACTGATTATTATAGAAAGATCAATTTTTAATGTATCCGTAGCTGATATTAGAACAGGATTCATGCAATTTTCTAAAAAAATTAGTAACATTTGCTTGTTTCTTTTATCCCAATTGTACCAGGGATGCATTAAACATGTCTCAGATATTCTTTCTGACTAAAAATAAGCATCAGTGAAAATATATGTTATTTACAAAATCTAATTTTATTTATAGGCCAGTCATTCAAGCCAAAAAGGTAAACAAAATTCCAAAAGTTTTAAAACTTGATGGACACAAGTTTGAAAACGCTAAAATAATATTAAATCTAAATTTGCAACCCGTTCGGATGACCGGAGCATTGTCAAAAATTGAAAAAGCAACAATTTGCAATAGCTTTTTGTACAGAATTGTAAAATTATGCCAACTTGGACAAATGTTAAGTGGCTTATTACAAATCTTCCTTTGAGTTTGCAACCTTTTTTGCTAAACGAAATCTTGATTTTCATTAAACAATTAGCAAATTTTGTTGTAATTTTTCGTACAAAATTCCAAAAGTTATGCAAACTTTATGTAATACTTATAATACAGTCCTAAACCCACATCCCAACTTACATAAATTTTTGAGGAACGGAAATATTTTTTAAATTTCTTTATTACTCGGGGCGGTGAATTTTTTAACAAAAAAATAGTAGACGTATTTTTGTTTCATGTTCTACAAATTTGAATGTAGATTTGTCCGAAAAAGCAATTATTTTTCCGGACATACCTACAGAAAATAGTTTTATTTTCGTCGAAGTCATAGCTCATGTAAATGTATAGATTTCATAATTTGATTATTTTTTAAAAAATCGTCGGAGTTTCAATTTTTTCCTACAAATCTAAAAGGAGGATTATTCTTGATAATTGTAAACTTAAAGCAATAAATTGAATTTGAATTTGAATTTAAACTTGAACCTTAGTTACTACTTACTGAAGATGCAGCGGCTTGTCCAGTAATGCCTAAACAAAATAATGATGACAAAAATAATATCATCATGAGAAACAATCTGGGATACGTGTCAGTAGTAGCTGCCTAAAATAACATAAAATGTTAGTGATTTCGTTAAAAATGATACTATTTGTAACTGCTTACTGTAAAAAAATAGAAAATTACACTAACTGCCAAAAGAATTCCAGAGGTAGTATATAAGAAAATAGCTTCAAAGAAGAAATCTGTGAATGTTTTGGAAATTCTACAACCGAAAAAGTTATTTGGACTATTAATTTAATTAATTTAAAGTATGTTTTAAAAACATTTAAATATTATACTATTATTAAAATAAATTTGTACCTTCTAATCTCTTGGAAATAAATGATTGAGTATCGTAGTCTCGTAAAAATTTTGTTTTGGTAATTATTATTGTTTATTAAATTAATGTCGTATGGATTTTCGTTGTCATGAGCCACATTTTTTATTAATTCTTCTATATACATTTCTTGTATTATCCGATGGATTACGAGGTACATAAAAATATGTATTTGCACTATCATTATGTATGCCAGATGTATATAAGAAAAATAATATATAACAGATAAATATTTTGCGGTCGAACTGAAATATTTTTCAAAAATCCAAACCGATGCGTACATATCCTTTCTGGCACCACTAAGTGGTGTAAAGTAAAATGCTGCAAGGAATGCCATTAATCCGGTAATTCCTGCAAAATAATTACTTATCTTAGCTATTTTGCGAATTTTTAAAGTAGTTGTTCGACTTAAATAAGGCATTGATCTGTATCGTTCCCTCATTAACTTCAAAATATTGGAGAACTGATTTTCTTTAAAAATGGTATATCCACAAGTACATTGTCCCTGTAAAAGTCATCAATATGAACCACAGTTTTATTAGAAAGTGTAAGCAACGTAATAACACCATGGAATGATAAAGCCCCAAGCTTTATTGTCAGCGGTACCTTTCAAAATGTACTAAGTCTTTCGAAAAATATCGCGGTCACACAAAGCTATACAAATGAGTATGAAATTTTACAAATTTAATGGTTTCAATAAACTAAAATATTCAGTCATTTAGTATAGGGTGATTCTTTTATCTGGGGAAATGCGTTTTTCTCGTAAACGACTTAAGTGAATTAAATTTTGAAAAAAGTGTTATATATCTACTGGCTGTGACTCAAAATTAGGATAGAAATACAGACTTTAATATGCATGACGCTAGGCGTCGCGACGCTTCAATAAATTTTTTTCCATCAACATATCACTTTTATTATATCATTAAAAAGGTCTTTTAATTTTGAGTCTTTTTTCTAAAAGCCAATTTTTTTTATTCTTATTTTTTAAAAAGTTATGATCCAATTTAAATTATTTCTGGTCTAACTAAATATTGAAATATTTTTTACAGTAGGCCGAGTTTTCCCTCAAATACTAAAGTAAATCTTATTATATAAAATAAAGTAGGCTTAGAAAAAACAAAACCTGTTATTTGCCAACATATTACGACAACAAAAAATTTATTAATACCTAAATTAAACAAGAAAATTAATGAGAAAGTTGATTATTTTAACAATTGTTCAATATGAGTACCATTGTTATCTAAACAAAAATAATAACGTTTTCTTATTTCATTATATGTGACTTTTCTTAAAACATTAGCATTAATTTCAGCACAGGCATCGACAATCTTTTGCTTTAAATGATCTATATTATTAGACCTTGTTTTATAAACTTTATTTTTAAGAGTTCCCCACAAGAAAAAATCGAGAGGTGTTAAGTCTGGGGACCTAGGAGGAAATTCTACTGGCCCGTAAGTTCCCATCCACCTGTCTTCATATTATATATTTAAATAATTCCGCACAATAGCGGCAAAGACAAGGAGCCTCATCTAGTTGAAGCCACAAATATCTTCTAATCTGAAGAGGCTTTTTTTTAATGTTTAATTTAGGTATTAATAAGTTTTTGTTGTTGTAATATGTTGACAAATAATAATAATTAAAAGACCATTCCAATGATAAAATAAAAGTGGTATGTTGCTGGAAATTTTTTTTGGAGCGTCGCGACGCCTAGCGTCATGCATATTAAAGTCTATATTTCTATCCTAATTTTGAGTGACAGCCCGTAGGTATATAACACTTTTTTCAAAATTTAATTCCCTTCAGTCGTTTACGAGTTGAATAACTTTTTAAATATTGACAATATCAAAAAAATGTTGTAGGAAATATTTTTCTCTACTACTTTGTGTTGATGCTTTTTTTTCGGAAATCTAATAGAAAAGAATAGTAGTTTAATAAACAAGAGTGTTAATAAGAGCGATTAATAATCGAAACGATTTTAACGCGTGAGCGCAGCGAGCGCGTTAATGAGTCGAGATTATTAATCGCCGATTAACACTCATGTTGATTACAATATTTTTTGTCGATCGCTCTTTATTAGAATGAAAATAATCTAATTTTGTTCCATGGCAAAATCCAAATTCTGACATAATATGCAATAAGTCAAAATACCACTGACATAATTAATTAATTTCGGCAGGTGTCAGTTTTAAATGCATGTTTCAATAATATAATATATTATTGGTTACCTAGCAAATCTCATAATCTCAACAATGTTTTTAATGTGCATGTATGCATTAAACTGAGTTATTAATACACTCCTTTTATTACATTAACCAGATCTTTAATAAACGATCGACAAAAAATGTTATTTAATAAATAAAAAAATCAACTTTAATTAAGGACTGGTGAAGGAACGACGGGGTCTACGAATACAAAAACTCAGTTTTGAACTTGTAAGGCTGACCCTCTACAATATTCTGCAAAAATTGGCTGTAGGGTAAAAAAAGTCTATTTCAACTCCCTGTTTACTGTAGGTACTAATTCGCTTTCATGAAAATTAAACTATTTATGACAGGAATGGTAGATATTCGAATAGGTATAGGGACGTCAGAAAACACTTTCTTAGTTTAGAGTTACATAACTGACTTAAATGTAGGTGGAAAATTTTACTTACGTATACAACTCCAAAAAATATTGGTGCCTTCATAACAAAAAAATCCAAATCAAACTTGCTTACAAAAAAGTAAACAGTGGCAGATTGAATAAATGCATGAAAAACAAAATTTAAATAGGTCATTAGTCTAATAATTTTATATTCCATTAAGCGGTACGTTATAATGCCAATAAAATGTAAATAATCATCTGCAACAAATAAATTACAATAAAAAGTGAAATATGATCTTCATAAATACCGCTCTGTGAAAATGTAATACAAACATAAGATAAAATGACGTAGATATTACCCTAAACCTAATAGTTCACAAAATAGTATATTGTAATACAAGTGCGGAAAACGCATCATGATAATACGAGTGTGAAATTTGCAACGCGAGGGATAGCGAGTGCAGCAATCACACGAGTATTGTCATGGGCCATTTCCGCAAGCGTGTTACATACGATTTTTTCTACGAAAACGTGGAATTCGTAAAAAATAAAATTATTTGTAAATCTTTTTCTAATTAAAAAAAACATCAAGTGAGTTTGTTGTCATAGAACTGAAAGCTCATAGCTTTTGACAGTTTATAAATTGTGTCCTGTCATCGAAATAATTTTCATTTTGAAATCAAATTACGTGAATATAAACATGGAGTTTCAAAACTAAAGCGTAAGCGATGAACTAATGTGCACTCCTCCGGTTGTTAGATATTAAATAAATGATATAATTATAACTAAATGTAAGTACTTCTTTATGTTTTTGTTTGCGTGCGGAAAGTTTAAAAAATGTGTGCGGAAAAAAATTTCCACACTAATTTTCCGTACTAGTTTTTCAAAAGCCTACTTTCAAGTTCGATTATTTTGTCAGAAAAAACGTCATTCCGCATTTTCGTAGAAAAAGATTATTACATTTCGCTGTATGATTTTGCAAAAAAAATTTTTTTTTCTTAAAGGAATGACTTTACCGATTTGCAAATCCGGTGCGATAGGATATGACCATCCGTCTCTAGTAAAATTTTGAGACGTGGCAAAAACCGAAACAATATACATCGTAGATAAAATCTCTATATGTATACTTTCTATAAAATTACACAAACAAGGAATCTATTTACTTGTATTAACTTTTTCGAATTTTATTTAATGTTCAAGTTTTTTTGTTTACTTTTGAAACTGCAAATCGAAAAACTGCACTGAACTAATAGAATTATAAAAATTGAGAACTACTGATCAGGAAGAACGAAGATGTATAGGTATAACAAAATTTGAATAAATGAATTTATTCTTAAAAATAATATTCTCTATTTCTAATTTATGAATCTTACCTTTCATTAAAGTAATTGGACCATAATTTAAATCCATTTTTTAAATATGTAACACCTTACAATGTATAGTGTTCTACCGTCAATTGCAACAATCTTAATAAAAGTGTTCACTTTTTATTAACAAATATATAGGTTTCCTGTAGACATCATTAATTTGATAACGCTTAAGATGTTTATATCTACTTCTTTCACTAATTATTAATTTCTCAGTATTTATTAGTTAACATAATGGATTTTTTATTTTTTAAATGTGATAATGTTTCATCCCTAACCTTGATAAAATTATAATATACCTACAGGGTGTCCCAGGTTTAAAAATAACTATGGTAGACCTCAATTTATGAAAAAAAATTCCTACAACTATTGATCATCATTACGCAGATATAAGGGCCGATCATTTTTTGAGTACATCTACAATATGGTTTAAGATAAAGATCTTAAATTTAGTGGGTTTATGTAAACTATAGTACCTATTATTATTACATGCCAAAAAATAGTGTCCAGTGGCGTTCATATCTTTTAATTTTGAGTCTTTTTTCTAAAAACCAATTTTTTTATTGTTATTTTTTAAAAAGTTATGATGCAATTAAATTATTTCTGTTCTAACTAAATTTTGAAATATTTTTAACAGTAGGCCGAGTTTTCCCTCAAATACTAAAGTAAATCTTATTATTTAAATAAAGTAGGCTTAGTAAAAAGAAAACCCGTTATTTGTCAACATATATCAACAACAAAAAACTTATTAATACCTAAATTAAACAAAAAATTTAATGAAAAAGTTGATTATTTTAACAATTGTTCGATATGAGTACCATTGTTATCTAAACATAAATTATAACGTTTTCTTATTTCATTATATGTGACTTTTCCTACAACATTAGCATTAATTTCAGCACAGGCATCGATAATCTTTTGCTTTAAATGATCTATATTATTAGACCTTGTTTTATAAACTTTGTTTTTAAGAGTTCCCCACAAGAAAAAATCGAGAGGACTTAGGAGGAAATTCTACTGGCCCGTAAGTTCCCATCCACCTGTCTTCATATTCTATACTTAAATAATTCCGCACAATAGCGGCATTATGACAAGGAGCCCCATCTAGTTGAAACCACAAATGTCTTCTAATCTGAAGAGGCACATTTTTTTTATTTAATTTAGGTATTAATAAGTTTTTTGTTGTAATATGTTGACAAATAACTGAGTTTGTTTTTTCTAAACTTACTTTATTTTATATAATAAGATTTACTTTAGTATTTGAAGGAAAACTCGGCCTACTGTTAAAAATATTTCAAAATTTAGTTAGAAGAGAAATAATTTAAATTAGATCATAACTTTTTAAAAAATAAGAATAAAAAAAATTGGTTTTTAAGAAAAAGACTCAAAATTAAATGACCTTTCCAATGATATAATAAAAGTGGTATGTTGCTGGAAAAAAAATTTTTGAGGCTTCGCGACGCCTAGCGTCATGCATATTAAAGTCTATATTTCTATCTTAATTTTGAGTGACAGCCAGTAGGTATATAACACTTTTTTCAAAATATAATTCCCTTCAGTCGTTTACGAGAAAAACCCATTTCCCCAGATAAAAGAATCATACTGTACGTATATCTAAATATTTTATCTAATTTTGTTTTAAACCTAGGCACATTATTGAATTAATTAATAATTCATTCTGTTTATAGCAGCATCAATATTTTTATTGTAAACAACTGGTAAGATGCAGATTGTTCATAAATGATTGATAGGCGTTTGAGTTTCGCGCGTTATTATTCTTCTCGCAATGAAAGAAATTTAAAAAGAAGAGCGGAAAATTCAAACGCCTATTAAAATTTTTTTATCTACTACCAATTCATAATAGTCTTGATTTGACATTAATTTGAGTAACGTAAGTCAGATTATTACGCAACATGTGTTTTAAAGAAATCATTACCACACTGAAATTTCAACTAGAAAATTCTTTCTTACAAGTATTTACAACACAATTTTTACAATTTAGTATCATTATAGGAAAGTTTATATTTGTAAATGTCTAATTTTAATATAATATAAATTGTTTAATTCTTTAAAATTTGTTATTAACACTGAGTAATGACACTTCATACTCTTAAGTTTGATTTTTTGAAACCTGGAGAATTTTATAATAGCGTATCTACATAGAAAAAACCCTAACTTCACGTTAGATAACTGAAAAAATTTGTAGTTTCATTTTATAAAAAAATAGTTTTATATTTTAATAATTAACATAACACGGTCCATGTCCCCGAGTTTTTTTTGTCTATAAATTGTTTAATTACTTCAAAATTTATAAATCAAATTAACTGTTGTGTAGCGCTGGCTAGTTTTTACATAATTTAGGTTAGGTACTCCAGTACGACAACTTGACAACAACTACTGAGCAATGTCGCTGGAAATAAATTCAAAATTCATTTTTAATTATTTGGACGGTAGTAGATAAAATCTTGTATATTACACGTGGGATATACACACTTTAACATATTCGTCTGATTACAGAACTCGTCTACGACTCGTTCTGCAATTTTCAGACTCTTATGTTAATGATGTTCATATCCCACTTATAATATAAATAACTATTATGAACAGTCTTTATAATCCTAAATTCCTAGATTTTAATCGGGAAATTGAAAAGAATCGACAGAGTACCTACTTCAAAATTATACAGGGTGAGTCGCAAATAGTGGGACATGCTTTACCTGTAAATACTAGGCCTAAAACTGAGACAAAGTTGTTATACTAAAATGCATAAATAAATTAAGAAAAAAAAAATTTTTGCTAATAACTTCTAAACTAATTGAATGAAAAAAACCAATTCTTGGTAGTTGCTAATGAATACCAAAGACCTTTAATTTGTGAAAATTTTGTTGAAATCAAACTTTAAGAAGATGGTTTTTTAAAGTAAGTAAAGTTTAACCTTATGGAACCTTTTTGTCCTTAAAATTTTAATTATAAAAAAAATTGCATTTAATAGGCAATTTAATTTAAAAAGTTTTTGGTCTCTTATAAAGTTTTGATTAAACGCTCCGTTAAGCTTTAAAAATTAAAAACTAACAGCATGTTTTTACTAAGTTTCAAGAATGCTGAGATTTAAAAGTTATTGGCGGAGGACGGACCTCCAGCACATTATGCACGTCCTGTGCGACATTGGCTATCTGTCACCTATCCTCAACGATGGATTGGTAGAGGCCCTGACGCTCCTGTTGCATGGCCTCCTCGTTCTCCTGACCTAAACGCAATTGAATTCTTTTCTTGGGGATATTTAAAATCAAAAGTGTATTCACTTCAAGAGCTTAGAAGGAGAATCGTTCAACACACCAATGAAGTTCGAGAGGCAGTTTATATTTTAAAAAATTTCGGTTTTCAATGCAAAGAAGAGCTACAGGAGCGTCATCGTCAGGGCCTCTACCAATCCATCGTTGAGGATAGGTGACTGATAGCCAATATGCTAATGTCGCATTTCAATCAAAACTTTACAAGAGATGAAAAAGTTTCCAAATTAAATTGCCTATTAAATGCAATTTTTTTTATAATTAAAATTTTAAGGACAAAAAAGTTCCAGAACATTAAACACTTTACTTACTTTAAAAAATCATCTTAAAATTTGATTTAAACAAAATTTTCACAAATTAAAGGTCTTTGGTATTCATTAGCAACTACCAAGAATTGGTTCTTCTCATTCAATTAGTTTAGAAGTTATTAGCAAAAATTATTTTTTTTCTGAAACTTCAAATGCCTATAACTTTTTAGTTATGCATTTTAGTATAAAAACTTTTTGCGTCAATCATCATCTTAGTATTTACAGGTAAAGCATGTCCCACTTATTGCGACTCACCCTGTATACATATAATTATAATTATAAACTTATATAGCTAATAATGCTTAGATTTTGAGATAGAAGTTGAAATATATTTTCAGTTTCTCCCACATATTTTTGGAAATAATTGATATATTTTTATGAAATTCAGAAGATGATTGTTACATTATTACACTTTTCTCTATAGTTTTTATCTTCCTATTTCAACAAGAGACGTAACAATGAGGAGCCTTTCTTTAAAAGAATAACGATACGCAACTTACCTAAGCTGTTTCTTTTTCGACATCAATGTAGAAAAAAATGTACTTGTAATTTTTTACAAGTTATAGAGTCTCCGAATTAAACTCATGATGAATTACTTATTGATTGGGTGTGGTTTACATAATTTTAGTTGGCTATGAAAAGATAATAGCTGAAAAATGACATTTGTATCTATAGTAACTCATCAAGTGTTATTGTAAATTTTTATGTAATACCGATTCTACAAGTTTCAACGCCTTCTATCTCGAAAACTCAGCTTTTTAACACCAAGTTTATGTGATAATAAATTACATTATTGTTGTAGTGGTGATTCCTTAAATTCATGAATTAAAATATGACTCACTCTGTATACCTACCTAATGAAAAAATTTAATGCAAAAAATACTAGGTGGTTTATTTTTAAAGTAAGTACAGATATGTCGAGGACCCCTGTTAACATTAAGCATAGGATTAAGACAAAATTACAGGCTTGGGAGAAGTTGAGATCCTTCTGGTTCTGACTGTTGTAAAAAAGTCGGAGGACACTGATCTCTCTGGTGATGGAAGTCATTATTTCGTCCACAAAGAAAAAATAAAAATAGTACATACATGTAAAATCAATAATTTAAAAAATATATGTATACAACGTAACATAAAACAATCTCACAAAACGAGAAAGAGGCAAATCTTGAAATTTCAGTTTTTTTCAGATATTTCAGAAACGAATCAAGATACCTTCGATTTCTTTTAAGGACATTGTTGAACACTAAATTATGCAACTTTGTCTCAATTTAACCGAAGCTGTACCTCTTCAAATAAGCGAGATTCCTGTAGTATCCCTCGAATTGCAGCCACCCTGTATATTTTTCAGCGATGTTTGCTCTGAAATTTTAATAATCCATTTTAAATTTTCAGGGTTATGTTTGTCTGTCTCTTTTTTTTGCATTCCCGCGATAACTCCTAAAGAAAAATTGGAATTTTAATCAAATTTCATTTTCACCTTTCTCAATAATGTTATTGTAGATATAGGTAATGTATTAAATTGTTTAGAAAATCTGGAACCACCAGAAGAAGTACATTACTTGAAAACATTTTGTCTTTTCTCCTCCAGAATATAAAGTGCGAATTTTGAATTAATGTTACAAATTCTGTTTAAAAAAATCTAAAATTCTCTATCAAAGGTGTTAATTATAAGTAATCTAGTAACGAATATTTTTTTTTCTACGAAAATGCGAAATGACGTTTTTTCTGACAAGATAATCGAACTTGAAAGTAGGCTTTTGAAAAACTAGTAATTAGTGCGGAAATTTTTTTCCGCACACATTTTTTAAACTTTCCGCACGCAAATACAAACATAAAGAAGTACTTACATTTAGTTATAATTGTAACATTTATTTAATATCTAACCACCGGAGGAATGCACATTAGTTCATCGCTTTCGCTTTAGTTTTGAAACTCCATGTTTATATTCACGTAATTTGATCTCAAAATCAAAATTATTTCGATGACAGGACACAATTTATAAACTGTCAACAGCTATGAGCTTTCAGTTCTATGACAACAAACTCACTTGATGTTTTTTTTAATTAGAAAAAGATTTACAAATAATTTTATTTTTTACGAATTCCACGTTTTCATAGAAAAAATCGTATGTAACACGCTTGCGGAAATGGCCCATGACAATACTCGTGTGATTGCAGCACTCGCTATCGCTCGCGTTGCAAAGTTCACACTCGTATTGTCATAATGCGTTTTCCGCACTTGTATTACAATATACTATTTAAATGAAGGAAAGCTTTTTGCAAAATCCCACTTGATAACTGTTATTCTCACAATAAATTCTACAGATATTAAAATAAATTAACATTGTAAATAATTGTGCTTCGCATGTTATATTCTTTTATTAATTTTCATATTTACTAAATATGTGTGTAACATGTTTCGAACTAATTTTAACTTAATCTAAAGTTCTCTAATTCTGAATCTAACATAAGTAATTTAAATATATTTTTTTCTTCGTGTACTAGGTAATACTGCAATACACGAATACACTGAATACTGAATTCAGAATATGAATATTTTGTTTTAGAATCCAAGGCTCAGATTACTAAAGTGTATAGCTCAAGTCTTCTCTAAATTTGGCTACCTTATCTCCATTTAAATATTGTGAACTTTAATTTTCATGAATTGCTTCAAGGCTGTGGTTATCGAATACACAGCTTTAAGAACCTAAAATAAAATCTCATTACTTTCAATAATAAAAAGAGAAATAAAAAAATACATACACTGATTATTAAAGAAAGATCAACTCTCAATGTCGACGTAGCTGATATTGTTACGGGATTCATACAATTTTCCAAAAAAATTAATAGCAATTGCTTGTTTCTTTTATCCCAGTTGTACCAGGTTTGCATTAAGCATGCTTCAAATATTCTTTCTGACTAAAAATAAGAATTAGTTTAAATACAAAATCTAATTTTATTTAAGGATTTGTAGTACAACGCCAAAATAGATAAAGTAGGTACAAAAAGTTGCTTAATGAAGTACGTAAAAGCAAATTTATTATTGTTATTAAATATACATATGTATATAAATATAAAAATAGAGAAAGGATGTCAAGTCGTCATGATTATTAAGAAAATTCTAACTTGTAGGTAACTATGGATTTAAACCATGGCTTGGACTTAACCAACTACTGAAATACTGACCCCTGGTGTCTACTTACGGAAGATATAGTCTCTTGCCCAGTAATGGCTGCACAAATTAATGTTGACAAAAATAATAACACCATGAGAAATAATCTAGGATATGTATCAGTAGTAGCTGCCTAAAATAACATAAACTGTTAGTGATTTCGTTAAAAATTATATTATTTGTAATTACTTACAGTAAAAAAATAGAAAATTACACTAACAGCCAAAAGAGTTCCAGATACAGAATAAAAGAAAATACCTTCATAAAAGATGTCTTTGGATATATTGGAAATTCTACAACCAAAAAAGTTAATTGGAGTATTAATTTCATTAGTTTAAATGTAGTAAAGTGCTATTCGTCTAAGGATAAATGTACCTACTAGTAATAGATACTAGATAATGAAATAATCAACTTCATTTTCTGATATAAGTTCTTTAGGAATTTTTTTTTTCATCAAATTATTAGTGTAATGCTTCAGAATGTTCAAATGGGTCCTTTGAGATGAGATTTTTGGAAAATGCTTGAGACCATTGCTAAATTAATATACGATGTTTTTGTTTCGAGCTACCTAATTGAAAAATGAAAAAGGTTTTTTTTTGTGGTGCATGATCTTCTATCTAACTTATCGAATGGAAAGTGTAAAGTGAAAAGTAAACTACAGTCAAGAAGAAGAAATATCACCTCGAAAAACTACTTTAAACTGGTACTACAAGTTAGTACAGAAAACTGCTATACCTAGGTACACACTTCATATAGCGATATTCCTTAAAATAATATTTATTAAAATAAATGGATACCTACCTTCTAATCTCTTGAAAATAAATTATTGAATATCGTAGTCTCGTAAAAATTTTGTTTTGGTAATTATCATTGTTTATTAAATTAACATCGTATGGATTTTCGTTGTCATGATCCACATTTTTGATTAATTCTTCTATATACATTTCTTGTATTATCCGATGGATTACGACATACAAAAAAATATGTATTTGCACTATCATTATGTATGCCAGATGTATATAAGAAAAATAATATATAACAGATAAATATTTTGCGATCGAACTGAAATATTTTTCAAAAATCCAAACCGATGCATACATATCCTTACTGGCACCACTAAGTGGTGTAAAATAAAATGCTGCAAGGAAAGCCATGAATCCGGTAATTCCTGCAAAATAGTTACTTATCTTAACCATTCTGCGAATTTTTAAAGTAGTTGCTCGACTTAAACAATGCACTGATCTGTAACGTTCCTTCATTAATTTCAATAATTTGAGGAACTGATTTTCTTTGAAAATGGTATATCCACAAGTACATTGTCCCTGCAAAAATCATCAATATGAACCATTTTTATGAGTTGATTCTTTTTATATTTGAGTATGACTGATTGATATTAATCTAGATTACTGAGACACAGAAAATCAAGATAGACTAAAGATATAGAGGATGTCGAAAAATGGAGAAAGCACAATAAAAGCTTTCAATTTGTTATAAAGTAATAGTGTCAAAGGTTCTAGTAGTAAAAATGACTCATGAAAATAATCTAGAAGTAGTCCTCTTCGAAAGGCAGACGAAACCCATAAAAGTTTATCTAAAATAGGCTTATGGACGAAATAACGTAGGAAGGAGCCTTTTTCACGACAAAGAAGAACTTTCTTCATGATTTCTGTTCCTACCAAGTTTTAAATGACTAATTATCGTAGGTTGCAGGCGAGAGCTCATCATTGGAGGAGGTGAAACTGAGCATAATTGATGCTAAGAACGTCCCAAAACTAATCTAGGGTACGGTATGTCTCATCAGGATTCAATATCTAAGATTTCAAACGTAGAACCAATTCAAGACTACTTTGCAGGCAGTGACCATGGTTGCATGGTTGTATTAGACATTTGGATCGGAATAAGGATAAGCAAGCAAAGTTATTGTAAGCAATATAACAGTTCCTTGATGTTAGACTTCAAAATTTATTGTCAGTGGTAGTCTTTCAAAATGTACTAAGTTCTTCGAAAAACATTGCGATTACACAAATTAAGTTATATAAATGAGGAATTGCCCATCATATTTAATGGTCTCAATGGTAGATACGAATTTGTAAAATTGAACGACTACAAGGAAATAGACCACCAGAACGACCCCCCAAGAGGTGGCCATAGAGTTGGTTTTCATCGTCGACGGAAAGAAAACAGGCAAAAATTCCTAGCTTAAGGAAGAGGAAGAGAAGAAACGTCTTTCTTCTTTACGGAACTACCTTAAAAATAAGTGGAAATATTTTACTTACGTATACAATTCCAAAAAATATTGGTGCCTTCATAACAAAAAAATCCAGATCAAACTTGCTTACAAAAAAGTAAACACTAGCAGATTGAATAAATGCATGAAAAACAAAATTTAGATAATTCATTAGTTTGATAATTTTATATTCCATTAAGCGGTACGTTATAATGGCAATAAAATTTAAATAATCATCTGCAACAAATATATTACAGTTAAAAAGTGAAATATTCATTTTTTTAACAAAAACATAGATGTAAATAAAAATTCGTATCTTCACAATGACACATTTTTTTTCTTATGTTTGAAGTAGGAATATACAAGAAATAAGCTGATGTAGTTTTGGAAAACTTGCTTTATACAGGGTGTTGGTGGTTGTCCGTTAACTTTTAAAAACTTTAATCAATGATAACTTAATTTTTTTAAATGGAACACCCTATATATTTTCAGATTTTCAAATTCTACACTTAATTCGAGACATAAAAGTATTAAGGTTGTAAGGTCTTAAAATTAACGGTATTATAATTAATTTCGTTTTTTAAAAATGAACGGTCAATCACAAGCACCCTGTATAAAATAAGTTTTTTTAAACCATATTACCATGTTTCTTGTACATTTCTGCGTCCACTAAAATTTGGGTTATTCTTTGAAAGAACGTGTCATTAGTAAAATATGAAAATGTTTGACTTGAAGTTTTTCTGCGAAAAAATTGGAAGAAACTTACTTAATTATAATAAATAAAATAAAAATAAAAAATATTAAATTAAATATAATAAAAACAAATTTTAGTCGACGTAGAAATGTACAAGAAACATGGTAATATGGTTTTGAAAAACTTATTTTATATCTACAGGGTGCTTATGGATGATCGTTAATTTTTAAAAACCTTGAAAATAGGAAAAAACGTAATTAATTATATAATCGTTAATTTTAAGACTTTACAACCTTAATACTTTTATGTCTAGAATTAAGTGTAGAATTCGAAAATGTGGAAATATATAGGGTGTTCCATTTAAAAAAATAAAGTTATCATTGATCGAAGTTTTTAAAAATGAACGGACAAACACCAACACCCTGTATAAAGCAAGTTTTCCAAAACTATATCAGCTTATTGCTTGTATATTCCTACTTCAAACGTAAGAAAAAAACTTTGGAAAAGATGTGTCATTGTCAAGATTCGAATTTTTATTTACATCTATGTTTTTGTAAAAAAAAATGAAAAAGTGTAAATCATTATAATAATAATAATAATATATTTATTTTCCTCAAGACAATACAACGATTGTATAGGAATCGTCACAAGAAATATATATACCTACACATGCATACACGCAAATTTTCATACATAATTACATCATAAAAAAAATAAACAAAATTATATATAGTTTTATCCATACGTATATGAATACATCAGCATAATCAGTAAATACATATATAAAAGGGAATCACAGAATTGGTCACATAAAATTTATAAATACAATCATACAAGCAATTACATAAAAAAAATTATAATACCGTTAATGTTAGGACCATACAACCTTAATACTTTTATGTCTAAAATGAAGTGTAGAATCTAAAAATTCAAAAATATACAGGGTGTTCCATTTAAAATAACAAAGTTTGTGTCTACTTCGGGTATAACCGGAAGTACCAGACATGTGGCAATATTTTCATTAAATAGAGCACATTATATAATGGGCGTGTACCAATTTTTAGAACCAAATTGTGTTTAGTAATAGAGTTATGTCTACTGTCAACTCGTCGTGACACACACTGTATAATAACAGTATAATATAATATAGGAGGAATATAAGATAAGATGTAGGTATAATAAGTAAAAAAAATTAATAAATGAATTCATTTTCTAATTTATGAATTTTACCTTGCATTAAAGTAATTGTACCATAATTTAAATCCATTTCTTAAATACTGCCTTAATGTACTTATAATGTTCTACCTTCAATTACAACAATCTTTAAAAAGTGTTCAACTTGTTTATTAGTAAGTATGTAGATTATCGGTAGAAATCATCATTTGATAACGCTTAAGATATTTACAAATAGATACGTACTTACTTCTTTCACTAATTATTAATATCTCAGTATTCATTAGTTAAGATAATGGATTTCTTGTTTTTTATGATAATTTGTATTTCCGCCTTAATCTTGAGATGATTATAATATACAGGGTGTCCCAGGTTTAAGAATTATTTGGAGGTAGACTTCATTTTACGAATAATAGTATATTATTATATGAGCGATTATGATGTTTGAGCCCACGAGCCGTAGACGAGTGGCGCAATTCATTTAAGTGAATAATGGCCATAATCGCGAATGTAACACTATGCTTTCTCCACACCTATTAAAGAAATAAATTAGACTCAAATTTGATAATTTTTTTGACACTTATTTAGTTACTGTCAAGCTAGTCGATTGTCAAGTGCAGAAACACTTGATGGGGGCGATTTAAAATATTAAAGCCCATTCACAACCACTTAACGTACGGGACATAACAAAAAAACATAACGTTTGACCAATAGTGGCCAATAATAATTGACAGTGACAAATGTTTAGATTTTTCTATTGGTCGAACGCTATGTTTTTTTGTTATGTCCCGTACGTTAAGTGGTTGTGAATGGGCTTTTATTGATTCAGCAACATTGAATTATGAATTTTTGTATTTGTGATTGGCCGGATACACAGTGAATAATGAAACAAACGGCGCCTCATATATTCCCACCAAATTCTTAAACCGTTTTATAGATAGAAATTTTATTCTATGAGGTTTTATAGCAATTATTAAGGTCCAACTACTGGGACAGCCTGTATAATGATATATAATTTTCATAAAAAGAATAAATTAATATACCCCTACTGTAATAATAGTAAAGTGTAGATACCTAATATTTTTTATTCAGCTAATGTTCCTTCGCGTTACTCATTCTATTACTCCGTTTCTAGTAGGTATTATTAGTATGGGAACATCAAAATTAGAAACAATTAAATAGGAAGGCAAAGATTATTTATTAATTTAAATATAAAAATTATTGACAGAAATTTTATACGACTATTAACAGAGATCCAATTGAAAGTTTGTATTTAACGTGGTTGTGATTGAGGAAATAATTAGGTATACCTACCCTCCGAGTTACAGCCAATTTTTTTGAAAATTACAATAATAAATTTTTATTCCTCATTTCGCCATAGAACATAGAAGCTAAAGTGAACAAACTCATTTAGACATTATTTATGAGGTAGAGCTGTTGTGTTTATTTTTTACCTCTAAAATGTCCAGAATAAAAATTTTTTCACTCTCTTTTGTATTACAAGTTTTGTCATAACTGTTTCTCCTGCAGGAATATTTCATTCATTTCTGTATTTAATGACAGCAAACAGTTTACTCAAACTCAAAGTATGTACAACCAAATATAATCCCACACTTTTCACAGAATTTAACTAACATTGATTAAGTCCTTTCTATCTGTTTTTCAGAAATGTTTAGCGTCTTTTACTCTTTTCCCTACCCTGTTAAGAATACCTCTCACAGATATCGTATTTCTGCCCATTTCTACTTCCTATTTTTAACAATGTTTTTATAAATAAATTATAAGTACATATAATAATAAATAATTAGTCCTTCAGATTCCACATTCGTTCAGATATTATTCTCTTGGATTTTGTTGGTGAGGCTCACTAAAAGTTATGCAACCAAGATTCCTTTCTAGGGTGATCGTAAAACTTATCATTTTACAGGAAAATTTAAATTAGATTTCATTGTAGGAAATTTATAACAACAAAACATGTCTTTCAAACAAATAAATTAAAAATAAAACAACTTAATTTATTTTAAAACAGAAACTTAAATCATTGAAGGAACTGCTCAAAATAAAAAAAAAGTTCAGTAGATATTAAATTTATTAAAAAAAAGTATGTATGTAATTTCAACATAGTATTTCTGAAACGGTTGAGATGTAGATTATTAAGAAAATTGATATTATTTTAACATTTTTAATTGATTCCCAAATTATCGAAGGTTCAATTCGGACCACCCTGTATAGGTACTTGGTACTTCTCTTATTGCAATAAATTACCTACCTACTATAAAACCTAATTAAAATTTTACTGTAAAACGATACGTTTTACGAACAAATTACAATAGGACTTTTTTTTCGTAAATCGACTGCTGATTTCAGAAATGTACAAAAAATATACTATATCATTGGCGTACCTTTTTTTTCTCTAAAAAGAAATAATCTCACCCCTGTGGTTACGCCACTGCTTGAAGTAGGAAAACAAATTATCCTGATTAAATATGGTACTTATTGAGAAAATACTACCCACCAAATTTTAACAAAATATTCCCTTTGGATCAGGAGATATTAAATTTAATTAAAATATACCTATATAAAATCATAAATTTGAAATTTTGATATTCGGTGCGATTCTGTAAGTTTTTAACCACCTTGTTTATTAACCACTGTGGTTGTTGCTATGATAACTACCAATCAAAAACGTCGTACTGTAGCAACAACCACAGTGGTTACATAGTCACGGTCGTTAAAAAGTTATAGAGTCAGACCGATTATCTCTCTAGGTAGAATATGACTATTTTCGCAGAAGACAAAAATTTAGAAGTATCAAGCAGAGTATGTCATGGAAAAATGGCTATTTTCATATGTATATAAGAGTAGAAAAAATACTTTTCAGGATTTTTTTTCGGAAGACTCTATTCAATTTTTTTGTGGCTTTTGTGGCCTATTAGACGTACCTATTGAGAGAACCAAAAGAGATAGAGCTGAAATTTTGCATACGGGTGTAGCTCCATATGATCTATCAACTGAAAATATTTTCAAGATGGCGGCATATCCGGTTATACCGGAAGTTGATACCAACTTCGTTATTTTAAATGGGATACCCTGTATTTATATAAATTTTTTTCTAATTGCCCAAGAAAATCTGAGACTGTTAACATAAAAATTCGTATACTTATATTTTACCGTTTTCGAGAAAAAAAAATATATCTAAACTTTTTACAGAAAATCAAGTGTCACTTAAAATGTAATATCTTCGTTAAAAGTGAAGATAAGAAACTGAAGTTTTCACAGTAGTGTTACTGGACTTTGGAGCTTCTGTCCGTGGCAAATTATTTAAAAATTATTATATACAGGGCGATATTTAATTCATAACATTTCGTTATCATAAAATCTCAAAAACTCATTTTTCTTAAATGGGACACAATGTATTATTCCACAACATCCGATAGAGCAAGAAAATCTCTATCTATTCATATCAGGTGTTCCTATACGTAACTTTAACTGGTTTCCAGTTAATTTGCTATTTTATAAATTAGTTACATAATATTATTAAAAAATCAAATAAACTGCTGGCCAATTGAAACGTACCAAGCGAATTTTTAGGTTGAATTTAAAGTCAAATATTTTGAAAAATATAAAAGATATCAACATGCGGTTTTCAGGATTTCAGAGATAATTTAATTGAGAAAACTATAGTGTTACCCGATTTTTTTACTTTGAACTACTTTACTATCTACAGGGTATGAAAGAAAGTCTTCTTTTTTTTATCAAATTTTATAACTACCATGTTTCCACAAAATTTTTTTTATATTTTTTTGATGTAGATTTTTTTAGTCCTTACTTAATGGGAAAACAACCTGTTTCTCAAAATTTTGATATCCCTGTTATTTTATAAGATACCGAATTTTTGCTGAAAATTTGATTTTTTCTTTGTTTTTTCTCGTTCGGCCGTATTGTGTTTTGTAAGAACCAATCTCTGTAGTTGATTATAATACCTTATGAATGGCTTTCTTACAAAAAGTACACTTTTTGTACTTTCATTAATTTATTGGTAACCAGTGGCTTATCAAAAATCAGTACACATTCGCTAATTGGCAAATTTTTTAATTCATTTTTTAAGGCTATTTTCTTAAGGGAATAGAATGGAATTTAGTTAGTTTATGTTCACCATTGGTTTAAGTGACTTATATCCTCGAAACGGGTTTTTCACTTTTTCAAAAATTTGCTCATATTCGTGTATACCGGGTGGTTACGAAATCGGTTTACAACCCCCACCATTTTATTATATTTAACTGTATTAATTTGAAATTTGGCATGGTTTGATTGTTGAAAGGAATAATCATTTTGACGTTTAAAACAATCTGATGACACCTTCGGTTTCACCGTAAGGGCCACCTACTAACTTTCAAAATTTTTTAAAACAACCCTGTAAATTTTTTTCCGTAAAAATTAGATTCTACTTAAAATTACCTTTTTATCGACATATCAGATGATGACATTTGCTTTCAAAATGGCAGCATAATTATTATTGCAAAAACCTGTTCAACAATATTAAATTTAATAAAAAATTCGGTATCTTATAAAATAAGAGCGATATAAAAATTTTGAGAAATTGGTTTTTTCCTCATTAACCAGGGACTAAAAAAATCAACATCAAAAAAATAAAAAAAATTTTGTGGAATTCCGGTAGATATAAAGTTTGAGAAAAAAAAGACGATTTTCTTTCATACCCTGTAGATAGTAACATACTTCAAAGTAAAAAAATCGGGTCACGCTATTGTTTTCGCAATAAAATTATCTCTTGAATCGTGAAAACCTCATGTTGATATCTTTTCTCCTTTTCAAAATATTTGACTTTAAATTCAACCTAAAAATTCGCTTGGTACGTTTCAATTGGCCAGCAGTTTAGTATAAGCTGTGATTTAGAAAACAGTAGACAGATTGGTTGTCAACATATCTTGTGGGGGCCACGGGGCCATGCATGTTACTTTTTGATATCTTAAGAATCATATCACATGATGCTTTGTACCAAAACTTGGATATTTTTTTAATTAATTTAACATTTCCTACAACTTTCCTTTTAAAATTTTTTGTGATATTATTGTCAATATTTAAAAAGTTATTGAACAAATAAGTTGAAAATTTTAGGAAAATTTTCTCTACTTATATTTACTACTTACTAATACTAGACTAGACTACTACTATTTTTACTACTCTTTCCCAAAAATTTTCAATTTATTTGTTGAATAATTTTTTTAAATATTGACAATATAAAAAAAAATTTAAAATAAAAGTTGTAGGAAATATTTTTCTCTACAACTTTGTACTGACTTACTGTACTAAAAATCCATTTATCAATTTTAAAAATGTTGGCACTAAACTGGATAATAATTTATAAGTATTACCTACCTGCAACTTCTTATTAACAATTTAACTAAATAAAATATTCGGTGAACCAAATTGGGTCATAAAATTTGAAATAGTAAAACCGTTTAAGCTTTAATAATAATTTTTTGTAAATTTTTTATAAAATAGCCTATCTAATGTTTATGTAAGTCATTGGTGTGTTTGTAATCTCCGCTAAACGAATCCACGAAGTAGGACGAAGTTGATCGATTACAAACGATGTGTTCTTTTCTTAGGTAAAGCGAATAGCGAATCAGCCAGCCATTTTGATATGGTGTAGGGAGTGAACAGTGAAAATTGATAATTTTGTGCTCCTTAACAATTTTATTGAATACTAGACTCTCCAAATTAGCAGTTAGAGTGACCTATGGCTTGTTTAAATAACCTAAAACGAGAGATACGGACATTAGAATCAGTTTTCTCGAAAAATCATGAACGATTTCAGATTGTGTCCGCTAGTGTTGACGAACTGAGTTGTAGATTTATAGGAAAAAACGGTAAAAAATACGCCATTCATGCCAATATAACGGTGAGTTGAAATATTGAATAAGTGTCCTTTTATGTCTGCTATTAAGAATAAACATCCTGCAGGGATATTACGGGAATTTACTAATGATAACAAAGGGAATTATCCATCTTGGTTTTTTTTGACATTTAACATATGTAGTTACTTCAGCTGTTAGAATCTATTTGACATTTTTGACACTACAAATAAATAATGCGATGTTATTATTTATTTTAGGAAACTTATCCATCTGTACCTCCAGTATGGTTTGCAGACTCTGAAGAAACTAGCATTACAAATGCTGTGCAAATATTAAGTAATACAGAAGGTTTAGAAAATCATGTTCTCCATCAGGTAGCAATTCTTCTTAGGGAACTATGTCGATTGCATGCAGTACCGGAGCCCCCCGATTTAGATAGACTACATTTACCTGACCCACAAACTACAAATCGGTTAGTATAACTATTTTTTATTGTACCTGGAATACTTTTCGGGAAGTGCGTTATGTAGACAAAAAATTAAAACATCTACAAGCACAAATTATAACTTAGTTTTATACGTTAAATCAATCAATACATAACCAATACCAACAGTTCATAGCCAAAATAAATTAAAAACCAATATACACATACTAGGTGTTACATATATGAAGTGTTATTTTACACGATTTGTGATGGTTTATTATTAGGTACTATTTAATTATTTAAAGCTTTATTTACTGGAAACCCCCCCCTGCATTCATAACATTTAGGATATAATTAACACCTACTAACTTGTACTATTACAATAAATTATACAGGGTGTCCCAGGATATACACAGAATATTTTTAGGTGTGATTGAATAAATTCTAGATTGTCCTGTATAATTTTTTTATCCCCAACCCAGGTTAGTTTTCGAGCAATCATATCTTGAATGTTGAAAATTGTGGATTGAAAAAGTGAAACAGTGTTGCATAAAAAGAAGCCATCAGGCTGCTAACATATTTGATTATCGAAAAAAAGTTATACATGAAATTTGTAGTTAAGATGATTGCGATCGAAAGTATCTTGTAATTTTTTTGATAGTGTTAACCCTTAAAGAATTATTAGTGTTCAAGTTTGGAATTTTAAAAATAAATCATTATGTCCACGTTTCATTTAATTTATTTTGAAAACTAGTATTGAAAATAGTTAAAAATTTGATACAAGATGAAAGACTGGTTTATTTTGAATCGAAAAGTTAAATTCCATTTTGAACATAAAAGATGTTTACTCGGAGTAATTATTAAATTTGTTAAAAAGATTTCCGTAAGTTGCCACCTGCAATGACTTTATATATTATATATGCAAAAAAATTAAAAAATAAACCCGGATTGGAGATAAAAAATTATATGTAGAATGTATTCAAGAATCATACCTAAAAGTATCTATGTTGGGACACTCTGTATTGTACTTTTACCGTTTTTTACCTATTAGTGTATTTCGCCAAAAATTCTTGAATATTTCTTACACAACTGTCAGCTTTAGCACCGTAACTAAAACTCATAAGTGACCAAATACATTTTCCTATAGCTGCTAATGACAGTTTTGTGTATAATAATGTACAGGGTGGGCAAAATTCGATGTTTTTATAGGGTAACTTTTAAACCATAACAGATATTGAAAATCTGACCGCGCATCGTCGAGCTCTTTTTTTGAGAAACCCTTGACGGTGAAGTCAAATTTTAGCGATCGTCGTTTGTTTTCGAGTTATGGCCGAAAATTCGATTTTTTGAGATTTCGATTTGAGTCTATATTTTGGTTGTTTGTGAATTTAGAGAAATGGCGTTTGCACGTTCTTAAGGCATTTTTTTGATGCGAATGCAATGGCGTTAACAGATTTTGAAAATTTCTTTTTATTTTTAGGTTATGACAAATTTTTATTTTTTTATATGGAAGTCATAGTGGGCTGTCACTTTATTAAAAGAGCATTTTTTTCTCTTTTCAAATATATATAATATGTAGGGGCTATTCCTTCAATTTCTTCTTGAAAAATAAAAAAATCTAAATTTTTTAAATTAAATTAAAAAAAATCTTATAATAAAAATGAAAATACAACAAACGACATACATATAAACACGACACTATCTAAAATTAATATCTATATAAAACAACTCAAAGAAAAAGTTCAAAATTACGTCTATTAACTGCAATACACTTTTCATGACACTTCTGTGCGCATTCAAAATGTGAATATTTAACACGGAGTTAAGGCATTACGTAAACTTGGCCTTGAGTTCTTCTGTATTTCTACTTTTAGTTTTATATGAATTATCTTTAATATGTCTCCAAAGGTGTCAAATCAGGCGATCTTGGTGGTCATCTAACTGGCCCATTGGTAACAAACCAATTATATCTGAATTTTGAGTTAAGCAATTCTCTATCTGATCTCGTATTATAAGGTGGTGCACCATCGTGTTCTAAGAAGAACTGACTTCTATCGCTGAACGATAAATTGTTCAAATATTCATCAACTTTTTCTCATTTAAATATTAGTAGTACCGTTCACCAGTTATATTTCCCTCATTAATCTTATATGCCGAAACTTGATTTTTTATTAAGGCACACCAAACACTAAAACCAAACCAACCCTGATTTTGGATCTCAATGGCGGGCCGAGGGTTCTCATCATGACATTCGTCTACTGCGATAAATATGCGAAATACATATTATTATTTCCAAAAATTTAGATTTTTTGATTTTTTAAGAAGAAATTGAAGGAATGGACCCTACATATTATATATATTTGAAAAGAGAAAAAAATGCTCTTTTCAATAAAGTGACAGCCCACTAAGACTTCCATATAAAAAAATTAAAATGTATGTCATAACCTAAAAATAAAAAAACATTTTCAAAATCTGTTAACGCCATTGCATTCTCCTCAAAAGAGTGCCTTAAGAACGTGCAAACGCCATTTCTCTAAATTCATAAACAACCGAAATATAGACATAAATTGAAATCTCAAGAAATCGAATTTTCGTCCATAACTCGAAAACAAACGACGATCGCTAAATTTTGACTTCGCCATCGAGGGTTTGTCAAAAAAGAGCTCGACGATGCGCGGTCAGATTTTCCATATCTCTTATGGCTTAAAAGTTACCCTATAAAAACATCGAATTTTGCCCACCCTTTAGGTGCTACCTGCACTACCTAAATTTATTCTAAGATGTGAGAAGACCTAAATTACATTACCACCAACCCAGTACCTAGATTACAAATCAAAACATAAAGTGATAATTAATGTCCATGTTTCATACATTTAATAGGAATACCATTAAAAATTGCACACAGTTAATTAAAAACTTGTACATATTACGATGTGTTAACAATATTAGTTATTGATAAGCTAAAAGCTTCCGCTACTGGAAGGTTCGTTCCCGACATGCAATAATTGCGTTTAATTTAATTAACACGTGTTAACTGGTACTATAATAATATAATAATTTTGACTAATCAGTGCATATCTTCACTCTAATATCTATTCTATAAGTTTACTGTTCGTTTTATAATAATATAATAAAATTTATTATGTTAAAATCTAAAATGTATTGTATCTGGGATTCAGCCTCCAAACGTGGTTTTTCGCTTATAAATAGTTTAACAGACAAAATTTAAATATTTTACAGGTATAAACATTCTAATGTTCATATTGTTCTATAAACTATATACCAAAAATCTCAACATATCTCTCAAATTGATGAAATATAGGAAAATGACAGGTAGAGGGTCGCCGACTGTATCTCGAAAACTATTTAGCGTACAGCCTTCAGAAAAAAATATTTATGGTAAAAGTGGCCAAGAGAAATCGCTGAAAATTATTTTCAAGTTTTTAGCTCTGTCGCCATGGAAAATTATAAAATCATGATTTTCTCCAAAATTATAGGGAATCAAGTTATCTCAAAAATTACTTTATTTGAAAGCTGAAAAAATTATGCACAATTTTGGTCCAACACTTTTTGCTCTAGCTCATCAAATTAGGGTATGAGGAAAGGGGGTTCTTCTGTACTAAAATGTTGATAACTTCTGTTTGGTTTTATACAATTTGGCAAACTTAGTCTCGTTTGAAAGAACTTTTCTTTGTTTAAACGATGTTTGATAAGAGAAGTTGTTTTGATTCATATATTTGTTGCTAGGTGGCCCTTTTTGTAAACTTATTACTTTTATCGATTTTTCTTGAAAATTTGAAATGGATCGTATAGATCTTTTAACATCATTAAAATAAGTAAAAAATATCTGAAATATTAGTGAAAACTGCAGATCCATATCTTTTTTCGTTCAGAAGATTTAAATGTAAAATTCTTCTACAGTCATAATGCCACGAAAAAATACTTATTACCTGTAACAAATATTTTTTATTTATCAGTCAGATTTATCAGTGGTAAATTTCCTATGACTAAAAAATTCATATGGAGACAATTGTTACAACAATAAAGCTGCTATAGTTTCAATCGTCGTCTTTGTGTCATCTTCGAAGTAAGCGGAATTTACCGTTTGTTTATTGGTTGACATGACAGCGCCGCAAATTCAAGCCATTAATATTTATTATTGGCCCTAGGGCGATAACACAACTTCTGAAGAGTGAACGCTAGTGTCTTGATTTGTTTACTGTAATTTGTCAAATTTGGGGAACCAGAAATTCTTTATCTGAGTCTAAAAATGCCTTTGAATTCCTCTCAAATACTACGTAATTCCTTAAATTCCAAAAAATCCATAAAATGCCTAAAATACCTCAAAAGTGGCTATAAATTTCTTTAATTTCACCGTAAATGCGTAATTTTAATGCAACGATCTTATAATTTCTGGAGTATTCCCCCACAATTCCAAAAATTGAAAAAACTTTCTTCGAGGGGGACAAGTCCTTCAGGTAGCCAGCCCTCGGTTTTGCTGAATTCATGCAGCCTGATTTAAGATTTATCATTTAATTTCCATTGAATTTAATAAGAGCAAACGTCTGCGTCTGATTTTACATTATATGCGCAGTAATTGCAGCAATATCAGCTGTTTGAACGTCATATTATTTGGCAATTAATTGGCCATAGTCCCAATTTTCAGTCAATAATTATTGTTATCAATGCATAGTAGCATAATGCAAACAAAATATAGGTTAACTTAACAATAACAAGGCAAGTTGTCGTTGCCCACGCGGCGCACTGTCCTGCGCCTTGTACATGAAATTTAACATTTAATTTACTTAAAAGATAAAAGTTGGTTATCTATTAAATGTAAATTAAATGATCCGGACAATAAATGTTCTGCATAAATGATAAATGCCCGTACTGGTCGGTATTGGTTTATCTTCCTAAATTAAATGGAAATTAAAAGCTAAATCTTAAATCAGGCTGCATGAATCCAGCATTAGCCACGGCCAAATTAGATGGACAAGAAATTGCAACCTAAAAAAAATGGATACAAAGTGTCATATTTCAAAAAAGCCTATATTCCTCAAAATATTTATAAATTCCTTTAATTTCCCCTTACATGCCCCAATTTCGCCATGGACAACAAATTCCTTAAGTAGCCATACCTTCGCTTTATTTCTGAAAAGTTTTAATTCGTAACATTCTCAAAGCAAATTTTTCCGTCGTTTCGTTTATGATAATTATATTATTATCAGGTCCGTTCTATAGCCGCCATATTTGATTTTGTATCATGTTTCAGCATATTTTTCTGATTTCAGTGTCCCGTAGTTTCCTTTTCTATATTATAATATTTTTATCCTTGTTTCTTTATTTACTAGGAGTATATCTTGAAAAACTTTTAGAGATGATAGATCTCTAGAAATCAAATATTTGTTACTAATAATTATGTGCACCAGTGATTTTTTATTTGATTTTTTTACATTTAAATGGATTTTAAAAAAAGAGTTGATGTGTGACGACATATTTTACAATGTTTTTCGTTTAACCGCATTGTATTAATTTTATCAGCTATAGTACTGCTCAACATGTCTAAAGCCCCCGATTCTAGGCGCATGAGGTGACAGAGACGTGAAACTGCGTACTACTCGGGTACAATCGGAGGAAGAATATTATTTAAAAACGTACAAATTGTATGTATGAACTGCGAAGATTTAAGTTAACGCATTTTTCTACAGAATGTACCGACGTTCTGAGGCTAATCACGCATGTTCTACATAATGGGGGAGGTGGGGTTTCGACCAGAGCGTACGCAGTTTTCGGGGATTTTACACTTGTCGTCCTGTACTGTCAAAATTCTGCATTTGAAGAATAGTTTTGAAATATAGGGACTTAGTATTGAACATTCGCTTAAGTTTTGTATTTAGTTTGCCAAGTAGAAATTTACCTCATTTTCAATATTATATTGTGTCACTCTCACTCACTCACAAAAATAATGTTACAGGGTACCCAGCGACCGGGAAAAGCCAGGGAATTTTCACGAGGCAGGGAAAAGTCAAGAAAATCATAAAAATCTGAAAGTCTCAGGGAATTTTGAACTTTTTTCTGGAAAAATATGCAACTGAATTAAAACTTCTTATTTATTATTATTAAAAATTAATAGTAGTACCTATTATTTAATATAAATATTTTTGTCAGTATTTTTTTTTGTAAGACTATTTGTGACCTATTTACATATTTGTTCCTTTTTTGGAGTTTGGAGAAATAGTCACATTCAGCAACAGTTGCAATTTAATTTATTTTTGTTTTTTTTATTTAGATGAAGTTTATACATATTTTTATATTAAAATATTTTCATATTTTGTCTGGAGATTTCTTTATAATGAAAACCTGAAAAAGTCAGGGAATTTTGAAACTCAAATTGACTGGGTACCCTGTGAGGTTCATTAAAATTAAGAAAAAGTTTGTAACAATGTTAGTTATTTGATTTTAAAACCAAAAATTCTTTAACATTTATTAATAATACAGTTTGTTAAATAAACCCAACTCTACACCGGATGAATCAATAATATTGGTTTGTTTCGATAGCTTGTTTAAAGTTATTAAATTAATGATGCAATTTAGTAAAAAAAAAATGCATAAGAAGGAAGGAAGCTACACATAGAAGAATTTAACAAGAGATGTACATATACCTACTTAAAAACGTCTTCCAATTCTATTTTTATTTAACATATTTTCGTTATTATAGAGTGAGTAGAAGTGATGAGCCTATGGAAGACGAAGGTCTGGATAGCGATGCAGAAGCAGATATTGGTGACAGTGAAGCTGAGGACGAGAGCGATGCAGATGAAGATTTAGTAATGGAAATGGAAGATAGGCCGAAAGCGGATGAAATGGGTGTAGAACATTTAGCAACTTTAGAACGTTTAAGACAAAACCAAAGGCAGGACTACCTTCTGAAGGTGAGTCTGGTGGATTTTTATACAGGGTGGACCATTAGTACGAATTTGCACTCTGTATATTAGTATGTATGTACATAGTAGATTTATTTTAGTATTAAAATTAAAAACCTTATACTTACATGTATTTGAGCAAATTTGTACTAATGGACCACCCTGTATACGTATATAGTTTAATTAATGTTGATGGTTTTAACATTATGTTGTTGCAGGGGTCAGTATCAGGTTCCGTTCAGGCGACGGATAGACTTATGAAAGAACTTAGAGATATATACAGATCCGATTCGTTTAAAAATAAAATGTATCAAATAGATTTGGTGAATGATTCCCTCTACGAATGGAATGTTCGTTTAATGGCTGTGGATCCTGATAGTCCGCTCAGTCATGATTTACAAATACTTAAAGAAAAGGAGGGCAAAGATGCCATATTACTCAATATGCTGTTTAAGGATACGTATCCTTTCGAGCCACCTTTCGTTCGGGTAGTTCATCCTGTTATCTCAGGTTATATCAGTGCAATTCCAGAAAATACCAAAATAGTAACGCTCAATTTTAGGGGGTTATGTTCTAGTAGGCGGAGCTATTTGTATGGAATTGTTGACCAAACAAGGATGGTCTAGTGCATATACTGTAGAAGCAGTAATTATGCAGATCTCAGCAACTTTAGTTAAGGGTAAAGCACGGATTCAATTTGGAGCACCTAAAGTGACTTCACATGGTCAATATAGTCTTGCACGTGCCCAACAAAGCTTTAAATCACTTGTACAAATACATGAAAAAAATGGTAATTAACATGGGTTTTTGAGAAGTGGAATGTTACTGATATTGATCAAATTTTAGGATGGTTTACCCCTCCGAAGGAAGATGGTTAAACCCGTGCCAGTGCCAAGGTTGTTTTTGATTTTTGGAAGTAAATACTACGACGTTTGATGAAATGTTTTGTTAATGATCTGAAATTTTCTTAAAATTTATCTTAGTGCCTACAAATTTATTTAATGAAAATTAAAAACTTTTTGGTGAAAATTAAAGCATTGTAAGTTTCATTCCAAATTGTACTATATGTAATTTAGGTAATTGATAAATCGTAGAAGGAGCAAAATTGTCCATTACAACTATTATATTTCACAAATGTTTCTTATTAAGTTTATAATAAATTTGAGAAACGTAACAAATACTACAAAATGATTATTTTATTTAACAACTGTGATTTCTTGTGGTCGTAGGCTTTTTATAGATAAATTGAAATAGACGATTTAATTTTATACATATATTCATTTTCTGGCCAGTTTGGGGATTATTATTCAAATGCAAATAAATTACATACATATATTTTTTTGTTAAATTAAGTATGGTAATTTTATGTGCAATCGTAATTTTGTAAAAGCGTTTCTAACATTTTATTTGTTGTTATATAATTGTGACAAAACACAAGTTACACGAGAGAACCTAAATCCTCAAAGAAAATTGTCTATATGAATACTTGTGATGTTTTCATTTTCTTCCATCTCATTAATTATTTTTGTTAGTTCATTGTATTCAGCAAAGGTTCAAACCCATTTGTTAATATTGATGTTTTCTTTATGGAAAACAATGGCTTTCAACCTTAGCTGAAGTCTCCATACTTATTCCTAGTTTAAAATTTAGTGTTATTTTAGTTTACTGGCAGCAAATATTGGATTGATTGTATATAGGCGTGTATTCTGTTTGCTGTATCTTTACTCCTTACACAGTTTGTGCGTATGTGCTTTTAGTTTTAAGATCAATAAATAACTATTATTATATAGCTTTGTTTCATATTTTACAGTTCCAATTTTTATAATTTTAAATGGAATAGTTGCAGAACAATAAATAGTAAAAAAATTTAATTTGGCTACTAACTTGTGGGATTCGTAAATGGTAGTATAAAAGTTTAATTTATTTGATTCTATATTTTTTTATTCGAAATAGTTTTATGCTTAGGAAAATAATTTTTATTTGTCTAATTCTCTCAAAAAAAAATATACGATTTAACTGAAATCTATGTATACATCAATAAACAGTATGTCCACTTTTGGAGATATCTCAAAATTCGTCACTTTTTGAAAAAGTCATCTAGTACAATTTTGTAGAGAATGAAATTCCGCATATTTTTTGTTTATAACATTTTTTCATATCTCTTATTGTTTAAATAATATAGCAGCGGAAACTGTAAAAAAGGTGTAGGTATGTCGAATTGTTTCGCATTTTTATTATAGTTTTATGAATGGAACGATTACTGTTTGAATAATTAATAATAATTTTGCAATAACAATGAAATTGTCACTACGAAAACGAAAATTGAAGCACTTTTTTGTTTCGTTTTGTACATTCTTTCAACTCTGTTTCTAACTTCTCTGCAACAGTTTAAAGAGCGAAAGTGGTTAAAGAAATCTTTGCAGCTATTGGAAATATCTTTTGTGTTTATACGGAGGGCAAATTGATGAAACACTTCACGATTTGCGATGCAAATTGTTTACAAAATGCGTTGGCAAAGGTCAAATAAACCTCGCCAATTTACTCCCAACGTCCGATGCAAGCAAGCAACACATTCTGAGGGTGTATCACCAGGTCGAGGGATGGTTAAGAATTATCTTGACCACGCAGAACCCATGTAAGAAAACGCCCATTGAACTCCACGTCACAAGTGTTCAGTAGAAATAAAATTGATACAAAATAATACCACAACTGTATGTGAATCTTTTGCGAAATAATTACAGAAACCGTGAACAAACCACCGAGATACAAAGAGGTCGCTTAATTGTTTATAAATTATTATTAACAAAAATTTTTTCGCAGTAAAAAGTGGCACTGGAATGTTTGCAATGTGAATATGCAATGAGAATTTCTCTTGGTTCAATTTTCGTTTTCGTAGAGAAAATTCTGTTATTTTGTTCATTGATATTCTAAAATTAAATATTGTAAATTGCATAATTAATATTAATTATGCAAAGAGTAATCGTTTCATTCATAAAACTATGATAAAAATGTGAAAAAATTCGATTTATCTCCCTTTTTCCACGTTGCGCTGATATTATTTAAACAATAAAAGATATGAAAAAATGTTATGAACAAAAAACGTACGGAATTTAATTCTCTGTAAAATTGCTCTCGACCACTTTTTCTAAAAAAGTGACGAGTTCCGAGATATCCACAAAAGTCAAACTCACTTTTATTTTCAAGATGGGGGAAAATGAGACGAGGATGGCTTGTCCAAAAGTGGTTTTTTACATGCAGAGTCGACCCCCCTTCGATCGCAAAATGTTCGAATGACCCGAAAATTTTGTCACAGAAAAAGTCTAATGTTTCTCTACTAATTTTGAAAGTTGTACACTGGATTACCAGATTCTTCTTTAAGAAGACAGTTTTATGAAATGCAATATTTTCTTTATTATAAGAATAACATCATAAGCATAATGGAAGTTAATTTAGAATAGAAAAGAGAACTAAATAATGAGATACCTACTTAGTTTTTCAGAAGTCGTCATAGAAAATGTTAAATTTCCGGATTCTTCGAAACCTCTAATTTTATCAAGCTAAATCTTGCTTTTATTGTAATGGAAAAAATGAACCATGTTAATGTTAAAAACTAAAACTTCTCATCTATTTTGCATATGGTCCAACTTGAAAATTTATAACTGTAGATCGGATTCTAAAGTAGGTACTTTAGAATACAGTTTTGCGAAGTTCAATATTTATAAAAAAAATCATCAACTCAATGGAAGTTAGTTTAAAATATTTTTACGCCGATAAAAAAAAATTTCAGATGGTTCTCTCTAGAATGTTATAAAATTTTTAGCAAAATTCGAATTTTGTAAATCTAGAACAAACGTGGATCTTTAATAGCAACTCCTGTAGAAGAGTAATTTCTCTTTATTTAAGATAAATTACTGAGATTAAAGTTTCTTTAATTTCAATCGTATGATAAGGTTGTTTGTATAAGTAAATTCATACTGACTTCGCTAGAAATTTAGGACACCCAGCGACGTAGCCAGGGAGGGTGCCGAAAATCCGGAAAATTATGAAGGATAAAAATTGAAATCCCGTGGTCGGTTTACGTGATGAATTTTTACTATGCATCGCTCAGTAATTTTCCGAAGAAAAATTAATACCTACATTTTATTAAATGTTTGTGATTTTTTAACGCATATTTATTATAATAGCGTACATGTTAAATTTTTACCCAACAATAAGTAATTTTTTTAATGGTCATTTCTAATTTTTTGCGAGCATTCACTTTTTTTGTCGAATATCTATTTTCTATTATTCTTGCCAACGTTTAAATATTTTATCGAGCATTTATTATAATTATCGAGCGTTTATTATTTTTATCGAATTCTTATTTATTAATCATGCATTTAAATAAATTACCAGGAAAAGTATTTCTGCATTGCGAATAAAATAAAGAGCATTTAATTTGTACCCTTATTGTAATGTGGGTTGCGTAGGTACAAATTTCAGGTTTTCATCTTATGTAAATAACCTGTGTTTTTTTCTGCTTCAATCCTGTCTATTTCTGCCTACAATATTTATATAAAGTCATGAATTCAAGAAATTACATAAATAATATCGTAAAATAGTAGTTTATGCAACAAGGTAGGAATTAAGAGAATCTGACGAGTGTGTAAATTGATGGGCCCGAGCGAAGCGAGGCAGAATTTTTTCTCATACTTGTACGAAAATGGCCACTTGTTTTGCGTGAAACGCGCGAACAAAATATAACAGCATAACACTGACATTTTTGCTTGACACTTTGCGGTGAGAATATCACCTTGACAACCAAAAACAAACACAAATAACTCCCGCATATCAGGGAGGGAATGGCTGCGCAAGTGAGAAATGTTACCCCCACTCCTTATTTTCTGTGCCTACCCTAAAAAGGCGACATTTCACGCAAATAAAGTGGCCATTTTCGCGCTGGTATGAGAAAAAAATTTTAATTGGTAGGTAATAATTTAATTAGGTATTAATATTTATAATCATCAGTGCGTAATATCGTAATAATATACAGGGTGGCTGAAATTCCGTTTCCAGCATGGGGATCTCGCTTATTATAATAGATAGACCGTAGGTTTAAATTTGGCAAAGTTGCTAAATTTAGTGCTCAGTAATAATCCTAAGACAAATTTGAATTATTTTGAACGGTCTTCTGAAAAAGTGAAAAAAACTGAAAATTACAATTTTTGAAAATCGCCCATAACTTTTTTATTTCAGAACATTTTTTAAATCTGTAAAAACATTCTCAAAGCAACTTTTTATGCTCTATCGATCACTGATCGTCTTTTCTTTAAACATCGATTCGTTTTTGTTTTTTAAACGCCAACTTCGGTTTTTCTTATGGACGTACTTTCTACTTTACACATCATTGGATAGTATATTTTTTTCCAAATTCATCGATGTATTACATGGTATTCAGATTTAATTTTAATTGTTAAAATTTAAAAAATGTGTCCAATACAGCAATCATCTCAAATCAAGCAGCCTAAACTCGTTTAGTTTGTGTTGTTACCATGGTAATTTATAAACAATTTCAAATTTTAAAATTTGAGGTTAGTCACAAGCATAGATGTCACAAGTGACAAATTACAATAATAATTAGTTATTCCCCGCGAATTAAATTAAATTATGTTTTCGAATAATGAAACATAGAAACTCGATATTAACGACACAACGATACGCAGAAACATATCCTGAAAAAAGACAACCATCTTCTAGATTATTTTCTACATTGGACAACAATTTAATGGAATTTGGGGCCTTTGAAAAACCCAAAACAAAATATGGAAGCCGAATTACAGAAGAAAACAAAGAAAATATTTTAGCCGCGGTAAATATCTAAACACTGGCTTTGATAGAATTATGCAATTTCAACCATTTAGGTGAACGAGAATCCTGGTATCTCGACAAGAGAACTGAGTCATAATTTGGAATTACCTCGATATCAGATTCAAACAGTTCTAAAGGAGGAAGGATTTAAACCATTTAAAATCCATGTGACACAGACATTGAGACCCGGAGACGAAGTTCATAGACTCCAGTTTTGCGAGTCGCTTCTTGATAAATACCAACGTAACGAGGATTTTCTGAAAAATATTATTTGGACGGATGAATGTTCATTCACCAACTTGGGCATGTTCAATCGTCATAATGAACATTATTGGGCCAGAGAAAATCCCCGTACCTACAGAGAAGCAAGACCACAGCACCGATTTGGTATTAATGTCTGGGTAGGTTTATGGGGGGAAAGGGTTATTGGTCCTCATATTTTCGAAGGGACTCTAACCGCTCAACATTACATTGACTTTATAAACCAAGATTTGATGGAATACTTGGAGAATGTCCCACTGAATCAACTACGGCAAATATGGTGGCATCAGGATGGGGCTCCAGCGCATAATGCGCAGATTATTAGAGAACGCCTTAATGAACTTTTCCCTGAACAATGGATCGGAACCCATGGGCACGTCCATTGGCCAGCCAGATCACTTGACCTGAACCCCTTAGATTTTTTCTTTGGGGATACGCCAAAAATAAAATTTTTAAAAACACTTATAACAATGTCGAAGAACTGAGGAATGCCGTTTTGCGAGTGATGCGTAATATTCCACGTAGAACGATAGCGCGAAGTTTAGACAGTGGAGTACGGAAGCGTTTACGGTTGTGTATTAGAGAAGACGGGCATTTATTTGAACATCTATTGCAATTTGTCACTTGTGCCAGACCTCAAATTTCTTAAATTTTGAAATTGTTTATAAATTACCATGGTAACAATAAACTAAGCGAGTTTGGGCTGCTTGATATGAGATGATTGCTGTATTGGATACATTTTTTAAATTTTTACAATTAAAATTAAATCTAAATACCATGTGTAGCACATCGATGAATTTGGAAAAAAATGTACTATCCGATGATGTGAAAAGTAGAAAGTGCGTCCATAAAAAAAACTGAAGTAGGCGTTCAAAAAACAAAAACGAATCGATGTTTAAAGAAACGACGATCAGTGATCGATAAAGCATAAAATGTTGCTTTGAGAATGTTTTTACAGATTTGAAAAATGTTCAGAAATAAAAAAGTTATGGGCGATTTTCAAAAATTGTAATTTTCAGTTTTTTTTATTTTTTCAGAAGACCGTTCAAGATAATTCAAATTTGTCTTAGGATTATTACTGAGCATTAAATTTAGCAACTTTGCCAAATTTAAACCTATGGTCTACCTATTATAATAAGCGAGATCCCCATGCTGGAAACGGAATTTCAGCCACCCTGTATAAATTGTGTCTCAAATTCGAGATTAATAAAAGATTTAATATAAAATATTACCACACTACAAAAATCAATATTCGCTGCAGCTAAAAAAACGTTCTTCGTTAATTTCCATCAGTAATGAATTAGTTACCAAAATTCAAAATTCTAGGGAATTATGGTTTGAAGGTGATGTCAAATGTCAAAACCGGTTGGTATGCACTGGGAAATGGGCTTTTTGTGGACTTCAGTGTTGTGTACTTGGAATTGTTATAATACGATTTATTGTACATATCTTCGCTATTTATAAAAAATTAAGGAGTAGATGAAGGTAAGCTTTTAGTAAAAACTCTAAAAAAATATCGGGATTAATCTAAAAGTGTCCATTATACAAAATAAAAGTGAAGGGCCTGTTGGTCTGTAATGTCTTCCCAAAGCTTTGCGAATTTATGCGTCATGATGTTAGTAAACACAATGCAAAAAGCCCTTAGATGGTTACAATTATGTGAGATTTTAACATTCTTACGTAATGCTTGTTGTATATTAGCATAAACTACCAATAAGGTTTTATGAAATCACTAATCAACTAGAGGCTTCTGTTGTTTACAGGGTCATGAAGAGTTTGTTGAACCTTTATAAATTCGCAAATTTATAATAGATACTTTGAATATGTCTTCATAAACGTTTGTATGATGAATTAAATGATAATTTGTTGTTACACAGTAGATAAAATTTTTATTTATAACTTACGTGCTGGTGTAATTGCACTACAACCGTTGATTGCTCGAACGCTTTGTTAAGAACTGCTAATAGTTTGTTTATTTTTAGGATATATTATGCCACGAAATCCCAAAGAAAGCAAGTATGAGAACAATTCTTCTACTCGAAGAACGCATACTTATATGTCGGCAGAAGATCAAGCGTCTGGAAAGAAATCATTTTGGACGGAATTGGAGATAACAGGGACTATTCGCAATCTCAGTCCAAATCTGTTTACAATGACTAACCTAACAGCTTTATATTTAAAGAGTAATTGGCTCCAACGACTGCCACCCGATATTTGCCAGCTGGTTAATCTGAGAAACTTAGATTTGTCTTACAATAAGCTGCGCTCACTGCCGGCTGAATTAGGAGATCTTATTCACCTCAGGTAAGATTCACTGTGTGATTTGTGATTTGCTACAACTTGTAAATAAAGTGTCAGAGCGACGATGCACTGGACAATAATATACAGGGTGAGCTAATATAGCCAGAAAATAGAGTTACATTTATACAGGGTGTGTCACGAAGAGTTGACAATAGACGTAACTCTTAACTAAACACACTTTGGTTCTAAAAATTGGTACACGCTTATTTACTTATTGCACAATGTAGTCTATTTAATAAAAATTTTGCCACCTTTCTGGTACTTCCGGTTATACCGGAATCGGAAGTATGTTAGATACCTATTTTAAATGGAACACCCAGAATATTTTTGAATTTTTAGATTTCTCACTTTATTTTAGACATAAAAGTATTAAGGTTGTATGTTCATAACATTAACGGTATTTACAATATTTCATTTTTTTTTCCAAAAACATAGATGTAACTAAAAATTCAAAACTTGACAGTGACACGTTTTTTCCAAAGTTTTTTCTTATGTTTGAAGTAGGAATATACAAGAAATAAGCTGATATACTTTTGGAAAACTTGCTTTATACAGTGGTGGTTGTTCATTTTTAAAAACTTTAATCAATGATAACTTTATTTTTTTACATGGAACACCCTATATATTTCTACATTTTCGAACTCTACACTTAATTCTAGACCTAAAAGTACCGAGAGATCAACAATTATCTTGGTCAAAGGTGGTCATGGATTTTAAAATAATTGTCGGAACTAGTATCGTGTCAATACTTATTATGGCACATAACTTGATAAACTTCAAAAGGATGATACAAGCTAAGACCGTCGTTTTTCATTTCATGACCACCTTTGACCAAGATAATTTTTGATCTCGGTATTAAGGTTGTAAGGTCTTAAAATTAACGGTATTATAATTAATTATGTTTTTTCCAATTTTTTCCTACAAAAACTTCGAGTCAAAAAATTTCATATCTTGCTAATGACCCGTTTTTACAAAAAAACAACAAATTTTAGTGGATGCAGAAATGTACAAGAAACATGGTAGTAGGATTTTGAAAAACTTATTTTATACTGGGTGCTTGTGGTTGATTGTTAATTTTTAAAAACTTTAGAAATTGGAAAAAACGTAATTAATTATAATACCGTTTATTTTCAGAGTTTTTAAAAATGAACGGACAACCACCGACACCCTGTATAAAACAAGTTTTCCGAAACTATATCAGCTCGTTTCTTGTATATTCCTACTTCAAACATAAGAAAAAAACTTGGTAAAAAACGTGACATTGTCACAATTTGAATATTTATTTACATCTAGGTTTTTGTATAAATAAATGAAAAAGTGTAAATAATTATAATACCGTTATACTTTTATGTCTAAAATGAAGTGTAGAATCTAAAAATTCAAAAATATACAGGGTGTTCCATTTAAAATAACAAATTTTTCCGGTATAACTGGAAGTACCAGAAAAGTGGCAATATTTTCATTAAATAGACATTGTGTACCAATTTTTAGAACCAAATTGTATTTAGTGACATAGTTACGTCTACTGTCAACTCGTCGTGTCACACCCTGTATAAACTACCAATAAAAATTAGATCAACGATATAATAAGAATGTAAATCGAAACTCTTTATTTAAATCTGTTTTAAAGTAGGTATACATACAGGGTGTGTCACGACGAGTTGACAGTAGACATAACTCTATTACTAAACACAATTTGGTTCTAAAAATTGGTACACGCCCATTATACAATGTGCTCTATTTAACGAAAATATTGCCACCTTTCTGGTACTTCCGGTTATACCGGAAGTAGACACAAACTTTGTTATTTTAAATGGAACACCCTGTATATTCTTGAATTTTTAGATTCTACACTTCATTTTAGACATAAAAGTATTAAGGTTGTGTGGTCCTAACATTAACGGTATTGTAATTATTTACACTTTTTCATTTTTTTTTACAAAAATATAGATGTAAATAAAAATTCGAATCTTGACAATGACACATTTTTTCCAAAGTTATTTTCTTACGTTTGAAGTAGGAATATACAAGCAATAAGCTGATGTAGTTTTGGAAAACTTACTTTATACAGGGTGTTGGTGGTTGTCCGTTCATTTTTAAAAACTTTGATCAATGATAACTTAATTTTTTTAAATGGAACACCCTATATATTTCTAGATTTTCGAATTCTACACTTAATTCGAGACATAAAAGTATTAAGGTTGTAAAGTCTTAAAATTCAAACACAAGAAAGAAATTTTGTAAAAAACGTGTCATTGTCAAGATTTGAATTTTTATTTACATCTGTTTTCATAAAAAAAAAATGAAAACGTGTAAATAATTATAATACCATTAATGTTAGGACCATACAACCTTAATACTTTTGTGTCTAAAATAAAGTGTAGAATCTAAAAATTCAAAAATATACAGGGTGTTCCATTTAAAATAACAAAGTTTGTATCTACTTCCGGTTATTCCGGAAGTACCAGAAAGGTGGCAATATTTTCATTAAATAGAGCACATTGTATAATGGGTGTGTACCAATTTTTAGAATCAAATTGTGTTTAATAATAGAGTTATGTCTACTGTTAACTCGTCGTGACACACCCTGTATAATATTTATGTATTATTCAGATATTCTGCTTTACAAAGTCAGTACTATTGTTAAAAAATTTATTAACCTATTGATAAGCAAACAAATACTTACATAAAACTAACAAGATAATTTTGGTTTATTAAGTTTGTTGTTAACACAGCGTGTTTTGTTGTAGTTTTTATAATTTTTAACAGTACTATCTCCCTTAAAAAAATTAAACTATTATCTTAACGCCCCAATACAAATATGTACTTTTGTTGTATAAATTTAGACTAAGCTATCTACTATTCAATTCAATTCAAATGTATCGGGCCCTAAGTTTAATCGTGAATAACTCAGAAATGAAAGGGCAAAAAAATATGTATTCATCATGTGTCTATTTTAAACCACTCGTACAAATTTTAATAACTTACGTTGTTGAACAGTTTGGAAAATTTGCGGTTATATTAAACAAATCTCCCACTTTTTCAAGGGATTTAGACTATACCAGCTTTCAACCCGTTGTATCTCGTAAAATGTGCTTCCTAAGTGAATAAAATTGGTATGTATCTAATACCTTTGTTGCATTTTTCATAATTTTTTATTTTAAAGTTTGGGAGTTATTGTCAAAAATGTAACTAAATACTTATTCGATTATTTAAAAAATCTTTGACAATAAGTTTAATTTATATTTAAATGTAATTATATAAAATACAAAAATTATCAGAAAACAGATTAATGATGTGTCAAATATTAATTAAGTTATTAAGCACAATAGATATTTTAAATGCTAGAGATAGATCGACTACAGAAGGGAGGTCATTCAATATGCATATCCAGGGGTGAATTCCAGTCGTACTAAACTAATATAATTAAATTGTATTAATAATGGAATAAATTAAAATGGAAAAAACAAAAATTTTAATTAGGTACATATGGACTGAATGCACTAAAAATCTATTCTTAATGATTTGTAGTACTCTACACCCGAAAGTGTTGTTATTGTTGCATTTTTAAGTTCTGCCCTAGCTAACGGTTTTAAGCATCGTCGCTTCACCTGTTGCGAGCGCACAGTTTCTTTCTTTACTTGTTTCAAAGGCTGTAATTAGTTAACAATTGATATTTTTCCAATGTTGTTTTGGATTAATTGTGAATTTGATTAGAAGTTTATGTTCTAAATTTAAAAAGAAGTTTCACCTTATTTTCTATGGTAACTGAACAGACATCATGGTATATTTTCTGAATATACTGGTCACAAATTTTGATGTTTTTATAACCAACCCACCGCCAAATGGAAGTCGCTCGTCAATACAAACTGGAGCGTATCTTTCTCCGGGTCTTCTCCATACTCGCCGACGTCCCTCTGGCCCAGTGACTCAAAAACTCGACTCATCTAAGAACAGTACCCTGCTCTAGTCCTCATAATTCCATGACAGGTGATTTCGAGCAAAGCCCAATCTTGCAGTTCGATGTCGGCGTTGCAATGGTGGACATGCAGCCATCCTTCTACAAGACAATCTAGCAGCATGAAGCCTTCTTCTAGCGCTCCACTCACTAACATTTACATCTCTATCTTCTACGAGTTGATTTCGCAGCGAAACCCCAGAAGCTGTTCTATTCCGCAAACTTGCGGACACCAGTAAATGATTATGTCTTTGGGTGGTGACCCTTTTTCGCCCGGATCCTAGTCTTCTGGTTATCCGGCCTGTCTCCTGATAGCGCTGAAACACCCTTTGTGCACCATTAAGGCTCACATAAACAATTCTTGCTTAAAATAGAAATTTTCAATGTGACCCCAATTTTTTGGTCGTCAGTGTAATAAGGAAGATTTTTGACATAAAATAAAGGAAAAACTACCACATAATAGAAGATATTTTTTGTTACGCTGCAAAATTTAACATAAAACTAATACATGAGGAGTAGTTTAGTCATGAAACCCCACGCTGGTTTTCTTGTGCAGGAATTGATAGATAGATAGATAGACACAGTAGTCCGGTGCCTTGACCACTGACAATGAGCTACGCTGCCCTTAATTAGGTTATATTTAGTACAAAATGCTTTTATTTGAAAATGTTAGAGAATAAAGTTCTTTAAATAAAGAAACAAATTTTAAAACCAGTAAAATTAATGCTGTTTTCAATTTTCTAAAATTCTTCTAGGTACATAGTTGCAAACAGAAATAAGTTTCATATCGTTTTTTATGCAATTATTTTAAGAACCTATTTTAGTACCTATTGAAATTACTATAGTGGCAAGCGATTCTTTAGATTTTATTATAATTATGATAAAGTGAAATACTTTACACCCGATAAAGATTTTTTTAACGTTTCACTTCCTAAAAAATACTTATTCCTATTAGATTTCCTGTACAATTCTCCTAACAAGAGCTCCTGTCATTTACTTCCCACTTGTCCATTCTGAATCCTTTGCATGTAATGTAAGTGTTTTACGTAATTTTTTTGTGTACCTAACTATATTAATCTAAATGTTTTTTTTTACAATTCTAGGGAATTGCACTTAAGCCACAATTCACTGAGAATTCTACCATATGAACTCGGAAAATTATTTAACCTCATGATTCTTGGATTAATGGGAAACCCTTTAAATAAGGACATTATGGCGATTTACAGTGAGCCAAATGGAACGCAGAAGTTGCTCACTTTCATGTTGGACAATTTGCAAGGTAAGATTTTGGAAATGTTAGTAGTAGTAGTAGGTTGATTTTAAGCCAATTTTCCAAGTATTTTATATGGAGATTTCTCGTCTATTATTCGGCCATTATATGTGGGTGCGGTCAAGAGGTGAGCGGAGGGGATGGGGTAGTGCTACTCCGATTGGTGGGTGGAAAATTAATTTCTAATTTTAGATCCGTAACTTCAGGGCGTAATTCTTTGAGATGTTTTAGGAAAAAAATGTTTCTATTAACATGTGTCCCGAAATGCTTAGATTCCGAAATACATGGTGTTGAAAATTTAATTTTTATTTTTATAATATCAAATAATTTTTGAATGGTCAATGTTGGGTTCTTAAAATTTTGCAATTAGTTTACGTTAATAAAGAGCTACATTTTTAGTGTAAAGTCAATTTTTATTTATCGCCCGTGGCATAGTTAGGCGTGAGTCAGTCGACGTTTTCTCCATAAAAAGTAGAACGCCAATGGTTTTTTAGAAAACTTTTATTATTTTCAAACTCTTCTAACAATGTACAGGGTGTCCCATTTTCGACACTTTTAGAGGGTATTGGCGTTATTATCAAAGATAGAGTGTTGCGGTTTTCACCTTCCTTTCCTACTTTTTTACGAAACGAAAGATTCCGGGGTCAAATTTGTCATGGCTCTTTTAGTTTTTAATCTACAGAGTGATTCTGAAAATCTTTGTTTTTTAGACACCCCTGGTATTTCCGTTATGCGTCTACTTATCAAAAAACTGATCTTGATAGAGTTTTTTACGTAGAATTCAGTGGCGTAGGCAGTTTTTGTGTAAAAGGTTTAGTTTTTGAGATATTGCCCAAACTTATGTTTTTTAAAATGGGACGCCCTATATATTATTTTTTATATTGATTAAGCAAAATTTGAGCTTTCCAAAAATATATAATACTTTATATTTATTTTGAAAAACAAGCTCAAAATTCGATATTTTTAATAATTTACTTTATTTATAACAGTAGGCCATGGCTAGTTTATTAGAAACAAATGCAAAATTTGACAGATTTGTCAGATTTCCATTATTGATGAAATATTTTTGTTACGTTGGAGTTTTTATTTTACTTTTAATTTTTTATTACAATGGCCATTTACGATAATTATGAGAAGTATTATATTGTTGGTATGTTTTATACAATGCACTAAAATTATCTTTTGAAGTGTTTAGCTTTAAAATAATTACGCATTGTGAAAATTTTGGATTTGTTTTTAAAAAATTAGCCATGGCCTACTGTTATAAATAAAGAAAATTAGTAAAAATATCGAATTTTGAGCTTGTTTTCAAAGTAAATATTAAGTATTATATATTTTTGGAAAGCTCAAACTTTGCTTAATCAATATAAAAAATAATATATAGGGTGTCCCATTTAAAAAAACATAAGTTTGGCCAATATCTCAAAAACTAAACCCTTTACACATAAACTGCCTACGCCACTGAATTATACGTAAAAAACTCTATCAAGATCAGTTTTCACCTTTTTGATAAGTAGACGCATAACGGAAATACGAGGGGTGTCTAAAAAACAAAGATTTTCAGAATCACTCTGTAGATTAAAAACTAAGAGAGCCATGACAAATTTGACCCCGGAATCTTTCGTTTCGTAAAAAAGTAGGAAAGGAAGGTGAAAACCGCAACACTCTATCTTTGATAATAACGCCAATACCCCCTAAAAGTGTCGAAAATGGGACACCCTGTACAACAAAAAAGATCTCTTGAATTTTTTGCGTCTTACAAAAATGGTCGGTTACTCCCAACAACAATCAATAAAATAATCAATTCCGACACTAAATCAAAGCAGATGTTGAAAATGGCCACTTTCTGATAAAACGCACGATTCCCATCGTTTTATCGTTGAGTGTTCACACGTTAAAAAATTCCTGCAGTATTTCGTATAACATTGCAATAATAAAGAAAAAAATAAATTTTCAACACCCTGTATTTCGGAATCTAAGCGTTTCCCGACACATGTTTATAGAAACTTTTCTTCTTAAAACATCCTAAGGAATTGCGCCTTGAAGTTACGTACTTAGAAAACACCCTGTATAATATCTATATTTTTTGTAAAGACTAATGTGAAGCAAATTTTTGTACATTTTATAAAAATACGTAATAAAAATGTTGTAAAATATTATTAACATATTTGAGTTCGCTTTTAGTATTATGACTTTTGGAAATTTGGGTTTGTTAAAATTTATTAGCTATTCTCTACGAAAATTTATTGGATTGTCTCCAATATGAATAAAAAACCCATGCACTCATTTTCCTTCCTCTGCAGATTTCTTCTATTAATAAATCTACTCGTTGTTAGGGAGCGCCACACGACTCAAGTAGGTCAAATTATGTTCAAGTGGGCAAAACTAATTACAATACAAATTGAGTTCAAAAGTATTGGGCCATGAAATGTATTAAAAAGTGATTGGGTTTAAAACTAAATGTCCTTCGATCGGATTTTTTTTTTGGATAAATCTAATAATGTAATGAAGCAGTGAATTCTAACAAAGATGATTTATTTAAAAATTATTAAATTGCTTTTTCTTTATTGTTTGTTTTAATGTTTTGGACAAATAATTAAAAGAAGGATAAGGCAAACAAAAATTTTAATGCCTGTATTATAATTTTGAAATTTACTTCTCACCAAAGAGAAATACGAAGATATGAAGTGTGCCAGAATACCAATCAGTTTCCGGAACTGATTTGTGTTCTGTGGCCGTTTGTACAAATTAATAGCTCGGAAAATATATTCTATAATAAATGCTTTTTTTGCGGAATACAAGCATTTACTAATTTCGCTTTCTAATTATAGAAAAATAACAAAATAACCAATTCCGCTATAGTTTTCCCACAAATAAACAAATGTTAATATAAAATCACTGTCCTATGCATTTAGCTTTCTCTTCTATTTAAACATGGTAGCAGGTAATTGTTATTTTGAAGTGAAAGTTAAATAGGTATCAGAAATTAAACTGGTTAGTGCTTAGTAAAAATATTACAAAGAAAACAAAAGCACTTGATGTTTTCAAGAACAAGTTATTCAACAAGATGTATTTTTCATCTTTGTATTCAGTTATGTTACGTTACAATGTTGCAAAATGTTTTCTACTTGTTAATTTTAGAATTATTCAGTAGAAATTGAAAAAATAAATACGACGAATAAATAAGACGAAATCTAAATCAACTAGAGTGCAAAAAATAATTGAAAATGTCACAGTAGATGGCGCATTATAAATAAATTTAAGTACATGACTTGTTATTGCTTTATTGTTTATATAATAATTTTACACAAGCATATCAAACAAAAAATTAAAAAATTCTAAATTAAAAGAAAAAAATGTCGCTTGGTGCTTTATTGCTAATTTGAAAAAGAACATTTTAATAACTTACAAAACAATAATAATGCATAAAACAATAATATAAAAATATTTAAAAAAATGTTTTCTAATCGCTGTCACTTCCTAACTGAAAATCTAACGTTCCGACATTATATCCATCAATATCTTCCTCAATTAATGAGTCCCCTATTAAATGTAAATAAAACGGCTGATCTGCAGCTGGAATCAAATGCATATAGGATTTAATATCATCCAGTTTAGCCTGTGCTACTGATTTTTCATCTGGCCAGAGTGTTTCTAAGTTAATTAAAAAGATAGACTTATCTGTGTTAGGAGGTCTACCCTGCCTTCTTTTTATATTAACTTCGAAGTAGTCTGCGCCATGGTGGATATTTTTCATAAAAATACTATACGGTTTATCCTGTTGTATCTTAATTTCCTTAATATGGAGCCACGTGTCTTTTTCAGGTGATTTCGTCCTTAGGTTGAATTCTGTTAGGAATATTTTTCTATAACTGGATAAACTAACGCAATCATTTTGATTCTCTTCTTTATACAACTTATACATAAGTAGAAGTGTTGTCCCAATAAGCAAAAATTCTTGTTCATTACTTGTTGCTCTACAGTAATAAGACTTATACCTCGAAAATTTATTTATATGCTTTATAACGATATTTCTTTGCTCTTCTAACATTTCCAACAACATAACCAACTGTTGGATCTATGTTGCAAAAAAGGATTCTGCAAAAAAAACATTAAAGTTGGTTCTACTTACCATCATATGTCGCTGATAATCAATAATTGTCTGTTTCTATTTTGCAAAACATAGTTTATCGTGTTCTCTATTAGATTAGTAACACAGCGCGATTTTTTTGAATTTGGCGTTTGGTTCCTTATTGCATATGGGGGTCCAATTATAATTGCTGAAACAACGCTGAGGCAGCATATGTTGTAGATCAGAAATAAATTTGTGACGAAACGGACAAGTTAAAAGAATCCCAATGTAAATCAATTATTTTTTTGAATTAAAAAAAAATTAAAAAGAACAGAATATTTCATATTCGGTGTTTATGTATTTCGATTTTTTTACACTGTAAGCTTTTAAATTCAAATATCGGGTCTCAAATCAATATACGTATGGGAAGTTAAAAAAACGCATTAATGGAATCTGTCTTTTGATGTACGCCACATATAGTCCTTCAGCTAGGGGTTAAAAGGTAGGAAGTAAAAGCGGGATGAGACGACGCAGTGTTTTTTGGTCGCTGAATCCGAATCCGTGCGTCGTTTTTCAATAAAGTGGTGCAAACAAAAGTTATTAACAATTTATTGTTTAAAACGCAATAACTCGAAAAGTATACATTTTACCCAAAAAAGTTTCAAACAAAAGTTGTGCAAATTAAAAGACTATCCGAAAAGGTCTTATGGTATTTTGTCATAAAGTCGCACGGACAAAAGTTATTAACAATTTATTGTTTAAATGTTTAAATAACTCGAAAACGAAAAGTATACATTTTACTAAAAGAAATTTCAAACGAAAGTTGTTCAAAATAAAAAGACTCCGAAAAGGTCATATGGTATTTTGTCATAAAGTTGCTCTGACAAAAGTTATTAACAATTTATTGTTTAAAATACAATAACTCGAAAAGTGTACATTTTACCAAAAAAAGTTTCAATTAAAAGTTGTGCAAAATAAAAAGACTCTCCTAAAATGTATGCTTTTTGGTTCGTTCCGTTTTAAACAATAAATTGTTAATAACATTTGTTCGAGCGACTTTATGACAAAATACCATATGACCTTTTCGGAGAGTCTTTTTATTTTGCACAACTTTTGTTTGAAACTTTTTTTGGTAAAATGTATACTTTTCGAGTTTTTGCGTTTTAAACATTTAAACAATAAATTGTTAATAACTTTTGTCCGTGCGACTTTATGACAAAATATCATATGACCTTTTCGGAGAGTCTTTTTATTTTGAACAACTTTTGTTTGAAACTTTTTTTGGTAAAATGCTCGGTAAAATCTATACTTTTGAAATTATTGCAATTTAAACAATAAATTGTTAATAACTTTTGTTTGCACCACTTTATTGAAAAACGACGCACGGATTCGGATTCAGCGATCAAAAAACCTTCAGAAAACACTGCGTCGTCTCATCCCGCTTTTACTTCCTACCTTTTGATCCCTAGCTGAAGGACTAATATGTATATTAATATATTATTGTATATTAATATAGTACTTTCATAATTAGCTTTTATCATTATTCAGTTTTTTAAGCACCTTGAAAAGCGTCAGTTTTTTTTGAGTTGCGAGGTATTGATATGTAATAATATGTATAGGTGTGTTTATTGCTAACGAACTTCTTCTATAATCAACAAATCGAAAGGTACGGCTATAAGAAGCATTTTTCCGATTAATTTAATTTCTGGTTTGAATTGGTATATCTTAAAGTGAAATAGGTAGAAGTTCGGCTGATAAATTTTATGTTTATTATTGTAAAAAACTATATGAGTTCCGTGGGTTGTAAAGAGAAATGAAATATTAATTAGAAAAGTTTCTACTTCTCCATAAAGATGAAGAGTGTCAAATGTCAACGATAAACTCTTCTTTTAGCATGTAGTAAATAATATAGAAAAGTCAAAACAATGCTAAAACATTGTAATATAGTAATAGTGCGATCTATTAGAGGGCCATGAGAAGCATAGAAAAGACATACGTCTCGATATTAAATAATGAAAATTAAAGTCCATCAGCTGCATGTCTGTTATAATGTTTTTCTAACACAAGCACAAAAGAGTAGTACTTCTGCAGCACAAGAGTAATAAATTTATTTCTTCCTATTTTTGTTTTCTAACGGTTAAAAGAAAAAATCGGTGACAATTGCTTCTGGTTCGCAGATTCGCCCCCTAAAGTTCAATAAGTAAATTCATTGGTGATATATCTTTTCATTTCTTTTACGAATCCCGTAAAAATGAGCTTAATACACATTTGTGGAATCGAGCATAAGAATTTGAACAAAGTTGTGGATAACGAATTAAATTTGGTGCTCGTAGTACCAACACAACTGATACCTGAAAACATTTTTAGATTGTTTATAAATATCTTCAAAAACAAACAATTTAGGAGATTTTGTTCTAACTTTGTCCCTCTGCTTTTTCTTCTTTATGTAAATAGCATAATGGACTGTAACATTTCGGGATAAGTATTTGCGGATGATATTGCTGTTTGAACTTGTCAAAATCTAATTAAAACTAAACTATGATAAGGACATCAGTTATATCGTATTTAATTAAACATTAAAAATAAAAATTTAAATGAAGTGCAGAATTCTAAATACTAGAATTAGGACTAGCCACAGATAATAAATTAAATGTTGGTGAACACATTCTTCAAATAAAATAGAAAATAAATGAAACCAAATATCAAATCTACCATGCCTATACAGGGTGTGTCACGACGAGTTGACAGTAGACATAACTCTGTTACTAAACACAATTTGGTTCTAAAAATTGGTACACACCCATTATACAATGTGCTCTATTTAATGAAAATATTGCCACCTTTCTGGTACCTCCGGTTATACCGGAAGTAGACACAAACTTTGTTATTTTAAATGGAACACCCTGTATATTTTTGAATTTTTAGATTGTACACTTCATTTTAGACATAAAAGTATTAAGGTTGTATGGTCCTAACATTAACGGTATTATAATTATTTACACTTTTTCATTTTTTTTTACAAAAACATAGATGTAAATAAAAATTCAAATCTTGACAATGACACGTTTTTTCCAAAAATTTTTTGTTGTGTTTGAAGTAGGAATATACAAGAAATAAGCTGATGTAGTTTTGGAAAACTTGCTTTATACAGGGTGTTGGTGGTTGTCAGTTTATTTTTAAAAACTTTAATCAATGATAACTTAATTTTTTTAAATGGAACACCCTATATATTACTAGATTTTCGAATTCTACACTTAATTCAAGACATAAAAGTATTAAGGTTGTAAAGTCTTAAAATTAATGGTATTATAATTAATTATGTTTTTTAAAAATTAACGGTCAATCACAAGCACCCTGTATAACATAAGTTTTTTAAAACCATATTACCATGTTTCTTGTACATTTCTGCGTCCACTAAAATGTGGTTTGTTTTATGAAAGAACGTGTCATTCGTAAAATATTTGACTCTAAGTTTTTGTATGAAAAAATTGGAAGAAACATAATTATTTAATTAAAATAAATAAAATAAATAAATAAAAATAAAAAATATTAAATTAAATATAATAAAAACAAATTTTAGTGGACGTAGAAATGTACAAGAAACATGGTAATATGGTTTTGAAAAACTTATTTTATATCTACAGGGTGCTTATGGTTAATCGTTAATTTTTAAAAACCTTGGAAATTGGAAAAAATGTAATTAATTATAATACCGTTAATTTTAAGACTTCCCAACCTTAATACTTTTATGTCTAGAATTAAGTGTAGAATTCGAAAATGTGGAAATATATAGGGTGTTCCATTTAAAAAAATAAAGTTATCATCGATCAAAGTTTTTAAAAATGAACGGACAACCACCAACACCCTGTATAAAGCAAGTTTCCAAAATTATATCAGCTTATTGCTTGTATATTCCTACTTCAAACGTAAGAAAAAAACTTTGGAAAAAACGTGTTATTGTCTAGATTCGAATTTTTATTTACATCTATGTTTTTGTAAAAAAAAATGAAAAAGTGTAAATAATTATAATACCTTTTAATGTTAGGACCATACAACCTTAATACTTTTATGTCTAAAATAAAGTGTAGAATCTAAAAATTCAAAAATATACAGGGTGTTTCATTTAAAATAACAAAGTTTGTGTCTACTTCCGGTATAACCGGAAGTACCAGAAAGGTGGCAATATTTTCATTAAATAGAGCATATTGTATAATGGGTGTGTACCAATTTTTAGGACCAAATTATGTTTAGTAATAGAGTTATGTCTACTGTCAACTCGTCGTGACACACCCTGTATACTTACGTAAGTTCACATCTAATGTGCAAATAAATTATTTTAAATAATTTGCTATAAATCAATAACAAAAAAAGTTGGCCTTCTAAAATTTTGCATAGATCTTTTTTTGTATTCTATTATTAATAGTGGTTGCAATTATTTTATTTAGAACACAGTGGCGTGCGTACGGGTTTCTTCAAGAACATTTTACTGAATAAAACGTACGCCACTGGTTTTTTTGCAGCACCAATATGCAGAGAGTATTTTCCATTCAATTTAGAAACTTTTTCGTATCTTATAATTTTTTGATAACTTAACTCAAAATAACCTAATAGTACAGTAAATAAGGGAGAAAAAAAGGCTTCAAATAGACTTTTTTTACCCTACAGCCAATTTTTGTAAAATCTTCTAGAGGGTCACCCTGAAAGTTTAAAACTGAGTTTGTGTAATCGTAGACCCCGCCCTTCCTTCACCAGCCCTCAATTAAAGGTTGGATTTTTTTGTTTATTGAATAACTTTTTTCCTATTAAATTTTCGAAAAAAAGAGCCAGTACAAAGTTGTAAAGAAAAATATTTCCTACAACTTATCTTTTAAACTTTTTTTGATATTGTCGATATTTAAAAAGTTATTCAACAAATAAGTTGAAAATTTTGGGGAAAGAGTAGTAAGTAATACATAACTAGAGAAAATTTTCCCTAAAATTTGCTTTTTTGCTAATAAACTTATTATTATTATTATTATCTTATTTGTTGAATATTATTTACTGTATTATTAGGTTATTTTGAGTTAAGTTATCAAAAAATTATAAGATACGAAAAAGTTTCTAAATTGAATGGAAAATACTCTCTGCATATTGGTGCTGCAAAAACAAAAACCAGTGGTGTACGTTTTATTCAATAAAATGTTTTTGAAGAAACCCGTACGCACGCATCTGTGTTCTAAATAAAATAATTGCAACCACTATTAATAAGAGAATACAAAAAAAAAAGATCTATGCAAAATTTCAGTAGACTAACTTTTTTTGTTATTGATTTATAACAAATTATTTAAAATAATTTATTTTTTTTAATGCCCTGTACATCAAAAAGGAAGCAACATTCGACCATAGTTCATTAGACAAACCACCTTTAATTTTCGCTAAACTACGGTATCTTCACGTCTTGTTGTAAAATACACTATTATAAAAAATACACTCTACAATTAAATTGTAAGATCCGTCAATACAACACCTGAAGCAAACAATTCCATGTAGCTGCAAAAGCGGATAGGAAGTTAGTCTCTGGTATAATGAACTATCAAGCGAAATAAAAAGTCCAACAACTGTGAAAAGTTTTTCGAATGCTAAAAAACTATAGAATAACAGAAGTGCTTAGGTTGTATAATGTTTTCTAGTATTGTGTTTTTTTCTCTTTTTCATATATTATTATGTACACATTTTATATAGCTACGTTTATTGTTATTTTATTTACCTGTTAAGGATTTTTGTAATTAACAAAACATTCTCATGTTGCTTTTTCAAATATTTGAATGTAACGCTGTTTTGAACAAGTTTAAAGGTATACACTTAAGAACTTTTTAGAATCGCTGGTTTGGCTTCAAGTCTGTAATTTTTTTGAACCTTTTATAATCGAAACTTTGAGTGTAGGTAACTTTTGGACAAGCCACCCCCGTCTCATTTTCCTCCGTCTTTTATTAAAAAAGTGACCGACAGCAATTAAATTCCACATATTTTTTGTTTATACATTTTTTACATATCTCTTAGGTCCGGTATTTCAGTGTCAGTTTAAACCAAATTTGGGTAAACTTCGTTCAGAATATACAAATTTAAAATGATAAAATTCACATTCTAATTGAAGTTTACCCAAATTTGGTTTAAACTGATACTGAAATACCGGACCTTACTGTTTAAATAGAATAAAATTGAAACAAAAATGATACCACACCTTTATGCGAATCTCTATTTCCTACCCCAAAAATTGCAGAAACCGCGAACAAACCACCGAGACACAAAGAGGGCGCTTAATTATTTATAAATTATTATTACCAAAAATTTTTTCGTAGTAATAAGTATAAGTGGCACTGGAAGGGTCAACCCCCCCTCGATCGCAAAAGATCCAAAAATGTTATCACAGAAAAAGTCTAATGTTCCTGTAGTAGTACACCATCATACAAAATGTGTATTTTTTTATTAAATAAATTGACTCATTAGAAATATCAAGAAAATGATAAAATAGCTAGTATGAAACTTGAAATAATTGTATTCTGCTATCCATCATAATTTATGAAATTCTTATTATTTAATTCATTAATCATGATTAGAGGAAACATGTTTTGTCTTAATTTTTATTAGTAATAATGTACGATGATTTTTATTGTGTGATAATTTTGTACAAAAACAAAATTTGAAATATTTGAAACAAAGGCTAAATAGCTAATTTTATAAAATATCGGAACATTTATTCCCGGATTATTGGTCGATTATTAGTGTGTTATATTAAAATTTCAGCCAATAAGAATAGTGCTATTCCCTGACTAAATAATTATTTGACATTTGTGTTACATATTACACTTCCAATAAACGCGTACTCTAGAATGTAAATTTCTCCATCACTAAACGAGTTTCGACCAAATTACTGAATGGAGACATTACTTATTTATTCTCGTATTTCTAGGTAGAGGACAGGTTAGGAAGATGTGTCACTTGAGCTATGTTGCATTCGGTACCAACTAGAACAGGATGTTATAATTCTTCTGGATTCACGAAATATTTGAAGAAAGCTAACAATCCTCATGAGTAATTGTTTTGCTACTAGTGGTTTCAGTGTCAGTTTAAACCAAATTTGGGTAAACTTCAATTAGAATGTGAATTTTATCATTTTAAATTTGTATATTCTAAACGAAGTTTACCCAAATTTGGTTTAAACTGTCACTGAAATACCGGACCTAATAGATTTTCTTGTAGTTATAAAGATACACACGCAATAAAGACTTAACTAATTAGCAAGTGATCAAGTGAATGATTGTAATGTATTAATGATAATTAAATCGCATATGGAGAAAGTCAATCGACAGAACACTGCAGATGTACCTCGACAATCTTAATCGCCTCGTCACCAAACAATATGACATAAACACACCTAACGGAAACAAAGAATAATAAAAACTACAACTGTTATTGCGATGGTTTTGTAGAAAGCTCTACATGTAGCAGCTTATTAGCATAAACGCCCATCAGGTCAATTATTTTTAGCAGCCAATATAAATATAACAGTATTACCAAAATTATAGCTTTTTTAAGGATAACTGTAACAATTAGTTGTGTTAAAAAACAGTAAGTTGAATGAAAAATATGTAATTTAAAATTTCTTAAAATGAGTACGTGCTCGAGGACTTTAACGTAAATCCGACACTGTTGCGCGGAGGACATAGGCAACATAAAGTAGATTAATTTATTATGTGCTATTAAAAAAGTACATATTTTTGTGTTTGCTGATTAAACAATTTAATTGTTGTTTCATTGTGTTTATGTCTTGCAAATAACTGTAAAGAATATGTGTGTCTTACAGTAAAGGCAAACTAAATAGGCGTATGGGAGTAATATATTATGTATATGTAAAAGTCAGATGAAGAGGCATTTTGCTCGACCTGGTAATAGGATATTTCCTTTCTCTATCCACTTCGCACGCCCCACTAACTCGAAAATCATTTTGAAGTGTTTTTGCTAGAGTAGGTTTCGAATAATTTTTGTTGATCGTAAAATTTTATGTAAATGTGAAAGTTTAATAAATGGGCAATAAATATTGTCAGGTGGATTGGCGTCTTCAAGTACTTCCATATTGAGTTTTTGTGGAATGTCGTTGCATCTCTTAAGTAAAGTAGTGCGATTTCGCCAGTTGCAAACTATTTAAGTTCAATAAACAAAGTAATTGAAATGCGGAAAATTTCGGCTAGTTTTAAGAATTTGGTCCCAGAAGATGTAATTTTCACGTATTGATTTAAACATAAAATAAAAAACCACCCGGTATCTAAAGACTGCTTGTATTTCCTGGACTTCTAATTTCAAGTTCGTAATATTGTATGAAACTTTGAGAATAATATTTAAAAATAAAGTAAGGAAATTTTGTTCGAAAATCTTAACTACAATGAAAAATAGATTATGTTTAAAAATCTTTAATCTATAGTCACGTGACCTAATTTAGAATTAGAATTTTTAAATAGGACAATCTTTGGTAAGTGAATTTATTCATGTATTGCCTTATTTAAGGGTGAAATCACGAAATAATCTCGTGGAATAAAAATTTGTGATAAATTGTGGCACAAGATTTGTTTTATTTCAATGTTCTGTCATCAATATCACGTTTTATTTAAAGGTTTACTGTTTGGAAAATTTTGGTATTTATTTTTATTAGCCGATAGAAGATATTGTCGAGGTAAATAGAGGATCAAGTAGGTATACACTTATACAGGGTGGTCCAGGTTAAACGTCATTAATTTTGGGAGGCGATAGAGCATCAAAAAAAGGTAAGCTTTTAATAAAAAACTTTGCTCAAAAATGTTTTATAACAAAGATACAGGGTGTCAAAGTTTAAAATAAAAACGCGTTTTCTTAACATAACTTCTAAACCGCTTGATCGATTTCCATTAAATTTCGCACATAAGAGTAATATAGTACATTTCAAGGTAATGATGGGGTTCATTTATAAAAAAAATCTCCAGTGGCGTAGATACTGGGGGACCGCTCCACTTTTCTCCTCCAATTTTCGACGCCACAGGATATATTGCGAAGAAAATTCCATTTTTGGATTGTCTGTTTAATTTATAGAAAATAGTTACTCTTAAAAAAATTTAATTTAAGGTTTCGTTTTTGAGATATTTGAGTTTGAAAGTTTGGAAACAACATTAAATCTGTGCTGAATTTAAGAAAATTTGGGGTAGGCCTACAAAATCCGGAAAATAGCCATCAAGTGCCTTGGCAGCGATTAATTCCGTGGCTAAAAGAGGTCGAAAATGTATCGAAGATTATTTTGAGAACTTACTCGAACTTTTTTTAGTTAAGAGCAGCATTTGAGGTTGTGTTTCGAACCGTCAAACTCAAATATCTTAAAAACGAAACCTTAAACTAATTTTTTTCAAGAGTAACTATTTTCTTTAAAGACAATCCAAAAATTGAATCTTCTTCGCAATATATCCAGTGGCGTCGAAAATTGGAGGAGAAAAGTGGAGCGGTCCTCCAGTGTCTACACTATTGGAGAATTTTTTTATAAATAAACACCATCCTTATCTAGAAATTTACTACATTACTCTGTGTGCGAAATTTAATGGAAATCGATCGAGTGGTTTAGAAGTTATGATAAGAAAACGAATTTTTATACTAAATTTTGACACCCTGTATCTTTGTTAGGAAACATATTTGAGCAAAGTTTTCTCATGAAAGTCTACTTTTTTTTTTAAATTAATGACGTTTAACCTGGGCCACCCTGTATAAATTAGAAAGTTGGGTAAAAATAATGCGAAAAGTTGACAATACCGAACTGAAAAAAAATTGTGGAGTGTTTTGATACCACGCTAATGTAAAAGAAAAAGGTCCCCGAAAATAATATCTTCACACTAGAAAAAGAATTCGAAAATAGCTTCATGACCTCACGACAATAGCCAAATCGTGCTTTCACCAAAACGCTGTTTTGCATACAATTAGTCACCACACTACCTCATATTGTTGTTTTGAAATAAACAATGTACCTACCTCTATTAACAGTCTAACCTACTCGTACCTATCTTAGATATTCTTAAGATATAAAGTCGCCTTTTTAGTAAACAAGGCGCATCGAAAATTTGCAAGTAATATAAATAAATATTTATTATTATTTATATTCAAAATGTAAGTTTAATTGAATAAGTACCTAAATTAAAATTTTCTATAAAATTTCTGACAGAATAATATGATTGGGCTAAAAATGTTGTATGTATAAGGCAATAATAAAAAGTTCACCTTCCACAAGCATGTTGTGTCTTGATTTTACATGAACCATATAAAGTCTATAAAATAGTTATAAAGTAATTCAAGAACCTTCAAATAGTTCTATTACCTTGTTCTGTAATTGTTTAAAAAAAGTTTTATTTAGAACGAGGGTTATTTAAAACGATTCTGTAAACTCGTTCTGTAAATATTTATAAAGTCTAATTTCTTTCTTACTATTTATTGCTCAGCATACTTAATTCGTCATAAAACCATTTGTAATGAAGTTCATGATTGGAACCAATATAATAATAAAACTCCTTATTGATGCAATTTACGCAAAGTCACCTACATCAACCCGTAAGGTATTCAAAACTAGTTAGGCGATCTTTAGTTTATTAAACCGTCAATGACAACAAGTCTTGATGTAAAAACGTATAAAATACAATTCAAGTAGCCATTTTTAGAGGAACATTATTTAGTTTTATTTTAAGATGTTCTATATGTAGTTTTATTTATGCGTTGGAAAACTGGTATACCCTCTATAAACCCATAAATTAAATTATTAAAAATTTCGTAAACCTTGTTCTTTTATTGTGGGTGGCGAGATGACCTCTGGACGCAAAAGGTGATGCAGGGTTAGTTTAGGCGATGTCAACCTAAAGTCGTCGATAAGTGAGTTTAGAAATAATTTATTGATCATATTTTCGAAAATTCAAGCTGTATTTTGTTGATAATGTTATTTTATAAGTAAGCTAGAGGACAAAGTTATTTAACTTTTCGATTGATATTTCCCTAACCGGAATTATATATGTAGTTTTAAAGAATTTTAAATTAGTATGATATACAAATGTACGTTTATTTATAATTAACATACCTTGTTTGATAGTTCCACTTTCATTACTTTTACATAAACTTTTGTCCCCTTTAATTGCTCTTATTCTATTTATTTCATTGGAAACTTGCAAATAAAAATAACATATTTTTTTTATTTCAGGTGAGTTAACAAATTTCTTCACCGTGATTCGGTCACATCAATTTGACATAGTAAGTAACAGATATTTCCAAACGAACTGAATTTTATAATTGTTTTTAATGTGATACTTTACAATTTTGCTGGAACTAACCAGCTTTATGTGATATTTCAATTAATGAGCTTGAACTGTTTTTTATTCAAACCATCCATGTACCTAATAACAATAAAGGAAGCATGAAATGAACATGCTCTAGTTTGAAATAATATGTTTACTATTACATTGAAACAACATTATTTTGGCTCGGTTTGTTTATTTCCATCGATGTAATTAAAATAAAATGGGATGGATTTGAATGAATTATAATTATATAAAGAACTAATTTAGATATTTTTTTACAAGAATATACATTGCTAAGTGGAAAATTGAAAATAGTACAAACCGAGCACGTTTTTGTAATTGATTTATCGCTTATTAGGCACGGACAACCAATAAACCTAAAACATAAATCAATGTGTCTGAGTGACACATTCCAATTTTTTTTGGAAACACTATACATGTAAAGTTGTTGTGTCTGGAGTGTTGATTTTATGTTTAAAAGCAATCTATATTAAATTAAGCAGATCTCGTGAATGTGATTTCTCTAAATTTTATGTATTCGATGACCCAGTTGTTTGGGTTTTTAGGTCTCCTCACTTTTTAAGAGTTTTGGCAATGTAACTCATAAATATTGTGAAAATTTCACTCATCTTATTGACCAACTAAATTATTGATTTTCGGATCAAAGTGAATACTAATTTGATTCATTGAATATAATTTCACTATATTTTAATTTGCAATTTATTATGTTAATCTGTTTTTTATTTCATAATTTGAACTTAGACCCTCTACATTAAAATGTAAGCAACATTTTATAATATTTTAAAATATTTTCATAAATAAAATTGATTTGCTCTAGAGAGTCAGTTCATTTTTGAACTCTCTCTAACTGCTCAAAACTTTTATCGTGGATAATACAGGGTGTTCCGTATCGTTATGTTCAAATTTTGGGAGTATAAAATAGACTTGATACTAACACTAAAAAATTCAAAAGTAGGTCCATCTTCATTTGTTGTGAAGTTACAGGTCAGTGGTATCTCTTAAACCGTTGTTTTTATCAGAAAAATGGTAAAGAACAATTTTATTTGTTTCATAATTTTTTTTGCAAATTAAACATTTTTTTTGAAAAATGATCTTAAAATCAAAGATATCCATGAAGTGCGATACATCATTGAAATCAGGAAAAAATATGCTAAAATATGACATCAAAATCAAATATGGCGCCCATAAGAAAAAATGAACCTGATGATGGTTTCACAAAAACGAAACGTCGAAAAAATTTTTTTTGTATCTAATCGTGTAGACCATAAAAAGTTGCTCTAATAATGTTTTTACTAAATTAAAATTGATTATGAAATAACCGAACTAGACAGAAAAATAAAAAAATCGACTTTTTCAGTTTTTTTCAGGATAATTCAGGAACGAAAAGAGATATCGCAGTTTTGATGACAGATTCATTTTACACTTCGAGTGCCTCAAATTTTGTCCCATTTAACCGACCCTGTATCTCTTACGGTTTACGAGATCGTAATGGTGAGGATCGAATTTGAATCACACTGTATATTTTTCTTAGAACTTTCTCGTTACTATTATACGTCAATTAACCTCTACTTATTTAATAAATTCACGATTAGGCATTTTTAAATGGAACTAGAAATGCAACACTCTGTATAGTCCAAACCATTAAATACAAATTTCTCACGCCAGTCACATAAAGACATGTCACGTTTAAAATTTTGTCAACAAGGCATTTTGATATGAACTATAATAATTCGTTAGAATTGTCAGTTAGTATTATGTACGTGAGGTAACTAGTAAGTGAACTACTACTACAATAATAAGATGTTAAGATGTCTACAAAGATATGACAAGTTATTTGTTCGTATTCATTTGCAGCAGAACAATAAAACTGGGTACTTTATTGTAGATGTTTTTTTATTACGCTGCAAACTGCAAGTTACCAAAATGTAGTTTTTTAGATTTAATGAGAGCATATTTCGGTTTTATTTGTAAACATTTATAACCTAAATACTACTTTCAAAATTTCCTGTTCCTGTTGTAAAAGTGTTCAATTTTTGTTACATAAAATGGGTTACTAAAGACAAAAAATAATCTAGTTTTAGAGTTTTAGAGGAGTAGTTGTAAGCCTTTAACTAAACTGCTGGCCAATTGAAACGTACCAAGCGAATTTTTAGGTTGAATTTAAAGTCAAATATTTTGAAAAATAGAAAAGATATCAACATGCGGTTTTCAGGATTTCAGAGATAATTTAATTGAGAAAACGATAGTGTTACCCGATTTTTTTACTTTGAAGTATGAAAGAAAGTCTTCTTTTTTTTGTCAAATTTTATAACTACCGTGATTCCACAATTTTTTTTATATTTTTTTGATGTAGATTTTTTTAGTCCTTACTTAATGGGAAAACAACCTGTTTCTCAAAATTTTGATATCCCTGTTGTTTTATTAGATACCGAATTTTTGCTGAAAACTTGGTTTTTTCTTTGTTTTTTGTCGTTCGGCCGTATTGTGTTTTGTAAGAACCAATCTCTGTAGTTGATTATAATACCTTATGAATGGCTTTCTTATAAAAAGTACACTTTTCGTACTTTCATTAATTTATTGGTAACCAGTGGCTTATCAAAAATCGGTTCACGTTCGCTAATTGGTAAATTTTTTAATTCATTTTTTGAGGCTATTTTCTTAATGGAATAGAATGGAATTTAGTTAGTTTATGTTCACCATTGGTTTAAGTGACTTATATCCTCGAAACGGGTTTTTCACTTTTTCAAAAATTTGCTCATATTCGTGTATACCGGGCGGCTACGAAATCGTTTTACAACCCCCACCATTTTGTTACATTTAACTGTATTAATTTGAAATTTGGCATGGTTTGATTGTTGAAAGGAATAATCATTGTGACGTTTAAGACAATCTAATGACACTTCCGGTTTCACCGGAAGGGCCACCTACTAACTTTCAAATTTTTTTAAAACAACCCTGTATATTTTTTTCCGTAGGAATTAGATTCTACTTAAAATTACCTTTTTATAGATATATCACATGATGACATTTGCTTTCAAAATGGCAGCATAATTATTATTACAGAAACCTGTTCAACAATATTAAATTTAATAAAAAATTCGGTATCTTATAAAATAAGAGGGATATAAAAATTTTGAGAAATTGGTTTTTTCCTCATTAACCAGGGACCAAAAAAATTGACATAAAAAAATACAAAACTTTTTTTGTGGAATTCCGGTAGGTATAAAGTTTGAGAAAAAAAAAGACGACTTTCTTTCATACCCTGTAGATAGTAACGCACTTCAAAGTAAAAAAATCGGGTTACACTATTGCTTTCGCAATAAAATTATCTTTTGAATCGTGAAAACCTCATGTTGATATCTTTTCTCCTTTTCAAAATATTTTACTTTAAATTCAACCTAAAAATTCGCTTGGTACGTTTCAATTGGCCCGCAGTTTAGTACCATCGTGTACAGCTAACTTTACCTAGTATATACTAAAAATGTTCTCTTAAACGTTGATTTCAGATATTTTTGTTAGTTTACCGAACAATTGATGATAAAAATGTAATGACCAAATGGCAGAATTGTTTATTTAGGTTTTCTAAAAAAAATATTTATATGTTTAAAAAAAATTGGTCCTTAGTAGGTTTTTTTTGGAGTTTTCGATTTTAACTCAAATATTGGCATAAAAAACCATTTTATACTTTATTTTGGTGCAGGAAATTGACAACGACGTCCTAGCATGTTTTTTACGAATAATACTTACCGAGATATAACATCGCAAAAATAGTAAGAAAATATCAAAAATATATCCAATATTAAACAATATCTGGCAATATCTCGAAAGCTGTCAAAGGAAGACTCTCAGATCACTGAAACCTTCTATTCGTAGTGTTATATTTGATAAAAAACAAAGACTAGCATATTTCTCCACCAGATTCCACGAAAGATGAAATTCTCTTCATCCTTATCTTACATTGTAAAGGAAACTCCTTATGTAGATCCAGAAGTTAAAAGGGACACCCTGTATAATAATAAAATTGTGTTTTGCCTTTAGGCGTAGGCTCTCGAAGCAAATTACTTCAACAGCACCTGTTGGTAATAAAGCACCTGTCGAGTTGTCGTTACTAAATAGATAATGTAGGTACCTTGTGTTCTCCTTGGATGTGGGTCACATGAACTTATAGGGAACATTTTACAGGTAGATCAAAGAAGTGTAAATCTGATTTCCAACCATGTGTCTGCCTTGAATATGTTAACTTGAATTATTTACTAACAACCATCAAGGTAAAATGCGACATTATTTATTTTGTGCAGAGTGTTTCGCTTTTCATTTACATGTTGCGTTTATTTTTTATCGAATTTATTGGAAATGTGGGTTAGTTATAGCGGTAGTTAAAAATCTACATAACGGCATATTTATTATTTTGTAGGAAAAATTATTAAGAATACGATATATAATAAAAATTAGACAAAGTTTATTTATGTGCGATATTTATATGTAGAACCATTTTAAAGACATATAATTTGATTAGTTACTTGAAGTTGTTCTGTTTTTAGTAAATAATCCTAAAGGACTAAATGTTAAAACACTGTAAGTCCAAATTGAATTATTTTGAGTTTATTAGCATCCAGACAAGCTTCTTTCTCTTAATTACTTTTTGAAGACTGCTAATCGTTTTATTTTTTATCCCTACCAATTATTAATTAATTGAAATATAATAAAAATTAATTTCGTGTTAAGCAAGTTCAAACTCCGGAAATTCGTGTTGCCTGTTGAAATGTTTCCACCATTTACTACACCTCTTAAATCGTCTTCCCATAGACACACTATGTTTTACATTTTCCACTCTCTAATAATCGCGAATGTAATTAAATTCGAGATAATTAGTGCCGCTAGGGACTTTACGAACTGCTGTGCTAGTAGACTAGATAAAGCAAGCGTTTCGTCTGTCAGAATCGAGGTTTCCAGTATAACCGCTCGCTCTCCTATTGACTTGTTTGTTCACTGCTTCCATCTCGTCCAAAGCAGTTAAATGACTGCTAATTACGTCCGACTTCCTGCATCCACGAATACAGCTGCATCGTGATGTCCATTAAAAATGCGAAATTCGACACGAACAAAAAAATGTATTTGAAGAGAGGAAGATGACCCATTTGATCAGTCACCATGTTGGAAAGGTTTTGATTTAAATTGGATTTGCGTTAACTGTAAGAAACATACCTATAGTGGTATTTTCTAAAAAAATATTTTTTTGAGTAAAATAAATGAAATACTATGGAGGCATCTACTACAATTATTAGTATCATAATGTATAATGACACGCGTACGTTGTTGAAACAGTTGATCATATATTATGCTGTCTATGTACTACTTAATTACTTATAAATTCTTTAGTAAAAAGTAGAAAATGTAATTACAGCTCAGACAGACAACTTCAGACTAGTCTCGAGACTCTCAAGTGGACGATTTATTTCAAAACTTTAGTTTTCCATCATAAATATTTTATAATGCTACATTTTTAATAGGATGGCTATTTTGAACGGTAATACATAAAAGCATTTGTTAATAATGGAACACCCTGTAAGTAATTAAGTGAAAATATTCTAATAAGTCGTAATAAATAAAATTCGAAGTCGCTATAAATGCAAATGCTAGTTAAAGGCGCCATAATTTGTTGGCTCATTTTCAACCAATCTCAAGCAGTTAGCAATTTAAATTTTTAAATAAAAATGAACGTTTTTATTTAAAAATGTTTTTCTTTGTCTGTTTATAGTATATCTAACGTAACCTAACGTAACCTAAAAAATCTGTAATATGTAATAATAGATGAGTCATCGTAGGCATGAATTTAGAATTGGGTAATATTTTGGTGATGAACTTCAATATTTTTTTCCCTAAGAAATATTCAATACTTTGCTCAACGAAAAAATATGTCTTTATATAAAATATTTTTAGTATTAATCTACTGTACAAACAGGTGAGCCCGATCGCGTAATCACCCTGTATAGTTTTAAATAAAAATGAACGTTTTTATTTAAAAATGTTTTTCTTTGTCTGTTTATAGTATATCTAACGTAACCTAACCTAACCTAAAAATTCTGTAATATGTAATAATAGATGAGTCATCGTAAGCATGAATTTAGAATTGGGTAATATTTTGGTGATGAACTTCAATATTTTTTTCCCTAAGAAATATTCAATACTTTGCTCAACGAAAAAATATGTCCTTATATAAAATATTTTTAGTATTAATCTACTGTACAAACAGGTGAGCCCGATCGCGTAATCACCCTGTATAGTACACATTCTACATTACATTTAAATTTGACACCAAATGGCTCCATTTGGTTGAAAGAAATTTTCTTAATGGTGAAATGCTGAAATTTATTTTTGCTGTTAATTTTTTTGGTTTGGCAGTGCCATTTAACACTTTAACTGGCGGGCGATTTTCTCCTAGGCCAATTTTTTTTCTCTAATTCGTACCAAATTAATATCAATTTTCACGATTTTTTTTCTGTGTCAAAATGACTCACGCGGCGTAGGATTCAACAAAAATCCACCCTAGGCCACTTTAGACACACAAAACGAAAACTTCTATCTTGACCTGTTAAAGTTAAAGTGTTAAAGACAATTTTCTCATAGAAACCCACAAGATGAGACAGTCGCAACATCAGTCAAATAAAACTCTTTTACACCGTTGCCGTTGGTGACTATTGAATATTTTAAAAGTTCTTGTCAAGTCTGACAAGGTAGCTTACCTTAATGACCTAGTAACAAACGAATAGGGCCACGCATTGAGGACAATTGAACGATTTTTATATCCTCTCGGAGGTAATTGGTTGAATGTGTACATCTTCACTTCAGACATTGGGTTATATTTTTGTTGTACTACATTTAAAGCTAGTGACCCAGTTGTGTGGGTGGTTCTTGGTGCGCACTCTTTGTTTAAGTCTCGGCTCGGCTCAGAAGTAGGTTAGTGCAACCAGCGGTGGGGTATGATAGGCTGAGTGCCGCTCTAGACTAGTCAGTGGTTTTCAGCTGTTGTCGTGGTTCGCTTCGTGTCGATCTCCGCACCTTTCGGCATGTGACTGCCAAAACGCAACTGCCATGAGCCCCGCGTCTTCGGGCAACTTAGAAGTCGAACGTTATATTGGAGCTTGTTTGATAGCACAGGGTCGCTCTAAAAATTCGAGTGGTAATAAAGGAAGCGAAGGTTTTTTTACCAGGGAACAGTTTACCTCATCAGACGTCTATCAAGGAAATTATGTGAACTTAGATCGAAGATACCGGATTCAGCGATGCAATTCGGTGGATGGTTGGGCAGGTGGATTACCTTTGATATCATTTGCAAATAACGTTGCACGAAGAGGGACTAGATTTGATGTCAATGATGTGAAAAGTGTTAAGGATCAGCCTAGTCCTTTGGCTCGATTGGCAGTTCATACCCAGGGTGCACCATTGATTTTAACAAAAAGTTTCAATCACAGGAAAAACAAAGTTAATAGAAATAATAACGTCACATCGAAGATCTTCGACTCGGAGATCAAACATAAAACCATAAATAATCATCAGGAAAACTCAAATAATGTGGATACTGTCAGTGTGACTAGTGATGAAAGTTCAGGTTCTGCTAACTCTGAAAACTGTTTGCCGCGTATAATAAAACCCCGTAAGAGGAGGAAAAAAGATAGAAAACCACCACATCTGACTCGTCCAATTAACCAGGATGGTTTTTCTACAGATAGTGCCAGTCCAGACATTGATAATACATCAAATAGCGTGATTAATTTACGACCGTTGATGCCTTTCAGTTTTGACCCGTACAGATCCTTCCCTGATTGCTCCCCGTTAGGTCTAACATTCGACAGACATCAAAATTACAACGACATATCAGAAACGCCCAATTTACATCATTCTTTCGAAGACATAGAGGAACTCGATGATGGCAAAGATATTAATGGCAATCAGCCTACAAGTACGTGCCAGTGCCGTTACTGTGATCCATCAGGTCAAATCTGGGACGTTGACAGAAACTGTTATTCACCATTCTTAACACCCCCAACTGACCTTAAAACGTTTCAGTTTCCTTCTCTTATTTTTAATCCAACCAGTTCTAGCCGAGAAAATCAACTAGTGCATAGCATGTCATCTGTGTCGTTAGAAGACGATTCTGAGAAAAAATATGTGGGTCCGAGATCCTCTAGAGACTTAGAAGTGTCTACAGAAATTGTCACTTCGCTAAATGGTCATCGTGATTTAGAAATTAAGTTTTTTTCTTCGTCAAATGCCGAAAGTGATGGAATTTCAAGTAGCGATTGCGATAAAAGTGATATGTTTCATAATAAACCGAAATTTTGTGGCAGTTCCGAGCGTGAAAATTCGAAATGTGCTACTACTGTGTGCAAATTAACTTCGGAAGAATGAGTGCTATTAATTAATGTGTTTCTTTTACAAGTATTACTGTGTTGTTTTTTATTATTAGTACTAATATTTTGAGAACTGTTGATCTCCATGTTAAATTTATCTGTGGTTCTTCTTTGATGTAACACCTGACGTATGAAATGATTGGTTTTTGCCTAATATCTATTGCATTGAAATATAGATTGCTGCATTCAACTTCAAGCATGTGTATTTATCCACAATTCCTAAAATTATATTATTTATTTTCTTGTATTATGATGCTATAAACAACATTAACTCTTAACAAGTTGAAATCGTATATCTATATTTGGGCAAATATTGGAAAACCAAGTAAAAATTATGTGAAATATCAATCGTGACATACGGGTGGGTATAAAAGGCAATTTTAACATTTACGTGTATAATGTACATACCTATTCGATTACTTTCTCTTTTAAGATAATACATCAATTATTTTATTTCCGTATTGTAGTACTTTGTTGGATAACTTTCTTTACGAAGTTTTCTGGTGCATGTAGAAACAAACACCATCCTGAGAAATTTGTCAAATGTTCTTCTTATACGCTCTGAAAGATAATTAGATATTTTATTTATTATTTATATTTCACTAATGATCTGTTTTTTTACTCTAATGTGTTTATTTAAGTATTATGAAATGTTATTTTCAATATATGAATATGCTCTTTAGCTCTCTATTTAGTATTTTATTTTAACCCTCAAATATCTAGAATCGCTCAATCTGATCCTATTGGTTAAATTTCTTATGCTGGTTCATTATGCAGTATTATAATAACGTACTTATTTTTATGAAAAAGCATTGTGCTTTAACAAAGTGTTATTGTAGTAGATAAAATATTACTATCTAAATTTGTAAAAATATTTCTGTGTATACTTGTATAAAAAACTGGTATGATTGCTTATATCCCATAGCAGGAGGTTTCAAGGGCATGTTAAAAAATTTAGATATAAATATTACAAATTTGCATGGACAAACGTGACCATATCAAGGAATTGCTTAAATGTTTATGGTAATCATGGTTTTTATACATATTGCTATTACCAAGAAGTAATTCTTCAATTTTTTTCCGAATTAAGTACGTTGAACAGATTTATAGAAAATGTAATTATTATTTCACGTTTAGGTTTTTTTAATAAGCTATAAATAGTTTAAGCAGGTGTTGTTTTATAAAAAGTTACAAGTTTTATAAATATTTTATAAAATTATTGAAATTAATTAGGTGCGTACAAAAGTTGTTTTTTAAGAGAAATATCTTATTTAATGTAATTAACCTAATATACAGGGTGTTTGGTATATCGATAAAACGTTTTAAAAGCGTACATTTAGAATCTTTATTGACCATATAGGGGATGTGACATTCTTCGCTATTGGGATCTCAGCAACTAAAAATGGAAAAGTTTCTCGTCCTTGGAATGCTTGACTTTTTGGGTTAGATGGCTGTTAGAACCGGAATAGGATTTCGTTTGATTTGTTTTGTCATATTCCGGGTATAACGACAATCTAACCCAAAAACTCATGAATTGCTTCACTGGAACAAAATTTGAGGGATTTTATAAGTCAAAAGAATCTGCCATCAAAACTACGAAATCTCGTTCATGAATTATCCTGAAACGAAAAGTAGATTTTTTTTCGCTCTCAACTGACTTCATCATTAAAACAACTTCTTCTACAATGTTATGTCTCGTTTTTAAGATATCAAATTTTTTTACAGCCATCAAATTTGAATTTTATGTCTAATTTTTGGACTACTCGTATTTATGAAAATTTAAAGTAGATAGTGCTTTTGTTTTAAAATTTGCAATCCCGAATCTAAAGTAGACTCAATTTCGATTTGATTTTTCGACATTTAATGGGAAATTTTATCTATTTTTATTGTTATTACATTAATTTTAGCTCTCTTTCTCACAATATCATAAAAAAGAAAAGATAAATTTTACTCCCTATAAAATGGCAGGTGTTAAAATGGTTTTGAATTTTCGTCTTGGTACGTAAATTGAGTTGTTTTATGTTTTTGCTCAAATTCGCATTTATTTTAGACACAATGGACTGGTTATGGTGTGAAAATTTTTTAGATTTTAATTTAGTTTTTTTATTTCAATGATTTTTAATAGAATAATTAACCGAAGTTTATACTGTTTATAGGTATATCTCAAAAATTGTAGTTGGTAGAGTACTTAATTTGATATTTCAATAATAGACTTTACATAAACTTATCCAACATTTTCGGTACAGAATAACACCATTAGCCCAAAAGTTAATATTAAAAGGGATACAGAGAGTTAAAATTGAAATTTTAATTATGATTTTTTGCCATAATTTAAGTACTTTTTAACAAATCGATATGAAAATTCGTAATTTTGTTGTATAGTGGATGCTACATGCCCTCCTCTCAATATCTTAATCACACACTAACTTTTTTGTGTCTTATTCGGCATTGCAATATTTATAAAAAAATTAAAACTTTTAGGAACAATCAGTACCTAAACTTGTACTTTACTTGAGTATTTAGAAAACCGAATTTCCGTCAATTAAAAGGCTTGATTTAATAACTTAAATTGAAATTTGAAGAGTAAAGATGATGCGGCTTAAAGTGCAGTGCACGTGACGCCCCGTGGCAGCTAGAACAATATTGGGAATCGATTCACTAGTTTACAAAATCGAAAAATTTTATGACCACCATATCTCACTATGATTTTCCCATGTACTTTGGCCCATTAAACACGAAAATAACATTTACAATTTTTCGAGATATGAATTTTCGAATTTTGTTTTCTATTTTTGGAGTTCTATCGATGTTTTTGAGTATAATTATATCGAAATCTAATTGGGCGATTTGATCAAACAAGCACTCAAATCAAGGGTAACTGAGCCTTCTACAACTTTCTTTTACATAGTTTTGAGATCAGCCCAGTAGATCAGATGCTAGAGATTTTAATAAATTGAAAAAGTCGTTTTTTTTTGGCAAAAATCGATGTCGAAAATTCACATATCGTCCTGGGAAAAATAGAAATCGCAAAGCTTAGTTCAGTTCAAAGCTGTTATTGATGAAAATCCATGGACAAATGGCGAAGTTATGTATTTTTCAATGGAAGATTAAGATTCAGCTTTTTAATGATTTTCACGTTTTTTCTTCCTTTTATTGAATCAGTTGAAATTCAACATATTGATAGTTACCATTTTGTTATAATAGGTGAAATTCGGTAACATTCCAAAGTAATTTAGATAACTTTGTTGTAGCGCATTAGTAAATTTGCGTACATTTTTTAGGACCATAAATTTACCGCACACATTGCAGAAATCGTTTGGGTTGTTTACACACTCGAGCTCTCGACTTCTTTTAAAACTCATTTCACAAATTTTTATCAACTAAAAATAAAACGATAATAAAAATACCGAGTTAGAATCACTCGATACAATAATATCACCTTGTTTATACCCTATGTTCAACAAATTAGGTTTTACAGGGGCGAGATGCCACAGTACCAACATGAGAAACAAAATAATTGACGATCGCGGAGTTATGATAAAATTTCAAAGTTTACATCATAACTTCCCGATCGTCAATTTTTTCTAAGCCGGTATTTTTATCATCAAAGTTATCTGAATTACTTTGGAAAATAAAAAAAAAATTTCGAAAATTCATATCTCGAAAACACTTCCATGAAAAAATTTTAAGTGTGATTTTCGTGTTTAGTAGGCCAAAATACATGGGAAAATCAGAGTAAGATATGGTGGCCAAAATGGCTGTAAACTAGTGTTATTTTCCATTCCGAAAGAACCCCGTTTACTAATTTTTAGATCGGTATGCCAAAACTGTTTAAACTACGACAAACAAATCAAAATCTCTTTTAATATTTTTGGATAAAGGAAAGTTTGTTTGATTAAATCGCAATATTTGTTGTTCTATGTGACATTACTTACAGGACATCTGTGACAATGTGTTTAAAGAATCTTATTCAAGTTATTACTTATTAAAAAATAAAAAACCTAAACACATTTTAATTAATACAGTAAAGTGCAGTATCTGAATTTGACAACCAAGTTTATTGCTTTTCTTACCTACTCAAGAATCATGTCAGTTTACTGTATGTACAATTACGGTAGGTATTTGTTGAGTACATGACATTTCTTTTAATAAAAATTTTATAATGAATATTTGTGTTATTGAATGCTTATTTTTTTTTATTATAACCAATTTTGTTAAATTTATCACTTTATGTTTTTATTCAACGATATTGAGCACAGTTTAGTTAAACTTTAGAAGGAAATTTTCCATATAATTTCTTTGACTTATATGTGTATTACTAATAAGGCAAAATTAAATAAGTCTTTAAGAATAAGTTCGACTATTAATATTTTTAATTTGGATCATTAACATAATTAACATTCTACTTCTTTTAAGAGGTGTCTACTATCTTTATTAATTTTAGCCCGAATTTAGATTGCCATTCCCATACAATTCATTTCCCATAGCATAATTTGAGATTGATTTTTAGTTTTTCTTCAGCTTAATTGGTCTTTGTTGTACCATAAATTGTCCTTAGTAGCCAGAAAATTGGGACAAAAGGTGAAATGAAGCTTAACATATTCATTCAACCGACAGTTTCGCTAGTCTAAGCAAGCTTCATCAGGTCATCTGAATAAGTGCCCTGATGAAGCTTGTTTAGACTAACGAAACTGTCGTGTCCTAATTTTCCGATGGTCTCTGGCTGCTGCTATCATCCCAAGTAAGTTCGATTTTCGATGGAATTTTCATGGCGAATAGTATTGAGATTAACATCTACTAAATATTTTGTAGGATCACTCTAAACCTTTAATAATTTTTAAGTTTGGATAATTAACATGAGAAGTGGTATCTTCCATCTTCCAAAGATCGCCGGAAAATTAGGACAAAAGATGAAACGACAGTTTTGCTAGTCTAAGCAGGCTTCAGGAGTTCATCTGAATAAGTGCCCTGATGAAGCTTGCTTAGATTAGCGGAACCGTCGTTTAATTTTTTTTTAATTATCAGACGATCTCTGGCTGCTGATATCATTCCAAGGACACTAACTGTCTCAAGAAAATATCTTGGCTTGTGAAATCTTATTAAAAGAATACTACAGTAGATAAGTTCGATTTTCGATGGAATTTCCGTGGCGAATAGTGTTGAGATTACCATGAACCACCCATCGACCAAATATTTAAATATGACAGTAGGGGAGTCCAGAAGTTGGTATTTATACAGTACTTTAAGATATCCTGTTACTTAAAGCTTGTTTTGGTATGGCGAACGCTCTATAAGTAATTTTACTTAAAACCCAATGAAGTCGCAACCTCCAAACAAAAATACTTGTAACCGGCTATCCTTAGTAGAAATCTCTTTTCCTCTAATTGAAACCGTGCCAATGAAGCGCTCTGAAGTTTGTCATACAGACCCAGATTCAGAAAGTTACTGCCTGATTTCGATAACCTAAACCTAAGTATTATAAGATAGCTGTCTGAAGTCTGACCTTGTTTGTATGACAATCAGCATGTGTTTGCCTACAAGCCATATGCATTTAAGTATCTTAACTTAACCAATATCTTCAATACAAACACTGAAGACAGGATTCTTATACAATATACCCCACCGAGGCCATGTGTAAAACGTATAATAAAACAGTAAATTTGATATATACGGGATTGTAGTTAGAGCCGGACCACCTGCAATTTATCGAGAGTATAGGCAGGAGAGCGAAACAGTGCGATCTGAAATAAAAGAAGTCTCGCTGAAGCTTCTTAATTATAACACATATCTGCTGCAGTGTATCTACTCGGTATAATGCTTGGATTGGTTTATTGCGACGGTTGAGTTTGTTAATGGAGTCCAGGTGTTCTTGTGTAATTATACTGCGACATCAGACAATCGAAGCATTTTAAACTGCAATCTCGTTTTAGCACTGATAAGCTCGTAAATTGCGGGATTCCATCTTACAACATTAGAGCCGGATCCACACCAGTGCGTTTCTTATGTCAGTGTCTGAATCTCCATTTGACTCAAGTCTACATGTAGGTACCTACTATGTTATTATACCAGTAACTTCCGGGCTTGATTGAGTGAGCGAGCCCACAGACAATACGACGGGCACCCACTCAACTGTAACAATCAGGACAAATTCATTTACCTTATCCAACCGGTTGTACTATTGTCTATAAATACAATAGCTCGTAATGACAATGTACAGCAACGTTTTACCGCCGTCTGTTTGTATTTTCAGAACAAAATAATTATAATAACAAATGGTTCAAGTTTAGTTGTTATTCAAGCGAAATATTAGTCGTGTAAAAAGACTTTATCTGTGAAAAAAGCAACATCAATCAACCGGTATCTGTTAACAATCAGAATTGTTATTCATGATGTATATTTTCGCTGACACAAATTCAAGGCGATTTTAACTTTAATTTCGTCAAGTCGGTAGATGGCTAAATTTACAAAAAGAGGCTTTCGAGGATACCTATGTGAATTTTGTGAACAATTTTATAGTAAAGAATAACTTAATTGTCATACCTCGTATGTTACAATAAAATTTCATAATTGTGTTATTGTTAGTAAAAAATCCAGGTCCGTATTTGAAAAATAAATAAATAAAGATGATTCCAAAAATTCTAGATTCAAAACATGATAAAGTTTATTCCCTTTAAACTGGTAGGGTTAATCGTATACAAGCCCTAACAACTAAATGTTCGGACAAAAGTAAATTTTTGAAGTATGAAAGGAGAACAGGAAATTTTACGCAAATACATAATTAGTAAACACCTAACAATACAATAAGATAAAGCCTTAATAACAGTATTATGCATGGAAGAAAATTATTTATTGGATTTAACAATATTTTAACCTTAATAATTAGCAAACTTTACAAAATGAATTTCCAACTAAATGTTGAGATAATTTTTAATTTAGGACCATTAATAAGAGGTTACGTCTCCTTTTGCTTTAATAGCTGCCTGTATTCTAGCAGGCATTGTATTTATCAAATTTTGGTAGAATTCTGGCGTGAAACTGTCCCAAATTTCTTCTATTTTGGTCTTTAAGTCCACAATGGTTCTTGGTGGATTATTACGTAGAATACGTTTAATTTTATGCCAAAGAGTTTCAATGACATTTAAGTCCGGACTGGATGAGAGCCATGAAAGCACCTTTATGTCGTTTTCCCCCAGTTCCAAAACTGTGATTTTTTAAAAACATTCGTTAGAAAATTACGTCACATTTTTCAAGTGCAATTTTAAAGCTACGAAATATGCCTAAAATCACCAAATAAAGACTTGGGTATTTTTTTGTACATAAAACCAACATCCAGCTTTGCAATAAAGTAAATTTTACCAAAATCCAACCAGTGGTTCCAAAACTGTGATTATTTTAATATAGGTAGCACCCTCAAAAAACACGTTTTTTGAAAGTGAACTGTGGAACTCGGAAAAAATGCAAAAAAAATCATATTAACATTTCAGGATTTTTTCAATATAGTACGATTATTGAGCTTTGATTTAAATGTTTTTTGACACAAATCCAACCAGCGGTTTCAAAACTGTGAGTCTTTAAAACAGTTACTAGAAAATTTCATCATTTTTAAAGGTTCTACTTTGAAGCTCCGATAAATATCTAAAATTACCGAATAAAAACTTGTGTAACTTCTTTGTAAAGAAAACCAACATCCAGCTTTGCAATAAAGTAAATTTCATTAAAATCCGACTACTAGATCCAACGTTTTGAAAATAATAATTATTTGTTTCTACAATTTTCCTATCCTACTAGGTTAAAGTGCCACAGTTTTGGAACCCCCGAGCGGATTTTTACGAAATTTACGTTTTTATATAACTAAATATTGGCATTATAACAGAAAAAGCCATCAATATTATGGAAGTTAATTTAGATAACTTTTGCGCGTATGGAAAAAACGAAGTCAAATTTACTTTTGTCCGAACATTTAGTTGTTAGGGCTCGTAGTAAAGTGGGGCAAAAACATTTTAAAGTGGTTTTGAGTCTCCTTTTTGGTACATAAATACTTTTGCTCAAATTCGCGTCTATTTTAGATTGAATGGACTGATTACAGTTTTGAATATTTTTTAGATTTTAATTTAGTTGGTTTTATTTCAACGAGCTTTGACAGTTACTTTTGATTTTTAATAGAAGAATTGAGCGAAATTTATAGGTATGCTTCCAAAATGTTAATCTTGATTTATTTTGGTTTTTAGTAATTACTAACTTTGGACATAGGTTAGATTTTAGAATTTCACTATTTTCAGTGGTTATATTTAATAAAATATCAGAATTGTTATTCATGCTGTATCTTTTCACTCACACAAATTCAAAGCGATTTTAACTTTGATTTTGTCAAGTCGGTAGATAGTTAAATTTGTAAGAGGCTTTCGAGGTTAGGTATGTGATTTTTATGAAAGCTTTATAGTAAAACTACGTGAAATAATGTTGTAGTAATATTAATTATGTTTCTTGTGTCACAACTACTGTTGACATCGGAAACATTCTGCTACCTTGAAATTGGAAAGATTACAGTACGGAAACAATACTTAATAATAATTGCAGATAAAGATGTTGGGATAATTATTATTATTTCTAAAAGAAAATTATCGATTGGCGTAAATCATGGATTTTTATGTCTATAATTTACTTTTCTTCTAGAAACTTTCTCGTTGGATTATTTTATTATTTAATAAAATATAGTGTACTTACATACTTCGGTAAGAATTTGTAAATTTTATTAGATAATTCAAAGTTGCATTTCACACTGAAATATTTGAATAGAAATGCATAACATAACTTGTTAATATTATGTAATGATGTAAATATAATTGATTCAATCAGGAGTTAAAATAAATGGTCAAAATGCCCTGTTGTGTTATGATAGTAAGAAATCCAAGTCCGTGTTTGAAAAATAAAAAAATGAAGACGATTCTCAGAAATTCTAAATTAAAAACATCACAATCATCTGAAATTCGATAGAAAGTTTTGATACAGAACTAGAAGCGGCTGTGAAAATGCGTTTTTTAGTTTTTTGACAAATTTCAAAATAATTTCACAAAACGAAAAAGGAGAAATTATGTAAATAAGTGTATTTTAGTTAAAATGGATATTAAATTTTCATGAGTAACGTGTTTAAGCTTTTAGTTGAATTTAAAACTTTAATGCCAAGTTCAACAAACGCTAATTAAATTTTAATGAAGGATTAATTCCGCAGGCATCACACAAAAACAAGATAGAGGAGGTCGAAGACGCTACACCCTTTATTCACCCACCTGATTTTTGAATCCGAAGTAGACGTCCGTTTTGCTCGATCAGGTCATTTTTTATAACCTCAAAAAATATTGAAAAATCTCGTAAAATTTCACTTTTTGTATAAATATTGTCCATGTATCGACTGGAATTGAATGAAAAATTAGTCGGTGATATACATATTATTATTATTATGATGTGGTCAATCCAAACGTGGCCCTCCGTTTGCCCCCTAAAGTCTAAATTTATTTTCAACTTCGCGAAAAGGTGAAATTTGTTCAAAGTTTGCAATTATGATAAAAAAGTGGAACTTGATGTAGCAGAATGGACGTCGTACCTATACGTCAATTTAAAAAAAGCCCCTGTTTTTCAGTTGGTAGAGAACTTAAATTGTAAGTTAATTTAATATTAGATAATGGCAACCAAAAAACTTAAGGTCAATTGTCGACTGAAAAACTTGCCTCAAATTAGTTAGGTACCTAAAAATCGAATTATTTTCAAACGATTTTACTAATTTTAATCATTATTTAGGAATATTTTATTAACTTGACTATTACACATTCTCTGTTTCTGCTGTGTGTCTTCACAGTTTTTCTCAACTTTTTGATTGTGATAAAGGAAGGACACCCGATATACACAGTTACCCACAGTTTTAGTCTTGTCTTCTATCATTTATAATTACTTGTGAATGAGTTGATATTAGACAATTGGACTTTGTTTTAGCTAGGAAAACAACAATAGACCTCACTAACCTAACTGTCATTTCGGCATTGAACTAGTAATTTTAAGTAGATAGGTATTTCATATAAACGGCCCTTTATTTGCGTAAAATGCTTGTTTAGGTCAGTGGTCTCCAAACATTTTTGATCTCGTACCCCTAAGGTAAAAAAAAGTAAATAGTGCGTACCCCCAACTAATTAAAGACAATTTTGTTGTGCTAAGTACCATTGCTAGGAAAAAAATTACACAGTATTTTATTTTATTAGGAGTATTATTTTAATAATGTCATATCCCCATGTATCGACTCGCGTACCCCTTGGAGACCACTGCTATAGACTCCCTTAAAAAATGATGTGTCCAAATTTAGTTTTTGTATCATTAAAACTGCAATAAAACTTTGAAAAATTGACAGATTTCGTTGCGGTTTGCAATTTTACAAAGAACCAAGTTAGTTTTACTAGAAAATTCAAACAGAATGAAAATCCTCTAAAAATTCCGGTTATTGCGGTATACTATAGACTCGCTTAAAAAATTTGTCCTAATTTCAGGTTTGTGTCCTTAAAACTGTCATAAAACTTCGAAAAATTGACAGATTTCGTTGCGGTTTGCAATTTTACAAAGAACCAAGTTAGTTTTACTAGAAAATTTAAACAGAATGAAAATCCTCTAAAAATTGCGGTTTTACGGTATACTATAGACTCCCTTAAAAAATTTGTCCAAATTTTAGGTTTGTGTCCTTAAAACTGTCATAAAACTTCGAAAAATTGACAGATTTCGTTGCGGTTTGCAATTTTACAAAGAACCAAGTTAGTTTTACTAGAAAATTCAAACAGAATGAAAATCCTCTAAAAATTCCGGTTTTTGCGGTATACTATAGACTCGCTTAAAAAATTTGTCCAAATTTCAGGTTTGTGTCCTTAAAACTGTCATAAAACTTCGAAAACGTGACAGATTTCGTTGCGGTTTGCAATTTTACAAAGAACCAAGTTAGTTTTACCAGAAAATTGAAACAGAATGAAAATCCTCTAAAAATTCCGGTTTTTACGGTATACTATAGACTCGCTTAAAAAATTTGTCCAAATTTCAGGTTTGTGTCCTTAAAACTGTCATAAAACTTCGAAAACGTGACAGATTTCGTTGCGGTTTGCTGTTTAACAAAGAGTCAAGTTAGTTTTACTAGAAAATTCAAACAGAACGAAAATCCGTTGATAATTCCAGATTTTATAGCCTACTATAGACCAGTGGTCTCCAAACTTTTTTGATTTTGTACCCCTAAGGTAGAAAAATCAATAGTGCGTACCCCCAACTAATTAAAGACAAATTTATTGTGCTAAGAAACCATTGCTAGAAAAAAATTACACAGTATTTTATTTTATTCATATCGTACCCCCATGTATTGACTCGCGTACCCCCTGCGGTACGCGTACCCCACTTTGGAGACCACTGGTTTAGGTTCACATACATTTTTGTGCTATACTTAAATGTTATACATATATGAAATTAGGTCAACTTCCAACTGCTCGACGTACACGGAGCTACTGGTTTGTGACTAAAACTAAACTAAAATCACCTAGCAGTCATTTGAGCGTCACTGCACATGCAATTCCATGTAAATTTGTACACGAATGTTTTACTATTCAACAACTAAATATTTTTGAACAAATATAAAGTCTAAATCGTTCAAATGGACAGTGTACATCTTCTACAATACTACAGCTTTGGTTGCCCGGCTTAAGAAAGAAAGAATGGCGATAGCTGCCCTCTAGTAGTTACTTTGTTACATACTTTCAACTTAGTTGATTACCATTAATTTTTTAAGTATTATAAAATTTTGAAAGTAAGCAGTATTTTTACGATTAAAGTGCTTTCATTTACACTAAAAGTGCATAATTAACGCTAAGTTTACCAAAGGCCTAAAACCATTACCTACGTTGCTACTAAACTGTAACTTTCACCAAGAAAGTTTCCTGCCAGCGTCATCGAATTTCTTATTGTATCTAGAATAATTATAATTTCATTCAATAACAAATATGTAATTCCTATCAGTCTTTAAAAATTAGACACTTTGTGGTGTAAGGTGTAAGTGTGAACTAAATATGCTAACCCAATCTTGTAGTCCAATAATAATGGTAGTTGTTTCATAATAAAAAGATCGGTATTAAATTCCAAGATACTAACCTTGAAAATAGAAGAGATAATGACCTGCTTTAGCCATGAAAAATAATAATAGTTTTTAGGCCCAGACAAGCCGCGATACAACAAACAAAAAGTAAATTACTTGAAGGTAATTCCAGAGTTGCTTCTATAACTTGTTAATTTACGTTTAACTTAAATAAAATGGACAGACGGTTGAGGAGTTATAATAACACTAAAGTAATAATGACATGAAGTAGTGCACAATTAAAATGGCACATAAACCAGTAATATGCCAAATGGCACAATGTGAGTGATAAGCTGAAAATCTAAAATTGTAAACTAACATTTACTATGGCTATAATTTTAACAATAATTCGTTCTCGTAGACTTTTAAAGTGTAGGCTTTTTGCCTTGTCATAATGTTTCAATTATTTTTAGTAGCTATACGAGTCCAACTGATCTGTAAATGTCAGTTTATTTGCACTTTTTTATATTCTTTTTATGGTGTGTTCATATTGCAGTTTTCACATATTTTTTTTATGTATGTGTAATGAAGAGAAATCTGATTGTTATAAAAGAAAACAACCGATGTAATAGAGAAAAAACAATATTTACATCTTGTTTGGTTAAAAATGTAACTAATATGAAATTCGAGTAGAAATATTTTTAAATGGGCGTTAGCCAAGGTATCAAATTTTTATAAAAGTGAAAAAGTATGACATATGAAGTAAAGAGCGAGCAAATAAGTTTGTAATCGAGTCATCCATGAACGCGAAATCATATGTAGTTACTTGAACTGCATTACAATAAAATGTCAGTTGAAAGCTAAAGTGGTTCAAGTTACAGACATACGGATTCAAATCCATGGATGACTCGAATACAAAATTTATTTGCTCGCACGATACTTTAAATTCTAGTACGGAAAAACTAAACTAATCACAAAGTCTGTCGATATCGTTAAACTGAAAAATGCCACTGTTTTAAGGGTGAGATAAAAAGAACCAAAAAAGTAGATTTTTTAATATTTTATCCATACTCAACTCGTATAAAAGTTAGATGTTTTTCAGATTTTTTTTATTTTTGAAATCCTCGTACTTAGATAACTTCTCTACATGGTGATGTAGCAAATTGTTTTAAGTAACATTTTTGTCATTTCTTCGAAATATAAAGTGGTTCCTCTCCAGCGTCAACTATCTAAACTGCTGGCCAATTGAAACGTACCAAGCGAATTTTTAGATTGAATTTAAAGTCAAATATTTTGAAAAGGAGAAAAGATATCAACATGAGGTTTTCAGAATTCATGAGATAATTTAATTGCGAAAACAATAGTGTGACCCGATTTTTTTACTTTGAAGTAAATAACTATCTACAGGGTATGAAAGAAAGTCGTTTTTTTTTTCAAACTTTCTACCTACCGGAATTCCACAAAAAAATTGTAATATTTTTTTGATGTCCATTTTTTAGTGCCTGGTTATTGAGGAAAAAAACAATATCTCAAAATTTTTATATCCCTCTTATTTTAAAAGATACCGAATTTTTTATTAAATTTAATATTGTTGAACAGGTTTTTGCAATAATAATTATGCTGCCATTTTGAAAGCAAATGTCATCATGTGATATGTCGATAAAAAGGTAATTTTAAGTAAAACCTAATTCTTATGGAAAAAAAATATACAGGGTTGTTTTAAAAAAATTTGAAAGCTAGTAGGTGGCCCTTCCGGTGAAACCGGAAGTGTCATTAGATTGTTTTAAACGTCAAAATAAATTTTCCCTTCAACAATGAAACCATGCCAAATTTCAAATTAATACAATTAAATGTAACAAAATGGTGGGGGTTGTAAAACGATTTCGTAGCCACCCGGTATACACGAATATGAGCAAATTTTTGAAAAAGTGAAAAACCCGTTTCGAGGATATAAGTCACTTAAACCAATGGTGAACATAAACTAACTAAATTCCATTCTATTCCATTAAGAAAATAGCCTCAAAAAATGAATTAAAAAAACTTACCAATTAGCGAACGTGTACCGATTTTTGATAAGCCACTGGTTACCAATAAATTAATGAAAGTACAAAAAGTGTACTTTTTATAAGAAAGCCATTCATAAGGTATCATAATCAAATACAGAGATTGGTTCTTACAAAACACAATACGACCGAACGACAAAAAACAAAGAAAAAATCAAATTTTCAGCAAAAATTCGGTATCTTATAAAATAACAGGGATATCAAAATTTTGAGAAACAGGTTGTTTTCCCATTAAGTAAGGACTAAAAAAATCTACATCAAAAAAATATAAACAAAATTTTGTGGAATCTCGGTAGTTATAAAATTTGGCAAAAAAAAAGAAGACTTTCTTTTATACCCTGTAGATAGTAATGTACTTCAAAGTTAAAAAATCGGGTAACACTATCGTTTTCTCAATTAAATTATCTCTGAAATCCTGAAAACCGCATGTTGATATCTTTACTATTTTTCAAAATATTTGACTTTAAATTCAACCTAAAAATTCGCTTGGTACGTTTCAATTAGCCAGCAGCTTACTTTCTTTTCCAGTTTCCAAAAAGTATTATTTTGCATAAGAACAATTAACATAAGATATAAATATTTATTAACTACCTGACAACATAGATCAAATTCAATAGCTTCCAATGGAGCATTCAATTAAATAGAATATGTAGCAGAAAATAAATGTACCTGCCTCATACCTGTTATCTGGAGTACTTACATTTATCATACCTTTAACCTTGAAAGCATTGTTGCATGCTTCTGGTTATGTATAATTTAATATTTGCGTGTCTTAAGTAAGTACAAAATACACTTTGTTGAAAATGTCACAAGCATTTCTTACTTAGTAGTATAACATAACATTTCACTTCACACTTATTTAAACGAATTTACCCAGCAATTGTTTGCTTTATCCCAAAATTACAAAAAAGCATATAGACGTGTAAAAAAGTCAAAAATTTGGTCTTTTACATAACAGCTTTTTGAACAAACTGGAATTCAATTTTGGTCCCGGAAGTTACATGAATGTTTAGGATAATATACGAAAATCTGATAAAAAATTCAGATTAGTAATTCTTCTTATTTATCTCAACGGTAAGTTAATTCTTCAAATATCATTATTAAGAAAATGGTAACCAAGAAAATTAACTATTGGTTAAACTTAACTCTTAACTCTATCGATTGAAAAACTATTCCTTAAAGTTTGACCTTAGAAATTCACTAAAATCGTCATAATTTAGGGAATTGCGTAACTTTCTACCGGATCGTTTTGTCGTAATGAAAAAAAAAATTAATATTAATAGAAATATGTCAATATTTTTCCATTTTAAAAGTGTTTAGGGTTACCATAGGGTTAACATAGACAAAAACGACATTACTCAAAAATTCTCAATATTATCAAGTTTTCGATTTTGATACATAATAATTTGAAAAATCGACAAAATACAGAAAAAGTGTAAATCTAGATAGATAGATTAGTTTAGGCATCCTCTCCCCATAAGTACGCCACTGAACAATATTCTTTTGTAATACTGCCATAAATTTAAAGAAGACGTCAAAAGTTATTAACCCACCAAAATTTAGATTTCTGTGTCAATCCATTCAAAAGTTATATACCTATAGAAAACCCTCTTCCAAGGATCTTTTTATCCTTGAGCTTTGGAATTTTTCTTCGTTTGAGGTACACAGGAGTTCATTTATTTCCGGAGACACTCTGTAATTCTGAGTGTTGGTTTTACGTTTTACAAATGGACCCTGTCCTCGAAACCTCCAGTTTTTTTCTGCAAATATCTTCATTATCTGAAACTAAAAATAGGCCACTCCTAGATTATTATTGGCAACATTTTATAGGAATGACGAACTCTCCTACAACAAGTGTTACGTAATACTGTTCTTCCACCTCTCGATGTTAGGGTTAGCTTAACGAGTGCAAATGCGACTACAATCACTTTGGTTTTAGGAGTAGGTATACTATACTTAACTTACCATGATTATAACTCTTGCTTGCGCCTTAAACTTTAATGAACATTAATAAGTAATAACATTTCAATCTTGCCATTTCACTTAAGGAAAACATTTTGCGTAGCTTTTTTAGAGTTTGTTCTTGTAATTTTCTTAATCAGTGGTACATATGTATGAAGAAGGTATTATATTACAATAGATGAGATAAATAGTTGTTCTTACTAAAAAATAACAATAAGGAAATACAAAATTATTATGTAATTACATACTCATAATTGTCATTATTTTATTTATTGGGTATAAGTAGTACCGGGAAATTGTACTTTATTTTAAAAATAAAAATTTGAAATTTTCTGAATGATGAAAAATTATGTTAAACACTCTGTATCTCAGTAACGAAGAACTTTTGGTATATATTTTGACTGTGATTAAGGTCCAAATATTAAAAAAAATAAGTTTTATGGGTATTTGTACAGTAGGTAAAACAATTCCAACAATTTTTAGCTGAAATTTATATTTGTATTATCTCTTCCTCACAGCAAAAATCTTGAGCATGATTAGCTATCCATTGACTTCATGTCCAATATTTAAAGATTCCTAAAAGGATATTTTAACAAGGATATTTTGTCGGGGATATTTTGTCCAAGGATCAAAACGCCGATTACCGTTTCCACACGCAATTTAGAATTGCAACTCCAAATTAAAAAGCTTAAAATTTTTAAGTATAAGGGTTTTTTACACGCATGTTTGCGGTTCCCCACATCAATTTCTCAAAAGTAAAATATTCTTTTACATTGAGACCTTATTCGCAAAAACGAAATTCGATCCACATTTGCTAAATACTCAGTTTTCACAATGCAAAACAAAACAAAGTGTACTTATGAATTCTAGTCAAATAGCAGATTGTTTTCAACAGAACATAAACATTCAATGTGTTTACAGAAATTTAACCTTTCATCTTTGTAAGTACTCAACATTACATTGCAGTGTGACTTGAATTTATAATATTGCAACTATTATAAAATATGATGGTGTATATCGAAAAGTAAACTTTTAAAAAAGACATTTACTTTATTCAAATTAACTTGCGATTTATTAAGTAATTAACTACTATTAATAGGTGTATGATCGTTAAATCTTACCAAAGATTGTTTATGAAAGTTACAAAAGTTAACGATCAAAATTGCTTTTGGTACTTTCTTAAAAGATAAGTTGTATGAAATATTTTTCTTTACAACTTTGTACTGACTCTTTTTTTCGAAAATTTAATAAGAAAAAAGTTATTCAATAAACAAAATAATCCAACCCTTAATTGAGGGCTGGTGAAGGAAGGGCGGGGTCTACGAATACACAAACTCAGTTTTAAACTTTCAGGGTGACCCTCTAGAAGATTCTACAAAAATTGGCTGTAGGGTAAAAAAAGTCTATTTGAAGCCTTTTTTTCTCCCTTATTTACTGTACTATTAGGTTATTTTGAGTTAAGTTATCAAAAAATTATAAGATACGAAAAAGTTTCTAAATTGAATGGAAAATACTCTCTGCATATTGGTGCTGCAAAAAAACCAGTGGCGTACGTTTTATTCAATAAAGTGATTTTGAAGAAACCCGTACGCACGCCTCTGTGTTCTAAATAAAATAATTGCAACCACTATTAATAAGAGCATACAAAAAAAAGATCTATGCAAAATTTCAGAAGGCTAACTTTTTTTGTTATTGATTTATAGCAAATTATTTAAAATAATTTATTTTCTTTAATGGCCTGTATGTCAAAAAGGAAGCAACATTCTAATAAAGTTTATTAAACAAACCACCTTTAATTTTCGCTAAACTATCGACTGGTGAAATCCTGACAATATAAACTGGGACACCCTGTATATGTATAGTTAACCTTAATTATAAGTTAATTTGCTTAGAGACTTATTAAGACAATAGTAATCAAGAAAATTCACTCTTAGTTAAAGTTAATTATCGAAAAACTGGTTCTAAATTTTCTATAAAAATTTTATGATAGAGCAATATTCAAATCGTATTTAATTACTGCAGTATTTAAGAATAAATAAAGCGACATAGTTTCGGTGTTTTCCTGAAAAGTTCAGCAACGTATTAGCCAAACATTTGTGGTAATCTCAAAACATTCATTGGGATGTCCTATCAATATTTTATGAATAATAATATTATTTTATTATTTAATTGATTAACCAGAGACCCAGAGATCACCGGAAACTTTCTGTTTATTCAATTGCCCACAGATACCACTGAATCATTTTTAAGGAGATCAGGATACGTTTTTCATACAAACAACAAAGTGGCGATAACTTAGTAGTAATTAATTTATGGAATTTCTAATGACTGTACCTCGATACTCACAAAAAAAAACAAAGAGATTCTTGTCAAACTGAACCTTTTGCTCAATAACATTTATAAACATTGCTTTCGTAATTGCCAAGTTTTGCAACAATTTTAAAGGTGTGTTTCACTGAAGTTAACCACTTGCACACGGCATGTTTGCGGTCGCTCACCGCACAAAAGCTGGTATGTTCGAAGGCATCGAAAGTGACTTGCAAACCAACGATTGTCCTCGAAGAAAAAGGTACAGTTCATTTATAAGCGCCTGCTTTTTTAAGCGTATATATGCGGTGTAGATAGGTACTATTACTAATAGGAGGTACAAATATGCGAATCCAACACTCAAGGTGACGATCAGAATGATTTGTTACATGACTTGATCTGGAACAATGCTAGTTTGACGGGTGTGCACCTGTTTATTTATGAATGCCTGTTTACAGGGTGTCCTAATAATGCAAGGAAGGAACTAAAATATCATTTTTATTATTCAGAATATGCAAAACATAGTTTGAAAATATTGTATATGAACTGCATAACAAAGTACAGGACATTTTACACCAAAGTTGGTTTTGTGCTTTTCAAGATATAAATATACAGGATGTTACAAAATCAAGATTTCATACAGAGAGAGCCTCGATCAAATTAGGATAGTCACATATTTTTATATTTGCATAAAAATATTCTTGATTTCATTAAAATGTGATCCTTGATTCCAAAATATATTTAATTTTTTTATTTCTTCGTTAGTTTTTAAGTTGACTGTTAAATTTCGTCTCATTTAATTCACAATTTTTTTTATTACAATAATATGAAAGTTTTGAAAAATTACTTGAAATATTAATAAAAACTTAGAGATAATATTTGTTGTATTTTTGTTTCATAAATTTAAAATTATACACAATACCAAATGTGAGAAACGATTCTAATCTAGCCATGGAAATTATAATTTAAACTATTTTAACGTTGAAAAGCAGCTGAAAATATACATTGTGAAACTTAATTAGATTTAATTAATACGTTGATTGTGATTCACCGATATTTAGCACAAACTACAATAGACTATACAAAACAATGTTTAAGCAAGCTACTAAAATGTAGTTCTTGAGAAGGTTGCAGATTGAGAAAGTTTCTGCATTGTAAACGTTGTTTTTTTCTAAATAAGTTGTTATTAATTGCTTTCCTTTTGTTTCAGGTAAGATGCACTACAGATAAATTCGGTTAAGGGTAAGCACATTTTTTAAATGTTTCAATAGTTAACATGCTAGACATTCGAGCTGAAGGTTGAATCCAAATACTAGGTAGCATAAGTTGTCGTTATTTTATCTGTACCAAGTTTTTTATCATGTCTACGTCACTGGAGAACCAAAACATTCTCGTAAAACATTCGGTGGTGTGAATGGAAGCATATAAAGTTGGATTATTTTCAGTAGACATCTCGACACCCTACTTCTGGTTCACTCTCAAGGGATAGAGACAGATAAATAGTGTGGCGAGCGGTCTCCTGAAAATAATGCTGCTATACTTAGAGTATTTGCTTCAGTGGTTATTTTTATATCAAATAAAATTACTAATACACACTAAAATAAACCTTGCACTCATACTACCAAAAATAATGTTAACAAAATTGTTTCCTGCGGTTGTATAAACCGAGTGCAATTTTATTGCAATCTATAATTCTTGAGTTGCACCCTAATTTCCTCTGCCAAAGATTGACATTTTTCTTCCTGACAATTTGTTCTACAATATCTTAAGATTTTTGGTCAAATGTTTTCCGATATCGAGTTTTGAACCGCCGAAACTTACAAAGAGCACTATTTCTGGTTTCTTCTTGGTGTTCCAGAGATGATCTGCCATTCATTTGAAGTTTTCTTTGTTGAAATTTCAAATTCATTTAAAAATTTGTCTTGCAGGAATAACTTTCTATATTAGTTTTCTTCGAACGCTCTTCTTTCACCGAGAGCTTTCCTCTGTGTTTCTAGAATCATGAGATGCATCCGCCATATTTACCTGTCATAAAAAGAAAATACTTTTTAAAAAGCTCATGTTGCATACAAAAAATCACAAAAATATCCCTTCAGTTCAGATTGAACACTAATGGTTCTTTTAAAACCCATTATATTCATGTTGTCGTAGAATACTAGTCCAGTATAGTTAGTCAGATTCCTATGGGTATTATTGCAATTCATTGGGTAAGAAAATTTGGTTTTGCCATCGATACAGTACCATATAGAAAGCTTAAATTCGAGTTTTCGACCATCAACCTCTTGCAGCTTTGCCGCCATCTTGAGTTAAGTAGTGAATACTTATATCGACAGAAACAGCCGTATTTTTGATTTTATCGAAAAAATGGCCGATACCATTTTTAACAAGAAAAACGAGTTCTACAAATTTGTATACTTGATATTTCCTCATATTTTGCGTATTTAACGAGTAGTAACGGATTAATTGAAAAAAGAGAGTTGAAAAATTTTTTGCTCGAATATTTTTTTTTCAGCGCTATCGCAAAAATGTTCATTTAAAATTTATTGAACACATAGTTAGCTACAACTTTGATATAACAAATTTTTTTATGCGAGGAATTGTTTACTTACTGTAGCAGTGTAGCGCCATGAAGTTGCGCGTATCGTCACTCGGCAGTATAGTACAGGGCATTTAGACCTTGCAGGGAAATAATTCCGAGACGAATTTAGCTTACGATTTTCGAAAGTGTATATATACGAGCCGGAAAACTCATTTTGCACTATTCTACCCGGTGGTGAAAAGCCGCCATCTTGTTTTTAAAGGTTGTTTTAGTTTTTCGCGCATACATCGCGTATTTTCGGTTTTAGAAGAGAATTTTTCTATGCAATTTTGTTGAAATTGAATTCTCCATAAAATTGCACTGGTAACTTTTTTGCTAATTGCAATTGTTTACAAGTTTGTTATACCTCCAATTTTCCAGGCTGGTGTTTAGTGCATTTTCGAGATAGTCGCACTTTTTCAGACAGTCGCGTTTTTCGAGACAGGTGCACGTAAACGTAAACAAAACTGTTTGTGGTAATTTCAAAAAGTAATCCCGTGTAACAAAATGTTGTATCTAACTTGTAAACAACTGCAATTAGCGAAAAAAGTCTATTTTGTAGAGAATTCAATTTACAAATTAATTTCATAGAAACATTTTCTTCTAAAATCGAAAATACGCGATTTATGCGCAAAAAACTAAAACATCCCTTAAAAACAAGATGACGGCCTTTCACCACCGGGCAGAATTGTGCAAAATGTGTTTTCTGGCTCGTATACTTAAACACTTTCGAAAATCGTAAGCCAAATTCGTTTCGGAATTATTTCCCAGTAAAGTCTAGATGTCCTGTATGTACTACTGCCGAGTGACGATACGTGCAATTTCCAGGCGCTGCAGTAAGTAAACAATTGCTCGCATGAAAAAATTTTTCATATCAAAGTTGTAGGTAATTGTGTGTTTAACTTATTTTACATGAACATTTTTGCGATTGCGCCGAAGGAAAAAATGATAACCGACCAGAAAAAATTTTCAGCCCCCTTTTGTTTAAATTAATCCGTTATTACTCGTTCAATTCGCAAAATATAAAAAAATATCAAGTATACAAATTTGTAGAATTTGTTTTTCTCATTAAAAATGGTATCAACTGTTTTTTCGATAAAATAAAAAATACGGCTGTTATTGGCGAGATAAGAATTCACCCCTTAATTCAAGATGGCGGAAAAGCTGTAAGGGGTTGATGGTCGAAAACTCGGATTTAAGCTTTCTATGTGGTACCCTAACGATGGCAAAAAAAAATTCTCTTACCCAATGAATTGCAATAATAAATACCTACTAAATATACTGGACTATTCAGCCACCCTGTATAATTGATATCCAAGAACAAAACGTTATGTATCACATACTCATTAAAATCTTGAATTCGGAACAGATCATAATGAAATGATACAGTCAAGTAAAAATGGGTAATTTTTTTAACAAAATACTTTTATAAAAATATATTCCAGTTTCTTAAATTATTGTAGTTTTTTTCTGTAACGGTATGACTTAATTTCTCTTCAGATTATTATTGAGCATAAAATTTAACAACTTTGCTCTCATTTAGCCGATATCCTATCTTTTACTGTTTGCGATAGAGGTCCAACTTGAGTAATCCTACTATTGATGCATAATTTGATAGACTATGAAAAGTGCGTAGGTGTTGACTTAAATTATTCCAATTGTTTGTCTTCTTATATGCAAGCTTTATGCAGCGTCGATACATTTAACAATAGTTGTTTCTCCCACACCCTCACATTAGTAGTATTAGAACATTTAGATTTGTTTATAATGTGAACTGTAGAATGTAGTCGACCTCGCGGATGCCACGACAGGCTCAATGCGTTTTGTAAAACCTGCTAAGATTTCTTGCTTTGTTCTGATTAAAGAGTAATACACAATATTATGCGGAAATGTTTTTTACAGTAATTGTATAACATGATGTAAAAATATTTATGTCCAGCACTTCAGCAGATAATTTCCTCATAGTAAAATGACAATAATCTGTGTCATTTTCGTGATTATTTGCTTCTTAGTGCGGGTTTATACAACATTACATTATACTTTACATTAAAATTACATTAGAATTAGAAGATAAATGTACGCTATTCAGTGAAGACGTTTATACAACATTACCATTACATTAGAATTACATTTCACATTACGAGGATGGTTATCTTTTATCTTTATCATGTAATTATCGTAATGTGACCCTATTGCGCATGTTCTAAAACAACAGTTAACAGCTGACTGTCACTGTCTGTCACTTTTCGTTCGGGTTTAAGGTGGTTCCGCATGAGATTGTTAGATTCAACTTTTCAAACTTTGAGTTCTGCATCTATATTTGAGTTTTAATGAACATTCGTGTACTAATTTGAAAATCGACAAAGAAACAATAATCACAGGCTGTCTTCATTGGTCGATTTTAATTTTAATATACGAAAATATGACAAAGATATGTACACATGGAGAATAACCCTTATTCATGACATGCGCATAATGTCAGAAATTACTGACCGCTGATTGGCTACATTATAAGTTTTAGTGTTGTATAAACCCGAGTCCGATTTCTGATTGTAATGTAATGTTAATTATAAAATGTAATGTTAATGTAATGTTGTATAAACCCGCACTTAATATTCATAATGGTTTACAAACCTTCAAACATATAGTTTATAACTTATACTTTACGTAGAATTTTATTGACTCACGAGGTTGAAAGAAAATTAATTTGAGTTTAGGTTTTTTCCAAACTGTTTCGCCTAAATTTTTAAAGATTTCTGATGAATTTTGATTATTTTATTGTTAGGCACTGAGATTATAATTCGTGCTTATATTGTATATTAATAAAAAAAACTATGGCGTATTATTTTGTTAAAATTTTTATTTTCTGCACTTTTAGCTAAATAATTTTATAGTGATATTGATTTGCGTGTAAAATGTTTACCACTCAATTATCGATTAAATAAAATAACTGTTGTATTCACCTTAACTGTTCACAAATTAATAAAAACAATGACTTGTTTTGCATTAATAATATGATTCGTTCATTGAAAATTACCTATAATTTCAGGGAAATATACCCGAATGTAAGTTAATTTTCACCTACGTGCTAATTTTATAGGATTTTTAAAATTAGCTTGACCCCTTCTGATCTTTGTAATTATAATATGATTCCAGTACAAAGAAATAATAAGAATACATAAAATTTAATGATCTTATTGTATGATGTAGCTTTTTACACTAATTAGACAAACCTTGATGAATCAGTGTGATTGCTTGACATTGGTATAATAAAAGTATTCTGTTCTTAAAACTCCTAAAAGTAGAACGGTAAAAAAAATATTATTATAACCACTTCCCGGCAATAAAACACGGTGGTACACTTTCTCTAGATTTTGATGTGTGTCTCAGTATCTTCAGGATTTAGGTCATCTGAACCAGCCATACGAAAAAGCAAAATGAAAGTATAGAAATGTGAGAGCCACAGTAACATGCCGTGGTTAAATATGTACTTATAAAAGACTCGAGATGAGGTCAAATATCTTCTAACCTTAATTTTTTATTGTACACTGTGTTAAATTTTATATAAAATAACTTTTGATGTATTACTCATGTACCAATGCAAATGCGAAAGTTCTGCTACTTAAATGATAGGTCATTTTATATTTAGCTGATTGTGAGGTTTGTTAGATATTCCGCATTTTCTAGCGGTATTCGACGTAGTAAATGTGTCATTTTCAAATTATGTATAAAATTTATTATTATTAATAATAATTTTCTGTTTATTTATACATTCATTTATTTTTAATTAATTTATCAAAGGTGTTTGGTATAAATTATATTCATAAATTTTAATGTTGATGTTTGTTTCCATAAAATCACCGAAAAATTCACCGTCTTCAAATTAAGTTCACAAAAGAGAAAACTTTTTTACTTCAACATTTATACGAAAAAATATTTTTTTAAATATGAGCTTGCCTAGAAAGCCTGAAATCCATTATAAAAATCTTGAATGGGCTTAAAAATATGGAAAACGAAGTGATTATTTGTGAAAAACTGATAGATGATTATGAAACAAAAAAAATATTTAATTTTTCAACTAGTTTTTCATTTCCATTAACACCCCTTTTATACTTTTAAGTTTTATTAAGTTTTCAAATTTAGTTTTGAAGAAGAGATAAATCTCGAAATGTTAGCTGAAAATTGCATGTATTTTTTTCACTGCCCAATTACATTAGGCATTCATTTTCAACATTAAGACAAGGAAAGAGACCAGAGCACGGTGTACGACCATGCGTTGCTCTCTGTCTCAAGCAATCGTTGGGCTAGTTGGCACTAGTTACCCTGTATACATATTCTGATGTAAATAGCAATGATTGCCATTCGAAATAATTTACAATGTTAATAAACAGTCATAACACTACGGAAAATTATAATCTAAATTTATTGTTTGTAATAAATTGTTTTTTTTGCCGGGGGGGGGGGAGGCAGAAAACAGATATTAAAGTTTCTCTTCAGTCCATTTTTGAGGGAATTAGAACTAAAAGTATTTGGTTGTACATTTAATAGTATATTGTAATACAAGTGCGGAAAACGCATCATGACAATACGAGTGTGAAATTTGCAACGCGACCGATAGCGAGTGCTGCAATCACACGAGTATTGTCATGGGCCATTTCCGCAAGCGTGTTACATACGATTTTTTCTACGAAAACGTGGAATTCGTAAAAAATTAAATTATTTGTAAATCTTTTTCTAATTAAAAAAAACATCAAGTGAGTTTGTTGTCATAGAACTGAAAGCTCATAGCTGTTGACAGTTTATAAATTGTGTCCTGTCATCGAAATAATTTTGATTTTGAGATCAAATTACGTGAATATAAACATGGAGTTTCAAAACTAAAGCGAAAGCGATGAACTAATGTGCACTCCTCCGGTTGTTAGATATTAAATAAATGTTATAATTATAACTAAATGTAAGTACTTCTTTATGTTTTTGTTTGCGTGCTGAAAGTTTAAAAAATATGTGCGGAAAAAAATTTCCACACTAATTTTCCGTACTAGTTTTTCAAAAGCCTACTTTCAAGTTCGATTATCTTGTCGGAAAAAACGTCATTCCGCATTTTCGTAGAAAAAATACTTTAAATTGATTGGCTGTAAATCAAACAGCCAATTAAATTGCAAATATTTTTAGTTCCAATTCTCTGTATAAATAAAATTAATTTTAAACAATCATAACACTTGTGAAGATGTTCTGGTTTCTTTGGGATTCATTCATTCTACTGCTAGATGAGCCTATTAACATTTATAAATAATCTTTGTATCTACAAAATTGGAAAGGTTGACGTTAAAATAAAAAAATTTAATTTAACTCTAGGTACTTCTCTTAAATCTTCACAAATAAAGAGCACATACAAAATATTCGTAAAATAAAATGAAACATCTTCAAGGCGGTAAAAAATTCACCAAATTTATTGTGTTATCTATTACCTATAATTTAATTCAGTCTTAATTATGAAATTTAGTTCAATTCTGATGCCTTTTTTAAGATATAATGGATAAACACATAAAAAACATACAGTGACCGTCAGAAAGTGTACACCAAATGAAAATTTTTTTTCTTTACAAATACCAAATTTATTTTACTGTGGAAAGGTTCTGCATGTCCTTAAACAAAAAAGAGCATAAGTAAAACCAGTAAAAATTGCATCGTATACGAGGGAGGGATGAAAATTTCAAATTTACTCAAGAATAAAGTACCCTTATTTTGCACCGTAGAAAAAAATGTTATTAGGAAAAGTGGTTTTTACTTAGAAGTTATCCCCGAATATCAAATTTGGGCTCTGTAGACAAAGAGAAACCATTTTTCTTTTTTTTGGACCCACCCCCGTATAACGAATCTCTAGAAGCTATGCAGCGCATAAATTCAGTTTTTTGACTATTCTTGGGCAATTAAACACATAATTTACTTAAATTGGTTTAAATGCGCGAGAACAGGGCGGTTAATTAAATAATGCCAAAAATAATCTCATTTTTTTGGTGCACACCGTATTTTATTTTATGGATAAGTAAAACAACTTAATGTAAAACAAATGCGGGTTTAGTATCTTTAGTAATTTATTGCCATTATTACTTTTTTAAAAAACTTAAATCTATTGGTTCAGGAATTACTTTAATCTGTACCTACCGGTAAGTCAATTTCAGTTCCCTGATAAAATTATTATTATTTTATTAAACGACCCGTTTTCGCGCAGTTAAACCAATTTATGTAAATTATGCAAGTATTAACCCAAGAACTGTTAAAAAACTGAATTTATGCACTGCATAGCTTCTAGCGATTTGTTCTACGGGGGCGTGCCAAAAAAAAGGAGAGACGTTTATTTTTTGATATTCGGAGATAACTTTTAAGTACAAACAACAAAAATTTCCCATTTGGTGCAAACTTTCTGCCAGTCACTCTATTTATATTTTTCGAAAATTTAACATTTATAAATAATATAGTGCAGACGCCAAAGGTACTTGAGTATGCGAAATATGAGGACCGTCAACTATGCTCGGATTCTTATATCTGAGACCCTAAATAATGAAAAAATCATGTTGCCAGCAGCTGGGATGGTCCATTAAAGAATTTTTGAAATCTCGTTATATGAGTATAACATTTTATTTAAATGTCTAATTTAACCTGTCTTACGGTCAGTTCCATAATCAAAATAAAAGTCGATTTTAGTTAAATGAAGTTTAGACTGTGATATGTTATTTATGTACCAAAAATAAAGACGACCATTTCTAAACGCTATTTAAACTAAAGTCGGCTTTTACTTGATTATGGAACTGGCCCTTATGGCATAAATTACACTAGATACAATAATTATTCACTAACAAAAATGTAAATTTTTATAGACTATAATTTTTGTCTTATTTTTTTTTAAATGTGCTGACTCCCAATTATGTTGACAGAATTTTTCACTTAAAGTTTCTACTGTAGTACATGATTGTAAGTAATAAATAAATTTAAATTGTAATGTTAAAATATGTTTGCATTGTTTTTGTGTATCTTATTGATTAATTGAACCCACATAGTTTTTGAGCAAATTTTATGTAAGTTATTCATTATATCTCAATTACTAATTCAACAGTTGAGTGAACTATAATCAAAACTGTATATTAACTATTTTAACTGTTTTGACAGCCACTGAACTATATTATAAAAACTTGTTGTCCCGCCAAATTTCACTTCTTTATCTAAAAAAATAGTACCTATACTCAAAAAAAAATTCGTCGACAACGCCCTGTATTTTAGTATGGGACTAATTCTATTCTCAAAACTTATGTTATCATGAACAGTAATACGAAAATTGAAAAGAAAAATTCGCAATCAAACTATTAGCAAAAAAACTTAAAATCTCCAAGAGAAATTTAAAGTGAATTCACTCTGGTAAACTAAACTTATGAATAAATAGATAAAAATAACCGATTTTATTTATTTAAATAAATAAACTTGAATTCGTGCTAGTTTATTGAGAAAGTCTGTAGATATTTGTTTAGATAAAATATGCATGCATATCTACAGGTTTCGTTATAGAACCTTAGTATTGTGCTTATTTCCATAAGTCATTGAACATAATTATTTCATTTAAACCAACGAGTGATTATACAAGAATAAAAAGGGCGAAATTTGTCAACAATTCTGACTTAGAAACTACTACTCATTTTTTGTCTCTTAATAGTACGCTTCACTGATAATGCCAGTTAACACTTTCCAATTTCCTTTGAATTGTACACGTTGGTATACGCAACCCGAAAAACCATCGGACCATTACCAAAGAAAACTTTTACTAAGCAACAATTTATTATATAAGTCACTGTGCGTATACTTATTTAATTTAATTGCATTAAAATTTCTAATGCGGCTGTAGGTCATACTCGTATGCAATCAAATAACTGGTGGTTCAGAATAAAGTAAAAAATTTCAATATTGCTGATATTAGAGTCCCGAATTATATTTATTTTCAAATCTAACCTCAGGAAGTAGTTCTAAAGAAATCATATTAAAATGTTACATCATTTTAGTAAACCGGGTGGCTAGGAAAAGTGTCGCATAAACTTGAAAACTACAAATATTTCGAATATTATTCCAAATATGAAAATTCATAATAAAATGGCATGCTTGTACAGGGTGTCCTAGTTTATATCGTCAAGATTTCACCAGTCGATAGTATAGCGAAAATTAAAGGTGGTTTGTCTAATAAACTATAGTCGAATGTTGGTTCCTTTTTGACGTACAGGCCATTAAAGAAAATAAATTATTTTAAATAATTTGCTATAAATCAATAACAAAAAAAGTTAGCCTTCTGAAATTTTGCATAGATCTTCTTTTTTGTATTCTCTTATTAATAGTGGTGACAATTATTTTATTTAGAACACAGAGGCGTGCGTACGGATTTCTTCAAAAACATTTTATTGAATAAAACGTACACGACTGTTTTTTTTTGCAGCACCAATATGCAGAGAGTATTTTCCATTTAATTTAGAAACTTTTTTGTATCTTACAATTTCTTGATAACTTAACTCAAAATAACCTAATAGTACAGTAACTAAGGGAGAAAAAAGGCTTCAAATAAACTTTTTTATTTTGAGTTTGTGTATTCGTAGACCCCGCCCTCCCTTCACCAGCCCTCAAGTAAGGATTGGATTTTTTTGTTTATTGAATAACTTTTTTCCTATTAAATTTTTGAAAAATATTTTCTACAACTTATCTTTTAAACTTTTTTTGATATTGTCGATATTTAAAGAGTTATTCAACAAATAATTTGAAAATTTTGGATAAGGAGTAGTAAGTAGTATCTAACTAGAGAAAAATTTCCCTAAAATTTGCAACTTATTTGTTGAATATCTTTTTAAATATTGACAATATCAAAAAAATATTAAAAAGAAAGTTGTAGGAAATATTTTTCTCTACAACTTTGTACTGATGCTTTTTTCGGAAATCTAATAGGGAAGAACCTCTTTAATAAATAAAAAAAAAGTCTATTTAAATCCTCTTGTTTAATATCGATAAAACGAGTAGTTTTCGAAAAAAACGCGCTTTTGTTTAATGTTAATCTTGAAAATGAGCAGTAGCTAGTTGGTATATATTTAAGGCGTTTTTCTCGAAAACGACTCGTTTTATCGTGATGCAGCAAGAGGATCTTTTTTGAAGATTTTTCGATGCTCTTCAATCGGGCCACATCAAAATTTAGAAAAAGTGCCTAACAAAAAAGTTCTGGGTCTTTATCCAAAGGTGAACGTCAGTTTCAACTTTTTGACACATTTACCTTAATTTTGGTACAAGAATACAAATAAACATTAGTGATAAGTGTGCCAAATTTGAAACGAATCGGTACACTAGAAAAAAGTTAATGGAAAAAATTGATTTAAAAAACAAATTGTAAGGTCCTGTAACCCCAAGATTAATGAGCTTTCGGAACTTGTCACATTAATTTTTCAAGTAGAATCACCCCCCGAGTTTTTTGCTTCTAATTTCCGGACACCCTGTATATGTATTCAAAATAATAGAACACGTTTTATATTAACATGAAATTATTACAAGCGCTAGAAATATTTTTAGTTTTCGAGTTGTAGATTTTTGATACTTGGTTTAAAGCAAAAATAATTCTATTTTCTACACAAAACAGAAAATCTGTCTTAAATTACAAACTCTTTTAATTTTATTAATGTGGATTAATACCGGAGGATTATTTTCAGCTGACATGTAACTCCCTACCAATCCCTCGTTTTCAAGGGAAATCCACGTAAGGTGTGACGACCTCAGCTTACAGAAAATAATACTGCGATATTATCCATTTCCTTTTTTAGCCTTATCCACATAGACAATCTTAATTATTCGTACTCCACGAGAATTTTAAAAAATAGAAGCAAGAACTTCAAAGTGAAAGAACTAAAATCACATTTTGTATTTAAAACAATTATAATAATGTACCATAAATTTCAGGATATTTTCGTGGTTTAAATAAACCTTATTGAATGTCGAACCTAATTTCATTTCCTTGGATTATACAGGGTGTGTCACGACGAGTTGACAGTAGACTATTACTAAACACAATTTGGTTCTAAAAATTGGTACACACCCATTATACAATGTGGTCTATTTAATGGAAATATTGCCACCTTTCTGGTACTTCTGGTTATACCGGAAGTAGACACAAACTTTGTTATTTTAAATGGTATACCCTGTATATTTTTGAATTTTTCGATTCTACACTTCATTTTAGGTATGAAAATATTAAGGTTGTATGGTCCTAACATTAACGGTATTGTAATTATTTACACTTTTTAATTTTTTTTTACAAAAACATAGAGGTAAATAAAAATTCAGATCTTGACAATGACACGTTTTTTCCAAAAAAATTTTCTTGTGTTTGAAGTAGGAATATACAAGAAATAAGCTGATGTAGTTTTAGAAAACTTGCCTTATACAGGGTGTTGGTGGTTGTCCGTTCATTTTTAAAACTTTAATCAATGATAACTTAATTTTTTTAAATGAAACACCCTATATATTTCTAGATTTTCGAATTCTACACTTAATTCGAGACATAAAAGTATAAAGGTTGTAAGGTCTTAAAATTAACGGTATTATAATTAATTACGTTGTGTGTGTTTTACTCTAAGAAGTTTTAGGAGTTTCCAGTTTCACATAAAGAAATATTATCTACAAATAAAAGTTATGGTTTCAGTTTAATTTTCAATTATTAAAATATTCCAAGATAGAAAACTGTTTGAGTTCATTAAGCCTTAGACAAAGTAATAGCTATCTGAAAGTCAAAAAATGTGGATATCTTTTCTTAAAAAAAAACGCTGCAACTTTGTATTTAAAAATGTTCGAAAAAGACCGTCTGTGTATTATAAGTAAAACAGCCTTTACAACATGTGTATATACCTACTACAATGTACAAATAATAATGATTAATTACATTAGACTGTAAATCAAAGAAAAAATTATGGAGCTGACAATAACGGAAGAGGTTATAAAATTATTATTCTTTTATTTACCGTTTTGTATTTTTCTTTTCGATTTTTATGTATACATATGAGATGCTTTTTCTCTTTTCTTAAAATTGTGAGGCATATGCTCAGACATATGCTTTAAGTAGGAACTCATTAAACTTTTTGGAATGTATCATAAAGTTAATAAAAATTGAAATAAGAAAAGTTAGATATGTCTACTATATTTATTTATATTTTGTAATAAATTATCTGCTAATATTTTTGAAATACAAACAGAAATTTTTTCTCAATATGAATTCATCAATATCATAAACAAGCAATCATTTAATTTTGTAAACTTCAACAGAAGTTTATTCCAGTTTAACTCCCGCTTTATTTCAGACTCTATTTTAAGGGAGTCTAGTGCGTTTTTATATTCGCGGAATGGTGGGGAAAGAGAGTAATTAAAAGTGCAGAACTATTTTTTTTACAATATATTCACCCTTAACTCTAATACATTTTTCGCATCTTGAATTAGCTTGTCTTCAAAATGTGCTGAAATTGCAGCCTTCACTTCTTCATCACTTGTAAATTAAAAAAAAATGTTTCTCTTTGTCTTCATCACTTATAAATTTCCTTCCTCGCAGTTATTTTTTCATTTTCGGGAACAGGTAGAAATCGCTGGGGGCTAGATCGGGATTGTAAGTTGGGTGATTTAAAACATCGAAGCTCACCTTGTGCAGGACCTTTACTCTTGCCTGCACAAAACATACTTATGAAAACAAAGGAATCACAAATTTTGAAATACCTTACCGTATAATTAAAAAATTGATTTAAAAGTTAATTACCTGTACATTTTATTAATAATTTCTCTAAATACTGAAAATGATTTTTCGTTTTTTTCTAGTGACCACTCCTTCTCCTCCCCCTAGACCGTGGATTCCTTTGGCTAGGCCATCAACTACCAGATCAACATGTAAGTTTAGCGAAAAGTTTAGTCATAAAATTTTATTCAGTAGAATGATAGTGATACAAAGATACTGAATGTAAATTGGATAGAAAAACCATAAATTTCACGAGAAAATGTTGGTAATAGTAAATTTTTTATAATCAAATTTTGACTAAGTTTCCAAAAGAAAGGAAATTTTTGTTAATTTTTTCGAGCTCTAATATATTTATTGATTTCAATTTGTTATTTTCAGGTATCTTCACTGTGATGTGTTATAATGTTCTTTGTGATAAATATGCAACTAGACAAATGTATAGTTACTGTCCAAGTTGGGCATTAAACTGGGACTATAGGAAAAAAGGTATTCTAGAAGAAATAAGACATTATGGGGCTGACATAATAAATCTGCAAGAGGTAGAAATGGAACAGTTCTATAATTATTTTTTACCTGAATTGAAGATAGATGGATATATGGGCATTTACTCACCAAAATCAAGAGCAAAACACATGGCAGAAAGTGAACGGAAATACGTGGATGGTTGTGCTATCTTTTTTAGAACATCAAAGTATGTCTATTTCTAAACTAGCTTGACTCCTAAATAAAATCATAAATTTTTACAGATTTACACTAATTAAAGAACATTTAGTTGAATTTAATCAATTGGCAATGGCGAACGCTGATGGATTGGAGCACATGTTGAACAGAGTTATGCCAAAGGACAATATAGGACTTGCTGCTCTTCTCCAGACGACCGAAGGTGCTTGGGAAAACAGTAAGTTGATTTTATGGACACGGTGACGATGTCCAGTATACGAGAAAGAAATTTTGAAAATACCTAACTGGAGTTTATTTAAATATAACAATTTTCTTTCCTTCACTTCTGGCTATACTGGAAAATGACCTCTATTTCTTTAATTTACAATAAACATTCTGACTATTTTTTGTTTTTTTGAATTTAATTAATTAATTTTATAAAAAAAGAATGAAATAAATGTAATTATATTTTATCTACGGTATGTTTGAGTTCTTTTGAATGAACAAAAGTAAATATTTATAAGAAAGAACGCGTGCCTATTAATATTGATTTGCAAAAACTAAAAATCTACTAACATTATTTTCCGGCTAAGCAGAATTTAATTCCAAAGTATGAAATTTAAATTCCAAAACTACATTAGTGTAGTTACATAATTTTACAATTAAATTGGTTAGTTGTAGTCGTACATAAAGTTACTAATAATATAAAGTACTAGAATTAACAAGATTTTTTTGTTTAAGCTCCCCCTGACGCTCCGTACTATCAACAACCAATTCTAGTATGTACAGCACATATCCACTGGGATCCTGAATTCTGTGATGTTAAATTAATACAAACTATGATGTTAAGCAACGAGCTCAAATCAATACTGGAAGAATCTGCTCAAACATTAAAGTCATCTGAAATCAACGCCGAGCCCAGTAACATTCAATTAGTACTATGCGGTGATTTTAATTCACTGCCCGATTCAGGAGTAATTGAATTTTTGAATACAGGCCGAGTGTCGCAAGACCACAAGGATTTTAAAGCTTTTAGTTACAAAACGTGTCTAGAAAAGATCCTGAGCTGTGATAAACCAAATGAATTTACACATTCCTTCAAGCTCGCTTCTGCCTACAATGATGACATTATGCCATTTACTAACTATACGTGAGTTTGAATGATTTTGGAGAGAACTTAAGTACTAATTTTAACTATATTTCAGATTTGATTTCAAAGGCATCATAGACTATATTTTCTACACAAAGCAGTCAATGACACCACTTGGTTTGTTGGGACCTTTGTCATCCGATTGGTTATCACAGAACAAAGTAATAGGCTGCCCACATCCTCATGTCTATTCTGATCATTTTCCTCTTCTCGTTGAGCTGGAAATGACGCCCACGATAACGGCATCAATGAACGGCATAATAGGACACAGGTAGGGATTGTTGATTGTTATTCATATGTAAAATAGGTTTAAGTTTACGAATTCATGTTGCACAAGACAACAGTTTTGCCTGTTTCTTTGATGGCTTTAATTGTTCATATTTATTATACCGAGATATCAAAAATTATCCACCAATTTTCTGAAGATGTAGTGGAGATTCAACAAAGATATGAGGGTTATTAGAGCTCCACATCCGCATGTTTTGAATATTGATGTACCCCGAAAGTTGGAGCCACGCTTCATCAGAAAAAAATATAAAGTTTAACAAGTCGTCATTCATTAAATTATTGACAAAACACTGGCAGTACGTAAGACGTCTGAGGTGGTCTGCTGGCAAAGGGCTTGATATGATTGCATCTTATATGGATGCATGTCCAAGTTCTTCTTTACAATCGTTCGGCATGTTCCATAAGAAAGTCCATTTACTTGTGACAGACGTTTCAAATGTTTTGTAGGCTCTTGTTCCATACGTTGACGGACGTCATTAACAACTTCTGTAAGAACGGTTGGGCTATCAGCACCTTTTTTGTGTGAGACAGAACCAGGTTCGCGAAACACACTAACAAAATTCTAAATAATTCATAAAAATCCTGTGGAATTACTGCTAAATATGGGAAGTGCTCCCGAAAGTTGTCCAAACATAACGGCTGACTATATTCCCAAATTCCATTAACTGGCACACCAGTTCGAAAATAGGCTTGAATCATGTAAATTTTGTGCTCTGTGGTGTAAACCATAAAAACTGCTTAAGATATTACCTCCGACAATTAATTTAAAATCCATGATCGCCTTTGACCAAGATAATTTCTGATATCTCGGTATAATATTTATTTTTATCTGGTTCTCTTAAAACCGTTAGTGTTTTTTATTAAATATTATATTGGCTTTCACATCGTTCACTGTATTTGAGATTCTGACACAACCAAAATATTACATTTGTTCACCGTTTTCATAATATCAATCATAGTCCAGTATAGTTAGTCAGATTCCTATGGGTATTATTGCAATTCATTGGGTAAGAAAATTTTGTTTTGCCATCGATACAGTACCATATAGAAAGCTTAAATTCGAGTTTTCGACCATCAACCTCTTGCAGCTTTTCCGCCATCTTGAATTAAGTAGTGAATTCTTATCTCGACAGAAACAGCTGTATTTTTGATTTTATCGAAAAAATGGCCGATACCATTTTTAATAAGAAAAACGAGTTCTACAAATTTGTATACTTGATATTTCTTCATATTTTGCGTATTTAACGAGTAGTAACGGATTAATTGAAAAAAGGGGGTTGAAACATTTTTTGCTCGAATATTTTTTTTCCTTCAGCACTATCGCAAAAATGTTCATATAAAATTTATTAAACACATAGTTACCTACAACTTTGATATGACCAATTTTTTCATGCGAGGAATTGTTTACTTACTGTAGGAGTGTAGCGCCTTGAAGTTGCGCGTATCGTCACTCGGCAGTATAGTACAGGGCATTTAGACCTTGCAGGGAAATAATTCCGAGACGAATTTGGCTTCCGATTAAAGTGTATGTATACGAGCCGGAAAACTCATTTTGCACAATTCTACCCGGTGGTGAAAAGGTTGTTTTAGTTTTTCGCGCATAAATCGCATATTATCGGTTTTAGAAGAAAAATGTTGTTCAAAATTGAATTCTCCATAAAATCGAACTGGTAAATTTTTTGATAATTGCAATTGTTTACAAGTTTGTTATACCTCCAATTTTCCAGGCTGGTGTTTGGTGCATTTTCGAGATAGTCGCACTTTTTCAGACAGTCGCGTTTTTCGAGACAGGTGCACGTAAAAACAAAACTATTTGTGTTAATTTCAAAAAATAATCCCGTGTACCAAAATGATGTACCTAACTTGTAAACAATTGCAATTAGCGAAAAATGTCTATTTTGTAGAGAATTTAATTTACAATTAATTTCATTGAGATATTTTTTTCTAAAATCGAAAATACGCGATTTATGTGCGATAAACTAAAACAACCCTTAAAAACAAGATGGCGGCCTTTCACCACCGGGCAGAATTATGCAAAATGTGTTTTCCGGCTCGTATACTTAAACACTTTCGAAAATCGAAGGCCAAATTCGTCTCGGAATTATTTCCCACCAAAGTCTAAAATGCCCTGTACTACTGCCGAATGACGATACGTGCAATTTCCAGGCGCTGCAGTAAGTAAACAATTACTCACATTAAAAAAGTTTCCATATCAAAGTTGTAGGTAATTGTGTGTTTAACACATTTTACATGAACATTTTTGCGATTGCGCAGAAGGAAAAAATGATAACTGACCAGAAAAAATTTTCAACCCCCTTTTGTTTCAATTAATCCGTTATTACTCGTTAAATACGCAAAATATAAAAAAATATCAAGTATACAAATTTGTAGAATTCGTTTTTCTCGTTAAAAATGATATCAACTGTTTTTTCGATAAAATAAAAAATACGGCTGTTATTCGCGAGATAAGAATTCACCCCTTAATTCAAGATGACGGAAAAGCGGCAAGGGGTTGATGGTCGAAAACTCGGATTTAAGCTTTCTATGTGGTAGCCTAACGATGGCAAAAAAAATTTGTCTTACCCAATGAATTGCAATAATAAATACTAAATATACTGGACTATCAATTCTAACATTTTTTGTTAAAAAAAATGGAAAAAAACTGTAGCACTTATAAAATGACGTTCTTAATTAATTTATCTTTTTCGCATTTTGGCCACAAACGATGTTTTATTTTAATAGTCTAATAGTTGGTGAAAAATGTATCTTTAATTTCTCCAGAAAATTTCACTTTTCTTGTCGTTAGTATCATCCGAAAATATCGCGCAAATTTTTCTCTACAATTACATTTTTTACAATTGGCAGGCCATAGTTCGACCAAAAGGTCGACTCAAAGATTTTTACATATATCCTAACAATTATTATTAGCAATCGGGTGCGGGTCCTATTTAAGAATAGCTACTGATCAGACAAATTGTTTTACAGGTAGCAACCGGCAATTTGTGGAAATTAGCCATTGTCGCCTTTGCATTTGCTGTACCTGTTACATCATGCAGATAAAACTGTCACCTACTCATTTTCTGGTTTGGGAATGGTACCTGACGACATCGTCCTAAACCAACAAACACCATCATCTAAGTTTACTTTTCTTCTACATCAAATAACACGCACATCAATACCAGTCTTTAAAAAACGTGCATCATGTCCCGAAATTTTATATTTTTTTAATTTTTTTTGAGATTGCTGTGATTTTTACACATAATTTATTTTATTGCATGTTTTACACAGACGTACCTATAACGCAGTTTTTAAAAGTAAATTTACAGTTTTGCTTTTTATATTTTACATGATATGAGCTACATCTTCCTAGGAAAAGTTGTATAATTTTGTGTAAGGATATAATAAAACTTAAACTTTTATGTAAGTTACTCCTGAGGTATAGCAATTTGTAATTTATCGATAAATTGTTGTCTACTTAATCTTGAACATAAAATATTTGTTATATTTTATTTCATTTTGATTAACTGTGATGATAACCAAAATCAATAATTTGCAGCATCAGTATAATAAGACTTTTTTAAACACCATAAATACCTATTGTCTGTGTTATGTAATTTTGTTTTCAATGTATTATTAAATTTTTAAAATATGACACTTTAATATTTACATAAGTACAAGAAAGCTAGTTAAGTATACTTATTTTAATTTTAAGAAAATGTAATTTTTTACGTAAATGTTACATATTTTTGCAAAAATATGTAGGGTTTCCACATAAATGTTCATATACAGAAACTTAAAGATATGTGTACAAAAATATTAATATAATACTGGGTGCGTGTTATAAAAACGAGCAAATATCTCATATATAAAAATTCCCAAGAAAAACGCTACAAAAATGTACGTAGGTTTACATGTTGGTTCTTCAATTTATTCATTTTAAGAAGTTAGAGTACTCGCAGCACGATAAGAAGATCGCCATTGATACATTTTCCATGTGAATACTAAAATTACAACATAGTAGATTATTTTACAATAAGCATGTGATATTTGGCCGTTCCTACACGTTTTTCCATACACACTGCATTCAAATCTATAAATATAATAACTAAAAATATTTAGGAAACGTAGAAGAAAATTAATTGGCATTATTATGCTAGTACAAATAAACCAGTGATTAGGTTTTGGTTATCATCTTAATAAGTTAAGATTTGTATTTAAAACCACCACAGTAACTCAATTTTAATGAAACCGATATTTGAAGATATTTCACTTTGTGTGAATAAATGTGATCCATAAAAATGTAATAATACCTACTGAAAAGTTGCACGAGATTTAATTTAATTTCAACCGATCGCCTAGATTTAAAAATAAAGTATTTCATCATAAAAATGTAGTTAGAAAATCGTTCCCCTAATTCAGTTCAAATTTATAATTATACCGCAGTAGCTGCAGAAATACATAACCAGTGATCATATTTTTATCTACTTCTTTTTAAATGAGAAGTAACTGTTTGCAATAAACCAAAAATCCCATCTATACATGATCTAAAAAGACTATAATGTAAATCTATTCTGTAAAAGTTGTACCACGTTGTTGTTCCACCCATTGCATTATCCTTATGTTTAATTTGTTCCTAGCATAAATTCAATCTCAAAAAAGAATTGAGTAAATTATCTACAATTTATTCAGTGATATTTCGCAAATTAGACGATATTGTTTATAAAATCTGTTTTGTTGTTAGTTGTATAAAATTCCAAACTGGACTTCTAATTGTAATGTTTAGATAATTTTGTTTCTTTTAGAAATTCTCATGTTGTGTGCCATGAAATTCACCTTTCTCGGCTAATAATAATAATAATCTATTCATAATATTTTACAGAATTGCGTGAAAATAAGTTAAGCTATTTAGCCAAAGTATTACGAAAAATTTGACAAAAAACGCTGTTTAAACTTACTACAAAAATTTTATACATAACTTAAAAATGACCTCACAACGTCGAGTTTAAGCGTTAATGATTGAACGTTGAACTTTGTTGAAGTAATTATGTCAATAGAATAGCTGCCCCTCAATAATTTAGGTTTCTATGTATGAACTCTTTTGTAATTTTAATAAAATTAAATTTAAAAATAATTGAAAATGACATTGTCGTTTAGTAAATTTAGTTGGTAGAAACGCTTTAGCGATTTAGAAGATGAAACACTCATGACATTTTTTTACGGAACGTTCAATCATAATGAGTGTAATACAATGTGATCAATAATTACCTGCTATCATACCTACACCTGTGACAAATATTTTTTTTAAATCATACATTAATTTTTATTTTATTTGAAAACTCTTTTGAGAACATTGTATCCTTACTCGTAAAATCCTGACATTATAAACAGGTCACTAAAATAATATTAGTACCATTAAAATTCAAACATAATTTTCTACTAAATTTTGCAGGAAATTTTTGTTAGCAAATAACAAAACGACGTTTGATGTAGATATATTTTTAACAACTCCGATTTCCTATTTGGATCTACATACAAATATGTAGATTGTACTCGCAACAATAATCGTCAATAGCATATCGTTTATGAGTCAAAAATTGGGATAATTGTTGCAGCTAATCACGTTAAATTGTGAATAGGGCAGATACAACAAATGTAATAAAACAAAAACAAATATATTAACACTTTTTTACCAGTATATTTTAAGGAAATAAATCCCTACATATTTCATCGTACCTACATGACTTCTTTCGTTTCTTTGTTGTAGTAAGTTTATGCTTAATTGTTGTAGAAATAATTGTTTAGCGTTATTTATTATATGAAGGGCCTAAACATACCTTTGCTTTTTGGTGTTACCAGAACAAGTCCTAACTGTTTAATATTTCCAATGTTATTTTGGCTATTTTAACAACGATGTATAGTAATGGTAATTATTTGAAAAATGTTACTTTATGTTGGGTACTTAAATGTCTAAATTTCTTTGTATCATAATTTTACTAAGATCTCAGATTTTGTAATATAATTTATAATATATTTCTTTTCAGTAGTGCTTATGGTATTGGACAATGGTTTTAATAATAAGTTTCATTATTAGGTGTTCCTTAACAAATATTTATGTAAAATAGCAAAAAAGAGTAATAAACTTGGACCATGATATTGTGTTTTATTTTATTTCATCCAGGATATCGCCAATTGGCTGGTTGTTGAAATCTATAGCTGATTTTACTGACAGCCAAGGTTCAGATCTAATAAAATTCTCAACTTTCAGTAGGTAAGTTTATGAAAGCATCTGAGCTAATGGGAAAAAGCTGGTACATTAATCCTCGAATTATGAGCTATAAATAGCTCTACACTACCGTGTGGGATAGAATAAATTTCTAAACGGCCACAATTTCGAAAATAGAGCTTTCAACATCTGCTTTGATTTAGTGTCGGAACTGATTATTTTATTGATTGTTGTTGGTAGGTAGTAACCGGCCATTTTTGAAAGAATAGATTAGTATTAGATAAAAAATTCAAGAGACCTTTTTTGTTGTACATTGTTAGAAGAGTTTGAAAATAACAAAATATTTCCAAAAAACCATTGGCGTACTACTTTTTACGAAGATAACCTCGACTAACTCACGCCTAACTACGCCACTGGCGGCTGATAAAAATTGACTTTACACTAAAAATGTAGCTCTTTACTAACGTAAATTAATTGCATAATTTTAAGAACCCCAGCATTGACCGTTAAAAAATAATTTCAAATAATAAAAATTAAAATTAAATTTTCAAGACCCTGTATCACGGAATCTAGGCATTTTCGGACATATATTTATAGAAACATTTTTTCTTAAATCATCGCTGAAGCTACCTAGAAAACACCCTGTATAGAACAGCTGGTTTTTTGTGTCATAACTCGAGTACTAAGTAAAGCTTAAATCTAAGTTCTCGACTTAGCTAACCTCCTGTTAACCACACAATCCCCTATTTATGGGTAAATTTAGTTTTTCCAATTTATATACTCCTATTAATTTACTGGATCAGATTTTTATTATCTACTCTGAGCTTGGTAATCCTTAAGGCTCTATTCGCTTCAAAATAGGTCCGCCGATATTTAGTAGTAAGAGATGCTCTGGAGGATCTTGCTCTAGCCTAGGAAGTTACGCTAATGTGGGTCCGGGCACATGGCGGGGCTCAAATCATGAAGAGGAAGTAGAGACTGCAGGTAAGCCAAGTCCTTTATCGTGGAGCAAGAGAGATCAAAATCCTTAAGAGTACAGGTGGCTAACGGTTTTAAATACAATAATTTAGAGTGTTCGAGAAACGCTATTTTGTCGAAACCCCCAAAAAATACAGACATCAAACGTGACGCGCTACAAAGAAAGCGACCTAAGCAGCAAAAAACCGATTTTCAGATTATGATCGTTATAGGTCTTGAAGTCGCTCTTCAAGTTCGTGAAATTTTTTTTCATCCAAAAATGTCTGCAGTGTAACATAGAACCTAATCAGAAAATTAAATATACAGGGTGTCCCAAAATTAGCCTGCCAAAAGGTACCATCTGATTCTACGTTCAAAAATAATGCAAAAAGTTTTAATAAATATAGGGGGGCCCAAAAGAGGAGTTTTCTGTATTATCTCTGCAACGGTTTGAGGTAGATTCATGAAATTTGATGTGACAAATCAAAGCTATAATATTTAATAAGAGTAACTTTCATGTTGTTATTTGAAGTCTGTATCTTTAACCTCTGGTGCATAAAAATGAATCGTCATGATCATGAATACTAGAATAGTGACACAAGTTTTTCAAAGAAATTTCTTTCGCATATAGAATCTTGATTCTGTAGAAGACAACCTGATTCTATCCAATTTACAGAAACTCTACTATGTATAGAAGTGTGAGGAATGCCTGCCTCTACCCTCAGACGGTGAATTGTTGAGTCGAGTTTGAGATATATGTTAAATAAGCTTTTTCCCAGCAACTTTTTATTTATTTTAAGTATTGTAAGTAGCATAAAAAATAAACGAATAAATTTAAATTAATTGATCTTACGAGCTCTAACAACTAAATGTTCGGACAAAAGTAAATTTGATTGTCTTTTTCCATACGCGCAAAAGTTATCTAAATGAACTTCCATAATATTGATGGTTTTTTTTGTTATAATGCCAACATTTAGTTATATAAAAACGTAAATTTCGTAAAAATCCGCTCGGCGGTTCCAAAACTGTGACATTTTAACCCAGCAGGATGGGAAAATTGTAGAAACAAAGAATTATTATTTTCAAAACGTGGGATCTAGTAGTCGGATTTTAATGAAATTTACTTTATTGCAAAGCTGGATGTTGATTTTCTTTACAAAAAGTTACACAAGTTTTAATTTGGTGATTTTAGGCATTTATCGGAGCTTCAAAGTTGCACCTTTAAAAATGATAAAATTTTCTAGTAACTGTTTTAAAGAATCAGTTTTGAAACCGCAGGTTGGATGTGTGTCAAAAAACATTTAAATCAAAGCTCAATAATCGTACTATATTGAAAAAATCCTGAAATGCTGATATGATTTTTTTTGCATTTTTTTCGAGTTCCACAGTTTTCTTTCACGTGTTATTTGAGGGTGCTACCTACATTAAAATAATCACAGTTTTGGAACCACTGGTTGGATTTTGGTAAAATTTCCTTTATTGCAAAGCTGGATGTTGGTTTTATGTACAAAAAAATCCCCAAGTCTTTATTTGGTGATTTTAGGCATATTTCGTAGCTTTAAAATTGCACTTGAAAAATGTAACGTAATTTTCTAACGACTGTTTTTAAAAAATCCAGTTTTGGAACTCGGTGAAAACGACAAAAAGGTGCTTTCATGGCACTCATCCAGTCCGGACTTAAATGTTATTGAAACTCTTTCGGCATAAAATTAAACGTATTCTACGCGATAATCCACCAAGAACCATTGGGGACTTAAAGACCAAAATAGAAGAAATTTGGGACAGTTTCACGCCAGAATTGTACCAAAATTTGATAAATACAATGCCTGCTAGAATACAGGCAGCTATTAAAGCAAAAGGAGACGTAACCTCTTATTAATGGTCCTAAATTAAAAATTATCCCAACATTTAGTTGCAAATTCATTTTGTAAAATTTGCTAATTGTTAAGTTTAAAATATTGTTAAATTCAATAAATAATTTTGTTCCATGCGTTATATTGTTATTAAGGCTTTATCTTATTGTATTTGTGTTTACTAATTATTTGCGTAAAATTTCCAGTTCTCCTTTCATACTTCAAAAATTTACTTTTGTCCGAACATTTAGTTGTTAGGGCTCGTATACTATTTGAATATTAACCCGCTTAGTAATTCTAAGTTACCAGCCTTTATCTTTACTTATAATGCCATAAAATCTTGAACCCAATCTAAAATAAATTTTAACGAGACAATTTGATGTATTAATCCAGCGAGGTCAGATTCTGCAAGGCGTTTAATTTAAATTAGTAGTTGTCTCGTGCAACAGGATTAATTTATTTATAGAGTAATTTAGAGTTTCGGATAATTTAATAATTTTACCGCCTTACTACCATTTATTTGATATGCGCAAATGTACCGTACAACATAGTAAAATTTGTAAATTACTTGCACTGAAAACCGAAATAAACATAAATTCACACGTTTAAAACAGATAACTAATGCAGTTTGATTTTTGAAAGATATTTTTAGTCTCATGCCTGATGTTTTATATTTCCTACAACTTTCTATAAATATTTGTTGTATGTGCACCTGAATATTGTTCGACTTGTTATGGATAATATAAACAAATCTGAGGAAATTAAAATTAATATCAGAGGGAAGAAAGTGAGGACGCCTTTGAAAAGAGCTGCAAGGAATATACGTGCTTATGGAAGTGAATACTGTAATAATACTAGCATTCATGGATTAAAATACCTTGCAGAGGAAAGAAGTTTATTTGAAAAGTAAGTTCCTGTTCTATACACATAAATTTAATTTTCAAATTTATTTATTTTTAAATGAGGATGAGGAATGCAACTAACAAACCTTAACATATTTTTCACCCCGATTGGGGTTTACCTCCTCTTGCAGTTGCCAAGTAACCCCAAAAATATTGTTCTTTCTCCATGAGCATTCAAATTGAAGCTTTTAAATTTTAGTTATTGATCTTAAAATCATATTGTAAGTACCTGTTTTCGCAAAATTCAGAATTCAAAACTGACGATGATTTCTGCTTCATTTAATGTATAAAACAGAATATTTGGACAATAGTTGGAATCAAGTATCGATATATGAGTTCTTTACTTTGTTTGATGATCATCTATTAAAATCCACTTCTCTAAGGAGATAATGAATAAATTGTGTATTATTAAAAAACGGTTTTAGAACAGTGACTGCATCTAAAAATTAATTTATGGGGAATTTATATAAGGTCGCTTTTATGTATCATTTTTCTTCCAGAATATGGTGGTTAGTTATCGTAATAACTTCCGTGACTGCTTGCATTGTAGTTATACACAAGACATACAAAAAATGGCAATCATCTCCGGTTATAGTTACGTTTGGTACTAATGAAACTCCTTTATACGAAATTCCATACCCAGCTATAACAATATGTCCTGTTACTAAGATAAGTCAAAGAATGTATAATTATACCAAACTGTATAATATGATACAGGATAACATAACTCTTTCCGAAGAAGAGTAAGTATTTCTGATGATTATAACAAGTACTTGCCATATTTTCAAGTAGAAAATCTAAAATAAAATGTATTTTCAAACATTTTAAATCTGTACTCACTCACCTACATTCTTCTTATAAAATAGAATTATAAATATGTACGGAATGATAATTTTCCAAACCGACAAAAATAAATATTAATAAATTTATTGGAATTCACAACTGTTGAAATACTATGTAGAAAGTCAATATAAATAACTTTTGCATCTTAAAACTCCAAATAGAAATTGGATATCCAGAAATTTACATGTAGTGAATTTACTGAATGCTAATAAAGCATATGCCAATTAGCGTTATTCCTGGAAATTTATAAATATGTAACTTACGTTAAACTGTAACTGTCGCATTTACAGGACCATAATTTTGGCAATTTTGAAATCTTTCCTGTATTATTTCGCAATACAGTGTGATTCAAATTCGATCCTCACCATTACGATCTCGTAAACTGTAAGAGATACAGGGTCGGTTAAATGGGACAAAATTTGAGGCATTCGAAGTGTAAAATGAATCTGTCATCAAAACTGCAATATCTCTTTTCGATCCTGAATAATCCTGAAAAAACTGAAAGGGTCGATTTTTTATTTTTCTGTCTAGTTCGCGGTTATTTCATAACCGATTTTAATTTAGTAAAAACATTATTAGATCAACTTTTTATGGTCTACTTTTTTTTCGACGTTTCGTTTTTGTGAAACCATCATCAGGTTCATTTTTTCTTATGGGCGCCATATTTGATTTTGATGTCATATTTTAGCATATTTTTTCCTGATTTCAATGATGTATCGCACTTCATGGATATCTTTGATTTTAAGATCAGTTCTTCAAAAAAAAATGTTTAATTTACAAAAAAAATTATGAAACAAATAAAATAGTACACATAACGAAATAAATCATTTTGAATCATTGCATCAACTATGAAATTTATTAATAATAAATCTTTTTTCAAAATTTTATATTATTTTTAATAATTTAATAAATTATTAGGTAATAGTTTATAAACAATAAGGTATGTATGTAATAAGAATAAGAAAAATAAGAAACGTAGGCTATGCTTAACAAAATTAAACAAATAACATGGGTAGATATTGTAGTGGCCAATTGTTATTGTAATTAACATTAATATTTATAAGAACGAAGACAAAATTAATACTTAATTACATCAAATAAAGACGTATTATAATATGCTTGTTATGAATATCATAACTTATACCCTAATAGAAGACACCCTCATATTTAAAGAGTTAGAAAGAAATTTAAAAGAACATGGATCATTTTGTGCCCCTAGAAGAAACTACGGGTATCGCCAAAATTTAGAAAATGTTATTATTCAGTCTGCCCAGGATAATCCCATAAATTCAGTTAGGAAGATTGACGATGATGTGGATAGATCATATTCAAAATGATTTATTTCGTTGTGTGTACTATTTCATTTGTTTCATATACACTGGGCCGCAAAATTAACGCACCACCCAAAATTCAGCAAAAGTTTGATGTCAATTTTTTTCTGAACCGTTTGTCCGATTTGTATGATTCTTTTTTTAAATTGTAGGTTGATCCTTCAGGAATGTTAGTGTGCTACTTAGCCTCAGATTTAACAACGACATTATATTTTGTACCGTTAACCCGTAACTAATAATTTATCTTTCCTCAATTTTGTTTGTAAAAAGGAAAATTTCCGTTGATTAAATAAATAATTATATTGTAAAATCTCATTCCCAAAAAGGGAAAAGGGCGTTATTTTCTAATAAAAAATGAATTATTATAAGTTAGGTGAAACAACAAGATTAAATTACCATCAGTGAACGTTTTGCCTTTGCGCACTTTTAGCAGATATTTTAGAACAAGTTCTAAATAATTTACGTGCAAATTTACACCGAAATTTGACAAGACATTTGCTGTATGCAACGATGCTAAATGTACGTAATAATATACGTGTGAATTTACATGCAAATTTTCATGAAAATTAGGCATCGTGTCAAACGGGCTTAAGATTCAAAATGTTATAGTAAAAATAAAATAGGTTATTTTTCACAGTCCTCTTTGACTTCAACAATTTTTTCAGTAATTACAGAACATATTTTATCTGAAGATATCCTAAGATGTAATGTAACGAGTACCCACCTCGAGATATTTATCATACGATCTTCTAATAATAATGCAGTTACATTAATTTAATCATTGTTATTACTTTTTCTGACAACATCAAACGTACTAGTAAATATTTATAAATCTATAAGGTTTTCTGTAAGCTATAATAGAGATCCCAGAATTGCAGTTTTTGTATAAGCTTATAGAAAGTTACAGATGCGCGTAGAAATACATTTAATAAGGATTAAGGAGGCCAATAAATTACATTAGATCTCTCGGGAACGAGGAATTCCAATAAACTGTAAATTTTTATATACGAAATATTTTAGGTATGATTCTTGAATACATTCTGCATTCTCCTGTATAACTTTTTTTCTCCAATCCGGATTTTTTTAAAAGTTTTTTCACATTTAAAGTCATTGCAGATGGCAACTTACGGAAATATTTTTAAGAAACTTAATAATTACTCCGAGTAGACATCGTTTATATGGAATTTAATTTTTCGATTCAAAATAAACCAATCTTTCATCATGTATCAAATTTTTAACTAAACTGCTGGCCAATTGAAACGTACCGAGCGAATTTTTAGGTTGAATTTAAAGTCAAATATTTTGAAAAGGAGTAAAGATATCAACATGAGGTTTTCAGGATTCAAGAGATAATTTATTTGAGAAAACAATAATGTGACCCGATTTTTTTTACTTCGAAGTACCTTACTATCTACAGGGTATGAAAGAAAGTCGCCTTTTTTTCTTAAACTTTATACCTACCGAGGTTCCACAAAAATGTTTTTATATTTTTGTTATGTCCATTTTTTTAGTCCCTGGTTAATGAGGAAAAGACCAATTTTTCAAAAATTTTATATCGCACTTATTTTATCAGATATCGATTTTTTTATTAAATTAAATATTGTTGAACAGGTTTTTGCAATAATAATTATGCTGCCATTTTGAAAGCAAATGTCATCATGTGATATGTCGATAAAAAGGTAATTTTAAGTAGAATCGAATTATTACGGAAAAAAATGTACAGGGTTGTTTTAAAAAATTTATAAGTTAGTAGGTTGGCCTTCCGGTGAAACCGGAAGTGTCATTAGATTCTTTTAAACGTCAAAATGATTATTCCTTTTAATAATCAAACCATGCCAAATTTCAAAGTAATACAGTTAAATGTAACAAAATGGTGGGAGTTGTAAAAGGATTTCGTTGTCACCCGGTATACACGGATATGAGCAAATTTTTGAAAAAGTGAAAACCCAGTTTCGAGGATATAAGTCACTTATACCAATGGTGAACATAGACTAACTAAATTCCATTTTATTCGATTAAGAAAATAGCCTCAAAAAATGAATTGAAAAAATTTACCAATTAGCGAACGTGTACCGATTTTTGATAAGCCACTGGTTACCAATAAATTAATGAATGTACAAAAAATGTACTTTTTATAAGAAAGCCATTCATAAGGTGTCATAATCATCTACAGAGATTGGTTCTTACCAAATCACAATACCTACGACCGAACAACAAAAAGCAAAGAAAAAATCAAGTTATCAGCAAAAATTCGGTATCTGATAAAATAACAGGAATATCAAAATTTTGAGAAACAAGTTTTTTCCCAGTAAGTAAGGACTAAAAAAATCTACATCAAAGAAATATAAAAAAAAATTGTGGAATCTCGGTAGTTATAAAATTTGAAAAAAAAAGACGACTTTCTTTCATACCCTGTAGATATAGTAATATACTTCAAAGTAAAAAAAATCGGGTAACACTATCGTTTTCTCAATTAAATTATCTCTGAAATCCTGAAAACCGCATGTTGATATCTTTTCTATTTTTCAAAATATTTGATTTTAAATTCAACCTAAAAATTCGCTTGGTAGGTTTCAATTGGCCAGCAGCTTATTTTAAATACTAGTTTTCAAAATAAATTAAATGAAACGTGAACATAATGATTTATTTTTTCAAATTCCAAATGTCAACACTAATAATACTTTAAGGGTTAACACTATCAAAACAACTATAAGATACTTTCGATCGAAAATCATCTCAGCTACAAATTTCCAGTATAACTTTTTTCGATAATCAAATAGTTTAGCAGACTGGCTTCTTTTTATCCAACAGTGTTTTACTTTTTCAATCTATAATTTTCAACATTCAAGGGATGATTGCTCGAAAAGTAACCCTTGTTGGGGATAAAAAATTTATATAGAGCGATGCAGAATTTATTCAAGAATCACACCTAAAAATAGTTACTATCTATCCTCGAAGTTCTGGGATTCATGGCTTTTAATATCTATTTAATATATTTGGTTTTAGTTTAAAAATCTACAGATTATCCTCGATGTTTTGCAATGAAGATTTGGGTTTAACTATTCGTGAAGATATTAATGATAACTCCACTTTAAACATACCAGAATTTTTGGATTTTGTTAAAAATGTGAGCATAAAAATTCGATTGGACACTATTACAATATTTATTATTTACAGGCGACACCTAATGTATTTACAAATTCTTTACATCTTTGTAAATACTTGAATGATCTCAGCCATTGCTCTGAAATATTTACACCTATAATTTTAGATGAAGGTGTATGTTACACTTTTAACATGTTGGACAGAACAGAAATATTCACAGATATCGTGTAAGTATAAAATTGATAAGACTTAAGTGAAGTATGATATAAATAAAGGGTGTTCCAATTAAAATATGAAATTTCACGATTTCCGAATATTTCAATATTCATTCAAAGTTGAGTGTTGTAGCGTTTCTTGGTCGTCAAATCGGTTCTGCAATGGATATTCTAAAACAAATTTTAAAATGTTCTAGTCAGCACTACGGTGATTATCACAACATTAACCAAACTTCAATTGATTGGGATCATGAAAAATTACAGTATCATGGTAATATGCACCTTTTTGCTTATCCTCGAAGAGCATTATTAACAGGTGCAAAAATATCACTAAGTGTCATGCTTGTTGCTCTGGAAGAAGACTTTGATTATATTTGCAGAGAATCTTTACAAGCACATAAGGTAAGTTAAATTGAATTAAAGTTGTTTAAATAGTAGACAGTTATTCGAAGATTAGTGATAATTGAGATCATATTTGTACAGGGTGTCCCAGTTTATATCGTCAGAATTTCACCAGTCGATAGTTTAGCGAAAATTAGAGGTGGTTTGTCTAATAAACTATGATCGAATGTTGCTTCCTTTTTGGTGTACAGGGCATTAACGACAATAAATTATTTTAAATAATTTGCTATAAAGCAATAACAGAAAAAGTTAGTCTTCTGAAATTTTGCATAGATCTTTTTTTTGTATCCTCTTATTAATAGTGGTTGCAATTATTTTATTTAGAACACAGAGGCGTGCGTACGGGTTTCTTCAAAAACATTTTAATGAAAAACGTACACCACTGGTTTTTTTTTGCAGCACCAATATGCAGAGAGTATTTTCCATTCAATTTAGAAACTTTTTTGTATCTTACAATTTCTTGATAACTTAACAACAATGTCGGGCATAAACCGGAGCGTTATGGTTCCAAAATGTCATGAGAGTTCCAGGTCGTAAAATCAAAAATTGTTTCGCAAAATGTTTCTTTTCAACACAAATTATGAAGACGTAACGCTAGACTTGAAAATAAATCCATGACTAGGTAGATACAAAGTGTGTTATGTTAATCAGTTAAGATTTAATTAAAATTCAAAATTGTCAGGGAAATTTGTGGAATCTAATCGAATTACATTTCTACTTCGAAATCTTCTTAACGAAGGAATTTTTTCGAAAGCATGTTAAGTTCCATTGGTTTATTTTGACTTTATTGAATCTACCCATAAGCTGTGCTCCATTTTTTAGAGTTACACTATTGGACAAAAGTAAAGCAACAACTATTAATTTTGAAATATGTGAACAGAAAATGAAACTTACATTTAAAAACATGAAAAATATGATGTAATTAGTTTTCTATAGTCAAAAACATTTGATCTGGAGATTCATACTTTTATAATATTTTTTATTAAGCTCGATAAAAAATGAAAACCAAATTGTGGGAAAAAGGAGTCGGACAAAAGTAAAGCAACATTTCAATTTTATTGAACTAACTGAACACTGACACAATATGAAACAAGTAAACAATAAATATAATATTTAGTAATTTATTGCATACCCATTATTTGAAATAATTTTAACGCATCTTCTTGGCATCGAAGAGATTAATTTTTTTATAACACCTTTCGGAATATTCCTCCAAACATCGCTGATTTTGTCGATCAACGCTTGTTTCTAAATAATTCCGTTCTAATTCGTCTCTCGACCTCTTCCCACAGATTCTCTATTGGGTTGAGGTCAGGTGACTGGGCTGGCCAGTCCAAAATTCGAACACGTTCTCTTATTAGCTACTCTGTTACTATGCGTGATTTGCGTTTTGGATCGTTCTCATGTTGGAAAATGAAGTGTAAGGGCATTTCCATTCTGCATAAGGCAGCATTGTGTTTTGGAGAATGTCCCTATAAGCAAGCCCATCCATGATGCCATCACTGAAATGGACGGGGCCGACGCTATTCCATGAGAAAAAACCCCATAAGAACACGCTTCCATGGCCATGCTTTACGGTTAATGTAACAAACTTTGGATTAAACCTCTGACCTTACACGACGCATTTCATCGGAATTAAAAATCGTGTACCGGTTTTCATCGCTAAAAAATATTTTTTTCCAGTCGTCCACGGTCCAATTCAAGTGAGCAAGTGCAAAGGCAAGTCGGACGGCCCTGTTTCTTGCTGAAATTAGAGGTTTTCTTGTAGGTCTTCTACTGAACAGCTTTACAGCAACCAGTCTCCTTTGAATAGTCCTGCAACTAATATTTAGGCTCGCAATTTCTGCTTTAATACTTGGAACTGATTTGAAAGGGTCATTCTGACTAATTCTTTTAATTAATCTATCCGTGTGGATTGTGGTTTTCCGTGGTCGTCCGGATTTTGGTGCAGTCTCTCGATGTCCTCTTTCATTGTAGTTGCTAATACTCCGGAATTATTTAGAAACAAGCAGGCGTTTATCGACAAAATCAACGATTTTTGGAGGAATACTCCGGAAAGTGTTATACAAAAATTAATCTCGTCGATGCTAAGAAGATGCGTGCAAATTATTGCAAGTAATGGATATGCAATAAATTACAAAATATTATATTTATTGTTTACTTGTTTCATATGTGTCAGTGTTCAGTTAGTTCAATAAAATTGAAATGTTGCTTTACTTTTGTCCGACTCCTTTTTCCCACAATTTGGTTTTCATTTTTTATCGAGCTTAATAAGAAATATTATAAAAGTATGAATCTCCAGATCAAATGTTTTTGACTATAGAAAACTAATTGCATCATATTTTTCATGTTTTTAAATGTAAGTTTCATTTTCTGTTCACATATTTCAAAATTAATAGTTGTTGCTTTACTTTTGTCCAATAGTGTATATCACATTATAAAATCATAATGTATTACTTTTTTCAGATTTTACTGCACCATCCTGCTAATTTACCCAGATTAAGCAACCATTATTTTACTCTTTCTTTAGACCAGTCAGTAATAGCTACGGTGGAGCCCGTCATGATAACCACAAGTGATAATTTGCAGTCTTATAGACCAAGTACAAGAGGATGTTATTATTCCACAGAAAGAAAATTAAAATACTTCAAAATTTATACTGAAGATAACTGTGAAATGGAATGCGTAACGAATTTTACTGAACGTGTATGTGGATGTGTTTCCATTTACATGCCGAGTAAGAACACATTTTCTTATTATTTATTTATAGTAGAGAAAATCAGGGACATTTAAAATATATTAGGTACTTTCTGTTGTTCGGGTTTAGTAATTAAGAAATAAAAAAAAAACTTTGACTGAGTTAGTGATTCTTTCCTTTTTGACAAGTTTTTTTTGTGAAACTGAAATCAATCAAAACGGATTCATTCGAGTGAACAAATTCTTTTGGTCCCTTGAAGTCCGTTATAAATGGACTCGATCGTATTTATTACAAGTTTATGAATATGAATGATGACTTTATGAAGTCATGAACTAGTACAAAGTCTTTCTTTTAATAAATTTGATAAAATTGATTAAAATATTCTATGTAATTTGTACTTTCAAAAGACAATAATGTACTCTTAGTAATTTTCAAATTTAAGGAGATAACACAACTGAAATTTGTGGTTTTGGAGACCGGGAGTGTTCCGAAGCCGCAGAAGGTAAGTTTTACTATAAACCTTATTACCCATTAATATTTTGAAAAACATTTCATTTTTAGTATTTTTAACAACAGCTGGTGTAATGTCTAAATTCAGTGACCAAATTGACAAACTTGAATTCGTAAAAAATTTTACAAAAATAGATTGTCACTGTTTACCAGCATGTACATCTGTGAATTATAAAATTGAATTATCTCAAAATGATTGGAATTGGAAGAAAATCTTTGAAGTTCACAGAATTAATATCACAGACCATGAACCTCATTTAAATGTTAACAGGTACAGAATATTAATTAAGAGATATACTGGGTGCCAATTTTCTCACTTCTTATGTTTGTTAAAAAATTGTGTCAAACATCCGATCTGTCGCATACAAGTTTTCTATTTTAAATTCGGCAGCTTTTATTAGAGAAATTTTGTGACTATTTTGAACAAGTCCATCAAACTAAAAAAAAATGACTGCACAGATGGGGAAGCTGTTTTACTAATCCGTATCCAGTCTCATTCTCTTTTGGTTAACTTGTATGTGGATCTCAAATCTGTACGGAGTTATAAAAAGTGACAACAAGTATTTTATGGCATCAGTAATTTAATTCTCTGGCAATAAAATTAATTATTTGTTTCTTTCTAGTGCACACTTTTCGAGATTTGAATTATTTTTCAAAACTAATCAGATCATAGGATTGGAACGACATGAATTGTATGGACCCACCGATTTCCTAGCAAATTCTGGTGGACTGTTAGGGTTATTTACAGGATTTTCTTTAATTTCTCTTAGTGAACTAATCTATTACTTAACTCTTCGGTTGATCTGTAATTATAAATATTATGGCAAAATATGGCGTCAAAATCAAATTAAAGAAAATTAATTATTTGTTCTGATGTACTAGTTATGTTATAATTATTGAAATAAAAGCGTTTGGAATTACAAGTCCTTACTTGTAGTATCTAAATTATTGTAATTATTTTTGAGAAATGTATAATTAAGAAATAAAGAGAGCGGATTTATTATTTTGACAAATTTTAATTGTAATGTTCTTTTTCATATCCTGACCGCTATTTTTGAACACCCTATATGAGTACCTACCTACTACTACTTAATCCCATATTCCATGCTTAATCCTACTCAATAATCAATAAATCCTAAATACACAATTTTATAGAGATAAATACAATTTTTCTCATACCTGCACGAAAATGGCCACTTTATTTGAGTGAAATGCGGATAGAAAGTCGCCTTTTTAGGGTAGTGACGGAAAATAAGGAATGGGGGTAACCTTTCTCACTGCGTAGCCATTCCCTCCCTGATATGCGGGAATTATTTGTGTTGTCAAGGTGATTTTTTCACAGCATAGTGTCAAGTAAAAATGTCAGTGTTATGCTGTTATAATTTGTTCGCGCGTTTTATGCAAAAGAAGTGGCCATTTTCGTACAGGTATGAGAAAAAATAGAGTATGCTATATACACGGGAGGAATTGATTCTGCCTCGTGTTCTTGCGCCCTCGCTTCGCTTTGGCGCAATTTTCACAATCGTCAGAATCTCTTAATTCCTACCTTGTTGCATAAACTACTATTTTCTGCAGAATTTTATAAGAATTATTTTTGTACAAAGGCTAAACTGCGAAATCACGACCGTTTTGTGGTAAAATGCAAAAAATCGCGAACGTGCATGTTAGGGGTGGCTTTTTAGAGGTGCCAGGCTCTAATAAAATTGGGGGACACCATAGAATATTGAAACCCACTACTTTCCTCGTCGAATCCCAAAAGGGCAAGTTTCTTGGATTTATTTCCCTTATTTTTGCTAATTTTAAAGTACTACAATGGTTTTATGATCGTCTTTATTTTGATGTTTATAAAGTGTGACTGTAAGGCGAAATATATTTGTCACAAACTATAACAAAGCACGAAATTTGAAACTTTTGCTTAATAAACAACATTTTAAATGTTTCTAAAATTATATAAAAATTATCAAAATCCATCCACTGATTCCAAATTTGTGTTTTTAACCAGTCAATATTGAAAATTACAGAAATTTTATGAACCCCAAGAAAAAACATAAAATAACCAGATTCTTTTCCGTTTTTAATTATAAAATAATAAACTTTTAACCCAATCTAAAATAAATTTTAACTAGACAATTTGAAATATTAATCGAACAAGGTCGTCAGATTCTACAAACCGTTTAATTTAAATTACTTGTCTTGTTCAACAAACTAGAGTTTTGGATAATTTAATAATTTTGCCGCCTTACTGCCATTTACTTGATGTGCGTAAATGTACCGTAGAACATACAGTAAAATTACTAATTTATTTGCACTAAAATAAACACAAATACATATGTTTAAAACAGATAACTAATGCAGTTTGATTTTTGAAAGATATTTTTAGTCTCAACATTGCGTTTAGTTGCATGATGTTTTACATTTCCTACAACTTTCTATAAATATTTATTGTATGTGCACCTGAATCTTGTTCAACTTGCTATGGATAATATAAACAAATCTGAGGAAATTAAAATTAAAATCAGAAGGAAGAAAGTGAAGAAACCCTTCAAAGAAGCTGTAAAGAATATCAGGTCTTATGGAAGGGAATATTGCAATAATACTAGCATTCATGGATTGAAATATCTTGCAGAGGAAAGAAGTTTATTTGAAAAGTAAGTACCTGTTTATCTAGACATAAAATCGAAAATATGAAAGATTTGATCAATAGATTTAAATTATTTCCTTCTTTAGTATATTTAATTTAATAAGAGAATCTTTATAATAACTATTATAAATATTTTTATCATATACCAAAAACCAAAAATTATACGTACAATTAAATACTTACTTATAATCATTATTTCGTAATGACCCTGATGGTATATTCTCCTATATAAATATGCCTGAAACGCAAAACTTACGCTTTATTTGGTATTATCACCATTTTCATCTTCTTATCTAAATCATGATTATTTTATAATCGAACTCTTTGATGAAATTTATACATTTAGAGTGTCTCAGAACTTAATTTGTTCAAATTTTTTTAATCATATTTAGAAGCTTCAGGTAAATTGTGGCAGATTAGAGTGAATTTGATTGTTCATCATATGCAATAGGTATAATATATATATTTACTTCCCATTTGAAATGATTTTTCGATTTATCAAACAGATTAAGGGCGGGTTGTATAAAAATTTAATCGCGGCGTTAAATTTTTATCCTCCAAAATATCTATAGTGACAATTGTAATCAACAATCGTTTCTATGGCAGTTTATCCTTTTTGGAGGATTATATCGCGATTAAATTTTTATACAACCGGCCCTAAATACTAAATTTTAAGTACGTTTTACCTGCACATTTTTAATTTAACTTTTTCTGCGTTATTTATCAGGTTGTGTATTCATTTACTATAGACATGGATCTCTTAAATAGCATCGTTAAATAAAAACCAAAATTGAGAGGAAACTGTGTTGTGAGTTTTCCTTGCATGGACCATGTCTAACAAATAGTGTTTGCAGAACTTTTTTATTTCTTGGACATCTACTAGTATCTGGCCTTTATGTCTTAAAAAAATCACTTAAAAAGGGACTATTGAAATGTGATTGTGATAATTAATCGTTAAAAAAATCAACACTCGGAATAGTAGTTTAATAAACAAGAGTGTTAATAAGAGCGATTAATAATCGAAACGATTTTAACGCGTGAGCGCAGCGAGCGCGTTAATGAGTCGAGATTATTAATCGCCGATTAACACTCATGTTGATTACAATATTTTTTTGTCGATCGCTCTTTGTTAGAATGAAAATAATCTAATTTTGTTCCATGGCAAAATCCAAATTCTGACATAATATGCAGTAAGTCAAAATACCACTGACATAATTAATTAATTTCGGCAGGTGTCAGTTCCAAATGCATGTTTCAATAATATAATATATTGTTGGTTACCTAGCAAATCTCATAATCTCAACAATGTTTTTAATGAGCATGTATGCATTAAACTGAGTTATTAATACACTCCTTTTATTACATTAACTAGATCTTTAATAAACGATCGACAAAAAAATATATTTTCATAGTTAGGCATTATTTTATTTTCTAATTCATATGAGGGTCCCCCTGAATTAAAAGATGTTTTAAAAAATTCTGCATCTTCCTCTCAAATATTTAAGTTCTCACTTTTTAATTTGTAATTTTTACCTCCCTTTCTCCAGCTAAAATAAATTTTAGTTTAAAGTTCTCTTTTTGTCAAGTCACTGTTGTAAAAATATAATCTATAAATATTTTTCTATAAATAATTTTGTACAAGCTACTTTTCGTGTATCCACCTACATTAAATGTTTAAATTTGATAAATGGATTAGAAGTTTATGATAATATTGGCCAAAAAGTTTGAAAATTTTATTTCAGAAATCATGAGGTACCTAGTCACATTTCTAAAAATTTATGTTTGGTGGCATTAATTATTTAACTATTCGTTAATATCGAATCTACACTAATCGTTATGTATGTACCAAATTTTTGTTACTTTGTAACTATAACGGAACTAGCTAAGAGGGTTCTCATTAAAATACAGGTGTCCCTGAAAGGTCTGTACAAAACGCTACCACAAGTTTTTGAGCTCAAAATAAGTTGTTTGAACTAAACATACCTCAGTCCAAAAGTTCTTCCTTACTGAGTTACAGGGCGTTAAAAATTATCTTTCGAAATCGTTTATCTACAGAACCGTTTAAAGTAGAGATCTGAAATTTGGTGGGTTAATAAGTCTATAAAGAAGCTATATTGTGTTGGTATTACAACCAAAATAATATTGTTCAGTGGCGTACTCAGTGTTATTTTGAATATTTTTTGTAGGGGTTTGAATTTTTTTACAAAATAACAAGAATTATGATAGACACGTAAAAAAGGTATACTTGTTTGATTTGCATTAACTCAACTGTTTGCGAATATTTCACTTTGAAAATTTTTTTTCTATTAAAACAATTTGTGATTTACCCTGTATATAGTTAAAAAGATTGGGTCACTCTAATACAGCTGATTCTTCGTTCTCATCTAAACATAATTTCTTGTCTTCAACCATTCTGTAGATACAGATACAGATACAAAAAGATACAGGGCGAATAAAAAGATAACTTAACACCCTGTATTTTAGTAACGAAATTGTTTTGTGGGTCGGTTTCTATAGCCATTTAGGCTTAATTTTAGACGTATAATCAGCTGAATTAAAGTGACCCAATATTTTTGACTTTACGGGGTAAGTCACAAATTCTTTTCATAGCAAAAAAGTTTTTCATATTTAAATATCTCGCAAACAGTTGAGTTAACACAAGTCAAACAAAGTATACCTTTTTTACGTGTCTTGATCGTATCTATCCTAATTCTTATTATTTTGTAAAAAAAATTGAATTCCCTACAAGAAATATTCAAAAAAAACTATATCCTTCTTATAAGTACGTCACTGAACAATATTATTGTGGTTGTAATACCAACACATTGTAGCTTCCTTATAGACTTAATTATCCACCAAATTTTAAATCTCTACTTTAAACCGTTCTGTTATATACCTACTTAAAAAAATATTTGGAAACATATTTTTTAGGGCCCTGTAACTCAGTAAGGAAGAACTTTTGGACTGAGGTATGTCTTGTTCAAACGACTTATTTTGAGCCCAAAAACTTGTGGTAGCATTTTGTGCAGACCTTTCAGGGACACCCTGTATATTAGGTTCGAAATCATAATTTGAACTTTTATAAAAATATTATATAAATATGTTTAGGACTATTACATTACTATTTAGATTTTGTTAGTAGTAGGATCGATTATTTGCCTTTACGAAATCTTTTATTACTGCATAAAAATGATTTTAAGGAACCAAAAACTATTCTGTGATTACATAAGTAAGGACGTTATTCTACAGCTTCTATAGTTTGCTCATTGGTAATACAAAGAAATTCTACTGAATTCAAAGTGAGATTTACCTAATGAATTTGCATCGATTGTAGATATACGAGTAGAACATAATGTCAGGTGTCAGGACCTCTTTGATTGAAACAATGCAGAACAATTTCTAATTTATACATATATATATAACACTAATGTACTTATCAATTACTAAAATAGCCTCAAAATAATCATTAGCAGCATTATATTCATTAACCATGTGCGTCTCTACTTCTCATTCGCCTCCCTGGATAGAAAGAGAGATGGAGCCTATTATCTATCCTACAAGTCAACTGAAAGTAATTCTTAACGATTGGAGGTAGAACACCTAGTAGGTACGCTGAAAATTTGCATAAATAAGATGCACTTCAAACATTGCATGCCTTTGAGGATATACCGAGATAGTAAATTAATTGATAATAATAAGTAGGTAATATCATAAAAAGAATATCTATGTGTACTTTTTTACAGTACTCGTATCTTAGTGCCAATATTTTATTTAATTTAATCAATTTTGTTTCAGGATATGGTGGTCCATTATTGTAATAACTTCAATGACTATTTGCATTGTAGTTATACACAAAACATACAGAAAATGGCAATCATCTCCGGTGATTGTTACATTTGCTACCACTGAAACTCCGTTATACGAAATTCCATATCCAGCTATAACAATTTGTCCTGTTAATAAGCTAAGTCAAAGCGTGTATAATTATACGAAACTGTACCATATGGTACAGGATAATATAACTCTTTCGGAGGAAGAGTAAGTATTTGTGTTCGTTTTATAATAATTATCTAAATTTGAAAAATATGGCTAAAAAATGAAATGGATTTCTCCAGATTGATAAGTACACAATTCTATATAAAAATATAGGCAATATATATATTTAGAAAATATGAATCGCGACATATATGTAATTCTTGAATATCTTCAAAATTTCTTTGAATAATTAGTACTTCTATAACCAATTTGTGTCCAAAACTTTCTAATTTAACATCTGGAAAAACATCATTTTAAATTCTTTAAAATTGGAACTTCTACGTTAATTTCAAAACCATCAATATGAAACTTGATTAATTTGAATTTAAATTCAGAAAATTTCGCAAAGATTTTTGAAAGTACAAACTTTGATAGCAAACACATAATTTTATATGATATATTTTATTTTAGCTTAAGAACCTTCAAATACTACTCTATGTTTTGTAATCAAAATTTATTTTTACCAAACGATGAAGACATTCATAACACCAGTTTAAATATAGCAGAGTTTTTGGACTTTATCAAAAATGTAAGTTTAATAAAAATTTATTGAACACTGTTTAAATGTTTTTGTTTTATAGGCGACACCTAATGTATTTACAAACTCTTTATTGCTTTGTAAATACTCAGGAGGCTACAAACATTGTTCAGATGTATTTACTCCAATACTTTTAGATGAAGGAATCTGTTATACTTTTAACATGTTGGACAGAACAGAATTATTTACAGATATTGTGTAAGTATGAATATTTGTACAGGGTGGTCCAGTTACGGTGTCCTCGTTATTATCTCAGAAACAATTAGGCACAGAAAAAAAAGTTGTATATAGAAGTTGTACAGTCTATAGCATGCTACATTTTTTAAATAAATTTGTTTATACAGGGTGCGTCATTTTCATGTGGCGATATAAAGTTTCATTTTTTTAAATGGAACACCCTGTATTTTACCCAAAATTATGATTTCTCGTCCAATTTACCATAAAAAATATATAAAGTTTAATATGCCTATTATTGATAGTTTCCAAGATATTCGAGAAAATATCTATAAATACTATGATATCTGCCGGTTTATATGAGTAATATTAGTTCTATTTTTTAGCTAGAAAATTTTATTTCTGGTCTTAAAAATCAAGTAAACTTTAAATTGATATCATATGTAAGAAAAAGTTGTAGTATTTGACAAAGAACTATTATTTTATAGAGTAGACCTAGAAGCTAATAATAATGCTCTATCAGGTATAGGCATTGGAAAATAGTTTAATTTTTTTAAATATTTTGTTTTTTATTATAAACTAACTAAATAAAGAATATGTTTTGGTTGAGTATTTTTGAAATTGAAACAAATAAAATAGCTTGCTGTAACACACCTGGTGCAAGCTACACCCACATAATACAATATTATTTTTCAAAATATTTACTCGAATATCTTGGAAACTATGAATAATAGGCATATTAAGCCTTATATATTTTTTTTCGTAAATTGGATGACAAATCATAATTTGGGGTAAAACACAGGGTGTTCCATTTAAAAAAATGCAACTTTATATCGCCACATGAAAATGACTCACCCTGTATGAGTATTTCATCAAAAATGTAGAATGCTATAGACTGTACAACTTCTATATAAAACTTTTTTCCTGGACCCCATAGTTTCTGAGATAATAACGAGGACACCGTAACTGGACCACCCTGTACAAAAAGATTCTACTTTTGATTGAAGATAATATGTGTATCCCTATTTTGAGGACGTTGGTACATGCTTTTTTATAAATTCAATGACCACTCAAATATGTCAATTTTTTTGTCACACTATTTAAAGTTAATTGTGGTAAACTTTTTATCTTTCATTATTACTGCTGGAATCTGAGTTAAAATTGTGCTTGCAATCCGATTCTCCAAGTCCAATAAATATAAATTTAACATAAAATTAATCAAATTATAAATGTTCCAGCCAACATTATGAGGATTATCACAATATTAACCAAACTTCAATTGACTGGGATCCTGAAAAATTACAGTATCACGGTAATGTGCATCTTCTTGCTTATCCTCGAAGAGTATTATTAAGTAGTGCAAGAATCTCCTTCAGTGTCATGCTTGTAGCCTTAGAAGAAGACTTGGATTATATTTGCAGCGAAACTTTACAAGCACATAAAGTAAGTTGAAATTGATACTACAGCTTAAAATGATAAAAAGTGGTTTAATGTATGTAGAAAATTTTATGTAATTTAGGCAGTTTTTAGTCTATCGATCTGAAAGTTGATTAATGGAGATTTTTGAGATAGAAAATAATAGTTCATATATTGCGCGCTGTCCTCAATGTCTTAATTAAGCTCCAACTATTTATCCTTATATTTTTAACAGTTTATCAATTTAAAGAATAAAGGTGTATCTACCTACCGCTAAATTTAACCGTGTTCGAGATAATAAGTTAAGTATCAACGAAAAAGCGAAAGTAAATTTTAATCTGACCATTACAATGTAATATGTTATAACATTAAAATTTCATATGTAATTTTTCTTACTCTCAAACAAGAAAGAATATTTAGAATCATGAGATTAATACCACTTCCTATCTTTTTCAAGATTCTTTACCAAGGAAGTACATTGACGAATTCATACCCATTATCAATTTCAAGGGTTTGGATACTTATAAGTTCTATTTATTGTTACAAATTTCTGTTAATATCCGTTTTAAAACATGCATAATTATCATTTTCAGATTTTGCTACATCATCCGGCTAGTGTACCCAGATTAAGCAACCAATATTTTACTCTTTCTTTAGACCAGTCAATAATAGCTGCAGTGGAACCTGTTATGATTACTACAAGCGATAATTTGCAATCTTATAAACCAAGTACAAGAGGATGTTACTACGCCACAGAAAGAAAATTAAAGTACTTCAAAATTTATACCGAACAAAATTGTGAGATGGAATGCTTGACCAATTTTACAAAAAATGTGTGTGACTGCGTTTCATTCTACATGCCGAGTAAGATTTTGTATAATTCTGTTTCTTGTAGAAGTTTACCATAAAATTTCAAAATATGGACGAACATTCTTGCGACTTGTGTTATTACAAGTAAATAAATTGATTCTACTAAAAAATTTAAAGAGATTAAATTTTTTTTATTGCTTACCTACTGTAGAATCACCAAAAAATTTTTATACTTTGTGTCCTTAAAACTTATATAACACAAAAAAATATATCAAGTTTCTTTGAGGTTTGCTATATTTCAAAACACAAGTTAGTTCTAGGAGTACCAGAAAATCAAACAGACCTAAAATCCGTCGAAAATTCATGATTTGATTGTCCGTTACCTCACTGAATAAATTTTTTTTAACTTTCTGTCTTAATTAAAATTGCCATAAAACTTCTAAAAATCAACAGATTTCTTTACAGTTTTTTTGTTACAATGCAATAGAATATAGCTCTACTAGAAATCTGAAAAAAAACAAAATTTTTGGAAATACTGAATTTTATTTTCTATTATTGTAGATAGGCTCACTTCAAAATTTATCGAAAATGTATATAAAGTAGATACATAAAATGCTCAAACTATTTTATATTTTAACTAAAATTTGTGTAATTATACAGAATTAATACTAAATTTTTTGTGGCGAATTTAGTTTAAAATAATAATTTCAAAAAATGGACTCTTTTATTTAAAAGCTTCACCTACCTACATTTTTAGATATTTGTACAAAAAAGTGGGACTGAGTTTTCCTGAGTCCTGAGTTCCACCTTAGTTCCTGTAACTTGTACACAAGATTTCACCAACAGTTGTCCCCTCGAAACAAGCCAATAATTTTCTGTCAAAGAATAATAGATATTTATTATATAAATGTGGAATGTGATATATTAGTCACGAAAGAAAAAGTTTAGCCACGACGCCCGAAGGGCGAGTGGCTAATTTCTTGAGTGACTAATAAGCATTCCACACGAATTTAATATCATATTTTATCCAACATCGCCGTTAGTTCTAAAATGTAAGATTATTTTATCGTTATTTCAATTGACAAACTATTTGACAAATGAAACTGTCAGGTTTTCAATAATAAATATAACAATAATAAAGTGAGTTCCAAATGATTCTCTCACTAATGAGTAATGATGAACATTCTATGTTTCAATTCGTCATAGTAATAGGCTTATTATGAATCTATGTTGGATAAATTTATTTTTGTTGTTATTATTATCATTCTGTATAATAAACTTATGTACCTATTTGTTCAAAATACTAAAAGGGTGGTCAATTAGAAATGTCCTGGAAGTAATAAAAATCATGAAAAATAAGTCTAAATATGAAAACCAAACTTATTTTAAAAATTTTGTATTGTTAGACAATTATGATAAATTGAATATGTTTTTAAATTAAAGGAGATAACACTACCGACGTTTGTGGTTATGAAAAGTTGGGATGTTCAGAGGACGCAGAACGTAAGTTCTTAAAAAAACAAGCAGATTCTGTAATACATACTTTTAACATTTTATTTTCAGTTATTTTAACTTCAGCTGGTGTAATGTCTAAATTCCGAGAAAAAATCGTAGACCTAGAAATAGTAACAAATTTGACGAAAATTGATTGTCACTGTTTACCAGCTTGTACTTCAATGAATTATAAAATCGAATTATCTCAAAATGATTGGACTTGGAGAAAAATATACGAAGTTCACGGAGTTAATATTACAGAAATAGAACCTGATATAAATCTTGAAAGGTACGAAATATTTTAGTAACAAACCAATAGGTAGGATAGAGATAAAAGTCACTACTCTCCCCTATTTCTGTTAATGTAAGAGTCAGAAGAAAATTTAAAGAGATAAATATGTCTATATCTAAATTGTACATTTTCGTAACATGGGAATTTGTACACGAAAACTGATTAGAGATATTGGCGATGATGTCTCCAAATAATTAACACTATGTGAATTTTCTATTTATTTTCAGTGCACATATTTCGAGATTTGAATTATTTTTCAAAACGAATCAGATCATAGGACTGGAACGTCATGAACTTTATGGTCCCACCGATTTCCTAGCAAATGCTGGAGGACTGTTAGGATTATTCACAGGATTTTCTTTAATTTCTCTCAGTGAAGTAATCTATTACTTAACTGTACGGTTGATCTGTAATTATAAATATTATGGTAAATTTTGGCGCCGAAGTCAACTTAAGGTAAATTAGTTAAATGTATTATACAGGGTGTCCTACCATAGACACGAAATATTTTTAGATGTGATTCTTGAATAAATTCTGCATTGTCCTGTATAATTTTTTTATCCTCAATCCGGGTTAGTTTTCGAGTAATCATCTCTTGAATGTTGAAAATTGTAGATTGAATAAGTACAACAGTAAAATACTGTTGAATAAAAAGAAGTCAGTCTGCTAAACTATTTGATTATCGAAATAAAGTTATACATGAAATTTGTAACTGAGATGATTTGCGATCGAAAGTATCTTGTAATTTTTTTGATAGTGTTAACCCTTAAAGATTTATTAGTGTTCAAATTTGTAATTTGAAAAAATAAATCATTATGTTCACGTTTGATTTCATTTATTTTGAAAACTAGTACTGAAAATAGTTAAAAATTTGATACATGATTAAAGATTGGTTTATTTTGAATCGAAAAGTTAAATTCCATTTTGAACATAAATGATGTCTACTCGGAGTAATTATTAAATTTGTTAAAAATATTTCCGTAAGTTGCCACCTGCAATGACTTTATATGGGAAAAAAACCCAGATTGGAGATAAAAAAATTATACAGGACAATGCAGAATTTATTCAAGAATCACACCTAAAAATGTTTCGTGTCTATCCTTGGACACCCTGTATATATTTACTATACCTATGTACTTGTACTCAAAATAAAGTTATAAATTATAAACTAAGTACCTATAGAAACAGTAAGATAATGTAATTATTAGTGACATGTAATTAATTAAATAAAGTAGTGTAGTAATCGAAGATAAATAAAAAAGTTCATTCAAATATCCTCCATATGACCTTATTTTTTGTGTTAAACTTTACCTTTACTACATTATTTTCGATTTAAATCAGTTGTATTACTAAAATAAAAGAAATATTCGTATAAGCACCGAACTGAAAGCAATATTGAATAATTTGTGGTGAAATCTTTTTAGTTATATGCATATAATTTTTCTTATATGTACCTAATTTCTAAATTTTTTACAAAATTGAAAAAATGGTTGAACTCTGCGAGAGTATTTTTTAAATCTTTTTACGTTCTTTCTAATTTTACATAAAGTGTACCGAAATTCTGAAATTCCTTAGCCAAATTTCACCACTATGCTAGCCGTATAAAATACTCGTAGGTAAATAAATTATTTCAGAAATGAAGGACTATCTCTAAGATTTAAATAGATCTAGTAAAAATATCGTCACAAGCTCCTGTAAAAAATTTCTACGAGTTAACCGTATGTATAGAGACAATCGCTCTTGAATTTAACGTTAGTTGAATTTGATAATTTTTGGATCCCTGTCCGATTATTTATTTGTAACTAATTGAGAGATTATAATAGAATCTTGACGGATCGAAGAGTCGAAGGCAAAGCATCCTCAAGCTATCTAATAAAAAAACATATTTTAACTGTTATTTTCACTTTTAAGATGATTTTAAAAAGTATAAGCCTTTTTACATGAAAAAACTATCCTTGTTTGATGTCCATAAAATCAAGCCGTTTTCGAGAAAATTAACTTTGATATTTATTTTGGTTTTAATTTTTAAACAACTCACTCTAAATGGACGAAAATATTTAATAAGACAACAGGTTCTAGAAACAGAAAATAGTCCTTGCCAAAATTATTTATAACTTTAATCATTTTTCAACATTCTCTAGCTGAGTGAAGACATATTTTCGTGAGTAGGTATATTTAGGCTTAGTTGGTCCTAGAATCTGCTCTATTACAACGACCCAACATTTCTGATTTTCTAGAATGAATTAAAAATGGTACAAAACGTAAAAAACAAACTAATTTTTTTCATTGATGATATTAAAAATTGGAAAAATTAGCTTAAGTTTGTAACCTTACGGCCCCCAGTCAGTACTGAAGAAATAAATAGCGTCGAAATTCCCTACGTTGTGTTCTTTTTAGAGTTCTGTGCAGGCGAAAGAAATAAAACAGTTTTGGCGGTCACATATAATTTTTATTGAAGCTCGAAGCAAGAAAACACATAATATGCAAAATGGTCAGTCTTAAGGATAATCACCTTATGGGATAACCTGATAAATCAACCCTTTGTGGGTCGTACGGTATGACAAAACAAATTAGTATTGCTCCAAAATATTCCATAAAGACATATTAGTAAAATACAACAAATAATACATATTGCAACTGCTGCCTCCTAACTGCCCGTTACATCCCCCACATTCTGGGTATACATTCCCCTGGTAGGAGGCATCTATTAGATGAATCGCACCTCCTTGTGTACGAAGAGGGGTATTTTCGCAAATAAATAATGGTGCTCATGTATCCCACATCGCGCAGGGGTGCGTAGCCCCTACGATGTATTCCCTCGTTGTAGAATGTACATGATAGTCTAAGCGACCTTAGGAATGCAAGCAGTAGCCAGGTCGACAAGCAGATCAATCAAACATATGATCAAACGGTTATAAAAGTAATAGAGAAGTTGTGTTGTATACAGAAAACTCTGGAGCAATTTCAGAGTAAGTTTAGATAAAATAAATATTGTAATGGTAAAGAATTATCCCAAAGGTAGATTTTACAAATACAGCAAAACAAAGGTTATGTAAATTTTATCAATGCAACAAAGGTTATAGCGAGCTGAATATATCAAGTTAGAATGAACAATATCAATATCTTTCAATGGTTTTCCCATTGATTTACGGAACTGTAGGGTTTGGACCCTCAGACACCTCCATGGCGGGGGCGGCTCCCCCGGAACTCTGGCCGTCGGCCATTGTTGGTGGTATGCCTGTATGGAACAAAGCGATTTGTAAGGCGGATCACAGAGATAACGAAACACCAAGTAGCTGCCGAGAGTAATTAACTCGCGTAGTGGTTGGAGTTCGCCTCTGCGGTGGGTCGCTGAGATAACGAAACACCAAGTTGCTGCCGAGAGTAATTAGCTCGCGTAGTGATTGGAGTTCGCCTCTGCGGTGGTTTTTGCTGGATAAGTCAGGACTTAACCGAGCAATTGAGACAACCAAGATCGTCTGATTTCTGCAGCAAATCGCTCCTCTATTTATACGTGAAATTCCTTTGTTCCCCAGACGCCTGTGACGTCAGTAGACGGGCTGAGCACCTAAGGGTGCCAAACTATATGCTCGACCAATCCGGAATAGTTGAGAGATTTTCTTTAAATCGGTGTGCTGGAATTGGTTCTCATCCGGGTTCCAAAAGGGTGCAAACTTCCATGGGACCAATAGTGGACAGTACTGAGCTACTTTCTCTATCTGGGCCAATGGGACATTGTGCACGAAACTTTCACCTACTTCTTGGTGTAAACAGGGCGCTTTCCCTTTAGGTCAAGTTTGATGTTAGGCAAGTGGACCAAGAGGGACCACCCGGGCATCTTCGGCTTCTTTGTTGGCGGTGGTGATTTTATTAGTGGGTCATAATTTGGTTACAAACTACTGGGACTACTTCCTTTGTCGGGAGGGTAGTGTTGTTTTGGTTTGCTAGAAGTTGGAAATAATATTTTGCTGGAATAGAAAGTTTTTATTTACAGGCACAAAACATTTTAGTAAATGCATTTCTAGGAATTTATATGGGGCCCCCAAATATCTACAACTACAAAAAATAAGTTTGGGTCGCAGTTGGTAACACACAAACAATTAAAATAAATTCCTAAATAATTTTAAATCTAGTAAAACGAATGTATTTTATGCGAAATAATTTTATATGTAAGAGACCGGGGTTGTACGGTCTCAAGTTTTTTTAGGTTAATAAGCCTGAGGGTGCTCTGTCCAGTATCTCTAAAAATATTAGAGCAGATGTAGCTGAATTCGGGAGATTGCCCAGCATTTCTGGAACTAAATAAAAATGTTCTATAGATCTCGAATTAGCAAAAAGATTGTTGTGCATTTCGTATAAATAATAATCTGGTTTGGATAAGATTTTCTTGTACTAAAAAAAGCATTTACTATATTTGGATTAGCATAAGAAATTATTTTATTAGTTTATTAAACAAATTTCGCAACTATTTATTATAGGTACGTATGTTTATTCTATTAATTTTTTATAATTTGTTTTTCAGTAGTTATTAGTTACCTACGTTGATTATTATTATTTAATAATAAATATAATAAATTAAACAATAACATACCTATACATTATGATTTTCAATATTTATTAGTAACGTCACAGGATTTCTATTTTAACAAAAAACAAGTTATTTCTTAATTAAGAATAATTACAAGAGATATATGTTATTTGTGAAGTTTATCGTATTCTTCAAACATGGTTACCAAAGAATCTAACGTTTCCTCTCCAGTTGGTATTATTTGATCAGCGGGCAGAATGAATCCATATCGCCCTGTATCACGAAGTTCATACGTGTAGGTAACAGGTGTTTTAAATGTACCTTTTACCCAATCCGTGCTTCCTCCACTGGCAACATCTGAAAAATAATTCCAAACATGTAATATGAATTTTTTAAGTTACTGTCCTACTGAATGTACCGACTAAATTTAATTGTCTTTTTGTTTTTAGTTTAAAAATAAAAAATCCAAAAAATTGTAATTGTTATAATTTTGATTAATAACGAATTTGAAAATCATAGATCGACCAACTGTACAAATGGCCTTTATAAAAAAATTACTTTGATGTTCAAATTCGAGCAAAAAGAACAGCGATCAAATTATTTTTACAACCTTCCTTACACATAAAATAATGTATTTCAAATGGAAATTCAAATGCATCTATCACATTCACAAAATGATCTATTGATATAATTTTGATTTCTATCGGAAAAAACGAAAAATATCTAAAAATTAATAGCCAGACACTAAGAATTAAGCGCTCATCCCAATTTCGTACTGAAATTTTTATTGCTCTGAGGGAATGTGGGCTAAACTAATTGTAGTCTCGACACATCTTGGGTCTCACCAGATCGGATGCTAGCGAGCCCTGCTAGGATCCAAGTCTCCAAAGCCCATATTGGGATTAACAAGGATATATTAAATCAACCTTGATTTTAAACAATAGGAACGTTAAGTGTTGAAACTGTGAAGGAACCTTAAAAGGAAGTGAAGAATGCAGGCAAATCAACGCTTTTATAGGATAATCGGATAGATCGAGGTCCTTCTATCATAATCAGTCCTGTAGCTTCATGAAACATATAACCTTAATAGTAATAAAGGAAGTTCTCTTCCGCAGGTTATAGAAAGGATAAAGTGACAACTATGTGAGAGAATATGAAGATGAAGCGTATAGGAAAAGAGTTTAGTATCGTTGCATGTACCGACATTTTTAACTTCATCATCGAGACAGGAATTATAGGATAAGGACAATTAAATATACAAAGAAATAAGGTTAGTGTACTTACAAATGGTTTCTACAATATTTCCAACAGTATACTCAGTTCCATAACGCTGGGCTAAACTATCAGCAGCCTTAAGACCAATGGAATACTAAAAAAAAAACAATCATATTAAATGTTTTTAATATTACTTACATACAGATTTCAGATGTATTTTCACATAAATTTTTCTTATACTTAATTTAACAAGTTTTTTATCTAATCTAAATTATACAGAATGTAATTTATGGAGACCCGGTTGGCTATTAAATTTAAGTAGAGCTATTGATTGATCGTCATTTTAGAGCCAACAGTGTTCCTACAATAATTTATACAAGATGTTTCAGGATTAACTGGATAAACTTACAATTTAACTTCAAACCCTTAAAATAAGAATTAGTTTTCCTATGGAGATAAGAATCCAAATTATTATTTTAGTACACCTATAGAATCGGTGTAAGATAAAAGATAATCTATAGTATTATAACAAAAACAGAATTGAAGTTATGGAAGAGTTACTATTTTTTTCGTGGGAATTAAATTTTGTAAAAAATGTAGATAGGACCTTCATAATCAATATTTCAGAAATTAAATGTTTTCAGACATATCTCTATAGGAAAACTTTTTTTAATTTTCGGTCCTGATTTTGATAAAAACCTTCTTAAAAAAAAGTTCACCATAATTTTAACTTATTGTTCTCTGTAGCACAGGTTGTTAAATAAATTGGAGATATAAAAAAAAAGAAAAAATTACTACTTATCCTCGCCAATATGTTTTATTATTTTGCAATAAATCTAATGCAAAACTTATGGCCATATTTTCTGTTTTGGCATTTTTTATATGAAAAATAAGACGGAAAAAACTTTACATTTTCGTTAAAAAATAAGGACAAAACATATAATTTTCTGTATTATTTCTAAAATGCTTACCAGTTCGTCAAAATTGTCCAAGTGCGCTGCTGAATAACCATAAGGAATAAGTAGCAACTGAGAATACGAATGGAAAGATATATACCCAACAAGTTTATCAGAAATGGTAGTTATATATTCAGACAGCGATTTCTGGCTGGGTTCGGAAAAAGCTGATGGACCCATGTATGTATCAGAGCATGGGTTATTACTGGCACCCCCCTCGTTCCAATGATAGCCCCAATTGCGGTTGGGATCAGAACCGTAACAAGTTAAACCATATGGAACTCGAGTTTTGCGCCACATGCGGTCCTAAAATTCGGAAAAAATATTGTAAAAGGTACTAATTTAATCAGTATTAGTCCTAGTGTAAGAAATAGATTTTTTCAACAAAAGAAAACTTTCTGTGAAATCATAAATGAATGAATAAAATAAACAAGAATATGATTGTCTTGCAAAAAAAAGTCATTTAATAGTTTTATAATAAAATTATATGAAAACTCAAATTGTTACGTTGCATAAATCAGTATGGTAGACTCCCTTTTTTCACTACATACTTTTAAAAAAATACGCAAAAAAAATTGCATAAGTATTTTTGAATTTTCACTCATTGTTGAATAATAAACTTTTTGCACTTCCGGGATGAAATGTGCTAATTTAATCCCTCTTTACAGGGACAGAGGTAACCTATTTAATCCCAAGGGAATAAATTTACATTGCTAGGTTGCACAAGTATTTTTTGTCATTTTGGACAGTATTTTATTCTGGTTGCCGACACGTTTGTCACTTTGACAAGCATAAATTTAGAATGATTTCACATGCAAATGCTTCGGAAGTGCAAAAAATAGCGTATATACCACAGGATTGAGGTATTATTTCATCCTTCGGGTGAATTATTTCCCTCGCTCGCTTTGCTAGCTCATGAAATTTAATTCACCCTCAGGGATTAAATGATGCACCTCAATCCCTTAGTATATAATATACTATTTGATTAGGTACAGTTCAATTCTAATATAGCATAATAGCTAAGTAGTCTATTCCCAAAATACTACAGTTACTAAATGTATTATATTTTACCAAATAAAACAGACGTTCCTATAAGAACTTTACTGTTATAACGTAAAAACTTACAGTTTCTTGTGTATAAGCTACTCCATCTGGATTAATTATTGGAAAGACATACCAATCGTGACTTTCTGCCAAAGCTCGAACACCTTCATCAGTGCTTGTAAGCAATTCATTTAGAATATATGTGGCAACCGCAGATGTAATCCTGAAAAAAATATTATAATAATTAGACTTTCCAGTCTATAAAATGTATAAAGGCCTCGCCACATATGCTGTGCCATGTCTGTGCTATTTTTCATATTAATGACAATAGTTGTTATGCAGTTAATAATGAAAAATAGCATAGACACGACACAGCACAGCTTATGTCGCGAGGCCGTAGGTCTAGTTTTTCCATGTTTTTATGGCTTCATAACAGAGGGGCGTATCAACTAGATATTGAATGTTAACAAAATGGAAAAAAAGAACACTTAAAAAGTTCTATATGGAATCAATTTTGTTTAATTTTGGGTCAAGACTTCTAATATAGCATTGGAATATTGTATTCATATACCAAAATTAATTAAAATTGATTCCATATAGAATTTTTTAAGTGTTTTTTTCATTTCCTCAATATTCAATATTTAGTTGATATGCCCCTCCGACCATCTCTTATGAAGCCCTAATCTAATTTTCCATTTGATTTGTTGTTACTTATAGGTTATTGATTGTTAACCACAATGAATTTCCCATGTTACGAAGAGTCAAATGGAAAGTCAGATAGGTAATGTAATACTTTTATGACAATAATCATAGAAACTATTTATGAATTTTTGTATGTAATTAAACCATCTTCACCATCGCATACTAATATTAGTAAAAAAGATACTGGGTACAAATCAGGACAAAAAGTTTTACACCATTTTTCTCTAAATAACATAAGCATAATTTTAAGAAACTTTCTAACTGGAATTACAAAAAGATCAAATTTAGTAATTTAAAGCCCTTCTAAAGCACGTCTAACGCTTATAAAACTGTAATAGGTACTTATTAGTAAAAGTAAAATTTGAAGTTAAGCATTATAAGTCAAACTTAAATTTTACTAAGTACCTACTTATAATAAAAGTGACAAGAACGAACATAAGAACTTAAAATCAATCATCAAAAATGTGAATTAACTACAACTAATTTATAAAGACCGGAGGGCCAAGTGTTCAATCGGCGCTTTTTCTTAACTAATGTTCTTTATTATTCTCTGTACTCTTTTTACTATTTCCTCCCCCTTCAAGTTACTGCTTAGAAAACTTTTCTCTTTTATCTCACCATTCTCTAGCATGAATGTTGCCTTCTAGAAATACGGCATTTTGAGCATTTTCTTCACTGAATGATACACGAACACCTGTAATATTTCTGCCTTCGTAGGAACTCCCACCGTTGATTAAAGTTACTTTTCCGGGATACTTCTCCGTGAGACTTTCGAGCCATTGATTAATCTGAAAGAAATTATATATAATATATTTACAGTGTGCGTGATATGTAACTTAGTAATTGGTCAAGTCAAGTCCTATAGGCAAAAATTGACCATTTCAGGAACTGGGAAAATAATATTAATTATTAAGGCTTCGGATTTCTATTTCCGAGACAGATTTTTTGTTAGTTCAGTTTATAAAATAAAATTAATACCGTGCCTTCAATTAAATTATAAATTAGGATAGGCTGTTTTGTGTTGCACTCCATTTTATTATAAATTAATAGTATATTAAGTATGGAGAACGATAACCCTTAATGTTCGACATGCTTATAACATTTTTTGCACGATCCGTCAAACTCACGTATTTATGGGTTTAATTAAAGAATAGTAACCAAACTAAAATTTGTTCATGTCAAAGTGACAACTATAAAATTATCTAAAATAAAGTGACAAACTTTCAAATGTCATTACTTACCGATCAGAAGGCGAGAATCTGATCGGTAAAATTACTTACCGATCAGTAATTTGTAAACAAAACCTACTATTCTTTTAATTAAACCAGTAAATACGCGAATTTGACTGATCGTGCAAAAAATAAATTTAAATATTAAAAATATATTAATTCAAATTAAAAAAGTCAAGTTGTGAGGCATTTATTATCTATAATTTTAATTATACATATATTTATAATAAAATGGAATTACAACGCAAAACAGCCTACCCTAATTTAGAATTTAATTATATATATGTTATCATGTGAGATCAAAATAATAATCTTATTTCCTATTTTTTTGTTTAATTAATATTTATAAAGTAAAAAAATAATAATCGGGTCGTTTATAAATAAAAGATAACGTTTCGATCAAATTATAAGTGATATTTTATTGTTGAATTATATCTACTTACAATTATACTTATAAATTGTGATTTTTTTTATTTTTTTTGTTTTTAATAATATCCCTTATAAATGAATACCGATAAAATCTACACCAAAAATGACAATATACTTTTTCTCATACCTGCACGAAAATGGCCACTTTATTTGCGTGAAATGCGGGTAGAAAGTCGCCTTTTCAGGGTAGTCGCGGAAAGTAAGGAGTGGTGGTAACATTTCTCACTTGGGTAGCCATTCCCTCCCTGATATGCGGGAGTTATTTGTGTTTGTTTATGGTTGTCAAGGTGATTTTCTAGCCGCACAGTGTCAAGCAAAAATGTCAGTGTTATGCTGTTATAATTTGTTCGCGCGTTTCAAGCAAAAGAAGTGGCCATTTTCGTACAGGTATGAGAAAAAATAGAGTATGCTACACGGGAGGAATTGATTCTGCCTCGTGTTCTTGCGCCCTCGCTTCGCTCTGGCGCAATTTTCACACTCGTCAAAATCTCTTAATTCCTACCTTGTTGCATAAATTACTATTTTTGTTACATACTTAATTCGAATATCTTAAATGGCAACTTAGGTCATTTTGGTCATATTTTTTCTCATTAATAATGATATAAAAATTAGCCAGTCTCAATAACTCATTTTAAAAAAATTGGATTCATTTCCATTATTAGAAAAATTAGGCTGTATTTGTGCCTTGTTAATAACAGAGGACATTTTGAAAATTTTGTAAAACTATAATATTACTGAAAAAGATTTATTTGTGATTTCTTAGAAATTTTTATCTCATACAGAAATCGATTGAATCAAATTTTCTTATCCTGGATAGATGACGATTTTAGCTACGATTTAAAATGATGTGTCAAAAGGTGGTGCTACTTGAAAAATTGTGAAACCTAAAATTAAATCAATAATGTTGACTTTAAACTCTGTTCGATATCTAAATCGATATTTTTTTGTATAAAACAAATTTATTTAAAATCTACAGCTATTGGTACCGATGCGATGGTTAGATTAACAATAAAATTTTTAAGCAATTTCTTTCCTTATTTGATACCATGAAATTCTTATGCCATTGTAAAGATAAAAAAAATATTTTTTCAACGATCCCCACTATGACCTATGTGGCCTTTTGAGATTTAATAGTTGGGGTGCCAGGGATGAAGATCCCCACATTATCATAAGAGACAGTGCAAACACGATTTGAACATCTTTTTTAGTTCCAGATATATTCGGGGTGGAAAATTTTAATTGAACATGAACATATTGTATAAAATGAGTAAAACACAGTTTACGCTAGGAAACTTTTTTCTATAGCCCGTTTTACAGTTCGCAATTCATCGTGCAATAGTATTGCAGCAATCATTTGACCTTGCAGTACCTTGCCTGCAACTTTTTATTGCAAATTGTTTTACAGTTCGCAATTGCAGTTGTAATTGACAATATTTGAAGTGATACCAACCAAAAAAAAGTTATAAGATATTATATTATTATAATATATTAAAACAGTTTCTACAATACGCCAAAATGACCAAATAACACAGTTTCAACACACCAAACCAGTACTGATCAGTGATAACCATTAAAAATTTAAATTTGGTAAACCTAAGTAACAACAAATAACAAGCACGATTGGTAACAAAAAAATTATCATATTTTCCCCCAGAATTGCACGCAACTTGCAATAAAAATCGAGCTGGAGTGATTTTGTGCAAGAGCTTGAAACGGCAAGTGACTTGCACGATTTTTCTATACTGCGCATGCCTTTGATCAAGAGTATTGCGTATTGCAAGGAGAATTGCGAACTGTAAAACGGGCTTATGCAGCAGTTGGCGAAAATGTACAGGGTGTCCCATTTTCGACACTTTTGGCGTTACTATCAAAGATAGAGTGTTGCTATTTTCACCTTCCTATCCTACTTTTTTACGAAACGAAAGATTCCGGGGTCAAATTTGTCATGGCTCTCTTAGTTTTTAATCTACAGAGTGATTCTGAAAATCTTTGTTTTTTAGACACCCCTCGTATTTCCGTTATGCGTCTATTTATCAAAAAGCTAAAACCTAATCTTGATAGAGTTTTTTACGTAGAATTCAGTGCCGTAGGCAGTTTTTGTGTAAAAGGTTTAGTTTTTAAGATATTGCCCAAACTTATGTTTTTTTAACAGGGACACCCTATATATTATTTTTTATATTGATTAAACAAAATTTGGGCTTTCCAAAAATATATAATACTTAATATTTATTTTGAAAAACAAGCTCAAAATTCGATATTTTTAATAATTTACCATATTTATAACAGTAGGCCATGGCTAGTTTATTAGAAACAAATGCAAAATTTGACAAATTTGTCAGATTTCCATTATTGATGAAATATTTTTGTTACGTAGGTGTTTTTATTTTACTTTCAATTTTTTATTACAATGGCCGTTTATGATAATTATGAGAAGTATTATATTGTTAGTATGTTTTATACAATGCATTAAAATTATCTTTTGAAGTGCTTAGCTTTAGAATAATTACGCATTGTGAAAATTTTGCATTTGTTTCTAAAAAATTTGCCAAGGCCTACTGTTATAAATAAAGAAAATTATTAAAAATATCGAATTTTGAGCTTGTTTTTCAAAATAAATATTAAGTATTATATATTTTTAGAAAGCCCAAATTTTGCTTAATCAATATAAAGGATAATATATAGGGTGTCTCATTTAAAAAACATAAGTTTGGGCAATATCTCTAAAACTAAACCTTTTACACAAAAACTGCCTACGCCACTGAATTCTACGTAAAAAATTCTATCAAGATCAGTTTTCACCTTTTTGATAAGTAGACGCATAACGGAAATACGAGAGGTGACTAAAAAACAAAGATTTTCAGAATCACTCCGTAGATTAAAAACTAAGAGAGCCATGACAAATTTGACCCCGGAATCTTTCGTTTCGTAAAACAGTAGGAAAGGTATGTGAAAACCGCAACACTCTGTCTTTGATAATAACGCCATACTCCCTAAAAGTGTTGAAAATGGGACACCCTGTACACACAAACCAAGGGAAAATTTTCTTCGACAAAATATATAGAACCAAAATGAAAACAACGTAGATAATCACCCCAATTTTGTATGCATTGTTATGGGTTATGGATATTTTTTTCGGATCTGATGACCCACCGTATAACTTGGTAAATCATCAAAAATAAACAAGCTCATCATCTTAGACGAGTTTTCTTTTAAATCACAGTGCATAGCTTAAAAATCTCATTAGAATAAATTCCTATTTATAAATACTATATCTTCTAAACGTGACAGATAAAAATTTGATAACTCACCTCATCAATTGTATAGTAATCAGTCCATCCAAATTCACCACTTTTACTCAGAGGCCTGAATCCTTCTTGATCAATAGTTGCTTGAACATTAGGATTTAACAACTTCATGTCTATTTCATTAAATTGTACAAAATATTCTAGATCAACTACATGATAGTGCGGCACCATCACATCCACTGGATCATTAATACCCTTCACTGATGTCCAAAAGTTAAACTCGGAAGATTTTTCCTCTAGTTTTCTCAAAGCCGATATGGCTTCAGCGGTAGAGGGTGTGAGTCTATAAACTCTATAATCGTCATAACGCACTTTCTCTGCAGCCCAACTGGGCGCCGCAGAAATTGTTAGGACAAAAGCCATTAGTATTAGTAATTTCATTTTTAAACTATCACGTCAACTAACAATGCTGATTTTTACTCTAATCTGTTGTTTATATACCAAGTATCTTTGTGCTTAATTTTAATTTGATTTGATATTTTAAATAAGTATTTTATGTCAAGTGGTGCGCACATTGATAAAACGATATCATCGCGGAGATCGAAAAAAGTTTTTGTTCAGAATGGTATTTAATCATTAAACCATTTCAAAACAAGTAGTAGGTACCTAGTCTATTGTTTAGTTGCAGATTATAGTTCAAAGTATTTTATTGAGGAATCACTAAAAAAAATGTTTACACAAGTGAACTTGTGATAAATATTTTAGGTCACATCATCAATTCAATTGGGCTAGGCAAATATAATATTAACATCATTGTTGTGAATTTTATTTTCGATTATTGAAAGTCATCTTTTAAAAATAATACTCCTATTTTAATTAAGAGTACAAAAATAAATGATCTAGATACTACAAAAGCTAATGACAGAGTAACTGCTACTATGATAATTCTATAAAAGCAACTAAGAACTATCTGTAAAAATGAGGGTTATAGGTACAACTTGAAGCGTCCTTGGTCAGCAGAATTAGGTACTGGGAAGAGCGTAATATAACTTGTAGATAGTTTCGATTTTATTTTAGTTTTTTTTTGCCATAATCACATCCAGTGATTCAATATTAATAGATAGATTAATAGTTCAAGAAAAATAGACGAAAAAAAGGCTAAGTTAGAAAAAATTGTAACAGGCTGAATTTTACATAGCGCTCAATAATATGTGAAAGTTCCTCATCGATTGGAATGCTGCTAACTGAGTTACTCGAGGTCAAAGGTCGCGATAAACAGTTTTTTTGTAAAAATCTCGAGAACGGCGACCTTTATTGAAAAAAATATAGAGAGCTAATTTGTAGCTGAGGCTATTTGCTATCAAAACTTATTAAAAAGTTTTTTTGTAAAGGCAATCGTTCACGAGATATAGCGTTTCAAAAACCAAGAACGTAGAGGACTTACTTCACTACGAAGAATAACTACTGATCTTAGGATATACTGTTGGATAATAAATTATTATTCAATATGTGTATATTTATGGCATTTTTTATTTATTTGTGCATTTATTGCATTTATTTGGGCATTTATGATACAGTAATGAACTTTCTTCAGTTTCGGAGAGCGATTGTTCCGTCACCAAAGTTTGGACGAGGAAAGACGATGGATCGATGTCTTTATCGATCTCCTGGTTATCAATATTAAAATTTTCCATGTTCATACATGTTTGGTCATTACATTGGCTACAAACTACAGAACAGTTCAATTCTGCTTTCCGACATTCACAATTGGAACCACAGCCTTTCTTGCACTTACAAAATACTGTACAGGAGCGGCTTGGAGCAGAGTTGTAACTGGCTCTAAAATATTATTTTGCAGTCCTGAGGATCAATTTCTCTATTCCAATTGTGGATGTCGGTGAAAAGCAGAATTGAACTGTTCTGTAGTTTGTAGCCAATATAATGGCCAAACATGTATGAACATGGAAAATTTTAATATTGATAACGAGGAGATCGATAACGACATCGATCCATCGTCTTTCCTCGTCCAAAGTTTGGTGACGGAACAATCGCTCTCCGAAACTGAAGAAAGTTAATTACTGTATCATAAATGCCCAAATAAATGCAATAAATGCACAAATAAACAAATAACGCCATAAATATACATATTGAATAATAATTCATAATCCAACATTATATCCTAAGATCAGTCGTTATTCTTCGTAGTGAAAAGTCCTCTACGTTCTTAGTTTTTGAAACGCTATATCTCGTGAACGATTGCCCCTACAAAAAAAACTTTTTAATAAGTTTTTATACTTAGCAAATTGCCTCGCTAAAAATTAGCTCTCTATATTTTTTTCAGTAAAGGTCGCCGTTCTCGAAATATTTGCAAAAAACTGTTTATGGCGACCTTTGACTTCGAGTAACTCAGTTAGCAGCCATCAAATCGATGGGGAACTTTCACACATTATTGAGGGCTATAATACTAAGACGCATGCAAAAATTCAGCCTGCAACAATTTTTTTCCATGTTAAAGTCTATTTTCCTGGACTATAATAGATTGTACACATTTTATAGTGTTTGTATTTTGTAAAGTATTGTTATGTTGTGATCTGGATGCTATTTTATATCTACAGTTTTTTATAGCTACCATTTTTTATATCTATTTATCATTCTTTTATATCTACTACTTTTTTATCTGTTTTTTGCGTCTAAGTACCATTTCTTTTTGACGTTGCTCGTGTACTTGAGTACCTACTTGTTTACCTGTGGCAATAAATGTGATTTGATTTGATTTTCGAACAAATGTCAAGTTACTGTTTGAATTTGATTGTTATTAATTTTCCCACGAATAAGGCACATAATTTCTTATTAACATTCATATTCATCAATCGATAAAAAGCCCATTCACAACCACTTTGCATACGTGACATAACAATAAAACATAACGTTCGACCAATAGTGGCCAATAATAATAATTGACAGTTTAGATTTTTTAGATTTTTCTATTGGTCGAACATTATGTTTTATTGTTATGTCACGTACGTTAAGAAGTTGTGAATGGGCTTTAAGATTTATAATTTGTTAACCAAAAATGATCAAGAACTTGTTTTGACGATTAAAAATCATAGAAACAATTATTTCTTAATAAAATTTTCTTAGATACTAATTAGTTATAAGACCAACTCAGGATTTATGCAAATCATAATTTTACTGACCTTTCCAGGTTTTCCAGAGATTTTCATAGAAATTCTAGATTTTTTTTAATTTTGAAAAGGTTTTGTAAAAATTATGTTAACATCTTTTTTTCTTAATAGCTAACAAGAAGAGTTCTAAGATAGTCCACGAACGTAAAATAAAAATATCTGATGTAGCCAGTACCTACCTTATGTTCTTACAAAAACCTAAGATAATTTATGTTCTTTATTTATTATACACAGGAGAAATGTAAATTTTCTTAAGAAGAGATTCCTTGGCGAGCTTTAAGATTTTTAATCGTACAGTTTTGGGACCAAATTTAATCGATTTCTCGTACCTTTTTCTACCGTAACCCTCATTCTTCATTCCGGGTCACATAACTCACATATACCATTTATGTATTTTATCAGACGCCTAATGTATAATTGGAACGTGTATTAGTTTTTATTTATATTTTACAAAATCAAAAACACTTATCTAAGTATCAACAATTACTTCGCACAATTTGCAAACAAAACACTTCATTGATTATAATTTTTTTGCACAACAAAATTTACTTAAATGATTTAATTAAATAGTTAAGATAACCCAATTTTTGAAGTTATTAGACTAGATAGTAATAGAGGGACTAGAGGGTGTTAAAGTATATTAAATAAAAAATGGGACATATTTACTTAATACTTATCATTTATACGAACTTACTACACTTAAAACTTTTTAAACTTAAAGTTGTGCCTTTGTACCTATACTCCTATTTTCTGGGGAAAGTTGTGTGGTTTTTATAATTATAACAGCATATTATCGAGACCTTAATAAACCGTTACATTATTAAACAAACTTTCTGAAATAATTTAGAAGGCACATGTGAACTTGAGAGATGAAAATTAGTACTTACCCAATACATCATTGAAATATGTGAGATAAAGAACTGAATTTGGTAAAAAAAAACATCTAAAATCTTGTAGAGAACGAATTTTAATATGTATAGTTAGATAATATTTGTTTTTTAAGAATTTAGTTAAAATAAAGTTCAATTAAAACTAAAATTGATGACATACGAGTACTTTTAACGAAATAAATTGTTCAAATGTTATATAAAATTATTATTTCGGATTCATCTTCGAGAAAAAAATTTGGCCTGATCTGAAAATCCAATAAAACACTCAATAAATTGATATAGAGATTTATTTGCACCAAACTACATGAGTAAAATCACTCCTTTTCCTATTGCACGTCTTGATTCGCCTTCCCACTTTTAATACTCTATCACAAGGATTAAAAAATGTACATCAGAAAACACACTAAAAAGTATTAAGAACCAAGTGAACACTGATGTCGAGCAGCTCCTCTTCTCGACGTAAACTTCTTTGCACATGATTTACAATCGTACAACGCTCTTGGATAACCATGCGTAAGTACGTGCTCTTTAAGGCTATCAGAGCGTATAAAGGCTTTATCACACAACTCGCACTTAAAAGGTCTAACGCCTGTGTGAGTTCTCATATGCACCGTCACCATATATTTATCTACAAACTTCTTCTTGCAGTAATTGCATTGATGTTTCTTTTCCTTGCTGTGAACTCTTCTTAAATGATCGCTAAGATTGCGATTGCTTTTGAATGATTTTGAACACACTTCACATACGTGAACTTCATTTGCGTGTGTAGACATATGGACGTATATTGCAGATGATGTTCGGCCTTTGTAATTACATAATTTACAAGAATACAAACGCTTTTCACTGTGTATTTTTAAATGTACGTTCATAGAGGTTTTACATGCAAATCGCTTTCCACACACGTCGCAGATGTGATCTCGTATGTTTGTGTGAACTGTAACAATGTGTTGTTGGAGGGTTGCTTTTGATGCGAATCTGTGTGAACACTTTGAGCACCTAAAACCAAATGTTTTATTTAGAATTGTAATGTCTCAAGTTAAAAGTGGACATAACTCTATTAATAATTATAATTTAAATATGAAAAGTGGCACCTTTCCATTACACAATGTGGCATCTTTAATGAAAATATTAGCAACTTATACCTCCGAAATTTTTCGCATTTTTATCATAGTTTTATGAATGAAACGATTACTCCTTGAATAATTAATAATAATTAGGTAATATGGCAATTTTTATGCAAAAAAAATTTGCAAAAACAATGAAATTGTCACTACGAAAACGAAAAGTAAACCACTTTTTGCTGCGAAAAATTTTTTGTTTGTTTCTTTTTGTGCATTCTTTCAACTCTATTTCTAACTTCTCTGCAATTGTTTAAACGGCGAAAAGTAGATAAAGAAATCCTTGCAGTTATTGGAAATAGATTTTATGTAGTTATACGGAGGGCAAAGTGATTAAAATTTGACGATTTGCGATGCAAATTGTTTACAAAATGCGCTCGCAAAGGTCAAACAAACCTCGAAAATTTACTCCCAACGTCCGATGCAAGCAAGCGTACCACCAGGTCCAGGGATGGTTAGGGAATTATCTTGAACCCGCAGAAACCACGTAAAAAACACACGTTACAAGTGGTGCAGAAAAGAGTTCAGTAGAAATGATATTCATACAAAAATAATGATACAACTGTATGCAAATCTTTTGCGAAACAATTGCAGAAACCGTGAAAAAACCACCGAGGTCGCTTAATTGTTTACAAATTATTATTAACAAAAAATTTTCCGCAGTAAAAAGTGGCAGTGGAATGTTTAATGTGTGTAGCAGTGAGAACTTCTCTTGGTTCAATTTTAATTTTCGTAGAGAAATTTTTGTTATTTTGTTAGTTGAAAAAATTTTTTTTAATAAATATTGAAAATTCCTTATAATTGATTATTCAAAGAGTAATTCATAAAACTATAATAAAAATGTGACAAAATTCGATTTACCGCCTTTTTTTCACTTTGCCCTGTTATATTATTTAAACAATAAGAGATATGAAAAAATGTTATGAACAAAAAATGTGCGGAATTTAATTCTCTGCAAAATTGCTCTCGATAACTTTTTCGAAAAAAGTGACGAGTTCCCAGATATCTTCAAAAGTCAAATTCACTCTTATTTTCAAGATGGCGAAAAGTGAGACGGGGATCCAAAAGTGGTTTTTTACACACCGGGTCGACCCCCCCTTGATCGCAAAAGATCGAAAGAGCCGAATATTTTCTCACAGAAAAAAATCTAACTACACAATCATATTATTATATTTTTGGATTTTACATTTAATTTTAGAGAATATAAAGTTACTAAGGTACTTTTTAAAATTAACGGTACTCGGGTTTTTTGTATTTTGTCAAAAAAAATCACGGATACAGATTTCTACAAAAATATTAATATCTTAAAAGAAACCCACTATTTTTGACAAAAACATTAAAATTCTAAAACGGAAAGTCTAAAGAAGAATCTGATGATATAAAGTGAGAACAACGAATCACCCGTTGCACGTCATCAATGATGTATTCAATACGAACCCAAGAACAATTATTTTATTATAATTTTTCTTGTCAAAAACGTATTAATCGGCAAAAAGAGATTATAAAAAAAATAATTCCTGGAATAATATGGATTAAAGTGTATGATGTGTAACGGTTGCTTCATTGTCCACACTATAACAAACTTCAAACGATGAAAACTTTATTTTTAAAATGGAACTGCTTCTATATTTATATTGTACGTACGTTGTGGAGAATTAAATTCTCTATCTTTATTATGAAGTATTTATTCCCTGTAGCCAAATTTAGTATTTTTATATTATATTTATTATTATTATATTTTAAAAAAACTTCATAGAAAGGAAAGGGTATGAATAAAAAAATGATTTAAGCAAAAACAGAAGCAAGGCGCCTCTAATAACCTCATACAACATTATGTAAATTTGTGATTCAAATAATTTTGAAAATTTTGATTGAATTAGTGAGAACTAATTTAACGAGCTATTAGCAAAAATTGCAGTAATAATAAAGAAACGAGATATAATTTTTGGTTAATACTCTTTCTCCAATCTCTTATATTAAAAGTTGAAGTGACATAATTTAGCTATAAGTAGCTATATTTAGTTTTTAAAATTTTAAATCCTTGTGAGTATAGAATTCCAAATTTCGCACTATCTTTTCTAATACGAACATGTAAAGCAATTTATAAAGCATTTCAAGTTTTTATGTCTACATTTATTCTTCCAAATTTCATCAATTTAGCTGCCGTTTAGCAAATACTATGTATTATGTTATGTTAACATACAGTGTGTCCCAAATTGGTGACTCCACTATGGGTAACTTCTTTATTATTGAAGATACAAAGACGGTAAAATTAGGAAAGTTTTTAGGAATTTCATGGCCATTTCAGATTAGTCAACAGATTTTGAATGTCTCTTTTAGTTTTTGAGATATTCGGGAAAAACCAAAATGTTGCATTTTCTTTAATGCTCAATATTTTCTTTATTATCGATTTTGTGCTGTTGAGACTTTGACATTCTACATGCACTTTTTTAAGATACTTCTAATGGTGTTGTCAGATTTTTCCCAACTCTTTTGTTTTTTAAAATACGATTACCAAGTTTTGTTTTTCTTATGGACGTCAATTGTTTTTTTTGCACTATCCAGTAGCACTTTTTATTACCTTTCCAACGATGTATCACAATATGACGAAAAATTTCAATTTTCACAAAAAAAGAAGTATTTTTAATAAAAAACAAAAGAAAGCTCTACGAATAAAAACATAAATAAAAATTATCATAAAAATGAAGTAAATTATTTCTCGATATGAGCCCCATTTTTTTCTAAGCACTTTTCCACAGCACTGTAAAACGGAATTTGTCACTCTTTGTAGAGAGTTTCTAATTGATGGCGTTCAATGTATCTATCACTCTGGCTTCTAGAACCTGCCTATTTTCTGGTGTATCGAATTCGTAGATTTCATTTTTGACGTATCCCCAGAGGTAGAAATCGCACGGCGTCAAGTCCGGCGACCTAGCAGGCCACAGACTTGGTCCTTTGTTTGCAATTATTCTATCTTGATTTCGCTATGCCAGTTACTCTTGAAATCTGTCTCACTGAAGAGCTCGGTGCATCGGTTACTGTCTCAAGAATGTTGTTAACATTTTCTTCATATCATAACGATTCTCCCTCTTTTGTTCAAATGCTCCAAAATTGATCAAATTCGTCGCAAGTTTTCTGAAATAATCACGAGCATGTTAAATTATTCTCCGTTAGAAAAATTGCGTGCCATTCTCGATTTCTTTTTAGCAATTCTACTTCTGAACATGTTTAACTCTTTGACAACTGTACTCAGTAATTGTTTCCAAGACCACCTTATTGTATTTTTTTGGCGTCCAGATTCCACATACATAACGTGTTCCTTTGGATTTTCGAGTTTTATCGTTAGCTGTCATTTAACGCGACATTTTTTGCATTGCAGCAAAAGAGATATCTCATACATTTATCATGCAGCGATAGAGTGATTGATTTTTATTTATGGCTGGGATGTCTTTTGTTTTTTTTATTGAAAAATACAAATTTCTGATTTTTCTTGTGAAACTTAAAACTTTTATTAATGTTGTGATACATCGTTGGAAAGGTAATAAAAAATGCTATTTGACAGTGCCAAAAAAAGTGTATCTTAAAAGTGTATCTTAAAAAAGTGCATGTAGAATGTCAAAGTCTCAACACCACAAAATCGATAATAAAGAAAATATTGAGCATTAAAGAAAATGCAACATTTTGGTTTTTCCCGAATATCTCGAAAACTAAAAGAGACATTCAAAATCTGTTGACTAATCTGAAATGGTCATGAAATTCTTAAAAACTTTCCTAATTTAACCGTCTTTGTATCTCCAATAATAAAGAAGTTACCCATAGTGGAGTCACCAATTTGGGACACACTGTATAGAATCTTACATGTGGCGGTCTGTATGTTGTACCAAATGCAGTTTCATACTAGATAATAAAATTAATTTTCCACATTTCGGACATGGGCGTTTGTGTTGGTTATCATGATTGACTAAATCCGCCCTGAGTGAAAACACCTAAAATATCATATTTCACACATAACAATGAAAACAAAGTTATTTTATATTTACCTCAGGGCACTTTTCGCACTTAAATACTAATTGACCATCATGTACACTTTGATGGTCAATAAAATCCAAACAATAATTAAACTTTTCGGAACATATTTCACAGCTATACGTATATTCCGTAAACTCAATCTTTCTCTACAAGAAATGAGTTAATAAATATTATACAGGACGTTAACAGTGTCTTACCTCATTTGTTGTAAAATCATCATCATAAGTTATATCCTCATCAGAATCTTGTTTGCAAGATGAATCATCATCGTCTGAAAATTTCCATGATTGATCTGATTGATCTTTGACGAAGGAATATTCAGTACCTTCATTGCCAATGGTTTTGCTAGCAGGAGGCATTTTTAATATTTCTTGAGATTTTAAACATGATTCTCGAAAGTCACACCAATCATTAATTTTTTTCACGCAGAATATGCAAATAGTCTTTGTGAAATTATCATTGTCCGTTATCTGAAAATAGAATAACTTGTTTACTATGAAATTTGCAGGAAGTACTCCGATATTTACATATATACAGGGTGTCTCTAACAGGTCTTTACAAACAAAATCCTACCACAAGTTTTTGGGCTCAAAATAATTCGATTGAACCAAACATACCTTAGACCAAAAATCCTTCTTTACTGATTTACAGGGCGCTAAAAAATATCTTTCTAAATCGTTTTTTAAGTATATCTACAGAACGGTTTAAAGTAGAGACTTGAAATTTGGTGGGTTAATAAGTCTATAAGGAAGCTACAATGTGATGATATTACAACCAAAATAATATTGTTCAGTGTCGTACTGATAGGGGGGACTCGGTGTTTTTGGATATTTTTTGTAGGGTATGGAATTTTTTTACAAAATAACAAGAGTTATGATAGATACGCGCAAAACACGTAAAAAAGGTATACCTATTTGACTTGCGTTAACTCAACTGTTTGCAAGATACTTAACTTCGAAAATTTTTTTTGCTATAAACACAATTTGTGACTTAGGTACCCTGTAAAGTAAAAAATATTGGGTCACTCTAATGCAGCTGATTCTACGTCGAAAACTAAGCATAAATGATTGTAGAAACCGACCCTCAAAAATGGTTCGTTACTAAAATACAGGGTGTTGAAAGATGTATTTTTTATTCGTCCTCTATCTTTTTTAGGTATATCTACAGAACGGTATAAGATAGAAATTATGCTTAGTTTTGTACGTAGAATGAGCCGTATTAGAGTGACTCAATATTTTTTACTTTACAGGGTGTCACAAATTGTCGTCTTAATAGCAAAAAAACTTTTCAAAGTGAAATATCTCGCAAACAGTTGAGTTAATGCAAATCAAACAAGTATACCTTTTTTACGTGTCTTGAGCGTATCTATAACAATTCTTATTATTTTGTAAAAAAATGTAATCCCCTACAAAAATTATTCAAAAAAACCCTGAGACCTCTTCGACAAGTACGCCACTGAACAATATTATTTTGGTTCTAATAACAACAAATTGTAGCTTCCTTATAGACCTATTAATCCACCGAATTTCAAATCCCTACTTTAAACCGTTCTGTAGATATACTTCAAAAATTATTTGGAAAAATATTTTTTAGCGCCCTGTAACTCAGTAAGGAAGAACTTTTGGACTAAGGTATGTTTGGTTTAAACGAATTATTTTGAGCCCAAAAACTTGTGGTAGGATTCTATAAAGACCTTTTAAAGACACCCTGTAGAATAGATAAATAATTAAAAACAAAGCAAAAGGCCAAAGAGGCCGGTAGTACTAAGCGAGTATAAAGGACTCAAAATTTGTCTTTTTGAGGTTTTATTTCTTAAGATAAATATTATGTATAAATACTAAAAAGTGATGGCCATTATTATTAGGAGGAGATTAGAAGAGAAATCGGAAGAATTCTATTGGAGTCGGAGACGGCAAGAAAGTATGGACTGGCGGTTAACCAGGAAAAAAGTAAATTTATGCAGTTAAGGCACAATACAAAGAAAAAAATGACAGAAAAAGGAATACTACAGATAAGACTACAGTAAGAAACTCTCGAATTTCAGGAAGTGGAAAATTATATGTATTTGGAGGAATTAATAAACGCTAAATGCGGAGAGAGTGAAATAGACTGGAGATATGCGAAGAGTAATAAATGCACAGGATCTCTACAAACGCTTCTTAAAGGAAACGACATGTCAAGTAACACGAAAATGAGGATTTACAGAAAATGCTTCAGCCGACACTGCTATATGGATGTGAAACGTGGGTGATGAACAAAAAAATTGAAAATAAAATAAAGACATGGGAGCGGAAAATCCTATGTAGAATATTCAGAGGTAAGAAGGGACATGGGATGGGAGAGACGGACAAGGAAATTTATGAACTTTATGACAAACCAAGTGATGAAAACTATGAGACTAGAGAGGTTGGGACACCTGGAAAGGATGGACGCTGGTAGAACCGTCAAAGAGATAGCGTGGAAAACTTCGGCAGATAAAAAAGAGGGAGACCTAGACAAAAATGGAAAGATGCTGACACGGAAGATCTAAAGTAGAAAAAAGTACAAAACTGGCGAATCAAGGCCAAAAATAGGAGAACATGGAAAAGTATTACTAAGCAATGGGCCTAAAAGGCCTGTAAACGTTGCAATACATACATTCTTACATCTCATATTTTCAGTTTTCTCTAAGTACACTTCTGTGCAATAAAAATGCATACACTTACATTTTATTTGTGTAACTTGACTTTAATGTCACTGTCACTGTCATACAACAAACGAAATATCCATTCAGTTAATATTCAAGAATTTCAAGAAGTGTTCATTACAATGCCCCCTCAATTAAGAGAAATCCAAAAGGCTATCCTTATTACTAAATTCGAAGATGGTTGGTCAATAAGAAGACTCGCTGTTTATCTCGGAATTAATCCAAGCACGGTATTGAGAGTCAAAAAGAGATGGGAACAACAAGATACTTTGAGCCGAAAAGTTGGGTCTGGGAGGAGAAAAATTTCAAATAACGCACAAGATGCTGCATTGCTTAATTTTTTAAGAGAACATCTATTTGAATGCGCCGCTGCTGCTGCAGTTGCAACTAACTTTCCCGGCTCTAGACCTACGGTTTGTAGACGAATTAAAGTCTCAGAATTAAAAAATTGTTCAAGTGCTAGAAAAGCATTACTTTCGGTTGAATGTAAGCAATCTAGAGCTCTCTTCGCGCTTAATCACTTGCATCGCAATGTTGACTTTTGGGAACGAGTTATCTTTACAGATGAAAAAGTCGTCCAATTCTCTAATGACGGACGTTTGCGTGTTTATAGACCACCAAACTCCAGATTTGATGAAAATTATATAACTGGAGTTAACAAGCAAGGAAGGTTTTCAGTAAATGTCTGGGTTTGGATGAGTAGTAACGGGCCTGGGGTTTGCTGGATAATTGGTACGAGGTTTAACTCGCCAACTTATCGTCAGATTTTGGATAATGTTATGCTACCAACAGTAAATCAAATTTATGCCGAAAACAATTTCATTTACCAACACGATAACTGTCCGGTTCATACGGCTCAAATAATTCAACAGTGGTTTACATACAACAATATTGAAACTTTACCATGGCCCGCAAATAGTCCAGACATAAATCCCATAGAAAATATATGGGCATGGTTAAGTAAAAAAATGTATAAAAGGAATTTTCGTCCCAGAAATCAGGAAGAGTTATGGGACAACATTGAAGCAGCATGGGAGAATCTAAATTTGAACGAAAATATTTGTCAGAATTTAATTCACTTCATGCCAAGAAGATTGGCACTGTTGGTTGAAAAGGATGGAGCTAGAATTAACTACTAGCAATAGTTTATCTCTTTAGTTTTTTTAAGTTCAATAATTCCAATTTATTTTTTCTGTCGTTAATATAAAATTGTGTTCATTTACAAGTCTTTTTTTGAAACAAATCTTGATAATAATTAATAAAGGTAATCAATGGAGGTAAATGATTCCTAGTAACTGGTTTGCAAACATGGAAGCAGATGTAAGACAAATTTACGCAACTAAAAAAATGCAAAAATCGCTCTCAAGACTTGTATGCTTTTTAATTGAACAGAAGTGTACATGTACTCGTAGGTATTAAAAGAAATTTTAACAATAAAAATGCCTTCCTAACATATAATTTAAATCTGAAAATTTTATTTTCAATACCTACAAAGGGGATCTACCTACTAAGCCTAAGAATTTGCGGATCTCAAAACTATATAATTGTCATAATCTAACATGATAAATTATAATAAGACTCCGCACTTTGCGGACTCCGAAACCTCTTGGTAATTGTTTAATTTCCTTACCTCAGGTGAAATGCAATTTCTAATTTTTAGTAAAAGATCAGCCTCGCGATTTATAAATACCATACAGTTTTCTTCTCCTTCCCACAGACATAATCGACAGATGGTCATCTTCACCTTCGACAAATGTAAGAAGACATCCAGCTAGTTCTATTTCACTTGAAATAGCGCTTCTTTAAACAACAGAAAATTATAAGAAGTGGCATAGATGAGGGTATAGCGTATTATAGCTACTACTATTCTTACGGTTTTAGGTATATTTTTATCATTGTGATCAATTTTATTATAAACATCTTGAAAATCATAGTTATTTCACGATTTATGTACCTATTAATTTATTATAAGTGATTCCTTAAGTGGAAGAAATTGAAAGGATATAAGTACCTCGGTTTATTTTAGGAAGAAAATATTCTGAAGCAAAAAATTAATTTATTTTACATTTTAATTAACTATAAAACCGGCAAGACTTTGTAAATTACAATGCGATCTTTTAAAAAATGGGAAAGAAATAAATTGCAAATGAGTATGAATATTAATTACACTCAAGTTTACTTGTACATTTAGAATCAACTTACATGTTGGGATGTTCCAGACTTAAGCATTTACGGATTAAGTTAAAGATCTAATTAACACTTGAATATTTATATACTATTTACCTATTTTAAAGGTAAACAAACTTTGACATTAAAGTAACATAACCTTAATTTCATCATAATATAGCGAATTTCAGTAGGGCCAACCACAAAATATTCAAGGATAAAAATTCGATGATAACGACTTTTGCGGTCGGTTGTTCATCTACTACATTCCCCGCGAAAATTTAAAACGGTACTCTCGTTTATACAGGGTGTCCAAAAATTAGCCTGTCAAAATATACCAGCTGATTCTACGTTAAAAAATAATGCAAAAAGTTTCAATAAATATAATATAGGTTCAAAAATGCTTCCTAAGGAGGCTACAGCCCCCCGAAAGGGGGAACCCAAAGAGGAGTTTTCTGTTATATCTTTGCAACTGTTTGAGGTAGATTCATGAAATTTGGTGAGTTTGAAGCTTTTATAATTTGCCACATATTTTTTTTCCAATTTTCAGAAATTTTGACAGGGGCATCACACACAGGGTTGGTGCTGGGTAAATATGCCCTATATTTTTTGTGTGGATAATTTTTAATTTTTTTTATCAAATTATGAAACTTGGTTTATTTTTACACAAAAAAGGTCGTTTCAGTCGATCTTTGAATCTTGAACCGTTTTCGAGTAAAATCGTTTTGAAAAAATCACGCCCATAATAAAAATAAACAGAAGACTAAAATTTATCAAAAGTAGACAATGGATTAAAATTCATAGGTATTTATTACTTCGTTTAACATTTCTTCGTCAAATATTAATAATAAAAACAAAATATCAAAATTTGTTTTTCAATTTTGTGATTATTTTTATTAGTGTAGTTTTTATGGACGTGACTTACAGCGTGAGTTACAGCTCGCCTTTTCGGGGAGCTGTAACTCCCTTAGGAAGCATTTTGCAACCTATATTTATTAAAACTTTTTGTATTATTTTTGAACGTAGAATCAGCTGGTACATTTTGGCAGGCTAATTTTGTATAGGTACACTTCTGTTCAATTAAAAAGCATACAAGTCTTGGGAGCGATTTTTGCATTTTTTTAGTTGCGTAAATTTCTTACATCTGTTTCCATGTTTGCAAACCAGTTACTAGGAATCATTTACCTCCATTGATTACCTTTATTAATTATTATCAAGATTTGTTTCAAAAAAAGACTTATAAATGAACACAATTTTATATTAACGACAGAAAAAATAAATTGGGATTATTGAACATAAAAAAACTGAAGAGATAAACTATTGCTAGTAGTTAATTCTAGCTCCATCCTTTTCAACCAACAGTGCCAATCTTCTTGGCATGGAGTGAATTAAATTCTGACAAATATTTTCGTTCAAATTCAGATTCTCCCATACTGCTTCAATGTTGTCCCATAACTCTTCCTGATTTCTGGGACGAAAATTCCTTTTATACATTTTTTTACTCAACCATGCCCATATATTTTCTATGGGATTTATGTCTGGACTATTTGCGGGCCATGGTAAAGTTTCAATATTGTTGTATGTAAACCACTGTTGAATTATTTGAGCCGTATGAACCGGACAGTTATCGTGTTGGTAAATGAAATTGTTTTCGGCATAAATTTGACTTACTGTTGGTAGCATAACATTATCCAAAATCTGGCAATAAGTTGGCGAGTTAAATCTCGTACCAATTCTCCAGCAAACCCTAGGCCCGTTACTACTCATCGAAGCCCAGACATTTACTGAAAACCTTCCTTGCTTGTTAACTCCAGTTATATAATTTTCATCAAATCTGGAGTTTGGTGGTCTATAAACACGCAAACGTCCGTCATTAGAGGATTGGAAGACTTTTTCATCTGTAAAGATAACTCGTTCCCAAAAGTCAACATTGCGATGCAAGTGATTAAGCGCGAAGAGAACTCTAGATTGCTTACATTCAACCGAAAGTAATGCTTTTCTAGCACTTGAACAATTTTTTAATTCTGAGACTTTAATTCGTCTACAAACCGTAGGTCTAGAGCCGGGAAAGTTAGTTGCAACTGCAGCAGCAGCGGCGCATTCAAATGGATGTTCTCTTAAAAAATTAAGCAATGCAGCGTCTTGTGCGTTATTTGAAATTTTTCTCCTCCCAGACCCAACTTTTCGGCTCAAAGTATCTTGTTGTTCCCATCGCTTTTTGACTCTCAATACCGTGCTTCGATTAATTCCGAGATAAACAGCGAGTCTTCTTATTGACCAACCCTCTTCTAATTTAGTAATAAGGATAGCCTTTTGAATTTCGCTTAATTAAGGGGGCATTGTAATGAACACTTCTTGAAAATCTTGAATATTAACTGAATGGATATTTCGATTGTTGTATGACAGTGACAATGACATTAAAGTCAAGTTACACAAATAAAATGTAAGTGTATGCATTTTTATTGCACAGAAGTGTACATACTCACTAACTGCAATTTATATCCAATTATTCAATAGAAAACGTTCATTGAAATTAAAAATTAAATACATCCACTATTAATTTGGAAAATAACATTTATGCATTGATCGGAAGGTTTGAAAAAATATGTTGGAAATTTTAGTAATTCTCACAAAATTATATTCAAACACAATGATTATTAGTTCCTTAAATATTTTGTGAACACACATTCAATCTTGTAATAATAATCATCATGAATGATGTAAGGCTACATTGAACGACATTGATACTCCTGCATATATGTATTTAATTTTCCTTCCTGAAAACTTAGTATTTTCTTTTTTCTAAATGCGAATCATTGTCTATTTGATTTTTTATGAAGAAATGCCAACAATTTTTTATACTACTGTATACAGTGTCCGGTACAAAGTGGGCACCACATGAGATTTTTTTAATTTTATGGTGAAAAAGTTGTGCTCATATTTTCCAAATATGAAGTTTTACTTCTTTCTAATAAAAATAGGTTTTTACTCTTTTTTCGTGCTACGACTACACTAAACCATTGATTATCATATTATATGTATCAATGACTAAACTAAACACTAAATAAGCAAATCAAACATCTGTTGACACCTTCACAGAAATATTGCAATTTTTGTTTAAAAAGTTTTTCACAATAAAAAATTAATTAAATTTCAAATTATAAAAAATAATCTCAGACATCCATCTGGTAGAGAATCCTAACAGTTAACTCATGTTGATAAAATCTTTCTTTTTTAAACTTTGGAAATATTTTTTTGCATTCTCTAAATAAACAGTTAACCATATTAATACAATCTCTTTATTGCAATATAAACATATACATAATTTTTCACAAATAAAATCATATTCTATATAATATTAAAAAATTCCATTCACTCAAAAATTTTAAAAATATATTACTCTTGTTTTCAGAAAAATTTGCGATACAAATTTTTCAATCATGTGAAATACATAAATGCACATTTATGAAGCAAGATTCTATTTTTTTAATATTGTAAAAACAGCATGACTCTTTATATTGATATACATGTATTTTCAAAATTTTTTAACGTGTTGATTATTTTTATTACTCCTATTAAAATATCTTAAGTAAAATTGTATTTATTTTATTTATAATCACAGTGTGTAACCTAAAAATATGAAGTGTTTAGTATACTATTAAATATATGACACAATGCGTTTATACAGGGTGAATTCCATAACACATCCGGGTACATAAATCATTAATTTTTCAGTAAAGGTTAAACATTTTTACATCTACCAAGAGCGAGCGTATGGACTACCATATGAAGCTTTTTAAGAAAATATGCTACACAACAGTTTTTTTCAAATGTAATTTTTTTTTAAATACCAAAGTAAAACGCTACTAAACTTGTTACTTGTGGTAATAAATGAAAAAACGACTGTAATATTATTATGTATGTATGTTAGATAAAAAGAAACACAATGTGCCATAAGTATATAAAATATACCGAGAGCGGAATTCGGACTTACTTTCTGGTATTTCGAACTGAGTCCAGATGTTTACCTTATACTACATGCACCAGTAGGTTAAGACTAATTAACATTATTTTGTACATTAAAATGTGTCTCTGGAGTGCCCAAAATTCCGCTCTCTAATGCCCAGTTCCACAAACCTCATAATTAAATATTCTCTAATTAATTTGAATTTTGGGGATTGATATTGGTTAATCGCTAATCTATTAAATGCCAGCCAATAAGAACAGTAATTAGTGAGTTTCTTATTAATAATTAATTTTACGTTTGTGGAATCGGGCATAATATCCAGTTTTTCAATCGATAGTTATATCCTTCCTTTATATACCATTGTTAAGACGGTATTAACAAAAACAATTAGCAGTTAAGGATAACCATCGATTAAAACCTGCCTTTTATTAACTACAGAAATATAAATAACCTATAATTGCAACTTCATCTCGTATGCTTAAATAATAATGTAAATTTAAAGTTAACTAATCACAAATATGCTTTTTTTAAACATTTTTTTATTTTTCTTACAAACAACAATAAAATATATAATAAAGCCCCATCGAAGCCCCTGTACTATTAGTTCCAATAGAAGAAGTATACAAAATTTTTGGTATTTTTATAAAGATGTTCACTATACTATACATTTAACATAAATAATACTTTTACGATAGTACGTGTGAATTATTCTATTTACATAATTTAAGATTAGCTGGTTGGAAAATTTTATCCCAAGTCACTGGACTAATAATATTGGATACAAATGCAAAATAGTCTTCCACACAACTTTTTTAAAATTATTTCAAGCAATTTATTTATGAATTAATGTTTTAAATAATTTTTCTATTTGCGATTATTATTTGGTCGGATAACAATAATATTTGTGAAATTTAATTCTTTTAAAGAATACCTTCACACAAATAACAAAAGCGTTTCAGATTATCTTTTACCCAATTACAAAACTTGGAGTTACATTTTATAAACGATTTATTTCTTTTATAACATATTTATTGTAGTTGTCCAAAAAAGACATTTTAGATAGAATTTTGTTAAATTTGAATTTTTTCTCCTTTATTCTTTCTAATATTAGGTACTTAACTGAATGTATTCAATTTAGCTGTTCTAAAAATATGTACGGTTGACTTCAGTTGTTTCTTAAATTTTATGTAAATAACACTGGCGATTCGTATTTAGGCTCTCCTTTATTCAGTTAATGCTTTTTAGATGTTAGAGAGCGAAAAATATCGAAATGTATAATCTATTTTATTAACTTAATTTAATTACTCTATATGTATAATTTCACAGGGCATCTAAACCTAATAGTTAACTTTGACTTTTGCCAAATTTATAATTAAATCTTGCCAAGAAATAGTTTTCGTGTTGCATTTTTTCAACTCACTTTATATTGATATATTTGCAAATTTAAAAATCACGATTACTATACTTTCTTATTACTTCGTATAAGAAAGTAAAAAAGTGGGTAAGGACATGCATACTGTAATACTGAATTCATGCAGCCTGATTTAAAATTTCTTATTTGGTAACTGGGATGAAGAGTTTAAGTTACTAACTTATATGTTTAAGTACCTATACGTTTTTTTTACATTACGCTAAAAATGCATTGAATATTCTTCCCACAACTTTAGCACCTGTATTCCAGTGTAATATACCCTGGTACAACTTTGTTACTTAATAACAGTAGGAATGATTATTTTCACTGTTAAATTAATTTACGTTAAGATATCCATTGCTTGGTTTAAAATAGTTACTTTTTATGAAGTATGGCTTGTAAGGTTTTTTAATAAATTTTTGTGAAGCATTACTAACTCTGTTCTCTTGTATTTTCTCATGTGTTGAATTTCCATGATTTCTGAGGTGATGTGGAATGGACCGATGCTTAACATGTAGTAGACGGGTATCAAGCACTTCACAGTCAATTTGCATAAGCTGGACTCTGGTAGGTTGAGGTGAATTTCCTAAAACAAATGAACACATTTAGAATTTAAATTTACAACAAATTATTTTTATGCTAAATTCTGTTCTGGGATAAATGCAGGTTTCGATTTCGGTAGATAGTCGTACATATTTTCGAAGCCTCAATTTCCAATGATATTTTGACTCTCTTGACTTTAACGATTTTTACGAATATTATTAAACCTACTGAATTGAATCAACAATCGCAATTTTACTACATACAGATTTAATATAATTTTGCTTTGGGTGTAATACTCAGACTCACCATCCGAAATCATTGACGGCATTATCAACGACATTTTAGGTCGTCTCGTTTTATTGTGATTTAAAGCTGGCAACAACATATGATGATCGCTAAATGACACCACATAAAATGTATCATCTTGTCTGTTGATGGCCTCGAAAAATTCCGAATACAGCTGTTCTGGACTCATCGTATACAACTGCAACTCCCTACTTGTTTCTGGTAGTGGTTTACTTTTCATGCGACTAATTCTATAATTATTATTGGCAGTTACTATCGTAGAATCAATTTTTAATTTCTTCCTTCTGGTCATTTTTGACATTTTGGTATTGTAGGTCACATTTTTATTATCGGACGGACCTACTGGTTTGCCAATCCACCTAATAAAAGATTGCAACTGTTTAGCAAAACCTACTTTACATTATACAGAAGCGCATCATACCGTTCAAGTTCTAAGGCAAGTCTTGCACTCTCAGTTTGATTGATAGCTGCAGGGCACATGTTAAAAGGAGAAAAACTCGATGTTTCATTTTTCAGCTTCTCATTTTCTTCAGCAGCCCACAACAAATTTCTTCGATGATGATCTTGGGTTTGTGGCAATTGTTCTCGCACATCCAATTGTGATTTAGTTCCAAATAAACCCCTAGGAATTAAACGAATTAGCCTAAATAGTGTTATAAATGCTAGAGTATGTTACCTGAACACATCGAAATTAAAAATAACTGTGCATATGAAAACACATAATATAATGTTTTGAGCTGAATGTTTTTTGGGAGATTTTTTACTGTTAATCTTCTTGGTGATTTGTGCTAATGTGTCCTTGAGTTTCCAATTTTCCTAAAACAAATACAAGTAAAATATAAATAAATATGTATCGGTGATTCTTTCATCAAAAATTTAAATTTAGGCATAAACATTTTTGGTACTTTATAGTACATCATGGTAAACATATACTGTATCTATTTTTGAAACATACTTGGTAAATTTAAGATGAAATTCCACTAATGCAAAAAAAATGGAGTATTTGTCTTAAATAAGTGCTAGTATCTAAAGAATAAAACCTGCACGTTGGAACATATTTTGAATTTTTACACATTAATGGCTTGAAGCATAGACAAAATTGTAAAAATGAGTTCATAGAACTGGGTATCTTGACGTTTCCCTGCCATTATGTCTTCTGCATGCGTTTAAAAACCAAGACAGAGCCACTTTGCAAGGTGATATTCATGAGCACAATACAAGACAAACCTCACAGATTTCTAAGTAGGTCTCAAAATTCGTCGCATTACTTATCTTTCAAAATTTTTAATTTTGTGATAACCAGTTCTTATTCAGAAAAGAAATTTAAAACTGTGGTGTCTGATTTTTTATTGAAGAAGGCATTTTACAATGTGGAAGATTTCTTAGGCTTTAGTAATTTTAATGAATGTTTATAATTATTTATATCTGGCTGAAAATACTTGCTATGTGTTTTTAGCCCTCCTATGGTTAAAAATTATTTTACTTTTATTTATTTTACAAGACTATGAAAATTATCTTCAAAATTTTTCAGCAGGGCACGAAATTTTTATTCCAACAGAGTACCGTTCGCATATTATACACAAACTGAAAACATTGTAGGAGCAACTGGACAAATTGTGTATAATTTAAGTAGAAAATTAAGACTTAAAACTTGAGTAAAAGGCTAAACCTCGCTCTTGCTACTAACTAAACTGCTGGCCAATTGAAACGTACCAAGCGAATTTTTAGGTTGAATTCAAAGTCAAATATTTTGAAAAATAGAAAAGATATCAACATGCGGTTTTCAGGATTTCAGAGATAATTTAATTGAGAAAACGATAGTCTTACCCGATTTTTTTACTTTGAAGTACATTATTATCTACAGGGTATGAAAGAAAGTCGTCTTTTTTTTTGTCAAATTTTGTAACTACCGTGATTCCACAATTTTTTTTTTATATTTTGTTGATGTAGTTTTTTTTAGTCCTTACTTAATGGGAAAACAACCTGTTTCTCAAAATTTTGATATCCCTGTTATTCTATAAGATACCGAATTTTTGCGGAAAATTTGATTTTTTCTTTGTTTTTTGTCGTTCTGCCGTATTGTGTTTTGTAAGAACCAATCTCTGTAGTTGATTATAATACCCTATGAATGGTTTTCTTATAAAAAGTACACTTTTTGTACTTTCATTAATTTATTGGTAACCAGTGGCTTATCAAAAATCGGTACACGTTCGCTAATTGGTAAATTTTTTAATTCATTTTTTGAGGCTATTTTCTTAATGGAATAGAATGGAATTTAGTTAGTTTATGTTCACCATTGGTTTAAGTGACTTATATCCTCGAAACGGGTTTTTCACTTTCTCAAAAATTTGCTCATATTCGTGTATACCGGGTGGCTACGAAATCGTTTTACAACCCCCACCATCTTGTTACATTTAACTGTATTAATTTGAAATTTGGCATGGTTTGATTGTTGAAAGGAATAATCATTTTGACATTTAAAACAATCTGATGACACTTCCGGTTTCAGCGGAACGGTCACCTACTAACTTTCAAAATTTTTTAAAACAACCCTGTATATTTTTTCCCCATAAGAATTAGATTCTACTTGAAATTACCTTTTTATCGACATATCACATGATGACATTTGCTTTCAAAATGGCAGCAAAATTATTATTGCAAAAACCTGTTCAACAATATTAAATTTAATAAAAAATTCGGTATCTTATAAAATAAGAGGGATATAAAATTTTTGAGGAATTGGTTTTTTCCTCATTAACCTGGGACTAAAAAAATCGACATCAAAAAAATATAAAAAAATTTTTGTGGAATTCCGATAGGTATAAAGTTTGAGAAAAAAGACGACTTTCTTTCATACCCTGTAGATTGTAACGTACTTTAAAGTAAAAATATCGGGTCACACTATTGTTTTCGCAATTAAATTATCTCTTGAATCCTGAAAACCTCATGTTGATATCTTTTCTCCTTTTCAAAATATTTGACTTTAAATTCAACGCTTGGTACGTTTCAATTGGCCAGCAGTTTAGATAGCCATATTTTATTGTTGCAAAAAATGTTCACACATTTACAACAAATTAGATATAAAACTATCGTTTACATATTTTAATTTCGCATAAAATGCTAGATAATTGTAGTACAAGTCTTATTTGTCAGACTTTGAAAAATGTTGTGTATTATTATAAATTTTAATATTTCGAATTTTCGACGTTTTTAATATTATTTAAATTTCCTAACAGAACCAACTATGTAATTTTTCTGAAACAGAGCAAACTGACCGTAAATATATCAATTTTTCGAAGTTTTATACGTAACAGTTTTAGGGAGACTAGTCTAAAATTGAACAAATTTTGAAGTGAGGAAGAAACTGATAAGGAAATCTTTTATACAGGAATTCAACCCCCTAGGGCGGAGGAAACTCTTTTGTACAAATTTCGTCCGTGGTTAACCCCTCGTCTTAAATCTACCTATAAAATTACAGTAACATTATTTTGTCCTATTGAAATACCAGACGGTAAATAAATAATACAATTAACTTAAACCAACTTACGTCTTGTAGCTTCTGATTTTCTTCAGTCAACTCTTTAACTTTGTCTTCAAGAGACGACAAATAGTCCTTTTTCTTCTTTCTGGACAAACAAGCCGATTCACGATTTTTTATTTTTCTTTGTTGTCTCTTTAGCATTTTTGGGTCGATGTTGGGATTTAAACCATAGTTCGTTGAGCAATTATTATCTATTAACACAGAAGATACTGTAACATTCGGTGGTAATGTAGAAAATGTAGCCTGTGGTATAGAAACTTGTGGTATTGTAATATTTTTCACAGAAAGATTGTGCACATTTTCTAAAACTACTACTTTAGGAGGAGGTTTCGCTGCAGTATTTCCTAGTACATTGTTTACTGGTTCGTTTTTAATTACCACGACTGGATTAGCTTTGGGCATGGTAGTGTAAGTATGTTTTGGTTGAATAGGTACTTTATGAATAGGCGGGTTTTTTACTTCATTCTTTTTCCTACTAGCTCCGTTTAATGGAATTTGGGGAAATACTATACTAGCCGAAGATATATCACTTGAAAGAGAATTAGGTGAGGGTGGCAGGATTTCACATGCCTGAATAGGCGAATTAGAATCAGACGAACTGTAAATATCTTTATAATCTGATATTTCTGAGGACAAATTTGGAAAATCTTTATGTGTCCATTCGCATAAATCCAAACGCTGCAGTTCATTTAACTCATTTGCTATAACATCGTCACTAGAACAAGACTGGTATTCCGACAAAATTTCCTCATTTTGTCTGCTAAAGATTGAATTTAGCATGTTTATATCGTCGTCATTGGGATCTAACATTAATGGTAAATCGAAATCATTTGAAAGTTGGGTAAAATAATCATCTTCAGAACAAAAATCCATCAACCCTACAAAACAAAACCGTACAGTACAAAATGCATGCTTATCTTTGAAATCAACAATACTAACCTGAACTGCACGAAACATCACTGCAAGGTGAATCTTTAAAAGTATATTCGGATAAACCGATTTGGTCATCTGTTGTTAGCATTTTAAGTAAGTTTACTTGGCATACACTGTTATTATTAAGTAATTATACAATTATCATGCCGACAATTTCATGAGATTGACGTTGCAATTGCTAAATTTTATACATCAAGACGTCAAACGTCAAATGTCAGAACAACAACATTTGACAGTTAACATAGAATAATAAATCATTTAGAATATGCATGGAGTTGCTACACGGCAAGCGCCCTCTGTGAACAAACGACTAAAACTGCGCGTTTGTGCCACAGATCTGATGAAGATTATAGATGGGCAATTCGTATATTAATTTTTGCAAACGTTTTATCGCCATCTGATGGATTGGCCGCAAGTAAATTTTTCCGTGGCGGGACTTTTGAACTTTAATTACAATTTATTATTTTGGTCAAGTTACTTCAAATGTAATTAAATTTGTGTTTAATTAAATAGATACGAATGGCAATTTTACCTGACTCGTACATATTTCATCAGTTCACAATTTAATTACATTTGAAGCAACTTGATCAGAAGTAAGTATTCAATTAAATACCTGGTCTGAGCTACATATTTCTCTCAAACTAGGGAAGTAGTATGTACAGGGTGGTCCAGTTACGGTGTCCTCGTTATTATCTCTGAAACTATTGGGCCCAGGAAAAAAAGTTTTATATAGAAGTTGTACAGTCTATAGCATTCTACATTTTTGAAAAAATAATACTTATACAGGGTGAGTCATTTTCATGTGGCGATATAAAGTTGCCTTTTTTTAAATGGAACACCCAGTGTTTTACCCCAAATTATGATTTCTTATCCAATTTACGATAAAGAATATATAAGGCATAATATGCCTATCATTGATAGTTTCCAAGATATTCGAGAATATATTTTGAAAAATAATATTGTAGTATGTAGGTGTAGCTTCCACCAGGTGTGTTAGAACAAGCTATTTTATTTGTTTCAATTTCAAAAATACTCTTCCAAAACATATTCTTTATTTAGTTAGTTAGTAATAAAAAATAAAATATTTAAAAAAATTTATCTATTTTCCAATGCCTAGTTGACAGAGCATTATTCTTAGCTTCTAGGTCTACTCTATAAAATAATAGTTCTTTGTCAAATACTACGACTTTTTCTCACATTTGATATCAATTTAAAGTTTACTTGATATTTAAGACCAGAAATAAAATTTTTTAGCTAAAAAATAGAACTAACATTGCTCATATAAACAGGCAGATATCATAGTATTTCTAGATATTTTTTCGAATATCTTGGAAACTATCAATAATAGCCATATTAAACTTTATATATTTTTTATCGTAAATTGGACGAGAAATCATAATTTTGGGTAAAATACAGGGTGTTCCATTTAAAAAAAATGAAACTTTATATCGCCACATGAAAATGACGCACTCTGTATAAATAAATTTATTTAAAAAATGTAGCATGCTATAGACTGTACAACTTTTATATACAACTTTTTTTCCTGTGCCTAATTGTTTCTGAGATAATAACGAGGACACCGTAACTGGACCACCCTGTACATGAATTTGCTAAAATAACAATTCAAAGAAGTGAGGTTTAAAATATACATCAAGACCAATAATTTCAGCAAAGGCTCATATGTGGACAGAGTCCAAAAATTCGTCGTGAAATAATTTTACAATTTTTTTGTTGATTTGTTTTTCACATTGACATCTGTTTGTTTTGTCCATGTGGTTGTTGCATTATTAAATAATTCCTTTCTAAACTCTAAATAAAAAAATCACAAATGGCTCTGGACTGGCTTTGCCAGACTTTCAGGGATGCTTTAGTTGTCTATTTCTATTAAAGAAGGAAGGTTCGCCACCAGAAATATGACGATAGAAACATTTTTAATAAAGTCATTTTACCTTTATTAAAATTCATATGTTAAAAAATAGCATAATATTTAATGTTCACACCGCCTCCCTGACTAACTGCATCCGCAATTGTAACATTTCCAAAAAGTATTTTGTCCAAGTTGTAGTCGGATTATCCTTTACGTAACTATGTACATTATTCATAGTAATTTTTGGAATTATCGGAATATAAAACAAAATATATACCAATTTCTTTATAGTCATTTCGTTGTTTGTATCTGGTAGAAATTTTATATTGTTCAAATTACCTAAAGAAAAAAATATTTAAAATATATTTAAGTACATATATAAATAACTTATACTTACTGGATATTCGTGGCCATGTCTCCAAGAGAGCTTCTTGAAAATGTGTGTTGCCTTTGCGTGATAACAACAGTAAAGATTCGACCACCGTGGAGCTAATTTCTGAGTGAAGCAACAAACACGGTAGTTCTCGTAACCACGAATGATATACTTTTAATCTAGAAATGAAACTTTAGAAGATATTGTTTGAGGTAAAATTTATCACATACCTGCTCATGTAAGGATTATCGCTAATATCCGCAATTATCTGAAATATTTCTTCCTGGTCTTGTACAGGAATTTTCTTATTTCGGTGTAAATTAATTGCACATTCTAACACAGCGTCCAACTGCACTTTGGAGCGTTTAAATATTTTAAAATGGTCCAGAAGAATCAATTGAAATATCTTGATCAAATACTTAACATTGGATTTATTCAGATATGTGTTGTCCGCCTTGTACTCTTCTACAGGAAAAAAATTAAACATTTATTACACTTTTATTACATCTAAGTCCATCCATACTTACTTGTCAAATAATTAATTATTATCAACAATTCTATATTGTAATTCGTGTGGATGGATCGCACGTATAATTTGCAAAATATGTAACAAATCAGTAAATTTTCTTTGGCACATCGAGGATCGGAATTGATAGCCATAATTTGGGTTTTTCCTTTCGTCTTCGACGGTTTGTTTTGGTAATAGGGAAAGTTGACCAGGAGATAGTTGAGAAAGCATTTACCTTCTTCTGACAAAAAAGCCGAGTCCTGGCAAAACAAAATATTATGATTAATAATACTAAAGGGAGTTAAAGAGCCAACGGTAGTGACAACAAGTTGGTAAAATTTGAGAAAACATACTGGAGATCAAATCTAGTTAAATGTATAAAAACAGGAAATTTTTCATTTAGTCAAAAAAATACAGTGTACAGGGTGTCCCATTTTCGACACTTTTAGGGGGTATTGGCGTTATTATCAAAGATAGAGTGTTGCGTTTTCACTTTCCTTTCCTACTTTTTTACAAAACGAAAGATTCCGGGGTCAAATTTGTCATGGCTCTCTTAGTTTTTAATCTACAGAGTGATTCTGAAAATCTTTGTTTTTTAGACACCCCTCGTATTTCCGTTATGCGTCTATTTATCAAAAAGGTGAAAACTGATCTTGATAGAGTTTTTTACGTAGAATTCAGTGGCGTAGGTAGTTTTTGTATAAAAGGTTTAGTTTTAGAGATATTGCCGATACTTATGTTTTTTTAATGAGACACCCTGTATATTATCTTTTATATTGATTAACAAAATTTGGGCTTTCCAAAAATATATAATACTTAATATTTATTTTGAAAAACAAGCTCAAAATTCGATATTTTTAATAATTTTCTTTATTTATAACAGTAGGCCATGGCTAATTTTTTAGAAACAAATACAAAATTTTCACAATGCGTAATTATTCTAGAGCTAAACACTTCAAAAGATAATTTTAATGCATTGTATAAAACATACCAACAATATAATACTTCTCATAATTATCATAAACGGCCATTGTAATAAAAAATAAAAAAGTAAAATAAAAACACCTATGTAACAAAAATATTTCATCAATAATGGAAATCTGTCAAATTTTGCATTTGTTTCTAATAAACTAGCCATGGCCTGCTGTTGTAAATAAAGTAAATTATTAAAAATATCGAATTTGAGCTTGTTTTTCAAAATAAATATTAAGTATTATATATTTTTGGACAGCCCAAATTTTGCTTAATCAATATAAAAGATAATATATAGGGTGTCCCATTTAAAAAAACATAAGTTTGGGCAATATCTCTAAAACTAAACTTTTTACACAAAAACTACCTACGCCACTGAATTCTACGTAAAAAACTCTATCAAGATCAGTTTTCACCTTTTTGATAAGTAAACGCATAACGGAAATACGAGGGGTGTTTAAAAAACAAAGATTTTGAGAATCACTCTGAATAATTTTGAAATATATTTTGTCGAGACTCTGTTGACTCTTTAGAAAACCTACCAAAATCATTTAATTTCTTAGAGGTCGTTTACTTTGTTAAAAAGGCATTCAAAATTGCTTTAGAAAGGCAGGATTCACATAATCCGACATTCCTAATACTGACACAGAATTTGACGACGGGTTACCTTTGTCTATTGTTGTTAAAATGTATAAAATTATGCATCAAATTGCAAAAAATACTGTTGATTTTGAGATATGGAAGGACAAAAATCTGTAACTGATAAAAAGACTTAAACTATTATTGTAGGTAAAAAAATTTCTCTGGAACGGACACCTTTATTAAGCGGACACAATTTGGGCTACCACGAGTGTCTGCTTAATTAGAGAGTACACTGTATTGTGTTTTTGGATTCTACATTTAATTTCAGATTTAAAGATTACTAAGATATTCGAGTTTAAAAAAAATTATGGAATCGCGAATACTATACTTTCTATACTAGTATTAATGTATAAAAAGGTAAAAACTATATTTCCGAACCTGTTACTGCATTTTTTGGTTAAGTTAATTAATTCTAACTGCTATAACTAGAATTAAAAAAATACTTACAACAGCATTACTGTTATGTTGTAACATATACTCTTGTAAACGGTAAAGGATATCAACTATGCAAGATAATAAAGCAGCGGCCTCCTCATTTAGTAATGTATTTCCTGTAAAAAATAAAACATAAATTTGAGTAAAGTTACTTTTAATTAATCCGCAAAATATACCTGTATCTGCAGATTTATTGGTCGAATTCACTTCCATCCACGTTTCAAATAACAAAGGAATAACAATCGAAGCATGTTTTTTTAGAACATTGTCGTGGGACTGGTTACCATTTAAATAATTTCTACAATTAGAAAAACAATCTTCCAAATCATTACAACCCTTGTAAATGGGCAAACAAGCTGAACCCACGGAAAACTCCTTAGTTTTTCTGTGGGAAGAAAATTTATTTTTAAAATAAGTGTCACAATTTTATTCCTATAAATTCGCTATTATACCTGCTTAAAATCTGAACTGAATGGTTCCTAGTTTCTTCCGGAATTATAACCTTTAACATGCGTAACAACTGGCTAAGGACTTTAATCCTCCATCTAACACTAGTCATCTTACTCCCCAAGTTAACAGTGAGCGTACGTGCCACACCGGAATCGTGGCGCAGCCTTGATATCAATGTAATGAAGCTCGTAAGGATTTTATCAAAATGTTCCATGAAGAAATTCGGCAATTTATCCAACAACACACCCAAGAGGTTTAGGGAATCCTCCTGGATATTCTTATCGATGTGCGTCATGGCGCAACACAGGTGCGAGGTGATTAGATGGAAGAAACTTTTCAGTTTGTCTGTTGAGGTCTGAAAAGATAAACCATAAAAATTAAAATAGATTTGTGTAATACAGTAAGCAGGGAGTTTAAATCGTTTTTTTACACTACAACCAATTTTTGCAGAATCTTGTAGAGGGGGACACCCTGTAAATTTAAAACTGACTTTTTGTTTTCACCAGCCCTTAATTAAGGGTTCGATTTTTTTATTTATTGAATAACTTGTTTCCTATTAGATTTTAGAATAAAAAGCATCAGCACAAAGTTGTAGAGAAAAATATTTTCTACGTAGTATAAAAATATACAGAGGGTTCCATTTGAAAAAATAAAGTTATCACTGTTTGAAATATGTAATATTTACGAATAAATTACACTCTGTATAAGCTATTTGCACTAAAAATACATCAAAATGTTCCCAGGACTTTGCTTTTATCATTTTAAGTTTGCTTTTTCGAAAAGACTGAATTTGTTAAGATATTAATATTTTTGTAAAACTCCACATTCGTGACAATTTTTGAAAAAATGCAAAAAAATGGAAAACTATTAATTTTAGGTACATACAACCTTAATACTTTTGTAATTTGAATTAAACGGCGAATCCAAAAATGTAAAAATATTCAGGGTCCGTCAAAACTCTGGCATTCTTCTATAAATTCGTTAGGTTTGGAAATAGAAAAAAATTTTAAAGACAAAAGTTGTCAGAAATTTACTGCTCCATAACCTAAAATTATTTCCATTTATACAGGGTGTTTAATTACGGCTAGACAGCTACTTACTTCGTTATTTTAAATGGAACATCCTGTATATTAATAGATTTTCAGATTCTACATGTAATTTTAGATGAAAAAGTGTGAAAGTTTCATATTTTTAAAATGAACGGTTTTCGAGATATTTACACTTTAAAAAGAAAATTCACAAAATTAGAGACTTAAAAAAACACGTTTATTTTAGTTATACTTTGTAGTTTGTTAAAAATTATTTCGGAGTTCTAAAAAGTAAGGTCTAGGGAATATTGTGATACAAAAATCTGAAATTTATAGTATATAGGGTGTTTGCAATTGACCGTCAGTTTCAATTGACTTCAAACAACAAAAACTCTATTTTTTCAAATGGAACCCCCTGTATATTTCTGACGTAGGTTGTAGAGATTTAAATTCTCTACCTTTTTTATAAAGTATTCCCTATACCTAAACTTAATATTTTAGGAGATATTTCAAATAATTTATATCGTATGAGAAATTCTATTCTATTTATTAAATTTAGATTGCCATGGAAATAAAAAATGCTTTAAGGGAGAGGAGGACCCACACGTTAGCCGGCTAGGTCCCCCTACCTTACATCTATAGATTTTTTTATGGGGCTATATTAAAGAACTAGTGTAGCAGGAACCTCCGAAGACTGCAAATAATATGAAGATAATAAGAATTACTACAGCCTTCAGGTCAGAACGATAACTCCACCAGTTCTCCTAAATACTCAAGATTCTTTTAAACGTCGAATCGGTATGTGTCTTCAGGAGAACGGACGTCACTTTGAACACTTGCTTAATTGACTTTCAGTTGTAAATTTTTTTATTGTATTTATTTAATTTTGTTATGATTTTATGAAATGGTTTCTTTTCTTTTCTGAAAATTGACGATTAATTGCAGCCATCCAAATTTTTATTATTTATCTCTTTTTTATAATTTTAAACTAAGTATACTACAGCGATTAAGATTTACTTTTGGCATAAATTAAGTACTTAAACTACCTTCTCAAGTCTGCTCAGCTGACTTGAGAAATGTCGACATTTTCTCTTCTCTACTCTCTCCATTAAATAGAAAAGCAGTATTGAAAAAAACATGTTTGGCATTTTGTTCAGCAAACGGAGTATACGAGTAGTTTTCTACAACCTTAAAATGACTGAATAAAGCATTTTTTATTTCCATGGCAATCTAAATTCAATAAATTGAATAGAATTTCTCATACGATATAAATTATTTGAAATATCTCCTAAAATATTAAGTTTAGGTATAGGGAATACTTTATAAAAAAGGTAGAGAATTTAAATCTCTACAACCTACGTCAGAAACCTACAGGGGGTTCTATTTGAAAAAATAGACTTTTCGTTGTTTGAAGTCAATGGAAACTGACGGTCAATTGCAAACACCCTGTATACTATAAATTTCAGATTTTTGTATCACAATATTCCCTAGACCTTAGTTTTTAGAACTCCGAAATAATTTTTAAAAAATTACAAAGTATAACTAAAATAAACGCGTTTTTTTAAATCTCTAATTTTGTGAATTCTTTTTTAAAAGTGTAAATATCTCGAAAACCGTTCATTTTAAAAATATGAAACCTTCACACTTTTTCATCTAAAATTACGTGTAGAATCTGAAAATCTATTAATATACAGGGTGTTCCATTTAAAATAACGAAGTAAGTAGCTGTCCAGCCGTAATTAAACACCCTGTATAAATGGAAATAATGTTAGGTTATGGAGCAGTAAATTTCTGACAACTTTTGTCTTTAAAATTTTTTTCTATTTCCAAACCTAACGAATTTATAGAAGAATGCCAGGGTTTTGACGGACCCTGTATAGGGTGTTCCATTTAAAATAAGAAAGTTGGTGTGCGCTCAGCAAAAACTGAACGCTCTGTATAGTGGAAAATATTTTTAAGTCAGGAATAAAGCATATTTGTTCTTGAAAATTTTTTGCTAGCATTAATAATAAAGGAGATATGGAAGACCCCCGCACTAGGTGGACACCCTGTATATCGCATATTGCATTACCTGTAATTACTGTAAAATTTTATATTATAATACAGAACCTTTCACTCTTTTTATCAATTTTATAACGTTTATAAAGCTAAATTTTTTAAAAATTAAAAAATTATTTATTAGTATCAGCGACATCTACACCGATGCTACTGAACTGTTATTTGACTTTGACATTTAATCAACCACATCTAGTTCTCACCATTATTTACGTATGGTTCGTTTTTGAATTTGAACTGTTTTTATGAACTTCTGTCTGCTAATCAGTGGAAATATATCCGGAGGCACTCACTCCTTAATTAAAGGTACATAGTAAAATCAATTCATAAACTTACGTATGTGATGATTTCATTCATTAACTCAGCACAACTATTCCGGACTTTTGCTTCACGATCCTGTATCAATTCACAGACCGTTCGCATAATTTCTGCCAAATGCAGCATACGTTTGTCTGGTGGAATAGATGTGTATCTTTGCTTGAGCTCCTTGCTAGCTGCATGGCGTATATTATCATTGTAGTGCTTTATGCGGCTTAATAAACCCTTTATATCTATTGGACATCCTTCGTCATTCACGTGCCCCGGTAGCTGCTCCAATAACACAATTGGTTTGATCTTAAATGTTGTATTTGTTATGTTTTGGCCCTTCGGCAGGAATTTCGTTTTTGTTGTCTTCAATTTAGTTTTAGCACGTTCGGACTTTAACTTCTTCTGATGTCGCTGGTTTTTACCCATTTTGTTTATAAAATGTGCTATTACACTGTATAAAACGTGTTTTTATTCAATATTCTAAGCACAAACACTAGCACGTGTTTGAGGTTATGTTTAAGTTTAAACTACACGGTCATGTCTTTTACTAACACGGTTACCTCATCTAGCGACTATTCGCCGAGTGACGTGTAAGTGAACGGAACGTTCATGACGTCAGCGTTAGGCCTACTACATCTGTTTGTCAATGGTTTTCATGTAAATTTTGAAAAAAATTTGCCATAATTTAAGTCTTGAATTGTTTCTGTAAGTGTTAAGGAAAATAAAACAGCAAAATAGTGTATTTTAGTTACTTTATAAAAATAATATACAGGGTGTTCGCGCGAAGTGGCTCACTATTGCTAACTTCGTTATTATTGGAGCTACAAAGTCGGTTAAATTAGCAAACTAGTAGCATTTTTTCCGTTGATTACAATGGTGAAAACAAAAAAACAATTGACCATCTGGTTTTCAAGATATTCAAAAAAATAACATTTTTTTGAATGGAACACCTTATATATTTTTGCAAAAAATGGATGGTAAATTAAATTCTATACAAAAAATGTCCTCATCTTTTTTTGATAAAAATTTAAAATAAGCGAGTTATTTTGAAAAAAAGTTTGCAATTCTTTAAAATCAAGTAGCCATAAAACGGAATAGTAATTTATTAAAACCAAACAATCATAATTTTGAATTTAACCAAGTTGAAAAATACTTGAAAGAATTACGGAAATAATGAAAATGAAAATTTACAAAATTATAATTTCCATGGCTACTTAATATTAAAACTTTTAAAACTTTTTTTCAAAATAACTCGCTCATTTTAAATAATTGTTAAAAAAACATAAGAACATTCTTAGTTCAGAATTTAATTTATCATCGACTTTTGCAAAAATATATAGGGCGTTCCATTTAAAAAATGCTATTTTTGTGAATATCTCGAAAACCAGATGGTCAATTGTTTTTCTGTTTTCACCATTGTAATCAGCGGAAAAAATTCCACTAGTTTGCTAATTTAACCGACTTTGTAGCTCCAATAATAACAAAATTAGCAAGAGTGAACCACTTTGCGCAAACACCTGTATATTAAAAATATTAACTAAAATAGTAATATTTCCGTAATTCTTTCAAGTTTTTTTCAACTTGCTTAAATTCAAAATTATGATTGTTTGGTTTTAATAAATTACTATTCCGTTTTATGGCTACTTGATTTTAAAGAATTGCAAACTTTTTTTCAAAATAACTCGCTTATTTTAAATTATACTAAAAAAAATCAAGAACATTTTTTGTACAGAATTTAATTTGTCATCGATTTCTGCAAAAATATATAGGTTGTTCCATTTAAAAAAATGTTATTTTTGTGAATATCTCGAAAACCAGATGGTCAATAGTTTTTCTGTTTTCATCATTGTAATAAGCTGAAAAAATGCTACTAGTTTGCTAATTTAACCGACTTTGTAGCTCCAATAATAACGAAGTTAGCAATAGTGAGCCACTTCGCGCGAACACCCTGTATAAGATATTTTATAATCGAAGAAATTTTGCTTTCCGCGAAACACCCTGTATGAACACAATATTTTCTGTTACAGAAAATGGTTGAGAAATTTGGCGATCCAGTCCACAAATAATTATAACGACAGTCCAAATTGTTCTCCTTTAGATTTTTAATTATATTCAGAAGTTACACTTTCTTTATTTTGGTCAATAAATTAAAGTTTACAAATATGTCATCATCAATTGGACAGTTAAAATACAGCTGCAAATATCCTTACTGCAAGAATGGCATGTACATTAACATAATTTCAGAAACTTACAAAAAAAAACGACTTTTTCAATTTCCTAAACATCCACCAACTGCAAAGATATGGAAAAGCTTTTGTAATATAAGTGATGATGTTAATGCTACAAATTTTCACCTGTGCGAGGATCATTTTTCTAATAAAGATTTTTATAATTCAGGAAGATTACAACGTAGATCTATACCAAAATTTCCTCTGCCTCGAACAGATTTGACTAAATCAATGGTTTCTGTAGGAAGTGCAACTTCAACAGAAACTAATACTTCGAGCAAGTCAGTAGTAGAACGTCCCCAGTCTCCAATCTATTCAACAGAAACAACTTTAGAGGAGTATGAACTTGCACCTGAAGATATGGCTGTTATGATTTCTATGGAAATTTCAGCAGAAACTGATGTACCTTTAAACAATTGTATTCCACAACTTCCCCCGTCTCGAATAGATTTAACAGAAACAACTTCGGATAATGAACTTTTACCTGAAGACACTGAGGTTGTAATGGTTTCTAGAGGAACTTCAACAGAAATTGATGCCACATTGAGCAAATCTGTGACAAATTTGCCTTCAATAGATTTAACTGAAACACATTTTGAAGATGTGGTTGTTATGAATACCAAAGGAATTTCAACGGAAACTAACATCAGTTTGAACAAGTCTGGCTTTAAATCATTGATTACTTCTTTCAATTTCAACAAAGAAGAAAATGATAAATTTTCAAAGCAACTAATTTCCAACAGAAACGCAACATTTACCCTTGAGAAAAGGGGCCCTCATTCTAGAAATTCAGCTTCTGAACGAAAATCGAACAAAATTCATAGGAAAGTTGTTCCAACGTTATCAAAAGCACCCAATAATAACAATCGAACTAAAGTCTTCGGATCAGCATTCAGCAATTTCAATAGAGAAAAAACTGATGGTTCCAAGACATTTATTCTTCGAGAAGTGGGGCCTTATTCTAGAAATTCTACTTCTGAACGAGCATCACACCAATTACATGGAAAAGTTGTTTCTAAGTTGTCCAAAGTGGAATCTCTGTTGACGACTGCAAGAGCAGAATTAAATTCTATACGGAAATTATACAAAAGCAGGCGATTTAAGGATGTGCATAAAAAACTAAACGGTAGAAGAATTGAATTTGTAAATTCACAGTTGAGACATGTGAAGAAGATACATAAAAGACGGTGGTCCATATAAGTTTATAATTTATTTTGAATCGATACCATTAAGGATGTTCATGAAAAAATTTTGTATTGTTAATAATGTTTTATATATTTATTAAATAACTATCTGAAATAATTAAATTTGTTTTGATAAATACAGGGTCCGTCAAAACCCTGGCATTCTTCTATAAATTCGTTAGGTTTGGAAATAGAAAAAAATTTTAAAGACAAAAGTTATCAGAAATTTACTGCTCCATAACCTAAAATTATTTCCATTTATACAGGGTGTTTAATTACGGCTGGACAGCTGCTTACTTCGTTATTTTAAATGGAACACCCTGTATATTAATAGATTTTCAGATTCTACACGTAATTTTAGATGAAAAAGTGTGAAGGTTTCATATTTTTAAAATGAACGGTTTTCGAGATATTTACACTTTTAAAAAAGAATTCACAAAATTAGAATTTCAAAAAACGCATTTATTTTAGTCATACTTTGTAGTTTTTTAAAAATTATTTCGGAGTTCTAAAAAGTAAGATCTAGGGAATATTGTGATACAAAAATCTGAAATTTATAGTATACAGGGTGTTTGCAATTGACCGTCAGTTTCTATTGACTTCAAACAACGAAAACTCTATTTTTTCAAATGGAACACTTTATATTTCTCATAGCGCGCGTTGATAGTTGAATCCGATGGTCGAGGTAGACCATGTGTTTCATTATATGGCTGCCAAACAGAGGGTCCCGGGTCGAATCCCAGAAGGACCGGTCCATTAGTTTTTTTTTTATTTTACTGGTTTCTATGGTACCGAAAACAATAATAATGAATAAATAAATGTAATTTCATACCGGGAGATTTTTTTAAGTGAGTAATAGGTCAAAAATCTAAAATAAACACATTTTTGTCGTAAAATTCGGTTATAATGAATGGGACAAGGACAGATTTATGCGTATTACAATAAGTGCGACAGAGACTATTTGAAAATTGCTGGAAACCTTCAAAATTTTTACAAGAAATTTAACTTAATTTCTTTAGGAAAAGTAATTATTGTGATACTATCCGTAAGTATAAGAAAGTCATGTGTTGGGCACATCAGATATTTTATAAAGTATTCCCTATACCTAAAGTTAATATTTTAGGAGATATTGCAAATAATTTATATCGTATGAGAAATTCTATTCTATTTATTGAATTTAGATTGCCAATTGCCATGGAAATAAAAAAAAAATTTATTCTGTCATTTTAAGGTTGTAGAAAACTACTCGTATACTCTGTTTGCTAAACAAAATGCCAAAAATGTTTTTTTCAATACTGCTTTTCTATTTAATGGAGATAGTAGACAAGAGAAAATGTCGACATCTGCTGACTTGAGAAGATAGTTTAAGTACTTAATTTATGCCAAAAGTAAATCTTAATCGCTGTAGTATACTTAGTTTAAAACTATAAAAAAAGATAAATAATAAAAGTTTGGATGTCTGCAATTAATCATCAATTTTCAGAAACAAGAAAAGAAACCATTTCATAAAATCATAACAAAATTAAATAAATACAATAAAAAAAAACAACTGAAAGTCAATTAAGCCAGTGTTCAAAGTGACGTCCGTTCTCCTGAAGACACATACCGATTCGACGTTTAAAAGAATCTTGAGTATTTAGGAGAACTTGTGGAGTTATCGTTCTGACCTGAAGGCTGTAGTAATTCTTATTATCTTCATATTATTTGCAGTCGTTGGAGCTTCCTGATACACTAGTTCTTTAATATAGCCCCATAAAAAAAATCTATAGATGTAAGGTAGGGGGACATAGCCGGCTAACGTGTGGGTCCTCCTCTCTCTAAAAGCATTTTTTATTTCCATGGCAATCTAAATTCAATAAATAGAATAGAATTTCTCATTCGATATAGATTATTTGAAATATCTCCTAAAATATTAAGTTTAGGTATAGGGAATACTTTACAAAAAAAGTAGAGAATTTAAATCTCTACAACCTACGTCAGAAATATACAGGGGGTTCTATTTGAAAAAATAGAGTTTTCTTTGTTTGAAGTCAATGGAAACTGACGGTCAATTGCAAACACCCTGTATACTATAAATTACAGATTTTTGTATCACAATATTCCCTAGACCTTACTTTTCAGAACTCCGAAATAATTTTTTAAAAACTACAAAGTATAACTAAAATAAACGCGTTTTTTGAAATCTCTAATTTTGTGAATTCTTTTTTAAAAGTGTAAATATCTCGAAAACCGTTCATTTTAAAAATATAAAACCTTCACACTTTTTCATCTAAAATTACGTGTAGAATCTGAAAATCTATTAATATACAGGGTGTTCCATTTAAAATAACGAAGTAAGTAGCTGTCCAGCCGTAATTAAACACCCTGTATAAATGGAAATAATTTTAGGTTATGGAGCAGTAAATTTCTGACAACTTTAGTCTTTAAAATTTTTTTCTATTTCCGAACCTAACGAATTTATAGAAGAATGCCAGGGTTTTTTACGGACCCTGTATAATACTGGAAAATTATTTCTTAAAAACTCATACTCCTATCATGCAATCCTTGAATAAGAAAAATTAGTTTGTAAAAAAATTTTTCAAATTATAGTGCAGGAACATTGGACTATTTCTGTGATAAAATTTTCAAGTCTTTCGGACCTTTTGCGATCAAAGGGGTATATCTTGGACCACTTTTGGACAAGCCACCCCCGTTTCATTTTTCGATATCTTGAAAATGCGGATGAATTTGACTTTTTGTGGATATCTCGGAACTCGTCACTTTTTTCGAAAAAGTCATCGAGAGCAATTTTGTAGAGAATTAAATTCCGCATTTTTTCATATCTCTTATTGCTTAAATAATATACCAGCGTAAAGTGGAAAAAAGGGGTAAGTCGAATGTTTTCACACTTTTATCATAGTTTTATGAATATAACGATTACTCTCTAAATAACTAATAATTATTATGCACTTGTGTACCTATTCTTGTAGTTTTATGAATATAACGATTACTCTCTAAATAACTAATAATTATTATGCACTTGTGTACCTATTCTTGTATTTTTGCGTTTACCCATCAATTTTGAAATCAAAATTGCGAGTCACCTTACTCTTATTGTACAGGGACTCTAGTTCAAACGTGCATTGTAGCGCCCTTCATCCTTGAATATTGTATGTAGCGCCAGCGCCTGCTTCATGACAATTGACATTTTTGACATTTATTATGGTCAACGATATTTCGTCCTCATAATTTACGTATAATTTAAATTTAGACTACGCTAATTATGATCTTGTGTTTGTTCTTAATGACAGTGGATGCGCTGGCACTTCCTAATTAAAGGTAAATATTAAAAGAACTAGAAATTTTGAGTTATAAGTCCAAACAATATTTTACATGGGTTGTTTTGAATAGGGGTAAGTTGGGTTTAATGTTTTGGTCCCAGAAAGTAACTTTTAGAATAAAGTTTTCAGGTACAAGTAGCCACTAGAAACTCACCAATTTTTTTACTACAAAGATCACATTAGAATTCTCATATTTAAATTATAATCGTGTACTTAGTATACAATAAGTTACATCTATCATAACACACCCTTATACCTATGCAAACTATGGTGCTATAATTATATTTTTTATTTCAGAAAATGGGCCATAAATTTGATACTTCAGACCAAACGTCCTATACAGTTACAATTTATTCCTTCTATGGTCACTAATTTAAATTAAAATTTATCATGGAACCACTTATTGGAAGAGCAAGATACAGGTGTAAATATCCTTTATGTAAAAATGGATACTACGACCCGATCTTTTTGGAATCTTACAAAAATAAACGATTTTTTAGCTTTCCTTCAGATCCAAAATATGCTAGGATGTGGAGAGAAATTTGTAATATTAGTAATGACGTGAATACTAAAAATTTTCGCTTATGCCGGGACCATTTTTATGGTACAGATTTTTTTAATTCAGGTACATTAAAACGTAGAATTCTGCCAAAATCTCCAAGGGTCCCAATTGAAGATGTGGTTGTTACGATTTCTACAGAAACTTCAACAGAAATTGATGATATTTCGAGTACGGATTTTTTTAATGCAAGTACATTAAAACGTAGAACTCTGCCAAAATCTCCAAGAGTCCCAATTCAAGATGCGGTTGTTACTATTTCTACAGAAACTTCAACAGAAATTGATGATATTTCGAGTACAGATTTTTTTAATTCAGATACATTAAAACGTAAAACCCTGCCACAATCTCCAAGGGTCCCAATTCAAGATGCGGTTGTTACTATTTCTACAGAAAATTCAACAGAAATTGATGATATTTCGAGTAGTATTATGCCAGATCTTCCTGCGTCTTCCATAGATTTGACAGAGACAACTTCGAAAGATAATGAACGTGCCACTGAAGATATGGTTGTTATGATTTCTAGAGGAACTTCAACAGAAACTTTGAACAATTCTGTACCACTCAACAATGACACTTTGATAAAAGACTCTGAACCAGATAAAACTTCTTCCAATTTCAAAAGAAAAGAAATAGATTTTTCTGAGAAATTAATTTCGTACAGCCACAGAATCTCCCTTCTTCAAGACGGGCGACTTCATTCTCAAAATTCAACTGCTGAACGAGTGTTGTATCCAATGCACGAGAATGTTATTAGTATTTCTTCAAAAGTATGTTCCAATAACGAACCACTCACTAAAGTTAGTACTTCGTCCAAGCTTAACAGAGAAGAAATCGATTATTCCAAGAAATCATCTCCTCACACCAACAGAAGAAGTGTTCTTGAAGAATTGTTGTTTCATTTTGAAAATTCAAACGCTCAACGAACATCCCACCAAGCACATAGGCAAGTTGTTTCTAGATTGTCACAAAAACCTCACGCTGTGCCTAAAGACTTTGAACCAGTTACTACTTCTAATTTCAACAGAGAAGAATTTGATTGCTCCCAGAAATTATCTTCCAACACCCTTCTTCGAGAAGTGGAGCCTCATTCTCTAAATTTATATTCTGAGCAAGCAGCGTACCAAATTTATAGGAAAGCGTGTTCTAAATTGTCCAAAGTAAGATCTACGTTGACAACTGCTAGAGCAGAATTAAATTCTATTCGGAAATTAAACAAAGGCAGTCGAGATGAAATTGTGGAGGCAAAACTAAATGATGTAACCGTTGAATTTGTAAATTCTCATTGGAGACATGTAAATAAAATTAACAAACGGAGGTGGTCTGAATAAATTTTTACTTTATGATTTAGATTTGTGAACTACGTTAGGTTTACAGAAGATATTTTTCTTATAAGTACACTGTGATTTTGTTATATTTAATAAATAGTTATTAACTTACCGTAGTGTTTATTTGTTTAGCCAAATACTGGTAAATTTAAATCATATTTATGCAGATATACCTATAAGTAAAGAATTATATTTGAGAAAATTATTTTTAGCACTTGGATGTAGATATACAAGGTTCGTCAAATAACTTGATTATCTTTAGAACTAAAAAAAGAGAAAGTTATTAGTTATGTGCAGCAACTTCGTTATTTTATATGGAACACCCTATACAGGCTGTTTCAAATTCGCTTCTCACTACAGGGATCTCAGAAACGGGAAGAGATACAGCTTTGGTTAAATTGGGGCAAAGTTGCGTAATATGGTGGCCAATAATAAGCCGTTTAGAAATCGAAAATATCTTTTGTAGTTCTGGAGATTTTTTGAAAAAACCAAATTTTTGCCTTTTCGTTTTTATTTTTTTCTTCTCTTATTTTTCAAGATATCGAAAAACTAAAAGCACTTTGTCGTAGACACTTTTTGTGCTTTATAAAATGACGTTAAAATTTTCCTCATGTGACGTTTCGTTTTTCCGCTGATGTCATCAACTCTATTTTTTTAAATTCGGCCCTGTATCTTTTTTTGTCGTTTTAAGTAGCATTTTTTGTGTTCTAGAAAATGGCGTTTACATTTTTTCCATACAACGTTTCGTTCTTGTGCAATCATCTTCAGATCATTTTTTAAATACGGTCCTGGATTTTTTTTACGATTTCTTCAGTATTTTTCCTCACTTCCTCATATCCACACATTTTGGTAAACTATAATAATAAATTTTCTTTTACAGTAAATCAAACTAACCTATTATTTATTGTTAGTAGTAATAATAAGAACAATGGAAGTAATTTTTTTATATAATTTTTTAAAATATATACTTATGAAATCGTCAATACTGATGATGGGCTGTACAATGAAAAAAAATACTGATGAAATTGTAAAAATAATCCAGTGCCGTAGGCATTCAAAAAATGATCCGATGATTACACAAGAACGAAACGTCGTATGGAAAAAATTTAAACGCCATTTCATAGAGCATAAGAAAAGCTACTTAAAACGATAAAAAAAAACAGGGCCGTATTTAAAAAAATGGAGTTGATGACGTCAGCGGAAAAACGAAACGTCGCATGAGGAAAATTTTAACGTCATTTTATAAAGCACAAAAAGTGTCCATGGCAAAGTGTTTTTGGTTTTTCGATATTTGAAAAATAAGAGCAGAAAAAAATAAAAACGAAAAGGCAAAAATTTGGTTTATTCAAAAAATCTCCAGAATTACAAAAGATATTTTCGATTTCTTAACGGCTTATTATTGGCCACCATATTACGCAACTTTGCCCCAATTTAACCAAAGCTGTATCTCTTACCGTTTCAGAGATCCCTGTAGTGAGAAGCGAATTTGAAACAGCCTGTATATTATTACATTTACCGATTCTACATTTTATTTTAGGCGAAGGTTTCACATTTTTAGAATCAACGGTTTTTGAGATATTCGCACATTTTATAAAATTTGACAAAATTTGATGTCCCAAAAAACCAATTTATATTTCGCCTTTACCTTATAGTTTTTGAAAAGTAATTTTGGATTTGTAAAAATAAGTAAGGTCTCAGGTATGTTGTGATCCAACAATAACAGAATTATCTTATACCGGGTGTTTGCAATTGACCTCCAATTTTCATAAAATTCAAACAACGAAAACTCAATTTTTTAAATGAAACCCATCGTATATTTCTATGCAATGTTGTAGAGAATTAAACTCTCTATCTTTTACATTAAACGTTCCCTATACTTAAACTTATTAGTAGTTTAGTGGATATTTTGAAATAATTATTTTTTTGTATTTGTATGAATCAGATAAATAAATGCATAAAATTACTGAACATGCTCTGGAAAAGAAAAGCAAAGGCAAAAAATTACATGCTGAATGGGAATTTAAAAGAACAAAGGATATAAATTTAAATGTAAAGTAAAATATGTAATTTTCTAATTTAAATCCAAAATTTTTATATTATATTCTAGTTACTTATGTTATCTATGGTGTAATTTGACGTTTTCTTAACCTTAAAATTTCTAACTGTCAGGTTGTTGTAAAATGAAAATTAGAAATCAAAAAGACTTTTTTAGGTATATTTAAAACAGCAAATTCTTTATACACCAATTTCCCTTTTTAAAAAATGGCAGAAATTATTTTGCTTATAAGTGGCAAGAGAAAATCAGGAAAGGATTATATTTGTGAAAAACTAAAGTCGAAGTAAGCTAAAAAATAATTAATTCAATTAAATCACATTAAAACACATTTTTTGTTAGATTGGGCGAAGAAAAGTGCACTATTATAAGAATTTCAGAACCCCTAAAGCGGTGTTACGCTGAAAAACATAATTTAAATTTAACCGACTTAATGAGTGAAGGCCCGTATAAAGAAAAATACAGAAAGGATATGATCGAATGGAGTGATCAGTTGAGGCTTCAATGCCCAGGGTATTTTTGTGAAGCAGCATGTAAATGTGGTAGGATGCCGTATGCTTTCTAGTGGCCCCATTGTTTATTTTTTAATCATGTTTTAGCTAAACTTAAACCCATTTGGATTGTAAGTGATATTCGAAGAAAAACAGACGTAGAATGGTTCAGAAAAACGTATAACAAGAAAGTAAAAACAGTTAGAATTAATGCTGATTTGCACGTAAGGACTCAAAGAGGATGGAAATTCACACAAGGTTATTTAATATTTTAATCACAAATCGAGTACCTACCTACCTTGAATCGGTTTTCGAGATTTCGTACTATAAAGAGGTAAAATTGCCATTTGGGCTGTTTGGAGATTGAAAATGTAAACTATAATTAGATAGGAGTATATTTTAAAACAGTAATTCGTCAGGTAAAACTTTATCGACATGGGATTGCTTTTTACAAAAATCATAGACCATCACATCACCAACAAAATAAACTTTGAATTCATAATATAAACTGCTGGCCAATTGAAACGTACCAAGCGAATTTTTAGGTTGATTTTAAAGTCAAATATTTTGAAAAGGAGAAAAGATATCAACATGAGGTTTTCAGGATTCAAGAGATAATTTAATTGCGAAAACAATAGTGTAACCCGATTTTTTTACTTTGAAGTACGTTACTATCTACAGGGTATGAAAAAAAGTCGTCTTTTTTTTCAAACTTTATTCCTACCGGAATTCCACAAAAAAATATTTATATTTTTTTGATGTTTATTTTTTTAGTCTCTGGTTAATGAGGAAAAAACCAATTTCTCAAAATTTTCATATCCCTCTTATTTTATAAAGTACCGATTTTTTTATTAAATTTAATATTGTTGAACAGGTTTTTGCAATAATAATTATGCTGCCATTTTGAAAGCAAATCTCATCATATGATATGTCGATAAAAAGGTAATTTTAAGCAGAATCTAATACTTACGGAAAAAAATATACAGGGTTGTTTTAAAAAAATTTGAAAGTTACTAGGTGGCCCTTCCGGTGAAACCGGAAGTGTCATCAGATTGTTTTAAACGTCAAAATGATTATTCCTTTCAACAATCAAACCATGCCAAATTTCAAATTAATACAGTTAAATGTAACAAAATGGTAAGGGTTGTAAAACGATTTCGTAGCCACCCGGTATACATACACGGATATGAGCAAATTTTTGAAAAAGTGAAAAGCCCGTTTCGAGGGTATAAGTCACTTAAACCAATGGTGAATATAAACTAAGTAAATTCCATTTTATCCCATTAAGAAAATAGCCTCAAAATATCAATTAAAAAAATTTACCAATTAGCGAACGTGTACCGATTTTTGATGAGCCACTGGTTACCAATAAATTAATGAAAGTACAAAAAGTGTACTTGTTATAAGAAAGCCATTCATAAGGTATCATAATCATTGATTGGTTCTTACAAATCACAATACGGCCGAACGACAAAAAGCAAAGAAAAAATCAAATTTTTAGCAAAAATTCGGTATCTTACAAAATAACAGGGATATCAAAATTTTGAGAAACAGGTTGTTTTCCCATTAAGTAAGGATTAAAAAAATCTACATGAAAAAAATATAAAAAAAAATTTGTGGAATCTCGGTAGTTATAAAATTTGACAAAAAAAGAAGACTTTCTTTCATACCCTGTAGATAGTAATGTACTTCAAAGTAAAAAAAACGGGTAACACTATCGTTTTCTCAATTAAATTATCTCTGAAATCCTGAAATCCGCATGTTGATATCTTTTCTATTTTTCAAAATATTTGACTTTAAATTCAATCTAACAATTCGCTTGGTACGTTTCAATTGGCCAGCAGTTTAGTATAAAAATAATTTAATAATACGTAAGTACTTTTCAAATTTTCTAAAAGTGTCTCGACAAATTTTTTATAATTGTTGTTACATAGCGTTTGATTTTAAAGACTTTTTCCTAATATAAAATCTCACAAAAATGATAATTTCTGTATGCATTGAAACGAAGGTAATTTTTTTAAAAAATGTATCAGCGCAAAAATTAAAATAAAATATATTGTAAAAAACCTTTTTTATACATATTTATAATAATCCACAATTATAGATGTATAAATATAGATATTTTTGATAAATTTCAATTAGTGCATATAACACATTCTTCTACAAAACTCTACTACAGATATTGAAACTGCGTTTTGTGATTATATAAATTATCTTGGTTTTCTACAATTTAATTTAATTCCTAACTTAAATAATGTTATTTTAGATCTAATTCTAGGACTTATTAGAAATACATTCGTTTGGTTATAGTCCCGTAAATCTGTCGAAATTTCTGGAAAAAATTACCCGGTAAAATTTCCATTTTTTGGGAAATCCAAGAAATTTTTGGGAGAAAATTTTGTTAATAAATATTGTAGAGGGCAATATTTTCTACAATTTATCTCAAAGATCGATGCGCTACGACGAAAAATGCCTTAAGTAGAGGGCGCCAAAGTACCCAAAAATGAGTTTATTCACTTTTTTACATCGAAAAAATTTTTTTTACACACATGTTGACCAGCGAAGAAAAATACACAATTTTTAAAACGTTTTTTTTCTACGATCCACCGTTTCGGAGATACAGCATGCAGAGTTTCGAGTAGTGTATTTCGATACACACACCATTGAAGGTATGAAGGAAAAGCACGTGAAATTTCAAAGTGTCGTTCTTTAAAGATTGTGGAAAGTAGTAGATTCGCTCGGGAGTGTTTCCATGGCTCGGTTTTTCAAGTACGTTGTACGTTCTGCACTTCCCAAAGTGGCAAGCAATACTAAAAGGTCAATATCTTCGTCAATTATTGTAGTAGAATCATACTCAGCAGATCTTTGGAGAGCCGTCTCGACTATTAGACGATCCGCATCCTCAAACGCCTGCTGAACCTCAAAGCCAACAGCCTGAAGGACGGTTTGAAGAAAATTGATTAAATGATATTTATTGTTTTCGTTAGGTTAGACAATAGTATATTTCATTAGGAGTCTGGAAATAAGGATTTTTCCGTGCGCGCGTGACAAATTTTCTTGTGAGGCGAAGCCGAACACGAAGTCACGCAAGCACGGAAAATCCATTTCTGGACGTGTAATGAACGATATTTTTTATTATACTTATCTGAAAACAACGCAAAAAAGATGAGATGTAAATTTAAAACATTTTATTTTCAAAAGAAATAAAGTAATAATAATACCTACATCGTAAAAGTAGTAGGCAAACACGCGATTAACATTTCCACTCTGCATGCTGTATCTCCGAAACGTTGGATCGTACTTTGGCGCCATCTACTTTTGGCATTTTTTGTCGTAGCGCATCAATCTTTAGAGATAAATTGTAGAAAATATTGCCCTCTACAATATTTATTAACAAAATTTTCTTCTGCAACTCATCGTTCTCGCGTAAAATCAAATCCAAAAACTTCTTGGATTTCAAAAAAAAGAGTCCGAGGATTTTCTTGAGTTTTTGAATTTAAGCTTTCCACATGACCCCCCCTTTTTTTTCCTGAAGAGGGGAAATCTGCTAACAGACACCCTGGGCATTGATGTTCGGACGCCCAGGGTAGTGTCGGGTTGGGAGTCCTCTCTAGAGGCCCCGACCGACTAAAACCCCTCCTTTTCTTTGCCCCAGAGCAGTGGGACCGCCTATCGGCATTACTTCGCTGCTCTGGGTCACACCTCCTCCCCTTCACTTTTCCTTATTTTCTTGCTATACTACTCGATGGTTGGTCTTATCGTTTCAGTAATTCTTCTCTATTGTGTTCTTCATCTTCTTTTCCGCGCATGATATCTTTGAGCATGCCCGTTATAGCCACCCATTTACTTTCACTCTCCATGAGAAGTTCTGCTATGTTTGCCTTTGTTATTTCTACTCCACATGTATTCTTCGCCTGCTCTCTCCGCTGGCCCCATTTTACACATTTAAATACGGTATGTTCGACCGTGTCTTCCTGGTCACAGAACCAGCAGAGGCTATGCTCTTGTTTGCCGATTCTGTGTATCCACATGACCCCCTAACGATTTATGAAGACAAAGTTTACCGGGTAATTTTTTCCAAAAACAACCCTTTTTCCCGACAGAATGACTGGACTATTAGGTCTTCTTTGGAGTACGGCTGTATTATTTGGTCACCATCATGGTCACCATCTTATGTATCACATATTTCTAGAATTTAGAGAATTCAGAAGAAATTCATCATAAATAACTGTTTGCTACAGAAATAATATTGATTACAAGGACAGTCATTTTAGCGACTTACTAATTATTTTGGTCTTCCTACTTACAGAAACGTCGTTTATATTTTGACATAGTGTTCAGTTCTAAACTTCATCATAAAATCAATAAAATAAAAAAAATAATGTGTCTCATAAACTTATGTCTCTCCCAGAAATCTAAGGATAAATAAATATTATTATTCAAGCTTCTACTTATAGTGTTATTCTGTATCGAAAATGTTAGATAACATTCTGTTAAATTTATGTTATTTGACGTTTGAACAATATAAAACATTGTTGAAATGTCAAATAACATAGATTTAACAGAATGTTATCTAACATTTTCGATAGAGAATAGCTCCATTAATCTAGATTTTGATCCCTCAGACATTTCTTTAAATGAACAATGAACTATTGCGAAAAAAAGGTTTTACTTTAATTTAGTTAAAATTATTATTAAATTTATAATAGACGTCCATTAATATTAATTTTTTTTTCCTATTAAAATAGAATTTATTAGCATTAGAACTGATAGTAACATTTTGTATGAAATATATTGTATTTTTTATAGGAGTTGATGATGTAACATCAGAATGTGACTTGGATGAGTTCAATGATTGGGATTTACAGATGGACAATAACAATGACGATGAAGCACAAAAAGCAATTGAAAATTTGCTTAGTCTGGTGGATCACGAGAATAGATATTTATAATGTATGTAATAACATCGTTATGGAACACAAATTACAAGTATTACGAGAAGTGATATTAACTTAGCACTTTTAAGAAAACCAAGTATTTATTTTATTTTATATTACGTATATTAATATTCTACAAAAGGAGGTATAGTTTTAATAGTCAAGAGATTATTTCGGCTTCTACTGTATTATTGCGGACTCGAAGTTGGTTTATTTATTATTTAGCTAGTTATTTTTTTATAGTTATTAAGATTGTGTTCGATTATCAGGATTAACAAAAGCAATTTTTTGCATCATTTCCCAATTACTAAAATATAAATGATTTATGATTGTGCTTAAATGTAAAATATACAACTAGTTAATTTTCTAATTAAATGAAAAATACGATTGTTAATTGTGATCACTCTATAATTATTTATTGTGTAAACTGGGGTGGATATTTTTATAATAAATAAATATATTTTCAAAATTTTTCCACATTGTGTTCATTACGATCTATTCCAAAATGTATTTCATTGCCCATTTGATAAGCCCAAGGCATTCTGTTACTAATAAATGCAACACCTACTTCACCATCTTTGGATAGAGCTATAGCTCCAGCTTGATGGTTAAATTTTTTCCTCATTTGTTCAATACAGCTGTTTAGAGAACATTCCGGTGTTGCTCCATTTTGCATCGAAAGTATTATCGTATGAGAAAGGCAAAACTTTGTTATAGATTCACCATGTCCTGTACAAGAAACCGCGCCTACTGTATCATCCGCATAAGTTCCAGCTCCTGGTATACAAACATCACTAACCCTGCCAATCATTTTTCCATCCATTCCACCGGTAGAAGTAGCTGCGCCTAGTTTTCCATTTTTATCTATCGCTACAGCACCCACAGTTTCTATGTCAAATAGACCTTTTTTCGTTAGTTGAAACTGTTCTAGTAGTTTTTTCGCTTGCTCTGTAACTAATGCATTTGGTGGTAAGGTTGGAATACCCTGATCTTTAGCAAACATGTTTGCTCCTTCACCGGCTAAGAAACTATGTGGAGTTTTCTCCAACACAAGTCTGGCCACTGAAATTGGACACATGATGTCCTTAATTCCGGCTACACCACCAAAGCTTAAATCTTCTCCCCGCATTATACCCGCGTCCAACTCAACATTGCCTTCAATATTTAAAACAGCACCTTTACCAGCATTAAATTTGTCGTTCTTTTCCAACACGTTAACAGCAGCTTCTAGCGCGTCTAACACTGAACCGCCGTTTTGAAGACATTCATGACCAACTTTTGCTGCTTCTATAGCTCCAACTGTTAAGGCTTTTGCTAACTCGTTGTCATAAATTTCGCCAGCTCCACCATGGACCAAAACAACGGGTTTCATTATATTTTAATGTGTTAGAGTTAACTACTTAAAAATTTTGGCCCCACTGTTATATCTTAAGATAAAGACAACTTTGACATATTAAGTCAGCGTCAGCTTTGATTAAATCATCTTAAATTTGAAAAACTATGGTATTTTTACGTTCGTAATGTTAATAAATGAACGGCTATTCTTCAGAAATATTGTTACCTTTATTTTAACAACAGTTATATATTAAAATATATAAAATTAACAGTGCAGTATTTTACAACAAAGTTTACATCAAGATACTTAAAAAGCCATTACTCAGATTCAAATTCATATTTTATATTTAAGTGAATATAAATTTTATTAGCTAAAATATACTCTACTTGCTGAGGCAATATCGAATACCTGATGATCACGCATTCTGTTTCTCTCGTGTATTTTTTCAGCCTAATAGCAAATGAGTATTATGGAAATATTGTAAACATACGTCGCTCCATTGCTTCGATAAACAGAGTATATTTTCGCCTATGTGCCAGTACAACATACAAATTCCTTAATAATATGCTAAGAAATGGTGAAACTTTGATGAGCTCGGTAAATTACGAAAAAATGTCACACTGTCATCTACCAGTATGTCAAAATTGACGGTGTATTCTTTTCTACTCTCATACTGATTTCGACACATCCGAAAATCTATTTCCTCTCATGATATAAATAAATTAAGCATGTCAAAATTTTCTTTTTAAGCAGTTAGTAGTTGAAAATCGATGGAAAGAATAAATTGTTAATTCGGTACTTAGAAAATATACAAGACAAAGAATTTTGGTATACTGGCATAGGATAGATGAGCATTTTTAAGTTAGTAGTTTCTAGATTTTACATTCATAATTCTAGGTAAGAGGGTACGTCCCTCATTCATTATTTTTCATAAAATTGTAATATAGATTCACTTTTAAAATTTCAGAAAATTTAACTTTCACTATCCTACAATATTGTCCAAATGTGGCCTATCGCATTATTATATTATCATTAGAAATCTGTAGCTAAGGAAGAGTTAGAGAGCTTGAGTCCCCTTAGAATCTATCAGAGTTCTACTCCTACAAAAACAAACTATTTACCGATAATTTTTTCTTATGTATAAAACCACAACTTATTGTGCGTTAAGATCATTTTCATATTAAAAAGTATCCATATGGAAAATGGAAATCTAGTATCTAACAGTGTAGCCTGATTAATCTGCCCGCAGATAAAACTTTTGTTTAAGATCATGCTATTTCAGTCCATTACAAACTTATACAAAGATACTTTAAATTTTAAAACTACCATTAATAGGATCAAATTTAAATAAACTATTAACAAAAAAATTTATAGTCTATAATTGACAAACCTTCCTCTCTGAAATAAGTGAACTATTTAAGAAAGAAAGTTACCTACATATACATTTTTTTTCATAATCATTAAAATTAAAACAGCTTTTGTGTAAGATTGACTAGAAACACTGGTTTACTTCTTTATACAATTTTTCTATAAATAAGTATCATAATCATTAAATTTGCGACATTAAAATAGAAAATCTTCGTAATTTAACAAATGTCTATTAATGTTCCTGATTCTTATTATACAGGGCTAGTCACGAGAGGGTTATTTCTGAACAAAATTAGAAAGCAACCAAAAATACAATTTACAACGGCTGCTAGCTTTCTCATTTTTTAAAAATGGAATATTGGATCTAAGATTGCCGGTCTTGCCATTTGATTCTGTTCCAGTTCTGTCACTTTAACGTTTTTGTGACTGAAAAATCAATCTTGTAGATGATGTATTATTATACAAACGATGAAAAACAGACATGTTCCTCATCTACGGGGAGTGTAGGAAAAATGCTACTGCCGCTGCAGACCTTTATATGCAAAGGTACCCAGCACGAAGACATCCGGTTCCTGAGACGTTTAAGAATCATGAACATCAACTACGTCAAAACTGGCCTCCAATGAAAAGATATCGTCAAAGGACAGCTACCGGACAAGAAAATGAAATTGCTGTACTTGAAGCGATAGAAGAAAATCCTCACGTTAGTCAGACTGCATTGGCAAGACAAATAGGTATTAGTCTGTCTTCAGTTGGGCGTATTCTTCGAGAAAATAAATTCCACCCGGACCATTTGACCCTGGTACAGGAATTAAAGCCGACAGATTTTCATAAAAGAGTTCAATTTTGCCGTTTTATGCAAGAAAAGCTGAATGCAGATAATAATTTCATAAAGAAAGTATTGTTCTCCGATGAGGCTAGATTTAGCAATAATGGGGCCGTAAACAATCATAACTACCATTATTATAGCCAAGTGAATCCGCGATGGATTCGCGAAACACACTTTCAGAATATCTTTTCGGTAAATGTTTGGTGTGGCATACTAAATGAGCAAATTATTGGACCCCATTTTTTTGAAGGAAATTTGAATGTACAAATGTACCTTAATTTTCTACAGACGGAACTGGCCCCGTTATTAGAAACTGTGGACTTATACCAGGCAGCATCTTTGGTTTCAACAAGATGGTGCCCCACCGCACTACCATAGAATTGTGAGAGACTATTTGGATGCAAATTTTAGAGGCAGGTGGATAGGACGAGGATCGAACAATATTTGGCCACCCAGAAGTCCCGATTTGACTCCATTAGATTTTTTCCTCTGGGGGGTGTTGAAAGAAAAAGTGTATAAAACTCCAGTGCTTACAATAGAACAGTTAAAAGACAGAATTCGCCAAGAATGCATGGCTATAACGCCCGAAACATTACGGCGTGTTCAACGATCGCTTTTTAATCGTATTGAAGTTTGTGTACATCGCAATGGGGCACATTTTGAACAATTTTTTCGGTAGATAATTTAAATATGTTATGTTTTGCTTTATTGTATTGTCATTTTAATAAATTGTCACTTTTACGTTTTTTTCCAAAATTTCAAATCACTTTGATCCGACTTATTAATCAAATAAAAAATAATATCAAGTGATCAGATTAATTAGTATTTTGGGTTGCGTTCTAATTTTGGTCAGACTAGCCCTGTATTTAACATTATTTGAAGAAGCAAAAGAAACGTGTACCTTTACATTAATTTTTACTGGAACGACTGGAGTGGTTCTAAGCACTTTAGTGAGGTGAAGGAATGCCAGTCACATCGAGCACTAGCAATGTTTTTCTATATGAAAATCTCACTAAGTATCAGATGAAGAACAGTCTTCTGTTAGGTCAAGAAGATTCTCTTGGATTTCTTTACTAATTTCTTCAGCTCCCGGAACTTCAGACAGTATCCATGTATCATCACTGCTTTCGAATTGCTGTCGGCAAATAGGGCAAGTATCGTGCAATTCATTCCTAAAATAACCATAATAATATTGTTACATAAAACATAATTATTTTATACTAACCACTCTTCTAAACAAGGTAAACAATAACTATGTGTACAAGGTAAAGTAACTTCCTGTTTTCGTTCTAAACATATACAACATTCAGTTTGTTTGTCGGCGTTATCAGAATTAAAATCAATGTCTTCAAAAAATGTCGACACCGACAACTCTTTAGCGTTTACCCTAGAACAGATTATTGTATATTTGTAAAATATCTAATAAATACGTACTTTTTGCTGTGTTCTGCAGCAGAACTTTGGCATTTTAACGTCTTAAAAACTTTGAGGAATTGAGTCAAAGATAGCAGTCTATAGGAGTCAACTTTCTTCGATTGTGGATCAATTTTAACGCAAGCAATTTGCACTGTTGCTTTCCACAATATTGTTGCATCTGTATCTTTTTTAACAGCAAATACCAACTGCTTGCCTTTGGAGTCCAAACACTGTTTCGATAACAAATTCAATTCGCCTATTAACGATATAAACTTATCATAGGTCAGGTTTTGTATTTCTGCGGAGAGCAAAGTTTGTACTGGTTCCTCATGCAATACCTGAGAAAGGAATGGGAATGCCTCTTGAATTTGTGACGATACTGCATTACCCATTTTTGTATTTATCACAACAATGTTTTCTGAACAAATAAACAATTTGTGCAGCTGTCAAAGGAAAAGTAAGGTTAACGATAATTGTTAAATCAGACCCAAGAGAGATAGAATGTAGTAATTTTTAGAAATGTGAACAGTGCCATCTACTGTTCTAGTAAATTATCATCAATAATTAATTTGCTATTTGTTGTCGGCAAATAGACGTACAGATACATTTATATTTTATTTATACGCATGTTATATAAATATTATAAATTAAATATATCGATTTTGCAATTACAAACTGCTCCACCTAGCGTCCTAGCGTGGAACTAATTCAAGTGGAACTACGATCTTTTGCTTATACTAATATGTCTATGGTGACTACTATTGAAGAAGAAGAAGATTATAACCTTACATTTTGTTGATTCTAAAAATGATTTTGTATCAATAAAGTAAAAATTAACGAAAATGGATGCAACTGTAGATGATTTTTTGAATGAGATAAACGAAATCGTCCCACCCAAAAACAATAAGCCTCAATGTGGTAAGTATGGAGTGTCCCAAACTGTATAATAAATACAAGAGTACTTTTACAGTGTGGCAAGAATGTTATGATAAATTGACGGGATTTTCATACTACTGGAACACAAAAACCGATGAGGTTACTTGGACCAAACCAACAGAATTCAAAACCATTAAGGAAGCTGCCAAAGATAAAAGTGGAAATCCAAAACTCAATAAAGCCAATCCACCACGAGGAGGGCCTTTGTTTCCAAGTACGAGTACAGTTTCCGTTGCGGAAAACGTGAAAATTTATAAGCTTAGTGAAAGCACCTCTTCACACCATTTTCCCAAGAGACAACAAAGAGTCCCTAGTCCAATTTCCACAAGTAGGAAAAAATCGAGTGATTCTGAAGATGAGTTAGTATTTATTACGTGTAGAATTTATACAAGATACAGGGTCCGTCAAAACCCTGGCATTCTTCTATAAATTCGCTAGGTTTGGAAATAGAAAAAAATTTTAAAGACAAAAGTTGTCAGAAATTTACTGCTCCATAACCTAAAATTATTTCCATTTATACAGGGTCTTTAATTACGGCTGGACAGCTACTTACTTCGTTATTTTAAATGGAACACCCTGTATATTAATAGATTTTCAGATTCTACACGTAATTTTAGATGAAAAAGTATGAAGGTTTCATATTTTTAAAATGAACGGTTTTCGAGATATTTACACTTTTAAAAAAGAATTCACAAAATTAGAGATTTCAAAAAACGCGTTTATTTTAGTTATACTTTGCAGTTTTTTGAAAATTATTTCGGAGTTCTGAAAAGTAAGGTCTAGGGAATATTGTGATACAAAAATCTAAAATTATAGTATACAGGGTGTTTGCAATTGTCCGTCAGTTTCCATTGACTTCAAACAACGAAAACTCTATTTTTTCAAATGGAGCCCCCTGTATATTTCTGACGTAGGTGTACAGATTTAAATTCTCTACCTTTTTTATAAAGTATTCCCTATACCTAAACTTAATATTTTAGGAGATATTTCAAATAATTCATATCGTATGAGAAATTCTATTCTATTTATTGAATTTAGATTGCCATGGAAATAAAAAATGCTTTATTCTGTCATTTTAAGGTTGTAGAAAACTACTCGTATACTCCGTTTGCTGAACAAAATGCCAAAAATGTCTTTTTCAATACTGCTTTTCTATTTAATGGAGAGAGTAGAGAAGAGAAAATGTCGACATTTTCATGGCAATCTAAATTCAATAAATAGAATAGAATTTCTCATACGATATAAATTATTTAAAATATTTCCTAAAATATTAAGTTTCGGTATAGAAGATACTTTATAAAAAAGGTAGAGAATTTAAATCTCTACAACCTACGTCAGAAATATACAGGGGGTTCCATTTGAAAAAATAGAGTTTTCGTTGTTTGAAGTCAATGGAAACTGACGGTCAATTGCAAACACCCTGTATACTATAAATTTCAGAGTTTTGTATCACAATATTCCCTAGACCTTAGTTTTTAGAACTCCGAAATAATTTTTAAAAAATTACAAAGTATAACTAAAATAAACGCGTTTTTTTAAATCTCTAATTTTGTGAATTCTTTTTTAAAAGTGTAAATATCTCGAAAACCGTTCATTTTAAAAATATGTAACCTTCACACTTTTTCATCTAAAATTACGTGTAGAATATGAAAATCTATTAATATACAGGGTGTTCTATTTAAAATAACGAAGTAAGTAGCTGTCCAGCCGTAATTAAACACCCTGTATAAATGGAAATTATTTTAGGTTATGGAGCAGTAAATTTCTGACAACTTTTGTCTTTAAAATTTTTTTCTATTTCCAAACCTAACGAATTTATAGAGGAATGCCAGGGTTTTGACGGACCCTGTATATTTTCAACATTATTTTCAGGAAAATTGTGTTAATTTCTTCATATGGTGGAGACACTGATTCCGAAGAAGATGACTCTTCTGATAATAAAAATGTAAGTAGTATTTTGTACCCTTTATTTAATTTTTTTGGTGTTATGATGATGATAAATTGAAATTGATTGGTTTGGCTTTACAAGCATAAACCGATGATTCTAAAGTTTTCAATCTGAATAATCAAACAATAATATATTGCTTATGATGAATTTCTGCTAGAGTTCTCCTAATATCTTAGTCGAGAATTCGCAGTTCTGAAGCATATCTTTGTAAATTTGTGCTTTAATACCCACTAATAAAATAATGTAAACTTTAGACGTCCATTTCTGCTGAACGAAATTTAAATGAAAATAATCCACGTGCCCAAGATGTTATAAATACTTTAACGGAAACTCAAGACAGTACAAAGAAATCAATTAGTCACCCAAAATCAGCGATAAATGAAAATAACGTTACATTAAATCAACCACCAACAAGGAAAACTCTGACGGGATTTTCTTTGGTTGCTGGCTACAGTGATTCAGAAGACGAGCAAGACAACGAAGAATTAAAAGCTTTATTTCCAACAGTGAACGAAACGAAAGTTTCGCATAGTACACTATTTCCCATAGCCCAGCCTATAGATGTGAATGATTTTAAAGAAACAGTTCCAGTAGAAAAGCCTGAAGATGACGACCAAACTAGCACATTTGATTCAAAAGCGTTTCAGCGAAAGAAACGGATCGGAATTGCTTTAGTCAATACTGCGAAGAAGAATAAATTAGATGATCGGATGGAAAATAAGGATAAAAAGGCTTTTGATAAAAGTAACCTCTATTCTTCTTTTACTAAAGGAGAAGTGATGTTCGTAAAGTCAGATGTTTTAAATCCTTCGCAATCTGAGACTCTTGATAGTAATCATTCTTCTCCTGTTCCTGAACTACGAATGGTAAAACACGAAGAGGTTGATGATACGTACGCTACATTAAAGGAGAAACTTAGTTTCCTAAGCGAGGGAAGAAGTAAAATTCTGCCAGTACAGATTATGATGATTCAAGCTGAGGTAAATTTTGTATACAGTGTGTCCCAAATTGGTGACTCCACTATGGGTAACTTCTTTATTATTGGAGATACAAAGACGGTTAAATTAGGAAAGTTTTTAGGAATTTCATGGCCATTTCAGATTAGTCAACAGATTTTGAATGTCTCTTTTAGTTTTTGAGATATTCGGGAAAAACCAAAATGTTGCATTTTCTTTAATGCTCAATATTTTCTTTGTTATCGATTTTGTGCTGTTGAGACTTTGACATTCTACCTGCACTTTTTTAAGATACTTCTAATGGTGTTGTCAGATTTTTCCCAATTCTTTTGTTTTTTGAAATACGATTACCAACTTTTGTTTTTCTTATGGACGTCAATTGTTTTTTTGCACTATCCAGTAGCACTTTTTATTACCTTTCCAACGATGTATCACAACATGACGAAAAATTCCAATTTTCACAAAAAAAAGAAGTATTTTTAATAAAAAACAAAAGAAAGCTCTACGAATAAAAACATAAATAAAAATTATCATAAAAATGAAGTAAATTATTTCTCGATATGAGCCCCATTTTTTTCTAAGCACTTTCCACAGCACTGTAAAACGGAATTTGTCACTCTTTGTAGAGTGTTTCTATTGATGGCGTTCAATGTATCTATCACTCTGGCTTCTAGAACCTGCCAATTTTCTGGTGTATCGAATTCGTAGATTTCATTTTTGACGTATCCCCAGAGGTAGAAATCGCACGGCGTCAAGTCCGGCGACCTAGCAGGCCACAGATTGGTCCTTTGTTTGCAATTATTCTATCTTGATTTCGCTATGCCAGTTACTCTTGAAATCTGTCTCACTGAAGAGCTCGGTGCATCGGTTACTGTCTCAAGAATGTTGTTAACATTTTCTTCATATCATAACGATTCTCCCTCTTTTGTTCAAATGCTCCAAAATTGATCAAATTCGTCGCAAGTTTTCTGATCAAATCACGAGCATGTTAAATTTTTCTCCGTTAGAAAAATTGCGTGCCATTCTCGATTTCTTTTTAGCAATTCTACTTCTGAACATGTTTAACTCTTTGACAACTGTACTCAGTAATTGTTTCCACGACCACCTTATTGTATTTTTTTGGCGTCCAGATTCCACATACATACGTGCTCCTTTGGATTTTCGAGTTTTATCGTTAGCTGTCATTTAACGCGACATTTTTTGCATTGCAGCAAAAGAGATATCTCATACATTTATCATGCAGCGATAGAGTGATTGATTTTTCTTTATGGCTGGGATGTCTATTGTTTTTTTTTATTGAAAAATACAAATTTCTGATTTTTCTTGTGAAACTTAAAACTTTTATTCATGTTGTGATACATCGTTGGAAAGGTAATAAAAAATGCTATTTGACAGTGCCAAAAAAACAATTGACGTCCATAAGAAAAACAAAAGTTGGTAATCGTATTTCAAAAAACAAAGGAGTTGGGAAAAATCTGACAACACCATTAGAAGTATCTTAAAAAAGTGCATGTAGAATGTCAAAGTTTCAACACCACAAAATCGATAATAAAGAAAATATTGAGCATTAAAAAAAATGCAACATTTTGGTTTTTCCCGAATATCTCGAAAACTAAAAGAGACATTCAAAATCTGTTGACTAATCTGAAATGGCCATGAAATTCTTAAAAACTTTTATAATTTAACCGTCTTTGTATCTCCAATAATAAAGAAGTTACCCATAGTGGAGTCACCAATTTGGGACACACTGTATGCACCACAATTATTACAAACTCTGTTTAGTAATTTTTCTGAAAATGCGGTCTGAATTTTTTGAAAAAACTTATTTTTGAAGTTATCAGTATATCAAAATATGTCTTTTAGGCATCTTTTCTAATTTGCGTTAACATATATTGCTGCAATTTTGAGATATATTAATTATTAATTCTTTTTCTGATTTTATTTTAGACTTTGTACACTGCAGTGAAAGAGGGTGGGTTGAAAGTTAGTTATATTCAAAAATGGTTGAACGAAACCTGTTCTGAATTAATTAAACTTGAAAAGGAAGCTGCACCAGAAGGCTGGCTGTTAGAATGGGACAGGTATGAAACTATTTTAATTTTATTTTGTTCCTTGTGCCCCAATAAATATCCATATCCTTTTTATTTGTCATATAATATAAACAATTACACGACCATGAACCATTATCAGACGACCAGAGCATCTAAACTTTTTACAGGTAAGATTTTATATACTTTTTCCATAGACATAGCATTTAATTCCGACAATACTTTTGTATCAATATTATAGTGAAAGCAAGAAATTCGGTCAATGTCTGCAATCACTAGTAAAAGTTTAATATAACAAAAAATTATTGTTTAGAATTACAATGAAAAAAAAAATGCAAATAACAATATTTTGTAACGTTCTTTTTTAAACATTCTTTACAGCCTAACCAGATTACAATTTATATTTATTGCAATATATCAATGACGAGTGATGTACGAGGTGTGGACACAAAGTTCGTAGACTCAGTCCACAAAAATTATTATTTTATTTATTCGTTTACAATAGTGTTATCACCTTCAAAGTATTCCCCCAGTCTTTATTCACGCCGTCATTGCGCGTTTTCACTTTCACTTTGGGGAAAAAAAAAGTCACAAGGAGCCAAATCTGGAGAGTAGGGAGAGTACTCCATGATTGCAATCTTGTTTTTTGCTAAAAACTGGCGTACAATCACCGTGTGAGCCGGCGTATTGTGTTGCAGGACCTAGGACCTCCAAATAGAAAGCTGCGTTAACTGTCTGGCCTTTTGATATATATTCATGGTGGACAGTGCCATGAATATCGAAAAAAACCATGAGCATTGTCTTGATTTTCGAACAACTCTTGCAAGCTTTCTTACTGCGGTTTACCCACTTGAAAACTGTGCTACGTTTCATAGCAAATGCGCCATACACGATATTCCACATATCTATAATTTCCGGTCCACTTTTTCCGAATTTAACGAGAAAATTAATTTTCGTTCGTTGCTCGATCAAACCAGCTCGCTCCATTTTTGACCGCGGACATAAATCGACGCCAAATAACACCTGTTCATCCGATCACGACCAAATTTCCACTGAATGCTCACAACACTAAAACTAAGCCACAAACATTGACCCCTGTTCCATGTTTTTAGAAAAAAAAAATCAGTCTACGAACTTTTTGTCCACATCTCGTACACAAAATTGACCATTTCAAGTGCGTTACTATAAGCCCCGCGCTAACGCTAGCTTTTTGGTATAATATTCGTGACGTTTCTTGTCTTCTATGAAGCATACCAATTTCAGTGAAACGAACACGAACTGTACTTCCTTTTCCTCAATCTATGAAGACTGTTTAAGTCTATTGTAGTTTATTTTATTTAACTGTTTTAAGTAGGAACAGAAAATTATCAATGTTGACTGTTACTGTACACCAATTGTCTACATTCTACATGTTTAGTTATTTTGTAATATTTCGGTGTTCTATTCTCTACTTTTTCCGACCAATAGCAAAGAAGTAATGAAAGACTCCTAAACGTCATTTCTTCACTTAGTATAATTTAAAAGTATCATTTCACTTCATTGCTTCGACAAATAGAGCAGTACGCCTTCTTCTCTCATGAGTAGTCGGATTTTTGACACAAGTATCAGTATTTTTTTAATTTTTATTAATGATAAAATATGTAGTATCATTTTATAACATTACAATTTATGTACAGGGTGTACAACTAAGAATGGTCGCCGGCTGTATCTCAGAAACAATTTATCATACAGCCTTCGGAAAAAAATATTTATAGTAAAAGTGACCAAAAGAAATCGCTGGAAATTATTTTCAAGTTTCTAGTTTCGCCGCTAGGGGGCGTACTTGTCATGGGAAATGATAAAATCATGATTTTCTCCAAATTATAGGCAATTAAGGTAACTCAAAAATAACTTTATTGGAAAGCTGAAACAATTATACACAATTTTGGTCTAACACTTTTTGCTCTAGCTCATCAAATAAGGGTGGGAGGAGAGGGTGAATTCTTTTGTACGAAAATGCTTATAACTTCTGTTTAACTTTATAGAATTTGGTAAACTTAGTATCATTTGAAAGAACTTTTCTTGCTTCACACGGTGTTCGATAAGAGAAGTGGTTTTGATTCATATATTTGTTGCTAGGTGGCGCTTTTTGAAAACATATTAATTTTATCGATTTTTCTTGAAAAATTTAAATGGAGTCATATATATTTTTTAACATTATTAAAATTAGTATAAAATATCGAAAATATTAGTGAAAACCGCAGATCCATCTCATTTTTCGTTCAGGAAATATGGACAAAATAGTTTTTACACGATTCACAACACGTATTATTGTTATCACAAGTCGTTTTGCGAATTTAGGGCTAATTGCATTTTTTTTGTTCCAAAGCCTACCACTTAAATTCCCAAAACGACTCGTGATAACGATAATACATGTTGTAAATCGTGTAAAAACTAATTTGTCCATATTTCCTGAACGAAAAAAGATATGGATCTGCGGTTTTCACTAATATTTTCGATATTTTATACTAATTTTAATAATGTTAAAAAATATATATAAGTCCATTTAAATTTTTCAAGAAAAATCGATAAAATTAATAAGTTTTCAAAAAGCGCCACCTAGCAACAAATATATGAATCAAAACAACTTCTCTTATCGAACATCGTTTGAAGCAAGAAAAGTTCTTTCAAACGATACTAAGTTTGCCAATTTCTATAAAGTTAAACAGAAGTTATAAGCATTTTCGTGCAGAAGAATTCACCCTCTCCTCCCACCCTTATTTGATGAGCTAGAGCAAAAAGTGTTAGACCAAAATTGTTTCAGCTTTCCAATAAAGTTATTTTTAAGTTACCTTAATTGTCTATAATTTGGATAAAATCATGATTTTATCATTTGCCATGGCGAAGCCAGAAACTTGAAAATAATTTCCAGCGATTTCTCTTGGCCACTTTTACCATAAATATTTTTTTCCGAAGGCTGTACGATAAAGAGTTTCTGAGATACAGCCGACGACTCTTCTTAGTTGTACACGCTGCGTTACCCAAATAACAGAAAACGTCTTAAGATTAAAACTCATTAAGGCTGTGTACTTACTAGCGTCTAACGAAATTCTGCTGTTATTTTTCATGATATTCTCTCTATTATCTCTCTTACAAGATTTAAGTGCTCTATTTGTAAAATGGTGTAAATTAATTCTTTCTACGTGGTAAATGTCCTATGGCATGTTTTGTGTCGCCATTATACCGGGCGATATCTACATTCTTTGGCTTATTTTATAACAAAAAGTGCATATGAACATAATCCCCTAAACTGTTTGGTTTTCAAAGTTGAGGTAAACATAAAGTCTGGAAAACCCTGGTGCTAAGATACAGTTTTCAGAGGATATAAAAATGTTAAATTCTAACTGAAGTAAATGATAAAATATTCGAGATTTTCCAAGTTTAGGACATACATATGTTCATACGAACATTCCGTACTAAAATAAAGCAAAGAATACTTATTTGAAATTTACTTAGGAATCACTCTGTAGTTTTATTACTTCGTAAGAAAATTTTGTATCGATTTTTGTGTGCTTTCCCAGGATACGAAATTCACTACTTTCCTAATTAACTTCAGCATAATTTCACATAAATTTACGAACTAAAATTTGTGATTTGACGGAATTCAAAGTGCGCCACTTTATTGCTATAATAATTTTATTTTCATCTTGATGTGACAGACAAGGTTTGTAGTATATTTGTGTTAAATATAAACTTTGTGTTAATTTTATCCTAATCTTGTATAAAAAGTTTCTAATATAATTTTTATGTGTAGGTTAAAACAATGCGAAGATGGTACCAGTTTTGAGGAATCATTCTGGGTTCTTCTGGAATTACACTTCGAGAATTTTGTTATATTTTAAAAGTACATATTGGGTCATTTGTGTTAATTCGGTTTAGTGTGGATCAATGGTTAGCGATTTAGAAGAGAAGAGGAAGCACTGATTATATCTTCCTAATATTACACAAGATTTGATTAAAGGATTTTGTGCGCATTTCGGAAAATTCATCATTTTGATTTTGATGTCGGAACAGAAATTAATGCTAAATCGGTATTAATTCCCTAACGAAAATGTGAATTTTATAGACTGTAATTTTTGCACTTCTACATTGCTTAAGAGAATGCAAACTTACAGAGTATTAAATTTTACATTTTATTTAAAAGAATGTGAGCATTAATAACAATTAGTCCGATTTAGCTACGTAATCCTTTTTCTTTATTATCTGGTACATAAATATTTTTTTCTACGAAAATGCGGAATGACGTTTTTTCTGACAAGATAATCGAACTTGAAAGTAGGCTTTTGAAAAACTAGTACGGAAAATTAGTGTGGAATTTTTTTTCCGCACACATTTTTTAAACTTTCCGCACGCAAACAAAAACATAAAGAAGTACTTATATTTAGTTATAATTGTAACATTTATTTAATATCTAACAACCGGAGGAGTACACATTAGTTCATCGCTTTCGCTTTAGTTTTGAAACTCCGTGTTTATATTCACGTAATTTGATCTCAAAATCAAAATTATTTCGATGACAGGACACAATTTATAAACTGTCAACAGCTATAAGCTTTCAGTTCTATGACAACAAACTCACTTGATGTTTTCTTTAATTAGAAAAAGATTTACAAATAATTTTATTTTTTACGAATTCCACGTTTTCGTAGAAAAAATCGTATGTAACACGCTTGCGGAAATGGCCCATGACAATACTCGTGTGATTGCAGCACTCGCTATCGCTCGCGTTGCAAATTTCACACTCGTATTGTCATGATGCGTTTTCCGCACTTGTATTACATTATACTATTTCTAAATTTTCTAAAAAATATTCCTACTTATTATTTAAAAAGTGTAAAAAATCGGACAATGTTTTAGTTTTTATAATATATTTTTTAATATCTCACCATAGACTCGCTACCAACCGATTAAGCGTTATGACCCACCCCGTTTTATGCATATAAACCCTGAGGCAGGTACAGTATTACATTGTGCTATAAAATCCATTTGAGGTGTGGATGAAACTTTTTTTGTTAATTTTAACAGTGAAATCTAAGATAAAAATGTTCAAATAAAAGCACATTGTATCTCAGCAGTCCAAAATATTATAACAAAAAAACATTGTGTCGGTGTTTTCTATAAAATTTCTATACATGGGCTTTCTTCCCTGATGTTTTAGATCTCATAAGCGGTATTATTATCAGAATCAAGTAACCGGTGAGAGCCAATGGGAATATCCTCAACAAGATGTGGTACGGTGTGATGAAGCAATGGATATTTGCACGACACCTCCTGTAGACTGCTCAGAAGTCACCATTCAATTGGTACCACCTTTGCCTCCTATAATACGCAATCCGACACCGCCACCCCCGCCTATTATCAGTGCAGAGAGCCATAAAGTTGCTGGTGAGAATTAACTTAGCAATATACTTTGTCTATTATATTTTTTAATAGTTCTAGATGTTCCTCTGCCACCTTCAACCGTAACACCAAATGTGATATACGAAGATAATGGGGAACCTCTACCACCGGGAGTTGATCCTCCTGAAATCGCTAATCCGAAAGTATTTTTTATTTTTTGTATACTGTTTCTAGTGTTTATACAAATTAAATGTTTTAGGTTAAAGAAAAAAACATGAACAATGCGTTAGATTCATTTTATTCCGATATAGCTGCCATAGAAAATACGAATTCTCCACCGGTGTCCCAAATTGAAGATAATAAAAATGAGGTATTACTTGAACCTGCTTCAGAACTACTAAGAAAAAAGAAGAAAACAAAAGTAATAATTATTTTATTTTATTTTTTGTATAACTAATTAAAATTTCTTTCGAAGGTTAAACTAACACAAGGTTTGTCCATGAAGAAGAAAGGTGTATCAAAGTTAGTGGAAAAGTGGAAGAATGTGCAAATGAGTTTAGATGAGTGATGTTATTTCAATTTTGCTTCCATATTAGACTGTTTGAAATATTTATTATTTAATTTTAATATTAAGATTTGATAATAAATTATATGTAATTTTGTATAAAGTCGTTAGAAAAGTATTTTAATTAATGAAATCTTATTGCTTATAACTTATTATTAGATAAAAATATTAAAAATAAAAACATCCTGTAATAAGTTATTTGAATTTTTATCCATATAACGAGAAAAATAATTAAGAATTGTCCATTCTTAAAATTGTAGTGTTTTATAACATAAACATCATATATTCTAAAAATTTGCAGTAACGTCCACAAAATACTGGAACATTAATACGGAATTTTGAATAAAAACGGTATAAAAGTTTTGGAACATTTTATAATGAATTTCTTATTGTACTTTCTTAGAATTTCAAAAATTATGTCATTTTAATATTTCTTAAAGTAGAGCATTATTCGAGCAGATTAAATCATCCTAAAATGTTGTGTTTAAAAAAGTATGTAACAATTCCAAATTTCTTTGGATTTTGTTTAAACATCGTGGTTTGTTTTGGTTCTTAGTCTTAGATTCCTTAAATAATTTTTTATACAGGGTGTTCGCGCAAAGTGCTATTGCTAACTTCGTTATTATTGGAGCTACAAAGTCGGTTAAATTAGCAAACTAGTAACATTTTTCCGCTGATTACAATGGTGAAAAAATGAAAACAGAAAAACAATTGAGCATCTGGTTTTCAAGATATTTAACATTTTTTTAAATGGAACACCCTATGTATTTTTGCAAAAATCGATGGTAAATTAAATTCTATACAAAAAAGTCCCTATCTTTTTTTGATAATAATTTAAAATAAGCGAGTTATTTTGAAAAAAAGCTTGCAATTCTTTAAAATCAAATAGCCATAAAACGGAATAGTAATTTATTAAAACCAAACAATCATAATTTTGAATTTAAGCAAGTTGAAAAATACTTGAAAGAATTAAGGAAATATTGAAAATACACAAAATTATAATTTTCATGCCTACTTGATATTAAAACTTTGAAACCTTTTTTTCAAAATAACTCGCTTATTTTAAATAATTGTCAAAAAAGCATAAGAACATTCTTTGTTTAGAATTTAATTTATCATTGATTTTTGCAAAAATATACAGGGTATTCCATTTAAAAAATGTTATTTTTGTGAATATCTCGAAAACCAGATGGCCAATTGTTTTTCTGTTTTCACCATTATAATCAGCGGAAAAAATGCTACTAGTTTCCTAATTTAACGGACTTTGTAGCTCCAATAATAACAAAGTTAGCAATAGTGAACCACTTTGCGCAAACACCTGTATATTAAAAATATTAAATAAAATAGTGATATTTCCGTAATTCTTTCAAGTTTTTTTCAACTTGCTTAAATTAAAAATTATGATTGTTTGGTTTTAATAAATTACTATTCCGTTTTATGGCTACTTGCTTTAAAATCAATTAGCCATAAAATAGTAATTTATTAAAACCAAACAATTATAATTTTGAATTTAAGCAAGTTGAAAAATACTTGAAAGAATTACGGAAATATTGAAAATTTACAAAATTATAATTTTCATGGCTACTTGATATTAAAACTTTGAAAACTTTTTTTCAAAATAACTCGCTTATTTTAAATAATTGTCAAAAAAGCATAAGAACATTCTTTGTTTAGAATTTAATTTATCATCGATTTTTGCAAAAATATACAGGGTGTTCCATTTAAAAAATGTTATTTTTGTGAATATCTCGAAAACCAGATGGTCAATTGTTTTTGTTTTCACCATTATATACAGCGGAAAAAATGCTACTAGTTTCCTAATTTAACGGACTTTGTAGCTCCAATAATAACAAAGTTAGCAATAGTGAACCACTTTGCGCAAACACCTGTTTATTAAAAAAAATAGTAATATTTCCGTAATTCTTTCAAGTTATTTTCAACTTGCTTAAATTCAAAATTATGATTGTTTGGTTTTAATAAATTACTATTCCGTTTCATGGCTACTTGATTTTTAAGAATTGCAAACTTTTTTTCAGAATAATTTGCTTATTTTAAATTATAATAAAAAAAAATTAAGGACATTTTTTGTACAGAATTTAATTTGTCATCGACTTCTGCAAAAATATATAGGGTGTTCCATTTAAAAAAATGTTATTTTTGTGAATATCTCGAAAACCAGATCGTCAATTGTTTTTCTGTTTTCACCATTGTAATCAGCGGAAAAAATGCTACTAGTTTGCTAATTTAACCGATTTTGTAGCTCCAATAATAACGAAATTAGTAGTAGTGAGCCACTTCGCGTGGACACACCCTGTATAGATTTTTACAAAATAATGGGACTCTTTAAGTCCCTCAAATCTTTAAGATACTCAAATGAATATTTAGTATATGAAATTAGTAATAAAGTTTCACATTTTTTACTTTCAATTAAATAGTTAAAAAATTTGTATAATTTTTCGTATGTATTTACTTAAAATGTATTCGATAAATATTTCTTTGCCACCGCAATCATGTAGCAGTCAAAATTAGGGCATCTTATATAAGATTGGATTACTCATATATTTTTATGGAGTAATCGGTAAAAAAATTCTTATTGCAAATAAAACAAATATGGGAAAATATAAATAATCTGTACCATATATATTAGTCAAAATTATAGCTTGAGTTTTTGAAATTATTTTTGATTAAAATTAAAAATTATAATTTACAATTTTTTTTATTTGAAAGAACTTTTTGTTTTATGCTATAATTATGACTGATACTAATACAGTACCCACATGATATTTCCTTTAAAGTTTATTTTACAAAATATACATAATAACTAACTTGTAAAATGTTAGCACACAGTAAAGTTTCCTGTGAGATAATTAAGATCACATGTGAACATTACTAAAAATGATTTAATGAAACAATTATCATAATAACATTCATTTTGAAACTCCAACTAAAGCAGGTCGTATTACCCGATCGTGTAATTTATATCCAATTTTTGAGACTATTACCACCGTTCCTGGAGTCTTGCCTTCAACCTCCTGAAAATGTATAATTTTAACCTTTAGTATTTAAGACATTTTATTTATTTGCACCTGTTGAAACAAAGCCTCATGAAAATTCGGATCAAACTTTTCATTTACTGGATTCACTTGTTCGAGCCCATGTCGTTTAAAAACAGACTGAAGTTGCCCTTCGGTCATAACCAAGCCCTCATATAAACTTTTTAAATGTGGATTCTTGTTATTACTCATTTCTTCTTTTGGTACGGTTTCAGTCGCTTTACTTAGTACATCAGCAACATCCAGTAAATCTTTACAAAAGCTTTGGATGCCGAATATTTTGGCCTCTGATATTTGCTTTGTTAAACGATTTCTTAAATTCTCCCCATCTGCTAATGCACGCTTGTATTTATCCTAAAAACATCTGATGCAATAACCGGTTAAAGATATGACTTGATGGTTTTTACCAAGAGCTCATGGTTCTTTTCAGTTAGTTGTGAAATTTCTTTCGTTAAATTTTCTAGTTCATCGTTGGTTTTCTCCTGGGATGCATTGCTTTGTGTTTCATGCTTTTGCTCTTCCACCGAACTGTTTTTTCTCATATTTGATAAGGTTATGGACCTTCGGAATCGAACACTACATCAGTATCGTCGTTTTAATAATTATTTTACTATGAAACTTACCGGCTATTAAATATAATAGTATCATTAATTATTGGGCTGCATCTTAACAGTTTTCTCAAACTAACCAAGGCCATTTTATATGTTCAAAATGCCGTATGAAGATAAACTAGAAATTTTTGTGATTTTAGTGGTTAGGTTATTTACGTCACAATGAAAATAGGCATGTTTTATTGACGTGCGATATCGCAGCGCCTACTTGGTAGTTCAAAGTCACAAACCATAGACCACAAATATACAAGATAGATTACCAACTTTAAATGTTTTGTGGGAAATTGATAAACTACTACTACTTTACCCGGTAAATTTAAAAATGGTAGCATTGCTATTATGATATACCTATGAAGCAATCAACGTAGAGTTTCCGCGTTAATATTGTAGTAAAGTAAACTGTAGGTATTTTTTAAATGCACACACATAAAGTTGAATTTCATTTGCGTTTTTTAAAATAAGTGATTTTTATTTTTGTATCTACTTGAAGTGGACTTTATAAAAGTTAAAAATAACGGATGTGCAAATAAGCAACGTAGGTATGTTAGAAAAGCAATATGCAAACAATAACAAACTCATGTACACAAATACAAAGTGATTAAAATAAAACTAGAACCTTAAATATGATTCGGTAATATTAAAATTTTTTTTTCTAAAATTCAATAAACGGGATGGTTTCAACTTATTCAAAGAAATTAAAATAAAACTAGAACTTTAAATATGATAAAGTAATACTAAAATTTTTTTTTCTAAAATTCAGTAAACGGGAATGTAATGGTTTCAACTTATTCAAAGAAATTCTCCAAAGTTTCGTATTCCTTCTCGAAAAGCAGGGACGAAACAAGTTTCATAAGTTAAAGGATGACGAATATTAATGGACAGTGTTCTAATTATCATATTTAATTGTGGGAAAGATGCACTATTTGAAGAACTTGCTTTAAATTATTACTATTTAATGTACCTAAGTACTTCGAACGGGTGTCCAGCGCTTGCGATTGGCTGACATCTGAATTTGGCGATAAATGAACAGGTAGGAACGGTCCGTTTTTGTGGCCCCCTCGTAGTCCTGACTTAACAATTATGGACTTTTATTTATAGGGACAATTGAAGCAAATTGTTTATAATGAACCACTAGAAGATGATGAGGAACAGTTAAAGCAAAAAATAAACACCGCGATTCAATCTCTATCGATAGAAGAAATTCGAAGAAGTTATGATGAATTTAGAGCTCGGGTATAAGCGGAATATTATTTGAATAAAATAGAAAAAATTGTTAATGTTTGTTAATAAAAGTTGTCAAAAAAACGAAAAATTTAAATAACTAATTTAATGTAAAGGTTACATTAATAGTAAGAACTGTAATCTCAGTTTGAGAACAAAACTTTCTGAGAAATCGAAAATAAAAAAGTTTTTCCTATTGGTAACTCAATCAGTGGACATACTGTATATTATAGTTTCGTTTCAGGTTTTTGGGCCTCGGACGTTAAAAATGCATAAATTCTAATTTAAATGAAGTATACACAGGGTGTTTCCTAAGTACGTGCAAATAACTTAAGAGCGTAGGTATTCTGGGACCAAAAATATTGCTACTTTTTCAAATAAATATAAGCAAGTTTGGTATGCCACTTGTCCTAATTGTCATAATAAGCAAAAATGTGAAATTCGATAATTAGTCAGTGGCGGAGATGTGGCAGTCCCTACAGTATTGCTTTTATTTAAAAAATAATATTACTAGTTAATCATATCTCCGCCACTGACTAATTACCGAATTTGATATTTTTGCTTATTATGGCACTCAATTAGGACAAGTGGCATACCAAATTTGTTTCAAATATCTTGCGTGATTTGGAATATAAAAAATAAAAACTATAAAATTGTATCTCTCCTTGTATCTCGGAAACGAAAGCTTTAGTCTCTATATTTATTTGAAAAAGTAGCAATATTTTTGGCCAAAGAATTCTTACTGTCTTAAGAAACACCCTGTATATGGCAAAAAAAATTATCTAGTTACCTAACTATATTTACAATGAGACCAATCAAAATATAAAGAACTACTTCCAAAATTTGATGTTACTATTAAATAAGTAGGGGACGGTCACCATCATAAATGTGTTTGCCTTGAATTAAGCCCCAAGATCGAAGTCGTATCTCTTCAGAAAGTGAGGTCCTTACTATGCTTGACATTTTTATTCTGGGCACGCCGCATAATGGTTTAGCATCAGGAAGAATTGATGTAATTATTATTAAATTAATTCTTGCACGAGACGAGACGAAAATTTTATAGATTTTACTGATGTCCAAGGAAATGGTTTTGGATTCCTTCTAATATTGTACATACAAAATTTCAAAACCAAAATGGGTTGGTTGGACGTAAAGTAAACAATTTAAAGTTGAGGAAATCCATGAGGTATAAGGAAGAGATAAATAAATTATGCCTAAAACTGTGATGACTTTCAACTTACTCTAATTATTAAATCATCATAAGGTATAAAAAATTACTGCACCTAATTTAATTGAAACCAGTCGTACTTTCATGGACAATTTACTCAGAGAACAGAACATTTATTATTTCCTTGTACAAATAATTATATAACCAATAAGCACAAATTACTAAAAAAAATAAATCAAGAAAAACTGTAAATTTTAGTTCTGAAATATTTTCATCTACTTTGTAGTAAAAGTTGCAAATACATTTTATATTTATAGTTTATACTGTGACGTAGTACTTAGTAATTGTTGCAACATTGTTTTTATTAATTACTAATGTACAAACACAATTTAAAAACATAAGTAGTCATAATTCGATATCAAAACTGCAAGAATCTAAACAATTATTTCGTAATTGCTATTAGTTGGCAAGGGAATAATAAATAAATGTACTTGTTCTACTAAACATAAATCTTATCGAACGGACGTGACAAACAATAGCAACTAGATTGTTAATCAATGTTTGTGACAAACAAAACAGAATAGATATGATTCTTGTCTACTTCTAAAACTATGTGTCTCGAATTTACTCTTTGGGTGGACTTTAGATGCTGTGTTTTTCCAGATAAAAAAGCACTCTAAAGTAGTCCGCTCTTTTATTTATAGACAAGTAGATATTTGGAACTATGCTCTTTCATTTGTTACTTTGTACTTAAATCACTTGTTTCTATATTATTTTATCATGCTATGGTAACAAAAAACAAAACAACAAGATACTCTTATTTAAAACCAATATATTTTATAGACTTAAAGGAACAGCCTTCTAACACAGTTTATATTATATGAACATATCAAAAAACATTTAAAAACTACCTTTTACATTTAAATAATTTGAACAACTGTACAAAAAAATTACTGTTTTTGAAGATATTCATCGAACAGATACAACGACAAAGGACCATTGTCCAATGTACATTTTGGACCTTCTGAAGAGGTCAACAATGATTTCAAATCGTTAGCATAACCGGACAGAGTTCTAATAATGCCCTCTTGACGTTCAATAAATTCTCCTTCTAAGTAATTTGCGATGCCAGGATCTCGTTTGGTGACTTGGCTATGAATATGGAATGCCTCTCGTGCCAATTGTTTTTCAATGTCCAGAGCCTTAGCAATCGATTGGTACTCATACAACTCGTAATTGTTGTTTGGTGTGATCGCTTCATTATCGCGTTTGTTGAAGAAATTCATTTCACCGCCCCGTTTGTTGATGTACTTGATCACTTCAATTGCTTTGTTCCAAGCGTGATCGGATAAACCGCGGTATAATTTTTCGAAACCCGGACGATTTTTCTCGTAGTTTGCATAATGAGTTGACATTAGAAGATATTCAAATGATTTGTTGATATGATGGTTGGCGAATACTTGCAAATCACTCTGGGCATGGGTGATTCCTCCAAATCTGGCAGAACATTCCGTAGACGAAATTGGAGCTGCAAAATAGACAAGATTTACTGTACTAAGTTATTTCACATCTAGAGATAGGATATGGTGATAGATAGCAAAGGCAATTTAAATATTACTATGGTTATTATGATATTATATTTCACGTTTTTGATTATAAATTGGGCACAAGTGCCTCTCAAGTACGAGGACCTACGTGAAAAACTAACAATTTTATCGATATACCGATTACATAAAAACTTTAATAGATCATAATCTCTCAAGTCAATATTAATTTTATTCAATTCCGTTGTAATTTGTAATGACCTGAATCAAGTTGTATTATAAAAAGTCGTATGGATAATTATCAAACAATCAACTTCAACTTCTATATTTTAATTGTAACAATACCTAAGTATATTTTCTAAATTAGTAATGTTTTGAAGTCTCACCACAAGTTATAATAATTTCTCTTCTTTGTTCTAATTCAGCATAAAGTAACATACAGAAGGAGAATTTTGTGCAAAATTAACAATGAAAACAGCTATTTTTACTGCAATTTATTTTTAAAACATAACTCTTCTTATTTACGGCTATAACATTTGGAATCGCGGCCTTTCCTCATTGTTTCTATAAAGAGTTAAGTCTAACAGTGTAATTTGCAAATTTACCGAATTAGGAATTAATAAGTTTTATTAATTTAAACAATATTTTGCGTATTTTTAAAAATAATCATAAGATGTAGGTGTGTAATCTCAGTGAAAAAGCCAGTACGTAGGGAGATAAATACATAATTAATCCTTTATGACATGATTTAAAAATCACGCGCTTTATAATCTTTAATACCAGAAACAGGTTTTATCTTTATACATGATTAATAAGCACGAGCTTAGATTGCATCATATTTTGCAACCTATATCTGCTACATGTGGGGTTTAAAAGTTTTTGCAACTTATTTTTATACCTTGAGATCTAACTTTTGAGATAGCTACTGAGCTTTAAAATTTTGAATCTTTAGTACATTCTGCAAAATCCCAACTTTTCAGTTTAATATAAGTATGTACTTACAATATACATTATACAGGGTGTCCGGAAATTAGGAGCAAAAAACTCGAGGAGTGATTCTACTCGATCATTATTCGGGTTACAAGGCCCCAAAGTTTTTTCTTTAATAAATTATTTCCAATAAATTTGTTCTAAATTTTGATGATGTCCGATTGAAGAGCATCGAAAAATCTTCAAATAAGATCTTCTTGTTGAATATCTATAAAACGGGTAGTTTTCAAGAAAAACGCGCTTTTAATGCTTGCTTTGTTAATCTTGAAAATGAGCTGTAGTTAGTTGGTATTTATTTAAGGCGTTTTTCTCGAAAACGACTTGTTTTATCGAGATGCTGTTTGAAGATTTTTCGATGCTCTTCAATCGGGCGTCATCAAAACTTAGAAAAAGTGCCTAACAAAAAAGTTCTGGGTCTTTATCCAAAGGTCAACGTTAGTTTCGGCTTTTTGACATTGGGGGATCTACGTCAATTTTGGTGCAAGAATACAAATAAACATTAGTGATAAGTGTGCCAAATTTGAAACGAATCGGTACACTAGAAAAAAAGTTACTGGAAAAAATTTATTTAAAAAAACTAACTTTAAGGCCCTGTAACCATAACATAAAATTTCTAATTTGTATTTATTAAATATAATACTTTGGGTATTTTTCCTTTAGCATAAAATCAGCCATTTGCTATATCTCAAAATTTGGTTGAAAAGTCTGCCAGTACACTTCTTACTTTGTAAACAGAATTTCAGGTATTCGACCATTTCATAGGAAAAAATTGTTTTTTATTATTACATACATTGTTTTTAGAAATATATTCTTTGAAACTGCTATCTCAAATAAAAGAAATGTTAAGTTTTACAAATATATCATTCTTTCATCGAACAATGTTTGAAACTGAGTTACAGTTGGGCCATTACTTAAATCCTTACCATTAACGTGTCACATTATTTATAATTCAACAGAATCTGCTAATTTGAGACATAATGATAATAATAGTTATTTGTACAACTAGGGTTCGAAGTGCCTACTTATTTCCAAGTGTATTACAATCATTAAAAAAATAAAACTCTGAAATAAGTGATACTTCTGAAATTAAAATCACTTTGCTTAATGATTCTAGAAAAATAGCTTTTAAATATGTATTAAGATTTATTTTTAAATCGAATAATACGTCATAAGTTATTATAATAATATAATTAGAGATATACTAAACTTTCCTTTATTTTGGATTTTGTTACCTGCCGAGTTACTCACACTCACGTAAAATGAAATTCATAAAGCGAAACCAACTATGACAAATTACGATTTGAATTGTTGATCCCCAACAAGGTTATTAAAAAGTTAAATGTCAATTTTTACCAAAATGAAGATTAGGAACCTAATTGGGTACTAATTAATGTTGTGTTCAAATATAATAATCTGTATCTTTAACATACCAATGTAGATCAAAATATTCGAAATATTTTAAGATAGAAAGGTAACATGCTCTGAAATTTCATTTATTGATTGATTTTAAAATATCAGACTCTTCATCTTGTTAAGTGCCAAAACACAAAATATTTATTTGGCCCACATTTTAGTTGCCATGTAGGTGCGCTCTCATATAAACCCGTATTGTATCACAGTGGCCAGAAAATTGCATGTTGGCGACAGGGCTAATAGTTCTGTATAAATATAATGAATAAAATGTATTGAGAAACTATTTTTCGTTAAACTTTGAAAGATAAAACAAGCACAATGTTATGGCCAGAAAATAAGGCGTACTTAAAAAAGTAGCACCTTATCGTCCTAGGATGTAAACCAATAAAAAATTTCAGTTATCTTCATAAAATACATATCTTGTAAATAGTCACTTCTGGCCCAATCATGATGTATTTGCACTATTTGCAGTCCTCGGTTAAGTTTTAGGCTGCAATTTTCACATTGTATGCCATAATACAAAATAACTTGTGTGTGTGTATCTCAAAATTTAGAGCAACTTAATTTATGAAAGGCTTCAGATAAATAATAAATATCACGATAAAAAAATTAAACTGTGGGAGATCCACTTGGGATGGAATTCTCTGATACTTAATTTTTTATACATATGACCATGAACTGTTCAACTATGCTATCAATGCAGTTACAATGTTGGGTACCTATACTTTACTTTAAATCGGAGAAATATGTATAAAGATTAAATAATTGAAAAAATAAGTAGGTATCAAGATGGTAAAAAAAAGACGATGGCTAGTTACTTGAAGTCTTGACTTTTGATATTGTTTATTTTATCAGCTTAATATGATCTTAAATGGTGTACCTATGTGCTGGAGAAATTATTCTTCATTACACGACACAGAAGGAATTTCATTTTTCAAAAAGATTAATGACTAGCAAATTTTAATTACTACAAAGTCTCCTGTAAAAATAGATGTAATGGTAATATTAGTGTTGTGGGTCCGAATATACTTATGTATTTCATAGGAGTGTTCTGGTCATAATACCAGTATTTTTAGTGGTAACGTTATGTTAATGGTAACGGATGCCAGAAAATTTTTGGAATCAACATTTGCCAATCAGCGATAAGTTCGTAGCATCGTAGTTCGGCGTATATTAAATATATTGCGCCGGAAGTAAAAGGTAGCCCACAACAAGGCTTAAATTTCGAAATATTTATTTTCTTAACATTACCATCAACATTCGATTACCACTATTGTAACAGACAGTTGTATTATTTTTTGAAATTTGAATTAATGTCAAAGGCACAAATTTCAGGGTAGAATTAGTAGAGTTAAAAATGTAGTACATTTTTACTTTTATATACGAAGTAATAAGTCAAAATATCTATATTTAGTATTGTAATAATTCAAGTAAGAATAAGACAGTCCGGTCGTGGTACACCGAGGAAAAAACTGAGTACAAAGTTTTGGAAGAATTGTGTAACAAGGTGAATAAGGTTATTTATTATTTACTTTTATTTGGTTTCAATTAACGGGTTTGTCTATCTCACCCTAATGGTAGACTGGTGGCAGCGGAGTATTCGTTACCGGTAGTCTTAAAACAGAAAACCAATTTTATTACAATTTCATTTTTTTTCTACTGAAAGGATTTGAATGGACCCTACATGTTTTTGATAAAATTATTCCGGCTAATGTATTTGCATTAATATACATACAGGGTGTCCCAGTTTATATCATCAGGAATTCACCAGTCGATAGTTTATCGAAAATTAAAGGGGGTTTGTCTAAGAGCCGTTTGACACGAGGCTAATTTTAGTACTAAATTTCATACAAGTGATGCGCGCGCAGATTTAGTTGAAAAATTAATAATAAACAATAGGTCTAAATTCAATTTCTTCTGTACAGAATTGTACACTAGTGCACCGCATTTACGCACATTTAGTCAGATTGTATACAAAAAAATAGCACATGCTCTAATTTATTGTAACAAGTTTACTAAATCTGCGCGCGCATAATTAGTATTAAATTTAGTACTAAAATTAGTGTCGTGTCAAACGGCTCTAATACACTAGTAAAAATTCGGTGTGAAAATCAACACGAAAAAGGGTCTATATGAGGCCACCGTTTATAGTGTAAAGTTTACCAAAAGCATATTAGGTGAAATTTTCTTTGTTCTTGTAACGATGATGCTCACACCACACATGGAGTAAAAACTACCACATAAGATGAAATCATACTGCAGAGTGTAAATATTCACCAAATATTTTGAGGAAACGCAGATATGGGTGGACATTTAATCGGACAGTGGTTGAATTAATAAACAATATATCTGTTTCACCAAAGTTACATAGGTGTTAAAAATATGTATTTCACTAACTTTGGTGTAAAATTTTCACCAAAACTGTTTTACCACTCAAGTTTGGTGGAGCAACGTCCTCAATTTTTACTAGTGTAAAATATGGTCGAATTTTTGCTTCCTTTTTGTTCCATTTCGAAACTTTCAGGGGGTATTGGAGTTATTATCAACACACACAAGACAGAGTGTGGCGGTTTTCACTTTAATTTCCTACTTTTTTACGAAACTAAAGATTCCGGGGTCAAATTAGTCGGCTCTCTTAGTTTTTAATCTACAGTGATTCTGAAAATATTTGACTAAATCGATATCGTATAAGTAAGTCATGTGTTGGACAAATCAGCTATTTTCAGTAAAGATAAGTTTAATTAAAAATATTTGGCGGGAAAAAAATATAAAAATTTGATTTGCTTAGCCATTTTATCGACTTATGCCCGGTTCCATAAATGTATTTGAAGCTCATAATTAATGAATCTCTGATTAACTTAAATTTTACGGTCTCCTTATTGGTCCATCGTTAATCTACATTAAAATTTAACCAATAAGAACAACAATTAGCGCTATTCCTGAATTAAATATTAGGTCGGAAAAGACCCAATCAAATTAATGTAACTTAAATATCTGGTCAAATGTTTACAATTTAAAATTTCTTCTCAAAAAATGGATTGTAGATAAATAAAAATATCTAATGTGTCCAACACATGACTTTCTTATACGGATAGTACCACAATTACTTTTCCTAAAGAACTTAAGTTAAATTTCTTGTAAAAATCGTGTTTAAATTTTGAGGGTTTCCAGCAATTTATAAATAGTCTCTGTCGCACTTATTGCAATACGCATAAATCTGTCCTTGTCCCACTCATTATAACTGAATTTTACGACAAAAATGTGTTTTATTTTAGATTTTTGACCCATTATTCACTTAAAAAAATCTCCCTGTATTAAATCACATTTATTTACTCATTGTCTTCGGTAGGTACCATAGAAACCAGTAAATAACAAAAAAAAATATCTGATGTGCCCAACACATGACTTTCTTATACGGATAGTATCACAGTAATTACTTTTCCTAAAGACATTAAGTTAAATTTCTTGTAAAAATTTTGAGGGTTTCCAGCAATTTTCAAATAGTCTCTGTCGCACTTATTGCAATACGCATAAATCTGTCCTTGTCCCACTCATTACTACCAGATTTTAGGACAAATAAATAACAGAATACTTATCAAAACTCCACAGTGCGAAAAATGCTTGATATCTTTGAATTTGCTGTAGCTAAACTTTGAAGATTTATAAAATACTCCTCAGTTTTGGTCAACGTTTCACTCAAACAAACTGTACAGTGCACAATAATCCTTCTCATCAAAATATTTCGATCTTTTGCCTTTGACAATTGTTTGACTAACAATCTCTTCTTCTTCTTCGTACTTGGATTGCAAAGCAATGTCAAGTTTTTGGTGTTTGGCGATATAGCCACTCTCACCAGGATTGGATTAATTGGTTTTCACTTTTTAAATTTTTATAACTTTATTCGAGCTCTTCGTGTGTTTAATGCAAATAGAATCTTTAGTATAAAAACAAATAGATTTCTGTAATGTGAACAACAGCCACTCAGAGATAGATGGCAACACTATATAAATATATAAATAATTTATAATTATTAAAAAACGGCGCAAAATAAAACACTTTTGTTACTTTGTCGACACGTCTAAAAATTGAAAGAGCATTCACAAAAAATTTGGCGTCGATATCTTTAATGTAGATTTGCATGCATAATACAATTTCACGACTTTATTGTATATATTAGAAAAAATTTTAATCGAGTTGCCATGATATCCAAAACATAAAACCGTAGCCGTTAATCTTTTCAAATAGTAATGCTACAATCGATTTCCTCAACGGTATAGATTTCTGTATGTAAACAACATGTACTTTGTAAATCAGAGATAGATGGCGCCACTATATAAATAAAATTTTTTGACGGAATTTCAAAAAAAGTTTCAAACAAAATTTGTTCAAAATTTAATTCTAAATCAATGTTAAAGAATAAAAAAATGTCGTAAATTGTTTATTTTTCAAGATATTCCTAAAAAACCTAAAAATGTCTTCAGGTAAGTACCACTTGTGTTGGTGCTAGATGAAAAAGATTTAATGTGGCACCCACCATTTTGTTCAAACTCTTAAATATGAAATTTAAATCAAATCCGTTAAGTCGTTTTTGAGTTATCGTGGATACAGACAGACACATAGACAGACACACAGACAGACATCATGGCGAAAATGGTCAAAATGGATTCAGGGGCCCTCAAAACGTGTAAATCCATCAAAATCTCGAAGTCGAAAAAAATCACGATTACAATACTTCCTTATACTACGTATAAGAAAGTAAAAAATGGTCCTTCTGGGATTCGAACCCGCGACCTTCCGTTTGGCAGCCAAGCCTATATGTGACACTAGTCTACCTAGACTGTTGGTCGGATTCAACGATCAACGCACACTATGAGAAATATAACTTTTAAGAATATCGCGTGTTTTTTTGAATTTTTTTTGGCGGAATTTAAAAAAAAAGTTCAAACAAAATTTGTTCAAAATTTAATTCTAAATCAATGTTAAAGAATAAAAAAATCTCATAAATTGTTTATTTTTCAAGATATTCCTAAAAAACCTAAAAATGTCTTCAGGTAAGTGTCACTTGTTTTGGTGCTAGATGAAAAACATTGAATGTGGCACCCACAATTTTGATCAAACTCTTAAATATGAAATTTGAATCAAATCCGATAACTTGTTTTTGGGTTATGGTGGATACAAACAGACACACAGACAGACATCATGGCGAAAATGGTCAAAATGGATTCAAGGGGCCTCAAAACGTGTAAATCCATCAAAATCTCGAAGTCGAAAAAAATCACGATTACTATACTTTTTCATTATTTCGTATAAGAAAGTAAAAATTGAGATTTTTCATTTGTAGTTTGACAGATGTTTGACACTTTGACAGTTAAGGTTATAATGAATATACTATGCATTATTAATTTATGATTTAGTCTTCAATGTCGCTTTTAGATACATAGGTAATAATATTATGAAATAAATTCTCGTAAGTACAACTTTGGTATTACAATTATTCTTTTCTTATCATGTTTACAAATTTTTATAGATATAGGTTATGGACGAAGATGTGCGCATGAAAGGTCACTTGGTCACTCGGAAAATACAAATATATCATTTGCCAGAAATAAAATGAACTCACCCTTCTTGGTGGTAGATATACAGGCTTCTACAACCTCCTTGTAGCAAGTTTCCTCAGCTGATCCAGCTGAGATAGCGAAGATGGCAACAAAAACAATGAATTTGTTCATTTTGATGATCCCTAAAATCATTCACAAAATGGGCCTGAATTAGTGTTGGGTTAGATAAAGAATGGCTGTCAACCAGCTACAAACCTGGTATCTCGCCAGCGTAATCACAAACAATAATTGAACAAAAGTTAAAGGAAAAATGTACAGCACTTCTATCAATTTTACAACGTCGCCGTGGTACAAGTTTTTTCGATGTTATGCCGTGCGCACAAACATTTTGCGCGCGCTCACCACTTCCAAAACAAAGGATTTTGTTGAGTCAAGACGCGGAGTGGGGATAAATTCCAGGAAAATGCCATTGTTGTTGAGGGGAATTCGAATTGGATTGAACGTTCCAAATGTCCAAGCGGTAGTGCAGTGTGCAAATTTATCTACTACGTCGTTTAAAACACTACAAACTTTATTTTTCTATAGTCACCTTCTGCACCAGTGAGTGTAAAGGCGGCCTACATTAGATACATACTGATCCTACATTTTAAATACTTATATTTTTTTGACACTTCTTCAACAACATGAGGGGATTACATTTGGTTGTATTTTCAATGGCAATCGTCGCCTGTCTCAGCGAGAACGAACGCTTAAAATGTAAGTTAAATATTACTATTATTATTTCATATTTTATTGTAAATAAGCAAATATTATTATGTCCTATCATTTCATCTGTTGCATATTTTAACCTTTAACCCGCGAATCGATTATTATGAAATTGAGCTGTGCTTGGTGTACCAAAACAAAAATAATAGTTTTCCAGATATCACCCCATCGATTTCGTTGAAGGTCAATATGTTTCAAGATGGATAGAGTATTAAGTGTTGCATCCTTTGTTTTCCTTTATTATTTTCGTGGCCAAACCAGTAACCTGTACGGGGCCAAATGTAAGGTTAGGTAAAAGCATAGAACTGTCAGAAAATATGGAACACAAAGCTGACGTAAATTCGAAACCAAACTAGACAAATCTGGCTCTCTCCCTCTCTCAGTACCCACTCCCCTTTTCTAATCTTTCTCTTTTTACTTCACGTTTGCCTCCCTTAAGAAAGAAAGAGAGGGAAAGCATCACGTGCTTGTCAGCTGAAAATAATTCTACAATATTTCTTGACAGTAACTGGCTAACTGGAGAGATGAATTTTGCAAACAGGATGTTTATGGTGTTTTTAACGCTCAATTTTCTATTGAGAAACGTAATTTCATTAAAAAAATTCACGGTCATTTTCTACTTTTCTACATTTCCTAAAATTTGAGATAGCTGATGCACCTACTTTGTTTCTCGTTTTGCTCTGAGTATGTTTTGCACTTTCATTTGTTGTGCAAATGGCTCTAACAACGATAAATACCATTAATTAAAATTTTCGTTTTAATGAGTGGAACAAGGACAGACATACGAGTAGCTATTTCAATAAGTACAAGAGAGACTTTCGAAATTTATTTCAAACTTGGTAAAAGTAAAAAATTTTGGACATTTTATGGAAAATTTAGCTTACTTTTCTAAAAATATTCGAAATAACCCAAAAAAACACATTTAGAAAAAATAGGCTATCATTTAAACGATCAGCATAATATTGAGGTTTTGGTCAGCTCTAAAATGCTTTCTGTCGGCAAATATAGTAAGTTGAGTCGCCACTTGTGGTCAGCAAGTAGAAGAAAATTGATCAGCAAATAATATCATATCAGCCAGCTCTAAAGTAATTTCAATAGCTAAATAAATACATTCGCAGCAATATAAGTAATAAAGAAGCAAATCGCAAGTCAGATTTAATAAAATTTTGGTAAGCTGTAAAATTTATTTTATTCTGCTAATAAAGTCTATTTCTACAACAACAAATGTACACTGTGTCCCAATTTGCTTGTGATTGCAGGGTATCTCTGTAATTTGTAAAGATAGAACTTTGCGGTTTTCGCGAACCTGTGCCACTTTTTCGTTAAACTTTTAATGCCACAAACAGAACTAAGCTAACTTGTTTTGTTTCTGAGATACAGGGTAAAAAAGAAATTTTTTTACTTTCCGGGGTACTGATGTCAAATCTCACATACCATGTAAGCTAGAATAAAAGTAAAAACTGCTCTAGATAGATATTTTTGCGTAGAATCCAGTGGCGTACTCGAAAAACAATGTTTTGCACCGTTTAAGAGATATGACACAAGTTAGGTTTTTTTAAATGGGACACCGTGTATTTTTTAGTTTCATTAAATTTGCTTATTTAGGGCATTTATTAAATTCTAAAGTGCCTAATGTTATACATAATTTTAATGAGAAAAAATTGACAAATTTAATGAGACTAAAAACTACAGGGTGTCCCATTTAAAAAAACCTAACTGGTCATATCTCTTAAATGGTGCAAAACATTTTTTTCGAGTAGCCACTGGATTCTACGCAAAAATATCTATCTATCCATAGTGTAAATACATAAGGTGTGCTACGACGGGAGCACGTTTTTGCGACTTGCTGCGCATTGGCCCAACCACCGCCATATTGCCTAGGTGTCAAAACAATTCAAACTTCAATCTTTCGACTGAATCAGGACTGAATTTTGAATTAGGTATCTATAAACTGACTGAAATGCCAGTTGATCAGTTTTAAATTGTAAAAATTGGTCGTCAAAGACCAAAAATTACAATATTAGTTACTTTAGATTTCCCAAACATGAAGAATTCGCTCATAAATGTATCGGTTTTTCTAACCGCGAATCTTAAAAATGGTAAGTTAAGTGTAGTGAGAATTAAACACTTTTTTGCAATATTTGTTCTGCTGATGTTTTCAAAATTTATGCAAACAAAATTTTTCCATATAGCACGTGTGTGTTCAGCACATTTTAAGGATGAAGACTTTTCCGAAATCCTGGAATCTGGAATATTTAAGTGTAGCTGGTTTTTCTTTAAAACGAAAAGTTGTTGACAATGTTTATAGTCAATTCCAATATATGAAATTGAAAGTATTTTTCCGTTTCAATTTCATTAAAATTACACCTTTTTAGATACAAAATGTTTTGAAAAAACTCAGAAACGTTTGTATGAGATTTCGAAAGTACCGCTCGCTAGTTCGTATGCTCATTGGTTCGAAATTAAAGATGGACACGATTGGGTCAATCGTTTGATTGGCTGAGAAAAGAAAGCTGCGTCGTAGCACACCTATGTATTTACATCATGTATCTATCGATCAGTTTTTACATTTTTTCTACTTTACATGGTGTGTGAGATATGACAGCACTCTAGAAAGTAAAAAATTTCGTTTTCACCCTTTTAATTTGTCAGTTGACCATGATTTTAATATGCAAACACATTAATATTTAACTTATTGATATTATTTTGTTGCTGATCAATTTTATAATCCTGCTGACCAAGTAATAACTTTGTTTCGGGACTATTTATTTTGAATACGCATAAATATTAAGTTGACTAAAGAAGTGTTTACTTGCTGATACAATTTAATTTGTTTGCTGTTCACGTATTGAGCCCGATATTTTTTTATTGCCGACAAAAACTTTGTATGCTGTCCAAATGATTTAATAGCTGATTTTTCTTGCTCACCCAATATTTAAATAGCGAACCATTTAATTACTTCTCGAAAAAATATCCCAATTTATTTTATCCAGTTCATTTTCCTTGCCCTTAAAATTTGATTCTTTCAAAAATCAAATAAGAAAAAAATATAGTACTAAAAACATCTATATGTTGACTAAATTTGTCGTATTTTTAGTATTTTTAGTCAATTTTCGCTCATTTTTACCCACCCAGCTCCACGGTCCCATAATATTGTAGGATAATTAGTTATTTTTACCAAAAAAATTTACATGGATTCTGTGAGGGATAGAAACCTTCATTGCCTCTCGAAACTTAAACCTCCCATGAATTCAAAATTATAACACAATAACAATTTATAATTAGGGAACATATTGGGTTTCAAGAGACAATACCATCCTAACGTCTCCTCTAACATAGTTTGAATGGAGTGTCAAGTTAGGGGGTAGGTTAGATGGTCAGGAGGAAGTAACCTCCATTGCCCTCTGACAACCTAACTTTTCTCTTTTAACTCGAAATTCTGACATAATTGCAGAGAGGGACGGTATTAAGTCGCGGTACCATAACTTTTGGAAATGGGAATATTCGGCAAATATTCTTTCACTAATTTTTCCAAAGTACTTCCTCCTTTCCCTCTAACTTTTAATTCTCTAATGTTATACAGTGTGTCCCGTAAAAAATACGAAATGTTTTAGGACTAATTTTTCAATCGGTATAGTTAATTTTTAGTTATACCAATCAAAATAATTCATTTCCAGGAAACCTCGTCATTTCATTGGGCCAAATTGAAGTTACCAGTAATTAGAAATTAACTATCGATTGGGAAATTTAATATTGGAGGGGATACCTTAGATTAAAAAGTCATGAGCGTAATACCGGAAATAGTGTGCAATCTTGGAATTGAAAATATTTTATTATTTCATCGATTTTGATGCAGCCTCAGACTCGCTAATCTAAAAAACATAATTGACTTAGTTTTTATAATGTATAAGCTGATTATCAAAATTATAAGCACTTTTATGTGAACTTATACTTATTTGAGGTCGATAAAATAAACCATCGCTGATTCATACTAGAAAGTCAATAATCTTGATTCAGCAGATTGTAAGGACGAAATTAAGTCTAAACTCACAAATATGCATCCTTAAAGACACTTATTTTATTGATTTTTCAACCTCCTATATTTTTTACGGGCTGTTTTAAATAATGAGACTTATAACATGGAACTTTGTTTTTGTAGGTGAGCAGACGATATCAAATATTCCAACGGACTGGATTGATATGTCAGACAAATGTGTCCAACATACACGTAATCAAATCAAAACCGAACTGGGTGCTGCAATGCAGTATTTAGCAATGGGTGCTTATTTCTCCAAGGACTCTGTTAACAGACCTGGTTTTGCTAAAATGTTCTTTGAGTCAGCTAGCGAAGAACGTGAACATGCCATCAAGCTCATTTCCTATTTGCTGATGAGAGGTGAACTGAAATCAGATGTCAGCAATCTTATCAACAGCAACGTAAGTTTTCCTTTTTTCTTTTGTCTGTTGTCTATAAAATATCAATAATTTGTTGTTTCAGTTTGACATTGAAACAGTGGAATGGGATAGTGGGGTAGCGGCTCTTAAACAGGCCTTGAAACTGGAGGCGACTGTTACGCAGAAAATCCGAGGACTTATTGTTGAATGTGAAGACGACAAGAAATTCAATGATTATCACGTAAGAATATTTAAACTACATTATTATACGATTCAAATGTATTCTATTTTTGAGATATTCGTGGTTAAAGTGAGCTGAGGGCTCAATACATTTGAATCATATAGTAGACAGAAACTTTGTTTATTTAATTTCATGACTTTTGCAGTTTGTCGACTACCTAACTGGTGATTTCCTCGAGGAACAATACAAGGGTCAACGTGAAATTGCTGGCAAGATATCTACACTTGACAAATTAATGAAGAGCCATGGTGCCATAGGAGAATTTTTATTTGATAAACAATTGCTCAATGCTCAAGTTGTTTAGATGTTTGTCTGTATCAGTGTTCATTCCCAAAAATATGTACAGAGTGTGATACCTACTATTTCATTTTATATTTTTTAGATTAGAATTGTTTACTATGCAGTTTTGTTTCAATAAAGTTTATTCGTAATATTTAATGTAGAAACGTTAGTTTTTGGATTATTTACCCATCCTCTTTGAAAAATAAGTTTTGGCAAATAAATTACACTCAATCTGTTTTATAATCATATTAAATATCATTTATTTGTAATCGAATTAATTCTATTATTACTTTGTATAAAAAATTAAAAATATGGACAAATTTTTAAGCTAGTCTTCAGATTTTTGTTGTATTTCCATCCAGTTTAAATTTTTTAGTAGAACCACTTTTAACCGACAAGGATATCAATCCATTTTTTGAAATTTTAAGACAGTTTTAAGCCTTGTGGTTTTAAGGATACAAAGTCTAGAATTGGATAAATTTCATAAGAAATCTCAAATTTAGATTTATTTAAATAAGAAACTTTAAACACATTTAACTCTGTTGTTAATGCTGCATATTACGTACAAATTATTACATCTCATAAACCATTTGATAAATTTTGTCATCTTTTGAATTTGCCGCCAGTGGAAATTACGGTTTTTAGTTGCTAGGAGCGCTGGTGGCTCTTCCCACACCTCCGTCTCTATTTATTATGTCTAGGAGCAATGTTGACAAATGCTTGATGGATTTGACAAGTTGACATTTGCGGTTTGGTTTGGTTGGTGTTTAACGTTAATCTATGGTTGTTTAGTATTGTGCAGTTTATGTTGTGTACGTGTATCAATAATGGATGCCCCTTTAACTCCAGAACAAGAAGAAGTAAGTTAGTTTAATGTATACTATTAATAATGTTAAAAATCAAGTGTTCTTTTTGTTAAGTCTTCTGCAAATTGCCCACAAAAACTCTTCCTTCTAATTGCGTTGGTTGTCCACAAAATAGGTTATGTGCGTATATAGAAGAACTTTAATATATTCATTTTCAATATTATTAAGAATACCTATAAATTGTTTTTAAAGACAAGTCATTATGAAGGTAAGAAACAAATATGTATGAAATATGTAGTGAAAGGCACTTAAAATTTGTATAAACAGGAACTGTAAAATAATCATACAATGACCGAAAACGGTATGTGTATATTTAATAGATAAAGTATAAAGAAAAGAAGATAAAAGCATAAATCTCTCTGAATGGATTTGCTCCAGCTACAAAACTGCAGTTATTGTTAAGCTGTGTTTAAATTCCAAGTTTACTTTACTTCTGATTGCCTTACACAACCACAGATTACAAAATATGAAGTTCTGAACAATAAATGCGTGTTTTAAATATACAGGATGAGTCAGAAAATATAGGCTCGCCTTCGTCGTTGAACGCCATCATTCAGTAGATATTGTGGATCAAAACTAAAAGTTGTTCCGTAGAACATTCGAAATGTCTGGCTGTTTAATGCAAAATTTCAAGGAATCGTGCACAGTCATGAAAGCATGAAACTTTGCATGGTTGTGCTTAACATCGTAATGAATCACTTTAAAGATGTAATCCCCATAAGTATGGAAAATGTATATTTTTATTTTGATGCATTTTGAAACATACAGAGTGTTTCGCTAAACAGGGACAGATGCCACTAAGTTTTTACTTTCTTATACGAAGTATATTGATAAAGTTATTAAGGTTTTAAGTTGTTAAATTTAATGTTATTCGAGTTTTTCTCTTAGGACTTCTAGAAGAAGAAATTTATCTATTAGATACTTAGATAGGTACAGATGCAAATGTAAATGTATGAAACACATTTTTTTTTACAAAAAATCACCCCCTAGCCTTTTAAAATGTTTACTTAGAATTAATTTTACTTATTTCTGATTTTCATATATTTATCGGTTCAAAAAAATGAGGAAACGCTCGTGGGCGGTGTGGAAACTTGTTTAATTTTAAAACGCACGTTTAAATACACAAAAAAAATATTTAAAAATCTTTTGTTAGAAAAATTGCAACACATGGATCTTGTAGAACAGATTAATTAAGCTCTACAATTTCAGTTTTTTTGAAAAACTGCCGAGACAGTGGGTGTGAAATTTCGCATTAGGCTGATTTTGGCTGCGTCCTTCAAAATCAAGAATTTAATTATATTTTCCTTTCCATTTTCGATTTCGATTGACTTTGAATATAATATATTAATAAAAAACAGCACAAAGTGTGTCTCTGGTTTTTCATACTGACATGGTTGAAATTTAGGTAGGTATAGTAAAAAAATATACAGGGCTAGTCATGAGTGGTTTATTTCTGACCAAAATTAGAACGCAACTCAAAATACTAATTAATCTGATCACTTAATATTATTTTTTATTTGATTAATAAGTCGGATCAACGTGATTTGAAATTTGACAATTTATTAAAATGACAATACAATAATGCAAAACATAACATATTTAAATTATCTACCGAAAAAATTGTTCAAAATGTGCCCCATTGCGATGTACACAAACTTCAATACGATTAAAAAACGATCGCTGAACACGCCGTAATGTTTCGGGCGTTATAGCCATGCATTCTTGGCGAATTCTGTCTTTTAACTGTTCTATTGTAAGCACTGGAGTTTTATCTTAGACCATATACACTTTTTCTTTCAACACCCCCCAGAGGAAAAAATCTAATGGAGTCAAATCGGGACTTCTGGGTGGCCAAATATTGTTCGATCCTCGTCCTATCCACCTGCCTCTAAAATTTGCATCAAAATAGTCTGACAATTCTATGGTAGTGCGGTGGGGCACCATCTTGTTGAAACCAAAGATGCTGCCTGGTATTTAAGTCCACAGTTTCCAATAACGGGGCCAGTTCCGTCTGTAGAAAATTAAGGTACATTTGTCCATTCAAATTTCCTTCAAAAAAATGGGGTCCAATAATTTGCTCATTTAGTATGCCACACCAAACATTTATCGAAAAGTATTCTGAAAGTGTGTTTCGCGAATCCATCGCGGATTCACTTGGCCTAATAATGGTAGTTATGCCTGTTTACGGCCCCATTATTGCTAAATCTAGCCTCATCGGAGAACAATACTTTCTTTATGAAATTATTATCTGCATTCAGCTTTTCTTGCATAAAACGAAAAAATTGAACTCTTTTAAGAAAATCTGTCGGCTTTAATTCCTGTACCAGGGTCAAATGGTACGGGTGGAATTTATTTTCTCGAAGAATACGCCCAACTGAAGACTGACTAATACCTATTTGTCTTGCCAATGCAGTCTGACTAACGTGAGGATTTTCTTCTATCGCTTCAAGTACAGCAATTTCATTTTCTTGTCCTGTAGCTGTCCTCTGACGATATCTTTTCATTGGAGGCCAGTTTTGACGTAATTGATGTTCAAGATTCTTAAACGTCTCAGGAACCGGATGTCCTCGTGCTGGGTACCTTTGCATATAAAGGTCTGCAGCGGCACTAGCATTTTTCCTACACTCCCCGTAGATGAGGAACATGTCTGTTTTTTCATCGTTTGTATAATAATACATCATCTACAAGATTGATTTTTCAGTCTTAAAACGTTAAAGTGACAGAACTGGAACAGAATCAAATGGCAAGACCGGCAATCTTAGATTGCTTTCTAATTTTGTTCAGAAATAACCCTCTCGTGACTAGCCCTGTATAATTTTTTTAAATCAAATGAATAGAGACAGTGAACTGCTGAACTGTATTAAACTTCAGTGGTTAGATGTGGAGAGTTTTTGTTACAAAAATAATTAAATATTTTATTATACAGGGTGAGTCGCAATAAGTGGGATATGCTTTACCTGTAAATACTAGGCCTAAAACCAAGACGATTGACGCAAAAAGTTGTTATACTAAAATGCATAACTAAAAAGTTATAGGCGTTTGAAGTTTAAAAAAAATAATTTTTGCTAATAACTTCTAAACTAATTGAATGAGAAGAACCAATTCTTGGTAGTTGCTAATGAATACCAAACACCTTTAATTTGTGAAAATTTTGTTGATATGACTTTAAGAAGATGGTATTTTAAAGTAAGTAAAATGTTTAACCTTCTGGAACTTTTTTGTCCTTAAAATTTTAATTAAAAAAAAAATTGTATTTAATAGGCAATTTAATTGTAAAGTTTTGATTAAACGGGCCGTAAAGCTTTAAAAAATTAAAAACTAACTATACCTATGTTTTTACTAAGTTTCAAAAAAACGGCATCAAGTATGCTAAGATTTAAAAGTTATTGACGGAAGACCACCGGAAGACGGAGCTCCAACACATTATGGAGGTCCTGTGCTACATTAGCTGGCTATCAGTCACCTATCCTCAACGATGGATTGGTAGAGGCCCTGACGATGACGCTCCTGTAGCTCTTCTTTGCATTGAAAACCGAATTTTTTTAAAATATAAACTGCCTCTCGAACTTCATTAACGTGTTAAACGATTTTTCTTCTAAGCTCTTGAAGTGAAGGAATAGGTGTTGCATACACTTTTGATTTTAAATATCCCCAAGAAAAGAAATCAATTGCGTTTAGGTCAGGAGAACGAAGAGGCCAAGCAACAGGAGCGTAAGGGCCTCTACCAATCCATCGTTGAGGATAGGTGACAGATGGCCAATGTCGCACATGACGTGCATAATGCGCTGGAGGTCCGTCCTCCGTTAATACCTTTAAATCTCAGCATACTTGATGCTGTTTTTTTTTTAAACTTAGTTAAAACATGCTGTTAGTTTTTAATTTTTTAAAGCTTAACGGTGCGTTTAATCAAAACTTGACAAGAGATCAAAAAGTTTCCAAATTAAATTGCCTATTAAATGTATCTTATTAAAGTTTGATTTCAACAAAATTTTCACAAATTAAAGGTTTTAGGTATTCATTAGCAACTACCAAGAATTGGTTCTTCTCATTCAATTAGAAGTTATTACCAAAAATTATTTTTTTTCTTAAACTTCAAACGCCTATAACTTTTTAGTTATGCATTTTAGTATAACAACTTTTTGCGTCAATCGTTTTAGTTTTACAAGTAAAGCATGTCCCACTTATTGCGACTCACCCTGTACATATATGTATTTTCAGTACTTATTAAATACATGGCGATTCACAAAAAATTACGAGCCTGAAATGCTTTGGATGCAGCCCAATATTTAAATTTCACAAATAACTAGATGCAAAAAATTGGCTTTAGACATAATAAAATAAAATCAGCTTTGGACATCAATATTAACTTTAAAAAATTGACAATTTAATTGTATTTAAAGTTCGTCAGAGTCGTTAAGTTATGTGAATCACCCTGTATATAAGTCAAAGTTTTCTAAAAACATCTAATGAAGAATACAAAATGTTACTTTTAAAAACTTTGACCCTGTATGTCTTGTGCTTTAATTAATATATCCTCTATAGTCTATAGGGGCCTTTATCATAAGCACAACATTTACACAAAATATCAATTTATATAATTAATTTTGTTCTTTCCAGGCAACAAAAGAGTTCGTCCATAAAGTAAATACAAAATATCGACGAAAATTAGGGTCGATTCCATGGACTACAGCTGTAAAGTTTCTATTTGCGCGGAAATTTGATGTGGGCAGAGCGTTAGCTTTGTTTGATCAGCACGAATTAATTAGACAACGAGAAGGCCTGAATAGGTTCAAACCACATGACGAACCACTGCAATCCGAATTGCGTACAGGCAAATTCACAATTTTGGTAACATATGTTCTTTCCATCGTTGTTTTTAAATATAAATTGTGTAACTTATTTACAGCCTAAAAGAGATGCCACAGATGCTGCAATAGCAGTATTTACTGCTCATAAACACATACCAGCAACTAGTACACATCAAACAACTTTGCAAGGTGTTGTGTATCAATTGGATGTGGCTCTTCAGAATCCCGCTACACAAAAGGCCGGTATCGTCTTCATATACGATATGTCAAATTCAAAATATTCCAATTTTGATTATGATTTATCTCAGAAAATCCTCACACTGCTTAAGGTAAGTCAATTTTTTGTTTCCAACTAAAATTATCTACAGGTTGTAAAAGAAATACAAAGGGTATCAGAAACACACACTCAAAGTGAATGAAAATAAGGTAAGTAATTATGAACTACCCATCCAAGGCACAAGTAATTTGTAAAATATACAGAGTGAGCTAGTTTTAGGACCAAGAGTACCAAGACTTTAACAGTAATAGATCATTTTTTAAGGAGAAAAGTGGCTCATAGAACGCTTCATTTCTGAGATACAGAGCTTTGAAAATAAATATTATTTCTGGAACGGTTAGGACCTGAAATTTGTTAGGTTAAGTAAGCTATAAATATATGGTATTAGGACAAAGATAATATGGTTCGTTGGTGGGAGGACAACTTAACTCTTTTTTGACATATCATTTTAGGCAATTACATTTTTTTTATTATTTGGTGTACTAGAAAATTTCCTAATATTTTTACGCCAGTTCTAGGACCAAAAATGAACCTAAATTATCTTATAAGTAGTACACAAAAATGCTTCCCTAGTCAATAAAAACAAAACTTTGAATGAAGTATTTTTTTGTGACTTTTATAGCAGAATTTTGGTTTAGTTTTGGTCTTAGAATCTGGTATATTACACTGTCTGAATATTTCTGACTTTAAAGAGAGATTGTATATATGTATAGGTATACCTACTTAACCTAAAAATAAATCAAATTTAAATACCTTGTTAATAGTCGAGTTAAAGTAAATCAAACAAGTATGTATAACTTTTTTACGTGCTTTTACCATATCTTTAATATTACTTTGTATTTATTCAAAAAGTCTATCCTCTGAAATAGATGAGTCACCCTTCCATAAGTACGCCACTGAGCAATATCGCTTTTGTTATAATATATCAGATGACAGTTTACTTAAAGACTTATTAACCCACCAAATTTAAGATCTCTATCCGAAGATATACCCAAACATTTTATCGTAATGTTAATTTTCAACACCCTGTATCCTTATAAGAACTTTTCAAGTTAAAAAAAATCAACTATTAAGTCCTGCCACAAAAGACTGAGTCACCTTGTATTTTGATGATATGCGCATTAGCTCCAAATTTTTAAAAGTCACTATTTAAAATAGTTAAAATAAAAATGGGGTGAGCTAAAATATTTTTTTACATTGAAATAAAACACCCTGTACAAGATACATCTAATAATATGAAAATGTTTAAGTCCTTTAGATCATATGTTTATAATTCTATAATTATTTTTTCAAAAATCGTCGAAATCGTGATTTTTTTTAAAATTACTATAGATATTTCTCAAATTTAATTTAATTAAAAGCGTACAACACTTTGCGTCGAATTGAATTAAGAAAAAATGATATAATCGGAATTGTCATATAATAATATATACTTATTTTCGAAATTCCTAATAAAAATTTCTGAAAAATATTTGCTCTCAATTCGTATTATTTTTCAACAATATTCCAGAGAGTTCAAAAGTAATATCTGCCGTTCAATAAAGTATTAGAATGATCTTGTTTTCTGATAATTTTTAATTAATTTAGAAAATTATACCTACGATGTTTTAGAGTGTTAGAAGAAATGCTTTAAAAATGTTCAAATATTTCCGAAAACTATAGAAATTGATATACAGGGTGATCAGTAATTGCCGCACTCGGAGCATACTGTGATAAACTTTACGTTTTAAGAATGACGAATTTTTTTACTGCTGTAAGTCCTTTTTTACAAAGATATGACCACTTTTGTGAAAATAAAAGTGGCAACACTACATTGAACATGTGTATAGGTTCGACGAGAAAAAAAAGAGAAACGTTCAATATTTTATGATGCGAGAACTTGTCAAACTAATTTAGTACTGTCAATTTTATTAAAAAACAGAAATAACAATTGAAATTGATTATTCATATTTTCATGGCAATAGAAGGTATTTTACTTTATCCCAAGGCAAGCTTGAGAGGTTGCCAAACTTCAAATTTCTCTCAAATTTAGGTATTTTATTAAATTTTAACATTTTCAATTTCTTTGTATTAGAGGTTTTGTATATCCTAAGAAATTCTTAATTGCTCTTAAACATCTCAACGTTATATTTTTTATAGTCTACCATACAAAGGCCTTAAAGCAGTATTGCTGAATCGATTCCGAATATTTCCGAATTAATTCGAAATCACCCGATATAAAATATGAATCAAATTAATTTACATTAATATTAATAAAATATCGGATGTGGACAGTATGATTATTATTGGTTATGGCTTCAGTACTTTCCAAAAATCAGAATTTCGTATCATATAAGAAAGTCATGTGTTGGACACATTAGATATTTGTACCATATGATCAAAAATTATTTAGATAAAGGGTGGCCATGGTGAATAGATAATAATTAAAAAAAAATAGAAAATAAACCCGTAGTTTAATAACTAAGATTTATTTGACAAACTGAATAGCTTACAAACCTATATAATTTCAACTACTGACGATGAATCAAACATGCAAGGTAAATTCAGAATTCCAAAGCCACCCTTTATCTAAATAATTTTTGATCATATGGTATATAGTACATATGTATATGTAATCAGCGGATAATACTGAACAGTACGATCTAGACGACATCATATTAGATATCTTTTTATGTTTAATTTTTTGCCACTATATTTATATGGCGAACCCACCTACCATTAATTTTCATTCTTCTATCAATTTCTGAAGTTATGAACGAAAGAACTGTAACACTGCATATTTCTTGTTTCTATTAATCATTTTTTTAATTAAGGTGTAATTAACACCACATATGAATATATTTGCACTTGAGACGGAATTACCCAGTTGTATAATTCTGGGAAAAATGATAAATAACTAACAACCTAGTATTAAAGTTGTAAATTACGGGGATAGATTTCTTTAAATATACTGCCTGTCATAGAAAATGCAATATCCAGTAAAGGTAATTTTTAGGTGATAAATACAGGGTGTGCCACTTCAAATTACTCAATATGGCGATCATTAGATTCGTAGTTATAATAAATGTTCGTTAGTTTCAGGAATCTCATGAAAAAAAACTGTTTCATTAGTTGTTTCAACTTTTCTATACAATAAGTGATTGCCCTGGGAAAAAATGTCAGCTAACTAAATCCCTCAAGCATTTTTAGTTTATTTGACCCCTTTTGAAATATCCAAAATCAAAAATACTTGTTTCGAAAAATATCAACATGTTTCAGAAAATTCTGGTACCATTTGTTAGATTTTCATTAAATATCTGAAGTAGACGTGATTTTTCAATACATTTAAAAACTTTCATTATTTCCTTAAATATTCATGAGTAAATTTTTTTGACACTATTTATATTTAGGTATATATTTTTGTACAACCTCTAAAATTTTCTGAAATATCTTTAGGAGGAGGATCACTCCCTGTAGTTTGACATGGTATAATTGATACACCCAGTATGAGGTTGTACGTAAATAAAACAAAGTAAATACAATTTACCTACCCATTATATTTGTGCATCCTAATCTCTAGTTTTATGTTGAATCCTGTAAATTATCATGACTCAGAGATAAACATACCGTTGATAAATATTAATCATGAATTTTATTTAAGTACAAGGATGGCAAAAGTGTAATATAACTCTAATCATAATCAACGTAAAATTAATACGATACAGTATAGTATACATTTCTAGCAGGATAAGTAAGTACATCAGAAATATTTGATTAGTATCGAACATTTACTAAGAATAATTTTACGATATAGTTATGAATTATGAAGTTATTCCTTATCTCTGATTTTCTAACGTATAAAATATGCTTTTTTCAAGGTACTCTGATTAGAGACATTAATTAAGTTAAGTAACAGTTTTTCAATAGTGTTTTCAGGGATATTAAAAATACGTTTTAAAATGTGGGACGAAAATGAACAACTACCTTTTATGTTATTAACTTGATACAAATTCAAGTTTTTGTGGTACCTAATTGTATCGTATTTTCTGCAAGTGCAAATTGATTATAAATGAATATAGTCCAGTCAAGTTAGAATTTAACAAAACATTAAATCCGAAACGCATCATTTTTTACGGTCAGTTAGGGTGTCCCAAGAGGTATTAAAATACCTTTATTCTGAGTTTATAAGCAGGGCCGTAGCGAACTTCTCGATTGTGAGGGATGATTTGATTAAAAATGCCGACTCGTATGAAAAATTTGCCGATTTCATGAACTTTATTCATATATTTCTTATTTCGAAGGTCGGATTTACAATAAATAAATTTCCCGTCTACCGATTGCCGATTCACATTGATAAACTATTCTTTTTTACTTTCTTGACTAACGCTTGAATTTTACTTTTATTTCATCAGGTGACGATTTAGATTTTTTAAAGCCTTTCCAAATCACCAACTAAGCAATTTTTAAAAAAGGCCGAAATGGCGAATGTTTACAAAATCATAAAAGATTTTTTAATCATAATTTGGATTAAGAACTTCGCCAGCTTCAAAATTTAACAATTATGAAATCAAGCAAAAAATGCTAACTTCCGGAAAGTCCCTACGAATTCTTCACTATTGTTTAAAATAACCTATCTTTTTATTAGTCATTTTTTTTACTAAAAATTTTGTCTACCTTTTACTAAATTGAGGATCCTCTTTCGTCTAGTTTTGAATCGACTAGTTTCTAATAGTTGGCATTTCGAGAAAATAAAACTTTCGAAATTGTCGACTAACGATTCTACAGACAATTGCCCAATTTTTTTGGGATACCTAATTATATTATATTACATTATACTCTATTGAGTTTACAAGACATTAACAAAATATTACAATTTAAAAATTAATTTTCTCATTAATGAATGCCCCAAATTTACTGGTGAATAGAGAAACAAAATCCCGTTCTAACGAGGTGCCGCACGACGCCTTTTCTAATTTAAAATTTTCGGGGGGGTTGCCATAATTCAGAGGGGGTGCATGCGGGGGGTACTATTTACATGCTAAAAAATGACAATTGCAAAATAAAAATCGACCGGTTTCAGGATTTTCTGTAAAAGTTCACAACTAAGCTTAAAATGAATTTATTCCATACTTATGGACCGCACTTTATATCTGACAAGGTGAACTTTGACGCGTTTAGGTACGGTAACAATTAGTCGCACAAACATTGTTTAAAAACCAAATTGAAGGTTTTTTAGAGTTTAAACTAAACTGCTGGCCAATTGAAACGTACCAAGCGAATTTTTAGGTTGAATTTAAAGTCAAATATTTTGAAAAATAGAAAAGATATCAACATGAGGTTTTCAGGATTCAAGAGATAATTTTATTGTGAAAGCAATAGTGTGACCCGATTTTTTTACTTTAAAGTACGTTACTATCTACAGGGTATGAAAGAAAGTCGTCTTTTTTTTCTCAAACTTTATACCTACCGGAATTCCACAAAAAAAAGTTTATATTTTTTTGATGTCGATTTTTTTAGTCCTTGGTTAATGAGGAAAAAACCAATTTCTCAAAAAATTTTTATCCCTCTTATTTTATAAGATACCGAGTTTTTTTATTAAATTTAATATTGTTGAACAGGTTTTTGCAATAATAATTATTCTGCCATTTTGAAAGCAAATGTCATCATGTGATATGTCGATAAAGAGGTAATTTTAAGTAGAATCTAATTCTTACGGAAAAAATATACAGGATTGTTTTAAAAAAATTTGAAAGTTAGTAGGTGGCGCTTCCGGTGAAACCGGAAGTGTCATCAGATTGTTTTAAACGTCAAAATGATTATTCCTTTCAACAATCAAATCATGCCAAATTTCAAATTAATACAGTTAAATGTAACAAAATGGTGGGGGTTGTGAAACGATTTCGTAGCCACCCGGTATACACGAATATACATAAAAAAAAAATTAAAAAAATTTGTGGAATCACGGTAGTTATAAAATTTGACAAAATAAAGAAGACTTTCTTTCACACCCTGTAGAAAGTAATGTACTTCAAAGTAAAAAAATCGGGTCACACTATTGTTTTCTCAATTAAATTATCTCTTGAATCCTGAAAACCTCATGTTGATACCTTTACTCATTTTCAAAATATTTGACTTTAAATTCAACCTAAAAATTCGCTTGGTACGTTTCAATTGACCAGCAGTTTATTTCATCATAACCACTTTTATTATTGGAACGATAGAAAATGAGTAAACCATGCAAAAAGCATTTTCATTCTGTTTTGCAATTGTTAAATCGAGCAATAACTCGACAAATAATGAAAATATCGAAAATTGTTATGGGTGCAAAAATATGAAGAATTAATTATATTACCAACAATTTTCGTCGTGAAATCGTAAGGAGCCGGTTTACCAAGGTTTCACCTTTTTTGAATTTAAGCTTTTCTTGGGACCCGTAAACAATGATGCCTTCCGGATTTAATGTTTTGGCTAACATTGAAATTTGACTGAACTAAATAATAATAATATAAATAAAATGACAATTGTCAAAATATAATTTTTTTCTGAAATTTTTCTACTTGCAAAGTAATTAACAACAACAAATTGTCTTCAATTTTTGTTACGGCTAATCTCTGATGCCTGGTATGACGATGCACCAGAAACTAAGACAACTCAGCTCACAAATTTAAAATAATTAAATCACCAAGCCCTATACAAAATTGTCAAATTTCAAAACTTTTCTATCTAGGTAGGTAGAGAAGAAGTCTTACTTCCTGCACTAGAAATGAAAGTAAAAATAACTCCATAATAAATTTATAAAATTTAAACATACATTAAATTAAATAATTTTTTTATTGGTGGTATTATATTATCCTGTTTGTACTTATGATATAAAAACTTTTTGTTACTTCACTCTTCACATCCGTCCACCCTTATATTGTCGAATTGAATAGTAATTCGTGCAGATGGTATTTAGGGTGCCCATTTAAACTTCCTCCCAAAAAGCATGAAATGCGAATCACGCATGCTCATATTTTGCGGCGTCGCGACGGTTTTCTACCAGACATCGATTTAGTGTATGTGAGTATACAAAACGCTTGATCTGTTGCTCTTAAAACTTGTATAGAATTTAGTACATTAGTATAATAATTATGCAATCGATGTTTCATTCAGGATTACAGTGTTACGTGTTATAATATGTGAGTAAATTAAGTTCTAAACTTCAGCCGATATTATCTTATTCGATATAATTACGTAAGGAGATGTACGCAGCAGGTATTTGTCACCTAATAAATTTTAATCAGTTGCTAGTATAGTACAAGTAAGTTCAAGCTATTCGGTATAGTTTTTGTTTATTGCCTGTTTGAAATTGTCAATTTATATTGGTTTATGTATGCAACCGGATGGATACACAAAGATTTTTATGTGCGCGTATAGTAAATGTTGATGATTCATCTCTAAACATTATAATTGTTGTCTAATTATTAAAACTCGTGGAAACATGAAGATTGACACCTAAACAATATTTTAAGAATATGTTTACGTAAACGGTTTTCTTTTATAAGTACATATTACAAATCTGATATTGATTTGTTTAATGTCAAAGTTACATTTCCAAGTGGACAATCAATATATTTTTGTAAGTACATAGATCTATCTGCAAATTATTTTCATAGCAGTTATGACAAAGTTTGTGTTTTATTACGTAGATTTAGTAAATGTTAACAAGGAATTTCAACAATTTTGTGTCATCAATGTTAACTAAAGCTTTTCCGTAACATGAAATAATCATGACATCAATCTTTGTAAATATTTTATTTAGGAATTCCTTAGTTTTTTTTTTCTATGCGTGATTTATTACAAATTTCAATCACAAATTGATTCTTAAAAATAATGCGACTTGACTTTCGGTATTATTACAGCTACTCGGTGGAATTATAACGTAAAAAATTACTTAGAAACTGAGTTCTAGGAAAATGTAAATACGATGTGATGTGGATTATTCCACTATTATTTCGTCTATCTGTCAAAAAACCTCAAATTTTATGAAATGGATTTCATGATATTTAACCCAAAAATATTGATCATGAATCTTATAATAGATAATATCATGTATGATTATTTTTCTATTCCCATAGTTTAATTGATTTATTAGACATTTACTACCTGTACTATAATGAATTTTATTACGATACAGATTTATCATTACGATACAAGTTTATAACTAATAGAAATGCAACATTACAGCAATATTCCGTCAATACCAAATATTGTCATGTAAATCTGACAGATAGAACTAAAATTTAAAAATTGACAGTTCATTTTGATTTTCTGCATTTTTCGTTATTTTGACTAGTCGTAGAAAAAATAGTGTATGCAACTCACATTTAATGGTTATTAAGACACTCGTATTCATTACGACACTCACCTACGGCTCGTGTCTTAATTCTCATACTCGTGTCTTAATAGCTATCAGTAAATGCTCATTGCATAATATACTAATTTAATTATTTATCTGTGACAAAAATACTTAAAATTTTATCGTCTAGTATTTTTATATCAAATTGTTTTCATATAATTTATAACGCAAGAAATCTTCGATAAAAACTCAGAGTAAAATAAATATTGATCCCTTATAATAATGAATGATGAATACACGATTATTTCCTTCATCCTCCATCTGTTAAAAAATAGTAAAATACATAATAAATTAAATCCATGTTAACAGTAACTAAAAGTTAACTGCCGGTTGAAAAATTGGTCTTTTAATCAATAAGTGAGCCCAGTGAATTACAAGAAAAACGTGTATGTTTATTTGAGCATTTAAAAGATGCTGTTGTAGCTAGTGATCTGTTATAATAAATTCATTTCTGTTCAAAATTTCCCCTAACTCCTTTTGAAATATGTATAAGCTAGTTACTTTTGAAAAATAATTGACAAATTTTTAAAATCAAACATGAAACGAAGTAGTACTTTATAAAAAAACAATTATAATTTCAAATTTGAGCAAATATAAAAAATGGTATTACTGAAAATTGACGCTATTTTGTACATCTTTTCTTGATTTTAAAGGGTTGCGTAATTTTTTGAAACTTTACTTTTATTATCTATTCATTATTATTAAAAAAGATTTGCAGGATTTTTAACACAATTAAGTGCACAACACGATGTTCAATTATTTTTCTCTATTCCATTGCAATCAACAGAAAAAATCCTGCTGTAGTTTGTTAATTTAAAAAATTTCGCAGCTTCAATAATAAATGAGTTAACAATAGTGCCGACTAAATTAATATCAGCCTGTGTAAAATTACACTCAGGGGCCATGGAGATATTGAGGCATACCTGTAATAACCCCAATAAATTTTCTAACCAGACTATTTCTTGTTTTCATTTTTCAAACCAGCAGTTTAGTACGATATAGCAGGATTATTTTCAGAAGGCGATTGCGTCACGCTGTTTGTGTATCTCTCTCTCCCACTCTCAAAAGAGACGAACTCGAGGTAGAGACAAAATAACGTACGTGTCTTCTGAAAATAATCTTAGTATAGTCACATCGCAATATAGTTCACCTTTTTTTCAGAAGAAAATTGCATTATTAAATACAAGTAATGTCTAAGGATAATCGTAAAAATATTGAATAAAAAAGTTATTTTTTTGGGGAAACAATTTTTATTATTAACATTCCAGAAAAATTGCTGTGTCAAACATTTTTGCTGTGGTTACAAGTATTTGATATTAAGTATTTTGGTACTTTTTCTTTAAGTCCATATAATTTCTAAACGATGAATTTAAAATGTTTTGTAGAAGACAAATTAATATTTAAACAAATTATTTGGTTCCATCCAAATCTTGTTGTGTTATAAATATCACCAAAAAATATATTTAAAAAATAAAAAAAAAAAACGATTTTTAGAAAACTGAATATAATCATATAAAAAATTTGATCGAAGGTTATTCAGTTTAGGACAAGAGAGAATTGAAAATGTAGTTGTAGCCAGAAATTATAGAAGTTCTGAAGATATTTAAATGTACGAAACGTCAACAATTCCTCCTTTAAACAGTTACTAGAAAATTTTATCATTTTTATAGGTGCAACTTTGAAGCTCCGATAAATGCCTAAAATCACCAAATAAAAACTTGTGTAACTTTTTTGTAAAGAAAACCAACATCCAGCTTTGCAATAAAGTAAATTTCATCAAAATCCGACTACTAGATCCATCGTTTTGAAAATAATAATTCTTTGTATCTAAAATTTTCCCATCCTGCTGGGTTAAAGTGCCACAGTTTTGGAACCGTCGAGCGGATTTTTACGAAATTTACGTTTTTATATAACAAAATGTTGGCATTATAACAGAAAAAACCATTAATATTATGGAAGTTAATTTAGATAACTTTTGCGCGTATTGAAAAAAGACAATCAAATTTACTTTTGTCCGAACATTTAGTTGTTAGGGCTCGTATAATATGGTCATCAATGCATTTATCTCATATAAATAGAATTGAAAAAAATCAACGTAAATTTTTGAAATCACTGTTTCGTAAATATCATTGATTTTTACAACAGTAATTATGTAAATATTCTTCAGTACGTTGATCTTCCTCTTCTGATGAGCGTCGCTTATATTACGAATTAATATTTGTTTTTAAAGTTCTGAACTACCCATAAATTCTAATATCTTGGCATTGTTTAAATTCCATATTCCTACTCGTTATTTTAGAAATTCTAAGTTATTGCAGAATAGTTACCATCGTACCAATTTCTGGGTTAAACTTAAGTTTGAATCGCATGGCCAATACAGTTGTAATGTAGGGGGAAGGGGTTCTTAATTCCAGACAAATATTATGAGTATGACGAATGCATATTTTGTTCATCCTTGATAAAATTTAAGAAGAATATTAAAAATGTTATATTTCATAAAACTTTGTCATTTATTAAGTGTAAAGCGTAGTTTACACGAGCAAGTAAAACTATCGCAAGTTAATGTCTGAGAGCAACTTCCAAATAATTTGCGTAGTGTAAACAGTGCCAGTACTTTTTTGCTCTCAGACATTAACTTTCGATAGTTTTACTTGCTCGTGTAAACTACGCTTAATTGTATAAAAATGACTGTAAAAACTTGAGTATTTAAATATTGTTGTTTTTTGTAAGAATATTGTAGAGGTTTATCCGTAAATAAATAAATAATTGTTGGAAATGTCTACCCCTAGCCACAATACACGCATCCGTTCTCAATCTCAAAAATGTCTTGAATATTCTATGTTCATATGAACTTTTTCTCTTAGCATAAGCTCATATATCAACTGAAATATTTCGCAATCATTTAGGACCACCCTGTATAATAAAAAAATTATACTTCATACGAATGTAATTTGTACTATAAAATGCCTCAAAATTTCTCGAAAATGGCAATTAAATTCCACATCAATTCCTCAAAATGTGTAACAATTTCTTTCGAGAGAGACACTAAATTAATCAGATAGCCAAACCCTTGCTTATAATTATAATTCAAATTACAATAATCAAAATTAAATCAATATACAACTGAACTATGTATTTCTAAAAAATGTGAAGTAAAAAACAAATTTCTTACCATTGGATTCCGACTCAACAATATTTAACTGAATGTTCCCTTTTTCCTCCTCTAGTACAGCAATTTTCTCACTCAACTTTGAGTTTTCAGCTTGTAATTCTTCAATAAAAACATTGGCGTCGCCGGTTTTCTTCAATACATCAATTTTCTTATTCAACTCCTTGACTTTATTTTTGTGTTGTGCTTTGGCCTTGATCATACTTTTATTGCTCTCATCCAACTGTTTCTTCAACTTATCTATTTGAATTTGTAATTCGTTGGTTTCTGTATTATCAGTCAGTTTTTGCTGCAATAGTTTAATCTTTTCAAGACACTCTGAATTTTCTGCTTTTTGTTCATCCAATAATGTTTGCAAATTTGGTGCATCTGGAGTATCTACCGACTTGTAACCATCGATTTCTTTTCGTAATTGAAGATTTTCATCGTGCATGTCTGCGATTTCCAAGTTTTTTGCTTTTAAGTCATCTAGTAACTTCAACTGTCTTGCTTTCATATCTCCTTCCAACTGTACGAAATGTTCTTGCATCTTCCTCATTTGCTCTTTGGTTTCTTCTAATGAGTCTAAGGAAACTTTACTCTTCTTACTTAGACTCTCTGTCATTAAAGTTATCGCCTTCGTTCTTGCGTCTAAAACAGAATCCTTCTCTTTTAAGTTTTCTTGTAAATCCAGGACATGTCCCTCAAGTTTTTGAAGTTTGTTGGAAAGTTCATTTATGTATTTATCTTTTTTTAATAGAATATCGTGCAGCTCCTCTTGTGAGCTAGCTGTACTGTATTCAGTTATTTTGGAATCGTTAAGTGATATATTTAAACTGCTTGCATTGATTAGATGTTGGGAGTCGTTAAATTGGGCTCTGAGTTGTGACACTTTATCTTCGAAATCTTTTTGACTCTTTCCTCGCTCAGCGAATTTTGCTCTAAAAAAATAAAATTCAATAAGGCAAGTTTTATACCTACTGAAGATCAGGTTCTAAACCAGTTAACCTCGGACTCTGAAACATTAATTTCAACATAAAAATAAATTAAACATTTTTAAATTATATCCTGTCTAGATTTTAAAATTTCAGTGTCAGTTTGTGGTATCATGAATTTGAAATAAATGATTTTGAAATATTTATTTAGGTATCTACAATATTTCCAAAAAAAGACAAATTTATCAATGAGTAAAAACTCTCAATTAAAAAAAAAAGTTTAAATGACTAACACAAATAAAGGTGATTGAATTCAAAGTGAGATTGTATTTGTATAAGCTAGATCTCTTTTAAAAGATAATACGTTAAAATATTTCTGTATTAGAAATTCTCTCAATAATAAAAAACTCAATCTGTTTCAGGGTGGATATCCAGCCAAACTGAAGAAGGTTCTCATTGTAACTGCACCATTGTGGTTTAAGGCTCCTTTTAAAATTTTGAGGTTGTTTGTCAGAGAAAAGCTAAGGGAAAGAGTCTATACAGTTTCCGTTGCGCAACTTGTAACTCACATCCCCAGGGAATCACTGCCCACGCAGTTGGGAGGCTCCCTAATCCTGGACCACAATGGTTGGCTATCACATTGTCTACAGTCAATGACTACCCGTCCCGATACACCTTCCACATATGGTAATTAAATATAACTTTATATTTACTTTGGATTAGTGCTCAAATTGTAAACCTAATACCTAGCTAATGTCCGACTCTACAAACGTGTGTTTGATTAACTAATCGGTGATTAAATCGATTTTTACGAGCTCCTATTGGCGAATCGCTAATCTATGTTTAATTTCACGGAAAAACAAAGATAATTAGATCTCAACTGCTTTAAGTTTCTTGTATATTTATACGAGCCCCAACAACTAAATGTTCGGACAAAAGTAAATTTTTGAAGTATGAAAGGAGAATTGGAAATTTTACGCAAATAATTAGTAAAGACCTAACAATACAATAAGATAAAGCCTTAATAACAATATTATGCATGGAAGAAAATTATTTATTGGATTTAACAATATTTTAACCTTAATAATTAGCAAACTTGACAAAATGAATTTGCAACTAAATGTTGGGACAATTTTTAATTTAGGACCATTAATAAGAGGTTACGTCTCCTTTAGCTTTAATAGCTACCTGAATTCTAGCAGGCTTTGTATTTAACAAATTTTGGTACAATTCTGGCGTGAAACTGTCGCAAATTTCTTCTATTTTGGTCTTTAAGTCCCCAATAGTTCTTGGTGGATTATTGCGTAGAATACGTTTAATTTTATGCCAAAGAGTTTCAATGACATTTAAGTCCGGACTGGATGAGGGCCATGAAAGCACCTTTATGTCGTTTTCCCAAGTTCCAAAACTGTGATTTTTTAAAAACGGTTGTTAGAAAATTACTTCACATTTTTCTAATGCAATTTTAAAGCTACGAAATATACCTAAAATCACCAAATAAAGACTTGGGGATTTTTTTGTACATAAAACCAACATCCAGCTTTGCAATAAAGTAAATTTTACCAAAATCCAACCAGTGGTTCCAAAACTGTGATTATTTTAATGTAGGTAGCACCATCAAAAAACACGTTTTTTGAAAAGTGAACTGCGGAACACGAAAAAAATGCAAAAAAAATCATATTAACATTTCAGGATTTTTTCAATATAGTACGATTATTGAGCTTTGATTTAAATGTTTTTTGACACAAATCCAACCAGCGGTTTCAAAACTGTGATTCATTAAAACAGTTACTAGAAAATTTTATTATTTTTAAAGGTGCAACTTTGAAGCTCCGATAAATGCCTAAAATCACCAAATAAAAACTTGTGTAACTTTTTTGTAAAAAAAAAACAGTATCCAGCTTTGTAATAAAGTAAATTTCATCAAAATCCGACTACTAGATCCAACGTTTTGAAAATAATAATTCTTTGTTTCTACAATTTTCCCATCCTGCTGGGTTAAAGTGCCACAGTTTTGGAACCGAGCCGATTTTTACGAAATTTACGTTTTTATATAACTAAATGTTGGCATTATAATAGAAAAAACCATCAATATTATGGAAGTTAGTTTAGATAACTTTTGCGCGTATGGAAAAAAACAATCAAATTTACTTTTGTCCGAACATTTAGTTGTTAGGGCTCGTACATAATTGCACTAGTTTTATGTAAATGTGGATCCCGCTTTAACTTTCATTTTTTTTTCAAATTTAGATTTTGTTTCAGATGGCAAGACGCCATCACCTCAAAAAAGGATTGGTTCACCAAATAACATCGATATCTCGACATCCACCAATAACATAAACGTGGAAAGTTGGGAAGAAGAAGCAAATTTGAACCCTCCAAGTAGTGCGTCCAGTGGTTTCTCTGACGACGATTCACTTCATGGTGATGGAGCCGCCCTTACAATGTCCCAATTAGTTGATTATGTTAAAGATCGTGGTAAAGCAGGGTTAATGGAAGAATACGCCGAAATTCGTGCACGATTACCGGATGGAACTTTTAATGTAGCTAAATTAAAAAATAATCTCCCTAAAAATAGATATACTGATGTGCTGTGTTATGATCATAGTCGAGTCATACTCTCTGAAATTGATAGTGATAAAGATAGTGACTATATACATGCAAATTTTGTGGACGGATACAAACAAAAGAATGCTTTTATCAGTACTCAGGGTAAGTTCATTTTGTAATACTTACTTATATGTATGTAAATGTCTTAAACAGCTATACCATATATTTCAAAAAGTTCCAAGAAGTTTATTTACCAAAATGAGTAGAGACAAAAACAAACCAGTATTTAACTTGAACCATAAAAATTCAGTACGCCACTGAAAGAATTACAAATACGTACTGACAAACGAAGCATCGAAGTAATCGCATTACTGCATTATATTCTTTAAAAACTATCTGCATATGGAAACCTGACAGTAGAATTTTGAAAATTTGCAAATATAAATATTAAATAAAGTTGTAAAGCTGTTTTCACTAAGAAATATTTTTAACTTTATCTCCTCGAAGATCGCTTGAAACCAGTGTTTTTAACGTGGGTAGATTTTTTACCTTTAAAATGGTGAGTCACAAGGTGCTGCTTGAAATTTCAAAGTAGGGGTAGCTGAGGTCTGATGGTGCATTCTAAAATTCAACCAAACTTTGCTCTAGATAAATATCTAATAGTCGATCTCACCGACAATTCTTAAACCATAACAAATCTGTTCTTATTATAAGCACTTCTTAATTTCATATTGCGCCTCACGACTCACGAGTGAACTGAAATAGAAACCTAGCATAAGTATACTTGGATTTCTTGTTATAGTGCGGCACAACAATATTACAAAAGTACCTTAGAGTTGATGGGAACATAATATTATGCTTACCGTAAATTGTGCGAACTACAAGACAATTTAATGTAGAAAAATTTGTGTTAATATGGTCCTTTCTTGGAATTCCATTTCATGATAAAATCTAATAAGGTAATTATTAACTATAAATCATCGATTACTAATAAATTATATGACTTGCTGCACCAAAAACGGATCAACCAACGGCGACATACTAGTAGTTTTAAAATTTGTTTAGGGCATTAGTAGACTACATAATGATGGTGATACGCGTATCAAAACGAACGTATTATTTAAGCAGCGCTTAAATTTTGAGATGACGAAATCGGCCATAAATTAAGTTTTTTTTAAACTAATTTACTTAAAATCGATACCTATTTATTGCAATTGTTTTTGCAAAATGTTCTGCTCTGAGCACATGAAATTGTAAGAGAAAAAATTACCTTTTCAACTATGTGCAATACGACCTATGTTGCCATTTAATATGCAGGTAATAAGGCAGGAGATAGATGAGTGGACTAAAAAACATTTTATACTGGTCGTGAAGTCCCCGTTAATATTTAAGGCGACATGTTTTTTGTTTAAGTAGATATTCTTTTATGTAACAGTTCATTTTTATATATATTCTATAAACTACAATTTCAGAAAATTCAAAATGAAACATTAATAGATAGCATTTAGGAATGTGTCTCAATTATTCCAAAATCAATAAAATTCTACATTTCTTTTAAAAGTCGTATACTTACTTATAAATTCTTAAACGCTGTTCATTTTCTAAATCTACTTTACAGTTTTTCTCAATTTTTCATATACTGTATTGATTGGATGTCTTTGAATCTAATTTTAAAATATAATTTCACGATAAATCTAGAATAATTATATCTACAAGAAAGGGGTTGTTTTTCAAATGTTTCTGATGTACGAGCCCTAACAACTAAATGTTCGGACAAAAGTAAATTTTTGAAGTATGAAAGGAGAACTGGAAATTTTACGCAAATAATTAGTAAACACCTAACAATACAATATTATAAAGCCTTAATAACAGTATTATGCATGGAAGAAAATTATTTATTGGATTTAACAATATTTTAACCTTAATAATTAGCAAATTTTACAAAATGAATTTGCAACTAAATGTTGGGATAATTTTTAATTTAGGACCATTAATAAGAGGTTGCGTCCCCTTTTGCTTTAATAGCTGCCTGTATTCTAGCAGGCATTGTATTTATTAAATTTTGGTACAATTCTGGCGTGAAACTGTCCCAAATTTCTTCTATTTTGGTCTTTAAGTACCCAATGGTTCTTGGTGGATTATTGCGTAAAATACGTTTAATTTTATGCCAAAGAGCTTCAATGACATTTAAGTCCGGACTTTATGTCGTTTTCCCCAAGTTCCAAAATCGTGATTTTTTAAAAACAGTCGTTAGAAAATTACGTCACATTTTTCAAGTGCAATTTTAAAGCTACGAAATATGCCTAAAATCACAAAATAATGACTTGGGGATTTTTTTGTACATAAAACCAACATCCAGCTTTGCAATAAAGTAAATTTTACCAAAATCCAACCAGTGGTTCCAAAACTGTGATTATTTTAATGTAGGTAGCACCATCAAAAAACACGTTTTTTGAAAAGTGAACTGCGGAACTCGAAAAAAATGCAAAAAAAATCATATTAACATTTCAGGATTTTTTCAATATAGTACGATTATTGAGCTTTGATTTAAATGTTTTTTGACACAAATCCAACCAGCGGTTTCAAAACTGTGATTCATTAAAACAGTTACTAGAAAATTTTATCATTTTTAAAGGTGCACCTTTGAAGCTCCGATAAATGCCTAAAATCACCAAATAAAAACTTGTGTAACTTTTTTGTAAAGAAAACCAACATCCAGCTTTGCAATAAATTAAATTTCAACAAAATCCGACTACTAGATCCAACGTTTTGAAAATAATAATTCTTTGTTTCTACAATTTTCCCATCCTGCTGGGTTAAAGTGCCACAGTTTTAGAACCGCCGAGCGGATTTTTACGAAATTTAAGTTTTTATATAACTAAATGTTGGCATTATAACAGAAAAAACCATCAATATTATGGAAGTTAATTTAGATAACTTTTGCGCGTATGGAAAAACGACAATCAAAAATACTTTTGTCCGAACATTTAGTTGTTAGGGCTCGTAATACCCAAAAAAGTACAAAAACCCTTCAGGGACTGTACTGCTGTACATAAAAATATCTACATCGCATATCTGAAAAAGTATGTTTTAATTTGAATTTTGGACGAAAAAAAATTATTATTAGCAAACAGAATCTGTAAATATACGGAGCTAGATGCTAGTGCCACAGTAAATTTTGTTTTGTTGAAATTTCAATTTTTGAATTTCCTTTCAGGTCCGTTACCGAAAACTGCGGCTGATTTTTGGCGGATGATATGGGAACAACACACATTGGTGATAGTAATGACCACAAGGGTAATGGAAAGAGGACGACCGAAATGTCATCAGTATTGGGAGTCTGCTGTAGATAGTGAAGCTAATTATGGTCAATTTGTTGTTAAAACAACAGCAATAGAAGAAAACTCTGACTATACAGTTTCAACCATAAATATAACAAATACTAAAGTGAGTATATTATTTGCATAATTTTTATTTTTGGAGCTATTTATTCCTTCGGAGGTTGATAAATCCGTTTTTTGCGCCTTTTTAAATTTTGATTACTTGCGAATCTGCTAAAATTGCTACTTTTATATCATACAGGGTGTTCGCGCGAAGAGGCTCACTATTGCTAACTTCGTTATTATTGGAGCTACAAAGTCGGTTAAATTAGCAGACTAGTAGCATTTTTTCCGCTGATTACAATGGTGAAAACAAAAAAACAATTGACCATCTGGTTTTCAAGATATTCAAAAAAATAACATTTTTTAAATGGAACACTATATATTTTTGAAAAAATCGATGGTAAATTAAATTCTGTACAAAAAAAGTCCTCATATTTTTTTGATAATAATTTAAAATAAGCGAGTTATTTTGAAAAAAGTTTGCAATTCTTTAAAATCAAGTAGCCATAAAACGGAATAGTAATTTATTAAAATCAAACAATCATAATTTTGAATTTAAGCAACCTGAAAAATACTTGAAAGAGTTACGGAAATATTGAAAATTTACATAATTATAATTTTCATGGCTACTTGATATTAAAACTTTGAAAACTTTTTTTCAAAATAACTCGCTTATTTTAAATAATTGTCAAAATAGCATAAGAACATTCTTTGTTCAGAATTTAATTTATCATCGATTTTTGCAAAAATATTCAGGGTGCTCAGCGGAAAAAATGCTACTAGTTTGCTAATTTAACCGACTTTGTAGCTCCAATAATAACAAAGTTAACAATAGTGAACCACTTTGCGCAAACACCTATATATTAAAAATATTAAATAAAATAGTAATATTTCCGTAATTCTTTCAAGTTTTTTTCAACTTGCTTAAATTCAAAATTATGATTGTTTGGTTTTAATAAATTACTATTCCGTTTTATGGCTACTTGATTTTAAAGAATTGCAAAATTTTTTCAAAATAACTCGTTTGTTTTAAATTATAATAAAAAAAATTAAGGACATTTTTTTGTACAGATTTTAATTTGTCATCGATTTCTGCAAAAATATATAGGGTGTTCCATTTAAAATTTTTTTATTTTTGTGAATATCTCGAAAACCAGATGGTCAATTGTTTTTCTGTTTTCACCATTGTAATCAGCGGAAAAAATGCTACTAGTTTGCTAATTTAACCGACTTTCTAGCTCCAATAATAACGAAGTTAGCAATAGTGAGCCACTTCGCGCGAACACCCTGTATATGTAAATGTATATAAAACTGCATCTTATCCTCAAATAACTTTTCTGAGGTTTAATTATGGGTTTAGCTCAGAATAAAAGATAACTCACTTTTATCAAAGTGGGCATTACTGAAACATATTTTTTATACTCTCTTCTGTATTTTAGTAATGGGTATAACTGTTCATAATATGATTAGAGTGAAAAACCCATTATTTCTTATTACATGTTTTACATCCTTCATAAAAAATAAATGTGATATACAAAACATATAATGGGTGTATACTTTTATAGACTGATGAGACAAGGGAGGTTTCTCATTGGCAATTTACGTCATGGCCGGATTATGGAGTGCCACATTCCGCGAAAGCTACCTTAGAATTTCTAGAAAGAGTGCGAAGAAAACAGGCGAGCATGGTTACTGCGCTAGGAGACACTTGGGCTGGGCATCCCAGAGGGCCGCCTATAGTCGTGCATTGCAGTGCAGGCATAGGTCGAACAGGTAATTTTAGTGCATATTATAATATAATAAATAAATATGCATTATCATCGTAATTTCTGCTTCAGGTACATTCTGTACGTTAGATATTTGCATATCTAGATTAGAAGATCTTGGTACAGTCGATACGCGAGGAACAGTAGAAAGAATTCGTTCACAACGTGCATACTCCATCCAGATGCCAGATCAATATATATTTTGCCATCTAGCTCTAATTGAATATGCTCTTATGAAGGGACATTTGCAGTCCGACACTGCCGACTTAGCAGGGTTTGATCAGGGCACAGAAGAAGATTCTGATTAAATAAATTATATTTTTTTTCCACTAGCATTGACTTTGGTTGAAGCTTTAAATTTTTATTTAATAACTGACGATTAATTAAGCAATTAAAAATTATATATAAATTATTTTCTTATTAATTTATTATCTTATGATTATTACTACATTATAATATTATTATTGTATCGATTAAATTGTTTTATATGGAGAGGCAATATTTTTTTTCTAACTGTTGATATCTTCGATTATTATATAAAAGTTTCCAAACGAGACAAAGTAAAGTGCAATTTGTAATGTTAGCCTGAACGGGAACTTTTAAGGGTTATCCATAAATTTTTCAGCTTAAACTATTTTACATTTTTAGTGGTCGTGGTACAGAAGCATTTAAATTTGTATGTAAAGTGTATGCTATTTGGAAAATAAGCACTATAACCAGACGTCTAAATATCAAATGAAATTTCGCTTTTATTCACTTAGGCTTAAGAGTCTACTTCGGCCCGTAGATCTGTATATACCACGTGATCAAGCAATGAATTCTCATCCCCACAGATGATCTCAAGGTCACTAAAATGAACTTTGGTCCTTATTACTGTCAAAATATCGCTGAAATGATGAAATGTAAAAACATTTTAAGGTATCAATAGTGAGAAAAAACATATAGTCGCCTGTAAATGAACCTGAAATGTGTATATTGTGTTTTACAGTATGATCAGAAAATAAATTGACTAACCCTAATATGAAGGCATGTTCAGTTTTAAATTTAAAACTTATGCGAAAATAATATAATCATAATCAAACACCGACTAAACTGTGACTAGTTAATTTGTTTTCTGAGCGCATTGTTATTAGTATATTGAATTGTGAATGTAATTATCTATTTTATTAACTATCATAATTATTACTACTATTACGTAATCCTAAATTTTATGTAAATCAATTTTACATATCTTGCATAGTATTCTATTTTATTAATTAACGTTACTAGTACCTCAATTTATTATAATTGATTGACTTTTAACTGTTTGGCCTATTAATATAATAATTACCTACTGTAATTTTAAAAGTCAGTATTTTTTGATAAAATAAGAGATTCCTTATAAAAAACGAACATTTCCTTATCATGCAAAATGTAAAGTAAAACGCTTTCTCAGAACACGACCAACACATCGCAATGTGAAGATAATTTTTTTAAATTATGTCCTGTTTGTGTATCATATAAATCAATAAATAAATTAATATTGGATCTCTAATTCCATTTTATCCAGAACTGTTCAGCGTACTATAACAGAATTATTGATAATAGTTTAAGGCTCTTCACGAATAAATAAAAAAATCCTCATTGCTTCCTTTTGAATAATTGTAGATAGGTACCTGGTTAAAAAATAGTTTATTTTTATTAAGTAAAGTTTTGGATTTTAGATTAATATGTATGAGAGTTAAATATAATTACCTTTCGTTTACTCAGAATTTATTTCCAATAATAATTAAATTAAATAGACTTCCGTTTATTTAATTGTTAATATTTTAGTGTCCTTTAAAGTTTTGTTTAAATAATATTGGATTTTCTACTACATTTAAACTCGAATTTCAAACGTGTTTGGTCCTTTCTGCAGAAGGTAACAGTAATTAAATTATTTATTTACAATAAGGAGGATATTAATATGAATAATATAAGAAGACTGTCCAGTTTATAAAAAATAGGTTTATATTTAACTTAATCGAATAAAGTAAATTTAATTATTTTAGTAAATTAAAACCTGGAATAATTATTGTTAATAATATATTTCTTTGAAATTTCTATTATGTTGCTAATGTATTATTATTGTGTATGTATTAAAAAGCTTATTATATTAAAATTGTTTTATTTTTTCCGACTGTAGCAAATGTTAAAAAAATGTTATTTGTATTTCACATTTAAAAATACCTTCAACTGTAAGAAATTGAGATGTTAGTAACTTTATACGAGTATATAAATTTAAACTTAGAATCCAAAAATATATTAATATACAATGTTTTCTATTTAAGAGACTAAACTTGGGCCTAGCACTCTTAAATGAAACACCCTGTATGTTTATAAATACATCAAAATAAAAATATTGGAATAACCGTACAACTTTTATATTAAAATTATTTTTGTACTTCCAAAAATAACTAAAGTAAAGGGGTGATGGTCAAAAATAATTGACACAATCAATTAACACTCCAGTTGTCCCCAGTTATAGTGACTGACAGTTCTTTTTAAACTCATTACTATTATTGTGGTAGGGGGTGTGGTACTACTCCCACTGCACTGAAGCTTATTGCGCCCCCAATCGGAACCCACTAATTCCTTTACAGCTACTTGTTTTTCTGAAAAGACAGCTCTTTCATTTCCCTCGATGCCTTTGTGTCCCGGCATTCACTTCAGTGTAGGCTGTTGCTTTGTGCCAGTTCTACTAATGTATCGAACCATTTTCTAGTAGTCCAGGAAAAATAGACGAAAAAAAAGGCTGACCTGGAAAAAAATTGTTACAGGCTGAATTTTTGCATGCACCTTAGTATTATAGCCCTCTATAATGTGTGAAAGTTCTCCATCGATTTGATGGCTGCTAACTGAGTTACTCGAGGTCAAAGGCCGCGACAAACAGTTTTTTGCAAATATCTCGAGAACGGCGACCTTAATTGAAAAAAAATATAGAGAGGTAATTTTAGCTGAGGCAATTTGCTATAAAAACTTATTCAGAAGTTTTTTTGTAGGGGCAATCGTTCACAAGATATAGCGTTCCAAAAACTAAGAACGTAGAGGACTTACTTCACTACGAAGAATAACGACTGATCTTAGGATATGAAAGTTGGATAATGAATTATTATTCAATATGTATATTTATGGCGTTTTTTATTTATTTGTGCATTTATTGCATTTATTTGAGCATTTATGATACAGTAATTAACTTTCTTCAGTTTCGGTGAGGGATTGTTCCGTCACCAAATTTGGACGAGGAAAGACGATTGATCGATGTCGTTATCAATCTCCTTGTTATCAATATTAAAGTTTTCCATGTTCATACATATTTGGCCATTACATTGGCTACAAACTAGAGAACAGTTCAATTCTGCTTTCCGCCGACATCCACAATTGGAATGGAGAAATTGATCCTCTGGACTGGGGATGGGTACTACAAAATAATATTTTAAAGACAGTTACAACTCTGCTCCAAGCCGCTAATGATGCATTACTCAATATAGTATTTTGTAAGTGCAAGAAAGGCTGTAGTTCCAATTGTGGATGTCTGAAAGCAGGATTGAACTGTTCTGTTCAAATTAGCTCTCTATATTTTTTTCAATAAAGGTCGCCGTTCTCGAGATATTTGAAAAAAACTGTTTGTCGCGAACTTTGACCTCGAGTAACTCAGTTAGCAGCCATCAAATCGATGGGGAACTTTCACACATTATTGAGGGCTATAATACTAAGGTGCATGCAAAAATTCAGCCTGTAACAATTTTTTTCCAGGTCAAAGTCTATTTTTCCTGGACTATACAGCTTTGGAGCGTATCTCTACATCCTAGGCTTTAAGACTATCCGTCATGATGCAGATCCGGTTATTTGTGTATGTCCTCGCCATCACGACTCCTACACAGGCAGTTATTGCAACTATTTCTGTCTGGAACACAGTTGCGACTGTTGCGAGGAAGCCCAGGTTAATGTTTACGCATTCCCCTGTGCTTTTCTCATATATTCCTGCAACTGAACTGCGCGTTGTTTTTAATGCATCTGTGCACCAAATGGATTCTTTACGGTTTTTCAGCGCTTCCCCCCTTTCAGGTACAGGGTGGTCCAGTTACGGTGTCCTCGTTATTATCTCAGAAACTATTGGGCACAGGAAAAAAGTTTTATATAGAAGTTGTACAGTCTATAGCATTCTAATTTTTGAAATAATATTACTTATACAGGGTGAGTCATTTTCATGTGGCGATATAAAGTTGCATTTTTTTAAATGGAACTCCCTGTGTTTTACCCCAAATTATGATTTCTCATGCAATTTACGATAAAAAATATATAAGGCTTAATATTCCTATTATTGATAGTTTCCAAGATATTCGAGAAAATATTAAAAAAAATAATATTGTATTATGTGGGTGTAGCTTTGACCAGGTGTGTTAGAGCAAGCTATTTTATTTGTTTCAATTTCAAAAATACTCAACCAAAACATATTCTTTATTTAGTTTGTTTATAATAAAAAACAAAATATTTAAAAAAATTAAATATTTTCCAATGCATGCCTACTTGACAGAGCATTATTATTAGCTTCTAGGTCTACTCTATAAAATAATAGTTCTTTGTCAAATACTACGACTTTTTCTTATATATGATATCAAATTAAAGTTTACTTGATTTTTAAGACCAGAAATAAAATTTAGTAGTTAAAAAATAGAACTAAAATATTGCTCATATAAACAGGCAAATATCATATATTTCTAGATATTTTCTCGAATATCTTGGAAACTATCAATAATATTAATATATAGCCTTATATATTTTTTATCATAAATTGGACGATAAATCATAATTTGGGGTAAAATATAGCGTGTTCCATTTAAAAAAATTCAACTTTATATCGCCACATGAAAATGACTCACCCTGTATAAGAAATATTATTTCAAAAATGTAGAATGCTATAGACTGCACAACTTCTATATACAACTTTTTTTCCTGTATCTAATTGTTTCTGAGATAATAACGAGGACTCCGTAACTGGACCACCCTGTACCTATAAACACACTAAAAGGATTCTATTCGACGGTATGCTTAGCATAGCATGTAGTCTTTTCCATGTCGTTGAAGATCTCGCTGTGGTACCCTTTAACGCGGGTACTCCCGAGACCATTAATCCTCAGCTTGTATGCTGCCATTAGTGCCTCCAATCTCACTATACTAGGTCTAGTATAGGTACGTCCAACAGCATCTCCATGGCTGTGGTAGGGGTTGTAGACATCGCCCCCGATATTCCCAAACATGCTAGTCTCTGCAACTTGCTTAGTCTGTTTTTTTTAACACCTCTGTTATTGACTTGATGCCACCAAACTAGAGATCCATAGGTGTATCACTACTTTGGTGTACAGCCAAAGAACCATTTTTTATTTTAGTCCCTACGTTTTTCCAACCATGCTTCCTGGTCCACAAAGCCCGCGTTGCTTTGTTAGCAACTTTTTCATAATGATGTCCGAAGGACAATTTGGAATCCAAAGGTGACCTCGTCCCCCATTCTTAGTCCCTGATGTTCATATATAAATGAAGTCCCTTCAGGTCTTGAAGATTTCTGCTCTTTGTGAAAGGTATAATAATTGATGTTTGCCCTGCATCAGATCTGATACAGTGCCCCCAAACTTACCCCCGACTAGAAAAGTGATATTATCTGCATATCCCTGGACGTGCACTCCCGCCCCTTCGAGTTCCCATAGAAGACCATCTACCACTAAGCACCACGGTAGGGGAGAAAGGACCCTTCGCTGTGGAGAGCCCCGTGCGGCAGACACCTCCTCCATAGTCTCTCGACCCAAAGAGGTACTCGATCACACGTTTGTACCTCAGGGGCCCTGAGTCAGGGCAGAGTCGATCCATCTTTTTAAGGTCGGATCAACTCCTCGCTCCTCAACACCTCTACTAATTGAGTCAAAAGAGGTGTTGTCAAAAGCCCCTGTATCTCAAGAAAGGTTCCTAGAGCAATTTCTTGACTATTGAGTACCCATATTTCTATCCTGTGAGTTAATTCGTGAATGCTTAACTCACAGGACTTTGCAGATTGATAGTCAAACTGGTATCGATGAAGGGGCGAGTCCCTTAAAAGATCGTCCGTTATCTTACCTTACCTATCAATCAGTTTCTCCACGGTCTTAAGAAGAAATGGATGTAAGGCTGATGGGACTTTTCCATGGGCATTAGGATTTCCGTCCCGGCTTTTGTATGCAAACCACTTTCGCCTTCTTCCATCTGTGTGGCACAATCCCACTTGCCCTGAATTATGTCCACAGGGGTGTGAGAGTTAGAGACTCAAGCCCTTGTTTTTTAAATCCGACGTTTCGTCTTCCAGAAACCATCATCTACTTATTTTTTTTAAATACGGACCTGGAATTTTTTCATGTTGTCTTAATTTTTTATACTCATTTTATGGTAAACTATCATTTTATCGACTAGCAGGATTTTTTATAAAGATTGATGTTTCGTCTTCCAGAAACCATCATCAACTTATTTTTTTTAAATACGGACCTAGTTTTTTTTATTTTATTTTTTGTTAGCTTTGGACTTCCTAAAAGCTATGATCCATCACAAATTTTGATTTTCAAACGTTTCGATGACAAAAACTGATATTTTCTGTATTTTTAAAAATATTTAATACGACACTATTTTTAAAACAAATTATTTTTTCAACAAATTTATTAGTTAGGTAAAAAATAAATATCTAAATTTATGATACTGATGAAAACCTATTGTTAACATTATTTAGTCAGAAGTAATTATGTTTTAAAAACAGTGTCGTATTAAATATTTTTAAAAATACAGAAAATGTCAGTTTTTGTCATCGAAACGTTTGAAAATCAAAATTTGTGATGGGTCATAGCTTTAAGGTAGTTCAAAGCTAACAAAAAATAAAATAAAAAATCCAGGTTCGTATTTAAAAAAAATAAGTTGATGATGGTTTCTGGAAGACGAAACGTCGCATTTAAAATTTGACAGCGCCATATTGTAGAGGATAAAAAGTGGCAATGACGAAGTGTTGTTTGTTTTAAAATTTTTTTTCAAATAACGCTAGAAAAAAATAAGAAAGATTTTATGAAATTTCGTTTTTTTCTGGATATTTCAGAAAGTATTCGGAATTTTTAAAATTGCAATACTTACAGCATTTTGATAAGCATCAAATTGTGCAACTTTGCCATAATTTAGCCGACCCTGTATCTCTTACGGTTTCCGAGATCCCTATGATGAGGCTCGAAAATGGGCCACTCTGTACAGGGTGTCCCATTTTCGACACTTTTAGGGGTTATTGGCGTTATTATCAAAGATAGAGTGTTGCGGTTTTCACATTCCTGTCCTACTTTTTTGTATAAAAGGTTTACTTTTAGAGATATTGCAGTAACTTATGTTTTTTTAAATGGGACACCCTATATATTATCTTTTGTATTGATTAAGCAAAATTTGGGCTTTTCAAAAATATATAATACTTAATATTTTTTTTGAAAAACAAGCTCAAAATTCGATATTTTTAATAATTTTCTTTATTTATAACAGTAGGCCATGGCTAGTTTATTAGAAACAAATGCAAAATTTGACAGATTTGTCAGATTTCCATTATTGATGAAATATTTTAGTTACGTAGGTGTTTTTATTTTACTTTTAATTTTTTATTACAATGGCCCTTTATGATAATTATGAGAAGTATTATATTGTTGGTATGTTTTATACAATGCATTAAAATTATCTTTTGAAGTGTTTAGCTTTAGAATAATGACGCATTGTGAAAATTTTGCATTTGTTTCTAAAATATTAGACATGGCCTACTGTTATAAATAAAGAAAATTATTAAAAATATCGAATTTTGAGCTTGTTTTTCAAAATAAATATTAAGTATTATATATTTTTGGAAAGCCCAAATTTTGCTTAATCAATATAAAAGATAATATATAGAGTGTCCCATTTAAAAAAACATAACTTACTGCAATATCTCTAAAACTAAACATTATGCAAAAACTGCCTACGCCACTGAATTCTACGTAAAAAACTCTATCAAGATCAGTTTTCACCTTTTTGATAAGTAGACGCATAACGGAAATACGAGGGGTGTCTAAAAAACAAAGATTTTGAGAATCACTCTGTAGATTAAAATCTAAGAGAGCCATGACAAATTTGACCCCGGAATCTTTCGTTTCGTAAAAAAGTAGGAACGGAAGGTAAAAACCGCAACACTCTTGGTGTAGTTATGCAGGCAGATTTAGCTGTAGCTGTAACTTTAGCTGTAGCTGTAAGTTTTCTCTAAGCCGCTGTAAATAAACAGTCCATATATGCAAGATTTAGTAGATTTAGCTGTAGTGAGCATTGAGTTGATGTTTGATGTACATACCTAGACAAAACCAAAAATTAAATCCCTAAAAAGTCACTAGATTTAAGAGATTTAGCTGTAAAAGTTGAAGTTGACGAACTATTACATCTACAGCTACAGCTAAAGTTACAGCTAAATCTGCATAAATGGTTCCATTGTTTAACACATATTCAAGTTTTTACAGCTACAGCTAAAGTAACAGCTACAGCTAAATCTGCCTGCATAACTACACCATTAATCTTTGATAATAACGCCAATACCCCCTAAAAGTGTCGAAAATAGGCCACCCTGTACAAGCAAACCTCCGATTTTGAATTGAGTGAGGAATGCATAAATGGAAAAATATACAGGGTGTTTAGAAACATTTGCACATTTAACGCTGATATTGAAGCATTTGGTCTTATAATTCGCTAGAGTTAATTAAAGAAAAATATGGAGGAAAGTGAAGGAAGTAGATGATGAACAAACTATGGATTTATAGAAGACACACTACAACTCCCTGTGTTTATAACTACCCTGCTAAAAGATAAAGGGTTAAAATATTTTTTCCGCAACAATTTTAGCAGGCGGTGCGAGATCGCTCCTAAAATTGACGCCCTGTAGAACTAAACTTAATGCAATCCCCCTAATAAATTATGCAATTTTTCATGCATGCATTATGTAATTCGAGTTGCAGATAGTGCGCAACTTGCGCAAGGTCAGTTAGTCAATATTCCCAATAGCGGGTTGGAAGGGGCATGAAACGTGCGTATTGTAGCACGTCAAAATATGGCCGACTCCGATGCGATTGTCAAAAATAATACAAGGGTTGATAATATGAAAGTGCCAAATGGACCTCGTGTGGTGACCATAAACAAAACTGATACTGGTTTTGGATTTAATGTACGGGGACAAGTAAGTGAAGGTGGTCAATTAAGAAGTATCAATGGGGAACTGTACGCCCCCTTGCAACATGTCAGTGCTGTTCTGGATCGTGGGGCTGCAGAGCAGGCCGGTATTAGAAAAGGGGATCGAATATTAGAAGTGTAAGTTTACAAGAAAATTTATTGTTATTATTTACATCTTCTACGTGGTTTTACAAGTTGACATAAACCATGTATTGATTTTTGTTTTGGTTACGCTTTGACGTATGACAGGTTTTGTACATTTGTTGTTTTTAAGTTATATTTTACAAATAATTGCGTTATACGTTAACAGTTATGTAACACTTACAATAATGCGAAAATTACATCTTTTTCTAAATACCTACACCTACAGGGTGTCCAGTTTCAAAAGCTGATAACACCGTGTTTTGTTTTTTTCCATAACCTACACTAAAATGATATTTCCCTTATTTTTGTAAAATCTTACTTGCATTTTAATAAATAAATCACATTTCAGTTCTATCGAAATTTTTCACCTAAGTAAATGTAGGTATGAGAATATCTTCTAGGATAGACTATAGGTATAGGTAGTCAACATAACTACCGAAAAATACTTACCTACCTACATTTTACCTAATACTTATTTTTCTGAAAATCTTCTGTAGTTCCATAAAATTTTTATGTTCTTGAATCTGGAAACAAATGCGCTAATAAAAACAGGTTGTTAAAAATTATGTTGGTAATATTTCTTTGGGATCATTGACTGCATCAAAATGCGTTTTATACAGGGTGTATCAGTTTTAATCGAGCAAACTTTAATGGTACATTCTCGTGGTCCTCCTGAATCGGAAAAATGTATATTATATACCTGTATCTCGATTTCTAAGAAAGATAGAGGGTGTTGAAGTTTACAAGAAAAAATTATTTTTTTGCAATAACTTCCATAAAAAAGCTTGGATTCAAACAAAATTTTGCATCTGTCATCATTCCCGTATTTTTTAGTAATTTCAAATTAGCACGTCTTTCGAAAAAACTAATTATCTCTGGAACTAAAACTTCAATTTTTGTTCTGTAAAAGCAAAGTTTACTCCAAATTAAACAAGGAATTCAATAGATAAAAAATATTTCTTAAAAATTACAGTGGCATGCTTTTTTCATTGAAATAATTGAGATGTGGCCGAATTGCACGCCACTGGTGCCCCCCAAAATCGAAAATATCTTCATAAAATTGTCCTTAGGAAGGAGGGCAGGCATGCAAAATTTTGTTTGAATCCAAGCTTTTTTAAAGAAGTTATTGCAAAAAAATGATTTTTCTTGTAAACTTCAACACCCTGTATCTTTCTTAGGAATCGAGATAGATGTATATAATATACATTTTTCCGAATCAGGACGACTAGGATTAAAGTTTGCTCGATTAAAATTGATACACCCTGTGTTTCGTAAATTTTATGACGTATAATAAGCTCAAAAATGCATCCTAAGGAGCTTTCAATCCCTATTAATTTCTTAAATAAATTGAATATTATTAAAGATAAATTATTGCAAGTGATGATGTAAAGCAATGTTTTCTTATGCCGGTAATTTTGGTCAATACCTACAGGGTGTTCTAGATGTAAGTAGACGGACTTTAACAGGCATTAGTAGATCTCATTTTTAGGCTAACACCTCTTATAAACATAGGTCGTAGACTCGATCGTAGAATGCTTTATTTCTTAGTTGAAAATGATTTTTTTGTCGATCGTTTATTAAAGATCTAGTTAATGTAATAAAAGGAGTGTATTAATAACTCAGTTTAATGCATACATGCACATTAAAAACATTGTTGAGATTATGAGATTTGCTAGGTAACCAACAATATATTATATTATTGAAACATGCATTTGGGACTGACAGCTGCCGAAATTAATTAATTATGTCAGTGGTATTTTGACTTATTGCATATTATGTCAGAATTTGGATTTTGCCATGGAACAAAATTAGATTATTTTCATTCTAATAAAGAGCGATCGACAAAAAAATATTGTAATCAACATGAGTGTTAATCGGCGATTAATAATCTCGACTCATTAACGCGCTCGCTGCGCGCACGCGTTAAAATCGTTTCGATTATTAATCGCTCTTATTAACACTCTTGTTTATTAAACTACTATTGCCAAATTATATTTTAGCATACCTAGATCTATAAGATGACTATAAATTTATGGTATTACATGTACTTAACAAAAATATTGTTCAGTGGTATACTTTATGGGGTGGCGTCGGAGTAGCGCACAATTTTTGTAAAACATGTCTGTGTTCCGCACTCAAACAACAATGTGAATAGGTTTGACGAGAAAAAAAAAAGAGAAACGTTCAATATTTTATGATGCGAGAACTTGTCAAACTAATTTAGTACTGTCAATTTTATTAAAAAACAGAAACAACAATTGAAATTCATTATTAATATTTTCATGGCAATAGAAGGTATTTTAGTTTATTCCAAGGGGAGCTTGAGAGGTTGCCAAACTTCAAAATTCTCTCAAATTTAGGTATTTTATTAAATTTTAACATTTTCATTTTCTTTGTAATAGAAGTTTTGTGAAAAAAATTGAACAAATCATTGCATTTTATCCAGAGATTATAGTAGCATGAATTATTCATTCATTTTTGTCTTGGTTATTAAAATAATTAGCTTGTAACTTGGATGAGGGAAACTCTATAACTCGGAAACTAACCATCAGATTTAATTTTTCTTTCAGATTATCCTTAGTTTTAATGTGCTCTATAACGCCCTGTATTCGGAGTGCGCCAATTACTGATCACCCTGTATAACAGGCTCCGGCCTTAATAAAATTTTTGCCTGGTTGTGCGCAACTTGGACACCACGCATTGTATGGAAGGGCGACTCAGTTTTTTTCGTGTCTCTTTATAATAGAAATTTGAAAAATATAATTATGAAAGAAAGGCCAAAATACGAAAAGAGTTATTATTCAGATATTCAAGTACTGCAAATTTATCAAAAAGTTGGAATTTTATGGCTGTTCATAAATTCTACTTTCTAAAATCAAAAAAATTAAAAATTTAGAGATGGGTGCAAGTTTCTTCTTATCAGAATTTCATTCTTATCTGGTTTCATTAGGAAGAAATTACAAGGTTATTATAATATAAAAAAGAAAACATCGAGAAACATTTTCATACCTTTACTCTTGAAGCCCTTTGGCTTTGTTTCCATCTCATTTCTTTGGCTATTGCTGTTCCAAGGGAAACAGTAATTAACTATACTACACAACACAACCACTGCAACAAAGAAAGAAGTCAACAATGAAATAAATTCTGAAAACTAACCAAACAAAATTCTAACAAACGACCAGTTTTTCTTAAATTTGTTAAAAATTAATTAATCGGGCTTACCCGCTTACCTGTGAAACTTCCAATAACTGATAATGAGTGCACCAACACCTAAGAACTACAAACTCACAGTAATTAGACTCCGAGAATACTGAAGAATTTTCTAGGCGCCACGAAAAAACTTTTTCTGTACTCCGCATACCAATTGCCACTCTTCTTGTTAACCTGTTAAGGAAAAAATAAAAAAATAAATTTTACGAGCCATTTTTAAACCGAATACAATCTAGAATTTCCTGTGTGTATAGAAAACTTCTGAAAAACTCGAAAATTAACCAGTTATTAAGCAGTTATTCTTAACTGCTAAGTTAATTTTTTTTAAGAACGTTACATTAAAAAAATATAGTACTTATGCTAAAATAAAATATACCTAACTCAACTCCCATGAATTTATATGTTTATAATAATTTTGGTTTTGAATAACTTCTGAACACAGTAAGAAATAATTTGTGTATGGTTACAAAATTATACAGGGTGATCAGTAATTGGCGCATTCCGAATACAGGGCGTTATAGACCACATTAAAACTAAGGATAATCTGCAAAGAAAAATTAAATCTGATGGTTAGTTTCCGAGTTATAGAGTTTCCCTCATCCAAGTTACAAGCTAATTATTTTCATAACCAAGACAAAAATGAGTGAATAATTCATGCTACTATAATCTCTGGATAAAATGCAATATGATTTGTTCAATTTTTTTCACAAAACCTCTAATACAAAGAAATTGAAAATGTTAAAATTTAATAAAATACCTAAATTTGAGAGAATTTTGAAGTTTGGCAACCTCTCAAGCTCCCCTTGGGATAAACTAAAATACCTTCTATTGCCATGAAAATATTAATAATGAATTTCAATTGTTGTTTCTGTTTTTTAATAAAATTGACAGTACTAAATTAGTTTGACAAGTTCTCGCATCATAAAATATTGAACGTTTCTCTTTTTTTTTTCTGGTCGAATCTATTCACATGTTCAATGCAGTGTTGCCACTTTTATTTTCACAAAAGTGGTCATATCTTTGTAAAGAAAGGACTTACTGCACTGCGATAAAAAAATTCGTCATTCTTAAAACGTAAAGGTTATCACAGCATGCTCCGAGTGCGGCAATTACTGATCACCCTGTATATCGGGTGTTCATTTAAAAAAGTCATCAAATTGGCTTTTACTTTATTTTTTAAAAGACAACAACATCGTAAATTAAGTTGGTTAGACAAAGATAGCGACAAAGTTCAAAACCAATTTGATGACTTTTTTAAACGAACACCCGTTATAATATAAAATTATTTTAATATGTATATTATAATATAATGTATAATAGGTACATAAAATGTCGATTATGTTATATGACTTTCATTTCAATGAAACAACCTCGTAAACCGCAATATGGTAATTACAATGGGGTGCGACTTGAATAAATATTTCCTTAGAATCGAAAATGAACTTAAATAAATTCCATAACTGCACTGCATAAATTAAGCTATTTATAGAAAAGCTAAAAATAGCATCAGGAATTTCTATAAATCTAATATGAAAAACTCAAATTTGTGTTTTTATACTTTGTTATAGAGATTTTCATCTTGATCATTTAGATTCACTCTCTAGTATTCACTTAAAACAGTTGTCGCGAAATCCAGGCCCATCATCATCACTTCATCTCAAATTTTCTATCTTCTTTTTTTTTCAGAAATGGAGTAAATGTGGAGGGTGCAACTCACAAACAAGTTGTGGATCTCATCAAATCTGGAGGAGATGTGCTTACCTTAACAGTAATATCTGTTACACAGCAAGTACGTTTAATGGAAATTTAAAAAAATACATGTGTATCTATTAATGATTTATGTGTTTATCAGGAAGCTGAGAGACTGGAACCATCCGACGACAACCAGGTATATTACGATTACAGCGAAAAAAGATCATTACCAATTAGTATACCTGATTATCACTATAATGAAAGAGGTGGAGACAGATACGTTGCTTTCAATATTTATATGGCTGGGAGGCACCTCTGTTCCCGAAGGTATAGAGAATTTTCGAAATTGCATACTGATCTCAAGAAAGAGTTCATGGGTAAGTGTACTTTTCTGTATTTTTTTTACTATAGTCGTTTCAGTGGCCGTGTATAATATTGGATTTGTCATGAGGTGTAGGTACATTCAATTAAAATAACACGATCTAACGTGCTGTGTTATGATAAAACGAATTTGCCACTGGTTCCTTTAAATTACTCTAAGTGATGACCTTAGACAGTAATAAAATTCTATGTTAATTTAAGATTTTATTTACTTTTGATTTAATGCTCAACATAGGTAAATTGTTTAATATTTAAAATAAGCTTTCGTCTTAGAAATCCAAGATGACGATTTGAAGAATTTCCTGTTTGTAAATATTTTTTCCATAACTTACAAAAATTATACTATTCAACCCTAAATCACAATTATATATCATAAAATTTCATACTAAGGTTGCCTTGTGTTATGAAACCAGCGTTTATTGTTTAAAAAGTAATAACTGATTTTCATTTACTGGAACTATAATTACAGTGGAATCCACCTATAATGAACTCGCTTATAATGGAAACTATGTTATAATGTACCATTTTAAAAGTCCCAGTACAAACACGTGTAAAATCCTCGGTGTAAATGGACTCGATTATAATAGACTCTCGCCTATAATGAACCAAAATTCGTTATTTTGTCCATTACAACCGGAGCGATTCGGTACTTCCCCGATAAACATAAAATATTATGACGCAATCGAAATGAAGCTGCGAAGTGCGAACTGATGTCGCTCTTGTAGTTTCTGTCACGGTGTTGACCAGTGCATATTATACCTATAACCAAACTGCGGATCCAAACAAAACTAAGCGACTTTTTTCAAAATATCTAATATTATATAAGTTTTTCGCTTTTATTTTCCTGCTTATGTATAGTTTAATGTGTTAGTTAATTTTTTCAATAAAAAAAATTACATACATATGTATTTGTTTAATTAGTAATTATTCTGATGAGATGAACACCCGGTTATAATGGACTATTTTACTTGGTCCCCTGAAGTCCATTATAAACGGATTCTACTGTATTTTATTGTAATGCATACTTTAGAATATAGATATCATGAGTATGATGCGCATTTTAGCAATCAGTAACAGTAATGAACGAGTATTTGAATTATTTAATAACTACGTAAATTTTTTTATTGATCATAATTCATAATGTATCACAGGGTGTCCCAAGAGAAATGGGAAGCCTATTATAGAGATTCCTTGACTTATTTTAGGATTAAAAGCTTTTATCCAATCAAGTTTTGTGTCCGAGACTTTAATTATTTTAAGTTGTATTTTTTTTATTTAAAAATTAAAAACATAGGTATATGATTGATTATAGTCTTTTTCGTTAGTTAGTGTGATTTTTTCTATTATTTCATTTTTTATTTTAACTCAAAAGCCGTCAATCGAATCAAAAAACACAAGAAGTTTTTTTGGAGTTGTATTTGTAGACAAAAAAAATATAAAGTTCAAGAAAATAGTGGCGTACCATCCTTTAATTTATGAAAGCCTAATATGATTCCCTCAAACGTACGCTCTCCACGATTCTCAAAATCTAAAATTGGTTCATCAATTTTGAATAAAATATTTCAATGCGTTTCAGAGTGGTCTAAAAGCTCAAAAATCTGGTCAAAATATTGAGATATAACATTTTTTGGGGCAGTTGATTACGAATCTGAAATCCATTTTTGCAAAAATAAAATGCTGGGTCCAATATGACGGACATTTTTTCAAGAAAAGATTGTATTTTGATGATATTTGAAAATAAGGCTTTTTTTATGTCGCTGATTACGAATCTGCATTTTCGCTTAAACAAGATAGCGGATCCAATCTGGCGAACATTTGTTTTAATTCTTGGATTTTGATTAAATTTGATAGTAAGAGGTTTTTTGGAATTACTCATCTAAATTCCATTTCTTGGCTTGAGCTGTCAAAAGTTAATAGTATAAAACGTACAATTTATCATACATTTTATAAAACCCGAATAGGCAGCTGTCGCCAGCTAATATTTACATATATCTTCATTAGATACCTAATAAACATTTTCCAATTGATACCTTGACAGGATCTAATGAGATTTTTTACTTTGCTCTAAATTTGTCAACGTTTTTTGTCACTTATTTCAGAAAATTGTTCACCATTGAATTGTTTATTTACTATTATAATTGTTGTTTAACGAAATTCACAATATCGTTTCATAAAAATACATATCTCCAAGATTAGAATCCATTTTGCGGAATTTCAGTTGGTCAATCCATTAAAAAAAACTGCACATGTACCGGGTGTCCAAATAAGAAAGGACGCCGACTGTATCTCAGAAACTATTTATCGTACAGCTTTCCCAAAAAAATATTTATAGTAAAAGTGGGCAAGAGAAATTGCTGGAAATAATTTTCAAGTTTCTAATTCGACCGCTAGAGGGCGTAACACCAACGACAAAATAGAAAACACGGTTTTTCTCAAAAATATCTCAAATTAATATTAGCCAAAAATAGTTATGTTGTAATCTATGCAAAATTAGAAAAACTTTTTTGTTTGGAGTATTTTTCTGTATCTTGTCAAATAAAGGGTGGGGGAAGAGGCGAATGTTTGTTTGAAAAAATTGTAATAACTTTTTTTTGGCTTAACCGTTTTCGATACATTTGGTCTCGTTTGAAAGAACGTTTATTAGGGCTTCGGATAAATAATTGACAACATGAACTTAATTTTTTCCTTGTCGCTAGAGGGCGCTTTGTGACGAAGTCGAAGATTTTGGTAATTTTCTCAAAAATGTTAAATGGAATGGTGCTATTATTACTAGCTAACTAACTAACTTTAACTAAAATTTTTTTTTTGAAGGCTGTATGATAAATAGTTTTTGAGATACAGCCGGCGTCCTTTCTTATTTGGACACCCGGTACAAAACAATTTTTTGGATGTGAGGATGTGACTCGTGTTCACTTTGACAATTTCTGTTGCTCTGATTCAGGACATGATAAGACAGCCTATGGGGACATCTGTAATCAACTGATGGTTTTGAATGATGCTCGAGGGTCCCATAAATTTTAAACTTTAAAATTAAAAAATTACTTCATTTTTCGACCTTTGGTCAGGTTTTTTGGAATTTCGAAGTTTTTATATTTTTTATCAATTTTGACTCCATGTATTTCGGAAACAAAGCATTGCTGGATATAATTTTACAAGAGCTTTTAATCTTAAAACATATCACATTTCTCCAGTATAATCCATCAATACTAGTGAAAATGTCTTTCAAATTTCCACTGAAACGGAAAAGATAATAAAATTACATGGGGTAAATATTTATTGAGTAAAACAGCATCACTGTATCAACATGATCAGAGCAAACAGCAACTTGCTTTATACACAAACTAAATAACGAACATAATAAAGATTCAAGGCACATGAAAAAGTACACCTTGCATTAAAATCATTTAACAATATATTTCGGTTTACTCAAAATGGAATTCTATTTTTTGACTGCAAATCGAAACCTAAATGTACAACACTTGAATCGCTGTGTGAGCGGTTTTATACAGGGTGTGTGTGTCACGGCAGGTTAACAGTAGACATGTGTAATTGTATTACTGAACCTAATTTCCTATTTTTTAGAACTTTCTTTGATTTTTTTTTTAATTCACAGAACTGGACTACTGTTAATTTTAAGAACAGTACCTTAGTAATTTTATACTTACTTAAAATTAAATGTAAAATCCAAAAATATACAAGGTGTTCCATTTAAAATAAGAAAGATAGTGTCTATATTTGCATAATTTTGTAAAGAAAGTGTTCCACTTAACAGATTTAAATTATATTTATTAATAGAGTTATGTCTACTGTCAGCTTGTACACCCTGTATACTTTGACTTATTTTCTTCCACTCTTATCATCTAACATTATCGTATATTCATTTTTATTTTAGGATTTACCTTTCCGAAGTTACCTGGTAAGTGGCCTTTTAACTTGAGTGAACAACAATTGGATGCTCGTAGACGAGGTTTAGAGCAATATTTGGAAAGAGTCTGTGCAGTACGAGTTATAGCAGAGTCTGACGTAATGCAAGAATTCTTGACTGATCAAGATGATGACAACAATAGTAGTCCCGTGGATCTTAAAGTAAGACATTTAAATCTACTGTATTATTAAGTTACATATTCTCATTTGTGATTTATTGCAGGTATTATTACCTGATAGAGATGTAGTAACTGTTTCGTTAAAGAAAAGCGCAAATGCCGATGAAGTGTACGAGGCCATTACGAAGAAAGTTGGCATGAATAAGAAAATATCAAAATTTTTCTATTTATTTGAAATTGTGGAATATAATTTTGGTAAACTCTTGTGTTGCAAATAAAGCTTGAAACTTTTATTATTGTTGCGTTATGTTTCAGAACGAAAATTACAGCCGAACGAATATCCTCATAATTTATATATTCAAAATTATAGTACAGCAACTAGTACCTGTTTATGTATAAGAAAGTGGTTATTTTCTATTTCTAAGGAATTAACGTTAATTATGGATACGCAAGTTACGTCGTACATCTTTTGGCAGGTACTGACTTTTTTATTTATATAGGCGTACCTACATTAATTCTTCAAAGGCCGATTTTGGTATAATTTTGAGAAACAGAACGCCGCTTGCAGGGTATGTTTAGGCAGCTGTCAGAACTATGAAAATGTTTGTGGCCACCCGTCTGTAGTAACTTTGCAATATGACTGACATATTTCATAAAAAAAATATGACTTGGTTTTTATCACTACCATATTGTACAACTAATGCTGACGAATAGCCAGCAGACATTTTTGCGCTCCTTGAAAGCCCTCTAAATTATACCAAAATGCCCAATTTCAAACACTGTTGCACACAGACTAATTTTTAGTCCATTCCAAGAACCTGCTTTTGACTTTATATGTATAAATTGATACTAAAGGAAAACGAATTATCCATTTAAGAAGACGATTATAAAGTATTCTCATTGTGGCTGGCCTCATTGCGGGTGTTAGAATTTGTGTTACTACCGCGCTTTTAGGGTACGATTACGAGCCCTAACAACTAAATGTTCGGACAAAAATAAATTTGATTGTCTCTTTTCCATACGCGCAAAAGTTATCTAAATTAACTTCCATAATATTGATGGTTTTTTCTGTTATAATGTCAACATTTAGTTATATAAAAATGTAAATTTCGTAAAAATCCGCTCGGCGGTTCCAAAGCTGTGGCACTTTAACCCAGCAGGATGGGAAAAATATAGAAACAAAGAATTATTATTTTCAAAACGTTGGATCTAGTAGTCGGATTTTGATGAAATTTACTTTATTGCAAAGCTGGATGTTGGTTTTCTTTACAAAAAAGTTACACAAGTTTTTATTTTGTGATTTTAGGCATTTATCGGAGCTTCAAAGTTGCACCTTTAAAAATGATAAAATTTTCTAGTAACTGTTTTAAAGAATCACAGTTTTGAAACCGCTGGTTGGATTTGTGTCAAAATACATTTAAATCAAAGCTCAATAATCGTACTATATTGAAAAATTCCTGAAATGTTAATATGATTTTTTTGCATTTTTTTCGAGTTCCACAGTTCACTTTTCAAAAAACGTGTTTTTTGAGGGTTCTACCTACAATAAAACAATGACAGTTTTGAAACCGCTGGCTAGATTTTGGTAAAATTTACTTTATTGCAAAGCTGGATGTTGGTTTTATGTACAAGAAAATCCCCAAGTCTTTATTTGGTGATTTTAGGCATATTTCGTAGCTTTAAAATTGCACTTGAAAAATGTGACGTAATTTTCTAACGACTGTTTTAAAAAAATCACAGTTTTGGAACTTTGGGAAAACGACATACACATAAAGGTGCTTTCATGGCCCTCATCCAGTCCGGACTTAAATGTTATTGAAACTCTTTGGCATAAAATTAAACGTATTCTACGCAATAATCCACCAAGAACCATTGGGGACTTAAAGACCAAAATAGAAGAAATTTGCGACAGTTTCACGCCAGAATTGTACCAAAATTTGATAAATAAAATGCCTGCTAGAATACAGGCAGCTATTAAAGCAAAAGGAGACGTAACCTCTTATTAATGGTCGTAAATTAAAAATTATCCCAACATTTAGTTGCAAATTCATTTTGTAAAGTTTGCTAATTATTAAGGTTAAAATATTGTTAAACCCAATAAATAATTTTCTTCCATGCATAGTATTGTTATTAAGACTTTATCTTATTGTATTGTTAGGTGTTTATTAATTATTTGCGTAAAATTTTCAGTTCTCCTTTCATACTTTAAATATCTACTTTTGTCCGAACATTTAGTTGTTAGGGCTCGTACAAGCGATTTACTTGGATGTTAAATAAATAATAAAATAAAAACATTGAATATTGGCGATGTTTTTTAGATAACATCGGTCAGGTTTTTCCATCTTTGCCCATAATTGATAGAAACACATATTCAGACATTTTGAAATTTATAAACTGCTTTTTTAATGTCATACTAATTCAAGTTTCGGTTACTCACTTTCTTATTGTAAGACAATTGAAAAACACAATTTTATGCACTACAAAAATGTACGTATAGTAGTTTGTCATCTAATCTTTCTTAGTTTCCAAGGTATTTAAGAAAAAGAAAAAAATTGATTACAAAATTGGTAAAAATTTATTGTTATTAAGGACCATTTGGGAACAAAATGAGATACAAACATAGTGCTCCGTCCCCAAATTATTTAGCATGGTTGCAGCCTGTAAAGATTGGCCTATTAATTTTATATTAGTGTTATTCCGAAGATGGCGGAAATAAATAATTTAAAAATACCTATTTCAACGTTATTAAAATATATGACACGATGCACAGTGGTCGGAATCGCGAAAAAGCTGGCCAAAACTAAAAAAAAAAGTCGTTGAAATGTTGTAGAAATAAGAACTCACGAAGAGAAGAACCTAATGCATAGTTTGACAAAAAGATAGAGAGCTGTGTTCTGTATCTGCTTCGCTGCAACAGTCCAAACGTGTCGCTGATATCGTTGCATTTCTATGTATGTGGAATACTGCTATGCATATTAGTTTCATTTATAAACGTTTTAAATATATTTTAAGTCGCGGTAAACAGTTTTTTAAAACAACTACAAACACATTTATCATTAATTATCGAAAAAGTTGTGATCCCAAGAGATCCTGCTCTGTTCTCAAATGCAGTGCACAGTTAATGGTGCAAATATTGAAAATTTCCAAAGAAATGCTGCACATTTTTGCACCTTTAGCTATAGTAATCTAAAGAACCTTTTTCATAAATGTCACAGGATTAGGCACTTACGAAGTAACCCGTAGGAAAGAGAAAATATTTGGAATTCTTCAAGGACATTTCCAATTAGATCTCGATGCCCAGATTCAAATATTAGAAGACAATTTTTCTAAAAGTGAAAAAAAAAATTTCCAAATTGTCGAAAACACAAAAAATGATATGAAATAGATTTTAAGTCCGCCATTTTGACTTTTGAAATTTCGACTCCACATTCGTATTCAGCGACCTCAAAAACTTGTATTCCAAATTTCGCTTAAATCTAAAAAAAATTTCATACAATTTGTCGGCCATTTTGAATCCGCCATTTTGAATTTTGACATTTCGACTCCATATTCGTATTCAGGGACCTCAAAAACTTAGGTATCCAAGATTTGGCTGATTTTGGAACCTTTTCCCAGTTTTGGCCAGTTTTTTCGCGATTCCGACCACTGTGCGATGTTATGTTATACTTACATAAATTTATCATGACTGTTTTTGCCCCGTTAATTTTCATGTAAAGTTCTAAATTTCGTGTCAATATTGAGCAAAAACACAAATAATAAATTATGCCAATTAAGGCCATTAAGCCTGGCCCATAAGCTGTACTAAGCTACTACATCTATGCTATTTTTTATTTCTGATAATAATGGATGTTATATCGGGTGCTCCTAGCATAACCACAACCACGTTTAGTTAGTGTATAGCTGCTTCTTTAAATTTAAATCTTTTTAGTTGTTTTGAAATAATTATTAAAAATGTAACACGGAACTACATAGTAACCCATAAAAGAACCACAAATACTCTTAGATAAATAATAAAAAGAGCAGAAGCCACTATCAAATTTGATGTTAAAATAGACACACTAGTACAGTCAGTAGGGACGAAAAAAGACCCAATCTGGCGGTTTTTGGGTAAGTCTTTTTTATTTTAGTATACAATAGTATATCAAAGGGTAAGTTCAAAACTAAGTTTCCGTACTCCCTACCCCTGCCTATAAGCCGCCATCTTGGAAAACGGGGTTGTGTTTTATTTTTAATACAATTCGTTTGTAGTCGATTTCTCAAAAAAAAGTAATAAATCTTTTTTGTAAAGAAAAACGCACTCTACATTTTTTATTCAAAACTTTTTTCCCTTGTTGATATTTAACAGGTTGCTAGTAATAAAATTGAAAAATTTAGGGGATGATCAACTTTGACCGTGGATTTCCCGCGAACGGTTAATTTTGGAAAAATTCTTTTTTATTGAGCACTTTTTTAGCAACAAAAAACATTTTATGTTGTACTCAAGAACGTATAAAAATAGAGGACAGAAAGCTCCCATGGTGGGGGTAAAAATTCGTGGGTCAGGAAGTGTTACACGTTCAAATGGACTCAAGCGTACTCGATAGTTTCTGCGCATGCGTCAGCAGCCATTAAAGCGCGTGCCGCCTGTGCTGTTTGTGTGGACAAAAAACTGATAAAGGACGAAAAATTGCTGTCACTGCAACAGGCAACGGATTCGAGCCTACCCCACCCTGGGAGCTTTCTGTCCTCCTGACTAATAATTACTGTTTGGTACCACAATTACTCGTTTATTAATCACTGAACGACAAAAATGTTTATATTCTTTTATGTAGAAATAAATGTACAGCATGCACTGTCTTTTTTTGTTCTTTTATTCATTATTTATTCATAAACATTGAAAGCTCTAAACAGCCTCAATGAAAAAATTATACAGCAGCAAATTGTGCGGTTTTGAGTGAATCTTGCGCTAAATAGTAAGACATCAACTCTTTTCTTCATCACCACTGAAGTAAAGTTGTAGGCGCAGTTTTGTTAACGTGGTTTCCCCAGAAGGCATAATCTACGGTTTGTTCTTAGATTGCAATTACAATCATCTTCTTTTCAATGGACCAGGTTCATCTATAAAACTGTCCTCGACATGTTCCTCGGGTGAAATATCTAAGGGTATGGTCCGTAAATCAACCGGTCAGTTATTTTGACAGCGGTTCCCGTTCCGAAATGTCGGTTCGACTATAAGGAGATAGCAACTACAAACCGACCGGTTCGTGCGGTTGGTCCACATTTGTTTCTGCAGCAGTTGAAATTTCGGTGGTGGAGACTGATTCTGTTATCTAAAAATATAAAAAATGCATTTTTATTCAGAAAAAAATATCTTACATTTTTTTCAAGAAATCGACCACAAAAGAATTTTATTTTTAATAAAACCCTGTTTTTCAAGATGGCGGCTTATGGGCAGGGGTAAGGAGTACGGAAAGTTATGTTTGAACTTACCATTTGACTCTCTATACACTGAAATTTATAAAAGACACCCCATAAACCGCCAGGGATATCCCTACTGACTGTTGCAAACAAATTTATGTAATTCATGGAAAAATATTATAAAAATTAATGAGCAAAGAAATCATTAAATTTTCTTGGAAATTTTATATTAAATTTAGCCTCATCTCATACACGCTTAATATTAGAGGAAATTTCATACCAAAAGTCGCTTATTTCGTCCCCTGTGCCCAATGTTCGAATTTATTTAGTAATTTAAATAATAAAAAAGACGATATACATTGTAGCGTGGAGTCCGAATTGCACACAGGTTGTTATTTGAGTGCGAAACTCGGACATTTGTTACAAAAATTGTGTGCCATCCATTGTAAGACGGAAGATTTTTTAAATATTTTGGTGAAAGAAATTAATAAATAAAAAATTCATACCCGTTTTATTCATTTCCTTTTTCTACATATTTCTTGTTTATTAGGTACAGTTTTTTAAATAAAAATTAAATTACAGTACAGCTTCGCTAATCCGGACAGATAAAATTTCACCCTTGTCCGGATTGTTGAATTTTACAGATTACTGGAATATTTCAAAAAAGTGGACAAATTAAGCGAGAAGAAATTCATCAATGATAAACAAATAAAGGAAATATATTACTAATGTACTTAAGCAGTTATTTAAAAAAATATGAACACATTATTAAGTTTTATTAAAATAAAAATAAATTTTTTGCTGCTTTAACGAATAATTGTATCCTCATCATCGTATTGTTCTTTTGACCAGAGAGGCGTCCAACTTTTTTTATATTTTCTTCCGTTTTTACTTTCTTATACGAAGTTATAAGAAAGTATAGTAATCGTGATTTTTTTATCATTATATTATTCTATGATTCATGTGAGTTAATGACACCTTCCTTTAAATTGTAGCTATTCAGAGCAATTGGTAAACCGCCATTGTCGATAGAAATGAAGTGAAATAATAATTTCTTTCTATAACCCACTTTAATATTTTGGATTAAGTTTTGGTCCACTTGCTGTATTATTGTTGTACAATTGGTGGGTAAAAACATAGATAACTTTAAAGTTTGGATCAAAATTTAAAGCACCCTCAGTTGGATATAAGAAAGCGTTATCTAATAATAGAAGAGCTTTTTGTGGTTAATTTTTCTGTTTTAAAAACTTTTTCACTTTCACTGATTGGGCATACAAAGAAAACGCAAGCCTAACTAGAAAATTAGGGGAATTCTCTAACTTTGTTTATGATTTGATCACGAAGTTTTAACGATTTTTAAATATGTCCGGGTTATAGAGGTAAAAGACACCAAACTGTCCGAATGACAGCAGTGTCCGAATAACTGGAGTGTCCGAGTTTGCGAATGTCCGGATAACCGAAGCTGTACTGTACTTAATTAGAAAACTTCACCACACCAACATGTCAAGTCTGGAGTTCCGCAGGGAGCGCGGCCATACGAGGTTTTGAGGGAGGTAGTGCTTGTGTCTTACATTTTCGTAATTACCTCGCTTATTATAAAAGCTACATTTCTTTTCTTACACTTATCGAATCCTTAATAATTAATCTAGATGGTTTCACCATTTTCGTAATAATGGAGTAGGAAGATAAAAGTGATTTTTTTAATAATGTTAGTTTTGGGTAAATCACGTTTTAAAAATAATATTTTTTAAGGAAGATAATTTAAAACTCAATCACATATAAAAATCGATATATTTTCATAAAACCAACCGTATCTCAGTATCTCACGTACTGGACGAATCGCAGACGAATTCATGGTGATCATCCCCATCATATAAAATAGTCCATAGCTTTTTACCTTTAAGTGCCCATCGGGGACACAAAAACCATGGGTGTTCCCTCTACTACAAGAAATGTTCCATTTTCTAGGCCGTAGATGAAGTAAACAGGGGGTGTATTCATGCGGGTGAACGTCTATATCAACTAAAAGCACTCCAAGACAACACAAGAGCAACGGAATATCTCAAATTAGCTCGCGAACTTCCTGGTTATGGAGAAGTAGTTTTCCCCCATTGTGCATGTGACTCACGCAAAGATGGACATGTAATTGTTTCGGTTGGAGCGGGTGGTATTAAACTACATGCTTGTGGAGAGGACGGCACTCTAGAAAGTCAAGTCGTGGTATTACAATGGGACTGTATTAGGCAATGGGAAATTGATGAAGAGGGTATGGCGTTTTGTTTGCAGTATAATAGACAGGATAAAACCCCAAGATGGCTTAAGATTTTCACCCCCTATGTAAGTTAAACTATTTTACTTAAGGTGGATTTTCTAATATATTTTCGTTTTGTTCACAGTATCTATATTTAATCGATTGTTTTGAACGAATAATAGAAGAAAGTAAGTGGTTAGATGCTGGCGATTGACTCCCTCCACTTTATATTTAGGTATAATTTTTTATGTTTTTCTGTTTCTGTATTATAACTACTATTACTGTATATAGAAGGAGTTATTAGTAATGCCTTACTCGGTGTTTGTTGAATTACTTATTTAAAATAAAATATTGAATGCAGGAAATGTTCAGAAGCATTTGACGCACACTCTAAAATTATTTTGTTGTATACAGGGCACGGAATTTTCACCATTTTATAGTTAATTTTAGATATATTATTATTATTATTATTATTGTTGTTGCTCGTTTACCATAATTCAATCGATGAGCAATAAAGGGAACTAACTGGTGCGTTTTCTCTATTTCTCCACCAAATATAAACATTCTGAAGTAATCGCAACCTTAAAAATTTTCACATTCTGGAGTTAGTTATTTTTAATTTTCACCGTTTAAATTATTAATTACGTTTTAGTATTACAATTACTATTTTCGTATACACATTGTTCCAAAATCAGCATAAAAATATGTATAGTATTTTGATTTTGAGACAAAAATCTTATTATATTGAGATTCCATATGCTCGATATTAACCATTCAGTAAATTTATTTATTTTATTTATTTAATCAATAAATCATAAGATTTCTACACAATTAAGAAGAGTTTTGGTTAATGCTAAATTTTTTGTCTCAGAAGAATCTATTAAAAGTACCACCGGCGATTTTAAGACACTCACATATTTCTTCAATTTTGCCTATTTACTATCTTGTACGAAGTAATCAGGAAGTATAGTAATTGTGTTTTTCAATTTCGAAATTCTTTTTGTTAAAATTAGTATTACTGAATTTGTATTTTTCGTATAACTCAGTATTACCGAATTCTTTCCGAATTGATATTAAGGCACTCGATCTTATACGAGTGTGTTGTACCGATATGAAGTAATAATAAAATTAATTTGCATTAATATTCATTAACTTGCGGCACAATTAGTAGCGGTTCGTGGTGTAATGTAGCAGGTGTTCTGCAACGGCAAAATAACCCTGTTTATTACAAGCTAAAGTTAATGGAGATCTAATATCAACTGTCCCAAGTAAAGCCAAATCCATGGTATTGTGAAGATAACTTTTGGAGTTTTCATGTGCTTTTTTATTTTTTCATTAAGTCACCTTTACCTCCGTCCATGCTTTATCGCCGTTAAATAATAGGTACGAAAAACAAAATAGAGCATTTTTTTATTACATCCAGAAATCCAGTTGTTTCTGTTATAAATGTCTAGAAAATTGCCGTACTTATAAGTATATGTTATTCCTCTACTAATCCCAGTAATTTTTATATTAATGTCTGGCAATGGTCGACCCTCCTTCAATTCAATTTTCTCGTCATAACTGTATTTAAAAAATCTTTTTACATTAATTACATTAAAAACTACATCCATGACAAATATTTTAACACCGCACAACTACAACTCAAACTAATAATAAATAGGTAATGTAATAATCACTGATTCTTTGTAATTCGCAATTATACCGCCTACTGCAGTGGTCTACAAAGTGGGGGGGGGGGGGGTACGACATGATTAAAATAATACTCCTAATAAAATATAATACTCTGTCATTTTTTTCCTAGTAACGGTACTTAGCACAATAAATTTGTATTCAATTAGTTGGGGGTACTCCAAGCGGCCCAATATCTTTGCTACTATGAAGCTAGCTAACAGTAGTAGAGGTGGCTAATAATAACCAATAATCCTGATTGCGAAAATAATCAAAATGGATTCAGGGGCCCTCAAAACGTGTAAATCCATCAAAAATAAAAAAGTTACGATTACTATACTTCGTATAAGAAAGTAAAATATCTAGTATGTCCAATACATGACTTTCTTGTACTATTCGGATTTAATGCTGCTCTTGGGAAAGTACTGAAGCCGTAGCCAATAATCATATTTTAATAGTAATATAAATTAATTTCATTATTATTTTATGGCAGTGCCTCCGCTGCCGGCAACGGCACCCGTATGAGCTGCCGGCAACGGGACCCGAATGAACTGCCGGCAAAGAATTTTTAGGTTTTGCCGCGTATTCAATTTTTATCAAGATAATGTTTTAAAGATTTCAAGGTTTCATTAAAATCCAACATTCTGGGCTAATTTATAATATAAATGAACAAATAAAAAAATGTTTTGTAGTTTCCTCTACTTGAATTTGATTAACACAAGTTGCCATTGCACTTGCACTTTGTTGTATTTGGGTAAAACTGCCGTACCGTGGCTTTTCTGAAAATGGCTTATTTTGGCAAGAGAATAAGTTGTTTAAAGTCGGGGGAGAATTTTTTTTAGAAAAACATTTTGTTTTCATGAAAAATGAAAACAAATTTTCAATTAACAACCTAACCAGTAAAAGTAGGTATATAGGTACTATATTCTTTCACTTCTGAGTGGTTAGGTTGTTAATTGAGGTTTTTCTTCATTTATCATTAAACAATTTTTTTTTCAAAAAAAAACAGGATCCCCCGATTTTAAACAACTTCTCTTTCCAAAATAAGCCATATTTACAAAAAAACAAATTTTTTATACATTTTTCGGAAAAGCGGATGATACGGAATTTTTACCACAATTTGTTACAACATTATTATCATCAATGAATGTGTTCGTTGCTCTCCAGAAAATCGTCTTTGAAAATGTCCTTCAAAATTTCACCTTGCCCTTCTTCCCAATGCTTTATGATAGATTTAATGATTTTCAATATCTCACGAAAAATTGGATGGGGGACTTCATTAAACAACTGAGCCATTTTTTTACCTTGATCATCCATACAAGCTTAAATTTAGTGTGATTAGTCATATATTTATTACGCGATTGCTGTTTACGAGTTTCATACAAATTTTGAGGGTTATGATTGCCGGCATCGGAGCCAACATTGAGGGGGCAACCGGCGCCGGCAGCCATTAGTTTATTTTGCGGGCACCGTTGCCGGCACCGGAGGCACGGCCTTATTTTATACCTGATGAGATCGTGTGTCTTCGTGTTAATTCGGGAATATTGCTATGTACGAAAAAACCACCACAAAAAATTCTTTTTCAGATAGTTTGGCTATATTTTACTTAATTTTGGCATTTTTCAAAATTACAATTTCGTTATACAGGGTGTTTCAGTTTATATCGTCAGAATTTCACCAGTCGATAATTTAGCGAAAATTAAAGGTGGTTTATCTAATAAAATATGGTCAAATTTTGCTTCCTTTTTGATGTACCGGGTGTCCCATTTTCGACACTTTCAGGGGGGTATTGGAGTTATTTATTATCAAAGAACAAAGACAGAGTGTTGCGGTTTTCATTTTAATTTCCTACTTTTTTACGATGGCTCTCTTAGTTTTTAATCTACAGAGTGACTGAAAATCTTCTTTTTTTTTTAGGCACCCCTCATATTTCCGTTAAGCGTCTACTTATCAAAAAGGTGAAAACTGATACAAAAAAAAGGTCTATGCAAATTTTCAGAAAGCTAATTTGTTTTATTATTGATTTATAGCCAATCATTTAATATAATGTATTTTCTTTACATCAAACAGGAAGCAAAATTCGACCACATTTTATTAGACAAACCACCTTTAATTTTCGATAAATTATCGACTGGCGACTTCCTGATGATATATATTGGGACACCCTGTACTTTCCTTGTTTTTCAAATTATTTAAAAAATATGAAAATTTGAGTGTCTTATAAAAACTGTTAAAATTCGTATAATTTTACCTAGAATCCAGTTGTGGAAATATGTCCCCACCTGAAAGCTCCGAAAAATAATCATAATTCGACATGGAATAAACAATTTAATTTTTACATACTTACTATCTATTATATTATATCATTATAATTCTAATTTATACTTGAAACAAGAAAGTTTAAACTACATTATTTTCTATTTCAACATTACTCCCTGGCACACAATCACATTCTGTATTCCACGCACTAGCACGGCGGGAGGGTTTCTTTCCTTTTCTTCTTCGTACTTCAAGTTGCTGGATTATTTCGTTGTTACTAACTGCCTCACATTACTTCTCTACATAACACGAACATTTGTATTGGCCTTTCCCTGTACTGGGCCACACACTAATTAATTCTAGGACATGAAAAGTATTCACTCGGCTTGATGTCTCGCGAGCTCACCTTGTTCATCGTTCTGTCGAGGAGAATTTTATTGACAAATATTTACTTACTAGGCTGACCTCCATTTTAATCGAGTCTGCACTAGGAAATCATGGTAATCTTTATAGTTTTAATACATATACAAGATGTCCCTGAAAGATCTGTAACTATCATGTATTTCGGAGACTAAAATATATCGATTGAACACCTCTACCAAAAAAGTATTCCTTACTGAAATAAATATAGTGTTGAAAATGGTAATTTAAAAATACTATTTGGGTCTAAATTTTTGAGAGCAACAAATATTTTTTAAATCTTTTACTCTAAATTAAAGATTATCATTAAAGAAATTTTAGATAATTTTCTCCAGATAAAATCATTAACGCCAGTAATTCTCCATTCCTCTACATCTAGAAATTCTGGATATTTCGAATTGTAATTTGGAAGTGTATCTTAAAATTGTTTATACAGGGTGTCCGTAAGTAATGGGACATACACATAGTTACAGTGGATTCCGAACTTCAAAATATTATGATTTACCCAAATGTACAGGGTGGTCCAGTTACGGTGTCCTCGTTATTATCTCATAAACTATTGGGCCCAGGAAAAAAAGTTTTATATAAAAGTTGTACAGTCTATAGCATTCTACATTTTTGAAAAAATATTACTTATACAGGGTGAGTCATTTTCACGTGGCGATATAAAGTTGCATTTTTTTAAATGGAGCACCCTGTGTTTTACCCCAAATTATGATTTCTCGTCCAATTTACGATAAAAGATATATAAGGCTTAATATGCCTATTATTGATAGTTTCCAATGTATTCGAGAAAATATTTTGAAAAATAATATTGTAAAATTAGGTGGGTGTAGCTTCCACCAGGTGTGTTAGAGCAAGCTGTTTTATTTGTTTCAATTTCAAAAATACTCAACCAAAACATATTCTTTATTTAGTGAGTTTATAATAAAAGACAAAATATTTAAAAAAATTTAACTATTTTCCAATGCCTACCTGACAGAGCATTATTATTAGCTTCTAGGTCTACTCTATAAAATAATAGTTCTTTGTCAAATACTACGACTTTTTCTTATATATGATATCAATTTAAAGTTTACTTGATTTTTAAGACCAGAAATAAAATTAAATAGAATTAAGATTGCTCATATAAACAGACAGATATCATAGTATTTCTAGATATTTTCTCGAATATCTTGGAAACTATTAATAATAGGCATATTAAACCTTATATATTTTTTATCGTAAATTGGACGAGAAATCATAATTTTGGGTAAAATACAGGGTGTTCCATTTAAAAAAATGAAACTTTATATCGCCACATGAAAATGACGCACCCTGTATAAATAAATTTATTTAAAAAATGTAGCATGCTGTAGACTGTACAACTTCTATATACAACTTTTTTTCCTGTGCCTAATTGTTTCTGAGATAATAACGAGGACACCGTAACTGGACCACCCTGTACTTTAGTCAAAAAGTTAATTATTAACAAAAATACAAGTTGTTTGAACATCGATCAGAAAGTTGACAGTCGGTAACTGCACAAAGCGAATTGATGAATTATTCCATCGACCAATTTTTGCAACAACTGAACATATCCTGAAATATTTTTTGCATCAAAATATTTCGAGACTATTCTGAACATTTTCAGCATTGAAACGTGTTTTGTTGTATTTTACATAATTTAGAATCTATACCGACTAAAGCGTTTATAACTCACTCTGTTTAGTGGTACTATTTTTTAATATTGTATGTGATGTAACTTTAACTTCCTCTCTTTAGTAGCCAATTCGAACTACTTCATATTACTGTTAATTACTTTATTCATATAAACAATGAAGAGCACAAAATGCCAAAAGTTAGATTTGTGTTCGTGTGATAGATTGAATTTGTTTAGGATACCTTGCAATTAAGGGATCAGTGCAATAGGAACTATGTTCTCTAAATTTAATTTTTCATACACAGTAAAGCAATAACTTAAAAAAATACAATAGTTTAGTATTTTCATTCGAACTAAGTGTGTTGTGTGGTAGATAATGAGGTGTTTACTTAAAATGTTAGATATTTATTTTTTACTCAATATTTGTGGTATGTACAACCGAGTTGGTAGATTTTTTTATCTCCTGAACATGTTTCCTTAAACTGATCTACAAATTATTATTAGCACTCCGTATAATCATAATCACTAAATAAATGTTAATAAGAATTATTATACAATAAGTAATAAAATTAATTATTATTCCATTAACAAATATAAAATTCTATTAAAACATTTCTGGGACCTACCTTTGTTTCAATTCGCACTGCCAAGTAGAGTTTCTTTTCTACATTTCTAAATTTAATTCTATGCTTTACTATCATATTTTTTTCTTAATTGTTTTGTGTCTTTAATACTCGATTAAGCTAACACCGTATGTATATAATTTACTCATTTCGTACCATATAACGATATTATTTAAAATTAGGTAAATGTAAAATAACTTAAATTAAATAAATTACTATTAGCTCAAAAACTCATGTTATTTAAGTAGCAAAACAAATTTCAGTTATACTTTTCTAGATGTACATTGTTCGTGTGGTGGTTTATTTTTATGTAATGTGTGATTTTTTTGAGATGTAACCAACCAATTTTATTTTCTTACCTGGTTAAACATGTCAATCTGCCAGGGACATGGTAAATAGTAAAAAATTATTTGCACATTATCTGAAAAACTGGTTGTGGAAGAATTCTAACAACTTACCAAAAATGTCATTAAATATTTAAAATTATAAAGGGCTGATGATAATATAGTATTAGTACGTTTAATAATTAACCAATTTTTTTAGCTTATGGTTGTTTCCGTCACAAAAACACACATGAATTGGAAAACGACACTACATGCTGTGAGCTGTATTGCTGACTCGGTTTATAGTTGACAAGCTACAAGAACAAAGTAACCTATTTCTGTATATTAGGGCATTTTATTTTAATACTAAAAAATTTTTGTATGCACCTATAATAACAAATAATTTTGATTACCGTTTTGATATTTTTAATGATCATCCGATTTTTTCTGGCTACTTTCTAGGCTTTGGACAAAGTTAACATATCTGCTCTTATACTCACAGAAAAACAATCAGATGTTAAAATGTTCAACGCTGTATAAAAGATAGTTCTGTATGTAATCATGATTATTTTCGTGTGTTTTTATCCACACTAGCTTAGTGAGTGTGTGTACGTAGTATGTACGTATAACATTTTTTGTCAAGACGTAAAAAATTAATTTCTATTTTTTTTCATTCAGATATCCGATTGCAAATCATCGGCGTTATTTTTTAAGCTAAATTTAAGGCAGGACAACCAGTATTATAATAATTTATTGTTTCTGTGCCTTATTTTTTTTAATTTAAACTAAATCTGCAATTGGCTATAAAAATAGTTACTTATATTAAACCCCAATTGTCAATTATGTATTTATTAAATTTCAGATATTTAGAAAATAACATCTAATTTAATTGCCTAACAATGAAATTTAAAAATGCTTTATTATCCAGAGTGTTTCGTAAATACCCATCAATAAACCGATGCAGCACTAATGGCTCACCTTGTAACAGATATAATATATTGTATGTTCCTTTATAGAACTATGTATTTTATTGTTAAAAAAAGCAAATTTATTATTGGCTGTTATGTTTTATTCCTAAAAATATATAAATGAATATAAAACATTATTTATTGTTCTTAATTCGATCCCAATAACTCACCTTCGTCTAACCTTGGCTATACTTCGGGAAGCAGTGGTAGGACTTTTGATCATTAGAAATATAACACTTCAATGCTATAATTGGTACTCGGATGCTTATCCAAGCATGTAAATAAGTAAATATGTAACACTAAAATATATTCTACTATAAGGAATATTTCGAAATTTCTAGAAATTATTATTATTCTATTCTAGAAATAAAATTTTAATGAGAGTGCCTGCACTGGCTCGACAAGAGAGATTTTTTGTTCACTTGGTTATTTTTGTATATCTGATATAATTTTCTGGCTGGTGATAAATTGATAATCAATACTGGGAAAAGAATAACATTCATTTTGGTAACAATACGAAATTCTTGTTTATAAAGTAAAATGAGTCAGCCTGGATAGTACCTATAGACGATAGACTCCTTGCTCTTCTAGTTAGATTCTGGGATGAATACCAGGAAAATTAAAAAAAATATGTTTCGGTGTTTCAACAATGTAGTAGATGTTATTACACATCATATTCATAAAAATTTTAAAAATTAAATCGTTTTAAAGGTTTTTGTACAAATAAATATCTAAAGAATTTTACCTATATGTAGATGTTTAAGAAATAGGTATATCCCTTCTACTAAAAGCTTAATCATGGAGTGTTGGAGTGAGTCTGATTTTGTGCCATTACCGTTCGATTTAATGATGGAGGAATGTTTTCGACAGTGTGAAAAAAAATTATTCCGAGAACATAGAGCTGCCACAGGTTTTTGGAGTCAAATTAAGTAGATCTGACCATCAAATATACTTTACTCCAAATGTTCTTTTTTACTAAAATACAAAGTGTTGAAAATTATTTATGTAATTATTACATTTTTTCAGGTCAAGATCTGAAATATGAAGGGTTAATAAGTGTTGAAATATGTATGTATCATCTACAATTTATGGTATAACATGTAGGTCTAGGTAGGTACCTACTTATGGCAGGGTGATGCAGTTTTTTAGGGAATTAACACAAAATAAAAAAGTAAATTATGAAAATACTTACCTAACCTAAACTATTTTCAAGAAAATGAACTTTGGAATTTTTTATTACATTTTAATTCATTTTGACACTCTGGAAAGTCTTAAATGATATCATACAGGGATGATAACACTCTAGTCCAAAAGTCCAGTCAAACGAGACATTTTGAATTGCGTTAAATCGGAGTCCATCGAAATTTTGAGGGTAAGTACTAAGTAGTGGATGTAGTCCAGTCAATCTGTCCGGAAAAAGGGTCGTTTTTGGAAAAAATTACCCGGTAAACTTTCTCTTCATAAATCGTTAGGGCGTCATGTGGAAAGCTTAAATTCAAAAACTCGGGAAAATCCTCGGACCCATTTTTTGGGAAATCCAAGAAGTGTTTGGATTTGATTTTACGCGAGAACGGTGAGTTGCAGAAGAAGATTTTGTTAATAAATATTGTAGAGGGCAACATTTTCTACAATTTATCTCAAAGGATCGATGCGCTACGACGAAAAATGCCAAAAGTAGAGGGCGCCAAAGTACCCAAAAATGAGTTTTTTCAACTTTTTACATCGAAAAGAATTTTTTACGCACAACTGTAAATATAAATGTTGACAAGCGAAGAAAAACACACAATTTTTATATAAACGTTTTTTCTCTACGATCCACCCTTTCGTAGATACAGTATGCAGAGTCGAAATGTTAATCGTGCTTGCCTACTATTTTTACGATGTATTATTATTACTTTGAAAATAAAATGTTCTAAATTTACATCTAATCTGCTGTATCTCCGAAACGGTCGATCGCATAGAAAAAACGTTTATATAAAAATTGTGTGTTTTTCTTCGCTTGTCAACATTTATATTTACAGTTGTGCGTAAAAAAATTTTTTTCGTTGTAAAAAAGTGAAAAAACTCATTTTTGGGTACTTTGGCGCCCCCTACTTTTGGCATTTTTCGTCGTAGCGAATCGATCCTTTGAGATAAATTGCAGAAAATATTGCCCTCTACAATACTTATTAACAAACTTTTCTTCTGAAACTCACCGTTCTCGCGTAAACTCAAATCCAAACACTTCTTGGATTTCCCAAAAAATGGGTCCGAGGATTTTCCCGAGTTTTTGAATTTAAGCTTTCCACATGACCCCCTAACGATTTATGAAGAGAAAGTTTACCGGGTAATTTTTTCCAGAAATTTTGACAGATTGACTGGACTAATGCCGACGGTAAATATTTATCTTACGTTAGAAATGCGTATTACCAATATTGTTAAGGAACGAATTCCCAACAACTTTTGTTTCAAACTTTTTTTCATATGATTAATATTTACAAAGTTAATAATATTCAAAAATTATGGGCATGTCGGGGTGAAAATGGATTTTGGATTTTATATCCAAACTATTCGGAGGTCAAAAGTGGCTATAAAGAAACTTGTAGCTCCTGAAATTGTCTATAATTTTTGTATAATTCGACAATTCGACAAAGCTCAATTCGACTCTAACCGTACGAAATTTCTTGGAAAAGTGTCTGTCACATGAAAATTATGGAGAATTTCAAGACCTCCAAGTTTCGTCACATATTGACCTTCGACGAATAGTTTGGCTATTAAAACCATTTTCATTGAAAGTTCCTTTTTTCATTCATTACGAATGATTACGGTTATACGGTCGATCAGCAGTGATCAAAAAAGTATTAGGTACCTTTTACATGAAAAAGGACTGGACATTTTGAACATTTTTTTCAGATTAATGAAAATGACGGTGCTCTGCCTCCGAACCCATAAGTTTCCTAAGAATGTATATATATTTCAAAACTTGAATAATCTAAATAGATACAAATAATATAGGCAAACATTGATCCAAAAGTTTGTAAAATGGTCTTAATAATAAAAAGGTTATATTGCATAAAATAGATTTTTAACGCTACCTACTCAACTCAAGAGCGAATATCTTAGCAGGGTCATACAAACTTGATTGAGATTGTCCAACTTTTTTGGAACACTCTGTAGTATAAATGTTACTAAACTAAACCAGCTCAAAATGATAAAAAGCTTGTTTAATAATTAATTGGAAATATTTATGTAAACAGTTATTTTTATATAGCGCATTAATTGTAAACTTTTATGGCAGTGATTTGAGGAATTTCATTGGATTTTTCTTTGAAACTTCATGATGAGTTTATTGGGCTCTAGGTAGGTACCTATCCTCTATAATATAAGTACTATTGCGGTACTATTTCATTTATGAGTAAGAAAAGGAAGTTAAGAAGAATTTGACAAAGTATTAAAAACTTAAGAGCCCCTTTCCCTTTTCAGTTCTTAAAATTCAACTAACTGTTTAAGATGATGACAATTCTTTATGCTTTAAAATTGATTGAAAATGTTTGAAATTAAATAATTTGATGCCAACTTCTTAAAAACACACTTACTTTATTTAGTATAGTATTAAAACAAAAACAAAAAATCAACAGGAAAATGATCCTACACATGGAACCTATATTAGCATAAAGTATGAAAGTATAAAAATTTTAATGTTTGAATTACAAGGTAACTAATTTAACAATAAATATTGCACCTAATGCCTGTATGATACCAGATTTTTTACACAATTTTTAGTTCAATTTCAATAATAATAATTATAGTAAGTTGTAATATAAATTTCACAATCAGAAATCTAGCTATTCATATGATTATGTGGAAATTGAAGTAAAAATTACAGAAAATCGGATCACACGGATTTAAGTTGATTATTCATTACATTATTTTTTCACACAACTGGGTAACAATTTATTATTTATAATATGTTGAACTCTTCGGTTTATGTGATAATATTTGTAACAAGCCCAATTTCACAACAAAAGTTTTAGCTTTAGTATTGCATTGTTAATTATAAATTAAAACTTTATAAATGAATAATAAGATAAAATGCTAAAGTATTTACAACAAGAATCTAAAAAAGTATATTGTACAAACTACATAGTTGTAATTATTTAAGTACTTTTCAAAATAAAATAATATGAAAATTTGCAATTAAATTTCTTTTTTTACACGCTAATGACTAACGACATTATATCTACATAGTTATACATACCTACTCGTGCAGAAAACATTGTATAGGCTCAATTAGGCTGCTTATACATAATTAATAAACAACTATAAAAGTTAACATGTTACATACTTTAATATTTAACATAATGACTAAAATTAATGATATGACTAAGTTTCATGTTTTTGATTTATACAATGCCTACAGTTATTTCTACATACTTACTCAATGTACCTACTACTTATAACTCTATTTGGTTTAATACCCCAATTTCTTTAATGCTTTTAGATCCACATCCTTGTAGTAGTCCTCACTGGAAAAAGAATATGCAATAAAAATTATTATTATAATTTCAGTCTGTGTGTTTAAAAATAAATTAGTTTGCTTAATAATCTAGCTTAGGAAAATATTCTCATATAAAAATTAAGTACTTGACCAAGTTATTTATTTACTTATGGTACCTATTGTAATTGTATTTGTCGTGGTTGGCATACAAGATGATTCCAAAGTAAGTACAAAAACTTGAAAGGCATTAGGTAATTTAGGAATGAACTCTAAACTATTTTTTTAAGTTTAGTAATTTATTAGTAAAGTAGGATTCATATCAAGGGGGAACTAACAAGAATTTGAAATACAAACAAGACTCAGACAGGGGGTCCATTATCAACCCTCATATTCAACGTAGTTCTGCAAAAACTAGTAAGAGATGGAAAGGTGAATAGAGAAGGAACAATTTTACTAAATAAAAGTCACCAACTAATAAGTTATGATGACGATGTGGCTGTACTGTCAAGACACTTGAAAGTACTAAAAGAAATTACAAGCAAAATGGCAGAAGCAGCACAAGAGACCAAGCTAACGAGAATAGTACAACAAACATCAGAAGACAGGCTAGTGGTAGATATAAATAAGACCAGGTTGGAATTTAAGGAAGTAGACAAATTTGTGTACCTGGAGAACAGAATGGAAGAAGAAAAAGACATGAATATGAGAATATACTGAAAGCCAACAAAAGTGCATCAGGAGCCTTAAATAACCTAATACGGTCTAAACACTCTAAACAATTATCCAGGGGTGCCAAAATTCGACTTTATAAAACAATACTAAGACTTACTGCGATTTATGGGTGTGAAGCTTGTGTGTTGAACCAAAACGCAAAGTATTCTTTTAGAAAATGGTACGGGAAGATAATTATGAAAATAGTAGGCGGAAAGAGACCCGAGGACGGATATAGAAGAAGAACGAAGGATGAGATATAAACAATTTTCAAAGGAGCGACTACTGATGAAGTAATACATGCCAGAAGATGTAATGGCTAAGACATATTGATAGAAGGGAGGCCAATAGAATAATGAAAAGAATAGCGTGGAAAGAACATATGTACAAGAAAAAAGAGGAAGACCGACGAAAAGATGGAGGGTTGCAGTGGTGATAGAACTAAAAGAGAAAAACATAAGGAATTGTACGATGAAAGTGAAAGATAGGAAAATTTGTAGGGACATTACCAAGCTCTGAGCCTAAACGGCCTGCAAAATAGCTTCTATACAGGGTGAGTCGGGGTTAAGCCGCCATACGTAAACCGTGCATAGGAAATTTGATTTTAAGCAAAAAAGTTCATATAAACATGTATCCGAAAATTCCGAAAAATTCGAAACACATTAGTAATAAAAGAAGCTTCGACAACAACTAACAACTTTATTAGCAAAAAAAATAAAAAAAGAAAGAGAAGAAAATGCGTCGTCAAACTGCAGCTAAGTTTCAAAAATTCATAAAAACTGCTCAAAATGGCCGCTATCATTATCAATGCTTTTTTTTCGGGTACATGATTATATGAGCTTTTATGCTTAAAATAAAATTTCCTATGCATGGTTTACGTATGGCGGTTTAACCTCGACTCACCTTATATATAATTTTTTAATATCCTGAACTAAAATGATATGAAAATTGTGTCTTCTGAATATGTTTAAGCGTTTACGAGATTTTCAAATTTTCATCATTTTTTCATCAGATTTTTAGTTTAATTTGCATAAACTAAAAATTAAAACTGTTTAAATTTTTATATTTTAGAATATACTTTCATGTGTTTATATGGAAACTGAGGACTTATTGAGAATTAATAGGTATTTTCAAAACTATGTTCTATTACCTATATCTCATACTCTTGAATTGCGTCATGTATATTTGGTTAATGAGGGTTTGGTTTCGGTTTCACAAACCTTTTTAAGTTTTTATAATCCAGTGGGGTAAGATCTGGTGAACTTGGAGACAATTCGGTTTTTTAATAAGGCCACATTGTCTTATTATTTAGTAGAAAAAAATCGAAATTGAAAATTTTCTTTTAAACAAAATATTTGATATCGGTGCAATATAACTCATAATTATTTCTAATTTTTTCTAAATCAAAATTTACGCCCCTTTCAGTTTATAATTTAATTTTTCTGTATTCATTTTTCGTATAGTTTAAAAATACGACTAAATGTGTAATAATAATGAAAATTTCACGAAAACTCAATTAATCTATCTTTTATACAGTTACGAAGTTTACATTTTTGATGAGAAATTTTGAGGTAAGCATAGAAATCAATTTTTTTATTGCATTCATGGTAAAATGTTAAACAATATTCCCTTGAAAATTGTGTTGAAATTTTTTCATATGCTGTCCGATTAAAAATTTATTTCTTAATTTTAATACGAGCCCTAACAACTAAATGTTCGGACAAAAGTAAATTTTTGAAGTATGAAAGGAGAACTGGAAATTTTACGCAAATAATTAGTAAACACCTAACAATACAATAAGATAAAGCCTTAATAACAATATTATGCATGGAAGTAAATTATTTATCTGATTTAACAATATTTTAACCTTAATAATTAGCAAATTTTACAAAATGAATTTGCAACTATGTAAATGTTGGAATAATTTTTAATTTAGGACCATTAATGAGATGTTACGTCTCTTTTTGCTTTAATAGCTGCATGTATTCTAGCAGGCAGTGTATTTATCAAATTTTGGTACAATTCTAACGTGAAACTGTCCCAAATTTATTCTATTTTGGTCTTTAAGTCCCTAATGGTTCTTGGTGGATTATTGCGTAGAATACGTTTAATTTTATGCCGAAAGAGTTTCAATGACATTTAAGTCCGGACTGGATGAAAACCAGAAAGCACCTTTATGTCGTTTTCATCGAGTTCCAAAACTGTGATTTTTTAAAAACAGTCGTTAGAAAAATACGTCACATTTTACAAGTGCTATTTTAAAGCTACGAGAATTGCCTAAAATCACCAAATAAAGACTTGGGGATTTTTTTGTACATAAAACTAACATCCAGCTTTGTAATAAAGTAAATTTTACCGAAATCCAACCAGCGGTTCCAAAACTGATTATTTAAATGTAGGTAGCATATTAACAATACATTTTCAATATAGTACGATTATTGAGCTTTGATGTAAAGGTTTTTTGACACAATCCAACCAGCGGTTTCAAAACTGTGATTTTTTAAAACAGTTACTAGAAAATTCTATCATTTTTAAAGGCGCAACTTTAAAGCTCCGATAAATGCCTAAAATCACCAAAGAAAAACTTGTGTAACTTTTTTGTAAAGAAAACCAACATCCAGCTTTACAATAAAGTAAATTTCATTAAAATCCGACTACTAGATCCATCGTTTTAAAAATAATAATTCTTTGTTCTACAAATTTTCCCATCCTGTTGGGTTAAAGTGCCACAGTTTTGGAACCGCCGAGCGGATTTTTACGAAATTTACGTTTTTCTATAACCAAATGTTGGCATTATAACAAAAAAAGAACCATCAATATTATGGAAGTTAATTTAGATAACTTTTGCGCGTATGGAAAAAAGACAATCAAATTTACTTTTGTCCGAACATTTAGTTGTTAGGGCTCGTATAATAATAAAAATAATAAATAATAACTTAGCAGAAAATTATGCTTTTATAGAGCGAAATTTGCTTTGTCACAAATTCATTTTTAGCAGTGTTCGAACTCTAACCTACCTGATTTCGAAGTAAAAATTTGTACAGTGTGATGCAAGATACTCTCACGAATCACCCCTTATAATATTTTGAATTTCTTCTGAGACACAGAAAACAGATTAATTAAGTGAATTTGCTCCAGTTTAGTAAAGAGAGTTCCTATATGTTACCAGAAGTACTAGAACAAACAATATTGTGTAACGTCTGTATTTTTATTATTAAACATAATGGGGCCCGCATTTACAAGTCAATAAAACAGGTAAATTTACTTTATATTACTGAATAATATAACTTAATATTTAGAAGAAATATTTATTATACAAGACGATAACATTGTACTTTATCTTAGAGAGCGATTTTAGCGTCGAGGAGTCGGCCGAGACGCTAATAAGCTCGAGAAGATAATAAAATGTTATCGTCGTGCATAATACAAATTTTTTTTCTATAGCAAATGTTAAAGAAAAACCAATTATAAAGAAAAACTACTTAGAAATTAAATTATACTCAATGACAATTTAAAAATGTCAGTGAATATTGTGAGTTGTCACTATGGTGTCAAAATCAACAGTAATACGTTTTAATTCATTCATTTCGAAAAAATCAAATTTTTTTATCTACCCTTGCGGATAAAGTGCTACTTTATCTACCCTTGCGGTTAAAGTGCTACTTTATCTAGTATTTTGAGTTGATAAAAGCACACTTTAACATTTGCTATAGAAAAAAAATAATTTAATTGAATGTTATTAAAAAAAATAATTGGATTTAAAATAATTCTATTTCATTGTATTGTATTTATATTTTAACATGACCTAAAAATTTATCTTCTAAGGATACTTTTCACACTCGAGTTAAGTATTGCAAAATACAAAAACGCCTATTTAAATTTAAATGCGTATTTTTCAAGAATCTCTTGAGAATTTTACTGTACAGTTTTGAATTAATTTTGAATTACATGTGAGTGCACATGCCAGTCGCACCAAATTATTTTAATGTTTATAACAAATTTCAATTAAATCAGTCTTCGAGAACAAATGGTTTCAATTACTTAAGACTCTGTGTACTCGCTAGGGTCACCAAAAGAGTTTGTGTCAAATCTTAGACTTAGTTTTTTAGATATTTGAATAATTTTTTGTTACTTAATTCTTAAAAGTACACTTGAACATGCATTTTATTTTAAATAGTATCAATCGACCGAAACTGTGGGAACTTATGTTTTAGAGATTCTCAGTTTTCCCATCAGCAACGTAGATTTTCTTACACAATATTCTTCTTAAGGTAAAATACAATTGGATGCTATTAGATGAGCATTGCGATCTCGTAAACTTGGCTTGGTTAAATCGAATAAAATTTGGCGAATTTGATATGTAAAAAGAATCAGTCATCAAAACTTATGTTATCTCTACTCGTTCCTGAATTATCATGAAAAGTCGATTTTCAATTTTTTTCAATAGTTCGGTTATTTTTTAATCGTTTTTCATTAAGTATAAACATTATTAGAACTTAGCTACCTATACATCGTTCGATAGAAAAAAAATACGTCACATACTTTAACGTATTTTTTGTGATTTCAATAGATATCTTTGAATTTCGGATCTTGTGTCTCTTACATTTTACGAAATCGCAAAGGTAAATCTCGAATTTAAATCACAATGTGATTAGGATTCTTAGGTTTAGAATATAATTTGAATAACGGTGTTTATAAGGAAACTATGCCTTAAAATACGATTATGTCAAATTCAACACACCTGAACTGTTTTATCTGCTTTTTCAAGTTAATGACCAGAAAACATATTGTCTTCAGATTTAATTGTTAATACATAATTCAAAAACGTGGCCAAATCAGAAAACACTTTTGTTTACGGTTTTACTCTTAATAAAATCGCCTGGTTGTTTTGAAACCTTTAAACTCAATATAAAAGTTTAAAAAAATTATACAGGTATCTCAAAATTTTGGAAAATTGAAATGATTCTACGTATCTTCATTTGTGAATATATTTAGAAATGTTACCTATTGCAAAATTTACTGTAAGGACTAATTTCAAATTTTAAAATTAAATAATAGTTCTAAATTTTCAGCCTTTTGCATCATAAGAAAATTTAAACATCATTCATCTGAATTTCTTGAGCTATTTTGAATGAGCAGTAGGAACTTATTGCTTATGAGCTATTTCGCTTGTGCAGTTTTGTGTAGTTGACTTGGTCGAATCTATAATCTATATTATGTATAATAAGAACAGTAGGGGAATAAATCTGTATGCAAAATAATATTTTATTCTCCAATTTTGTTATTAGAATACATTTCACCACAGCTACCAATAAATAATTAGAAAATATAGTTTGTATTATAGAAGATGTTAAAAGTCCATCTCCACAGAAGAATTAGCATAGAATACAGGTATGGGATTTGTAATGGGAACAAAATTAAAATCGCAATAAAAAAATGTAGTTTATTTATATAAAAATCATAGTATGTAATAATTTTTGTACCGATTTAACTATGAACAGTTGATAAGAGTTCGTAACGCATTTATTTAAATTAAACTATAAAATAGGATTCAAAGATAGTCATTCAGGTGAATAAAATTCACCGTTTCCTAAATTAATTTTATCTAATAATTTAAATAAGTAAGTTCAAGTGATTATACTTGTTCATCCAAATGACTATCTATGGTGAAATTGAGGTGACATGATTAGGTTTTTGGAATTATTTGTTGCTAGATTCTGGGGCAGTCCGCGATGCTGGAGCTGGTCTTGGTTTACTCTTGGGTGATGCTACATTCCTGGTAGATCCACTACTTTGGAGACCAGCCAAAAGTTCGCTCTTTCTGATGCTCTTCAAGTCCAAATCGCCATAGTAGTCCTCGCTGTGAACCCCCAGGTAATTTCGTTTTAGGTTTAATGGGTAAAATTATTGTAATGAAAAGGATCCGTTTTCATTTTGGAAAAGTGACATTTTATCTCAATAGCGTTTATAATTTTAGTTACACAAGATATTTGACATTGATAGATCCAAGTTTGGTACTTTAGGCTCTCACACAAATAAAATAGGTATAACATTAGTTTTTTCAAAATGCGACAAGCGAAAATTCAGGAAAATTTTTGAATAGGAGGTAAGAAATAATGGAGGATTCTATTAATGGAAAGTGCCCATAATAGAAACAGTAACAGAAAAATAGTACGAAAATTAAAAAGAAAATGAAGAAAAAGATTTGTAGATGTTAGTTAATTCATTAGATGTTAAATTTATGAAAAATGGAAACATTAAGTTTAGTATAGTTAATGCATGCGAAATATTTAACTTTACACAGTAAGCAATAATACTCACCATCCGGTGACTTCTTCTGGATCTTCGCAGTTGCCAGTACCTTCAGCATCACCAATTTTAAAAACGGTACCAATTGGACATCCATATTCACGAGCCACACCTTCCAAACAAATATAATATTTACGGCAATCATCTGGATGTGCGTGCCTGGAAAAAGATCCAGAATTGCTAATTTCTCCTGCAGCGGGGCAAGAAAATCCTCCAGCTACTTCTGCAATAAAAACCCCAATACGTCAGTTAATTCGTCTATCTATACTTTTCAGCATCATTATTATAACTTTTATAAAATTGAAAGTAACTATGTATATACCTTCATTCTTGCACTCTGGTACTTGATCAGCCCACATGCAAACACGAGCTTCACGATCGTAGGCAAGACCGGGAGAACATTGGTACCTAGAAGCTTCACCATTCCAGCAATTCCAGAAGACGTCACATTTGGCTTCATCAGCGAAGATACCGTACAAACGTTCACAGTGTGTAGAAGAAATTGGTGGTTCTAAAAAAGCCAAATCAGTGATTAAGGTACTTTGTGTATAGTTGAAGGTCTTCGTACCAAGTTGGCTTCTATCACCGCAGTCAACATTGTGGATGTAATCACAGTTTTCAGTCAAAAATTTGGAATCACTTGCATCGAAGGCCAAACCATTACCACATGTTTTTAATTCAGCTTGATTGTTATCACATTTCCAGTATTTATCGCACGATGTTTGATGTGGATAAAAGCCGAAATCGTCTGGGCATTTGAAGTTTTCTTGTCCAAGAGCTGAAAAATAAATATATGTCGTGATATGACTTGCTTTTATGAATATTACATGAAAATATAACAATTTCGTCAAGTTTGGTTTAGGGCCGTCTTATCTTTTAAAAAACTTTATCTGGAAGATAAATTTGTTGTTTTAGGAATGAAAAAATCGAGAAATTTGTATACTGGCATAAATGTTTTTCGGGTTTTAATGTTTCATTTCATGTTAAGTTTTGTTACAATATAATATATTTTTAGCTACAATTTCTTGTTAAAGTTTATCAAAAAAGCGAGATCAATATTATGCACAAGTTCACTTTATTCTCAATTTGAATTTCATGTTAAAATTTGAAACGCAATGTTTATGACAAAAAATTCTTGAAAAACATTCGCTTGATGACAACACAATTTATTAAATTTACATATAAAAACGTAAGAAAGAATTTTGAACGTTCTAAAGTGAGATAAATATAGTGGCTCAAATTAGTTTAGAAAGTATAGGAAAAATGACAAAAGTAATCACTTTTACTGTTTTGTTTTCAATAAACATATTTATTTAATTTGTTTAAAAGAAATGTGAATATTTTAATTAGTTATTTTTATATGCATTTTTTGGTTAAAAATTAACTTAATGGTGTGCTATTTAAAGCGTATCATGTTCCTATGCACTAAAATATTTATGTTTATGGGATGCAAGATTTGTGCAATAATAGTATTAATAACATTTTTGTAAATTTTATAGTTTTAAAGGTGTGTTCTGTCAAAGTGGATATACAATAATTTATTAGTTGAGTTTTAATTACTTTTTATATAATCGGTTTCTCACAATATTATTAATTTAATTTTGGAGTATGCTATATTCTCATGTACAAATTGTCAGCCCTCGCTAGATATAGTTTAAAGAACTGAAATTGCTCCTGAGAAAACTACAACTCTTCTTTTTCAAAATTGTAAAAATTGAAAATTTCAGTAAAATAAAAATATAAATAATCAATTTCATAATCTTTCACTTATATCATCATCAGTGACATATTTTAGTATTTTTTTTATTTATAGATTTTTATGGAAATATATTTTTTGGGGCTCGAATTCATTTTTACTTTTTTAAGGTTTTTTAAATTAAAACCTCGATTAATAAATATTAAAAACTGCAACTGGCTTCATTTCTTTAAAAACTACGCATACCACCTTTAAAATAACATTTTTAGGTCTACCTAAAATAGGAGCTTAGCTATATTAATGTTGTCAAAATTAAACATTATTAAAATCATGTTGGAATCTATTTATAGTAATAATCATTAAAACGCACTTCATAATTGATTGAAGAATATTAAAAGGTCAGTTGTTACAAAATTTGTACTATAAGAAAGTAATATTCTAGCAGCATCAAACATTTTATTACTGCATAATTAAATCACTTTTATACTTTTAATAAGCAATCCTAATCTACCAGTAAATGTTATGTAAGTCTTGTTGTTGGTATTCGAGTGGTAACTTTTTTCCTAATGATGCACAAAATTATTTATTTATTACCATAGGAATTTGCCATATTATTATATGGACCTGCTGGACTCGGATTTGTTTGCAGTAGCGTATCAAACTTCTGAAACCCACGTGTTGTCATTCATTATACAGCGTGTGAAAATTATGCAAATAAAATACTTTTGGAAAAATAAAAATTCATATAGCCATGAAATTTACTGAGGTCATGTTTATTAATTTTGAATATGTTATCAATTTACATTTATTTAATATAGTAAACATTTTATGCTAATGAAAATGAAAGTTTAAAAAGTGCTTTTCATTCTATAAATCTAAACATTGAAAATCGTTTTTAGTAGGTATATAATTTAAAATAAAACCGTATTTCACTTACTATACATGAATTAAAATTTTCTCATTTTCAAATGATAACTTTAATAAATTTCTTACTTAATTCGATTCTATTCTGATAAGACAATTACCTAAAAATTAATAAAAAATTATAAATAAAAATGTGGTCCATTTACGGTATGTGATAGATGATAACGTATTAAGTACCTATACATTTTTTGCTCTATCCAACTCTGGCTGTCCACGAAACGGACATTATTCGTAATTTCTAGGTATTTACTGAAATAATGTTCAAATTGTTATTTATTTCATTGCTGTGTGTTTGATTTTTCAGTATTCTCCTAATCCTTATCTAATCATTTATAAACTCCTTCTTAGCCTCGAGTTCGATTTCTCAAGGTTTTGAGGTTATAGCTTAGGATAAATTAGGATATACTTAAGGTAATATACATATTTGTACCCTTTTGGTTAACGTCTTTTCTGAACAATTAAAACTATTCAGTTTATACCTATTATTTATAAAATTTAATATTTTTACATTATGCCTAAAAAGTAGGTAACTATCTACGATATTATTTGATCGTTTGTAAAAATAATAATTTAGCTGACATGATTGATCTATAAATTAAATGGTTAATAATTATACTCATAGTCCGCCTTAACATCACTTTACAAGCCCTAACAACTAAATGTTCGGACAAAAGTAAATTTGATTGTCTTTTTTCCATACGCGCAAAAGTAATCTAAATTAACTGCCATAATATTGATGGTTTTTTTTCTGTTACAATGCGAACATTTGGTTATATAAAAAAAAACGTAAATTTTGTAAAAATCCGCTTGGCGGTTCCAAAACTGTGGCACTTTAACTCAGCAGGATAGGAAATTTGTAGAAACAAAGAATTATTATTTTCAAACCGTTGGATCTAGTAGTCGGATTTTGATGAAATTTACTTTATTGCAAAACTGGATGTTGGTTTTCTTTACAAAAAAGTTATACAAGTTTTTATTTGGTGACATTAGGCATTTATCGGAGCTTCAAAGTTGCACCTTTAAAAATGATAAAATTTTCTAGTAACTGTTTAAAGAATCACAGTTTTGAAACCGCTGATTGGATTTGTGTCAAAAAACATTTAAATCAAAGCTCAATAATCGTACTATATTGAAAAAATCCTGAAATGTTAATATGATTTTTTTTGCATTTTTTTCGAGTTCCACAGTTTACTTTTCAAAAAACGTGTTTTTTGAGGGTGCTACCTACATTAAAATAATCACAGTTTTGGAACCACTGGTTGGATTTTAGTAAAATTTACTTTATATTGCAAAGCTGGATTTTGGTTTTATGTACAAAAAAATCCCCAAGTCTTTATTTGGTGTTTTTAGGCAATTTTCGTAGCTTTAAAATTGCACTTGAAAAATGTGACGTAATTTTCTAACGACTGTTTTTAAAAAATCAGTTTTGGAACTTGGTGAAAACGACATAAAGGTGCTTTCATGGCCCTCATACAGTCCGGACTTAAATGTTATTGAAACTCTTTGGCATAAAATTAAACGTATTTACGCAATATTCCACCAAGAACCATTGGGGACTTAAAGACCAAAACAGAAGAAATTTGGGACAGTTTCACGCCAGAATTGTACCAAAATTTGATAAATATAATGCCTGCTAGAATACAGGCAGCTATTAAAGCAAAAGGAGACGTAACCTCTTATTAATGGTCCTAAATTAAAAATTATCCCAACATTTAGTTTCAAATTCATTTTGTAAATTTTGCTAATTATTAAGGTTAAAATATTGTTAAATCAAATAAATAATTTTCTTCCATGCATAATATTGTTATTAAGGCTTTATCTTATTGTATTGTAAGGTGTTTACTAATTATTTTCGTAAATATTCCAGTTCTCCTTTCATACTTCAAAAATTTACTTTTTAGTTGTAAGGGCTCGTATATCTTCAAGAAATTTGCCTGATTTTAGCCCCTTTATAGCAAAAAAGTGAAGATTCTGTAAAGGTCATCAGTTTAATTATAAAGTTTCCCTAATTTTGTAGCACTTACTTAAAAAGGTCAGTTTAATTAATAACTTTTAAATTTTAAAAACCAATTATCTAGTGACCGCATATAAGATAATTTTATAATTTGTAGATAATAACAACTCCTCCTTTATCCTCTGAATAATCTTAACAAATCTCGTTCCATTATTTTATTAGGTAATTTTATTAACAGTCGAAAACCAATTTAATAATATTTATAATTATATCTTGTGTATACACTGCCCGTCATATTGAATTGACCTGCGGCTCGGAATTACTTGAGATAATATGATAGCCGGTGTATATTCGTTATGTAACGGTGTGTGCGTGTTAAAAAAAATTATAAAAAATAATATGGTGACAATTATCACATGTGTTTTTACATTTTATAGGTGGAGGCAAAAATTAATTAATTATTACGCACATTCTCGGTTCCTGCATAAAAATTGTTTTGATACATTATACCAAATTAAAAGGCGTAACTTACTCATTATTAAAAGAAAGGAAAATATATTAAAACGCTATCCAAGTTATGATTTTTAAAGAACTAGTTTCGAATTTGTCACAATTTTTGATTTCGTAAATAAACAACAGATTGTTACCGGTTGAGAGAGTTTACCAATTTTAGGAAACGTGATTAATTTTTATCCGATGAATTATTTAAATTTTTCCCAAAACTTTAATTTAGCAAACTTGCTATAAATTACAAGATCCCATCATGTTTTGCACTTCACAATACCTACATGGAAGATTTTGTATTTGTTCATTAATTCCCCGGCATTTAGATTAACCTATCGACATTTGAAAATGCTTCTTACACATGCTGGGACATAATAAAAATGGAAAGTGGAATCCTTAAATTGTAATTGCAATACTCGAAGAGGAAAAAGTAATGTGGACAAGTTATTGCGCCATTGGGCAACGTAAGACATGGATCGAAAGCTGTGGCCAGTTTTTTATTTGCCAAGTTTCAGCTAAAAGTGAATTTGAAATGTGTTCCACATCGCGGTCTTTCACCCAACATGCAAATGTAGCCACCACACCCAATCTGTTTGACTTTTTTAAAAGTGTTGTTCTTGTCCTTATTCTTATATCCATATGCGTTGTCGAAGAGTTGCACTTAGTAACTTTTAAATATTAATGATTAATGTTTTTCTGGTATTGTTTTTCCACAAATTTCTCAATATATTAATACAGTTTCAACTATTCTGAAATATACGGTTATATACTTTCTTTTTCTACGATTTATGTTAAACTAAAGCATAAGGTTAAGGTTGTTTCACACGTCTTTCACTTGTTAATATAAACATTCCTAAAGATGTGTGGTGTTCTATTTAAAACGCTAATTAGACTACTAAATCTAAATTCATTATCGCTTCAGTGATTTTTAACATAAATAATGGTGATAGTTACTTTCTATTAAGTTTTCATTGTTTTTTCACAAGGTCGAGCTTTATCGGGTTAAGACAATCATGAGTCAAATACTTGTTAATAGTTAGATAGCTATTGATTCTAGTGAAAGTAAAGTCATATCTGGAGATATAAATATTTATATATATTATTTAATTACATTATACATTAGGAAGGTATTATATAAAATCTTAATTATGTTGCGGAATATGTAATGTTAAATTTTATGTATTTGTTTAATCTTATTCGATTTTAGAATAATACGGATACGTACGCTGAATTCTAGTCTACATCTACATGTCATATAAATAATCCAGTTCAATAATTACCAATTATTTTAGTTAGATAAAATTGGAAAATATTGGACAGAAATTGAAAATTACTGATTAGGCAAAACAATAGTGAAAGTTTTACGTAATGCGCAATGTAACAACTTTGAACTTAAACATTCTGAACATCATGAAAATTAATTATAAGTTAGTAGGTATAGGAAATTAAAAAAATAATTTGTAATTACTAGTTACAAATTTTCAATAAGATTAATTAGGTTAAAAGTTAATCGCCAGTTTTAGACATTTTACTTTGTAAAATCGCCGAGAGAAATTCTTAGAATTGTTTCGTCATGAACATATTAAATACTCTCAGTTCAAATAGACTGAGTAAGTAATCAATAATGTTATAAATACAAAGAAAGTTATTCTAAAAATACAATCGTAATTTCAGTTTTTTCCGGCAAATTATAGAAAATGAATTGTTGAAGCTTGGGTGCATAATACGCAACTAATGACTATTTTTGACTGTTTCATCGAATCTATTTTTTGAAAATAATGCACATAAGTATACAAGCTCATGCACAATCTCCAAAATAGTGAATAAAATTAACGTACGACCTTTTTTTTTGACATGCTGACAAATATTTAGATTTTCTATTGGAAGAACGTCAATTTTATTCACTAATATGGAGATGGTGCGTATAACTTTATGCTTTTGACTACAAAAAATATATACTGTAAAAGTAATTTACTTTTGGACACCATCACCAAAATATATTCTTGAAAAATTATTCAATCGCATTTTAAGGCCAGTTATTTAATCAATAGTTAATCTTAAGAGTTAATTTCTTAGTTACTATTGTCTTAATAACGGTATCCAAGGAAATTAACTTATAGTTAAGGCTAACCATCAATTGAAACACTGTGCAATAAGTGAGTCGTACACGAACGTAATATAGTGAATCTGAGAATTTATTAGTCATTAATTTTTGACAATTTTTAGTTCCTACCAAAAGTGTATTGATAGGTTTGCAACATTTTTCCATCGTTTCAAGGTATTAAAATTATTTGTCCAAATGTTGCACTCGCTATGATAAACGTTATCTTAAAGCGTACTTTTCAACTAGGTACCTTTTAGGGTGTAAATGAATTATTTTTAAAAAATTTAAGAGTGTACTTAGTTATTGTAGTAGGTAGTAGGTCAACTTTTAATAAAGAATCCATATCTGCATATGCACCGTTTGCTATATGGTGTACAATGTGTCTCATTTAAGTTTAAGACGACCACATCTTGATATTTTTGGTATTTTTAAAAATAGTCATTTTATTTCCTGCATTTACTTCACACTCAACTCCTGGTCTATTATTCCTACTGAAACCTCACTAATAGGGCCAAATAGAATCTGATCAACATTTCCAATAATTTTTTCGATATCTTTAAAGAAAAGCAAAATGATATGCAGTCAAAGATACGAACAAATTCAAATCTATCATACAAATAACGGAAATAGAAGACTGTATTTATGTTAAACGCGACACACTGTAGCTCGCAAATGGTGCGTTTCCGGACATGAGCTCCTTATTAGTTTGTGTAATTATTTGAATGTCTCACACACGCAATAAGGAGTGTGAACAGTTATTTAATTGCATAATAAAATAATATTTTTAAAATGAATTGTAATTAAAGTTTTTATCAGACATATCGGGCACTGTACAGCCTATCTCTATCCAAAAATTAATCCCACCTGACTTTTGTATTTTTAAGTCTTAGCTATAAGTTCAGTTTTTTCACTACAGTAGGTAAAGTTTGTTGCAACAAAGTTTACTTAAAGTTTTGTCTATCTTAAAGATTACGATGCAATTAGTGTTTCCGTCAATACTAAATTTAGTAGACAATAGTCTTAAATGTCTTAAGCCTGAAATGTACGCAACTTATTTTTCACCAGGAGAGATTTTTCTACAACATTTTCAACTTCAATCGACGAAATTATGGCTACTTTTACTGTAGTCTCTAATTTTATGCTGCTTAGTTTCGATGTAGGTACCTACTTTTATTTTTGCTAAACAATATAAGGTTAAAACGTTTTGACGACCTCATGAACTGAAATCTTTCTCACGATCCTAATATGATCTACTATTTTGGTGTTTTTTGCGAGCTTTCATAAGCCTTGCTAAAAGATCCATGTTACTGGGTTTGGAAAAGTTGACTTAATATAAAATTCTGTTTTGACAACACTGTAAGTAGTAACTTAACACTGACTGCAATGCATTAGTGTACTAAAACTACAGAATTATGTTCAAATTTGGAAACAAAAGATCTATCTATGTGTATACGTTGCACTTTTTTGCATACGTGAGACTCATATTTCAAGGAATTCAATATTAATTAGAACAAATATTTCTAAAACTGCTCCCTGAATTCTTATATTTGTTTACGGAACTGAAATAATTCTAAAATATCTGTTGCTTGTGCATAATTTAATTTGTTATATTATAAGCTACCTCTTTTCTCCCATATTTCCATAAATAGTTTTATTACTTTATCGAATAATTTTTCAACATTTCAAAAAAATTTCAAACTTAGTAACTTACTTCTCCACAATCAAAAAACACTGATTACATTTTTTATGGCACTGCTTTTACGTAACACCAAATATAGATCCTTAGTTTAATTCTAATGCTAATTTGCATAGGGTGTAATAATTTATTTCGAAAGTACAGATAATACATCCTTTTTCTTTGTCTACAATGTACAATAGAAAATTGGCGTGGATTATTATAAGCAGGTATTAAAAACAGACAGTACTTATATGCATGATGTATAACCATTCATAGGTGTGTCATTGTGCAAATGTGCAGCACTATGATTCTCTCTCGCCTCTTTGTGTTTTCACAAAGTGACGTCACATTTGCACATTACTACTGCTCGATTTATACACACAATTTAACATGTAACACTTAGGATTAAATTGTTCATCTCCTAATAAAAACAGCTAAGTAGCCATTTACACGCGTCATCTAACATTTAGTGCTTAGGATGTAACAATTAACAGATGGCAGACTTTTACATTTTTTTATACTAAAAGTTTATATTTCCACTACTGTTTTTTATTACAGGGTGAATTGATGCGTTGCCGGTGGATCTTTGTATATTCAGTTTGCTTTATTAAGATGATCTATATGTGTTTCATTAATATCTAGTACATATTTATACATACAGAACTATATAAAATATTTGACGACTAAAAATGCATTAAGTTCCACCCATTTACATTCTTATACGACAAATCAGATGCATTATTTATAAACAAGAATGTGAAAGTAAATGTTAAGCATACTATACAATACAATTCTTGTTTATGATTAAAAGTGATTTAACTAGTTTTAATAATCAAAATGCGTAGGTGTCATTCTGGTGTACGGAAATAGAATTTCCTGGACATTTTCATAAACAAAACGTAGGTATAGGTGTAGGTAAATGTAGGTATAATTATTATGAAACAATTTTAAAATTTTTTAGACTATTTACCGGTTTAACAGGAAAAAATTTATTTTTACAGTATACAGGGTGTTTTGCAATAATTTTTGTTGGCTCTACACTGCAAATTTCAATTCTAATTTAACCTTAAGCGGGAGTTTATTTTCTTGGTTACCATTGTCTTAGTATTGGTATCTAAGTACTTAAATTAACTTAGGTATACTTAAGGATAAATAACGATTAAATATCTGGTCCTTATAGCAGGTATGTTTAAATTTTCTATTGTTAACAAGTTATTTTTGAAAAGGAGCCACTAGACCACCTTGTTAACTTCCCTTAACAGGCGTAGAAAAAACTTTAAACTTTAATTTTGCAAAGAAGTAAAAGTGTGATTACTTTTTGATTTTTCATCTGATTTTCCATTTGATTTGTTTTGGTCAAAAGTCAAAACGCCTTATTCTATCTCGAAAATTAAGCATTTTTGGCTATACATTTTTATAACATATATTCTTATTCTTTTGCTGTATTCTGGTGATTTTCTGATTAATCTCTAGTCCACTCTGTAAGTACAACAGATAATAAAATTGTTTTTCTTGCGTTGGTATTATATAGCATTTTATACCGAAAAATTGAAATATAAATGCTATATTATTATACAGGGTGTATTAGTTTTAATCGAGCAAACTTTAATGGTACATTCTCCTGGTCGTCCTGAATCGGAAAATGTATATTATATACCTCTATCTCGATTCCTAAGAAAGATATAGGGTGTTGAAGTTTACAAGAATAAAAAAATTTTTTTTGCAATAACTTCCATAAAAAGCTTGGTTTCAAACAAAATTTTGCATGCCTGTCCTCCTCCCTTTTCGATTTTGGGGGGCACCAGTGGCGTGCACTTCGGTCACATCTCAATTATTTCAAAGAAAAAGTATGCCACTGTAATTAAAAAAAATATTTTTTATCTATCGAATTCCTTGTTCAATTTGGAGTGAAATTTGCTTTTACAGAACAAAAATTGAAGTTTTAGTTCCAGAGATAATTAATTTTTTCCAAAGACGTGCTAACTTGAATTTACAAAAAAATCCGGGAATGATGACAGATGCTGTTAATTCATTAGTTCGTCGTTGTCAGAAATGCATCGAGGCTGGCGGGTTGCATTTTGAACAGTTGCTGTAATTTTATAATTATTTTTTGTTAATTTTTGTTTTTTAATAACTTTCCTATTGGATTTGTGACTAATTTCAAGTTGGCATGTCGTTCGAAAAAACTTATTATCTCTGGAACTAAAACTTCAATTTTTGTTCTGTAAAAGAAAAGTTTACTCAAAATTGAACAAGGAATTCAATAGATAAAAAAATATTTTTTAAAAATTACAGTGGCATGCTTTTTTCTTTGAAATAATTGAGATGAGGCCGAATTGCATGCCACTGGTGCCCCCCCCCCCTAAATCGAAAATATCTTCATAAAATTGTCCTTAGGGACAATCCAAGCTTTTTTATAGAAGTTATTGCAAAAAAATTATTTTTTCTTTAACACCCTGTATCTTTCTTAGGAATCGAGATAGATGTATATAATATACCTTTTTCCGAATCAGAACGACTAGGAGAATGTACCATTAAAGTTGGCTCGATTAAAACTGATACACCCTGTATATTCAAATTATTTTCATTTTATTTCAATTTTTATTTTCTAGAGAAACTGTATTTATTTCCAATAGTTATTTATTATACAAGACGATAAGATTGTACTTTATCTTAGAGAGCGATTTTAGCGTCGAGGCGTCGGCCGAGACGTTAATAAGCTCGAGAAGATAATAAAATGTTATCGTCGTGTATAATACAAAATTTTTTTCTATAGCAAATGTTAAAGAAAAACCAATTATAAAGAAAAACTACTTACAAATTAAATTATTATCAATGAAAATTTAAAATGTCAGTGAATATTATGAGTTGTCACTGTAGTGTCAAAATCAACAGTAATACGTTCATTCATTTCGAAAAAATCAAATTTTTTTATCTACCCTTGCGGTTAAAGTCCTACTTTATCTACTATTTTGAGTTGATAAAAGCACAGTTTAACATTTGCTATAGAAAAAAAATTGTAATTGTTTATCAAAAATTCAAAAAGTACCTAAAATGAAAAAAGCATCCGAAGAAATAGATTGTTAGATTCTAGTACTCCCAAAATGTCTACTTATTGAAATTGAAACTGTTTAAAATGTTATAAAACCGCAAAAATGAACATTAAATTACAATATCCTTGAACATGTTTTGTGCTATATGAGAGAACTAGGTACTTATTTTCGGAAACAAGAAGATAATTTATTACAATAAAAATATTTCTAAAAAAATTTAACAATCTTTGCCATCTAAAAGCACCTTGAATCTGCAATTATTAGTATTGTAGTTATCCGGATAAGCTAACCTATTGTATAAATTTTGATTAAATCATGAAATTTAGCACAGATCTATCTTATAATTTTCTATAAAAAAGCAGTCAGAAAATAGAGGCCTTGAAAACTTGTATATTAAGTTTGTAAAAAGGATAGTAATAAATGCACCTGATCAGGTCGTGCAATGAAGCTTTTTAATTTGGAGGGGATTTAATTCTAGGATTTATTTATTATTATGCTGTTACATGTGCCTCGTGACTTCAGTGCAAACGATGACCACGTGGTATTTACTGTTATCCTATTTTTACGGATTTAGTATACAAATTTATTAATTGTTCCGATTATTCCTAAACACCTATTTATATTATAGTGAATCTATTAGATCTAAAAGATAACTTCACTTCCTTCCTTAATTATCTGAGGTGGTTTTAAGACGACTATTTACTAAATAACTTTTTAATTTAGAAATACCACTTACATATTTGCTTGTTTTATAATTTTAAAGTGCATGGATTGTTGAAATGTTTGGTTTGTAAAAATAGACAGGATGGATTTAAAATTACCTATAAATATTCATTATAGAACTTCTATATGTTGTGCATTATATACATATTAATAAAAAAGTGGTCATACTAAAGAATGCAGATAAATAAATCAAAACTTTCATATGTACGATGTTGTATTGCCTTCTGGGTGTTCCTTTATGGAATAATTTGTCACTTTTTAAAACCATTAGATATTCATGAAAAATCAATTTGGCAAACAGATTACAATCCAAGGTTAATAACAAACAAAAAAACAATATAATGCATTGCTTAAGAATAAATAACGAAAAACCCGTCCACTTTCTCCTAATTTCTTTAAATATGTATACACTATACACATATTATTATATATTGTATTTGTGAAACAAATTTGACACTTTATTTTGTATAGTTTGTATAATAAATTTCCATATCCGCCAAATTTTATTGTTCGATATCATTCGCGAAAAAATGATTCCATGTGTCAATGTGGCGACGTTGAAATTTGTAAGATCAGAGGATGGAAAAAAATTAGTTACAAAACCCGTCGGAATAGCCTTCGTTAATTGCATAAATTACCTATATAAATATAAAAATGACTAAAATGGATTAAGGAGAGGCAGAAACATAATTGACTGTTTAACATTTTTGGGAAACGTCCAGCCGTAGTTTTAATTTGGGCACAAGGAATTAGAGAAATATTTGTTTTTCTAAATACAATTATTAAATATATATTAAATTTAAATTTTTTTAGTTTGGTAGACGAAACTATTACAAAAAATATTATGTTACCTACCATAGTGCGAATAAATGCATAATCTAAAGATCTTATACATTAGCATATCAAATATTAGATAATAATATAATTCTGAGAAATAAGGTGCCACTTAATTACTTTAATTTTATTTGATTAAAAAAATGTTAATTAATTTAAACATATTATCTTTAAGTGCTACGGAATATTTTAATACATGACAAAATATTTAACACCTTTCCTGAAAAACACCGCAAATTAAAGTTTGATCAAATATCATCAGAAGGTTTATTTAAATCTTTACTTAAAAACCAAAAAAGTTGGACCATAGATACATTTTCTGGTTCCCTTCTTAATTTTGTTTATCTTAAAATAACTATATCCACCTACATTTTTGTATAACTTTTACGAGAAAAAAATAGTTCATCGATTTTAATTATATTTAAATATCGTGGAGGAAAATAAAACGTTTAAAGGATTGCAGCATAATTTCTACTGTGAACACCGAGAAAGCGTTAATCTGTGACTGAGAAGTAGTTCATAATTTATGTTGAAGAAGGTCAGTTGAACAGAATATTGTTAATTGTATTATTTATATTAAAGTGTAAGAAAGTCATGCCCTCGCATGTCATATATTATTTATTATGTAAAAAATAGGACAACTAATGCAAAAAATCAATTGTATGATTTTATGTTAATTTGCTTTACCTAAATTTAGTAACAATAAATTTTATATATTTTTAATGTAAATATTATATTTTAGTTTCTGATTTATTAAAGAGGGTGTCCTCGAAAGTTTTCCATATATGTACCTACTTAAGATAAATCTTGTTTTATCGATAATTTTCGAGGATATAGGTACTTCTTCTAAAACATCCGATTCTCATTGAGCTTTTATTATTAATAATTCTGAAGATCTAGACTCAAAGTTTTTGGAGATGTTCCATAAAAACTGGATTTTTATTTCCTTCATAACTTTCGAACTCTCCAATTTGATAGCAGAAAAAAATCTATACTGTACTGTATGTATAAGTACAACAAAAGCTCACACTATTTTATTAAATTTTGGTAAAAAGCTTTTTTTCATACGTACTTGTTTGTGTATTTTTCCTGATAATATAAAATCACATTCTTACTATCCAATCAAGGAATGTTGTTTGTCACATTGACTGAAATTTGAAAGTTGAAATCATTCAGCAAATGAGGAAAACATTATTTTAATTATAGAAACAAAGAAATTAGGTTCTTTTACAGGTAGTACTATATCCAGAACGAAACTGTAGGATTGGATATTGAAAACTTCAAAGTATTTGGAATGAATTTCAAAATGTTGAATATGTAACTGCCAGTTTGGTAAACACGATTCAAAGTCATCAAACAAAATCTGACTAAAAATATGAAAAGTATAAGTAAAGTAAACGTTCAAAGAGTTGTCCTCATGTACGAAGACTGTCACTTTAAAATACATAAGAAAGTAAAAAATATCGACTGGAAAAATTCCCAGCGTAGGTAGGTTTAAGTTTGAATATATAAATGATTTAAGGCAAAACATCATTTTAAAAATATTTGTAACTTCAGTAAACGCTATTTTTTTTACTAAAATGACGAAGATCTTTTAAATAGAAAACTGTAATAAATTGTAGGTGAAAATCAACGGAACTGAAATAATCAATTTTGCTTAGAGTATCTGAAATCGCCAAAATTTTATTTATTTGAAGGAGTTTATGCTCATCGTTTCTTACAGTTTTTGGGAATGTTCCTCGACCTTGCGTCCGAAAACTTTCCAGAAAATATTTTTAACCTTGTTAAGTTTAGACTTTCAATTAATGCTAACTAGATCATACTTATTTCAGGAAACATTAAAGTTATAAATAGAAAACATGTAAATGTAGGCAATATAATGTCACTAACATAAGTAAGTTATGATTTAAAAATTAAGTTTAGTGAAGAAGCTATTTTCTTTTATTTGCATCATATTCATATACCTTAAAACTTCAAGATATATGATTTCTAAAGCTCTCATAATCAAAGACTTTACATGAACTGCCGGCATATTTTGTAAATTCATGACATTGCACGTTGTGCCTAGGCTTTTCCTGAAATACCGTCTGGGTTTCTTACATTGTAGTCCGTATGAACCTATTTCAGGTCACTCTTTTACAATTCTTTCACCAGAATCTGAAGGACAATTTTGTCTTCGCCTTCAGTTTCTTCTATACCTAGTAATCAAAAATTATTACATTGTAGGGAAGAAAATGAAATTTGAGTGGTTCGAATCATTATCTTCACGAAATTGTAAAATAATTATGTAAACTACCTTGAATAAAAAATAACAGAAAATATCCGTACTGAAAAAACACAAAGCAGGAAATTTCTACGCGATGAATAAAAAATGTCTCAATGTTTTCTGCTTTGAAATAACTCATTCTAGGAAATTTTCAAATAGAAAGGTTCCACTATTATCTACTTCTATTAACACGTAAGTGTTAATTGTATTACACAGTTGAGGAAGTAAACAAATAATATAATCACATTTTCTTTTTTCAGCAAATAGTAATTTAGTAACTGCTTATTTATAACAAATTTTTCGAAGTCTTCATTAATAAATTTTTTTTGAATGGAGTAGGTATACCATAGCTAGGATTGTTCTTTATGTAACTGCATATCTTGAATTTTATTTATTATAAATAAACTTCGATGAAATCTGAATAATTCTATTCTTTTCTCAAGTGTAATATAATCCACAATACCACAAGATCATAATAGTCAATACACAATCATTTTAGTAAAATAAGTACCTGTTATAATATTTATAGAATTACATCACGAACTTTCACAGTAATAGCAAGTGGCCACATTTAGACAAACAGGAATTGAGGGTGACATAATAATATTAATTAATTATTTTCTATATACCTAATAAATAAGCATTATGATATTTTAATACAGCACAGCTTTACATTCCTTGATATTTTTAAACCATACCTACACAGACTACAACAATTCTCATAATATCCATGTTATGAAATGCCATTCTTGTCATTAAAAATCATGGTTTTGCAATTGAGGAATGAAGTGACGAATAAATTCTTGTGGTGAAATTGCTGTACCAACTCAACAATTGAAGGTTAACAAGTAAATTTTTCTAAAATGATAATATAACCGTATAATTTCTAAGGTTTCCTGTTTCATGAAAGGTCATTATCATGCCAGACCTTAAATTATACTTGAACTTTTTATGTAAGGTTGTGCGCGAAAAAAATTGATATCACCCACATTCTTTCTATAAGTAAAATAACGCAGGATGTAGTACAGATTTTTTGCAGATAAATTTATGCACCGGAAATGTTTATCCGTTAAAATATAATAATCTTAATCTTCAATTAAAAGGTTGCGAAGTGCATCATTGTGTTGAAAATTAAGATTTTAAATTGTGCTTGTGAAATTTCAGGACAATTTATAATCTAAAAAAAAATGTACGGATATTGGAAAAATAAATAATATCCTGACAAATTTATAACATATGGTTGTCAGGAATGTAATTATTTAAAAAGAAATTTTCACATGAAAGTCTCGAATGATTGTGTGTCAATTATTACACCGAGCAAAATTATGTTAGTGGAATTTTGCATTTCACAAAACAAGATCTAGAAAATCTTATGTTGAAAGTTATTTTTTTTTATTAAAATTTATTAGACATTTCTAATTTATTTCCATATATTTATGTTGAGGAAAGGATAATAGAATTCACTCAATTTTTGTAATTGCACTTCTCGTAGTCCTTTTCAAAAATGAAATAAGACAAATATCTGGATCACATTATTCTAACCTTGCGACACTAAATCTGTAAGGACTACAAGAATGCGACAATTCACAAGTATTTTACACTGGTTAATTATTCTACTTAAAGATTGATTTATCGCTTGTATTGCAAAATCGGTCACTATTCTTAAAGGGATTTAAACCACTCTTGTCACATAATATCCAAAGTGCACTAGGTACGTACCAGAATAGGTGAGTGCACTAAGCACTAATAAACACGCGAAGGTCTTCATGTCTTTCTTTCACTGTGGTAAAATACTACTGATGGTCCGCGGGTGGACCCCTTACTTTATAGCTGGCTATTGTACTGACCCCCCGCTTCATGGTTAGTTCAACTCTTTCCTGAATATAAGACACTGCCACAATATAGCTTTCCAATGCACGCCACTGTTTCATGGTCTTGAAAAAAGTATAGTTTCAGAAAAATATCGGATTTTAATTATAATGGAAAGATCATCAAATGTTTTTTATTGAATTGGCTCTGATCTAATAATAATTACCTTTCAATATGAGAAAGAATCTAAGTTCCTAGAACATATACAGGGTGTTTCAATAACCTATACTTCCTATACGTAGAACAAGTATGAAGTCCAGAAAATATATTTGGTGTAGCACTATACATTCTATAGTTTCCGCAATAATAGGAAGTAAAATGACATCAATAGGTTCAAAATGTAGTAAAACTACATTAGGTATGTTATGTAATATTATTTTCCTAGAACTATTGCATATGTGTTGTAACATACCTTAATTTATTTTACATGAACTTCATATAAAAAGACAAAAAGTTCTGTGGAATACATGCTGCATCAAACTCGATGTCTCACGCTTTTTTCTCAGAAATAATAGAAGCTATTTTAAAAAAATGTCACATACAGTGAGCTTAAAAGTTAGCTATTTTTTTTTAATTGAATCATATTTGTGCATTTCAAGAAAGTTCATATCCTAATATAATATCTTCAATTCCCGGAAAAAGATTCAAACAATATATTTGAGAACCAAATCGAAAATTTACGATCTTGTTCTCTAAAGAAGTTTTAAAGAAACAGTTTTAATTTCGACTCCAGATGCATCATAATATAAATTTCTTATAAGAAATTTCCCAATTCCATCGGTGAAGCTTACAGGGAATTAAGGTTTTTTACAAACCAAGAAAGATGAATTAGTTTTAAAAGTTAGTATTTAGAAGAAGTGCGACCGAATAATGTTCAAAAGTGTCGAACTTTTTTTGGCTTACTTTGAAATTATTTTAGGACAATACCTAAATTTGTTTAAATATTAATAGACATGCGGATGTGAGCCGTTATCAATGAGATTCAATATGCCATCAAATGTAAGTTTGTTTATATAAAAATTTGGTGTGGCTTGATAGGAAGGCACAAAGATCTAATTTTTCAATTAATAGTTATACCTACTTAATCAGGGCCGGATTTAGGCACAAGCAGAATCAGCAGTTGCTTAGGAACCCGGCTTGACGGGGCCCCCCGATTCTTCGAAACCTGAAAATTATTTTTCCTAGCTCGGTGGAAAAATATTTTCAAGAACTCCAAACTTAAGGAAAATTATTTGAATATAGAATAGAAGTTGGTTTACTTTTAGGGCCCCCAAATGCGTAAATCCGGCCCTGAATATTAAGCTATAAGTTAGTTTCCTTAAATAACATTGTTAAAATAATAGCAACCAAGAAAATTAACTATTAGTTAAAGTTAACTAACGATTGAAAAACTGACCCTGTAGACTTGTAGTGGTAATGCAAACAAGGCAAACAAGAATAAGAACAATCTTATATCGTCTAATATTCCATCTTTAATATTCAATAATTACGACTACAAAATTCTTGTCTTGTGCTAAAATTATGGAAGACTTTTTATAATTTTACACTTTCTTATACTCGTATAATGCACTACGACAGATTAAAATAAGTATCTTCTTTATGGATTATGTTAAAGTACCTCACTTTTGAGCATAATAGGCATATTAATTTTACAAATTCAATTAGAAAATTAATATTTATAAGTTCTTCTCATTGATGAAATTATGATGGAAGTTTGGATATGTTAAAAAAAATCAAATGAACCTCGGAATGAACTATTACAATTTATTACTTCTTTTTTCATTTGAATACAAAAAAAATTAAGGTCACAATTTAATGTACCTTTAATACAACTTTTTTGGAGAAATTGCAATTTCTAGTACTGAAGAATGTTTGAACATCAACATGAGAGATTTCACTTTAAACAACTTGCTCTTAAAGATTTTTTCTTGTGCAGAAACAGTGATCATATTTTATTTATATAAATTTGTATTTCGAGTAATAAAACACAGTTCCTTGTTAATTCGAAAAGGAAAAGGACAATTTCGACGTTTTTGAAATAGAGTTCATATTTAATTTAAAATACAATTTTTGCTACATTTTTTGTTAAGATAATACCTATTACTGATAAGCCATATCTAATAGTTTAAGGGTTCATCCAATTTCGTTCATTTATACATTGATGTAATTGCTATATTTATAAAAGGGTTGTTAGTTTGCGCAGCTGCATGGTGGAGCCCAATGTGTCCTCGTACTTCCAGACGCCGTCCTCGAGACAGGTGCCTACCCGCTGCTACCCTCCCTTCTCCTCCTCCTTTATCCTCTTTTAAATACCTGGATACCAAGAGACTTCAGCTTATCAGCGAGCTTATTATACATTTTTATTCCCCAGTATGTACAAGTGTTTTGGGTCTTATGTAATCTATGCCGAGGAAGGACTAAATTATTTCGTGAGCGGATTTCATAGTTGTGGTTCTGGGAATGGCTTGTGTGCAAGTCTTCATTTTGGTGGATATGACACAGACAGGCAAGTATGTCGCATGCAGGAATGGTAAGTATTTTGTAAGTTTGAAACAACGATCTGCAGCTGCGATAGCTCTCACAGTTCTTTTCTGTTGCAGGGCGAATAAAAAAGACAACTTTCAACACCCTGTATTTTAGTAACGAAACATTTTTGGGGGTTGGTTTCTACAATTGTTTATGCTTAGTTTTGGACGTAAAATCAGCTGTATTAGAGTTACCCAATATTTTGTACTTTACACAAATTGTTTTTACAGCAAAAAAAATTTTCGAAGTTAAATATTTCGCAAACAGTTGAGTTAACGCAAGTCAAACAAGTACACCTTTTTTACGTATCTTAAGCGTATCTATCATAATTCTTGTTATTTTGTAAAAAAATTCAAAACCCTACAAAAAATATCCAAAAAAACCCTGATTCCCCCCTATAAGCATGTCACTAAACAATATTATTTTGGTTGTAATACCAACACATTGTAGCTTCTTTATAGACCTATTAACCCACCAAATTTCAAATCTCTACTTCAAACCGTTTTGTAGATATACTTAAAAAATAATTTGGAAAGATATTTTTTCGCGCTCTGTAACTCAGTAAGGAAGAACTTTTGGACTAAAGTATGTTTGGTTCAATAGAATTATTTTGAGCCCAAAAACTTGTGGTAGGATTTTGTAAAGACCTTTTACATACACTCTGTATTTTGCCAATTTTAATTAGTTTCTAAAATCTTAAAAATTACATTCAACTTTTAAAACAACGTTTATAGTACAAAAGTATTCAGCTTAAGTTTTTGGCTGTTTCCTCTATTTTTTCTTGTTTCTTCAAATTAATTTAGAAACTCTATTTAATAACTTCGTAAAAAAGTCTCTATTTTGAATACTTTCAGCAACTTTTCTTTAAAACATCGCACTGTTTGAATAGATATAGCCTTTACTTTACCGCACTCTGTATTCGCATCTCTGATGTTTTCAAAACAGAAAGTCTGTTACTATCTGTTTACGTTTTATAATATAACTTATACTAATCCAGTATATAGGATGGATGTAGTATGTATATTCACACATATACACACATACAAATTAGACATTTCTTGCGATACCAATCCTTTTGGTACACTATAAAAATAGAAAAGCCATCGTATATGCACACTTTAAACTTGTGCCTAAAAATAGACATAGAAATAAATGACGAAAATCCAACAACTTGGTTTATCATCGCTTTTTGTCCACGTGCTTTTGTCGTACAAATGTTTTTGTTGCGCAATGTGCAATTAATAATGAAATAGGGTAGTATAACACAGAATAGTCCATTTTCTGAACTACTTTTTTTATAATGTTCGGCATATATGCAGATAAAAAAAAACTTATAGCCCCACATGGATTACGAAAGTACTTTGAAATATGCATTCGTATGTCCAGTGCAAGCGCTTTGATTAGCTAGTTGTTTCATTGTTGAAACAAACCATTGTTTGTTGTTAGTTTTATTGTACATTGTGTTTATTTACAAATATACGGTTATTTAAATGTTACCTGCAGGTACAATTAAAACAATTTTAATGAAGGAAAATATGTAGGTAATCTCTTTATTTTAAAATGCATTTACCTTTTCAAAAATATCAGAAAACAATTGCGGGGCTATATCATTTTCCAATTTTGTAATTCTGAAAGAATGCTAAAAAAGCTGGAAACACATTATAACCAAGCAATTGTCCTTGTACAGGGTGGTCCAGTTACGGTGTCCTCGTTATTATCTCTGAAACTATTGGGCCCAGGAAAAAAAGTTTTATATAGAAGTTGTACAGTCTATAGCATTCTACATTTTTGAAAAAATATTACTTATACAAGGTAAGTCATTTTCATGTGGCGATATAAACTTGCATTTTTTTAAATGGAACACCCTGTGTTTTACCCCAAATTATGATCTCTTATCCAATTTACGATAAAAAATATATAAGGCTTAATATACCTATTATTGATAGTTTCCAAGATATTCGAGAAAATATTTTGAAAAATAATATTGTATTATGTGGGTGTAGCTTCCACCAGGTGTGTTAGAGCAAGGTATTTTATTTGTTTCAATTTCAAAAATACTCATCCAACACATAATCTTTATTTAGTTAGTTTATAATAAAAAAAAATATTTAAAAAAATGTAACTATTTTCCAATGCCCATCTGACAGAGCATTATTATTAGCTTCTAGGTCTACTCTATAAAATAATAATTCTTTGTCAAATACTACGACTTTTTCTTACATATGATATCAATTTAAAGTTTACTTGATTTTTAAGACCAGAAATAAAATTTTCTAGCTAAAAAATAGAACTAACATTGCTCATATAAACAGGCAGATATCATAGTATTTCTAGATATTTTCTCGAATCTTGGAAACTATCAATAATAGGCATATTAAACCTTATATATTTTTTATCGTAAATTGGTCGAGAAATCATAATTTTGGGTAAAATATAGGGTGTTCTATTTAAAAAAATGAAACTTTATATCGCCACATGAAAATGACGCACCCTGTATAAATAAATTTATTTAAAAAATGTAGCATGTCATAGACTGTACAACTTCTATATACAGCTTTTTTTCCTGTGCCTAATTGTTTCTGAGATAATAACGAGGACACCGTAACTGGACCACCCTGTACACACATGTGACTGATTTTTAGTTTTGAAAATATGATTCAAGGACTATGTTCTTGCTGTAGGTAAAAAAAATATGTGGATTTTAGATGTAAAGTAATCATTTAAACAATGTCTAACAACTCAATGTATATATCTTTTATCTATGACCATGATGATATATTATCCCAGTTATTCCACTCATTTCAAATAGGTTACCACTTAATTTACTACACGCGCGTGCTCTTCATATAAGAAAGTATTGTTTAAGTTTCTGAATAATCGTAAATAAAATTTTCTACGCATCACGTGGGATATTAAATTATTATCTCAATTATGTGATTACACAACTCGTCTACGACCCGTAGTGCAATTTTCACAAATTCGTGAGATATTAATGTCTATTATTCCACTTGTTGCGTATAACCTATTATTTATGTTATTCAGTCACAAGGTGGACTCTAGTTGACAATTATTTTACTATTTGGTTTGTTACCAGCTTTTTTTTGAAACATATTCAAATCCAATATATTTTTTTGCAATACTGCCAAGAAAATTGTTTAGCTTTAAAAAGTAATTGTGTTAGTGGTGCAAAGTCGGAAATAATTTGTTGGTTAATACACGTACACGCGTGCAGCAGATTTCACAAGTTGAATGCATTCGTTTGTCGCAAACCTCATACTAATTTTTCATTTTTTATCTAAAAGAATCAGTTGTTGAATTTGAATTACAAGTACCTAATGATTAGATATTAATATTGAAAAGTCTTATATAATTAAGTTGCTATTGGCAGGGCCGGATTTAGACTTGATAAGGCCCTAAGCTATTGGAGATATTTATATATATATATATAAAATAAATATAAGTCCAGATATTATATGTCAGTGCCAAATCCAAATATAATTTTCGAATACCTAGAGGGTTAATTTGAAATACAATTAAGAAGTATATTATAAATAGTGAATAATAATCGGGCCCTATGGGACGTTCCGGACGTGCGGCATTGGGAATTGGGACAAATAATGCTGATGCAGTATATTTAAGTATATATGACAATTGCTCGCTCAGACAATTTTTTGGGGGCCCTAAGCTATAACTTGTGTAGCTTATACGTAAATCCTGCACTGTATTGGATTGGATGATTACGTACTATAGTCATATTAAACTATTCTTAGAAGTTGAATATCTCTGAAAATTGCAGAAAATATGAACTTTAATTTTTTCTACAACTGATAAAAACCATTACTATTTCATGGCGTACATTAGGTGAAATTTAATGAATCTACCTAACTGAAAAATGCTTGTCGAATCTAAATAACTCACCCTACATTTTCTTGCTGAAATTATTGACGCATTCGGTCTTTACAAAAAAATTAAAAACAATGTATGGTGAATAAGAACGCATTTGTGTAATTTGAAATATAATTTTGGCTCTTAAATTTACAAAGGGCGTCGAGGGCATCATATCTACGTAATTTTCGCTCAATAATTTGTAAATGTAAAGGCTCCTACACACAATGGGCCAACATGTTGACCCAATGCAATGGACCATTGTGTAGAGAGCGCATTTGCTTAGTTTGGCGTATGATGGCCAAGCATGGGTGACGATGGCTAAGTTATCGGTTTTTGGAGCGCACATCAAAGGAAGTTGGTGCAGATGCTAGCTGATACTCAACTACCCGAGAGATGATACTACAAAGCATTCACTTTATTTTTATAAATAAATCTTAATTTTTTCCTTATTTAGTGAATCATCCCAACACCTGAGCCAACACCTGGGTCAATGTGTGGGCACCTGCAGTGGCCGGTGTTCGTCGAAGCGTACATTGGTGTGCAATAGGCGATGGCTTATGTTGGCCCATTGTGTGTAGGAGCCTTAAGAGATGTAAAAACTAGATATTGAATACAACATCATTAGATCAACCCAAATTGTGTAGGTTAATCAGGATGACGAGATGACATGCCTAGAATTTATTGCATGTAATAAGTTATACAATTTCTAAGGGCACCTCACCTTTTCAATTGAAAATGTAAATTACTGATCTATGATAGTTCTTCCAAATAATTATTGTACCTTTCACATTTATATTGAGATTACCGATTACCTTAAAACTGGTGTAGGAGAAGTCAATCTGTACGCGCGAATATAGAGTTTATGAACAAAATTAATAAACTTATACTTCGTACGATAAATTAAAAATCTAATGTAATGACAATGTAATGTAATGATTTGAGATTTAATGAATTTTTTATGTGTCAACAGTTTTTTGCAAGCCAGTTATAAATTTAGTGTGTGCAATCATCTTACCACATTCAATTTTTCAAAAAAATCATTATTGTGAGTTATGGCTAAGTAAGAATGAATATTGAAAATATAAATAAAAAAATAAAGACTATATATCTACAAGAAAATGTCCACAGTTACTTATGAAGAATGTTGCAACTTATGAGAATTACTCGTAGTATAATTACAGGGTGATTCAGGTTTTAATGCATAAACTTTAACAGGGTATTCTATGTCACAAAATAAGAAAAAAAGTTCATATAAACATGGGTCTGAAAATGCTTTGTTCTTGACATACAGGGTGATAAAAGTACCGCTTCAAAACCACATTTTATTACATGGGTATCTCAATAAACAAGATACGAATTTGAAATTTGGGTTATAGTATCCTTATAACAAGGTCAACTACCAGGGCAAATTTGAAATTTCTACATCAATTCAGAGGCGTAGAACTCGGCGTAGAATAATGGTGGCATATACACTCATTATGTAGTTTTTGTGGGTACCATTTTAAAATTAATAAATTTTACTCGTGTCTTAAAATAAAAACGTTAAGAGATACGACATTTGACAAGAGTACCTACAAAATTTTAGTAACTGAATCAACGATTCAGAAAAATCACAAAAAAAGTTTAAAAGATATGAGCAAAAACATGTATGGACCACCCCTAGTCTACGCCTCTGGGTTCACGTAGAAATTTCAAATTTGTTCTGATAGTTGACGTTGTCATAAGGATACTATGGTTCAAATTTAAAATTCGTATCTGGTTTATTATTAGATATATGTAATACAATGTGCTTTTGAAGTGCTACTTTTATCCCCTTGTATGTTAAAAACAAAGCATTTTCGGACCCATGTTTATATGAACTTTTTTCTTATTTTGTGACGTAGACCCTGTTGAAGTTTGTGCATTAAAACCTGAATCACCCTGTATATTTTTTTAAAGCACACTTATAAATTGTGTTATTTTATACAGGGTGCTTCAGGAAGAATAGTAAATATTTTAGGAGGTGGTAGTATAGACTAATTCGAATGAAAAATTCCATATAACATGTGGGTTTGATACATTTTTGGAATTAATTCATTTAGACAAATGAGATCTCAAAATCATACTTAATTCAATCCATCAGATTTCAGTTTGCCACATTCACGATAATTTTGCGCTTCAATAAAAATTCTGCGTTCTCGTACAAAGAGCATTTTTTGTTGCAAAATACATCATAAATAAAATGTATACATATGACTACATCAGTCTAAAATGAGTTATAAGGCCTTTAAAAATCAAAAAGTTATCCCAACAACAGAAAGTTATATATATATATATATATATATATATATATATATATATTTTACATACCTAGTTATAAAATAAATCAAGAAAAGTTTTAAAATGTATTGTGCCATAACAAATATTCTTAAGGTCTTTAGGTGACGAGAAGCGAAAAAAATTGTTAAGAAACATACAAAAAAACTACGAAACCGGCAGTTTTTGAGACCTGAACTTCAGATCAAGTCTCTTGGTGTTTGTCGTAATGACTACAACTTAACTTTGCTGTCCATGTCCACTTTTATATTTGCAAAAATAAATACTAATTAATGTAACACATATACATATCATATATTGTTTATCTGATTTTAAATCACAACAAATTTTAACTGTAAAAAAAAATTACACAATCATAATTATTCACATGTCTTGACAAGGTTTGCATAGACTAGACTCTAGAGAAACTGAATGAATATTTTTATTTACAAAATTGTCAATAACGAAACATTTTGAAATAATATGCTGCCTGTTCAACCCCTTAAGCAATGACAATGATAATCCCGCAAAATCGTACTGTAGCGTTGGATCCTGAGTGGCTAAAACAATTAAAAGAAACAACATCCGGACAAACATTTGGCTGGCACTAATTTATTTTTCAAGGTTGACTAACCATTATAAACATTTCTGCATTTTGGTAAGTGTTCGAAGATAAATATCTGATGTGGTCAACAAGCGACTTTCTTTTTCTATAATTTTTATTAATTTGCGAACGAAAATGAAACTAACTACTTCGTTTCACTAAAATGCTTGAATTAAAAATCACTAGCACATATTTCTTCATTGGTACCTACCTTATAAAAGCATAACGGTTTGGAAATATAATGCAGTTGGAATATTTGAATTCGTGCTTCTACTACAAAAATCCTTAAAAATAATTGCTGTAGATACACAGAAAAACTAGAGCTGCAAATTAACTTGAAGTTTCTCATGAAACTCAAGAAAAGTCCGACTGAGTACCTTAAATTGTTAAAAAATGTTTGCGGAAATAGTTGTATTTCTCGTGCAATGGTTTTATGTGGCATAAGAGGTTTTCAGAGGGTCGGGAAGCTGACGAAGATGAAGAACGCGAGGGACGTCCTGGCACATCAAAAACCGACAAAAACGTAGCAAAAATCAGTGAAATTATCAGGAAAGATCGACGTCTAAGTGTAAGAATGATTGCAGAAATGGTGAATATTAACAGAGAAACCGTTTGATAAATTCTGCACAACGATTTGAACATGACAAAAGTATGTGCAAAAATGGTGCTTATCTTACAGTCCACAGTGCTTTGTCTGTTAAGCGATTTTTAGCAGATGAAAGTATCCCTGTTTTAGAGCATCCCCCTATTTACCGGATTTAGCTTCCTGTGCCTATGTTCTATTCCTCAAACTGAAAGAATCTTTGAAAGTCATAAGTTTTGAGACTTTAGAAGACGTAAAAGAAAAAACACCCCAGTGATGAACAATTCCAGAATTGTTTTCTGCAGTGGAAAAAATGTATGCAACGCTGAGTATCTAGAGAGGCAAGGGGAGTATATTTTATTGAAGGGGAGCAAAGTTAAAATTGGTTACTCACAAAAGATAATATATTTATTTATCTTATAATTTAACTATTACACCTCGTATAATACATAAAATTTGAGAACATCGTAAAGGTTTGAAGACATTTTAATAATACATTAGTAAAGGCGGTTCGACATGTTACAGACAATTTAATTCGAAACCTTGAAGATATTATTTGGTTACATTTGGAAAAACCTTTAATGGATTCTTGCGGATATACACATAAATATGAATACACAATGGAATCAGATGTGTAAATTTTTCTGGAAGTTAAAAAAACCATTTATTATAATGTGGTCAAAACTAAGGTAGGTTATGATTATGAATATGGATAGGCATGTTTATGATATTTTTAGTATTCAATTTTAAATTCATAATTATTTCCAAATTGTGAAAATAATGTAATGAAACATTTCTTTTTAGACCATAGCGTATTACTAGCATAAGAAAGTATAAAAGCACCTAATAATTGCTCTTAAACATTTATTTTACAATTTATATTTCACATAAAACGTATTTAGTAGATATTTTCACAAAATTATGAATACAGAATGTTTTACACCTTGGCCTATGATATCTCCCATCTCCAAATCTTAACCTTTTGAATAGGTCAGAGTTAGTTTTATGTATGGTAATTATGTTTGCATTATTTATAATACATCCTGAAAAGAGAAATATTAGAAACTGGTACGTCGAAAATTGTGAATGGCTTATTCAATTCACAATGGCATGCGGATAGTTTAATTTAAACGAGTGACAGTAGATCTGTTTAAATTTGCAAATGCAAATTTCAACAAACTTGAAATTATACTACTCAAGCATCTTGAGAAGATTAAACTACTTCACGAGAATAGGTAGGTACTAAACAGGTAATATTTTCTTTGCATATAGTGTTTACCAACTCGTCTCAGATACACGAATACTAAATAAATTGGATTACATTTTATAAATAGCATTTTTGTCGATCGTTTATTGAAGATCTAGTTAATGTAATAAAAGGAGTGTATTAATAACTCAGTTTAATGCATACATGCACATTAAAAACATTGTTGAGATTATGAGATTTGCTAGGTAACCAACAATTAATTATATTATTGAAACATGCATTTGGAACTGACACCTGCCGAAATTAATTAATTATGTCAGTGGTATTTTGACTTATTGCATATTATGTCAGAATTTGGATTTTGCCATGGAACAAAATTAGATTATTTTCATTCTAATAAAGAGCGATCAACAAAAAAATATTGTAATCAACTTGAGTGTTAATCGGCGATTAATAATCTCGACTCATTAACGCGCTCGCTGCGCTCACGCGTTAAAATCGTTTCGATTGTTAATCGCTCTTATTAACACTCTTGTTTATTAAACTACTATTATGGGACTATTTTAATTAGTGTGTACGCTTACCCTTTAGTTAAGTATGAGGGAAAGTACTATTGGTACGCCTCTATTCTCAGGTCAACATTTTGGAAAATATAGTCTCCTTTTAAAGTTTGTATAAAAAGTAACCAACGTATTCCTATTGATCTAAGATTGTATTATTGAACCAAATTTCTCTTTATTCTATAGTTTTTCCTTGCAAGCTATCCTACCATATACTGAATTGATTTTTGTAATAGAATTTTTAAAATTACTACGATTATTTTCAGTAGGTTTGTGAGTCACAGTGATTTACTTTATTTCTACTCTCGTTCGCCGCTGTTCAGAGCGAGATTGAGAGATCTACAGGGTGTCCCATTTTCGACACTTTTAGGGAGTATTGGCGTTATTATCAAAGATAGAGTGTTGCGGTTTTCACCTTCCTGTTCTACTTTTTTACGAAACGGAAGTTTCCGGTGTCAAATTTGTCATGGCTCTCTTAGTTTTTAATCTACAGAGTGATTCTCAAAATCCTTCTTCTTAGACACCCTTCGTATTTCCGTTATGCGTCTACTTATCAAAAAGGTGAAAACTGATCTTCGATAGAGTTTTTTACGTAGAATTCAGTGGCGTAGGCAGTTTTTGTGTAAATGGTTTAGTTTTTGAGATATTGCCCAAACTTATGTTTTTTTAAATGGGTCACCCTATATATTACCACCTAATTGGAAACTGTTAAGTACAAAAAAATTTAAAACATGCCTAAAAGCATTCCTGATTCAACATCCCTTCTACCAACTGGAGGAGTTTACTAATTTTAAGTTTTAGTTCTACGCTTATCTTTGCGCTAGCGACACGCTGCTGTAAATGTATTTTTTTTTTATGTGATGCCTTTAACTGTGATATTGTTATTTTTTACTGTATTATATTGTATGATGTATGACTGTAAACATATATTCAAATGTATCGGTCAATAAATGTTATCTATCTATCTATCTATTATTTTTTATATTAATTAAGCAAAATTTGGGTTTTCCAAAAATATATAATAGGTACCTACTAATATTTATTTTGAAAAACAGGCTCAAAATTCGATATTTTTAATAATTTACTTTATTTATAACAGTAGGCCATGGCTAGTTTATTAGAAACAAATGCAAAATTTGACAGATTTGTCAGATTTCCATTTTTGATGAAATATTTTTGTTACGTAGGTGTTTTTATTTTACTTTTAATTTTTTATTTTATGATAATTATGAGAAGTATTATATTGTTGGTATGTTTTATACAATGCATTAAAATTATCTTTTGAAGTGTTTAACTTAAGAATAATTACGCATTGTGAAAATTTTGCATTTGTTTCTAAAAAATTAGCCATTCCCTACTGTTATAAATAAAGAAAATTATAAAAATATCGAATTTTGAGCTTGTTTTTCAAAATAAATATTAATTATTATATATTTTTGGAAAGCCCAAATTTTGCTTAATCAACATAAAAGATAATGTATAGGGTGTCCCATTTAAAAAAACATATGTTTGGGCAATATCTCAAAAACTAAACCTTTTACACAAAAGCTGCCTACGCCACTGAATTCTACGTAAAAAACTCTGTCAAGATCAGTTTTTACCTTTTTGATAAGTAGACGCATAACAGAAATACGAGGGGTGTCTAAAAAACAAAGATTTTCAGAATCAATCTGTAGATTAAAAACTAAGAGAGCCATGACAAATTTGACCCTGGAATTTTTCGTTTCGTAAAAAAGTAGGACAGGAAGGTGAGAACCGCAACACTCTATCTTTGATAATAACGCCAATACCCCCCCAAAAATCTGTCGAAAATGGGACACCCTGTACAGAGTGTGACGCACGTGTCTATTGAAAATAATTCTGTTATAGAAATTTGAAATATTTTGTTTCTTAACAGCGACTCTGTTTCTTTCTCTTTGAATATTTTACGCTTGAATTATGACCTTTTAACTTGTGACTTCCTAGAAAATATTAGTAGTTCAGGTAGCAAATTGCAATTGCATATTTTATAAACTATAATCCCTTTTTTATTTTTAACAATTTTACAATAACTTCAATAAAAAATAGATTTCTTGACCAATCCTTTTAACTTTTCAAAATTACAACACACCAAAATAACATTTTTAAAAAAATTATAATAATGAAAATGTTTCCTGTGTAAACCAATTTTCTTGGACAAACTAAATATTGTATGCCATCAATTTAAAAATGAAATTTAAGAAAGTTACAGAGATAAAATAACAAAAAAGACACGAAGTAAAATACATTGGTGATGGCGAATTATTCTTTCCCGATTACACATACATATAAGGAAGTTTTAATAAAAACATGAATTTACGACCTCGGAAAATTGATGAATTAATACGTCCTTGCATCCATTTTAACTAATATCTCAATGATGTCTGTGTGTCCGTGCACCTACCTGTCTCTGCGAAGATATCACAAGGGCATCGTAATTTACTGTTGACATGGGACCAAAAGTTTTTGCGTGCTGATTGCTTTAAAAATTCATTGACAAATACAATACAATCAATACGATAAGAAAAATTATCGACATATTTAATATAATTCTAAAATTTATCTTAAAAGTAATCTTCATACTTATTTATGTAACTAGTGTCTACTAAAATAATATTTAAATATATGAACGAAATAATGACTTGAGGTCCTAACCTACACCTTTCTTATATTTTTTTTTATTAAAGAGACCACATTCTGCAATAATTCACTTAGCTGTATGCGAATGCTAATTTTTTTCATTTAAATATTAATAATAATAAAATCGATACTACTAATAAATAAGAATGGATGTCTGTTTTCATAAAAAAATCTACTTGTACATGTTGAGGTTTGAAGAACAAAAAGTAGATCAAGATCAAACCAAGCCTTCTTCTAAATGACATTGCCACAAACTAATATAAGTTTATTATGGTAAAATTTCATGTCGCATACCGCAAGTATAGTGTTTAAAAAAATAGAAAAGTCAAGATATAGTTTTTAGTTCAATGTTGATTATTATGTTTTTAATTACTTATCTATTTTACTTGACAAAATGTAAATTAAAAAAGTGAAAATCAAATATCAATATTTAAAGTTCTATGAATACATTTTTTTCTATAAACGATTACTTCTTTATACATTAAACTGAAAAGTTCATCTAATTTAGTTTTATTTGAATGGAAGCATGTTCGGGGTCCTAGAGAGCTTTCTGCTCTTTTATTCGTAGTAGAATAATAAAGTTTGGTTCTTAGTAAGTATAAAGTTTCTGTATTTTTTAGAAAAAATCTACAAATTTCCCAATTTGATTTCAAAATAAATGGAATATCGTATGATACACGCCAAATTAATTCTAATATTTTTTTTATACAGGGTGTCTCAGTTTATATCGTCAGGATTTCACCAGTCGATAGTTTAGCGAAAATTAAAGGTGGTTTATCTAATAAACTATGGTCGAATGTTGCTTGCTTTTTGATGTATAGGGTATTAAAGAAAATAAATTATTTTAAATAATTTGCTATAAATCAATAACAAAAAAAGTTAGCCTTCTGAAATTTTGCATAGATCTTTTTTTTTGTATTCTCTTATTAATAGTGGTTGCAATTATTTTATTTAGAACACAGAGGCGTGCGTACGGGTTTTTTCAAAAACATTTTATTGAATAAAACGTACACCACTGGTTTTTTTGCAGAACCAATATGCAGAGAGTATTTTCCATTCAATTTAGAAACTTTTTTGTATCTTACAATTTCTTGATAACTTACCTTTTTTTTTCTTATTTATTAAAGAGGTTCTTCCCTATTAGATATCCGAAAAAAGCATCAGTACAAAGTTGTAGAGAAAAATATTTCCTACAACTTTCCTTTTAATATTTTTTTGATATTGTCAATATTTAAAAAGATATTCAACAAATAAGTTGCAAATTTTAGGGAAATTTTTCTCTAGTTAGGTACTACTTACTACTACTACTTACTACTCTTTCCCCAAAATTTTCAATTTATTTGTTGAATAACTTTTTAAATATCGACAATATCAAAAAAAGTTTAAAAGATAAGTTGTAGGAAATATTTTTCTTTACAACTTTGTGCTGACTCTTTTTTTCGAAAATTTAATAGGAAAAAAGTTATTCAATAAACAAAAAAATCCAACCCTTAATTGAGGGCTGGTGAAGGAAGGGCGGGGTCTACGAATACACAAACTCGTTTTAAACTTTCAGGGTGACCCTCTAGAAGATTCTACAAAAAATGGCTGTAGGGTAAAAAAAGTCTATTTGAAGCCTTTTTTTCTTCCTTATTTACTGTACTATTAGGTTATTTTAAGTTAAGTTATCAAAAAATCATATGATACGAAAAAGTTTCTAAATTGAATGGAAAATACTCTCTGCATATTGGTGCTGCAAAAAAACCAGTGGCGTACGTTTTATTCAATAAAATGTTTTTGAAGAAACCCGTACGCACGCCTCTGTGTTCTAAATAAAATAATTGCAACCACTATTAATAAGAGAATACAAAAAAAAGATCTATGCAAAATTTCAGAAGACTAACTTTTTTTGTTATTGATTTATAGCAAATTATTTAAAATAATTTATTTTTTTTAATGCCCTGTACAGGGTGGCCCATTTTCGACCCTCATCATAAGGATCTCGGAAACCGTAAGAGATACAGGGTCGGTTAAATTATGGCAAAGTTGCGCAATTTGATGCTTATCAAAATGCTGTGTTGCAATTTGGAAAATTCCGAATACTTACTGAAATATCCTGAAAAAACAAAATTTCATAAAATCTTTTTAATATTTTTCTGACGTTATTTGAAAACCAATTTTAAAACAAACAACACTTCATCATTGCCACTTTCTATACTCTACAATATGGCGCTGTCAAATTTTAAATCCGACGTTTCGTCTTCCAAGAACCATCATTAATTTATTTTTTTTAAATACGGACCTGGATTTTTTATTTTATTTTTTGTTAGCTTTGGACTACCTTAAAGCTATGACCCATCACAAATTTTGATTTTCAAACGTTTCGATGACAAAAAGTGACATTTTCTGTATTTTTAAAAATATTTAATACGACACTGTTTTTAAAACAAATTATTACTTCTGACTAAATAATGTTAATAATAATAGCTTTTCATCAGTATCATAAATTTAGAATGTTGAAAAAATAATTTGTTTTAAAAATAGTATCGTATTAAATATTTTTAAAAATACAGAAAATGTCAGTTTTTGTCATCGAAACGTTTGAAAATCAAATTTTGTGATGGGTCATAGCTGTAAGGTAGTCCAAAGCTAACAAAAAATAAAATAAAAAATCCAGGTCCGTATTTAAAAAAAGTAAGTTGATGATGGTTTCTGGAAGACGAAACGTCGGATTTAAATTTTGACAGCGCCATATGGTAGAGGATAAAAAGTGGCAATGACGAAGTGTTGTTTGTTTTAAAGTTTGTTTTCAAATAACGTCACAAAAAAATAAAAAAGATTTTATGAAATTTCGTTTTTTTCAGGATATTTCAGAAAGTATTCGGAATTTTCCAAGTTGCAACACAGCATTTTGATAAGCATCAAAATGCGCAACTTTGCCATAATTTAACCGACCCTGTATCTCTTACGGTTTCCGAGATCCCTATGATGAGGCTCCAAAATGGGCCACCCTGTACATTAAAAAGGAAGCAACATTCAACCATAGTTTATTAGACAAACCACCTTTAGTTTTCGCTAAACTACTGACTGGTGAAATCCTGACGATATTAACTGGGACACCCTGTATAAGCGAAAAATGTACAGAAGATAAAAAATATTTCATATAGTTACCTTTACCTACCTATATTTTATAAATGCGCGGGAAATAAAACCTCAAAAATATTATTTCATTACGACTAAAGTGAGCAAATTCCCCTATAACCTATCAAAGTTCGATTATGATATTGTAATAGGTCTCATCAGTCTCACCACAAAGTTGCAGAATATCCTACTGAAGCCCACTAGGCACTAATTCTAAAAGGAACCAATCTATCGGCATTAAAATTTCAGTGAAAAACTAGGTCAAAATATTCCTTATTTATACATATTAAACTATTTTTTTAGTTACACAACAGAGTGATTTAATTTTCATCTGTGGCAAAATCTAGATTCTAAATTTAAAATTGTTATCCTCAAGTTCCTGTTTTGACGTGACTGAGATTTTGTATTTATATAATCAGTTAATTTTACTAAAACTTTACTAAAGGTGAGTTAACTTATTCCGAAATTAATTCGTTTATGAAACTAGTCATTAGTGATTTTTATGTGCATTATTCACCATCAAGTTTATATCGATTATGAACAGTTCTCAAATATCTTATTTTCTTGATACATACTGTAAGATGAACTACTGTTACACAATGTACCTACCTATACTCATTAATTCAATAACGGAGATAATAATTAAATTAATGACTAACACTTACTCGGAGATTATTCTTGCAGGGTGCTTAAAAAGCAGTGACCGCGGAATGCAGATGTGAAGGAATTAGATCAAGGTAAGCTGGATTTGGGCGTGGTACCACATACACTCATAATATATGCTACTTCATTTGCAGACAACTACCTTCTTTCCTACAAATAGGAGGATTTGATAATAATTTATACCTACTTGAAAATTGTTATGCTTTCATAACTTTTAACTTATCTTTATGTACATAGTATAGCACCTCTGAATAATTATACAGGTAGAAACTGGAGAATCAGTGTATTAGTGTTATTCGAAACATCTGTGAATATGGAAAGTGAAAAATATGATTTATGCAGGGTCAACATGGTACATTAGTCATATTTTCGATTCTTCTTTTCGGTGGAACTTAAGAACGGTTTAACTTAAATTGCTTACCTACATTTAAGATTAAGCTACTTTTACAAAAATTAATCGAATTCCGATTGTTATTTGATATTTTTAATGGCTGTGCAAATTTAGAAAAAGTCTAAATTAATGCACATAAAAGGAATGTTGTTTCATCTGCATTAATTAAGAAGTGCACTATTTAAAAAATAAACAGTAAATAAAAAATTATCTTGAAAAAGTTTACAATTATGTAAGTAGGTTTTGTATTCATGATTTTTGGTGCATTTTGAAAGTATCTGAATTTGTACTGATTTTTTCGCAATTGCACAGAGTGCCCTAAAAGAATAGTTCAATATTTTTTTCTAAAATTATAAATTGCGCTATTATTGCCCAACATATCTTGATCGGAATTTTTGTAAATTATAGATTATTTTATCCGATTTAAAAATTCAAATTCACATAAAAAAGATAGGTGTACTTCTTTAGTTTGTGTGGACTTAACTGTTTAGGGAGAATTTTTATAATATGCAAGTACTTATATTTTTTAATTAAAAATTATTAGATTTGTACTCTTTTGACCCACTTCAAATATTTATGTGGACGCCTATGGTTGTACATCTAGAAGTATACTAACGATTATGTGGAACAAATTATTATTTTCTATTAACCATAGTGTAACCTTGATAGATGCAGAATTAGAATAATCGAGGACCCTTTACAAAATGAATTGGTAACTAAGTATAGATTCCGCATTTTGTATTAAATATTTAATTTATTTCTAAGGTGTGGGTATAAACCTTCACTAATTATACAAATTTTCGTTTTCATTATGTTAATTTTTTACTTTCTTATACGAAGTAATAAGGAAGTATAGTAAATTTTTCGACTTCGAGATTTTGATGGATTTACATTTTTTGAGGGCCCCTGATTCCATTTTGATTATTTTCGCCATCATGTCTGTTTGTATTAAAAAACGACTTATTGGAATTGATTTAAATTTTGTATTTAAGGGTTTAAACAAAACTGTGAATCACTCATAATTTTTTTAATCTAGTGCTAACCTAAGTGGTACTTTTAGTTTTTTTAGGATTATCTTGAGAATGAAACAGTTTAGATTTTTTATTTTTTAACATTGGTTTCAAATGAAATTTTGTTTGAACTTTTTTTGAAATTCCGTCAAAAAATTTTCAACCGAAGGACCAGAATATAATCGAGGTCTTTTTGAAAAAATTATTACCCCTAAAACGCAATATTGCAGAATCGATTCCGAATATTTCCAAATTGATACGAAGACACCCGACCTTAGTCGATATCAAATAATAATAAACTTAATTTGATTTATTAATATACCTGAATAAAATATGATTGTTAGCTACGGCTTTAATACACACTTTCCAAAGATCAGAATTAATTTCGTATCGTATAAGAAAATCATGTGTTATAGACATATGAAATATTTTTTACTGGTTTCTGTTGTACCGATACCACATGTATTTTCTTTACTATTAATAGAAAATCAGATGTGGGCAGCATGTGATTATTGACTACCATGTCAGTATTTTTCAAAGATTACTACTATATCGCATCGTATAAGAAAGTCATGTGTTGGTCACATCAGATATTTTCTTTTTACTTCAAGTTAAAAATGTCAAGAAGCGATATATCGAATTTGTGTAGTAAAATAAGTGTGAGATTATAGAGCGAGCTTAGAAAATAATTACTTTGTACTTTTATATTTAATTTTTAATTATTATTTATAGTGATAGAGTAAAGTAGATACAAATTATAAGTGTTAATACTTATATACAGGCTGTTTCATTAAGGGTGGCCACCGGCCGTATCTCGGGAACTACTGGGCATAGAAATCCAGGGAAAAAAAATTCATTACTAAAGTGGCCATGAGAAAATCCTGGAAATTATTTTTAAGCTCCGCATTTCGCCGCAAGGGGGCGCAACTGAAAAGTAAATATTAAAATTCTGAATTTTTCCGAAAATTCCCACATTAAGGTATACCTTTGGTAACATCATTAGAAAGCTTGGACAATTCTGCATCATTTTGGTTTAAGGCTCATTGGCGTACTGACCTTAGTAAGAGTGGGGGAAGCTATTGAAAGTGTAATCATTTAAATCGCTGTAACTTTTAAACGACTTTTTCGATTTTAGTAAACTTAAGCTTGTTTGGAAGAGAAATGTAGGTACTTTTAATTATCGCATCAAATATGGTACACGATAGTTCCTAATAAAATTGCTAAAGGGCGCAATTTGAAATAATAACAGTTTTTTTGATTTTATCCCGAAAACTTAAATTAGACGGTATAATTATGATGTCAGAATCGGAAAGTAGATTAAATTTGCAAGAGAAAACGTGAAAACCGCAGCTCGATATCTTCGTTCGTTTCAGAGTTATTGCCAAAAGAATAATTTTTAACACTTTAATTGAAGATATGATTGTTTTCATAGCTCCCTGGTCAAGCAATCCATGACAAAAAATATTTTTTAACTTTATGCTTGTGTAGGTTTGTCACTCATTATGCCAAGGGCCGAAAAACTACTTTAGAATTAATAAAATAATCATGGAAAACTTCGAATTTAGGCACAATAATTATTTTAATATGGTTTTTTAAAAATAAATCTAGATAGCCGTGAAACAAGATCGGCAGGTTTCCAAGGAGATAAATAAATTGGAATAGTTGTCAACTGATTTAATTTTGATAGGGGTTGTGTTGACAAAAGTTTCTTTTTGATGACTATGATTCTTTTTGAATTTCTTTTTATCTATTCCAAAAATTGTGCTACATCCCTCAAAAATTCTCAATTCCTCTCCCTGGTTTTATGAACTGATGAAGCCAGTTTTACTAGCTGTGGCATCGTTAATTTACACAATACTTATGCACTAGGTATTGGTCACAAACAAATCCTCATTGAATATGCGAAGTGGATCACCAAAACTAGTGGTGCAGAGTTTCAGCATACAGAATTATCGGACCGTTTATTTTTAATGGCTATCTAAATGGTGAATCTTACGTAAGCATATCGTAACCCTCGGCATTGGTATAAGCATTTTTGAGAGATGTAGCACAAATTTTGATATAGGTAACAAGAAATTTAAAAAGAATCAAGGAGAAACTTTTGTCAACACAACATCTATCAGAATTAAATCAGTTGACAACTATTCCAATTTATTAATTTCCTTGGAAACCTGCCGATCTTGTTTCATGCTACCTACATTTATTTTTAAAAAACCATATTAAAATAATTATTGTGCCTTGTGCCTAAAAAGTTTTCCATGATTATTTTATTAAATCTAAAGTAGTTTTTGGGCCCTTGGCATAATGAGTGACAAACCTACACATAATAAAATTTTAAAATATTTTTTGTCATGGATTGCTTGACCACGGAACTATGAAAACAATCGTATCTTCAATTAAAGTGTTAAAAATTATTCTTTTGGGAATAACTCTGAAACGAACGAAGATATCGAGCTGCGGTTTTCACGTTTTTTCTTGCAAATTTAATCTACTTTCCGATTATGGTATCATAAATATACCGTCTAATTTAAAATTTTGGGATAAAAGTAAAAAAACTGTTATTATTTCAAATTGCGCCCTCTAGCAATTTTATTAGGAACTATCGTGTACCACTGGATGCGATAATTAAAAGTACCTACATTTCTCTTCCAAATAAGCTTAAGTTTACTAAAATCGAATAAATCGTTTAGAAGTTACAGCGATTCAAATGATTACACTTTGAATACCTTCCCCCACTCTTATTAAGATCGGTACGCCAATGAGCCTTAAACCAAAATGATGCAGAATTGTCCAAGCTTTCTAATGATGTTACCAAAGGTATACCTTAATGTGGGAATTTTCGGAGAAATCTAGAATTTTTATATTTACTTTTCAGTTGCGCCCCCTTGTGGCAAAATGCGGAACTTAAAAATAATTTCCAGGATTTTCTCATGGCCACTTTAGTAATGAAACTTTTTTCCCTGGATTTCTATGCCCAGTAGTTCCCGAGATACGGCCGGTGGCCACCCTTAATGAAACAGCCTGTATATATGTCCTTCAAATTTAAAATGTTGTAGGTACATATATTAATACTATGATAAAATATGTATTTCATATCTCCTTTAAACTATATTCTTCATTTATACATATTTGAGATAAATTGACAATTTTGAAAATTTACCCCCGTTCCCCATTCTACAAAAATGTGAATTATAATATATTTAATCAAAGATTAGTATTAATTATTACCTTTTTTATGCCCCGTTGCAGAAACGATTATTGTCGTTTCTATGATTTAACTCTGAGTTATTCTCGAATGAACTTAACTCGCCTTTCTGCAACTGGGTATTTTTGACTAAAGAAAATGAAATTGACATCAATTTGACTACTTTTGTCCTGTTTTTACTGAAGCATTTTTTCAAAAATTATATCATGTGAGCTTTTAGTTATTCTTTATGCCGAATCCTAATTCAAATTTATAATTATTGAGGTTTGTTTTCTTTATCTTAGAAAAACGGAAGGTAAAACCGTTTTGGTTATCATCGTAATGGCTCAATTTTTAAAAAGAAGAAAACTGTTACCTACGTATAAAAAAGTACTTTTGTAACCGATTACAAAAAATACCAGTAACCTCTGTAGTGTGTAAACATTAAACTACTACTCTATTAAAACCCGGTTTAGTGGCTACTAGTTTTAAATAAATAAGTACATAAAAAAGTAATTAATGCGCTAGATTGCATTTATTTACAAATAGTTAAAATATATTTCACATTTCATTTATATTAGCATTCAAGGTCATCTTCAAATATATTTGTCGTTTACTAAAACGTGGTAAATTCTTCTACATTCCAATACAACTTTTGGTCTGAAAGTTTTGTAATACACATGACATTTTGTATAGCGCGTTTAATGTTATTTGCAAAATTAATAACGATTTGAAAAGAAATGGTTTTATAGGTAATTAGAAAAGTGATTAGGATATTAGGTTAATTCTGTGCCAATTCATTAGATCACTAAGTCAGTCTGAAGAACCTGTTCAGTTGAATGTAGGTATTCGGGTACCCATCTCCAAGGCGAACAACATTTTACTTTACAGATTTAATAATAGCTACAGGATAAATGTTATTTATTTTTAGTCGAAGAATATCGCACAAAATATCATAATGAAACAGTTAAGGTGAAATTATTCATAAATCTCTGAAAACCTTTATCAAAATAAGAAAACTATCTGCTAGGCTAGGGGTTCAAATATTCCCAGAAAAAAAAAGTTATTTTTTTTTGGAAATATGTTTGAATATCGATGTAAAGGGCTGTCGTAACATATAAAGTATGAATTTGGTTCATAAGCTGGTTGGTACAACTCGTAAGTATAATCTGTTCATAATTAACCAAAAATTTAATATGAAAGGAACAGTAGGTAGGTACTCCTTTAATGTTGGAAGTTCTTATATTTCGAAATTTAATTTAAAACTTTGACTTTAGATGGTTATGTGAAACCTATAGGTGTGTCAATTACATAAGCTGTGCCCACAACGTCACTCAATGAAAATATAAGAAAGATTGCATTACAACGAACATGATGAAAGCAAATTAATATGTCATAATTACTACTTATTATTTTAGGAAACTTTTGGACAGGGACTTTTGTATTTCTTTTTACCGTAAATTTAGAAAAATGTCCTATAATATTCGCAACTTTCTGTAATAAAGTGAAGAGGAGACCAGAGAGTTAGATGTAAATTGCGATATCGATCAATAATCATAACTTCATCATATAGTAATCTGAAATTATTTAATATCTTCAAATAAGTGAGATTGCTCTAGGACAGTAGGATTCTTCGAATTTCAGTCATATCGTGTATAAACTTACACAATCTGTTCCAGTATTTTAAAGGAAGCACACTAACTTTATATGTATAAATATAATTTTAGATATAAAAATGTTAAAATATGTACTTATTCAAAAATACCTAAATGATATAAAAGCGCTAACAAAACCTGTCCTTACATTATCTGATTACTGTGTACTTCGAAATGCCAAATAATTCCTAAAATTTTGTACAGGATTTTGCAACTTACTACCTAATTTTTGGAAAAAATTCGATATTTCCCCTGAGGCACACGTTTATTGATTTCAAATTTGTATAAATTGTATAACAAAAATATAAATATTACTTTTTCATAATTGTAGACTACCATACAATGGAAAACGTTTTATAAACATTTATAGTTCTTTTTTAAAAAAATTACGTAATTTTTTCGTTGTATGCAAGGTTGTACTATTTCTGCTTATCACAATTTTAAAGTAAAAACTATAACGAAGTCTATGAAGAACCACATTTTTCCAATTTGAGTACTTTTGTGAATCTACACAACTTTTCTTATCTGTGTATTTACATATCTCATTTTGTAAAATATCCATAACAATCTGAATGCCTACTACAGGGTGTCCCAGGATAGACACGCAATATTTTTAGGTATGATTCTTGAATACATTCTGCATTGTTCTGTATAATTTTTATATTTCAAATTCGGGTTTTTTTAAAATTTTTATTCCATAGAAATTCATTGCAGGTGGAAACTTTTTTAACAAATTTTAATAATTACTCCGAGTAGACATCGTTTATGTTCAAAATGGAATTTAACTTTTCGTTTCAAAATAAACCATCAATCTTTCATCATGTATCAAATTTTTAACTATTTTCAGTACTAGTTTTCAAAATAAATTAAATGAAACGTAAACGTAATGATTTATTTTTTCAAATTCCAAATTTGAACACTAATAAATCTTTAAGAGTTAACACTATCAAAAAAATTACGAGATACTTTCGATCTCAGCTACAAATTTCATGTACAACTTTTTTCGATAATCAAATAGTTTAGTAGACTGGCTTCTTTGTATTCAACAGTGTTTTACTTATTTTATCTACAATTTTCAACATTCAAGAGATGATTGCTCAAAAACTAACCCTTGTTGGGGATAAAAATTTTATATAGAGCCATGCAGAATTTATTCAAGAATCACACCTAAAAATATTTCGTGTCTATCCTATATAATTTAATTATATTTTTAGAAAACTTTTACAAGAATGTACATGATGCCTCTTCAATGACATTTTAAAATGTACATTCGTAAGTGTAATTACTACAAAAATATGTTCATTTCACACGCTAATTATGGTCTTAATTTTACAGTACTTTAAGCATTTATTATTAATTAGGTGCGTTGAAAATTTACACTAAACAAAGTAATAATATTAAACATTACATAATAAATTTAACATACACATCATATATATTTAAGTAATTGGACATTACTTTGACTTTGACAATACAGAACTAAATAGGTGTTCCCGTGGTGGTGAAAGAAAGTGTGAATTATGTATTGTGTTCGCACACAATAGTATATTTAAAACCATAAATGAATGGTAAAAACAACAACTTATAAGAAATATAAGTATAATAGAACAAAAATTTACTTCAGAAAAAACCTAGATACATTCATAATTAGTTTTAGCAATAATATCCAGAATCCAGCACAGCTTATACTTATACATTTCATACACAGGGTGTTTTTTTTCTCTCTTTTATTGTTACAATCAGAATGAAGTGATAGAATACATAATTTGAAGACAAAAGTCGTCTATTATAAAGATGTAGGTATCGAAAAATATTTCATAATGGAGCTATAGCTTCTCGAAGTGGTGCTTCTGATGAATCGTGTTTTCCCAAAATTTATTTATTTTTTAATTAAAAGCGTGCTAATCTTTGTAATTTTAAAATAAAAATAAAAAAATTTTTGTGATCCACCTGATCAAAGTGGTCTGAGATACCATCGCTGAAAGATGGGACAGGAGGTGGACCCAGGATGCAGGCTATGCGGCGGAGATAACGAAACTCCAAAGCAGGTCCTTGCAAAGTCTAAGGCATTAACTAAGGTGGAGCTACTGGGGAATAGCGACACTGGACCCAGAGGTTTTAAAAGACTCTTCCACACACTAAATCCTGGGTTTTTGGAAAAGCACCGGAATTGAAGAGTGGAAATAAGGAGTCGATAAAAGTAACAGGGATCACAGAGGGCTCACAAGAGTCTGTGTGACACGAGCTGTGACTTGCATGCCAGGACCGAATCGCGTCCTTGGGAACCCAATAATCTTATAAATAATAATAATTAAACTTTTAATTTATAATACTTATCAATACCACTTACTTGATGATAAAATAATAAAAAGTTTTTGTTGGGCGTTGGGGCAGAGGCAGAAACTGAGAAAACTAGATGTGACTTTGCTCGTTTCATATTTAATGACGAAACGGTAGCAAAACTGACATTTTAATCGATGATTCGCTTGATCAGAGGCATCCAAAAATCAACCAAAAACCAGTCCGACAAATTGGAATAAAAAGCTTTAAAGACTAGATTTAGATTTCCTCATTTTATAAATTTAGATCTTTCTAATGTTGACTAAAGGTAGTAAAATTTATATTTTAATCGATGAATCTCTTGGTGTGTGTAGTTAGTAATGATATCTCGCGACTAATTAACTATATTTAAAACTGAACAAAAATTTATTCGATGATCGTTTTCGTATGCGTCAAATAGAAAAAAAAACAACTTGACCATCAGGCCACTCCGACAAATCGAGATAAAAAATTAGAAACTAAAAACTAAAACTAGATTTAGATTTCCTGATTTCATAAATTTAGATCCCTCTATCAAAATTTACATTTTTATCGATGACTTCCTTGTCTGTATTTAGCATCTAATGCTAATGATATCTTACGACTAATTTACGATAAACTACATACAGGTTTACTCGATTCATATTTAGATCTTTCAAATGACCAAATGGGAAACAAAGCTTACTTACATTTTAATGGATCTCGGGCCAGTCCGACAGGAAAAAAGCTTCAAAAACTGGATATAGGTTTTCTTTTTAATAATGAAAAGGTACAGGTTAGCCGAAATTCCATTTTCTTCTATGCCGAAATGTGCGTCGATCCGGAAACACACTTTATAAAAGGTTTCATTATTTTTAGGGTACTTCTTAGTTTTAGAGCAAACATGAGCTTATTCTAGAACACGTTTGTCTTTTATCTTCTTTAATCATTCATAACTATGTAAACACACTGTATAGTCCAGGAAAAATAGACGAAAAAAGGCCCTCAATAATGTGTGAAAGTTCCCCATCGATTTGATGGCTGCTAATTGAGTTACTCGAGGTCAAAGGTCGCAATAAACAGTTTTTTGCAAAAATCTCGAGAACGGCGACCTTTAGTGAAAAAATTATATAAAGAGCTGAGGCGATTTGCTATAAAAACTTATTAAAAATTTTTTTTGTAGGGGCAATCGTTCACGAGATATAGCGTTTCAAAAACCAAGAACGTAGAGGACTTACTTCACTACGAAGAATAACGACTGATCTTAGGATGTAATGTTGGATAATGAATTATTATTCAATATGTATATTTATGGCGTTTTTTATTTATTTGTGTATTTATTGCATTTATTTGGGCATTTATGGTACAGTAATTAACTTTCTTCAGTTTCGGAGAGCGATTGTTCCGTCACCAAAGTTTGGACGAGGAAAGACGATGAATCGATGTCGTTATCGATCTCCTCGTTATCATATTAAAATCTTCCATGTTCATACATGTTTGGCCATTACATTGGCTACAAACTACAGAACAGTTCAATCCTGCTTTTCGGCATCCACAATTGGAACCACAGCCTTTCTTGCACTTACAAAATACTGTATTGAGTAATGCATCAGGAGCGGCTTGGAGCAGAGTTGTAACTGGCTCTAAAATATTATTTTGTAGTACCCATCTCCAGTCCTGAGGATCAATTTCTCCATTCCAATTGTGGATGTCGGCGGAAAGCAGAATTGAACTGTTCTGTAGTTTGTAGCCAGTGTAATGGCCAAACATGTATGAACATGGAAAATTTTAATATTGATAACGAGGAGATCGATAACGACATCGATCCATCGTCTTTCCTTGTCCAAACTTTGGTGACGGAACAATCGCTCTCCGAAACTGAAGAAAGTTAATTACTGTATCATAAATGCCCAAATAAATAAAAAACGCCATAAATACCTATAGATATTGAATAATAATTCATTATCCAACTTTCATATCCTAAGATCAGTCGTTATTCTTCGTAGTGAAGTAAGTCCCCTACGTTCTTAGTTTTTGAAACGCTATATCTCGTGAACGATTGCCCCTACAATAAACTTCTTAATAAGTTTTTATAACAAATTGCCTCAGCTAAAAATTAGCTCCTAATATTTTTTTCAATAAAGGTCGCCGTTCTCGAAATATTTACAAAAAACTATTTATCGCGACCTTTGACCTCGAGTAACTCAGTTAGCAGCCATCAAATCGATGGGGAACTTCCACATATTATTGAGAGCTATAATACTAAGGTGCATGCAAAAATTCAGCCTGTAACAATTTTTTTCCATGTTAAAGTCTATTTTTCCTGTATGTCCACATACAGAAAAAAATAAAACCGAAGGCATCTTTATATAAATTCCTAGCAGGGTAGACTTTACTCTCTTAGACAATTTCGACATTAGCCCCGAAGAATGAGTTTCTTAGGTTTTCGTGCGCCTCTGGTTTTACTTCAATAAATACTATCTACATACATATATTTTGACAACATTGCATTGCATTCGTTCATTTTCTAGTAAATCAACTTAAAGCTAGAGGTATTGGAATTTTTATTACAACTACTATTAAGAATATTAAATGCACAAAGCAGGACGTTGCTTTTTGTACAACCGTGACTTCCTGCAAAACCTTATCAACGTCATCGTCAGAGATGTCTAGTAGTAGGTAACGTGACCGTTACCCGAGTCTGTTTTAAATTTAATACTCATCAATTAAAATTTAAGTGTGCATGAAATGCTAAAGTATAAATAGAATTGAAGGTACTGAATTTGGATTTGCCATAATTTGTTATATTTTTACAGTTATATTTGTGCATCGTTATATGTTCGGGAAGTGTTCCTTATTTGTTATATAAATATACGAGTACATATAGGACTTAACAGTACCAACCAAATTTAACATAAGGTCATAAGGGGAGATTGAAAAAATTAGATTTAGATAATACATTGTATTCATATGTAGGGTAGGTGAAACTTTTTGATAAGGATTTTTTACAAGAAAAATTTATTCTCTGCTTTCCTCTAAATAGTCTAAATCTCTGAAAGCCCTGATTTGGATAATTGAATATAGACAATAGACATACAGAGTGGGTATACATTAAGAAAACATATACTCGTAAGAGAAGTTCAGTTATTAAAATTTTTAAATATTTCTAATTTGTAATAATTCACTTTAAATTCACATAAAACACTTTCTCAACAACTAAATGCAAACGAATACAGTATAAATTTAAAAATAAATGATAAAATGCCATTCATCCTATTTGATCCCCATGTGTGCCTTTTGTTTTTAAATTTCATGTTTTTATTTGTTTTTAGGTGTAGAAAAACTAAAAAAAACTTCATAAGTACATATTGTTAAAAATTGTATACGCTTACAAAAGTTTCTCGATGTGTAACCTCAATGCAGTTCCTAATTGCGGTGTTCGAACATATGAACAACGTAAAATAATTTCGCACTGTTTTTTCGTCCAAAATTTATCTCAAGTGCAACATGTGCAACTTAGGAAGAACGATAAACACAGATACTACTGAACCCATGTAAACCAAGCAGCTTTTAATGGACTGATTAAATCAGGAAATGGATACATGCAATTAAAACAAATTTCTGGCTCTCTAAAGTGAAAAGTATTTTAAGAGGATTCACGATCATCGTCTAAAATGTGCTGATCAAAAAAGTTTCATGCTTACCCTACTAGTCCGATTAATAGGGAAAAAATATTAAGATCAAATTGGAAACTCTCGGGAAGTTGAAGGTTAAGAATAATCCAATTTTTCGATCTTGAGGGCGCTGCCGTTTTGCCACAATCTTCAAGAAACATGTCTAAAATTTATTGGAAATCGATTTGTCGATTTTGCTACTGATTTTACGACAAAAATAGATTTTAACCAAGGTGTAGAGATGGTACGTTGAGTGAAAGTTTTGTGAGCAATTACTGTAAGAAAATTGAAAATAATAATACAGAGTGCCCCAAAATTGTGGGGTGTGTCTGGGATTTCAATAAATCTAGTAAGAATAACGTCACCAGTTTATATAAAAAAGTCCCCGAGGTAACTCTACAAAAACATTCGAACTTGAATGTGAGTGTTAAAATTTTAATTTTCGTAATAAATTTTCTATTGTATAGGTACTTACCTAATAGAGTTTGATATTTTTGAGGTCTATGTTTATTTAGGTTAGTTTTGGGAGCTCGGGGTACACTAAGCCTCTCGAATTAAAAATATTTGAGCTGGTTGTTCCAATTTTGAAAAAATATTGATCCTAAGAGTCAAACTAACCCTAAATAAATTGTCTTATAAGCATAATAAGGCGTCCGTGCAAGAGTCGTTAAAAGTTATTCATTTTGAACACCTGACATTGTGGCCGTAATAACTCCCAAAATTTTTGTACTTTATACTTACTAAGATCAATTGACAGGTGGTATTTCGCAAGAACTCTAGACATATGGACTTATTACATATTCTAGAATCTAGAAGATAGATCGTTGTTTGATTCCAATAGATTTTGTAAGGATAGATTTGGAAATTTGTGGCTACTAAAATACCTACTGATTCTGAGAATTTCGAATAGGTAAGTCTTTTCTTATATCTTAAATAAGTATTGAGTTTTCGGTTAAGGAAGAAACATTCTTTAAGAGACTCTCGATGGGCTATAGAATGAATTTTCGAAAGTTCTATTTTAGCGAGTTATTCGTTTTTCTCTTCCAAATGGTGTATCGTACAAAAATGCACTGATATAAAAATATTAATAAAATTGTGCATAAAGCAGGTCCTATCTACAGTTACGCTGCTAAACCCTATAATTTTCTTACAAATAATGCTCAAAGATGAGGGTAATTATTTACACGAAGCTATAAATCATTTTTTAAGGAAAAATACTGTGTTAAAAATTAGGAGTAGCACATTTAAGTAAAATCACTAATTTTTTGAAGGCTCATAAAAATTTATACTTAACATAATTCAAAATGGCCTATTTTTAAATAAAAGTTCTTGAGTATAATAAAAATAATTACTCAATTTATAAAAACATTTTTTAAGATCAAAATTAGATTTAGTACAGTAAATAGGGAGAAAAAAGGCCTCAAATTGACTTTTTTACCCAACAGCCAATTTTTGTATAATCTTGTAGAGGGCAAGTTTAAAACTGAGTTTTTGTATTCGATATACCCCGCCGTTTCTTCACCAGTCCTTAATTCCGGGTTGAGGGTTAATTTTTTTGTTTATTGAATAACTTCTTTCCTATTAGATATTCAAAAAAAAGTGTCAGTACAAAGATGTACACTGGGACCAGTGCTAAGTCGCCGATGCTATGCACAGAAAATGACAGAAGCAGGAAACTGTTTTACCACTCTAGTACAATCGGAGGAAGCAATTTCCGTAAAACGCGAAGCGCAGAGTGAGTTTAAATGAAAATGCCACTAAACTGATATCAAATAGTATTAAGTAATCGGTTTGTTTATGATTAGAAACCAGGAATGTAGGTAAATATGTACGTAAAAATACCTATATGCAAAAATTTCTTAAAAAATGGGCAAAAAAAAATTTCTCTCCAAATTGTACCAATGCGAAATACGCATGTTCTACATATTGGCGAAGGTGGGGAAAAAGGATGCGCACACAATGGGATCGGCGCCTTAACACTGGACCCACTGTAGAGAAAAATATTTCCTATTTTTTTTTTTAACATTTTCGATATTGTCAATATTTACAAAGTTATTAGGTACATAAATATGTTGAAATTTTTGGGGAAAGAGTAGTAAGTAGTATGAAGTACTCGTAGTAGTAGTAGTAGTTAAGTAGAACCTAAGTAGAGAAAAATTTCCCAAATATTTTCAGCTTATTTGATGAATAACTTTTTAAATATGGACGATATAAAATTTTTTTTAAAAACAAGTTGTAGGAAGTATTTTTCCCTACAACTTTGTACTGACGCCTTTTTTTAGAAAAGCTAATATGAAAGAAGTTATTCAATAAATAAAAAATTCAACCCATAATTAAGGGCTGGTGAAGAAACGGCGGGGTCTACGAATACAAAAACTCAGTTTTACACTTACAATGTGATCCTTTACAAGATTCTACAAAAATTGGCTGTAGGGTAAAAAAACTCTATTTCAACTCCCTGCTTATTACTGTACTAATTATTTTGAAACAAAATTGCCCCGATGTATGAAAACGTAGAATATTAGACATATTTTCACAAATTTTACTTAATTTTCGACCACATTTGAAGCATTAAATTTTAGGTATTTCAACTGATTTAATGATTTCATTCTTTAACAAATTTTAGTTAATTTTCGACTCGTTTTAGATATACATACTCGTATACTTATTAAATTTTAACTTTATTTCAACTAATTTTTCATCATGAGTTTTTCTCATTTCTTTTATATTAAATATAGGTCTGTTTTCAAGACTTTTGAAAAACAATCTCCTATCATAATTTTTTTTATTATTCTTTTTGAAGTTGCAAGAGGTTTTTGTTATGTTAATGTTAACGATTTACTACAAGTAGTGAACTAGAATCTTGAATTCAAATCCATCTGAAGCCAAATGATTTTCGTATTAATTAACATTGTGTTATTATTTTATACTTACACGATGTCCCAGGAGAAATTTAAAACTCCTTAAGTATAGGGAGATTCCTTGACTTTTTATTTTAAATTTATATAAGTTTGTATAAGCAAGTCCAAGTCCAACACAACAAGGCTTTGTAACCGAGATAAGGAATCTTGAAATTTTTTATTTTTTAAAATAAAGGTGCTATTAATCCGTGATCTAATTAAATGGAAAAAATGATTTAAAGCCCTATTGTATCTTATTTGCTTCTATTTTAAATTCATTCTCCAACTATTTATATACATATAAAATTTTGATTTATCAGGTCCCAATATAATAATTATAATATTATCATTTCTTCACCTGATCTAATCAATCGATGAAATTAAGTTTATTTCTTATTTGTTTAGGACTTAGGTATTTAAGTATGTATGTTATCACATTATTGAGTATTTTGTAATGTAATATTGCTCAGTTCATTAGTATTTTATAAATTAGTGCAAAATCGCCTTTAAAAATGTGAGCTACACAAGTTATCTGTCGATCCACATTAAAGAAAACACTAATAAGGTGTAGTTTTTCAATCGATAGTTATCCTTAACTCAGTCATTTTTTTTAGATAATATTGTTAAGACAAGCGTAATTAAGACAACTAATTAGCAGCTGAAGATAACTATCGATTGAAAAACTGCCCACACAGTAATAGTAACGACAAAAAATCAAAAAAATTAATACAGAAATAAATAATTATCAAAAAATGCTTGTCAACAATTTATTAATTTTTTTAGCTAGTGGTATTTTTTCGAATTTATTTAATTCAAAAGTAACATCATGACCGAATTGATTTTGGCGCCATGAAGTAGTTTGCCCTCTTTACTAAAGATGCCACAAGCGCCGCGGTTTCGTATTTAACATTTTGTTATCGTATTCTATTTCTGTTCTCTGTGGTTAAATCAGCTTTCTAGGTTATGTTGTATAAATAAAGACTTGTCAAACTTCACTGATAGAGTTGAATGTCGAAATATGTATTTGTGAATTTTAAAATTATGGTTTAAGAACACACATGAACAAAAATGTTTTTTTGTAATTGTGATTAATTATTTTATTCCAACTCGATATTCAGACAATATTGCATATAAAAACATTATCTCATAATGATAGATTCTTCCCCAGAAGATGAAGATTTCCCTGGTCGCCTCTTGCATCAGGTAACAATATTTATTTATTACCCAATTCAGAAATCTGAGATACATATGGAATCATTGTAGGCCGCTTTATGGGACAACACGGAATTACTTGAAGATCTACTAGAAGGAGGACAGCAATCTTTTATAAATTCCCAAGACAGTTGGGGCAGGACACCGTTACATGCAGCTGCAATCACTGAAAATTCGCAATGTTTACAAATTTTGCTACATGCAGGAGCAGATCCTAATATTCAATGTGGCCCCAGGGGTGATATTAGAGTACGAATATGTATTAAAGAAATGTAGGTATTATAATTAATACTAATTGGTTTTAGACTGCGTTACACTTGGGTGCTGAACATGGACACAGTCGCAATATTACCGTTTTACTTGAACATGATGCTAATATCTTTTTCCGGGATTCTAATGGGTTGACAGCATCTGATGTAGCTGAAAAGTATGGACACATTAAATGTACAGAAATTTTAAAGGAAGCTGCAAGTAAGTGGTTGTTTACCTTTACTTTAATTGTTATAAAACTGACTGAAAAGTAGGAGTAGGTAGTACTGTTACTGTGGATTAATTATTGTAACAAGTACTTTGATTGATGAGCAAAAAAAAATCAACTACTTAGTATTTAATGTGAAAAGGTTTGAAAATATATAATATACATCCAGTTACCTTGTACTCTCGTATTAAAGTTTAATCAACTTTGTTGTCTGCATATTCCTTATCAAAGAGGGTGTATTATACAGGGTCTATCAGTTTTAATCGAGCTAACTTTAATGATACATTCTCCTAGTCGTCGTGATTCGGAAAAATGTATATTATATACATCTATCTCGATTCCTAAGAAAGATACAGTGTGTTGAAGTTTACAAGAAAAAATCATATTTTTGCAATAACTTCTATAAAAAAGCTTGGATTCAAACAAAATTTTGCATGCGTGCCCTCCTCCCTAAGGACAATTTTATGAAGATATTTTCGATTTTGGGGGGCACCAGTGGCGTGCAATTCGGCCACATCTCAATTATTTCAAAGAAAAAGCATGGCACTGTAATTTTTAAGAAATATTTTTTTATCTATTGATTTCCTTGTTCAAATTGGAGTAAATTTTGCTTTTACAGAACAAAAATTGAAGTTTTAGTTCCGGAAATAATTAGTTTTTTCGAAAAACGTGCCAACTAGAAATTAGTCACAAATCAAATAGGAAATTTATTAAAAAACAAAAGTAACAAAAAATAATTATAAAATTACAGCAACTGTTCAAAATGCAACCCGCCAGCCTCGATGCATTTCTGACAACGACGAACTAATGAATTAACAGCATCTGCCATCATTTCCGGATTTTTTAGTAATTTCAAGTTAGCACGTCTTTGGAAAAAATTAATTATCTCTGGAACTAAAACTTCAATTTTTGTTCTGTAAAAGCAAATTTCACTCCAAATTGTACAAGGAATTCGATAGATAAAAAATATTTTTTTAAAATTACAGTGGCATACTTTTTTCTTTGAAATAATTGAGATGTGACCGAATTGCACGCCACTGGTGCCCCCCAAAATCGAAAATATCTTCATAAAATTGTCCTTAGGGTAGAGGACAGGCATGCAAAAGTTTGTTTGAATCCAAGCTTTTTTATGGAAGTTATTGCAAAAAAATATTTTTTTCTTGTAAACTTCAACACCCTGAATTTTTCTTAGGAATCGAGATAGAGGTATATAATATACATTTTTCCGATTCAGGACGACCAGGAGAATGTACCATTAAAGTTTGCTCGATTAAAACTAATACACACGTAGTCAGAAAGTTGGGGAAACTAAATAAACACAAAATAAAAATCTCCCAAACATTTTCTGTTTTATAGTCACTGTAAAGCTCGCTGTAAAGCTTTTTATTCAAAATTTTGCTTAGATTCACTTAAACCATCGCGAAAAGGCGGATAATGCTCTAATTTCTTATATTTTGAGTATGTGGAAATAACTGATAATATTATACAAGAAAACTAGAAAAAAGAAATGAAAATTTAATCAACGACTGAAATACTGGCCTTAAGGCCGGCCGCATACCAAAGAAACATGAAACATAAAACATGAAACAGGAAACAAATACATATACTTATTTCATAAAATGTGTTGTTATTTTGTGAAAATACAAGAAATGAAAATCTGTCAAAAATTTTCGGCTTTTTAGTCTTTTACAAGTTCCACTTCATATTCTTGCTTAATTTTATTGATACAGTCGAAGAAACTGAAGAAATTAACCATATTAAAAAAGTACTGTAAATTTGATTTTGTATATATTTAAATAGTTTTTTTTAAACGTGAATTTCACTAAAAAACCATCTAAAAGAGCTCAAATTTCGTGGATTTTACACACATGAACAGTCGTATTATACAGGTAAATAAAACGTTATGAAAATTTGTTAAACATCGTCGAGTCTGCAGCAATGTAAAAATTTTAACTTCGAAAAATATTAAAGTCGTAATAAAAATTTAGGGAAATGTGCAATTTTCTTCGGGATTGTGTGCGTGTTGTGTGTTTTGTTAAGATACAAATAATTTAAAGATAACTAAAACTATTACCAAAATTTACGATTTTGAAGGTGGTCTAAGGTCTGTTCTTAAATAAAATACAAAACTCAAGAATTATCGAAACAATCCAAAATTATCCCGGATTGATTACTAGAAACAATTAACAATGTTACATACGAAAATGAAACTGGTGGAATCAAAATTTCTCCGGGTTACAGGGACACAAAATGTTTTAACAGAAAAAAGTACAAATGTTCTGATCTTGTACGTAGTCTTCTACTACGTAGACCTCATTTAATCATTATAGAACCTACCTGTAATAATAAATAATAGGATAATCAATCGCAAAGTTACAATAATATCTAAAAATTTCTCTATTAAATTGCCATCAAGAAAATTTTTTGTACCTTTTCTCTTGAAGTCCTTTTGCTTTGTTCCCATTTCCTCTGTTGGCGATCCAAAGGAAACACTAATTAAGTACACAACACAAGCAATGCAATAAAGAAATTCTGAGGAGTACCCAAACTAAAATGTCTGAAGAAACTACCAGTTTTTCTTAAAATTTGTAAAAACTGTTTAATCTGGCTTGTATCTGCTGAATTTTTATTAAATGAAAATAAACAAACCGTCACAAACTCACAGTAATTTGTCTCCGAAAATACTAAAGGATTTTGTAGGTAATGATGCAAAAAACTTTTTTTTGCAATAACCTGCATGTGCGGAGAGGGACGAAGTCCCAACATAACAGTTTTTTCCACTTGTTTTATATTAATTTAGACAAATAAAACATTTTCTAGGTGGAATATTTTGTAAAGTAAAGGAATATAAGAGATGTTTTTCTTTCTAATAACGTATTATGTAGTAAAATATGTTAAAGTAGATAAATAGGGAAATAAATGATAAATCTTCTTAAATATAAATTTTCTATTTTACATTTTGTGTGTATATCTGTATGTATACAGATAGTTCTAAATAAATAGATATACAGGGTGTCCTTAAATTAGTGGGCAATATTTCTAGGACAGGTTGTACAAAAACTGACGAAAAGTTTATATTAACATGACTCGAAAAATGCTTCCTATAAGGAGGGTAGAGCCCCACGAAAGAGGGACCCCAAATAGGACTTTTGTAATATCTTTGCAACTGTTTGAAGTAGATTCATGAAATTTGGTGAGTTTGAAGCTTTTATAATTTGCCACATATTTCTTTTTCCAATTGACAGAAATATTGCCAGGGGCGTCACATACAGAGTTGGTGTTGGGTATATTATGCCCCATATTTTTTGTGGGGATAATTATAAAAAAATTTATATCAAATTTTGAAACTTGGTTTATTTTTACACAAAAAAGGTAGTCTCAGTCGATCATTGTATGTTGAACCGTATTCGAGTAAAATCGTTTTGAAAAAATCACGTCCATGAAAACTACACTAATAAAAATAATCGCAATAATTTTCCTCATATTACTTTTCCAATTTTCAGAAATTTTGTCAGGGGCGCCACATACAGGGTGGATGCTGGGTAAATTATGCCCTATATTTTTTGTGTGGACAATTTTTAAATGTAATTGACGTTCATACGAAAAACCAAAGTTGATAATCGTATTTCAAGATACAAAAGAGTTGAGAAAAAACTGACAATATCATTAGAAGTTTAATTAGAAGTATCTTAAAAAAGTGCATAATACAATGTCAAAGTATCAACCGCACAAAATGAATAATAAAAAAAATATTGAGCATTAAAGAAAATGCAACATTTTGGTTTTTCCCGAGTATCTCAAAAACTAAAAGAGATATTCAAAATCTGAATTGGCCATAAAATTCCTAAAAACTTTCCTAATTTAACCGTCTTTGTATCTTCAATAATAAAGAAGTTACCCATAGTGCAGCCACCAATTTGGGACACAGTGTATTTTTAAGCACATCCACAAACCTCCAAAGTTGCAAAAATATGCTATGCGTCGGGGCTAACAGACAATATTTATTTTTGAGTTACATATTTACAAACTTAGAAGAATTAGGCAAATTTAACTTAAATAATGAATAAATATCAAAGTTCAGTATTTTGTCAAGATATGAAATCGATACAAAATTGAAATGTTTGTGCTGTGAACGAATACCTGCATGAATTTTTACAAATCAAGCTTTGTTGTAAATCACAAGTTGAATTTGGAAAGTCTAATTTTTTTTTAATTACTAATTTTTTGTCGAAGAGATAAGTAATTTCTAAGATATTGGGAGATTGTATTTCTTCACTTTACCGGATAATTAACTCTCCACCAAATTTGTCCAAATTAGTCGTTAATTAGTTTTGTAAAGTTTACATTCTTTATCAAATTTAGGTATTTGTAATAGAATTTTATTAGTTTGACTATTTTCTTTGTTGTTGAGAGAATGGTATGGATATAGGAAATTATATTGACAGATTATATCGAATATTTGTATAGATTTATGAAAAGAGTAATAATTAGAGTGCAAGGTTAAGCTTTGGCTACTCGGTATAATGTCGTGCTAGTAATATGATAGTTAATAATAATGTAAGTGCCATACAGGGTGTCCCAGTTTATATCGTCAGGATTTCACCAGTCGATAGTTTAGTGAAAATTAAAGGTGGTTTGTCTAATAAACTATGGTCGAATGTTGCTTCCTTTTTGATGTACAGGGCATTAAAGAAAATAAATTATTTTAAATAATTTGCTATAAATCAATAACAAAAAAAGTTAGTCTTCTGAAATTTTGCATAGATCTTTTTTTTTATTCTCTTATTAATAATGGTGACAATTATTTTATTTAGAACACAGAGGCGTGCGTACGGATTTCTTCAAAAACATTTTATTGAATAAAACGTACACGACTGTTTTTTTTTGCAGCACCAATATGCAGAGAGTATTTTCCATTCAATTTAGAAACTTTTTACAATTTCTTGATAACTTAACTTTTTTTTTCTTATTTATTAAAGAGGTTCTTCCCTATTAGATTTCCGAAAAAAGCATCAGTTCAAAGTTGTAAAGAAAAATATTTCCTACAACTTTCCTTTTAATATTTTTTTGATTTTGTCAATATTTAAAAAGATATTCAACAAATAAGTTGCAAATTTTAGGGAAATTTTTCTCTAGTTAGGTACTACTTACTACTCTTTCCCCAAAATTTTCAACTTATCTGTTGATTAACTTTTTAAATATCGATAATATCAAAAAAAGTTTAAAAGATAAGTTGTAGGAAATATTTTTCTTTACAACTTTGTACTGACTCTTTTTTTCGAAAATTTAATAGGAAAAAAGTTATTCAATAAACAAAAAAATCCAACCCTTAATTGAGGGCTGGTGAAGGAAGGGCGGGGTCTACGAATACACAAACTCAGTTTTAAACTTTCAGGGTGACCCTCTAGAAGATTCTACAAAAATTGGCTGTAGGGTAAAAAAAGTCTATTTGAAGCCTTTTTTTCTCCCTTATTTACTGTACTATTAGCTTATTTTGAGTTAAGTTATCAAAAAATTATAAGATACGAAAAAGTTTCTAAATTGAATGGAAAATACTCTCTGCATATTGGTGCTGTAAAAAAACCAGTGGCGTACATTCAATAAAATGTTTTTGAAGAAATCCGTACGCACGCCTCTGTGTTCTAAATAAAATAATTGTAACCACTATTAATAAGAGAATACAAAAAAAAGATCTATGCAAAATTTCAGAAGACTAACTTTTTTTGTTATTGATTTATAGCAAATTATTTAAAATAATTTATTTTCTTTAATGGCCTGTACGTCAAAAAGGAAGCAACATTCGACCATACTTTATTGGACAATCCACCTTTAATTTTCGCTAAACTATCGACTGGTGAAATCCTGACGATATAAATTGGGACACCCTGTATAGATGGCCAGTTAAAGATCTCTTCGATTTATAGGGTATCAAATCATGTGGATAAAAATTATCTAAGAAACTGTATTTTTTACAATATTTTCTTTGTAACACATTTTTTTTAACTAAAATAAGCGGTTATTATTTATTTATCTCAAATAACATGATGAAGTAAAAAACATCGATTAAAAATCCTGAAAAATTATGATGTTTTCTCTTATGTAGATTTTTTATTTTTTGTGTGAAAGAAAGAATCACCCTGAAGTTAATTTCTATCTGTTTTCGAATACTAAATTTTTTAAACATGTAACTTTATGTAGGTATACCTATTTAATGTTAAACGAATTACTACACCCCATATTTACATGCAATTCAAAAATCTCTGGAATACGAATAAACTTTACATTGCAAATCACAGATAACCTTTAACCATCAACGTTGGACATTTAGTCTTTAGAGTTCATACGATTTATCCTCCCACCGAAACACTAAAATGTATCAGAACATCGCCGAATATAAGTTAGTGGACACTAGTTTGGTTCAAATTCATAGCAGCCAATTTTGACAAAAACATTTGATAGTTATGAGTGCTTACAACGTAATTGGACGATGTTGCTTCACTTCAGCTTTAGTAATAATTTTAACGTATCTAATTTTGTTATTGTTGAAGAGGAAGTTTAATGTTTCTGGCTGGTTTATCATAGGAAATTGACAGCCAGCGATAAAGTAAGTAATAATAAAATAAATTAACCAAGTTTCCGTGTATGTTCTTGTTTATTTACCACAAAATAAGTGTAATGTTTCCGTTTTATCGGATATTTTATTACAATTGGAAATTTCTCGAGCAGTCCTTGTTCTTTAACCAGAGTGTACTTATTGATTTTATTCACCATCCCCTATTACAGCTGTTTTAAGAGGAAACTTTATAAAATATAATAACCACGATAATATTACTGATTTCAAACTAAATTGTTTTCTTGTTATTCAATTTGAAATGTTTAAACGTCGTACAGGGTGAGTAAGTTTAGTGAATTCATTGACACTATTATCAAAACGAGATAATTTATTTAATTGTACAGGGTGAGTCGGATATACACATTCAAATGTGATACCTAAATACCTACACATTTTTTGTTCAAAAGTAAGAGTAAATTTTCTTATAAATATATCCAAAAGTGCTACAGGGTGTTGAATATAATTTTTCCAATTATAATTTTGTTTATATTTAGAGACCGGTTTAGTACGCTTAAAAGTTTAGTTCTACAGGATTGTATTCAAAGTGCTCAGTGGCGCCTTTATTTGGTAGAAACTTGAATTTTATATGCAAATACATGACAATATTCCAATCACAGTATACGGCAGAGGCAACGAAGCAACATCATCAGAACTAAATTTTTTTTTTGTTACATTCTACCGATATTTTATTATTTTTTTAATAATAAATCACGTATTTATAAAACATTGATTTGAATTTCGAAATGTTGTGCTAATCTGTGAGCCAAGTAAATGACATTCTAAATAAATGGAAATGGCAATTTTAAATGTTTTTTCAGTGTTCTTGGGCATTTAAATTCATCTTGAGAAATTTGTATAGGCAACAGAAAAGTGACTATGTTTTAAGTACTCTTGAGATATCAAGTTTGATTTTTGGAGGAAAAATTTTCCGCCACAGGTTTTCTGAAATGTTAAGAAATTTTATTATTTTCTAACCATCACCAATTAAACATAAGTATATCTTTATATTTATCATCTTTTACAAATTTGTTAAAATCAGGAAAAATACAAAAACCAGGTTACAAACAAGATTTAATTAACTACTGAAGGTGACATACATAATCCGTAATACAAGTTTCTAGCTCTTCTTGAGTGCTCTCATAATTAAAAATAAATTAAACTTGAACACCTTGTCTCTTAAAATTATGCCATTAGGATCACAGTCTAACTTGAATTTTTTTTTTATTTTCTGTGGCCACTCTGTACAATTATTTTTTATGGAGCAAAAATTATAAGTATAATATTTCTGGTAAAGAATTAAAATTAATACTTGTGAATTTCAAATTATATAACAAAACAATTTAGGTACCTATACTGTTGTAATTTAATGAATTATATACTTAAATCTTTAAAGACGTAACCTCAGCAAACAGCCGGACACCGCTTATGATGCCTGTGAATATTTTACTGATGATTTCAATTTTTCAATCAATAAAGGCAAGTAACTAATTTCCTTTTTATTTTCATTGATTTGTGTATTATAAACGCATTAGGTATATAGACATTAGGTAATCAAGTATTTGAAAGCAAGTTATTTGTATAAGACGTATTTTTAAAAAATTTCAAAAAAATAGTTATTGTACTAAAACTCTGCCAAGTTTCAGACATTTTTAAAATTTCAACCGCTTGGTGGCACGTGTTAATATTATCCAAACTCATCCAAATTTTACCCAATTTTTTTTTATAATACCTTGATTGATTTTAAGAGGAATAATGAAAAAAATTCCGACGTCGCCAAAATAACAGCCACCACTGTATTATACCTAAAATAGCTTATTAGAGTAGTCGTTATTCGTTGTCAAATATTTAAGATAACATACTTAATACTTAAGTATACATACATCGTGGTTCATTGTTAAAAGAAAAATATCTGATGTGCCCAACACATGACTTTCTTATACTTACGGATAGTATCACAATAATTACTTTTCCTAAAGAAATTAAGTTAAATTTCTTGTAAAAATTTTGAGGGTTTCCAGCAATTTTCAAATAGTCTCTGTCGCACTTATTGCAATACGCATAAATCTGTCCTTGTCCCACTCATTACTGCCAGATTTTAGGACAAATAAATAACAGAATACTTATGAAAATTCCACAGTGCGAAAAATGCTTGATATCTTTGAATTTGCTGTAGCTAAACTTTAAAGATTTATAAAATACTTCTCAGTTTTGGTCAACGTTTCACTCAAACAAACTGTGCAGTGCACAATAATCCTTCTCATCAAAATATTTCGATCTTTTGCCTTTGACAGCTGTTTGACTAACAATCTCTTCTTCTTCTTCGTACTTGGATTGCAAAGCAATGTCAAGTTTTTGGTGTTTGGCGATATAGCCACTCTCACCAGGATTGGATTAATTGGTTTTCACTTTTTAAATTTTTATAACTTTATTCGAGCTCTTCGTGTGTTTAATGCAAATAGAATCTTTAGTATAAAAACAAATAGATTTCTGTAATGTAAACAACAGCCGCTCAGAGATAGATGGCAACACTATATAAATATGTAAATAATTTATAATTATTAAAAAACGGCTCAAAATAAAACACTTTTGTTACTTTGTCGACACGTCTAAAAATTGAAAGAGCATTCACAAAAAATTTGGCGTCGATATCTTTAATGTAGATTTGCATGCATAATACAATTTCACGACTTTATTGTATATATTAGAAAAAATTTTAATCGAGTTGCCATGATATCCAAAACATAAAACCGTAGCCGTTGTAGCCGTCGATCTTTTCAAATAGTAATGCTACAATCGATTTCCTCAACGGTATAGATTTCTGTATGTAAACAACATGTACTTTGTAAATCAGAGATAGATGGCGCCACTATATAAATAAAAATTTTTGACGGAATTTCAAAAAAAGTTTCAAACAAAATTTGTTCAAAATTTAATTCTAAATCAATGTTAAAGAATAAAAAAATGTCGTAAATTGTTTATTTTTCAAGATATTCCTAAAAAACCTAAAAATGTCTTCAGGTAAGTACCACTTGTGTTGGTGCTAGATGAAAAAGATTTAATGTGGCACCCACAATTTTGTTCAAACTCTTAAATATGAAATTTGAATCAAATCCGTTAAGTCGTTTTTGAGTTATCGTGGATACAGACAGACACACAGACAGACATCATGGCGAAAATGGTCAAAATGGATTCAGGGGCCCTCAAAACGGGTAAATCCATCAAAATCTCGAAGTCGAAAAAAATCACGATTACAATACTTCCTTATACTACGTATAAGAAAGTAAAAAAAACAACGTATAATTAGAAATAGAAACGAATCAAAACTTCAAATAATAAAAAAAATATACGCATACTCTCCATACTTTCCATGTTTTTGCATTTTCCAAGAACTCAAAATTTCTGCTTTATTATGGTACCTCCCGGTACTCTTTTCTTGTGGCTCTCGGCTCCTTATTGTAGTTACAATACTGTTCCTTTATGAATATGAAAGATTAGTGTTCTTTGTACAATTTACATTAGCTATGTTTTTGGAGATATAAACTATTTTGTCCTCAATAACTAATAGGTTTTGGAACTCCGAACTATTGTCTTAGATGTGTTGTGGTTGCACAGATTCTTTTTCTGAAATATTTTATTTACAATCTAACCCTTGATGGATTAATAAGTAAATTATATGGCGGCTAAAATAAACGAGGGAGGTAATTGTCCAATGACAAATTCCTCACAATCAACTTAACTTATCTAACTATATACAGTTATGCACACAATTAAATATAAATTAAAACATAGTCTGAATTTAAAAATTTGAATTTAAAGCTAGAAACGATTAGGTAAATTAAGAGGTTTGAATCTCTGTATTCTTTTTGTTTGACAAGTTATATATTCAAAAGTTTCACTGCAATAGTATTTGGGTGGTTATCAAGTCTATCACGGTACCTACTTCGCAGTAGCACTTTTTATTTCATCTTTTACATTACACATATGAAGATCACACTGAATCGCTTCATTTGTGATGTACCACGGAGCATTGATGATGGTTCGCAGTGTCTTGGGCTAAAATTCTTGGAGTATTTCAATTTTTGAATTGCTGGCTGTTCTCCAGAGCTGAATTTCGTAAGTCCAGACAGGCTTAATTAAGTATGATTTTATTCACCAGTGGCTTATTTTCAAGTGAAAGCTGGGAATTTCTTCCGATTAACCAATACATTTTACTGAGTTTCAGTACTTTCAGTCCAAGTTGCTTGCGTTGTGTCCATATGTGAGACCACAATCAAGATGTATTCCCAAATACTTGGCATCTTCAGTTTCTGGCAGATATTTCGTTCAATTTTACAGGGGGACATGTTTCCCTGTGCATAGTGAAGTCACGTGGGTTGATTGGAACTCGTTGGCTTTAATGAGCCATTTTTTAAGCCACTGTTGAATGTCATCAAAGCTACTTTGCAACATTGCGAAGCAACGGTTGGATGTTGGATTTGAGTGCGATGCCGTTACCGCAGTATCATCTGCAAAAGTCGCGACAGTAATTTGGTTTGTAGTTGAAACATCAGTAAAAATTAGGTACAATATTGGTGCCAATACACTGCCATGCGGGACTCCAGATGAAATAGGCACTAGAGGTGTATATTCATCTTGGAATTTTACCCGAAAATATCTTTTATAGATTCGTAGGAAATAGTTCCGGGGTCAAATTTATCATGGCTCTCTTAGTTTTTAATCTACGGAGTGATTCTGAAAATCTTTGTTTTTTAGACACCCCTCGTATTTCCGTTATGCGTTTACTTATCAAAAAGGTGAAAACTGATCTTGATAGAGTTTTTTACGTAGAATTCAGTGGCGTAGTCAGTTTTTGTGTAAAAGGTTTAGTTTTAGAGATATTGCCCAAACTTATGTTTTTTAAATGGGACAGCCTATATAAGTATTATCTTTTATATTGATTAAGCAAAATTTGGGCTTTCCAAAAATATATAATACTTAATATTTATTTTGAAAAACAAACTCAAAATTCGATATTTTTAATAATTTTCTTTATTTATAACAGTAGGCCATGGCTAATTTTTTAGAAACAAATGCAAAATTTTCTTAATGCGCAATTATTCTAAAGCTAAACACTTCAAAAGATAATTTTAACGCATTGTATAAAATATACCAACAATATAACACTTCTCATAATTATCATAAACGGCCATTGTAATAAAAAATTAAAAGTAAAATAAAAACACCTACGCAACAAAAATATTTCAACAATAATGGAAATCGGACAAATCTGTCAAATTTTGCATTTGTTTCTAATAAACTAGCCATGGCCTACTGTTATAAATAAAGTTAATTATTAAAAATATCTAATTTTGAGCTTGTTTTTCAAAATAAATATGAAGTATATTATATATTTTTGGAAAGCCCAAATTTTGCTTAATCAATATAAAAAATAATATATAGGGTGTCCCATTTAAAAAAACATATGTTTAAGGTATATCTCAAAAACTAAATCTTTTACACAAAAACTGCCTACGCCACTGAATTCTACGTAAAAACCTCTATCAAGATCAGTTTTCACCTTTTTAATAAGTACACGCATAACGGAAATACCAGGGGTGTCTAAAAATCAAAGATTTTGAGATTCACTCTGTAGATTAAAAAAAGCCATGACAAATTTGACCCCGGAATCTTTCGTTTCGTAAAAAAGTAGGAAAGGAAGGTGAAAACCGCAACACTCTATCTTTGATAATAACGCCAATAATAACGCCAAAAGTGTCGAAAATGGGACACACACACACAGCATAAAAAGTTACTCTAGTAAAGTTTTAACCAAATTGAAATCTGTTAAGAAATAACCAACCTACAGAGAAAACACTCGATTTTTCGGTTTTTACAGTAAATCCTCATCCGCAGTAAAATTTTATCTTATCTTTTATTTTTATGAATTTAAGAAAATTAGATGTTATTTTAACGTAAATTTTTAAGGTGTTATGATAACGTGTGATTCTTTAAATTTCCATTTTAGGTAAGCCTTGGAATTTGAACGTACGCGCCCAATTGATTCATGTATTGCTGTCAGTTTCAAACAACAACCAGAAAACCTAACCTTTTTTGACATTTTAAGAAATAAGGTGTAATCAAAGACATGATTTTTTTTTCCACCGCCAACTCAGAATGGAAATTTAATGAATTATATAACGTTATATCTTTAGCTGTACATATAATCGTTAATTATGACGTTTGGGATTACTGTAAATAATTTAAGGCAATTATTATTCACGGAAATACATGGTTAGGTACAGGAAGCTGATAAATTAATTAAATAAAGTAATTTGTGTTTTATAATACATGTCCATTTGAATTATAAATCCTAGTAAAATTTTAGTCTCTGTTTTTTCACCACCACAAACAAAGAACAACACCGTTATATGTTGGCTCATCCCTAGCCCCTAATTTATAATCACACTTATCCTATACGATGTATTGCCATCTAGACAAAAAGGTCTCCGTTTCCGTAGCTCCTACAATAAATAAGGTCCGTACCAATCTTGTGTAGAATTTGCATATCTATAACTTTTGTTTGAATATAAACAAACAAAAAATTTGCTGAAATTTAAATATCTCTATACTGAAAATAGTAGTTTATGCAACAAGGTAGGAATTGAGAGATTCTGACGAGTGTGAAAATTGCGCCAGAGCGAAGCGAGGGCGCAAGAACACAAGGCAGAATCAATTCCTACCGTGTAGCATACTCTATTTTTTCTCATACCTTTAAGAAAATGGCCATTTCTTTTGCGTGAAACGCGCGAACAAATTAAAACAACATAACACTGACATTTTGCTTGACACTGTGCGGTGAGCAAATCACCTTGACAACACATAAACAAACACAAATAACTCCTGCATATCAGTAAAGGAATGGCTATCCAAGGGGGCAATGTTACCCCCACTCCTTATTTTCCACGACTACCCTAAAAAGACGACTTGGTACCTCCATTTCATTCAAATAAAGTAGCCATTTTCGTGTAGGTATGGGAAAATAGTTATTTTTAGTCTTGTAGAAAACTGAATTACCCACAATTTTTGAATAAAATACTTTTGTTTAAACACGTGATGATTTACCAATTACAAAAATTTCCACAACGGGAAAAATGTGCAATAAGAGAATGAGATTTTTGTATGCTGACCATTATTTTGCGACATTTTCACCACTGTAACTCCACTATTCAAGAAAAAAGTTTAAGTATAGTGTAAGCTGATAAAGCTAAAGTTAAATATGGACAAAAATTTTCTTCAAGTCTTGATGAACAGGTGAAAATGTAAAATTCATGTTTACTGATTTATTTTCTTGCAGATGCAAAGGAGAAAGCAAGACTGGAAGTACATGCAGCAATTCGAGATGCTTGTACTCAAGGAGATGGAAATTCCGTATTGCAGCTCGTATCTTCATTACGTAAAGATGCTGAACTTATTATTAACATGGCTCCTAGTGGAGCAAACACATTATTGTTTACGTAAGAGCACAAATTTCTGTACTTACTTTTTGTTTTATTACAAAAAAACTTATAGAGCTTGCCAGATAGGTAATAAAGAAATAGTGAAAATACTATTAGAGCATGGTGCTGATGGACGGTATCACTCGTTTACTAAATACTCACCTCTTTATATTGCTTGTTACCATGGACATAGAGATATTGCAGAATTGTTGTTATCGAAGTTTCCAGAGCTTGTGCAGGTAGACATTCATATTTTAACATAGAAATTTGGATAAATCACTATTATGGGTTCCAGCAACATACTGTTGAGCGATGGTTACCAATCCATGCATGTTGCATCGGAGGGCATGTATCAGTATTGGAATTACTATTTCAGTTTCCTTATCCTCATCATATACTTCGAAAATTTAGGTGAGTTACATACCTACCTAAATTATTGTCATAAAAATTGAAATAATTATTTAGGGATAGTACAGAACAGTGGGAGTATTTAATGCCTTTTGACGTGAATGAAAGAGATGCCACTGGACAAAACATTCTGTATGTTGCATGCCTTTTAGGAAATAAAAAGTTACTCGATGTTATTTTAAAGTTTAGAATAAAGGCTACAAGAATTCTACAATTAGTATGATGTCTATGATTAAGTAATTGAACTTTTTAATAAAAACCACTTTTTAGAATGATGATACCACTCCAACTTCGGGGTTAAGTTCTGTGTTAAGTCCTACTAGACGACGTATATCCGATGGGATTATTTCAATAATGTCCAGATTGAATCTGTCCAGAGAAAATTCTGTTGATGCTAATGCAGAAGTAGATCACTCATAACAAGTTATTTAAATAGCCTAAATTTTCTTATTTGTAGAATGATCCTAATTCATGCATTCTGTGTCCACTGAAGATTGATATGTATTGTAATAATAATACTGAAACGGCTTTACACGCAGGAATAAAAGGGAAACATTATGATATTATATTAGCTTTGCTTAAAGCTGGAGCTAATGCCAATGCCGTTATTAAAGCGTACCACGATATAAATGAGGTAAATTCAACCATTACTAAGAGAAGTTTTAAATTAAATGAAAAAAATTATGAACGTGACTAAATAAATTACCATTAATATTAGAGATATTAAAACAACGAAACTAATATTGTTTTGTAATTCGTATGAATTTGTTTGTTGAAACCCGAAAATAATTCGACATTTTTTTCTGATTACTATTTTTACTTTCTTATACGTAAGTATAAGGAAGTATTGTAATCGTGATTTTTTTCGACTCCGAGATTTTGATAGATTTACACGTTTTGAGGGCCCCTGCATCCATTCTGACCATTTTCGCCATGATGTCTGTCTGTCTGTCTGTGTGTCTGTCTGTATCCACGATAACTCAAAAACGAGTTGTCGGATTTGATTCAAATTTCATATTTAAGAGTTTGAACAAAATTGTGGGTGCCACATTAAATCTTTTTCGTCTAGCACCAAAACAAGTGACAGTTACCTGATGACATTTTTAGGTTTTTTAAGAATATCATAAAAAATAAACAATTTATGAGATTTTTTTATTCTTTAACATTGATTTAGAATTGAATTTTGAACAAATTTTGTTTGAACTTTTTTTTGAAATTCCTTCAAAAAAACGAGATATTCCTAAAACACTTTATATTTCTCATAGCGGGCTTTGATAGTTGAATCCGAGGGTCGAAAAGTAATTATTGTGATACTATCCGTATAAGAAAGTCATGTGTTGAGCACATCAGATATTTTAACAAATAACAATCAGAACTATTGTTTTAATTTTTTTTTAAATTTAATCAGGCAGAATACAATTCCAAGTCTAACAAATACTTAAGTACAAAAGTTAGTATTAAAAGAGATACAGAGGGTGTAAAAGTCTAAATTTTAGTTCTGATTTCTTTGTCGAAATTTAAGCAGTTTATAGCGTATCGAGATAAAAAATTGGTAAACGAGAATTTTTGTGATGTGAAATAATAATTCGTTCGAAATTTTCTCTAGTTTTTAGATGGTAAGTACCCTGATCTCAACATATTAATTTCAGTACTTTTACATTTTTCACAGTTTAAATTTTTTGGAAAAATATTTTCATGTTCTAGAGATATTTACAATTTAAGTAGGAAATCCATATCACCTTTTTCGGAACAGTTGACCTTACAGCCGGAATTTTTGGTTTGCTACCCCTTTTTAACTCCTTTCAAAAACTGTAAATTTATACCATATTTCAACTGTTCCATAAATCTCTCGATTTTTTTTGTTAATCTTAGTACGAAGGTAAGTTTGGCCAAATCGTCAATTTTCGATGTTCGGAAAGCAATGTTGCTTTGTGTTCCATTACTTACGACCACCCTGTGTAAAATAATGTAGTTTTGGTGAAGGAGCACATAGAAACAATCTGAAATTGAAAAATAAATGTTAAAACTTGAAACCCGTTGAGTCCCCATTTAAATTTGATTTAAAAAAATGTTTTGTGGTCAGATTCTCTCAAAATATATTAGTAATATCATAAACTGGATTTATTTTAATTTTATGTGAAAAGATGATTACTCAACATGACATCATGTCTAAATAATGGGAAGCTGAAAATTTTACTCCAATTTATATTAACGGGACAGAATGAGTTAATAAAACAAATTCGTTTACTCAGAAACACCCAAAAAAATGGCTACGTTGTTTAAGTTGCTGAAATAAGAGTATTTTTTTGCATAATTATAATAACTTTAATTTATTTCTTTTCATTTCAAGTATTCAGGATTTGGAAAGATTAAAAAATGGTTGATCTTGAAAAATTCTGTGGCGTAGGTATCATTTTTTATTCAAAAAAAATTATTATGATTTCATATACTTATATCCACATATTTCCGAAATGCTCATATTCTTCAACTTTAAGACGAGGCAGTTTAGAACTTACTTTCTTAGGACTTACTTACATAATCCTAGCCTTCCTACCCTTTATGGGTGTAAGACATGGTGTGGAGTTGGGTCCTTCACAGGCTTGCTTTTCCAGAATTATCTCCATTTCTTCCGGTCTTTGGTTTCTGTTAGCACTTCTTGTAGCTTCTTTCCTCTATTTTCCACTGCTTTGTTAATTTCATATAGTCACGTCTTCCTCTGTTCTTTTTCTTTATTGTCCTTGATTTATGTATTCTTCTTATTATCCTTTTCTCGTTCATTCTTTTTATGGTCCGAACCATCTTAACTGGTTTTCTTCTATGCACTGTTCTATGGGTTGGGTTTTGTGTTTAGTGTCTGTCGGAATGTTTCATTTCAGATGTGGTCCAGTCGGGTCTTGTTCTCTATTTTTCGTAGGAATCTCATTTAAGTTGTTTGTAGTTTTCTCTTTTGCACTTCTGCCGTTGTCCATGATTCTGAACTATTGTATGTTAGTATGGGTATGAGCACCTTCTTATGAATGTACACTCTTATTTCCTTAGGTATTTCGTTATTTCCTGGGAATGTTGTTTTTGTACTGTTAAAGAGTTTTCCCGCTTTTGCTGCTCTTTCTGTAATTTCATTGTCTAATTTCCCGTCCTTCGATATGATTTGTTCCCAGATATTTGAATTTTTCTATTTGTTTAATTTGTGTTTTACATTTTTATTGAATGGGTTTGCTCTTCTTTACTTAAGATCATTATCTTAGTCTTCTCTGTGTTAATATTTATACTATAGTATTTGAGCGTTTGGTTGTACAAGTCTAGTTCTTATTTAAGGTTTCTTCGTCTTCACCAAATGGCACCACGTCGTGTGCATAGCATATTTCTGCAATTTTTACGATATCCATATTCCAGTAACCCATTTCGTAGTTCTTTATTCTATTTCTGACGTCTTTTATGGCTTCGTCTATAACTAGTGTGAATAGTAATAGGCTCAGTATGCAACCCTTTCTTACTCCTTTATTTGTTTCGAACATCCTGGATGTTTCATGACGTAATTTTTCGTTTTTTTGTATGATACTCTTATTATGTTTTGGTTTATTCCTTCTTTCTCTAGGATTTTCCATATGTCGTTCCTATTTATCCTATCAAAAGAGTTTTGCAGGTCTACAAAACACATGTGCAGATTTCTCCGTTTTCGTATCGCTTTCTCTGCTATTTGTTTCACAAAAATATTGTATCCTGTGGCCGTCTATTGGGTTTAAAGCCAAACTGTGCATCTTCTAATGTGGTTTCTAGTTTTTCTCGGAGTAGTTTTTCTACGATTCTGACGAAAATTTAAGCCACATTACTTAGTTAAGTAATAACACTGTAATTGTTGCATTCTTGACTGTTTGCCAATCTTCTGGGGCAATCCCCGTTTTTATAACTTTTCATAACATAACTTTTTTAGGACTTTTGCTTCCAAAAATAAGACAACGAACGTCCCATGCAGTTTTTTGTATGTACTTACATAGAAATTATTATTCACTAAGAACTTGAATTTCACTTACGAAAAATTGTTTAACATACAAAAATTTCATTAAGTATTTTTGCAGTGTACAAAATATACTAGCATCATTCTTAGAATAGCTTCCATCATCGAATGTTTCTGTATTTGAGTTATGACTAAAAATCCGATTAGGGGAGCTTTTACGCCCACAACAGCTCCTGCACAGCCCCCTCGGTGACGAGTATTTAATTATTTAATTTTTATTTGTATTCGTGATTCTATTATCTTCGATAGAATAGGTAAAATCGATAAGACCGGTAGATGTTAAGTTAACCAAATTCCACTTTTAAAAATACAAACAACTTTCGCAGGTTTTAAATATCTAGAAAAACACCATTCTCAAAACAAAACATGGCTTTTAATGATGGTTATGAAACATACTTAATATAGAAACTACATAAGCGTTAAATAATTATATGCTAGATGCATAATAGTGTAAAAATAATGATTTAAATTTAAAGAGCCTAGCTTAAGGGCCAACAAGTTTGCAACAAAGACTCACTCATTTAAATTTTAAATATCATTAATATTATGTACAAATTACATGTAAAGCTTTAATGTTCGACTGCCCTTAAAATTACGTCGGCAAATTTTGGAAAAATCAATGGATGTATCGAAAAATCTATTTTGTAGGCAGTTCTGTACTTTTCAATTTTACCTGACGATAATTTTCGTGTTAAAGAAAAAAAATGATGAGGCGAACCAAAATTCTCAATAGCAGTAAGAAGTCTACCCGAAATTGTAGAAGACTTTTGTAGGGTTTCTTTAGAGAAAAATTTGAACTTGCTCTTAAGATACTACTGCGTACTTACGACAAATTTGCTTACCTAAAACAATTTATTTTTCAATTTTCTTGTAGGAAATGTGCTACAACATGTATTTTTATCATTATCATATAGATCAATATTTAGAAAATATACGGGTTTGATTGCTATGGAAAAATACACAAAATTAAAAAATTAAAAACGTTCGGTTTCACAGACTTCTTAAGCTTCTTAATTGATTCTATTTAGAATGCAGTGATATTTTAGTTGCCATTGCACAAAATATTATGCAATGTTTTAGAGCTTAAGCTGCTATTCTGTGGACGAAGACTCAACTTGTGGCCAGTCAACTGGACTCGTTGAAGCATGTCGCAACAGAGATGTTCCTGTAGTTGATTTATTACTTAAATATGGCGCTAGAGATGACGACTGTAAGGCTCTATCTGTTGCTGTTCAAAATAAAGATGAAACTCTAACAGCCAAACTACTTTCGACGAAGGTATGACGTATATTTGTTTAGATTTTCTTTAATATAGGAAATGTTTGTAGGCACATCCTGATCCTGAACACAAAATAAATAAAAAAGCAATGACTGAAAATGTAAATTCCTCTCAATTTACGATATTTTCTCAAGTGACGAATCTAACATACAGTACCCTTTTTCCAAATACTCCAACTATGATAAATTGGCATAACCAGAAATGTAATTTGACCCAAATTAAAACTCAATGGTTGATAGATTCAGCACTGCATTTAAATCCGAAATTAAAACAGAATCCTAGAAGTTATGATATAGCTTTGTATGCAATCACTAGATTGGATATTTCGAATAATAGCCTTAAATCTGTGCCCTTGACTGTGTTTCAACTGTACAGTTTGAAATATCTTAACATAGCACAGAATAAAATTGAAAAATTGCCGGTTCCGGTAGCATCACCTGCCAAAAAAGTTTTGAAAAGGAAAAGTGTCAACAATGAAGAATTGAACTATTTTTGTCCGATACTGGAGGAACTTTATTTGCAAGATAACAGATTGGACCATATTCCAGATGCAATATTTCGCTTACCTTCTCTTGCTATTTTAGTTGTGTCAAATAATAAATTGCAACAATTACCATATAATATGTGGCTGTCACCAAAGTTGAAGGAACTGAATGCTTCTTTTAATTTATTGAAAGAGTTACCAGCTAATCCACCAGAGGTAGGTTAATATAGTGTTGATTGAATTGGGCGTAATTTAGTAGCATTATGTCAATATTGCAGAGTACTAAAGAAGAATTTGATAAAATGAGCGTCAGCTCTAGCGATAGCCAGCTCTCAAGCCACATTGAACAAGACACTGAGTTGGATGTAGCTGATTTTGATTTAGAAACAAAATTTTCTGCATCAGAGGAAACATACCAAGCTGTTAGATATAGAAGAAAAGATAGATCGTTTATGTAGGTTTTTATTATTATAAAAATTATGCAAAAATAATAATGTTATGTACTCTTTCCGTGTAGGCCAATGGACTTAAACAAACATCACATGTGGAGGAAACGTGTTGAAGTGACCGAACAAATTCTACACAATAATGATTCCGTATCCGAAAAATCTTCGCAATTGTCTGCATTGAATCTAGCGCACAATTTATTTACAAGTATTCCGGTTGTGTTACCCTGTTTGGCCGTAAATTTGACTAGGCTAAATTTGGCTTTTAATTCTTTAAGATCGATGTCTCATATAACAAGCTATCCAAGTTCATTGAAACAATTGGACCTTAGTCATAATTTAATAACTGTTTGGCCTAGTTTACCACAAGTCGAAGCTCAGGATATAATGGAATTGGCTAATCTGGCGTGTTATTCCAATGTCACAAGTTCGAAGGGAAAAGTGCCAGAAATGGGAGGTAATTTAAAAATAAAGTTTGGGATGTTCTTAGGAAATTAAACCCCACGTAATTAAATTTTTGGGCGTGAAATTTGGTTTTTTATTAATTGTTAGATGAATCAAAAGACTTTTTAGCAGCTTAAAATTTTTATAACAGACTGAATTCTTGAACTCTAGAAACTTTAATGTAGATATTCTTTCTTATGTAAATACATATGTGAAATAAAATGCTTGGTTTTTTCCGATGCTCGTGAAACATTTATATTCCGAATACATTTTTAATATATAATCGACTCATTGATGATGGGCCCCTTAAAAAATAGTAACACATATTCTATACCGCCCCTGATTTTTTCTTATACTTGTTAAATATTTGTTATCCGAAAACAGTGGGGATTTTGAAAATCGAACTGTTATTTCAGTTTTTATAATATTTTGAAACAACTTCAGGCATTTTGAATAAAAAAAACGAGTTATCGAGTTTGGAGTCCTACAAAATATTAACAATTATCTTAGACCCTTGATTTTTTCCTATGCTGGTTAAAGATTTAACTTCCGAAAATAATCGGATGATTATTTCTTTTTTTACAATTTTTCAAAACAATTTTAGGTATTTTTTAATATAAAAATCGAGTCATTGATTTTGGGGCCCTTATAAAAACAGTAACAATTATCCGATGCCACCCCTGATTTTTTCCGTTGCTTGTTACAGATTTATTTTCCGAAAACAGTCGTGGTTTTGAAAATCGGGCGATTATTTCAGTTGTTAAAATGTTTCAACACAGTTTTAGATATTTTTTAGAATAAAAATCGACTGTTTGATTTTGAAGACCTTAAAAAAATATTAACAATTATTCTATGCCACTCCTGATTTTTTTCTATGCTTGTTGAAGATTTATCTTACAAAAACAGTTGGGATTTTGAAAATCGAGCGGTTATTTCAGTTTTTATAATGTTTTAAAACAATTTCAGGCATTTTTTTTTAAAAAAAAACGAGTTATAGAGTTTGGAGCCCTGAAAAATATTAACAATTATCTAAGACCACCCCTGATTTTTTCCTATGCTTGTTAAAGATTTATCTTCCGAAAATAATCTAAGATTTGAAAATCGGGTGATTATTTCTGTTTTTACAAATTTTCAAAACAGTTTTAGGTATTTTTTAATATAAAAATCGAGTCATTGATTTTGGGGCCCTTATAAAAACAGTAACAATTATTCGATGCCGCCCCTGATTTTTTCCTCTGCTTGTTACAGATTTATTTTCCGAAAACAGTCGTGGTTTTGAAAATCGGGCGATTATTTCAGTTCTTAAAATGTTTCAAATCAGTTTTAGATATTTTTTAGAATAAAAATCGACTCTTTGATTTTGAAAACCCTAAAAAAATATTAACAATTATTCTATACCACTCCTGATTTTTTTCTATACTTATCAAAGCTTTATCTTACAAAAACAGTTGGGATTTTGAAAATCGAGCGGTTATTTCAGTTTTTATAATGTTTTAAAACAAGTTCAGGCATATTTATTTAAAAAAAACGAGTTATCGAGTTTTGGAGCCCTTAAAAATATTAACAATTATCTAAGACCACGCCTGATTTTTTCCTATGCTTGTTAAAGATTTATCTTCCGAAAATAATCTAAGATTTGAAAATCGGATGATTATTTCTGTTTTTACAAATTTTCAAAACAGTTTTAGGTATTTTTTAATATAAAAATATTTAGAATTTGACTTTTCAGTGCGTCGCCAATCTTCTAGATCTGTGCGGAATACAGTTTTATATTCAGTTTGCACCCACCGAAGGCATTTACGTTTAGACAACTTGCGTACACTAATTCTAGCTGACAACCAACTGACCAGAATCCAATTGGCTACAGATGACGACGGCGACGTGAGTAGTACTGAAGATGATGACTTAGAACGTGTATGTAAACAAGCATAATTTACGATTATGTACCTACGTAATTTTCAAATTATTTTAAGAACCCTACATCCGGAAAAGCTCGTTTAATGTTTCCAAATTTATCAATGTTGGACGTGAGCAACAATAATTTAAAAGAAATTCCAGTGAATATCTTCGATTTGAATAATTTGTCCGTTTTGAATATTAGCGGCAATTTAGGTAAATATTTACGTTTAGATCGCGTGGTATTTTTTGGCAGGTATGCAATTTTAATTTTAATAATAACACATCTGTTTATTTTTAGATATAACGGAGCTCCCACCACAAATGGGACTATTATCACGCTTATGGAATTTAAATACACGTGGATGTTCACTGCAGGATCCGCTAAAATCTATGATTGATAGTAAAAAGTATAAAACAATGGATATTATTGGTTATTTGAAGTCTGTACTGGAAGATGCGCGGCCTTATGCAAGAATGAAGTTAATGATTGTGGGAGTGCAAGGTATTGGAAAAACTAGTCTTTTGGAACAGCTGCGGCAAGAAGGAGTAACAAGAAAACGATCTGAGGTAAGCTTATTTAGCAAGTAATTATCGTAAAATATCATCCTTTATATTTTCTTGTATTATTGTTTATATTTCAATGGTTGTTGTAACCACCACAGTGATTTTACACAAGAATTTCCACCAAAACTGCATTAAATAGTTTAGAAAAGCTTTTGTCCATTTTTTAGAAATCTTTAGGAGATAGACGTGAGGTTAAATTTTTTTTTTTAATTAACTTTTTGACTCAATCATTTTTGTAATTACCACAATGATTTTGCACCAAAATTTTAACCCACATTTCATTTAATATTTTACAATAGTTTTTGGTCTATTTTTTAGAATTCTATAAGAGATAGATGCGAATTTGTGAGGTTTGATTGGTGTTTCACTACCTAATAACTAAATTTTTATAGTAAGAAGATTTTTTTGTTAAAGTTAAAGATCCGACTTCTCCTCACAATTTTCATTCGATTTTTTTATAAATTTATGGAAGATGTGAACCAAATTGTGAGGTTACACTGTTCTTATAATTTCCTACCATTCTATTTTTAATAACTTAAATTTTTTTTCAATAATTCTTTGAATTGAAAGATGAAAGTCCTTTTCACAATTCACATTATTTTTTAGCTGATTGTTTGGAACTCTATAGGAGATATAAACCAAATTATTAGGTTATACAGGGTGTCCCAAAATTAGTCTGCCAAAATGTACCAGCTGCTTCTACGTTTAAAAATAATGCAAAAAGTTTCAATAAATATAGGTTGAAAAATGCTTCCTAAGGAGGCTACAGCTCCCCGAAAATATGACCCAAACAGGAGTTTTCTGTAATATCTTTGCAACTGTTTGAGGTAAATTCATGAAATTTGGTGAGTTTGAAGCTTTTATAATTTGCCACATATTTCTTTTTTGAATTTTCAGAAATTTTGCCAGGGGCGTCACATAGAGGGTTGGTGCTGGGTATATTATGCCCCATATTTTTTGTGGGAACAATTATTAAATTTTTTATATCAAATTTTGAAACTTGGTTTATTTTTACACAAAAAAGGTAGTCTCAGTCGATCTTTGTATCTTGAACGGTTTTCGAGTAAAATCGTTTTGAAAAAATCACGTCCATGAAAACTACACTGATAAAAATAATCACAAAACTAAAATTTATTAAAAGTAGACAATGGATTAAAATTTATAAGTATTTATTACTTCGTTTAGCATTTCTTCGTCAAATATTAATAATAAAAACAAAATATCAAAATCAATTTTTTTTTTCAATTTTGTGATTATTTTTATTAGTGTAGTTTTTATGGACGTGACTTCTTCAAAACGATTTTACTCGAAAACGGTTCAAGATTAAAAGATCGACTGAGACGACCTTTTTTGTGTAAAAATAAACCAAGTTTCATAATTTGATATAAAAATTTTTAAAATTATCCACCAAAAAATATGGGGCATAATTAATCGAGCATCCACCCTGTATGTGACGCCCCTGGCAAAATTTCTGAAAATTGGAAAAAGTAATATGTGGCAAATTATAAAAGCTTCAAACTCACCAAATTTCAAGAATCTACCTCAAATAGTTGCAGAGATATTACACATTACAGAAAACTCGTCTTTGGGGGCCCCTATTCGGGGGTCTGTAGCTCCCTTAGGAAGCATTTTTCAACCTATATTTATTAAAACTTTTTGCATTATTTTTGAACGTAAAATCAGCTGGTACATTTTGGCTGGCTAATTTTGGGACACCCTGTAGTATCTTTATTCTTTAATAACTTAATGATTTTTTCACTTTCCACAATAAAATTAATAAAAAATAGAATCAACGCATTCGTTAATAGTTTAAATGTTTGTTTTGGATATTTTGCAAAACTATTCCTACGGCACTGCAGCCCTATATAGAGTCTTGGCCTTCTTTAACTTTTGCCTCCAACTCTGTTTGTTTCTAGCCGCTCTTTTCCACCTTCGGATGCCTAGAATAATTCGTGTACCTTCGTTCCAACGGACCTCTTACCTCTTTCTAGTGCTCGTTTTGGTAACGGGTTTTCATCCATTCGGACAACATGCCGCACCCACCTTACTCTTTGTATTTTGATGGATACATAAAAGGGGCGTCCGAGAAAAATTGGTATATCACATTATTGTAGCGTATCCTCCATATTCCACGGTCTTCTACTGGTCCTAATATTCGTCTTAATACTTTGCGTTCAAAGATATTAAATTTATTGTTAGATTTTTCTGTTATGACTCACGCTTCACAATCATAGTTTCCGTTCCGTCCTCGTTAATTACAACTCCAGATATGTAAATTGTTCGACTGGTTCGATTTTATCTTCTAGTATCACATTTTGTATTCTTCTGCGAGTTCTTCTTTGTGTCAGTGTCTTTGTTTGTTTTTTTGTGTTAATTTCCAATCTAATGTCTCTAGCAATTCTTTTTAACTTTGAGTAAGCTTCTTGTGCTTCTTCTACTGTCCGACTGGCAATATTTACGTCATCTGCATACACAACTAGCGGAACACTTTTATTTGTCAATATATTTTCTCTTCCCATTTCCGTTTTTCTTATCGCATATTCTATTGCAAGATTAAATAAGGTTGGCGCCAGCCCATCGCTTTTTTTCCTGCTGCACGACAGTTTCAAGGTTTCTGTGAATTGGTTTTGTACAACGCACATGTGGTTCTGTATTATCCATCGTGAGTTTGAGTCTTATCAACTGAGTTGGTATATTCATATCAGAAATTCGGTTTGATATTCTTTGTGAGTGGTATAGCTATCTGTGAGGACTTTATAAGCTGTACAGAGGAGAGAGATTCCTCCATAATTTTCCACATTAGTTTATCGCCTTTCTTGAAAATGAGGCACACTATAGCTTTCTTCCAAATATTTTCTATAAGCATATCGAGTTTATACATTAGGTAATGGCCACATAATGCATAGAGTTCTGCTGGGATTTCGTAAACTCCTGGGGCTATGTGGTTTTTCTGTGCTTTAATGGTTTCCTGTACCTCTTCCAGAGTTGGGGGATCTATTTCTCCTCCGCTTCTGTCTGTTGCAGGTTGTGTTCCAAATAAGGTTTGGAAATGATGCTTTAAAGTTTCTTGTATTCTTTGAGTGTTGCTAATGATTTGCCCCGTTTCATCTTTACAAAGGATTGTTAGAGGTTTATACCCTTGCGAAGTTTTCTGTTACCTATAAGTACCTACTGTATATTATTTTCTTTAAAATCTTCTTCCATTTATTCAGGGCATTTAGACTTTGCAGGGAAATAATTCCGAGACGAATTTGGCTTCCAATTTTCGAAAGTGTATGTATACGAGCCGGAAAACTCATTTTGCACAATTCTACATTTCTACCCGGTGGTGAAAAGCCGCCATCTTGTTTTTAAAGATTGTTTTAGTTTTTCACGCATAAATCGCGTATTTTCGGTTTTAGAAGAAAATTTTTCTATGTAATTTTGTTGAAAATTGAATTCTCCATAAAATTGCATTCATAACTTTTTTGCTAATTGCAATTGTTTACAAGTTTGTTATACCTCCAATTTTCCAGGCTGGTGTTTTGTGCATTTTCGAGATAGTCACACTTTTTCAGACAGTCGCGTTTTTCGAGACAGGTGCACGTAAACGTAAACAAAACTATTTGTGTTAATTTCAAAAAGTAATCCCGTGTAACAAAATGCTGTACCTAACTTGTAAACAATTGCAATTAGCGAAAAAAGTCTATTTTGTAGAGAATTCAATTTACAAATTAATTTCATTGAAACATTTCCTTCTAAAATCGAAAATACGCGATTTATGCACGAAAAACTAAAACAACCCTTAAAAACAAGATGGCGGCCTTTCACCACCGGGTAGAATTGTTCAAAATGAGTTTTCCGGCTCGTATACTTAAACACTTTCGAAAATCGGAAGCCAAATTCGTCTCGGAATTATTTCCCAGTAAAGTCTAGATGTCCTGTACTACTGCCGAGTGACGATACGTTCAATTTCCAGGCGCTGCAGGAAGTAAACAATTGCTCACATGAAAAAATTTTTCATATCAAAGTTGTAGGTAATTGTATGTTTAACATATAATACATGAACATTTTTGCGATTGCGCTAAAGGAAAAAATGATAACCGACCAGAAAAAATTTTCAAGCCCCTTTTGTTTCAATCAATCCGTTATTACTCGTTAAATACGCAAAATGTAAAAAAATATCAAGTATACAAATTTGTAGAATTCGTTTTTCTCGTTAAAAATGGTATCAACTGTTTTTTCGATAAAATAAAAAATACGGCTGTTATTGGCGAGATAAGAATTCACCCCTTAACTCAAGATGGTGGAAAAGTTGCAAGGGGTTGATGGTCGAAAACTCGGATTTAAACTTTCTATGTGGTACCCTAACGATTGCAAAAAAAATTTCTCTTACCCAATGAATGGCAATATTAAATACTAAATATACTGGACTAACTCTTTTCCTTATAACTCAATTTTTGCTATAACGATTTTACATCAAAATTTCAGCATTGCAAATGGAATCATAAATAAAAAAAAGCGTTCACAAATGGAACAAAGATTTATGTCTAGAAGAACCAATTCTGCAACCCTGTATCTAAATTTAAAATAAAACTGGAAAGTCTTTATTCACTTAAAATGTTTATTTCGCCAGTTTTATTTTTATTCGAAAATAGGATAACTCTCAGAGGTCTAGGTACCCATTAATTATCATAAAATATAATCCTTTATACTTTCTTCTGTTATTGTTAAAAATTATGCAAAAAGAATTGGCCACATAAAAAGTTATGTTTGTTATTTATCATCAGCATTGGGCGAAACGAATGGGCAACAAGAACATTAACGTGAAAACACCCAGAGGTACAAATTTGTCGACGGTTGGTGTAGACATCGGTGATTGGGTATATGAGAAGAAAGTAAGATCTCAGTCTTCACATGGTCCTGTAATTTTTAGAACTTGGGACTTTGGCGGACAAAAAGAGTTAGTTGGTTAATTATATTTTACGTTTTTCCTCTAAACTTATATTTGTAGGTATTATGCAACTCATCAGTATTTTCTTTCTAAACGTAGTTTATATTTGGTAGTTTGGAAGATAACAGATAGCCATCGAGGTATAAACGAGATACTGCAATGGTTGGTTAATATTCAAGCTAGAGCACCGAATTCTCCAGTAATTATTGTTGGAACACATTACGACGTGGTTCAAGAATTTGATCCAAATATATCTGAGGAATACCAACAAATAATTAGAGATCGTTTTATAAATATTGTAGATGCTGAAAAATGTGGATTACCACGTGTTTTGGATACTATTGAAATCAGTTGTAAAACACGACATAACATTAAACTACTTTGTAATTTAATTTATGATACAGTGTTTAGTTTAAGACCGCCAGGTTTGTCATATTTCAACTTTATTAGTTGCTAATCATAACAGATTAAATTTATTTACAGGTAGTAAAGATTTACTTTTGGAACAAAAAGTACCAGCAACGTATTTAGCTTTGGAGGATGTGGTGAATTATGTTGCGATGGAGAGAAAGATGAATGGTTTAGATCCAGTGTTAACCGCCGAAGAATATCGGTCATTTGTCACTGTGGAGATGCAGCAAAGGTACAATAAAACATTCCGGGACTGGGCTGAGTTACACCAAGCCACATTGTTTCTACATGACAATGGTACCACAATGTTCTTTTTAATAAAAACAACAACCTAACACGCCTTTTCAGGTGTTCTATTACATTACGACGACGCAACTTTGAAAGATTTATATTTTCTGGACCCTCAATGGCTGTGTGATATGCTAGCACATGTAGTAACTATAAGAGAAATAAATCCATTTGCACGAACTGGTGTTATGAAACTAGATGATTTAAAGCATATTTTTAAAGCTAGTAACATTGGCCCGCTGGATACTAGAGGTTACATAGTTAATTTGCTTAATAAATTTGAAGTAGCTCTAACCTGGGATTCAAGAACACTCTTAATACCCTCGTTGTTGCCGTCAGAAGAGGATATTTTATTAGCGCAGTCGAATCATGTTCCGTCTCATTGTCTAGTCAAAGTACAAGTTCCGATAAGGTCGCGTGGTTGGGCTGTGAGGAATAAAAAAATTACAATTTCGCCCAAATCCGTATTGTATAAAGCAGAGAATAAAAGTAATTTTCAGTTGAACTTACCGTTAAGTGTTTCTGCGTCTACAAGCGGTAGGTGAATATTTGCGTAAATATTATTTTAAATTAAATGTTGTATAATTTAGAAGAGCCAGAGGAACCAGTGCATTATCAATTGAAGAGCCAATCCACTGGAAAATCCATTACCAGGTTATTGCTTATGTCGTACTTTCCATCTGGTTTTTGGTCTCGATTGATTTCTCGAATGCTGGCCGACGATACGATCATTGATATTATTAGATCGTTTTTCATTTTACCTAAAGAAATTTCCCAGGATATAACACTGGCGAAATTACTTAATTTGAAAGCTGAATGGATTTTATGGCAAACTGGATTACAGTTGAATTATGGTGACATAACACTATTTAGAATGCGAGAGGTTTTGCATAATTCGTCTGCGCACTACCGACAACAAAAGTGAGTATGTAGAAATGTACCAGTGTTTTTATATTTGAAGTTATAATCTACGATGTACCAAGATCGGGGAATGACATTCTTATACCAATATCTTTGTTATTCTGTACTTATTGATTTCATAAATATAAATAATTTTAATGTACAAAATTTTAATACCATTTTCTTCTACAAATTTTAAATAATTGAGAAGACATTTCTATAGAGGGTGTCCCAGTTTATATCGTCAGGATTTCACCAGTCGATAGTTTAGCGAAAATTAAAGGTGGTTTGTCTAATAAACTATGGTCGAATATTGCTTCCTTTCTGACGTACAGGCCATTAAAGAAAATAAATTATTTTAAATAATTTGTTATAAATCAATAACAAAAAAAGTTAGCCTTCTGAAATTTTGCATAGATCTTTTTTTTGTATTTTCTATTAATAGTGGTTGCAATTATTTTATTTAGAAGACAGAGGCGTGCGTACGGGTTTCTTCAAAAACATTTTATTTAATAAAACGTACGCCACTGATTTTTTTGCAGCACCATTATGCAGAGAGTATTTTCCATTCAATTTAGAAACTTTTTCGTATCTTATAATTTTTTGATAACTTAACTAAAAATAACCTAATAGTACAGTAAATAAGGGAGAAAAAAGGCTTCAAATAAACTTTTTTTACCCTTTTAGGGGGAAAGGGTAGTAAGTAGTAGTCGTAGTAAGTAGTACCTAACTAGAGAAAAATTTCCCTAAAATTTGCAACTTATTTGTTGAATATCTTTTTAAATATTGACAATATCAAAAAAATATTAAAAGGAAAGTTGTAGGAAATATTTTTCTCTACAACTTTGTACTGATGCTTTTTTCGAAAATCTAATTAGTCCAGTCAATAGAGCGAAAAAAATACCCTATCTAGAGATTTTTTGGGTGAGTCGAATTTTTCGATTCCATTGCTTAGAGGGTCTTTAGAAAAGCTTAAAACTGATTTTCCGTATCCCCACCCAGTGCCGTTCGGCCGCCATTTAAAAAAAAGGGGTGACTTTATTTTTTGGTTTATCTCGTTAACGGTTAATTTTTACAAAAAAATACACTACATTATTTGTCATTACCTTTTTTTCATATTGTTATTATTTTCGAGTTTATTGACGATGATAGCCAAAAAATTATGGGATGATTTGCTTAAAGCGGGAACAGCGCCAGAAGAGTTGCCTTTTCGACAAAATTCGGCTAATACTTTTTGTAGAGGACTACTCGAGCCACAAAAAACTCTTCATAACATTTATCATCAAACGAATATTTATCGCTGTACAGCGCTTCAAACGCCGCAGGAAACGAAAAAAAATTCGTTCTACTGCTCCGAATCTCTGTGAGACGTTAATGATATGCGCTGTACTGGAATGTTGAAAAACTAACAGAACGGTCAAACAATAACAAAAGCGCCAAAAATGGTCACAGGCACTTCACCTGGCGACAGATTATACGTCTTACGTAGAGGGCCATCGATCTGTATATGGAAAACTAATAATAGTAGAATTGTGAAATTTGGTTACCTATCTAATTATCTTGCCGGTTTGAACTAAAATATTTTCACGTTTCTGCTATTTCCGGTTATACCGGAAGTGGATGTCAACTTTCCTATTTTAAATGCAATAGATACTTAATTTTTTATGTCATATTTGGATTTGTTGAAAACTTTTAAGGTGACTTTGTGTAAAAAACTCTATACGAGAAATGCACCGTTTTTAAAAAATCAAGATTTTTCAAAATTTTTGACAATTTCATGACTTCGCATAAGTATTATTATTTCCAAAGCAAATGCAAAAAACGTGTAAATCCATCAAAATCTCGAAGTCGAAAAAAATCACGATTACTATATTTCCTTATACTTCGTATAAGAAAGTAAAAAGCTAATTATTTTAACGCATTATGAAAGTATATGATCTACAAGCTATCTAAAATTGTGAATGCAAATTTTAAAATATACAGAGTGTTCAAAAAATCAATTTGAATTTCGTTCATTGAAATGTTGAGAAACTCATTTTTTTTAATGGAATTCTCAGTTTTTTTCCTAATCAATCGATTCTATGTTCAAAAATAAGGAGCTAATGTGTATAATGTGCTATACCTAAAATGATTATTTTTTAAGTTATTGAAGAAAAACTAAAAATACCGATTATTATAAAGAAAATCTTAGATATTTCCAAAACGATGCATTTCTCGTATAGAGTGTTTTACATAAAGTGACTCTAAAATTTTTCAACAAATCCAAATATGACATAAAAAAGTAGGTATTCAATTTAAAATAGGAAAATTGACACACACTTCCGGTATAACCGGAAGTAGTAGAAACGTGAAATCATTTTAGTTCAAACCGGCAAACTGAATTAGATAGGTAACCAACTTTTCAAAATTCTACTGTTATTAGTTTTCCATATACCTACAGATCGATGGCCCTCTCCGTGACACACCCTGTATAATTTGTCGCCATGTTAGGTGCCTGTGACTATTTTTGGTGCTTTTGTTATTGTTTGACCGTTCTGCTACTTTTTCAACATTAACGTCTCACAGAAATTCGGAGCAGTAGAACGGTTTTGCCCCGCTTCCTGCGGCGTTTGAAGCGCTGTACAGCGATAAATATTCGTTTTATGATAAATGTTATGAGTTTTTTGTGGCTCGACTAGTCCTCTACAAAAAGTATCCAACGAATTTTGTCGAAAAGGCAACCCTTCTGGCGCTGTCCCCGCTTTAAGCAAATCATCCCCTAATAATTTGGCTATCATCGTCAATAAACTCGAAAATAATAACAATATGAAAAAAAAGGTAATGACAAATAATGTAGAGCGTATTTTTCTCTACAAAAATGATGTCTTGTGTTTTTTTGTAAAAATTGACCGTTAACGAGATAAACGCAAAATCAAAAGTCACCCCTTTTTTAAAGATGGCGGCCGAACGGCAGGGGGTGGGGATACGGAAATTCAGTTTTAAGCTTTTCTCTAAGCCCTCTAAGCAATGGAATCGAAAAATTCGACTCACCCAAAAAATCTCTAGTCAAATCTCTATTGACTGGACTAAATAGGGAAGAACCTCTTTAATAAATAAGAAAAAAAATTTAAGTTATCAAGAAATTGTAAGATACAAAAAAGTTTCTAAATTGAATGGAAAATACTCTCTGCATATTGGTGCTGCAAAAAAAAAACCAGTGGTGTACGTTTTATTCAATAAAATGTTTTTGAAGAAACCCGTACGCACGCCTCTGTGTTCTAAATAAAATAATTGCAACCACTATTAATAAGAGAATACAAAAAAAGATGTATGCAAAATTTCAGAAGACTAACTTTTTTTGTTATTGATTTATAGCAAATTATTTAAACTAATTTATTTTCTTTACATCAAAAAGTAAGCAACATTTGACCATAGTTTATTAGACAAACCACCTTTAATTTTCGCTAAATTATCGACTGGTGAAATCCTGACGATATAAACTGAGACACCCTGTATAATTTGGAATTAATTTTAAAACATTTTCCAAAATTACGACATGACATCTATTATTTCTATTTCTATATTGTATACTTAATACTCGTATAATAATATTATATCTATTTATGTATCTCTATTTAATATTAAAAACAAGGAGCGAGGAACATCCTTAAATCAAATAAAATTCCAAAGATTTTATTGTAATAATTTTCCTATACATAAATCTGTAGCTAATAAGTTAAAGGTTATTTAGGAATAACTATCGATTTAAACCAGATTGAAAACCACGACTCTCACAGTCAGTTTAGAACAGTTTTTTTGCTATAATGTCACAACTATAGGAAATAGAAACGAGTTTGTTAGATTAAATCGTTTTATTTCTCAATGACATTCTATCCTTTATAATTCAATGGTTTTTGTAACTACCATAATGATTTTACCAAAAAATTCAGCAAATATAGTTATATTTTAGAGTAGCTCTTGGCCAGTTTTTTTAGAAATATATCTATAGGAGATAGATGCGAATTTGTGAGGTTAAATAGTTTTTTTTTAGATTAACATTCTCTGCCGTATAACTCAATAATTTTTGTAAGTACCAACGCAAAAATTTTAGCCAACACTTTATTTCTTTCTTTATTTTCTTCCTTTCGAACGTCGGATTTTGGATTACGAGTTTAGTTCCTCTTTCACCTACTTTTTCCATTTTTTTTCTGTCTTGCAATAATTTTCATGTCCTCTAGTATTTTCCTTCTCTCCTTTCCTATCTTAGCTGTTTGTTGAGTCCATTGTTTCCTTTTCTCCCCTTTTTCCTTCTTCCTGCTTCCATTATTTTCCTTCGTGATCTGTTTGGGTCCATTCGAACGACATGACCAAACCAATTTAATTGCCTTCTCCTTATGTTCTTGATTATTGGTTCTTATTGGGTCATTGCTCTAATACTATCGTTGTTTACCTTATATCATTTCGTTTTTCCTGCAGTTTTTCTGAGCCTGAAGTGTATCATTTCCATGGCATTAATTTTGCTGGTGTGTTTTGTATGAACTACCCAATTTTCATTGTATACCTTCAATTTGATGTCCATCTATTTCATTTTTCCCCAGTATCGTTTTATTTAATGCATACTGGATAGTATAAACCTTCTTGACTTCCTTGTTTTATTTATTATGTCCATGTCCTTCCTCCCATCGATTGTTATAAAGCTTCCAAGATACTCGTAGATTGAAACTGTGGAATATCTTCACTTTTTTTTTTATTTTTATGTGGTTTTCCTTTGCTTTTGTTATTATTCTGCATTTTGTTTTTGGAGTCTGCCATTAATACTATGTCATCGGCGTACATTATTGTTTCCACTTTAACGGGTTCTAGATTCCTATAGCCAATCACTGTTTGTAAAGTCCTAGTTTTTTCTCTTCTTTTTATTAACCTATTCATCAACATTACAATTAATAGAGAACTTAGACTGTCTCCCTGCTTCACTCCTTTTCCTAATTCGAATTAATTGGATCTTTCCCCATTCAGTTGTACCAGTCCCGTTACTTTTTTGTAGACGCTTCTTCTTTATATTCTCTCCAACTTTGGATGTATTTCTAGCTCTTGTAAAATTTTCCACATAGTTTCCCTTTCAACCGAATTGGACGCTGCCTTCAAGTCTATAAATGTTATTACGAGTTCTTCGTTCTTCATTATTTTCCTTTCCAGAATGTTCTTTAGTACGAGTATATTATGTTCGTCTTCTTATATTATTCTGTAAAATCCCTCAATCTTCCTTCTATAATTTTTGTATATATTTTGAAACACGTTGATGATAGACATATTGCTCTGTAGTTTTCGCGTCTCTCAGTTTCTTCTTCCTTGTGGGTGGGCATTGTTATGTTTTTTCCCAGTCGGATGGTATATTTTCTTTTTTGCAAGCCTGCAAACGTGTTTTCTATAACCATCTTATTCCCTCTCCTTCTAGAAATCTTTTTCTGGTGCAATCTCATCATCGCCTTCTGCTTTTTCGAATTTGATGCCTTATCACTTTTGTCCTCTTCCTGGTATGTTTTCTTGAACTTTGTAGAAGTCTTCCCATAGTTTTCGTTTCTAATTTGTTGGACCGGTTTCTTACTCCCACAATTTCTTTTATTTTTCCTCTTTTTAGGTCCTTTATGCTTCCCCAAAATTTTCTGTTGTTTATACTTTAGTTTTCCTGTATTTTTTTTTTCAAGGCTTCACAACTCTTTCTTCTAGCTTTTCTCACTGCTATTTTTACTTCCTTCCTTCTTGTCTTATGTTGTTTTTGTTTCTTGGTATTTGTTATTTTCTTATTTCTTATCTCTATCTATAGTTTTTCGTTCCACCAATTAGTTCTTTTCTTTATTGTACTTTTTTCTTCCACATAATTATATTGTTTTGGCAATAACTATATCCTTGAATGTTTTCCATCGTTCTTCTATTGAACATTTAATTTTTGTTATTTCCAGCCTTTTAAATTCTTTATGAGTTATCAATACTTTATTTAATAGTTTAAAATAGTTTTTCCACCATTTTTTATACATTTATGGGAGATAGATGCTAATTTGTGGTTCTTGAGTGGTGTTTCACTGCATGACAATCACACTTCTAATAACTAAATAATTTCTATAGTTACAAGAACTTTTTGATGAATATTGACGATCAGACAGACTTCTTTTAACAATTCTCAATGATTTCTATGTGAATTTTCTTACAAAACTAGAAATCTATAGGAGATAGATGCGAATTTGTGAGGTTTGATTGGTGTTTCATTACCTTACATTCGATTTCTAATAACTAAATAATTTTTTATAGTTACAAAATTTTTTTGGTAAATATTAAAGATCAGACTTCTTCTCACAATTTTGATATGATTTTTTTACAAATCTGTAGAAGATGTAAACCAAATAGGGAGGTTATGATTTTTTTTATAAATTACTCTTTTTATTAACTCAATGATTTTTATAGCTTCAACAATTCTGTTGTGCAAAATTCTTTTCATAAATCACATTTGGTTTGAACTAATTTTTTGCCAGTCTATATGAATTATGAGGTTATATAACTTTTTTAGTCATTTAAAACTTAATGGTTTTTTGACCTTCGGCCTGAATAAAATTAATCGGAAATAAACATCTCTTAACAGTTTATAAGTGTTTTTGTTGGATATTTTGCAAAACTAAACGAAGTAGAAGCGAATCTTTGCGGTTAAATAATTTTTAAATGTGTGACATTCTATCCTTTAGAACTCACCACAATGATTTTAAGCATAATTTTAAGCAAGGTTGATTTTAAGAATTTAGAATACTTGTTATCCAAATATTGAGGATAATTTTTTTTCCAATTCACATTTTAGTGTTTTTTTACATAAACATTTTATAATACAGGGTGTATCAGTTTTAATCGAGCAAACTTTAATGGTACATTCTCCTAGTCGTCCTGATTCGGAAAAATGTATATTATATACCTCTATCTCGATTCCTAAGAAAGATACAGGGTGTTGAAGTTTACAAGAAAAAATCATTTTTTTTGCATTAACTTCCATAAAAAAAGCTTGGATTCAAACAAAATTTTGCATGCCTGCTTTCCTCCCTAAGGACAATTTTATGAAAATATTTTCGATTTTGGGGGGGGCACCAGTGGCGTGCAATTCGGCCACATCTCAATTATTTCAAAGAAAAGAGCATGCCACTGTAATTTTTAAGAAATATTTTTTTATCTATTGAATTCCTTGTTCAATTTGGAGTAAACTTTGCTTTTACAGAACAAAAATTGAAGTTTTAGTTCCAGAGATAATTAGTTTTTTCGAAAGACGTGCCAACTTGAAATTAGTCACAAATCAAATAGGAAATTTATTAAAAAACAAAAAGTAACAAAAACAATTATAAAATTACAGCAACTGTTCAAAATGCAACCCGCCAGCCTCGATGCATTTCTGACAACGACGAACTAATGAATTAACAGCATCTGTCATTATTCCCGGATTTTTTAGTAATTTCAAGTTAGCACGTCTTTGGAAAAAATTAATTACCTATCTCTGGAACTAAAAATTCAATTTTTGTTTTTTCAAAGCAAATTTCACTCCAAATTGAACAAGGAATTCGATAGATAAAAAATATTTTTTTAAAATTAGTGGCATAATTTTTTCTTTGAAATAATTGAGATGTGACCGAATTGCACACCACTGGTGCCCCCCCAAAATCGAAAATATCTTCATAAAATTGTCCTTAGGGAGGAGAGCAGGCATGCAAAATTTTGTTTGAATCCAAGCTTTTTTATGGAAATTATTGCAAAAAAATAATTTTTAATTGTAAACTTCAACACCCTGTATCTTTATTAGGAATCGAGATAGAGGTATATAATATACATTTTTCCGATTCAGGACGACCAGGAGAATGTACCATTAAAGTTTGCTCGATTAAAACTGATACACCCTGTATACTTAAATAATTTCTACTTCAGTGTAACTTTTTATAAATATTCTAAAGCAAATAAATATACATTAATCTTGGGTTCGAACGAAAATAAATCGATTTTTGGAATGAACAAAAACTCGTATCATAAATATGCATAATATGAAAAAGTGCATCAACTCATTCTTTTATTTTAGGTTTAAAATAAAACAAGACGGAATCTGGTGCCATGTTGATATGCAGAGTACTTCAATCCTAGAAATCCATTTTCCAGTTAAATCACTTGTGGTAAAACCAATCTTGACTGACGAATTAGAATCGCCTAATTTAAAAATAAAAGATGAACTCGTAATTGATTGTACACCAGAATGCACCGCTCAACTTCTAGCTCTTGTAGTTGACCACATCGATATTTTACTCGAAGACTGGTATCCTACATTGGGAACAAGATTTGTTCACACTTCTGAAGGAAAATTTCTTATAACACGCTTAGTACCCTGTCCTGAGTGTTTATCAAGATCAAGTGAACTAGATAAGAATCCAAATGATGATATTCAACCGCATTATTTGTGTAATGAAATTAATAGAGTTGAAATTGATAATAATTTGTATAGAATTAGGAAGTCGCAAGAATCTTGCACGTCTGAATGTGATAGTGGAGTTGGACCGGATTCTGCTAGTTCTAGTCGATTACCCTCTGCAGAAGGTCACCCTAGTGTTCAAACAGACGACGAGAATAATGGATCAAATCCTATAAATTATTCGTGGATGGTGGAGGAATGCATTTTAGCAGCATATGGAAGCAAAGTGGTAACATGTCCTACACACTCGGATATATCTTTGACAATAGTAGCCCCAGACACTGTAAGAAATTACATAGAATTTTACGTAGGTAGTTAATAGAAAATCTCAAATTATTTTAGATTTTTATGGATTTGGGAGAACGCTATATTATTAAATCGGACAATATAAAAAGAGGCCGCCTGTTAGGTAGAGGGGCATTTGGTTTTGTTTTTAAAGGCACATGTAAAGTTCGTGGTTCCAATAATATGATAGAAGTTGCAATGAAAATGTTGCAACCTGTCCAACCAGGGCCTAATGCTAGACAATCGGCTGTTATTGCATTTAAAGCAGCTCAAGGAAAATGGGATAGAGATCCACTTCAATATGCTTGTAAAGCTTACTGTACAGCTCGACAAGAATTAAATATACTTTTATCGCTGCGTCATCCCAACATTGTACCGTTTGTAGGTGTTTGTACTAGTCCACTTGCGTTAGTGTTAGATCTTGCACCGCAAGGTGCGCTTGACCTTGTTTTAAGGCATTATCGACGATCTGGTGCCAAACTTGGTTCATATACCATGCAATCTATTATTCTACAGGTTAGAACAATTTAATTGTCTTTCAAAATATTACTTCTTAAATATTCTAGGTGGCCAAAGCTATAGAATATCTTCACCGCCAACACATTATTTATAGAGATCTTAAATCTGAAAATGTTCTTGTTTGGGAAATGCCGCCACCGTTTGTTGACCATCCAGATCATCCGGTTCATATAAAAGTTGCTGATTATGGTATTAGTCGTTTAACACTACCGTCTGGTACCAAAGGCTTTGGAGGTACTGAAGGTTTTATGGCACCCGAAATAATGCGGTATAATGGCGAGGAGGAATATACGGAGAAAGTTGACTCATTCTCATTTGGGATGTTCATCTATGAGTTACTGACTCTTCATCAGCCATTCGAAGGGCACGAATCTGTCAAGGAGTGTATCTTGGAGGGTGGTCGACCGCCCTTGACATATAGAGTAAGCCTAATTGTTTATATTTTAAATTATGTATGCAGGGTGTTTCAACTCAAAGTGGACAACGTAATAGAGGTTGTAGATCTCATCGAGACTAATACTTTTTTCAAATTATTATTTTTTATTTGAGCTTTTGTTTTCGAGTTATCGACCTTCTTTTGTTTTTACACAAACCTCTTTATCTTCATTATTTATGGCCGGATTTTAAAAAATTAAGTTTTTTGAAATTGTCAGTTTGATATCAACAATTTTTGAGTTAAAATTTTTAAAAAATATATCAACAAACAAAATGGCGACCAATTTTCTTTGGAGCAGACTTAGAGCTATCCAAGTTTAAAAAAGAAAACTGGTCGCCATTTTGTTTGTTGATATTTTTTGAAAAAATGTTTAACGCAATAATTGTAGATATCAAACTGACAATTTCCAAAAAACTTAAATTTTTTAAAATCCGGCCATAAATAATGAAGATAACGAGGTTTATGTAAAAACAAAAGAAGGTCGATAACTCGAAAACAAAAGCTCAAATGAAAAACATTAATTTGAAAAAAGTGTTAGTCTCGATGAGATCTACAACCTCTATTACGTTGTCCACTTTGAGTTGAAACACCCTGTATATTTGGACTTGAATTTGCGTAATATGTTATTTATTTCTCGCGTTAAATGTGCACAGTTTGTGTGGTAATTTTTACTGTAGATTTTGAACACAAATATTTTCTACTAAATATAAAAAATTATTACTATATTATCATATTTTGTATTAACAAATCCATTGACATATCGGGTCCCGTTATTTTTAGAACAGTCTACTCTCCTTCCTATAAAAAATATTTTTTAGGAAACGTTATACCCAAGTTACTTCTTGGACTTGATGGTCCTGTGTTGGTCCCAACAACCAAAGGACCGTCCATCAGCTAGTCAAATTGTATCCATTGCAACAGCGCCTGAATTTACGCACTTGAGCGACGTCGTTTTCCTGAAACATCAAGCGCCTGTGGTGGCATCGGCAAGCGCAGCATTAACGCACATTACTGATGACGGTTTATCTGGCTCGGAAATGTGGTTGATGTGTGCCAATTCGAGAATTGATTTATTGTTGGCGGCTGACCGAGGATGGCTACAGTATCACACTATGTCTTTAGCAATACGTGCAACTACTGCTTGTACAGTTGGTAACGCCGTTTGGATTGGAGATTATGTGGGAAAGATACACGCGTACTCGTAAGTTGTGTAGGTTTAGTAGATTTTTGTGGTTCTAACATTTTGGTTTTTTAGCGCAAGTGATGGATATAAATTATTTACTTATTCTTTGGAGCATGAACCAAATACACAAGTGCAAGCGTTGTTGTATTTGCCGATGCTAAAGAGGGTGGCGTGTGCTCTATCGAATGGGCGATTGTTTTTGGTAAACTCAGACTCTATTCCAACTACACCTACTGCAGCTGAAGGAACTTTCGTAATGACGGAATTGGGTTGTAATTCTATTATTAATTGCATGTGTGCCCTGTTTTCATCGGACGGAATGTGAGTATATATTTTCTGTTATTTTTATTTATAAATAACATTAAACTGGTGAGGTTTTCGAAAGCAGGTGTAATTATGTTTAGGTATTTTGTAAAAAGGAAAAGATGCTTCTCAGTTGGTGAACTAATTTCTTTCGGGACTAATGATTGAATTTTTAGCTCTTGCGAACTTTGGTGTGGTGAATCCAATGGACAAATATCGATTTATACAATCAAAGAGCAAGTGGTAGCTGGTCATGAAAACGTGAATCACTTCCAACCCTCCATTGAAAAAGTAAACGTTATGAATCTGGTAGCTGGAAACACGAACGTTTGGTCCTACGTCCATCCAGGCTGCATTGTCTATCAGTGGGATCAAAAAACTAGAACCATTGTGAACAAACTTGACTGCTCCAAATTGGTTCCCTGTTCTGAAAGTCTCAAATCTATTGCTATTGAAGAGCATTTAAGCCCAACTAACTGCCAGGTATGAAGTATTCTTGTTACACTAACACAAATATGCTCTCAAACTGTGTACTAAATTATTGAAAATAAAATAGTAAAAAGCGTTTATTTATATTTAAATACTTTTAAAAACTTTATTTTTTTAGTGCTAAGTTTAACAAATAATGACGCATTATCCCTTTTAGGTGACCAGTTTAGTGATTTTGAATGATGAGTTGTATATTGGTACAACTTGGGGTTGTGTTATCATCGCTGAAAAAGAAACCTTGAGACCAGTAACAATTTTCAGACCCTACGAAGAGGAAATTAGAGCAATTGTGCCTCTAGCGATGTGTAAAAGTACCAATGGTACTCAGGAAAATTCGCCAATGATTGCAACTATTGGCAGAGGATACAGAAATCTACTGTCGAGATATACAGATATACCAGTAAGTGTTGGTTCTCCTTTAACCAGTCCAATGGGGAGCACTTTTGAACCCACTTCCACGAAACAAAATATGTTTGTGCTGCTATGGCGTGCCGAACATTGGAATCCTGTTTGAGATGGATGTGTTATAGATCTAAAATTATAAATTTCATTCCAGTATTTAAAGTGATATTAGTTACGACTATTATATAATGATACCCAATCTTATGTATGTGTGATTAACTGAATCAGTAATGGAATTCAATGAGTGTAAAGATCAAAGGGTGAATGCTTAGTAAATGATTGTAAGTGATAACGTAATTATACGATCAAATATCTGTTCAAAATAGCTCAATAAGATTTAGATCTATGCCGTACTCGTATATCATTGCTGGTTCAGTTCTGGTGCATAGAAAGGGATGAAACATTTAGAATATACTTATTGCTAGACGAACGCACATTTGAGATTATAACCAGATTGCAAACAACATAGTCTGGATAGATTATATAAGGATGATGTAAGTTTCTGTTGAAGGAAAAAGCATCCCTTGCAGCGAGTGTGATTATTACATGATTTCCATATTCAGCAATTCGCTCTAAGACTAAGAGCTTTCTATTGTTTTGTCCTTTTCTATGTTCGGGTGTTACATACGTATGTTCAGCTAGGGTACCTGTACTGAAAATTGCCCTACACAATAATTTTGGTGCAACAACTACGATTAACCATGGTTAAATAATTATTTGTTAATCGATTTGGTTATTTTATATATCTGATGCTGGATCTGACGCCAATTATTAAACTCCACCAAAATAGACTAGGTCTGCTTTATTTTCTTTATAATTTTCTCAAAAAAAAACATAACTTTCGAGTTGGAGGAAGATTAGATTGTCTAGGAACCGGATGGCTGCGTGGAGGGCTGAGATTATATCGTCAGTGTTGGACAGAGACGTGAAAGTTGTTTTCTTAGTGAGGACAAGTATTTCTATTTTCTAAAACTCCATTTTGTTTGTTTAATTAACATTATTTCAGTGAAAAATCTACAGGGTGTCCCATTTTCGACACTTTTAGGGGGTATTGGCGTTATTATCAAAGATAGAGTCTTGCGGTTTTCACCTTCCTGTCCTACTTTTTTACGAAACGAAAGATTCCGGGGTCAAACTTGTCATGGCTCTCTTAGTTTTTAATCTACAGAGTGATTCTGAAAATCTTTGTTTTTTAGACCACCTATGTATTTCCGTTATGCGTCTACTTATCAAAAAAAATATCAAAATATTTATTTTGATAAACAAGCTCAAAATTCGATATTTTTAATAATTTACTTTATTTATAACAGTCGGCCATGGCTAGTTTATTAGAAACAAATGCAAAATTTGACAGATTTGTCAGATTTCCATTATTGATGAAATATTTTTGTTACGTAGGAGTTTTTATTTTACTTTTAATTTTTTATTACAATGGCCATTTACGATAATTATGAGAAGTATTATATTGTTGGTATATTTTATACAATGCAAAAAAATTATCTTTTGAAGTGTTTAGCTTTAAAATAATTACGCATTGTGAAAATTTTGGATTTGTTTTTAAAAAATTAACCATGGCCTACTGTTATAAATCAAGAAAATTAGTAAAAATATCGAATTTTGAGCTTGTTTTCAAAATTAATATTAAGTATTATATATTTTTGGAAAGCCCAAATTTTGCTTAATCAATATAAAAGATAATATATAGGGTGTCCCATTAAAAAAAACATAAGTTTCTGCAATATCTCAAAAACTAAACCTTTTACACAAAAACTACCTACGCCACTGAATTCTACGTAAAAAACTCTATCAAGATCAGTTTTTACTTTTTTGATAAGTAGACGCATAACGGAAATACATAGGTGGTCTAAAAAACAAAGATTTTCAGAATCACTCTGTAGATTAAAAACTAAGAGAGCCATGACAAGTTTGACCCCGGAATCTTTCGTTTCGTAAAAAAGTAGGACAGGAAGGTGAAAACCGCAAGACTCTATCTTTGATAATAACGCCAATACCCCCTAAAAGTGTCGAAAATGGGACACCCTGTACAATGATAGTTTTAAAAATGTTGATAAAGGTTTAAATTTTATGGACCAATTCTGTGTTATTCCTGAAAATTTGAAAATCTGTAGCCTACGTTAAACTGTTACTACACATTTACAGAGCCATAATTTTGGCAATTTTGGAATATTTCGTGTAAGTACCTCACTTAGAGCGAAGCAAATAATAAGAAACCTTTTACACTGAAAAGTCTAAAAATAATTAAAATTTGTTTTAAAATGTTCTAGTAAAATTAAAACAGATCTATTTTAACTTTCTTTGATCTCAATAACTTCTTCATCAATTTTTGAACAAATTTTATTAAATTTTACTGTCGTTTGTGCAAAAAAACAAACAAAAAGATATTGGTACATACTGAATTCTGAAAATAATCCTAAAATTACCTGTTTACAGTTTTTTAATTGATTATTGTTGGAGCTAATGTATGGGTTTATATTTGATATATGAGACATCAGATATTTAACACAATCTTCTAATAATAATCCAATTACATTAATTTGGTTATTGTTAATACTCACTTATAAATATTTATAAATGTATAAGTTTTTCTGTAAGCTATACAGATTTCAGAATTGCAGATTTTCTGTAGACCTATAGAAAGTACAGATTTGCTTATAGATGTGCGCAGAATTGACCCATTAAATCGTCAATTCTGTAGTGCAGGTAATTATGTCCCAGATCATTTCGATTTTAATGTGGAATTTTATTTACGGTAATTTGTGAATAATTTTATGCCCTTTCAAATGCCTTACGAACAAAGCTATTTATTTCTATAACACGTTTCACATACCACTAATTGACTACTTGCTACGTAAAGAAATATTTAACCAAGGGCATTTATTATGTTTGCGCCAAAATGTATTGTTGTAATCCAATAATATTGTTACATCTATTTACTTTTATTTGTAACGTTATTAGTTTTTTAAACTGTGATTGAATTTTGTCATTTACTATTTAACAGATATTCAATAAATCTTTTAGTCCTAGTTAACTGTGAAGTAAAGAACGTGGGTCTTTAATTCAGTAATATCAATCCACTATCAGTTTAACGTTGTGAAATTGTGAGGTAATATCCACTTAGTTACAGCAGAAGTTCTGCAATCCACAGACAGCAAGGACAATAGAACTTTTTGTACACCCACTATAAGATAGATTGTTATCGAGATTTTGAAGAATTATCTACATTTTTTTATATTTATATAATATTGACAATTTTATTGAAATTCTTACATGTAAAATTTCATTCGGGGAATTTCTAGTTATCGCGGATACAGATTAACTGAAACTATATAAAATCAAAATAGTTTCAGGAGCTTTTAAAACGTGTAAATCCATCAAGATCTCGCAGTTAAAAAATGATTACTACATACTCTTTTACACTAAGTTCAATAACAAATTTAAAACATAACTATCTCCTCTTTGTTATTATTTGGATTTATAATAGTAAATTATTAAAAATAGAATAGTACAAAAGTTTAAATTTGTGTAATTATTAAAAAAGTTATCCTTCTATATTTCCTTAATTTAATATAATAAAAAAAAATTAAAATAAGAAAAATAATATAGTTAAAGACTCTTCAGGTATGTACACAATATTATTTTATTTATTTTCAAAGTGTGTCCATTTTTCGTTTCGAAGATATGATCATTTGAAGTCAGCGTAGAAGATAGATAAAAAATTTAGGTAAATGTCTAGAATCGCGACTTTTGCTAAAAATGGCCTAAAAAATTCTGTTTTTTGCAAAAATGGTTTATTTTGACATTTTTTTTATTAAGTATGATTCTGGGGATCAATTTTTATATTGAAATGCTACTGAATTTAAATATTTACATCAAAAAAGAAGACAAGGCGATTTTAGATGATACGTTTCACGAACTCTGACCTATTATCGCCATTACACAACAGGACCTTTTTGAATTGAAAATATCCCTTAAACTGATGCACACAAATATACAGTTGGATTAAACGAGAAAGACAGTTAGGTACTAGGGAGTCGAATATAGTTGCCTAAAGCCTAAACGACCAACGTCGTTGCGTTATACGAAAATTAAAACGATGAAAAAACGGACAAGTTAAAAGAATCCAACTATATCTATAATAATAATTTTATTTCTTGTATAAGTATTTAGACGCAAAATTACATTTCAAGTTACATCTCTTGCAGCATCCAGCTTATACCTTCCTTATAAAAATTTGAAGACCAATATTCTCAGAAGCTTTTTGTCTTACTTTTAGTCTAGGAACCCGTCGTTAAATTTAATAAAAATATCCTGTAAATAGAATATTTACAATACTTAAAAGTATGAGTCCCTCCATATTGCTTCTTACATCTACTATGGGTAACAAAAGTTTTCAATAGACAATTGTAGCAATTATCTAAAGTACTTACAACGACTTAACTAAATCCGCAAATCACGGAATTTATTACTATGGTTCTTTTAAAAATTTAGTAAATAAATAAATTTTTCCCAAAATTTCGTTACAGTTCCAATAATATATATGGTAATAAAATTTAACACCTACGTTTATTTTAATGAAACAGTTTTATATATATGAAAAAAGATAAATTTATATCAACAAAAAAATTAAATGTGTTGCATATTTTTCACGTATTTTCTCTTATGCCCAAATTACTCGTACTTTTTAAGTCATACTTAGCTATGAGCTAAACTTTTTTAATATAATAACGTTTGTGGCAACAATTGTTATACTATGGTAATAAAGTTTCGCTTACATCTAAGAGTACGACTTAAAAAATGCGTTGAAATTGAGTATTATTAAATTAATGTCACCAATAAAAAATGGAAAGTACGAAATAATAAAATACCGTCTGTATAAGACTCTCGTGTTGTTTTGCTTGGAATTAGGAAATCGAAAAATATACTTTTACACAGACCACTAGAACTTACACAATTTTTCTGATTTTTAATTAAAGAAATAGTAATTAAAAACTCATATTTTTTATTTATAAAGTAAACATTTCTATCAACTGTTTGTTTATTTTTTAAATGTTTCTCGTTCCGGCATTACATATTCATAAGGCTCCTCTCCAGCCTCAGCAATCCACATAGTTCCACTTGGCGCTTCCTTAATTATTTTTACAATAGCTTTAGCGCAAGGTCCTGGCCTGTAACATAACGTGAAAATCATGGACCCAACAATGTTTAAACTAAAAATATCTTACTCTTGCCAAGGAATCAATGGTGCGCCTGCTTTAAGCATAGTTTCATATGCTTCACCCAGATTTCTTCCGGAAATATCTTGCATCAACGGGGTGTCAGTTGCTCCTGGACATAATCCGATTACTTTTACGTTAGTTCTTTCGTAGTGATGTTGTAAGCCCCAAGTCAAAGTCATCCCCATTACAGCGAATTTGGTTCCGCAGTAAATAGGAATTGGTGCCATAGGTGTTACGCCGGCAATGGATGAGATGTTTACAATTACGCCTTCATTAGCGGTTTTGTATTTAGGAATGTATTTATCGAGGCCCAGAAGCATACCATGTATGGTGCCTTTCTAGTGATAGAACGTTAAGTATTAAAATATTAGCGTACAGAATGGAAATAATGATGCCATGCATACATTATTCGCAGTTTATTTTACGACTGTATAATCGGCAGTTTAAAACACAAAAATTTTTTTTTAATTTTTTAAATGGGTATCTTGTATTTCGGATAGATAGCATTTTTATAATTTCATGACAATTTTTGTCTTATTTATCGCAGAATCTCCAGTTCATCGTTATTTCTTTATAAATAAATAAAATTTCAAATTGTGGTTGTTTACGTAAATTATACAGGGTGGTCCAGGTTAAACGACTTTTATTAAAAAACTTTGCTCAAAAATATTTTATAACAAAGATACAGGGTGTCAAAGTTTAAAATAAAAACGCGTTTTCTTAACATAACTTCTAATCCACTCGATCGATTTCTATTAAATTGCGCACACAGAGTAATGTAGTACATTTCTAGGTAATGATGGGGTTCATTTATAAAAAAAGTCCCCAGTGGCGTAGATCCTGAGGGACCATGCCACTTTTTCCCTCCAATTTTCGACGCCACTAGATATATTGCGAGGAAATTTCAATTTTTGGATTGTCTGTGTAATTTAGAGAAAACAGTTACTTTTAAAAAATGTTAATTTAAGGCTTCGTTTTTAAGATATTTGAGTTTAAAAGTTTAGAAACATAACATCAAGTGCTGTGCTGAATTAAAGAAAATTTTGGTTAGGCCTGGAAAATCCGGAAAATCGCCATCAAGTCTTGGCAGAGATTAATTCCGTGGCTAAACGAACTCGAAAATGTATCAAAACCTATTCTGATAACTTACTTGAATTTTTTTTTAATTCAGAGCAGCATTTTCTATAAATTATACAGACAATCCAAAAATTAAATTCTCTTCGCAACATTCCAGTGGCGTCGAAGATTGGAGGAGAAAAGTGGAACGGTCTCACAGTGTCTACGCTATTGGAGAATTTTTTTATAAATGAACACCATCATTATCTAGAAACGTACTACATTACCTACTCTGTGTGCGAAATTTAGTGGAAATCGATCGAATGGTTTAGAAGTTATGTTAAGAAAACGAGTTTTTATTTTAAACTTTGACACTCTTCATGTTTCTTATAAAACATTTTTGAGCAGAGTTTTTTAATAAAAGTCTACTTTTTTCTTGATGCTCTCTCATCTCCGAAAATTAATGAGGTTTAACCTGGACCACTTTGTACAAAGATCTCAAAAACGAAGTGCCTAATCGAAGAAATCCTATGTATAATTTTATTTGCAGAATTATTAAGTGAATTTAAAAAATAAAGCAGGTGTGTACGTTTTTCTTTTTTAAAGTGATTAGCATAAGAGATTCTATGCCATTTAATTAGACATTTGAGCGTATTTACATAATTTCAATTTTATATCTTTTGTAGTTTTTTAAATATTTTTAAAATTTTGATAAAAAAATGTAACCATCTATCTCCATAAGAATGAATTTTTATATAGTTAAATTGGGTTAGTTCGATTTATTTTGGATTATAGAATCTCCAGTTGTTTTACGGAGATTTTAAGAAACACTCGGTATATTAGACTCATCATTTGAAAATCGATTTTAATAATTAAAAATTTCAAAATAGAAATTAACAACAGTTATTCTTAGTTTTAGTTGAGTAATTTATTTTGTTATGAGTGCAATTAATACTGATGACTGATTTTGGTAAAAAAATATTAAAAACACATGTGAACATAGTAAGCATTAAATAGTTATTAGTTTTTTATATTTCCCCTCTCGACCTTTGTTATCTCCACCATTTGCATTTCACATAATATGACTACAATTTTTTGTTATCAGTCAAAAAACTCTATTCAAATACGTAAATATACATAGACAGGGTGATGCCTAAGAAAACTTACTTTACTGCATGTTACAATTTTTTAAATCAACAAAAAAATATATAAAATTTTAAAATATTCTGTAAAAGTCAGTAATTACAAACAAAATTAATTATTTGTTTAATAAAATGTTTCTGTTATTGTAATTTTTAGTTTTCGTAACAAGTTAGCTGAGACAGTCATTTGTTTCACAAACAGATCAATCACGGCACACCTATAATAGATTTATTCTTTTTTAAACTGAAAATATGCAATAACTTCGTTATTTATAAAAATAAATATATGATGTTATATATTTTTGGAAAGCTGAGAAAAAATCCTTTCTAATGAATCCATAGCCAACTATGGTTTCCATTTAAAAAAATACAACTTTATGTCATAACTCAAAAACAATTGAACGGAATTAAAATTTGAATATATATTCTTGTTTCAAATTAAAATCTCTATAAAAAACATATACAGTATTTTTTTGTAACTTTTCAATTAACTGAGATACCCTGACTTGAGAAATTCAGTTTTTGCTTGTAACTCAAAAACAAAAGAAGGTAGACATTTCGTGTTTTCACCATTCAATTTGTCTTAAAAAGTTGATTTAAAAATGTGCTATCCGTTTTTTTCTAACTTCAACAGAAACCCTAGATACCCTGTAATCCCATCGAAAATGCTCCACCCTGTACATCACCCAACAAATTAAATTTATTTCGTTCTAATAACATAAAACCACATGTTTTGAAAAGGTCCATAATTTCAAAAAATGTAAAGATATTCAAGTCATGACCTCCAAATTAGTGAATAAAATTAGCATTCTATCAATAGTGGCTTATTTTTTTGACATCAGTGACAAATATTTAGATGTTTCTATTGGTATAGGATGTTAATTTTATTCACTAATTTGGAGGTAGCGAATGTAGCTTAAGTTATACACATCCCCTACTTATTTGAAAAAAAATCCTCATAAATTTTTAATTAAAATTCTGTAGTCTATTAAAAGCCTGCTGTAACCGGAACGTAAAAACTCTACGTATAATTGACGCTAATCGGTCTTTTTTGGTTCTAATTTGACTAATGTTTCAATATCCAGCCCATTAAAATACTCTTAAGTAATAATAAGTACTTAAGTATCACTTACTATATTTATATCAACTTCTTTTTCCCACACAGAATCGTTTAATATTCCTGCATTGTTAATCAAAATGTCCACATTTTCATACTTTTCAATAGTCTTTTTGAAAGCATCTACAACAAAAGTACGTGAATACACAATTATATTAAATGAAATTTACTTACTTTCAAATTGCTGTAAATTTGTGACGTCCGTTTGCACGAAAATAGCCTTGTTTGGACCGAATTCGCTTTCAATTTCTGCTAAAGCCTTTTTACTAAATTCACTGTTAGTGTCTGCCAAAGTAACTGCCTACAACAAATCACATATTGTTATATATTTTAATTATTAGGGATTTTTTACTCTTAATCCATTTCTCAAGAACTCTTTAGCGTAGTGAAGACCAAGTCCTGAGGCACCACCAGTAATTAAAGCAACTTTTCCCTTCATCGCTTCTGATATAATACACACAATATTTGTTGTGGGTTATTATATAATTTCGTCAGCTGTACGCACTTTTTAGATAGTAGTGTTATTATTTATTTATCTGAATTGAATAAAAAAAGACTATTTATAGTAACGTAAAGACGTTTAAATCTCAGAATAAATAACGATCTCTATTCAAAAGACGATAAACAAAGTTATAAAATAATTGTTTAAACAGTTATGTAAGATATGTTATTAATCTGACCGAGCAAAAGTACAATACCTACTTAACTAACTTATAATTTCGAAATTTATTTATTGTCATTTCTCGCTGCATAGAATATAAACCAATATTAACTTAGTCTCGGAGAGAGATAAAATCGGTATTTGTACCAAAATTAGGCATATAAGGCTTCCAGATATCGCTAAATCCTATTCCTACCGCCCTAACCTATCAGTCCCTCCTCCTTCATCTTTAAAACGATGAAAAAAAATTTTGGATAACCACATTAGAAACAAACTTGTTTTTCTTGAAGAACAAATGTTATTATACTGTTTTTAAGCATTACCTACTGGTTGTATTTATTTGAGGAAATTTATTTATTTCAAAGCTGCATGTTTGTTTTATTGAATTAAAAATTCGGGACGTTATTATGTGGTGATTTCAGGTGTTTTTGTGGCTTCAAAGTTGAGCGTATGGAAAATGACAGAATTTTCGAACGGTTGTTTTAAAAATCACAGTTTTGAAATCTCTGGTTGAATTTTTTTGCGTTTTTTGAAGCCACAATTTGCTGTTTTCAAAAATTGCATCTAAACTAAACTGCTGGCAGTGCTGACGAATTGAAACGTATACCAAGCGAATTTTTAAGTTGAACTTAAAATCAAATATTTTGAAAAGGAGAAAAAATATCAACATGCGGTTTTCAGGATTCAAGAGATAATTTCATTGAGAAAACAATAGTGTGACCCGATTTTTTACTTTCTTATACGAAGTAATAAGAAAGTATAGTAATCGTGGTTTTTACTTTGAAGTACGTTACTATCTACAGGGTATGAAAGAAACTCGTCTTTTTTTTCTCAAATTTTATAACTACCAACCGAGATTTCACAAAATTTTTTAAATATTTTTTTGATGTCCATATTTTTAGTCCTTGGATAATGGGGAAAAAACTCAAATTTTTTATATCCCTCTTATTTTATAAGATACCGAATTTTTTATTAAATTGAATATTGTTGAACAGGGTTTTGCAATAATAATTATGCTGCCATTTTGAAAGTAAATGTCATGTCGATAAAATGTAATTTTAAGTAGAATCTAATTATTACGGAAAAAAAATACAGCCTTGTTTTCAACATTTTTGAAAGTTATTAGAGAGCCCTTACGAGGAAACCGGAAGTGTCATTAGATTGTTTTAAACGTCAAAATGATTATTCCTTTCAACAATCAAACCATGCCAAATTTCAAATTAATACAGTTAAATGTAACAAAATGGTGGGGGTTGCAATACGATTTCGTGGCCACCCGGTATACACGGAGCCAATTTTTGAAAAAATGAAAAACCCATTTCGAGGGTATAAGTCACTGAAACCAATGGTGAACATAAACTAACTAAATTCCATTTTATTCCATTAAGAAAATAGCCTCAAAAATTGAATTAAAAAAATTTACCAATTAGTGAAAGTAGGTACATATACCGATTTTTGATAAGCCACAGGTTACCATTAAATTAATAAATAAGAAAGCCATTCAGAAGGAATCATATTCAACTACAGAGATTGGTTCTTACAAAACACAATACGGCCGAACGACAAAAGACAAAGAAAAAATCAATCTTATAAAATAAGAGGGATATCAAAAATTTAAGAAATTGGTTTTTTTCCCATTAACCAAGGACTAAAAAAATGGACATCAAAAAAATATAAAAAAAAATTTATGGAATCTCGGTAGTTATAAAATTTGACAAAAAAGACGACTTTCTTTCATACCCTGTAGATAGTAACGTACTTCAAAGTAGAAAAATCGAGTCACACTATTGTTTTCCCAATTAAATTATCTCTTGAATCTCGAAAACCCCATGTTGATATCTTTTCTCTTTTTCAAAATATTTGACTTTAAATTCAACCTAAAAATTCGGTTGGTATACGTTTCAATTGGCCAGCAGTTTAGTATGATTATTTTATCTACGACTAATATATTGTTAGAAATACGCAAATACGTGACTTCATCGGCCTGTTGAATGTTCAATATTTATTATTTCAAAACTAACATCAGAAGTGGGATAGTGTCCAGTTTCACAATAGTGCATATCCTGACGCCAGAAACTGGAAGGATTGTTATCCGAGTTGGTGAAGGCTTTGAAGGCGAACAAATCATTACCTGACCAAGTCGATTAACTGAGTTGGGTTGGTCTGATGTGGAGTTATTGGTACGAGTTGGTCGCTATTTGGTTCAAAATGCAAGAAAACGGTTGGACCACTGGTCACCAGAGATGATTAAGCTAAGTATTAAAACTCATTATTCCATACAAATTCCATTATTCCATACTTGTAAACCAATGAAAAAATAGTATAACAATCACAATTTCTGTGAAATTGAAAATAGCCATGGAAACCAAGAGAAACAAAATGTCACTGTAAATAAATAATTGTCAAAATACTGATAGTGTTGTACGTGTTGTGTCATTTTGTAATGGAAAATGTGGAAAATGATATTGAAGATGGATTTTCGTCGTAGATAAAGTATAGTATACAACTCGCTATAATGCCTATTATTCCCTCGGATGTTACAACACTCGCTCGCTTCGCTCGCTCGAGTTGTAATTTCATCCTCAGGAATAATAGCTGTCATTATAGCGTCGTAGTATAATATACTATTAAAAAATGACGGTTATAGAACCGCCGTTTGGATTTTTTTAACTTTGTTGTAAATGTGAATGATGCTTTAATTTTGGAAAAAATCACGAATCGTTTATATACGTTTTTGTACATTTTATTAGGCCCCCAAATTGCCCGTTTAAAAAATCTCATTTTTTCAATGTTAAAGTTTAAAAAATCTTAGTTTTGGAACCACTGGTTGAATTTTTGTTAAAATAAATTATTTGAAACCGAAGTGACGGTTTATACAGGGTGTCCCAAAATTAGCCTGCCAAAATCTACCAGCTGATTCTACGTTCTAAAATAATGCAAAAAGTTTTAATTAATGTAGGCTGAAAAATGCTTCCTAAAGGGGAGCCCCAAAGAGGAGTTTTCTGTAATATCTCTGCAACTATTTGAGGTAGATTCATGACATTTGGTGAGTTTGAAGCTTTTATAATTTGCCACATATTTCTTTTTTCAATTTTCAGACATTTTGCCAGGGGCGTCACATCAAATTATGCAACTTGGTTTATTTTTACACAAAAAAGGTCGTCTCTGTCGATCTTTGAATCTTGAACCGTTTTCGAGTAAAATCGTTTTGAAGAAGTCACGTCCTTAAAAACTACACTAATAAAAATAATCACAAAATTGATAAAAAAAAATTGATTTTGATATTTTGTTTTTATTATTAATATTTGACGAAGAAATGCTAAACAAAGTAATAAATACCTATAAGTTTAACTCCATTGTCTACTTTTGATAAATTTTAGTTTTGTGATTATTTTTATTAGTGTAGTTTTCTTGGACGTGATTTTTTCAAAACGATTTTACTCGAAAACGGTTTAAGATACAAAGATCGACTGAGACTACCTTTTTTGTGTAAAAATAAACCAAGTTTCAAAATTTGATATAAAAAAAAATAATTATCCCCACAAAAAATATGGGGCATAATATAACCAGCACCAATCCTGTATGTGACGCCCCTGGCAAAATTTCTGAAAATTGGAACAAGAAATATGTGGCAAATTATAAAAGCTTCAAACTCACCAAATTTCATGAATCTACCTCAAACAATTGCAGAGATATTACAGAAAACTCCTCTTTGGGGCCCCCTTTCGGGGGTTGTAGCTCCCTTAGAAAACATTTTTCAACCTATATTTATTGAAACTTTTTACATTATTTTTGAACGTAGAATCAGCTGGTACATTTTGGCAGGCTAATTTTGGGACACCCTGTATTATTAATAATCACAAACTCTTTGTCTGAATTTCTGGTATATTCTGGTCCTTAAAAAAAATAAAAATTTAAAATAGCCATCACAATAGACCGAATGGCCGCAGTTGAGGGCCGATATCGACCCACTCACTCTGAACCTATACTTACCTATATTCTGATCCTTAAATAAGATAAAAATTTAAAATAACACAACATAAGTTCAAATCAAAATTTAATTCAAACCAGTGATAAAAAATATAAAAATCTTAAAATAAGAAACCAATAAAAACACAATTATTTGTTGTGAAAAAATTTATTAAACTTAAAATATCGTATTGTAATCAAATCCAAGATGAGTCTTATTCTCTTATTAATTAACATACTGAATGACAAGTACAAATTGCAGAATAGTTTGAGAAACTGTTCTAAAACTAAACAGCACCATATTAGGAACCACGTCTGCAAATTCGCCAAAAAAAGCTAGCTTAGCTTAGCTAGCAACATGACTAATTCTAATGTAATTTCTAAGTGCTAGTTATTAATCTGAACGTTTTGTCTAGCTTTGTACACTTTCCACAGATGGTCTGCATGATTTTATAAGATCCATATGATATGCGTTGAGCTCCTAAAAACAAAAAATTACAAATAAAGTAGCTGTAGTATAAAAATCTTGCCTTGAAATATTTAACAGTTTTAACCCTAAGTTCTAAAGTGGCGTTTTCATCGCACACTATCAAAGTATTGGAATGAAGTTGAAACGCGGACACGGTCCACATGTGATTCACACCTTCTTCGATGACCTTCGATAGAGCCAAGGCTTTTGATGCGCCTGTAATCAGGATCATCACCTGAAATTAGACAGAGAAATTATTGGTTGTTGCTAAGTGGCACGAAAAAGTAAAATGTTTAGAAGATTTTCACAAACTTTAGTTAGTTCCTGAACTAATACATAATTTAGAAACGAATTTTATCTAAAAAAAAATCCATAAAGTTAGTCTAAAGAGCTGCATAGGTAAGTAGGTACTAATTTATTTTCGAAATTTTTGAAACTGCCTGTTAATAAGACTTGTAAAAACTCTATAACGGTGAAAAAGTGAAGGGATTTTTCACGTTTTCTCTTATCAAATCAAGTTTTCCTTAAATCGCAGCTATATAAATTTATCACCTTCAAACACAATTCCATCCAAACTTTTAACGAGTTTCAATAAATATTCAAGCCCAAACGAGCCTTTACCTGTTGAGCATCCATAACAGTCGACACACCAACAGTAAGCGCCTGTTTGGGCACCTGCTCCATATCATCATCAAAAAACCTGGAATTAGCAATTCGCGTATCCAAAGTCAGAGTTTTTATACGAGTCCTTGACGCTAAGGACGAAGACGGCTCATTGAAAGCTATATGACCATCAGCACCAATACCTTTTAAGGAATAAATAGTTAGTCCATTTTAAGGCAAGTTGTTTCCTACCTCCGATAAATAAGTGGACTCCTCCAGCTTCTTTCATCTTTTCCTCGAAATTTTCGCACTCTTTCTTCAGATCTTTAGCATTACCGTTTAATATATGGACGTTTTTTGGATCAATATCGACGTGTTTGAATAAATTTTCGAACATGAAGCAGTGGTAACTCTCTGGATGGTCTTCAGGTATCCCCACGTACTCATCCATGTTGAAAGTCTTGACGTATTTGAAGGAAACCAAACCTGATTTGTGGAATTCTACTAGTTTTTTGTACATGCCCAAAGGGGTGCCTCCTACAAGAAAAGAGCTTATGATAAAGTTAAAGTCGAAAAAATTTTACCTGTTGGAAGTCCAAGGACGAAATATTTGTTTGGTCCTGGTTGGAAATCGTTAATTCTTTTCATGACGTATCGGGCGCTCCATGAGGCAACTTCTTCCGGAGTTTCCAGTATTAAAAGTTTCATATTGTTGAGCTTACACTTAGATTCTAATTAGCTCTAAATGAAATTTATTTGTAATGCACTTTATTCTGTATTAAGTTTTTTTTCAACAAAAAGGTTTTTTGACACAAACTGACACAAAGTAAACTAGATTTAATTCCAATAAATACATGAATTAATAATAATATGCCATGATAATAATCTATCACACAACATAATAATAATAATGTCCCATTTTGTGATATTTTGAAATATATAACTGATAAGGCTGCAGGCAAAACATTTTTATATTACATATACATGGTGTTTCCTAAGTACGTGCAGATAACTTAAGAGAGTATTCTTTGGCCAAAAATACCTAAATGCTACTTTTTCAAATAAATATTGTGTCATAGGCTTTCGTTTCCGAGATACAGGATGTTAAAGTTTACAAAATTTTATGGTTTTTATTTTTTATTTTCCCAACCACGCAAGATATTCTAACCAAATTTTGTATAAGTACCATTTGTAATAATTGAGTGCCATAATAAGCAAAAATATCAAATTCGGTAATTAATCAGTGGCGGAGATATGACTAACTAGTATTATTTTTAAAATAAAAGCAATACAGCCCCGCAGAATATGAAATTTGAACACTAATATATGTACAATTAAATTCTGAACAAAAGTTGCCTCCTGCATTTTTTCAACATTTGCCACCGTTTAATTGCAATTGCGATTTTTTTTACAAAGTACATTTTACAAAATTATGACGAAGTGATGCGCAAAAAAGCATGTGTACCATGATGGCAGGTAATAACTAATTTTTAGCATTGTTTGATATTCCTTCAAATCTATGTCAAATCAGTTTCAAATTTGAACGTTTTGCTTGATTTTGAATTTGTAATATTAATTTAATTTAAATTAATTTATTGTATGCGATAATAAATGAAATATTCTCTTACAAAGTCGGAATCCAAATGATTTCTAACGTATCTTCCATCAGATTTCATATTTTCGGTTTTTTTATTAAATAAGGCAACATTAAGCTTTGCAAAACTGTATTCATAATGAAAATCCGGTAATCTGGTGTAGAGGTGCGAATTTTCAAAGTAGGTATATCATATAGAAAATGGATCAGAAATTTTAGTTTTTCTTCCATTCTCGCAAAAATTATCTAAACCAACTGACATAATATTGATGATTTTTTTCTCAATAAAAGCAACATTGAAGTTTACAAAACTGTATTCTAAGTGAAAGCTTGGAAATCTGGTGTAGAGTTACGAATTTTTAAAGTGGACTATGATTTATGAGAACTTTTAGCTTTTCCCATTCGTGTAAAAATTATCTAGTTAGGTACCTTTCAAAACGTTAATGATTTTTTACAATAAAATGAACACTTGACTAGATAAAAAGGTAAATATCATCAAAATCTGCTGAGGTTCCAAATTTATTTTTTTGAATTAGCTATTCTACGAAGCAGTTAATGCCAACTGTGCCAATCCACCCCGGTATACAGGGTGTCCCGGTTTATATCGTCAGGATTTCACCAGTCGATAGTTTAGCGAAAATTAAAGGTGGTTTGTCTAATAAACTATGGTCAAATGTTGCTTCCTTTTTGACGTACATACAGGGCTTTAAAAAGAAAATAAATTATTTTAAATAATTTGCTATAAATTTTTAAATTTAATTTTTTAAAAATTTAAATGGACTCATATATATTTTTTAACATTATTAAAATTAGTATAAAATATCGCAAATATTAGTGAAAACCGCAGATCCATCTCATTTTTCGTTCAGGAAATATGGACAAAATAGTTTTTACACGATTCACAACACGTATTATTGTTATCACAAGTCGTTTTGCGAATTTAAGTGGTAGGCTTTGGAACAAAAAATATGCAATTAGCCCTAAATTCGCAAAACGACTTGTGATAATAATACGTGTTGTGAATCGTGTAAAAACTATTTTGTCCATATTTCCTGAACGAAAAAAGATATGGATCTGCGCATTTAAATTTTTCAAGTAAAATCGATAAAATTAATAAGTTTTCAAAAAGCGCCACCTAGCAACAAATGTATGAATCAAAACAACTTTTCTTATCGAACATCATTTGAAGCGAGAAAAGTTCTTTCAAGCGATACTAAGTTTGCCAAATTCTATAAAGTTAAACAGAAGTTATAAGCATTTTTGTACAGAAGAATTCACTCTCTCCTCACACCCTTATTTGATGAGCTAGAGCAAAAAGTGTTAAACCAAAATTGTGTATAATTGTTTCAGCTTTCCAATAAAGTTATTTTTGAGTTACCTTAATTGCCTATAATTTGGGGAAAATCATGATTTTATCATTTGCCATGGCAGGTACGCCCCCTAGCGACGAAGCTAGAAACTTGAAAATAATTTACAGCGATTTCCTTGGCCACTTTTACTATAAATTTTTTTTTCCGAAGGGTGTACGATAAATAGTTTCTCAGATACAGCCGGCGACCATTCTTAGTTGTACACCCTGTACAGGGCATTAAAGAAAATAAATTATTTTAAATAATTTGCTATAAATCATATAAATAGTGGTTGCAATTTTTTTATTTAGAGCACAGAGGCGTGCGTACGGGTTTCTTCAAAAACATTTTATTGAATAAAAGGTACACCATTGGTTTTTTTTTGCTGCACCAATATGCAGAGAGTATTTTTCATTCAATTTAGAAACTTTTTTGTATCTTACAATTTCTTGATAACTTAACTTTTTTTTTCTTATTTATTAAATAGTTTCTTCCCTATTAGATTTCCGAAAAAAGCATCAGTACAAAGTTGTAGAGAAAAATATTTCCTATACAACTTTCCTTTTAATATTTTTTTGATATTTTCAATATTTAAAAAGATATTCAACAAATAAGTTGCAAATTATAGTGAAATTTTTCTCTAGTTATGTACTACTTACTATTACTACTTACTTACTATTCTTTCCCTAAAATTTTCAAATTATTTGTTGAATAACTTTTTAAATATCGACAATATCAAAAAAAGTTTAAAAGATAAGTTGTTGAAAATATTTTTCTTTACAACTTTGTACTGACTCTTTTTTTCGAAAATTTAATAGGAAAAAAGTTATTCAATAAACAAAAAAATCCAACACTTAATTGAGGGCTGGTGAAGGAAGGGCGGGGTCTACAAATACACAAACTCAGTTTTAAACTTTCAGGGTGACCCTCTAGAGGATTCTACAAAAATTTACTGTAGGGTAAAAAAAGTCTATTTGAAGCCTTTTTTTCTCCCTTATTTACTGTACTATTAGGTTATTTTGAGTTAAGTTATCAAAAAATTATAAGATACGAAAAAGTTTCTAAATTGAATGGAAAATACTCTCTGCATATTGGTGCTGCAAAAAAATACCAGTGGCGTACGTTTTATTCAATAAAATGTTTTTGAAGAAACTCGTACGCACGCCTCTGTGTTCTAAATAAAATAATTGCAACCACTATTAATAAGAGAATACAAAAAAAAAGGTCTATGCAAAATTTCAGAAGGCTAACTTTCTTTGTTATTGATTTATAGCAAATTATTTAAAATAATTTATTTTCTTTAATGGCCTGTACGTCAAAAAGGAAGCAACATTCGACCATAGTTTATTAGACAAACCACCTTTAATTTTCGCTAAACTATCGACTAGTGAAATCCTGACGATATAAACTGGGACACCCTGTATATTTAATATAATCTAAATCTAATCTTAAAAAATTAAAGCTTCCTACGGCACTGGCATGTTTCGGTTTAGTAGTACTAAACCGAAACAATGCGAAAATGTTTAAACTTTTTCCATCACTGCATCAATACTGAAGCTAAAGGGGTCATGATTAAAACGATATGACATTACTATGAATGTCTCCTCGCCACTACATTTTCAAATTGTATAATAATGTATAGTTAACGATTACAACATAAACTCGGCGACGCCGACGCCTATAAAAAATGTTTGAACGTACGAACTTTGCTTTATTACAGTTACATTTTGTAAAATTTTGGTTTTAAATTAACTTTTGTCTTACTGAAAATATAAAAAAATAATAATTTCAAACTCCATGCCGAGTTTCTAACGAGTTCAAGTTATTTATTGTCATCAATAAAAGTTACATGACATGTTAAATGTAAGAATATAACAAAAGCAAAAGTACAATCTTAACGGAAAACAAAACAATAAAAACGATCGATGAACTGCATATAGGCTTTTATTAAAACAGGCCAACTAATTCTTGATGCATTCAAAGAACATTCTCCCCAAATTGTTTTTTACGTAATATATTTATTTCAAGAAAATCCTTTGGATTGTTCACTCAGCACAATCGCAATATGACAAAAGCAACTGATTTTCTTCCTTTATTTCTTTTTATTTTATTACTGTTTTATCCGCAACCTTAAAACGCAGTTAAAACAGATTTACGAGTATCATAATTGGAAATAAAATTCCTTCATACTTCACTTAATTGGCATGAAACAGAGCAAAAATTAAATTCAATGTTATTAAATCATCAATCAGAAAATACGTACAAAGGTTTTAGGAAATAATAATCGAAATCCCGTTTAAAATTGTAATTGTAAAAATATTCCATTTATATGAATATTATAAGCAAATTAAATGCATTCGTTGCATGAAATATTAGCTAACGTAATAAATCATAAAATCGCTGTAATAATTAAATTAGCCTGGCTTTTATAGTTGTTATTCAATGTAGCGCAGCGGTACTCTACTCGTTTACTGGTATTAAAAGGGGGGTGGTTGGGTTGCACCACTAGGGTTATCAACATGATGTTCTTTTGTTATCTCTGGCTACCAACTATTTGTAATAGCAATAAATGTATACGGTACTGATTGTTCATTGAATGCCTCGCTGAGCTTTTTAATACAATTATTTAATGATAATATTAAATTATGTTCTATGATGTGTCTGTTACAAACGTACATGCATAATTCGATAATTATACTTTGACGACATACAAATTTATTACCCCAATTAAATTTTGGATTCTAATGTCTATTATAATAATAATTAATTTGTGGCAGGTGAAGCTGAATCAAATTCAGGCGTCTCATTTCTTTGTTTTTTTAAATGTAATTTTTTTTGAGTTACTTATGGTAGGTATATTAACATTTGTGCACTTTTTTAAATTCACACTTAAAATGAAATAGAATAAGGAAAAAGAGCATCATTCCAATCTTAGATATTTAGCGAATATGACGTAGTTTTCTGCTTTTGGTTCTATTGTCGATTCTTCTAAACAAAATACATACAGGGTGTATCAGTTTTAATCGAGCAAACTTTAATGGTACATTTTCCTAGTCGTCCTGATTCGGAAAAATATATATTATATACACCTATCTCGATTCCTAAGAAAGATACAGGGTGTTGAAGTTTACAAGAAAAAATCATTTTTTTGCTATAACTTCTATAAAAAAGCTTGGATTCAAACAAAATTTTGCATGCCTGCCCTCCTCCCTAAGGGCAATTTTATGAAGATATTATCGATTTTGGGGGGCACCAGTGGCGTGCAATTCGGCCACATCTCAATTATTTCAAAGAAAAAAGCATGTCACGTAATTTTTAAGAAATATTTTTTTATCTATTGAATTCCTTGTTCAATTTGGAGTAAATTTTGCTTTTACAGAACAAAAATGAAGTTTTAGTTCCAGAGATAATTAGTTTTTTCGAAAGACGTGCCAACTTGAAATTAGTCACATATCAAATAGGAAATTTATTAAAAAACAAAAAGTAACAAAAAATAATTATAAAATTACAGCAACTGTTCAAAATGCAACCCGCCAGCCTCGATGCGTTTCTGACAACGACGAACTAATGTTAATTAACAGCATCTGTCATCATTCCCGGATTTTTTAGTCATTATTTCAAGTTAGCACGACGTTGGAAAAAATTAATTATCTCTGGAACTAAAACTTAAATTTTTGTTCTGTAAAAGCAAATTTCACTCCAAATTGAACAAGGAATTCGATAGATAAAAAATATTTCTTTAAAATTACAGTGGCATACTTTTTCTTTGAAATAATTGAGATGTGACTGAATTGCACGCCACTGGTGCCCCCCCAAAATCTAAAATATCCTCATAAAATTATCCTTAGGGAGGAGGACGGGCATGCAAAATTTTGTTTGAATCCAAGCTTTTTTATGGAAGTTATTGCAAAAAAATAACTTTTTCTTGTAAACTTCAACACCCTGTATCTTTCTTATGAATCGAGATAAGGGATATAATACACATTTTTCCGATTCAGGACGACCAGGAGAATGTACCATTAAAGTTTGCTCGATTAAAACTGATACACCCTGTAAAATTTGGCCTGTTCTGTTAAGATCTAGTATTAGATACTCAATTTTGAGCAAAAAAGTTCCACTGTACAAAGGTCGGTTAGCAAATGATGCTGACAAGAAGCTTCATGTTCTTTAGTACCCACGAAAATAGTCCTTAATTGTTGGCAAAAAGCACCCTCAAATAACAGTTGTTAAGCATAATTTTTTTTATAAAATGTTCCGTTCCGTGTATTAGTATAAGGAATAATAATTCATAATTAATCATCGTTAGGAATTAGTACCTAAAGTAAAAGAAAATAATAATAATTAATGTCAAGAGTTTGTGTCCTTACTGTTTTTGTTTTTTGGCAAGGAATTTAACCTCAATTAGTAGAATTTAAGTACTCATTTAATTAAAATTATGCCTATAACTATTATTGGAGGGTACCTTTTGATACCCAAATACGATATTCTTGAATATTTTTCTCGAAGATTTCTTCTAGTGGTTGTTAGTTGTGTACATCCAAACGATTTGTGAAGAATCTTTAGCCAATTTCGACAACCTTTTGTTTTTTAGGATCAGTTATTAACCTCAATATTAACAGATAAATAAAGTATCTTTCACCTCGCATTATGTATGTATATTTTAGATACAATTGGGCTTCGTAATATAAATTACAGATTTTACACTGTTTTTTTTTTGGTTTTTTGTTTACATCCTCCTCATAATATCATCTCAAAAATTCTAACTTCTTGACAAAGCGAAGAATGGTTCCAAGAGGTTCTTCTCTATTTCGAGCGTTATTTCCACACTTTCAATTTTTTAAATTGAACCATCCTAAAATGCGCCAATGCACTGCACTTAAGGTATTTCGGCAGTTTTAGTTTCTGATTCACATACTCAGTCTGTAAGTCGAACTTTCCACTAGGCCCGGATTATGGAAGTAATATTTCACTGGACAGAATCTGTCTAACTTTAGTCTTAGTTCATTCTTTGATAATAGAAGAGGCTTTTTAGCTTTCTGAGTCGAATAATCAATAAACGTTTTCGTCTGTCTTTGACTTGGGACTGAGATCTTGTAAAATTTTGTAGTCTTTATTTTCAACTTGCAAATTTCCTCCCTCATATGTATCTTAGTTAAGTTATACAATGGTTCAGATTCTTCTTCTTTTACTTGTTCTTAAGTTCATGGGTAAGGTTAGGCTGTAAGCCTATTCCGTTTTCAGCACTCCATCTTTTCTCGGTCTGCCTCTACATCTCTTTTGCCTTTTGGGTGGTAATTGTAGACCTTCTTCGGTATTCTTGTATTTTCCATTCTTTCTACATGTTGTCTCGAGTTCGTTCTATATTGTTCAATATTTTCATTTAAAGTGCCTATCTTTAATTCATTTCTAATATCTTCGCTTCTAATCTTATCCCTTCACTCGTTTAAAAAATCTCAAGACGGTTCAGATAAGTGTAATTTTGTTGTCTTTAGGCTGCTGTGAAGGAGATGGTATTTAAAGCCCCATCTACGTATATAGTTTTCATCAGCTGCATCTTTTGCTATGATACTCTTCTCTATTTCCTTGTGTTGAACGTATTCTGTAGACTTACTTGGTTGGTAAACCAGTTCTTGTTCATGAACTGCCGCTTCTTCAAGAAGAAGTTCGCTGCTTATGTCGTTATGCACAATTTTTTCCATCGTTATAAGGATGAATCTTCTTCTGAAGGGTAACTTAAACCATTCTACAGATATAGTCATAAGATGAATTCAAAAAATTATTTTCAATATCCGCTTATTGTATCTCAGTAAAGAAGAACTTATCTACGTAAATGAGATCTAATCGATTTATTTTGACTCCTAGTATACGTATACCTACTTACCTCATTTTACTTACAGATTTTAAAAAAATGCAACGTCCCTATTATATATTATTTAAAATAAATAAATTCTTTTCCAGCACAACATAAATATTTAAATACAAAAATAATATTCTTTTAACGATCACATTGATCGATCTAATTGGTATTATTATTTAATGCATTACCTAAGCTAGAAATATATTAATACTTTGTGTAATTGGTAATTACATAGCGTATTTCAAAAATATATTTAACAAAATAAAATTGACGTAAAATAAATTAAATAAGAAAGCGTGTTACTGACAGGGTTTAAACTTGAAGCGAGTAATTAATTTCTTAATTTGAAATAGCGCTAAGATATTATGAGTAAATTACCAATAAACTTATTAGATGATGCCGCTAAATTAGCTTGTTCCGGATCAATAAACGCTGTCTACCAAGAAATTAGCTCTTACACTCCTTTACATAAACAGGCTAATTGATATCCATAGAAACCATTTCTGAATTTAATTTTCAAGGTCTGCTCAATTGTGTTTAAGAAATAATAATAAAAAATTTAAGTTAAAAATTCAATATAAAGTTCTTTTATAAATTAAAAAGTTTGAATGGTATATAAAATATACAAAATTATTTACAATGGGGGCAGAGGGTGAAAAAGAAATTTTTAAATAGTTTGTATAGAGAATTTGTTGTTTAAGTACTCCTTATGTAGATTATAGAGGTCTATGTAATATTTGTAATTATAGGTGATTAATAATAAAGATAATAGAAGACAAAAATCTAAGTTAATAATTTCTTTTTAAGAATCTGCTTTTTCAGTTTCAAGCTATACCTATCTCAGGATAGACACGAAATATTTTTAGATGTGATTCTTGAATAAATTCTGCATTGTCTTGTAAAAATTTTTTATCCCTAATCCGGGTTAGTTTTCGAGCAATCATTTCTTGAATGTTAAAAAATTGTAGACTAAAAAAGTAAAACATTGTTGAATAAAAAGAAACCACTCTGCTAAACTATTTGACTATCGAAAAAAAGTTATACGTGAAATTCGTAGCTGAGATGATTTGCGATCAAAAGTATTTAATTATTTTTTTGATAGTGTTAACTGTTAAAGAATTATTAGTATTCAAATTTGGAATTTGAAAAAATAAATCATTATGTTCACGTTTCATTCACTTTATTTTGAAAACTAGTATTGAAAATAGCTAAAAATTTGATACATGATGAAAGATTGGTTTATTTTGAATGGAAAAGTTAAACCATTTTGAACATAAACAATGTCTACTCGGAGTAATTATTAAATTTATTAAAAAGATTTCCGTAAGTTGCCACCTACAATGACTTTATATGTAACATAAAAATAAAATATCTGATGTGCCCAACACATGACTTTCTTATACTGATAGTATCACAGTAATTATTTTTCCTAAAGAAATTAAGTTAAATTTCTTGTAAAAATTTTGAGGGCTTCCAGCAATTTTCAAATAGTCTCTGTCGCACTTATTGCAATACGCATAAATCTGTCCTTGTCCCACTCATTACTACCAGATTTTAGGACAAATAAATAACAGAATACTTATCAAAATTCCACAGTGCGAAAAATGTTTGATATCTTTGAATTTGCTGTAGCTAAACTTTGAAGATTTAAAAATACTTCTCAGTTTTGGTCAACGTTTCACTCAAACAAACTGTACAGTGCACAATAATCCTTCTCATCAAAATACTTCGATCTTTTGCCTTTGACAATTGTTTGACTAACAATCTCTTCTTCTTCGTACTTGGATTGCAAAGCAATGTCAAGTTTTTGGTGTTTGGCGATATAGCCACTCTCACCAGGATTGGATTAATTGGTTTTCACTTTTTAAATTTTTATAACTTTATTCGAGCTCTTCGTGTGTTTAATGCAAATAGAATCTTTAGTATAAAAACAAATAGATTTCTGTAATGTAAGTAAACAACAGCCACTCAGAGATAGATGGCAACACTATATAAATATGTAAATAATTTATAATTATTAAAAAACGGCCCAAAATAAAATACTTTTGTTACTTTGTCGACACGTCTAAAAATTGAAAGAGCATTCACAAAAAATTTGGCGTCGATATCTTTAATGTAGATTTGCATGCATAATACAATTTCACGACTTTATTGTATATATTAGAAAAAATTTTAATCGAATTGCCATGATATCCAAAACATAAAACCGTAGCCGTTGTAGCCGTCGATCTTTTCAAATAGTAATGCTACAATCGATTTCCTCAACGGTATAGATTTCTGTATGTAAACAACATGTACTTTGTAAATCAGAGATAGATGGCGCCACTATATAAATAAAAAATTTTGACGGAATTTCAAAAAAAGTTTCAAACAAAATTTGTTCAAAATTTAATTCTAAATCAATGTTAAAGAATAAAAAAATGTCGTAAATTGTTTATTTTTCAAGATATTCCTAAAAAACCTAAAAATGTCTTCAGGTAAGTACCACTTGTGTTGGTGCTAGATGAAAAAAATTTAATGTGGCACCCACAATTTTGTTCAAACTCTTAAATATGAAATTTGAATCAAATCCGTTAAGTCGTTTTTGAGTTATCGTGGATACAGACAGACACACAGACAGACATCATGGCGAAAATGGTCAAAATGGATTCAGGGGCCCTCAAAACGTGTAAATCCATCAAAATCTCGAAGTCGAAAAAAATCACGATTACAATACTTCCTTATACTACGTATAAGAAAGTAAAAATTATACAGGACAATGTAGAATATACGAGCCCTAACAATTAAATGTTCGGACAAAAATAAATTTGATAGTCTTTTTTCCATACGCGCAAATTTATCTAAAATGACTTCCATTATATTGATGATTTTTTTCTGTTATAATGCAAACATTTGGTTATATAAACACGTAAATTTCGTAAAAATCCGCTCGGCGGTTCCAAAACTGTGGCACTTTAACCCAGCAGGTGGGAAAACTGTAGAAACAAAGAATTATTATTTTCAAAACGTTGGATCTAGTAGTCGGATTTTGATGAAATTTACTTTATTGCAAAGCTGGATGTTGGTTTTCTTTACAAAAAAATTACACAAACTTTTATTTGGTGATTTTAGGCATTTATTGGAGCTTCAAAGTTGCACCTTTAAAAATGATAGAATTTTCTAGTAACTGTTTTAAAAAATCACAGTTTTGAAACCGCTGGTTGGATTTTTGTCAAAAAACCTTTAAATCAAAGCTCAAGGATCGTACTATATTGAAAAAATTCTGAAATGTGAATATGATATTTTTGCATTTTTTTCGAGTTCCACAGTTCACTTTTCAAAAAACGTGTTTTTGAGGATGAAACCTATATTTAAATAATCACAGTTTTGGAACCGCTGGTTGGATTTTGGTAAAATTTACTTTATTTATTTTTAAAAAATCACAGTTTTGGAACTCAGTGAAAACGACATAAAGGTGCTTTCATGGCTTTCATCCGGACTTAAATGTCATTGAAACTCTTTGGCATAAAATTAAACGTATTCTACGCAATAATCCACCAAGAACCATTGGGAACTTAAAGACCAAAATAGAAAAAATTTGGGACAGGTTCACTCCAGAATTGTACCAAAATTTGATAAATACAATGCCTGCTAGAATACAGGCAGCTATTAAAGTAAAAAGAGACATAACCTCTTATTAATGGTCCTAAATTGAAAATTATCCCAACATTTAGTTGTAAATTCATTTTGTAAAGTTTGCTAATTATTAAAGTTAAAATATTGTTAAATCCAATAAATTAATTTCTTCCATGCATAATATTGTTATTAAGGCTTTATCTTATGGTATTGTTAGGTGTTTACTAATTATTCGCGTAAAATTTCCAGTTCTCCTTTCATACTTCAAAAATTTACTTTTGTCCGAACATTTAGTTGTTAGAGCTCGTATTCAAGAATCATACCTAAAAATAATTTCGTGATGGAAATTTATGGAGTATGGAAAATAATCCAATTTTGGCACCATCTACACTCTACAAAAATGAATTGGTGAATTCGCAATATACCTACGCTTTTTTCAACTGGTACTTAAAATGAATAGGTATAGGGGGTGTTCTGTGGATCTGTGGTAGGTACATACGATATACCATGATTTTTTTCTTAAAAGTGTCACTCTAGATCTCTAGAATCTGCATTTCGCAAACGTACATGAGTTAATTATTAAAAGTTGGTCTACTTTACTTACTTTTTCAGTATTACTCTAAAAGTTCATAACTGTGTATCGAGTAATTAATTATAAAAAAATTTCTGTACTAAAAATTTGATTCCGGCTAAGGAAAATTTTCGTAAATTTCTATGTTATATGTATAGGTATGCAAAAATATATTTATTATGTGTTATTTGACTGAACTTCAATAAGAATCTGCACTTATTTTCAAAATCATGACTTTGCCTGCTGAGTCGCTGTATTAAATTATTTTCAAAATCATAGGGTGACATAGATAGGGGCACGTATACTTGTGTAGGTAAAATATTCGAAAGACAAACATTTGAACAAGCAAATGCCATAACAATGACTGTAAGTGGTAGAAGGAGATTGAAACCCTGAAAACACACAATATGAATAAAAGTGTATCCTATCTATTGCTATTGAAGTGGATAAAGGTAATATGAATGCTATAATGTAATAAGGAGCACGGATGGAGGCGTACCTAAATAGCGAGTTTATCCGTTGCAGTCGATACGGCGTTTAGGGCTCTCTCCGTCTTCCTTCATAACCCTGAACATTTTCTAGAATGCTTTCGTTACATACAACCATAGTCAAAGCCGTGGAATGTGAGGTATTTCAATTAATCCGCGAATCAAAAGAGACGAGCGCAGCTTTATGCCGCCGCGCCCGTTTATGGTACCCACTTGGAACAAGCTCGGTGAGGGTTCACAGCTAATATATCCAGCCCCGATTATCCTCGCATACACTAACCATTGTGAACCAATAGTGCCCTTCCCCAGTCCATTGGCGTACGCAATTAATTTCATTCTTATACATTTCACCAGATCTCTCTATAGTTCTATAGGTGCACTAAATAACAGTGTCTGCGTATATTAAATATCTCCCCAGGAAATTTATATTCATTACAAAAAGAAAAATGACCGAACAATAATATTTTTTGCCCCGTGTTAAAAAGAAGCAATTTTTATGGGAAATATTTTTATTGTTAGATTTTTGTGAACATCTTATCATATTTTGGTGTTTGATAAATTGAAGAGAAAAGTAGTCAGTGAATTCTTTCAAAAAGTTTTTTTCGTTATAGCGTCTTATGTAGAAATTTATATAATAGTAAAATAACTGGTCGTATCACCATTTTACTTGAGAAAGCAATTAATGAATATCTTGTGATTGGATAAATTGAATAGTTTGTTCTTTAAATTTTAAATTCGTTATTAAATTATCATGCGGCAACGTTTTCATTTGAAATTAAAAACAAGTAAAAAGAGTTATAAGAAATATAACACAAATTGTAGAAACTGATTGTTTTAATAATCTTATTATGAAGGAAGAAGTTGACGCCTTATCTTCTGATGTTAACTTAAAATTGTTTTCTCATTGGAATATTTCCGTGTCCTAAAATTTTTATGTAACAAACATTTTATTTAACTTTCACTCACAGTTTTTTAATTTTCGATACGAATTCTGTTCCATAATTTACAGAATCTTACATATTAAAAAGTACGCTACTCTCCATGAAAATAGTATAATTTTGTTACCTACGTCTTATTTATACAGGATGAGACTTTAGAAGCTGACAAAACTCAAAATACAAGGTGGGTGAAATTTTAATAGAATAATATAATAATAATAATAGAATCGACCGACAACACAAAATAGTATGGATTGGCCAGAAAAACCCACAGCTGTAAATGCTTAGTTTATGAAATAAGAGAAAATACATTTTTAATTTATTTTTAGTCTCTCCCAAAATGAACATTGAAAATTTTTATGTCATTAATTATACTAATTTTCAACTAAGCATTTTTGGTAGTAAGTTTATGGCATATTCATATTAATTTGTGGTGTTCCGCGATTCTGTTTCCCGATTAAAATTTGGACCACCCTGTATACTTATATCTACTATAAATTTGAAAACAACGAGTCTTTTATTTTACCTACACATTAAATTCAGCAAAATAAAACTGGAACTTGGCCCATCATATTTTTCTAGATCTAAATTTAGTGAATTTGAATTACAAACAATTGGTCGTCTTTTTATTTGTATTTTGTACATTAGTGAGGTGAAGTGACTCGGTGGAGATGGCAAGAGCAAGAGGGATCTCCATTACAAATGTTTTTTTAATTATATTTGGAAATATATCGGATGAAGAAAAGACAATAAAAGACCGAGGATGAAGGGGTAGAGAGTTGCAATTTAAAACAGTCATTCGCTTCGCTTTTATTAAAAGTCAGGCGTGCGCATATTGGTTGGTCCCTAGAATTCCTCTGCATAGCTGTTCGCTAACCCTCCTTCTCCATTCTTGTCATCACTTACGCTGCATTACGGATACGGACATCTTCTCTTTATACGCTCTTCTTATTCAACCAATTTATGTCACTCCACTAAAATGGTGTGGTATGGTATTTATTGGCCTGCTTTGTTCCCTAAAAATACCCCACAGTCAAGTTTGTGATACTAAACGGTCGTCTGTAGATTCATTTGTTAGCACGTACATCTAATTACTTAATATAGTCTAGTCTAATGATAATAAATTATTCATAATTTGTTTTTTCTATATGTATGTCTTATTATGTATTTAATGATGTTACAAATTAGTGATTGTAATAATCGTACTGGTACCTACAAGAATCTGTATGTATAATATATAAAATAGCCAGTTTGAGGATTATAAGTATAAAATATTGTTTTGTAAGAAGTTTTAACATTTGTGATATTATTATATTAGATACCTATAATAATAATTATCAAAACATTTTGAGAGTTATAGTCAAAATAAAGATTTAAATTTAATCCCGGCGCAACCACCAAAATTTGAAATGTTCAACTTTCTCTATTTTTCGGTAAATATAATTTTTATTATATCAAATATTGATCTAAAGTATACCATGCATTTTATTTCACGTCGACCACAAACATATATGTATACAGGGTGTCCAGGAAAAAGTGGGAAATCTCTCGGATTCAGATAGGGCATGAAAAAATAAGATGACAAGTTCCTATAAAAATCTTTCCTACAGGCGTCTTTTAAATTTTAATTTTTTTTCTGAATGAGACTTTCTTTTTTTAATGACTTATTAAAACATGAATTCGTTTATTATTCTTTTTCTCGAAAACGGTCCACTTTATCGACAATAAACAAGAGTAGCTTTTCTTTAGTCTAAGGTTCAAGCTACCTGATTTTGTTGTTTTACGTTTTTTTCACACAGGGTGTTAAAAGTTTAAGCATTAAGTTGTAAAGCTTAGTCTGCCCCTGGTAAACTAAACAAGCTAGATATGTGTCAAGGAACTTATTTCAAGAGGTCCTTAGTAGTGTCCATCATATTAACTTTTTATAAAATTCTATTAAGTACTTTAAAAGTTATTAAAAAAAAACGATTTCCAGCGACGCTCTTTAGGGCTACATATCTTCGTAGGGAGGGCCTCTAGGAAAAATGTTTATAGGAACTTGTCATCTTATTTTTTCATGCCCTATCTGAATCCGAGAGATTTCCCACTTTTTTCGGCACACCCTGTATAAGATACATGGAGTTAAAAATGTCCTGTCTTTGAGGTGCGTAATAAATCGACTTTAAACAAAATGCACATTTTCAATAAATACATTTTTTAATAAATTGGAAATGTCATTTTTCGAAACCTTAATTTTAGGATTGTTGTTTTTCTTCAATTCTCTTATAGATTCTGAAAAAAAATCCTTAGTAAATATATTTCCACTTGTAATTTACGGAAATTTCTTACATGTCCTAGAACTTGAAAAAAAATCGTCAATACAAATTTGGAAGAACCATGTCAAGAGTGTATTTTTAGAACAATTATAAATTCTAACAACCATCAGGCAAATTTAGAGAAAATAAAACACGATGATTTTTCTTGATTAGAATAATTTTTTGAGAAAATACTAAACAACATTATAAATAGGTATGACATGTAACTAGTTTAATTATCTATCACCTCGAGTTTCCCGTTCCAGATTTTGACTGTGCTTTAAATACATTAGAATCATTATTCATTAGATCATTAGAATAATTTAGTTATTACCGGCGCATGCACCACATTTTTAAAATAAGGTTTTGAAAACTACTACAGTAACAGTTTTTCACTTTTTTGAACGTAGCTAATAAATATGTATGTAATTTGTAGACATAACATTTAAATAAATTGTTAGAACTCTTTGAAAAATAAAAAAAAAACATTTTTAAGTCATTTTCTAAATATCTACATAAATAATTGCAATTTGGATCTAAAATTTAAATTTAAAATATATATATATAGTTTACACTATTTACTTTGGAATAAGGCTCCAGGGGCTTCGCTGACACTACATTAATGTGACTATCAGCATCAGCACTTTCGTACAATTGTGTACTAGAATGTCAAAAAAGTCTTGGTATTATCCAAATTATCTAAATTTCAAAATTCTGTAACTTCCAGAGTTACTTTCTGAGTGCGCCACTGTTAGTAGGTAATCAAACTTACTGAATACCTAATTAAAAAAAAAATTGATGACAGATTCAACATCTCTAATTCCATAGGGCACAGAATTTAATTACACATCTATTAGGTAATTGCTTCGTAAACAGGTAACTGGCTTAATTAATATGTTTATGCTGAAAGATAAATAACTTTATATTAAATTAGTTTGCTCATAAATATCAACCTAAAACATTAGTATAACATTTTAATACGATTATTGATAAAATCCTAAAAATATAAAAAACGAGGGAGTTCATATATTTAGTTTTAATTTAAATAATCCATTTAAGAAACCTACTGGTTTTCTGTTAATTTATGATGTTATTAGACCACATTTCGCATGGAGTGTAGGTTGATACTTAATTGCCTGGATATCCAGCCCTTAATAACAAATTTCATTGAATATGATTGGGAAATGCTTCAAAGAATATTGAAGAATTTTACTTCTCTTCCTATAATAACTGTAAGAAAATTAAAAGGTGAGTGACGTTTCTTAAGAATAATTTTTCACAAAATGATAGTATTCCTAATGTTCCATAATTGTCTTTCTAGGAGCAGATTAAAAAACATTCCTTCGTTTATATCCTAATTATGTTGACAAAATGTAGAACATAATGTAGAAAATGTCTCTTATTATGAAGTTAAATAATTTTTATGCTCTTATATCTTTTATCTTTTTTAAATCGTGCTTTTATTTAATTTTATTACAAAGACTAAACCTACATCGATTGTGAGTGATTTTTATTAAATAGCATTATTTGTGTTCGAGGGAACTACCTTGTATATAATTCTATATACAAAATCCATTTGACTTTTGTTCGAATATCATACAAATTCGTATTTCTAATAATAAATGTATCCTGTTGGTAATTTGAAAAATAAATCTCGCGAGGAACAGGATTAAAGTCATATATAACTAATATTTCGCTACAGTTGAGAAGCAATAAATAAATACCAGAATCAAATAAAGCAAAACGTTCCGCTTAAAAAAAGTAATTACACATCAAACGAATCGTGGAAAAATGTGGTTGGAATTCATATTGTTTTCATAACATAACGAGCCGTATCTGCGGCGCGATATAGACAGTCATATATCAAGAGGCGACGGAAAATAAGGGTGGTGGTGTGTCCCGTTGTACATCCCCTCTTTGCTGTGTCATGATTGACTATGTTAATATCATTTGTCGGCGTATCTAAAAGCAAAGTCAAGCACCGGTGTAAATCCGCTCTCAAATTATATTGTTCAACGATTGCTATCATTAAGGGGAAGGGATTTAATATCATCTAGCTAGCTAACGCGCTTTTTCAAACGGTCCTATTTTTTAATTTTGTCTCATTACGTCTTTATAAGAAACTAAATTGATCATTATAATTGATTGATAAAAGCATATTAAGGGTGGATTATGGATTTAATTATATAAAGTCAACGAACCAGTATGTCAGATTATTCGTATCAAGGTTTTAAATAATGACAAGGGACAAGCAGAAGGGTGCTCCTAAATATGTGCAAAAAGGTAAACCTTCCCTGATTTAAATTTGGTTCCATGAATCATATTTTTCAATTTTCACCGAAGAGATAATAAAAACTCTATAATCCCGCATTGTTTCTATTGGGTACCTACTGAGGTTTTAAAATCAAAATCTTCAGGCAATAACCCAAATCTAGGTTTTGTCTTAGTAGTTAAGTACCAAGTACCATTGCAAAATTTGGTCAAATTCAAATTTGGGGATTTTAAAGCTCAGATAATTGTCATTGCTCGGTGTGGACTGCTTTGCTGTATGAAAGGCGGAGATACAAGGTTGATTCCGGTGGTTAATGTATACTAAACAAGTTGTATGTGTAAGCTGCTTCAAGCTGCTAATTAATAAAACGATATTTTTATATTTAGCATTAAGCGGAGTCTTTCAAAAAGCTGAGCATAGTTTTTTATCGCTCTCAAAAAATGATATCTTAACAATATTGAATCAATTTCGAAAAAATAATTCGTAATCTAAGAAGGAAGGTCTATACAATATTTTTATACTCGTATACTTACAATAAAATTATCTAATACAGGGTGTTTATCATTGTAAACACACATTTTTAGACAAATACATTTTTTTTATTTGTACCTACTTATATTAAGCCTCTGTCTTTTTTATTTATTAAATATTTGGTACATCTAAACTGAATACTTTAGAAGATATTTTGATATCATCGAATCGTAATCATATTATATCCATGACAATGTACAGGGTGTCCCATTTTCGACTCTTTTAGGGGGTATTGGCGTTATTATCAAAGATAGAGTCTTGCGGTTTTCACCTTCCTGTCCTACTTTTTTAGGAAACGAAAGATTCCGGGGTTACATTTGTCATGGCTCTCTTAGTTTTTAATCTACAGAGTGATTCTGAAAATCTTTGTTTTTTAGACACCCCTCGTATTTCCGTTATGCGTCTACTTATCAAAAAGGTGAAAACTGTTCTTGATAGAGTTTTTTACGTAGAATTCAGTAGCGTAGGCAGTTTTTGTGTAAAAGGTTTAGTTTTAGAGACACTGCCCAAACTTATGTTTTTTTAAATGGGACACCCTATATATTATCTATTACACTGATTAAGCAAAATTTGGACTTTCCAAAAATATATAATACTTAATATTTATTTCGAAAAACAAGCTCAAAATTCGATATTTTTAATAATTTTCTTTATTTATAACAGTAGGCCACGATGTAAAAAAATTAAAAAACTCATTTTTGGGTACTTTGGCGCCCTCGACTTTTGGCATTTTTCGTCGTAGCGCATTAATCCTTTGAGATAAATTGTAGAAAATATTGCCCTCTATAATACTTATTAACAAGATTTTCGTTTGCAACTCACCGTTCCCGCGTAAAATCAAATCAAAACACTTCCCATAAAATGGGTCCGAGGATTTTCCCGAGTTTTTGAATTTAAGCTTTCCACATGACCCCCTAACGATTTATGAAGAGAAAGTTTACCGGGTAATTTTTTCCAGAAATTTCGACAGATTGACTGGACTACGACTTTTTTTCTTCAAATAAAATTTTATTCCGGAATTTCCTCCTAGATATTAACGTTTTTAGAATAAATGCAAATATCTAAATAACTGTTTACTTTAAAAACCTAAAACTTTAGTTAAGTTATAATCTAGTGCAGAATATAAAAATATGAAAATATACAGGGGTTTAAAAAAAAAGTTGGGCCTGCTACTTTTAAGCGAAACCTCTCATACTGTCTTTCTAATTTCTAATGCATGCATCCACTGCTGGGTTTGAGCCAAAATATTTACCTAAGATAGGTTAAATTTTCAAATAAATTTTCTCCTAAATTGTTGACTTTTATATTCTATGTTAGTTTAAATTTTATGAATTTTCACTATCGAAATCATCGACATACATCGGACACATAAAAAAAATTGTGGATGCGGTAGGATCCAAAACGAAATTGACAATAAACAAATAGATTATGGTTGGATTATTTTCAATTGATTTTGACATTCTCACTCTCTTGTTGTCAAGAGAGGTCAACGTTAGGTAGAGACAGAGCTAGTGTGACGACATGTCTACCGGATATAATGTAATACATACAGACTTTAATAATGCACAAAATCATACAAACTTTCAAGTTAATAGATATTTGGAGTAGTAGTTACGTGCAACAAGATACTGATAAATTTCAACTCTGAAGCCATGTAACTTCTTAAGATACATTTTTTACTAGGGTATGTTTGGATCAATAATTTAATTTTTATGCTAGAAAGCTGCTCTTAATTCTGGAATGCATAAATTTTGATCTGAATTTTGTTTCGGAAAACACGAAACTAATTTCGATGTTGAGCTTTCCATTTTCAGGTGAGAGTAGAAAGTCTGCCTGGTAGGTGGACCTGTACAGGGTGGCCCATTTTCGAGCCTCATCATAGGGATCTTGGAAACCGTAAGAGATACAGGGTCGGTTAAATTATGGCAAAGTTGCGCATTTTGATGCTTATCAAAATTCTGTGTTGCAACTTGGAAAATTCCGAATACTTTCTGAAATATCCTGAAGAAAATGAAATTTCATAAAATCTTTTTTATTTTTTTGTGACGTTATTTGAAAACAAACTTTAAAACAAACAACACTTTGTCATTGCCACTTTTTATTCTTTACAATATGGCGCTGTCAAAATTTAAATCCGACGTTTCGTCTTCCAGAAACCATCATCAACTTATTTTTTTTAAATACGGACCTGGATTTTTTATTTTATTTTTTGTTAGCTTTGGACTACCTTAAAGCTATGACCCATCACAAAATTTGATTTTCAAACGTTTCGATGACAAAAACTGACATTTTCTGTATTCTTAATACTACTCGTATTTTTAAAACAAATTATTTTTTCAACATTCTAAATTTATGATACTGATGAAAAGCTATTATAAACATTATTTAGTCAGAAGTAATAATTTGTTTTAAAAACAGTGTCGTATTAAATATTTTTAAAAATACAGAAAACGTCAGTTTTTGTCATCGAAACGTTTGAAAATCAAAATTTGTGATGGGTCATAGCTTTAAGGTAGTCCAAAGCTAACAAAAAATAAAATAAAAAATCTCAATGAATTGCTTCCATTTGTCTTCCAGTTAACAGATGATGTCTCTTACATATTCAGGAATGGTAGAATGAAAATTATAAGGACTTCAGGTGTAGCTAGTTTTCTAAGTTTCATGTTAATTTTTGCTCTCTAAACATTAAATACTTATGAATGAATGTGTCATATGTCAATATCGTAAAACCGATACGAATCATCCACGTGAATGTCCAAAAATGCCACACTCAGGGGAAGTTTCGCCAATTTCAATTTTCTTCTCTGGTTCTTTAACAGTTAATTTAATTTAATTTATTTACAGAAAATTTAGTCCGTTATTTTTAATGTTGACAATAAAAGCAAGGAGTTTCCAAATCTGTTAGTGGTTCTACTAGCATTACATAATATTTAAAGCTCTGTATTCTTGCAAACTTGACCAAAAGAATAACTGGATTAGAAAGATAAATCTCTAATATCTAAAAGTTATTAGCATTTCCAATTCTTTTAATTTTTTTTTGGTATATTATGGTTCAAGATTGAGATTTAAAATTAGTTAATTAACCCTTATAGGTTATACCTATAGGTATAAATTATGTTAGTTCAGAGGCGTAGGTACTTACCGACATGTGACTTAACCTTTATCACCTTTCAAGAGAATTGAAAATGACCAAAATTATGGCAGATACGGTTAAAATACATGAATCGCTATAAAAATAAATACACCTATATGAAAAGGTATATTTTATTAATGTCAATGAACCCTTTTCAAGATAATAAATAAATCTATTTTTGTATTTCAGTTCTGTTTCACCCTTTTAAGTCAGAATAAATTATTGGATCACTGTAATCATAAATGTAGTCCAAAGGCTCTTAATATATAATCGATATCTAATTATTTCGTCAAAAATATGTTTAATCAAATACTTCCCTGTCGTCACTCATTGACTTAACCCATCTGAGGGTTGAAATTATCACCAACTAATGAAAATTTTAAATGTTTAGCAATCAGCAGATCAAAAATAGACTGATTTTATTCCTCTATTATGTAGGTATAAATAATCTACTAGGATATTAAGAATTTTCTAATAAAATTTAAAACACTTACAGTCATAATAATTGATACCAGAAAACTTCAATAAAAACAACTCATCAATGTGTTAGGCGTCATGTATTTAAAATCATTAAATAGTACATCTTACAAACTATAACAACATTTATAATTTATTATTTATAAATTAAATAAGCTTTGACTTATGTCCTACTACATTTACATGGGAAGGTCTCATTATGTTACAGTTTGCCCGGAAGATGCTTCCATCTCATTCAACTAGAAACCAATATCCTGTTGTGGAATCTCACGTATCAGTACTTGAACTATTTGTATCTTGAATGTCGGGGTGTGAGTCGTCTAGAAGTAACTGTTGTTGTTTCAATACCGCAAGACGTTGATGAGTTAATTCCAAGTGATGTTTACGCCACTTGATACGTCTGTTCTGAAACCACACCTTTACCTGAAAGACATGATATAACTGACATTAGATGATAATTCATCAGAAACGGTTACTTTCTGAAATTATGCAGTAGTAAATACGAGATGCATTTCCAATTAATTTTCTCTACCTACATCAGGGATTTTTGATTTATAAAATATAAAAAGCACCGAATATACTTGTATATTAATTACATATATGTAAAGAATAAGAAAATTGTGTGTATAAATTTTAACAAACCGAAACACCAAAAAAAATGTGTTAGTATTTTTTGGAAGAGAAATTTAAAATGGATCATCCTGTATACCGTGTAATTCAAAAAATGCACTTATTTATAGAATTCGGTGTATTCTTATTAACATTTACTGTGCTTCAAATTGTTCAGAAAATTCCTAATTTTGGATGTAGTTTAGTATAGGTACTAAAAATTGTCTTAAAATTCAAAATGCCTACTTACAACAACATTACGCACTTATATCATTAACTATCATATTTAAAATGTACTAATGAGAAATAATAACTTTGAAGAACAAGAAGCAAAAATAAAAGGTATAAGAATATCTAGTTACATTTCTTATTTAGGGCCGGCTTATTAGGTATGTCTCGGTTAACATTAGCATTAGTAGATTATTTAAAACTCCTATTGAAACCATCGTTTCTACAGCGTGATCAGGAATGACTGAATCTGTTGGTATTAAAACAGGAAACTAGGATTTTTTTTTGTGGTATGATTTGCAAACCTGATTGTCACAAAATATTAATCGAGATACAAGAAACGGGACCATAATTAACTGAAAGTTGAAAATTTTGTTTATTTTTTATATCATAAACCATGTAAAGGAAAGAGTAAAATTTTTATTTTCTTTAAGATGATTTTAAAATGTTTTCAGTTTTTATTTGGTTCAATTTATATAAATTCTTGCCCACCTGTTTAAATATTTATTAATAAGCAATTATACAGGGTGAGTCGCAATAAGTGGGACATGGTATACCTGTAAATATTAGGCCTAAAACTAAGACGATTGACGTAAAAAGTTGTTATACTAAAATGCATAACTAAAAAGTTATAGGCGTTTGAAGTTTCAGAAAAAAAAATTTTTTTTGATAATAACTTCTAAACTAATTTAATGAGAAGAACCAATTCTTGGTAGTTGCTAATGAATACCAAAGACCTTTAATTTGTGAAAATTTTGTTGAAATCAAACTTAAAGAAGATGGTTTTTTAAAGTAAGTACAGTGTTTAATCTTCTTGAACTTTTTTGTCCTTAAAATTTTAATTATAAACAAAATTGCGTTTAATAGGCAATTTAATTTCGAAACTTTTTTATCTCTTGTAAAGTTTTAATTCAACGCATCGTGAAGCTTTAAAAAATTAAAAACTAACAGCATGTTTTTCCTAAGTTTTATAAAAACGGCATCAAGTATGCTGAGATTTAAAAGTTATTGACGGAAGACGGAGCTCCAACATATTATGCACATCCTGTGCGACATTAGCATATTGGCTATCAGTCACCTATCCTCAACGATGGATTGGTAGAGGCCCTGACGATGACGCTCCTGTAGCTCTTCTTTGCATTGAACACCGAATTTTTTTAAAATATAAACTGCCTCTCGAACTTCATTGGTGTGTTGAACGAGTCTCCTTCTAAGCTCTTGAAGTGAGGGAATAGTCGTTGCATACACTTTTGATTTTAAATATACCCAAGAAAAGAATTCAATTGCGTTTAAGTCTGGAGAACGAGGAGGCCATGCAACATCGTTGAGGATAGGTGACAGATAGCCAATGTCACCCAGGACGTGCATAATGTGCTGGAGGTCCGTCAATAACTTTTAAATCTCAGCATTCTTGATGCTGTTTTTTTGAATTTTTTTAAAAACATGCTGTTAGTTTTTAATTTTTTAAAGCTTAACGGTGCGTTTAATCAAAACTTCACAAGAGATCAAAAAGTTTTTGAATTAAATTGCCTATTAATTGCAATTTTTTTTATAATTAAAATTTTAAGGAGAAAAAAGTTCCAGAAGGTTAAACACGTTACTTACTTTAAAAAACCATCTTTTTAAAGTTTGATTTCAACAAAATTTTCACAAATTAAAGGTCTTTGGTATTCATTAGCAACTACCAAGAATTGGTTCAACTCATTCAATTATTTTAGAAGTTATTAGCAATTTTTTTTTCTTAAACTTCAAACGCCTATAACTTTTAAGTTATGCATTTTAGTATAACAACTTTTTGCGTCAATCGTCTCAGTTTTAGGTATAGTATTTACAGGTAAAGCTTGTCCCACTTATTGCGACTCACCCTGTATAATGGGATAATGGGATGACACTTTGAAATTTTGAACATTTATAGTCTTTCATTTAATTTTGTTTGGTATTCAGTCTTATAGAGCGCAGATTTAGTAAATTTGTTACTATAAATTAGAGTATGTTCTATTTTCTTGTATACAATCTGACTAAATGTGCGTAAATTCGGTGCAGTAGTGTACAGTGCAGTACAGAAGGGATTTAATTTAGACCTATTGTTTATTATTAATTTTTCAACCAAATCTGCGCGTGCATAAATAGTAATAAATTTTGTACTAAAATTATAGCCTCATGGCAAACGGCTTTTACTGAATAAGGGGCTAACATAATTTGCACTTATAAAACTGATGATCCATTATATTGCAGAATGTTGGGTATTAAAAGTCTGTGGAATGTAAATTTCTTATAATGAATTTTAGCCTATTTTGAAAAAAAGATTCCACGTTTGAATTGTTCTAATCAGCGTTATTGGTTATTTTTGACTGATCCAGTTACTTGGGTCTCGGTTAACTTTAGGACTAGTTGTATAATGCAGTTATCCTTAACTGTTAGTTTCCTTTTTGGGTTACCATGGTGAACAAAAAGTTCAGTCGAAATTTAGCTACAAATAATGTGTAATTTAATATACATAAGTTTCCTAATTCACATGAGTGCTTTTATAAAATGGATACGCTTTATCAAATGTTCTCGCTAATTTACCAGATGACATTCTCGTTTTTATTGAATGATTCAATGTAATAAAATTTGAAAGAAAATGATGGATCTTTCTATTAATGAATTGAAATATATCTCAGTTTTGAGCATAAGATTTGTCTGACATAGTTTCTTTAATCTTTAAGTCTTAAGAATTTCCTTATTTTCAATTAATTTTTATTGATTTAAATAATAACGATATTATCGCTCCTCATTTAGAATTTAATTAGGACCCAATACCAGCGGATTCTTAATTATCGCGATATACACAATGTTAAAATGAGCACTTAATTATATCTACTCGAACATTCTGGTCATTTACCTCCAAGTTGACGTTTTTTATAAGATTATAGTCTACATTTTTGTACATGAGAAATCCACAATCCATTTTATAGAAACGTGTATCGTATATCCATAATGACAAACTAGAAACAATATTGTAAGTGATAACTAATTGCGAAGCTATCAGACCTTACTCGCAGACCTTAGAAAAATACATCTAATGATCCTTTTAAATATATGTTATTTAATTTAATTCGATTCCTTGAACATCTACTATACAAGCACAAAGACTCTGGACACCCCGTGTCTCTTACCACTATAGAATCCAGACAATCTCTCAAGAAGCTGGTCAAGGGCAACAAGGATCTCAACCATTCTGTGGCTTGAATAAGACACATAGAAGGGAGGAAGTTCATAAATGGGAAACAAAGGCTAAAAAGACTTACTGGAGAACTGGACCAACATCCAGAGGCGAAAAAGTTTTTTGACTATTCGTCCCAGAAACAATGAGTTAAGACTTCTTATAGGTCTTTTCATCGGGCACCGCCCCACCTCAATAATAATCTGGGTCTAGTGGAAATTTCGACTTGCAGACTATGTGAATCGGAAACTGAAACTGTAAGTACAGTGCAGTGGCGCATCTTAGAAGAACTCACTTTGAAAGTGCTGAAATAACACCTGAAATAGTGAGAGAAGCGCCTCTCGGAACCGTTCTTGGTTTTGCCAAGAAGTTGGAATTTCTGAGATGATACTTTGAGTAGAGTACGAACAAAAGACCAAGGAATGGTCGCAGTTCCCGATGCCAAACGATATCTGTATGTAATCTAAAGATAAAACAGAGTTGTCTATAACCAGGAATTAGGAATATTAACGCATCTCGGATAGAATTTGGTACAAATACCATTACACAAACTTATCCACTTCTACTAAATACTAAATTAAGTAGGTACTTACTTGAGCTTCAGTCAGTTGCAATGTATGTGCAAGATATAATCTTTCGGGTCCAACCATGTACTGCTGTCTTTCAAATTCCGCTTCGAGTCTTTCTAATTGTTCTGGTGTAAAAATAGTCCTAACTCTTTTACTCTTACAATTTTTCTTACTTTGCATTAGTGAAGACGAAAGGTGCTTTAGGTTTCTTACTGAAACAAAAGTAAATATGGTTTCTTTCATTTCTTTAAAAAAGAAATTTAATTTATTTTAGAACACAAATTTGAGTTTAAATTAGTACGCAGCAATTCCATAATCATAAAAGATATCATTATCATACTCGGTGGCGTTTCTACACACAATTAGAAAATCAGCATTTTAATAGTAAAACATCACTTGCTCAAACATTGGTTTTGTGAAATATATTTTAGAAAAAATGAAGATTAGTAAAATATCAATAGTTAGGTAATCTTAAATAATGATACAATTTCTATGACCATGGTTCGCGTAGATTTTTATTCAAAAACTTAAAACTCATAAAAACCCATAGGAATGGGTTTACTCTTTTGGACATCATATTATTTTAAATATCCAGTACAAGAAAAGTGATAATTTTTTTCATACCATACCTAATTAGCCGTACCTATTTATAAATAACGAGTATGTGACTAATCATAAATGTGTCTCAAATTTTAAATAGTTATTTGTTGTAATTTGTATGTAGCGAAGGGAATCACCACCGGGTTATTTTATACATCTCAATTTCTTGTTTTCATTCAATCATTTAGTTGTTTCTTTGAAATATATTGTAAATTAACTGGTAAACAATAATATAGTGATTTCTTTATCTCTCATATTATTTTGGTAACTATACACTGTGTCCCAATTTGCTTGTAATTGCAGCGTATCTCTGTAATTTGTAAAGAGAGAACTTTGCGGTTTTCGCGAACCTTTGCCACTTTTTCGTTAAACTTTTAATGCCGCAAACAGAACTAAGCTAACTTGTTTTGTTTCTGAGATACATGGTGAAAACGAAATTTTTCACTTGTCGGAGTGCTTTCATATCTCATACGCTGTGTAAGCTAGAAAAAAAGTAAAAACTGTTCGAGATAGATATTTTTGCGTAAAATCCAGTGGCGTACTAGAAAAAATTGTTTTGCACTGTTTAAGAAATATATGACCCAAACTAGGTCTTTTTTAAATGTGGGACACCCTGTATTTTTTAGTCTCATTAAATTTGTTTATTTTTTTTTCATTAAAATGATGTAAACAGTAGGCACTTTAAAATTTAATAAATGCTCTAATAAAGTCAAAAATTTTTAGTTGGTCATGAAAATCGGGGATAAAGAAATTTTTACAAGCAAAATGAGACACTATATTAAATTAAAAACGCTTAACATTAATATTATTTTTATTTCATCTTAGTAAAAAAGAAACAAAAAGCGAAATACATTTTTTTTTTGTTAATTTATCGATATAAAGATAGAGCTAAAAAATGGGTTAGTGTAGCCATCAGTAGTTTCCCTTGAACAAAAATTCTAATTTAACATATTGTATCGGTTTTTGATTATTCTTTCGTTAATTATAAAAACTTCATAGTTCACTTGCTTCATCTTGAAAAACCAGTAGGTATGCGGCCCATTGAAGATTTTTGATAAAATTATTTTGTAGAATTTGAGAGAGAAGTTGTTAGAAATTACATCATTACACTACAGTTTACTATTTAATACAAGCAAATAATTTCGATAAATCAGTTATAAGTAAAATTCGTTACACTCTAATTATGCAGGGTGTTCAAAAATTGGCTTCCCAACGGTATATTGTAGATTATAAGGCTAAAAATTACACTAAAATCCCTTATATGCACAGAAAGTCCAGAAAGTCTAAAAATGATCTAAATCCTCAACACAAGAGCATTGAAAATATTAAGTATTGCCTATTATGATCAATTAATAATATAAGAAAAATAATAACAGGCGGATATTCATAGAAATAACCCCGAATGTGGTGCTAATGATATTAATATAATATTAATTAGTAAGCACAGGAAAGTTTCATTAGAACGCTTTGGTGGCTGTCTCTTTTCATGCTGTAAGTGATAACGTAGATCAATTATTTGTATCTACATACATATAAATGTATTAAAAAAATATCATCATGAAGATGGAGGAAGCATTTGACGCACTAAAAATATTGTTTTACTAAATTGTAGGGCCTTTCACACTTTTTCAAATGACCAAAAATAGGTAAATAGGTAATGCATAATATTTCTTGCTATAGAAAGTTCTAAAATCAATCTAAAGCGTTAATAAATTAAAATGAAATATTTTCCACCAAAAAGCACTAGATAACTAATGTGTAAGTACTTGTTGTATGTTGGAAACTCAAGAAATGTCAAGTTGTGTTGACACTTGAGTTTATTATTTTTCCCACCCAATTCAGTAAGTAGACTATAGTGACATTGTTGATAGGTAAGTATAACTTGATTTTACCAAAATGTTATCGTTTGTTATTGATAACGGGACATAAGAGACTTCACTTATGTCTGTAGGGGTGTAGGGTAAAGAAAATCTATTAATGTTGGATATATCAATGTTTTCATTTATGAAATTTGTTACTTACTGAATTCATTCTTGACGATTTTTCCAAAAAATATACCAAGAGTGTAGTTTCCGACACCCCAGCGGTGTTGTTAGTTTGGCACCACCAATCTTTGAATAATTTATATGAGTATTCGTACCGTTTTTTTTTACTTTTCCTGTATAGTAAAGATAAACAGACAAGTCTTGCTGCCTTCTCCACTTCGAAAACACTCATTTTCTAACTATAATTATTAAATTATTCTTGTTTTGGTTTTTTTTGTTCAATTTTTGACACAAACAATGAATAATTGAAATTTCGACTCCATAGCCACAAGGCATCAAAGTCTATCTATTTCTTTTGATAACTCGTGGTATGTCGAAGTAGACGATGGATTAAAATTTATAGGTATTTATTACTTCGTTTCGCATTTCTTCGTCAAATATTAATAATAAAAACAAAATATCAAAATCAAAATTTTTTTTCAATTTTATGATAATTTTTATTAGCGTAGTTTTTATGGACGTGACTTCTTCAAAACGATTTTACTCGAAAACGGATCATGATTTAAAGATTGACTGAGACGACATTTTTTGTGTAAAAATAAACCAAGTTTCATAATTTGATATAAAAAATTTAAAAATTATCCACACAAAAAATATGGGGCATAATTTACCCAGCACACACACTGTGTGTGATGCCCCTGGCAAAATTTCTGAAAATTGAAAAGAGAAATATGTGGCAAATTATAAAAGTTTCAAGCTCACCAAATTTCATGAATCTATCTCAAATAGTTGCAGAGATATTACAGAAAACTCCTCTTTGGGGCGCTGTAGCTTCCTTTGGGAGCATTTTTCAGCCTATATTTATTAAAACTTTTTGCATTATTTTTGAACGTAGAATCAGCTGGTACATTTTAGCAGGCTAATTTTGGGACACCCTGTATATTAATGAAAGATGATTTTTACATTAGTATATGTGAACTTCGGCAATAATGGGAAAATTTACTAAGGTAAGTGCTTGACCAGTCTCGGACTTTATTGCAAACTCGTCCTCGACTGGTAAATATTAATTACCTCCCTTAATGCTTAAATATCTAACTACTTTATCTCGGTTAGTTTTTGAGTTCCGGGTAATGTAATATACGAAATTGTAGAGAATTTTCATGTGAACTATTTTTCAATTAGGGACCAAGGGTCCAAGATAATTAACCAACATAATTTGGTCTACACGGTGTTCTACAAACTCTATGACAAACTTTGGCAGATGACAGATGGGTTAATTCTAAACATGTTTTTAAATATACATGGGTCCGATTACACCGATTCGTTTTTGTTTAGATTAAGAAATGATCCAAATCTCATCCGTCTAGTGACGGAATCTTTAGTTCGTCGATGTGAGGCTTTTCAGTCAAGCCGAGGGTGGACATTTCGAACAATTTTTATAGTCAATAAAAAACACTAAGCTTTTGATTAAAACTTGGAATAGTTATTTATGTATTAAGGGCACAATAAGGAGATTATGGCATGAGAGAATATTTAAAGCCCAACGAAGGAGGGTTTTTAATTTCCCTAGGGCCATTATCGACAATTATGCCCGTGGTACATATAAACGTTTTATTCTGTTTTAGTTTCTAAAACATTAAAAAAATATTTAATATTTCCGCAAGTTTGTAACAGTTGTGCCGATACGAATTTTAGTGTTGTCTATAGGTAGTTGGTTATTTACGTCCTAAATCCATCAAAATTGACAGTTTGTTTTTGTTTTAATACAATGACACATTGGCTAATATAGTTTGCAGCCACAATCGTTGCTTAGCAATTTTTTATTAATCGGGCCATAAAGTCCATTTTACGCCCGTATCTGTGGGCCTATAAAGTAGATTATGGGTCTAAAATAGAATACATATATTTTTTAAATGCTTGTAACTTTTGAACAAAAACGAATCGGACCCATGTTCATTTAAAAAAAAAATTTGAGAATTAACCCATCAGCTATAATCTGCCAAAGTTTATCATAGAGCTTGTAGAGCACCCTGTATAAAACAAGGTTTGATATTTTAAGATTATTTCTAAAAATTTGTCATTTGTCATACCTGCAAGTCTCTCGAAAATTTACATTGATTTGTTCAATCTTTTAAAATTCATACGAAATTATAAATAACACAAAATCATAAAAAACCGCTACCATAAACTCATCGTTTTTTCAAAATTGATAAATTCCACTTTATATTCTGTGTGGTTGTGAGGTTGTGTGTTGGTATTAGATAATTATACAGGGTGTTCCGTAAACATAATGTCACACTTTAAGGGTTTCAATGAAATATCAGCTACACATTATTAATTTGAATTTGATTGATTAACTAATATTTAGTATTGCATCCCAAACCAAATTTCGAATACACAAGATAAGATGAAAGGCTTTATTAATTTATTAAAATTAATAATTCAAGAGCATGAAAATGGTAAATTTCATCTTTAAACTTAAACTTAATAACTATTAACAGGCAAACTTATTTTTGGGCTGAGGTATTTTTGGCTCTGTTACCATATTTTTATCACCCTACCTACCTAAATTATTGAAGTTAAACTATATGTACGTTTTAGCTACCATTACCAATAATAAGTTTGAGCAATTTGATACTTACGCAGTTATTATGCAAGTTTTAAAGACGTAATCTAACATTTAAATTTAACTTTCTACTATCAAAGAGAAAAAATGTAACAATAAACCGACCCGTTACAACTAAGTAATTCAATTCGACGATGATATGATACATACCAGTTTGTCTAGAAGGGCATCCAGGTCCTACAGAATAATGTCCCGTCACACCAACTGCTCCAGAACTATGTCGGTGCACAGGAAGTTGCAACCTGCTGCAACTAGATACTAAAGATCTGTCCGTTCCACCTGGATGTACACTTAAATTAACAACACTTAAGTCATTAGGGACACTATTAGCATCTTTACTAGCATCGTTCTTTAAACCCAATATAGCTGCTATTGTAAATGATTTGTTATTTGAGGCCGATGAGTTACTCCTACATCTAGGATCTTCTTCCTGAGATAGATCATCACAGAGTGCACTTGATGTTGTGTGATCGTTTTCATTTGGGTTTTGATCATCCAGCTGATGGTAACTGAGAAAGTGATTTAGTGATGTTGAGTAGTTGTAATGATGTAGCATTTTATTCGCCTCAGTCATTCATCAGGAAACTTGACACTAAAACAATAATAATAATAATTCAATTAAACATAAGAATGAAATTATAGGTTACAAAGTAAGAAATAGCTTTTTGTTATATTTTAGTAGCTTGTCAAACTTTTTATAATTATAATTTTAAAATTGGCTGTATATTTGTGTAACAAAACAAACTCGCATTTTTATATAATACATAAAACTATATAAATATATACAGGGTGATCAATTTAAGCACATATTACGGTAAATCGCCTAAATTTTAGACTTTGCTAGTTCAAATGAACGACCAGAAATAAATAACTTTGTAATGTTACTACGAACAAGAAAATTCTGTTCTGTACTTCTGTACCAAAAAATTAAAATATATTTTAAAAATTTAACTATGAAATAATTGGCAACTTTCCTCTATTCTCTAAATTTAGTTTTCGGATAATTTAACATTCAATAAATAGAACTATCTAGTAATAGTTACAAATTATAATTTTTTATTTGGTTAAATTAATTTAGAAGACAATTTGTAATTAATGCGGTAGGTACATTATCTTATCATTGGCTTTATAATACTTTTTGATGACAACTAATTTCAGTAACCAAATCGTTCATGATTTTCTAATTCTTTATATTCATTTTTAATAGCACGTGTTAGACCCCATAAATGGTAATTACGAGTACCTACCTACATAAATTGTATATACTATAAAATGAAACAAATTTATTCATACCAAAGTGTCCTTACTTGAAATTCATAATTTTTAAAATTTATAAAGAACCAAATATGCACTCTGAATACTTAAAAACCTACCCACATATCCTAATTTATAAATTGCAATTACCTCTAATGATTTTTTTGTTCTCACAAAAGTCAATTATTCAACCGAAAAATCTCACAAAATCATTTTAATTTAGAACTACCAAAACTCAAAATCAAAACAAATTTTAACACAATTATCTAAATTAGCACACTATTTACACTACACGTGATTGTAGTAACTATCCAGGCCGAGTATTCGAGTAGTATATTAGTAAAATTAAGCCTTTGGTAGAAGATAAAAGATTTGATCTGTTATCCCTGGCAATAATATAACTGACACAATCATAGCAAGGTATAATCTTGTTCCGGTGCATCACCCCAGCCCCTCCAACCATAGTAGGGGTGGGCTTGATTTGCGGACACACCCCCACACAGATTACCAACCTCGAACCTCAACCTTTGTGTATTGTGCGGCAGCTCTATCACAGCCGAATTTTGTGCATTAAGGAGGAAGATCAATGACTTGAATCCGCAGCTAAATTGCATTTTAAAATAGTAGGTAACGCCTAATAAGCTGAATTTTTATATTTAGTACCTAAAAGGCATCAAATTAAAATTTAAATAATTTGCAATGACAAAATGTAATTTGTACTTGCTCATACATAAGTAAATAAGTAGGTATTCTGTATTATTGATAATTGTAGTAATTATGCATGAGGTAGGTAGGTATCAGTAGCGTAGCTAAGAACAAAGGGGAAGGGGCTGATCTCTGAATTATAGCTCATGGAAACCGAAATCGAAATAAAAATTTAAAAACGTATCCTATTTTGATAGCTTTAAATTCTGTAGTAAAACCTAAAACTGATATCGAAAAAAAATCGTCGACGATCGTATACCTAGTAATCAAATAGTAAGTCATTTTTACTTTCTTATACGAAGTAATAAGGAAAAATCATCTTCAATATTTTGAAAATACTTAATAAGTGAATTGCGTTAAATCCACCTATTTTTGTATTTTTTATTTTTACAGTATTATGTTGTCTGGTTGTCTCTTTTTTAAGGAATCCGGAACATCCTCTATACAGAGTGATCTAATTTAAATATGTATTGTTCCTATTTCTATTGTTATCTGTGTTTGGAGCTATGAAATCATTTAAATTAGCCAAGGAGCAGGAGTAGGAATTTTTCCGCTGTGAAAACTGACAAATATTTGTATTTATAGACAATCTTACTCAACAGCTTGAATCTTTTTCCGTGTGAAATTTCCTTCAATCTTTCCTCTTAATATTTCTTTCAAAGGACCAAAACCACATGGTGACAGATCTCTACTGTATAAGGAGGATGTGATACCATTCTAATTTCGCCAGTGTTTTTTGTTTACTTCAAGAGTATTGATGATGCTATTTAAATATTATCCCCACAGAAGGTTTCTAGATATCTTGCAACTACCAGAAAAATCATTTTGATTTATTTAATTCTGTAAAGTCGCAACGTCAAAATTTTGTGAAGATTTGGGAATGATTCGATGTCCAACCTTTTCCCACATATTTAATAACAAAAAATAGTGTTCAATATTTTAATTTTCAAAAAATTATCCCTCAATCCTCAATTATAAACACAATGAGTGTCAGTCTTCTAATCGATGGTTATCCTTACATAATCTAAGTTAATTTCCTTAGACAATGGTAACCAATAACTAACAGTTATATAAAATGTTTCATATACAGGGTGCTCGTTTTTCGATCGGCACCATGGGGATTTCGTTTATCTTAAGAGATACAAAGTCGGTTAAATTAAGACAAAATTGCGTATTCTTACGCTGATCAATAATCCGAAAAGAAATTTGAACTATCGTTTTTAATTTTGAAGTTATTGTAAAAAAACAAAAAATTGTAAATTTCGTTTTTAATTTTTAAACTGAAAACCCATAAACTTACGTAATTTTCACTAAAACATTCTTAAGGCACTTTTTCACGAGGAATCCGAATATGTCATTGCATTTGCCATGGCGTCTGAGATGGCGGGAGAAACAGTAGTCAACTTTGTTTTTTCTTATGGTCGCCATATTGGATTTATACATTTTTAAATACAGTTTTTTCCTGTTTATGATAAAGTATCACACATGATACTTAAGTTTATATTTTCGCGGAAATTCCAAATTATTCGTTTTTCGAAGGGTGCTTTGGAAACAAAATTATCACTTTTGTTTTAAACAAATTTTTAACAGGTCGCCTTAAGTTCAAGTCTAGTCGTTTACGTTTCTACTACATTTTATCCGATTGTAAGTAAAAAACATGAAAACGAGAGATTTTGATAGAAATTTATTCTTCGCATTAGAACAAAACCGAAACCAAAGAAAACGAAAAGCAAAAATAGAAAATTATAATAAATGCTCAAATAGTCCACCTTCCACATGGAAAAACAACTGTATCCGTTTTCTAAGATTTAGAACTGCTCGCCTTCTTATTTCATGTCTAAGGGAACACTAGTAAAAATTGAGGACGTTGCTTCACCAAACTTAAGTGGTAAAACAGTTTTGCTGAAAATTTTACACAAAATTTAGTGAAATCAATATTTTTAACCATAATGTAACTGTGGTGAAACGGATATAATGTTTATTCAAAAACTGTACGATTAAATGTCCACCCACATCGGTGTTTCCTCAAAATATTTGATGAATATTTACACTCTGCAGTATGATTTCATCTTATGTGGTAGTTTTTACTTCATGTGTGGTGTGAGCATCATCGTTACAAGAACAAAGACAATTTCACCTAATATGCTTTTGGTAAACTTTACACTATAAATGGTGGCCTCATATAGACCCTTTTTCGTGTTGATTTTCACACCGAATTTTTACTAGTGTAGTGATAATATTAATTCGCAGTTCATCAATGTCGGCTGGTATGGTGAGATACATTTTATTCTTCATAGTGCCCCACAAAAAGAAGTTCAAGGGTGACAAATCTGGAGAACGCGCTAACCAGCGTACCTATGTCCCCATTATTAGAAATTACTCTGTTGGTGAATATTTCCGCCAAATACGCATTCACTTTTTGGCGTTATCAAAGGAACCATATTGGCCAAAATTTCTATGGAAAGATAGAAAATACCTTCTATTTTCGGTTCTTTTTGAAAAACTTAAACATCCCATTTTCGTGGACAAATCAGCAAAAGAGTTTAAATAAAAAGTGACAATTTTGTTTCCAAAGCACCCTTCGAAAAAACGAATAAATTGATATTTCCGCCAAAATATAAAACTTAACTATCATGTGTGATACATTATTGTAAACAGCGAAAAAAGGTGTAGGTATTAAAAAATGTAAAAATTAAATTTGGCGACCATAAGAAAAAATAAAGTTGACTACGGTTTCTGTGCCATCTTAGACGCCATGGCAAATGCAATGACATATTCGGATTCATCATAAAAAAGTGCCTTAAGAATGTCTTAGTTAAAAATACGTAAGTTTATGGGTTTTCAATTTAAAAATTAGAAACGAAAATTACAATTTTTGGTTTTTCTACAATAACTTCAAAATTAAAAACAATAGTAAAAATTTATCTTCGGTTTATTGATCAGCGTAAGAATGCGCAACTTTGCACTAATTTAACCGACTTTGTATTTCTTAAGATAAGCCAGATCCCTATCGAAAAACGGGCACCCTGTATAGGTAGGTACTTTCGATTTTTTATTACCTACCTACTTTTTTCAGAGGAGATAAGTGGACAAGTAATGCTCTTTGGTGAACAAAATACTATTGTTACTTCGTATAAAAAAAGTTAAAATTATTATTTAATGCATACCTATATACACTCTATATAGGTACTCTATACACATTTGGGAGCGGATTTTCTCCAGGTTTAACCGTAGTAACCGCACAATACCTTGCCAGACCCTCACCGCTTAGCCCCCAATACGTGAATGAAAACCGCTCATTATTACCAACCCTATTTCCAAAACTTACGGTCAATAATTCTCAATTTTTTTAGAATATCTGTATGACTCGCTTTTATATTGATTAGTTTCGTTTAGTTTTATTCTACATTGGTACAGATAATCAAATTACCTCGCAAATTACATACCTATTTGAATCTCGAATTAAAATAATTGATCCAGCAACAAGCGATATGTATAAAATAGTTCGACTTCTATCTTCTATTACATTTATATGCGCTCTCCAACGGTCTTTTTTTAATTCTCGATCATATCTACATGACTAATCTACATAATTTCTTCATAATCGATTCCACAGCTTAGGTTGAGTTATTCAGGAAAAATTGTGGGATACGAAAAAATAACCGAACATGTAAGTATACTTATCATATTAAAAATATTTAAAAATGAGAACAGCTATACTAAATTCGTAAAAAGAGTATAGTAATAAAAGCCACGAGGAATATGTAATAGAGTAATTGGATAAAGGGATAAGGTAAGTTAAACCAAATTCAGTTGCTAAGATTAGTATTGTGATTTGGTGTTCCCTATACCAACTAACCTTAATTTAACTAAACTTAAACTACGTTGAACTTATCCTTAGAAATACATCTCCACCTAATTCAAATGTGAACCGGTTTCGTTGCACACGCTAATCAGATCACGTGCATTTATTATGCCAGCTTTTAAGGGTGTATTATAATAGGGTCTTCACCACTTATCCCTTATCCCGTTCGAAGATATTAGGAAACTGATGTCCAAGTCCAATGATTGAACATAGGGAGTCCACAAGTCGTTTTCATTTAGTCTGATATTTTGTGTTATTATTTGTAATTAGTTTGATTTTAAATCAGGATTCACCCAATGTTTTTCCTCTTCGAGAATTGTTCTTCTTCAAGTGATCTTCTGTCGGCGTCGGCACCTACCGCCTGGCTTGCGATGCGATACCGTTTACAGGTTTTCTGAAAATATAATAATTATAATCTTTAACTCTTTATAAACACGAATATTAGTTTCATTGGAGTGCTTGCCAGACGATTTTAAACATTGTTACAGTCCCCTTTCCGCGGTTTTAACTTCTCGTATTATCTTCTTCGTTGCGTAGAACAACATACATACCCCATTTTACATCAGTTATTTTTTACGAAAAATCTGAGTTACCCTCTCACAAGTCTCACAAGTACGCCACTTGATTATATTCTTTTTCTAATAATACCCTCAGATTCTAGTTTAATTAAAGACCTATTAACTCAGAAAAATTCAGGTCTCTATCTTAAACCGTTTTATAGATACCTATACCCACTTTATGTAATAAATTAATAGAAAATATCTGATGTGTCCAACACATGACTTTCTTATACTTACGGATAGTACCTACCACAATTACTTTTCCTAAAGAAATTAAGTTAAATTGCTTGTAAAAATCGTGTTTCAATTTTGAGCGTTTCCAGTAATTTTCAAATAATTTTCGGAAGTCTCTCTCGCACTTATTGCAATACGCATAAATCTGTCCTTGTCCCACTCACTATAACCGAATTTTACGACAAAAATATGTTTTATTTTTTTGAAATGTTTTTGACAGACATCGTGGCGAAAATGGTCAAAATGGATTCAGGGGCCCTCAAAATTTGTAAATCCATCAAAATCTCGAAGTCGAAAAAAATCACGATTACTATAGATACTTTCTTATTACTTCGTATAAGAAAGTAAAAATTTTGATATGAAAGTTTTTGTCCTTGAATTAATTGATTAATTTTGGATTCGATGTTAATATAGCAAAGATAGGACATTTCTGATTATTTCAAGGACAAAACCTATCAAACCCAAAAGTAATAAAAAAGCATCTTCAACCTTGTACTTCAGTTACAAAGAACTTTTGGTATAAGCAAATATGGTCCAATTCCTCTAGTTTGACCTCTACACCTATATTTAAGTCCTTATATAAAACAGACACCCTGTATATCATCTGCATAATTCAGATTTTCTAACCGCCCATTAAGACCCCTTGCCTCTCCAGCAGCATCAACTGCGTTGTCCAACGCGATATTAAAAAGTAAGGGAGCAAGGAAGCATTCTTCCTTATTCACTGGTATGTCCGCACTGCCTCTCCCTTCGTGTAAGACCCTGCAAGTACAATTCGTGTAATGATAATTCTGACTATTTTGTACAGTATCTACTTGTTTTTCTGGATAGTCTATGCTGCTATATTATTACTTTTCGAAAGCAAGTTCGAATTCTATAATTAATATCAGATGAAAGGGATAAGATCTATTCAAGATTGATTTTTTCTAAACCCTGTCTGTATATTCCTATAAGGTTATTATTTCCGTTATTTTGTTATTCAGTATTCTCGTTAATGTTTTGTATTTAATATACTTAATTCCACGTTAGTTCCGATAGTTGGTAGTTGCTGTGATCACCTTTCTCTGGAAACTTTATTACGAGTATGCGGTCTTTTCTCCAATCGTTTAGGACTGTTAAGCTATTCCATATGGATTCGATATCCAGGATGTAAATGATTAACTATGTTGTGAAGGTCCTAAATAAAAATCTCCGGAGCCGGAAAGATAGTATTTGGTCCTGATTTGATGTCTTTAATGGCAGCAACGATTTCAAAAGTTATCTACATATTTTATATCATCGACTGAAGGCATATCTGTGACAATTCTTAAATTTCGTTGAGCTAGTTCTTTCCCTACAGCGCTCTACTGTAACTGCTCTTCAGATGATGCTAATATTTCATCGTAGCTGTTTGTGTTTCTACATTTGGTATAGAATAATAGAATAGAAAATTATCTTATTGGGCAAATGGTTTGGTTATTTGGTACAAAGTACGCGGGTTTTCAAGTAAAGATTTGAACATATTGTTCTCTGATTATGTCAACATTGCTCAATCTGCTGACTATTGACATACCTACGTTAATTTTCGACTGATGTGAAAATGGAAGTTAGTGCCTTTCTAGTTTTTTGCTTGAAATCAACGCAAAACTTTAACTGAAGGTACCGCAGGGAGAAAAATCTTTAACTCATTGTACTCACCGTTTTAAAAACGACATTTTCGCATAACGATCGTATCTATATAATTTAAGGATACTTTGAAAGTTGTGTGTCTGGTTATCTGGTGGATAAATTTTACTTTCTGCTTAGTTAGATTTTGGACTTTGGATAAATAAAAGTAAAAGGATTTTAGCTTGTCGTTTTGAAGTTATAGAAAGTAAAACAAATTTCGTGTTACACATCAAGGACAATAGAATATATTGTCATAATTGTATTTACGAGCACTAACAACTAAATGTTCGGATGAAAGTAAATTTTTGAAGTATGAGAGGAGAACTGGAAATTTTACGCAAATAATTAGTAAACACCTATCAATACAATAAGATAAAGCCTTAATAACAATATTATGCATGGAAGAAAATTATTTAATGGATTTAACAATATTTTAACTTTAATAATTAGCAAACTTTACAAAATGAATTTGCAACTAATTGTTGAGATAATTTTTAATTTAGGACCATTAATAAGAGGTTACGTCTCCTTTTGCTTTAATAGCTGCCTGTATTCTAGCAGGCATTGTATTTATCAAATTTTGGTACAATTCTGGCGTGAAACTGTCCCAAATTTATTCTATTTTAATCTTTAATACGTTAAATTTTATGCCAAAGAGTTTCAATGACATTTAAGTCCGGACTGGATCAGGGCCATGAAAGCACCCTTTATGTCGTTTTCCCCAAGTTTCAAAACTGTGAGTTTTTAAAAACAATCGTTAGAAAATTACGTCACATTTTTCAAGTGCAATTTTAAAGCTACGAAATATGCATAAAATCACCAAATAAAGACTTGCAGATTTTTTTGTACATAAAACCAACATCCAGCTTTGCAATAAAGTAAATTTTACCAAAATCCAACCAGTGGTTCGAAAACTGTGATTATTTTAATGTAGGTAGCACCCTCAAAAAACACGTTTTTTGAAAAGTGAACTGTGGTACTCGAAAAAAATGCAAAAAAATCATATTTACATTTCAGGATTTTTTCAATATAGTACGATTCTTGAGCTTTGATTTAAATGTTTTTTGACACAAATCCAACCAGCGGTTTCAAAGATTCTTTAGAACAGTTACTAGAAAATTCTATTATTTTTAAGGTGCAACTTTAAAGCTCCGATAAATGCCTAAAATCACCAAATAAAAACTTGTGTAACTTTTTTATAAAGAAAACCAACATCCCGCTTTGCAATAAAGTAAATTTCATCAAAATCCGACTACTAGATCCAACATTTTGAAAATAGTAATTCTTTGTTTCTACAATTTTCCCATCCTGCTGGGTTAAAGTGCCACAGTTTTGGAACCGCCGAGAGAATTTTTACGAAATTTACGTTTTTATATAACTAAATGTTGGCATTATAACAGAAAAAACCATCAATATTATGGAAGTTAATTTAGATAACTTTTGCGCGTATGAAAAAAGAAAAACAAATTTATTTTTGTCCGAACATTTAGTTGTTAGGGCTCGTATTTAAATAGGATAACATGTTAGCTTTTTTTGTAAATTAAACGATTAAGGATACTATGCGAAAATGTCATTTTACTTAGTGTCTTAAAAACGCTCAGCGCATTGAGTTAAAGAACTCCCTCCCAGATTCATTTGTGAAAATTAGGTAGGTATTATAATGAGAGGTTGAGTCAAGAGATTATATGAGAATCATTTCATCGTTTGAAAAGTAATTATTTCAACTTGAAAGATTTAGAATTACTTACTAGGTTTATTGTTCCTGGAAGTTTCAACCCAATCGACTCTTTCTAAAAAGCTACAAGTTTATCATCATTAATTACTAAGTTATATAACCTACAAGATGAACAATAGGTATTCAGTAGTTAGAAGGGAAATGTTTATCCTTCTTTACCTAATTGTGATCGACAACAAAAATGGACTTAAATATTTCAACATCTTACCACATGAAATCATTGGTTAATTTCAGTTTCAGTTACCGTAAGGCAACAGTAGACAATGCCTTGGATGACGCTCTTGGCAAGGGAGGCCCAGATAATATAATTGTACCTAATATAAACACACCGAACACTGGGGAACATAGGGACTTTCCCTAAATGGAGCAAAGGGCCGTGCATTAATTGTTTCACTATATCCAAACTTACTTAATATGAGAAAGTAAAAAAAGAGATAAGATGACTGCTTCTAAAAAAAGCATGTAGAGGTTTTTATTGTCTTGTGCTTATATAATTAATATAGTCAATATTTCTGAAATGTATTCAAATCTCCTTTGCTTTTAACAAATTCTTTTATTTTAATTATTTAATATGTAAATTTGACATGTTATGTAAATTTTGATCAATAAATAAATTATAGTTTATTTAAATAGTTATATTTACCTACCAAATTTCAAATCTCTATTTCATTTTAAATATTTTCTGATCTTTCAAACCAGCTCTCGATCACGTGCATGTACCTATTTATTGTTGACGTCATTTGACACTTGAAATTGAATGGACCATAGGATTAGGACTACATATATAAAAAATCATATCCTCAAGTGTATTAGAAGGTATTTTTTTGTCAATTTAGAAATTCAGTGATACAAACTGAACTATGTATGTACTAAGCACCTATCGTGATTCTCAATGATGGACCTACACCTACATATTCATATGATGGTCTTCTGAACATGCACCGATAATCCAGGCAAAAGAAACATTTAAATTGAATCATATACCTAGCAAATAAAATGAAAACAAAAAGTTAAAACACAAGGGGTTGGAAAAATGAATTATGATTGTAGAGGCGTACCTGCGACCCCTGATAGTGGAACATGCGCTCTGAAAAGTAGATGCTCCTAGGCGGAGCCTGCTCCCCAAAGCATCCCTCCAATCCGGACATCCACCCACACAAAACCGAATAATCATACCTACCCATTTATGGAAACTAAACCTATGCGGGGAATTTATTAGACAGTTCAGATTGATATACCTACCTGCTTTGAGTTGTAGCTACTCTATTATACAATGGCACAGTAGAACATTATGTCTAAATTACTTAATAGGTACAATTACCTACATTGTAATGATATTATTGGTCACTATACCTATATTTACATCTATTTGAAATTAAAAATTGGTTGTTTACTTCATAGCTTACATCCATCAAAATTACAATCGATAAGTCGCAAGAACTAGGTATTAAATCCATTTTGAACTGAAATGTTTAAAATTGAATCATCAATTTTTAGCGTAGGTACAATTTAATTAATTTTATATTAAGTATATTTACTTCATGGATTAGCTTATCTAAAATCATTAATGACTACTTATTCAAATCGTAATTTATCACAATTAGTATCGAGTACCTATCGTAGAATGATAAGCAAAGTGAGTATTTTAATATAAAACAAAATTGTGAATGCCGATGTTGATAGCAGTTTCACTGAAATGTAAAATAATTTATAAAATTATTTATTTTTTAAACAATAATTTCAAAACCTTTCACAAATTTTGAAGAGTTTTACTAAAAAGTTTACTGTTTGTACAAAATGTAATGGGACTTAACCACAAGACATCTCGTTAGTAATTTTAGTGTACCTAATTCGAATTTCATTATCAATTATTTAAGCATCTAAACAGACTCTAGGTTGTTACAGGGATGGGGATATCAGAAACGGTAAGAGATACAGCTTTGGTAAATTGGGCAAAATTGCGTAATGCAAGCTCTAATAGGTAGGTACAACAATAGGTACCTATTCTAAAAATAAATCTAAGGTATTTTGATTACTTCCAGAAATATATTTAAAAATCCGTATTTTCAGGATTTCTTTTTCTCATTTGATGAGGTTATTTGGAGTTATCGAGTTTAAAAGCTGTTCGCTGTTCGACAAGGTCAATAACATTAGTTGTATGAAATTATCCTTGTCAACTTACACAGTGCAACAGCATATCGTGGAACAAGAAACGGTCTTTATGGGATTCAAGTACTAGTATAGTATAGTCAAACCCCTGAAGGGTTTATTCAGATTGGCTCGAAAATTGAAGTTATGGCCATTTGAATTTTTTTCGACAGTGACCAATTTTAGCTTACAATCACTCATTGTTTTGTCTATAAATTGCATTTTAATCCTATTTATCTCTGCATAAATATGCTGAAACTTTAATAAAATGATTCTTAAAAGTCAAATACACAACTCATCTGAACATATCAAATGAAAAAAATTTTTTTGTATTTTTCGTTGAAAAGAAGCCGAAATATCGCATTTTTTTAACATTTCGACTTTTATTCAGAATTTCTCATTATTATTTCTTTCAAACTTCAATGAAATTAAACTTTGAGATCAAATTCACAATTTTCACACCTATATCAATATAGAAATATAAATTTTTGAAACTTTTTCGTCGAGCAGTCACCGTTATATCGAACTTTTACTGCATTTTTTGTCAATTTTTCGAATTTTTTTTTATTCTACCAAAAAAATTGATGAATGATGAAAAAATACATTGAGCTCTTTTCAACAAAAAAAATCACCTGACGCTGTTTTGGCTGAAATTTGCTGGTGGAGCAAGAACTACTTCAAAATTTCGAATGAGGAAGAAGAAGAAAGCGAGTTGATCAATGAGTATGTGGATTCTGATGATGATTCGAGTGATAGCGATGGTGATGAACCAGATGAAGCAAAACCAACGCCAATGAGAGTACGTTCAACACATTGATTTGTTTCATTATAAAAATGTTCATTTGAATTTGCATATCTTTAAAATAAAATGGTAAACATAGGTATTCAATGCATGTATTTTCATTTGTTGCAAGAGATCAATATTTTTTTTTCATCATGACAATTTTTTGGGTAGAATAAAAAAAATTCGAAATATTGGCAAGAAATGCGATAAAAGTGCGATCTAACGACTATACTGATCGACAAAAACTTCCCAAAAATAAATATTTCTTTATTGATATATGCGTGAAATTTATCTATTTAATTTCAAAGTTAAATTTCATTGAAGTTTGAAAGAAACAATAATGAGAAATTCTGAATAAAAGTTGAAATACTAACAAAAAATGTTAAAAAAATGCGGTTTTTCGGATTATTTTCAACGAAAAATACAAATATTTTTTACACTTGATATGTTCAAATGAGTCATTTTATTGAGGTTCAACATATTTATGCAGAAATAATAAACTTAAAATGCAATTTATAGACAAAACAATGAGCGATTATAAGCTAAAATTGGTCACTGTCGAAAAAAATTCAAATGGTCATAACTTCAATTTTCGAGCCAATCTGAATAAACCCTTTGGGGGTTTGACTATACTATACTAGTACTTGAATCCCATAAAGACCGTTTCTTGTTCCATGAGATGACCCCTGAATTTGTTGCACTGTGAATATTCAACTAAATATCTGAAAACACAATTCTCCAGTAGGTATACAATACTGTGAAATCATGTTTAAGATAAAATTGTAGCCTGAAACGCCATAACAAATTTAATATAGGTACCTACCGTTTTTTAAAAAGTGTCTAATATACCTTTTATATATTTAGTTTAAATTTTTGAAATAGGAATGGTTTATTTAAGCCTATACTTTTAACTTTTACTATCGGATATACCATGTAAAACTTCCGGACATATTCCAAAAGTCTAAAAAGCAATCAGTTATTTTATTAAAATTTACTATGGGTACATGTGCTATATTAAAACTATAGTTTTACTTGAAAGGTACGTGACACTCTTTCTCTATTTTGCTGTCAAGCAGACGAATGTGAAATAAAGCCATAGATGATGGTGTGACGCACCTGTCTATTGAAAATAATACTGGTGGTAGGTACATGCATTAAAAAATATTTTCCAGCAGCTATCAAATATTTTTAAATCTATTAAGACAGTACCTACGTAAAGGAAACCATTATTACGTTTCTTAATAAAACTATCGAATAAAACCACTGCTTTTTAAAAATTTGACATTTTTTTTAAATCCTGATAAACTTCAAATTGAATCTGTTATCCACTTTAGAATTAATTTAAGACAGAACCTGATTTATTATTTGCAGAAGACTTACACTTGAAATCGATTTAAAAAAAAGACGTGCCTTTTAGTTTGAAAAACTGAAAAAATAGTTAAACTTTGAAAACAGCTTTAGCGTAATAATGTATCTGTAACATTTTTTATCCATGCAATTGATCTTGAAATATTGAATCGCTAATTTGATTAAAATAATCTGTAGGTTTACAGATTTTTGAAAATTTTATTCATAAAATTGTTTATGTACGACTGCATCATAAAGTGCTGTTTATGACGTACTTTTGCGTGCGTAAAGTGCCTCTTTATACACTAGTGTATAATGGAACTTTATTTTACTATTATTGTAAAATATCAGTATATCAGCTGTCAATGTCACAATAAATACTGCCAGTATAAATGTATTTACTGTCATTTATTATTTTTCTAAATAATTAAAAGGTAATTTTCGCAGTCGAACATAAAGCTTTGTATATAATCTGACTTTATTGACACGTCCTATTTATTAGCCTCGCTCGCAAGCTCGCTCTGCCATAAAACAGACTCGTCAATAAAGTCATAGATTATATACTTGTTGCATAAATAGCTATTGTGAAATCACTCACTTGATTATTTTACCTTACTTATTAAACACCTCGTATATAAAATGGTTTCAATAGGTTAGGTTAGGAGAAAGTTTAAATTTGTGATTAAGACATTAAAAAGGTTCACTTTTGGAAATAAGTCGAGACGAAAGAGAACACAATACGTACTAAAATTTCAGCCATATAAATTCAATATACGCTGCTGAAAGAATTTCCTTTCCTATCAATATTTTTTGTACTTACGAAAGTCGGATTCATTTTGCATACTCTAGTCGTTGTCCAATTACACAATTATCTGTAAAACTCATAATTATTCTTTGATTATACAGGGGGGGGGGGGCAAATTTTAAACGAGAAACAGGAAATCGACAGAATACTTTAAAATAATATGAATTTATCACATAAACTTATATCTGAATTTTATGGACTCGTATTGGTCAGTCGGTAGCCAATATTTAAATTTCAGTCAACAAAAACAATAATTATAATTATTGCTGTCCTCTGATTAATGTTGTCCATATTCTCGTGTGTCGGTAACATTTTGAAAATTTGCATAAAAATGTTATTTATTTTATCTGTTTATCGCTTTTAAATATAATCGCCTATTTTTTAGTAGGTAGGTACCTAAACATTGAAACATTCGAATATTTCTATTTACTAAAATGAATCGTCAAGTTAACATAAATTTGCATAAGTACCTAAGTGTCTTTTAAATATACTTTCTTAGTAAATTTTTGGTTAAATTTTAACAATTAACACTACTTAAAAATTGTAATATGCAGGTTTCTCTTAAAAAGAACTACACAAACTGCTTTTTGGGAATATCAAATGTATGACAATTTAAACGGCTTCGTAACTCCTAACGGAGTTAGAATGTAATTTGCATCACCCTTTTAGATTTTCGAAAAAATGCAGCAAGTTACGATGTTTAGTCACAAACCATGCACATTTCACTTTACTTAATTAAAATGTTAGTGAAACTTTTATTCAGGTTTAATTTTCTTGGTGCAATTCTTATGTTAAAATATGTATTTATATGTATAACAGATATTATGTAACCCTTTTTATACAAACATCGAACTAAAAATCTAATTAAAATCTGACATAACAGGCTACAGTAAAATAAGGGCAGGTAGATACATTAACGAGCCTAATCCCTTGCTGATCAGATTAATGCAAAGGATAGATATTATATGTAGTTTTATCATCTAAAGTCAGAAATCCACACAAATGAATAATGACTACGTTTCGTTAATTCTCTGCAGCTCATATACAGTGTGTCCCCGATTGAGTTCCACAGGTAGATATCGTGTGTTCCAAAACAAACTCACCCGCAGTAAGCCATGATGGTTTGTTACTTTATTATTATTTCACCCCTATTCTTTATCAAAATTGCTATCCATAACAACCTTGCTATGACATTTTTGGCATTTTCATTGTTTGGTCACTGCTAGCCAATATAGTAGAGTTCATTTCACGTCTGGCACATAAGTAAACGTACTTCACTTTTGGCTTGGTGAGAGTGACTTTTTTTTGGAACACACGATATAATGGAGAAAAAAATTTTTAATATTATTTTGATGTTTAGAGATTCGTTACTGTTTAGCTTCAAAATAATTTTAGGCAGAGAAACCAAATGTTTTTCAGATATTGTTATTATCATGAAATATTTATTCTACATGTTCCGAGGGTTCCTTAAAGCTTGGGCATCATTTTATATGGGTATGTAGAATAGGTAAAAATACGTATCTTTTTCCAAACTTATACAAAAGTTAAAAGTGTACAACTGTACACCTGCGTTGTTTGAAGTTGATGATGGATGTGTCGAAAAACTCGAAAATCGATTTTTACCTATAACTTCTTGACGATTTTGATAATTTTTGGGTTAATGATACAAATTTGGAAGTGTATTTGATTCTTCTACAACGCTTCACTAATCTCAAAAAAAAATTCCCATATTTTCAGTTTATCGAAAAATTGCTTATGTGCAACAACACTGAAAAGTTGAAAATGTTTTTGTTATTCAAAATTTGAAATGAAACCCTACATTAAATTATAGGCAGTGCCTCCGCTGCCGGCAACGGCACCCGAATGAGCTGCCGGCAACGGTACCCGAATGAACTGCCGGCAAAGAATTTTTAGGTTTTGCCGCGTATTCAATTTTATCAAGATAATGTTTTAAATATTTCAAGGTTTCATTAAAATCCAACATTCTGGGCTAATTTATAATATAAATGAACAAATAAAAAAATGTTTTGTGGTTTCCTCTACTTGAATTTGATTAACACAAGTTGCCATTGCACTTGCACTTTGTTGTATTTCGGCAAAACTGCCGTATCGCGGCTTTTCTGAAAATGGCTTATTTTGGCAAGAAGATAAGTTGTTTAAAGTCAGGGGAGAATTTTTGTAGAAAAACATTTTGTTTTTATGAAAAATGTAAACAAATCCTCAATTAACAACCTTACCAGTAAAAGTAGGTAGGTATACCTACTACTCTTTCACTTCTTAGTGGTTAGGTTGTTAATTAAGGTTTTTCTTCATTTTTCATTAAACAAATTTTTTTTTCAAAAAAAAACAGCCTCCCTCGAGTTTAAACAACTTCTCTTTCCAAAATAAGCCATATTTACAAAAAAACTAATTTTTTAGGCATTTTTCGGAAAAGCCGTGATACGGAATTTTTACCACAATTTGTTACATTATTATCATCAATGAATGTGTTCGTTGCTCTCCAGAAAATCGTCTTTGAAAATGTCCTTCAAAATTTCACCTTGCCCTTCTTCCCAATGCTCTATGATAGATTGAACAATTTTCAATATCTTACGAAAAATTGGAGGGGAGACTTCTTTAAACAACTGAGCCATTTTTTTACCTTGATCATCCATATAAGCTTAAATTTAGTGTGATTAGTCATATATTTATTACGCGATTGCTGTTTACGAGTTACCTACAAATTTTGAGGGTTATGATTGCCGGCACCGGAGCCAACATTGAGGGGGCAACCGGCGCCGACAGCCATTAGTTTATTTTGCGGGCACCGTTGCCGGCAGCGGAGGCACGGCCTAAATTATATCTAAGCAATTTAATGTATTTCACCAAAGAAAGTTATTAAGAAAAATCCTCAAGTGGCAAAATTTTGATATAAATTGGCTAAAAATTAATGATGAAAATGTATAGATGAAGGTGGTATTATTATGTATAATAAACTGTTTAAAATTATTTAATTCATGGTCATAAGACAATACAATACTTAAAAATTAGATACTCTTACTTGGTACATAAAAATCCTTATATGTTAAAAATATAAACTATTCATAAAAATAGAAAATTGTTATTAATTATACAGGGTGTTTTTGAAATACACTACCAAAAGTGAAACGGAGTCTCTGTGACTTTTAAGGAGGCGAATGGACCCTTTTTTTTTTACGATGAGAAAAAATAACCTCTGATCCCTTACTTATAAAACCAGAACGCCACTGATGAAAATACACGTAACAATGATTGCGTTCGATTTCAATAAAAAGCCATGGTAACTAAAATTAAATCATTTTGAATAAATAGCCATAGTAACCATTAAAGTCAGAACTGGCAAGTCGAAAGTCAATTCTGAGAGGTAGATTTTAAATTACGGTTCAAGCATCCAACAATGAGGGTTTTCGTCGCACCAAACATTAGAATTATGGGAATTAAAGACTCCGTCTCTTGTGAAGGTTGCTTCATCTGTTGACAACAAATTTTAAACAAACTGTGGATCTTGATAATCTTTTTGCAATATCCATTCATAAAACCTGATCCTTCGGGGTAGATCTTCTTCTTTGAGTGCTTGTACACACTGCAAATGGTAGGGATGAAGCCCTGTTCTTTTAATGTTCTCCAAACAATAAATGGGGAAACATCTGTACGACAGTTTTCTTACGCTAATTCCGGGGTCTTCTTCCACAGTATTTATTATATCAGGTTCAGCATCTAATACCCTTGCAGTTCTCTGTCGGCCTCTATATCTAGTTTGGGGACGATATTCACCGTTGTCTCTGAGATGCTGCACACTGGTAGTAAATGTATGATGGTCGGGTACTACTCGTCTAGGAAATGCTTCTCTGTAGAGACGCTGTGCTTCACGAGCATTTCCCAGTGCTCTCCCATACATTAACACCATATCGGTCAATTCGGAATTTGTGTAAACCATTTAGAATAAATATGGAAATTCAAAATTCAAAACTGACAATTATACGGTGACAATTTGAATTGTGTGACAGAAAAAATCACATCTACCTTTTATTCTTGTTACTAAACAACCAAAATAATTACGATTTGAATTATGTAGTTACCTTTAACCCAGTAGCGCACTGGAAATTTTGACCAAATTTTCGATTAATTTTAGTTCGAAAACGAAAAGACTTTTATTCAAGGTATTTTTTGTCAATGACATCTATTTTTCATCACCTATTACCGTTCTTTTTTTGGTAGTGTATTTCAAAAACACCCTGTATATTGCAAAAATACATTATTAATACGTATCTTATTAATAATCTCTATCTGCAACTACTCATACATATTAGCTATAAATTAATTTCGCACTTTATAAAAGAAATGAATTTCATATCGAAATTATATTTTTAATTTCAATAAATATGAAAAATCAATATCTTTCAGCTTTCTGATTAAATATTATGAGGACTATTAAAATGTTGTACAATGCATGTGACAAGTAATTTCACCAGTTAACATGACATGCAGACATTCTATTATAGAGGGTTATACTTATAACACTGCGCAGGATTAAGGGTTGATATTTGATATAAAAGACTTATAAACACGATGTCTTTACTTAGTTGTATTACTGTATTATATTGTAAATAAAGCATCAACTATATTCAATAAAAAAGAAGCAACAGGTGAGTGAGTTTTGAAATTTTTATATTATTGTTTTATTTAATACAAAATTGTGTAGGTAGTTTTATGTAAACTATAACGAAATTAAATTAAATTATCTCATTATGATGGTATACTTACCGAAATTTAAACACTTAAACTTTTGGAAAATCAGTTTACGTTACAGTAAAATTTGGCAACAAGTTTTTAAAAGAAATTGTAGTACTTACCTATTGATTGTTGCACTTTTAAATTAATATTGGCTTTCTTTACTTAACAATTTTATGCAGTACCTACCTAGCATTCAGCAATATACCGTCCGCTTTTAAGTGAAACTCATTTAACTCAAAAACATATTTTTGAATAAAACGGAGGAAATTGTAGACTGTAAGTTACATAGATTTATAAAAATATTAAACTAGCTTATAACAAATTGTTGCATGACATTAAAATTAAGTACCTATGTATTATAATATTCTGGTCTAGAATACAACTGAGAATCTCAATAATTGAAATTTTTTATTTATAGTGTGTTGCACTTGAAAGCCAGAAATATATAAGTTGTAGTGATTTGTTATATTCCTAGGTAGGTATGCAGGGTATGCTTACTATCATCAACATTAACACTTTGTTTTATTTTCATAGTAAATTTTCTTCTTAAACATTTTCAGACTTACCTGTAAGTACCTATTATAACAAATTCCAAATAATTTGTATTTTATAAAATTTATGGTACATTACTAACAAAAATACTATTATTCAGTGGTAGGTACACATACAAAAGAGTGTCTCTGCTTTTTGGTATATACAGGGTGTTTGGTAACTGGACAGACAAAATTAAATGTCGTATGTAAAATCGAACATAAAACAAAGAATAACTTTTTTTCAGATCTGATGATATTTTTACTACTATTAAGCAATTAGCAGACACAATTTTAAATTCAGTTCAAAAACACTGTAAATTTTACAGAAGTTTAAAATTTACTTGTTTGCGTTGCCAGGCGTGTATGTAGGTATTTTTGAAAATCTACTATAGTTTTTTTATGTTGTAATAACTTTTGTTTTAATCACTACAAAATGTTGAATAAAATAATAAAAGTATTTTTTTCTGAACTGAATATTTCCTAAACGAAGCCCGATCTGAAAAAAGTTATTCTTTGTTTATGTTTAGAATTCGATTTTACATACGACCTTTAATTTTGGTTGTCCAGTTAGGAAACACCCTTTATTTCGGAAACTATAATTTTATAAAAGAAACTAAAATTATACACTCAAAATCTGTAAAAATGTATACTTACTTGTTGAATCACTTTAATAGATAGTAGAGTAGATACCTATGTACCTACAGTAAGCAGGGAGTTGAAGTAGACTTTTTTACCCTACAGCCAATTTTTGCAGAATCTTGTACAGGGTCACCCTGCATCCCTGTAAAATTAAAACTGAGTTTTTGTATTCGTAGACTCCGTCGTTCCTTTACCATCCATTAATTAACAGTTACATTTTTTATTTATTTATTAACTTCTTTCCTATACGATTAAAAAAAAGCGTCAATACCAAGTTGTAGAGAAAAATATTTCCTACAAATAAAATTTTGGAGAAATTTTTCTTTTTCATTAAATACCTTTTTCCTTAACGGTAAGTTTCAGGATAATTTTGTTTCTAATGTTTTTTATAGAACTCTCAGAGTTACAAAAAACGTATTATATACTTTTTTGTACAGATAAATTTTACGTTTTTTCAACCTGTAGGTATCTCCAATAGATCTCATATTGTTATCATTTAAAATAAATTATTGAGCCTTTTTGAGCATACCATACAATCAAAATAAAAACATGATCTCAATTATACCAATTTCTATTTATTTCGTTCTATAAAACTCTTTTCCACGCCACCACGTAGGTAGAGTAGTAAGTAGTAGTAGTAAGTAGTAAATAAGTAGAGAAAAATATCCCCAAGAATTTCAACTCACTTGTTGAATAACTTTTTAAATATTGACAATATCACAAAAAATATAAAAGAACAGTTGTAGGAAACTACAACTTTGTACTGATACTTTTTTTTCGAAAATCAAATAGGAAACCAGTTATTCAATAAATAAAAAATTCAACCTTTAATTAAGAGCTGGTGAAGGAAAGACGAATACAAAAATTCAGTTTTAAACTTACAGGGTGAGTATTGAAAGTTTTTAATTTACTTTACATGTTGCTATTTTTATTACCTATTTGTGTCCCTGTCAAAATGTAAAATATGTACCTTTATAATTTAATCCGCCAGAAAAAATGATATACTTTCCACTCTAGTTATACAAATAGTTATACAGGGTGTCCCAAAATTAGTCTGCCAAAACGGTTCAAGATTCAAAGATCGACTGAGACGACCTTTTTTGTGTAAAAATAAACCAAGTTTCATAATTTGATATAAAAAATTAAAAATTATCCACACAAAAAATATGGGGCATAATTTACCCAGCACCCACCCTCTATGTGACGCCCCTGGCAAAATGTCTGAAAATTGAAAACAGAAATATGTGGCAAATTATAAAAGCTTCAAACTCACCAAATTTCATGAATCTATCTCAAATAGTTGCAGAGATATTACAGAAAACTCCTCTTTGGGGCCCCCCTTTCGGGGGGCTACAGCTCCCTTAGGAAGCATTTTTCAGCCTACATTTATTAAAACTTTTTGCATTATTTTTGAACGTAGAATCAGCTGGTACATTTTGGCAGGCTAATTTTGGGACACCCTGTATATTTTATTTACATCCCATTTCATCTAATTAATTAACAATAATTTCAGTAGGCCTCCACACGAACAACGAACATACATCGAAATAAAAACATTCTAAGATTAGTTGATAAGCTCATATTACTGTACACTGTTCTCGTGTCTCAAGGGATGTTGGCATGCAACTTTTGTTAGATATTATTGTAGGCAGATAGACAGAGTGGGTTAAATATATAAAGTAGTGGAGATTTTTGTGTCCATTAATAATTACGGAAAGGTATTTTCAAAAAGCGAAATAACCAAATTTTCAAAATGTTTTCATAAATTCTTTAGTTGTGGATGTGTGTCTATGGAGAAATATTAATATCTCTGCTCACTGGCACCTTAAAATTTTAAAAAATTAATAAAAAAAAAACATTTTTCTACTCCCATACTTTAATTGAATTATTAGACATTTACTACCTGTACTGTAATGGGATTCATTATGATACAGATTTTTCATTACGACACAAGTTTATAATCAATAGAAATGCAACATTACAGCAATATTTCATCAATATTGCCATGACCATATGACAGATCTAGAATTTAAAAACTGACAGTTCATTTTGATTTTCTGACATTTCTTAGTTTATGATAAAGTTGCCATAATTTTTATTTTATTATTTTTCATTATTTTGACTAGTCGTAGAAAAAATAGTGTATGCCACTCACATACGACACAGCTCAAGTCGTCACTCTCATACTCGGGTCTTAATATCTATCATTAAATCATTGCACAATATATTTTTTCAATTACTGAGGAACGATTTGGAAATTAACAGTTTTCTCTCTAATATACCTGCATACGATATCAAAATGTTCTTCCACAAAGACGCAAATACGTTCTAAACAGATTATTAGATATTTTATTTTAGAATGTTTTATATTTGTTTATTTGTTCAAACTGTGTTTTTATTTAAATGCCAATGTTTGCTTTTATGCCAAAAAAGCTCCCCACTTAACAATAATCGTTAACTGAAAGTCAACGTAATAACTAACTCCTAATATTACAAAACTCTCTTTGTACACAATAATGCCTACCTACATTTCGTCATAACAGAAATATTAACTGAAACAATAGTTATAATAATGAGTATAATGACCCAATACTCGATAAAAATAATATTATTTAGCTCTCAGAAATAATCTATACTATAGATTCTATATCGCATATAATCAGAAAACGAAATTGAACACCATCAGACTAAGTGGCGTTCACCCCCGCATTCCACTCAGTCGGGTGCAGAAAGTATTTCATTGTACTATGGCGGGGTGCTTCAATAAAGCCAATCCATTAATCTCTGTTAATAATTCGCTTCTTTTAGAAAATATGACCACGTCCTCAACATTCCTGTTTATCTGCGCTTGGTCCACCACCATCATTCTCATTTTGGAAGCACATGCCATGCATTTACCGAAAAGAGTAAGTTTTGTTTTGCTATTCAATACAAGTACCTACTGTTATTTTATTAATTAAGAAGAAATAAAGCCATTCAATTAAATTCGCGATTTGATTGTACATAATTTAGAATTTTTGCTATCCACGTTATTAATAAAGATGAAATTATGTTCTAGTTCTGCAGTGAAATATGTTAGTATTTCTAATAGGCAGATTAATTTATGTATTCGTGGCCACCAAAACTGGTCAAAAATAAATAAATTATTTTTTTATTAAATTGTATTTTTTATAAAAAATAAAAAAACGTCAAAAATATGAAACAGTAATTTTCGAATGGGTTTTCAAAATTGACAAATAGGAATAATAAAAATGAAGGATCGAAAGAACATAGATAAATTATTTTCTAAACAAAACTTTGAACTGTAATAGATTCAAGACCAGATTAAATCTATAGATATTATTTAAGGTATTAAAATTTCCCAAAAAAAAGATATTTCACTTTTTTGTATCTACATATTAATATAGGTATCATGGATGGACCTTCATACTGTCATGAGATAGAAGGAGAAGACTTTTTATGGATAACTTTATTTATCAGGCAAATTCCTATATTACATTGAAAATCAACAATTTTATGTGGCAGATAGACAAAGTTATTTAGGGCCAGTTTTGTCAATCCTTAACTGGTAGTTAATCGTCTTCGTTATTTTTGTCTTAACAATAGTATCTAGAATTTTAACTTACAGTTAAATATACCTAAGCATTTATTAAAAAAGTGAGGTTTATTGTTATTAATATTTATTATATTAACTATACAGTTGTTTCAAAAATTAAAATCGTCTTTTTCAATGTTATTCTCCTTAGGTAATGACCTTTTAAATCAGTTTTTAGTTTACAATCAAATACAATATCTACATTATTCTTTCTATTTTAGATGACACCATTGATGAATATTCGTGAAAAAATAACAGACCCCAAGAAACGACCGTTTTGCAACGCATTTACAGGTAACTTAAACAAAAACTATAGAAACTATAGGTGTGATAAATAATTAGAAATGAAATTTATTTTGGGTATGTAGTGTTCGTTTTTTTTTATCATTTTATTATTAACACTAATTTTCTGAGATAAAAAGTAGTTTATTGGACAAAATGTAACTATTCGTGACAACGAATTTGACTAATAATCAGGTACAATTGTTCTATTTCTTATCGTTTATGAATCACATTAAAAAAATTGAAAAAATAAGTAATTCTTCCCGAATTTTGTGTAATTGATATTTATTTCTTTTATATTGTATAATATTTTTATGATTTAATAGCAAAAAAATAACACTTTACTTACAGGTTGTTTCATATTATAAATAAATGATTGTATGGTATAATTTAAGGACTGGTCGAAATAAGTTGATTTTACAAAAGTTACTTTATACAAAATTAAATATATTGAAATTATATTTTTCAAGATATTCGGTGGACAATTTTAACGACTCGAAATAAGGTCCCATTTTTGTAAACATAAATTAAATAATTTTGATTCGACTAATACATGATGCCTTTAAGTTATAACACCATCATATACGAAACGATTTGTATTACCAGTTATTGTAATTAAGCAATTTGAAAAATGACTATTAGCTTAGTTAATTTGGGAGTAATACAAGGTGATTCAAAATTCGATGTAGATATTTTAAGGACGTATTGTTGGGATCAAAATAAGACTTTTTTTCAAATAAACATGTGTCCTAAAATGCACCCCCTCCCCTCCTCCAACTTCCCCACAAACTGCTTCTACATAATTTTTGAAGCAAAAAATAAATAGAGTGTTAACACTGGATGTAGCTCGGAGGGGATGCATTTTAGGAAACATGTTTATTTGAAAAAAAAGTCTTATTTTTATCCTAACAATACGTCCTTAAAATATCTACATCGAATTTTGAATCACCCTGTATAATAGATTAATTTTAATTCTATGATAATTACTGCTCTGTTAATTTGAAAATAACAATCATTCTATAGTAATTTCGATTCGGCGGGAGGTCAGATTATCAGGAGTATTACCTACTACTTATTACATCAAAAAACAAGAAATTAGGCACTACATGGTGACTGCTAATGAATGTGCATTTTGCTGTTTACTGTTCTTTAGTTACAAAATTCAAAACTAATCAAAATTCGGTTTCTTCTTTCGGTTATTCAGGATCACTATTAAATTTGACAATTTGATAGGTAATTATTTTTCGCCAGGCTTCCGCTTCGTTTTCATAGATCATTGGTCATTGTCTCTGTTTCCACAATTCCTTTATATTCGTAAACTTGGCATAGAATAAGGGTTTCTTTCAGCAGAATAAATATGCACCACTTCTGTGTACTTGTGAAATGTAGGTAGGTTATAGGTATGTACTTAAATAATTTCGAGTTATTAAGAAGTTTAAGATGATGTTAGCATTTCATGAGGGTTCTTGGCTCGCAACTCCAATAAAGATGTAGGTATGTTGTATTTCAAATTGTAAAAATTGTGGAAACCGAAGCTTGATGAAAGTTGGTCCACAAAAGGCCCTTCCTATCTACCTCAAGAACTGTCCCCGCTTTCACCGTCCAGTTCCCTCCCCGAACCGACTCGATAAAGTAGATATGATGTCGGTCCATGCCCCTGTAAAGCGCGCTGGCAAGACTCCCACCAGACAGTTTAGAATCCCCCAATTCTTTCCCAAAAGCCAGGAGGATCTCGACATGTTTGGTACTGTGATGAAGGCCGTGGCCTTGCAACAGTCTTTAGTTCCTACATCCATAATTCCTTCATAGTCTCATCGCCCCAGTCGTTGAGCATAGATTTGCCTTGCTACCAATAAGTGATTCAAATATGGACTCTGGACCCAGGCATGCTCCCCGGCGTCTATCCTGTCAAAAGGAAGAAAGCAGTAACTTTTTACGATTATGAGAAGAACTTTCTTGAAATTTAAACGCTTGCCCTTTTTTAAATAATTGTAATTTTCTAAAAAGTTTTTTAACTTTTGGTTTTTAGAACAATTCTAAATAGACTAGTCATTCAAGCAAAAAAGATACAGTAAATTCCAAAAGTTTTGAAACTTGTACACAACTTTGAAAACGCTAAAATAATATTATGTCTAAACCCGTCCGGATGACCGGAACATTGTCAAAAATTAAAAAAACAACAATTTGCAATATCTTTTTGTACAAAATTACAAAAGTTATGCAAACTAGGACAAATGTTAAGTGGCCTATTACAAATCTTCCATCGAGTTTGCAACCTTTTTTGCTAAACTGAAGCTCGATTTTTATTAAATAATTAGTAAATTTTGTTGTAATTCTTCGTACAAAATTCCAAAAGTTATGCAAACTTTATGTAATACTTATGATACAGTCCTGAACCCAGATGCCAATTTGCATAAATTTTTGAGGAACGGAAATATTTTTTTTATTTCTTTATTACTCGGGGCGGTTAATTTTTTGACAAAGGGGGGTCAACAAAATGCAAAAGTTTTTGAACATGGTTGCAAATGTTCGTTACACAGGTACAGACTGTAAATTGAATTTGCAACCTTTTCATACCTCCGGAACTTTGTTAAATTGATAACATCTTGTAAATAATTCCAATTTCGCATATCCAAAATATTGCAAAAGAGTTGCAAATCTCAAATTATATTTGTCTAATATTATTAAAAGTACTTTTCAATTTGCAACCTCATAGCAAGTCCGGAAAATATTTTTTATGATTTTTATTTACACTAAGTTAGTAGCGAGTGAGAGAGCAAGGCACTGCCTTGCCTATAGTGTAACTAATTCATAAAAAAAATTTATCAAATTTCGTATTGCATCATAAACGGCCGTAAGATTCATTAAACAAAAAAAAAACATACATATACCTAAATAGAAAAACATGATCTTTTACGAACCAAAAAAGCAGTAATTAGCAAAGCCAAGGAAGATAGTAGTATCACGCTTTCCTGCTAGTGATAATAATGACTTACTGCTTTTTTCAAACTGCTTCTTTTGCATTAAAAATGTTTTTTGTTAACAGATATTATACATACATATCTCTTTTCACATAGGCTGTGGTAGAAAGCGATCAAATCTCCCAGCTCTTACAGATCAAGGAGACGAAATGGATGAATCCATAGGCAGTTTATTAGAGCTAAGTGGTGAACCGGCAGTCGAAGACCTTTCACGCCAAATCATGTCTGAAGCTAAACTGTGGGAAGCAATCCAGGAGGCTAATTTGGAACTAAACAGACGTAAAGTGGGTTCTGTTGAGAGCTTTGAAGACGACGTCGCGGTTCCCGCCCGCAGTGCTACAGCATCTTGTGCATTGCCGCCGTGTTACATATAAGAAGTACCTATCATTCAAAATCGATAGGGGATTTCGACTCGTATTAGAAATGAAAAGTTACATAAATTTCTTTTAATACAGTCGGTTTGAGTTTGAGTTTTTCTGGAATTGTTATTTATTAATGATTAACGAAATTATTGATTGATGAAATATATTATTTAGTTATGTAGAAATACTGTTTTAGGTACTATTTCCGAACTTTTTAAGGATAAGTTAAGGCAACAAATCGGGTTTATTGGTTGTGTTATAATATTGTACACATGTAACTTACCTCTTGTTGTAGAATCAAAAAATGCTTATATTTGGTTATGATATAATTATATGAAATACGTATATGCAAACAAACATATCTAGGTAAATTCTCATACATAAGAAAAAGAAGTGAATCTACTATATGTATAAAATAATATGAAATAAAATGTCATTATTCTAAGTTTTCCTTTTTTCATTCCTTAATATACATATACAAATTGGTAAAGATATTTGGGCAACAAAATAAAACATTAAATCATTGGTATAACATATAATTGAGAAAGATAAACTTCTAAATACCAAACAATTGTGTATATAAAATATATAGGATACAGTTCACTCCAGTCAAATTCAAATTTTCTTTAACATCTTAATAAGACAATACTGCTAGAACTTCTATTTCTAAAATAGTTATCTGTTACTACTAAAACAACAAAGTGTGCACTTTTACAGACCGTATAGTTTTATATCACAATTTCTACAAACATAAGAGCTACACAAATTATTAAGTAAAAACATTTAAGTAGGTAAATAGCTAAAATCAACAGTCTTAAAATTAAAAATAAAATATTGATATAGAAATAAAGTAAGTATAATAGAAGCATATATTTTTGTACTATTAATATTTACTGTTCGACAAAAACATAATAACTTTTAATAATTTACTCTCTAACAGAGATCTATCATAGGGATACAATTGTGGGTATAAACACCTCTACTGTAACCCTTATTATAATACTTGCACAATTTTACATAAAGTCATTGGCAGCTTTAACAAAACTGTGAGCCAGTAACTCATGGGCAGTAGCCCGTTCCTTAGGATTGTGTTTGAAGCATATGTCCAAAAAGTCTAAACCTTCATCTATCATATCATCAGGCGGATCTGGACTTTGACCCATACCCACTTTAAACATTATTTGGTAATTGGAGTCAAACTGAGCCCAAGGTCGCTAGAAAAATTATCAATAATTTAGGGAAAACATGAGTTTATTAAAAACTAACTTGTCCAGAAGACATTTCAACTACTACACAGCCCACGGACCAAATATCAGCTGCTCTACCGTGGCCTTCGCTCATTGTTCTGGTAAAGACTTCAGGTGCCATGTAAGCTGTAACAACAATAATATTCAACAAAAAGATTCAGACAGTGAAAGGTAATGATAACTGGAGATGGAGCATAATTTTATTGCTTTGAATTCAGTTAATCACTCAATTTATATTAGGCAAGGTACTCTATTAAAAATGAAGAGAAAGCATTCTAAATCTTAAGTGGAAAGTCAAAATTATACTGCATTAAATCATATTTACAAAGCAAAAATTGTCACTTTAATACCCAACTAAACTGCTGGCCAACTGAAACGTACCAAGCGAATTTTTAGGTTGAATTTAAAGTCATATATTTTGAAAAATGGAAAAGATATCAACATGCAGTTTTCAGGATTTCAGAGATAATTTAATTGAGAAAACGATAGTGTTACCCGATTTTTTTACTTTGAAGTACATTACTATCTACAGGGTATGAAAGAAAGTCTTTTTTTTGTCAAATTTTATAACTACCGTGATTCCACAAAAAAATTTTTATATTTTTTTGATGTAGATTTTTTTAGTCCTTACTTAATGGGAAAACAACCTGTTTCTTAAAATTTTGATATCCCTTTTGTTTTATAAGATACCGAATTTTTGCTGAAAATTTGATTTTTCTTTGTTTTTTGTCGTTCGGCCGTATTGTGTTTTGTAAGAACCAATTTCTGTAGTTGATTATAATACCTTATATATGGCTTTCTTATAAAAAGTACACTTTTTGTACTTTCATTACTTTATTGGTAACCAGTGGCTTATCAAAAATCGGTACACGTTCGCTAATTGGTAAATTTTTTAATTCATTTTTTGATGCCATTTTTTTAATGGAATAGAATGGAATTTAGTTAGTTTATGTTCACCATTGGTTTAAGTGACTTGTATCCTCGAAACGGGTTTTTCACTTTTTCAAAAATTTGCTCATATTCGTGTATACCGGGTGGCTACGAAATCGTTTTACAACCCCCACCATTTTGTTACATTTAACTGTATTAATTTGAAATTTGGCATGGTTTGATTGTTGAAAGGAATAATCATTTTGACGTTTAAAACAATCTGATGACACTTCCGGATTCATCGGAAGGGCCACCTACTAACTTTCAAAAATTTTTTAAAACAACCCTGTATATTTTTTTTCCGCAAGAATTAAATTCTACTTAAAATTAACTTTTTATCGACATATCACATGATGACATTTGCTTTCAAAATGGCAGCATAATTATTATTGCAAAAACCTGTTCAACAATATCTAATTTAATAAAAAATTCGGTACGTTATAAAATAAGAGGGATATAAACATTTTGAGAAATTGGATTTTTCCTCATTAACCAGGGACTAAAAAAATCGACATCAAAAAAATATAAATTTTTTTTTGTGGAATTTCGGTAGGTATAAAGTTTGAGAAAAAAAAGACGACTTTCTTTCATACCCTGTAGATAGTAACGTACTTCAAAATAAAAAAATCGGGTCACACTATTGCCTTCGCAATAAAATTATCTATTGAACACCTCATGTTGATATCTTTTCTCCTTTTCAAAATATTTGACTTAAATTCAACCTAAAAATTCGCTTGGTACGTTTCAATTGGCCAGCAGTTTAGAACAGGAAAAGATTGTGAAACTAGTTTATCACAAATCATTCAATTTATATGAGTTAGACAAGGTTTTCTATTAAAACCCAAAAGAAAACATTCCAAGTCTTAAGTATAACATCTAAATTACTAGGAGTACATTAAATTATATTTACACAGCTAAAATTTTCACTTTCACAGTAAAAGATCGTGAACCCATTATAGTAATTACCAAAACTTTTTCTTACCTTGTGTGCCTACCCAACCTTTCAATTCACCAGGCATGGTAGTACTGGCCATGATTTTAGCAGCACAGCCAAAATCCCCAATTTTAAGGCAATTTCCCTCGTCTGTTAGAAAGATATTAGCTGTTTTAATATCACGATGCACAATTCCATGATCGTGCAAAACTGCCACGCCTGACACCAACTGGAATGTGTATCGACGAACCAACAGTTCCGGTAAGCCACCTTCAGTAGCTGCAACTAGATTTTCTAGAGTTCCTTCAGCGCAGAATTCCATGAATATTAACATTTCCTCCTAGAAATATATTAAGAAATTATGTAGTAAGTTTTGAAAAATATGTAAGGGTGAAGACACATAAATTTTAGTCGCTTACCTTATGAACCTCAACGCCATAATATCTAACCAAATTCTGATGTACTATTCCCTCCAAAATCTTTATCTCTTCCGAAACTCTCTTAATAGTCAGATTATCATTATGCTGTAAGGCAATTTCTTTAACTGCCATCATCTCTCCTGTGTTATTATTAACAGCTGTATAAACTTTCCCAAATCGGCCTTGTCCAATTTTAATACCACGTTGCCACGAAAATGTAACATTCCTTCTACGTATATGCGTTTTATTTTCAGTATTACAATTTAGTACCGTTCCTATCAACAATTGTTTTCGTAATCGATCATTAATTTCGGTTTCTAGTGAATCAATTGCCTCTCTGACATGTTCAGCATGAGTAGTCGGTGGTAACTTAATCCTAACACACTGTCCTCCATTTTTATCTTCCTTCCTAAATAAAAAAATTAGTCACAATTTGTTAAATGAATAAATATTTTAAGTTAACCTGTTATTGAAATTTATATTATCTACCGCATCTGGTACAGGCGAATTTTGTTCCATACTCGTCTTCCTACTTCCAGCACTGGCATTGGATCTTTGGCTTTTATACGTAGGTCTTGGACTTGGAGACGAACCTCTAGACTTTGTTCTAATGTGCTCCAACGACGATCGGGGTGACGCTGAGTAAATACCGGAATCGGGTGTGGACGGTGCCGTAGTACCAATTACATGAGATATACACACATCCATATTTTTCTGGAGATCTTCGAACTCTTCCTCAGTGAGATATTTAGTGTTGCATGGTTCGCACACTGTTAAAAGGAACTCCAAGCCTTGATAGGCCCAGCGAGGACGCATGCCACGACCTCTTTCACAGCGATCAGTCACAAACTGCATCCACAGATTGGCGAATTGGACCATTCCGCCTACCAGGCGGATTCGTTTGTCCGTTGAAATACTTTCAGACATTTCTTTGTAAAACTAGAAAAACGTCCAGGTTTTGACTAACTATAAGTTAGATATGACGAATTATTATTACCTCAAATCCAAATCGGTAAACCTGCATCAAAATTTCGCGAATTCGGGAATTTAGTGATGCTTTGTCTAGCTCGTCTAGTGAACCGAAATTGATAAGATCGAATAAGTTCTGTATTCTTCCAATAGCTTGCGGTATCAAACATTTAAAGGATATTATCGAATCCTGTTAAAAAGGCAACATTAATAAAGATAAATGTTGGTAGTATAAATTATTACTTACTCTTAATACCTTCTTACATTTCCATGGAAGTGCTTCGAACTTAAATAGTGTTCTACAAAAAGCCATGGTTTTTAAACTCATTTCACGTTCCTCGTTAAATAAAGACTGCAATTCACGACACACGGAAAATAGAATAGATCTGTAATAACAATGTCCATTACGAGAAATGTTGCGATATTACAGAATAGATCTTGTATAATAAATTCTAAGTTAGCAGGAGGATGATTGAAAGAACATGGTTTATATGAAAAACTTTCAAAGCGCCTGAATTCTAAGACCAAAGTTATGATTATCAGCAACACACAACAACCGAACAACTTTCAGTTTCACGTCGACTGAGGAGCGCTACGAAGAATCCCAATCCAACTGCATATGTGGTAAATATAACCGAAACCAAGAAGTTTCCAAAAAAATACGAAAACATATTTTTGTCTGTTTTAGCTGCTGTAATTCATAAACTATTGGATTTATGTAAATATTGCTTAAAGAAAAGTTGTGGACATTCTAATTTAACACAAAATTGATAATGACTTAAATGGATATTTTTATCATGGGGGCGATTGGAACAGAGATAATTAAAAAACAGTTTTTCACCATTTTTCAAGATGGCGGTCTTAGCATAACCACCCCGTGTTAAATAAATGACGTTTTACATTAGCGTCCCCATCCCATACTACAACATACAAAAGACGATTTGCTTGTTCCAATTTTTTGGTGGAATCAATTTTTGTTTCTCTTTTTGTGGACAAAATAAATAGAGATGTAAATATGTAAAATGACAAAAAATATAAAAGCCTAAGTACCATAGATAAGATTAGGTTTATTATTATTAGATATAGTATGGATTAAACTTACTTCACCATGATGTCATCTTTCTTCGGTAATGCATCTAAAACATCCTCTATTCTTTGCATCAGTCTCTCGCCGATCCTCTTCAAAATGCACGATAAAATATACGCAAATTTACTGGCCATTAAGTCCGCACCACCAGGAATATTCGGGAACAATTTACAAGAAAACTGATATTCTTCCTCCAACAAATTTTTCTGGAAAGTTTCATGATGCAAAAGCGCCCACTGTTCCAAATAATCCAGATAATCTTTGAAAACGTTTAGCATACAATTATCGAATGAGGCGAGATTTTCCACATAGTGATCGGTATTATGCTCGTTCATGCCTGTAGTAGCTGTCTTTACATAATCTATAATACGCTGTCGTTCAACTGAAGCAATGCGCAGACCTTCTTTCAATTCACGCATTAGCTGCCTCACACTGAGTGGAGAAGGATTTTCGGGTTTTTGTTCGAGTCGCATTAGTAAATATTCATGTATAACTTCCAATGGAACAGCTGCCAAAAAAATAAATGTAGAACGATATGAAGGAAGGTCTAAGGACTTTGCTTCTGGGCTCCAAGATCCATATCTAATTAATTCTTCTTCATCAGAATCACACGAAATCTTAGAAAAAATATCTTTGTTTTGTGGTTTTTCTAAAGTAAGCTGGGCCTTCCTTAAAACATACTCATGTAAGTGTTCCAAAAAATTTAAACTCTTATGCAAAGCTCTAGTCTTCAAAATATTTTCTATGTATCTTCTATAAGGTGAAACATTGTTTTCATCCTTTTTGTTAATTAACATCGCCACTGGTGTAATATTATACAGATCACTGTTTTTACCGTTAAAATAATCGTGGACTGATGACCCTGAACTATTGTTACTATCCGAAGGACTATCCGAAGTTGTGTCATCGCCAAGTAACGGCCACTGGCACTGCTTGGCATCAACCAAAGTCAAAAGCTTCCCTAATATAGCCAACTTTAATCTCTGATGTTTAGTCATATTGTACCACAAACTAATCGCTTTGACTCGACCAACAAATTCGGGACTACTGTATAAAGGATAAAGCTCAGCAAATGCCTTGCTTGAAGGAAATAACGACTCTGCGTCTTCCAGGCGTTTCATGATTGCCTCGACTTCTCTTAGAGCTTCATTTTGAGCCTCCATACATGAAACACAAAACAAGGAAAGACAGTTGGGACAGTCGTCTTCAACGCCACTGTCGCTATTTTGTGCAGAATATCGTCGAGATAGTTTGTGGAAACGATAGTTCATGATTTCTCTTAGCAGAGGTTCTACACTTTCACGGGCGGTGCATAAGTATGTGTCTTCTTCTGTGGGAGTACGGTCCGCATGAAAAGCTTGTAATTCGAGCCATATTACATCCTTCAGTTCATTTTGCCAAAGGGTTTCCTCGCGGCTTAACTGAGAATTTATTTTAGTTTATTAAAATGTATTTTATTTTTAATCTGTCTAAACTACATAATTTAGTAATAAAACAGTCACAAATTTGCTGACAAAATAAATAGTCGGACGAAATTGAATTTTTTACGTTAGTAGAGTGTAACATCACCCTTGGCCTTAATAACTGCCTCAATTCGCTTTCGCATTGAAACTACTAGAGGTTTGCAAAACTCGGAAGTAAACGAATTCCAAATCTGTTATTTTGGCTTTAGTCCTGTATATTTTTATTTAGTATTTTTTATTGCAATTCATTGGATAAGAGAAATTTTTTTTGCCATCGTTAGGGTACCACATAGAAAGTTTAATCCGAGTTTTCGACCATCAACCCCTTGCAGCTTTTCCGCCATCTTGAATTAAGGGGTGAATTCTTATCTCGCCAATAACAGCCGTATTTTTTATTGTATCGAAAAAACAGTTGATACCATTTTTAACGAGAAATACGAATTCTACAAATTTGTATACTTGATATTTTTTATATTTTGTGTATTTAACAAGTTATAACGGATTAACTGAAACAAAAGGGGGTTGAAAATTTTTTCTGGTCGGTTATCATTTTTTCCTTCAGCGCAATCGCAAAAATGTTCATGTAAAATATGTTAAACACACAATTACCTACAACTTTGATATGAAAATTTTTTTCATGCGAGCAATTGTTTACTTACTGCAGCGCCTAAAAATTGTACGTATCGTCACTCGGCATTCGGCACTCGGCAGTAGTACAGGACATCTAGACTTTACTGGGAAATAATTCCGATTTTCGAAAGTGTTTAAGTATACGAGCCGGAAAACACATTTTGAACAATTCTGCCCGGTAGTGAAAGGCCGCATCTTGTTTTTAAGGGTTGTTTTAGTTTTTCGCGCATAAACCGCGTATTTTCGATTTTAGAAGAAAATGTTTCAATGGAATTAATTTGTAAATTGAATTCTCTACAAAATAGACTTTTTTCGCTAATTGCTATTGTTTACAAGTTAGGTACAGCATTTTGTTACACGGGATTACTTTTTGAAATTAACACAAATAGTTTTGTTTACGTTTACGTGTACCTGTCTCGAAAAACGCGACTGTCTGAAAAGTGCGACTATCTCGAAAATGGACCAAACATCAGCCTGGAAAATTGGAGGTATAACAAACTTGTAAACAATTGCAAAAAAGTTACCAGTGCAATTTTATGGAGAATTCAATTTTCAACAAAATTACATAGAAAAATTTTCTTCTAAAACCGAAAATACGCTATTTATGCGCGAAAAATTAAAACAACCTTTAAAAACAAGATGTCGGCTTTTTATCACCGGGTAGAAATGTGCAAAATGAGTTTTCCGGCTCGTATACATACACTTTCGAAAATCGGAAGCCAAATTCGTCCCGGAATTATTTCCCTGCAAAGTCTAAATGCCCTGTACTATACTGCCGAGTGACGATACGCGCAACTTCAAGGCGCTACACTGCTACAGTAAGTAAACAATTCCTCGCATGAAAAAATTTGTCATATCAAAGTTGTAGGTAGCTATGTATTTAATAAATTTTTAATGAACATTTTTGCGATAGTGCTGAAGGAAAAAAATACTCGAGTAAAAAATTTTTTCAACTCCCTTTTTACTTTCTTATACGAAGTATAAGGAAGTATTGTAATCGTGATTTTTTTCGACTTCGAGATTTTGATGGATTTACACGTTTTGAGGGCCCCTGAATCCATTTTGACCATTTTCGCCATAATGTCTGTCTGTCTGTGTGTGTGTCTGTCTGTATCCACCATAACTCAAAAACGACTTCTCGGATTTGATTCAAATTTCATATTTAAGAGTTTGAACAAATTTGTGGGCGCCACATTCAATGTTTTTCATCTAGCACCAAAACAAGTGACAGTTACCTGCTGACATTTTTAGGTTTTTTAGGAATATCTTGAAAAATAAACAATTTATGAAATTTTTTTATTCTTTAACATTGATTTAGAATTGATTTTTGAACAAATTTTGTTTGAACGTTTTTTTGAAATTCTGTCAAAAAAATTTCAAAAAAACTAGATAATCTTAAAACACTTTATATTTCTCATAGCGCGCTTTGATAGTTGAATCCGATGGTCGAGGTAGACCATGTGTCTCATTATATGGCTGCCAAACGGAAGGTCCCGGGTTCGAATCTCAGAAGGACCGGACCATTAGTTTTTTTTTATTTTACTGGTTTCTATGGTACCGAAAACAATAACAATGAATAAATAAATGTAATTTCATACCGGGAGATTTTTTTAAGTGAGTAATAGGTCAAAAATCTAAAATAAAACACATTTTTGTCGTAAAATTCGGTTATAATGAGTGGGACAAGGACAGATTTATGCGTATTGCAATAAGTGCGACAGAGACTATTTGAAAATTGCTGGAAACCCTCAAAATTTTTACAAGAAATTTAACTTAATTTCTTTAGGAAAAGTAATTATTGTGATACTATCCGTATAAGAAAGTCATGTGTTGGGCACATCAGATATTTTTCATTTAATCCGTTACTACTCGTTAAATACGCAAAACTCGTTTTTCTTGTTAAAAATGGTATCGGCCATTTTTTCGATAAAATCAAAAATACGGCTGTTTCTGTCGAGATAAGAATTCACTACTTAATTCAAAATGGCGGAAAAGCTGCAAGGGGTTGATGGTCGAAAACTCGAATTTAAGCTTTCTATATGGTACTGTATCGATGGCAAAACAAAATTTTCTTACCCAATGAATTGCAATAATACCCATAAGAATCTGACTAACTATACTGGACTAATAGCGAAACAAAAAATGCATATTTAATATAAAAAATTTTCCTACAGGCGTTTTTTAAATTTTGATTTTTTTTCGGAATGAGACTTTCTTTTTTTAATGACTTAATAAAACATGAATTCGTTTATTATTCTTTTTCTCGAAAACGGTCCACTTTATCGACAATAAACAAGAGTAGCTTTTCTTTAGTCTAAGGTTCAAGCTACCTGATTTTGTTGTTTTAAGTCTTTTTCACACAGGGTGTTAAAAGTTTTAGCATTAAGTTGTAAAGCTTAGTCTGCCCCTGGTAAACTAATCAAGCTAGATATGGGTCAAGGACATTATTTCAAGAGGTCCTTAGTAGTGTCCATCATATTAACTTTTTATAAAATTCTATTAAGTACTTTAAAAGTTATTAAAAAAAAAACGATTTCCAGCGACACTCTTCAGGGCTACATATCTTCGTAGGGAGGGCCTGTAGGAAAAAATTGTATAGGAACTTGTCATCTTATTTTTTCATGCCCTATCCATGAATCCGAGAGATTTCCCACTTTTTCCGGGACACCCTGTAGATACGTCAATACAAACTAAAGAGAGGCGATCTTAAAAAACATCAACAATATTCTAATATTCATAGCCATACTTATCAAATAAAAATTAAGTCCGAATATTTATTTGTCGGCAAATTTGTGACTTTTTTATAGTTTAGACAAATTAAAAATAAAATAAGTTCTGATAACACTTTCTACTCTTTAATAAGTATTCCTAACCAATTTATAAATTAGAAATTAGTTTAATTTTTAATCAAGTCATTACATATTTTTTAAATTATTAAGTGCCGCCCGACATATACTTGTTAGGGCTCCTAGCACTTTGGAACTATCTTAAAATCCTAGTACATACCACTCTTCGGGGATTCCTTTCTTGTTTGTCTCCGCACCCCATCCGTATCAACATACTAAACGTATGATAAAAATCGACACGACTTTGTGGACACTCGCTGTTCTCATTTGTAACATCACTGACAAGCGCTAGACCTCCAGTTTTTCCATCTTTTTGTCGCGAACATGCCACAGTACGGCAGGACAAACTCATGAACCTCTTACAACTTTCAATTTGGAAACTGGGTTGTGATGGAATATGCTGCTCACCAGTTCCATTATTTTTCTCCTTAATGAACGCTCGAGTTATCGGAATGTCTAATTTAAGATCTCTTTCAGATCCTCTTAACAACTTCATGCTACGTTTACTAACCCTTTTATTGGTTCCTAATAGAAAATGTTGAATATTAAACGTTTTCTTTGGTTTTCAGTTCGTTTACTTACCAAGCTCGGAGTCTGACGGTTGATCAGCCTTGGCAAGTAGCTCGTCGTACATAGTGCTTATTGTGTTTCTTCGACTAAGGTTTTTAATTTTTATGCCTTTGGGTGAAGGTGACACAGTAACACTGAAACGTTGTGAATAAGTTCATTGTTCTTAGAATTAGTTAGGACTCACCTTTTATCCCGCTGTTTCCTCTCACGATTTTTTCTCAAGATTTTAGTTCTTGGTGGCGTTTTACTGTAAATGTCATAGTCACTAAGTTCATCTGGTTCCACCGGACTCTGATCTGCCATCGCAAAATTAAAGGTTCAACGGGGCGAGCGACAGCTTCGGTATGAATTGTGCAATAATTTACCTAGGCTCATCTCTGAAGTGACATATTAATACACATATTATAAGTACACAATATCCATATCGTGAATATTATAATCAGTTACAGTCAACAAATTAACTCGATAATACTAATTACAAGTACTCACAAATCATGTTATCAATGTTTACATAACCTCTCAAGTAATACCTGATGCATTTCTGTTTTAATTAAGAACTGGTCCCAGGTATTTTACACAACGAATATTCACATGGCCGTTGCGGTAGATTGGGCACAATCGTATATCTGTTGTAAACAATAATTAAGGAATAAACAATTAAAGTATACGTGTAGCTTACCGATTCACTTTTGCATGGCAAGAAAATATCGCGCACTTCGTTCTGTCATTTACGTTAACATGTTGTCAGCTGTTCAACTTCAAAATAACCTTGAACGACCTTGAGAAAAGCAATTTGTAAATTTTCCAAGCTTTATTAACAACAACCGAAATACAAAATGTAATAAGTAACAAAACTATTCGTCCATAGCTGCATTTATCCTGGGGGCCATTTCATTTGTCGCCCTCCCAAAACATGAAGATGAAGATGGTAAACCGACTGGCAACCTTCTTTTCCATTATTTATTACTAATCTGTATCCATTGGGCAAGCGTTTTTGAGCCAGACTTTTAGCTCGCAAAAGGAGTTCGCCCAGAATCTGCAAGCACAAATTTACTAATTTTGCAATTTTGATGTTTTATTTTTTACGTCTCGATCATCGTCAGAACTATCATCCAGCATCGGAATCCTTTTCTTGGGTATTACAAGAAAATGTACTGGAGCTTGCGGGTTAATATCGTTAAAAGCTAAACACTTGTCGTCTTCATAAATAATGTCAGCCGGAAGTTCCTTCGCTATAATTTTATCAAAAAGGGTATGTTCAGTTTTTCTAGCGCGTTGAGCTTCATCTACTTCAGAAGACATCTACGGACAAATACAATTTATTAAATTAATTGAATAAAGAAATAATTCTTACATTTCTACATTTAACTGCAGCAGGAATTATGCCAAATGCTGTTAACGTTTTATTGACGTTTAATCGCTGGTTGTTTAATAATAGTTTGCCTAAAATAAATGCCATAATTTAATTGTTTTTGGTCCGAGACAATAATGTCACTTTATATTTTATAAGAAAGAGTGCTGCGCTATTTCAGATGATTATAATTATTATTTATATCGTACAACTTTCCTGGAACAAAATGATTCATGAAGTGTACACTGATTTACTAAATAAATAAAATTGGTATTAGATAAATATAAAAATAGCAATTAATTAAAAATACGGAAACAAAACTGTAATTTGATAATAAAATTCTTCCAAGAAAATCTAGATGGCACCACATGAATATTTCTGTTAAAGTCCCTTCCAAGAAGTCCCTTCAAATAGAAAGTCAGGACATTTCACTCACATTTCTCGATTGGTGCACGGGGAAGTGTCTGAAAAATGTCGGATCCAATAGACTGCTTTCGCGCGTAATTTGAAAATTAGAAATTTATTTATATACAGGCTGTTTCATTAAGGGTGGCCATCGGCCATATCTCGGAAACTACTGTGCATAGAAATTCAGGAAAAAAAAATTCATTACTAAAGTGGCCATGAGAAAATCCTGGAAATTATTTTTAAGTTCCGCATTTTGCCACAAGGGGGCGCAACTGAAAAGTAAATATAAAAATTCTAGATTTCTCCGAAAATTCCCACATTAAGGTATACCTTTGGTAACATCATTAGAAAGCTTGGACAATTCTGCATCATTTTGGTTTAAGGCTCATTGGCGTACCGATCTTAATAAGAGTGGGGGAAGATATTCAAAGTGTAATCATTTGAATCGCTGTAACTTCTAAACGACTTATTCGATTTTAGTAAACTTAAGCTTGTTTGGAAGAGAAATGTAGGTACTTTTAATTATCGCATCCAATGGTACACGATAGTTCCTAATAAAATTGCTAGAGGGCGCAATTTGAAATAATAACAGTTTTTTGCTTTTATCCCAAAATTTTAAATTAGACGGTATATTTATGATACCATAATCGGAAAGTAGATTAAATTTGCAAGAAAAAACGTGAAAACCGCAGCTCGATATCTTCGTTTGTTTCAGAGTTATTGCCAAAAGAATAATTTTTAACACTTTAATTGAAGATACGATTGTTTTCATAGTTCCGTGGTCAAGCAATCCATTACAAAAAATATTTAAAAACTTTATTATGTGTAGGTTTGTCACTCATTATGCCAAGGGCCCAAAAACTACTTTAGATTTAATAAAATAATCATGGAAAACTTTTTAGGCACAAGGCACAATAATTATTTTAATATGGTTTTTTAAAAATAAATCTAGCTAGCCGTGAACAAGATCGGCAGGTTTCCAAGGAAATTAATAAATTGGAATAGTTGTCAACTGATTTAATTCTGATAGATGTTGTGTTGACAAAAGTTTCTCCTCGATTCTTTTTAAATTTCTTGTTACCTATATCAAAATTTGTGCTACATCTCTCAAAAATGCTTATACCAATGCCGAGGGTTACGATATGCTTACGTAAGATTCACCATTTAGATAGCCATTAAAAATAAACGGTCCGATAATTCTATATGCTGAAACTCTGCACCACTAGTTTTGGTGATCCACTTCGCGTATTCAATGAGGATTTGTTTGTGACCAATACCTAGTGCATAAGTATTGTGTAAATTAACGATGTCACAGCTAATAAAATTGGCTTCATCAGTTCATAAAACCAGGGAGAGGAATTGAGAATTTTTGAGAGATGTAGCACAATTTTTGGAATAGATAAAAACAAATTCAAAAAGAATCATAGTCATCAAAAAGAAACTTTTGTCTACACAACACTTATCAAAATTAAATCAGTTGACAACTATTTCAATTTATTTATCTCCTTGGAAACCTGCCGATCTTGTTTCACGGCTATCTAGATTTATTTTTAAAAAACCATATTAAAATAATTATTGTGCCTAAATTCGAAGTTTTCCATGATTATTTTATTAATTCTAAAGTAGTTTTTGGGCTCTTGGCATAATGAGTGACAAACCTACACAAGCATAAAGTTAAAAAATATTTTTTGTCATGGATTGCTTGACCACGGAGCTATGAAAACAATCATATCTTTAATTAAAGTGTTAAAAATTATTCTTTTGGCAATAACACTGAAACGAACGAAGATATCGGGCTGCGGTTTTCTCGTTTTCTCTTGCAAATTTAATCTACTTTCCGATTCTGACATCATAATTATGCCGTCTAATTTAAGTTTTCGGAATAAAATAAAAAAAACTGTTATTATTTCAAATTGCGCCCTCTAGCAATTTTATTAGGAACTATCGTGTACCATTTGATGCGATATTTAAAAGTACCTACCTTTCTCTACCAAACAACCTTAAGTTTACTCAAATCGAAAAAGTAGTTTAGAAGTTACAGCGATTTAAATGATTACACTTTCAATAGCTTCCCCCACTCTTACTAAGGTCGGTACGCCAATGAGCCTTAAACCAAAATGATGCAGAATTGTCCAAGCTTTCTAATGATGTTACCAAAGGTATACCTTAATGTGGGAATTTTCGGAAAAATTCAGAATTTTAATATTTACTTTTCCGTTGCGCCCCCTTGCGGCAAAATGCGGAGCTTAAAAATAATTTCCAGGATTTTCTCATGGCCACTTTAGTAATGAAATTTTTTTCCCTGGATTTCTATGCCCAGTAGTTCCCGAGATATGGCCGGTGGCCACCCTTAATGAAACAGCCTGTACATTTGAAGGAGTAATGTGATTAATGACTGTAGAAAATTTTGACCGTAATGCCTTTTACACACTTGTATACAAAGTCGAGCGATTTTTGTATCCAGACAATAATGTCTATTATACAATCGAGCGATTGTATACAGGGTGTCCAAAATTAGCCTGCCAAAATCTACCAGCTGATTCTACGTTCAAAAATAATGCAAAAAGTTTCAGTAGATATAGGTTGAACAATGCTTCCTAAGGAGGCTACCCCAAAAGATGACTTTTCTGTAATATCTTTGCAACTGTTTGAGGTAGATTCATGAAATTTGGTGAGTTTGAAGCTTTTATAGTTTGCCACATATTTCTTTTTTCAATTTTTAGAAATTTTGCCAGGGGCGTCACATACAGGGTGGGTGCTTGGTAAATTATGCCCCATATTTTTTGTGTGGATAATTTTTAAATTTTTTATATCAAATTATGTAACTTGGTTTATTTTTACACAAAAAATGTCATCTCAGTCGATCTTTGAATCTCGAACCGTTTTCGAGTAAAATCGTTTTGAAAAAATCACATCCATGAAAACTGCACTAATAAAAATAATCACAAAACTAGCATATTTTATCAAAAGTAGACAATGGATTAAAATTTATAGGTATTTATTACTTCGATTAGCATTTCTTCGTCAAATATTAATAATAAAAACAAAATATTAAAATGAAAATTTTATTTTTCAATTTTGTGATTATTTTTATTAGTGTAGTTTTTATGGACGTGATTTTTCAAAACGATTTTACTCGAAAACGGTTCAAGATACAAAGATCGACTGAGAGTACCTTTTTTGTGTAAAAGTAAACCAAGTTTCAAAATTTGATATAAAAAATTTAATAATTATTCTCACAAAAAATATGGGGCATAATATACCCAGCACCAACTCTGTATGTGACGCCCCTGGCAAAATTACTGAAAATTTGAAAAAAAAATATGTGGCAAATTATAAAAGCTTCAAACTTACCATTTTTCATGAATCTACCTCAAACAGTTGCAGATATATTACAGAAAACTCCTCTTTGGGGCACCCTTTCGGGGGGCTGTAGCTCCCTTAGGAGGCATTTTTCAACCTATATTTATTAAAACTTTTCGCATTATTTTTGAACGTAGAATCAGCAGGTACATTTTGGCAGGTTAATTTAGGGACACCCTGTATAATAGACAATCGGGAGACAAATTCATGTCTATAGACACGATTTTGCAGAACTTTTGAGTCTCGTTTGAAATGGGAGACATGAGACAATTGTTAGACAATGTTGCGCGATATTTCGAAGTGTGGACATTTTGGTAGACTATGTCTCCAATTTTTCTCTGTGAGTGCAAGAGAACGCTTCTTGTTTTTAGTTTTTTTTTTGTTTTTTATTATCAAGATGTGACCTACAGAGAAAGTGTTAGAAATTAATTGAAGATTTTCACCCGGGATCTTGTTTGTGGAGTGTGACTAGTCCTGAATATACAGTGTGTCCACGGATGGAGTTGACTAGAGGAAAATAATCTTTATTATTGATTTTACGACGAAAAGTCATTATGAAAAATCCTGTTTGTCGAGAAAATGACTTTACCATATAAAAATCTTAGATCAGATGTACAGGGTGTAAAAAAATTAAGGAAACATGAAAATGCTTTAAGAGAAAAGAACCATTATTTATTATTTTAGACAAAATGTTTATTAAACAAAGTTGTCTATCAACTAAAATAAAGCCTCAATACAAAATTTAAAATCTGAATTCTAATTTTTAAATTTATGACAATTTACATCAGATTTCAAATTTTGTAATCAGGCTTTATTTTAGATTATAAACAATTTTGTTGAATAAACATTTTGTCTAAATAAATAAATAATGGTACATACCTATACTTCCCTCTTAAAGCATTTTAATGTTCTCTTAATTTTTTTACACCCTGTACATCTGTTCTAAAATTTTTATATGGTAAACTCATTTTATCGACTAGCAGGGTTTTTTATAAAGATTGACGTTTCGTCTTCTAGAAACCATCATCAACTTATTTTTTTTAAATACGGACCCGGAATTTTTATTTTATTTTTTGTTAGCTTTGGACTTCCTAAAACCTATGATCCATCACAAATTTTGATTTTCAAACGTTTCTACGACAAAAACTGATATTTTCTGTATTTTAAAAAATATTTAATACGACACTATTTTTAAAACAAATTATTTTTTCAACCTTCTACATTAATTAATTAGGTAAAAAATAAATATCTAAATTTGATACTGATGAAAAGCTATTATTAACATTATTTGTGTCAGAAGTAATAATTTGTTTTAAAAAAAACATTAAATATTTTTTAAAATACAGAATATGTCAGTGTTTGTCATCGAAACGTTTGAAAATGAAAATTTGAGATGGGTCATAGTTTTAAGGTAGTCCAAAGCTAACAAAAAATAAAATAAAAAATCCAGGTCCGTATTTAAAAAAAATAAGTGGATGATGGTTTCTGGAAGACGAAACGTCGGATTTCAAATTTGACAGCGCCATATCATAGAGGATAAAAAGTGGCAATGACAAAGTGTTGTTTGTTTTAAAATTGGTTTTCAAATAACGTCCGAAACAAATAAAAAATTTCCAAGAGAATCATTATTTTGATGTAATTTTTCGAACCATCGAAATGTTATTAGAATTCGAAAATAAAAATATCTGATGTATCCAGCACATGACTTTCTTATACAATACGAATAAGATTCTGATCTTTGGAAAGTATTGTACTTAAGCCGTTGCCAATAATCATATTTTAGCAAATTAATTGAGTTATTGATTATTGGCACCAAGTAAATAAAACTGTGGGGGATTTATAATTTGAGACGTAAGATTTAATATTTATCGTCGTTGTAAAAATGTCGTGTTGTCGCTAAGTAAACTATGAACTCCATTACCATATTACCTTTAGGTTTATTTATTATAATTTTATTATGCAACAAGTAACAAGTACATAATGTACTGAAATAAAGTTACTTTATTTAATGAAATAAAGTAACTTTATTTCACGAGTCTTAGGTACTTTTCTCACTCTTTCAAAAATGTAACACTTTATATCAAACAAATTACTCAAAAAATGTAATTTTGAATATAATGCAACAGTCGTGGTTCTAAAACTTTCATAAATGAACACTTTTTTTTAACTCGAAATAAAAAACAGTTTAAGGATCAAATTTAAAATGTATTCAGTGCTTCTTTATCTTTCTAGACTCCTTCTTCATTAACCAACACCATATACATATTAATGCCTTTTTAAGTATACACAAACAAATAATGACACTAACTAGGATAAAAGCTAAAATATCCAACGAGTGGTACTTGTACCAAGGTAAATCCAAACCAGCAACCCTTAAATGCAGAGCACCATTATGTCTAATCACGTACTCCGTCCAATAAACAGCGTTTTCTAAGGGTTGGACTTTACGATCTCGCATGATATTCGAACAAGTTTTGGCGTTTTCTCGATATCTAGAAGCCAAAGATAGTTAGGATAAAATTTGGATAAATGTACAGTTTTTTACTTTGGATTGTTAATGACTTCATGCAAGAGACTGCTGAATTTTTCTTCGGTTAATTCAGAGAAAGGCATCACACGTCCATAACCGTTAGTTTCAGCGGTTTGGGCGTTCATTATTTGGTCACGCAGAATGGGAATGGCTACAATTGGTACTCCATGGTAGACTGTCTCAGTTGTGCTTAGTAAACCTCCATGGGTGACGAAAACCTTCAAATTTGGATGTGCTACAATACAAAACCAACAGTCATCTTATAGCTTAACAAAAATACAAGTGCTTACCTAAGATATCCTGTTGTGGCAACCACTTTCCGAATTTGACATTTTGAGGCTGCCCAGGCAAGACTTCTGCCTCCCACTTCCAAAGTATCTTCTGCTTGAGCTTGCTAAAAGTCCTCAAGATGGCATCTCGTTTTTCCACTGGAAGATCCTTGCTTTGCAAATAGCAGCCCATGCTGAAATAAACCACCCCATCTTTGGCATTGTCCATAAACTCCTGCAGATCTTTCGGGAGTTTCGTCGTGGATTGCTTCACATGGAAACCTCCAATATCTATCATGGAAGGTACATGGGGTACGGCAAAGTTTAGACTTTCGTGTCCATTAATTAGAACCAAAGAGGCATTGTATAAAATCTGGTCGAAGGGCGGCGCATTAGGGAAATGTTTCTTTACCAAAGCACTTTGTTTTGGCAAAAAATATAATTGCATTAAAGCCGTGTCGTAGGCTTTATACACATAATTGTGAAGTCTTTGGCAAAATGTCATATTGGAGTAGTAATTTAACGTCATTTCCGGGATATACGAAGGAGGCGCAGGGTTTGCAACTAGAGGATTAACCCAGGAGTTTGTACTGACTGTACTGAAGACAATCAAGTGTCCTCCGAAGTGCCATGCGAAGGCCTTCATAGCATCATTCATAAATTGCGCAACGACCACTGCATCAAACCTTTCCCCCGATTTCATAAATTCCTTCACAGCTGGATGATTGAACGTAGCCTCAGTTAAAAAATGGCTGAAGTGGAACATCATGAAGATTTGAAGAAAAGAGTTCGGTTCGCTTCGTTCGTAGAAATTCACCGTTTTTGTCATTTCTGCAATAAAATCTATAGGCGGAACTAAACTAATTAATCTAATAGCATACCTTGGAGCTCCTCCATGACACCAGTTAGAACTATATCGCGATAACTTCCGTTCTTTGGTGGATTTTTCTCACCGAATGGACTGATAACGGTTACATCGTGTCCGGCTTCAGCCAAAGCTCTAGAGTAGGTGCTCTCAAGGATGTAGTGGCTTCGAGCCGGTACGGGGTAAATGCACAAAATTTTGGCTGTCTGACCCACAGAGAGCACGGAGAAAATTAGAAGAAACCACAAGTAACTCATGTTATTACATTTATGCAACAACAATCTATATGTGTGAAGAATCTCTATAAATATCGTGTTTTTATCTTAAGTGCTTCGATAAAATAATGTTGTCTTGTTCGGTGTTACAATGTTCATCTATTACTGGATGTTAATAAACAATTTATTAAGCAATATTTATCACGATACTATACTTTCTTATTACTTCGTATAAGAAAGTAATTAGCTTTGTAACAAAGCCAAAAGCGATCTTTTAAAAGTGCAATTTGGGGTCGTAAAAACCCGAAAATAATTTATGTACCTACTTGAACAGTTTTTAATTTAAAAATGTCTAAAAACATTTCTTTCAGGCTTGTATACCTTATAATGTTTATTTTCAGTATCTAAACATAATTTAATTTATGTACCTACCTACTTCGAAGGTAAAATTTGTGAAAAATGTTTGGGGGTCCCCAATTCAGAAATTCATACGGAATTAGGTACAATTTAAATAATTGTTTCACCAGTACCTAGTATTTTTCGATAAAAAGACAAATGTTATAAATACCACTGAAAATAATTATACAGGGTGTTTTTGAAATACACTAGATAGATGCCATTGACAAAAAAAACCTTGAATAAAAGTCTTTTCGTTTTCGAACTAAAATTAATCGAAAATTTGGTCAAAATTTCCAGTGCGCTACTGGGTTAAAGGTAACTACATAATTCAAATCGTAATTATTTTGGTTGTTTAGTAACAAGAATAAAAGGTAGATGTGATTTTTTCTGTCACACAATTCAAATTGTCACCGTATAATTGTCAGTTTTGAATTTTGAATTTCCATATTTATTCTAAATGGTTTGCACAAATTCCGAATTGACCGATATGGTGTTAATGTATGGGAGAGCACTGGGAAATGCTCGTGAAGCACAACGTTTCTACAGAGAAGCATTTCCTAAACGAGTAGTACCCGACCACCATACATTTACTACCAGTGTGCAGCATCTCAGAGACAACGGTGAATATCGTCCCCAAACTAGATATAGAGGCCGACAGAGAACTGCAAGGGTATTAGATGCTGAACCTGATATATTAATTACTGTGGAAGATATCCCCGGAATTAGCGTAAGAAAACTGTCGTACAGAATTGGGGTTTCTACATTTATTGTTCGGAGAACATTAAAAGAACAGAGGCTTCATCCCTACCATTTGCAGTGTGTACAAGCACTCAAAGAAGAAGATCTACCCCGAAGGATCAGATATTGCAAAAAAATGATCAAGATCCACAGTTTGTTGAAAATTTGTTGTCAACAGATGAGGCAACCTTCATAAGAGATAGAGTCTTTAATTCCCATAATTCTCATTGTTGTTCGGCAATTTGAACCATTTTTATAAATTTATTATGTATTTCACTACGTATTTATTGGATGCTTGAACCATACTATAAAATCTACCTCTCAGAATTGACTTTCGACTTGTCAGTTCTGACTTTAATGGTTACTATGGCTATTTATTCAAAATGATTTAATTTTAGTTACCATGGCTTTTTATTGAAATCGAACGCAATCAGTTTTACGTGTATTTTCATCAGTGGCATTCTGGTTTTATAAGTAAGGGACCAGAGGTTATTTTTTCTTATCGTAAAAAAAAATAAAAGGGTCCATTCGCCTCCTTAAAAGTCCCAGAGACTCCGTTTCACTTTTGGTAGTGTATTTCAAAAACACCCTGTATTAAATGTATTAGATAATTTTACTGTGAGATTATTAATATAATCCACATAGGAAGGTCTCTCTTTGTCTTTTATTAACAACTTATTTTTCTGCTAACATATTTGTTTTATCATTAGTATCTATTATATTTATATAATTTAAAACACCAATAAAGATTTCTCCCATAGTTATAGTGGGAGACGTACCTATGTACAGTTGGCGACACGGAATAGTTTCCAGACAAATTGATCAAAGTTGCGATTTTTTAATTTTTTTAGCATTATAAATCAGACTTTTTAAATCAAAATTTCTTTTAACGACAGTGGTGGAGACAGTCGAAGATCTCATTAAATTACATTTACTTGTCTACTTGACCAACTATCTTCTAGCTGTGCCACAACTGCGCCTTTTTGAGCATCAGTAAGAAAATTTCTAGGCGTTTTACTTCAAATACTTTACATAAAATATTGTGACACAAGTATGACTGCTAATAATGTCCCTAAGCAGTTATCGAGCCTATGAACATGATTTAATTTACAATGGAAAAAAATGCCTGGAAACTATTCCGTGTCGCCAACTGTACTATCGACGCCAGCCAAATTTGAACGGTTAATTTTTCTACTTCCAGTAACTTCATAGACGTACTGTAATGTGTCAGATTTGGCACATTGCAAAAATTAATCTGTCATCAAAAAATTCCATAAATTTGCCAAAAAATATGCCACGACATTTAACAGAAGCCGAAAAATCAAGGGATATAGCCAAGTTAGAAGAAAACTGGACGTTAAATGAAGTGGCAGCTGATTTAAACGTGTCTAAAGGCTGCATATTTTATGTTTGGAAAAGATGCCAAGAAGAACTGAGATTTCAAAGGCCAGCGAGACAGGGTATCGGAAGGATCTCTAATGGGGTTGAAGACCATGCGTTAATTGAATATCTTAACCAGAATCCTTTTGATAGCGCTATAAGAGCTAGAGAAGAAACACACATTCCAGGTTCTCCTAGAACAGCACAGAGACGTCTCAAAGAGTCTCATTTAAAGAACGGCGTTGCCGCATGCAAAATATTCTTGTCTGCTGAACACAAACAGAGAAGAGTACAATTTGCAAATCATCATTTGAACATTGATGAGGAATTTTGGAACACCGTTGTATTTTCTGATGAGAAGACTTTCCAGTCCTGTAATAGTGGAAGACTACGAGTATATCGACACTCTGCTAAGAAATTATTTAAATGAACTTCAAAGAAAAATAAAGTTGAAAAATTATTATAGTCCTTCAGCTAGGGGTCAAAAGGTAGGAAGTAAAAGTGGGATGAGACGACGCAGTGTTTTCTCAATAACTCGAAAAGTATAGATTTTACCGAGCATTTTACCAAAAAAAGTTTCAAACAAAAGTTGTTCAAAATAAAAAGACTCTTCGAAAAGGTCATATGATATTTTGTCATAAAGTCGCACGGACAAAAGTTATTAACAATTTATTGTTTAAATGTTTAAAACGCAATAACTCGAAAAGTATACATTTTTCCAAAAAAAGTTTCAAACAAAAGTTGTGCAAAATAATAAGACTCTCCGAAAACGTCATATGGTATTTTGTCATAAAGTCGCTCGAATAAATGTTATTAACAATTTATTGTTTAAAACGGAACAAACCAAAAAGCATACATTTTAGGAGAGTCTTTTTATTTTGCACAACTTTTGTTTGAAACTTTTTTGGTAAAATGTATACTTTTCGAGTTATTGCATTTTAAACAATAAATTGTTAATAACTTTTGTCCGAGCAACTTTATGACAAAATACCATATGACCTTTTCGGAGAGTCTTTTTATTTTGAACAACTTTCGTTTGAAATTTTTTTTGGTAAAATTTATACTTTTCGTTTTCGAGTTAATTTAAACATTTAAACAATAAATTGTTAATAACTTTTGCCCGTGCGACTTTATGACAAAATACCATATGAACTTTTCGGAGAGTCTTTTATTTTCAACAACTTTTGTTTGAAACTTTTTTTGGTGAAATGCTCGGTAAAATATATACTTTTCGAATTATTGCGTTTTAAACAATAAATTGTTAATAACTTTTGTTTGCACCACTTTATTGAAAAACGACGCACGGATTCGGATTCAGCGACCAAAAAACCTTCAGAAAACACTGCGTCGTCTCATCCCGCTTTTACTTCCTACCTTTTGACCCCTAGCTGAAGGACTATTATATAAAATAGTGCTTGCTTATATTTTTACTCTAGTAATACACCACTGGCGAAAGCCGTTTTTAATCTAGTCAAAATCGCAACAAATTGCCCTGGTAACAGAAATTCGTTCAAATTTTTCGTTGGCGCCGACCGTACATTAATAAATACAAATTATAAATTGTTTGTATAAGAAAGTCTTATAGATATATAGGGTGTCCCAGTTTATAAATTAAATGGAAAATACTCTCTGCATATTGGTGCTACAAAAAAAAACAGTGGCGTACGTTTTATTAAATAAATTATTTTTGAAAAATCCCATACGCATGCCTCTGTGTTCTAAACAAATTTATTTATAGCAAATCATTTAAAATAATTTATTTTCTTTAATGCCCTGTACATCAAAATGGAAGCAAAATTCGACCATAGTTTATTAGACAATAAACCACCGTTAATTTTCGATAAACTATCGACTGGTGAAATTCTGACGATATAAACTGGGACACCCTGTATACAACTCTTGACCACATTAAATATTTTTCTTACTTATTAGTTTTTATTCAAAAATGATTCTTTTTTTCTAGTGGAAGGAATTAAATTTTTTACTTGTGGGAAACTTATTTTAATTTGAAACAATTTTCTTCAATTTCAAATTCTTGATGGAAGCTTGTATATTTTGCTTAAGGATAAACAGAATTTTTCTCAATAAGAAAATAATTTACATCAAAATTTCCTATGCGATACGCATTTTGTGAGTGTTGCAGATAATATGAGATAATCCAGGAACACCTTAAAAGTAAGTATACAGATAATCAAATGCCAACTGCAACTAGCCCAAACATTGCGTGAGACAGGGAGTAACATACGGTGGTACACCGGGCTCTGTTCTCTATCCTTGTCTTAACAGTTGGCTAGTTGACATTAACCACCAAGTAGTTTAGATTAGTACTAAAGAAGCATATTCGAGGATGTTGTTTGGATTGTCATAACAACTTAAAATCAACCACTGATCACTTTTATGTGAATCAAGAAGATCTATTTTTTACAAAAAAGTTTGCTAAGGGAGAAAAGTCACAATGATGCGTTGATGAAAGGGAGGAATATATTGGAAAATAGTGCTAAAAAATATCGTAGGTATGTATTTTTGTATCATAGATATATATAGATATACCTACCTATATAGGTAGATTTTCTTCTTCTTGTACTACCTACTGAAAATGTAATAGTTTTCAACTTGTGAACTGGATTTAATGTAAGTAATAGAAATAAGTTGCTACAATTTGGAAAAAATGGACACCCTTCCTAATGGAATCAATTTTTTTCTTGTTTTTTTTTTATTGAATGAGCACGAGCAACAGTGTGATTAACTATATTTCTTTATATTTTTATCTTCAATTCTTCATGTATTATATACATATCATGGAAATTCTAATTCCATCCAACATAAACGTCATGTTTCTTAATGTATTTCAATAGCCATTTATAAACTGGTTTATAATATTCAAGAAGTGGTTGTGCTCTAATTTCAGAATGGCCGGTCAACATTTCCAGAGCTTCATCCCATTTGATACTTGAACCTCTCTCCATCATAGACCTAAGGCAATAAGAAAATCGATATAAAAAATATTTTTTGGTCAGCAGATAAAGTATGAAAAGCTATTGAATAAATTCCAACAAACGCATTTGAAAATATTGGTCTTCAATCCTACAATGCTTTTTTAGTCAGCCTCATGCAATTCGAACATATCCCTTCATACAGGTCTGTACAAAAGTTACCATGAATTTTTGGGATCAAAATATGTTGTGGACTCAACTTAGATCTATTCAAAAATTCTTCTAACTATACCTAGGTACATATTTTTGTACTTGGTAACTTTTTTACTGACACCTTGTATATTCAAAATTCATCTTACCGCAGGATTTTTCCTGTTTTCTTCGAACCATAAATGTCACACCTATGCAATGGAAGGTTTAAATCGTGTTCATCTTCAGCAGAAGGCGCCGTTCCATATATTGAAACCTTACATAAACTCTTGAAAATATCCATTTGCAGGAAACTGCTCAAAAAGTACCTAAAACGCCAATTTATGTGCTTATAATTTGTTTCCTCTTGCATTTTATATTCCTACCTAATATAAGGAGTATTGTCTGATACATGGAATTTGGCACCTGCATCGAAAAATTCCTCAGATCTATTTTCCGGAGCTCTAATTCCACGATATTCCAAATTCATTTTCCAATAAATCGAATTACGTTGTAAATTTGGAATTCCAAAGAGTTTAAATAATTCCCAGCGATATTTATCCAATACTAAAGCAAATGGTATTTCGGGTATTTTAGAGAGAGCTTGTTGTAAAAGCAGATACAGTTCAACACTTTCGTCTGATAGTTCTTCATCGGATAAAAGACCGATTCGGTTGAGGTGTTGTGGAGTCATGACTCCATGCATTATGGCATCGCCGATGCTTTCGTGAAGAGCGGAATTTGCGCCATCCTGTTTGAAGATAATTTAAATTAGTAAATATGAATGGGAGAAAATAAGTTAAACATTAACCATAGAACCTCACGCACTCTCATTCAAATTAATTATAGTTTACTACCTTAAACATAAACATACAGTCAATTTTTGAAAATACACATTAAACATTTCAACTAAGTATGCATAAAATAGCAAATTTTAAGAGTGATGCCTGATCCGAAAACATTTAAAAAGTTCTTATAAATATAAGCCCAAAAGTATTCCATAGAGAAGGAGAAATTAGTCAAACAAAGATGTTTTTTTTCAGAGTTCGTAAATTCATAATTACAGAAGCAAATTGGAATAGTTTATCTAGAATACTTAATAAACTTGGGTAAGCACACTGTTTATAGAATAGTTCACTTTAGTTGTTCTAACCTAGACTTTACTCTCTTCTATAACTCTGAAGAATTTTTTTATGGCTAATGCTAAGATGGCATTTACAAATCGATTGTACGAGCCCTAACAACTAAATGTTCGGACAAAAGTAAATTTGATTGTCTTTTTTCCATACGCGCAAAAGTTATCTAAATTAACTTCCATAATATTGATGGTTTTTTCTGTTATAATGCCAACATTTAGTTATATAAAAACGTAAATTTCGAAAAAATCCGCTCGGCGGTTCCAAAATTGTGGCACTTTAACCCAGCAGGATGGGAAAATTGTAGAAACAAAGAATTATTATTTTCAAAACATTGGATCTAGTAGTCGGATTTTGATGAAATTTACTTTATTGCAAAGCTGGATGTTGGTTTTCTTTACAAAAACGTTACACAAGTTTTTATTTGGTGATATTAGGCATTTATCGGAGATTCAAAGTTGCACCTTTAAAAATGATAAAATTTTCTAGTAACTGTTTTAAATAATCACAGTTTTGAAACCGCTGGTTGGATCTGTGTCTAAAAACCTTTAAATCAAAGCTCAATAATCGTACTATATTGAAAAATTCCTGAAATGTTAATATGATTTTTTTGCATTTTTTTCGAGTTCCACAGTTCACTTTTCATTAAACGTGTTTTTTGAGGGTGCTACCTACATTAAAATAATCACAGTTTTGGAACCACTGATTGGATTTTGGTAAAATTTACTTTACTGCAAAGCTGGATGTTGGTTTTATGTCTTTATTTGGTGATTTTAGGCATATTTCGTAGCTTTAAAATTGCACTTGAAAAATGTGACGTAATTTTCTAACGACTGTTTTTAAAAAATCACAGTTTTGGAACTTAAGGAAAACGACATAAAGGTGCTTTCATGGCCCTCATCCAGTCCGGACTTAAATGTCATTGAAACTCTTTGGCATAAAATTAAACGTATTCTACGCAAAAATCCACCAAGAACCATTGGGGCTTAAAGACCAAAATAGAAGAAATTTAGGACAGTTTCACGCCAGAATTGTACCAAAATTTGATAAATACAATGCCTGCTAGAATACAGGCAGCTATTAAAGCAAAAGGAGACGTAACCTCTTATTAATGGTCCTAAATTAAAAATTATCCCAACCTTTAGTTGCAAATTCATTTTGGAAAATTTGCTAATTATTAAAGTTAAAATATTGTTAAATCCAATAAATAATTTTCTTGCATGCATAATATTGTTATTAAGGCTTTATCTTATTGTATTGTTAGGTGTTTACTAATTATTTGCGTAAAATTTCCAGTTCTACTTTCATACTTCAAAAATTTACTTTTGTTCGAACATTTAGTTGTTAGGGCTCGTATATTCTGGGTTCCGAAAGGAGGAAACGAATATATTTATCGAGAAGTTTTTGGTATCAGCCTAGCCTGTGAGTGTGACTCTGCAGTCGTCCTTTGCGTACTTCTCCAAGGACCCAGTAATCTTATAAATAATAAATTTTGGATGTAAGGAGTTGTGCATATTTAAGCATACAAGTCAGAAAACTAACAGAGAATAGATAAAGATCAGACAGATCAAAAGGCGAAACGGATCCAGAGAGCAATACCAATAAGGAATCTACAAACAGGAGGTAGAACAGACTGGAGATGGATAAGAACGAGAAGGCAACCGTGAAATTTTACTTTTATTCTTAATTTCATTGAAATAGTAGAAAGTATACGAACCTGAAAAATAGAAGGTTGATCTTCGTACGCCATATAATACTCCACATGTCCCATTTCATGGTGGATAACATAAAAATCATACATTGTAATTTCCCCACACATTATCATCCTACAAAAATCACAATAACTGATTTATAAATAACATTGCAACTTTACCAACCGATAATCTCCAGGACTATATAAATTCGCTGCGGATCCATGGCAAACACTTGTATTTCCACTTTTTTCAAAAATAGAATTCCTCCAAAATTTTTCTGTCATTTTTGGTAGACCCAATGATGAGTAGAAATCTTCAGCTGCTTCAACCTATGACAATTCACATCATTAAAGATGATAGATAACTAAATTAGAGTTTTATACCATTTCTTTAACTGAGTTATATTTTGTCTGAAGTCTCTCGTCCAAGTTTAATTTTTCTTCTGGGGGCACGAACAAATCTATCAAAGGTGACCAGTCTTGACCCCACATGTTTCCTAAAGTTTTAGATAAATAAAAAGCAAATATGTAGTAGAAAAAATAAATTTACCAAGTAAATGTATAGGGATAGGTCCTTTTAAGTCAATTTGAGTTGGACCATATTTTTGATAAAGCTTATGACGAACTACAGCATGAAGAACACTATAAAGTAAGAAAATTTTGGCGTACAAATCATCAACCACCATGCTCAAATGTGGGATTTCTAGCTCTTCCCTCCATACTTCCCCAATATTATCGTAACCTAAACAACATTGCATTAGTTAAACATTGAGTAATTATTTTTTATGGTTAAACCATTCTCATGAGCTCCCCAAGTTTGTAAAACCAACAGATTATTGAATAAATTTCCGATAGGTGGACCCACGAAATTATGCCATGTTTCCCAAATCCACTGTAACTGTTCTGGATTATATTTTGGATTTTTCATCATATTTTCCAAATCTGGCTCACCAAGTACACAATCATCTGGTTTTATATCGGATTCATCAAACTTTACTGTAAAATTCATAGGGGATAAACAAATTTCCTTGTTGTACGCCTGAGAAAGTCTGGCTGCAGTATCTAAATATAGTCTGAAGGAAGATATAGATCAAATTAGTGATTTTACTCAGAAACAATGATAAATTATTTACGTACAATATCAACTTCTCATGATATTTAGGACCCCTACAAAATAGAGTTAGTTTTCGTGACTGTTCTTTAGTTAACCAATTTTTCTTGATTTCTGATTCACACACCTTGTTCTTCCATTTGGTGTGTACTTTGGCTGTGATTTTGGCGTATTCGACTGTTTTATCAGATGGATTTGTGGAGAGATCCCACGTAATTCGTGCAGCCAAAAAATTGAACTCTGCTAAGGTACTTTCTACTTCTTTGAGCCAATTTTCGATATTTAGCTGGTAATTTACTGCATCGTAATGAAATAGTTAATATTAGTGGTTTTGTTTTGTACAGGGTGACCCATTTTCGACACTTTTAGGGGGTATTGGCGTTATTATCAAAGATAGAGTGTTGCGGTTTTCACCTTCCGTTCCTACTTTTTTACGAAACGAAAGATTCCGGGGTCAAATTTGTCATAGCTCTCTTAGTTTTTAATCTACAGAGTGATTCTGAAAATCTTTGTTTTTTAGACACCCCTCGTATTTCCGTTATGCGTCTACTTATCAAAAAGGTGAAAACTGATCTTGATAGAGTTTTTTACGTAGAATTCAGTGGCGTAGGCAGTTTTTGTGTAAAAGGTTTAGTTTTTGAGATATTGCCCAAACTTATGTTTTTTTAAATGGGACACCCTATATATTATCTTTTATATTGATTAAGCAAAATTTGGGCTTTCCAAAAATATATAATACTTAATATTTATTTGGAAAACAAGCTCAAAATTCGATATTTTTACTAATATTCTTTATTTATAATATAATATAATATATAATATATAATATATAATATAATACAATTTATAATTTTTTAAAAACAAATCCAAAATTTTCACAATGCGTAATTATTTTAAAGCTAAACACTTCAAAAGATAATTTTAATGCATTGTATAAAACATACCAACAATATAATACTTCTCATAATTATCGTAAATGGCCATTGTAATAAAAAATTAAAAGTAAAATAAAAACTCCTACGTAACAAAAATATTTCATCTATAATGGAAATCTGACAAATCTGTCAAATTTTGCATTTGTTTCTAATAAACTAGCCATGGCCTACTGTTATAAATAAAGTAAATTATTAAAAATATCGAATTTTGAGCTTGTTTTTCAAAATAAATATTAAGTATTATATATTTTTGGAAAGCTCAAATTTTGCTTAATCAATATAAAAAATAATATATAGGGTGTCCCATTTAAAAAAACATAAGTTTGGGCAATATCTCAACAACTAAACCTTTTACACAGAAACTGCCTACGCCACTGATTTCTACATAAAAAACTCTATCAAGATCAGTTTTCACTTGATAAGTAGACGCATAACGGAAATACGAGGAGTGTCTAAAAAACAAAGATTTTCAGAATCACTCTGTAGATTAAAAACTAAGAGAGCCATGACAAATTTGACCCCGGAATCTTTCGTTTCGTAAAAAAGTAGGAAAGGAAGGTGAAAACCGCAACACTCTATCTTTGATAATAACGCCAATACCCCCTAAAAGTGTCGAAAATGGGACACCCTGTACACTGTACAGGGTGTTTTAGGATAACATATAGAATAATCTGAACACGTCTAAAACTGCTTTGTTTTAATATGCGTTAATAAGTCGAGAAAAAAATGAAATTTTCTAAAGTCTTGAAAATAGATTTGATTTCTATACCTATCTACACATTGCATTTCGGTACTGATCGAACATTTTTAGATTTATAAACACTGAGGCAGTACGTATGCATAATAAGACAATGGTACGCCACTGTTTATTTCAACTTTATATATTTTTTAAAATCCAGAATCAAAACTGTAGATAAATTGCCTCTTATGTTTGTTACGAGGATGAGCCATAGTTTTCAAATAATGAGCCACAAAGGCTCACCAATCTAATTTATGCTATTAATTACATGATAAGACATAATTAAATTAATAATTAATTAAACCCTCTCATTAGTTAATCAGATGATTTAGGATATTCTGGTTAGATGCTTCGAACGTTTATACGTTATAAACCACAACAATTCATTCCAATCTTAATTAAGATTAGTCGCTTACAAAATCCTCAAAACGTTTGATTATATTTTGAAAACGAACTTGTCATTATGAAAAAGTGCGATTGTTCTAAAACACTTCTGTATAAATAATTTATTTTTTAACAGCTAACCGATTTAGAAAAAAAGAAGCAATTTTCCAATCGTTTTATTTCAAGATATTTAAAAAGAAGTTACGTTTGTTAGTGTGGCTTACTATTACGAACTCATTTTAAAAACCTAGCTACCTCACTTCAATGCCCAAGGACATTTTTCGAAATTTTCATATTTGTTTTTCTCAAGTTTGATTTTGAAGACGAATTAGTTCAATGCGTAATTGATTCATGTGTTGTGAAATGTAGGTATTCATTTTTCAAGAAGATAATTTTCACAGTCATTATTATGCCAAATTAACTTAAATTGACACAAAAATGCTTCCTCATTCAGGTACACAGTTAATTTTTTTATTCATTCTATATCACAGTATCACAGTAATTAAGTATTTTTGAGGGCGGGCTCTATAGAAGGTAGTTAAGTCTTAATTTTGGTCCTAGAATCTACACTATTAGAGTGGTCTAATAATTCTGACTTTCTAATTCAGAAATGATTTAAAATGCAATAAAAATTGTTAAGTTAATCTTCTCGTAAAATTGTAGATTAACTCAAATCTTTCATAATTTTGCTTATTTCATAGAAAAGATTTAATCTGTGTCAAATCAAGCTGATTAACCTTCCCACAAATAGGCCACCAAATTATATTATTTTTACCATTAAAATAAAGTTTACTTGAAATCAGATTTCTGTCTTAAATCGTTGCATAAATTGTATACAAAAAATGAATTAAAAGAAATACATCCACTACCAAGTATCTCAGTAATACAACTTTTTATATCTATAGGTAAATCCTGTCCAATTCGTCTGCTTTAGCTTTCAGTATTCACTATCTAATTTTTTTAAGTATGTAGGATGTAGGTATAAAACAGACGCCCTATATATAATAATTTAAACATAAATAAATTAAAAAATTGAAATAACTTTAAAGACAGCAGTAATAATTGAGTAACTGTTTAATAACTCTATAAATAACGACCCTCTATATTACATAAGTGGCAAGTACTAGGAGCGAGTTTGCAATAAAATATCATGTTTTCATAAAGAAAGTTCAGGTAGCAAGTAAATGAAAAACATTCTCGTCAATTTCCAATTTTTTATGAACGAGTTATGCAGTATTGTTTAAAAATCACTCTAGGATTATCATGTAGCCACCTTTTTAATTGATGTATAGATTTCGAACGAAAATTCCAACATAAGTTTTATTATGCCATAGTAACATATCAAAAGTACAAATCGACTGAGAGGAAGCTCTATCGACGAGGAGACGCAGAAATTCTCAAAAATAGGTTTTTCGCAAAAGTATCCTTCTTAGTCATGTTATATCACGTGTAAGTTTCTATTTTTTATATTTTATCAAACAACTTAAAGTTTATGCATATCTGTTTTAAAATAAAACTCATCAAACCTTGAGTAAAATAACGGAACATTCTAAAAAAAAGCAGCATTTGATGAAGTGATTTTCTTGCCACATAATCAGGAGAACGTTGTGTAAAATTAATAAGAGACGTCTATCGTACAACCTGATTAAAGAAATGGTTTTATTTAAACCAGAACCAAATCCAGACATCAGGATCAGGATATATCAAATTTTGAAAATACTTAAATGAAATTTTTAAGTAAATTTGATTTGAAGACAATTGAAGACAATTAACATGTTAATTTTAATTCAAACCTTTATGGAAAACCATGATTTAAAAGTATTTTAATTTTTTCTTGGAGTTTTGTAAACCTATACGAACTATAATTATTGATAATAATTATAATAATGAAATTTATTAAACGGCTCGAGTTTATCGTCACCAAATATTTTTATAAATTTAAAATATCTAATTTTGAAATATAATTTATTATATTTTATAGATGAAACAAATAAAGTTTATTGTTACTTTTAGTAAACGTAAAGAAGATGTAAGTACCTACTTTAAAAAAAATTTGAAAAAATTACCATATTTAGGCACTTCTCCAAGTTGGAATTTTATATTACTCAATTTTCCAAAAATGTATACTTTAATTTAATTTATTATTTATATTAAATTAAAATATCTGATGACTTTCTTATAAAATACGAATAAGGTGCTGATTTTTGAAAAGTATTATACTTAAGCCGTTGCCAACAATCATATTTTAGTAAATTAATTAAGTTATTGTTTCAAAATTACAAAAATTGTTTAAATTTATAAAAAAAATTAGTAAATTTTCATACTTCTTCTCTTGAAGCCCCTTTGCTTTATTCCCATTTGGCGATCCAAGAAAATCACAAATTATCTACACAACACTAGCACTTTTTGAAAAAATAAGTCAATCATTGAGAAGTAACTGTAAGAAATATTTAATTACACACAAATTAAGATTAACTACTAAAGAAATTACAATAATACGTGTTAACGCGAAATAATTAATTAATAATTAAATGGAACAAACAAAATTTTAGCACACATTCTTTACAGAAACAAAACTAAAAACTGACTAATATAATAGAATAAAATATATAAATAATTACTCACCCTTTACACAACCAAAATTTACAATTTTATAGCCTTAGGCTGCGTTCACGTTTCTCATAAAATCAATACTGAAAAGTTTTGTTGTGTTAAATTTTGTGAAAAAGTGAACCCAGCCTAAGCCTTTAAATTGTATTGGTTGGCAAAAAATGATGAGTAATTTTTACGACTTTGTTATCTATGGATTTATTTTGTATATGAAATTTATGAATCAGTTTTCAGTTTTATTTCGAATGCCAAACGGAGCAGACGTGTGACGTGTGTCTGGTGTTTACGTTTAATTAATAATTAATTATGAAATATAACACGTGTTATAATGATTACTGTGTAGTGATTAGTGATTTCCTTGGATTACCATCATACAGGAATAAAGCAAAAGGGCTTCAAGAGAAAAGGTACGAAATAGTTTCGGGGTACAGAGGGGTTAAAGGGGGCCCGGGGTGGAAGGAATTAAAAATAAAACAGCTTTTGCCTGCCTTGGTAAATTGAAAAATTTTCGAAATAATTTTAATTTCTTTGACTACTACTAATACCTACTACCTACACTGCTACTATTCATGGCCCCCGCATGGTACTGGCCATGCGGGTAGGCCATGCGGGTACAAGGGACTCGGGGTATAAGAGGGGACCTTGTTGAAATTAACTAGAAACAAAACTGCTGCCTGCCTTGGTAGATTGATAAATTTTCGAAATAGTTTTAATTTACTTTGCTACTACTATATTACACTGCTACTACTCATGGGCCCCGTGTGGTACTTTACCCGGGTTAAAGGGAGCCCACGTTGGCTAGAGTTAAAAAAACCTTTTGCCTGCTTTGGTAGATAGAAAAATTTTCAGAATAAAAAAAAAGACTACAAACACAATTCAAATCATCTTGTCGCATCTGATATGTAAAATTGTAGATGAGGGGGGTGACAGTAGAATGCGGGGGGCATGCTGGTACTACTACTTAAGTGTAGAAAATTTAAGATATTTTTTGAATTCTGCTTTTGATTGTTCTGTTCTTGTTGCTTGTTGCAGGTAGGTCCCATGATGATTAAATGAGGACCACATCGTAGAAGACAACATACCAAGTCAGAACATTTTTAGTTTTCTGTTAAAATATTTCAACATTTTGGTGGAAAATTCCATCCGTTGAAAAAGTCTAAACGGACACATTTTAGTTTAAAACGATTTGTTGTTTAACAAATGTATCAATTATATTCTGAAACTGTAAATTTGACTTTAACTTTACCATCATTAACAGCTTCAGTAATTATTTTTTTAAATATCATTTTGAGAAAATTCTTGTGTTTTTTTGTTTGGAAACAATCACATGCAATCAAATTATCATATAAAATTGCCAGTAAGTACGACAAGCCAAAATTTAGGGACAAACCACCTAGAAAGTGTAGAAACGAGCTAATAGGGCCGAAAATTTTACAATGAGGCACTCAATAAAATTAAAAACGGTTATAATTTATTTATTTTTCGTGATAGAAACACGAAATTTATTGTGTTGCCTTAAGACAACATTCATACAAATTATTAGAAAATTTCAGGACATATAAGGTGAAGCACTGCATGTTTTCATCACATCACAGTTGATTCGTTTCCTAATCTAGAAACCGCAAATTTTTTTCTCAAGTTCTAGATATATTACAAATTGTCGTTTTTCCAAACACTTTTGTTGGATTTTTCGAGAATTTCAGACTTGACTAAGCCTATAATTTGTAGGTATTTGTTGCATAAGAGATGACTAATTTTTATTTTATAGATAATATTTATGTTGATATTAGGAACTTTTTAGTTTTGTTACGAATGTGAACCGGTAAAGACGTGTGCTAAAATGTTGTTACTTATTTACGTTTATTTATTAATTAATTATTTCGTATAACACGTCTGAACTTAATTTTACCTTAACTCGCGTGTAATTATTTATTGTTTAGGGTTATTTCGCATAGATATATTTTTTTTCAGTGATTATCTTTGAAAGGTAGGTCCCATTACGATTAGAGGACTACATCGTAGAAGACAGCATACCAGGTCAGAACATTTTTACTGTGTGGAGAAGGAAAATTCCATCAGTTGAATTTTCGTAAAAATAACATTTGTTAAATGGTTCTCATAGTAAATCAATCCGGGTTCATTTTGAACCAAGAATTAATTTGCATTATTCCACCGTTGTTGTGTGGTTCGGTATCGGAACCTTGTTGAGTAATTGTGCCGAGACATATTCGCGCGTAAAGCCCGGGCTTTCTGTTTTAAATATTTTTTGATATTTATGTCGCGCCATTCCTAGATTAGATACGATTTTGTCCCATCAGAATTACTGGGACTAGGGTTGGAGCAAAGCATATGTACCCAATTTAACAAAAATTTAAGTACTGTAATTTTGAAAATAAAAGTAAATTATTAAAATTCGGGAGGGTAAACGAAGCTGGAGCAAACTTGCGCTCCAGCTAGTGCTCCATCGTCCGAGGTGTCGGTCGTATTTGAACTGCTTAATTGCTACGACTAGTATCCAAGATGTCACATGTCAGACCACACGGCGTTTACCCTTTAACCTATTCGTATGCTGCCCTAATTCATGCAAAGCACCGTTGTGAGCAATGGATGCTGCGGATAGTGAGCAATGCTTAGATTCTTACGTTATACGATATAATGTATATGTATGTAATGGTCTAAGCAGTAATGTGTGGTAGAGGTTCGCGCAAGCGGCCTCAAAAGTATTAATTTATATAAACAGTACTTTTTTTTTAAATAAAATTAGCTTTGTAACAAAGCCAAATGCGATCTTTTAAAAGTGTAATTTAGGGCCCTAAAAACTCGGAAATATTTTGTGTACTTAAACAGTTTTTACTTCTAAAATGTCTAAAAACATTTCTTTCAGGCATGTACTTCGATGGTAAATTTTGTGAAAATTGTCTGGTGGTCCCCAATTCACAAATTCATACGGAATTAGGTTACAACTACCTCTACCTCAGTGGTGGTGAGGAAATGAGTTGGTTGTATTACATTATTGAATTATTACTTTTTTTAAAGCTATGGACCATAGAAAACAGTCAACTTTATTAGAATATTTTACAAATTTTGGATTATTCTTTGTAACAGTGGAAAGTTTATGAAAATGTCATCAGCGGTACTGGAACAGGAATTTTTTAAACTAATTAACCTCAAAAATTAACAAAAATTCCAAAGTAAATTTCAATTTACTTTTAAAATATAGAAACTTTTTAAAATATAAAAATTAAGTTAAATTTCTTGTAAAACTTTTGAGGGTTTCCAGCAATTTTCAAATAGTCTCTGTCGCACTTATTGCAATACGCATAAATCTCTCCTTGTCCCACTCATTATAACCGAATTTTACGACAAAAATGTCTACCATCTCGACCGTCGGATTCAACTATCAACGCGCGCTATGAGAAATATGAAGTGTTTAAAACATCTAGTTTTTTTAAAATTTTTTTGACGGAATTTCAAAAAAAGTTCAAACAAAGTTTGTTCAAAATTCAATTCTAAATCAGTGTTAAATAAATATCATAAATTGTTTATTTTTCTAGATATTCCTAAAAAACCTAAAAATGTCTTCAGGTAACTGTCACTTGTTTTGGTGCTAGATGAAAAACATTGAATGTGGCACCCACAATTTTGTTCAAACTCTTAAATATGAAATTTGAATCAAATCCGATAACTCGTTTTTGAGTTATGGTGGATACAGACAGACAGACAGACAAACATCATGGCGAAAATGGTCAAAATGGATTCAGGGGCCCTCAAAACGTGTAAATCCATCAAAATCTCGAAGTCGAAAAAAATCACGATTACAATACTTCCTTAAATACAGGGTGTCCGGAAATTAGGAGCAAAAAACTCGGGGAGTGATTCTACTTGAAAAATTAATGTGACAAGTTCCTATAACATTTTTCCAAAAGCTCATTAATCTTGGGGTTACAGGGCCTTAAAGTTTGTTTTTTTAAATCAATTTTTTCCAGTAACTTTTTTTCTAGTGTACCGATTTGTTTCAAATTTGGCACACTTATCATTAATGTTTATTTGTATTCTTGCACCAAAATTGAGGTAAATCCCCCAGTGTCAAAGAGTCGAAACTAACGTTGACCTTTGAATAAAGACCCAGAACTTTTTTGTTAGGCACTTTTTCTAAATTTTGATGACGCCCGATTAAAGAGCATCGAAAAATCTTCAAAAAAGATCCTCTTGCTGCATCACGATAAAACGAGTCGTTTTCGAGAAAAACGCCTTAAATGAATACCAACTAACTACAGCTCATTTTCAAGATTAACAAAGCAAGCATTAAACAGAAGCGCGTTTATCTCGAAACTACTCGTTTTATCGATATTCAACAAGAGGATCTTTTTTGAAAATTTTTCGATGCTCTTCAATCGGGCATCATCAAAATTTAGAAAAAAGTTATTGGAAAAAATTTATTAAAAAAAAAACTTTGGGGCCTTGTAACCCCAATATTAATGAGCTTTCGGAAAAATATTATAGGAACTTGTCACATTAACTTTTCGAGTAGAATCACTCCCCGAGTTTTTTGCTCCTAATTTTCGGACACCCTGTATACTTCGTATAAGAAAGTAAAAATGGAACAAGTTTTGTATATGTCTTAGGCAATGTGAAATATTTTGCATAATTTAGGTACATTTCATGAGGCAAATAATCTGTATGAATTGTTGACCAAAATTAAAACATTTCTGTATACAGTTTGAATTCGAAAGTAACCTTAAGTAGTTTAAATTTCGAATTTGTTTTATATATTACAGAAATTGCAGGTAAATTTAAAACAATATTCTTGTCAGGTTATTTGGCATTCTTCGAATGCATACTGTGTCATAAATTAAAAATATAAATAGAGTTTAACTAAATTGTAAATTAATAAAGCGCAAAATATACTCAATCCTAAAAAAATATATTTTTACGTTTTTCGATTTCCGACTCTTGTTGACACTCTCCAATTTTCACAAGAATTAAAATGACAAAACTCAAACACAACAGCATTTTCACATAACGGTTTTCAACAAAATTAAAATCAATTCACTTTTGGAAGCATTTACACGAATAACACTAGACTAAAAGATGTTTAAGCTTGTACATTTGGTTTTTATCCCTGTAGGGCGGTCATAATAAACATGCGCAGAAAAAATACCTACACCTAAAAAACGGTTGTTATCATTGCACTGATTTCAGCTAATCTATTAGGTAGTAATTTACAAAAAAAAACTTCCTCACGTGGAAAATTTTAATTAATAATTTCCAACCCGGCGCATCCGCCGAAATTTAAAGTAGCAATGAAATCCAATTGGTAGTAATTTTTTCGACATGTTAATTAGAACGAAAAAATACATCACATTGCAAACAAAAGCAAAATAGAATTTTCTGGGGTATAAATAACAGATAAGTGCTAGTGCTTTTTATAGTTGACATGAATCAAGATATGAGGACTATGAAAACAGTAAAACATATGTTCTATATGTGTATAGTACCAGAATAATTAAAACTACATCAAAACTTTATGATTTTGTAAATAGATTTTAATACCATTAATGAAACCTATATAAAACTGAACTATGTATTTAGTTTTTGATATATGTATATGTAAATATTATAAAAGAGTTTGTACTTACAATTGATTGTAATTGTGGAGAAAAGCCTAAATTACATTTATAGTTATTTATCTAAATTAAATTGAAATAATAATTTAAATGAAATTACTTAAAAAAGTCTTTTGTTAGATAGATTTTAATGCAGGTTGTTTTATATCACGACCCATTTAATGAGTCAAATTGTGAATCGATTATTTTATAAATACATAGACTTCACTTACCACAAAATTTTAAGTTAGATACAGAGCATTAAATTTTCGAAAAATGGTCCCTATAGCCATAAATAAGGAAATGCAAAAAAAATACCTAGGTACCGGCGACGCAACCCGCAACCAAACATTGCCCTGTCTTGTATCTGACCATAAGAAATACATTTTTACTGTGCACCTAGTTGTATGTTATCATATTATGTACATTTTTAGTATATGGGTGCTTAAGGGTGGATAACTAATAATATTTGTTAACAGTCTTTTAGTTGCCAGGACAAACTTGGGCAAAGCCAGGGTTATTTTCGCGAATTTTTTATTGTCGTCGCCGCTTATAAAATAAATTCGAATTTCTATAGTTAATACATACATATAGTAGAAGAAAAAAAAGTACACTATACATTAGTTACAGGCAATCAACTAGCAACTACATATTAATTTAAACAAACATATGAACACAAATTTAATTCCTCTTACTTTACGATGTTCAACATCAACAAAACAAATGCAAATTTAATGCAACTAATATTTTTTAAATATATTATAAAGAGTGTTTAAGAAATAAACCTCAACGACGATTGAAAATACGTTGGTTTATACACATATGAAATTATTATCGTAGTAGACAACAAATTTTTTAATGATAGGTATTACAAATTTAATCTACCTAATTTAATCGAAACAGCTATTTTTTTATTAACCATGTAGATCATAAAGTTACTCTAATATTTTTACCAAATTCGAATTAATTATAGAATAAATCGACTTTTCATTTTAGAATATACAGGGTGTCCCGGAAAAAGTGGGAAATCTCTTGGATTCAGATAGGGCATGAAAAAATAAGATGACAAGTTCCTATAAAAAAATTTCCTACAGGTTCTCCCTGCGAAGATATGTAGCCCTGAAGAGCGTCGCTGGAAATCGTCTTTTTTTTTAATAACTTTTAAAGCACTTAATAGAATTTTATGAAAATTTAATATGATGGACTTAACACCCTGTGTGAAAAAGACTTAAAACAACAAAATCAGGTAGCTTGAACCTTAGACTAAAACTAAAGAAAAGCTATTCTTGTTTATTGTCGATAAAGTGGACCGTTTTCGAGAAAAAGAATGATAAACGAATTCATGTTTTATTACCTAAGTCATTAAAAAAAAAGTGTCATTCCGAAAAAAAATCAAAATTTAAAAAACGCCTGTAGGAAAAATTTTTATACGAACTTGTCATCTTATTTTTTCATGCCCTTTCTGAATCCGAGAGATTTCCCACTTTTTCCGGGACACCCTGTAGTTTATCCCTTCAAAAAATTCCGACGGGAAAAAATGATGACATTTTGGTTTTGATACCTTTTCTTCTTACAGTGCCAATAGAACAGTCATACCGTACGAGTGGGACACCTGTGTCGCATCTAACCCCTCCGTCCCCCCTATTCATCAGAAAAATATAACCGGAATAGTTTTGTGACCTTTAGACCCTATTCAACAACTACTGTGTCAAATATTAATGAAAAATTCCAAAAAATTCAAATTGATATGTGTCAATGGGATAAGAGGTCGTAATAGTATAAGGATCGAATTTTAATCACACTGTATACCTATTGCATCTACATATTAATTTGCAATCTTTATTCAAGGTATCTAAAAGTTTTGAGAGTGTAATAAAAATTGTTACAGTGGATCATTACAATAATAATTTGAAAATGACAATCAAAATATTTGCTCACAAGTTTTTCAAAAATAGACATGATATCTCAAAAAATCAACTACTGACAACGTAGAGTAGGTATATCTTCTTACCAAATTAAAATCGAAGAAAAAATAAAATCGACTTATTCAGTTTTTTCAGAATAATTCAAGAATGAAAAGAGATATCATAATACTGATGACAGAATCTTTTTACACATGAAATTCTTCAAATTTTGCTCCATTTATAACAGATTCTCTTACAGTTTCTGAGATTTCAATTAAGGTTAAGCATCGAAAAATCAATCCGTGTCCCAATAATTCGAAATAGTAAAAGTACCTACGCAGCTTTTTTCACAAAACATTCAACGCTTGCACAAAATTATAATTGAAAGGGGTCAGAAGCAAAACCGCCTAAGTGATTTTCTTTAAATTTTGACTTACGTGCGGATTTCAAAGGTGAAAATTCAGTAAAATATCCCTAGTGAAAATAATAAATCAGAGGCGTCCGTCGTTGCACTGAAGGAAAGTACAAATTTTTTAAGATTGATTTTATAGTAGCGAGATTCAACTTTAAAAAGTTATATCTCAGAATGTTCACAATGTCAGTTCGGCCCTTTTGCTTCTGATCTCTTTAATTAAAGTTGTACCTATATTTCAGAAAATGGTTACGTTTTAAATTTTGTTATGAATATGTAATATCCCCAAATCCACAAGATTCATTGTTAATCGTATTTAATGAGCAATATTACTTTAAATTAGATTATTTTCAACTTGTAGATCCCTATTTTTAAATGAAACTTTCTTTTTAGGCCAGTCATTCAAACATTTTAAAGTCCATTTTGACTAAAAAATGCTAAAGTTTTGAAACTTGGACACAAGTTTGAAAACGCTAAAATAATATTAAGTTTAAACGCCTCCGGATGACCGGAACATTGTGAAAAATTGAAAAAACAACAATTTGCAATATCTTTTTGTACAAAATTACAAAAGTTATGCAAACTTGGACAAATGTTAAGTGGCCTATTACAAATCTTCCATTGAGTTTGCAGCCTTTTTTGCTAAACGAAACCTCGATTTTTATTAAATAATTAGCAAATTTTGTTGTAATTCTTCGTACAAAATTCCAAAAGTTATGCAAACTTTATGTAATACTTATGATACAGTCCTGAACCCACATGCCAATTTACATAAATTTTTGAGGAACTGAAATATTTTTTTATTTCTTTATTACTCGGGGCGGTGAATTTTTTAACAAAGGGGGTCAACAAAATGCAAAAGTTTTCGAACATGGTTGTAAATGCTCGTTTTCATACCTCCGGAACGTTGTTAAATTGATAACATCTTGTAAATAATTTTATTTTCGCATATCCAAAATATTGCAAAAGAGTTGCAAATCTCAAATTATATTTGTCTAATATTATTGAAAGTACTTTTCAATTTGCAACCTCATAGCAAGTCCGGAATAGTATATTTCATTACCAGTCTGGAAAAAAGGATTTTTTCGTGCGCGCGTGACAAATTCCCGTGGGAGGCGAAGCCGAACACGGGAAGTCATGCAAGCACGAAAAATCCATTTCTGGACGTGTAATGAACGATATTTTTATTATACTTATCTAAAAACAACTCAAAAAAAGGATTAGATTTTATTTTCAAAGTAATTATAATACATCGTAAAAAGAGTAGGCAAACACGATTAACATTTCCATAGCAACGACTTGTTTATTATCGGCGATGCTTTAGTTTCTGTCATATTTAGTGCACGGAAAAAAGAATAGGAGATCGGGAAAAGTTTTCCGTGCGCTGTTCTGAAAACGTCACCTTTATGTCATTGCAAAAACAGATGAAAACAAGGTGTTTTCAGATAAGTATAATAAAATAGTATATTTCATTACCAGTCTGGAAATCAGGATTTTTTCGTGCGCGCGTGACAAATTCTCGTGGGAGGCGAAGCCGAACACGGGAAGTCATGCAAGCACGAAAAATCCATTTCTGGACGTGTAATGAACGATGTTTTTTATTATACTTATCTAAAAACAACCCAAAAAAGGATTAGAAGTAATTTTAGGACATTTTATTCTATGAAAACAAGGTGTTTTCATCTGTTTTTGCAATGACGTAAAGGTGACATTTTCAGAACAGCGCACGGAAAACTTTTCCCGATCTCCTATTCTTTTTCCGTGCACTAAATATGACAGAAACTAAAGCATCGCCGATAATAAACAAGTCGTTGCTATGGAAATGTTAATAGTGTTTGCCTACTATTTTTACGATGTATTATGATTATTTTGAAAATAAAATGTTCTAAAATTACTTCTAATCCTTTTTTGGGTTGTTTTTAGATAAGTATAATAAAAAATATCGTTCATTACACGTCTAGAAATGGATTTTTCGTGCTTGCATGACTTGTCACGCGCGCACGAAAAAATCCTTTTTTCCAGACTGGTAATGAAATATACTATTTCCTGATTTTTATTTACAATAAGTTAGTAGCGAGTGAGAGAGCATCAAGGCACTGCCTTGCCTATAGTGTAAATAAAAATAAGGAAAAATATTTTCCGAACTTGCTATGAGGTTGCAAATTGAAAAGTACTTTCAATAATAGTATAGATAAATATAATTTGAGATTTGCAACTCTTTTACAATATTTTGGATATGCGAAATTGGAATTATTTACATGATGTTATCAATTTAACAAAGTTCCGGAGGTATGAAAAGGTTGCAAATTCAAGTACAGTGTGTACTTGTGTAACGAACATTTGCAACCATGTTCGAAAACTTTTGCATTTTGTTGACCCCCTTTGTTAAAAAATTCACCGCCCCGAGTAATAAAGAAATAAAAAAAATATTCCCGTTTCTCAAAAATTTATGCAAATTGGCATGTGGGTTTAGAATTGTATCATAAATTTCATTACATAAAGTTTGCATAACTTTTGGAATTTTATGTTCTCAGTTTTCTTGGTTGCAAAGTTTATAGTTTGTGTTTTTTCTTGATTCATGAGGAGTCTGTTAGAACTGAAGCAATCATTTGCTTTCCTTAAGCTGTTATCCAGCTCATTACTGGCTTCTAATAGATCTGTACCAGAATGATAGAGCGTATATAGTAGGGTGTCCCAGGATAGACCCGAAATATTTTTAGGTGTGATTCTTGAATCTTGAATAAATTCTGCATTGTCCTGTATCCTTTTTTTGTCCCCAATCCAGGTTAATTTTCGAGCAATCGTCTCTTGAATGTTGAAAATTGTAGATTAAAAAGTAAAACACAAGCCAGTCTGCTAAACTATTTGATTACCTATCGAAAAAAAGTTTTACATGAAATTTGTAGGTGAGATGATTTGTGATCGAAAGTATCTTGTAATTTTTTTGATAGTGTTAACCCTTAAAGAATTACCGATGATTACACATCAATTGCTAACAACTCAACGTAGAGAATAAAAAGTTGCTTAAATATGTTTTTACCAAATTAAAATCGGAGAAAAATTAACTCGAGTTTTTCAGTTTTTTCAGAATAATTCAGGAATGAAAAGAGATGTCACAGTATTGATGAGAGAATCTTTTTACAGATTTTGGAAAAATTATTCGCATTTTCTTAATTTAGGTTCCTGCGTGAAAGTAAATTATGTAAGTCGTTTTACAGAATTATTAAAAATTTAAAATGTTAAATAATGATTATCATCAAATATTCCAATTTATTTCTCTAGTTGTAAGAGTGTAGGTGTAGAATTAGTAACCAAATCTAGATGCATTAGAATAAGATACATTTTCTAAGATTGCGATTTAATAAAAGAAAGCAAACGTAAAATATGCATAAATACAACACTCCTTTATATGCGCTTCATCCAATTTCAACCTAGTTACAATCTATTCCTATTTCATATCAAATAACCACAAATAACACGGAAAACGAATTCTATTTGTGCTAATCTATTATAATACGACACGGTAGCTTTGAGTTTATCATTTCGCCACATGTTTCCTACTACATTCCATTTATTTTTATCCAGACTATGACTTATTATGTTGCGAAGATTAATCGAGTACATCCATTTCATTGGCTTCACATCTCCCTTTTTGGTTTCAGTATAAGCGAAGTCGCAGAAAGCAATAAGACACGTAGAAAAGATAAAAGTTAATTTGTTTGAGCCCCTTGAGCACCTGGCGAGTGTCGCACAAAGACAAATGATGCCACACAACAAGTTAAGCTTACGCTTATCCACGGATTGCGTATTTCACTTAAGGGCAGACAGAAGAATGGAACAATGAATGAGTAATTGTGTAACAGCTATTAAAAAAGGGGAATTAAAGAAAATATGCCTGCTGGCATTTAAGTTAATTAAAACAATGTTGTGTTCTTGTAGATATATTTATTTGTTTTAAATATAATAAATAAAAATCACATTTAAGAAAAAACTTACGCATTCAAATAAGTTAAACTTTGAATAAATCAACAACTAGATAACAAAACTAATAAATAGTTAATTAAGTAAAATGCAAGTGCTACATTTTGTATTTAAAAAGGTTTCATCTTTGGCACATTTGGTCTTAATTCACCAGATTTACTATAGTAGTGTAAAATCATTGTGCGCTTTTAGATTCCGTTTGCCTAAATTTCTCTAGTTACATGATATAAATTCTAGAAGAATATTTTTTTTAGTATTTGGAAAGCCACTGGATAATTTTGCTATTAAAATTCGTAAATCCGGCGAAGGACACAGAGAAAACTATTTGCTTGAGAGATATTTTGTGCAATTCGTAGGTAAAAATGATATGCAAAAGTTTTGGAAAATAATTAGGGACATTTCTTAAACCAGTCCCTAATTTTAAACGTGAATTATCATCTAAATATAGTTTTTTATTCATTGTGTATGTATATCCATCACAAAAATAAAAGCGTGTTTAACACTTAAATCCCAGACAAAGAAGATGACAATGTATAATAGGAATATAATACGTATGACACATGAAACGCAATAATTGAATGATTATTGTAGAAGATAAATACAGTTGTTTCAGTGGATTTGTTTGAGTAACAAATAAGTATTTATAAAAAGCATTTGGTGGTGTACTTGTCTTGTAAATCTCTTCAAATGTAAAACCACTCAACATTAGACATACCTTAGCTTATATTTGACAACACACGCCCCTTCAATCTTAAAAAAAGACATCAGATTAGATTAGACTAATTAAGGGGAGATTTTAAGGCATTTTTATTCATTTAATTTGCAAAAAAACTCAATTAATTTGGTGTCGCCTCTCGTATACCCTCGCTGTGGATTTGCCTGCCCGCCATCTTCAACATGGCCTTGCTCTCTGCATTGCCATCGAGAACGCTCATTCCCACGCGTTCGCCCTTTTCTTGGGCTGTGGGTGGGGGCGCTCCCAAGCCCCAGACTTCCAGATGCCGGAATGCAAATTCTTTTGTGTGAGACATCATCTGATACTCTGTGTAAGTTGTGCATGACTCACTCGTGTGACCGTGGCCGTATTCGCTGTCTAACCAAAGGCCACAATAGCCGTGCTGTCCACCCATGGCCTGAAAAGTTTCGAATAGATGAATAAAAAGCCTATAGAAAATTATTAATTAGTTTTATCAGTTTCCATGTACGACTGCAGATTTATTTATATTGTAAATCTAGTCGTGATTTAATTTAATACTACAGAAATTTATTAGCCTGTATAAACCTCAGAACTAAACTGCTGGCCAATTGAAACGTACCAAGTGAATTTTTAGGTTGAATTTAAAGTCAAATATTTTGAAAAATAGAAAAGATATCAACATGCGGTTTTCAGGATTTCAGAGATAATTTAATTGAGAAAACGATAGTGTTACCCGATTTTTTTACTTTGAAGTACATTACTATCTACAGGGTATGAATGAAAGTCTTCTTTTTTTTATCAAATTTTATAACTACCAAGATTTCACAAAATTTTGTTTATATTTTTTTGATATAGATTTTTTTAGTCCTTACTTAATGGGAAAACAACCTGATTCTCAAAATTTTGATATCCCTGTTATTTTATAAGATACCGAATTTTTGCTGAAAATTTGATTATTTCTTCGTTTTTTGTCGTTCGGCCGTATTGTGTTTTGTAAGAACCAATCTCTGTAGTTGATTATAATACCTTATGAATGGCTTTCTTATAAAAAGTACACTTTTTGTACTTTCATTAATTTATTGGTAACCAGTGGCTTATCAAAAATCGGTACACGTTCGCTAATTGGTAAATTTTTTTAATTCATGTTTTAAGGCTATTTTCTTAATGGAATAAAATGGAATTTACTTAGTTTATGTTCACCATTGGTTTAAGCGACTTATATCCTCGAAACGGGTTTTTCACTTTTTCAAAAATTTGCTCATATCCGTGTATACCGGGTGGCTACGAAATCGTTTTACAACCCCCACCATTTTGTTATATTTAACTGTATTCATTTGAAATTTGGCATGGTTTGATTGTTGAAAGGAATAATCATTTTGACGTTTAAAACAATCTGATGACACTTCCGGTTTCACCGGAAGGGCCACCTACTAACTTTCAAAATTTTTTAAAACAACCCTGTATATTTTTTCCGTAAGAATTAGATTCTACTTAAAATTACCTTTTTATCGACATATCACATGATGACATTTGCTTTCAAAATGGCAGCATAATTATTATTGCAAAAATCAGTTCAACAATATTAAATTTTATAAAAAATTCGGTATCTTATAAAATAAAAGGGATATAAAAATTTTGAGAAATTGGTTTTTTCCTCATTAACCAGGGACAAAAAAAATTGACATGAAAAAAATATAAAAAAATTTTTGTGGAATTCTGGTAGGTATAAAGTTTGAGAAAAAAAAGACGGCTTTCTTTCATACCCTGTAGATAGTAATGTACTTCAAAGTAAAAAAATCGGGTTACACTATTGTTTTCGCAATTAAATTATCTCTTGAATCCTGAAAACCTCATGTTGATATCTTTTCTCCTTTTCAAAATATTTGACTTAAATTCAACCTAAAAATTCGCTTGGTACGTTTCAATTGGCCAGCAGTTTATTTTCGTTGGCTTACAATTGGAAGGATTAAGGATCTAATTTTGTATATTTATTTATCTAAACTACTTCTTAATGATATGTTATACGTACTAGTCCATTAGGCATGGTCTGTTGATGTAAATTTAAATACTGGAAGTGTTGATTGTACCCTGTCGAAGGAAATATCCTCATTTTCGGAGCCAACGTAAATAAAAAACTACTGTCGTCCCCAAAGAAATTTGGACCAAGGGACCAATTGGCAGGAGCAAAACCGCCAAACATATACCCATTCCGATCTTCCACTATTAATACGGACGGTCCTTGATTAACTATACGACCTAAATAAAACAATTTTACTAAATGATAATCTAAACCATATCTAATTAGTTTAACCTATTAATGTGGAGAAAGACTCCCCGTGAATCTCCGAGCTAAACAAAAACCTCCATTCCAATTGGTATTGTTGAGGCAGATGTGCGTTAACAAACACGATTTGATTCATATCTAATCTACTTGGGTATGACGGAATCAAGTCCAGTCCCTTACAACTCGGCACCAGACTTCTATCTTTTTCTTTTTCGCTTACTGGTGTCGTGTCCTCGGCAGGTACGACACTGGAACCAGGTTTTTCACCACCAATCGTCTTGTCCTTATGCGATGTATTATACAAGTGCATAAAGACAAACAGTAGTAACTGTCCTAGGACGGTTGAACCTTGCAACCAAGATTCAAGAGCTCTACGTGTTATACTCTCTCCGGTAGCCAAATCGTGGGTAAGACTCTCTGCAAGACGTTGGATATTTTGTGGGGAGATGAAACAGCCTCGAGAGAACCAGCTTTTGAATTGTTTTGTGTTGCTTAATTTTTGGATTTTCATATAGGATGCCACGATGCTTTCCACATACTGAAATGAGAATAATTCTATGGTTAAAGGGATTAATTTACAAAACTATTACAAGGGAGAAAAAATCAATGCAGTTACTATATCTAGTTACTACCGTGTTTTCAAGCTGATAAATAAAAATGAATGTATGTTGAGTAAAATAATGGAACTATAGAAATTTTTGCCAATTAACGAAAAGTACCAAGTCGCGAGTTCTTCCAGAATGATAGGTTAGACTAGATTCACATCATATTTATACAGATTAGTCTTCAGACGCAGACTGTGCTTACATTTTAAAATAAACAAAATTTTATTTACAGTCTACAGAAAGTAATTATTGAATTATTCTAAATAACAGTCCAATATAAAAAGAGTATTCAAAGTTTGCAATCTTAAAAATAAGGGTGATCTGAGTTTTTCGCCCATATCTCAGCTTCTATTGGTCAGAAAGCAAAAATTTTTTTGTTTTGTAGAAAATATAATTCTCCACTTAACTTTTTGTGGTACAGTTTCAAATAAAAAAGTTGAAAATTGGGGTTATAAATTGTTCACATGAATATTGTAGAGCACTCAATTATGTACAATTTTATATACCACAGCTTTACCAGTAAGTCAAAAAGTAACCAAGATAGATACAAGGAGCCAAAAATGACTACTTCAAATTAATATTCTCTTTCTAGAGGAAAATTCACGTTTTAACATTAATTTTCGTATGTCGTGAAACTATTCCACACCACCATAGAGGTAGAGCTTCAGATGCATTTTTTTAATGTATATAATATCCCAGGTGTTATAGTGTTAAAAAATCTTATCCACATTTATTAAAATTAATTTTCTAAATAAACTAATACTTTATTATTACCTACATGTATTACAAAGAGAACAACTTTAAACACAATACAGGGTGTGTCACGACGAGTTGACAGTAGACATAACTCTATTACTAAACACAATTTGGTTCTAAAAATTGGTACACGCCCATTATACAATATGCTCTATTTAATGAAAATATTGCCACCTTTCTGGTACTTCCGGTTATACCGGAACTAGACACAAACTCTGTTATTTTAAATGGAACATCCTGTATATTTTTGACTTTTTAGATTCTACACTTCATTTTAGACATAAAAGTATTAAGGTTGTATGATCCTAACATTAACGGTATTATAATTATTTACACTTTTTCATTTTTTTTTACAAAAATATGGATGTAAATAAAAATTCGAATCTTGACAGTGACACATTTTTTCCAAAGTTTTTTTCTTACGTTTGAAGTAGGAATATACAAGCAATAAGCTGATATAGTTTCGGAAAACTTTCTTTATACAGGGTGTTGGTGGTTGTCCTTCATTTTTTAAAACTTTGATCAGTGATAACTTTATTTTTTTAAATGGAACACCCTATATATTTCCACATTTTCGAATTCTACATTTAATTCTAGACATAAAAGTATTAAGGTTTTAAAGTCTTAAAATTAACGGTATTAGAATTAATTACGTTTTTTCCAATTTCCAAGGTTTTTAAAAATTAACGATCAACCATAGCACCCTGTAGATATAAAATAAGTTTACGTAACCATATTTCTTGTACATTTCTACGTCGACTAAAATTTGTTCTTTATTATATTTAATTTAATATTTTTTATTTTTTTTTTTTTTTTTTATTAAGTAATTATGTTTCTTCCAATTTTTTCATACAAAAACTTAGAGTCAAACATTTTCATATTTTACTAATGACACGTTCTTTCAAAAAACAAACCAAATTTTAGTAGACGCAGAAATGTACAAGAAACATGGTAATTTGGTTTTAAAAAATTTATTTTATACAGGGTGCTTGTGATTGACCGTTAATTTTTAAAAAACGTTAATTTTAAGATCTTACAACCTCAATACTTTTATGTCGCGAATTAAGTGTAGAATTCGAAAATCTACAAATATATAGGGTGTTCCATTTAAAAAAAATTAAGTTATTATTGATTAAAGTTTTTAAAAATGAACGGACAACCACCAACACCCTGTATAAAGCAAATTTTCCAAAACTACATCAGCTTATTGCTTGTATATTCCTACTTCAAACACAAGAAAAAAATGTTGGGAAAAACGTGTCATGGTCAAGATTTGAAATTTTATTTACATCTGTTTTTGTAAAAAAAAATGAAAAAGTGTAAATAATTATAATACCGTTAATGTTAAGACCATACAACCTTAATACTTTTATGTCTAAAATGAAGTGTAGAATCTAAAAATTCAAAAATATACAGGGTGTTCCATTTAAAATAACAAAGTTTGTGTCTACTTCCGGTATAACCGGAAGTACCAGAAAGGTGGCAATATTTTCATTAAATAGAGCACATTGTATAATGGGTGTGTACCAATTTTTAGAACCAAATTGTGTTTAGTAATAGAGTTATGTCTACTGTCAACTCGTCGTGACACACCCTGTATACCGTAATATGGAGCAGGTTCAATGCAATAAACTGAACCAGGTAGTTCTTAGTTTGTTGAAAACACGTAGAAAACAACAAAAATACGTTTATACAATTACTATCATTATTTTTCAGGAATTTGTGTTTATTTTAAAATTTTTTTTTCTTCCATTTTAATTTGTTTAAAATTTTTTCCAGCTTGGAAGCTGTCCGTTATCTGGATACGCCCTTGTTGCAGCACTTCTCAAACTATGATTCGAATACTAGTCTAATTGCAAGTGATTCCCATTTCCCATAATTACCAAACTTAATTACATGATAAACAATTTATAAAGATATCACACTAAAGCAGATAAGTTATCTGAAAATTCTCGTTTTAATAAAAAAAAATGATCATTCATCGTGCAAATTTCATCATTAACCAGAGGCATGTGATTAACTGATTAGTTGTGTCTCAAATGAATTCTAAAGACATTTTTATAATTTAAAAGACAAAAATCATGAGAACCTGAAAAAGTTTTAAAACATTCTTTATATAGGGTGTCCCAGGATAAACACGAAATATTTTTAGGTACGATTCTTGTATACATTCTGCATCGTCCTGTATAATTTTTTTATCCCCAATCCGGCTTTTTTAAAATTTTTATTTTCTACATAGAAGGTGGCAACTGACGGAAATCTTTTTAACAAATTTAATAATTACTCCGAGTAGACATAGTTTATGCGCAAAATGGAATTTAACTTTTCGATTCAAAATAAACCAATCTTTCATCATGTATCAAATTTTTAATTATTTTCAATACTAGTTTTCAAAATAAATTAAATGAAACATGAACATAATGATTTATTATTTCAAATTCCAAATTTGAACACTAATAATTCATTAAGGGTTAACACTATCACAAAAATTACAAGATACTTTCGATCACAACTCATCTTAGCTACAAATTTCATGCATAACTTTTTTTGATAATAAAATAGTTTAGCAGACTGGCTTCTTTTTATTCAACAGTGTTTTACTTTTTCAATCTACAATTTTCAACATTCAAGAGATGATTGTTCGAAAACTAACCCGGATTGGGGATAAAAAAAATTATACAGGACAATGCAGAATTTATTCAAGAATGACACCTAAACATATTTCGTGTCTGTCCTGATACAATAATAGTATATTATCCCTGAGGGTGTGCCATAACAAATGTAACCTTCAAGGATCCAGATAAATAACTGAACAAAATTGTTAAGAACTATGCGAAAAAGTATGAAACCGGACGTTTTTGAAACCCACGTCACTATCTGATTTTGCATATCAACTTAAGAACGACGATGATAGTTTTTAATATCATTATTGTTGACAATTTTATGATTTATAAAAAAATATCTTGTGTAGATTGTTCTCTAATCTTTTGTAGTTTTCGAGATATTTAAGAAAAAGTAAAAAAAATATATATATATATATATATATTTCTTGTTTACAAAATTGTTAATCAACTTTTATCAATGAAGAACATTTCGAAATATGAGATACGTACGTAGTGCCCCAATTTGCAATAATTCAGCGAGGTAGAAACCTTTTAAAACTTTTTTCACGTTTAGCAACTAATACGACTAGACTATAGAGTAATCTTGATATTGAAGACTATAATTAATACAGAATTTAACTATTTAACTATAGCTTTACCTCCTTAACTAAAACGTATGAAATATCCTCCATTTCGTTGTCGGGTCTGCCTAGAGACGTCAACAAAACTTTGACTTTGTCATCGACGGTGCCTCGAGTGCAAAAGACAAATAATTCTGCGAACCGTTCCAAATCCACAGTCACAGCTCGCATTTCACCAATGCCAAATAAATAATTGTTAATGTATTGCAGCAAACGGGCGTCCATTTGGGTACCCCATAATTTCTACAATTCACAAGCTATTCGTGTAAAGAAAACTTGAATTTTTCCATACTACTTACAGTTAGTTCCTCTTCTTTGATTTTCTCCGAATTCTTACTAGCAAGTCTAAAGGAATTGCTAACGATTAACTGTTCGTCTTTGGATAAAAACGAGCATTTCGCTGCTAGTTTTTTGCTGCTGTTCGCTCCCATTATTACACGATTTTTGATTTAATTTACAAAAAAGCTCATTATATCTGCAAATATTTAACTACTTGTTGTAATTGTGATTGTAATCAATAACAGAGGTTATCTGAATATGGAAAGGTGTTTTTAATTACCTGTTTTGCGTGCAGAATATCGATTTAATAAATGTTTGTCTTGTGATAATTTCTTGATAATGGTTAAATTACTGGAATTATTAACAGGAAAAATAGCATATTGTTCGAAATATGTGAGAAAAATTGACTTGACGTATTTGTATTATTGACAGAACGTTCCCCTGGTTCCTCATACAAAAATTCCCCAAACGAGAATTCTTTTTCCTTTATTTATTTGGTTATTTAAAAAAAGTTTCTGTGAAATTATTGCACGCATAGATAACCTGAATTTGTATTAGAAATAACTATTAAGGTTTTCAAAGAAAATATAAAATTCAAATGAAAAATTTTCTTACACGTTGGCAACACTTACGTTTAGAAGTTAAGAAACTGTCGCCAACTTAGAAAAACTATATAAAAATGTCACTTTTATTCTAGGTTAGTTGTCAAATTTTCACTTGTTTTCCACAAAATTGAAGTGCCAGTTTAGCTCAGGTTTTCATGTAAACTGTTAAAGGGTATGTGTGCAAAAAGTCGCATATAAAACGTTGTGAAATTTGTAATTTGTACAGACAAACGGCTGTTGTATACCTCTATTTATTCCAATTTCCCTAATCAATTTCGTAACCAAATGGATTCAGTTGAATTTACTGAAAAATCTGATATTCCAAAACATTCCGATGAAGAACAAAAAGAGGAAGAATGGCAAGACTTACTGGGTAGTGGAGCAATCTTAAAAAAAATTCTACGTGAAGGTGACCCTAACAAAAAACCCGACCGATATCCGAAATGTGTAATAAACTACACTTGCTCATTAGAAGATGGTACTGAAGTAGACCGTGGTGATAATTTAGAAATTATTATAGGAGAATATGATGTAATTATTCAAGTACGATCATTATACTCTCCAGAGGTTTTACTAATAATTTTTTAGGTTGTACAAGGATTAGATGTAGCTGTTTCACTAATGCACGTCAATGAAATATGTTTACTAAAAATTGAACCCCGTTTAGCGTTTGGAGTCTACGGATTGCCACCGAAGATACCAACAAATTCCATCGTGCAATATGTAGTGGAATTGTTGGCGGTTGATTTTGTTGATAATATTGAAAAAATGACTGTGGCTCAAAGAAAACTTATGGGGTAAGTTGATTACTGCGTCTAATAAAATTATAGTTCAGTGATAGTATTTAATGTTTAAGCAAAGTGAGTTTATAATCAGAAAAGTTTTCAGTGGAATAACAATTAAGTAAATTATAAACAACCAATCTAAGTAATCAATTTATAAAATATAAACAATAATATAACTACATATGATTAACAGATTCGCAGGAAATTGTTTTATTGGCACATAAACTATTAATATACAGGGTGTCCCAAAATTAGCCTGCCAAAAAGAACCAGCTGATTCTACGTTCAAAAATAATGCAAAAAGTTTTAATAAATATAATTTGAAATATGCTTCCTAAGGGAGCTACAACCCCCCCCCCCCACAAGGGGGGCCACAAAGAGGAGTTTTCTGTAATATCTCTGCAATTGTTTGAGGTAGATTCATGAAATTTGGTGAGTTTGAAGCTTGTATAATTTGCCACATATTTCTTTTTCCAATTTTCAGAAATTTTGCCAAGGGTGTCACATACAGGGTGGGTGCTGGGTAAATTATGCCCCATATTTTTTGTGTGGATAATTTTAAAATTTTTTATATCAAATTATGAAACTTGGTTTATTTTTAAACAAAAAAATGGGGAAAAGAAATATGTGGCAAATTATAAAAGCTTCAAACTCACCAAATTTCATGAATCTACCTCAAATAGTTGCAGATATATTACAGAAAACTCCTCTTTGGGGGCCTCCTTTCGGGGGGCTGTAGCCTCCTTAGGAAGCATTTTTCAACCTATATTTATTAAAACGTTTTGCATTATTTTTGAACGTAGAATCAGCTGGTTCTTTTTGGCAGGTTAATTTTGGGACACCCTGTATTTAATTTTATTTAATACTGACTCGATGAATTAAAAGTTAGCTTAAAAACCAAGAGAAAAACAATTGGAATTAAGCTCTGAGACCCAGTTTTTCAATCGATAGTAATCCTTTACTATCAGTTAATTTCTTCACTCTTTAATTTATTTTGAGTCGGGCTTCGCTTAATAAAGCTGATTCGGTTAAGTTTCATTCACATTGTTTATCTCGTAATTTTTGAGTCGATTTTTAAATTAATTTACTTTTAATCCCCCGAGTTAAACGTAGTGACTGTTACTTAATTAAAGTGAAAGAAGAAATCTGTATCATTTTTTTAATTTAACCTAAAATAAAGATAAAAGTGCCTCAGCATAATAGTCCCTATAAAAAATATACTTTCGAAAATTTCTTCTTGGTGCTAATGGTTTCAAAATAGGCTAAATAATGCCGTAAAAGAGATTTCACAGATTAAAGTTGTATGGTGCAGTTTATGAGACTAATCTAAGAAAATCAGCATGCATAATACATAATAATTTTAATTATGTATGAGTAAACCATGCAAGGAAAAAGACTTTCTCTGTAAGAAACACATTTCTTTCCCAATTAAAAATAACCCTCTGACTACAGTACGTTTTTCCATAATTTTTCCAGATTATGCCTGGAAATCCAAAAGCCACAACTTTTTGCGACTTTATAGAGATCGTTCCTCTTGTTCTTAGAAACTGTTTCCTATTTATTAATGCGCTTACAAATCTGCACTAGTAATATCTGTAGCCATCTTTATATCTACATTATTTTAACCTGTTACGTACGTGACACTCCCCATTCATTGTCAGTAAGGGCACATAAAGCCTGCTCACTGAAAATAATTCTGTTATAACAAAGTCTCCCTAAGACTCATTGTGTGAACATTTAGATTCAATAACCCGTTTCTATCTTTCATTGATTTCGAGTCAAGCTATTTTAGTTTTTTTTATTGGCCGAAACAATCATAAATCAAACGAACTTAAGTCTGGTGAATGTGAGAATGCTAGTAAACTAATAACTCCTTTCGAAGCCAATGCTCCGTAATGATTCGCACTTTTTGAGGTCGTGCTATAGGCTTTGATAGAAATAAAACTTCGCTACGAATCTTCACACTAAAAAAAATTATTAAATGCAATCTAACTATAATGCCATTGAAAATTTAATTTTAATTTTAATAATGTGAAGGTATACAAAAACTTCTATAGAGTAAATTTATAGTTCTTAAAAAGTGCCATAATTCTGCACCTGTTATCTCAATATCTTTTCTGCCAGCTGAATAAATAAAAACCAAAATATGAGGTTTGTAGAATGGTTTAAAATGCAGAAATTTTGTGGGTTACAAAATCTTTATGTAAACTAAACTGCTGGCCAATTGAAACGTACCAAGCGAATTTTTAGGTTGAATTTAAAGTCAAATATTTTGAAAAGGAGAAAAGATATCAACATGAGGTTTTCAGGATTCAAGAGATAATTTAATTGCGAAAACAATAGTGTGACCTGATTTATTTACTTTGACGTACGTTACTATCTACAGGGTATGAAAGAAAGTCGTCTTTTTTTTCTGAAACTTTATAACTACCGGAATTCCACAAAAAAAATTGAATATTTTTTTGATGTCGATTTTTTTAGTCCCTGGTTAATGAGGAAAAAACAAATTTCTCAAAATTTTTATATCCCTCTTATTTTATAAGATACCGAATTTTTTATTAAATTTAATATTGTTGAACGGGTTTTTGCAATAATAATTATGCTGCCATTTTGAAAGGAAATGTCATCATGTGATATGTCGATAAAAAGGTAATTTTAAGTAGAATCTAATTCTTACGGAAAAAAATATACAGGGTTGTTTTAAAAAAGTTTGAAAGTTAGTAGGTGGCCCTTCCGGTGAAACCGGAAGTGTCATCAGATTGTTTTAAACGTCAAAATGATTATTCCTTTCAATAACCAAACCATGCCAAATTTCAAATAAATACAGTTAAATGTAACAAAATGGTGGGGGTTGTAAAACGATTTCGTAGCCACCCGGTATACACGAATATGATCAAATTTTTGAAAAAGTGAAAAACCCGTTTCGAGGATATAAGTCACTTAAACCAATGGTGAACATAAACTAACTAAATTCCATTCTATTCCATTAAGAAAATAGCCTCAAAAAATGAATTAAAAAATATACCAATTAGCGAATGTGTACCGATTTTTGATAAGCCACTGGTTACCAATAAATTAATGAAAGTACAAAAAGCGTACTTTTTATAAGAAAGCCATTCATAAGGTATTATAATCAACTACAGAGATTGGTTCTTACAAAACACAATACGGCCGAACGACAAAAAACAAAGAAAAAATCAAATTTTCAACAAAAATTCGGTATCTTATAAAATAACAGGGATATCAAAATTGTGAGAAACAGGTTATTTTCCCATTAAGTAAGGACTAAAAAAGTCTACATCAAAAAAATATTAAAAATTTTTTGTGGATTCACGGTAGTTATAAAATTTGACAAAAAAAGAAGACTTTCATTCATACCCTGTAGATAGTAATGTACTTCAAAGTAAAAAAATCGGGTAATACTATCGTTTTCTCAATTAAATTATCTCTGAAATCCTGAAAACCGCATGTTGATATCTTTTCTATTTTTCAAAATATTTGACTTTAAATTCAACCTAAAAATTCGCTTGGTACGTTTCAATTGGCCAGCAGTTTAGAATCTATGATATTTTAACAAAAATGATAGGAGTATAAATCAGTATCGTATCTACGGGAGGGTTTTTGAGCACATTTTTTGGTAATAAATTTATTTAAAAAATATCCAAAACCCTGAAAAAATAATACTGATTCATTTGCGTTAACGATCCATTATGTATAGGATCCTTTTTCTTATTTTTTATCGTCACTAATGGTATTACAAATACCAAGTTTAGATCTTACGTCTGCTTGAGCCAAACTATTATGATAAATCAAAATATTGCAACGTTCAAATTGAATAAGATTAAGTTATGGGAGTACAAATAGATGTTTGTTTTTGATTTCCAGCAACAAGAAACGACAGCGTGGCAACTGGTGGTATGGTCGCGGTGAAAACAATCTTGCCATTGATTGTTACCTTAAAGCCCTCAAATACTTAGACGAAGTTGAGGGAGCCACCAGCGACCCCTCCATGACTAATGACACTGAAGTCACCGATGCAGATTTGCAAAGTTTACTAGAGGATCGTGTGAGTGTTTGTAATAATATGGCAGCAGCACAAATTAAAATGGAACAATACGATGCCGCCTTGAACTCCCTACAATCAGTACTTAGATGCCAGCCAAACAACCTAAAAGCTTTATTTCGAAAGGCTAAAGTATAATCTTCATATTTAACCAAATTCAGTTGAAGTAACTGAGATATCTCGTAGGTTTACACAGCTAAAAATGATTTAATATCGGCCTTGTCTAGCTTGCAAAAAGCAAAAAAACTGTACCCAAACGATGTAGATATTCAGAGGCAAATGAACATTGTGACCCAATTGATGGATAAACAAAAAGAAAGTGAGCGAGAGCTGGCTAGAAGAATGTTTAATGGACCAAAGAACAAATTGGAGACAGTTAAGAAACCCGAAATGGGAAATGTAAGTTGTAAAAAAGCGCAAGGTCTTTTCCTTGTAAATTGTTTCGTTATGTTTTAGTTGCGTATGTGGGCGGCAGTTGGAGCCTCAGTAGTTGTTGGATTGGCAGGGATGGTAGCATACCGTTTTAAATATTCCTAAGATATTTTCATTATATTCACTGATATCAATTACTATGGTTGCATTTTGTGTTAGCATTTTTATTTTATATGTATGTATTTTTTTAAATGAAACTGGCTAAGTATTTATAAAGTTTTTTATATTATTGTTTTTATTTATGTAAAGGTTTGTGTTTGAATAATAAAATGTATGATATTGATATTCATTTATTTTATATTTTTAAAAGATATAGTGCAACACAGAATCGCAATTGTTATTTATAGAGGACGGATTTCGCCATTTACATGCAATTAATTAAGGTTTGTGAACAATATGACAATTTTCATGAACAGTAATACGAATCTCCTGTATAATTATATCCTACTTAATTGTAAATAATTAAATTTTCTATTTCTCTATACATAATATTTTAGAAGAAATTTTGATTTATTTTTTAATTTTTACAATATTAAAATATCGAAAACTTGGTATTTTAAATAGACATTGTTTCCTCAAAATTTTCAACTTATTTGTTGAATACGTTTTTAAATATTGACAATATCAAAGAAATTTTAAAAGAAAAGTTTTAGGAAATATTATTCTTTGCAACTTTGTATTGACGCTTTTTTGAAAATCTAATGGGAAAGAAGTTATTGAATAATTAAAAAATTTAACCCTTAATTAAGGGCTGGTGAAGGAACAACAGTGTCTACGAATACAAAAACTCAGTTTTAAAATTACAGGGTGACCCTCTACAAGATTCTGCAAAAATGGGCTGTAGGATAAAAAAGTCTATTTCAGCTCCTTGCTTAGATATACTATACTAATAAGGATTAATAAATAAAAGAGATATGGCAGACCCATACATTATAATATCCTGTAATAATACCGGATGTCCACTCGAAATTTAAAATTGTACCTACTTCTCTCTTCGTATCTTGGATAAATAGTCCAGGAAAAATAGACGAAAAAAAAGGCTGAGTTGGAAAAAAATTGTAACAGGCTGAATTTTTGCATGCACCATAGTATTATAGCCCTCAATAATGTGTGAAAGTTCCCCATCGATTTGATGGCTGCTAACTGAGTTACTCGAGGTCAAAAGTCGCGATAAACAGTTTTTTGCAAAAATCTCGAGGACGGCGACTTTTATTGAAAAAAATATAGAGAGCTAATTTCTAGCTGAGGCGATTTGCTATAAAAACTTATTAAGAAGTTTTTTTGTAGGGGCAATCGTTCACGAGATATAGCGTTTTAAAAACCAAGAACGTAGAGGACTTCCTTCACTACGAAGAATAACGACTGATCTTAGGATATAATGTTGGATAATGAATTATTATTCAGTATGTATATTTATGGCGTTTTTTATTTATTTGTGCATTTATTGCATTTATTTAGGCATTTATGATACAGTAATTAACTTTCTTCAGTTTTGGAGAGCGATTGTTCCGTCACCAAAGTTTGGACGAGGAAAGACGATGAATCTATGTCGTTATCGATCTCCTCGTAATCAATATTAAAAATTTTCATGTTCATACATGTTTGGCCATTACATTGGCTACAAACTACAGAACAGTTCAATCCTGCTTTCCGACATCCACAATTGGAACCACAGCCTTTCTTGCACTTACAAAATACTTTATTAAGTAATCCATCAGAAGCGGCTTGGAGCAGAGTTCTAACTGACTCTAAAATATTATTTTGTAGTACCCATCCCCAGTCCTGAGGATCAATTCTCCATTCCAATTGTGGATGTCGGCGAAAAGCAGAATTGAACTGTTCTGTAGTTTGTAGCCCATGTAATGGCCAAACATGTATGAACATGGAAAATTTTAATATTGATAACGAGGAGATCGATAACGACATCGATCCATCGCATTTCCTCGTCCAAACTTTGGTGACGGAACAATCCCTCACCGAAACTGAAGAAAGTTAATTACTGTATCATAAATGTCCAAATATATGCAATAAAAGCACAAATAAATAAAAAACGCCATAAATATACATACTGAATAGTAAGTCATTATTCAACTTTCATATCCTAAGATCAGTCGTTATTCTTCGTAGTGAAGTAAGCCCCCTACGTTCTTAGTTTTTGAAACGCTATATCTCGTGAACGATTGCCCCTACAAAAAAACTTCTAAATAAGTTTTTATAGCAAATTGCCTCAGCTAAAAATTAGCTCTCTATATTTTTTTCAATAAAGGTCGCCGTTCTCGAAATATTTGCAAAAAACTGTTTATCGCGACTTTTGACCTCGAGTAACTCAGTTAGCGGCCATCAAATCGATGGGGAACTTTCACACATTATTGAGGGCTATAATACTAAGGTGCATGCAAAAATTCAGAGTGTAACAATTTTTTCCCATGTTAAAGTCTATTTTTCCTGGACTAAAAGTTTTACAAAATTTAAGTTTTCTAAAAAAAAAGCTTATTCGCTCTACCACAGATACGCATTTTAATAATATGTCAGATTATAGTTCAATCTTTTGTAATTAATTGTCTAGCTTTTTTAGATTTTCTTCAACTGTGCACACAGGGCTGTTTTTAGATAATTTGCCGCCCTATCTGATAATTTTTTATACACAATAAATTAAAGTTCGGCAAATTTTGTCAGCGCTTTAAAAATTTGCCGCACCTGAAAATTTCCGGCCCAGGGCGTTTGCCTCCCTTGCCCCGCGCCTGGTAAAAACGCCGCTGTGTTCACAATAATCAGTTTTAAAAAATATCTATTATGTTTACCATAAGAAGATTCATTTTTGGCGGTCACTTTTTATACTTAATTAACGTATAATTACGCTACCTGAAACATATTGCCTTTAACCTGGAATATTTGTATTTTGTAGACTAAATTATAAATTAAAAAAAAACAGTAGCGTACCATTCTTTAATTGAAAAAGCCTTCTGGTGGAGTTATAAAAGTTCAATCAATAATATAAAACGGCTCTTAAAAATTTTTATTCGAGCACCAAATTTGAATAAAATATCTCAAAGTGTGTTTCATATTTTCGAAAGTTTCATGGATATTTCTCAACGTTGGCACCCTGTATCTCGGGAACGCAGCTTTATTGGACATATTATATTTATATAAATTTATAATTTTAAAATAAGGAATCTCACCCTAGGAGCTTTCATATTTTCCTGGGACATCCTGTAGTCCAGGAAAAATAGACGAAAAAAAAAAGTCTGAGTTGAAAAAAAATTGTTACAGGCTGAATTTTTGCATGCACCTTAGTATTATAGCCCTCTATAATGTGTAAAAGTTCCCCATCGATTTGATGGCTGCTAACTGAGTTACTCGAGGTCGAAGATCGCGACAAACAGTTTTTTGCAAATATCTCGAGAACGGCGACCTTTATTGAAAAAAATATAGAGAGATAATTTTTAGCTGAGGCAATTTTCTAAAAAAACTTATTCAGAAGTTTTTTTGTAGGGGCAATCGTTCACGAGATATAGCGTTTCAAAAAATAAGAACGTAGAGGACTTACTTCACTACGAAGAATAACGACTGATCTTAGGATATGAAAGTTGGATAATGAATTATTATTCAATATGTATATTTATGGCGTTTTTTATTTATTTGTGCTTTTATTGCATTTATTTGGGCTTTTATGATACAGTAATGAACTTTCTTCAGTTTCGGAGAGCGATTGTTCCGTCACCAAAGTTTGGACGAGCAAAGACGATGAATCGATGTCGTTATCGATCTATTCGTTATCAATTTTAAAATTTTCCATGTTCATACATGTTTGGCCAGTACATTGGCTACAAACTACGGAACAGTTCAATCCTGCTTTCCGACATCCACAATTGGAACCACAGCCTTTCTTGCACTTACAAAATACTGTATTGAGTTCCATCAGGAGCGGCTTGGAGCAGAGTTGTAACTGACTCTAAAATATTATTTTGTAGTACCCATCCCCAGTCCTGAGGATCAATTCTCCATTCCAATTGTGGATGTCGGCGAAAAGCAGAATTGAACTGTTCTGTAGTTTGTAGCCCATGTAATGGCCAAACATGTATGAACATGGAAAATTTTAATATTGATAACGAGGAGATCGATAACGACATCGATCCATCGCATTTCCTCGTCCAAACTTTGGTGACGGAACAATCCCTCACCGAAACTGAAGAAAGTTAATTACTGTACATAAATGCCCAAATAAATGTAATAAATGCACAAATAAATAAAAAACGCCATAAATATACATATTGAATAATAATTAATTATCCAACTTCCATATTCTAAGATCAGTCGTTATTCTTCGTAGTGAAGTAAGTCCTCTACGTTCTTAGTTTTTGAAACGCTATATCTCGTGAATGATTGCCCCTACTAAAAAACTTCTGAATAAGTTTTTATAGCAAATTGCCTCAGCTAAAAATTACCTCTCTATATTTTTTTCAATAAAGGTCGCCGTTCTCGAGATATTTGCAAAAAACTGTTTGTCGCGACCTTTGACCTCGAGTAACTCAGTTAGCAGCCATCAAATCGATGGGGAACTTTCACACATTATTGAGGGCTATAATACTAAGGTGCATGCAAAAATTCAGCCTGTAACAATTTTTTTCCAGGTTAAAGTCTATTTTTCCTGGACTACTGCATGTACCTATATTTTAATTCATACTTTATCTTTATCTATTTCACAAAAAAACCATAACCTTGTATTTCTGCAATTAAAAACAACAAACAAAGCATTCTCTTGATATTTAACGCTATATGCAAATCGTCGATTCTCCGAATCCTTTGTTATTAACATTAAATCAAATCTTTCTAAATAATTTCTCCCATGACATTTCAAATGTATCTTTCAGATTAGAGGCGGTAAAGCAATTCGTCCCAATTCGGTACCGTGTCCACATTTCATTGGCCACACGAACTGCACATCGACTGCACACATGCCAACTCGCTCCTTGTCTATCTTTCTTTGTTCCCTATTCGATGAGTTCAACGTCTTCGTTTGATTTCATCTCTCAAACTTATTTTCTTTAGTCAATCAGCGGTTCGTGGAGGTTATAGTCCATGCCAAAGATGCTGCGAAACTTGCTGGTAATTTGTTTGGCACTTGTCGCCTTTGTTAGCTGCGACAGTGATTCAACAAAGAAAGGCCCCAAAGTCACAGATAAGGTACGATTTGTTGTTTAAAGTTTGTCCACCGGAAACTTTTTTTATATAAAAAAATGATTTGTTAAAGGTTTGGTTTGATGTCACGATTGGTGATGAGGCTGTTGGACGTATTGAAATTGGTTTGTTTGGAAAAACCGTCCCAAAAACTGCAAGAAACTTCAAGGAGTTAGCTGAAAAACCCATTGGAGAGGGCTACAAAGGAAGCAAATTCCATCGGGTTATTAAGGATTTCATGATTCAAGGTGGTGATTTTACCAAGGGAGATGGAACTGGAGGTAGGTGGATCGCCCCCGCTGGCCTTAAACCTTGACATTGAACCGGTTTATTTGGATAAGTTGTTATACCAAAAGTAAATTGGCTGAGAACAACAATTGGATGATTTGTGAATGAAAGTGCTAATTTTTGGCATTGTTCCATTTTAAGACTGTCTCTTCTAAATAAAAACGGGAAAGAGAAACGTAAGAATTTAACCTTCAGTATATTATTGGGAATGTTTTGTTCCGTTAGCTTAAAAGATGAACGATAATAACCTCGGGCAAAATAATTTGAATATCAGTAATGATCTTATCTATTTCTATTACGTAAGCTAAGCAAGTATAATGTACCTAATTCAATTTGAAAAGTAACTGGTAAATAACGGTACAATATAATAATTTAAACACAAAGAACTAGGTACTTAAATAATCATAAATTAGCAACAAATCAATATAATAAAATAACTCAATGTCAATTTAAACACAAAGAACTAAGTACCTACTTAAATAAATATAAAGCAACAAATCAAGAAATAAATAAGTACATAGTTAAGTATGTACAGGGTGGACCAGTTACAGTGTCCTCGTTATTATCTCAGAAACTATTGGGCCTATGAAAAAAAGTTTTATATAGAAGTTGTACAGTCTACATTCTACATTTTTGAAAAAATAATACTTATACAGGGTGAGTCATTTTCATGTGGCGATATAAAGTTGCCTTTTTTTAAATGGAACCCCTGTGTTTTACCCTAAATTATGATTTCTCATCCAATTTACGATAAAAAATATATAAGGTTTAATATGCCTATTATTGATAGTTTCCAAGATATTCGAGAAAATATTTTGAAAAATAATATTGTATTATGTGGGTGTAGCTTCCACCAGGTGTGTTAGAGCAAGCTATTTTATTTGTTTCAATTTCAAAAATACTCAAACAAAACATATTCTTTATTTAGTTAGTTTATAATAACAAATAAAATATTTCAAAAATTTAACTATTTTCCAATGCCTACCTAACAGAGTATTATTATTAGCTTCTAGGTCTACTCTATAAAATAATAGTTCTTTGTCAAATACTACGACTTTTTCTCACATATGATATCAATTTAAAGTTTACTTGATATTTAAGACCAGAAATAAAATTTTCTAGCTAAAAAATAGAACTAACATTGCTCATATAAACAGGCAGATATCATAGTATTTCTAGATATTTTCTCGAATATCTTGGAAACTATCAATAATAGGCATATTAAACCTTATATATTTTTTATCGTAAATTGGACGAGAAATCATAATTTTGGGTAAAATACAGGGTGTTCCATTTAAAAAAATAAAACTTTATATCGCCACATGAAAATGACGCACCCTGTATAAATAAATTTATTTAAAAAATGTAGCATGCTATAGACTATACAACTTCTATATACAACTTTTTTTCCTGTGCCTAATTGTTTCTGAGATAATAACGAGGAGACCGTAACTGGACCACCCTGTCCAGGGTGGGCAAAATTCGATGTTTTTATAGGGTAACTTTTAAACCATAACAAATATTGAAAATCTGACCGCGCATCGTCGAGCTCTTTTTTTGAGAAACCCTTGACGGTGAAGTCAAATTTTAGCGATCGTCGTTTGTTTTCGAGTTATGGCCGAAAATTCGATTTTTTGAGTTTTCGATTTGAGTCTATATTTCGGTTGTTTGTGAATTTAGAGAAGTGGCGTTTGCACGTTCTTAAGGCACTTTTTTGATGCGAATGCAATGACCTTAACAGATTTTGAAAATGTCTTTTTATTTTTAGGTTATGACATAAATTTTTATTTTTTTATATGGAAGTCATAGTGGGCTGTCACTTTATTGGAAAGAGCATTTTTTCTCTTTTCAAATATATATAATATGTAGGGGCTATTCCTTCAATTTCTTCTTGAAAAATAAAAATCTAAATCTAAATTTTTGAAATTAAATTTTAAAAAATCATACCTACATATAAACACAACACTATCTAAAATTAATATCTTTATAAAACAACTCAAAGAAAAAGTTCAAAATTATGTCTATTAACTGCAATGCACTTTTCATGACACTTCTGTGCGCATTCGAAATGTGAATATTTGACACGGAGTTAAGGCATTGCGTAAACTTGGCTTTGAGTTCTTCTGTATTTCTACTTTTAGTTTTATAAGAATTATCTTTAATATGTCCCTAAAGGTGTCAAATGAGGCGACCTTGGTGGTCATCTAACTGGCCCATTGGTAACAAACCAATTATATCTAAATTTTGAGTTAAGCAATTCTCTAGCTTATCTCGTATTATTAGGTGGTGCACCATCGTGTTGTAAGAAGAACTGACTTCTATCGCTGAACGATAAATTGTCCAAATATTCATCACCAATTTTCTCATTTAAATATTGGTAGTACCGTTCACCAGTTAGATTTCCCTCATAAATCTTGTATACCAAAACTTGATTTTTTATTAAGGCACACTAAAACCAAACCAACCCTGATTTTGGATCTCAATGGCGCGCCGAGGGTTCTCATCATGACATTCGTCTACTGCGATAAATATGTGAAACACATATTATTAATTCCAAAAATTTTGATTTTTTGATTTTTTAAGGGGAAATTGAAGAAATAGACCCTACATATTATATATATTTGAAAAGAGAAAAAAATGCTCTTTTCAATAAAGTGACAGCCCACTATGACTTCCATATAAAAAAATAAAAACGTATGTCATAACCTAAAAATAAAAAAAAATTTCAAAATCTGTTAACGCCATTGCATTCTCCTCAAAAAAGTGCCTTAAGAACGTGCAAACGCCATTTCTCTAAATTCACAAACAACCGAAATATGGACATAAATCGAAATATCAAGAAATCGAATTTTCGTCCATAACTCGAAAACAAACGACGATCGCTAAATTTTGACTTCACCATCAAGGGTTTGTTAAAAAAAGAGCTCGACGATGCGTGGTCAGATTTTTAATATGGGTTAAAAGTTACCCTATAAAAACATCGAATTTTGCCCACCCTCTACGTAAGTTTAACTTATTTGTTCTCAGACCAAATTGCCAATAAATGTACAACGCCATTATTTCATAAAATTTTCAGGTAAAAGCATCTACGGTGAACGTTTCGAAGACGAGAACTTCAAGCTGAAGCACTATGGTGCCGGATGGTTATCGATGGCCAACGCTGGCAAAGACACCAACGGATCTCAGTTCTTCATTACCACTAAACAAACCTCCTGGTTGGATGGTCGCCATGTAGTTTTCGGAAAAATCTTGAAAGGAATGGACGTCGTACGGAAAATCGAGGCCACCAAGACTGATTCGCGAGACAAGCCAGCAAAAGATGTGATTATTGCCGACTGTGGCACTGAAACTATTCAGGAACCTTTCGCTGTTACGAAGGAGGATGCCCGCGATTAAGTTTAGTTTTGAAATCTAAAAGATTAAAAGGATATTTTCTTGAAAAAATAAAGTTTGATTGAATTTTTGTTCATTTTCTACCGAGTGTGATAATTAAATAAAAACACTTTTTATACATATTTTGAGTGGGTTTTATTGTTACTTTAGAATTTCCAAGCTACGTTTACCAAGTTATTTAGGAACATTATTTTAATAATTGTATCTTTATTATTCAGATAAGTATGGAATTTTATTATCATATACTTATGCTAAATCGATTTCAATAAAAGTCAGGCAAGTTCCTACTTATTGTAACATAATCAATCATAAGTAAGTACTTTCTATGCACTCTTGAGTTTGATATGTTAATATAATTAAAGTTTGGTACACAGTTTATTAATTTTATGGTTTCGGTGTATGTAAAATTTGCATATTTTACTCAAATTTTAATTGATCATACATGATGATTAATGTTAAAAACGTTCCCACGATCTGAAAAAATAAACCGAATAATAAAAATTGCTAATAATAACACAGGACCGGTCTTAAAGGATGTAAAAAGGCAATTAATAAAACCAGTGTATAAATTTGTTTCGAGATTATACAGAAAATAAGGCAATGAACTTTTGCTTATACAGAAAAGCAGATTTTGTGCTAATTGAAAAATCACTTAAAATATTTTCACATTTTTTCCAAAGAAGAATCATTTTGGTTTGGACGAAAATATTTTGATTTTATGTGACATAATCCATTTAATCTCACATACCTTTTATAATAGGCACATAGTGGAAATGATAATTAAAAATATTTAAAACTTTAGTCCAGTCATTGTTGAAGAATTTGATTGTGGAATCGAATAAAAAATGTTTATACCTTTATAATTGCTTAAATTATGTTTTTTTGCAAAACTCCATAAATAAAATAAAATAATGCAAAATATTCGATTTTTTATAATGCGTTTCTTTTGGATATCATTAATTAAAATATTCAACAACTAACATTTATCTATTTTTCTGATAACGTCACACTGAGTGCGTTAAAATTATCTGAATACAGTTAACACTTCTTATGATGTGAGAACATTATATTTTATAAAATTACATATACTAAGTGACATGGAAAAAAGAACACCTAGTAATAATTAGTTTATTTCAATGATATTTGGTATACATGTTTGTTTAGCTTAAGACAAAAAACGATCAGTTTTTCAGTCATATCGATGCATTGGTTTTGGTGTTATAACGTTTTTTCTTTAAAAAACGCAAGAGGCGACAATGGACTTTTGTACTAGCTACAGGTACCATTTGTTTTTCGTACAGTACATTTTAAGAGTTTTTATGATCTGTCATGATGCTTAGAGCGAGAAGACGTGAAAATTTTTATGAACTTAGCGAGTTTGATAGGGGGCGAATACTGGGTCTGGGAGATTGCGGTTTATTCTTCAGGAAATTGCCACTAGGACGAATAGAAGTCTAAATGCCGTGGTGGATTGTTGTCGGGCATGGCTCCAGGAAGACCGAACATGAAGAGCAAGAGGTACAGGACCTCGCCGAAGAACCACAGAAAGCGAAGATCGCCGCCTTAGACTCTTGGTTCTAAGGGCTCGCTTCACTTCCACAGGGCCGATTGCGGACCAATGGTTTACAGAACATGGAAGGCATATTGGGATGCGAACCGTTCATCGCCGCATAAGAAGTTTTGGACTGTTTTCCTACCTTCCTCAACTTGTGTTACTCCTCACTCCTGAGCACCGACGTAACCCACTGGAGTGGTGTAGAGAACGGCTGCCTTGGAAGCAGGAATGGAATACGGTAGTCTTTAGCGACGAATCCAGATTCTGTTTGGGTACGCACGATGGTCGGGCAAGGGTGAGAAGGCGACGAGGTGAAGCGCGTGATCCTCAATTTCCTGTGGATAAACATGTGTACCGCACCGTTGGAGTTATGGTGTGGGAAGCTATTGCTTATGACACTAGGTCACCTTTGGTCTTTATCAGAGGCAATATGACCACCTAGCTACATTCAGGAAGTAGTGGAAACACATGTTATACCCTACCTCAGCATCCTTCTCAATCCACTTTTTCAACAAGACAAGCCCGACCACATGCAGCAAACGTTACGTTGGACTACTTTCAGCGTAATCAAATCAATTTGTTGCCCTATCCACCAAAATCTCCGGATCTTTCACCCACTGACCACATCTGGAACATTATGGGTAGAAGATTAGTAAATTTACTCCATCCCCCACAACTTCTAGGGGCACTTTGTCATGAAGTACAGGTAGCCTGGAATGAGATACCTCAGGAGGAAATAAATCATCTCATTAGGAGTATGCCCAGACGTGTTCATGGGGGCCCAAACCATTATTAATTTTTCTCGGGTTGTAACTGTCCGATTCTCTTCATATTTTGATCGTTTTGCTTACCTTACCATAATAAACATGTGTGCCAAAAATCATTGAAATAAACTAATTACTACTAGGTGTTCTTTTTTTCATGTCACTTACTTAGTATATGTACTGGTATTTTTGTACTCTTTCAAAATACAACACTTTATGCCGTCCTAGTAACTCATCTTCCCGATGTATATTTACCTTATATAAAGATTTTAAGCTAAAACTTAAATGTTTCTTTGTAGCAAACGATCTTTTGACCCAAAGTAGAAGAAATCCTTTGTTCAACTGCAACTGTAAATAAATAATTTTTATTATAATTTGTTTATTGTTATGCTAAAAGGAGTAAAAGATCCAACTCCAAAATGAATAGAATATGGACAATGTGCAAATAGTATTCCAACTTGGACTTACAATGTGATTTTTTATAAGAACATAGAAGAATTTTTGTAGTAAAATGTTTAATGTGTCAAAATGCTTTTTAAAAAGTGGTATGCAATTTTTTTTCCCATGCCAAACACAATTAAGTGGTACTTAATTACCTAATTAATGAAGCCAACGGATATTATTTATATTTATTATTATTATAAATAAGATTAACATCCAAAATGTAATTGTTAAAAATATTGCTTAAAATGTAATATACTTTCAATTTTAAATCTTGAAATTAAACTCAAATTCAAACTTGTCCATTTTTGTGGAAATTTTGAATAAATTGAAATTTTGTTTTTATTTCAAAATGTTTCATTAAAATACTATACAGGGTGTCCCGGAAAAGTGGAAAATCTCTCGGCTTCAGATAGGGTATGTAAAATATAAGATGACCAGTTCCTATAAAAATTTGTCCTACAGATGTTTTTTAAATTTTGATTTTTTTTCGGAATGAGACTTTTTTTTAATGACTCAATAAAAACATGAATTCGTTTATTATTCTTTTTCTCGAAAACGGTCCACTTTATCGACAATAAACAAGAGTAGCTTTTCTTTAGTCTAAGGTTCAAGCTACCTGATTTTGTTGTTTTAAGTCTTTTTCACACAGGGTGTTAAAAGTTTAAGCATTAAGTTGTAAAGCTTAGTCTGTCCCTGGTAAACTAAACAAGCTAGATATGTGTCAAGGACATTATTTCAAGAGGTCCTTAGTAGTGTCCATCATATTAACTTTTTATAAAATTCTATTAAGTACTTTGGAAGTTATTAAAAAAAACGATTTCCAGCGACGCTCTTCAGGGCTACATATCTTCGTAGGGAGGGCCTGTAGGAAAAAAATTTATAGGAACTTGTCATCTTATTTTTTCATGCCCCATCTGAATCCGAGATTTCCCACTTTTTCCGGGATACCCTGTATATTACATTTTATAAGCTAGTTAGTTAGTTTCCACAGGGGTCGATTGGCACTAACTGCCTTTCAGAACTGCGACTATTCCTTTGATCCTTTGTTCATACCCTACTCATAGTATCATCTCAGAAATTCCAGCCGAGAGGCGTTTCTTTCACTAGGTATATCAGGCGTTATTTCCGCACTTTTAAAGTTAGAGACTCTTAACGCCAATGCGCTGCACTTACAAATAAGTATGTCCTCGGCAGTTATAAGCTATATTTCACAATAACATTTTAAAATATATATTTTACAAACAAAGACTATTCTGATTTCATATGAAGAAATATTTCAGAATATCCAGAAAAAGGAAAAACTTTTCTCAAATTCATTAAGTTTAGCAAACAAACAGAACATCGCGAACAAATTCTTCGCTACCCGCAATACTTAGTTTTAAACTAGAAACTATAGAATCCACGATTTTTCTATAGGTACCTACAAGTTAGGATTAGTGGGAAAAATGGGTTCTTTTCCAATTGGAAACATCGAGAACCGATATGCTTTCCTTGGAAAATAAAAACGATGAGAGACCTATTTCAATGGATGAAATTATAGATGCACTTAAAATGATGAAAAATCACTAAGCTCCAGGTCTTGGATTTTTCAATTTTTTCAGTTTTATAACAAAATAATTCAAAAATTGTTTTCGGATTATTTTTGAGCACTAAATTTGGCAAGTTTGCCAAATTTAAACGTATGGTCCATCTATTATAATAAGCGAGATTCCTATGCTGGCAACGAAATTTCACCCACCCTGTATATGTATACTCGTATATCCAAAAATACAGGGTGTCCCTGTCTTTTTTTTTTGTATTCTCTTATTAATAGTGGTTGCAATTATTTTATTTAGAACACAGAGGCGTGCGTACGGGTTTCTTCAAAAACATTTTATTGAATAAAACGTACACCACTGGTTTTTTTTTGCAGCACCAATATGCAGAGAGTATTTTCCATTCAATTTAGAAACTTTTTTGTATATCTTACAATTTCTTGATAACTTTTTTACTTTCTTATACGTAGTATAAGGAAGTATTGTAATCGTGATTTTTGTCGACTTCGAGATTTTGATGGATTTACACGTTTTGAGGGCCCCTGAATCCATTTTGACCATTTTCGCCATGATGTCTGTCTGTCTGTCTGTCTGTCTGTCTGTATCCACCATAACTCAAAAACGACTTATCGGATTTGATTCAAATTTCATATTTAAGAGTTTGAACAAATTTGTGGGTGCCACATTCAATTTTTTTCATCTGGCACCAAAACAAGTGACAGTTACCTGATGACATTTTTAGGTTTTTTAGGAATATCTTGAAAAATAAACAATTTATGAAATTTTTTTATTCTTTAACATTGATTTAGAATTGAATTTTGAACAAATTTTGTTTGAACTTTTTTTTGAAATTCTGTCAAAAAAATTTCAAAAAAACTAGATATTCTTAAAACACTTTATATTTCTCATAGCGCGCGTTGGTAGTTGAATCCGATGGTTGAGGTAGACCATGTGTTTCATTATATGGCTGCCAAACGGAAGGTCCCGGGTTCGAATCCCAGAAGGTTTTTTTTTATCTTACTGGTTTCTATGGAACCGAAAACAATAATAATGAATAAATAAATGTAATTTCATTTTTTTAAGTGAGTAATAGGTCAAAAATCTAAAATAAAACACATTTTTGTCGTAAAATTCGGTTATAATGAGTGGGACAAGGACAGATTTATGCGTATTGCAATAAGTGCGACAGAGACTATTTGAAAATTGCTGGAAACCTTCAAAATGTTTACAAGAAATGTAACTTAATTTCTGATTAGCTTTTTAAAAACACTCGGTATATGTCTAATTAAAACTTAAATTACTTTCCTCTCCTCAGCTATTTCGAGTATTTTTAAATTAAAACTTTACGCACTATGATAAAATTAACAATTACATATTCTCGTTAAGTATTTAATTTCCAAACATTTGGACCTCGTCTACAGTAAATATTTAAGTCCACCTACACCTACCTGTGATGATGATTTAATCGAAATAGAATACAAGTGATAATTTGCAATATAATCACTAATTGCCTTCTCAATGTATTCGGATACTAGAGCAAGATGCGTCATAACACCAACATGCCTTCCAATCCAACAAATCCGAGATCCAAAATTATCATATTCATTAGTAATGATCATAAAATAAGAATCGAATAAATTGTAAGCCATCCACAAGGAGCACTTTGTTAATATGATTAAATTAATTGGATAAAATATTCTATTTATTTTGTCAATACAATCGCAAATTGTGTGAAATTTTTTGTGACAATCCGTGAATTTCTCGCTTTGTTTTAAACACTGCAACACTATAATTACGTAATTAACATAAATAAAGACAAAACATGATGTGGTCACTTCACACAAACTGTAAACAAATTTAACAAATGGGTCAGGTGCGTCGTATCCAAAATAAAATAATACAATCGAAATGCAAGTAAATGTAATTTCATACAGACAAACTCCTCGAAAGTTATTCCAATTAAGAGGTATATGCTCGTACGTATCCTCCAGCTTCAACAAGATTTGCTTAACTTTTTCAGCTGTTACAAACGTAATAATTTGAGCGTAAATTGCTGAGAATACAAATAACAATACCCCACCAAAATATGCTAAAATTTTTATTTGGACCTCCTCGTATGTGACCGTTAGGTAAAATGCCTTAGAACCACCAATTACGAAAAAAGAACCATAAAATAGCATTTTTATTATGGTTAGAGTTCTTGGAACAAACATAATTTGTATTCGGTTGTCATTTGTGCGTAAATTGAATGGAAATATGCATAGAATATTCGATAACCACAGAATTGGCTTAAAAGGCATAAGAACCTCCATAGTACGTTTTATTTTTTAAACTGGAGGTGGGGTGATTTAGTGATTAAGTAACTCTCCCTGTATAAATAATTAAGATATGACATATTAGATAACTCCTGCAAATATTTATTAATGGACTAAACAAACATCCTGCATAATAGATTACTAAAACATAATTAAAATAACGTTGTGTAACCTTACGGCCCCCAGTCAGTACTGGAGAAATAAATAGCGTCGAAATTCCCTACGTTGTGTTCTTTTTAGAGTTCTGTGCAGGCGGAAGAAATAAAACAGTTTTGACGATCATATACAGTTTTTATTCAAGCTCATTGGCAGAAAGCACAAAATATGCAAAATGATCAGTCTTAAGGATAATCGCCTTATGGGATAACCTGATTAATCAACCCTTTGTGGGTTGTACGGTACGATAAAACAAATTAGTATTGCTCCAAAATATTCCATAAAGAAATATTAGTAAAATACAACAAATAATACATATTGCAACTGCGGCCTCCTAACTGCCCGTTACACCCCCCACATTCTGGGTATACATTCCCCTTTTAGGTGGCATCTATTAGATGAATCGCACCTACTTGTGTTCGAAGAGGGGTATTTTAGCAAATACAAACATATAAAACATATAAAACAATGGTGCTTATGTATACCACATCGTGCAGGGGTGCGTAGCCCCTACGATGTATTCCCTCGTTGTAGAATGTACATGATAGTCTAAGCGACCTTAGGAATGCAAGCAGTAGCCAGGTCGACAAGCAGATCAATCAAACATATCATCAAACGGTTATAAAAGTAATAGAGAAGTTGGGTTGTATACAGAAAACTCTGGAGCAATCTCAGAGACAGTTAAAATAAATATTGTAATGGCAAAGAATTATTCCAAAGGTAGATTTTACAAATACAGCAACACAAAAATTATGTAAATATTATCAATGCAACAAAAGTTATAGCGAGCTGAATATATCAAGTTAGAATGAACAATATCAATAATCTCTCAATGGGTTTTCCATTGATTTACGGACCTGTAGGGTTAGAATCCTTCCACACATCTATGGCGGGAGTGGTGGCTCCCCCGGAACTGTGGCCGTCGATCAGGGTTAACGGTACGACTCCAGGGTGGCGGGCACAGTCGTGGCGGCAGTGGTGGTATTTACTGTGGAACAGTCAGAACTTAAGGGCAGTATTCACACAATCAAGATTATTTGTCTACTTAACTTCACTGAGTACTTGGCACCATCAAGTTCGTCATACTCTCTTTCAAGCTGTCGCTTGACTATCCCTTGTACATCTTCTTGCTTGTGGAATTCCCCGCTTTTTCCCCGTGACGTCAGTAAACTGGGGTGGCAAATCGGGGGCTCGACCAATGGGAGATAACATTGTGTGGATGGTACCAGAAACTTTCACCGATATTCTTCCTTCGTGTAAACTGTGGCATTTTCTACCTAGGTCAAGTTTTACGGTCAGCAAGTGGGACAAGGGGACCCATCTGGGCATCTGGTTTTGTTGGCGGTGGTGCTTTTATTGCTGGATGGCAGTTTTGGTACAAAACCTACTAGGACCGCTTCCTTTGTTACACCCTTAACTTTTATGGGGAAGGCAATGTGGTTTTCGTTTGCTAAATATTGGAAATAATATTACGCTGGAATGGAAGGTTTTTTATTTATAAGTACCAAATATTTTCGTTTATGCATTTCTACGGTTTTTATGAGGGCCCCCAAATATGTACAACTACAAAAAATAAGTTTGGGTCGCAGTTTGTAATACACAAACAACTAAAATAAATTTCTAAAGAATTTAAAACACAGTAAGGCGAATGTATTTTAAGCGAAATAATTTTATATGTAAGGGACCGGGGTTGTCCGGTCTCAGTTGAATATATTTTTTAGATTATTAAGGCCAAGTTCATTGTAAAAGTAAAATTATATATACAGGGTGTCCCGGAAAAAAGTGGTAAATCTCTCGGATTCATATAGGGCATGAAAAAATAAGATGACAAGTACCTATAAAAAATTTCCTACAGGCGTTTTTTAAATTTTGATTTTTTTTTGGAATGAGACTTTTTTTTTAATGACTTAATAAAACATGAATTCGTTTATTATTCTTTTTCTCGAAAACGGTCCACTTTGTGGACAATAAACAACAGTAGCTTTTCTTTAGTCTAAGGTTCAAGCTACCTGATTTTGTTGTTTTAAGTCTTTTTCACACAGGGTGTTAAAAGTTTAAGCATTAAGTTGTAAAGCTTAGTCTGCCCCTGGTAAACTAAACAAGCTAGATATACACTATTGGACAAAAGTAAAGCAACAACTATTAATTTTGAAATATGTGAACAGAAAGTGAAACTTATATTTAAAAACATAAAAAATGTGATGTAATTAGTTTTCTATAGTCAAAAACATTTGATCTGGAGATTCATACTTTTATAATATTTCTTATTAAGCTCGATAAAAAATGAAAACCAAATTGTGGGAAAAAGGAGTCGGACAAAAGTAAAGCAACATTTCAATTTTATTGAACTAACTGAACACTGACACAATATGAACCAAGTAAACAATAAATATAATATTTAGTAATTTATTGCATACCCATTATTTGCAATAATTTTAACGCATCTTCTTGGCATCGAGGAGATTAATTTTTGTATAACACCTTTCGGAATATTCCTCCAAACATCGCTGATTTTGTCGATCAACGCGTTTCTAAATAATTCCGTTCTAATTCGTCTCTCGACCTCTTCCCACAGATTCTCTATTGGGCTGAGGTCAGGTGACTGGGCTGGCCAGTCCAAAATTCGAACACGTTCTCTGATTAGCTATACTCTGTTACTATGCGTGATTTGCGTTTTGGGTCGTTCTCATGTTGGAAAATGAAGTGTAAGGGCATTTCCATTCTGCATAAGGCAGCATTGTGTTTTGGAGAATGTCCCTATAAGCAAGCCCATCCATGATGCCATCATTGAAATGGACGGGGCCGACGCTATTCCATGAGAAAAACCCCATAAGAACACGCTTCCATGGCCATGCTTTACGGTTGGTGTAACAAACTTTGGATTAAACCTCTGACCTACTGGTCGTCTTACACGACGTATTCCATCGGAATTAAAAATCGTGTACCGGGTTTCATCGCTAAAAACTATTTTTTTCCAGTCGTCCACGGTCCAATTCAAGTGAGCAAGTGCAAAGGCAAGTCGGGCGGCCCTGTTTCTTGCTTAAATTAGAGGTTTTCTTGTAGGTCTTCTACTGAACAGCTTTACAGCAACCAGTCTCCTTTGAATAGTCCTGCAACTAATATTAAGGCTCGCAATTTCTGCTTTAATACTTGGAACTGATTTGAAAGGGTCATTTTGACTAATTCTTTTAATTAATCTATCCGTATGGATTGTGGTTTTTCGTGGTCGTCCGGATTTTGGTGCAGTCTCTAGATGTCCTCTTTCATTGTAGTTGCTAATACTCCGGAATTATTTAAAAACAAGCAAGCGTTTATCGACAAAATCAACGATATTTGGAGGAATACTCCGGAAAGTGTTATACAAAAATTAATCTCGTCGATGCTAAAAAGATGCGTGCAAATTATTGCAAGTAATGGATATACAATAAATTACAAAATATTATATTTATTGTTTACTTGTTTCATATGTGTCAGTGTTCAGTTAGTTTAATAAAATTGAAATGTTGCTTTACTTTTGTCCGACTCCTTTTTCCTACAATTGGTTTTAATTTTTTATGGAGACTTAATAAGAAATATTATAATAGTATGAATCTCCAGATCAAATGTTTTTGACTATAGAAAACTAATTAAATCATATTTTTCATATTTTTAAATGTAAGTTTCATTTTCTGTTCACATATTTCAAAATTAATAGTTGTTGCTTTACTTTTGTCCAATAGTGTCAAGGACATTATTTCAAGAGGTCCTTAGTGAGTGTCCATCATATTAACTTTTTATAAAATTCTATTAAATACTTTAAAAGTTATTAAAAAAAACTATTTCCAGCGACGCTCTTCAGGGCTACACATCTTCGTAGAAAGGGCCTGTAGAAAATTTTTTTATAGGAACTTGTCATCGTATTTTTTCATGCCCTATCTGAATCCGAGAGATTTCCCACTTTTTCAGGGACACCCTGTAATTTAATACGGAGTCTATTAAATTTTCTGGTTCCTGTGCTGACACCATTAGTAAAGCAGCGAATGAAATAGATAATTATGTAACTAGTATATAATGTAAATTTTGGCAATTATTTATTTTGAATTATAAATTTAATAAGGAACTAATTTTTAAAATAAGCATCAACATGCCACAGTCGTATTTTCAAATATTCTCAGAATAAAAGTATTCCTATATTAAGGCAACTTTCTTGGGATACATTTTATAACAAAAATAGTTGTACTTACGTCATTCATAAGGATTATTAATCTGAAATACAATTTAGATGTTATTTTGGTTCTTATAGTACAAGATGTTTAATACGAATGACAATCTGACGGGACGGAGATTGTCGTCTGCTTACCAAACACCCTGTATACCTGTTAGAAGTTATGGCCTGCTGTGAAATTATTATATTATTACCTAGTTTTCAATCGGTGGTTATACTGAACTATAAAAAATCTATTTTGTTACTATTATTATACCGAGAGATCAAAAATTATCTTGGTCAAAGGTGGTCATGGATTTTAAAATAATTGTCGGAGCTAGTATCGTGTCAATACTTATTGTGGCACATAACTTGATAAACTTCAAAAGCATGATACAAGCTAAGACCGTTGTTTTTCATTTCATGACCACCTTTGACCAAGATAATTTTTGATCTCGGTACAATATTAACCAAGAAAAATAACTTCCAGTTAAGGATAACTTTTCATTGGAAAACTGACCCCTAAATAATTATACATACATCTCATTAAAACCACGAAACCACAATTGTTGTAATTTTCATGTAAAATAGAAAACTTGAATTTATTTCTGTAAATTGGAAAGTGCTAAAAATGGTCATAATAAGGAAACTGGAATATATTTTTTTAAATTAATAAAAACTTTCAAATATTAAAATATAATAAATATACACAGATACAATTATCAGTCATTTGAACACAATTATTTCATTCTTAATCCAGCGTAATAACTGAAAAAAAAAAAAATATTAAATACATTCTCTCAGATAAATATCTATTACCATTATTCCTTTCCTTCTGTTGTGTTGTTGCAACCCTCACTGTTACACCATTTTGGGCCAAATTATTAATAACTTTTGTGTTGTTATTGTTCGGGAGTAGAGGGTCTACGTCACCATCATTACTAACACTAGTTGGTGGCAGGATGAAACGCTTCCTCATCTCTCTAATTTTCTCATGTAAAGCTGTAGGTAAGTCATGACTAGTGTCAGCTGTCGTGGTAAGATCAACTGCTTGGTCAACATTTATAACATTACTGTGAACGTTGATTGCGTCATCTGAACTTGTATTAACTCTCCATGGCCGCTTTCGTTGGTCAACATCTCTAGCATGACTGTGAACGTTGATTACTTTATCTGGATTCTTAGGAACTTCCCATGGACCACTATGTCTGGTGAAACCATAAGTATGATCAAAACTTGGAATAGCCGAACTTGTAGACGGAAGGTGATTATTTTTCAAGCTGAAAAAGTTAATGTGAATTTGGGTTTATAATAAATTTAAGGTATTATTATTTTATTAGTCAGTCATGTTTGCCATATTTAAGGGGGCAATTAGTCCTTATAGACTTCAAGAGCGCTAAATAAATAAACGACGTTCAAGATCTGACGCTCGGTTCTCAAAAATCGTAGATTTCACATGATTCTTAATCATATTTTTAAGCATATTTCTGAAAATATTCTAAACTAACTTCCATAATAATATTCATGTTTACTGTTTTTATATACGTGAGATTTGGTTGTATAAAAACGCAAATTTCGACAAAATCTACTAAACGATTCTTACGACAATTTCACTTGAAAATTATCGTTTAGCTAATCTAACCTTAGCGTGTTATTTTTTTGTTAATACCGCCAACAAAAATCGATTGGTGGTTCTAAAACAATAGCGCCTTAAAAAAGTCACTGCATTAATTTGTCCAAGAATGTCTAACTGATTAAAAAACTTTACAAAACTGGAGTTACAGATATTATAATTTTCTTCACCAACATTTGTTCAGCGGTTCCAAAACTTTAAACCATGAAAATGATGGAAAATGGTGCAAACTAATTTGTGATAAGGATTTTAAAATGTTTCAGTTTTGGAACCACTGAAATTTACTTTATTGCAAAAGCTGCAAGTTTTATTTTATTAAAATAATTCAACGGTTTTTAACTAATACTTCAAAGTAGCACGCCTAAAAAATGCTTTAAAATATGTTTTGGAATAGCTGGTTGGATCTTTTATCAAAAAATCTAAATTTCAAATTTGAATGACGCGGTTTTTTATTTTGGAAAAATTACGATTAATTCACATGAATTTTTCCGCGTTTTTTTGCTTTAAAAAATCGCTTAAAAAATCACAACTCCAGATTTATGTCAAATTATCCTTGCGCACTGGTTTTATTTAAAAATAAATTAACGAACTATTTATATGAATTTTCTCTGAGTTTTATTGCAATCCCAAGTTGTGCTTTTCAAAAATCGCATTTTTTATGCACGATTCTTTTTAAAATGTCCACAGCACAGATTTTTGACAAATTAACTTTGTTGCAAGGCAAAACTTGTTTATATGACTTTTTCTGCGTTTTGTTGTTTTAATTAATTAGGCATTAGGGTGGAAAATTTTTGAGATCTTTAACGAATTGTAAGTTTTTGGTTTTTTGCTACTATGAGCTTCTGCACTACTTAAAAAAATATTAAAAAAGTACACAATATAATTTTTAAATTTTTGTTACAGACGAGGAAAATTATAAAAAATCAATAATAACAAACCAAAACTTCCAATATGTTAAGATGATGTAAGTCAAATAATATTAATTGATAACATAAAAACGAGTTTCACAAAAATATTAAATAAAATCCTGCAAAATGACTAAAATTCAATATCACCCGTACTTTTTCTTTCATCAAAGTAACTAATATGACTGGACTATATTACACAATTTTTAGTTTACAAGCGTTAAGAATTTTGATATACATATTTTTATTAACAAGCAACTTACTGGACAACGTTGTAGTAAAGATTTTTCTGGCCATCATTTACAATAGTTGGTAGTCCAGCTGGTGCAATTTCAAATGGTGGTGCTGAAGCTAAAAAAACCAAATTTACAACCAAAAGTCTTGCTAAAATATCCATCAGTTACGTTTTTCATTTATTTTCATAAACTCCTCCCAAGCAGCAGCTTTCTCTTGATCATCCAAACCCTCATCCGGTCGATTTTGTAACAGATCCTGATGCTTGTGAAATTCCCTTATCAACATCGATTTATCCTGCACAATAATAGCTGCCAATAGCTTATCTTCGGGTAAGTTTAACCGAGGTGAACTGAGATCATCGTCAAAATTGTACTTATATATATCCTGCAGTTGAACTGATTTGTAATGTCGTGTTATTTGGTGTTTATCTACAACACGGCTAGCAATCGCTAGTTTCGTGACGCTGCGTTGGTAATTGGTTTGCTCTATAGTACCCTATCAACAAGAATTAAGAAGAATTATACGGTGTTTTGTTTTGAATTTAAGTTTACCTTTGAAATTAGCCGGTAGATGTAGCATTCTTTGGTTTGGCCGAAACGATACGCTCTAAAAACGCTTTGGGTATCAAAAGAGGGATTGAAATTGACGCCCATTATAATAACTCGGTTTGCAGCCACTAGATTGAGGCCTAATCCGCCCACTTTGTGTGACATAATAAAAACACTGCAATAAAATAAAGTAATAATGCAAATTAAGAAATTTATTTAGTCTATAAATCTACAGTGGTGGATAGTTCTTAATATTCAAAGGCAAAAGTCAATTCTTTGAAAATCCAATTATTAAGGTTGGACAAAGAAGACTCTTGGCAGAGGGTAAAGAATTACTAAATTTATAGATAGGCAAATTTATTACCCTCCAATAAAAAATTTTTGTTATTCATATTAGGATTTTGTGCTAAAGTCATAATTTTCGAATAAAATATAATAAAAATTATGTACCGCCTTTTCCCATAGCATGGCAAACTAACGTTTGAAAGCAAGCTAAACTTTTAAAAAATCTAACAATACCTACCGCAACCTTTTATTATCCACATTATTAAAGTTGTCACACATAACAGACCGATCCTCGACTAAAACATTACCATCCATGCGGTAATAATCTTCTTTGTGCAGCCATCTACTACATTTTTTAGTACCCTGAGTTTTGAGGAAATGTTCTATGCAATCCATTTCTGCTCGACTTTGTGAGAAAATTAATCTAAAATAAATCTTTAGCAAAACCCACTAAAACTACCACAAGTACTCATACATTTTATCACCTAACGCCTCTGATTCCTCTATTATTAGTTTCATGATACAAAATTTTGTTCCGTAATCTAATATTGAAGATGTGTCTTCGGGTAACATTGTTTTCCACCAATTACAATCGAATCGCGGTTCACAGTCATCTGATTCAAGATTAATTACGTCTTGTTCCTGTACAACAGGTGTTATTTGCTGTAACAAATTATTAATAAATAATTAAAGTAATTCTATAAGTAAGTTCGTGGATTGTTTACTTTATTCTTTTTTTCAAGAATTTTAAATATGTGTAGATGTGAACAAATGTGGGTTAGTTTTCGCCAATCACTTAAGAATCCCTTTTGTTTATAGTCCAAACGTTCCAATGCTATTTCTATGTATTTTTTATACATTTCCATTTGTTTTGGATGTAGTTTTATAAACATAGCATAATCAATGATTCTCGGTAAATATTTGGCCAACTCTGACGCTTCGTATCTCTAAAAACTCACATATATAGTCTCAAAAACTACACCAACCACAAAACCTACTTGAATAGTTTCCTCCAACCTTCGATGTAAAACATGCGTTCGCTTTTTCATAAGTCTTATATCATCAGTAGTTGAGTCAGCGTGTTGGCCATTCACTATAGGATTTATAAAGTTGGTTTGGAATTCTTTCATTGTGCCCAGTAGGTCAGGTTTAACGAAATTTACCATTTGATAGTCTGTTAGAAAAAATAGTTAACGTCCACGGTAAGATTGTAATTTCAAAAAACTTACATTCCTTTAAATTATTTTGTAGTGGTGTTCCAGTAAGGCAGATCCTTCGTCTGGTTCTGATTTTATTTACAGCAATTGCTCGATTGGAAGCTCTGTTTCGAAGCATGTGACCTTCGTCGCAGATCACCAGATCCGGACCTAGGAGAATTAAAGAACAATAATTAGGAAGCCAAAAAAAATTGTCCATGTCAATACTGATTTGTAGAATACTATTTGCGAATACAACGCCCTAGAGATGGCGACACTGTCTATTCAAAATATCTGACGTAAGCGTCTATAATCAAATGTAATAAGTGTGCAGTTCACGTTATTTCTATTAAAATAATTTGCAATAAATAAAAAATGACAAAAGTGAATATCACGGGTGGTGAATATTGAACCTTCTGACATTTTCACATTAAGAACTTTCGGTGGGTCCTTTAATGTGCGGAGAAAGTATTTACTAACTATTATATATTTCCCATTAAAAGGAAGGCGAACTGCATCGTTAGTGGATAAATTAGCCGGAAGGCGAGACCTGAACTCCCGGCCTCCCGAAAAACTGTCAGCACTTGAAATTTTGCCTGCAGGTTTAGCTTTTCGCATACAAGCCGGAAAGTGAATGTGCGAGTTGTGGGTATAGGCCGAGAGTTACGCTGATGTCAGTGAGATTGTTATATGATTATTAATATATGCCCTTTTTTTCGCTATACTGAACGCTGAACTGATCAAAGAAAACGTAAGGTGTATGCCTGCGACGAGGGTACAGGTTTAGCCTTCCGGTAAACCGTACCGTGTATGCCCAGCCTTAGAGATTTAACTTTGCTGGGAAATAATTCCGAGACGAATTTGGCCTCCGATTTTCGAAAGTTTATAAGTGTACGAGCCGGAAAACATATTTTGCACAATAATTCTACTCGGTGGTGCAATGCCTTCATCTTGTTTTTAAGGAATGTTTTAAATTTTCGCGCATAAATCGCGTATTTTACAAGAAAATGTTTAAATGAAATTAATTTGCAGCGTAGCTTTCACTCACGAATTCTTGCTAATAGAATATTTTTTACTCACCTGGATTTAATAAACTAGAAACCACATCATCTTTAAATTCAGATTTTGCAAAAGTGGTAGTATCCCTGGTCAAAGTTTCGAAAGCCTCATAACCCAAAATTAATACTCCTTGCTGACGCCTCCACCTCTTAACTATAGAAACTCTATTGATTGAATCTTTCTTATTTCTAAAATATCAGAAAAATTACAAACAAAATGCACCACATCGTAACTGAAAAATACTAACGATATAGCATGTATTTTAACGTTGACATTTTTCAAATCCTTAAATGCTATTTTAAATTCATTTTTCCAATTAGAAACGGTCGAAAGTGGACATATAACTAATACATGTTTGGTATTGGTAACGTCATGCGTGAACAAAGTGTGAATTAGACAGATAACCTGAAACAGAATAATTTCAAACTTGTGCAGCTATACTTGATATTGTACCTTTACCTGGAAAGTTTTGCCTAAGCCCATACAATGAGCCAGAATACAACCAGACCCTTTATGACGTTTCAAACGTTCGACACTTTCGTAACAAGCTAACCACATAAACGATACGCCCTCCCTTTGGTGAGGTTTCATTCTCTTAGTTAATACTGGATGTACTTTTATAATTGGATCATTTGGATCTAATACTAAACAGTCTTCGGTTTCATCCAAAGGTGACGATTGGGACAAAGAGTCTCTCTAACATTTTCAATTAATTGTAAAATTGTCAGTTACTTAATAAAATAAAGTTGAACACTTACAGCTTTTTTTAATTCTTCTATTCGTTGAATTCTCTCTTTTTCTTCAAAGTTAGCGCGTTGCGTGTCCTGAGCTAACTTCTCGTCTGACATTAACGCTCTAATATTTCTTCTACCTTTCTTGGAAGAGTTAATCTCAAGTTCATCATCACTTATGCAAATTGTATTCGATATTTTAGAGCTTACACTACAAATTTTAGCATTATTGAATTTCGTTAATTTTTGGAATATTAACACATAATTTTTAACAATATTTCTGTGATACATACATTTCAATTTCCAAGTCAGACGAATCAGAATCAATTTGCTCATAGTCGTTTAGTTCACTCTTAGGCATATTTTGCGTATCTATTACTGTTTTATCACTATCACTGTCGTTATTGCTAGATGAATGTAATTTCATAGTTTTACGCTTTCTTAGTCTTTCTCGATTTTCTCTAACATCCTCACTACCACTGGAATCAGACGAATCACTCAGTAACCTTCCTCTAAGCAGTTTATCATTTCTCCAAGCTCTTCTTCTTCGTTCTTCCTCTGTAAGTTTCTGCAACAAAATTTTATAAAACACTGCATATCCCCTAAGTCTTGCTTACTTTTTTGTCCTTGGTAGACTTATCTTCGCTTCCAGTTTTCTCACAATTTTTTTCAATAATTTCCGAGAAAAGAGTTGATGTGTTAGTGCTACTATCACTTTCTTCACTACTATTACGTATTTGATCACACAGTGCAGCAGCAAATGCATCATGACTATTATCGGAATTGAAACTAAGGGCAGGACTAACGATTACATCACGATTTGATACTCTTGAACCATCACTAGAATCACTGTTGATGTCAGTATCAGTATCGGAACAAATGACGGAAGTATTAAGTGTTTTACGATGCTTCTTGCGTGGTCTGGCTGACGGAGGTGGTGTACTGTGCTTTCTTTTTCCCAGTGTGCTCAGGTCGCACAATCTGAAATTATTGAATGAGTCTGGGGTGTTATAATTATGATACTAAATGATTTACCTGTTGATATCGTCCGTGTCACTTTTAGGACTTCTTCTGTCCGAGTCGTTATCAGATGCATAAGTAAAATTGTACAAAACGCAATCAATCAATTTAATTTGCAATGTTTTTGAGAATATATTAGTTTGGATTTCATTGGTTCCTTTGTCTGACCTAAAATTATAATAAGTAATAAATGCGCAATTGTGGTTGATTGCAAATTTGTTAAAGAGTAATAATTAATAATTTTCGTATTTTAAAAAAATGGGATAAATAAGCCAGGGCGAAAAACTGGAAGTTTAAAAGGCCACGATATTTGCAAAATGGCGCCAAAAATATTTTTAAATTATAGTTTTTTCGATGCATTCTAGTTCAGTAAACACAAAAAACTGAGTTTACATAAAAATATTGCAAGCTTTTTTCTCTATAACTTAAGGTCTCTCCATGATCAATTTAAGTTTTCGTCTGTAGAGGCGCTGTGTGTAAGTTGCCATCTTGAAAAAAGAAGTGAGAGAGCGTTTATTCCGGTGGGTCTTATGCTTAGTAGCAGAGAATTAAATTTCCTACAATTCGGAATAAAAACAATTTTTCTAGGCTAATACTTACTAGCTTATATTGCATCGAAAAATTTTCAAAATTTGTTTTTGTGTAGTTTTTTCAAAATTTGTCCCCGCTGGTGAGGTATGAAATGCTAAAATTAAACTGTTTTTTTGTGGTGTAACGGCACAAAACAAAATTTTATCACTCTCGAAAGTACGGTTCAAAAATGAGAAGTGGTGGACAAACTTTCAAAAAGAACATAAACATCGACCAAATGTTTTCTTCTAAATATATGTTTCAACTTTGTGCCAAACTGTAGGACACTTTATACTCTACATTCTAGAACACTAAAAATACCTACAAAGGGATATTTTGAAAAAATGACCTAAAATGTTTTTTTATTTTTCGCCACAATAATCTTTAAAAGTATTAGCCCTACAGAAAATTTGATTAGATCAAAATTATAGTAAATTTAATTCTCTACAACTTCGCTAACATTTATTATTAGCTTAGGACTCACCAAAAGCTTTCCATTCTTCCTAAATGCACTTATAGTCGAAAAAATCACTTGTAATATTTTTTGTAAACTGGTACATTTTTACTGGACTATACGACAAAAATGTTAATAAAAAAGAGAACTAAATTATTTACACATCACTTTATAGTTCAAATATTTTTCTCCGTTTAGTTTGAATTGGAGGTAAGCTGTAGGTAATAGAGCACAAAATTTTGAATATCATTTTGATATTTGGAAGTTCATCCATTATACAGGCTGTTTCAAATTCGCTTCTCACTACAGGGATCTCAGAAACGGTAAGAGATACAGCTTTGGTTTAATTGGGGCAAAGTTGCGTAATATGGTGGCCAATAATAAGCCGTTTAGAAATCGAAAATATCTTTTGTAGTTCTGGAGATTTTTTGAAAAAACCAAATTTCTGCCTTTTCGTTTTTATTTTTTTCTGCTCTTATTTTTCAAGATACCGAAAAACTAAAAGCACTTTGTCGTGGACACTTTTTGTGCTTTATAAAATGACGTTAAATTTTTCCTGATGTGACGTTTCGTTTTTCCGCTGACGTCATCAACTCCATTTTTTTAAATACGGCCCTGTATCTTTTTTTGTCGTTTTAAGTAGCATTTTTTGAGTTCTAGAAAATGGCGTTTACATTTTTTCCATACGACGTTTCGTTCTTGTGCAATCATCTTCAGATCATTTTTTAAATACGGTCCTGGATTTTTTTTACAATTTCATCAGTATTTTTCCTCACTTCCTCATATCCACACATTTTGGTAAACTTTAATAATAATAAATTTTCTTTTATAATAAATCAAACTAACCTATTATTTATTGTTAGTATGTAGTAATAATAAGAACAATGGAAGTAATTCTTTTAAATAATTTTATAAAATAAACACTTATGAAATCGTCACTACTGATGATGGGCTGTACAATGAAAAAAAAATACTGATGAAATTGTAAAAATAATCCAGTGGCGTAGGCATTCAAAAAATGATCCGATGATTACACAAGAAAGAAACGTCGTATGGAAAAAATTTAAACGCCATTTCATAGAGCATAAAAAATGCTACTTAAAACGATGAAAAAAAAAACAGGGCCGTATTTAAAAAAATGGAGTTGATGACGTCAGCGAAAAAACGAAACGTCGCATGAGGAAAATTTTAACGTCATTTTATAAAGCACAAAAAGTGTCCATGGCAAAGTGTTTTTGGTTTTTCGATATCTTGAAAAATAAGAGCAGAAAAAAATAAAAACGAAAAGGCAGAAATTTGGTTTTTTCAAAAAATCTCCAGAATTACAAAAGATATTTTCGATTTCTTAACGGCTTATTATTGGCCACCATATTATGCAACTTTGCCCCAATTTAACCAAAGCTGTATCTCTTACCGTTTCTGAGATCCCTGTAGTGAGAAGCGAATTTGAAACAGCCTGTATGTGTGCTTACCATCCCAGCAATTTTGAGTGAAATTCGCCTTTAGCAAATCAAATAGGCTTGGACAGAAATATCACTAAAAATTATTTTCAAAGCTAAAAGGGATGAACCTCCCGATATCAAAATAATTTTCACAAATATTTGCTCCATCGAACTCAATCGAACACACTATACATTTGATAATTTTTTTTTTAAATTACTAAATCTTTTAACACCTAAATGTATCAATTCATAGAACATTTATATTTCATATAATATACATACATTTCTACATCTGATTCCAGCTGCCTCTCAACGTCTGTGTTATCATCATCAGAAATTTTAAAAGAAAACCTGTAACATTTAATTTTCTATTTTAACATTTTAATTTACATCATAAATTGTTTTTTACCTATCATCATTATTATCATCTTCAGCTTCACTATCACTAAACTCAAATGAAGACTCATCTAGCATCATTTGACACAGCCTCTCAGCTTTTTCTTCCTGATTATCAGCATTTGTAGAATCAGAATCTATTGGTAAATTATATTCATCGACTTTGACTTCCTTTAATAATTGCAATAAATCATCAGACTCTGACGGGTATTGCAAATCGTTCGGAACCAAACCCACAGTTTTAAGGAAGCCATCTTTTTCTAGAAACAAAAAATAGGAATAAGTTAGTTATTGAAGAAGAGATAAGTACGTCACCATGCGGTTGGTATACAGGGTAATTTATTGGTTCTATGACAAATTTATAAAGATGAAAGCTGATTCGAAGTGATTCTAAAAAAAATGTACCAACATTAGTCCGATTCGTGATCATTCAGAAGTCATTAAATTTAAGTATTAACATATTTGGTCCAATCGACTTATTTTCTTTAGTTCTGTATCTATGAAACTCTGAGACACCTTTAAACCATTAGAAATCTTAGAATTGTAACTTCTTAACCAAGACGAATCGGACACTCATTCGTATAACATTTTTTCATAGAATCACATCGGCTGTTAAAGTTAATCATAGATATAAATAAATAACCAGCTATAATAATACCCTAAAGTACAGATTATATTTAGCAAACAAATTACCTGAATCTTCTAAGTCAACCTGGGTTTCATCAGAAACATTTGAACAAATAGGTTCTAGAAATAACTTTATATTAAAACAACTTGAACTTGAATATAATAATTCAACCTTCAATTACCTGTTAATTCAGTGTCTTGATCTTGGTCATTTTCAAGTTCTTCAGCAGCAGGAGCAGTCTCTAAAATAATTAAAAATAATGTGTACAACAAACTGTTTTAAGTAGTCATTTTTAAAATAGTTACTTGATTTAGTATCTTGACTAGATTTATCTGATTTCTTGGAATCATCAACATCTGAAAATCCAAAAACTACTACTAAATCTGCAAAAATAATGTTAAAAATACATTACCTGACTTATGGGAGGATTGACTTAACTTAATTGATCTTTCTTGTAACTCATCAGTTAGAGTTAAACCTAAAAACATAAGGTTTATGTACCGAAAAAGAAATAGCGACCCACCAATACATTACCTAATAATTGAGTCTCATTACCAAAAACCGAATTTTCGCTGTTGGTGTCTTTAGGATCAGTGTCTGAAAATTAATCAATTACTAATAATAACCCCATTTTATACAATGAAAAACTTACATGATGATTGTGATTCTTCAGTTGATTCTATTATCATTTCCGTTGATGGATGTTCTAAAATTAAATATGGTTATGCGACAAATAAAATCGTGAAATCACCAATTTTTTACCTAATAAATCTGTTTGTTTACCAAGAGTTGATTCAGTGTTTTCCGGAGGCTCTAAAATGGTACAAAACAAATTAAATAATGTATTGTACTGACAATTGGTGTGGTCATTTAAAAAAGTGGATTGGTATTTTCGTTTTGACTGAATCACAGAAAGACGTAAAAAGTGTTTAAGATTAAATGAGCTTTTATAATGCAAGAACTCGGAAATAATTGATAGCGTACAAAAATTTCTAAAAGTTGTAAATTGATATGGAATGGAAGTATAAATTTTTACCCTCTTCAAAAATGACGGGAATGTTATTAAAATTCCAAACAATAAACATTGATTTTACTCACTGAAGAATAATTTAAAAGAGGGGCAAGGTACGGTAAGAAATTCCTCTATTTATACTTTATTTTCTATTGATTTAGCCAACTTTTCAAACAACAACGGGAACATTAATATTTATGGATTTTTAAGGTTTTTATTTATAACAACAGAATAAATAATAAAAATTGGCAAATTGCAAAACATTCTTCCCCGTAATATTTTTTAACTATCCGTAATTTGCCGGGAAAGTAATTTTTTCGAAATTTTTAAAACTTTCTATTCTGAAATAATAATAAAGTAACAATTATTGGTGGCATATGTTTGATAACGATTTTCATTGCGCGGAGTATAATTTGTCCCCCTTAATTGCATCGGGAACTTCTGCTAAATTGCATTTATCAAATTTGACTTTTTTTTTGATATTTAATGGAAATAACTAAAAGGTTTGGCAAAATTGACAGGCGGTAAGAAACTACAGTTTCGATGCGAAATTTGCCTCCTTCTACGACAACGGCAACATTATTTAATTTGGACAAGTTTTTATGCTCGTTTAAATAATTTTAAAAATCGCAAAATTAACGGATTAAAGAGTTTGAAGTATCTACAAATGGATTTTTTTTTGGTACAGCGATTGATTAATGAACAACATAGAATAGAATTATACAGTTTATTCTTTAAAGTTTATAAAAATTGACTATCAATTGCGATTACCCTACTACAGGGTGTTTCACGGTAAATGGTAACACCTCAATAACTTTTTGATTCCTCGGTAAAATTAGAAAAAAAAATTTTCTGTTTGTACAACTCGCAATTCTCTTTTAAATGAGTAAAAAAATTTTTTACCAAGAGTGAAAACCTAGCCTAGTAGGTACGATAAAAAATAAAAAAATTGAAAAAACGTATTAAGAATTAAGAAATAATAATATTTTAATATTATTATTTCTCGATTGCCATCATTCATTGAACAGTACCTAAACATCAAGAGATCTATCACATAAAACAATGATTATTTGTCAAAATTCTAATAAACCAATAAAAAAAAATTCAAGTAAAATTTTTTTTAAAAATTTATATTTTTTGTAGTCAACCAAAATTGGGATTTGGGGTTTTGAGGTAAGCCCGAAAAATTTTTGTTAATAAAATTTTTCGAAAAAAATACCTAATACGTTTTTTCAATTTTATCGGTGTATTTTTTATCGTAGTAGGCTAGGTTTTCACACTTGGTAAAATTTTTTTTACTCGTTTAAAAGAGAATTGCGAGTTGTACAAACAGAAATTTTTTTACCGAAGAATCAAAAAGTTATTGAGGTGTTACCATTTACCGTGAAACACCTTGTATATAAGATAATTTTGTGATTTTTAAAACATAATATCCCCTACATCTTTCTTTTTACAACTGAAAAATTAGTTTTCAAAAACTAGGGAGTACAGTTGAAATAAACATGTTTTTGGAGATCTCTAATTGTGTCAAAATTTTTGAAAAAGTGCAAAAATCTCGAAAACCGTTAATTTTAAAGATATGAAAGTTTTTCAGTTTTACACCAAAAATTAAAAGCAGAATCTGAAAATGCATTAATATACCGTATGTTCCATTTAAAATAACGGAGTAAGCTGCTGTAAAGGAGTAATTAAAAACCCTGTATAAATGATAATAATTTCTGACAATTTTTTCTATTTATAAAGCTAACTAATCTACAGAAGAATGTCAGGGTTTGGACGAACCCTGTATGTGATCATTAATGCAAACAAAGATAAGGATTTTTATGATATATTATATTCTTTTAAATAGCTACCAATAATGAAAAAAGTATTAATGAAGATAACCATGTATACTCGTGTTTTATAGCATACCATATTTTTCTGGAGATTCCATAAATATATCATCCTCATCTTTCGAAGAAGCTTGTTCTTCCTGAATGGCACTTGTATTAGGTACGTTTTCCTTAAGACAACTAGAAGATTTTACACCAACTTCTAAAAAAATTAAATAAAAATGTTAGTGTAAGGGATTTATACTACAGATTTACCAAATTCATCCAATGAGCTGTGCTGCGTTCTAATTGGTGGTGAGCTATGATCGTCATTGGTTATTTTTGCTTAAATTAATAAATAACAAAATGTAGAATAAAAGATGTCACTTTTATGCTGTTTCATAAAGGTCAGTTACTTATTCCGGAGTTATTCCTCGGTTCCACAAATGTGTGTTAAACTCATAATTAACTATTCTCTGATTAAATTGAATTTTCAACCAATAAGAACAATAATTAGCGCAATTCTGATTCAAATTTATTTGATGTTTGTGGAATCAGGCATTGGCCACCTTTACTATTAAATTTAACGTAACGATTGTGTTACGTTGAGGCAAAAAATTTCAAATTCGTGTAGGTGTTGCAAGGAAAAACTAGGACTTTAATGATAACACATCAAAAACAAATTACTATTATATGCAGTGGTTGGAAGAAAAGAAGCTATTTATTTATGTAGTTATTTTTGTAGATATTTTGATGAATGAAAGCACAAACATCATTCCTTCATATTAAAAGAGCAATAACATTGTTCTATTTTGAAACTAAAGAAGTATGTCTGTGGAGCAATAGAATATTATGAAAAGACCACCATACCATTATAGACACTTTCTAAAGGATCCGTTTCATCATCATCATCCATATTTTCACAAACTGTCTCTTCATCCCAGATATCATCATCCACTTCATTATCTACACATTCGCTTTTGTTGTCTTCAGTTTTCACTTGTTTCAAAAGTTCTTTAACATATAATAATAAAATATTAATTAGAGGACTTTCTCGCGTTATGCCCTATACATACAGGGTCCGTCAAAACCCTGGCATTCTTCTATAAATTCGTTAGGTTTGGAAATAGAAAAAAATTTTAAAGACAAAAGTTGTCAGAAATTTACTGCTCCATAACCTAAAATTATTTCCATTTATACAGGGTCTTTAATTACGGCTGGACAGCTACTTACTTCGTTATTTTAAATGGAACACCCTGTATATTAATAGATTTTCAGATTCTACACGTAATTTTAGATGAAAAAGTGTGAAGGTTTCATATTTTTAAAATGAACGGTTTTCGAGATATTTACACTTTTAAAAAAGAATTCACAAAATTAGAGATTTCAAAAAACGCGTTTATTTTAGTTATACTTTGTAGTTTTTTAAAAATTATTTCGGAGTTCTGAAAAGTAAGGTCTAGGGAATATTGTGATACAAAAATATGAAATTTATAGTATACAAGGTGTTTGCAATTGACCGTCAGTTTATATTGACTTCAAACAACGAAAACACTATTTTTTCAAATGGAACCCCCTGTATATTTCTGACGTAGGTTGTAGAGATTTAAATTCTCTACCTTTTTTATAAAGTATTTTCTATACCTAAACTTAATATTTTAGGAGATATTTCAAATAATTTATATCGTATGAGAAATTCTATTCTATTTATTGAATTTAGATTGGCATGGAAATAAAAAATGCTTTATTCTGTCATTTTAAGGTTGTAGAAAACTACTCGTATACTCCGTTTGCTGAACAAAATGCCAAAAATGTCTTTTTCAATACTGCTTTTCTATTTAATGGAGAGAGTAGAGAAGAGAAAATGTCGACATTTCTCAAGTCAGCAGACTTGAGAAGGTAGTTTAAGTACTTAATTTATACCAAAAGTAAATCTTAATCGCTGTAGTACACTTAGTTTAAAATTATAAAAAAAAGATAAATAATAAAAATTTGGATGTCTGCGATTAATCATCAATTTTCAGAAACAAGAAAAGAAACCATTTCATAAAATCGTAACAAAATTAAATAAATACAATAAAAAAAAAACAACTGAAAGTCAATTAAGCAAGTGTTCAAAGTGACGTCCGTTCTCCTGAAGACACATACCGATTCGACGTTTAAAAGAATCTTGAGTATTTAGGAGCACTTGTGGAGTTATCGTTCTGACCTGAAGGCTGTAGTAATTCTTATTATCTTCATATTATTTGCAGTCGTTGGAGGTTTCTGATACACTAGTTCTTTAATATAGCCCCATAAAAAAATCTATAGATGTAAGGTAGAGGGACCTAGCCGGCTAACGTGTGGGTCCTCCTCTCCCTAAAAGCATTTTTTATTTCCATGGCAATCTAAATTCAATAAATAGAATAGAATTTCTCATACGATATAAATTATTTGAAATATCTCCTAAAATATTAAGTTTAGGTATAGGGAATACTTTATAAAAAAGGTAGAGAATTTAAATCTCTACAACCTACGTCAGAAATATACAGGGGGTTCCATTTGAAAAAATAGAGTTTTTGTTGTTTGAGGTCAATGGAAACTGACGGTCAATTGCAAACACCCTGTATACTATAAATTTCAGATTTTTGTATCACAATATTCCCTAGACCTTACTTTTCAAAACTCCGAAATAATTTTCAAAAAACTACAGAGTATAACTAAAATAAACGTGTTTTTTGAAATCTCTAATTTTGTGAATTCTTTTTTAAAAGTGTAAATATCTCGAAAACTGTTCATTTTAAAAATATGAAACCTTCACACTTTTTCATCTAAAATTACATATAGAATCTGAAAATCTATTAATATACAGGGTGTTCCATTTAAAATAACGAAGTAAGTAGCTGTCCAGCCGTAATTAAAGACCCTGTATAAATGGAAATAATTTTAGGTTATGGAGCAGTAAATTTCTGACAACTTTTGTCTTTAAAATTTTTTTCTATTTCCAAACCTAACGAATTTATAGAAGAATGCCAGGGTTTTGACGGACCCTGTATACAGGGTATTTCGTAACTTGACAGCCAAAATTAAATGTCGTATGTAAAATCGAATTCTAAACATAATACAAAGAATAACTTTTTTTCAGATCTATATTGAGTTTTTTACTACTACTGAACAATTATTAGCAGAGCAGATAGAATTATAAATTCAGTACATATTATTCAAAACACTGTAAATTTTGCAGAAGTTTACAATTCACTTGTTTTGCGTTGCCAGGCGTGTATGGTGGCATTTTTCAAAATCTATTACATTTTTTTTTATCTTGTAATAACTTTTGTTTTAATTACTACAAAGTGTTGAATAAACTAATAAAGTATTTTTTCCTTAATTGAGTAAGTATTTCCTAAACGAAGTCCGATCTGAAAAAAAGTTATTCTTTGTTTTATGTTTAGAATTCAATTTACATATGACATTTAATTTTGGCTGTCCAGTTACGAAACACCCTGAATTTGTAGGCAAATTGACAAAATGACGACAAAACATGAATTGAAGTACATATGTATAGGGAGTTTCGTTTTTTATTGAAAACTGAAATATGTACTTTTAAGACAAAAGTATCGTATGGAGGGATGTCCGGAAATACATCGTTTTTGAGATACTAAAAAATCATTTTTCTAAATTATATGTATTTTGGGTACTTTAGACTTAAACCCGTTCCCAGTGTTTGGAAAATTTGAGAAGTAATAATAATGATCCTAAAACCAGGCCAAACGAAACTAAATCACACCTGCCAATCTCTGTGCTACCAGTTATATCAAAACTCTTCGAGAATTTATTCCTGAAGAGGTTCAAATTAGTTACATAAAGAAAAAACCTTGTAACAGATCACCAGTTTGGATTCCGGGAAAAACATTCTACTATACAGGGATATTCACCGAAACCGTTGGTTAGACGTTTTAAAAGATATAGTTAATATTTTTTTCTGAAAATTGAGTTGTAGCCTAACTGATACCGGAAGTAGACACTAACTTCGTTTTTATAAATGGAACACCTTGTATATTACTACATTTTTAAATTCTACATTCAATTATAGTAACATTTTGTTAAAACAATTTTTCTCTAAAGCATTTCTTTTAATAATTACAGGATGATTGTTTTAAAAATGTCCAAAAATGGGCTAACTTTCAAATTTTATTTTCTAGCCTTCTAATATTCAACTTGAAATGCGGTTTTGGCAAGATGATAACAAAAGTGTACTACTTGCAATTTCTTCATTGCAACATCTCAATGTTCTACAGGGCGTTTATAATTTAGGTGCCATTCAGAAAAAAATCAAAACGGCACAACTCATTTTTTTCAAATGGAACACCCTGTATATCGATATAAATTTGAATTATTCATTCAATTTAAAGGTAATTTTGTTGAATAAACTTTATACCCAACTCTTGCCGTTTTTTTCTACTAGTCGGCTAAAAACAGCCGGCATATTCGGGACTATGACGTCTTATGACGTCATTTACATTTTACCGGCTGTTTATTACTTGCCGATACCGGTTGTCTAGCCACAGCGTTTTATTAATTAACAAGCAACTTTTAAAACCTGACGAAAAAAAAGTTCAAACTTAAATTTCTCTTAAATTGTTGGGTTAAAACGTTCGTTATTCTTTTACAAAATTCAATTCCCTAAAACGTAAACGTATACCAAAAATAGTCGAGTCACCCTTTTTCAAGTATGCCACTGGACATTATTCTTTATACAGGGTTGGGCATATGTGTGGGAACACCTGATTTCTGGCTAAACTTTTGTATTATCATTATTGGTCTTAAAAGAAATATTTGTAGCTTTTTTTACTGTATTCAGTGACGTATTTTGTTTTCCAGCAGCTACTCGATTTCTCGAGATATTAAGTGATCGGCAGTTTTTTTTAATGGATCACCCTGTATATTTTTAAGTTTTCAAATAGTCAATGTTTCATTCAACAATTAGAATGATATAAGGTTTGGTGCGACTTGTGGTTTTTTAAATATTAAAGAAAATAATTCAATAATAAAATAAAGAGAATTAAATAATAATTATTTAAATTAATTAAATAAAAAATAGTGTAGCTGTTTTAACAACAAAGTACCTCACTGATCTGATTGAAGCTTAGTTTAAAGACGTACTTCCACCTTAAATCGTTCTCTAGATCAGTGGTCTCCAAACTTTTTTGATCTCGTACCCCTAAGGTAGAAAAAAGTAAATAGTGCGTACCCCCAACTAATTAAAGACAAATTTATTGTGCTAAGTACCATTGCTAGGAAAAAAATTATTATTTAAATTTATTTTATTTTATTAGGAGTATTATTTTAATAATGTCATATCCCCATGTATCGACTCGCGTACCCCTTGGAGACCACTGCTATAGACTCCCTTAAAAACAGATGTGTCCAAATTTAGTTTTTGTGTCATTAAAACTGCAATAAAACTTTCAAAAAATTGACAGATTTCGTTGCGGTTTGCAATTTTACAAAGAACCAAGTTAGTTTTACTAGAAAATTCAAATAGAATGAAAATCCTCTAAAAATTCCGGTTTTTGCGGTATACTATAGACTCGCTTAAAAAATTTGTCCAAATTTTAGGTTTGTGTCCTTAAAACTGTCATAAAACTTCGAAAAATTGACAGATTTCGTTGCGGTTTGCAATTTTACAAAGAACCAAGTTAGTTATACTACAAAATTTAAACAGAATGAAAATCCTCTAAAAATTCCGGTTTTTGCGGTATACTATAGACTCGCTTAAAAAATTTGTCCAAATTTCAGGTTTGTGTCCTTAAAACTGTCATAAAACTTCGAAAAATTGACAGTTTTCGTTGCGGTTTGCAATTTTACAAAGAACCAAGTTAGTTTTACTAGAAAATTGAAACAGAATGAAAATCCTCTAAAAAATCCGGTTTTTACGGTATACTATAGACTCGCTTAAAAAATTTGTCCAAATTTCAGGTTTGTGTCCTTAAAACTGTCATAAAACTTCGAAAACGTGACAGATTTCGTTGCGGTTTGCTGTTTAACAAAGAGTCAAGTTAGTTTTACTAGAAAATTCAAACAGAACGAAAATCCGTTGATAATTCCAGATTTTATAGCCTACTATAGAGTCTAGATATACATATACATCAAAAATAATTTGGAAAAATCACCTAATACGGAAAAATATTACTTTTCTTAACTTGTACAAATCCACAAATAGCTATTTCAACACCCAGAAACGAAGGGTTTCTGGACATACCTACATAGGGAGCTTTTGTCTTAAAATTATTCGATATTCCATTAGCGGTTTTAGTTTGTATCAATAAAAGCGGAACACCCGGTATGTATATGTATAATAAAACGCCCTAACGATAATTAATTTGTTATCTAACAAAGCTTTCAAAGTGGAACGTTAATCTATTTTCCACGAAATGATATGATTCTGAAAAACATACAAATTCATGAAAACATTAAAAGGACAAAGAATTACCTGTATTGTCTAACTTGTTTTCAGATTTTAAAAGAACTTTACATGTCAGGTTCTCAAGAATATCATCATCTGTATCTTGGGTGTCTCCTCTACCGAATCTCTTCAAACTTAAACAACGCCTTTTGTTATCTATGTTATTATTAACGATATCAGGTACATGTTCTGTGGAAATTGCGTCGTTTTCTTCATTCTGGGGTTTTCTCTGATTCTCCAGTAAGGCCACAATTTTCAATATATTAACATCCTTAAACTGTTGAACTCTCTTTTGTAAATCCGTAAACCATACATTCTTTCGGTTTTTGTTACTATTCTCCAAAATTTGCTCTATGGAAATACTAAAATTGCCAATGTTTTTCAATATTTCTTCAAATATATTGTACATTTGAATTGCTGCTTCTTCATTGGAAGAGTAATCGGAATTATTCTCCAGAGTCCGTTGGACATTGTGTGCGTTTTCTGTAGTGTTTTGTTGTAATATTAAAAATTTTTGAAGTTCAGTGGAGAATTGTTTTACAAAACCAGTGGTTATATGTTCTTTTTCTTCTGGATCGGACTTGATAGTCTTATCCATTGCTGCATTTTATAAAAAAATGTTCTGATAACTTACTAGATTTTTCACTTAAATAATATATCTTATAAACTTATAAAAATAAAATTATCTTCTAATACTTTCAAAGTAGAATACACAACAAACCTATTTATTTTAATATGACATATGACAGTTCTGAATGGTGATTTTTTCCAGACCCGCCAACATTAACGTGCCATAATTTCACATTGCTCCCAACAGTTGTTTCTAGGGATTTTAGCTGTGATAGTGACACTAGTGACAGTAAATTCCCTAGTATTCATCCTATGTAAATAAATTATTGATTGTTAAAAAAACGCTTATATTTAAATTGTATAATAAATTGTTGTGTACCATTATTTGATAATGGAAAACGATAAAAAAGAATGTTTAACAGAATCTGTGGAATCTCTCACAAAAGAAGCAGAAGAATTAAAGAAAAAATTGGAGGATGAGCGTCAACGATTGAACGATATTAGTTGTAAGTATTTTCTAACAATCTGTAATCGGTTTTCATACAATTTCATTCATTATTTAGTGGAAGCCGTGTCCAAACCAATCGCTGATATTAGTTACATAAACATAAAACCTAGGAGAACGTTAAAGGGCCACCAGGGGAAAGTTTTATGTTCGGATTGGTCCCCGGATAAGCGACATATAGTCTCGTCGTCCCAGGTGTGTATCAAATATAAATAAACATTTTATACAGAGGTTTGGTGTGGGATATTATAGTATTTAACATAATGCTCATATCTGAAAACCTTTTGCATGTCTTTACATTTATTTCTATGAAAAATTTACACAAATCAATTATGTGGTAGGATGGTAAAATGATTATTTGGGACGCTTTTACTACTAACAAGGAGCACGCCGTCACGATGACCACCACATGGGTGATGGCTTGTGCTTACGCACCATCTGGGAATTTGGTGGCTTGCGGGTACATTTCATTATTTTTCTTATCATTTTAGTGAATATATTCAATTTTATTTTGGATTCATTTTAGGGGTTTGGACAATAAGGTTACTGTATATCCTCTAAGTTTGGACGAGGATGTAACGCACAAAAAGAAAACGGTCGGCACCCATACGAGTTACATGAGCTGCTGTGTCTTCCCGAATTCTGACCAACAGGTAATTAAAAGATAAACGGATATTGTAGGTATAAGTGACTGTTTTAAAATAATCATAGTTTTGGAATAGTTAATTACTGGTCAGATTTACGGCAAATTTTCTTTGAATCAAAGCTGAATATTGGTTTTGTTTAGGAAAAATTCAGGAAGTTCTTATCTGGTGGTTTGATGCACTTTGAGTGACCTCAAAGTTGAACTTATAAAAAATCACAAATTTTTGAGCGACTGTTTTTAAAAAATCACAGTTTGAAAACCACTAGTGGGATTTTAGTCAAATTTACTTTGCTACAAAGCGGAATGTCTGTTTTATTCAGACAGTTCGCATCTGGAGGTTTTATATGTTTTTTGTGGCTCCAAAGTTGAACTTGTAAAAAAATGGCATAATTTTCGAGTGATTGCTTAAAAAAAATCATAGTTTTAGGACTGCTGGTCAGATTTACATAACATTTTCTGTGTCTCAAAGCTGAATGTGGTTTTGTTTATGAAAAACTCAGGAAGTTCTTATCTAGTGGTTTGATGCACTTTGGGTGACCTCAAAGTTGAACTTCTAAAAAATCACATAATTATCGAGACTGTTTTTAAAAATCAAAGTTTTGAAACCACTGGTGGGATTTTAGTCAATTTTACTTTTATCTTTTATACAAAGCGGAATATCTGTTTTATTCAGGAAAAATAAGGCAGTTCGCACCTGAAGGTTTTATACGTTTTTTGTAGCCCCAAAGTTTAACTTGTAAAAAATGATATAATTTTCGAGTGAATGATTTAAAAAAATCATAACTGCAGGTCAGATTTACGTCAAATTTTCTTCGTTTTAAAGCTGAATGTTTTGTTTAGGAAAAATTCAGGAAGTTCTTATCTGATGGTTTGATACTCTTTGGTTGGCCTCAAAGTAGAGGTGGGATTTTCGTAAAATTTACCTTGCTACAAAGCAGAATATCTTTTTTATTAAAAAAAATTTCAGGTAATTCTCATTTGGAGGTTTTATACGTTTTTCGTAGCCCCAAAGTTGAACTTGTAAAAAAATCCGAAATAATGACATAATTTTCAAGTGACTGTTTTTAAAAAATCATAGTTTTGGAACTGCTGGTCAGATTTACGTCAAATTTATTTTGTTTCAAAGGTGAATGTTGGTTTTGTGTAGGAAAAATCAGGAAGTTATTATTTGGTGGTTTGATGCACTTTGGATGACCTCAAAGTTGAACTTCAAAAAAATCACATAATTTTCTACCGACTGTTTTTAAAATATCACAGTTTGTAAACCCCTGGTAGAATTTTAGTCAAATTTACTTTGCTACCGGAATGTCTGTTTTATTCAGGAAAAATGCAGACAGTTCACACGTGGAGATTTTATACGTTTTTTGTGGCCCCAAACTTGAACTTGTTTTAAAAAAATCATAGTTTTAGAACTGGTGGTTAGATTTACGTAAAATTTTCTGTGTCTCAAAGCTGAATGTTGGTTTTGTTTATGAAAAATTCAGGAAGTTCTTATCTGGTGGTTTGATGCACTTTGGGTGACCTCAAAGTTGAACTTCTAAAAAATCAATACTTTTCGAGCGACTGTTTTTAAAAAATCAGTTTGGAAATCACTAGTGGAATTTTAGCCAAATTTACTTTTCTACAAAACGAAATATCCGTTTTATTCAGAAAAAATTCAGGCAGTTCGCACCTGGAGGTTTTATACGTTGTTTGTAGCCCCAAAGTTGAACTTGTAAAAAATGATATAATTTTCGTGTGAATGATTTAAAAAAATCATAGTTTTGGAACTGCTGGTCAGATTTACGTCAAATTCTCTTCGTTTCAAAGCTGAATGTTGGTTTTGTTTAGGAAAAATTCAAGAAGTTCTTATCTAATGGTTTAATACACTTTGGTTGACCTCAAAGTAAGTAGAGGTTTTAAAAAATTACATAATTTTTTAGTGACTGTTTTTAAAAAATCACTGTTTGGAAACCACTGGTGGGATTTTAGTCAAATTTACCTTGCTACAAAGCAGAATATCTGTTTTATTAAGAAAAATTCAGGCAATTCTCATTTGGAGGTTTTATACGTTTTTCGTAGCCCCAAAGTTGAACTTGTAAAAAATGACATAATTTTCAAGTGAATGATTTAAAAAAATTATAGTTTTGGAACTGCTGGTCAGATTTACGTCAAATTTTCTTTGTTTCAAAGCTGAATGTTGGTTTTGTTTAGGAAAAATTCAAGAAGTTTTTATCTGATGGTATGATACACTTTGGTTGACCTCAAAGTAGAGGTTTTAAAAAATCACATAATTTTTTAGTGACTGTTTTTAAAAAATCACTGTTTGGAAACCACTGGTAGGATTTTAGTCAAATTTACCTTGCTAAAAAGCCGAATATCTGTTTTATTAAAAAAAAATTCAGGCAATTCTCATTTGGAGGTTTTATACGTTTTTCGTAGCCCCAAAGTTGAACTTGTAAAAAATCCGAAATAATGACATAATTTTCAAGTGACTGTTCTTAAAAAATCATAGTTTTGGAACTGCTGGTCGGATTTACGTCAAATTTTCTTTATTTCAAAGGTGAATGTGGTTTTTGTTTAGGAAGAATTCAGGAAGTTCTTATCTGGTGGTTTGATGCACTTTGGGTGACCTTAAACTTGAACGTCTAAAAAATCACATAATTTTCGAGCGACTGTTTTTAAAATATCACAGTTTGTAAACCCCTGGTAGAATTTTAGTCAAATTTACTTTGCTACCGGAATGTCTGTTTTATTCAGGAAAAATGCAGGCAGTTCACACGTGGAGATTTTATACTTTTTTTGGGGCCCCAAACTTGAACTTGTAAAAAATGGCATAATATTCGAATGATTGTTTTTAAAAAATCATAGTTTTAGAAGTGCTGGTCAGATTTACGTAAAATTTTGTGTCTCAAAGCTGAATGTTGGTTTTGTTTATGAAAAATTCAGGAAGTTCTTATCTGGTGGTTTGATGCACTTTGGGTGACCTCAAAGTTGAACTTCTAAAAAATCAATACTTTTCGAGCGACTGCTTATAAAAAATTACAGTTTGGAAACCACTAGTGAGATTTTAGTCAAATTTATTTTTCTACAAAGCGGAATGTCTGTTTTATTCAGGAAAAATTCAGGCAGTTCGCACCTGGAGGTTTTATACGTTTTTGTGGCCCCAAAGTTGAACTTGTAAAAAATGATATAATTTCGAGTGACGGTTTTTAAAAAAAATCATAGTTTTGGAACTGCTGGTCAGATTTACGTCAAATTGTCTTTGTTTCAAAGCTGAATGTTGGTTTTGTTTAGGAAAAATTGAAGAAGTTCTTATCTGATGGTTTGATACACTTTGGTTGACCTCAAAGTAAGTAGAGGTTTTAAAAAATTACATAATTTTTTAGTGACTGTTTTTAAAAAATCACTGTTTGGAAACCACTGGTGGGATTTTAGTCAAATTTACCTTGCTACAAAGCAGAATATCTGTTTTATTAAGAAAAATTCAGGCAATTCTCATTTGGAGGTTTTATACGTTTTTCGTAGCCCCAAAGTTGAACTTGTAAAAAATGACATAATTTTCAAGTGAATGATTTAAAAAAATTATAGTTTTGGAACTGCTGGTCAGATTTACGTCAAATTTTCTTTGTTTCAAAGCTGGTTTGATGCACTTTGGGTGACCTCAAAGTAGAAGTTTTAAAAAATCCCATAATTTTTGAGTGACTGTTTTTAAAAAATCACTGTTTGGAAACCACTAGTGGGATTTTAGTCAAATTTTCTATGGTACAAAGCATAATGTCTGTTTTATTTAGAAAAAATTCAGACAGTTCGCATCTGGAGGTTTTATACGTTTTTTTGTGGCCTCAAAGTTGAACTTGTAAAAAATGACATCATTTTCGAGTGACTGTTTTTAAAAAATTATAGTTTTGGAACTGCTGGTCAGATTTACGTAAATTTTTCTTTGTTTCAAAGCTGAATGTTGGTTTGGTTTAGAAAAAAATCGGGAAGTTTTTATCTGGTGGTTTGATGCTCTTTGGATGACCTCAGAGTTGAACTTCTAAAAAATCAATAATTTTCGAGCGACTGTTTTTAAAAAATCACAGTTTGGAAACCACTGGTAGGATTTTAGTCAAATTTGCTTTGCTACCGGATAATGTCTATTTTATTCAGGAAAAATGCAGGCAGTCCGCACCTGGAGGTTTTATGCGTTTTTTTATATGGCCCCAAAGTTGGATTGTAAAAAATGGTATAATTATCGAGTGAATGTTTTTAAAAAATCATAGTTTTGGAACTGCTGGTCAGATTTACGTCAAATTTTCTGTTTTAAAGCTGAATGTTGGCTTTGTTTTGGAAACATTCAGGAAGTTCTTATCTAGTGGATTGTTGCACTTTGGTTGACCTCAAAGTTGAATTTCTAAAAAATCAATAATTTTCGAGCGACTGTTTTTAATAAATCACAGTTTGGAAACCACTGATGGGATTTTAGTGAAATTTACTTTGTTATAAAGCGGAATGTTTGCTTTATTCAGGAAAAAATCAGGAAGTTGATATCTGATGTTTTTATATTTTTTCTTGACCACTAATCCAACCAATCCAATTTATCTAATATCTATATCCAAAATTTCTTCCTTATTGAGATTCAGGATGTTGATTTTTCCAATTCAAATAACTACAGTGTGACTGAAATTCTGGAGGCCCTACAATGACCTCGTTTATTTGAAGAGATGTAGTTTCGGTTAAATTGTAGTAAAGTTGCGTAACGAAACAAGGTGCCCTAGACCCCTAGAGTATCCAGAGAAGAAATCTTGATTGGTTTCAGAACTATCTGAGAAACTGTAAAAACCGGATTTCTTTCTTGTTTTATGGGGGTATCTTGAACTAAAACATTTTTTCTTTTGAATTTAGATTTTAACAGGCAGTGGTGACTCCACTTGTGCCCTATGGGATGTAGAATCCGGACAATTATTACAAAGTTTCCACGGACACTCGTCAGACGTAATGTCGATCGATTTAGCACCATCTGAAACCGGCAACACTTTCGTTTCAGGGGTAAGCATTTGCTTTTTTTTAAATTTCGAAATGTAATTATTTTGTCTTGTTTGTTTAGAGTTGCGATAAAATGGTGTTAATTTGGGACATGCGGTCAGGCCAATGTGTCCAATCGTTCGAAGGACATGAATCGGATGTAAATACTGTCAAATTCCATCCTAGTGGTGATTCGGTAGCCACTGGAAGCGACGATGCTAGTGTAAAGTTAATTAAATATTATCGTGGTACAAACCGAATCATTTCATGTTTGTTCTAGTGCCGAATGTTTGATCTCCGAGCCGATAAAGAAGTTGCGGTTTACTCAAAATCCAGTATTATTTTTGGCGCAAATTCCGTAGATTTTTCTGTTTGCGGTACCTACATAATTTCAAGTAAAGTTTCCAGATTTTACTGATTTTTTTTTGTAGGTCGATTATTGTTTGCTGGTTATAATGATTATACAGTTAACGTTTGGGATACGCTTAAATGTGTTAGAGTGTGTTTGTTGTACGGACATGAAAACCGGGTGTCCTGTTTACAGGTGTCACCAGATGGCACAGCGCTATCTACAGGTTCTTGGGATAATACGTTGAGGGTAATACTGTTTGGTTAGTGTACATTTTTAGCTGTTGTACTAATGTTTTTTCTTTGTTTAGGTATGGGCATAATGTGAATTGATGCGATGCAATACAAGAAGTATTATAATGTTATAATGAATGTTGCAGAACAGTCCTAGTTCAATGAGAGTACTTATTTTTATTATTATTATAGTTATTGTACTAAATGAGCCATGAAATTTGATCATCATATTAACGCGCTTTAATAACGAATATAAAGTAATAAAAAAACGGTAATAATGGCGAGATGGATGAATATTATTGATGGTTAACTTCACTATTGTTAGTGCGACAGATTACAGTAGAAGAGTTGTACATAATTGAATAATTAATAAAAATAGTAGAATATCGCTTAGACTAATGAAACAATTTCAAAGTTGGTACTTGGTTTTGTATCACAGTAAAGAAAATGAAGCGCGATATCCATCGGACAAAAATTTAATGTTACGTAAAAACGGTAATATAAACAACTTAGAGTCTGATTATTTCGATGTAGATAAATTGTCTGAGACTTTTTGATTTAGGAGTATTTTAAATTTGTGTCCTGATGTACTAGTTTATATTAAACTAAAAGGGCAAATTTTTTAAAACATTCGCCTAATTCGCGAATACTGCCCTATAAGATTCTAATTATCACATAATCAAATGCGTAATTTTGTTGTGCAACTGTACAAAAGGCAGTTACGTGTTGCATGAACTTTTATTATTTGAACAACGTAAGTTCTGCTTTTGAGATAGTTAATGAGTCACGTATTCAGATTCATTTCGTCTCAATGATTTTTTGAGATGATCAAATTACGTGGATCTGTACGTTTATTTTAAATTATTAAATTGTTTTACAAATTATTTATATGAACTCGTTAACATTTATTGTACAGTTTACCATATTCGTAGTTATGAGGAATGTACCTTCTATAATAAAAGTGTCTAGATGGAAAGATCGTTTGTGGGTAGTTTCATTTTTACTAATAATAAGGCGTTTTGGGTTTGGTGATGTTTTAGACAAAAACACAAATTAACTTGTTGAAGGTTTATTGAAAACATGGTAGTAAATCATTTTGAGATCTTTAACATGACAACATTGTGTAGGTACCACTTCAAATTTTCCCTTAAAAAGCGTATGTCTGGTGGTTTGATGCACTTTAGGTGACCTCAAAGTTGGACTTCTAAAAAATCACAGTTTAGAAACCACTGGTGGGATTTTAGTCAAATTTACTTTGCTACAAAGCGGAATGTCTGTTTTATTCAGGAAAAATTCAGGCAGTTCGTATCTGGAGGTTTTATACGTTCTTTGTGGCCCAAAAGTTGAACTTGTAAAAAATGACATAATTTTCGAGTGACCGTTTTTAAAAATCACGGTTTGGAAACCACTGGCGGGATTTTAGTCAAACTTACTTTACTACAAAGCGAAATATCTGTTTTATTCAGGAAAAATTGAGGCAGTTCGTATCTAGATGTTTTATACGTTCTTTGTGGTCCCAAAGTTGAACTTGTAAAAAATGACATACATAATTTTCGAGGGCCCGTTTCAAAAAATCATAGTTTTAGAACTGCTGGTCAGATTTACGTCAAATTTTCTGTGTTTCAAAGTTGAATGTTGGTTTTGTTTAGGAAAAATTCAGGAAGTTCTTATCTGCTGGTTTGATGCACTTTGGGTGACCTCAAAGTTGGACTTCTAAAAAATCACATAATTATCGAGAGACTGATTTAAAAAATCCCAGTTTTGAAACCACTGGCGGGATGTTAACTAATTTTACTTTTCTACAAAGCGGAATACCTGTTTTATTCAGGAAAAATTCAGGCAATTCGTATCTGGCTGTTTTATACGTTTTTTGTGGCCCCAAAGTTAAACTTGTAAAAAATTACATAATTTTCGAGTGACTGTTTGTAAAAAATCATAGTTTTGGAACTGCTGGTCAGATTTACGTCAAATTTTCTGTGTTTCAAAGCTGAATGTTGGTTTTGTTTAGGAAAAATTCAGGAAGTTCTTATCTGCTGGTTTGATGCACTTTGGGTGACCTCCAAGTTGGACTTCTAAAAAATCACATAATTATCGAGAGACTCTTTTTAAAAATCCCAGTTTTGAAACCACTGGCGGGATGTTAGTCAATTTTACTTTTCTACAAAGCGGAATACCTGTTTTATTCAGGAAAAATTCAGGCAATTCGTATCTGGCTGTTTTATACGTTTTTTGTGGCCCAAAGTTAAACTTGTAAAAAATTACATAATTTTCGAGTGACTGTTTGTAAAAAATCATAGTTTTGGAACTGCTGGTCATATTTACGTCAAATTTTCTGTGTTTCAAAGCTGAATGTTGGTTTTGTTTAGGAAAAATTCAGGAAGTTCTTATCTGCTGGTTTGATGCACTTTGGGTGACCTCCAAGTTGGACTTCTAAAAAATCACATAATTATCGAGAGACTCTTTTTAAAAATCCCAGTTTTGAAACCACTGGCGGGATGTTAGTCAATTTTACTTTTCTACAAAGCGGAATACCTGTTTTATTCAGGAAAAATTCAGGCAATTCGTATCTGGCTGTTTTATACGTTTTTTGTGGCCCCAAAGTTAAACTTGTAAAAAATTACATAATTTTCGAGTGACTGTTTGTAAAAAATCATAGTTTTGGAACTGCTGGTCAGATTTACGTCAAATTTTCTGTGTTTCAAAACTGAATGATGGTTTTGTTTAGGAAAAATTCAGGAAGTTCTTATTTGGTGGTTTGATGCACTTTGGGTGACCTCAAAGTTGAACTTCTAAAAAATCATATCATTTCCAAGCGACTGTTTTTAAAAATCCCAGTTTGGAAACCCCTGGCGGGATTTTAGTCAATTTCACTTTGCTAAAAAGTGGAAGATCTGTTTTATTCAGGAAAAATTCAGGCACTTCGTATTTTGAGTTTTTATACATTCTTTGTGGCCCCAAAATTGAACTTGTAAAAAATGACAATTTTCAAGTGACTGTTTTTAAAAAATCATAGTTTTAGAACTGCTGGTCAGATTCACGTAAAATTTTCTGTGTTTCAAAACTGAATGTTGGTTTTGTTTAGGAAAAATTCAGGAAGTTCTTATTTGGTGGTTTGATGTACTTTGGGTGACCTCAAAGTTGAACTTCTAAAAAATCATATAATTTCCAAGCGACTGTTTTTAAAAATCCCAGTTTGGAAACCGCTGGCGGGATTTTAGTCAATTTCACTTTGCTAAAAAGTGGAAGATCTGTTTTATTCAGGAAAAATTCAGGCACTTCGTATTTTGAGTTTTTATACGTTCTTTGTGGCCCCAAAAATTGAACTTGTAAAAAATGACAATTTTCAAGTGACTGTTTTTAAAAAATCATAGTTTTAGAACTGCTGGTCAGATTCACGTAAAATTTTCTGTGTTTCAAAGCTGAATGTTGGTTTTGTTTAGGAAAAATTCAGGAAGTTCTTATTTGGTGGTTTGATGCACTTTGGGTGACCTCAAAGTTGAACTTCTAAAAAATCATATAATTTCCAAGCGACTGTTTTTAAAAATCCTAGTTTGGAAACCGCTGGCGGGATTTTAGTCAATTTCACTTTGCTAAAAAGTGGAAGATCGGTTTTATTCAGGAAAAACTCAGGCACTTCGTATTTTGAGTTTTTATACGTTCTTTGTGGCCCCAAAATTGAACTTGTAATAATTGACAAATTTCAAGTGACTGTTTTTAAAAAATCATAGTTTTAGAACTGCTGGTCAGATTTACGTAAAATTTTCTGTGTTTCAAAGCTGAATGTTGGTTTTGTTTAGGAAAAATTCAGGAAGTTCTTATCTGGTGGTTTGATGCTGTTTGGGTGACCTCAAAGTTGAACTTCTAAAAAATCATAATTTTCGAGCGACTGTTTTTTAAAAATCACCGGTGGCGTTTTAGTTAAATTTACTGTGCTACAAAGCTGAATGTCTGTTTTATTCAAGCAGTTCACATCTGGAGGTTTAATACGTTTTTTGTGGCCCCACAGTTTACTACATTCGCAGTTATAAAGAATGTACCTTCAATAATTTAAGTGTCTAGATGGAAAGATCGTTTGTGGGTAAGTAGTTTCATTTTCACCAACAATAAGGCGTTTTGGGTTCGGTGATGTTTTAGACAAAAACACAAATTAACTTGTTGAAGGTTTATTGAAAACATGGTAGTAAATTTGAATCATTTTGAGATCTTTTAACATGACACAACATTGTGTACCACTTCAAATCTCCCCCTAAAAAAAGCTTATTTATATTTGGTGGTTCATTGGCTGACGAATTTATAACATTTGTTTTTTCAATAATAATAATATAATGCAGTGGTTTTTTATTCCTTTTATAACTGTCCAACAATGTTTTTGTGCAAGCACCAATAATTTTTTATTCTAATATTTGCAATATTAATAATATTACTAGTTAGAAGTTCTTTTTTTCTTCTAAAAATTCGTTAAGGTGGAATCCAAAATTAATTGACTGGGCAATAAAATCGTGATGGAAATGAAAAAATGATTGGTAAAAGAAAAATACGCGTGATCAAGTTCGCATTGGCAATAATAGTTAATAATGGTATTTTGGTTTTCACCCCAAGTAAATTTTTTAAATTGGAAATTTATATTTAAATATAATAATAATATGAATTCATAAAACTATATTGAATAATGGCTTAAAAAATCAAGAAATATGTTCTTTTTTTACGTAAAAATAAATTCTTTTTCGAGAATATTTTTAAGTCACTATTTTTTCATTAATTATTATTAAGTTAATATATTCTAATAGTAAATTTATGCGTTTCTTTATTAATTTAATTTTAAAGTGAAATATAGTATTAGTTTAGTTATGGTTCACATCAAGAATAGTGCACAACCACATAAATCGACTATGTAGAAATAATTTCATAGAAATTATTTTTATAAATAGTCAAGCAGTATTTCAATCTGGTTTGACGAAAAGTGCAATTTAGCTAAAAAGTTAAGGTAAAAAGATTTTTCCGAATATATATTATATTGCTTATCGTTATCATATTATTATTATTTGAAACAGCACTAAAAATGCGTATAATGCAAAGTTTTGGACGTCAAAAGACGCGGCACCTATCGTAATAATGATTTAACATTTTTAGTACTGCTTAGGCTCAAATAACAAATTTTTAAGAGTGAAAAGTTTCATTTTTACAACTGTACAAGAATAATATATGATTTACTTATACAGTTCCGCCTCAAACCGCTAGGTGTTGCATGCTCAACGCTTCCAAAGTATTCCATTCTTTAAGTACGATTGAAATCGTGCTTGATTGTTTTAATGGGCTGTGGTTGGCACAAAATTGGTCAAAACTTATCAATGAAAGTCTATAATACATTTTTCCCTTCATTTAGAACTGTAAAACTTAGATTAGTTATGTTTAGCTAGATGAAGTAATAGCGCACTGAGCAGTGAGTGAGTGTAAGCTTGGAGCATGATGGCCTACTGCATGAATTTATTAGTACCACGAATTACTAAAAATAAAAACAGTTAAAAACTAAAAATGTTTTTCAAAGTAAACATACGATGAAAATATAACAATATGTCTTTGGATTATTTTTAAGTTAAGCACTTTAACATTTTTTTAGGGACAGAGCGAGTCAATATTTAATATAAAATGAACGATAAATCGCGATAAAGATTACTTGAAAATTGTTAAATATGACTACACCCTGCCGAATTATTTTACAAGGTAATATTACTATCACAAAAAAAAACATAAAATAAAATAAACAGTCCATATGTTTAAACACAAATATTTATAACAATACATAATTATAATAATATAAACAGGAGTGTATACACTTTTCTTAACTTTATTTAAATTTTATGTACAAAGGAGCGCAATTTGTCGTTTAGACACATTTAAAATTATAAAAATAACAAAACGAAACTCTAACTACAAGAATCTTTTAAGTACCATAAAATAAACAAAAAAATGCAACAAATCTTCAAAGAAAAAATATTTAAGCTGAACAACAAACTGCGCATTCTTGGGAAGGCTTTTAACAATTAACCCTAACGTTACTTTGTACAGTGCCGATCCCCGGACAAAAACATACTTGTGAGTCAAGTTAATCTTCACTACACAATCATGACGAATGTAACTGTATAACGTTTCTTGTTCGCTAAAATTTACTTTCATTTTTTAATATTAATAATAATGTGTTTTTTATTTCAATGTTTTAACAAATTACTTTCTTTGCTGTTGTTTCATACTCTCACTGCCTGTGCCTTAAGTTCGAATCTTTTCCGTGGTCGGGGGTATTCTTTCTGGAAGGAAACATACAAAACCGTCAAGTTACATAACAACTAGAAAGAAGACGCAGGTAATAATAAACTTGTACTCACTGATCGGGACTTTGATCTGTATCACTTTCTTCAAGTTCTGTCTTATTGCGTTTCTTTTCGTAAATGAAGATGATTGCACAGAGGATGATTACTTCTGCGCAGATTCCCAGGAAGGGCCATAGGGCAGCATATTTATCTGGGGAAACCAAATTAAATCAGCAAATCTAGCAAATATTTGGCATGCACAATTTTACCTTTTATTCGAACCATACTATCTGAATGTGCAGTTTCGCCTGTGACTGGTGATCTGCCAATGCATCTGTATATACCTCTGTCATTCATGTCGACTTCATTTAAAATAAAAATAGCATTTGGTATATCTTTTTCTTCATCGTCTTCGATAATCACGCGGTCGTCGGATTCCGAGTAAGATGCATTAAAAGTTTCGTTTTCTGCAAACAAATAATAAATAAGCAACATGAAACAAAGTTCTGTGGAAAACGGCGAGAAAGTTACATTTTAAAAGATTTTTCAGTATGAATTTGTTGGTTTATTTAGAACTGTTCTTTTCTGATCTATTTTTTTAATATGAAAAATATTTTAGAAAATATGTTAGAATAAAAAATTAATAAAAATCTGCCTTTTTATATTTTGTTACTATAGTTTATTTCAAAGAAAAATATGGGAATCCATAACAGTTTTGTACTTTTCTACTTCAATAAAAGTATTTATTACTAGGTAAATTTTAAAACTTGTTGACCTCATCACATCAATTTCAAACTTATCAAAGTTAAACTTATGATAATTAAACGCGGGTGATAATTAAATTCTAAACAATCTAATTATCACCCACCCCAAAATTTTCGACTTTCCTGAAACAAATTTGTTGAGAATATCTAGAAATATTTGCTTATTTGATCTGTTTATATGCCAAAATTTCATTAATATACGTAAAATAGTTACTCAAATTTAATGGGAAAAAAATTAAGGTCTAATTCAAAATACTATTGACTTATTAAAAAATCTATTCGCGGAAGATATCTGACTCTAAGCCCTATTCAGAATACATTCCATTAATAATTTTAATTGGTGACTGTTTTCCGTTTGACAAAGTTTTAAGAAAAATATGTAAATTTTATCAAGTCATGACTTAGTCAAATTGTAGTTTAATTCCTAAATTATTTCAGTGAATTTGTCTTAAATATTATTCTAGAAAAATGTCTGAGCGTCAACTTTTACAATATTTTTCCATACAATTTTAATACCTGAACCTGAACTATTAACGGAAACTTTAGTACAGTAGTGGCACTTTTCGGGTGCACCCCTGAAATAGTAGTTGTAGTAATATTGATTCTTCTAGCTCTTCTATACCATGGAAAATGTGAAAATCATGGGAACTGACTTAATATCCGGAAAAGGCGCACATAAAGATCAGACTTTTCACTAATTAAAAAAAAACTACTATGAGTAGAAATAATATCTTGAGGTTATATTGTAAAATTTGAAAGGAGTCTGCAAAATTGAGGTTTCATGTAGTGATGGCAATTTTTTACTTTCTTATACGTAGTATAAGGAAGTATTGTAATCGTGATTTTTTTCGACTTCGAGATTTTGATGGATTTACACGTTTTGAGGGCCCCTGAATCCATTTTGACCATTTTCGCCATGATGTCTGTCTGTGTGTGTGTCTGTCTGTATCTACCATAACTCAAAAACGACTTCTCGGATTTGATTGAAATTTCATATTTAAGAGTTTGAACAAATTTGTGGGTGCCACATTCAATGTTTTTCATCTAGCACCAAAACAAGTGACAGTTACCTGATGACATTTTTAGGTTTTTTAGGAATATCTCGAAAAATAAACAATTTATGAGATTTTTTTAATCTTTAACATTGATTTAGAATTGAATTTTGAACAAATTTTGTTTGAACTTTTTTTTTAAATTCCGTCAAAAAAATTTCAAAAAAATAAAACACTTATTTTTGTCGTAAAATTCGGTTATAATGAGTAGGACAAGGACAGATTTATGCGTATTGCAATAAGTGCGAGAGAGACTTCCGAAATTTATTTGAATATTGCTGGAAACGCTCAAAATTGAAACACAATTTTTACAAGAAATTTAACTTAATTTCTTTAGGAAAAGTAATTGTGGTACTATCCGTATAAGAAAGTCATGTGTTGGGCACATCAGATATTTTAAAATACTTGTTAATGAATTAAAATAAAATGAGATCAGAGTCATTCTAAGAAATAATCTTTAAAGTAATAAATACGTCATTCACACTTCTAGGTGTCTCTTTTCCTTATGAATTATTTTCAGTTTTTTTTTGTTATTATTATTTTGCATTATTACAGAAATTAAAAATTATTCTCTCATTCCAGTAGTTTGATACTTACGGAAATACCATGACAATTGGGGAGGGGGATTCCCTATAATTAAACAATGTATTCTAAGCTTTTCGCCTTCTACAACGTTTACATTAGAGGGAACTTTAACAGCCATATTACCTGAAACAAACAATTAATTTAATTAGTTAATTTTAATACGCTCCCTGCGCCCTGCCCAAAAACATTAGATTACAGAACTGAAAGAATTATTCATCAAATGTTAGTTTTTTTGGACAAGTTGCATAAAACAAGAGTAATTTTTTTTTAAGTTACGAGATTACTCTAAGTTAAGCCAGGAACTAAACTTGTGGTCTCGCAAAACCACATCTGCACCCTTAGCTTAACGCTAAAGTTAACCACGACTTATAAAACAACTTACTGGTTACTCGAATAGAACTCCTCGCTTCTTCTTTTGAATCTTTCATCGCAATACACGTGTAGTTTCCAGCATCATCGTCTACGGCGTTATCTATAGTTAAAATAAACGTATTGCCATCATTTTTTTGTTTTATTCTATTTTTAACACTATCGATTTCTGTTACGGGTTTGTCTTCTTTCTTCCTAAAAGAAAAACATCAAAAAATCCATTTGTATATTTTGTTACACCACTAATAACAAAAATAATAAAAACAAACATAATATCCTATAATAGTCATTGCCAATATAGTTTTACTGCCTTCAACGTGTGTTATGACAAAACGTAAACTTTCATGCATACCAATACGAATTGAGTGTTAAATTTATTTATTTATTCAACCGAACAAATTGCACTGCCGACACTCAAAACTAATTTTATATTTGTGGGTGGTAATAAACAATATTGCGATTTTATTACATGCTTGTTTAGTTTAATTAAAGAACTAACAGATCTTTTATTGAACAATAAAAACTAAATGTGTTCCAGAGTAATATTTACTTGATTTAGGCAACAAACTTCTACAAAATAACAAATTGTACATCGTTAGCAACAAAGAAGGTATTCTAATAATAAATCTCATTGTTTGTGGATCTAATTATAGTATTTTCGAAACATCGGCAAAATTATGTTTCAGTAAATAAGGTACTTATTTTATCTGTCGTCATTAACCAACATCTTAGGTGAATTAAATTGTGATAAACAACTTCAGTGATTAGATAGCTATTGTGTATAACAATGTGCGTGTTACAAATTTATGTAACACCTTGAATTTAAGTACATATACAATTATTGATTAAAGTAAAATATGTATATTATATTTTTGTTTATTACTGATGCTGGTTTTTATAATAATTAATCCATTATCAGATAAATTTTTAATGGGTTAAATTATATTAAAATATAAAACGATCTTTGAGCTTGGCCTCGATTTTGAAAATTTTACTGACAAAAATAAACCACTTATACATAATTTCGAGTAGCACCTAATTGTTGAGTATTAAAAAAAATAAAATCGTTTAGTATTTATCCAACACTTAATCTAATTAATTTAACAAATTTAAAATGAATGTACTACATAAAATAATTATGACATCGTTGCAACACTATATTTTTATCCTGCATATGCTTTATTGCACCCACTGAACTGAGATGTTCTATTTATACTAGACTGTATGAACTAAAACATCATCATCTGCTTTTAATTTATAGCCCGGGAAAAAATTGTGACGATTTTCAATATAGACAAATTTTCCAACATGTTTTATTCGTTTAGTAAGTATCCGAAACGACTGTTGATAATAAAACTAATGACATAGTCATTTTACAGCATTTCAGTTACACCAGATAATAAAAAATCGATATAAATAATTAATAGGGGCGGAGAAATTTCAACTTACCACACAACTACTTTCACATCCTCACTAGCATTACACGATAAATGGAAGGACTGCTTAACAACAAAATTTACATGGTTCGATTTCGAATTTCTGTCGTATTTGGCTTGTATTGTAACTGAAAAAGAAGAATATACAAAATTAGTATTGATACCCTTCTTTTTTAAGTCAAGAAATATTTAAACTGCGTTTCTACTACACCACAGTTACATGCATAAGCATAAATTCCAATTGTGCAATAGAATCCTCCTATCATAGAAATTCGTCTATAATGGATGGATTCTGTGAGGTCCAAATAAACCTCGGTTATAATATATTCGCTTAAAGTGGACAAAAAATCGTTTATTTTAGTCTATTATAACCGGATTTGATCAGTAAATCCCCTAGTAGAGAAATTTGGTATTGAAAAATTATGATATACATGAACTTGATGACCATTCAAATTATTGTTTTGGAAATTTCTCGAAAAAATGTTTTTAATTCCAATTCTCTCTACTCAAAAAAATAACTTTAAATGCATGCAATATAAATTACCTACCAAACTTTTAGATAAAATTATCTGTGTCGTTCAAAAATGAAGCAGGGCAATTTTAATTGATTCATGACATGATTGCCAATTTAAACGTTTTAAAAAGCAGTGTAGTTACAGGGACCCTTTCGATTTTAGACAGAAATTGTCTTGAGAAATACGTAAAAAAACTTTGGCAATAATTATTCGAATTGGGACTGGTTCTCATTTTTTGGAATGGCAAGTTATTTAGCGAGATTTAGAACAACTATTTTCGTTTATTGTCCTAAAACACAAAAAATCTCTCGTCATCATTTGCTGGACTGTTTGCAAATCTACAGCTATAAATTGTTAACACAATAATTACTTGTGAGCTCTAGTTTAGGATTCCTCGACAAAGAATTTTTTTTCATAATAGTCCAGACATCGTTTTAATTGAACATTAAATGTTTAGATTTGGGAGTCATGATACACATGTCAAGATTTCCTTATTCCCTAATGAAAAATTTCTCATATACTTCACTTTGGTGTTGAAGGCTTCCAAAATCTGTTTAGGTACCACAAAAACAGTTCGATTAATTAAATTTTTATGTGTATTTCCATGATATAAAGATAAGAATAGATACTTTTTGTTAAGTCTGCTAGATATACCTATACATTTTAGGCATAATTGAAGTTTATACAGGGTGTCCCAGTTTATATCGTCAGGATTTCACCAGTCGATAGTTTAGCGAAAATTAAAGGTGGTTTGTCTAATAAACTATGGTCGAATGTTGCTTCCTTTTTGATGTACAGGGCGTTAAAGAAAATAAATTATTTTAAATAATTTGCTATAAATCAATAACAAAAAAGTTAGTCTTCTGAAATTTTGCATAGATCTTTTTCTTGTATTCTCATATTAATAGTGGTTGCAATTATTTTATTTAGAACACAGAGGCGTGCGTACGGGTTTCTTCAAATACATTTTATTGAATAAAACGTACACCACTGGTTTTTTTTGCAGCACCAATATGCAGAGAGTATTTTCAATTAAATTTAGAAACTTTTTTGTATCTTACAATTTCTTGATAACTTAACTTTTTTTTTCTTATTTATTAAAGAGGTTCTTCCCTATTAGATTTCCGAAAAAAGCATCAGTTGTAGAGAAAAATATTTCCTACAACTTTCCTTTTAATATTTTTTTGATATTGTCAATATTTAAAAAGATATTCAACAAATAAGTTGCAAATTTTAGGGAAATTTTTCTCTAGTTAGGTACTACTTACTACTAGGCTACTATTACTTACTAGGTAAGTACTCTTTCCCCAAAATTTTCAACCTATTGGTTGAATAACTTTTTAAATATCGACAATATCAAAAAAAGATAAGTTGTAGGAAATATTTTTTTTACAACTTTATACTGACTCTATTTTTCGAAAATTTAATAGGAAAAAAGTTATTCAATAAACAAAAAAATCCAACCCTTAATTGAGGGCTGGTGAAGGAAGGGCGGGGTCTACGAATACACAAACTCAGTTTTAAACTTTCAGGGTGACCCTCTAGAAGATTCTACAAAAATTGGCTGTAGAGTAAAAAAAGTCTATTTGAAGCCTTTTTTCTCCCTTATTTACTGTACTATTAGGTTATTTTGAGTTAAGTTATCAAAAAATTATAAGATACGAAAAAGTTTCTAAATTGAATGGAAAATACTCTCTGCATATTGGTGCTGCAAAAAAAACAGTGGCGTACGTTTTACTCAATAAAATGTTTTAGAAGAAACCCGTACGCACGCCTGTGTTCTAAATAAAATAATTGCAACCACTAATAATAAGAGAATACAAAAAAAAAAGATCTATGCAAAATTTCAGAAGGCTAATTTTTTTTGTTATGGATTTATAGCAAATTATTTAAAATAATTTATTTTCTTTAATGGCCTGGACGTCAAAAGGAAGCAACGCATTGTTTACATGAATATTCATTCAGGTGGTAAAAATAAACGTGAGTTTACTGTACCAGACAAAGAATACTTAATATATCCACGAAATTTGTTATAGATTGTAAGCTTTTTTGTTCCTGTAAACTTTTGCAAGGACCAAAAAAATGTACGGGCTATAAAATTTTAAATTTTCGTTAGGCAATAGGAGCATTAGTGGTAGAAATTTACTATTTAATAAATATAATTATTAGTAGATGTTACAATTGCTTCCTTGCATCACTCCTAATTTTAGTTTTAACTACCTAATATACTTATACGAATAAAAAAAATCCTGAAAATGTATCGCAAGGTACGTACAGGGTGTGTCACGACGAGTTGACAGTAGACATAACTCTATTACTAAACACAATTTGGTTCTAAAAATTGGTACACACCCATTATACAATGTGCTCTATTTAATGAAAATATCGCCACCTTTCAAGTACTTCCGGTTATACCGGAAGTAGACACAAACTTTGTTATTTTAAATGGAACACCCTGTATATTTTTGAATTTTTAGATTCTACACTTCATTTTAGACATACAAGTATTAAGGTTGTATGGTCCTAACATTAACGGTATTATAATTATTTACACTTTTTCATTTTTTTTTACAAAAACATAGATGTAAATAAAAATTCAAATCTTGATAATGACACGCTTTTTCCAAATTTTTTTTCTTGTGTTTGAAGTAGGAATATACAAGAAATAAGTTGATGTAGTTTTGGTAAACTTGCTTTATACAGGGTGTTGGTGGTTGTCCGTTCATTTTTAAAAACTTTAATCAATGATAACTTAATTTTTTTAAATGGAACACCCTATATATTTTCAAATTTTCGAATTCTACACTTAATTCTAGACATAAAAGTATTAAGGTTGTAAGGTCTTAAAATTAATGGTATTATAATTAATTACGTTTTTTAAAAATTAACGGTCAATCACAAGCACCCTGTATAAAATAAGTTTTTTAAAGCCATGTTACCATGTTTCTTGTACATTTCTGCGTCCACTAAAATTTGGTTCATTTTTTGAAAGAACGTGTCATTAGTAAAATATGAAAATGTTTGACTCTTAAGTTTTTGTATGAAAAAATTAGAAGAAACATAATTACTTAATTATAATAAATAAAAAAAATAAAAAATATTAAATTAAATATAATAAAGAACAAATTTTAGTCGAAGTAGAAATGTACAAGAAACATGGTAATATGGTTTTGAAAGACTTATTTTATATCTACAGGGTGCTTATGGTTGATCGTTAATTTTTAAAAACCTTGGAAATTGGAAAAAACGTAATTAATAATAATACCGTTAATTTTAAGACTTTACAACCTTAATACTTTTATGTCTAGAATTAAGTGCAGAATTCGAAAATGTGGAAATATATAGGGTGTTCCATTTAAAAAAATAAAGTTATCATTGATCAAAGTTTTTAAAAATTAACGGACAACCACCAACACCCTGTATAAAGCAAGTTTGCCAAAACTACATCAGCTTATTGCTTGTATATTCCTACTTCAAACGTAAGAAAAAAACTTTGGATATTTTGTGTCATTGTCAAGATTCGAATTTTTATTTACACCTATGTTTTTGTAAAAAAAATGAAAAAGTGTAAATAATTATAATACCGTTAATATTAAGACCATACAACCTTAATACTTTTATGTCTAGAATGAAGTGTAGAATCTAAAAATTTAAAAATATACAGGGTGTTCCATTTAAAATAACAAAGTTTGTGTCTACTTCCGGTATAACCGGAAGTACCAGAAAGATGGCAATATTTTCATTAAATAGAGCACATTGTATAATGGGCGTGTACCAATTTTTAGAACCAAATTGTGTTTAGTAATAGAGTTATGTCTACTGTCAACTCGTCGTGACACACCCTGTAGATTTAAAAGATCAATTTTGAATAATTAGTTTAACATTGGATCAATAATTTCATCTTTATTATACTTATGTTCTTTTAATTCTTAATGTATTTTTCGTCTAATCCCTTGAGATGTATTAATAATTATAATATAAATATAATTAAAAATGGAAATTTAAATGGATAATAATACGTTTTAATGTGTATTCTTGTCCCTTATTTTCTTAATGTCATATTTAAAACTTGAAAGGGTTACCACTTTCCAGGAATCTTCTCGCCCTTTTGTGGGTTTGATATTAACTTATTTGACCTTTTTTATAACCGTATACGCATAGTAGTAAACTGCGTTTCGCTCAATACATGTGTCCAACACAATATTATTTATTTTTTTAATGTTAATTAATTAATGTGGCTGGCCTATATTTAGGCCTGTTCATAAATATTAATTGTTTTAATTAGCTATATGTTTTCACTCCACACATTGCAAAGTCAACTTTGTTGCTCTAAGGATATTGAGTATTCAGTTATTCACATATTGCCAATATGTAATGTTAAAAATTGGCACTTGTTTAATGTTTCCGCATTGTATTCTTTTTTCAGAAATAACTACTTACATAGTTTAATGGATGCCTACTGTTTAGTTTTGGTTTGAGTTTTATCGCTCTTACGTTGTAGAATTACATAAATAAATATTGAAAAAGGTAAACCAGTGAGAGTATACATCTTTATTCATGTTTTTGCTCGTATTTTTCAATATATACAATATAAAATGAAACAATTCGATTTCCATGATGTATTTTAATTAATTTTAATGGATTTCTCTTGTCATACAGTCAAATCATTTTATGAATTATCACGAATGTTGAAGGAAAGTCAAAATTACAGAAAGCAACACGTTACACAAAATAAAAACACTGATAGTTATCTAACTGTTCCAAATGCTTGTAGAAAATTGACAAAATGTTTGGTTAACATTTTTTTTTAATTCACCTTATTATCATTTTATATTTAAAATTAATTCATTTGATTGGTTATTGTCAATAGTAATTATATACCTATACAATAAAATTCCGATAATAGTCGTTAAGATGTTAGTAGACTGATGTGGATTGATCTATTCTGGTTGTTGTCGAGTTTATTGTATCTGCTCAACGACAGATGGTGAAGCCAAATATTTAAAATCCATTTTAAACAATTCATGGAAAAGTCTATGTAGTAAATTCACGTCTTGATTTGAGATTTATTGAGGCTCTTTCAATTTTTATAATTGGCGATTCTGACAAATAACAAAAATAATTATTGAAGTAATCACACTGAAGATATGACATACCTACCGCTTGAATACTAGTATTTGTTTGGTGATCCAAAAAAAATTCGCAAAGTTCGAAGGTTCGATCAAAAAAAGGTTTACTTGAGTTGAGATACTACATACCCTTCACATAAAGCTTTATAATTCGAGGGACCTTTATTCAAACAGAAGGTATCAAGTGGTCGACCCTATACTTTAGATTATGACGAGATTGAATCGTTTCTGTTTCGACATTGTTATACGTAAATTTAGCTCTCCACTAGATTCTTAATCATTGCAAGATACCCCAGAGAAGTTATGAAGATACGAAATGTTCAATTCAAAAGACCGCGAAAGAAGTCATAAGGGAAGAGTATACGTATAGTAAAAACTAACAATGTTGCATTGTAGAATGAAAACGTAGAATCGCTGATACAAGAAAAAAGAACGCATATGAAAGATGGCTGATGACGAAAGCAAGCGTTTTCATCAACTGATAAAAGTAGTGAAGACAAAAAGTAAGACAAGACAAGGTTCAATATGAGTATTAGGTCGATATCGGCCCTCCATTGCGACCATTCGGACTATTGTGGCTCACACCTAGTCTATAATTCACCCATCATTCCGACTTTCTTTACAAAGTTGGATATCATAACGGGCGAAAGTTTAACGGCGTCGCTGGGGCTTAAACGTATCGCATCCAGAGTTTGTAGTCTGGTCCTTTCCAAGGCTACACAGTCACACAATAAGTGCTGTGCTGTTTTCTCGTCCTCTAAGCACAGACGGCATTCAGTGTCCTCCTCTATACCCATTCTGTGCATGTGGTTTTTCAGTCTACAGTGACCCGTGGAGAGTCCTGTTCTGTCAGTATGGGTAAGTTTTTCCTTCCTGCTTCCAACAGTGTTTGAGCTTTTGCCATTGTGGGTCCTGGAATGAACAATTTGGCATTTCTTTGATCCGGGGTCTCGTTCCATCGTTGGAGAGTAGTTCTCTCAGCCCAGTCTGAGATTGCATTTTTTGCCATGGCATGGCTCTGGGCCCACAAAAAGAGATTCCGCACCCTTAAGATAGAACAAGGAAGACGTGCGATCTGACAAACAAATTCAATATTGTGGATTGACATTGCATAGAAGAAGAACAAAGTCACTATGCTATACGAGTATAACCAGAGATTAGAAATTTGGGAGCCAAAAAAAGGGAAATAATACGAGATTAGACCATCACATTAGGAGTGAAAGAATAAGAGAAATCACGGGGTTGGAAGTAATTTTTTTAGAGACCAAATCGATGCGAAAGAGGCTATTGGCAATAAGACGTCTACTTACGAGAGCAATTGGATTGATTGCAAATATTGAAAATTGAGAAGAAAGAAAAGACAGCACAAACTAACCAAAAAAGGCTACTGATGGTAATTTTTAGAATTAAATCTTGTGTCTTTTGCTGAGAGTACATAAAACGCATAATTCATCTAAAAGAAAACCAAAAAATTTGAACCTGTAAATTTTGAAAAATGATGGATGGTTACCGTCTTATGTCGAGGTTTGTCAGAGGTTTCAAAGCACAGATAACTAATTTTAGTTCTATCAAGACAATGCATCGTTACATAGTATATTGTCTCAAAAACTTAAGACAAGTTCTTTTGGAATAGAATATTTTCTTAAATACTCAGAAGGTGATCTTACAAATGTTGAGGGAGTGCACAATAAATTATTTACTTATACAACTACAAGAAATGTAATAAAAAATTATGTACCCCTGGATGTACCCTTATCACCTTGTTACTTTAAATAAATTAATAAACATAGTGAAAATTAAATATAATGAAAAATTTTGAAATGTTTAGTTTTTAGATAAATTTATAAAACAAACATCTAAGGAGTTTCTCTTACAGATTACGACAAAGAAATCGATTCTTAAACTGATAAATTATTTTTATAAAGGAAAATAAAACGCATTATCTGGCATTAGCCAGATACACAAATCGATAAAAAGATGCCCTAGATCACTTGATTTTTTTTATTGACATATCTAATTAAACCAGATGAGACTGCTACTGTGTTTCAAACACTTACTCTCATATAGTAAAATTGTTACGTAAACTTCAATATTTACGACTACAAAAAATTGGCAACAAATATTCCGCAAAATTTATAACCATTCCGTAATTCATTCCCTGTAAGCAATTTAGTGTTGAATTCTTTTACGATCGTTAAAACTTCGGAAAATACTAACTCTAGATGCTTCTTAACCATTAGTATAGTCATCTCTAATTTCACCTACTGAATTTCCTGCAGCACCTAAGCCTATCTATATTTGAAAACCTTTCAACGTAATCGACAATATCCTGCAGAAAACAAAGCTATCTAATTTGCTGGCTGTCCATACAATACCCAGTACATTACATAGTATAGTATATCGTTCCATGCGACTATTTTGATCATCAGATCGCCTGATATACGACCTTACTTTTGTAAAACATTTCCTGCAAGTGCTCTTTTGTCAGCAAGCCCCTTTTATATTTACAACTTCAATTGAATTGTTTGCGCCACATGAATTATTGCATTCAAATATTAACCAAACAGTCTCCCAGTCTAGACAGAATAATACATTGTACCGATTATTCAACTATTTATAGACGGTAGAAGTAGGTACATTAGCTGAAAACGATTAAAGTTGCACTCGAGAGGAAAACGAATATTTTTTTGATCATATAGCTGAGGCACAATGCTTGATGTGCTGCATTTCAGCTTAGTTTTTTTCTGGTAAGTATTTTTAATATGTAGCTTGTGAGAGAGATTTTGTGCAGGAAAAATACTAGTGCATATCTGCAGGCTAAAAAAAGATTTTAGAGTAACATAAAAGGAAACTACAGTTTTTAATTATCTGCTTCTCGGTTTATAATTTTTTTTTGGCAAACTTCTCAATAACGCTTACAAATATTTCACGAGTCACTATTGATAAAACCATTAGGAATCTTATCTTTTCATGTAATAATTGCCTCTTATCCCAGTTTATATCTTAATGACTAGCTTGTTTTTTAATTTACAGCACATAATAGGGACTGAATTATAGACAGAATTTAGTTAGTTTTATTGGTCCTTTTTTAGATAGTCGCCAAGACGAATTTATTAAAATAAAAATAAATTAAATAGGTAACTAAATTCGATACCTCTAAACTAAAAATACCACAGTAATAAAGTCTGAAAATTCACTGTGCTAATTTTCTTTTTGTGTATTTGCCACATTAAAATGACACCTGTTTTCTTGCAATTTGACTGATGATCACAGATTTTCTCAAAATATGTAAACCGAGAGCGAAAATATAAAATGCAGAATTAAATTACAATACATACCTACTAGGAAAATGCGCATTTAGTAGTTTAAATTTCAGTTTTAAACAAGTTGATTTTGTTAAGCCTCATTGAAGTTTTGGTCAAATGGTTGCCAAATAATTTTAACAATATTATTGTTTCCCAAATTACATCTAAAATTAACTAGTTTTTATAGCAATCGGAATGTTAAATCATTTTGACCATTCCAGTTGATTTAAATTACACTTTTTCAGGCCACTCTAGAGCAATTAATTATTTACGTTTTCAGGATCCATCTAAAGTATGAAAACTACAGCAACAGGTATGTTTCGATTTAAATCTGAGTATGTGAGTTGATTACCTTTGAGTGAATTAATCTGATTATAGTAAAGCCGACTGAATTGCGTAATATGATTTTTGCTTTAAACATGATGATATTAGTTTAAAAAATGTACATAATTTAGATTTGTTTTATGAGCAGAATATTTCGTGAAAGTTACATTTTAAAGATTATCGATGAAATTTACAGAAATATAAAAATTCCTTCCCCAATTCACTGATGACGTTCCAATAGAAAAGAATGAACATAAATATTCCTTTCACTGATATTTTCTGATTTGCTGCTAATTCTGCCAACAATTTATCGACTACATACAATTACTAAAATTTAAAAAAAAATATCTGATGTGCCCAACACATGACTTTCTTATACGGATAGTATCACAATAATTACTTTTCCTAAAGAAATTAAGTTAAATTTCTTGTAAAAATGTTGAGGGTTTCCAGCAATTTTCAAATAGTCTCTGTCGCACTTATTGCAATACGCATAAATCTGTCCTTGTCCCACTCATTTTAACCGAATTTTACGACAAAAATGTGTTTTATTTTAGATTTTTGATCTATCACTCACTTAAAAAAATCTCCCGGTATGAAATTACATTTATTTATTCATTATTATTGTTTTCGGTACCATAGAAACCAGTAAACTAAAAAAAAACTAATGGTCCGGTCCTTCTGGGATTCGAACCCGGGACCTTCCGTTTGGCAGCCATATAATGAGACACATGGTCTACCTCGACCATCGGATTCAACTATCAACGCGCGCTATGAGAAATATAAAGTGTTTTAAGAATATCTAGTTTTTTTGAAATTTTTTTGACAGAATTTCAAAAAAAAGTTCAAACAAAATTTGTTCAAAATTCAATTCTAAATCAATGTTAAAAAATAAAAAAATTTCATAAATTGTTTATTTTTCAAGATATTCCTAAAAAACCTAAAAATGTCATCAGGTAACTGTCACTTGTTTTGGTGCTAGATGAAAAACATTGAATGTGGCACCCACAAATTTGTTCAAACTCTTAAATATGAAATTTGAATCAAATCCGAGAAGTCGTTTTTGAGTTATGGTGGATACAGACAGACACACAGACAGACACACACACAGACATCATGGCGAAAATGGTCAAAATGGATTCAGGGGCCCTCAAAACGCGTAAATCCATCAAAATCTCGAAGTCGAAAAAAATCACGATTACAATACTTCCTTATACTTCGTATAAGAAAGTAAAAACAAAAACAAAGATGGAACCTACGTTTTTACTTTATATTTAAAATACGTATACCTACAAATTAGTGTATTTAAATATGAAGTGGATATCTGCGTGCAACATCTGGTAAGTTCAATAGTATTTCAAATTAAATTTAAAATCCATAAAATAGTTTTTAAACACTTCTGAAAAACTTTATTTATTTCGTCTGTTTGTATGAGTATTAGGTACTCGGTCTGACCAGCAAAGAATGATGTCTACGCAAAGAATTTGTATTAGTTTTCCATTAATTCAGACGTTTTCATTACAATCCTTTCCCTTTCCGCTCATCAGAAGTTCATTGGTTGGTAAAGATTTGAGATTTTGATATGTACTAACTATTATAAAATTCGTTTATATTATATTTTGACAATGAAAGTAAATAAATCTATTACAAATATTAAAGTCGAATCATTGCAAGATAATTAGTAAGGAACAACACTGATAACGTCATTATATTATTTATTCAAACAAACATTGATAGTTACGAAAATGAAGAGAGGTTTTGGTATATCTTCAAATTTTTAGGGCTGGTTTCTTGTGCCTCAGTTAAATTTAGTAGATAATTAAAAATCATAGCTACCATTATGAAATAATCGTTTCTACTATGTACTTTTATCTTTTAATCATATTAAGTTAACCGAGACACAGGAAACCCGATCTTAATGTGGCAAAAACCTTTGGGAATGCTACAAGATATATTCTCCTTTTGCAGCTTAGTTTTAGTAGAAGTTTTAGTCAAGATTTTTAATTTTTAATATGATCTTTCTCACTTAGTAAATAATCACAACAAAAATGTGGACCTATTTATAAAAACGTGAGCCATCATAAATTAGTTCTCATACATGCGAAATACGTATGTAAATACAAAAAATTACCAGTAACGTTCTTAAAATTAATATTTCACAGTTCCCCTTTTTATAAATGGGGCCTCCCCAACAAAAGAAATAATGTGATATTTAATTTCGTAACTCGACAAAGAATTAACAGTAATTTTTCATATTTGCTTACCTCATACATATTAACACTTGTCCTCAAATGTACGAAGTAGTTTAAATCACATTTCGGTCATGAGCCTATATTTGTTCATTTATATTTTGAACATCATCATGATGCTGGTTAATTTGGGCCTTATTTAATGTAGGTAAATATTTTACCCGCCTCTTATTCAGTAAGTAGATTATGACATTGTTGGTAGGGACGTAACTTGATTTTATTAAAATGTTATCGGTTGTTATTGACAACGGGACGTAAGGAGCTTCACTTACGTCTCTACGGGAAAAAATAGCTATTAATTTTGGATATATCAATGCTTTCATTTATAAAAATTGTGGTTTTTAACATGGAATATGAATATCACAAACTTGCTGGTGAATTTATTCTTCAAGATTTTTCCAAAACATATGCCAATAGGTATAGTTTCCGAGACCCCCATTTATATGATAATTCGTAACGTTTCTTTGACTTTTTCGGTAGTAAAGATGAACAGGCAAGTCTTGTTGCCTTCTTCACACTATAATTACTGAATTATTCTTATTTTGGTTTTTTGTGTTCACAAAATGTTGGTCGAGCCAATGGCTAATTCGAGGGCTAATTTCACCTACTATTAGGTTCTTAGGGAAACTAGAGGTGAAATTTAAATGAACACCCGATATATTCATTGTTATTTCGAAAATCGAATGAGTGGTCAAAAAATTAACCTAGACCGCCCAAACTATGCACCACACACGAAAAAAAATATCAATTTATGAACCTCGTGTTTATATCATGAAGTCAAGGGAAAGAACTAAACTTGGATGAAATGGTTAAATATGTTTTGAGCCAAATGCTTCATATCTTTCTTATATTTAATAACATTTTTATGAGCAAACTTTTTCATTAATTATCCACTGGAAAACCGCGTCTTTAAAACCATCATAGTCTATGATGGTTATCCAAAATTATCTCCTCCGGCAGTTACTACCATATTGTTAGCCACAATTTAACCGTCCTCCCGAGCTAGAGTTACATAATAATCACGAGACACCACCATGAACAGATAGACAATTACATGCAAACCATGATAAATGTAAAATTGCACAAACTAATCCTTGAAATCCTTGCAAGATAATAAACATACAAATGGAATTTTATTTGTACTTTTCCCCTTGGTCTTAACGACACGTCCCTACTATGCATATTAGGGCATACACCAGCATAAATGATTAGATCTTACTGCAGTGAGAGAGACGCATTTAAATAAAAACAATTAGCATAAATACGCTTTCAGATAAGAGCAATTGATGTTGGGAAATGCGATACAATAAAGTTCGTGTATTATTCTCTCTTGATTAATTTGTTTACGAAAACTAACTTCACGTACTTAAAGTTAAACTATGTTGTTTGATATGGTGTTTTGAGTAGTTATTGGACTAATTACAGTGTTTGATACTTTAATATCGGATCGGAATATCATACTAATTAAAGAAATCTTTGATTTATAAGATCATTACTGCTATTAGTTTCAATTATATTGTAATTGTATTTTTAATGGGAATTTGGGAGTGTCACATCGATTTGTAAGATATTGTAGGCATAATTAAAAAGTACTAACAGTAGAATTTTCAAAATTTATTCAGGGTGCGAAGGGATCTCTCATTTTTACTTTCTTATACGAAGTATAAGGAAGTATTGTAATCGTGATTTTTTTTACAAAATGGATGAAGTTGGATCAAAAATTGATTAGGGGCATAATTAAAGACGTAAAAAGACTTAATTGAGACACGCTTCCAGAAATTCCCAAGTTCGTCTAATACAACTCACCATCCTGGGGAAAACGAGGTTTCGGTCTTGGCTCGAAAAATTCAATATCGAATATGTCTTCATAAGAACAGCTAGAAATAAAGATGCGAGGGGTACTTAAATACCTCGAAAAAATTGGGAATTCCATTGGTTTCCAATTCACGCGTACATAAATTTTCATGATCTTTAATGTCCAGAAAAATTTATGTACACAGCAGACTCCGAAATTTCTGTGATTTCCAAGGATTTTCAATAGTTTCCAAGGAATTCCAAATTACGTGTAGGTACACATTAGTCACATCACATTTTTCGGGATATTTACCTCTCGTAAAGAAGAAAAATGGCTGCGTCACGGAAGGAACGAAATTATTATTTGCTCTCAATCTATAGTCTGTACTTTGTTATGGTGTTTTAAAAGACGCCGAAAGATACCCAACTCAAAATTTCAATCTGTGCATCATGAAGTTCAGACTCCTTATTTTTGTAAAATGCTTTATTATTTTAAGGAACAAAATGCAGGGCAAGATCAATAAGAATATTATGTTAGATAAGAAAATAATGATGTCGTTAAAGTTAAAATAACCATGACGACATCCATCTTCGATAGAAGTGGCACTCGAAGAAGAAGATAAAACAAAGAAGCTTTTGCAGCGTTTATGGACATGGAAATTTAAAAATAAAGAAGAAATGTACTAAATCAGCTATCAAGTAAATTTAAACAGTCTGAAAATAAATTATCTATACAGGGTGTGTCACGATGAGTGACAGTCTGTTACTAAACACAATTTGGTTCTAAAAAAGACCCAAACTTCGTTATTTTAAATGGAAAACCCTGTATATTTTTGAATTTTTAGATTCTACACTTCATTTTAGGCATAAAAGTATTAATGTTGTATGGTCCTAACATTAATGGTATTATAATTATTTACATCACTTTTTCATTTTTTTTACAAAAACACAGATGTAAATAAAAATTCAAATCTTGACAATGACACGTTTTTTCCAAAGTTTTTTTCTAATGTTCGAAGTAGGAATATACAAGAAATAAGCTGATATAGTTTTGTACAGGGTGTTGGTGGTTGTCCGTTCATTATTAAAAACTTTAATCAATGATAACTTTATTGTTTTAAATGGTACACCCTATATATTTCTACATTTTCGAATTCTACACTTAATTCTAGACATAAAAGTATTAAGATTGTAACGTCTTAAAATTAACAGTATTATAATTAATGACATTTTTTCCAATTTCCAAAGCTTTTAAAAATTAACGGTCAACCACAAGCACACTGTATAAAATAAGTTTTATCCGAGGGGTAAACCACTAGTGGATATCCTTGTACACATGTCGTGGATATGCATGGATATCCGTGGAAGTTTTATGTATATCCGTGGAAGTCCATGGATATTTTAGGAAATATGTGGATGTCTTTAGAAATATAATGCATTTTAAAAGAGAGTGCGCATGCGTTAATGTTTAACGCATGTGCACTATAGTTTAACGGTTAAAACAGTAATCTACAAATTTAATATTTTTATCGTGCCGTTTACTTAACACTCTTAACATTGATTACTAGAGTAACATTGCTTCTATTCAATTAATGTGACTTAAATTACGGTATGTACTCGGGTATGTACTATGAAAAATTTAAATAATGGATGTAAAAAAAATAGACAACGAGTTTGCAGAAATGTACTGCACTTACAATATACCAAATGTCCATAAAGTTAGCAAAGCAATTTTTGAAAATCACCTGACAAATGCATTAGCCGCTTTTTAGTCGCTAATTAGTTATAAAAAGTTTAATTTTGTTGCTTTTGCTTTTAAAAAATTAGTTTTTGCTAACTTCATATGAACTTAGCAAAGCATAGGTAAGTGTAAAAATGTATCAAAATCGAAAGTTAGGTAGTGCTAAATTTGTCATTTTTTAGTCGTTAATTAGTTGTGAAAAAATTAATTTTGTTTTTTTTTGTTTTTTGGTACGATTTTACAATACCGGACATATCACCGATTGAATTGAAATTTTTTATAGTGATGTATAATAGCTCACTGAATACGAATATAAAATTATTCTTCTGCGGACGAAGCTACTTTTCAGAAAGAAAATTAAATAAAAAAGTTGATTATTTGAATTTGGCGGGCGATGTTAGCCAATCAGAATGGTGGGAAACTTTAAATTTGTTTATAATTAATTAATATCATAGACGTTAGGTAAGAAGGTTTAAGCACAGTATAGTTACGGGATAAGATAAACAGTTCAAATAATATAAGGACTTTTAGGGATAATTTTATGCCGTACCATCTTCCGTGGATATTCGTGGAAGTCCGTGGAAGTCCATGGATATTCTTGGAGATCCTTGGATATTCATGGATATCCCTGGAAATCCGTGGATATCCGTAGAAGTTTTGGATATTCGTGGAAGTTTTAAGAAATTTGGGTTCGGATATCCACGATTTGGATATCTCGTACGCTTAAATAGGTAGTGGTTTACCCCTCGGTTTTATCTATGATAGGGACTATTGGGGACTATGTTCAAAGTTAAAAAAATGCTATGGTAGAATTATATTCAGCAGATGTTCACGTGACCCTTCACTTCCTCTGTATCTTAGGGGCGTTAAACGTTAAACATAGATAGTGTCACAATCTGCTTACTAAAAATAATGATGCCATACTTATCTATAAATTATAGGTCCTATCTTCCAACCCTGTAAAGTTTATAAACTGTATTACAAATTTGTTAAATTGTTAATATTGAAAAGTAGATAAGTTTAAATTGGTCCCAGAACTCCCAGATAATTGTTTGAGCAAAAGTCGCTTATATTTAACATAATTAAACCAGTATTTAAACAAAGCTATCAATATCGAACAACTTTGATAAAATCAATAATTTCTTATCGTCTTTATTCCAAAGTGTAATGCACAGTTCCACAAAAGCGTCAATTAAATATTTAATCAGAGATTAGTAGCAATGATCTTCTTATTGGCTGTCATTTAACCTCGCACTGATAAAGATTAGCGATTGACCAATACGAGTGAAAATAATTGGAGTTTTCAATTTTTCTCTACAAAGCATGTGGATGTTTTAAATATCTATGTTCTAACGAACAAACACAAATACCCAATAAAATCATTCCGAAAAAACCTGCGCCTGTCTATATCCCTGGTTTGAAGCCTAACATCTAAAAATATCGCAAAAAGTTTCCTCAGACACAGCGGCAACATAACCTAAAACTAGAAATCCAATAAAAATTAATTAATAACTTCATTTTTGTATTGTTTGTGTGGTTCATTGTCAGATGTTTGTAATAAAACGTCATAATTTAATGTGTGGAATGGGCCAGTGTAGACCAGTTAATATTTTAGCTCCGGCTAACATTATTGACTAACACAGTGTATAAAACGATTGAAACATGAGTAATATTACTTGGAATTTTATTAACCTCTCCCAGTTTTCGCGTATACAATAAAATACCATTACACATGCCAACGTAAACACTACGAATCAATTGATTTAATAACAGGCTCTCATATTTTAATGAACAGCTGATTTGCCCGTCTAGAAATAACCAGCTTTGGTTAGAAATATCAGATCGTTACCTAGTGCAGGTCATACACAAAGAATATGGTTTATAGCACCTGGAAAACACCCAAATGGGTAGAATCTAGAGTTAACTACCTTATTGGGTTTGAGTTTATTATTACTCTAGTTAATTCCCGTTTAACAACTTGCTTGGGAAAGGGTTTTGGCTTTGGATATTTCAACAGCGGCGACAAAGTGCTTAAAGTAAATGGTTTAGAGTCTAAAATTAACTTGGAAAATCCACATAAAACCCCACAAATCTATGTGGTATCGATTGAGCAGAACACTACATTTTTGTGAGGTTAATTGTTGGAACAAAACGAGAACCAGTCCAGCACGATTTCGGAGTGACAAATGGCTAAAACGCGCTGTACGCGGGGGCCCCAGCGAGCATGCAAAATAATAAAAACTTACCATTACCCGAATAGACTGTGTTGATAAAAAATAGAATATTCAAGGTAACACACAGCACTAAATACTTCATTTTCTATAAATTGTTTTGGTTTGCCTATTAGAATTTATACTATAACATCAACAACAACACATTTAATATTGAAATGATACACTCGAACTTGCAACTACACACGCACACTATCTCGGTACGTTCATCGAATTCACTCAAAAAGGACAATATAAAATGGCGTTTATCACCCAAAGAAAGTCACGAGAGCTGCCAGGCTAGTTTACGTAACGGCCGCGCCGCTGTCGACAGTGGAGTTGAATGACGTCATGTGAGGGGAGTCTGCGCACTGGAATTAGGACAGCTGGATGGTTATTTGAATTTCTCCGGGATTGTCCCAAATTGTACATTTCAGGATAAAATTCATACCGATCGCTATTAATTTGTCTGTTTTAAGGGACCATAGCCACCGAAATAAGGCGTTGAGGATTAAAGCAGCTCAGTCTGAAAAAATTTGATGTGAAAATATATTCTGAAATTACTGAAAGATAAAGTTCAATTTATTTACGCGATAACATTACATAGAAAACTGTGGGAAATGAGTTTTGGTTTGGAAAATTCATACAGATGGCTGTATTGTGTGCTGGAGGGTAGAATACTGTAATATACCAAATTGAAATTCTAAATATCTTGTAGAATCCTAGATTTATATACTGTAAGTGTAAGGCTCGCCGAACAGATAGCACTAGTTATAGGTAATTGTTCATTAAATTTGAAATAATATGTAAGTCTAGTTATCTGTTGTATAATTTCCACAAAACAAAAATTTTTTTATTAAGAAATTAATTTTGGCGCTGTGTACAAATTATCCCTTATCCTCAATATTTTCGCAGTAATACCTTTAATACTTAAGACAGTTATTCTCATCACACAAAAAGTAAAAAATTGCTCACCAGTCATCATCCCAAATTTCAAAATGGTCATTTTCAAAAATCAAATAAATATGTAAATATGTATTTACTAAAATATTTTGGAAAACGGGTGAATTGTTTTTTGAGAACTACAAACTTAGGTAGGTTTCTATACGATTCAAAAAAGCCTTAACTTTAACACTCTTATTATTAGGCCAGTCAATTTAGCTTTCATAATTGAGGAACCTAGAAATAATTGATATAGAGAGGAAATTTGCCTATACGAGCCCTAACAACTAAATGTTCGGACAAAAGTAAATTTGATAATCTTTTTACTTTCTTATACGAAGTATAAGGAAGTAGATATTGTAATCGTGATTTTTTTCGACTTCGAGATTTTGATGGATTTACACGTTTTGAGGTCCCCTGAATCCATTTTGACCATTTTCGCCATGATGTCTGTCTGTCTGTCTGTCTGTATCCACCATAACTCAAAAACGAGTTATCGGATTTGATTCAAATTTCATATTTAAGAGTTTGAACAAATTTGTGGGTGCCACATTCAATGTTTTTCATCTAGCACCAAAACAAGTGACAGTTACTTGATGACATTTTTAGGTTTTTTAGGAATATCTTGAAAAATAAACAATTTATGAGATTTTTTTATTCTTTAACATTGATTTAGAATTGAATTTTGAACAAATTTTGTTTGAACTTTTTTTTGAAATTCCTTAAAAAAATTTCAAAAAAACTAGATATTCTTAAAACATTTTATATTTCTCATAGCGCGCGTTGATAGTTGAATCCGACGGTCGAGGTAGACCATGTGTCTCATTATATGGCTGCCAAACGGAAGGTCTCGGGTTCGAATCCCAGAAGGACGGATCATTAGTTTTTTTTTATTTTACTGGTTTCTATGGTACCGAAAACAATAATAATGAATAAACAAATGTAATTTCATATCGGGAGATTTTTCTAAGTGAGTAATAGGTCAAAAATATAAAATAAAACACATTTTTGTCGTAAAATTCGGTTATAATGAGTGGGACAAGGACAGATTTATGCGTATTGCAATAAGTGGGACAGAGACAATTTGAAAATTGCTGGAAACCCTCAAAATTTTTACAAGAAATTTAACTTAATTTCTTTAGGAAAAGTAATTATTGTGATACTATCCGTATAAGAAAGTCATGTGTTGGGCACATCAGATATTTTCCATACGCGAAAAAGTTATCTAAATTAACTTCTATAATATTGATGGTTTTTTCTGTTATAATGCCAACATTCCAAAACTGTGGCACTTTAACCTAACAGGATGGGAAAATTGTAGATACAAAGAATTATTATTTTAAAAACGTTGGATCTAGTAGTCGGATTTTGATGAAGTTTACTTTATTGCAAAGCTGGATGTTGGTTTTCTTTACAACAAGTTATACAAGTTTTTATTTGATGATTTTAGGCATTTATCGGAGCTTCAAAGTTGCACCTTTAAAAATGATAGAATTTTCTAGTAACTGTTTTAAAAAATCACAGTTTTGAAACCGCTGGTTGGAATTGTGTCAAAAAACCTTAAATCAAAGCTCAATAATCGTACTATATTGAAAAAATCCTGAAATGTTAAGATGATTTTTTTTGCATTTTTTTCGAGTTCCACAGTTCACTTTTCAAAAAACGTGTTTTTTGGGGGTGCTACCTACATTTAAATAATCACAGTTTCGGAACCGCTTGTTGGATTTTGGTAAAATTTACTTTATTGCAAGGCTGGATGTTGGTTTTATATATAAAAAATCCCCAAGTCTTTATTTGGTGATTTTAGGCAATTTTCGTAGCTTTAAAATTACACTTGAAAAATGTGACATAATTTCCAACGACTGTTTTTAAAAAATCCCAGTTTTGGAACTCGATGAAAACGACATAAAGGTGCTTCCATGGCCCTCATCCAGTCCGGACTTTAATGTCATTGAAACTATTTGGCATAAAATGGCAATAATCCACCAAGAACCATTGGGGACTTAAAGACCAAAATAGAAGAAATTTGGGACAGTTTCACGCCAGAATTGTACCAAAATTTGATAAATACAATGCCTGCTAGAATACAGGCAGCTAGTAAAGCAAAAGGAGACGTAACCTCTTATAATGGTCGTAAATTAAAAATTATCTCAATATTTAGTTGCAAATTCATTTTGTAAAATTTGCTAATTATTAGGAATAGAATGTTATTAAATCAAATAATTTATTTTCTCCCATGCAGAATATTGTTATTAAGGCTTTATCTTATTGTATTGTTAGGTGTTTACTATAATTATTTGCGTAAAATTTCCAGTTCTCGTTTCATACCTACTTAAAAAATTTACTTTTGTCGGAACATTTAGTTGTTAGGGCTCGTAGTGGGTTCTTGATTTTTCGCACCTTCCCGAAAATTGATTTCAATTACTTTTTGCAATTTCCATTTAAAAGAGGGACAAAGTACGGTAAGAAATTAATCTACTTATACTTTATTTTTTATTAATTTTGCCAACTTTTCAAACAACGGAAACATTAATATTTATTAATTTTTAACGTCTTTATTTATAACAAGAAGAGAACTATTTATAAAGATTGGCAAATTGGTGAACATTATTCTCTGTAATATTTTCCAGCTATCCGTGAATTATACTGAATATATAAATTGTGTTATTCCTTATTTTCTTCTACAATACAGCACAGAAAAAAGTCATCATTTGCGTATACCTAGAAACAATAATTTTATACACTAGGTACATATTATTATAGAAAGTAGACAGTCATAAAATAAGACGATTCAGAGATAATAATTATTATTAGAAACTTAAACATCTCAATTTAAAATTAATTAAAGATAAAATGGAACAGCCTGAAACCACCAATTTAAATAAAATCTAACAAAAAAAATTGTCAATTGTGAAAAAATAGGGAAATACCAAAGTAACGTTACGATTTAAATAAATTTTGGAACACCGGCGCATCCGCCAAAATTATAAATGATTGACGAAACAACAGTAACTAGAATTATCGAATATACATATAAGAACTTGCTAATTTGATTCTGAAAAGAACTCACAATTCTTCTTTCTACCTCAAGAACACATGAATATGGCATACAAATATACGAGAAATGTGGATTTGCAATTTTAGAATGTTAAATTATACAGAGTGTCCCGGAAAAGTGGGAAATCTCTCGGATTCAGATAGGGCATGAAAAAATAAGATGACAAGTTCCTATAAAAAATTTTCCTACAGGCCCTCCCTACGAAGATATGTAGCCCTGAAGAGCGTCGCTGGAAATCTTTTTTTTTTAATAACTTTTAAAGTACTTAATAGAATTTTATAAAAAGTTAATATGATGGACACTACTAAGGACCTCTTAAAATAATGTCCTTGATACATATCTAACTTGTTTAGTTTACCAGGGGCAAACTAAGCTATACAACTTAATGCTTAAACTTTTAACATCCTGTGTGAAAAAGACTTAAAACAACAAAATCAGGTAGCTTGAAACTTAGACTAAAGAAAAGCTACTTTTGTTTATTGTCGATAAAGTGGACCGTTTTCGAGAAAAAGAATAATAAATGAATTCATGTTTTATTAAGACATTAAAAAAAAGTCTCATTCCGAAAAAAAATCAAAATTTAAAAAACGCCTGTAGGAAAAATTTTTATAGGAACTTTTCATCTTATTTTTTCATGCCCTATCTGAATCCGAGAGATTTACCACTTTTTCCGGGACACCCTGTATACAGAGAAACTGAATTATGCTCACATTCAGGCGGTAAAAATCAACAAGAGTTTAATGTTTAATGTTCTCGAAAACTAAACTTCCTTTTATGATTCTAACTTTGCGTTTCTCAAAATGATGTGCTTTTATTAAGATATTAACATTTTTTAAATATACAAATGGTTGAATATTTAAACATTTAAACCACTTACCAAAATTTGTATAACTTATACCTTGATCAGTTTGTAAAATTTATATACCTACAAAGTTATAGGTATTAGAAAATGTTACGCGTTTTAAAAATATTATGACAATACCAGATTTCACTCCGTTAGGTATATTTCGTAAAATATAAGTATGCATCATCCTCTGTAAATTGTGAAAAAAAATTTAGTTATCGCTGAAACATAGCTTTGTTCGTTTCATTATTTTTTTTCCTGTTCCGGTCAATTCACCGAAAACAGTTTACCGAAAACAATTCACCGAAAATAATTCGCCGAATAGGACAATTCATCGAATAAACAATTCACCAAAAACAATTCACCGAAAATAAATCTCCGAATAGGACAATTCAATGATTAACAACAATTTTAATACGTTCTGTGGAAGGAGAAAAAAAGGTTAATTTTTTGATTAACCATCAACATTCGATAACGTGGAATTTGGTTTCTAGTCTTTATAAGAACTTTTTTCTTATTAATGTGTCATGACTATCATTCGAAACTTTGCAATTTTTTTTAAATGGATTTCTGAAACTCTGTATACAGGGTGTGTCACGACGAGTTAACAGTAGACATAACTCTATTACTAAATACAATTTGGTTCTAAAAATTGGTACACACCCATTATACAATGTGCTCTATTTAATGAAAATATTGCCAACCTTCTGGTACTTCCGGTTATACCGGAAGTAGACACAAACTTTGTTATTTTAAATGGAACCCCCTATATATTTTTGAATTTTTAGATACTACACTTCATTTTAGACATAAAAGTATTAAGGTTGTATGGTCCTAACATTAACGGTATTATAATTATTTACATTTTTTAATTTTTTTTTTATAAAAACAGATGTAAATAAAAATTCAAATCTTGACAATGACACGTTTTTTCCAAATTTTTTTTCTTGTGTTTGAATATACAAGAAATAAGCTGATGTAGTTTTGGAAAACTTGCTTTATACAGGGTGTTGGTGGTTGTCCATTCATTTTTAAAAATTTTAATCAATTATAACTTAATTTTTTAAATGGAACACCCTATATATTTCTAGATTTTCGAATTCTACACTTAATTCGAGACATAAAAGTATTAAGGTTGTAAGGTCTTAAAATTAACGGTATTATAATTAATTACGTTTTTTAAAAATTAACGGTCAATCACAAGCGCCCTGTATAAAATAAGTTTTTTAAAACCATATTAGCATGTTTCTTGTACATTTCTGCGTTCACTAAAATTTGGTTTGTTTTTTGAATGAACGTGTCATTAGTAAAATATGAAAATGTTTGACTCCAAGTTTTTGTATGAAAAAATTGGAAGAAACATAATTACTTAATTAAAATAAATAAAATAAATAAATAAAAATAAAAAATATTAAATTAAATATAATAAAAACAAATTTTAGTGGACGTAGAAATGTACAAGAAACATGGTAATATGGTTTTGAAAAACTTATTTTATATCTACCGGGTGCTTATGGTTGATCGTTAATTTTTAAAAACCTTGAAAATTGGAAAAAACGTAATTAATTATATAACTGTTAATTTTAAGACTTTACAACCTTTATACATTTATGTCTAGAATTAAGTGTAGAATTCGAAAATGTGGAAATATATAGGGTGTTCCATTTAAAAAAATTAAGTTATCATTGATCAAAATTTGTAAAAATGAACGGACAACCACCAACACCCTGTATAAAGCAAGTTTTCCAAAACTACATCAGCTTATTGCTTGTATATTCCTACTTCAAACGTAAGAAAAAAACTTTGGAAAAAATGTGTCATTGTCAAGATTCGAATTTTTATTTACATCTATGTTTTTGTAAAAAAAAAAGGAAAAAGTGTAAATAATTATAATACTGTTAATGTTAGGACCATACAACCTTAATACTTTTATGTCTAAAATGATGTGTAGAATCTAAAAATTCAAAAATATACAGGGTGTTCCATTTAAAATAACAAAGATTGTGTCTGCTTCCGGTATAACCGGAAGTACCAGAAAGTTGGCAATATTTCCATTAAATAGAGCACATTGTATAATGGGCGTGTACCAGTTTTTAGAACCAAATTATGTTTAGTATTAGAGTTATGTCTACTGTCAACTCGTCGTGACACACCCTGTATACTTATGTATAATTTATATAAGAGTATATTACTAAAATTTAAGAGTTTGGCGATGCCGTATAAATTATGCGGGTTTTACAGAATCTAATAAAATTTTGTTCAATAATAATTACATTGCAGATACCTACTATAGGAAGTCACAGGCATTTCGAACTATTTCTTTACAAAACTTCAACGTTTATTCTTTGAAGGTAAGTTTCCCACAAAAGAAAACTAAATATATAAAATTGATTCACTTTTGAATCCTGCAGCCTTCCTGTCAGATGTCGCTGCCGGTTTTAAAATAAAAAAAAATGTAAGGTAAATTATAATTTAATTTTATGGAATAATTATAATATAATAGTTATAATAATACGTAAAAGGTACGGATTCGGATCATCAGCGTGATCCAGACTTTCATAAAATTTATTTATCCATAAAGATTGATTAGCATAACTGTTTGCCCAGAACAAGAATTACCTATAATTTAATTTATTATTGAAATATATTAAAATATTTTTAAATTTTAATTAAAGTATGTAATAAAAATACATAAATGGTTAATTTTACTACTATAGTTTTTAAAAATAAAAAGTTTGTCATTTATGTAAGATTTCTTTACTCATATCTTTAGCTAAAAAAATGATTAAAGTCCAAATTTAAAGTTATCTACAGGTGTTGCGTGCTTAACGTAAGTAATGGAATGAAAAATGGAGCAACAGTGAATACTGGACATCAGAATATTACTATTTAACCTAACTTACTTTAGTTAATTATAATATTATATTATATTTTATAATAACTTACTTTATGTACGACTGCATCATAAAGTGCTGTTTATGACGTACTTTTGCGTGCGTAAAGTGGCTCTTTATACACTAGTGTATAATGGAACTTTATTTTACTATTATTGTAAAATATCAATATATCAGCTGTCAATGTCACAATAAATACTGCCAGAATAAATATAGTTACTGTCATTTATAATTTTTCTAAATAATTAAAAGGTAATTTTCGCAGTCGAACATAAAGCTTTGTATGGAACTCGTATATAATCTGACTTTATTGACTCGTCCTATTCATTAGCCTCGCTCGCAAGCTCGCTCTGCGATAAATCAGACTCGTCAATAAAGTCATAGATTATATACTTGTTGTATAAATAGCTATTATTTAATTAAATTAAATAAAGTTGGGCTTTGAGTAAGATATCCGGAGCAGTGCATTGTATAACTTGACGATATTTGATGTGCAAAAATGAATCTGAAATGGAAATTGTAATATATTCCTTTTCGTTCCTGAATTATCAAAATTCTCAAATTTGGTCTCCATTAACCAACCCTGTATATCATTTACGATATCGTAATAAAGCCTCGAATTTGAATTACACTCTCTGATACAGACTCTGGGGAGTTGTGCATTGTATGGATTGAATAGAACATTAAGATTTTTAATAATTAATTTGCATATTTAAGGAAGTGGAGCCCAGAAGGAGGGGAAGAAATTTTGATGTTTTTAATGGATCTCATCAAATCTAACCATTTTTTTGTGTATATAATTGAAAATAATTTAAATTTTAAAATAAATATAATCCCAATTTAATGTATAGGTAAATGGAAGAAATAAAAAGGTAGGTTTGCGTATCATACCTACCTACGAGCCCTAACAACTAAATGTTTGGACAAAAGTAAATTTAATTGTCTTTTTTCCATACACGAAAAAGTTATCTAAATTAACTTCCATAATATTGATGGTTTTTTCTGTTATAATGCCAACATTTAGTTATATAAAAAAGTAAATTTCGTAAAAATCCGCTCGGCGGTTTCAAAACTGTGGCACTTTAACCCAGCAGGATGGGAAAATTGTAGAAACAAAGAATTATTATTTTCAAAACGTTGGATCTAGTAATCGGATTTTGATGACATTTACTTCATTGCAAAGCTGGATGTTAGTATTCTTTATAGAAAATTTACACAAGTTTTTATTTGGTGATTTTAGGCATTTATCGGAGCTTCAAAGTTGCACCTTTAAAAATGATAAAATTTTCTACTAACTGTTTTAAAGAATCACAGTTTTGAAACCGCTAGTTGGATTTGTGTCAAAAAACATTTAAATCAAAGCTCAATAATCGTATCTACTATACTGAAAAAAATCCTGAAATGTTAATATGATTTTTTTTGCATTTTTTTCGAGTACCAGTTTACTTTTCAAAAAACGTGTTTTTTGAGGGTGCTACCTACATTAAAATAATCACAGTTTTGGAACCACTGGTTGGATTTTGGTAAAATTTACTTTATTGCAAAGCTGGATTTTGGTTTTATGTACAAAAAAATCCCCAAGTCTTCATTTGGTGATTTTAGGCATATTTCGTAGTTTTAAAATGGCACTTGAAAAATGTAACGTAATTTTCTAACGACTGTTTTTAAAAAATCACAGTTTTGGAACTTGGGGAAAACGACATAAAAGTGCTTTCATGGCCCTCATCCAGTCCGGACTTAAATGTCATTGAAACTCTTTGGCATAAAATTAAACGTATTCTACGCCATAATATACCAAGAACCATTGGGGACTTAAAGACCAAAATAGAAGAAATTTGGGACAATTTCACGTCAGAATTGTACCAAAATTTGATAAATGCAATGCCTGCTAGAATACAGGCAGCTATTACAGCAAAAAGAGACGTAACCTCTTATTAATGGTGCTAAATTAAAAATTATCCCAACATTTAGTTGCAAATTCATTTTGCAAAGTTTGTTAATTATTAAAGTTAAAATATTGTTAAATCTAATAAATAACTTTCTTCCATGCATAATATTGTTATTAAGGCTTTATCTTATTGTATTGTTGGGTGTTTACTAATTATTTGCATAAAATTTCCAGTTCTCCTTTCATACTTCAATAATTTACTTCTGTCCGAACATTTAGTTGTTAGGGCTCGTATATACTAAAAATTGGTAATTTTTTACCCTTAAAATTAAAGCATTGAACATAGAATCATGAAACTGGTTAGATACATTCGTTTTATCTTAATAAAGAATTCATAAAATCTTCTTTTAGCATTTCTCGAGTACTTTCTGTATGTATATGCATAGCTTCAGAAAAAAATTGGATTTTATCGAGTATATGGTCATTTGACTTCGTTATAAAACAACTTCTGTGAAGGCGAAGAGAGTGAGTTGTGCAAATAGCCTGTAGATTTGCAAGAAATTGACCTAGTTCTATATGGGCATACTTATACCTCTCCATACTTATATAGGATAATGTTGTAAAATCGCTTGCTGGCTACAAAGCCACATACAATCAATAAAAAGAAAAAAGCTTTTGACTGTCTGTTTTTGTCCCGTAATCGAAATCTCCTAACAGCTACTTAACTATAATAGACAGTTTGAAATGAAGCGAAAAAATGTAACCAACCGACGCACCCTGCTGCATGTCTCAGCTCAAAATGATTAGAGTCATAAAATAAATTGCTGCTGGTGTTCCACTTCATAATTTCATAAAGATCGGTGATATCCGCAGCAGGTATAATGTTTTGGCATGGGCGGCTGCCGATGCCGGCCCCACTGTCTAACATACACGGGAGAGAATCCTATTTCTCGAATTCCTTGTATTATGTGCGGGTAATGGTCTAGAAGCTGATTAGAAAAGCCTTTGCCGTCCCAAGGATGTTTCAGGACGACTCGTATGGGTTGCTGACAAAAGCCGATTAATACTTACCCACGTAAATCATTCCGAATGTTTCCAAAAGCAATTATCGATTTCGTGCGCTAGTTAGTCTGGAAATTTTTTAGTGGGGATTTAATGCGTATAATAATTCGAAGAGTGATCGAAATTTGGAATTTGGCTACAAAGAATATGTTTTCTATATTATTTCTTTGAAGTCGTAGATGATGTGACGAAAATAGTGCAAGTCACTTTGCAGAAAAATTGTATTGTACGAGTATTGTCAGTTTAAAAGTTAGGACATTTATATACAGGCACATTTTAGGGAGCGAAAAAGGCGTCTTAGAAAAAAATAAGTGTGAGTTAGTGGACATGGCTAGCGAAAAGCGCAGACAAAATTTTTTTGGGAAAAAGGGAGTGACCTATTTAAAGCCTATAAGAAGAAATTTTTTCAATTTTAAACTTTGCGTCCTTCCAACCATCATAACATTTTAAAATTTGACAGAGATTTTCTTGCGATTTGCTTCATTATAAAGAACTGACTTGCTTCTTCTAGAAAATATTAACATCATGAAAATTCGTCGAAAATATCGGATTTTATTGCATGATGCTACAGAACACACTCAGAAAATTTTCTAATTTTAAACTTTCTATTTTACTCTGCCATAAAACTTCAAAAAATTGACATATTTTTTTGAAGTTTGCTTTATTACAAAGAAGTAACTTGCTTCTTCTAAAAAACTCTAACATTATGAATATCCATCGAAAATTTCGGATTTTGTTGCACACTTAAAAAAATTGTCTGATTATAAACTTTACATTTAATATTTGTCTGCCATAAAACTTCAAAAAATTGACAAATTTTTTTTGAAGTTGGCTTTACTACAAAGAAATAACTTGTTTCTTCTAGAAAATTCTAATAGTCTTAAGAATATCCGTCGAAAATTCCGGATTTTATTGCACACTTAATTTTGCCTAGTTTTAAACATTACCTTTTATATCTAGCATAAAACTTCAAAAAATTGGCAGATTTTGTTGCGATTTGCTGTACTATAAATAAATAACTTGGTTCTACTAAAAAAATTGTATAATTTTAAACTTCGCGTGTTCGTACAGTGACCGGCAGAAAGTGTGCACCAAATGGGAAATTTTTCTATCTTTAGAATTACCAAATTTATTTTACTGTGGAAAAGTTCTGCATGTCTTTAAACAAAAAAGAGCCTAAACAAAATCAGTAAAAATTCCATCGTATACGAGGGAGGGGTGAAAATTTAAAATTCACTCAAGAATAAAGTACCCTTATTTTGCAACGTATTTTGGACTCTGTAGACAAAAAATAAACGTCTTTCCTTTTTTTCGGCGCACCCCCGTAGAACAAATCGCTAGAAGCTATGCAGCGCAGAAATTCAGTTTTTTAACAGTTCTTGGGTTAATACTTACATAATTTATGTACTTAAATTGGGTTAAATGCGCGAAAACGGGTCGTTTAATAAAATAATAATAATTTTATCAGGAAACTGAAATTGACTTACCGGTAGGTACAGATAAAAGTAATTCCTGAACCAACAGATTTAAGTTTTTTAAAATAGTAAAAATGGCAATAAATTGCCAAAGATATCAAGTAAACCCGCATTTGTTTTATATTAAGTTGTTTTACTTATCCATAAAATAAAATACGGTGTGCACCAAAAAAATGAGATAATTTTTGGCATTATTTTATTAACCGCCCTGTTTTCGCGCATTAAAACCAATTTAAGTAAATTATGTGTTTAATTGCCCAAGAACAGTCAAAAAACTGAATTTATGTGCTGCATAGCTTCTAGCGATTCGTTATACGGGAGTAGGTCCAAAAAAAATGAAAAATGGTTTTTCTTTATCTACAGAGCCAAAATTTGGTATCCGGGGATAACTTTTAAGTAAAAACAACTTTTCCTAATAACATTTTTTTCTACGGTGCAAAATAAGGGTACTTTATTCTTGAGTAAATTTGAAATTTTCACCTCTCCCTCGTATACGATGCAATTTTTACTGGTTTTGCTTATGCTCTTTTTTGTTTAAAGACATGCTGAACCTTTCCACTGTAAAATAAATTTGGTAATTCTACAGATAAAAAAATTCCCATTTTGTGCATACTTTCTGCCGGTCACTGTATATATCTGTCAAAAAACTACAAGATATTTATAGATTTCCTTGTAGTTTTTCTTGTTAAAAAGAAATAACTTTTGGTTTACTAAAAAATTCTAAAAATATAAAGTATTTATAAACTAATCTGAAAATTTGTTTTAGTTTAGAATTTTTATGTCTTTATATTTGTGTCATAAATCTTGAAAAATTGATTAGTATCAAACACTGAAAAAGCTATTTTGGTTAAAACACCATGGATTATAATTAGATAAACTTGCTAAATCATTAAAATTTAGATCACAGATATATGAATACGTATACCCAAAACATGAATTTACTGCAAAAATAATTTTCATTTCTCTGTATTTTATAAAACTGAGGACTTTACGACCTAAATTATTATGCATAGATACTTTTTTGCGTATTCAGATGAGAGGAAGCGTTGTAGATATACTTTTGAATTACTCTGCATAACTAATATCCGAAAAGTGGTTCCAAAATGGACTATTAATTAAAACTTCTTCAAAATTCACGGTAAAGAAAAACATATATATGTATTTCTAATCAGTTTATTTTATATATCTCTACGTGAAAACTCATAAAAAACTGTCTAAATTTATATACAGGAAATTAATGACGAAGAATTTCTTACAAACAAGCCTGACCCAGATCAAGAACTTTTCAAAAGCGTTTTCCCGAGCGATATATTGTGTTAGAGATATTTCAAATATCTCCTTTCTATATTTAGTGGTTTGCACTACATAATAAAACAAAAACACTTTTTGAATGTTGTTACAAGACATCCCGTCTGAACGAGTTCGACATCAATTGAAAAATGTTATTTCCTTTTAAAGTTGAAAGTTGAACGATATTTTCGCTCGGTTTCATTATTATGGTGCAAGTCCCAGTGCGATGTGTTGTCCGATAATAATCATTCGTTAAAGATATAAGACCAAAGTTGGATAGTTTCAGACTGGTTATCTTATCTGTACACGCAGATATAACAATAGGCGTTTCAAGCAGGCAGAAATCAATAATCACTAAGATTAGTTAATGCTATATACTCGCATACCACCCACACCCACACCAAGTGCGGTTGGTGATGGTAAAGCCTTCTAGGCAAATCCTATTTCTGTCGATCTAACAAACTTTATATTCATAAAAAATGTATTATCTAGAGGGAAACTGGAATATTTACTATATTTATTGTAAACAAATTTTGCTTTGATTTGTACTTATTGTATAATATAAGGTAGAGTATAAATATATATTTGCATTATTTGAATTTCAGAGTTTCATCTACTTTTATGATTTAGAGCATGCCTAAACGAAATTGTCCATTGTTTATCTTAGAAAAACAGATTTCAATAAGATAGATATTTTACATGCATGTCACAAACAACGATTTAAAAATATATAAACGTTCAGGTTTTTGATGGATAATTATTTTTCTCTTTAACGGGCAACCATGCATGTATAAGGGCTCATTGAGAAACGAAGTTATATGTTATGAAGTTATTAAGTCGGCTCAAAGGCAAAAAATTATTATAAAAGTAATGGTTTAAAGATGCTCGTATGTCAGAGATTTGTCACTAAAAATATTAGATAATGTATTTGCATTTAAAGATTTTATCTAGTTGAGTGTAAATGGTTTATTGCACAATTTTACAAGTAAAGCGAAAAAATGTCTTGTAAAAAATTGTAGTAGTGAACCAGAATCTTTTATAGTTATACATATATACGAGCCCTAACAACTAAATGTTCGGACAAAACAAAATTTGATTGTCTTTTTTCCATACGCGCAAAAGTTATCTAAATTAACTTCCACAATATTGATGGTTTTTTCTATTATAATGCCAACATTTAGTTACATAAGAACGTGAATTTCGTAAAAATCCGCTCGACGGTTCCAAAACTGTGGCACTTTAATCCAGCAGGATAGGAAAATTGTAGAAACAAAGAATTATTATTTTCAAAACGATGGATCTAGTAGTCGGATTTTGATGCAATTTACTTTATTGCAAAGCTGGATGTTGGCTTTCTTTACAAAAAAGTTACACAAGTTTTTATTTGGTGATTTTAGGCATTTATCGGAGCTTCAAAGTTGCACCTTTAAAAATGATAAAATTCTCTTGTAATTGTTTTAAAGAATCACAGTTTTGAAACCGCTAGTTGGATTTGTGTCAAAAAAGATTTAAATCGAAGCTCAATAGTCGTACTATATTGAAAAAATCCTGAAATGTTAATATGATTTTTTTGGCATTTTTTTCGAGTTCCACAGTTCACTTTTCAAAAAACGTGTTTTTTGAGGGAGCTACCTACATTAAAATAATCACAGTTTTGGAACCACTGGTTGGATTTTGGTAAAATTTACTTTATTGCAAAGCTAGATATTAGTTTTATGTACAAAAAAATCCCCAAGTCTTTATTTGATGATTTTAGGCATATTTCGTAGTTTTAAAATTGCACTTGAAAAATGTGACGTAATTTTCTAACGACTGTTTTTAAAAAATCAGTTTTGGAACTTGGGGAAAACGACATAAAGGTGCTTTCATGGGGCTCATCCAGTCCGGACTTAAATGTCATTGAAACTCTTTGGCATAAAATTAAACGTATTCTACGCAATAATTCACCAAGAACCATTGGGGACTTAAAGACCAAAGTAGAAGAAATTTGGGACAGTTTCACGCCAGAATTGTACCAAAATTTGATAAATACAATGCCTGCTAGAATACAGGCAGCTAGTAAAGCAAATGGAGACGTAACCTCTTATAATGGTCGTAAATTAAAAATTATCTCAATATTTAGTTGCAAATTCATTTTGTAAAATTTGCTAATTATTAGGAATAGAATATTATTAAATCAAATAATTTATTTTCTCCCATGCAGAATATTGTTATTAAGGCTTTATCTTATTGTATTGTTAGGTGTTTACTATAATTATTTGCGTAAAATTTCCAGTTCTCGTTTCATACCTACTTAAAAAATTTACTTTTGTCGGAACATTTAGTTGTTAGGGCTCGTAGTGGGTTCTTGATTTAGTTGCAAATTCATTTTGTAAAGTTTGCTAATTATTAAGGTTAAAATATTGTTAAATCCAATTAATAATTTTCTTCCATGCATAATATTGTTATTAAGGCTTTATCTTATTGTATTGTTAGGTGTTTACTAATTATTTGCGTAAAATTTCCAGTTCTCCTTTCATACTTCAAAAATTTACTTTTGTCCGAGCATTTATTTGTTAGGGCTCGTATATATCTATATGTATAAGTTCGGAAGAAGATCAAATATACCAATCTAAACGTCAGCTGAATGAAATATGCGACCAGGAAACACTTCAAGGACAATAATATGCTGTAAGAAAATTAGTTGAATCACATTTTATGTAAAAGGCAGCTATATTTGAATTATTTTCTAAAGTTTATTATTTAACATCAATAGTAACGATGTCGGCAATTTTATCGAAATAATGTTAATGAATAATACGATTGAGATATAGTGATATTATATCCGAGCCTTTCTTTTGCTATTTTTATTGTGAAAAACTTTGCAAAGTCTTAATTTACGAAATTGAAGACAATAATGTAAATACATACTTAGGTAGACTTATCTTGGCCCAGCGCCAAGAGGAACAGGAGCACAGACTTTTATTCTTTCATAAAACATGATTATGGAAAGTTCTTCACTACAGAAATCTGAATTTTATACTTTTCGACTTTCGTGTTGGGTAATCTAAGGAAGGATTTAAATTATGATTATACATTACCGAAAATTAGTATATAGTTTTGTATAATATATAAGTACTACTAATTAATGTCATTCTATGTTGTTCGTGAAATAGTTATAATTTTTCAAATAATTAAAGGCTCAATAAATAATAAATACATAATAATATACAAACTTATTTCTAATAACTTTATGTAGCTAACCTAATTATTACGATCTGACATTCTCGAAAAACTTTTACTGACAATGGTTTCATTTTGGATGTGCATTGAAGGTATTATTAGATTTTACAAATTATTATTAAATTACGAGTACATTAACAAAGACAATATTCAAAACAATAAGAAAATGTCTTATCAAATAACTCTAACATGTTTTAAAATATAAAGTTATTGTTGTGCTAACCAAAAATAAAATTTTGTATTTTATCACACGGTTATTTTAATTTGATTTAATTGATATGTAACGAATCAATAGAGATTAGTAATAATTTACTTTAGTTTCTTGATGACTCTTATGATATAGTGCCTATACTAAAGTAAAATAAGTAAATTGTAAAGTGATTATGATCTAAATATCTATTATCTATCTATCTAAATAAATTATCAAAAAGAGCACAGTATTTCCCTTTATAAACTACCTACACAACATTTTATATACACATTTCGTTTATTCATGACTTATTTACTTACTCTTCACATTACTGGCTATTTCAACTACAAAGCAAAAATAACTGAATTACCTACAAATTCTATTTCTCTCAAAGTTGCATTCGTTTGTGCTGAAAAGCGTCTGCATGAACGTAGGTATACACATTATATGGAACACATTGATTCGACTAATGCACTTTTAATACAGCATTCGCAGTTGGGGATATAACCGGAACCTAGCGTGTGTTGGTCTTTATCCTCAATGCAATAACAATCACCACCCTCACTTAAATCCCCGTACGACCACCTCTCGACCCTGACCGTTTGCTTCATATGTTCGTCAGTGATGCTGGACCCCTGGAACTGTCTTGGCTAGTTTCTAGTCAACAAGCAACGCCGAGGCTAATTGAAATCAGCCAGTGGGTTAACTTCCGTTTACAAAGTGCATTCGAGTAAGTTTTGGTTGATGCAACAACAGCAAGCAAGATATCTACAATTAAATTGTTAATTTAGTTTACTCGTAGATTAAATAACGTTGAGAAGATAGTTTGGAAGAAATTTGGTAGTTGTACTTTGAGAAGTAGATAGAGTGAAGGAATAACTGCAATCCCGGCGCATTCGCCATAATTTTAACACAATGTAAAATATTTTCGGGTAGATAGAAATGTCGCCAATTTATGTTTGTACAAAAATTATGATATTGGTATTTAAAATTATATGAAATGCCATAAATCAAATTGCCCGAACACATAAATCCGTTCAAATTAAAAAAATGTGTTCATAAATTTTAACACTATTAATATTTATGATTTATAAAATATCAATAAAATGAACCAATTTTATTTGCATTTCGATTAAATATTAGGGTAGATATTAGCGTAAATTGAAATAAATTTATCGGAATTTATCAATTTTAATGATCAAATATATTTATTTATAGGTAGGTATCTCATTTAATCAAAATAATTATGACAGGTAAATTATAGAAAATAATGGCCACCTATACTTGATTATGGATAGTTAATTACATTTACATGAGACATTTTTTAACTTTGAACATAGTCCCCTATGTCCAGGTATAAGTTAAACAAAACAGCACATTTTATAATAAATAAGACAAAATAGCTCGAAAATAAGCTCTTACTGATCTCCTGTAATAATTCCTATACAGGGTGTCCCAAAATTAAACTGCCAAAATGTACCAGCTGATTCTACGTTCAAAAATAATGCAAAAAGTTTTATAAATATAGGTTTAAAAATGCTTCCTAAGGAGGCTACAGCCCCCCGAAAAAGGGGACCCCAAAGAGGAGTTTTCTGTAATATCTTTGCAACTGTTTGAGATGGATTCATGAAATTTGGTGAGATTGAAGATTTTATAATTTGCCACAAATTTCTTTTTCTAATTTTCAGAAAATTTTCCAGGGGCGTCACATACAGTGTTGGTGTTGAGTATATTATGCCCCATATTTTTTGTGGGGATAATTATTACATTTTTTATATCAAATTTTGAAACTTGGTTTATTTTTACACAAAAAAATGTAGTCTGAGCAGATCTTTGTATCTTGAACCGTTTTCGAGTAAAATCGTTTTGAAAAAATCACGCCCATGAAAACTACACTAATAAAAATAATCACAAAACTAAAATTTATCAAAACTAGACAATGGATTAAAATTTATAGGTATTTATTACTTCGTTTAGCATTTGTTCGTCAAATATTAATAATAAAAACAAAATTCCAAAATCAAATTTTTTTTTTCAATTTTGTGATTATTTTTATTAGTGTACTTTTTCTTCAAAACGATTTTACTCGAAAATGGTTCAAGATTCAAAGATCGACTGAGACGACCTTTTTTGTCTAAAAGTAAACCAAGTTTCATAATTTCATATAAAATTTTTTTAAATTATCCACACAAAAAATATGGGGCATAATTTACCCAGCACCCACCCTATATGTGACGCCCCTGGTAAAATTTCTGAAAATTGGAAAAAGAAATATGTGGCAAATTATAAAAGCTTCAAATTCACCAAACTTCATGAATCTACCTTAAACAGTTGCAGAGATATTACAGAAAACTCCTCTTTGGGGTTCCCCTATTGGGGGGCTGTAGCTCCCTTAGGAAGCATTTTTCATCCTATATTTATTAAAACTTTTTGCATTATTTTTGAACGTAGAATCAGCTGGTACATTTTGGCAGGCTGTATACAGGGTTATTCCCCGAAACCGTTGGTTAGACGTTTTAAAAGATGTAATTAATTTTTTTCTGAAAATTGGTTTATAGCCTAAATAGTATAGAATCTCTGTATTTAAAATATTTTTAAGTTACTGCAACTTCCGGTTATACCGGAAGTAGACCCTAACTTTGTTTTTTTAAATGGAACACCCTGTATATTATTACATTTTTAAATTCTACATTCAATTATAATAACATTTTGTTAAAACAATTTTTCTGTAAAGCATTTCATTTAATAATTACTGGATGATTTTTTAAAAAATGTCCATAAATGGGCTAACTTTCAAATTTTATTTTCTAGCCTTCTAATATTCAAATTGAAATGCGGTTTTGGCAAGATGTTAAAAAAGTATACTACTTGAAATTTCTTCATTGCAACATCTCAATCTTCTACAGGGTGTTTATAATTTAGGTGCAATTCAGAAAAAAATCAAAACAGCATAACTCATTTTTTTCAAATGGAACACCCTGTATATCGATACAAATTTAGATTATTCTTTCAATTTAAAGTTAATTTTGTTGAATAAACTTTATACCCAACTCTTGCCGTTTTCATGAGATATCAATTTTTATGGTACTTACACATAGAATAATGATTAACAAGAGAATTTTTTTTTTAAATAATTTTTTATTAATGATTAATGTAACGATTTTGTTTAAGATGGTTTACTGACAACATAGATTGCTTGATCCAATAATCGAATTTGTAAGCAAATTGAAATGTTTAATGAATAAAAAATATGAATAAATTGAACATATTTTCTCTTTTCCAGTATAAAGCTACCACCGAATGCCGTTGGTTAAAAACCACAACAATATTTCCAATCAATATGCAACCGTTTGTTCAACATATGTAAATAAATTTACTTCACAATTTCTAATTGAAAATGAATGTATTTACTAAATAATTTTGTGCTAAAGTATGTTATTTTTGTGTGTGTAACAAACATACCTAAATTATTATGTTACATCATTACCGATGAGAAATTTCGATTGTAATTGATGAATTAATTATTAATATTTTACAGCGTTCCGATTTTATTAGTTTGTTTTTACGTAATTGACGTAACATTGAAATATAACCATTCTTGTACCACTAAAACAATCAAACTTTTTGTTATTTTTGTAAGTAGGTACTAAATAATTTATCATTGGAATAAAAATTCAATTTAACATTTAAACAAGTGATAATTAAAATTAGCGTCTATCGTTGTAAATTTATTTACCTGAATATATAAACCATTTCCAAGGAAAAATCTAAAATATTCCATTAATTTAAAAATGCTATTGTGAAATTAACAGCTCTATTTTTCATAGTCTTCTTTGACCTGAATAACTTCTTCAGCAATTAAAGGACAGATTTTATTAAACCCTACTAACCGTAGTTTGTAGAGAACAACAAAAAAATACTGAATTCTGAAAAAATTCTAAAACTAAGTGTAATGAGTACTTAAAAAAGTTTGTAACTAATTATCGTTAGAGGTATTGCGTTGGTTTATATTTGCTATCGAGGCTTCAAATATTTTTATTAGATATTAGAGCACTCCAATATAAATTTGACATCTAAGTATATGGTTTGGTATGTTTTTCCTGCAACTTAAAACCTACTCGTAAATATTTAAAAATCTATAATATATAAGGTTTTCTATATAAGTTTCTAGATTTCTATAAACTTCTAGAAAGTTACAGAGTTGCTTATCTTATTGATTTGCGCAGAATTGCTTCATAAATTTAGTTGTCAATAGTAAAACTTGGTATTTATGTGAATATATGGTTTAGTTCTTCGAAATGGAGGTTTCATTCGGTATATTAAACAATTTACTGCTGTGCAAAATTAATAATATTAATTTTTTTAATTAAACCAATTTCTGTACGTCGCTAAATTGTATAACTACTAACATTTTTCATGTTTTCTTAAACGCCCCTGTGCATAAATTTCTGACTTTACCACCCCTGTCACCTTGCACCCACATAAAAGAGTTAATGTAGCATTACACCTGAGATAGGAAATTTAAAAGTGAAACCTCAAGTATAAACCACATTGCTAGCCTACCCAAGAAAACATAAAAAATATCATATATTACCCCCCGGATAAGACAGCGCCAAGTGATATATCGTTATTTTTGACAGCAAGTCTGACAGGAAAATAAAACGTCGTCGGTACAACTGTGTTTGCCTTAAAATGCCACTCACAAATACTACACAGTGGTGCAGCCCTGTTTGCACGAAGGAACAAAAAATAATAAGTAACTTTTCATTCAGGGCAGTATGAAATAGGAAAAAAGGTTGTTCGGTTCGTTGACAGCGTCTCGCCTTAACGCCACAAGAGTTGACAGTTGGTGCACGTAGAACACTGTGTGAATATCCTGCCAGACAGGATATCGCACATGGCCATTGGGAGATGGCCGGCTGGGCTGTAAGCGCCCGACACGCCATCATCACCCCCATGGACTTGGCTGGACTGTCGACGGATGGTTATGTGTTATCGAAATTTGTCTGATCCTTTATGACACTTGTCAATTGTCGTTTGTTGTAATAGATAAACTGTACTAGAGCAACAATCGAAAGGATACACTATTAGACTTATGAATAATAGATTGAAATGTCCTTTCATAACAACTTACGGCCAAGTTATTACTTTTTATTGAGTTGATAAATAATTAATTATTGTTCGGTTTTTCTTATGACCAAACGGGCAATAATTAAGGAGTTGATAATATGAAAATTTTATGACCAGTAATAGTGCGTGTAAAATATGATGATATTACAGAAAATGTTTATTATCGTTATAATTGCTATGTTATTTGTTGGGATTTTTAATGGATCAATAAACAGAAAAACGTAGTCATCAGTTTTAATTTACTAAAATCGTCCTAGGACACTTGATATATTTACTATTGCTCTTTGTGAAAGTATAAGTTTTAATGTAAGAAAATACACCTGGGAAGCAAATTATAATGGAAAAATAGGATTGCAGTTTCAAATTTCATTTCACAAGGGGAAAATTGAGACAATTTTATGTTAACGTATTCATACCTTATTACATTTTAAAGACGTATGTGATGGAAAGTTGATATTCTTGTCTCGTTATCAGTATTAGTTCTTATGTCCAGATTATACAATTAAATTGAGAAATAATGGTTTTATTTTTTTTAAACTTGCCTCTTTCTACTGTTTTTGCACTAGTTAGCTATCACATTACCTAACTGTATTTATTGTATATCCGTTTATTCTCCTCTGTCTGTCTGGAATCAACAGCTTGATAAGTTTTCGTCAGTCCAATTTTTACTTTCTTATACATAGTATAAGGAAGTATTGTAATCGTGATTTTTTTCGACTTCGAGATTTTGATGGATTTACACGTTTTGAGGGCCCCTGAATCCATTTTGACCATTTTCGCCATGATGTCTGTCTGTGTGTCTGTCTGTGTGTCTGTCTGTATCCACGATAACTCAAAAACGACTTAACGGATTTGATTCAAATTTCATATTTAAGAGTTTGAACAAAATTGTGGGTGCCACATTAAATCTTTTTCATCTAGCACCAACACAAGTGGTACTTACCTGAAGACATTTTTAGGTTTTTTAGGAATATCTTGAAAAATAAACAATTTACGACATTTTTTTATTCTTTAACATTGATTTAGAATTAAATTTTGAACAAATTTTGTTTGAAACTTTTTTTGAAATTCCGTCAAATTTTTTTATTTATATAGTGGCGCCATCTATCTCTGATTTACAAAGTACATGTTGTTTACATACAGAAATCTATACCGTTGAGGAAATCGATTGTAGCATTACTATTTGAAAAGATCGACGGCTACAACGGCTACGGTTTTATGTTTTGGATATCATGGCAACTCGATTAAAATTTTTTCTAATATATACAATAAAGTCGTGAAATTGTATTATGCATGCAAATCTACATTAAAGATATCGACGCCAAGTTTTTTGTGAATGCTCTTTCAATTTTTAGACGTGTCGACAAAGTAACAAAAGTGTTTTATTTTGCGCCGTTTTTTAATAATTATAAATTATTTATATATTTATATAGTGTTGCCATCTATCTCTGAGTGGCTGTTGTTTACATTACAGAAATCTATTTGTTTTTATACTAAAGATTCTATTTGAATTAAACACACGAAGAGCTCGAATAAAGTTATAAAAATTTAAAAAGTGAAAACCAATTAATCCAATCCTGGTGAGAGTGGCTATATCGCCAAACACCAAAAACTTGACATTGCTTTGCAATCCAAGTACGAAGAAGAAGAAGAGATTGTTAGTCAAACAATTGTCAAAGGCAAAAGATCGAAATATTTTGATGAGAAGGATTATTGTGCACTGTACAGTTTGTTTGAGTGAAACGTTGACCAAAACTGAGAAGTATTTTATAAATCTTCAAAGTTTAGCTACAGCAAATTCAAAGATATCAAGCATTTTTCGCACTGTGGAATTTTGATAAGTATTCTGTTATTTATTTGTCCTAAAATCTGGTAGTAATGAGTGGGACAAGGACAGATTTATACGTATTGCAGTAAGTGCGACAGAGACTATTTGAAAATTGCTGGAAACCCTCAAAATTTTTACAAGAAATTTAACTTATTTTTATTTAGGAATAGTAGTTTAATAAACAAGAGTGTTAATAAGAGCGATTAATAATCGAAACGATTTTAACGCGTGAGCGCAGCGAGCGCGTTAATGAGTCGAGATTATTAATCGCCGATTAACACTCATGTCGATTACAATACTTTTTTGTCGATCGCTCTTTATTAGAATGAAAATAATCTAATTTTGTTCCATGGCAAAATCCAAATTCTGACATAATATGCAATAAGTCAAAATACCACTGACATAATTAATTAATTTCGGCAGGTGTCAGTTCCAAATGCATGTTTCAATAATATAATATATTGTTGGTTACCTAACAAATCTCATAATCTCAACAATGTTTTTAATGTGCATGTATGCATTAAACTGAGTTATTAATACACTCCTTTTATTACATTAACTAGATCTTTAATAAACGATCGACAAAAAAAGTAATTACTGTGATACTATCCGTATAAGAAAGTCATGTGTTGGGCACATCAGATATTTTATATTTTCTTTCTGCCTTGAACGATTATTAATTGTAGAAGCTCGTATTTTGATCCAGTTATCACAAGTTCTTCTTGCTCTTCGTTCAGGATATTAGTACGCTTCTAATTTATTCATATGTGCTACTTTCATTGTGGAAGATTCCATATACCATTTTGCAAATCGGAATTGAATATTTAGTTAATGCCTCGGTTAGCCAGCAAAATTTTGAATTTGTAAAAAGTAGTCGTTTTTTCGAATCGACATTTGGTTCTTTGTCACAGTTCCAGTCTTTCTGAAATTATTTAGAGCTAGAGACTGTTGTCATTGGATCATTTTCTACGAGAATTTTCGCATCTAATTTTGATGTTCTGTTTGGACTGGTGATCATAAATTTAGTTTTTGTCATCGATTTGAAGATGATATCTACCAATAGCTCAGCTTTGCGAAACAACCACATTTACTAGATGTAGGTCTTCTAAGTTATCAGCTAAAAGAGTTGTATCATCAGCGTATCTAATATTGTTTATGTAAAAAACTATTATTAAGAGTTGTATGAAATAAGTGGAACCTTAACCACATCGTGTATCATATGATCGAAACCGAAAACTTTTTCTTTAATACAGTTATGGATACATATGTAGTATTTTTTGCCTGTTAAATTTTAAATTAAATGGCTCATTCTCTCATAGAATCACAGATGAGTATAATAACGTACCTATACTTCGTTATACTTATTTTGAATAACACGATTATTTTTTTTTATTTATAGTCTTCTGCGTCAGATTCTCCCTCTCTCCCACTCTGAATAGAACAAGCCGAGTAAGAGAGTGTTGTCCGGTTGCACCAAGCTCAGCTATAAACTAACAGCGTGATACATATTTAGCAGCGGCATGTTATTGGCTGAATGATTATTATCTGCTGCGTTACATAGCAACAAATTTAAAAGACCCAATGAGCTGCCGCTGCTAAATTTTAAACACGCAATTAGTTAATTGAGCATTTAGCAGAGTTTGATGGTGCAATCGGGCATGTGTGATGCATAATTATGACTACTGTAAATAATCTTGATATATGTAGCACAATTTCAATTTACTTTAATCTTGTTTTCATTCTCGCACTATTTTTTCATGTTTATAGTTTAAATTACGAACTTAAAGACTACTAGCTTGCATCATCAGGCACTAACTGTATCTGAGTAAATAACAGATGTTTTGAAGTTGTCCATCAACAACAATCTGTACAGCGTCCACAAGCGATTAATCTGATTAATAATTTGTTTGCTGTGTATACAAAGGATAATTACAAGTCGCATCAGTTTAAACGTGGCCGCCCATTAAATCCCATATAACATTAACGCGTGTCGTTGATGATATGACACTAATCCACTCTGCTGTGTATTGTTTCAGTCCATTTTGAGTAATAACTATTCAATTTTAATAATAAATTTTGTATTAACGCTCTCACTGTAGGAAGATTTGACGTTCACTTTCGATAAAATATTGTCGCGCTAGTATCTAAGTGTTCGCCCTGAAATCGTTGAGATGAAATAGTGGATAAAAGAAGGAAAAGGTTTCGAACTAGATTCTGTATATTGCTCATACTTTCCTCATACTTTTTTCTTATATGGAAATGGTGTCGTCAATATTCATTTCCAGCCAAGTTGCATGAGATGAGTCATATGCAGTTGCATTTTATGCCCAATCTAATTTGAAGTGCACTATTGATTTTCGTCACAGCAAAATTTCAAACTGTTTAAGTTGATGTTCACTGCACTGTTATATTTTAAAATAATTATTTTAAAATCAGCCATGCGAATGTAGTTTTTAAATTACGAATATTAGATTTTCAATTTGCTGCATTACGGAATAAAATGCACAATTTCAGACCACATGCACGCGCTGTCGGCATGCAGGAAAGCTTGCTTTTAAATACGTCGTTCTATGTATACGGAAAGGAAAAATAATTATTGGAATTTCTAAGTAATGCAACTTCAAATATGTTACATTTCGTTCTCTTATGCCCGATCTCAGCGACAATGCTTAAATCTAAGATTCGTTAAGTGTTTCTTAACTTTAAGGAATATTTAAATTCCTATTGCATTGCACAAGACGTTTTAAGAGCCAACTTAGCGTAAGAATAGTAAAGGATTACACTATGGAGCGGCACAAAATTATAGCGCAAGAAGCGATGAAAATTACTATAAATTCGTTTGCCGCTTTATAGAGTCATGCAACTATATTCTATTCTAACCTAAAACTTAACTTAATATTTTTCGGCATTTCATTTAATAATGTGTCAAATGCATGTGTACTGACGTAGGTTTGTAGGTATTTTGGAACTTTATCTTATTTTAGTCAAGAAAATCAATTTGAAAGTAAGTAGGTACCTAATGAATTAATATCTAATGATGTAGGAACGACAGCATAACCGGAATATTTTTCAAATATTCAACGTTTCTCTTGGAACTAGGTATAGTTAAAAATAAAATGAATCCACCTCCTTCGAAAAGAAATCATGGATCCAACTACACTTGTTATTAATGTTAATTAATAAAAACAAACACATAATTGAATATAAAAAGTTAATTTGCCTCGGATTACCATTATTTACTATGTCTACGACAACGAGATATTAAAAGACATCATTATCGCGAAAAATAAGCTGATTTTTCATTTTGTAAAACAGTATTTCGCAGAGTATTTGTTTGGTTTTTAGGTTAAGTTTCAATTTAACCCACCAAAGTTTACGACTTAAATATAAGAATGTCTTAAGAACATAAGTATACCTTAAATGTATGGTGCAACACTTTAGGATATCGCTTAACATTAAAGCATATCTTAAATTTTAAGTCATGTCGGTGAGATCGGGCATTAGTAACTTTATATTATTCGATTTTATCTAAATACGTATAAATAAATTCTGTGGAAAATTTCGAAAGTACAGGAATTAGTTTACAACATAACATAATATTGAGTTGAAACTAGGATCATTCCCACTTTATTCCCTTTTACTTACGTGTTTTTGGAAATACTTCATTCACCATTAGTATTCATTAGGAACTGATAATAAGAAGAAAATCATTACTTCTAAAAAATTTTGACTTTTTTCAATATCGCTTTAGAAACTTAATTTAAAGTAAGAAACTAGTATGTATACCTAATATTAAAAATATTTTACACAAATAATTGCAATAATTATCTCTAAATTTCTGATTTTAGTGACGACTTTCCATTTAATATTTTAGTATTATTTTGGTTAGTTCCATATTCAAAATAAAAGTGGTATTTAGTTAAATGAGGTTTAGACTGTGGGGTACCATATGTACCAAAATGAAAACGACTTAGTATAGTTGATTATGGTTGATTGGGTGTACTTATGTGTATTTAAAAAATTAGGAAATACTTTGGGGTTAATGATTTATTCTACAGTTATAAATAAAACTAATAAAAAATCATGAGATTATATCTTCGATTTGGAGATATTTTTACTAAATTTTCTACAAATATATGTATTTTTATTGCATAGATGTCAATAAGTCATGCATATGATTATGAATATTTTTTTTTGAAAATTCAACCAAAAATAAGTTCAAATATAATAACAATTATCATCAACATAACAATTATTTCTGAACTAACTAAACTGCTGGCCAATTGTAACGTACCAAGCGGATTTTTAGGTTGAATTTAAAGTCAAATATTTTGAAAAATAGAAAAGATATCAACATGCGGTTTTCAGGATTTCAGAGATAATTTAATTGAGAAAACGATACAGTTACCCGATATTTTTACTTTGAAATACATTACTATCTACAGGGTATGAAAGAAAGTCGTCTGTTTTTTCTCAAATTTTATAACTACCGAGATACCACAAATTTTTTTTTATATTTTTTTTATGTAGATTTTTTTAGTCCTGACTTAATGGGAAAAAAACCTGTTTCTCAAATTTTTGATGTCCCTCTTATTTTATAAGATACCGAATTTTTGCTGAAAACTTGATTTTTTCTTTGTTTTTTGTCGTTCGGCCGTATTGTGTTTTGTAAGAACCAATCTCTGTAGTTGATTATGATACCTTATGAATGGCTTTCTTATAAAAAGTACTTTTTGTACTTTCATTAATTTATTGGTAACCAGTGGCTTATCAAAAATCGGTACACGTTCGCTAATTGGTAAATTTTTTTAATTCATTTTTTGAGCTATTTTCTTAATGGAATAAAATGGAATTTAGTTAGTTTATGTTCATCACTGGTTTAAGTCAGTGGTCTCCAAACTTTTTTGATCTCGTACCCCCAAGGTAGAAAAAATAAGTAGCGCGTACCCCCAACTAATTGAACACAAATTTATTGTGCTAAGTACCGTTGCTAGGAAAAAAATTACACAGTATTTTATTTTATTATGAGGATTATTTTAATCATGTCGTACCCCCATGTATCGACTCGCGTACCCCCTGGGGTACGCGTACCCCACTTTGGAGACCACTGGTTTAAGTGACATATCCTCGAAACGGGTTTTTCACTTTTTAAAAAATTTGCTCATATTCATGTATACCCGGTGGCCACGAAATCGTTTTACAACCCCCACCATTTTGTCACATTTAACTGTATTTATTTGAACTTTGGCATGGTTTGATTGTTGAAAGGAATAATCATTTTGACGTTTAAAACAATCGAATGACACTTCTTGTTTCACCGGAGGGACCATCTACTAACTTTCAAATTTTTTTAAAACAACCCTGTATATTTTTTTCCGTAAGAATTAGATTCTACTTAAAATTACCTTTTTATCGACATATCACATGATAACATTTGCTTTCAAAATGGCAGCATAATTATTTTTGCAAAAACCTGTTCAACAATATTTAATTTAATAAAAAATTCGGTATCTGAGAAAATAAGAGGGATATAAAATTTTAGAGAATTCAGTGTTTTCCTTATTAACCAGGGACTAAAAAAATGGACATAAAAAAATATAAACAAATTTTTATGGAATCTCGGTAGGTATAAAATTTGAGAAAAAAAAGGACGACTTTCTTTCATACCCTGTAGATAGTAAAGTACTTCAAGTAAAAAAATCGAGTCACTATTGTTTTCTCAATTAAATTATCTCTTGAATCCTAAAAACCTCATGTTGATATCTTTTCTTCTTTTCAAAATATTTGACTTTAATTTCAACTTAAAAATTCGCTTGGTACGTTTCAATTGGCCAGCAGTTTATTTCATAAATTTCCAAAAAAATTTCCACATCAAGAGAATCGTAAGTTTTTACACAAAAAGTGTAAAAAATGCATGAGCTGACGACATCTATCAAAATAAGAAGTAATATTGACTCCCCGACCAGATTTGCATAAAAAAGTACAGGTCTTAAAATATATTTGGAAAATATTTTCAAAAATTATATTTCCAAATCGTCAAATTAAGATATAGGCGAGTATTGGCTTAGATGGTCCACTCCAAAGACTATTTATGAACCGTCTAAAACTGCGCACTAATTGTACAGAATTTTTTGAGTCTTAGATCTTAACCTTGATATGTTATATTTTTTTAAATAACATTTGTTACAATTGCTGTTATGGTAATAAAGCTTCATTTATAGCTAAGTATGACTTAAGGATCACCGTGCAATTGGGTAAAACAATAATAAAATGTATTATTGTAAAAGTTTTTTTGATAAGGCAATGTATGCGTAATATTTACTTATTAAATTTAAATTCTGTGGTACATTTTTAACGATGTTTCGAACTTCATATTTATTAAGGTAGTACTCCATTGGAACAAAGGACCATTAAAGGAATTGCAACAAAGAACAATTAGCCAGCCATTCAGAACAATTTAGTAAATGTACCTCAACATCAACATGTCCTGTGCTTATTTTGTACTTTAGTATACGTTAAATCAGACAATGAAATAACTATTCATTTTCATTAACCAGATTTGGCGAGAGTAAATGCTGTACCAGACCTTTGGACTGTAGCGTTACATTCCTCTCCGTCCATATTCTTGTATGGTAAATTAGCAATTTAGTGTGTGTGTAATAACAGGGAAAGAGAGATGGTGGTGGCGGTAGTGGTGGTGGCAATGTGGTGGGCAAAATCCCGATAGCTCATTCTGTAGTCTGACATACATTTCGACCGATTCCCGGAAACTTTGTACAATACAGAAAGGGTAACAATGGTCAGATAGATCTTACCATGTCCATAAATTACAGTCGCAGATCGTTCGGTAACTTTGTTCATTAATTATATAGTTGGATTCAGAACTTGCCAAATCCGATGTTTGAAATAACTATTATTGGGTGGTTTGGGATATTAAATTAAAACTACATTAACTGCCTTTAAAGATTGCCCAACTAACGTAGACTGATGGTGTTTTTTACATGTGCCAAACTGATTGAATGTGTTTTGAAAATAGTGGATTTCTTTGTCGTGGTAATTTTATCTGTAACAGTAACTAGAAAAATCAATTGGCCTCTTGATGTTTCGATCGAAACAATAATGGTCGAGCACAGGACAAGAACAGAACTAGAAACGGAGAAAATACTAGAGAAAAGTTGAATAGCATTCTCAAGTATATACTTTTGAACAGCTTACTCACTTTTTACTTTTCTAAAATAAATTCAGATTGAACCAAACTCCTACTATATTATGTAAGCCATTTCCCGGCATTTCGAATAAGTTACGTACGACAAAATGGAATGTAAGTAACGTCACCACTGTTTTACCTTATTTCAAATTGTGTTTTTCTTTGAGCCTCACCATCTTCTGTCCGGCGGCAATTTAAATAAATCAGATAAAAAAATAATATTCCATTTATTTGATGAGGTCTTATTTCTTATTATATATGTATATTATTAATTTGTCGAAGAGGTCAATTTTGAAAATTAGTTATTGCATTTTGCATTATATTATTTTATTCAATCAAATCGTGTATGTTTGGATATTAAATATTCAGTAATTTGATAATTTCGTGAAATTAGACACTTTCTTAATTATACAATGTACAAACAGTCACTCTTTCAGATGAGGCCAACGAGAAATAGAGATAGAGATACTGTGATGCACATGGCTATTGTAAATAATCCAGATATATGTACCTATTCAATTCGATTGGATTTCATAAGTAACTTGGCTTAAATCTTGTATTGTTTGTCTGTCACAACTTTTCACATAAGTTTCCTCAAGAGACACACATGTAGGTATTTGTTAAACATGTAATGTGTGTGAAAAACGAATTTCCACAACTAAACCAATAAAGATACCGAGGTTATAGTAAAAATGCTTGTCAGACTGTCAAGGAAGGATATGTTGTCCAAAGCTAAGAAAGAAATCTCACACTGCGTAGGTTTAACATTTAAAAATAAATCCTAAATATGAGGTAACTGAAAAATCTGGGAAGGATAACTTTTATTGCTTCTTCTCTGATCAAAATTGGTATTCTATACAGGGTGTCCGGAAATTAGGAGCAAAAAACTCGGGGAGTGATTCTACTCGAAAAGTTAATGAGACAATTTCCTTTAACATTTTTCCGAAAGCTCATTAATAGTTTTATTTAAATCAATTTTTTCCAATAACTTTTTTCTAAATTTTGATGATGCCCAATTGAAGAACAACGAAAAATCTTCAAAAAAGATCCTCTTGTTGAATATCGATAAAACGAGTAGTTTTCAAGAAAAACGGGCTTCTGTTTAATGCTTGCTTTGTTAATCTTGAAAATGAGCTGTAGTTAGTTGGTATTAATTTAAGGCGTTTTTCTCGAAGACGACTCGTTTTTTCGTGATGCAGCAAGAGGATCTTTTTTGAAGATTTTTCGATGCTTTTCAATCGAGCGTCATCAAAATTTAGAAAAAGTGCCTAACAAAAAAGTTCTGAGTCTTTATCCAAAGGTCAACGTCAGTTTTGACTCTTTGACACTGGGATTTACTTCAATTTTGGTGCAAGAATACAAATAAACATTAGTGATAAGTGTTCCATATTTGAAACGAATCGGTAGACTAGAAAAAAAGTTACTGGAAAAATTTGATTTAAAAAAACAAACTTTACGGCCCTGTAACCCCAAGATTAATGAGCTTTCGGAAAAATGTTATAGGAACTTGTCACATTAATTTTTCAAGTAGAATCACCCCGAGTTTTTTGCTCCTAATTTCCGGACACCCTGTATATGTAGGTATATCATAACCAAAGAGTTTGACATTTACTTTTCTAAAAAACTTGTAACTAAGAATTCATTTGTTAGAAAATAATAAGACACCAATTTCAAGAAAATCCAAATACTTAAGTGAAAAAAACTGTTTCAACTATTAGAATTTATCACTGAAACAAAAAAAAATAGGCTTATAATTTGTATTACAGGTATTAGATTTTATTTGGCATTTGGCCTATAGGTCCGTAAATTTAACATCTGAAAACTTGAATTTGCCCTGTTCTTTTCGAAGGCTTTCTGAGAATGAATAAGTGGTACTAGAATGGTTCGGTTAACCGCGATAGAAAGAAGATGATACCATAATAGAATAATAAGGGAGGTTTATACGCACTTCTAGTAGGTATTACGAAAGTTGGAGAACTCGCCAAATTGAAATTATTGAGGTTTGATTTTCAACAACGACGAATTGCGTCCTGTGGTGGAGTAAGAAGTGTAAAGATAAATATGATCAGACAAAAAGTAACCAGCTTATTCTAATATTTCGGAATATGTTGTGTTATGTCTTAACATATTATTACTCAAGAATTTTATATTATTCTGAAATGTTGAAAAAATGTATATAAATTTGGAATTTTTGTTAGGTGATACTTTTACATATTTTTTTCAACGTTTCATAACTACTGTTGTGTAACATGCTTGGACATATTACATAGTAAGTTGTAATTTCTGAAATAAACTGCTGGCCAATTGAAACGTACCAAGCGAATTTTTAGGTTGAATATAAAGTCAAATATTTTGAAAAATAGAAAAGTTATCAACATGCGGTTTTCAGGATTTCAGAGATAATTTCATTGAGAAAACGATAGTGTTACCCGATTTTTTTACTTTGAAGTACATTACTATCTACAGGGTATGAAAGAAAGTCTTCTTTTTTTGTCAAATTTTATAACTACCGTGATTCCACAAATTTTTTTTTATATTTTTTTGATGTAGATTTTTTTAGTCTTTACTTAATGGGAAAACAACCTGTTTCTCAAAATTTTGATATCCCTGTTATTTTATAAGATACCGAATTTTTGCTGAAAATTTGATTTTTTCTTTGTTTTTTGTCGTTCGGCCGTATTGTGTTTTGTAAGAACCAATCTCTGTAGTTGATTATGATACCTTATGAATGGCTTTCTTGTAAAAAGTACACTTTTTGTACTTTCATTAATTTATTGGTAACCAGTGGCTTATGAAAAATCGGTACACGTTCGCTAATTGGTAAATTTTTTAATTCATTTTTTGAGGCTATTTTCTTAATGGAATAGAATGGAATTTAGTTAGTTTATGTTCACCATTGGTTTAAGTGACTTATATCCTCGAAACCGGTTTTTCACTTTTTTAAAAATTTGCTCATATTCGTGTATACCGGGTGGCTACGAAATCGTTTTACAACCCCCACCATTTTGTTACATTTAACTGTATTAATTTGAAATTTGGCATGGTTTGATTGTTGAAAGGAATAATCATTTTGACGTTTAAAACAATCTGATGACACTTCCGGTTTTACCGGAAGGGCCACCTACTAACTTTCAAAAATTTTTAGAACAACCCTGTATATTTTTTTCCGTAAGAATTAGATTCTACTTAAAATTACCTTTTTATCGACATATCACATGATGACATTTGCTTTCAAAATGGCAGCATAATTATTATTGCAAAAACCTGTTCAACAATATTTAATTTAATAAAAAATTTGGTATCTTATAAAATAAGAGGAATATAAAAATTATGAGAAATTGGTTTTTTCCTCATTAACCAGGGACTAAAAAAATCGACATCAAAAAAATATAAAAAAAATTTTGTGGAATTCCGGTAGGTATAAATTTTGAGAAAAAAAAGACGACTTTCTTTCATACCCTGTAGATAGTAACGTACTTTAAAGTAAAAAAATCGGGTCACACTATTGCTTTCACAATGAAATTATCTCTTAAATCCTGAAAACCTCATGTTGATATCTTTTCTCCTTTTCAAAATATTTGACTTTTAATTCAACCTAAAAATTCGCTTGGTACGTTTCAATTGGCCAGCAGTTTATTTATAATTCGTAGAGATGGAACTAAAACTGGATCGCATCGTACAAGAAAGTCATGTGCTGGACACATCAGATATTTAAGAACATATTAAATTCTACATTAACAACTTTGCTGTTGTTAGTTATCTAAAAGTTAATTTATATAAAATAAAATTAATTAGGTTAACTGCTTCCCTTCTTAACTAAAATAAACTACTTTAGTGATTTCTAAGTAGCATTCATAATCCAAGACAATAAGCCTTGAATTTATATTACCAAACAATTTTATAAACTTTTGGTGCACCTATAAGTAGCGTGGCAATCAATTTAATAACTTGTAACATCTGTGCAAATTGATAAATTTCCCAACGATGTCATCTGGAAATATTTCATTTTCTTACTTTGATGCTTTCAATTGGAAAGTTCATTTCATAAACCACCATCCTAATTCAATAATGTTGGTCTGTGTTTAAAATATTTCATAAATACGTACAACTGCTGAGGTTTTCTTGATTTTCCTATAAAACAAAAAATATTGAAGTCTAGAGTGAATTAACTTTGAAATGATTTTTACAGTAAACATTTCGTAAATAGAGCGGATAATTGCAAAGCGAAACTGAGGCAATAATGTCTGCCATTAGTTCCATAATTGTGCATATTTTTGAAGCAATTATACTAATTGGAAATGGTGGCCAATTAAAAGAATAACACTTACCCATAAACCGCTTTCCAGTTGGTTCAAGCCTCGCAAAACATTTAGTTTTAGTTTTAGTTTCGCAGAAAATAAAGAAAATAATGCGAGATTCAACATTGCATTTGCATTTGCAATTGAATGCATAAATTAATTCTGTTTTAAGGAGTGTGAAATTATTTGAATTGATAATTGGTGTTGGTCGCAAAATTAAACCCCAGAATTGTATTTTTAGAATGCATAAAATTGTAGGCGGTAATAATTTTTTGTTGTCTTTACCACCAAGGATTATTTTAACATCCTGTCATCCCCCACACAAATTTATATTTATTAAAGCTGTGTATATGCGGAAAAAACAAAACGGCAGTATATTATCCAAGCGAAATATTAATTCGTGAGTTATAATTGAAGCCGAAAAAACTTTGATCATAATTTAGAAGCGAATCTGTGGTGTGTAAATTTATTTGACAGATATTTGAGAAAAGTTTTTTTTTCGTATTACATATATTTTATAAACGACTCTCCTGGCGTGGGAAAGTCTTGTCGAATAAAATAACTTGCAGGGTTTTGAGTTTCGCTCGACGAAATGGATTTAGTAAACGGTACAGAAAAATACAGGATTCCATGTACATTTAAAATGCGTTACTTCAAAGAAACTGATTCTACTGCGATAGAGTACACCGGAAAAAACCCGGACCGAATTCGATGGTTTCGCCAATGGAAGGTAGTGAAATAAAGGGGTAATATTGTTATTTTTTCGTATCCCTATTTTTATATTATTTATCATATATGATATTTATGTAGCAGGTGCACGTTCCGCTGTTATAGTTTGGAGTTTTAGATTTAAAGCTACATTCACAACCTCCAAATTAGGAAATAAAATTAACCAATAGAAAACCTAAATAATTGTAACTGTCAAAATTAGTCATATTGGTCACTATGGGTTCATTGTTAATTTTATTCACAATTTATTAATTTATACAGGGTGTCCCAGTTTATATCGTCAGGATCTCACCAGTCGATAGTTTAGCGAAAATTAAAGGTGGTTTGTCTAATAAACTATGGTCGAATGTTGCTTCCTTTTTGACGTACAGACCGTTAAAGAAAATAAATTATTTTAAATAATTTGCTATAAATCAATAACAAAAAAAGTTAGCCTTCTGAAATTTTGCATAGATCTTTTTTTTTTGTATTCTCTTATTAATAGTGGTTGCAATTATTTTATTTAGAACACATCGGCGCGCGTAAGGGTTTCTACAAAAACATTTTATTGAATAAAACCTACGCCACTGGTTTTTTTGCAGCACCAATATGCAGAGGGTATTTTCCATTCAATTTAGAAACTTTTTCGTATCTTATAATTTTTTGATAACTTAACTCAAAATAACCTTATAGTACAGTAAATAAGGGAGAAACAAAAATAGATTTTTTTACCCTACAGCCAATTTTTGTAGAATCTTCTAGAGGGACACCCTGAAAGTTTAAAACTGAGTTTGTGTATTCGTAGACCCCGCCCTTCCTTCACCAGCTAGCCCCTCAATTATGGGTTGGATTTTTTGTTTATTGAATAACTTTTTTCCTATTAAATTTTCGAAAAAAAGAGTCAGTACAAAGTTGTAAAAAAATATTTCCTACAACTTATCTTTTAAACTTTTTTTGATATTGTTGATATTTAAGAAGTTATTCAACAAATAAGTTGAAAATTTTGGGGAAAGAGTAGTAAGTAGTAGTAGTAAGTAGTACCTAACTAGAGAAAAATTTCCCTAAAATTTGCAACTTACCTATTTGTTGAATATCTTTTTAAATATTGACAATATCAAAAAAATATTAAAAGGAAAGTTTGAGGAAATATTTTTCTCTACAACTTTGTACTGATGCTTTTTTCGGAAATCTAATAAGGAAGAACCTCTTTAATAAATAAGAAAAAAAAGTTAAGTTATCAAGAAATTGTAAGATACAAAAAAGTTTCTAAATAGAATGGAAAATACTCTCTGCATATTGGTGCTGCAAAAAAAACCAGTGGTGTACGTTTTATTCAATAAAATATTTTTGAAGAAACCCGTACGCACGCCTCTGTGTTCTAAATAAATTAATTGCAACCACTATTAATAAGAGAATACAAAAAAAAGATCTATGCAAAATTTCAGAAGACCAACTTTTTTGTTATTGATTTATAGCAAATTATTTAAAATAATTTATTTTCTTTAATGCCCTGTACATCAAAAAGGAAGCAACATTCGATCATAGTTTATTAGACAAACCACCTTTAATTTTCGCTAAACTATCGACTGGTGAAATCCTGACGATATAAACTGGGACACCCTGTATATTGGGTATTATACAACTTTAAAATATTAGTAAGTAGATCGCTGCAAACTATTGGTTTTAACATATAATGGACAAATTTTACATCATCTTTCAATATTATCGTAAGGACTATTAAAAAAATCATACTTATTCCCATCACATTTGTCTTCTAAATCTATGCATAAATTTAACTACCATGAAACCATAATATTAAAACGGCTAACACAAAAGTGTGTCGGTATTTAGTCCTACATTGTTTGAAATCTAAGTTGAAAGAGGTGGCTTCCAGCTACACATATTTTAATCCCTTAATAACCACTTCAGTTTCAAATGGTAAATATTTAAAGAATGAGGTCAATGAGAGCAATACTTACGACACAAACTCATGGCGTAAGGGCCACTTTAAATAAATGCCTAAAAAGTTTGGAGCTTCCAGTTTCACCTCTTCACTTCTTTTGTAGGATTTTTTTGTATTTTTTTAAATAATCTGCGGATTTTATGTAAAACTAAAATTTTTCCATTTTAACTTTTTGTTTAAAAATTATTATTAACGAAATTGATTTTTTTCAAGGATTTAGCTATTTACATTAAAATAACTGAAGTTATGGAATAGTAATCTATTTATAAAAATACTGTATGTATTATTTTATAATTCTCTGAATTATTATAAAACTTATCTGCTAATTATTTAGATAACACAATAATGATTCAACGAATAATATAACTTGACGGTTGAGATTATTGAATTCAAATCAAACCTCAATAAAGTTGATTTCACCAAACAAACCAAATTTCATGCAATACATTCGCGTCCTTGATGTCTCCTGTGACTTTATTAAATACCAGTCTCACAGTAACTTGCACAGTACAGTACATTTATTAAATTTTCCGAGACAGTAAGTGCAGTCGTACGTTGTTGTGCAATTTACCCAACTTTATGCTACACTTTAGTGTTTTCTCTATGTGTACTAACCGTATGCTTGTGAAATTTTATGCTAAGTAGGTGGTGGTAGTGCAAGTTATTGTGTTCAACTTGCTTTAATATCTCTACAACAATTTGTTGCATTACATATTTGATTATTACATGAAATACACTAAAAGTGAAATTCGAAAGAACAAAATGTAATTGGACTAGGGGATTGAGAATGCAATTGTGCGGACAATTGCATCCTCAATCTCAATCAGTTATTATGTACAATTTACGCTCTTTTGATAGCAAATCGCTTTGACAATGGTGGTATATTCTTTGATATCTTTTCTATCTGACTTATTGCGTTCTCTAAATTATTATATTTGAGGGACTAAGTTTTGTAATATTTAGTTGTTTTTGCAACATAATACAGAATATGCTTTTTACTTTTTCATACGAAGTAATAGAGGAAGTACAGTAATCGTGAGTTTTTTATACTTCGAGATTTTGAGGCGTACAAAAAGAGCAATTCTATAATGCGGTCCATTATGGTCAAATCATTTCAGGCTCTTTAAAATAGTGTGTAGAGAGCTTCTTAGGAAATATCTCCTGGTTTTTTCCTATAGTTGTAACTACTTCGACCACGATTTATTTTCACAAATCAGTATAAACCCAATATACCTACTGAAATATATTTCTTAAAACCTCTAGAATTATTCGATGCATTTATGAAACATCTTGAAAAATGTTTATTAATAGTTGACATGACATAACTTTCTTATCCAACTTCGTTTGCATCCGGAAATTAATTTCCATAAACTTAATGAAACTAAAATATACACAGTTTTGGAAATTGTAATGCACATCTTATAATTTAGATAATTCATGTTGACAAGTTAAGCCACCAGTTTATTTGATTTCCTCTCGTGTAGCGCTTCTTAGTTTAAGAAATGTCATAAACCAGTAGTAACAGCAAAACCGAAAACGTTCCAAACAATTATTTACACTTGGCCTGGTCCAACAAACCATAACAATCGTAGTGTTTGTCGGAAAGATGTAATAACACCTCTTTAAACACAGCTTATGTTTTACACGTACTTTGTCGCAATAACGAACGTGCTAGTTAAGTTAAGCAGTTCTTCTTTCAGTTGCTTGGGTGCCTCGGTGATCCTCTTAAAATTGATGGTTTTATAATTATATTATAAACAAAAATCGCATTGGTGTGTGTTCGTGTGTTAAGAAGTATTAATATGTCTTGTTTAATAAGATTTATAAGCTGTTATTAATTTGAATTTTAAACATAAAGGAAAGATTTAGGGAAGTAAAGTAAACGTAAAGTACGTAGACTAAGGATGGTTGAAATTCGAGGGACACTACAGGGATCTCGCTTATTTGAAGATATACAGCTTCGGTTAAATTGAGGCAAAGTTGCGTAATTAGGTGTTCAACAATGTCCTTAAAAGAAATCGAAGGTATCTTGATTCGTTCCTGAAATATCTGAAAAAATCTGAAATTTAAAGATTTATTTTTTCTCGTTTTGTGAGGTTATTTGAAGAGATAGCAAAAAACTGAAAACACATTCTCACAGCCACTTTTCATCCTCCATTAGGATATACTATTAGAGTTCAGATGCGATGTTTCAAAATGCTGCAGCCATCATCAACTTCATTTTGTTAAATACGGAACTAGATTTTTCACTTAAAAATTCAATACCTCTGATCGTTCTGATTACAACGATATGTCCCACCATACCAGTTTCTAGCGATTCGGCCTTTTATTTCGTAGTAAACATGATTTTTAGTAGTACGGTCCTGGATAGCTGCTTTTACACGTATGTGAATAACAAATTAAATATAATTTCACAAACAATATGGATGCAAAAATCAAGCTGCTAAAAATTGCTTTTTACAGTTGTTTTATCGGTTATAAAACATTTTAGAATAAACCAAATTTTGGATGTTTCTAAAATTTTTATTAAAGATATCGGAAAATAATAAACACATTTTTCTATAAAAATTGTTCAAATAACGAGTAGCAGTATGCAATCTGGTTATTCCGTATAAATTTTGATTAAATTATTCCATATTCTGTGACGACTTTTGCGTTATGTAGTGGTACAACATCCTGCTGTCACAAAAATTCTCTTAGTTGATCAAAGAGAATAGCTTCAAAGTAATCCACCGTTGTTCAAAAAATTCATTGTAATGTTGTGCTGTTCAATTTCTATAAAAATCATGATTTACCTTAGTAATATGCCATGGAAATATGACAACCTCATTGAACGTTCACCTAATTCGCCATTTGCAACAACAATTATTTTTCGTTGTTAAAATGGTGTTTTCTAACGACGAAAAAAGAGATATGCTAGAGATTTATTAGTCGGTTCATAAAAATAGTTATCGTGCTTAACAAACATATTTTGAAATCTTCCAGAACGACTATAACCGAATAGAACGTATTTTGTTAAATTAAGCCAAAAATTTTCTGTTATTTATATTATTTTCGAAAAAAACCTAGAAATACATACAACTGAAAATAAAAATTTAGTTTATTTTAGAATGTTTTATAGCCGATAAAACAACTGTAAAACGCAATTTTTCCGCAGCTTGATTTCTGCATCCATATTGTTTGTGAAATGATATTTAACTTGTTATTCATAATCGTGTAAAACCAACTATCTATAGGACCGTACTACTAAAAATCATGTTTATTACGAAATAAAAGCCCAAACTTTTAGAAAATGGTATTGTGTGATATATCGTTGTAATCAGAGGTTTTGAATTTTGAAGTGAAAAATCCAGATCCGTTTAAAAAAAATTAGGTTGATGATGGTTGCAGCATTTTGAAACATCGCATCTGAAATCTAATAGCATATCCTAATGAAGGATAAAAAGTGGCCGTGAGAATGTGTTTTCAGTTTTTTAATATTTCTCCAAATAATCTCACAAAACGAGAAAAAAGAACTCTTGAAATTTCAGTTTTTTTCAGATATTTCAGAAACGAATCAAAATACCTTCGATTTCTTTGAAGGACATTGTTAAACACTTAATTACGCAACTTTGCCTCTAGTTAACCGAAGCTGTATCTCTTCAAATAAGCGAAATCCCTGTAGTGTCCCTTGAATTTCAGGCACCTTGTATAGGATCATACAGTAGGATACCAAATTAATAGTGCGAGTCTCTAAGTAAATGTCAAAAATATCTGAAGAGGTTTTGTTCTTATTAATTGTAATCATATTTATAGAGATTACATATCTATAATTTGAAATAAAGTTAAAAAAATTAATAATTTTGATCTGTATCTTGGGGCTAGCTTTTCAATCGAAACTTAACTATAAGCTAATTTCTTTAAAGCTCTACCTACAGTTTTTAAGAAAATGATAATTAAGACAACGAATTAGCAATTAATGATAACCATCGATTGCAAAACTAGCCCTTAGTTGTGTTAAAATAGTTGGAGCTTAAGCTTAATAAAAGTAATAGTTACTTATACCGGGTGATCATCTCAATTTCAGCTCTAGTTATCCATGGAAATTTAATTCATGACTTTGATTACCTCACACAAACAAACAAAACAAATTAATTGAAATGTCAAATTTATGAACTGTCAATAGTAAACAATAAATAGTGAACTAATGACATCAATTTCCATGAATAACTAGACCTGAAATTGAAATGATCACCCGGTATATTAAGTTCATAATCAGGACATTATGGCATGAGGGAATATTTAAAGCCCGACGAAGGAGGAGAGTCCATTTTATGTCCGCATTTAGGTGCCTATAAAGTATATATTATGAGACTAAAATATCGAGTGATCAAATAAATTTGTAATCGAGTCATCAATGGATTTGAATCCGTATGTCTTTAACTTGAACCATTTTAGCTTTCAACTGACATTTTATTGTAATGCAGTTCAAGAAACTACATACGATTTCGGGTTCATGGATGACTCGATTACAAATTTATTTGATCGCTCTTTAGAATAAATATTATTAATGATACGATTGATTACAGCGATAATTATTGTAAGACTTTCAATATCATATATTTCTATATACTATTGCTGATCGCCTCATTGCTCAACTAGTATGATAAGTTGAAACACACTAATTGAATCAGTAACAAGATTAGTTTTCGGTTAACTCCGTATGATATCAAGAACTATGGTGGTCCTAAGTTATTATTGCTTATAATTGTAGAATGCTACCCTAATTTAAGGGAACTATGTAACATCTTGTTGCGCTTCTCTAAATTTCAAACCATTTTGTTATTCAGGATTGAAGATAGACTTGTATTTTATTTGTTTAATAAATAAAAATGTAAAATAGGGCAAGGAGTAATCGCATAAAAGTAATGAAACCTTTAAGTAGCAATCCTTTTTTGAATGTGTACTAACGTTACATGTATTTCTAATTTCTAAGAGTTATTTTAAGGAAAATGTGGCTTTAATTCAATTCCGGAGAATAAATCTGCGCTCAGTTAAACGGAATAAATAACCTCCTGGAACCGGCATATAATACTGAAATGGGATTCATGATCTTAATTCAATCTTTTTTAAAAGGATTCACTAGAAAAATAAAACGAAGGGGCTATTAAGTTTTACGTTTTCCAACTTTTTGTTTGGTGCCACTCACAATGACTTTTTCAGTGTATTGTTTTCGGATGCTGGATTGTTACAAAATAAATATAGGAAGTCAATATAACAATGTTCCCCATCAAAATTTATGTTGACGTTATTTCGTAATTGTTTTACCCTCAAAACATTCCAAATCAAAATACAAATGTTTGGTTGACAAGTTTCAGGGTATTGTTCGTGCATTATAAATCAATTAAAATTGACTTGGTGAACTGTAAAACAAAAAAATGGAAAATTGATTTAGCTCCATAAAGCACACTACAAATTTTCCCTTAATACAGGGTGGATACCATCAGCGTCAAATTGATGGAAAACATCTTCCGGTTTTTCCTTTTTTTATATATTTCCAGATATATCACATGGATCGGATCGTAAACTGGAATTTGTGATAAAGTTATTATGCAATTACAAGTAAAGCGGCATATACATTTTAAGAGATGAGAAGAGCGAGCTGTGTCGTATTTTCCGGTATGTTGAGGGTACGGATGTAATATGCAATAACGTGTTCCCACGCATAAGGCGGGATCTTAAATTCTCACTGTATTTCCGGATTTGTTTCCAACACGTTCCAACACTAAACACTTCCCATCGAAAATGAAAGCTAGACAAGCGTTTTTTATTTCTCTAGGCAGGAGCTGAACAGATGCGTTCAATAGTCACAAAGAGACACTACATGTCAATAGATCGAAAAAGGGGAGATAGAGTGTACACTGGTTTGGCAGGAATTGGCCAGGAATGCTTGAAAAAAGTCCGGTAAATTCCAGTCTAAAAGGGAAAGTGTTTTTTCGGATGATTACAAGAGGAAATTGTTGCGTTAGAACGTGACAAGGTTACGACTGGACAATATTACTTATGATTGTACAAAGGTCAAAGTTTGCATTTGAAATTTAATATAGGGAACGAGATACTACTGAATTTATGCACTTATACCGCCCTTTTCAATTTGTCTGGAATTTAAGGGAATGCTTGTGACAAAGCACTTTTTTATTTTGAATAAGAAACGTTACATAACTTGTAATTCAGTTACCTTCATAAAGTGTTGATTTATTAATAGATATTCATTTTGCGGATATATATATAGAGTCTTTCAGAACGTTGATGCTTTTAAAGAAATTTGATGGACCATTGGTTTTGAAGCTAAAGTTATAAATATAAGCTATTAAGATCGATCAATCTGTTTTAACCTCTTACTTATTTAATCAAGAGACTTAATATATTTAAGGATAGTTTTTTATTGGAACATTATCCTGAACTGATAGTTAATTGTTTTTGGGGGTCGTTGTCAAAAATAATTTCGATTTTTAAGTACAATCGAACACCTCTATACAAAGATATATAAAATTAAATGTATTAAAAGAAAAATAAACAAAGCACGTTCCAATACTTAATTGTGAACTGTTTATACGGCCCTAACAACTAAATATTTGGACGAAAGTAAATTTTTGAAATATGAAAGGAGAACTGGAAATTTTACGCAAATAATTAGTAGGTAAACACCTAAGTACCTAATAATACAATAAGATAAAGCCTTAATAACAATATTATGCATGGAACAAAATTATTTATTTGATTTAACAATATTTTAACCTTAATAACTAGCAAATTTTACAAAATGAATTTGCAAGTAAATTGTTGGAATAATTTTTAATTTAGGACCATTAATAAGAGGTTACGTCTCCTTATGCTTTAATAGCTGCCTGTATTCTGGCAGACACTGTATTTATCCAGTTTTGGTACAATTCGGGCGTGAAACTGTCTCAAATTTCTTCTATGTTGGTCCCCCATGGTTCTTAGTGGGTAGTGCGTAGAATACGTTTAATTTTATGTCAAAGAGTTTCAATGACATTTAAGTTCGGAGTGGATGAGAGCCATCAATGCACCTTTATGTCGTTTTTCCCGAGTTCCAAAACTGTTATTTTTTAAAAACAGTCGTTAGAAAATTACGTCACATTTTTCAAGTGCAATTTTAAAGCTACGAAATATGCCTAAAATCACCAAATAAAAACTTGGGGATTTTTTTGTACATAAAACCAACATCCAGCTTTGCAATAAAGTGAATTTTACCAAAATCCAACCAGCGGTTCCAAAACTTTGATTATTTTAATGTAGTTAGCACCCTCAAAAAACATGTTTTTTGAAAAGTGAACTGTGGAACTCGAAAAAAATGCAAAAAAGATTCGTATTAACATTTCAGGATTTTTTCAATATAGTACGATTATTGAGCTTTGACTTAAAGGTTTTTTGACACAAATCCAACCAGCGGTTTTAAAACTGTGATTTTTTAAAACAGTTACTAGAAAATTCTATCATTTTTAAAGGTGCAACTTTGAAGCTCCGATAAATGCCTAAAATCACCAAATAAAAACTTGTGTAACTTTTTGTAAAGAAAACCAACATCCAGCTTTGCAATAAAGTAAATTTCATCAAAATCCGACTACTAGATCAAACGTTTTGAAAATAATAATTGTTTGTTTCTACAATTTTCCCATCCTGCTGGCTTAAAGTGCCACAGTTTTGGAACCGCCGAGCGGATTTTTACGAAATTTGCGTTTTTATATAACTAAATGTCGGCATTATAACAGAAAAAACCATCAATATTATGGAAGTTAATTTAGGTAACTTTTGCGCCTGTAGAAAAAAGACAATCAGATTTACTTTTGTCCGAACATTTAGTTGTTAGGGCTCGTAGGATCTAAAATGTTTAAGCAGTTTTCTCTTTCTTGTCTGGTTCTTGGTTAGAAGGTAATTTTAACATTTTTCTTCGGTTTTCTAACAACTGTGCCTTGACAATTAGAAAAAAATAAATTTTTCTTCCATTTTCTGTGAGATATACAGCGAACGGTAATTGAGAAAACTTATTCTCGTCAATAATTTCTCACGCTATGCATTGATCCGGAGACACACTGTATATGAAGCTTACTAATTATTATTACCTACATTCATTAGTAGTTTAAATATTGTGATTATTATAAACAGTTTTTTAATATTATCAGAAATTTTCCCCCTCTTCCTTATTACTTTCATGCGACTATAGTTTAAATGGTTCTGTTTAAATTCCGTTCCGTTTAAATTATCTTTATCTATTTTTATAAGCGTTATTATTAATACTACTGATTCAATTGTTGTTGTTGTTGTTTAGCTTCATTTGTGTCCAATTTCATGATAATTGAATTTTCCATTATAAAATTAAATCTCTACCAAGGTTTGCTTGTGGATTAAAAAGATATAAAATTGAAATTACGTTTTTTTACAAAATTTTATTAAGATAAACAATGCATAACAATATACTATTAACTTTCAATATTAATCTAGGCATTGTTTTATTACATTTTAATGTTGATAGATAGCGCCTACATTTTGTATTAAACAAAGCCAATTATATTTCAAATTATTTACTATCTTAATGACTGCAATTGCATTCACCTTTCACAGCACCTTCTGGAGTTGCAACTTTTTTTGCTATTTCTGGTTTACATTCGCAATTAGGTTTGCACTTGCATTGGGAATCTTTAGAATTACATTTGCAGGTTAATTTCTCATCTTTTTTGGTACTGCAAGTTTTTCCACAAGTACCATGTTGATGTTCACCTGAAAAAGGCGAATAAATTATGTTGAACATGAAATAGAGTTGGTTCTAAATAAAAAACACAGTTTTTAATAAAAATTATGTATATTTTATTTGCAGAATCTCGTTAATAAAGTAATTAGGAAAATAAGATCTTCGTTATACCTTTGCTCTCCATTTGAATATTGCACCGACGAACTTTTACAGGTTATATGGTTCACTACGAATGGTTTACAACTAGTCACTAACACCACTAATAAATGCATGAGCACTTGTGTGGTGCAATACTGTGGTGTCGTGTGCAACGGCTTGATATTGTGAATGTTGAGAACAGTTCCTGCAAAAACTATTCCATTTGAATTTACAGAGCGTAAAATCTTCCGGTACGCTCTCTTCCGTGTGTAAAACTCAAAATATCATTGAAACATGAAGTACTTCATATACATATATTTAAAAGAATTTAAAAGAATACGATTTTAAATCTTAACTAACAATCCTTTTTCGTCTGCATTTAATGGTCTAAATATTGATTCTAGAGGTCACAGACTTACATGCAAATATTCTTTCTTACTGATATAATATGGAATATTGGAAGTAAAAACTGTTTACAAAGAGAATTCTGAGACAACTTAGTGAGGATTTGGAACTATACATTTTCTCTCATCTGCCGGTAATGGCATCACTTCTTGGTCATCCAACAGAATTTCGGCGTTTCGATTACTTCACGAATTTGTCACCCACTAATTAACTGTTATTTTCAATTTCTCATCAATCGATAATTGAGATGAAGTAGCTAAGGATTGAAACTTTTTTAAAACATGAAAAAAAGTAGATGAAATGTTACTAAATTAGTACATTATTATGAAAATTATATTTATATAAGCAATAATTCCGTGAACGCTACATGAATTACAGTTAAAAAAATCAAATTTGATTTAATATGATTCAATTTTTTTCCTATACTCGTTTTTTTCTCTGTACCTACTCTGATGCCCTAGTTATCTGTACTTACATCCCCAACCCCATTTATTTGCATAAGCAATTAAAATGTCGTTTGTATCAATTAGGTACACAGTTTCAGCAACAACTCCACAAATTTGCTAAAGTTTTAAAAGTAATTTTCTTAGCATACTATAGAAAGTAATTTTATTCTTAATTCTGAGAGAACAGCTTAGGAGTCGAAGTGAAATTTAAAGTAGTTAATACCGTTAATACCCAATAAGTTTTGTGAACTTAAAAAAAGCCACGACAACCCTTTGCCAGTTTTTCTGTATTAAAAGGGCAAGGTTCATTTTCTTGCAGCCGAAAGGTGGGGGGATTCACCCTAACGCAATTTAATATCGCATCGGACGAAATATGGCTCCAGGCTCGCGAAAAAACCTATTAAGTGTGGCGGAAATAAATAATAATTTTAATTGTTAACAAACTCTTTTTGATGGCATTTATCCGAGGTTCCTTTTAGCTAATTATATCTGATGTAATATAGTGTCAATGTTACTAGTTATTAAAGATATTTATTGTTTATTGATTAAACTTTTCTTATACGCTATCTTCTGATACTGTTGTCTTTGGTCAAAATAATGGGTTAGCTAAATCTTATAGAAGTATAATGCAAAAATACTAAAATAAACGTGACGAGTTTCTTTGAAAAGTGCAGTATATGTCATGAGCCATATAAATTATTTATTATCGACAAAACAATCGGTGAGCATTGGAACTCTGGTTAAGCAGGTTTTTCGATAAAATTGTTGAGATGTAAATATATTTCTAATGTTCAGTTACTTATTAATTTCTAGCCATATAGTTCAGTTGACTACTATACGATTCAAATGTATTGACCCCTCATTTTACCCGCGAATATCTCAAAAGCAGAGGGACGGAAGAAATTCTGTTTTTATTATGTATCTGTTCTAAACCACTATCCGAGATTTTAGTAACTGAGATTAACATGTTATGATGTTACTTTAGCATAATATCAAAAAAGTACGCGTTTTTAACGATATTTTCAGAACATTTTTCGGAAATCGCTTATTAGTTTTATATAAAATATTTCAGTGTTATGAAAGAATATCTTTTTAATATAATATGTGGTAATTTTTTCCATATTTTTGTCCAAAATTCTTGTTATAATTTACAAAAATATGCCATCAGTTACCATTGGAGCTAACGTGAAAATAGTTTTTAGAACATAAACTTTTAATCAAGTGAAAAATTATTCCGAAAAAACGTTGAAAAATATCAATTGTTAACTAATTACGACCTTTAAAACCAGTAAAGAAAGAAATAAATTATGCGGTCACTAAAAGTGGAGCGAAGCGACGTCGAAGGGAGTGATGCTTAAAGCCGCTTAAAGTGATATTTAAAACCGCTAGTCAGGGCAGAACTTAAAAATGCAACAATAACAACATTCTCTAATGTTAATTTTGTTATAACTTACAAGTTATTAAGATTAGAATTAAGATTAATTTTTTAGCGCATATGCGGTCAATATTTTTTGGTTTCTTTATTTATTCCAGAGTGTCAATATATTTTAGTTATGACGATATGATGCTCGTATGGTCAAAATCTCTTTAAAAAGTGATAGGTACTTTTTTTAAATACATATATGTAACTTAACAAAACTTCCAACCTGTTCAACGTAAGTTATTCAAATTTTGATGAGTGGTTTAAAATAGACACATAATAAACTCGTAATTTTTTCAATTTTTTTCTCCACTCCGGTTTTGAGTTATTCATGGTAAAATATAGAAACTTTATTATTTAATTCAGGAAGTACGTTTCTAAAAGGAAATCTATTAAATTATTAATGACAAATGTTTTTATATTTCATGTTATAAAACAACGTTAAATTAATGTTTCAAGGCTGAAAGACGATAACAGCTAATTATACTGACAATAAAGTAAGCCTAGATTGGTGTTATACATACTATATAGATAATAACATTTGATTTATCCTATACAAGGAGTCCCACGCTCACATTCTACTATAGTAAATAAATTAAAGTTTTGCAAATTGTTGAATGAAAATATTCTTAAACTTTGTTGTTTTAAATAGATATAACACCCTGTATATTTCTTCATTCTGGGCTTAAATTTATAAAGATCGTACATGTATTCATTTAACCGTAATAATTCTTTTTTGAATTCTTTTCTAAATTATCAAGATTTTAAGATCGAAAAAAAATTAATATCTTATTACAAATACGTCACTTTGGGAGAAACAAGGTTAGTATCATAAAAAGGAAGCTGATTTTTCCCACCTGGATCCTGAACGTGTACACAATTCAGTTTCTCTGTATAATTTTATATTCTAAAATTGCAAATCGACAATTGTAGCCATAATTTGTATGCATGCCATATCCTAGTTTTCATGAGGTAGAAGAAAATATTAGGTGAAATAAGCAAGGGGTAAAAATAAACAAGAATTTATGGTTCATAATTTTTATAAATAAAAAAATGTTTATAGAAAACTCGTAGAGGATTGTATAATCAATTTTCATATAGACGTGTTTAAGATCGGACCAACGGATATTGGAAAAAACCACAAAAAAAAGTTCAATTCCCACTTTTTGAGTGTTAATGATCTATAATTACTGAACTAATTGATATATCGAAAAATATTGAATGTGATAATTTGAAAGGAATTTCATTTCCTACAAAACTGAGTTGGACAGTTATTCTTAATAACACACCCTTACAATTCTTATTCCCAAGGAAGTAGAGGTCACATTTTTTAATTTAAGTTTCTCTGAAGGGGTAGTAACACCACACGAAAAATCTATTGGCCACGAATTTTTTAATCGCTAATTTTCTAGCACTATTATAATTTTGGCGGATGCGCCGGTGTTGCAAAATTAAATTCAAAGCTTAGCTTTTTACTTTCTTATACTACCTAATATACAGTTTATAGGGCAGTGTGTGTACAAAGAAGTTGAACATATATTACGTGGCTTATTTCAGGAAGAAGATGTCCAATTAACTACTTAATTTCAAAATACAGGCAAATATAAGAAAAAAATAGGACTACCTATTAAATTTTCAAAAATCTGGAGAACACTATAATTTTATTTAAATTTGTTATCGTTTGGGTTTTACGGACGAGAATCATTTTAATATTTATACATTTAAATCAAGGGCGTGCGTATGGGTTAGGTTAGGTTGTGTTTTTACAATTACCTAACGATTTTTTGTCAAATTATAATTGAAATGGTCTGTTTCAAGTACTTCTACTAAGATATTCAGATTTGTGTAAATGATTATTATTGTCTTTGAATCATATGTGTTGTCTTATGATTTTCTGTAACATAATCTACGAAATTATTTTATTATGTAGGTATACGACTAAGTGATGTTGACTTTTTCTGTACTGTATTGTCGAAGAAAATAAGGAATAATATGATAATAGTGTGCCATTTTTACAGTTTTGTTAGTATTATAAAATTATCTACTATAAATATGCGGAAAAACTACCCAACTCATGTAATTCGACTTGACTGTTATATATAGCATCAACCATCAACTGAGGAATTCTATATGAAAAGAAACAAATTTAACAATTTTAAGTTTAAAACGAAATATAATATGACTTTTTTGTTTATTTCGATATAAGGTATTCACCAGATCAATTTGGCAACCTATTTCAGATGACACTTCCCCTCTCTACTTTGTTTTTGTTTGTTTCTAGTCTATGAAATGTAAATATGAGAGAATTTTTCGATGCGCGATGCGGAGAAAATACTGCTACAATGCAGCTGTAAGAAGTTCTTAAAGTTGTTTACAAATAGCTACAATGAAATTTCATGTCATCCTCTAACGTTCACTGCCTTATATACTCGTATTGCAACAGCTTTACTTGGAAAATATGCTATGCTACTGTAGAAAGACTCAATACTGTTTGACTTGACAGTTTTAATAATATTAAATTTAAAAAAAAAAAAGTACATACATATTACAATGTTGTTTGTTTTGTTAAACAAAATGAAGAGTACGTGCCTTTTCTCCAATTTTAAAATGTAAAGCATCGAAAGGTCCTCATATAAAAACACGTCTGTACGCATAGCTACTGTATTTTTATCTGGATGAGCTTATCTGGTTTTTATTCTATTACTTTTGTTTTTAGTGAAATTTCGGTATAACGTAACAATTTCCTCTCTGATAGCAGCTGTTTTTATAGCCTGCATACTACGCTTTCAGAGTATCACTTTCGATATGTGATGATGATAGTTGGGTTATAAAAAAAAACAGAGAAAAATTGTAAAATTACCGCAGTTTCGTTTGGTAAACGCAACCCCTGGCAATTTTCAAGAGTTTACAATGACGTGTAATGAAATGATTTAGATGCTTATGTTGTTGTTAAACCCAAATATCTCATTTATAGGGTAGAGATGATCGATATGTTTGGAACCGGATGTGTGTACATGGCACATACACAGACACACGTGCAGGTTTGCCTTTAATTGTTTGCATGGTGTGTTTATGTTATTCTGTACATGTTGTCTGAACTAATTGTTATAATCGTTTTGCTCAATCAACTTAATAAGGTTTTTATCTGGGGCAAATATCTTATTTCACAGGGATATAACGTAAACATGTTTGAATAAATATTGATGGAAGATGTTCTGGAATCTATAGCATAACATTGGCAAATATTTAATTAACACAATTATCATCATTAAGGGTTGAGTTTTGTATGAAGATGACTAAATTCGATCAGAAATATTCTATTTCTGGTTTGTAATCGAAAATAATTGTAACAGTTCGCATCAACGAAGTATGTTGGTTCTCAATGTTAGCAAGGACTACAACATAAGTAATACGAACTGTCATAATCGTTTCACAATAATTAAATAACATATAAAGTTTTCCTCCTCACTCGTGGGCCGAAATTGAACGCAATTTCAGAAAAGTGCCACGAAAAGCAGTTTTTTTTGCTAATATGTCGTTTTCTTTCAAAGTGTTCGCAAAAATTGTTATTATAAAAATGGAAGAACACGGAAAGAAATAAATATTAAAATTTACTACAATTTCAGACAAGAACAAATTGTAGTAATAATGATCTAAGTTTGGTGTAGAAAGCACTACAATTGTACAACATTTTGAAACGATTTGTAGTGTTTTCTACTACAATTTGTTCTTTTCCGCTATAGTGCTACAATTGTAGTATATTTTAATATTTTTTTCCGTGAAGTTAATATTCTATACGAAAAAATTCTATATACTTTTTTTTATAAGATTTATTGTTTCAAAGTTATACGTAGAAACTTGAAATTTATCACGTTTTTTATTTCAGTTTCATTTTTTTCTTTTATAACTTTGAGATGTGATAGAATAGTAAAAATTAACGATAGTTTGCTATTTATAAACATTGGCGTAGTATAATATTTTTTTGAAGGGTATAAATCGCGAGTGAAAGCTACGCTGGCGCCGCGCCTCGGATATTTTCAAAATTAGTGTAAGCGTCCCGAATCGTTGATTTACAATATAGAAATTGCGTAAAATGATTAAAATAAAAAAAAACACTATTGCCATACACCCTTTTGCGACGGAAAAGACACCGACGAAAGTTTGCAAAACTTCCCCTTTCAAAAAATTAAAAACATATTTGTATACAGCCACTTTTGTCTATCTGAATAATATACCTTAGGGGATTTCAGGTACGATGCTTTTTTGCAACTGTTACCTTACGGCCCCCACTCATATCTGGAGAAATATTTAACATTTAAAATTTGATTACGTTGTGTGTTCTTTAAAGTTCTGTGTATGCGGGAGAAATAAAATAGTTTGGTAATAACATATATTTAAACATTTTATTCAGGCTCTTAAAGCAAAATACATATTATATTAAATATTTCAAATTCAAAGTTAAGGCGAATCGCCCTATGGGATAATTTAAATGGTAAACCTGCAGGTCGGACCCTATAGAAGAACCTGGTGTCCAAAAGATAAATAAACAAATCGAACAAACCGCAAACCATTCTGTACGGAAATATTAGTAAAATACCTTCAAATACATATTGCAACTGGGGTCTCCTAATTTCGCGTTGTAACCCCCACACTCTGAATATGCATTCCCCCGGTAGGCGGCATATTAGATGTCTCACCTTCTTGTATTTTAGCTAATAAACATCATAACAAATAAAATAAAAAAGTTCGTAACTGCTCCTCTTGTGCCGACGTCTTGTGATAACACAGCATTTTCAGAGGTTGTCTGGAAGCAGCTTTCTCAACCGCTGAATTTTTTGAGGTCCCCCACAATCTTTCTTCGTCGGTACAGCTCAATTCGTCCAAGCTAAATGTTACATAAAATATTATTAAACATAAAATTATTAAGCTATTTCATATACGTAAAGCAATACAATGTTATTTTATTGAAGTAACTATTTTTTGTTTACCTGTAGTACAAATAAATTAGCGTGGCGAAAATATGCTTGCACTCATTTCCCGCCCCTGTTTTACACAAGCAATAACACTCGATTTTCTCTTCGCCTTTATCAAAATGAATTGAAATATCAATTTTAAGAGCAGGTTCAGTTATATGAGACGATTGATTCACTTTGGATCGAATTGTTAATTTATTTTCATCGCATCTTCGGATTCCACACAAAACCACAAAATCCGCTGCGAACACTTCTTCTTCGCATATTAAAGGACGCACCGAAGTTCCTAATAACGTAAAAATGTCAGAAAACCTAATATTCACATTTGCCGTTTTTCATTTACTGTAAATTATTTATTTTAATAGAAATATTGTGAACTGTACATTTGTCACATTTGAATTGTGGACGGTTACGTCCGACATTTTGAATAGACAGTGTCTCTAGGGCTTTGGATTCGCGAATTAATGGGAAAAATTGACATTTGATGAAAATGAATAATATTTTTTTATATGTAATTCCATAGATTATATTATATTAAAAGACTTATTATCCTATATTTAAGTAATATATCTTAAACCGTTTTATAGATATTATAAAGTTATGATTTGCTAAAACCATTTATTCAATCTGTTGTGAAACGAGGCTTTCTTCGATCCGTATTTATAGAAACTTTAAGGTCGGATTACTTAAATATGGCAGACCTAACTAACTTGACTTATTAATAGATGAATCCATTTGCCTTAGACTAGAAATAAATTAAACTGAACTAAATCAAAGAAACTAAAATATATATCTATCATACATTCTGTTTATTAAAATTGGTCAACTCTCAAACTCAGTAATACCTGATGAAATTTCTCAATTTTCAACGAAATATTTATTATTGTAATTCCAATAGACGGTTTTCATCATACTATAGTTATGGGAAGGAGTGGTTTGGTAGCAGAGTGAGGTCTAATATCTGATACCAACCATGTAGGTCCACGTGAAAGCAATATCTAAGCCAGCATCCCGCATCCAATTAGTTCGGATGCGATCATATTCGCATACCAAATTGAGGAAAGCTGCTTATCTATTTAACTTATGTGGAATTAATCCACACATTATTAGGTATAGATATTAGATACTACAAGTAGATCTATAATAACATACGAGTGTTATTAGTAACAGGAACATCTGCGCCAAATTTGAATTTTTTTTGAAATAATTCAGTTCATTTCACACAGTGTTATATGTATAGGGGAAAGTACGGTAATGGTGCGCGGTGGGTAAACGTGTGCACCATAGTATTTCATATTTCGCGGTTGATTCTGTTACTCCAAATAGTGCTGCTATCTCTTACTTAAATTGTAAACTGTTTACGCTATCAGTCGCATTAATCACACATACGTGAAAGAAGTGATCGGTGTTTGTAGAAATTCTTGTCTGTTTTTATTATTTTTCAATCTCGGAAAATATTAAGGTAAGTCCACAATCCTTATCTAATTGTTTTGAAGTTATTATTTTCTGAAAACGCATTGTTTTGCCCATATTTCGGCGTATTTATTCTTCTATTTAAATAACTTGTTTTTTTTCTGTAGTGGAAATTTTTATGTCAACTACAAAGGGGTAATGGTGCGCATTAATTACCCCATATATAATTAAATGGTAAGTACTAATATTGTGACTTTTTTCTTCAGATGCCAAAAAATTACATTCGGAAAACTGGTAAACTTTCATGCACGCTTGAAGATCTTGAAAATGCGATAAATGCCGTTAGAAATGACGGCAAAAAACAAAGGGAAGCAGCTAGGTGTTTCAATATTCCCTAATCGGAGTGTACAGGCGAAAATACACCAAAAAATTATATATGCGATTTCTGTTTAAGGGTAAATTAATATTGTTAATATTATTAATAAAGTTCCTAATAAAATAAAAAAATGATCTTTTACATTAGTTTTAACGAGCATCATATGCGCATGATTACCCCCAGGGATGGGGAATCGGGCGCAAATGAACTTTTACACATTTTGCAAAAATGTGGTTTTGCACTTGCATTTTTTAAAAATATTTTATTACACATTTAAAGTAGAGTAATTAGCGCTAACTTTAACGTATTTGAACTGATGCTAGATGTAATGTACTTATTACAGGAGCTATTTTAGCTTAAGTGCGCACCATTCCCCCACTTTCCCCTACATATAATAATAAGGAAGAACGTAAAAGTTAATGAAATTTGGAACAATTTTTAATATAGTTGCAACAATGCAGCATGTATTTTTAAAATAGAATGGGTATAAAGATTACACAGCACTTGATCCAAGGTAAAAAATTAGAAACAACAGAAAGCAAAAATAAATAAAATGTTACCATTACAATACAGGGTGTGTCACGACGAGTTAACAGTAGACATAACTCTATTACTAAACACAATTTGGTTCTAAAAATTGGTACACGCCCATTATACAATGTGCTCTATTTAATGAAAATATTGCCACCTTTCTGGTACTTCCGGTTATACCGGAAGTAGACACAAACTTTGTTATTTTAAATGGAACACCCTGTATATTTTCGAATTTTTAGATTCTACACTTCATTTTAGACATAAAAGTATTAAGGTTGTATGGTCCTAACATTAAGGGTATTATAATTATTTACACTTTTTCATTTTTTTTTACAAAAACATAGATGTGAATAAAAATTCAAATCTCGACAATGACACGCTTTTTCCAAAATTTTGTTCTTGTGTTTGAAGTAGGAATATACAAGAAATAAGCTGATGTAGTTTTGGAAAACTTGCTTTATACAGGGTGTTGGTGGTTGTCCGTTCATTTTTAAAAACTTTAATCAATGGTAACTTTATTTTTTTAAATGGAACACCCTATATATTTTTAGATTTTCGAATTCTACACTTAATTCGAGACATAAAAGTATTAAGGTTGTAAGGTCTTAATGTTAACAGTATTATAATTAATTACGTTTTTTAAAAATTAACGGTCAATCACAAGCACCCTGTATAAAATAAGTTTTTTAAAACAATATTATCATGTTTCTTGTACATTTCTGCGTCCACTAAAATTTAGTTTGTTTTTTGAAAAAACGTGTCACTAGTAAAATATCAAAATGTTTGGCTCTAAGTTTTTGTATGAAAAAATTGGGAGAAACATAATTACTTAATTATAATAAATAAAATAAATAAAATAAAAATAAAAAATATTAAATTAAATATAATAAAGAACAAATTTTAGTCGACAAGAGTGTACAAGAAACATGGTAATATGGTTTTGAAAAACCTATTTTATATCTACAGGGTGCTTATGGTTGATCGTTAATTTTTAAAAACCTTGGAAATTGGAAAAAACGTAATTGATTATAATACCGTTAATTTTAAGTCTTTACGACCTTAATACTTTTATGTCTAATATTAAGTGTAGAATTCGAAAATGTGGAAATATATAGGGTGTTCCATTTAAAAAAATAAAGTTATCATTGATCAAAGTTTTTAAAAATGAACGGACAACCACCAACACCCTGTATAAAGCAAGTTCTCCAAAACTATATCAGCTTATTGCTTGTATATTCCTACTTCAAACGTAAAAAAAAACTTTGGAAAAAATGTGTCATTGTCAAGATTCGAATTTTTATTTACATCTATGTTTTTGTAAAAAATAATGAAAAAGTGTAAATAATTATAATACCGTTAATGTTAGGGCCATATAACCTTCATACTTTTATGTCTAAAATGAAGTGTAGAATCTAAAAATTCAAAAATATACAGGGTGTTTCGTTTAAAATAACAAAGTTTGTGTCTACTTCCGGTATAACCGGAAGTACCAGAAAGGTGGCAATATTTTCATTAAATAGAGCACATTGTATAATGGGCGTGTACCAATTTTTAGAACCAAATTGTGTTTAGTAATAGAGTTATGTCTACTGTCAACTCGTCGTGACACCCTGTATATGTATGTAACTTATAGCACTGTACTCCGAAATAATAGAGAGTGACTCATACCAATAGGTGCACAAATTTAATCCATAAAAATGCCTCTTCTGAAGTTCAATCTGAATCAATGTCAACTCTTTTGAAATTGTACAAATTTAATTATAACTTCTATTTAAAAGAAATTTTATTTATGGTATCGTACTCTTAAAGTAGGTACAATAATTAATTTAAAAAAATTTATGGTATTTTTAAATTAAATATAGATACAAATTTTAAACAACGTTTAAACAGGAAATAAAAACAGGAAATAAAACATACAAAAATAATTTGTTTATAATTTTATTTGGTCATACATGATCACTTTTCCTTTTCTACAAAATCCTCCTCAAAATTTAAAGGCCTGTGAATATAATCAGGAATTTTATTTCTAAAGCCTATATTGTTCTTAGGTTTTCAGTAGATGTAAAAAAAACATTTTTTTTATAAGAAATGTTGATTGTAATAAGCAAAGGAAGTGGATAAGTGATAACAAACCTCCTAGTAAGCTTTAAGTTTGAACTACAATTAACGTGTCTTTTAGTACCATAGATTGGGAAACTTGTCGACGTTGAAAAATTTTGGGACTTCCGCGGAAAATTCGAATTAGGTGTAAAATACTACTTGGAATTATAGAAATATTCGAGTTACAAAAAATCGACTTTACGGAGATAAATATGCATTAAAAAGGCTACGAAACGTCAGCGTTCATGATAATAATTCGGAGTTAGTTCCACCGTATTATCTGCATAGCTTTGTGAATTCGTTTGATTAAATTAAATATTTAGTAGAGCATATTTGACGCTGTTTTAACATTTGATACTCTTTCTAGCAATATTTGATACAATGGATCAACTTCAAATACCAGCAACCCATTAAACCGCATGAATAATTCATTAAAATATAAAGTTCCGCAAATCCTTTTTTGTCCTTGACGCGCTTGCTGTCGAGAGGGAAAATATATTTAACCGTTAATATTTGGTTTAGTTAACAAAATGAACTTTTATAAAACAAATGACACGCCTCATCAGTTCCATATCGAAAACTGGCGTGCCAATGATTATGTTTGTACGGTAATAATTCGATGATTAAGTGAATCATTAATCATCTACCACAGATGAGCATCGAACCGAACTATTGACATTTCGTAATAGGATATATTCCAAATTTCTTCATGCGTAATTTTTTATACTAATTCGCTTTGTTCCCTAATTATTGCATATATACATAATATTCTACGATGCCCGCAGAGAACATTGTAACAATATCAGATGTTGAAGAGGAAGTCTTTTGATAGATATCTGGTGTTGATGTTTGTTTCATGTCAGTATTAGCCAGTGTGCTACATGTGTATGTGCATCATGGTAATTGGAGCAATTTCTGATGTAGAACTGCAGATAAGTATTTAAACGATGAATAAAACCGAAACTTTTTCGTGGTAGACAAAGAATTCAGCAGATTCCAGACAGTTCATGACCCGCCTCTTCCAATGATGACAAAAACACTTATTCCCTTTCAAATAACTTAGTGGTGTGCGATAAAAGTTGTGAAAGTTTCTGTTCCAGTTGGAAGTTAGCCTTCTATATTGTGATGTGCAATTCTTCAGCTAACCGCTTGAAAAGTGTTAAAGCTGTGCGGGCGGTGGCGGCGCCAAGTAGCGATGATGTATTCAAGATGCACGCAATGTAAATATAACAAGACCCTTGTCTCAACGAGACGAGAACATATGGGTAACAGGGGACGGCACGTAGTTTTTCTTTGAACGAACAGTTTATTCTCTCAGGTCTTTCACACGTGACATCAAATATCCTGCCTGGGCTGTTTCAAGCCGCCGTTTATTCGTTTCATTCTTTGTTTAATACGTGCGGTGCGGCAAGGCAGAGCCGTTTTCTATTGTGGGTAGTTTTAAGGAGCAGGGTATTAACTGCTCCAAGCTCTTAATAAGGATGAAATACGTTTCAGGTTGGTGGTAAGAACTGACGACTCCTTCAACCACTTCGCAATAAATTTGGATTATTTTTAAACTATTTATTAATGACAAATGAGACTGGAGTTGTGTGTAATTTGGGATTATTAATATAAGTAATTTTATTTATTAGAAGCAACTTCTACAACATGCGGTTGTAAAAAAGCCTCAAAACTTTCGCTCTGCGTAATATAATATATTATTTCGCCACATTTCCGTCTTCCTCTCATGTTTCCCGTGTTTTTGTTCACCTGTTTGTTCAGAATTCCAATGAAAAGTTTTCTCCTTCCTCAAGTAATTAACCAATTAAAATTAGATTGGACTATAAAATTTGATACCATAAGCATAAGAAATACCCAAATCGCAGTACGTTACCTGAATTAGGAGTTTTTATTGTATTTTTTTTTGTTTAATGAGCAGGTCTCAGTTTTTAAATTTAATTAACTTCTTGATCTTAGACAAAAGACTAAAGCTTGTTGGATTCGGTACGGCGGATTTACTTTTAAAATTTAAAGTGCAAAACATTAAAGACAAAAAGAGCACAGTCAGAAGCGCTTTGATATAATTTATTACGATTTCGTTGTTCACATTCTTAACTGAAGATAAACTCACCTATTATATAAATAAGATTTAGGAGTACTCATTTTAATCCTATTACTACTGGGTACGTGTATGTAATCAAATGCAATTAATAATATAAAGTAAGGTTCTTTATGGAGGAGGTTATTTTATTTTATTTATTGTTTCCAATATTATCAAACTAGGAAACTTTTCTCTATAAAATTTTTTGATAAAAAATGCTCATTAAGAGTTTCTTAATTTTTGAGATTAATTTGTTCATACTAAGCAAAAGTCTACTGCAATGAATTGAGAATCTACGACAAAACTAATTTTTTAGAAGTGAATAAAATAAAGAATGACGAGGTAATCGATGTATATTTCCAAATAAAAATGATGACACACTATGAATGTATATTTCAATTTAATAATAGTTGTTTCTTGGAAGCAATAGGATATTTCAATTTAACAAAACTTACCTTAGCTCAAAAATTATAATATTAAAAGAGATACTTAAGACATGGCACGTGGCGCTCTCTAGAAACTAAAGCACAATTAGGAACAAATTAATATTTCCTCTACTAAAAAACTCTTGCTAACCAATTTTCTGATCAATACGTTAAAAAGTGCTTAAATTATGACAAAAAATTAAAATTACAACGTTAAAACCCTGGATCTCTTTGAATAATAATTTTTGGACTAACCTAAGTTTGTCTAAACTGTAATATTTAAATGTTCGGAAACCACCGTTGTTCTATGTCTCATTACTTACAGGATATCGTATGTATTTCTACTATTAACAACAGATGTCGCTGTTTTTACGATGTTTAGGTACAGTTGACGCCATGGAAAATGGGACACAAAAATTTACCCTGTGTAAACGGGATTTCAGTTCAAAACATCCACCTGCATACAAAAAAGTGTTCGTTCGGGAAAAATTACCACCTGGCTGTATTTTTGTTTACAGCTTCACTTCGTCATTATATACATGGGTGCAAAAAATTTACAACTGCAAGATTTAAAGTATGTTTAAATAGATATTTCACATGGTCACTTTTTTAATTTGCAATTAGCTTCGCTGATGAACAATTGCATTTTTCAATCATAATCAATGAATTTCGATCGGGATTTTTTACAAAATCCTCGTAGAAGATTGTTTAACCAAATGAGTTATTTAAAAACTCAATATTCTTTATAATAAATTAGTAATTTGCTAATTTGTTATTAACAATTATGAGTTTAGTTTGAATTTTTTCTCATAACTTATTTACATTTTACGTCGTAAATTTTTGAGGGTATGCGGGCACAATAGAGGTGTTATTTTTCGAAATTAAAATCCATTAAACGTATTGTGCGAAGCCAGGAAAAATCATCGATGCGTTGCTGCATCGCCGGCTCGTGCGCTTTTCTTCCAAGAATTGAGGTTTTTTCGAACTGAGGCTCCGGTTTGGGAACCAAAAAAATCAGTTTTTTTTGCTTTTATGGAACATTTTTTTTTATATTTACGGGAAAAGGATAGGTACACCTTTTTGTGTGAGGTGGTTGCATGTGAATCTGGTGGTAAAATTGGGAATTTCCAACATTTGTGCTCTTACCAAAGAGTAGGGAATATCTATTACCTACTATGAAAATTATAAAATAGATTTACCTAGTTGTTTGGAAATCGTTTTATAAAAGTGAAATTATAACAAATTTTATATTTATTTTAACTAATCAAGTTAGTATTATAATGACAGTAACTAATTAGATTTTAATTAATTATACTTTTTATAAAATAATTATGACCAAATAACTATGTATAAAGCATTAGCTCTCAAAATACCAAGAAAGCTTTTGGAAACGAAAATCTGCTTATTATTGACCTAAAATTTACAACTGGTAGAAAAAAAACTAGAGAAGCATCTGGCAGGTAGAAACCCGCTCTACCCCACTAGAAAATGGCCAAAATCTGCCTAAAGACATGTCCCATTTTCCATGGCGCCACCTGTACCTATTTAAAAACAGCGACATCTGTTGTTAATAATTGGAAAAGTGGCCGGGGTTTTTGTACCCACCCTGTATTATGTGCAACCTTTACCAAGTTTTGAGGATCACATATACGATTTTTGTAAAAAATGCATAAGTTTGGATATTCGGCAAGCACCAAAAAACAAAATATTAGATACTTTTTCCTACCTAAGTACTTTTCTAACGTTGCGTTGTTATATTAATATATTACAATTTTGTAATAGGCAGAGAAATGGAATTTCAATAATACAGAACGATTGGAGTGGGCTATTAAGTTTCTTCATTAGTTATGTACATAATGTAAAATATGTATACCTATGTATAATTTAGTTTCAATATATTTTTTATAGAAAGAAAATAATATTCTCGACCGCAGCATTGTGGAAACTAGTGTATTTCAGTGGTTTTTTAAAAAGAATGTACACTATATTATTATTAAAAAAAATTATTCATGGAGAGTTCTGCTTCTAGGAAATAGTAATTTTGTTGGAGTACATAATCTGCAAATGCATATATATTTCAAATATTTTTCACATGATGGGTAGAGTAATATAATATATTTATTTAGTTAGTCAAACTTAAAAGGAAATATTGTAAATAATTCTAGAATCTACAAATAAAATATTTGTAGCACGCGCATAGTCTGGAATATTTATGGTTTATTTGTGAAACAATAATGGAGGACATCGGACGTGTTGTAGTAATAAAGTTGTTTCCTATAAATTGATATAAACTACCTGTGAGTGACGTTACATTATACGTCATGAATACTCGCTTCATCACTGTCAGTTTTATATGGGACGAAAAAAAATGTATTTTAGAAGCAAACTTCACTCTGATTTAGGTTCTAAATATACAACAATCGATACTACTCTTACAATTACTATTAAGTTGGTTCACGAGGCAGACAAAAATTAAAACTGCACTTAAAAATAAATGTAGTTTTTCCAATAGAGCACACACTGGTGAAATCACCAAATCGAAATAGAACGTTTTGTATGTGCAGAATTCCGCCATCGTGTGCTCTGTGTACACAGTGTGTTAATCAATTTGCAAGTTGATGTAAAAGCGCACGTAACGAAATGATCGTTTTCCACACATAATGGGAAACCTCACAGAGACAAATTACTTCCCGCAATTGAAATTATTCACACAAATATATCATGAACTACAGCACCGCCATCAGCCAATAATACAACCTCCATTCCTCTGCACCATTTAAAGCAATTCCACATATCAACACCGGATATTAGGTACTAATTATGATTCGACAATAATTATCAGATTTCATTAATAACACACTGGGTTATTTTTCGATATACAATTAATGGTTCGGAAATTTTTCGTTTGGTGGATTATTAAGACTTTAAATAAACTACATATAATTTTACGGTATTATAAAATTAATAGGAGTAATATTTTTCAATGGCGTAGTTATAGGGGAGTGACTCAATGTCTCTTGGCATATAATTATTTATTGAAAGCCATCATGTGCTAGATACATCAAATATTTTTATTCCTTTTTAAAACCGACATTTTACAATTAAACTTAAAGTAAAAAGCATTTGTACGATCATCCTACATTTTTTCTAAGCGTAATAAAATCTTAATATAGAAAATTAGAACACAAATGACATTTCGTCGAAAATTGTGGACTTTATTTTAAAAATTCTATTTCTTGCCTTTGAATTCTTAAAACTGTCATAAAAATTAACAGATCTCACAGTAATTTACTTAGGTACAAAGAGATCAGATGGTTTTACTATAGAAAATTAAAACAGAAAAATGAAAATCACACTTAAAATTTTTGTATAATTCTTGGGTTGTGTGTCTTTAAAACGATCCGAAAATGTCGAAAAATTTGCTTTGTTGCAAGGAAACAAGTTAGTTTTATAGAAAATGCAAACAAAATGAAAATCTAATGAAAGTTACAGATTTAATTGCGTTTTATGCACATACAAAAATCTATTTAATTTTTTGGCTTAGTGTCCTTTAAAATGTCGTAAAACATCGAAAAATTAACGAATTTCTCTACTTATATTTTGCTTTGTTACAAAGAAACTAGTTCGTTTTATCAGAAAATTAGAATAAAATGAAAATCCGATGCAAACTCTGAATTTTATTGCTTATTATAGCCACACTTAATAAATTTTTTGGCCTTGTGTTCTTAAGACTACCAGAAAACTTTGAAATATTAACAGATTTCTTTATAATTTGCTTAATATAAGCAAGATCTCAATCAATCAATCAATCAATAATAGCATTTATTCAAAAAAATCCAAAGTGGCACAGAACAGGTCAGAACAAAATCGCAGAACCAACTACAAACACATTTAAAAATAGAAACAAAAAATTATCACAATTAAAAAATTCTAATATCTAATTAAAAAACACACCTGAAACGCTACAACACAATTTAAAAACCTTAACAGGTCAATCAAAATCCTAACACAGCAGCATCTCATCAATAGTTATGTTTTCCGAGTAAAACTCAGTCATCTCATAAAAACACCGCTTCAACAGATATTGCTTTAGGCGACATGTAAACATTTTGTTTCGATAAGTATACAGTTCTCTAGGCAAATGGTTAACTATTTTAATTATTTCATTCTTTACTCCCCTCTGAACAATGGTGAGACCAGTCTGTTCAGTGAGTAATCTGTACTTGTGTCTTGTACCATACAAATGTACCTGTTGGTGATCCTCAAAAAATCCCGGATTTTTTCTGAAAAACACTGCACATTCCAAGATGTAAATTGATGTAATGGTAAGTACATTATAATTTTTAAATAGAACTTGCATGATGTTTGCCTGCCCAGGCCAAAAATAGCTCTGATGCACTGCTTCTGGAGTACCTTAATTCTACCCACATTTGACGCACTACCCCAAAAAATAATACCATACTTTATTATAGAATATATATAGGCATGATATGCACTGATCAGAGCTTTTAAGGATATATTATTTTTTAGAGTCCTAAGTTGATAGCGCAAGGAGCTCAACTTTGGGGCCAATGCATCTATATGAGAGTTCCATGTAAATCTTGAGTCTAAATAAAGACCCAGAAACTTAACACTAGTATTAGCTTTTAATTCTGAATTGAAAACATTTATCCCAATTTGTTCGCCCACAACATGGGAGGAGTGAAATTGTATTATTTCAGTTTTCGGCACATTCAAGGTGAGTGCATTTTGTGCAAACCAATTCCTTAATGTTACAATAGACTCTTCTGCTTTTTGTTTTAAGTCATCATAGTTTTTAGCATTCACTATCAGAGAGGTGTCATCTGCATAACATATGATCTCAGAATCAAGCACACTGCTTAAGTCATTTGTGTATAAGATAATGATCTAATGCACGTGGTAACAAAAAGGAACATTTTTGTCTAAATGAAAATTAAATTAAATATTATGAAAAATTTGCAGTTTTCAAATTTAAAATGTCTTGCATTTTTGTGTTAAATGTATATTTTATTAAATTATGATACATACCTATTTAGTCCAGGAAAAATAGACGAAAAAAAAGGCTGACCTGGAAAAAAATTCTAACAGGCTGAATTTTTGCATGCACCTTAGTATTATAGCTCTTAATAATGTGTGAAAGTTCCTCATCGATTTGATGGCTGCTAACTGAGTTACTCGAGGTCAAAGGTCGTGATAAACAGTTTTTTTTCAAAAATCTCGAGAACGGCGACCTTTATTGAAAAAAATTGTGGATGTCGGCGGAAAGCAGAATTGAACTGTTCTGAAGTTTGTAGCCAATGTAATGGCCAAACATGTATGAACATGGAAAATTTTAATATTGATAACAAGGAGATCGATAACGACATCGATTCATCGTCTTTCCTCGTCCAAACTTTGGTGATGGAATAATCGTTCTCCGAAACTGAAGAAAGTTAATTACTGTATCATAAATGCCCAAATAAATGCAATAAATGCACAGATAAATAAAAAACGCCATAAATATACATATTGAATAATAATTGATTATCCAACTTTCATATTCTAAGATCATTCGTTATTCTTCGTAATGAAGTAAGTCCTCTACGTTCTTAGTTTTTGAAACGCTATATCTCGTGAATGATGGCCCCTACAAAAAAACTTCTGATTAAGTTTCTATAGCAAATTGCCTCAGCTAAAAATTAGCTCTCTATATTTTTTCAATAAAGGTCGCCGTTCTCGAAATATTTGCAAAAAACTCTTTATCGCGACCTTTGACCTCGAGTAACTCAGTTAGCAGCCATCAAATCGATGGCGAATTTTCACACATTATTGAGGGCTATAATACTAAGGTGCATACAAAAATTCAGCCTGTAACAATTTTTTTCCATGTTAAAGTCTATTTTTCCTGGACTAATTAAAATTAAAAAAATATCCAAGTTATTTTCTGGAATTTATATTACTATACAATAGTCAGGTAGGTATCCAGTTTCAGCTGTACCTTCACAATTACTTTATGATCCTTTGTATTTATCTGATGTTTGAAAATATTTGTATGAAGTAAACCATGGCAAATATTTTGAATTACGGTGATTCATACACAGGGTTTTTTAATTTTGAGTGCAGAACTTATACCTAAGAACAATAAAACAGGTAACAAAACCCGATTTTATTGCTTTAGTTTAAGCACAGAAATCAAAATTGTAAAACTTCCCATAAATCGACTGTGGCGTCTCTAATGGCTTTTACTAGTTTTCTGAAAATCATTTTAAATTGTCATTTACAGTATCTAAAGTATACAAATATATTTCTTTTAGGTACGTAGAAAATATATTTATTGCGGTAGGGTACTTGAATATTACAATAAACGGATTATAAAAGCATTTTCAAATGACCTGTACCAATAATTGACTAGAAAATTCATTAAATGATTATATCTTACATTTTAGAAACTATTTATTCAAGATCAAAGTTTGGTGAATATTCTAAATAGGATATTTCAATACTTTATGTTGAGAGAATTGTTTTTATTATTCGATTAGGTGACAAAAATTTTGTTGGTAGATTTTCTAATAAAACTAACTAGGTATGTATACTTACAGTGACCGGCAGAAAGTGTGCACCAAATGGGAAATTATTCTATATTTAGAATTACCAAATTTATTTTACTAGGGAAAGGTTTTGCATGTCCTTAAACAAAAAACAGCCTAAACAAAATTAGTAAAAATTGCAAAATTTACAATTCACTCAAAAGTAAAATACCCTTATTTTGCACCGTAGAAAAAAAATTATTAGGAAAAGTTGTTTGTACTTAAAAGTTATCTCAGAATATCAAATTTGGACTCTGTACACAAAAATAAACGTCTTTCCTTTTTTTCGGCGCGCCCCCGTAGAACAAATCGCTAGAAGCTGTGCAGCGCATAAATTCAGTTTTTTAACAGTTCTTGGGTTAATACTTACATAATTTACTTAAATTGGTTTAAATGCGCGAAGACGGGTCGTTTAATAAAATAATAATAATTTTATCAGGAAACTGAAATTGACTTACCGGTAGATACAGATAAAAGTAATTCCTGAACCAATAATAGATTTAAGTTTTTAAAAAAAGTAAAAATGGCAATAAATTGCTATATTGCTAAAGATATCATAAGTAAACCCGCATTTGTTTTACATGAAGTTGTTTTACTTATCCATAAAATAAAGTGTGCACCAAAAAAATGAGATTATCTTTGGCATTATTTTATTAACCGCCCTGTTTTCGCGCATTTAAACCAATTTAAGTAAATTATGTGTTTAATTGCCCAAGAACAGTCAAAAAACTGAATTTATGTGCTGCATAGCTTCTAGCGATTCGTTATACGGGGGTCGTGGGTCCAAAAAAAGGAAAAAATACAGAGCCCAAATTTGATATTCGGGGATATATTTAAGTAAAAACAACTTTTCCTAATAACATTTTTTTTACGGTGCAAAATAAGGGTACTTTATTCTTGAGTAAATTTAAAATTTTCACCCCTCCCTCGTATACGATGCAATTTTTAATGGTTTTGCTTATGCTCCTTTTTGTTTAAGGACATGCAGAACCTTTCCACAGTAAAATAAATTCTAAAAATAAAAAAAAATCAAATTTGGTGCACACTTTCTGCCGGTCACTGTATATCTCTTTGTATCAAAGCAAATTATACAGAAATCTGTTAATTTTTTTTATACAGGGTGTGCTACAAGCTCTATGACAAACTTTGGCAGATGATAGGTGGGTTAATTCTAACCGTTTTTTTTTTAATGAACATCTGTCCGATTTTTTTGCAGCTAACAAGATAAGAAATGATCCAAATCTCATCCGTCGAGTGACGAAATCTTTGGTTCGTCGATGTGAGGCTTGCATTCAAGTCGAGGGTGGACATTTCGAACAATTTTTATAGTCAATAAAAAACACTAAGCTTTTGATTAAGTATAATATAAAAATCTATGTTTTAAAATGCTTGTAACTTCTAAACAAAAAAGAATCGGACCCATGTTCATTAAAAAAAAATTATAATTAACCCAGTTTACATCTGCCAAAGTTTGTCAGAGCTTGTAGAACACACGATATATTATGACAGTTTCAAGGACACGAAGCCAAAATTTAACACATTATTTAAGTGTGTGTATAATACGCATTAAAATCTACTATATTTTCGTCGAATTTTCATTTTGTTTAAATTTTCTGACTTGTTTCATTGTAACAAAGCAAATTATAGATATATCTGTTCATTTTTCGAAGTTTTATGATGATTTTAAAAACTTCGTATAAGAAAGTAAAAGTTGTCCTAAACAGGAAAAAATGGCACCTACAATAATATTCTATTTCATAAAATAGATTACATATTTATCTACAAAATGAAATATCTTAAGATATCTAAGAAGAATATTGAGTGTGATCTTGTAGCCATAACATAGTCATTTAGCGCACACTACAAGACGTGCAAAGTGCTCAAGTTTTTTGAAAATCTATCTGGATTCTGTAGGTTTTGTTTCTATTAGTCCTTCAGCTAGGGGTCAAAAGGTAGGAAGTAAAAGCGGGATAAGACGACGCAGTGTTTTCTGAAGGTTTTTTGGTTGCTGAATCCGAATCCGTGCGTCGTTTTTCAATAAAGTGGTGCAAACAAAAGTTATTAACAATTTATTGTTTAAAACGCAATCACTCGAAAAGTATAGATTTTACCGAGCATTTTACCAAAAAAAGTTTCAAACAAAAGTTGTTCAAAATAAAAAGACTCTCCGAAAAGTTCATATGGTATTTTGTCATAAAGTCGCACGGACAAAAGTTATTAACAATTTATTGTTTAAATGTTTAAATTAACTCGAAAAGGAAAAGTATACATGTTACCAAAAAAAATTTCAAACGAAAGTTGTTCAAAATAAAAAGACTCTCCGAAAAGGTCATATGGTATTTTGTCATAAAGTTGCTCGGACAAAAGTTATTAACAATTTATTGTTTAAAATACAATAACTCGAGAAGTGTACATTTTACCAAAAAAAATTTCAAACAAAAGTTGTATAAAATAAAAAGACTCTCCTAAAATGTATACTTTTTGGTTTGTTCCGTTTTAAACAATAAATTGTTAATAACATTTGTTCGAGCGACTTTATGACAAAATACCATATGACCTTTTCGGATTCTTTCTATTTTGCACAACTTTTGTTTAAAACTTTTTTTGGAAAAATGTATACTTTTCGAGTTATTGCGTTTTAAACATTTAAATAATAAATTGTTAATAATTTTTGTCCATGCGACTTTATGACAAAATACCATATGAACTTTTCGGAGAGTCTTTTTATTTTGAACAACTTTTGTTTGAAACTTTTTTTGGTAAAATGCTCGGTAAAATCTATACTTTTCGAGTGATTGCGTTTTAAACAATAAATTGTTAATAACTTTTGTTTGCACCACTTTATTGAAAAACGACGCACGGATTCGGATTCAGCGACCAAAAAACCTTCAGAAAACACTGCGTCGTCTCATCCCGCTTTTACTTCCTACCTTTTGACCCCCAGCTGAAGGACTATATACTTTGGTCTACTCTAATTTTAGAGGGATCCTGTTATCTCCTATTGAACTTTATGATGATCAATTGAGACTTATTGTGATCTATTAAGTACAACAAAACGAAGACTTCAATCTTCTTATAAAGCATCGACCGACGACACCTGAACTTTGTTGTGAACTACCACGATTAGTTTAAACCAATTATTTCAAGTGAAACCTTAAAATATTTTGCTTATATCCACATTATTTGTATTAATGGAACGCACTATCAATATCACTGTACTTAACAAAATCATTTGCTTTTCTTCGGTAACTATACTAGATATAATTACCTACTGCATAAATGCATATTCTAATTAATCATTCATTAGTTCTATAACTAGCACCAAAATATGTATGTAATATTATGGATAGGAAGTTTAGTCTATTCGCCTAACGAGCATTTCCCTTTATTTGCATTTTACAATAAACTTATATGTTGTTTGTCTGGATCAATACATAACCCTTTGAAACTGAACGCATGAATTCACTTAGTGTTTTAGTGTTATATGGGTGTGTATGTCTTGCAGGATGGGTGTGCCACCAAAATGCGAGATGGTGTGAGCCGCAAAGTTGCGAACATCAATACAAGAACAACTTAAAGTCAGTTGAGATTATATGGGGAGGCACAAAGGGTTGTGCAAAAAGTGACCCTTATTTAATTCACCCTCCGGTGGCACCACAGCCACTTACAAATTCATCCCGCAACTATGCTGGGTGAATATAATAAAAACCCTTTGATTTCTTGTTTACAACTACTTAGTCACTAATGTCGATGGTAATCAAGACACGTAAATAAAAAGGTTGAGTTATACAGAGTGTTTCAGGAGGAGTATAGTAAATCTTTCAGGAGGATGTTCTGAGAACTAAATTCTCTAAAACTTCATTAATTTAGAATTCTTGGGAAACCATCACCCTGTATAAATATTTTGCAGAGCTTTCGCGTTTACTATACTTACAACAATTTGTTCTTTTACATTTATTTTATTTCAGTTTTCCAAGAATATTATGTTGTCTTCACACTTGACTTATTTTTTAAATCTTGCAATATTGTCACAAAAGTCTATCACAGGACGAATCCGGCATACAGCGCTAAGCGCAGAATTCTCTCCCATGGTGTTCACTTTATTGCTTTTCCAGAAGAGGAACAAAAATACTAATTAACGTCTCATAAATTCCCCTGTGCATTGAGCCAATTTAAGGATGTTTTGCGCGACAGAAATTCAAGAGAGAAATGAAAAAAGTACATCGTCCTGATGAAAAAAAAATTAATATCGTTGGGAACTTGGTGGAGAGATGTGGTGCAGTGGTTTTTCATATAGGTATAAACTATTGTCAGGAAGTGAGGAAGTAACACTTACAAATCGGAATATTGAGTTATGGTAGGCTGTCTTTGTAAACAAACTCGAATTTTATTAGGGCGGGAATGAGGAACAATATTGATTTAACAATATGATAAAAATATAACTAGTTAAGTACCTCCTGGAATAACTCATGCTATAAATTTCAAGATAATTTCTGTAGTAAACTCGTATAACGTATTACACTTATTACAGTCACGTGTTTTGCATTTTATAGTGGTATTTCATTTTAATAATTTAGTTTTATTGTCGAATTTGATTAGGTTTTGTACATGAGCATGAGTTTATTTGGTTTTCTCTGCTAGTATTTTGCATACTGGTGCAAAGAAACTTATTTGGACGCCTGGCAGTAGTTCAAAACGTTGCACAAATCTAATTTATGGCACAAAGCGATATAAATCATTGTAAAATATCTGATAACCGAAATTCAAATCAACTCATTGGCTTTTATATATTTTTACACTCGTATATGTGTCACCAATTCTTAAATTTTAAATTGTGCAGTTGACTTATGACCATCATATAGAGCTAGCTGTTATAATAGAAGAATACATTTCCATTTAATCAAATTTATTGCCTTGAGAATGGAATTGTCAAGAATAAGGAGTTTGTAGGGGAAAATTTATGGGGAATTATTCATATTATGCAGAATGGGGTGAATTGAAAGCAAAGGGGTAACTGACTGAAAAAGGCGAATTTTATTTATTTTTTAATGAAATTTTGGTCAATTTTATTGCTTTCATATTCAAATTAAGTCCATTGCTTTAAAACTGTTGGAATTAAATAGAACAGAAAAATAAAACGCTTCATAATTTTCGACGGGATGGTTCAGATTTTAATCGGGAAACTTAGAGAATTGACAGAAGTCTCCGAAACAATATAGATATGTCATAAACTTGTAGCTGAAAATGCTTAGTTTTAGAGATATAAAACGTTGAAACATTAATTTATATTCAGTTTTTCCCATATTATCTCCGAAAATAATTGAGATATTTTTATAAAATTTAGAAGATGAATATTGCGTACATAAGTACACTTCCCACCATTCTAAGCAGAGGCGTAACGATCGAGGTTTCGTAGATATTCCTTAATAGAAAAATGATACTTTTTGTAGATCTACTATCATTAATGAGGAAAAAAAACTGTTTCATTTTTTCCAATAATTAAGTGTCATTATTTATTTCTATGCCATAATTATTCCAAAAATTTGAAAATTAAATATTTTTGGCAATTAGGGTGGGTATACGACAAACTGGGAAACAATTTTTATTATTCCTATGTAATAGTAGTTTAATAAACAAGAGTGTTAATAAGAGCGATTAATAATCGAAACGATTTTAACGCGTGAGCGTAGCGAGCGCGTTAATGAGTCGAGATTATTAATCGTCGGTTAACACTCATGTTGATTACAATATTTTTTTGTCGATCGCTCTTTATTAGAATGAAAATAATCTAATTTTGTTCCATGGCAAAATCCAAATTCTGACATAATATGCAAAAAGTCATAATACCACTGACATAATTAATTAATTTCGGCAGGTGTCAGTTCCAAATGCATGTTTCAATAATATAATATATTGTTGGTTACCTAGCAAATCTCAACAATGTTTTTAATGTGCATGTATGCATTAAACTGAGTTATTAATACACTCCTTTTATTATATTAACTAAACTGCTGGCCAATTGAAACGTACCAAGCGAATTTTTAGGTTGAATTTAAAGTCAAATATTTTGGAAAATATAAAAGATATCAACATACGGTTTTCAGGATTTCAGAGATAATTTAATTGAGAAAACGATAGTGTTACCCGATTTTTTTACTTTGAAGTACATTACTATCTACAGGGTATGAAAGAAAGTCTTCTTTTTTTGTCTAATTTTATAACTACCGTGATTCCACAAAAAAAAAATTATAATTTTTTTATGTAGATTTTTTTAGTCCTTACTTAATGGGAAAACAACTTGTTTCTCAAAATTTTGATATCCCTGTTATTTTATAAGATACCGAATTTTTGCTGAAAATTTGATTTTTTCTTTGGTTTTTGTCGTTCGGCCGTATTGTGTTTTGTAAGAACCAATCTCAGTAGTTGATTATAATACCTTATGAATGGTTTTCTTATAAAAAATACACTTTTTGTACTTTCATTAATTTATTGGTAACCAGTGGCTTATCAAAAATCGGTATACGTTCGCTAATTGGTAAATTTTTTAATTCATTTTTGAGGCTATTTTCTTAATGGAATAGAATGGAATTTAGTTGGTTTATGTTCACCATTGGTTTAAGTGACTTATATCCTCGAAACGGGTTTTTCACTTTTTCAAAAATTTGCTCATATTCGTGTATACCGGGTGGCTACGAAATCGTTTTACAACCCCCACCATTTTGTTACATTTAACTGTATTAATTTGAAATTTGGCATGGTTTGATTGTTGAACGGAATAATCATTTTGACGTTTAAAACAATCTGATGACACTTCCGGTTTCACCGGAAGGGCCACCTACTAAATTTCAAAATTTTTTAAAACAACCCTGTATATTTTTTCCATAAGAATTAGATTCTACTTAAAATTACCTATTTATCGACATATCACATGATGACATTTGCTTTCAAAATGGCAGCATAATTATTATTGCAAAAACCTGTTCAACAATATTAAATTTAATAAAAAATTCGGTATCTTGTAAAATAAGAGGGATATAAAAATTTTGAGAAATTGGTTTTTTCCTCATTAACCAGGGACTAAAAAAATCGACATCAAAAAAATATAAAAAAATTTTTGTGGAATTCCGGTAGGTATAAAGTTTGAGAAAAAAAAGACGACTTTCTTTCATACCCTGTAGATAGTAACGTACTTCAAAGTAAATAAATCAGGTCACACTATTGTTTTCGCAATTAAATTATCTCTTGAATCCAGATAACCTCATGTTGATATCTTTTCTCCTTTTCAAAATATTTGACTTTAAATTCAACCTAAAAATTCGCTTGGTACCTTTCAATTGGCCAGCAGTTTAGATCTTTAATAAACGATCGACAAAAAATATATTTATTATATCATTTTTATATGGAAATAACAATCCACCGACGAAGTAAGTAAATACAAAAATCACAGGTTTAAAAAAAATCAAGAAAATATAAACTTTTTAATTTATATTTTTGTCTATTACTAAATGACATTCCTGAGTAGAAATTCGAAATTTGCAAGTAATTATATACCTTTGATACAGAAATTAATGTTAATAACCATTCTTAAGAAATTTTTACAAGTTACATGTGCAATTGGTTCCTCTATGCGCAAGCTCAGTTGAATTACCTGTTTTCTTATCCCCTCTTCCAAAAGTATTGTAATAGTGACTTTCTTCTACATACCTTCTACCTTTGGTTAATATTCTCTATGATACCTTCCAACACAACACAACAGCACCACGCCAAAACTACACCACTTATTCATCTGTAGAACTTTTGAAAGTGCAGTCATATTTCTAATAAATAATATGTCCTCATCTGATGTACCAACATGTTTTTGGAGCTTCTGCCCTGTTCATCGCTTTACAGAAGAAGATGTCAGGATCAGACGGATGCAAGTATTGGCTGCATTTAATCGAAGAATGTAAGTATTTTATAACATTATTTATATGTATATCTACATATTAACATTAACACTTTCTTACAATTTTTATAGAGACATTGATGAGTTCCTGGAAATAAATAAAACCAGTTTAAGTTCCAACGATTGTTTTGATTGTAAGATCTGTATGGAAAAGAATGTGTCTCCAGAAGATGGTACAACATTGACTTGTAAGCACCAGTTCCATACCACGTGCTTGAGCACGTGGTTCACTAACCATTCAACCTGTCCATACTGTAGACAAAAAATGGATGCATTTTAAAAGTGTGAATAGTGAAGTGATCCCATTGAATATTTAATATGTTATTAGGTTTATTTTAATGTTGTAATGAAATTTTATAACAAAATGAACAATTTTTGTAAAAAGTTTTAATACCTAATAGAAATTAATAAGTAAGAAATTTTAAAAATCTCTTTTTTGTAGTTTAGTACACATTTCTTTAGCCAATGCATTTTAGTTATTTTTAAACGATTTTAATTACAACATTGATTGTTTATTAGTATTAGAGCCGTTTGCCACAAGGCTAATTTTAGTGTATAGCTAAATTGTTCTAATATTTATTATTAAGCTAATACACCTATTTAAAATAAGGTGATTAATTTTTTATTTAGCAATTGCATTAGAGTTTGAGATATTGTTGGATTTAGACGTTTTGAGGATTTCTGAATCCATTTCGATTATTTTCACCATGATGTCTATCTGTGTGTGTGTGGTATTCAATTTCAATTTTAGGTTTTTTATGCCCGTAATATTCAAATGTAGCTACTAACTTATTATTGCATTATTGTAAAGTCAAAAAGATAATATAAAAATCTTCTTAAGAAACCTTTGTGACTGATGTTTAAAATATTTGTGTAGAAACTGGTTTTATTGCACTCAGGTAAGAAATTCAAAATTGAAATGTCCCTTCATAAATTAAGTTAATTTACAGTATTTGGCATCTACCGATTGTAAAAACATACGACCTGTACAAAATAAATTCTAATTGGATTAGGTACCTGACTACAAATTCCAGAAAATAATTTTAACATAACTGTAAACATTTTTTTTTTAAGTTGTTATATATTTTTTTATTTTTCACTTGACTATAATTCGTTGTTGATACCTTGGATACGAGATTACGAGATATACAGTATGCCGAATGACGACTAGCCGATTTTTTAGACAGAGATGTCGTGAGTAAGCGAGATCGACATGGTAGGGCGGAGCGTAGCGCGACGTCGTCCACCGGCTCGACTGGCCTTGCCCCGTGGCCGCGTGCCGCGATGTGTGTCAAAACGTTTTTATTTTATTATTATTTTAGATGGGTCAGATTTTAATCGGGAAACTTAGAGAATTGACAGAAGTCTCCGAAATAATATGGATATGTCATAAACTTGTAGCTGAAAATGCTTAGTTTTAGAGATAAAGGACGTTGAAACATTAATTTATATTCAGTTTTTCCCATATTATCTCCGAAAATAATTGAGATATTTTTATATAATTTAGAAGGTGAATATTGCGTACATAATTACACTTCCCACCATTCTAAGCAGAGGCGTAACGATCGAGGTTTCGTAGATATTCCTTAATAGAAAAAGGATACTTTTTGTAGATCTACTATCATTAATGAGGAAAAAAAACTGTTTCATTTTTTCCAATAATTAAGTGTCATTATTTATTTCTATGCCATAATTATTCCAAAAATTTGAAAACTAAATATTTTTGGCAATTAGGGTGGGTATACGACATACTGGGAAACAATTTTCATTATTCCTATGTAATAGTTATTTGTATTACTAGCCAAGAAACTAGACTTTTGCTAGTGCGAGTACTCGCAAAACAGTTTATAGGCGTGTAATACACACTTTTTTTTGTGCCGAAGTTTATTTAAACAAATAAAATTTACAAAATATTTGGTATTAGGGATTTTTTTTATATTGGTAACACGTGATACTTAAAATTGACACTGACAGTAGCACGGATATATATTACTGGATAAACACAAGACCCGACCTGCGCGTAAAAATTTGCTACCTTTACGGAGCAAAATTATGACCTTAGACGGTACATAACGGTTCCTCTGGAACATGCGCAGATAGTAACAATAGACTCACAGTATAAACTTATTATACCAGTATTACCATGGTAGAATAAGGATTTTGCTAAAACTAGGCTAAAACCCAACAGATGTTCAGCAGTTTAGTTACTAGTTACTAGTCACATGTATAAATCCGTGTTACTGGTTGACAAAAATTTTGTCCAGCCAAAATAAGAATCAGAACACCGAACACTATAAAATCTGCCTGACGATGCTACCGGATGGTGTCCATAAAATTTGCCGGAGATACCACGAGGAACCTAACCTAATAATTTTTATATACAAAGCTTCGAAAAAACACGGGTTTGTAATAGTTTTTCTTTACTTTATCTATTTTAGTATTTAATATTATTTATTTTTATATAGCTAAGTTTATTACTTTAGTAATTCAATGTAAAAAAACATTTATCGTATTCTTGGTCATGCTTTCATCTTTTCGAACAGCCCGCTCAAATCGAGTATACTAGTACGCAATCTCCACAGGAGCCCAAGGGTACGATGCGCGTTTCAATCACAGAATTGGATTAGTAGAAAGGGGAAGAGAGACGACCGACCGGGTAGATTTAATGTCCACCATTTTTACTATTAGAAGTGGCGCGAAATTTAAATGAAGGATCTGGATACACAAAAATGTTAGTCGAATTCACAAATTGTGCTGCCATCTAGAGATTGAATTAGCAACTAAACCGAAAATAGGAAACTATAAGTAAACTCTAATCCTATACCACTAGAGTAGGATTTCGAATAATCTTATAATACCGTGGTTTACGTCCATACTGGCCAATTACTGTGTACTGGCCAATTACTGTAGCATTTACCCTATAACACACCAACTTGAAACCAAAGCAAGGACGCTAGGTTGCAGTTACGTGGGCTGTAATAGTAAATATATATATATGGTTTCAATTTCCAGTAATAGATATTCGTGGTCTAGCCCGGCAAAACATGTGTTTCCAGCCAATTTATACGAATGCAAAATGACTAATGCCAACCTGAGGCACAAAATAGTAGTTTATGCAACAAGGTAGGAAATGAGAGATTCTGACGAGTGTGAAAATTGCGCCAGAGCGAAGCGAGGGCGCAAAAACACGAGGCAGAATCAATTCCTACCGTGTAGCATACTCTATTTTTTCTCATACCTGTACGAAAATGGCCACTTCTTTTGCGTGAAACGCGCCAACAAATTAAAACAGTATAACACTGACATTTTGCTTGACACTGTGCGGTGAACAAATCACCTTGACAACCATAAACAAACACAAATAACTCCTGCCTATCAGTAAAGGAATGGCTACCAAGGGAGAAATGTTACCCTCACTTCTTATTTTCCGCGACTACCCTAAAAAGGCGACATTGTACCCACATTTCACGCAAATAAAATGGCCATTTTCGTGTAGGTATGGGAAAAATATATTTATTATATCATTTTTATATGGAAATAACAATCCACCGACGAAGTAGGTAAATACAAAAATCACAGGTTTAAAAAAATCAAGAAAATGTAAACTTTTTAATTTATATTTTTGTCTATTACTAAATGACATTCCTGAGTAGAAATTCGAAATTTGCAAGTAATTATATACCTATGATACAGTAATTTATGTTAATAACAATTCTTAAGAAATTTTTACAATTTACACGTGCAATTGGTTCCTCTATGCGCAAGCTCAGTTGAATTACCTGCTTTCTTATCCCCTCTTCCAAAAGTATGTAATAACGACTTTCTTCTACATACCTTTCGACACCACACAACAGTACCACGCCAAAACTACACCACTTATTCATCTGTAGAACTTTTGAAAGTGCAGTCATATTTCTAATAAATAATATGTCCTCATCTGATATACCAACATGTTTTTGGGGCTTCTGCCCTGTTCATCGCTTTCCAGAAGAAGATCTCAGGGTCAGACTACTGGTTGCATTTAATCGAAGAATGTAAGTATTTTATAACATTATTTATATTATTTATATCAGTGGTGGATTTACGGGGGGGGGGGGTTTCGGGTTCAAACCCCCCCCGTGGAGGTCGTTGTTTTTATTCTACTGATGTTTGAAAAAGAGATATGTTAGCAAAAATTACTTGTGACGTAGATTATTCTAAATTATTTTATCCAAACCCCCCCCCCCCCATGGTAAAATCCTGGATCCGCCACTGATTTATATGTATACATATTAACATTAACACTTACAATTTTTATAGAGACATTGATGAGTTCCTCGCAATAAATAAAACCAGTTTAACTTCCAACGATTGTTTTGATTGTAAGATCTGTATGGAAAAGAATGTGTCTCCAGAAGATGGTACAACATTGACTTGTAAGCACCAGTTCCATACCACGTGTGTGAGCACGTGGTTCACTAAACATTCAACCTGTCCATACTGTAGACAGGAAATGGATGCATTTTAAAAGTGTGAATAGTGAAGTGATCCCATTGAATATTTAATATGTTAAGTTTATTTTAATGTTGTAATGTAATTTTATAACAAATTGAACAATTTTTGTAAAAAGTTTTAATACCTAATAGAAATTAATAAGTAAGAAATTTAAAAAGCATTTTTTTGTAGTTTAGTATACATTTCATTAGCCAATTCATTTTAGTTATTTTTAAACGATTTTAAATACAACATTGATTGTTTATTAGTTAATGTATTAGAAAATTTAGCCTTTCGAGTAATGAAAAATGAATTTCCAATCTTCTCTGAAATTTCCTTAAATAAATCGGTATTTTAAGTACATAAAAGTAGGTACCTAAAAATAGCTAAATTGTTCTAATATTTATTATTAAGCTAATACACCTATTTCAAATAAGGTGATTAATTTTTTATTTAGCATTAGAGTTTGAGATATTGTTGAATTTAGACGTTATAAGGATTTTTGAACCCATTTCGATTATTTTCACCATGATGCATATCTGTTTGTGTGTGGTATTCAATTTCAATTTTAGGTTTTTTATGCCCGTAATATTCAAATGTAGCTACTAACTTATTATTGCATTATTGTAAAGTCAAAAATATAATTTAAAAATCTTCTTAAGAAACCTTTGTAACTGATGTTTAAAATATTTGTGTAGAAACCGGTTTTATTGCACTCAGGTAAGAAATTCAAAATTGAAATGTCCCTTCATAAATTAAGTTAATTTACAGTATTTGGCATCTAGCGATTATAAACACAAACGACCTGTACAAAATAAATTCTAATTGGATTAGGTACCTGACTACAAATTACAGAAAATAATTGTAACATAACTGTAAAAAAATTTTTTTTAAAAGTTGTTATATATTTTTTTATTTTTTCACTTGACTATAATTCGTTGTTGATACCTTGCATACGAGATATACAAACAAATCCTCTTCCTGAAAATGGGCTATTACAACTGTCTCACTGACAGTTTTGACGGAATTTTTGTTTTTCCAGTCTTCAAATTTGTGCACTTTTTTTAAGTTAAAAATAAAACGTTGTATGCACCGCGGGTATAAATTGATGATTATGAATCACGGGCAATTTACAAACTCTCGGGCCAAAGTCCCTCGACTTTGTAACTTGGTTGCACTCGAATATAAACATCTTCATTATGCCCTCGATACATAAATAACTATTATTTCTAGTAGGTACAGATATTATAATATAACAATAAATAATATTATTATCGCGTCTACGTCTGTGCCTGTCTGTATTCGCGATAACTCAAGATGACAATAACTGAAGGGAGTTTGAACAAAATTGTGGGTACCTAACGCATTAGATTTGGTTTTTCTAGTATCAACATAAGTATGATATGCAAAATTTGATACAAATTGACGTACTTTATTCATATTATAAAATTTTATCGCATTGTCTCCATTATTTTGGAAAAAAATTGAGTGCAGTTTTTGACAATACGAGTATTTCGTAAGCCAAATTAATAGTTTCCATAATTATTCAAATTTATCATAAAATTTAGCTGTAAAATTGATGTTGGTTGAAGAGTGCAATATCTACATTGAAAACTTTAGTTTTAATATTTTTCCTAAATTATAGATACCAATTACTGTAGATATCACTAAAATTAAGACAGATTGGAGGATTGCTCGATCGGAATCGACATAAATTTTTTTATAAATATGAGGAATTCGGTAGAATTTGAACATCTAGTCATTTGCTGCATTTGAAGTTTTAAGTAAGACTCAAACCTTTTTTATTTGTTGAAAAATTAAAATGTGCATCATATACCTTAATATTTGTAGGAAAATTATAATAGCTATTTCTAAGTATTATAATATTTTTTTTAAATTAATTAATTCTTGCGGTTGCCCTCTTTTTTCTACAAAAGCTTAAGAAACTATTTTGAGGTGTTTTTAAATATACTTTTCTTAACAATAGTTACATTTTTATCGTATTCTAGGTACATTTCTAATTAGATCACTTACAATATTTTGAATACCTACCTATAAATGAAATCAAAATTAACACTTCCCTTCTAATTTATTCCAGACACGTTCTTTGATTTTCTGTAAAAATACTAACCTAACCTAAACTAAACATGAAACTTGTACCTTGAGTGGGGAGCGTTGAGTTAATCGATATCTAACGCTATGACCTCGAACAACTCTCAGACTTTTGGTATGTATTATAATTGGAGACAAATCTATAGAAACGCTTATTCATGCATGTTATTCACAATTTTCTTGTTTTATCTATCAGCAATTCATTTTTTACCAGAGGATCTATGATTGAAAAAATGAAAATGCAACTCTAAAAAATATAGAAATTGAATGTTTAATTCAAAATAATATGTTGATAATTACTTTTTGCTGAATATGGTCCTGAATAGGCCCTCCTAGAAAACTATTTCAAACTGTAACTTGAACTGAAAAATATTTGTTAGTGCGAATGGGTTATGCGTAATCGCTGACGCATTTCCGGGGCTGAAGATATCGATCCAGTATCGATCCGACATAGAGCCATGCATGTTGCGCTCTCGTAGCCGGTTAACTTTTGTCACTTTTGTCACTTTTGTTTTGTGTATGTTATATACTTATATTATTGCTATATTCACTCAGTTTATGTACTTGTTCAATAAACATATTCTATTTTGCAAACTCCTGGTTTATTCACTTGCTCTAACAGGTTATGGGCCCAGAGCGTACCGGGACAGTTTAATCGTGTGTGGTTTGCAAAATTGTTTAATTTCTCGTGAACGTGTTTGTTTGTTCAATAGTAAAAATGAGTGCGACTATTATGGCAAGAATTGAAACTCTCAACAAGGAAAACTACGATACTTGGAAGATGCAGATGGAAGCGTTGTTGATAAAAAACGATGCGTGGGTTTTTGTAAACGGCGAGTCAGCAAAACCTTTATTGATACCCAATGATACGAATTCTGCAGCGGCGGTACTTGCTTGGGAGAGAAATGACAATAAGGCGAAGTCGGATATTATATTGGCAATTAGCCCGTCTGAATTAAAGCAAATTAAGGGATGTGAGTCATCCAAGGATGTTTGGCTAAAGCTGGAAAGCATCTATCAGTCTAAAGGACCGGCCAGAAAAGCCACGTTGTTGAAACAGCTAACTCTGCAACGAATGGATGAGTCTGGCGACGTAAGGGAACATATAAACAAATTTTTCGACGCGGTTGATAAGCTAAATGAAATGGATGTAACGATTAATCCGGATTTGTTAGCGATCATGTTACTGTACAGTTTACCTGCTAGTTTCGAAAATTTTAGATGCGCTATAGAATCTCGGGACGAGTTGCCATCACCTGATACTCTTCGTGTTAAAATTATTGAAGAAAGTAATGCAAGAAAAACCGAAATACGACTGACGTCGCAGAATGCATTATTTACGAATAATAACAGCCAGTGGCGGCGTAAGAACGCGAATAAAACCGAAAAAGCCAGAAATAGTGGCGACTTTAATTCGGGTGCAAGAGAACATAAAGAACCTTTTAAATTTCGTTGCCATAAATGTAGAGAAATCGGACATAAAGCTGCAAATTGTAAAAACCGAGACAATCGCCGTGCATCCGCAAGAAATGCCGAAGATATTTGTCTGAATGTGTCAGAACAGCTGTGTTTGAACATTACGAGCAAGAAAACATTAAAAACAAAATGGTGCTTGGACAGTGGTGCAACATCTCATTTGTGCAACGAAGTAAGTGATTTTTCTGAAATGGACTCTGAGTGTGGTAAGTTAAATCTTGCAAATAATGCATCTACCAATATTACTGCACAAGGGAAGGCTGCGTTCACAGCTGATGTTTTTGGTAAGTCGAAAAACATTTCTTTAAACAACACTTTGTATGTTCCGGACCTACGTACGAACTTACTGTCGGTGGGAAAAATTACCAATAACGGATTTGAAGTTGTGTTCAGAAAAGACAATGCTTTTGTTATCGGTGTCGATGGAAACGTAAAGCTAATTGCAGACAGAATCGGTGAACTTTACTACGCTCGCGAAAACGCTCGAAACGATACGAAATCGCCCTCAGGTTCGGTTTTCGCGGCGGGTTCTTCCTCCAAAGAGACATTCGAAGTCTGGCATAGGCGTCTAGGACATTTAAACGCGAGAGACATGATTGAAGCTATAAATAACGAGTCAGTGCGTGGACTAGAAGTTTTAAAGCCTGCGAAAAGACTAGCAGATACGATTAAATGCGAAGTGTGTCTTCAGGGGAAGATGGTTCGTACTCCTTTCCCCAAACGGTCCAATAGAGTAAGTGAATTGTTGGAACTGATACACTCTGACGTTTGCGGACCAATGCGCGTTGAATCTATGAGTAAAGCGCGTTATTTTGTAGAGTTTATCGACGATCGATCTAAATGGTGCGTTGTTCGTTTTCTTAAATCAAAAAGCGAAGTGTTCGAAGCTACGAAAGAATTTATAGCAATGGTCGAGAATCAGCAAGACAAGAAGGTGAAATATTTTCAATCAGATAACGGGAAAGAATACACCAGTCATGAATTTGATAACTTCTTGAAGAAACTGGGAATATCTCGACGCCTTACAATTCCGTACAACCCTGAACAAAACGGGATAGCCGAAAGAAAGAATCGAACTCTTTTGGACATGGCGCGCTGTCTATTAATGCAATCGGGCCTTCCGCCAATTTTTTGGGCCGAAGCAGTCAATACTGCGAATTATATTCGAAATCGTTGTCCATCTAAAAGTCTCAAAGGGAAAACACCGTACGAAATATGGACCGGTAATAAACCCGATGTTAGCTACTACAGAGAATTCGGGTGTCGCGTTTTCTGTCTAAATAGACAACCTAACAGAGGAAAATTCGAGTCACGTACTCAAGAGGGGATATTTTTGGGATACTCGGAAGAATGCAAGGGATATAGAGTATGGCTACCCAACGCAAGAAAAGTTGAAATCACACGAGATGTACAATTCGTTGAAGGATCTGATAGTAAGAATGATTTCACTGAATTTATTCCAGAAGATTATTTTGAACCAAAAGAAACCGGGGAGTTGCCCTCGCCTCGAATCGTCGATGTAGAAATGAATCCCACTGTTGTAGATCAAGAGGAAGAAGTCGAAGAACCACCAGGAGACGAAGGAGAAGAAGAAATCGCACAAGAGCCAAATGCTAGAGCAAGACGAGGTAGGCTCAGTGGCAGACCTAGAATTGTTAGAACAGGAGCCAGGGGAAGACCTCGTAAAGTATATAGATATTTGGCTGAAGAAGCGAGGACTGCTGAAATTACAGAAGAAGCCTATATCTCAGAAATACCTATGAGACAGGCAATGAATTCTCCCGAAGCTGATGAGTGGTACGATGCTATGGCCGCTGAAATTAAGTCCATCATCAAGAATGATACCTGGAAACTCGTCGAGCGCCCCAACAATTGCGAAGTCATCGGTAGTCGCATCGTATTAAGGAATAAATATGCAGCCGATGGAACACTTGAGAAGAGAAAGGCAAGACTTGTGGCTCAAGGTTTTAGCCAACGACCTGGTATTCATTTCAAGGAAACCTTCGCGCCGGTCGCCCGACTTAGTACAATCAGACTCTTGACTTCATTAGCAACTCAGTATGGAATGAATATTAGACAATTCGACGTGGCCAGCGCTTACTTAAACGGGGAACTCGAAGAAGAAATACTCATGGAACCTCCGAAGTACCTAACTCAGTTGTTAGATATCATCCAATCTGAAGAAAAGAACGAACTTGGGAACAAGGCCAAGGATATGCTCAAGAAACTACAAAGAGGAGATAAAGTATGTCTTCTGAATAAATCTTTGTACGGTTTACGTCAAGGCGGTAGAAGTTGGTATGCTAAATTGGATAATGTGTTGAAAGCTTTTGGTGCAACACCGACTTCTGCTGATCCTTGCCTGTATAAAATTGGAGAAGGAAATCAACTAACCTTAATCGCTATTTACGTCGACGATATTATTGTCGCATCTCGAAACTGTAAAACCATTGGTGATTTGGGGAAGTACTTGTCGCAGAAATTCGAAACCAAAGACCTTGGTGAAATTGGATATTGTTTGGGGATAGAATTTAGTAGAAAGGACGATGCTATATCTATGCACCAAACCGGATACATTAACGAATTGTTGAATAGATTCGGAATGGCAGATTCAAAACCTGTTTGCACTCCAATGGACCCTAATGCAAAACTCATGAAGAGTGAAGAACCTCCTGACGAAAACTTACCTTACCGGGAATTAGTCGGAGCCTTAACATATTTAGCCGTCTCTACTAGGCCTGACATTAGTTTCGCTGTCAGTTACTTGGGGCAGTTTAATAATTGTTATGGAAAAGAACATTGGATTGCTGCTAAACGCGTGTTGCGATACCTGAAGGGAACGATTGACCTTGGATTAGTCTTCAATAAGGAGTCAGAACCCTTGAGAGGCTTCGTAGACGCGGACTGGGGAAATTGTCCAAATGACAGGAAGTCATACACAGGCTTCGTTTTTATACTGGGAGGCCCCATATCATGGGACTCTAGAAAACAGAAAACTGTTGCTCTATCTTCCACCGAAGCAGAGTACATGGGAATGGCCGAGGCTGTGAAAGAAGCTACGTATCTTCGGTCTTTTCTCATTGAATTGGGACTGAAACATTTATCCAAAACAATCATTTTTGAAGACAACGTTGGCGCTCTGAAGCTAGCTGAAAATCCTATCTTTCATGCTAGGAGCAAGCATATTGATATCAAATATCATTTTATAAGAGACGCCCTCAAGGAGAATCTTTTGAGTCTACATCACGTTTCAACAAACGAAATGGTGGCTGATGTTCTGACCAAGGGACTTCCTGGACCTCGGCATCAAAAGTGTGTGAAAATGTTGGGTTTGGGGAGTGATTCGTCTGTGTTCGCGAATAGTGTGTGTCGATTTTCGGCGTACGATCGCGAGGGGAAGTGTTAGTGCGAATGGGTTATGCGTAATCGCTGACGCATTTCCGGGGCTGAAGATATCGATCCAGTATCGATCCGACATAGAGCCATGCATGTTGCGCTCTCGTAGCCGGTTAACTTTTGTCACTTTTGTCACTTTTGTTTTGTGTATGTTATATACTTATATTATTGCTATATTCACTCAGTTTATGTACTTGTTCAATAAACATATTCTATTTTGCAAACTCCTGGTTTATTCACTTGCTCTAACAATATTCTTGACAAAGTTCAGGCAAAAAGTTTTAATAAGACACGTTATATTTAAATTTGTTTTTTATACAAGAACTCGAATCTTAAAACAACAAGTAAGTACTAGTAGTACACTACTATGTACTTATTTAAGTACACAAATACTAAATATTTGAAACTGCTGGAGCAACATTAATTGCAATTCCATTTCAAAAATTCGTTTAATTTTGTGAGTTCGTAAATGATTCATGTAAAACTTGCAACTCACTGAAGTTTTATTGCGCCATGCAATTACAAACACAATTTTAAATATAAAACTGGGGTAAACTTTTGAAACAATATTTTCAGTTAAATATTATATTGTCTGGGGAGTTTATATATCCCTTTATAGATAATATTTCAGATATATGCAAATTTTTTGTATTCTAAAACATTAAAAAGCGAAGTGCTAAATCTTAATGTGTGTATTAATTTTATTATGAGAAAACCACTAGTTAACGACGTTTATTTCATGATATATTGAGATGGAGCAAAAAATAATAATATAAATCTTCATAAAACTGAAAACTTCTGAATGTCTTAATTCACCGAAAGACGCATAAAAGACATCGGCTTTAAAACCTTAAGAAGATTAAAAGTTGATCGAAATGAAATTTAATATAGCGTTAATGCCACCGAACTTTAAAGTATTTTAGCGGGCATTTATTTTAATGAATTCGTGATGCGCAGTTATTATTTTTTCTTGTTGTTTTTGACGTAGAAATTAAATGAAACAAAAATATCGTTATAATTAACAATTTTATTTTACCATTGTCATCGTCCTACTAATAACATCGTGACTTTTGTTTAAATACAAAAACTTTTCCTAACCAGCGTTTATTAATTGCGCCTAAAGAATAAAAAGTGTGTTAATTTCAATTTTCCCTCTATAAATTTAATTTTTTTTGGAAAGAAACTTTGCAAGATAAAGTAGAAAATTATTCTTGAGAAAAAAATGAAACAATTGTAAAACTAATTTATTGCCGTATAGTGCCTACATTCATCTCATTTAAATGAGGCTGAAAGAAAAGCAGAAATCTGAAATAAAAAACGGGGATTTACATAGATAAAAATAGCTTTTAATTTAATAAAAAGATTATCGTCGAATTTTAATGAGCTTCAACATCAAGATTAGAAATCGGTGCCTGGATGCGCTTCATTAAATCATAATAAAATTGCTTTTCGTTGTTTTTTACAGCACTTCGCGCAAATTAATATTTTTTAATTAGCAACTAGGTGTTACAGGAAAACTAGCTAATTGAACACATTTCACACCAGGCAATCAACAGCAGGTTTCACAATCATTCACACTGAATATATTTCTACAAGAATTTAAATTAGAATGAATGAATGGAATCTAATCTAAGTTCACCTTGTCGCTTTCCTTATTCACCCACACATACATAGAGTATTCGGGATAAATTGTGCAGATCCAAACTGATTTTCTAGCACACGGAATATCAAATTATCTTGATATGGGGATTAAATTTATCTTAAACATGTATATGCGGTTTGTGTTGCCTTTGCGTTCTGTATGTGGTACTTATGTAAATTAATACGCCACACACGTCAACAATATTATTTTTGTTATTAATTTAAATTAGGTATTAACTTTGCTACCTGTAGTTGTAATAATAGCACTGCCGAAAACAAACTTTTGCTAATTCACATCTCCGGGTTGTTTGTTATAGTTACAATTTTGTACAATGTTTGTTATTGTAATTAATTTTACATATTGCAGGTAATTATTATGACAAATGCAAGTTACGTACTGTCTACATCATTCCATAGATAAATACCCAAACTTATATAGTACTATTGTTTTCAAAAAACAATACAGTTTGCTTGTCCAGCTTTTGAATAAATATAAGTAACGGTTATAGATAAATGCTCATGCACAATTTTGTAAAGAATTCTATTTACTAAATTAGGTCCTAACAAATGATACAGTAAAAATGACCACGAGTTTACATTTTATAACTAGCTATTACAGTCTCAGTATCTATCTAAACCAAAATTACATACATATTTTTAAATATCTATATTGATTGAATTTTAGGTTTCTCTCTCTCGTCTCCAGCTAGCCTAAAGGTAGTTTCATGCTAGAGCGAATTGCGAAATGCGAAAAATTATGTGATTGGTGCATTTTGTCTATTTTACGAAAGTAACCGGATACTTCTAACATTTTCAAGTTTTTGCGAATTTCGCATAATGTAAATCTGGGGGTCGGGAAAATAGAAACTGATTCTATTTTACGTGAATTCGCAAATTATGCTCATGCTCATTTGATACTATTCATCTATTATGACAATTACAACATGACATTATGAACTATTATCTTAGACCATACAATACATGGATCAGCTAGTAGGCCGGTCGAACATAGGAGAGGTCTAGTGTGACGTTTTCAGGCAGATCGTTTTACGAGCATGCACGATTCAACTACTCGTTCTCTCGGTTCTTTGAAAACTTGTCGAAGTACACAAAAAATATAGTCAAATGATAAACTGAAATATCTTAAGGTTTGTTTCAAATTTTCACGAAAAAGTGCTTAAGTATCTCCTACCTGTGGAAAGAAATGTCCTGGAGTTTACTGTCTTCTATTTGCCCACAAATCAAGGAAATACGTGGGTTTGACATTTTACTTTTACATTTACACTCTTTTCAGAAGTACATATTATAACAAACTGTTGTTACTTGTTATATGCAGAAATATAAGATGTCAAAAATGCGAGCATCGAGCACCCGCGAATGTGACAGATCCGAGATCCGAATCGTGCATGCTCGTAAAACGATCTGCCTGAAAACGTCACACTAGAGTCACTAGACCTCTCCTATGTTTGACCGCTTGCATACATGGGAAGCATAGGAGGACTAGCTGTCCATGTATTTTATAGTCCAAGACTATTATACCTAACCGGATGACTGGACTGGTTAACTTTGTTTTGTGTTGCTTCAACACTGTTCGAGATGGACGAAAGTGAAAATTTTTCATAACGTAGCAAAAAGTATAAATTTGATCAGGTTGACAAACACTAAAACTTACCACCGAATTTCGCAAATGTATGAATTGCCAAAATAATCAGCGAATAAATTTTGCAAATTCGCTCTAGCATGAAACGGGCTTAACTTTGAAAATTCAGTTATAGTTATAGCACCCTCTATCTTATATCTACTGCATCATTTTAAAAGTGATTATCTCTTAAACTCAAATAATTGTCTTATTTGATTTTCAGCCAATGAAAGCAAATTCACGTGACTATTTAGTCGACCAATAAAAGCTATGATAGCTAAAATATCGGCAGTTAGTACCATAGATAATATAACTAGTTAGTAGTAGTACACCCTTCTAGTTCCTATCAAAATTAATAAATGTTATTAATATACAGAATTATGGTGGTTGAATAAATAATCTTATTAAGAATCGATCTCTATAATAGCGAATATATTATCAATTTAAGACACTATAACTCTACCATGCAAACATCAATAATTAAAGATTATGAAGCCCTCGAGTTGGAACTCTCGAGCTCAAATCCAGATTATTAATGTCTGACAGGATTTTGTTAAATTATAAAAATACAACAAACCTCGATGAATGAATAGAAAAATATGTGTAAATGTCTTGTTATAAATACTGTTCAACAAGTCTACAAGCAGGATCGAGGCGCACGGGAGATACGGGAAATTGTTTTACTACTCTAATACAATCGGAGAAAAATATGCAACAATATTATTTTTCCCATACCTACACGGAAATGGCCATTTCATTTGCGTGAAATGCGGGTACAAAGTCGCCTTTTTAGGGTAGACGCGGAAAATAAGGAGTGGGGGTAACATTTTTCACTTGGGTAGCCATTACCTCGCTGATATGCGGGAGTTATTTGCGTTTGTTTATGTCAGTGTTATACTGTTTTAAGTTGTTCGCGCGTTTCACGCAAAAGAAGAGGTCATTTTCGTACAGGTATGAGAAAAAATAGAGTATGCTACACGGTAGGAATCTTAATTCCTACCTTGTTGCATAAACTACTACTAAAAAGGTATAATTTGTACAGTCCAACAAGTGTAAAAGTCCCGATGACATTGAATGCGCTGTGGTCGAAACTCCACCTTCCCCATTATGTAGGAAATTCGCGTCAAAATATCGGTACATCATGGCGAAAAATGCATTATAATTAAAGCAATATTTGCACATTTTAATAAATATTGAAAGCTCTTTCAGTCACTAATACTACATACATTTTTTTCTCAAAAGTACTTTAAATACTCCTGTTTATTGTAAAATCGTACAATTTTCATGATTCCATTTTTTAGATTGAAATCATACCGCCTAACTTACCTAGGGGCGAAATCATTGGGTTTTATGTTGCTTGAATATTTTGTTAATATTAGAACCCACATCACGATCTATAAACTTTAAATTATAGATTTTCAAACTTTCACATATGGATCCAAATTAGAAGATTTATAATTTTGTCTGAATTTTTCATCTGGATTTCCATATTAGACCTCTGAACTTATAATGGCGCGCGAAATGATATGTATAGGGAACAAACACTAAAGTATTAAGAACAAACATATTCTAGAGAAACAATGTAATTTAGAAAATTGGCACAATTTTAGCATCACTTAGAAAACAATCCATACTTATCCAATTCCTACAAATTCTGAATGAAATATTCTTTTAAGAAACATTTAGATTATTTCACACTTACTGCCCTGTTACAATAGTGGTAGTGATAGTGGATATAGGGTAAGTAGGTATACATATATCTCAAAAACTGTTTCAAGTACTGCAAGAAATTTACTTGATAATTTTAAATATAACACTCTTTTAATATCAGCTTTTGAACTATGGTAAATTTGTAACATTTTTATTTCTGTTACTCTATGTTCCAGTAGTAACGAAACATTCTGGAGTTAATTTTATTTATATTCATTATTCATTGCCTTTAGTAAGTAAGATACATTTTAGCAGAATTTTATGACATACTCGTATATAATATAGTGTAGCCTTAATATTATTCGCCAATGAAATATTTTGTAACGAAGTCATTTTTCAGTTAACTAATTATTTACCAAATTGCAGAATTCTATAAAACCCCGGTCCGACTTTCCCGCCAGATAGCCCCGTCCTACAAAACTTCGTCCGCTCTCCCGTAGATGGCACAACTACAATTATAGGTCACCGCTCCTTTATCATTTGAAAACACCTATACCCCGATTTCCCGTTATAAGTCACCGCTGGACAGCAGCTAAAATCCCTTATAAGGAGCCCTAAAACCAGTACAGGACAGTTCCAAAAGTTCGAGAGTTCCGTCAGTTCAAAAACAGTTCGAACAATAATCCGCGAGTAAGTTAGTTAGTTAGTTCAGTTAGTTAGTTAAAGTGCCATCCGAAGTTATTACAAGTGAGTATACTGGTGATTCCTGAGGTAGACCGTATTTCTGCCGTCATATTTTCTGATTTGCTATGTTGTTTATGATATTGTGCCGACCCTACACTTCCGTCCTGTTTTAAACCTTGGCTCACTTGGGCGTCGGGCTTGCGGGCCATCCACCAGGAGTCAGTTACCCACCTAGTGTCCGATCCTAGTACTTCCTTGGCTTACTTGGGCGTTGGGCTTGCGGGCCATCCACCAGAAGTCATCTACTCCGTTCCTGCTCTAACCACTGGCTCACTAGGGCGTCGGGCTTGCGGGCCATCCACCAGGAGTCATCCTTATCCACATATATACCCGGAGAATATCATATCCAGCATCGCCAACGGACAATCCGACTGTCGAACCCGGAGCCTTGCGAGGAACCAGTGTCCTTATTTCCCGACCGTTTATGACCGCCATCAACCGTCCACACTGTCATACACCTACCCCCACTTGTTCCCCCCCCGTTGATTCGTTGATTTGAGTTCTGCCGTCACCCCCCCCCCCCGTATGGTTTTATCTTGTTTGCATATTATTGTTGATTTCCCGTTTTTGAATGCATTGTTAATTTCCTACTGAATATATTTGTTTATTTCTCCTGTTCAAACCTCTTGTTTTAATAACCCTCGTATAACACCATTTCCTGCAACCCGGTATATTCCATACCCCGAATTCCATACAATTAAAGCCTGTCTTGGAGTTCGCCGCCTTCCCAGTCAAGAAGATCTGACCCCTGGAGTACCGTATCTTCACTGCAGCTGCCCGAGGTGTTACGTGGAGTAAACCACACTAATAAATCTGGCGCCCGAGATCCCCTTTCCCCTTGATTAACCGCCTCCCCCACAAAAGTGCGTCACAATTTATTTACTTTTAGCTATAAAGCCTTTAGAATAAATGCAAAGCATAATAAATCGTGTATATTTTATAGTAGGTATCTAGGTACTTACTGAATAAATCAAATTTTAGCAATACATCGCATTCAATAATAAATAACATTTCGTATATTCACAACCGAGCGCATTTATTTATTATTTTTCATTTACGATTTCTCTAGTAAATATATTATAGCACATTATATTATTAATTGCAATCCCATATTATTGCACATGTTATTGCTTTTCATATCTTCTTTCAAAAATGGTTGGCGTTATAGGTAAATAAAACCTTTGTATTATGATTCGATTCTAAAAATACGCCTCTTTGGTATAATATATTTTCGGTTTAGATTTATTCAAACATTTATGGACAACAAAAATATGTATTTGCCCCTGATTTGCTTTATTCTAAAGGACTGATATTTCAATTTCCGCCAGAAAGCCCCAACGTATACGCAAATGAAATTGAAATACGAGGCAGCACAACAAGAAAAAAACGGCCATCAGTCAGAGACTTTTTCAACCATAACATTTTCTTTTAATTCTGTTTTAAACCCGTTTTTGTAGTGAAATTAAAAACACACAACACAAAAAACTTCAGTCACACAGAAATTGTGTGGTTTAATTATTTGTAAATATTTATTTAGGTACCTAGTAATAGTAATGGTGGTGTGTCTTGGCGTAGAACAATATTATTATTTATAACAGTGCGACGACACTGCAACAGCAAAATAAACCTGAAGAAATTCAAATAAAGTACGAGAAAACAGATATTTGTTGGTGGTTTGATTTTGATTGGTTCATTACTGGAAATGAATCGTTGTCCGTTTCTGGAACAATAATAGATGGAATGCGATTTTTTTTGGTTGCCGGATGCCCGGCACTGAATGATGCCATGGACCTCATGGGGGCGGTTCCGCCGGCATTATTTGTCGAAAGAAACAAATGAATACAAATGAGATGGAACGCACGTGAATTACATTTTTCTTGCTGCTTATCAGGGCATCAGCAAAAGTACATTTGTCACCTCTGTAGGTGTGAAGTTGGTGTCACGCATGGAATTTTTTTTAAGTTAAATAAATATAGATGCATTTGTGGCTATATACAAAGCAAACAGCAAACCAGTGACTTTTTGCAAGAATTAAATGTATAATATATATACCTATTTCTTTGATAAATATCATAGGAAAAGGTTGATGTTGGTATCAAAGGGTGTTGTGACATACCATTTAGTTTCAATTTCAAGTAATGATAATGTGATTATAGTGACTAATTATTGGATATGACTATTATTATTATTATTATTGTTATTATTATACAATATGTATATTATTTTTTGTTTCCACTACAAAAACATACATATTAGTATCTAAGGTACTTAGAACTTATTATTTCTATCTATTCGTGTAAATAAATATTTTAGGTAAACATCTTTACTTTTCCTTACAGTTATTGATTTGAAAATCCCGGAAATTAATTACATGTAATGTTCCCGAATAAAAAATATAAGGGCACCACCCCCTAATTTTCGTGCGTCTAGTCCTGACAAATTTATCCAATATAAATCGGAGTAGCCGAAATTGCTAGTGAACATTTTCATAATAAAATAGCTCCACTTTCTGGAACCGCCCAAACGCAATCAGTTATCGTGCATTTCTATTTAGAATATACCGACTATTTCGAAGAGCACCAGAGCCAAGATTGATGTGTTCACTTCCCCTGAATTACCAAATGTTGTAAAATAATGCACAAAACGCATTTTATTTCCAACACGATGCTGTAGAAGTGTATGTATAAAATTTATAGAGTACCAAGTAAAACTGCTAAGAGATGCTAGATAATCGTTATGGAGAAGTTAAACTGCATTTTTAATATCTGCGCCAGCTGCTGTTGCTGTACCTATTTCATTTTATTGCTTTATATTTGTTATTATTGGATGTTTGTGACCGAGTGAAGAGTTTGGATAAACTTAATGAGGAAATTAAATCTCAATAGGCATTAAAAGACGGTAGACACAACAATGTAAGCATCCCTGCTCACAATACAACTTCCTTCATTAATTTAGTTGTTTTCTTTTTGATTCTTATTTCGTTAAAATGTGTGTTGCAGATTTTAAGATTGTAGGTATTTAAAGTGGAACCCGTAATTTGCAAATAGCTTTTAATCTATATAAACTTTGCCAAGTTTGTTTTACAATGTGAACAGCAAAGTTTATCTAAAAAGTTTTGTATAGAAACGCGATCTGTATTATAATTAAAGTTTACCAACCTCAAGGACATGCACACAGACTGTTTCGGGTATGCATTTTTAAGAGATTTATGGATAATCTGATCCAGAGACAATAAAATTAATAGGTCTCACAGTCACACGGAAAAGTTAAGGGGTATATAACATAATGAATTAAATTGCGAACTCGAACTTTTTTACAGCTTGACCGAAATGCAGAGGTTAGGTTTGTTTAATACTCACTAAAAATATACGTATGAAAATTTACACAATGCATACTACATATTTAAATTAGAAGTTAAACGTATATTACTTGGTCTAAAAATTCTTTCTTTGAGCTCTTTTAGATATAACAATGCACCCGATGCTGTAATAATATACTTTTATATTAGAACTTTTATGTTTATGCCTTTTCTCGAAGACTTATCTTCTCCTGCACTTTTATGCACAATGTTTTATCATTTAGAACTTTTACATCCCGAGGTAAATTTTTTTTAAAAGATATTGTACAGACTTTTGTTACTTATTTATTTTGTTCCAGATTTACCATGTAGGCAAGGAAAAATCTCCTCTGTAAACTTTTGTAAATACAGAGTGGTCACTTGGCTGTGAAATCACTATAATATGTAAAACGTATGCGGATTGGGTTGGGATTGGTTGGTTGTGACTTGTGATTTCGCATTGGAAGTTTTTCACGACAGATACTTTGAAAATAAGTTTATTTTTAATACCGGCGCATCCACCAAAATTAATACTATTATAATCATGTTTAATTTAATTTTATGTAGGTACAATACATGGACGGAAATATAGCTATATGCACATTGCATTCGAAGAAATCTTTAAGAATACTGTGAATAATGTAAATAATGTTTTTAGATTAGTGTTACTATACCTACTGCCTTATGTTCTTTAAGTATAGAATATTTCCACATTTTTGTACTATTAATTCTATTTTTATTTTATTTATAAAATTAATTCTTATAATCTGAAGAATTGTAATATTGTTTTACATTGGAAATAAATTTATTTATATATTTATTTATTCATACATTTCGTAGAATGTAATATTTTTGCCTATTTTGACAAAGTTTCTCTCATAAAATTTGTCTGTTCTCATAGCTACCAAACTTGGTATGATTTTTTAATTCTCATTGCTTAAGCTAGGTAAATATATCAAGGTATAAATAATTTAGTATATCTAAATATTGATCTGCGGCTTACTCTTCATTTAATCTCAACTGATGCTTTTATATTGCCTATTCTTACAGACACCTACAGTTGTATTGGTCCATTAGTCCAAACTAATTTAGCTTGGAAGGTAGTCGTGATCTCCGAATTTAATTTTTTCATTATGGGATCTTTTATACAAAGATATATTTTGGGTTTATCTGAATTAATTTCCGACTTGATCGCTTCATTTTTGGAAACTTAGAGCCGTTTGCCACGAGGCAAATTTTAGTACAAACTTTAATACTATTTATGCGTTCGCAGATTTGGTTGAAAAATTAATAATAAATATTGGTCTAAATTTTATCTCTTCTGTACTGCACTGTACACAACTGAACCGAATTTACACACATTTAGTCAGACTGTATACAGGGTGTCTCAATTTCGATGGGAATGGGGGGTTTCACCCATTTCTAGGCGAGATAGAAAAAAATGGTTTTCGCAACACTGTGTTCGATTTTTTTAAAAATCGATTGGTAAAAACCACATCTTGATATCTCTAACCGTTATCAAGATATCTTTAAAAAGTGACATTTGGCCGATTTTTAAAAAGTGTCATAACTTTTTTGTTTATTAAAATATTTTAAATCTGTAAAGTGTTTGTTGTAGAAGTTTTTCACGTAGAATAATGTGCACTAGAAATTTTTGTTCTAGGTTCAATACATTTCGAGTTATTACACCCATCTTTCTTATTTTAAATGCAAACCATAGTTGGCTATGCCATTAAAAAATTGCTTATTTTTTTATATTTTCAAAAATATATATCTTGGTATACTTATTTTTATATCTCACTGAATTATACGTTTTTATATTTTTAAATTCGTAAATTAAATGTTTTGAATACTTATTAGTATTAGGCGTTGTTAAAGAAAATGTTATATCAATGAACCAGCGTCAAATAGTAAAAGTCATTTATCAACAATATTCAAAATATATCAAATTTAACAGTTAAAAAATCAACAATAAATAAACAGAAACACAAAATATATAACTGAAAGAGAACTAATAAATAAACAATTTAAACACATTATAGTACGAATTTGTTGAATTAAATGTTCAAGTTCTTGTCCGTTCTGTTGAACACATAAACTTTTGGCAAGGACAATATATTTTTTTAAAATAAATCGAACATAAAGGAAGAAATAATTAGAAATATAAAACTAAATCAGATTTTTAACGTGATTCATGCTGCAATATTTTCAGTGTCGCCATAAATTAATTAATTAATACTTAGGATAATTTACCTAAACAAAAATGAGATATTTCGTATAAAATATTGTGTACTTTACCAGAATTGCTTTCACATTCACCACAATACGTTTCCCAGCCCAACCTATAATGATCTTTCCAACAATTTGTCTATAGTATTAATTTATTAATCACATTAACAATGCTAAACTAGTTCAATAATTCTCCAGCATGACATTATTATGGTAACCATTAAATTGATAGTGCGTAATGCTGCTTATGCAGGCTGTGAGTAATTAAAGGGGATTAATATAAAGCTGTCAAAAGATGCTGGTGGTTGATTTAATACAGGATTACATTGCCTCATTATTGCTGGGTTCGCGTTGTTCTATACACCTATCATTAATATTTCAGAAATCAATCTTTGAAACAAAGTTTCTCTTTGAGGAGTTTCTCCCACGTAAAACAACAAAACTTGTGAAAGATAAAATGTTGGTTTTAGAAAATGTTAAATTCCAGTATAATTAAAATCTATTTTGTGGTCGAAAACAAAATTAAATTCTATAAGCTGTTATATGGATGCCAAAATTAATCCCTGGGTACAGATATCTACTATAAACTTATCCCACAATCAGATTCACTAATTATGATAGCTAGGCTCCGTATATATTCTAAATTAATCATCCATGTGTCGCCAGAGTGAATAGGGAATGTAGTTCATTGTTTGCGGCAGCAGCATATCTGTGTTCGCGAGAAGAGATTGATTGGAAGCAGACTGTTGAGTGCACTCACTGAACAAGAGTAATTTGTCGTTGACGACATCAACGTCTTGAAATGCAACTATTTTCCATTGCACTTGTTGGAGATAGTACCTTCAGTCACTTGTCGAACTGGAAATAGAGCGCTAGGAAATAAGGCTTTCTAACAAGAAAATTATTAACAATGTCGGTATGGAATATATAAGGGCCTTTGTTGCAGTTTGCAGTGCATTATAATAGAGAAAAATTGGTTGGAAATATTGAGACGAATGTAAAAAAAAATAAATATGATTTTATATGTAAAACCCTTGAATGACAATTATGGTTTCTAATAAATACTATGACTACTTTTAGTGATGTATATAAATAAATATGAATTTATAAAATATTTCCATATACCTCAAGACAATTTACTTTTAAACATTTGAAATATTCAATACCTAACAGTTTTTATGTCGTCCTAGATCCTGTTTTGACACTCATGAATTGTAATATACAAGGTGTTTCAGGAGAAACTGGACAAATTCAAAATCTGAATTCAGGATCTCAAAATAAGGAAGAAGTTTTCTATGGAGGTATGTCCGGAAACGTTTCGTTAAAGAGTTACGCCCCTTTAAAGATGGAGGCTAAAATTAGGTTTTTAATTTTTTTCTCAAATTTGGATAAAGATAAAAAATGAACTTTGGTAGGGATTCTCTACTAATGGAAACGCTTCTAAAGAATATTTTTTTAATCATGCCTTATCGATAAGAGGGGTGAAATCTGCAATCCCTATTTAATTTTTTTATTGAGATTCTTTAACGGACCCGAATTTCGTCATATAAAAAATTGTTCTGGAAAGCTAGACTCATTTAGAAAGTATTTTGTCTCTTTCATTTTTCTTATAGAACTGATACTTTTTAAATAAAAAAATAAAATATTCCCGATCCACATGGTTATTTTGGAAATAATTGCATTATTTAATAAAATGGAAAATGGCCAGCAATGTCTCATGTTGCTTTAAGCAGTTCTTTATCCCCGATTTTCAAGGCCAACTCAATTTTTTTGACTTATAATTGGGTTTTTTGCTGTTTTAGGGCATTTATTAAATTTGAAAGTGCCTATTGTTTACATCATTTTAATGAGAAAAAATAGACAAATTTAATGAGACTAAAAAATACAGGGTGTTCCATTTAAAAAAGACCTTGTTTGGGTCATATCTCTTAAACGGTTCACATCAATTTTTTTTTCGAGTACGCCACTGGATTTTTCGCAAACATATCTATCTAGAACAGTTTTTATTTCTTTTCTAGCTTACACGGTGTGTGAGATATGAGAGCACCCCCGAAAGTGAAAACTTTTGTTTTCACCCTGTATCTCAGAAACAAAACAAGTTAGCTTAGTTCTGTTTGCGGCATTAAAAGTTTAACGAAAAAGTGACACAGGTTCGCGAAAACCACAAAGTTCTATCTTTACAAATTACAGAGATACCCTGCAATTACAAGCAATTTGGGACACAGTGTACAGTAAATTTTCGTTTATTTTTAACGCCCTGATATTTTTTATATAATTTTACAATCTAAAATTGCAAATCTCATTTCTATATTTCAAATATACTTATTTCAGTCTTCCTAGGGTAGAAGGAGCAAATATGTTAGGAGCCTTGTCGAGATTAAATAAACGAATTGCTTACACATATCCAGACGGTATAAATACATGAAAGTTTTCTGTAAAATATAAGTACAACTAGTCAATAATAAAATTAGCGTCACTCGCCAGTGCTGATTTGTAAATCTATAACAATAAGATTTTGATTTATTCGTGGAACAGATATAAAGTTTTGTACACTTTTGTTCACTGAAACTGCAAACATTTATATAAAATTGCGTTCATTTACAAGTTTTTTTTTTAAACAAATCTTGATAATAATTCATAAAGGTAATCAATGGGGGTAAATGGCTCCTAGTAAATGGTTTGCAAACATATAAACGTAGGCAAATTTCTGTAGCTAAAAAAATGCAAAAATCGTTCTCAAAACTTGTATGCTTTTTCAGTGAACAGAAGTGTACGTTACCATAAATATTATTACAATAATGATGAGCAAATTTACATAATATTTCTGATGTTCTGAATCCTCATATCCATTCTATCCATAATATCCATTTATTTTCTTACACAATTATAACTTTGCACCAAGTCCGTCCACCGGTGCACAAATACATTGTTAAGTTTCTAGCCAACTAAGCAAATAATCTTCTAAGCTAAAATTATAATCCAATATCAATTACCATGCAGGGCATGCATAAACTTATAATTTATTCACTACCATGCTGGTATTAACATAAAAAAATTCGTGTTTTTCTCTTACAAAAAACAGAACAAACAAAATCGTGTGTGGGTTTTTGTTCTACCAACGCTTATTAAAACCCCTCGCCCACCATAATTTCTGCATTATACACAGATTAACTTTTTTCCAAGATAATCTAAACATTGCAAAAAATCATAATGTACATGCCGAGAGAAATTAACGCTTGACTAATTTGCGGGGGTTTAACCTCAAGGAAATTCCCATGATTTGATTTTCTCATCCAGATTCGCTTTGCACGGAAAAAATCAAGGTAAGTTAAATAAATCGGTGACACTTAAGGGCGAGGCAGATTCGTGGCTGATGGTTAAAGTTGTTTCTTTTCAGCCGTTTCATCAATCACGATATGTCCGTGTGTCCATTCCCGTGAAATTGTTGAAAGGACACCGGACCACATTTCACTGGCCAAAGGAACATTCATCGGTGACAATCGTATTATTGCACCGGTCCAAATGACAAATTGTACACTATTTCCTGTCTGGAGCTCAACCTCAACATCTAAAGAAAAAAACTAAGTGCAGAGTGTTAATGCAACAGAGCACAATTATCAGTTGAAATGTACATCGGACATTGTATAAGAATATATCGAGCGAGCTAAACTTCCGTTAGCTGATGGTGATATACATTTGCTTTGATTAAAATTCTGCATCTTACCCATGCTGTCATATAAAAATGAAAATTGACTTGAAAAACAAATTTATTTGTAAATTTCAGAAGGCCCCCTCTTCTTCCGTGGCAATATTTAATTTATTTTTGCAGAGGTGTCTTTGAGGGGACTATGAGGAAAATTAACATATAGCGTTTGTTGTGAATGCAGAATGACCTGAATTTTAAGTTTATTAAGGAAAATGACTGTTTAACCTTCTTTTAGTTTATGCCTTCTTAGCCATTTTCCTTCCAAATGCTAATTTGTTGCGTCATAACGATGCCTTGGTGTTCGGTCTCCACACGCCTGTCTGGAGACTTGAGGGACTGTACGCATTTTTTATTTTCATATTAAGGGTTATTTTATTTTCAAATGCGATACGATATCGAATATAAAATACTAATATGTGATTGCGGCTCAAAGTTACTTAATCTGTATAGACATTTTTATGTAAAGTGTGATGTGTTCTGTAATGTAAGTAGTTTTATACAATACAATATCAATATTTTTTTCTGTCTAGCTATTCGCTTAAATCTATTCCGTTATCCTGTAATACATGTGTCAGTATAGGTAAAATTATGAAATTATTTTATATATTGAAATTCAATCTCCCTTTGACGTGCGCGGTCAAGGCATTGCTCCCTTTACAGTCGTCCAGTTACGTGAAGTTCCGTCAACCTATATTACTAAATAATTATTTTACGGCCGATCTATTAGGATTTTATTATAATTTTTTTTTATATCCACTCCAAATATCAGCGTGCACAGATCTTTAATTTTTTTGCGATAAGTTCTGAATCACCCTGTATAATGTATTCTTAAGCGGTATTTCCAAAATTGTCACATTTAGATTATTTATTTGCTGCAGAAATCCTGAAATAATTTTTTTTGGAGTATTATTTTTTACCTGAATAATTTCTCAAAAGTATTTAACTACTAACAAAAATTGTAAATCAAAATTGTAGTACCCTTTTTTTATAAATTTAATCCCCAACCCATTTCAATGTTCTGTTGACTTTATAAGTGCAATATCTCTGGGATTAATATATCACAATTTGTATTTCACTATAACCCTTCCTTCCACCTACAAATCTAATCTTCCTGTGCCTAAAGTTAATTGCCTGATTTATGCGACCTTTTACATGAATAATGTTAATTCAAGTTACGTGTAAACTATGCCATAAATGTTTGGTGTAGGCAGCATAATTATGTACATACCTAAGTTATTTATTTTATTTAAAATGGATACAACTACAATAACTTGCATAAGAGAAACTAAAATAAATTCGTGTACTTACAGGGTAAATAAAATTCTATTTCGCTTACCACACAGCACACTAGATACAGCTTTAGTTAAATGATCTCATATTCAAGATCGACATGGAGAAACAATATAAGCTCTGGTTCTGGCAGTATAAAGAAGTAGTATAAATAGTAAGTTAGTCTCATACTGGACAGAATCACAACAATTAGTCATAAGAAAATAAATTCTACACTTGCAGTAATTTTATTTACAAAGTCAAGTAAAACACAAGTAATTATTTTACTAACAATAAACCGATTTGTATTTTGGTTGGTAACGCTGCAAGCTTTGTTTCCGAATATTCATTGATTTTATTTTCTTCGCACCACTAGATGAATTTTTGGTATTATGCTTCATATCGGCCTGCGGATTTGATAGATAGTAAATTTACAGCGGCTTTGTGTGTAAATTTTTTGATATGTGAGGGAATTTCCATTGTTTTAAATTCGAGTTTGAATATATTACAGTTCATAATGCGATCCATTTCTAACATAAATAACTATTAAAAACTTCAAATTATAGCAGAAATAAACGTTATAGTTGAGATCTGACATTTCGTCAAAATTTCTGTACAATATCTCGAAAATTGTTGTTTTTAATAGTACGGAACCTTAAATTTTTTTCACCTAAAATTAAATGCAGATTGAGAAATTGTTTACAATGGTGCATTTAAAATAACGAAGTGATGTTGCTGTACAGCCGCAATTAAACACCTCGTATAAGTGATAATAATGTTAAGTTATGGAACAGTCAGTTTCTAACAAGCAACTTTGGTTTTTGTAGAATTTTAGAATTTAGAATTAGTAAAGTTAAATTATAGAAGAATGTCGGGGTTTTGATAAATTATAAATTTATGTTGTGTATCAAGTTTATTATCAAAAATAAGTTAGTATTTAAAATAAAGCAAATAATTGTAAAGTTAGTTAGTGTTGGATATAATTTACATAACTTTTAACAGCCAATTTATCACTTCGAGGAGAGTTTTTTTATGATTCAATTATAAATGTCCAAAGTGACACAAAAGCTTTTGATGCAAAATCGTCTAAAATCACTACGGAGTGGGTTTTTCTCCACTGTCATTTTAAAGTGAGTAAATGAATTAATGGTGTTGATTCTAGTACGTACATCAATTTGCATAAATAGTATTTAGTTATATTAGATTGCTGAAGATATTTGAAATGCAATTTTTAAATAACAAAATCTATATATTCGCGTTCTCAAAAGTATGTGTAGGTATGACTAGAGCACTCTTTATTTGTAATCAAATAACATACTGCGAGGAAGGATACTTTTAAGTGAAAGGGCAGAACGAAGCAGGAAAATAAACAACAGCCAACAACCTACCAAAAACCCATCCTCATTAACTAAAAACAAGAGTACGCGGACGAATTGGGAAAAATACTACCTGAACAAAAAGAGCAAACACCACTCACTATCAACGAACAGTATAAGAGGATCACGAAAATATTGAAAGAATAATCCAAAACGAAAAAAAAAGAGACAAACTCTCAAAAGACACTAAAAGACTACTAGAAAAGAGAAGGGATCTCACAAAAAGTGTTTGCAAAATACAACAGAATTTAAAGAAGTAAACAAGGCGAAACAAGACATAAATGAATACAAAACCAAATTAGTAAATGACATAATAGAAAACAATAAAAGTCTAAACAACTATGCTGAAGAGAAACATTGACAAGCTCAAAAACCAAAAAGGAAATACAGTAGAAAACAAAACAGAGATATTGAAAGTGACCGAAACTTTTTACGAGGAACTATACAAAGCTGGAAAAGGATCATCATCTTGTACTAGAGATTCCAGAGAATCCACAAAAAGGAAAATCATTAATGTAAATCCAGAAGAGTTTCCGGACTTCGTACCTAGTAGATGAAAGAAATTAAGAAATCTAGCCCTAAAACAACTAAAAACAACAAGGCAACCAGTGAAGATGACATTTTGTCTTAGAAGCTACGAAGATGGGAAGGAGGTCATAAGACCTCCTTCCCATCTTCGTAGCTTCGTAGCTTCGCGTTCCTTATGGAACCCTTTTAATAAATGTTTGATAGAGGGTGAAATCCTGGATGACTGGCAAAACGGTTAGTAATTCTGATCCATAAAAAAGGAGACCCTGAAAACTTGTAAAATTACCACCCTATAAGCTTCCTATCTCAATTATTATATAACTTTTTATGAGAATTTTTACTAACAGATTAGAGAGAAAGTTTGACAAGTTTGTCAACAGAACATAATATCCTTGTGTGTACGGCCTTTCTATACTTCAGGCAGGATTTTGACATTGTAGAAATAGATGCGATTATAAAGGCACTGAGAAAGTCAAGAATAGGCAAGCGATACAACAACATAATAAAAAAAATCAGCGAAAACGCACTCCTAAAACTCAGAATCCACGAAATAACTGACAAGATCAACATTAATAGAGGAGTCCGACAAGGCGACGTACTGTCTGCCAAATTATTTAGGTTAGTTCTTGAAGATGTTTTCAAAGAGCTAGAATGGGAAACCAAACGACTCAACATACAAGGGCAAAAGCTTATCAACCCCAGATTCACGAATAATATCATACTATTTGCAAACAATGGTACCGAACCAGAATTGTTGTCAAACCAAGAGACCACCCAAGATATACAGGGTGATCAGTAATTGGCGCACTCCGAATACAGGGTGTTATAGAGCACATTAAAACTAAGGATAATCTGCAAAGAAAAATTAAATCTGATGGTTAGTTTCCAAGTTATAGAGTTTCTCTCATCCAAGTTACAAGCTAATTATTTTCATAACCAAGACAAAAATAAGTGAATAATTCATGCTACTATAATCTCTGGATAAAATGCAATACGATTTGTTCAATTTTTTTCACAAATCCTCTAATACAAAGAAATTGAAATTGAAAATGTTAAAATTTAATAAAATACCTAAATTTGAGAGAATTTTGAAATTTGGCAACCTCTCAAGCTCCCCTTGGGATAAACTAAAATACCTTCTATTGCCATGAAAATATAAATAATCAATTTCAATTGTTGTTTCTGTTTTTTAATAAAATTGACAGTACTAAATTAGTTCGACAAGTTCTCGCATCATAAAATATTGAACGTTTCTTTTTTTTTCTCGTCGAACCTATTCACATGTTCAAGGCAGTGTTGCCACTTTTATTTTCACAAATGTGGTCATATCTTTGTAAATAAAGGACTTACAGCACTGCGGTAAAAAAATTCGTCATTCTTAAAACGTAAAGCTCATCACAGTATGCTCCGAGTGCGGCAATTACTGATCACCCTGTATATGTAGGTACTGACTGTGAAAGTACAAGACATCGATATAACCAAAAGAATAGCTACCATCAAGTGTAATTGGGCACGCCACGTAGCTCCGTAGCTCCGAAAACTGGAGTGACACTAGCACAAGATGGCCATAGGGTGAAAGGCGAAGCGTCGGAAGGCCACAGCAACGATGGTGCGCCAACCTAAAAAGAATAACTGGTTTATATTTGTACAAAGCCGTCCAGAACAGAGACACTTGGAATAATATGAGGGAGTTATATATTAATATGATAGAAAATGGCTAATATAAGAATGAAAAGAATCAAAATACTTTCTACTTAAATACATGAAACTTGTACAAGGAAATATTCTGAAATTAGAATTACCTGCGGACGTTTCCTTGGTTATTGTCATTAATTTCATTGCAATGAATGTTACCAAACTCACGTTGTAAAGGGATCAATATAAGCTGTGCGTAAAGTCTCATAAATTTTGTGAAAGGCCCTCGTTAGGAGCACGTCAGCAAGACTCAAAAAATTACAATCCCAAAAATATTGTTAAAAGCGATAAAACGAACTCACAGCGGAAATAAAGCAAAGATCTGGTGCCTTTTTTTTTGTTGCCACTTTGGTTTCATTATGCTGATAAAACCTCGAGCTAAACCCAGCCGGCTGTAATTAATAAAAAAATTTTATCTCAATTTATTTGTAACGGTGCAGAAATTAGCATATTAAGTGAAATTGTGGTAGATTTGTTTGGGTCTTTTATGAAATTAATTGGCTTCATTCAAAGTGTTGCCAGTCGAAACTGGTATACAGTACTGGATTAGTGTGGATTTTTATCTGTCAGTTTATTTCGTGGGGGGCTTTTCTCTTCTGGTTATTACTATAAAGACCGCTCAAAACCACCACCGCCGCGCCACCACCATCACCACGTTTTCTCTTGATCGCTATCACAAGGCGTTTTGCACAGTTTCTCCTTAATACACCTCTTTTGCTTGCATCCTCCTTCGGCCTCGTCTATTATAATTGATAAAATATAGATGGTGAAACGGGAATTTGAATTTATTACTACGGCCTTATTTAATTCTATTTCGTTGTAACTAATTTATTTTACCATCGCGAATTAGGCTGAGAATTTATAGTTTGAGGGTTCGGTTTATTGGGTGTTATATAACATGGCGGTGGCATCAATTGATACTTATCGTATTAAAAGGATGCCGGGGAATTTCCAGCCGCTAACCAGTTCAATATTTCTAATTTTAATTAAGGCACATGCCACCCACAAGAATTTTTCCGAACTTTATGATACATAATCGTACATACTAGATGGTTCATATAAAAATTTGTGCTGGATTGTATTTTGTATCTGACGCTACCTATATAAAGTAAAAAAGCTTAAACAAAAGGAATGGCAAAGAAGTCCTAAAGAAAAACTCGGTGAGAGGAGCCCAAGTGCTCATTGCTGCCTTTATAAAATGGCTTGAGCAAAAGTAAATTTTAATAAAACGGTGTAATATTTAAAGTTAACGACTGCTTCTAACAAGTGTTGTTGTGTAATGGAAAGCAAAATTTCCCCCGAAAGTATCATAAAACTCTGCGTAAACTTTATACCACTACTTAATATTTCACATACAGGACTTCCGGATCATTTCCGACAGAAAAATAAACGCTAAATTGGTGTTATAACAATTATTTATATTCGATACCCACAAGGTAGTTTTTCGTTTAGCTACCAACTCCTATAAAAAAACTTTGTTTTTAGAAAACAGAAATGAAATAAATTTGACAAGTGTTTGCGTGCGTGGGTTTTGAAAAGCCTTAGTTTAAAAGAAGACGTCGCGTCGGAGACATTAAGGCGAATATAATATATATAAAACGAAAAAGTACGAGATGGTTTCTTAAGTTTGACTTACGACGGTCCACTATTAATGTTAGATTTACTTTATCCGGTAATATATTTTCACCCGCACACTTCTCGTATCAGTTCATGATAAAATCGTGACGAAGGTACAGGGTGGGAATATTTGTTTTCTGTCTGAAGAGAGCACTATAACAATAGAATGTAATTATAGAAATTGTAAATGTTTTTTTTCTACGGTACCACAGGCCACAGTACAGTACATTACGATATGATAACTTTTCTTTATAATATTGGAGAGACGTGGAATAGAAAAGCTTCTAACTATTTAGCTAAACGACATAGCAACCATCTACAAAATATTTAATAGTATTACAGTAAAATCAACATTTTTGTACTTGCTACGTATCGTTTCGAATATCTATAGTATACTTACACAATTTTCTAGTAGATAAACATAATTATAATATGTCTTGATTCTTGACGCTAATTATGTTCCTAATTTAAATATTAGATAATAAATAATTTCTGAGCGTGATATACATAATTTCATAAAATAGTCCAGTATATTTAGTATTTATTATTGCAATTCATAGGGTAAGAGAAATTCTTTTTGCCATTGTTAGGGTACCACATAGAAAGCTTAAATCCGAGTTTCCGACCATCAACGCCTTGCAGCTTTTCTGTCATCTTGAATTAAGGGGTGAATTCTTATCTCGCCAATAACAGCCGTATTTTTTATTTTATCGAAAAACAGTTAATACCATTTTTAACGAGAAACACGAATTCTACAAATTTGTATACTTGATATTTTTTTACATTTTGCGTATTTAACGAGTAATAACGGATTAATTGAAACAAAAGGGGCTTGAAAACTTTTTCTGGTCGCTTATTATTTTTTCCTTCAGCGCAATCGCAAAAATGTTCATGTAAAATATGTTAAACACACAATTACCTACAACTTTGATATGAAACATTTTTTTATGCGAGCCATTGTTTACTTACTGCAGCACTTGGAAATTGCACGTATCGTCACTAGGCACTCTCGGCAGTAGTACAGGGCATTTAGACACTTCTGCCCGGTGGTGAAAGGTGGCCATCTTGTTTTTAAGGGTTGTTTTAGTTTATCGCGCATAAATCGCGTATTTTCGATTTTAGAAGAAAATGTTTCAATGAAATTAATTTGTAAATTGAATTCTCTACAAAATAGACTTTTTTCGCTAATTGCAATTGTTTACAAGTTACGTACAGCAATTTGTTACACGGGATTACTTTTTGAAATTAACACAAATAGTTTTGTTTAGGTTTACGTGCACCTGTCTCGAAAAACGCGACTGTCTGAAAAAGTGCGACTATCTCGAAAATGCACCAAACACCAGCCTGGAAAATTGGAGGTATAACAAACTTGTAAACAATTGCAATTAGCAAAAAAGTTACCAGTGCAATTTTATGGAGAATTCAATTTTCAACAAAATTGGATAGAAAAATTTTCTTCTAAAACCGAAAATACGAGATTTATGCGCGAAAAACTAAAACAACCTTGAAAAACAAGATGGCGGCTTTTCACCACCGGGTAGAATTGTGCAAAATGAGTTTTCCGGCTCGTATACATACACTTTCGAAAATCGAAAGCCAAATTCGTCTGGGAATTATTTCCCTGCAAGGTCTAAATGCCCTGTACTATACTACCGATTGACGATACGCGCAACTTCAAGGCGCTACACTGCTACAGTAAGTAAACAATTCCTCGCATGAAAAAATTTGTCATATCAAAGTTGTAGGTAACTATGTCTTTAATAAATTTTAAATGAACATTTTTGCGATAGCGCTGAAGGAAAAAAAATATTCGAGCAAAAAATGTTACAACCCCCTTTTTTTCAATTAATCCGTTACTACTCTATTCTACTTCTATTTTTAAATGTGTTTGTAGTTGGTTCTGCGATTTTGTTCTGACCTGTTCTGTGCAACTTTGGATTTTTTTGAATAAATGCTATAATTGATTGATTGATACTCGTTAAATACGCAAAATATGAAGAAATATCAAGTAAGTATACAAATTTGTAGAACTCGTTTTTCTTGTTAAAAGTGGTATCAGCCATTTTTTCAATAAAATCAAAAATACGGCTGTTTCTGTCGGCACTACTTACTTAATTGAAGATGGCGGAAAAGCTGCAAGAGGTTGATGGTCGAAAACTCGAATTTAAGCTTTCTATATGGTACTGTATCGATGGCAAAACTATACTGGACTAATAAAAATGCATACATAAAAATATACATGCAGCACTAAAGTAATTAATGCGTATATAATTGGTTGTCATTATTTTAATGTGGTGTCATATCTTAGCGATAACAATTATCAGACAAATAATATCACCTTTTTAACATTTTTTACTCCACCACATTTTTTTATAATCTATTAAATAATCGTAGGTACTATATATATATTCCAACTTTATTAGCATTGTTACTTTAGTAACAACAGTGACCATGTGGGTATACCAATTTATCGTCTGTTTCCTAATAGTTCGAAGCACTTCCTGTAAAAATTTATCTACAACTTTCGAAGAAGCCTATGAGTGGACCTTCATCAATTTCACATGGATGTCACCAGAAGCTTATCAAGAAGCCATCAATTCTAACCGATATATCCCCGAAAATAATGCAATGGCAGGTGCGATATTTGATCGAAAGACGAGACGTAATTTCATTGCTTTGCCGAGATTTCGGCAGGGTACACCTGTAACTCTTGCATATCTGGGTTCAAATGAAACAAAGAATCCGCTATTAGTACCGTTTCCTAGCTGGGAGATGAATGTGGAGGAGGAAAATTGTACAACTTTACAAAATGTTCAAAGTATGGTTATTGATAGAAAACGACACATGTGGGTGATAGATGGAGTAAGAATTAACAATTTAACCAACTGTCCTCCGAAGATTGTAGTAATGGATCTTGAAGATAACAAGATTTTAAGATCTTATGATTTTCCTAACGATATATGCTTGCATAGTGGTGGTTATTTAAATGATCTAGTGGTGGACGAAACCGATGATGGAGATTTCGCTTATATTTCAGATAGTTCATCTGATTCAGGTAAATCATTTTTTCTTGTATCATAACAAACTTTGACTGATTTTTGTTCAGGTATGATCATCTATTCATACAAATCCAATAAATCATGGAAAATTCGCGATCCTACCATGTTGCCAGATCCACGGTATGCTACTTTTCACATGGCCAACACGACTATCACTTCCAATTCGGCTATTAATGGCATAGCCTTATCACCGAAAAGCTCAAAGAAACCGGAACAATTTGTCTATTACTGCGCACTAGCTGGGTTGAACTTGTACAGGATTACCACGAAGGTGGTGAAGAACGAGACCCTCTGCAGAAGCAAGCATTGGCAGCATAACATAACATTTATTGGTGTTAAACCAGGGCAAAGCGATGGAATTGTTATGGATAATGTCGGAAAATTATATTATACATTACCGGACCTACATGCAGTGGGATTGTGGAACACTAATACACCCTTTGAAACGGCAGCTATTATAGCGCAGAATAATGTGACAATGGAATGGCCCGATTCATTTGCTTTTGACGAATGGGGATTTATTTATTTGTTGACCAATCACTTATATAAATATATGAATTATTCGTTTAACTTGGAAGTGTCTTCTACGGTGGAATTTCGGCTATTAAGAAGATTTGTCTTGGACAACAGCTATATACGTTCCTAAGTTTTATTGATTATAAAAAATAGAGTGTGTTACAATGGACTAGGGAAATTAAATAGATTTAGCAATGTCGTTTTTGACCTTTAATAAACTTAAAGAATGGTATTTAAGGGTTTAGGTACTGCTAAATATGCTAGATATTGGTATTCCAAAGGGATAGCTATTTATTACAAATTTGTATCGTGCGAGCAAATAAATTTGTAATCGAGTCATCCATGGATTTGAATCCGTATGTCTTTAACTTGAGTCATTTTAGCTTTCAACTGACATTTTATTGTAATGCAGTTCAAGTAACTACATACGATTTCGCGTTCATGGATGACTCGATTACAAATTTATTTGCTCGCTCTTTATAACTAAATTTTCATGAATGTAAACCGACTTTTTTTTGCAAATAATAAAAAAAAATAAGCACAAAATCTGGTCAATACACAATTGCCTGTACTGCTACTGACAAACCCATGTGAAGGAATCAAGGTGAGAAAGTACCACTAAGTACAGCTAAGCCACGGCTTTCATCAGTTCCTTTTGGTTTTCGGCAACAGAAAAGTCTAAGGAGTTCTTGGGGTTTTGAGGAAGGGTCTTTTGACGAGGCCTTCTCTACCCGAAGAAATTGTTATCAAAAGAGAGCTCTATTAAGCACACTAAAATTTGCCTCAAGAATTCATTTATTAAAACAAAAATTAATGGTATTCAATACGTTCAAATACAGGGTGATTCAGAACTTATCGCAAAAAATTTAAGTGCACGCTGATATTTGGAGTGGATATCAAAAAAAATATATATCTAATAAAATTCTAATAAATTGGCCATAAAAGAACTATAGTTGACGGAACTCATGGACAATTGTTAGTGTAACATTTTTATGGTTTCTGCTGTTCCCACAGTTACTGGGAATTGCAGAAACCATAAAAAATCTCCAAAAACCATTGCTCATTCTCAAACTTTGTATGATATGTATGATGTTCGGTTCATTGATCTGTTCGTCGTTCGGCGCAATGTTCAGGTCTGTATGAAGTTTAGGACTTTACGTGTAGATTGGTTGAATCATTTTCTCAATAATTTAGCTACTGAAAAACTGCATACACTGTATTATCAATTGTCCATATTAAATTGCAAAATATAACTGTAGCTTATAAACTTCTAAAGCTTCTATTATTCGATTTCAGTTTTTTACTTTTATCTATTGCCACCCTGTATAATACACATATTGACTTTGTAATGTTACAAGAGACGTCATATCCCTTTTAGTTTACCGTATAAAAACACAGCGTCTAATAAATCACGATGAATAACGACAAGGGCCCGAGGGATAACCATGGTGATGTGCAATTGCTTTATTTTCCATTTTACACCTCACATTTTTATGCTAATTGTCTTATTTCCTTTCTTATTTCTGTGAATGCGGAGACCAATGACACTGATGCTGTAAACGTGCGAGAAAGGAATTTTGTAGTAGATATCGAATAATTTAGAAGCGCTATATTCAAGATGCTAATTTTGATATTTGAAATACATTTCTTCGGTTTCTAACATTCGTGTAAATTAAACTTAAGTACCAGGATTTATAATTAAATAGTAAATTGAAATTTGTTAAATATTGTTAACAAAATCGATAATTCTGACGTTATACATACTTGTTTGTTTTTTAATTTTCTGCCACCGTCAGAAGATTTTACAATGTTAATCGCTTAGATCTCCTCAGACATTTCCAGTTTATTGAAACTTCAAAAGCTAGTTTTACTTTCATTTTAAAGTAAACACATAAACATTACGACGAAGCCCTTGGATGTAGTTTTAAAACTTTGCGTCTGATTAGAAGCAATGTAATTTTCTTTAACTTTTAATCCCGGCTCTTTCAGTAAAATTCTAAATTTCCTTTTTGGAGATGGACTCCAGAGATTAACCACATTTGCCGTATATAATTCCACGTAGCTACATAAAAACCCGTCCTCAAATACTAGTACATCTCACTCACAATAATTTATGTTGTTTCATTATGCACCATTAAAACGCATCCTTATTCTTGCTGCATCGTTTTATATGCATAATGTATGGCATTAATTTGTAATTTGCAGTACTTAGTCGAACAATATTACATAATGCATGCAATGTAAATTTGAATAGAGAGCATTCGTAGATGGACTTAGCATTTTCCATGCCATTAATCAAATAGCTGGTTCACATTGGTCTGTCTGAGTATTGTTGCTTGGGGCACATTAATGTAAAATGTAAAGTGGCACAAAAGGATCTAGAAACTAAACTGCTACATACACCACACACACACATGCATACATAGGTTGACACAAAGCTTTCAGAGGGATTTTAAAGATTATATCTTATGTTGTGGCGATGGCGAGTTGCACATTTTTCAATTCGTGTGCTCACTTAGTCAATATTTTGTGCAGTTTAGTGTCTTCTGCATTGCTGCTATAAGCCTTCTTATAAATATGTCAGATAGTCTTCTTCAACGTTAATTTTGACTGCATGAAACCTCTGCAGATGGTTACTATTTATATACTAATTTATTTATATGCATAAAAGTTTTGGAATATGATATACTCTTAAGTCAAGAATAAAATTGTGTGGCCATAAAAATAATTTTATATATTGTATATAGCCATATAAAATCTCTTTATTCTAAAATTTACCTAGGTTAGGTACATTTTATTAGATTTTTACATATAATAAACCTTGCTGACAATGTTTCAGTTTATGTATATCTAGCTCTGAGTCTGAATAATATTGTAAACATATAATTTTCTGAAATAATATAGAGGTATAGGTACCTATATAAATAGAATGTCTGGTTGGTAGTTCTTTGATGTAGAAATCAATAAGGATTATTACTAAGTATAATTTAAAACTGCAACAATATTACAAATACAAAGAGTTTTGTTTGGTTCTTCATGATGTATACTGTAATTATTGTGGCTCCCTTTGTTGGATGACGCTTAATTAATTGTGGAGGTGGATTTAAGGAGCCGAATTTTAAAGTCGTTCACTATATTCACATAAGTTGAAGAATCTAGTCCAAGCACATATCTGATGTGTCCAAGACATGACTTTCTTATACGATAGTACCACAATTACTTTTCCTGTAAAAATCGTGTTTAAATTTTGAACGTTTCCAGCAATTTTCAAATAATTTTCGGAAGTCTCTCTCGCACTTATTGCAGTAAGCATAAATCCGTCCTTGTCCCACTCATTACAATCATTTAGGACAAAAAAATATTGTGCTTGGAAATTAATTTTCCTAAAGTCGATATGTTTAGATTTTTCGTATATTTTTTATTAAATCACATGGAAATTAAGTTAAATTTCTTGTAAAAGTCATGTTTAGATTTTGAGCTTTTTCCAACAATTTCAAATAGTTTTCGGAAGTCTCTCTCGCACGTATTGCAGTACGGATAAATCTGTCCTTGTCCTACTTATTTTAACCGAATTTTATGACAAAAATAAGAGTTTTATTTTAGATTTTTGACCTATTACTTATCAGATTTGATCCCTTGGCCTTTTATCTTATCTTGCTCTAATTTTTGTTTCTTTTCTAATAGAGGTTTCTGTAGGTACAGTTCTTTATTCTATGGTATTGTTGTCTCAAGTAGGTACTATAACTTCTTATATTCTTATTCTTAGTACATACAGTTCCAAGTTAGATAACGTATTTTCTGTTCAAAATGTCTCAGCCAAGGAAATAACCTTGAATAGGTGGCAAGATAGATGGACTAGCTGGGAGGACAAATATAATTTATTAATATCGTTTACAGAAAGGACCATTCTTATTAAAATAAGCTGATGATAGAATTTTGCGTAGTGCATGGGATTACTTTAATTTTGAATACATTTTAATTATAGGTATCTATTACAGAACAAGTAGTTTATCGGACAAACAAAACTCGATCATTATCTGACCAATAGTATAAACTGTATAAACTATAAACCGTGACCTATTTTAATCCTTATAATGTTTTAAGACTTCGAGATCGAAGTGTTCGGCAAGAATTGTAACTACCATTTTTAATTGTCTCTTTAATTGAAAAATACTTTTATCTCGGTTGGAACTCCAATGAACATCTGTGACTACCTAAGTCCAGGAAGTTTCATCTTGATCTTATACAATGTTGTTTATTATATCATCTTTCATCGTCTTTTTGGCGATCTATAATGTCTGAAGTCTTGTCCACTTAGTAAGGTTTATCAGCATAAAATACTTATTTACAGAATGCAAGATACGAGTAGTTGGTTATTCTTGAATCCAAGAAATCTCACATTTATGTATGTTATACACTCTTTGTGTAGTTTTTGTTCACCAATATCTTTATGCTTGTACACCATAATTAGGACAAAATTTGAGAAGCAAATTCCCTTGGCACAGAAACATGAGTTACTGGTGATGTAATTCATACAACTGAACCCACCAGCAGCCGTTTCGTCAAATAAACGGAATTGGTGTAAAAGATGTTAATATGTGTCTGCTTGTGGGTGGATATATCACATTGCATCGCCATTGGCTTTTAACATTCTCGCAGTTGGCTGCTATATGTAAGTTTTCCTTCTTACTCGGTTACGGGGCTTCGGGCGTAAATACAAGGGATTCATTATTTACAGACTGCTCTCCATGTTAACCCCCCTTTAAATAGCTTTGCATCACATCTCCAGTTATATCATGAAAGAGACAGAGATATATAACTGAACACCACCCGACTTCAACAAACTAAACTGAAAACAGGTTTCTAATTTGCTTGCTTGGTAACTGAATCATTTACACATAATAAGTTTTTATCACATCTAACCGCTAGCTCTCGCTCTCTTTGTAACTCATATCATTTTAGATTAGTAAACAAACTTAAACTTGAAGATATAATTTCATCAACCATTTCAACTTTACAATAATAGCATTTAGTAAATCCCTGCCTTGCAGTAGCTTCAATGTGTACTTTTCTAACAAAATCCCTTAAAGTTTAAAGTGAATTTTTCTGTTAGACTAATATCAAATGCCAAATAGCTTTAGTGCTAAAAAAGTTTAAAACGTGGTCCTAGGATGGGTTTGATAGTTTACCCAGTTCCACTATGGTACATATATAGCACTGTAGTGTTCTTGAAATAAAACAAGCAAGCAGTAGCAATAATAGCTAAAACTTGGCGAACACCGACTGACTTTCTGATACAGATAAAAGAGGAACGGAAGGTGTGTTTCCGTTAGACTACATTGGACTATGAAACTATTCGAGCTAGCACGGAATAAGCGGAGAGTTTAACTGTTATCTGGTATATCTGGCAACCTTTGAGATAATTGTTGTAAGCACAATGTTAACCGAGGCCCACAATAGTCGTAAATCACTAACCTGACCCATACACTGCGACCACCGTAATATCACGATAATTGAGATTTAATTTTATCGTTTTATTCCCTTGCAAGACACAGATGCTTTTTGCTGTAACGACTATAGGATTTCTGTAAGCTGTCAGAGAATAAATGAATTATCCATAAAAATTTCTATGCGAAAAGCTGAAAGTTTGGTTTAATGATTGTTAAACTAATTGGATGTTGCTCCTTGATACCACTCTACCCGACCGGTGGTTTTATAAGAAGAATTGATTTATTTTATAATGTTATAGGTATACTACGTGGAAAGTTTTTATAATAATATCCAAGCAGGTGGATATAGTGTACTAGTAAAGTAAAGCTTAATTAATTAAAAAGTTGTGCTCGTTAAACTTGGAAATTCGTCGGAAAGTGCTTATTTAAGTTGAATTGTTTGTTTCCATATTCTGTCGAGGAGCAGCTTCAATTTGGAATGAGGTCGGTAAATGCGGTTCGCATTCAAAATAACTCCTGATTGATTTAGCTGTGGGATTGTTGAGGCGAATCGACAGGACGAAAATAACATTTTGTTTTGTCGGAACAGGAAATGTCAGTAACAACAGATGCCACTTAAAAACATCCTAGAGCACTATAGCTGTCTATAATATAGTAAACCACCGCTTTATTTTCATGTAAAAGATTTTTTCATATTTTTTCTTTGATTTCTGGATTGAAAACAAAATATTTTCCTGATAAAACCCAAACAATGTCCGTACGTAAATACAATAAACCAAATCGTTCTTTATCATTCTCCGTCTTCATATGTACGAATATATGAAAAATTGTACGCAAGAGCAATTTTGAATGCACTGCACACAAAAGCAACATGAGGGCCTACCAAAAGTTTCATCCTTTGAATGTCAGTCCGTCATTGTCCGAACATCACCAGATGACACGGTCGAGTAGATATCAGACCCAGGAGTTTGCCGGGGCTTGCAACTGCTCCCCGGACTATTCCGGTCTTCTTCAGTCGAAATCCTGCTCACAATGCCGGAATTATTAGATTTGCTTGTCGGTTTGTACGATGTGGAATCCTTAAAAAAAGAGCGAGGATAAACCACGGGCAAATTTATTAGGTTTAATATATATTTGAGTATTGTTAACGCGTGAATTATATTTTTGATGAGATTTATTGGACAATGGTTTGAATTCATTCAATTTAAACTTAATTAAAATTCAAACCCTACGCCTAAGTTGTTTTTAAACAAATTAATTTTAAATTAATATACGAATTTATTGTTCAAGCAATCTTCATTTCATACACACACACCTTTATACTATCACATAATGGAACCAAATTTATCTTTAGGCCAAGCTTAATACGCACCGTACAAACTCCTAATAACAAATTAATAAGTTCTGCTAGGCGAACCGTAAATGTGTAAAGCGGCAGGCAGCATCTGAAATAAAGTAATTACACATCTATCCAACAACGTTAACAGTGTTAATTTCACGACACTTCAACAATGTCATATTTCTAGTTGTTCGTTGTGCAATTAAATTTTAACCGTCATGCTTAATTAAAAAGTTTAAATTGTTTCTTGTAATCGAAAATTTACTATTGCATTAACTGTTCTTCTCGACTGAGATCTCGATGTTCATTTAACCTTATGTCGAAATAATTAACGACGAATTCAACTTCCTTTCTATAGAACTTGTAACAATTTACGCAACTGGATTTTATTAGCCACCATTGAAAATTACGGTTGAGCTAACATCATGTATAATTATTGTTTAGAATACTTATTTGCAGGTAATTTTGGCCTTGTCAGGGTTTTATGGTAATTTAAAATGCAAATTTTTTTGAAAATTTGAGATTTTGGTATTTTCTTCCTTTACTAAATCTACATATTTAAATTGCATGAAGATACAGGGTGTGTCACTGGCAACTTAATGGTCCTGTGTATTGACAATTTGCAAACATAATTCAATCAGTTCTTCTGTGAAATTAAATTATCTACAATGTAGATTAGAACTATATGTAAAAAGAGTTCCATTCGAAAAATAAAGTAATTTTAAAAGTAATGTTTAAATACAAACACTCAGTATATGAACTTTTTATTTTATCTTCCTTTTTATCATTTAATAATAGTATATTATACTACGACGCTATAATGAAAGCTATTATTCCTGAGGATGAAAATTACAACTCGAGCGAGCGAAGCGAGCGAGTGTTGTAACATCCGAGGGAATAATAGCCATTATAGCGAGTTGTATACTATACTTTATCTACGACGAAAATCCATTTTCAATATCACTTTCCACATTTTCCATTATAAAATGACACAACACGTACAACACTATCAGTATTTTGACAATTATTTATTTACACTGACATTTTGTTTGTCAGGGTTTCCATGGCTATTTTCAATTTCACAGAAATTGTTATACTATTTTTTCATTGGTTTACAAGTATGGAATAATGAGATTCATTATATTGCAAAAACCACAAATATAATACATATATTATATATTAGTCGTAGATAATAGTAGTTTAATAAACAAGAGTGTTAATAAGAGCGATTAATAATCGAAACGATTTTAACGCGTGAGCGCAGCGAGCGCGTTAATGAGTCGAGATTATTAATCGCCGATTAACACTCATGTTGATTACAATATTTTTTTGTCGATCGCTCTTTATTAGAATGAAAATAATCTAATTTTGTTCCATGGCAAAATCCAAATTCTGACATAATATGCAATAAGTCAAAATACCACTGACATAATTAATTAATTTCGGCAGGTGTCAGTTCCAAATGCATGTTTCAATAATATAATATATTGTTGGTTACCTAGCAAATTTCATAATCTCAACAATGTTTTTAATGTGCATGTATGCATTAAACTGAGTTATTAATACACTCCTTTTATTACATTAACTAGATCTTTAATAAACGATCGACAAAAAAAATATTTTCGAATCAACATAATATTGCTAAGTTACTACAATTTTTAAGAGGTGTGACAATGATGAAATTTTATGATAAAAGGCTAAAACAGACGACCACGTAAATAGAATGGGACTTAATAGAATAGCTAACATCTACAGGGTGTCTCAATTTCGATGGGAAAGGGAGGTTTCACCCATTTCTAGGCGAGATAGAAAAAAATGGTTTTCGCAATACTGTACTCGATTTTTAAGAAAAATCGATTGGTAAAAACCACATCTTGATATCTCTAACCGTTATTCAGATATCTTTAAAAAGTGACATTTGGCCGATTTTTAAAAAGTGTCGTAACTTTTTTGTTTATTAAAATATTTTAAATCTGTAAAGTGTTTGTTGTAGTAGTTTTTCACGTAGAATAATGTGCACTAGACATTTTTGTTCTAGGTTCAATACATTTCGAATTATTACATGTAACTTTCTTATTTTAAATGCAAACCATAGTTGGTTATGCTATTAAAAAATTGCTTATTTTTTTATTTTTTCAAAAATATATATCTTGGTATACTTCTTTTTATATCTCACTGAATTATACGTTTTTATGTTTTTAAATTCGTAAATTAAATGTTTTGAATATTATTAGTAGGCGTTGTTAAATAAAAATATATCAATGAACCAACGTCGAATGGTAACAACACAGCCAAATTAATATTAATCAACATAAACTTAAGATTTTAAATTTTTTTATAGAAATCATTTTAGTAAATTATAAACATGTTAAACAAATAATTGTTTAATTTAAATATTCAAATTGCTGCCGATAATGTTGTATTGCAGCATGAATCACGTTAAAAATCTGATTTGTTTTTATATTTCTAATTATTTGCAATCTGCCTCACTCTATGCTCAATTTCTTCCTTTATGTTCGATTTATTTAAAAAAAATATTTTGTCCTTGCCAAAAGTTTATGTGTTCAACAGAACGGACAATAACTTGAACATTTAATTCAAGAAATTCGTGCTATAATGTGTTTCAATTGTTTATTTATTAGTTCTCTTTCAGTTATATATTTTGTATTTCTGTTTATTTATTGTTGATTTTTTACCTGTTAAATTTGATATATTTTGATTATTGTTGATAAATGGCTTTTACTATTTGACGCTGGTTCATTGATATAACATTTTCTTTAACAACGCCTACTAATAATATTCAAAACATTTAATTTACGAATTTAAAAATATAAAAACGTATAATTTAGTGAGATATAAAAATAAGTATACCAAGATATATATTTTTGAAAATATAAAAAAATGAGCAATTTTTTAATGGCATAGCCAACTATGGTTTGCATTTAAAATAAGAAAGTTAGGTGTAATAACTCGAAATGTATTGAACCTAGAACAAAAATTTCTAGTGCACATTATTCTACGTGAAAAACTACTGCAACAAACACTTTACAGATTTAAAATATTTTAATAAACAAAAAAGTTATGACACTTTAAAAATCGGCCAAATGTCACTTTTTAAAGATATTTTGATAACGGTTAGAGATATCAAGATGTGGTTTTTACCAATCGATTTTTCTTAAAAATCGAGCAAGTATTGCGAAAACCATTTTTTTCTATCTCGCCTAAAAATAGGTGAAACCCCTCATTCCCATCGAAATTGAGACACCCTGTACAGAAATAACAAACCTTATAGTAAACGACCAACAAGAAGACCAAAGATGAGCTGGAAGGATAATCTACTGACTTTAACAACAACTACAGAAACGGAATGAGTGACAGACAAACAGGAGAAGTTCTAGTCAAGCGAAGAACGAGAAGAAGAAGCTAAAACCCAAAAAAAGTCTTAGCTATACATACAGTGTGTCTTCGGACCAATGCAACTCTAGGTGTTAATGAGCAAAGTTTTCATTTTCTAGAATCTCGCCCCGTTTGGTCAGAAAGTAATTTTGGATATCTTTTCGTTTTTCTAATATCAAGTGCGTTTTGAGAATTAGAGAAAAACGAAGTTATGCCTTCATGCAAATTTTCAAATAAACCAAAGTATTTACCTCTTACCTCTTTCATTTAGTTACTTGTTGTTATGACCCCAAGATGGACACGCAGGTACTTAAAATACCAATTATGCATACTACCTATAGTCTTCGTCCCAAACGTTTATTTCTGACCAGTGACAACATTTTGCTCAAAAGCAATTTTTCAGCGTTTTCTGATCAGGCGTGAATTGTTATTTCTTCTTCCTCACAACATAATCGTTGACAACAATCCAGCAGGACTATAAACAGAACTTATATGGGATATGATATTTCCGAGGATAATTCAAAGAACGTTAGGTTTGCTATCATGGCGTGTAAAGCAGCTCGAATGTTTAGAAATTTGAATTTTGGCGGATGCGCCGGTGTTTACTTTTTAGTCTACCTTTGGAACGGAAAACGGTATTTGCAATAATAAAAAGCTCATCTTTTAGTATCAGTTCAAATAATTCACAAATGTTGAATTTTTCAGATTTAATTGTATCTCACCGTAGTACACCTTCGCACCAGAGCATTCCATTCATAATCCTTGATTCAAACTTAGATTCTCGGACTTCAGAAATGACTGTACAGATTTTGACCAGTCCTCTTTATTCCGGAGTACAACTCGAGTGATACGTATGGACATCCACTGTCGGTAAGGGCTTTTTTTAACGAGAATCACACTGTAGTATGTTCTATATATTCAAGGGAGAAAGCCAAGAGAGGCTGACCCTACCTACAAGTTCCAGAGAGTACGTTAAATTTGTAATACATCCTTCTCTAAGCCGCCTTCCTAGCCTTTATCTCGATCACTCAGAGCGTCTTCATGGCAGAAGAGGACGTAGTCTGCATGGGAGATGGTCACCATTCGTATTTGTGTATCCGTTTGATCCCTTCAACTCAATTTAACATCCTAGATTACTCCTAAGTAGTTCATTTTGCTGAAGTAGACCGTAGTCAAAAGTTGTTAAAAATGCACTTATTTAAAAACATGCTGTACATGTACTTCAAACAATTAATTTTATGAAAATTGAAATTAAGAATTGAACTATTTATCACAATATTCAAAATAGTGATCATTTAATCATGATATGAGACATACCAGGAATATTTTCAAAAGTCGTGTGCGTCACGGTGTTTCGATCCTCCATCTCTATCGCTCTCAAATGTGGTGAACTTAAGTAGGTATTCGTATTACAAAAGGCAATCTTAAACTCTTTTAAAATCTTTACTTTAGAACAGGCACGTAGCCAGAATGTTCTTTCGGGGGGGCTCTCGGATCGGTGTTGTTCTGGAGCTAGGGTTGCCAACTTTTTTGATTGCTTAGTAATAAAGACACGCAAAAGTAGTCTGGCAGATTCTATGTATATCGAAAAAGCACCGCAGGCAAATATTTTTATCTTTTCAAGGTCTATTAGTTAAAATGAAAAGTTACAATTTCGAACAGCAACTAACAGCTTAAATATTACTTCGAAAGTTAAATTTAGTATAATATACTTAATTAAATTTTAGCAGTAAATGCGCAAACTAAGGACAAATAGCGTCCTCATCGGTACATGGTAAGAACACTATTTGTCCTTATAGTTTGCGCATTTACTGCTGTCTTAGGACTGTCTTTCCAAAATAAGGACGGTTGGCAACCCGAAATTGCCACAAGTGAAATAGCAGAAGTTTTTGTTCTAGAAGTGGCGGGAGTTTCAAAATCTATTAATATTGCCGTCGACCGAAAACTTCGATTTAAAAAAACGAAAAACCTTTTTAAAGAACCTATTCAACAAAAAAAGCACAAATTTGCTAGAGTTTGTGGAGTTTTGGCTCCTCGAGCCCCCCTGTCTACGTCCTTGCTTTAGAAAACCACTTTAGGTGACTTTGTTATTAAAAATTGGTAAACAAAAAAATTTTTTTTAAGTTTAGTTTAAGTGTAAATTATCCTACAATGAAGTTTATTATTCGATAACATTAATTTAAATGAGATCAACAATGAGATGTTATGTAGTCGAAAAGTTAGATGTCCATTAAAACTGACCTTTTAAAAGTTATGAGTTACAATGTTGAACCACCAAGTTTAAATACGTCCAAATGTAACGAAGACCTATTGTAAATTTTGGTTAAACTGTGCAAACTTTTTAATATTAAAACCCTAAAGCTAAAAATATCCCACCAGCAAACTTTTATATCCAAAACATTTACTTATTTCATAAACTTTTGTTAATGGCAATATGAAGAATTCTTAGTTAAAATTAGTTAATATTTCAGGAAATGTAACTAAATTTAGAAAGTAGGTAATAGCTTGAAAAATTACTTGATCGTCTAGGAGCCCTTCTAGTTATTAATTTCCTGAACACCATGGCTTCTAGTTTTTACACTTACAAAAACAATGCGCCCGCATTTGTCTGCTTTAATCTATACTTAATCTGTGAGCTGTTCATTTAGAAACGATTTCTTTACTACAACAAAAAAAAAAAAAATTGTGGGGAAACTCCCCTTTGATTGTGATACACAATGTGTGGAAGTTGCGATGTTTTTATCATCTCATCGTATTGCGCTTGATATAAATTTAATTACGATCCCCATCGCTCCCTATATCAAGCCGGACCACACAAGCGGTCAAGACAGGATGTTGTAGAAGTATAGTAACAGAATTCCCTGGCTCTAGCCAAGGGAGTTGGTGTGTCAGCAAGAGCTCGCAACGCATGTAATTGGCCGCCAGGAGGCTCCGATAAACAGCGACCTCTCTCAACTTACCGCCAACTAAACATGCCCATGAGAACTCAGCCTCAGCAAATCTACCTGAATCGGAAATGCCTGGAACTGGGGGCACTCCCATCTTCAATTGTCGATGAGGTTTATTGTCTGCGCGCTGGCACCTCTATTATTTCGGACGAAGCTTCTGATGAAGTTTCGTGCGAGCGTACTTAGGACCACTTTCATTGCCTGGTGATCGGATCTTTTTTCTATATAAATACAGGGAACAAGTCGACGCTTTTAACACAAATTGGCTCAAGTTGAAATTATCTGGGGATTTGGTGCCTTATCAAAAGCATATTCACGGGAGGGTATATAAAGTTTTACTTTCAACGGAAATGGATGGCACTCATGTTGACTCACTCCCAATTCCTTTATTAACAACAAACAAACAGTCAAGTTTAATTGGAGAGCAGCCTACAAAAAGAACTTTTGTTATCATTATTCGTTTCGTGCGTCATCTGCTTATTTATATATAAAGCTGATGCACAAGAGGCTGGGTTTTAATTCCACTGGCCGAAGACATATTTTTGTTCTGGAATGGGGGAAAAAAGCTTTGATAGATGTGACCACTCCACACGGGAATTTTGGTGTATATTTTTATGAAAGAATATCTATAAATAACCTAATAAGTAAATTGTATAATTTTTAACGCTGATACTGATAGTGGATGTTTCAATTTAAAAATTTTTAAAATTTTTAAAATTTATTTATTAAACAATACGTAATCATAGTTAATTTTTACTAAATTATTATAAAATATTGATAGCATTTATTTCATATAAGTATGTAAATAAACAAGAATACAACTAGATACTGAATGAAGAATTTTTCTTTATTAAATTTTAGTACATAATATTAAAATAGTTATTTATGTATCAAGGGCATAATGAAGATGTTTATATTCGACGGCAACGAAGTTACAAAGTCGAGGGCCTTTGATCCGAGAGTTTGTAAGTTCCCGAGATTTATAAACATCCAGTTAAGAAGTGGCCATTTTCGTGCAGGTACGAGAAAAAATAGAGTATGCTTCACGGGAGGAAGTGATTCTGCCTCGTGTTCTTCTATAAATTATCTATACATCAGCTGTCAGTGTCAAATTAAATATTGTCAGAATAAATTCTGTCATAACTCTGTCATTTATAATTTTACTAGATAATTATAAGATAATTTTAGCAGTCGACCATAAAGCTTTGTATGAAACTCGTATATAAACTGACTTTATTAAATATCTATTATTTTTTACTATGTAATTCTTGTAATTAAATGTACGAAAAAGCTAAAAATGTAGTAACAAAAAAGTTATTCAAACAGAATTCATTCACACATTTATTTATATGCATTTGACTGAGTGGGGTTCGAGCTAGTTGAATGGAAAGGAATAAGGACATATGGGTGGGAACGAAGTTAGTGTAAATCCTGCCAAAGATCTTGTTTATACATCAGGGTGTTTAACATAATTTATTATCAAATGTGATGTACCACAGACAAAACGTGCACTAAAATAGTAACTGTTAATTAGATGAAAATTTAATTGAAAACTAATTAAGTACCTGATGATATATTTTACATGTAACGATTTTCCGCAGGGAGAAAGACAATAACTAACATAATTACATCTTTCTCTTAGTTGTAAATTGAATTGAGCAGTACTAACAAATTAAAGTGGTTTTTTCGCACTCGCTTCACTTTAATTCGAAATACCTCAACCAATTCGTTTCCACATTCAATTGAGAGAATAAACCAAAATAGTGATAGTTCAATTTACACATTAAAAAAGAAAAGTTATTTTACTTATCTAAGCACTCATAATAATGATTTTTTTCACTACAACTCAATTATATTAATACAGTTTTACATAAGTGAAGAGACAATTTAATTAAATAAAGTGAAAAACTTTCAAGAAAAAAATGTAAACGTAACACTATATTATTTATGTCTGTTCTCCACGCTTTTTCTTTGTTTTGTATGTCTTGATGTAACTAATAAATTAACACCTAAAAAGACACTTGCAGTATATAACTTGTTTTTTCATTCTGGTCTGGTGTAGAAACAAGATATTTTATTTTGCCCACATACTACCACAAAAAACATAGAGACTTAGGGTGGCTTGAACTACAACAGCAGCTCTTAGTTTTGTGCCATTTTCTTAGATACAGAGCAAAAAATTAAGATAAAAAAAGGACTGCCATGCACCTTAAGAGTAATAATAGGGAACTCTAGGCGATATTTTTTAGGTTTTGTTCGACAATTTGTTCTAATAAACTTAGAGAATCGAAGTATAATGTAGAAGGTAGTCATTTGGTGTTTTTGTTGCTCGTCTGTAATATAACGAGATGACAAGGGTGGTTAAAGGAAAAATAATGCTTATCCCATATGCTTTGTGTTAGAAATTTCATTTTGTATCTCATATGGTTTGATTTTATTCGCATTGCGACATTTAGATATTTATCACAAAAGTAATTTACACAATTTTTTTAAATTTATTATAATAGTCTACAAAAATTACAAATAATAAAAAGTTTAATCTATCAAAATATGTGCTAATAAAGGAAAAAATTGTGACTCTGGTTGAATAAGAATTAAAAAATAATTATATTTCGTCACGAAATTAATTAAAATTCCAGCAATTATAAATTTTCATTTTTAATAAACGTTCTACATACTTAATATAAAATAAATTAACGTCCAACATTATGCTGCTGATACACCATTATAAATTTAAAAGGTTCATATTTTTATTACCTAAGCATTCTTACACATAACATATTTACCAAGGCGTGTTCTACATTTTAAGTATACATAAAAAATACATGAATAATTTTGCCATTATGTCATTTTAGGACTAATGGACAATCTTATAAAACCAAAATATTGGCGCACCCCATTTGCAATTAAATCCAAGCAGCAAGGCTTCCATAAGCAGTATATAAGCTGCAGGAGGCACTCGATAATGTGGTTTGGATGAGGATTAAGAGAAATCGCTTGCAGAAAGCTATCGTAAGATCTCGCCGCTTCTTGGGTTGATAACCGAAAAATACATTTTATAGTTATTCGGAATTGTGGTGCGGTTATTGAATTTTTTATGTCAGATATGTGTTATACTAAAATATAGTTGAGTTGAACTTGCAGGACCATCAAATAGATTACGTTGAAGCGAGTTTTTAGTGTTAATAAAATATTTAAAAAATAGTTCATGTCTCGATTTAGATCTGACTGGTGTAAGTGTTTAAAGAAATCGACACAGGGTACCTATGTAGGTTTCAACTTAAAAAAATTACGATTACTATACTTTCTTATTACTTTGTATAAGAAAGTAAAAACTGCGCAAATATTTTAATAGAGGGGACAAAGAAATAACTCAAATCTGTATGGGCAGAAACCTTCTTCATGTCTTCTATGACGCAAAGAGCCATATACATTAAGTTTTATGTTTTTTGAAATTATAAAGTTATAATTAACGAACTGTAGAGCCAAAGCAAGAAAAAATTACAAGCAAAACGTCAAAATTGTGATTCCAGACTGGCGCACCAAGAGGTACAGAACTCCTGAAATTAATGAAATTTAACAATGTAATAACCATCTTTCCGCCGATCTACCAACGTATTGCTCAACTGATAGGATATAAATCCTAGATGTTATACATGTTTGTGTTAACAAAGGTACAAGTACTTAAAATTGCTTCATGCCTGGTTTTAGCATTTGATCCCCACTCAATGGTGATTACTGTTTCTTCAAAAATAAGAACTAAAGCATCATTACGTAATAAGAATACAGATTCGAACTATTGAGAACTTCTAGATATAACACATATTTAGATATCACGTTAAAAAACGAATAAAAGTTAGACTTAGCGGCTCTATTCAAGAGGAGGCATAGAGTTCTACTCCTAATTAAACAAAAAAAAATTAGGCGTCACATTATTCCAACAGAGTCGAATTAAGAAAAGAAAGCTAAGAAGACTTAAAAATAATCGCGACTCATTTGTTAAAATCTAAATTAATAGACAATTTAGTAAATAAGAAACTTTTCCTTTCAAGTGTATTTAAAAAATCCTTCAGCTTTTGAAAGCTCATAAGAAAATGAAATATCCAAAACCACTAACATTATCAATATATTCGAAAAATGATGGCAATTGTACCCGGATCGACAGACTAATCATAGGAATGTTGGATCTTTATTTTCAGAGGTTTGTGAGTTTTTTCAAAAGTCAATATCCGCTATCTTCGATAGGCCGCTATTTTATTAGCTGCCACTTGTGGGAATCATGGGTTTTTGTGATTCTTATATGTATATTCATGTTATTATTACTCGTATTATTAGCAAAGAAAATTAATACCACCAATGCACCAATTATGCAGATTATTTGAATTTCACTATTATCTGGTCCATATAGGTACTGTATAATATTATCTATCCATACTAATATCTAGTTCCACACGTGTGTTAAACTAATAATTCACAATTTCATTGATTTTTATTCATTTTCGTATGGGGAAATCGCTAATCAGTATTAAATTTCTGCATATTAACATAATTAACGTAAAACGTAACAATTATCATACAAATAAAACCAAAATAAACATTCAGTTCAAAACTTCTCTATAATGATACATAATAGTTAATATTTAATTACGTTTTAAATTCGTTGGGTCTTAAACAAGATAATTACCACTGCAAATCTCTTATTAAATATTTAATGGAGTCGGCGAACATTATAATGTGATAAAAATTGGTTTACAATAACATACTAAAAACTCAATAAAACTAAATTTATTTTATTTTTCCCATGCTATTATTATTCATTGACTAAATTTAAAAAGGCATGCTTTCCTGAGTCCCTTCTTTAGATCAGTTGCTGTCTCTCTCCTTATTAATACCAATTCAATTTGTAACAATACTGATTTACTGCAGCTCCATAAGGTTCAAGTGGTGTGTGAAAGGTTTTCCATAAGACTCATCCAAAAAAGGTACGCTTTTTACAATGGGTCTTACTATATTGAAAAAAAGAATTTTATTATATGTGCCGAGAGCAATAAAGCCTTAGACAAAAGCGATCCTCCAGAAGTAGCTTGTTATGATACAAATATTATTATAAGATCCGTTTTATGTTTGACTGAAAACCACTGTGACATCCATTTTTGCTTTGCAGACCCTTGACCTAAAGGTTAAATCTTATTAGATGTAAAAAACGAACTGTATTAAAATACAAAAGCTTCTTATTAGGTAAAGGTTTTACGACGTACTATAAAAATAAGTGTATTAGTTGAAATGTTGAATGCATCCAGTGTTTTCGGCGATAAAACAGCGGTAATAAGCAGGAATAATAATTTCTAATGGGAATTCCTGTGGAGATATTTCTGGAAATAAATTTAGGTAGGCAAATTATAAGAGAGTAAAAGCAAATCTTGCAAAACGTAAAATGCAAATTTTGTTGAGTAGTCGTTAGGTAACAAGAATTAATGTCAGCAAATTAAATACCGAAAGTGAGTTAAATGTGAACTCTTGCATTGTTTTATAAATGGTGTATTGGTTCAGAAAGCCTTTTGTGGCTATCCATTTAATAATAAGTTTGCTCGTTAGTATTTTGAGGTAAAATCGTTCAGTTTGCCGAACGAATTTTGGGGGTGCAAGTTTTGATACTACGCATATTTAAATGCCTAATTTTCCTAATTTGTATGTAAATTTCGTCCGTGACGATAATACACGTCATGGCGGGTGGGAAACTTTTGTCAGCCCGCCACCAACTATAGAAAGTTGGCCAATTAGAGTAAATTTTCTACAGTAGTGTGTGTGTCCGGGAGTTAGCTTTGCTCTCTGTAGATCACTATCTCCTGTCACGTAGTTGCAGTTGTCTAGAAACGGTTTGCTATTAATTGCTTTCTCCTTTATTCCTTTAACAACTTAACCCCACTTGTCTGCACCAAAACTTTTCAATCATTTTATTGACTCACCTGTCACCTGAATCAGAAATATTTATCAATTAATCCTGCTATTCTATTCAATTGAGCAATTACAGTGATAATTAAAATAATGGTTAATATGGTGACTTCTATGACCATAGCAGGTATCGAGGGATCTGTTTGCACAATTTACTAGATTACGTATTGTTCACGAACAAAACTAAATGCCAATGTTCATGTCAGTAATATAATTCAGTAATAAAGCTATTTCAAAACGCCACATTTACTACCCCAAAGCGATTATAATGCTGTACGTGATGCAGTGATTCGTCTGGAAAATAAATGTTATATTATTTCTTTTTTATACTTTTATACTTATATTTGTATATAAAACAAACAGCATAAAATGTTTTGTAACTAAAAGTCTTTTCGGGGAAGTAATGTGATGCCGGATGTGATGTCACTTGTTGCGGAAAATACGCATGAATATTTGTAATAAAAGCAAACCAAATAGAAAATCTGTTGGTAATAAATGTGTGAATATTCATGTGCTTTACAAATTTATTAGTTAAGAAAGAAAGTAATGCATATTTTTTATAGATGAAATTTCCTTTTCCATTTTCAAATACTTACACTAATTATACAAAATAATATAGTAGATTTAAATGCTACTTTGAATATAAATTGAAATTATATTCTTTCGAATTTGGCAAACTTGAACAGTTTGCTACAACAATTCCGTCAATTAAATACTTCTATTTTCAAAATTACGACTTTATTTCGATATCAAGGAAAATATATTTCCATTTTCCACTTCATCACAATTTTGAAATATTTAATAAGATTCTCAATGTGCATAATTTTTTCCCATTGCCACTTACTTAAGTAGAATAGTCTTAAAAAGTGTCTTTTTATTGAATTAAGAATTTTTTCTACAGAAATTTTATTAATTTTCCTTAACATTTTGTCCTGTGCATAAATATTGTGGTTTACGTTAGCTCAAATCTGAGATTATATATTTTCATCATGGTCGGTGAGAATAAAAACATTTTGCAAAATGTTGGCGTACAGGAGAATTTTCATTAAGGTAGAAAATCCGTCTTGTACTATTTTAACTCGTATAAAATAACTTATATAACTGCTAGAGTCCTATTAATGGCTTTAATTGTTTAATATCTTCGTCGATAGGTATCTTTCTACTGATATATGTACAGGGTCTTTCACGCAAAAGTAACACCCTCCTTATTTTCTTACCTATTGAGATATTTCAATTTTTCAAAATCATATTTACTGTAGTTTTTTCTGAAGTTTTCAAATATGCCATCGAAACTTTTTTAACTTGGAAAATATACAAGGTGTGCTAAAAATAGCATTTTTTCTTATGGAACACCCTATATATTTTTACATAAATGGATAGATCTTTTTAAGCTGATTCCAAAAATATATATGACTTTGACATTTGGACCAAAAGTGACGGAGATATTAAACTTTAAATTTGTAAAATTTGAGAAAATTAACATTTCTTTTTTTTACCTTTTAGGATATTTTTATTTTTTGAAATTCTATCTGCTTTATTTTTTGAAATTCTATCTGCTTTATTTTTTTATGTAGTATTCAAGTATACTATTAACTTTTTTTAATTCAAAATTTTATTAATAATATAAATTATACAAGATTGCCTACAATGTTCCTACATTCGCAGGTTGCCATGAATTAAAAAAAATTCTTCTAGTTTTTTGACATTTACAGGAAGAATAAAGGAGATACAATAAAAAAAAATCAAAATATCCTAAACGGTAAAAAAAAAGAAATGTTAATTTTCTCAAATTTTATAAATTTGACGTTTAATATCTCCGCCACTTTTGGTCCAAATGTTAAAGTCATATATTTTTGGAATCAGCTTAAAAAGATCTATCGTTTCATGTAAAAATATATAGGGTGTTCCATAAGAAAAAATGCCATTTTTAGCACACCCTGTATATTTTTCAAGTTAAAAAATGTTTTGATGGCATATTTGAGAACTTCAGAAAAAACTACAGTAAATATGATTTTGAAAAAATAAAATATCTCAATAGGTAAGAAAGTAAGGGGGGTGTTACTTTTGCGTGAAAGACCCTGTATGTAAATTCAATAAGAAAATGTAGAGCAAATGTAATTATTGGGTAAATGTATCTAAGTTATATAGTATAACTGGTTTTTGCCCGTTAGATGGCTTCGTATTCCTGAAATTAAGTAGTACCTACCCTTTATTCTATCAAGCATATTTCAGTCTTGCAGGCACCATTCAGTTACAAATAATATCAAAGTGAGGACTACGATATTGCCGTGCAATTTGTAATTATTGTTAACGTAAATACGAATATGTGTTTTTGAGATGTCTAGACATCTTTGCTTCTAAAATATGATTGTTAGTTCGAAATTCGGTGCGATTCTGTAAGTTTTTAACCACCGTATTTATTAACCACTGTGGTTGTTGCTATGATAACTACCAATCAAACGTCCTACCGTAGCAGCAACCACAGTAGTTACATAGTCACGGTCGTTAAAAAGTTATAGAATCAGACCGATTAAATATTTATCTAAACCTAAATGACGACCCAGAGTACGACGAAAATAATTTACAAAATATACTCTACTTAACTGAAATCCGGTCGTATGACAATTTTCATTGTACGATACTCAAATATTACATTACATTAACAGGTCCCGTGTTGGAACTAAACTAGGAATGGGAGTACAAAAATGAGGATTCGAATTATCACGGAAAAAATCCACAGATCTCTTAATTCTTGCAACCATCGGAGGGTGTTGAAAACAAACACAATATATAATCATGATAAAAAATGTTCGCAATCCCTGCAACCATCAGAGACATTGGAAATCATAACACCAAATTTGAAACATAATTAACTGATTATTATACACGCAAGGTTATTATAAACATAGAATTTTTTAGCATTTTATTTTTGAAAAACTTAAGTAGTACTTATTAATATAATATATCTTATACACATCTCAATTTACGAGTTAGGTAGTTAGAAATAATAAAAATAATTTTTAATTAACCAACTTATTTATACAACTTTTCTACTCAGTGTCACTTTCTTCTCTTATAGTGTAATATACTATTTCTAAGCAGATAGCACCTACCATCCGTTGTCTTTAATCATAAATGAGTATGTTTGTTTATATTAACAACATTAAAATCCAGTCCGCCTTGCACGTGTTTAACATAAACAACCCTGAACACTACCATACTGTTCTAAAACCACAGAATACCCTCTGTATCTAAAACTCACATACAAAACTATAACCATTGACAACAAACCAGCATAATGTGGTCCAGATACACAATTTCATATTTAGTTTAAAATACTGAAGGTACTTTTCAAAACTCCCTTTTCAGATAATTTCTAAAATTTAGGGATATAAAAAATTCTTCCAGCTATACATGGTGGTTCGAATTTTACCTTTAATAATAATTTGGGAATCAATAGAAACTTTAAAAAAACATCAATTTTCTTAATAAACTTATATCGAAAACTCAACCGTGGTGGGTATTATTTAATTAATAAGTACCATATTTAATCATCATAATTTGTTTTCCTATTTCAAGCAGTGGCGTAACCACAGGGTGTGATTCTTTCTTTTTATATAAAAAAAAGGTACGCCAGTGATATAATATTTTTTTCTACATTTCTGAAACTAGCAGTCGATGTACGAAAAAAAAGTCCTTAAGTAATTTTTTCCTAAAACGTATCGTTTTATAGTAAAATTTTAATTAAAATTCATTGTAGGTAATTTATCGCAACAAGACAAGTATGTACCTACCTATGTATTTCTAACAAATAAATAAAAAAAAAATAAATTTATTTTACAACAGAAACTTAAATCATTGGAGGAACTGCTCAAAATAAAAAAAAGTTCAGGAGATATTAAATTTATTTAAAAAAAATATGTAATTTCAACACCCTGTATTTCTGAAACGGTTGAGATTTAGATATATGTTTATTAAGAAAATTGATATTATTTTTACATTTTTAATTGATTCCCAAATTATCGAAGGTTCAATTCGGACCAGCCTGTATACTTGGTACTTGTCTTATTGCAATAAATTACCTACAAAAATTAAAATTTTACTGTATAACGATTTGTTTTACAAAAAAACTACAAGAAAACTTTTTTTTCGTAAATTGACTGCTGGTTTCAGAAATGTAGAAAAAATGTATTATATCATTGGCGTACCACTTTTTTTTCTAAAAAGAAATAATTTCATCCCAGTGGATACGTCACTGCTTGAAGTAGGAAAACAAATTGTGGTGATTAATATGGTACTTATTAGGAAAATAATATCCACCAAATTTCAATAAAATATTCCCTTTGGTTCAGGAGATATTAAATTTATTTAAAAAAAAAAAATGCAACTTCAACACCCAGTATTTCTGAAACGGTTGAGTTTTCGATATAAGTTTATTAAGAAAATTGAAGTTTTTTTAAGGTTTTCTATTAATTCCCAAATTATCGAAGGTAAAATTCGGACCACCCTGTATAATAGTAATCGTATAGACGTGTTTGTGTTGTTTTCTACATGTTTTCAACAAATTAAGAACTACCTGGTCTAGTTTGTTGCATTGAACCCTTTCATGTTAAAGCGAGAAAATTCTACTGTTATTAAATTTTAAGTTTTTTTTAAATAATTATTTTTAAATAACATTTAGAAATGTTTATTAAGTAAAATCGTACTTACTCAAATTTAGTGCTTTTCAGCTTTGGAATTTAGATTAATAGATTATACGCTGTGATTATTCAAAAATAGTAGTTTTAAATTTTTTCATTCATTTAAATTACCCAGTCTGTTAATATTACAACGATACAGAAACATCCCACCCATCCAGGTGACCATCATCTCATCATCATCATCACTCTGATCAATACAATAATTTTACTGAAACGGCAACATTCCAACATTGGACACTGATCGTACGTGGTGCTTTTCAACCTATCTATCTCATCTAACTGCGCTGTGTGACGCTTGAGCGTGTCTTTCAGATCGGGAATGCGGCATCAGTTGAGTGTTTTCAACACTAAAAATTTGAGATCTTCATTCCATAGGAATTTTCTCTAAAAAGAAACAAATATAACCTCTATCTAGTCGAATTTGCTAGAAGGAAAGCAACAAATTCCTTCACGATTTTTGAATACTTTAACCCCCTTGACTCAATATTCAATAAGCTTGGTTTAATAGCCAAACCAAGTAATATTTGGAGTCTCGAGGGGTCTCGCCTGTACAGGGTGGACTAAATTGGATGTTTTGATGGGGCAACTCGTTACCTATAACCGATATCGAAAAATGGATCACGGAGTCTTAGGTTGTTAGTATCATTACTGGTGTATGGTATTTTTATATAAACTGTCTTTAATGTGACCCCATAGAAAGAAATCTAGATGCGTCAAATCAGACGAACAAGGTGGCCACTTCACTAATCTAAATGATATCAGCATACTACTAAAAATAAAGGAAATATTACGACTTACTCTGAAATTTGCAAATTTTTTTAAAAATAAAAAAAGTGAAGGAATAGACCCCACATGTTATATATCATTGAAACCAGAAAGAAATTGTCTTTTTAACTAAGCCATACTCAACTATGATTTGTATTTAAAAAACATAACTTTATGTCATAACTTGAAAATGAATAAATTTACTGAAAATCTGATCATTCTACTCAAAAAAGTGCCTGAAGAATGTGTTACTAATTTTTCTCTAAATTGAAAAACAATCAAGATATAGACTTGTATCGAAAAGTTGAAAAATCGAACTTGCCTTGATAATTCGGAAATAAAAGACGACAGCTAATTTTGGTTTTCAGAATTGAGTTCATCTCGAAAAAAGAGACTCGGTGGTCCATTTTACGATATCTGTTATAGGTAACGAGTTGCCCTATCAAAACACACAATTAAGTCCACCCTGTACATTATAAAAAATTTTTTTTTTATATATAATGGACTGCATATGTTTCATAAATAAACCATCCCAGAGGGATGATGATATCTTGGAAGTGTCTATGCAATGTCCAAAAGAAAGTTGGATGGAAATAGAAATCTTTCAGAATCAGTTTCAGCATGCTCTTGGGTGACAACCATCCAGCTTTCATTATTTATGACAGTTACACCACATATAACTATTAGTTCTGATATAATAGAACAAGCTGTCAATAACAATACACCTAATAATTCTAAAATTATCACCACACTGTATATTCATATTCTTCATATTCTTACCCATAACTAAATCTTTCAAATACCAGGAGGATGCTAAATTAATATCTTGGTCACTAACTACCAATGGTAGATATAATTTCATGTTAGTCCGTCAAGGGAAGAATTCTGGAGGGAGAGGGAACCCGTAAGGAATGCTTCAAATATTGGAAAAAGCAAACGTGTCGACAATCCAAGGCCCTACTGAGCAGTAATCTCAAGAAGGACAGAGCAAAAGAGACACTGGGACTTGGTAGGAGGGATATGAGCTCATCGACCGGCATACTCACCGAGCATGGGAAGAATTCTGAAGGGAACCCGTAAGGAATACTCCAAGTATTGGAAAAAGCGAACGTGTCGACAAGCCAAGGCCCTGCTGAGCAGTAATCTCAACAAGGACTGAGTAAAAAAGACACTGGGACTTGGTAGGAGGAATATGAGCCTATTGAGCGGCATACTCAACGGCCATGGTGGACTCAGATACCACCTATCGGTTATCGGTGAGGAAGAAACCGCAAATTCGAGAAATGTGGCTTGGAAGAGGAGACTTCCATCCACATCCTATGCAAATGTGAAGTCCTAACCTCCCAGGTTAGGTGACAATATGTATATTATTAAAATTCAAGCACTGTATGTTTAATATTTTCTTTTCAAATGAACAATTTATTAACTAATTTTTAATATTAATTTCAAATAATTGAGGAAAAGATATACAAGTATAGCAAGTGCAAAATAATAACAAGAAAAACATATAATTCAAACATGTTTTCCTCCTATTTCAATTTATTATAATTTATTGTCTAATTAAATACAAGAGAAACTTAAGACATTTTCAGTCATAAAACGAACAGTAAATAAATCTCAATTTGTTGATAGTAATAGTACCTACTAATTTGTTACTAAACATAATTTTCACTTTAAGCTTCTTTAATAAATGAGTGCAATGTGATGCATCTTTAGAAACTAGTTCATTATATACATGCAATGAAATTTGTAATAAACATTTCAGACTGTATCATTGTCGCTACAAAGCATTTATTTAACTAAAACTTTGTATACCTCTAATGCCTAAGAGGTATTTCGCTAATTACCTCATGATTTAATTCGCAATTTAGATTTACATGCATTTTATTATACACATCACATCCTATGAATTTATTCATACAGACATTGCAAATATTTAGCTTTATATTTGACGACATAAGTTTCTTGCGCAAGCTACTTATGTCAAGTATTGCGCCTGAAACTACCAGAGACATTTTAGAGAGATATTAATTACTAAGGAAAATTAGCTTATATTGCCAGGGATGTGCACTATACCGTATTATTGTTAATTAGACATACATCGACGTTATATAGAGGGGAATTAATAGATTCAAGAACACTAACAAAAACAATTGACTCTTTTAGTTTTCAGCTTTCATTGGATGATTTGAGCAAATTACTAGTGCAATGTAATGTAGGTCACTTACTTTTTTTGTTTACCATAGTCGGTAAACTACTTTTTAATTCTTTTCCAAATTCTTTTATTAACGAGGAACAAACAAACAATTTCGCCCAGTCAATAGAGAGGTTTAAGTTAATGCGGAATTTATCTAAAAATTGCACAGTTGAGGTCTTTCTAAGAAGCGGAACGGGATTATTTTATATGAAATCAATGGGGATGTCGGTCTAAGATGCGATACATTGTGTGTGTGCCAGTGTATCTGGAAAAGCTTTGAACGAATAAAATTCAGTTAATAACGGAAATGAATATATTGGAGATGAGCCAATATTTTAAAAGGATAATTTTGAATGGATAAAGTTGAGAATTTAATATTATATATTATGAGCTTCAAAAGTTGAAGGTCACTTGAAAGTTATGAGGGAATTTTATGATGATCTAAGAGATTAATAGAATTTGCGGTTGTAACAAAAATAGTTTTCTCAATAACGAATAATTTATGAGATATGGCAAAAATCATCTTGTACTTCAAACTATTCGTTATTGGATGTTGGAGTTCGTCATGGAAGATTGGACTTTAAATGCTGCTCTAAATAGTCCTATTGTCATGTTGGTTGAACAACGTTCGGCGGTTCTTCAGTCAAGATATCGTTCGTCTGCCTGGATCTCTCTTTCCTAATATGTTTTCTTGGATGATCAATAAAAATTATAGTACCTTGTATCTGTATATATTTGTAATGGTGTGACGACTTATTGGTTCCGATACCAGAACATAAATTACGTCATTGAATATTATTTGTATTGTCACTTAAATTTAGTATTTTTTAAACTTTTTGGTAATTAGCTAATAATACTTAACTGCTGTTGCTTTGTGTTTTTCTTACTCATTATGGCTAAAGAAAAATGTATTTTTAAGCAGAAGGTAAATTCACGTTTAGATTAAAACAATAATACGACGTTAATAAGTACTGAGTAAAAAAGTGTGATTCTGTTGAAAATGGTCCAGTTTCATCGGATAGGATAAATAAAAAATTTATTTTCCTCCTACTTTTAATTCCACCTCATACAGCCTCATTATTTCTGTATCAGACGTCTACACTACTTACTAAATTGAATCTGGCATTAAGTTTATGTGAGCAAGATATTCTACATGATGTCTTAAATTGAGACTTTAAGAAATGCGATTAGTAACATTCTTTGATGTGACTTGACATAGATAATGGATTCTAATATAAAACGTAATGTGCAGTTTCAGTAGGTAATCAGAGTGAATAATATATGAATTTTGTGACGCTACTTTATTTCAGTTACGGATTGTAGAAATTCTAGCGATTTAAATTAATTTAAATGAAGAATGGACATAGACAGTGGATGGTTGATATCTATTCTTTTAGAAATTGTATTTTTTTTTTAGGTATTACAGTTTTAATTACGATCATTTTAAATATTTGATATAAAATTAAACACCGTAACCAACTGAAGTGGAAATTTAAAGAACCGCTCACACTACACTAGGTATCTATTGTGGCGTCCTCAACAGCCAGTATTCCAGCCTCATTGTCGTAAACGTGAAGAAAAAGAACGCGAACGTAAACATATCTATAAAATGGAACTAAAGTTCAAAGTGATTTATATTGTTCACAGTACCGGTGACGTGACTTCTAACCTAGGTTATGCTTGTTTACTTCTTGCACTAGTGCACTAAGAGTAATCGATGAGAATTGAATTTTGATTGTGGAAATCGGAATCAATTTTAAATCATCGGTTTATGTAGTTATTTTCATTAAACCTTCACGTTCCTGGTAATTGATCACCAGGTTGTACTCAAACTTCAAACATGAAACATCAAGCAGGCAAATGTGCCTTTAGTGCCTTCACTACTTAACTACATAATGATAAAACATAAAAAAAAACAGTTTTGTTACGTACAGGGTGTGTTTCGACACTTTTAGGGGGTATTGGCGTTATTATCAAAGATAGAGTGTTGCGGTTTTCACCTTCCTGTCCTACTTTTTTACGAAACGAAAGATTCCGTGGTCAAATTTGTCATGGCTCTCTTAGTTTTTAATCTACAGAGTGATTCTGAAAATCTTTGTTTTTTTGACACCCCTCGTATTTCTGTTATGCGTCTACTTATCAAAAATGTGAAAACTGATCTTGATAGAGTTTTTTACGTAGAATTCAGTGGCGTAGGCAGTTTTTGTGTAAAAGGTTTAGTTTTTGAGATATTGCCCAAACTTATGTTTTTTTTAAATGGGACACACTATATATTATTTTTTATATTGATTAAGCAAAATTTGGGCTTTCCAAAAATATATAATACTTAATATTTATTTTGAAAAACAAGCTCAAAATTCGATATTTTTAATAATTTTCTTTATTTATAACAGTAGGCTACGGCTAATTTTTTAGAAACAAATTTAAAATTTTCACAACGAGTAATTATTCTAAAGCTAAACACTTCAAAAGATAATTTTAATGCATTGTATAAAACATACCAACATATCATACTTCTCATAATTATCATAAACGACCATTGTAATAAAAAATTAAAAGTAAAATAAAAACACCTACGTAAGAAAAATATTTCATCAATAATGAAAATCTGACAAATCTGTTAAATTTTGCATTTGTTTCTAATAAACCAGCCATGGCCTACTGTTATAAATAAAGAAAATTATTAAAAATATCGAATTTTGAGCTTGTTTTTCAAAATAAATATTAAGTATTATATATTTTTGGGAAGCCCAAATTTTGCTTAATCAATATAAAAGATAATATATAGGGTGTCCCATTTAAAAAAACATAAGTTTGGGCAATATCTCAAAAACTAAACCTTTTACACAGAAACTGCCTACGCCACTGAATTCTACGTAAAAAACTCTATCAAGATCAGTTTTCACCTTTTTGATAAGTAGACGCATAACGGAGATACGAGGGTTGTCTAAAAAACAAAGATTTTGAGAATCACTCTGTAGATTAAAAACTAAGAGAGCCATGACAAATTTGACCCCGGAATCTTTCGTTTCGTAAAAAAGTAGGAAAGGAAGGTGAAAACCGCAACACTCTATCTTTGATAATAACGCCAAAACCCCCTAAAAGTGTCGAAAATGGGACACCCTGTACAAGACGATTGGAGAGATTGAAGGCTTCATAATTCTCTAAAGTTACTTGTCTTACCCAAGGCATATATTGAAGAAATTATCTGCAGTTTAATAATAACATTAATTCTGAAATAGTTCAACACACTTGTAGGTCTGGATACAGTTTCTAAACTTAACGACCAAATTTAACATTGTAATTTGTGCTTAATGTTACAAAAAAAAAACTGAATATCAAGAGTTTATAGTTTATTGTATGAACCTTCTTTAACATTTTGAAATATAATTTTTTTGTCGTTTCTTATTAGGGATAAAATAAGCAAGGAGAACGACGTAAACAAGCTCAACTTTCTAATTTGTGTTTGTGAAATCTTATTCTAGTCGATTACTTTTATAAAAAGAATTTGGTTTGTAAATGAATCTAACTTGGAATCTTATACAAAAACTGTTTAAGGTAAATTGTGTGCTCTAGGTAAACTGTTGCTTTAAGAAAATAATGGATATGAAGCTCTATACAATAAAGCTCATTACCTCCTACGACAACAGACGCAAACAACTTCATTTCAATACGATGTTATTATAATGATAAAAGCTCTCACTCGCAAAATACAAGTTATGTTTGTATTGTTAGTTGAAGGGGCTGTTGCTACATATAACCAAAACTGATGAAAGATAGTGTTAGTGAACTTGGACTTTGATATTTTTAAACAGGCCGCCATGCACGCCGCTTACTCCCAACTCGAAATGTTTACAAGACGGAGATCCAATTACGAAGTTGTCTAGATTATCTGTTGGATATATCGGGAGAGGGTCGATAGGACTAACTGATAGTTTTGTTGCGTGCTATTCTCTGCGTTTCTATCCCATATTTATACCAAATATTTTGCTTGGCAGAACAACTGACAACCAATTAAGCGCCTGTTTTTCTTGAGGTTAACGATGATTGAAATTAAACAGTATTAATATAAAAGCGTTGGTAAAAGAAACTGGAGAATCCGAGGTTTAATATAAGTCTATATTTTTTTTAATGTAGTTTTGGAACGAACCGGGCCAGTTGATTACTTGTTTGTTTTGTGTTGGAACTTTTTAGGAACTGGCTTGGTGCGTGACTTTTGAGGGTGAACAAATAGAAATTAATCCGGTTGTTTAATTTAGTTATTGAGTTTCTTCCTCAGCGACTTTTGATATTTGTTTTAAGGTCATGGCAGGTCGAATGCCCTTTACTCGAATTTAATTAATTTCTATATTTTCATTAAAATCGATGTTTTGGGTATCAATTATGAAAACAATTAAATTTAATTTTCTGCACCATTGAAGGGAAATGTACTTAAATAATATGCAGTGCTATGTCGTGCAATTTGGATATTGTACACATATTCGGAAAAACTTGGAGAATTTTGTGAAATTTCTGTCCCACAAAAAGTGCAAAAAATTCTATATTAAGTATTTGAGGATACTGAAAATAAAACTTTTACAAAGTTAACTGATTATGAAGTACCGAGAATAATGATTTAATCAGGAATATAAGGGTTATATTATAAGAAATCGCAAAACCACCCACAAAATGGAAGTTCAAAATCATAATATCCTAAATTTATGTCTAATTAGTGTCCTCCATATTAGAACTTTTTGTGAAAATATCAGACATGAGTTTTGAAAAATAAAGTATTTCGTTGGTATCTATGAACATTTTCTTATTCAACATATCTTTCAATAAGAATCATTTTTCATTAGGAAAAGCTGTCATAATTCCAAAAATTTATTGTTTTAAAAAATCACGATTACTATACTTTCTTATTACTTCGTATAAGAAAGTAAAAATGTTCGAATTTTGCTTCAAACAATAAAAAAAAACAGAAATAGCAAAAATAAAATACTGAAACTTTAAAAGTGGGCAAATAGTGTGTGATGTACCAAGGTCCGTATAATTGCCTTTACATTAACTAATTTTTAGTCCGACATTTAAACATTTTCCAATAGCATTTTCTTATACAATTCAATTATGTTTCTATTTTGTTTTTTCAAGAGTGTAACAAATGAATCTCGGAATAAAAAGACTCAAAAAAAAAACATATTGTATATCTCCAGTTTTAGGCCGATAAAGGCTCATACTTGACCAGTTTCAATATCCGTACTCTTAAAGTAGGTACAAAAAAAAAAAAAAGCTCAATAGAGTCTCATGAAAATAGTTAATTTTGTTGTAGCTTCCTTCTGATGATGTTAAATGACTTTGCTAATGTACGATTTCCTTTCTAATTTGAAAGTTTCAACACCAACACCAATTGTCTATCATTTTCGCCAATTTCGCAGTGAAAATCTTCAATCTACGTGTGACTGGCCAATGAAACTGGTTCTTCTTCACTTATACTGGAACTGTTAAAAATATATCTCTGTTATACCTACTCTTTTCTTAATTTTTTCGGTGGCGTTCTCTTTTTATTGTTTTTTATTTTTTCAGTTTATTATTATCTTCATTTTTCTTCCGCAATGTCTCTAAACATCTTCTGCATCTTATTATCGGATAACCGTATTCTTTTCTTCACCTCCTCACATTTAATTGTAAGAATTCTGACAGTTTTTTCTATTATAGTTCTAAAATTTAGAAATGTCTGAAGTTCACCCTCGATGGTGACAATATTATCATCGACTCGAGCCAGGAGAATTTGTTTCGACTGTAGGACTGATGTCGACTCCAATTATTTCTTTTAAATGGCTCCAATTTTATTGTATCATAGGCAACAAGCACTTTTTACCAATTCACTGTAGGGAAAATCTCAGTTTTATTCAGTTGCTGCATGTAACGCATAATCTTTAGTAGTAATTTTGCTAATACAACTTTATTATTAGGTATCAGCTTTTTTACCCAATTTGTATAATTGTATAATAAATAAATTAGTATGACATTCTTGGTACTCATTTTTTTAAGTGCAACATGTTTGAGAAATATTATTTCAAACCATTGATTAAAATATTTTCATAATAGTTATAGAGTCCAAGAGATCTAGAATTTTAGTTTGCAATCGGAGAGGACACAATGAAACTTTGTGGGTAGTTGGGGCGCATAAAAGGAAGTTTAAATCTAAGTTTTAGACTTCATCCCCCGGGAGGTTTTTCCGCCATCTTCGATTAAAGGGTGCATTGGTTTTTTGCGATTTGCGGCTTAACTATGCACTTTATCGAAAAGTATGCCTCTTTGTTTGTTGTAGATCCTAAGATTCCCTATCGAACCATATGTATTGAGCAACTAATTTATTCATTATTTAAACAATTACGAGCAAAAAACAAATTCACCCTTAAATCCAAGATGGCGGAAAAACCTCCCGAGAGACGAAGTCTAAAACTTGGATTTAAATTTTCAGTTGTGTACTTAAACTACCCACAAAATTTCATCTTACCCTCTCTTATTCCAGGTAGGTCAGTGACAGTGTGAGTAGAGCTTGATTCTCAGACGCTGGGAGCGAGAACGAGCAACTTTGGAGCGCTGCAGGGCGGGAACGAATAATGATACGTGCAAGTTATTTCTATGAAAGTTGTAGACCTTTTCAAGGCCTATCGTTTTAGATTGATTATATTTTTCGATAAATGGCACAGGAAGGCTAGAAAAGAGAAAAAATATATTTCAACAGCCAGATTTTTCACTAAAATGCTCGTAATTGTTTAAATAATGGATAAATGAGTTACTCAATACACGGTTCGATAAGGAATTTTATGATCTACAACAAACAAAGAGACATACTTTTCGATAAAGTGCATAGTTAAGCCGCAAATCGCAAAAATAAATGCACGCTTAAATCCAAGATGGCGGATAATCCTCCCGGGGGATGAAGTCTAAAACTTGGATTTAAACTTCTTTTTATGGGCCCCAACTACCCAGAAAGATTCATCCTGCCCTTTCCGATTGCAAACTAAAGCATTGGAATTGGGATAGATTGCTTGGACTATTAATAGTATGCATGCAGAAACTAGGACGGTTCCAGTCACATTTTTCGAAATACGTTTGATGCTTTTGGGAGTTAATACTTTAATATCTTTTGGATCGTGTTCAAGATCTTTCAAATTGAAGTACCATTTTTTAATCACAAATGGATCTAAATATTTAACTCTCTCTGATCCTAGACATTATCTTTAAATAATGACAATTCTGGACGCTTTTTCAAAAATAAGGCAAACCAGTCATCATTTTTTTTTATATACAGTTTTCATTTTACGGATATACAGTACCTACCCGTAATTACGTTTTGTACCATTATTGTCATTGTTATTGTCGTATGTATGTACTAGTTTTAGGAAAGGTTGTAAATCAGCTATGCTGACACATTTGCCTTTTTGGAAAGGATTTGATTATCATGTAGCATCCTGTAACGTTTTTTCCTTTTAAATTCTTTCTAAATAAATTATTATTATTATTATTATCTCCAGAACCCTCATCACCACATCTAATTTCAAATCTGGTTCTTCTGATGTACCTAGTTGCAAACAAATTTCTAAACGTCCCAGTGTACCACACTGAAGCATTAGTTAATGCGACCGGGTCTTCTCCAATTCTTCATACTTCCTGCCTCCACTTATCTGTAAATTGGCATCTTTGTAGTGTTCGACTAGAGTGGAGGCTGCGTTATATCGTCCTCTTCTGCAGCAATCATCTTTTCATGCAAGCAATGGCATTTTCCATAGCTGCAAAATTTTATTTTATATTTTTCAGTCTTGTCCCCTAAATCGATGCTTAACGTCTGAAGAAGATTAGATGAAGTGGAAACGGCAGGCAAGACAACACCTTAATTGGAGCACTGGACAGATTGAGCTCCTCCCTGCCTTTGAAAAAAAAGTCAGTATACCCCGACAATATAATTGCAATATCAAAACTATTCTCCGAAAACCATCAGAAGAGGATCCATCAATCTGTCCGAGTTTGGAGAAAAAACACCTCGTGTAATAATAATTGATATCCAAATTAGTTTTTTCAAATATAATATTGAGATGTAACCACTGGCGTAGTAACGGGGTTTGGGGATAAAACCCACCCTAAAAATGTTCTTACTACGCCACTGGATGCAACTTTAAATATTGTTCGATGATTTTTACCTTATCATTCCAAGTTGAAAGACATCAGAAGTGTTTACCGAGGCCTGATTAAGCTGACTTGAATCCGAGCGTTACAATATTTACTTACAATTCCAATTAAAATGATTAATAATAAATTAAATTATCATCAAAACGTCTTCTAGAAATTTCACATCATTTACGTGCGTTATCGAAATAAACAATAAAAAAAGTAATTTCTAATTGTATATTCATTAATCTATTATTAATTACTGCAACTCACTATAAAAAAGATGACATTTAAATTGAAGCCAATCAGAAATACGTTAACAGCTTGGTTTGGTTGCAATGCATTGCATATAGCTTCAATAGACCTGTATAAATCCATTAGAACATTTCGAATCCATTAACCCAAACCAGAGTTGCGTTTAGCTCCTAATGACTGTTTCACAGAGCGGGGTCCCAGATAGTAATTCACGGACGCAGAATGTTCGTTATAGTAACTGGAGCAGTGGGCTTTTTCCACAGGATGGAATCAATGTTCGACACAAACGCCAAAATATATCAAATCGTTTTTATTTGGACCACATCCAAACCTACTTTTCGACTTTGTAGCCACGTACCTGTAACAGATGGGGCCGCGTACCGCAAATAATCATCAAATTTTACAGCTAAAACCCCATAGACTTGCCTGAATTGCTCTATTCCAAACATTTACGTATTGGATACCAGTAGGTGTACACACATTTTCGTATATATTCGACAAACTTTTCTATTATGTTGGATAATTGGATAGATTTCCCAACTAAATGCTGCTGGCTTGTTACAAGTTTGAATTAGAAATTCTGCTGAAAGTTTTATTGTTGTATGTGATTGTCGGAAAGTTGTTAGGACTGAGCTAGGAAGTAATCTGTGTTTCTTTGGTGAGTTTGTCAAGATTTCGCAGTGATTCAAATACTGAAATGCAGCAGCTAATGTTACAAAATAATTTTAAATAACGCTAAATATGAAACATGTTTAATTAATTATTTTTTGAATTGCATATATTTCAACAATGGTGTTGTTGGTTTACAAAATGAAATGCTGTGTAAATAAATAATTGAACCAATTTAATTGAGGAATCAAATTGAAATTTTATGTTTGGAAAAATATACGAATTTATCGGTTTATTACAGGGTAATAATTGAATGAAGTAATTGGTAATTTATAAAATTTTATGCGCGCGTGGAAAATGAAATGTAACAAAATGTAAGAAACGCTTGCGTTTATATTGACTGCAATCAAATTTTACACCTGGCTTCGTAAGTTATTTCGGTCAAATAAAACAAACTTAATGCAGATTTTACATTTTAAAGGAAGTTGGAAAGTTAATATATAGTTAAACTCTAGGCAGTGAGTTCAAGTGAGTAATAATTACGTGCAATTGACTTACCTAATCTAAAAGTAATTTAGGAAAAAAAAACAACAGCTTGAAACTGACAATTCTTTAATTTTTTGTGTGACTAATTGTGATAAGAACTAATCTTTTCTTGGAAAACTGGAAAATTCATTGTTGTTAACAATCAATAATCTAAATAACAATAAGAAATCAAATGGCAAATCAGACAGTATACATGCCTTAACACTTTCCCTCTCTAACTCTGTGTGGAATTTAGTATTCACCGTTTCTCTAGAGAAAGAGAAAGCGTCATTGATTCTGTTCATGAACTTTGAGTCATATTCAGACAGATGTAGTTTCTCAATTTGTACTACAGATATATGGTAAAAGACAGAAAATGTGTGAAGATCAAACATGAAATCAACAATAGTCGAAAAGATATCGATTCTAGATTTCTATATTTAACTTCTATTTTAATTTACCAAAATTGTTTTTGTCTGTAGATGACTCAAGATCAAGAACTAATGAAACTTAAATTTCAGGACTCCGCCTCTTTTTTATTATATGTTATTAAATTTATAATTTTAAAGGACCCTTTCGTAAAATTAGCTTCAAGGCTCTGGGATATGTAAATCCGCCCCTGATCAAGATTGATGAGTGGAAACTAATTAATGCAAATAAACCGGAATTGGTTCGATTTAGAAGTTTGATGAAGATGTTTTTTTCTTAAATTGTTTTCCAAAGTTTGGTTATTTTTTATCAAAATTAAAAATAGAATAGGTACGTCTAATAGGCGAAGATGACTATTGAGTTAATAAATGATCAACAATTTTTTACTTTCATTTTAGTTCGAATCAAAATTTTATCATAATATACAAATAACGTAATATCCATTTTTTACGTAACTCAAAAATATTCTTTAAAATTAGTTACAAAAAAGGCGGAAAAGACCATGAAATAATTTATCAATTGAATATAAAATCCAAGATGTCAAACTTATTACTAAAATTTTTTGACTCCAGTAGTTGTTACGAAAACCATCAGCAATCTACAATTTGGTTTTTTCCTTCGGTAAATCATTGAAACCATTTTTTCAGTTCTTTAAGAGAAGGCGAAGAAATTTGTTATTGGACGTTCACTGAGGTTTTCTTTCAGCATAACATTGGCTGGTTTTTCATTTTGAGTCACAATTTCGGAAGGTAACATTTTTTTCAAATTGTATTTAAATATCAAAGCACACATTTTTTTTTAGTAATTTTGTCGAATTTAGTTGTATAAGTATTAAAAGTGACATGGAGTTAAGATTTGATATTTTTCAGCATCAATTACAAAATTACTTTTTAAACTTAGTTAGTAATGCATTTCTTTCTTACTTATCTGTATTTACCAAACATTTTTTTTTCTATAGCAAATGTTAAAGTGTGCTTCTATCAACTCAAAATAGTAAAGTAGCACTTTATCCGCAAGGGTAAATAAAAAACTTGTTTTTTTTTAAAACGTATTACTGTTGATTTTGTTAACTGACACTAATCCTAATCTTTTCTATTCAAAATTGTTTTCGTTTCATACGAAGTACTCCTTTCCTATTATTTATTTTTTATGAAGAGTTTTATTAACTATTTTAATTTAATTAACTTTGCTGTTATGCCTATTAAAATTTATTATTAAATGAAAATTACAATAATAATTAATTTAGCACGTGCTGTTATTAAAATACTGTTATTATTGTTTCACTAATATAAAATAAGTCTTTGAAGCGATTCTAATATAAAATAAAACACCTCTTCCTCATTAAAGCAGTTTTATTAACTAATGAAAACAATAAATACGCCACCATTTCAGTGCTTTTGTCGGTAAAGAATGAGTCAGTTCCAGCATTATTTTTTTGATACAGCTGAAGCAATAATTTCAATCAATCAAAAGCAAATTAAAGCCAAACGTTGTAATCCCACGTTTTATTGAAAATGAGAAAAACACTTTTGTTAAAATTCATTTTATCTGACGCATTTATTTTTCGTAATAGTGAGAGAAAAGAATATTTTATTTCAGTAAATTATGCTTGAATTGGAGCTTCTGTTTCCTGTTTCCTTTTAAACGCATTGTTAAAAGGCAAATTTAATTCTGAAAAATGAATATATTTTTCCAAGTAACAATGAACGTACTCTATTATCTTGCCTTTTGGCTATTTATCACACTATTTTTCTAGTTTCATACAAAATTGCATTAGCCAATTAATTGTACAAGAAGTTTTTTTTACAATTTGGCATTGTGTAAGGAATAACGGCATGTAAAATATACCGAATGCGAATGGCGCAGAAATTATTTAAAAGAAATTGATCCTACCTAGGACCTACCTACATAATGCTGTGTTTTAATACCTAGTCATTATCATCGTCAGTGTAACTAGTTAATTATTTTAGTTTCTTCCCATATCTGTAAGTAGAGTAAGTTAATGTCACTTTTAAACAGAATTTGAAACCGAACAAGAATAAGGTATAGTCTAATTTTTACTTTCTTATACGAAGTAATAAGGAAGACAGTAATCGGGATTTTTTTCGAGTTAGAGCTTTTGATGGATTTCCACATTTTGAGGGCCCCTGAATCCATTTTTATTATTTTCGTCATGATGTCTGTCTGTATTCGCCATAACTCAAAAAGATTATCTTGAAAAGGAAACAATTTAGAATATATTTTTTTATTAAATTTGAAAATATTTTGTTCTAACTTTTTTTTGAAATAGGGTCACCCGGAAATTTTTGACATACTGAGACCGGCAAACCCCGGTCCCTTACATATAAAATTATTTCGCATAAAATACATTCGTCTTACTATGTTTAAAATTATTTAGAAATTTATGTTAGTTGTTTGTGTATTACAAACCGCGACCCAAACTTATTTTTTTGTAGTTGTATCTATTTGGGAGCCCTCATAAAAACCGTAGGAACGCATTAGTTAAAAAACATTGTGTTTGTGTAAATAAAGAGTTTCTGTTCCAGCAAAATATTATTTCCAATATGTAACAATAGCCACCCTATCCTCCCCAATAAACTCAATTGCTTAAGAACGCAGGCACTGCAAGGATCGTACCGAGAAAAGGACCCAACAATAAAACAGCCAGCACCAACAAAGCAGTGGAAGATGCCCAGTGGATCCCCATTGTTGCACCCTTGCCATCATAAACTCGACTTGGAACGTTGACCAACCCCGTTTACCAACTGGTGAGAGCATTGTCCTCCATGGTCCACAAAATAACAACCCCATGGTCAGGTACCCATCCGGTGGTTGACCTTAGTAGAAAGCGTCACTGTTTACATCAAAAAAGGGAAGAAAAGCCGGTGAAAGTTTCAAGTACGATCTCCGATCGATCCAGGTAGTACTACCCTTTTTGAAATGCACACCACAACCAATACCAATACCCAGATTGGTGAAAGTACCCGAATACCGTCCGCTATTGAACAGTTCAGTTTTTCTACCCGTTTGTCACCCCGATGGCAGCAAATACCAGTGCATCAGTTTATGAAAAATCTCTCAACCCTACCTCCGATTGGTCCAGCACATGATTCCCAGTTTACTGACGTCAGAGGCGAATGGAAAATAAAAGAATTTCACGTATAAATAGAGGACCGTTTGGCTGCAAACGGCAGACGATCTTGATTGTCTCAATTGCCTGGTTAAGTCCTGACTTGTCCAGCAAAACATACCGCAGAGACGGACATCTCCAACTTCGCAGCTTTTGCTACGTAGGTTACTCTGGTGTTGCGTTATCTCAGCGAACCACCGCAGAGGCGGACACCCCCAACTTCGCGGCTTTTGCTACGTAGGTTACTCTGGTGTTGCGTTATCTCAGCGAACCACCGCAGAGGCGGACACCTCCAACTTCGCAGCTTTTGCTACGTGGGTTACTCTGGTGTTGCGTTATCTCAGCGAACCACCGCAGAGGCGGACGCCTCCAACTTCGCGGCTTTTGCTACGTAGGTTACTCGGGCGTTGCGTTATCTCAGCGATCCACCGCACAGGCGGACACCACCAACCTCGCAGCTTTGCTTCGTGGGTTACTCTGGTGTTGCGCCAGCTCCGCGGTCTACCGCAGAGGCGGGCACTCAAAACTTCGCAGCTTTTGCTTCGTGGGTTACTCTGGTGCTGCGTTAACTCTGTGAGTCCACCGTGACTGTTTAATCCTTATTTTGTTTAGTTGCCTAGACGTGCCACCCACGATAGCCGACGGCCAGAGTTCCGGGGGAGTCTCCGCCACCATGGATGTGTCCGAGGATCTAGAACCTGCAGGTCCGTAAACCATCGAAAAACCATTTAAAGATTATTCATATTTGTTCATTTTAACTTGATATATTCAGCTCGCTATAACTTTCGTTGCATTGATAATATTTACATAATTTTTGTTTTGCTGTATTTGTAAAATCTACCTTTGGGATAATTCTTTGCCATCACAATATTTCTTTTTAACTTTCTCTGAAATTGCTCCAGAGTTTTCTGTACAACACACAACTTATCTATTACTTGTATAACCTATTTTTGATATGTTTGATTGATCTGCTTGTTACCTGGCTACTGCTTGCATTCCTAAGGTCGCTTAGACTATCATGTACAATCTGCAACGAGGGAATACACTGCGAGGCTAATCAACCTCTAGCGCAGTGTGGTGTACATAAGCACCATTGTTTTATATGTTTTATTTGCTAAAATACCCCTCTTCGAACACAAGGAGGTGCGATTCATCTAATAGATGCCGCCTACCAGGGGAATGTACACCCAGAATGTGAGTAATGTAACGGGTAGTTCGGAGACAGCAGTTGCAATATGTATTATTTGATGCAATATTACTAATATTTCTTAATGGAATATTTTGGAGCAGTAATAATTTGTTTTATCATGCTGGTGCGACCGTTAAAGGGTCGAGTTATCAGAGTGTCCCATAGGGTGATTATCCTAGACTGATCATTTGGCATATTATGTGCTTTCTGCCAATGAGCTTGAATAAAAATTATATAATCGCCAAAACTGTTTTATTTATTTCGCCTGCACAGAACTCTAAAAAGAACACAACGTAGGGAATTTCGACGCTATTTATTTCTCCAGTACTGACTGGGGGCCGTAAGGTTACAATACCTACCTTTTTTATTCTTAATTGGAAAGATTAGGCTAAAGAAATAATAATAGCATTAAAAAAAGGGTTTTTTTATTGCTCAATTTTAAATTATTCAATATTGAAAGTCGTAAAAATTAGTTCGCATTTTAAACACGACGTGATCGATTGAAGCGTTTGTGACGTCATTAGCCATGTTCTGTTCAGCTGTCAATGTCGTTTGAGTACAAATTTTAGCATTGACTGACATTTCGGCACTGGCTTATGACATCATGCAACATGGCGCGCTTTTTGGGGTGTTTGAAAAGTACCTTTTTGCCCTCCTAAACTTTAAAGCAAACTTTACAATGCGAGACACAACAAATGTAACCTGATTTTTACGCTTACTGTGTTGTAAAAGGTCCAACTATGCGGTAAAGTAACAAAAAAAACACTGGACGTTTGTGGACATTTAGAAAAAATCCATCTTTACTAGAATAAAGTTCATGTAAAAAAGTACTACTTACATAAGATATTTTATTATTATAAGATTTTCTTATTGTTAAAACTTAATTTATAAAATCTAAAACCGTCGCAGTGCCATCTATTTTTGAAAAACTCTACTTATTGACAGTCAACGGTCAACCACTTCTTAAATACCTTGTATTGTGCCTCGTACTTGGGCTTTGATTTTGGTGGCAGCAATTGCGATGTCGCATTTTGCGCCAACTCCCTTATTTCGGGGGGCGTTAAAATTATGCTCTCTTCTCTATTACACATTTTATATTTTAGGTTTTTCACTTATCTTAATGTTCAACCAAAACTGTCAATGTTTTTAAATAGTTTTGACATATATATGTTTTAAAATGGCACACTATGTTTTCAAACCTATGATAAATAACTTTCGATTCGGAAATTATTTGAAATAAATTATTGTATAAATTTTATTAAAAAAATGATTTACATTATCGTCGGCCAAAAAGTTTTATACAAATCTCGTGCGTGAACTATTTTCCAGCGCTCCAGCTAATAAGGCACTCGCCTGACGGCTTGTGTCTCAAACAAAGCTGTCGCACTTTAAAATAGAACCTACACGCACTCGAATGTAAATAATTATTTTTCAATTTGAAATTTTGGGGTCGGGATAAACTTTTGAAGTATAAAAAAATTTCTACAATATTTTTATACCTCTAGATTATATTAAGCAGTTTTTCAAACGTTTTCATTTTTGACCAGATGACTCTATTCGCGAAATCAAATTCAAAAAAGCGAGTAATTCCTACAACTTATATTTTTTATGCATTATATCAGAAGCCCTAGATAGAGTATTGCTCGTAATCTGAAGGTCCTGAATTCGAATCTTAGGAACATTTTTTTTTGTTTTTTCATTGATTTTTATGGTACCGATACCAATTAATAAATTTTCCAAAGATTATAACTGTATATCGCATCGTATATAAGTCATGTGCTGGACACATGAGATATTTTTTATAATGAATATAAATGTTATTTAGAAACGACGATACATTCAAAAGCCCCAGGCTAAAATATACCATCTGAGCTTGCTTTGTACACAAACTACACAGAAATTAATGATATACAGCATTTTAACATTGTGGTTTTAGGGTATATTGTATGTAATATAACATATTCTCGCATTTGCGTGTCGGACAAAAAATTCAAAATATCTCTGCATTCGCTTTTATAATTAATATTACTCTTTTGATGCCTCTTACAATATCTCCTATGGTATAAATTTATGAAAAAAAATCAAACGAAATGTTTCAGAAACACATATTGTACCCATTTAATACGTTCACCATTTTATATCTGTTTTGGACCTCTTTGGCGAAATTATTTTATTGGGACAACGCTCTTTGATAGTCCTCCTTGGGAAAAGCTTTGATGTCATAAAATGGTTACAACAATGAAATAATGCATGTACGATAGGCACGGATTCACATTTAAAAATTACTTTTGTGAAATACCATCCATGTGTTCAAACATGTAGATAGTAAGGACCGAAGGCATTTGTGTGTTTTGTAATTGAATTTTTGTACGATTAATAAAATGGGTACAGTTTTGTTTGTAAATAAAGAATATAGACTGTTTTCAATAAAGCATGTGCCCGTATTTAATCTGTTTGACAGCAGTTTGAACAAAAATAGTTGGGCAAATTGAAATTGATGGAAAGAATAACTGAATACTTTATAAATGTTTTGGACGATACTTTGTGGAAATAAAAAAATATGCAAGTAAAATGTACCTACAGCATATTTTAATATTTATAACTATAATTTTCTTTATGCATAATTATTACTAATTACTTAATTACTTTTACTATATACCTAATCTGAAAGACTGTAAGAAGATATGTATTAATGGACAACAGGAACAAGTGTCAAAAATACAATTTAATTGTTAAAATATGAAATTACTATGACGAAGATCCGTACGATTACAGAAGTTACGTGCACATAGAGCGGCGTGCAGATTTCTTATGACATAACCGATTCTTGCCAAATAGAACTACCTCGGCGGTACCTTTGATGTTTCATAGGCGAACCACTGTCTTGGCAGCACACTTCGCGATAATTTAGAATTATTAAGAAGAGAGACGTAAAGCTGTTTTATTACTCTACTACAATATTTGACAACGTTTAACTTGTATGTATAATAATTGTAAAAAAGTAAACAAAATTTCAAAAGTTTTGAAACTTGGACACAAGTTTGAAAACGCTAAAATAATATTAAATCTAAATTTGCAACCCGTTCAGATGACCGGAACATTGTCAAAAATTTAAAAAACAACAATTTGCAATAGCTTTACACAAATTGCAAAAGTTATGCAAACTTGGACAAATGTTAAGTGTTTTATTACAAATCTTCCTTTGAGTTTGCAACTTTTTTTGCTAAACGGAACATCGAATTTTAAATAAAAATTAGCAAATTTTGTTGTAATTTTTCGTACAAAATTCCAAAAGTTATGCAATCTTTATGTAATACTTACTTATAATACAGTCCTAAACCCACATGCCAATTTGCATAAATTTTTGAGGAACGGAAATATTTTTTTAAATTTTTTTATTACTCGGAGCGGTTAATTTCTTAACAAAAAGGGGGGTCAACAAAATGCAAAAGTTTTCGAACATGGTTGCAAATGTTCGTTACACAGTTACAGACTGTACTTTAAATTTGCAACCTATTCATACCACCGGAACTTAAATTGATAACACCATATAAATAATTCCAATTTCGCATATCCAAATAATTGCAAAAGAGTTGCAAATCTCAAATTATATTTGTCTAATATTATTGAAAGTACTTTTCAATTTGCAACCTCATAGCAAGTCCGGAAAATATTTTTCCTGATTTTTATTTACACTATACGCAAGGCTTGCTCACTCACTCGCTATTAACTTTTGCATTTTGTTGATCCCCCTTTGTTAAAAAATTCACCGCCCCGAGTAATAAAGAAATAAAAAAAAAATTTCCGTTCCTCAAAAATTTATGTAAATTGGCATGTGGGTTCAGGATTGTATTATAAGTATTATATAAAGTTTGCATAACTTTTGGAATTTTGTACGAAAAATAACAACAAAATTTGCTAATTATTTAATAAAAATCGAGGTTCCGTTTAGCAAAAAAGGTTGCAAACTCAGAGGAAGATTTATAATAAAACACTTAACATTTGTCCAAGTTTGCATTACTTTTGCAATTTTGTACAAAAAGCTATTGCAAATTGTTGTTTTTTTAATTTTTGACAATGTTCTGGTCATCCGAACGGGTTGCAAATTTAGATTTAATAGTATTTTAGCGTTTTCAAACTTGTGTCCAACTCTCAAAACTTTTGCAGTTTTTGGGCAAAATGAACTTTGAAATGCTTGAATGACTGGCCTATTATAAATTATAACACATTTTTTTCACAGAATGTAGGTACCGATATTTTGATGGGACCAGAGCGGATTTAACGTCATCCGTCTTCTTACATTTGTCCAACCTATAATTCAATAGATAATTATATCTAATACTAATAGATTGCTAGCATCCTATCCTTCGCCATAAGTTGGACGCGAGTAATAAAAGAGAGATAGAGCATTTGGAAATGAACGCTACTGCGCCGGCGTGTTTTGTCGTGCCCTATTGCGAATACCTCGGTTGATTCACAGAATACTATTATCCAGAAGGGTTTCTCAGTGTCGGTACCTTGATAAAAAAATTCCCGATTGTTTTTTAAGGGAAAGAGAGCCTTTTGAATAATAGTATTCAGTGGTTGATTCTCATTTCAAATTCGAGAGAGCGCAAGTGCACAACAAACGCTCATGAGTGTGTGAGCGAAAAGTTATTAAAATGTATAACTACCAACAGAAAATTAATTCTGCAATTTTAGGAGGTTTTGTTTTGCAATACGATTCGAATTAAATGAAGTTCTTCCTCTTATGCTATCTCCCGAATTTTAGCCTGCACTCAAGTAATTGAAAGTATGTCCTTAAGAATAGTTCTAGAAATATTGATCTCTTCTCCAGCAGCATATTAAAGTTAATGACCAGAACTGACATATGAAAACAAATTTGCAGAGAGGTATTATGCTATCACCGGTTACCCAACTGCTCCATGACAGGGAAACCATTCGAATAAAGCAAATTCTGTAATAGTTCTTTACTACAATAATGAAGCAAACATTTTTCATCCATTTTAGTGAAAATAATCATCAATTATTCTTTTCTTGGTAATATTGCTACATACAGTTTCAAATCAAAATCAATTAAATCAAATAATCTCGAGACCTGTAGTTTCAAAAATACACAAATGCTCGAATGCATTTTTTCATGGGATCAAAAGGAAAATATAAATTTCGAAAAGATTGCATGTTTACACTCTTATTTTCAAGATGGCGGCTGGAGTGGCATACCCTCGAACCCGAAAACTTGGGTTTACAGTCGGAGTCTCGACTCCCTATTATCCTGAGTACTGGGTACTGAATATTAAATCCCTTTAATTATTTCTTTTTAACGTTCTGTTGACTGTAGGTATTATATTATGTCATTCGGCACTTTTTTGTTATACCTAAATTTGTAATATGTGTGATACCAAGCAGATTTATGATAAAGAAAGTAAATTCATAAATATTTTAATAATACATATTGTAGAGTTTTCTAATTTCAAGAAAGTATGAAGTCATTTTAGTATTTATACTGATAGCTAATTTTGATCAATAATTTTGTCTATCGTAGTGCAATGAAACTATAAAAACTATAAAACTATAATAGGATCGAATTAGCCCAAAATTAATAATTAATAGTTGTATACAAAGCAATATAAAAAGAAAGCTGCTAATTACATTTTTCCATATTCATATACCAGTAATGGTGAACTTCCTTGGACTATTAATTAAAATGTTTTTACGTGATGGCAACAAAATAAATTTCCCGTACTATTTGTACCCCATCAATAATGTAACGTATTGTTTCACTGATTTATTGTAGATGATTCAGCAACAAACTTTGAGGCCCTTACAAGACAAGAAATATGTTGAAAGTTTCATGTTTTTTTTTTTGTTTCAGCTTCTATTTTGGAAAAACCGCACTATACACATTCACTCACGTATATCCACCGAAATATGAAATACGAATTTAATTTTCATGTTTTGTGTGCATGCCGCGTTGGCTGTTGAATATAAATAATGCAGAAAAAACTTCATAAACTCGTTGTTATTTCAGTCCATTTGCCGACTTCCGCTCTTTCGCAACAATAAAAATAGATAAATTCGCACACTTTTCCTTCTCCATTCTTAGGTATAATTTAAATGGTAATGGGAAACTTAGGCTGCGTGGATGGGGTAACTTAACACGCACGATAAGATCTTAGTATTATAATTAAAACAAAAGAGCTTTCGCGTTCTTACAATTTTACGTAATTTGCCAGTTCATTTCAATTAGAGGCCAAAACTTGGCAACAATATAAATTATGGTTATGAATAGCTAACCAGCAGTAGATATTTAGTTATACAACTTTTTATATTCTGCTTGTATTAAACGCTTAAAAATGTTCGTTTAAATCACGTGCAAATAGCTACACTTAATTAAATAGCCCAGGAATCACACCTTTTTACTCTCGTTGTGTTAATTAAAACTGTTGAACAAAGCAGAAGTGCGGTGGGGCAAAGAACAGAGCTTTTATGAAGCGAAGGAAATGCGAAAAAAACCTCTTGAATATAGTATTGTATTTTTTATTCAAAAGAATATTACAAATGAAAAATGTACTAGAACAAAAGAACGAAACAACTCAAGATGAGCAATGTGGCATCATTTATATGATATATTTTTATGGATAAGAAATCGCTGGAAATAATGCCTTATAAATGGTGGCATGATACAACTAAAAGCATATTGTGTGCTGTGAGATATAATCGTACGGTTTTTCATATGTTTTTGGGTCCTATATGTTTGTCCTTTGAAATATTATATGGTGCATTATTCCTACCTACAAACAAAAAACCAATCTAGTAAATTTATTATACACCGCTGCACAAAACAGTTTGGAAAGTTCGTACATGATGTACGAGAAAACCTAAGCATTTTTTTACAAATAAATTCTATTCGTTATTGCCACATAATGGGCAATTGTTTGTAAATTTAATATGTAACGTAGATTTTGTAAGTTAAATGTTTTCATGCATATGGAGGAAAACTCAGGTGAATTGGAAGAATATTCTGTGCAGGGAATATAAATGAGCTTGGATCAGAATTCACTAAACAAATAGTGACAAAATTGAGTATTTTGAATAACATATTCTGCAGTCAGTGGCATCAGTTGAAAGGGAGGAACATTGATCTCGACGAGAAAGGATATAAAAGCTTCATGGAATTATGTGTATTTCACTTCAATCCAATTCGTCCACAAGGTTTTCTTATGCTTCTAAACACACGCGTTGCTCTCTATGGCAAGTAAAGCTATATATGGCTAAAGAACCTATTAGCTTTTAAGGGATGAAAAAGGCAATAAAAAGGGATTGTAGTAAAAGAGACGGAAGGAGTTTCAGATAAGTGTATTGGAGAGTTATTATTATTTTAAATGATAAACGTCACTTAATTATAACGTGTGATTCTTTAAATTTCCATTCTAGATAAGCCTTGGAATTTGAACGTATGCGCCAAATTGATTCATCTGTTGCTGTCAGTTTCAAACGACAACCAGAAAACCTAACCTTTTTTGAGATTTAAAGAAATGAGGTGTATTCAAAGACATGATTTTTTTTCCACCGCCAACTCAGAATGGAAATTTAATGAATCACACGTTATTTATGGATAAAGTTCTTACAACATTAATTTTTATTTCCTTATACAAAGTAATAAGAGATTTGGCACTTTTGTATACACACAAAATGACAATTTTTAAGCACATAACGTAAAAATTAAAGAGTATTTCATAAAATCTCCTTATTTGGTAGATACAACATGTATCAGTGCCTGTATAGGTGAAAATATTATATTATTTTATACATTGAAATCAAATCCCATTTGACGTGCATGCTTAAGGCATTGCTTCCTTTACAGTATTCCAGCTAAGTGGAGTTCAATAAGTATATTAGGTACTAAAGAGCGATCAAATAACTTTAGATCAAATAAATTTGTAATCGAGTCATCCATGAACCCGAAATCGTATGTAGTTACTTGAACTGCATTACAATGAAATGTCAGTTGAAAGCTAAAATGGTTCAAGTTAAAGACATACGGATTCAAATCCATGGATTACTCGATTACAAATTTAATTGATCGCTCGATATTTAATTCGTCTGTCATTTAATGTTCATTAACGAATGAAAAAACTCAGTTTTAGTCATTTCCATGGTTAGAAAACAATTTCAGCGGATATTGTACTAGTACAAATTAAATCGAATGTTGTACTAGTCCTTTTGGTGATAATTTTAAACAAATGATTGTGTGGGACGTTTTCTGACACTTATGACACTTACCGAATATTATTAATTGTTACTACAGTAACAATCATGAATGGCTCGATTGATAAATTATTTAATTAGCATAAAACGGGTTTGAGGGATTTGATTCATTAAAAAAAGTCCTCCAAATACGATTCGTAGTCAATGTTATGCAGATTATTTTTGTGGTGGTGTAGTTTATGTCAACGGCGCTTTCAAATTCGACTCGTGCAAGCACTCGTCAAATTAATATGCCAGCGCTGTTGACATTCGTAACACCACGACAAAAATAATCGGCATAACATTGACTACTTGTATTATAACTGATAATTTTTTTAATCTTTTTATCATTTTGTAATGTGCCATATTACAGATTTTTTTAGTGTTGTAATGACCGTTATTACCGTATTAGTGCGGTAATAACGCACATGTGTTGTAAAGAGAGTGAATTTTGCAAAAAACGATGATTAGACTAGCCACCCTAATATTTTTTAAATGCAATTTTAAAAATTTAGTAACAAACATTATGAGAGTAGATAAACCGTTGTACGATTAGTACAGTAAATACGGAGAAAAAATGGCCTCAAGTAGACTTTTGTTACCCTACAGCCAACTTTTGAATAATCTTGTAGAGGGTCACCCTTTAAGTTTAAAACTGAGTTTTTGTATTCGTAGACCTCGCCGTTTCTTCACCATTCCTTAATTAAAGTCAATTTTTTTATTTATTAAATAACTTCTTTTCTATTAGATTTCCGAAAAAAAAAACATCAGCACAAAGTAGTAGAGAAAAATATTTCCTACAAGTTTTCTTTTAAATTTTTATCGATATTGTCGATATTTAAAAAGTTATTCAACAAATAATAAGTTGATAATTTTGGGGTAAGAGTAGTAAGTAGTACCTAACTAGAGAAAATTTTCCCAAAAATGTTCAACTTATTTGTTGAATAACTTTTTAAATATTGACAATATCAAAAAAAATTTTCTCTACTACTTTGTGCTGATGCTTTTTTTCGGAAATCTAATAGGATCTATTTTGAATATTTTGACACCTTGAACGTTATCCTCTACTCTGAGGCGATTTTTATTACATCTTCGTTCGTGATTGAGTTTTGTCTTTTGTGTATTTATTTCCGATATCCGATTTTCTAATTAGTGAAAAAAATTAAAGGATATGGGTATGTTGATATTTGGAGAGGACATCACAATAAAAATTAATGCAATCCTAATAGATCGCCAGCACGCCAGATATTTACGATATACATATGCATGTATCGTTAATGTGGAATTTTACGATACGCGACGAAAAAATTGCCCAACGAGCCGAAGGCGTGACAATCAACAAGCTCAGTAAGCGTAGAAAAATGAGTCGGTAGCACAAAAATACACATTACGATACAAATATCTAGTACAGTAAACAGGGAGAGGAAATAGACTTTTTTTACCATACAGCCAAAATCTTGTAGAGGGTCACCCTATAAGTTTAAAACTGAGTTTTTGTATTCGTAGACCCCGCCGTTCCTTCACCAGCCCTTAATTAAAGTTGATTTTTTTATTTAATAAATAACTTGTTTCCTGTTAGATTTCTGAAAAAAAAGCATCAGCAAAAAGTAATAGAGAAAAATATTTCCTACAACTTTCCTTTTAACATTTTTCTGAAATTGTTCATATTTAAAAAGTTATTCAACAAATAAGTTGAACATTTTTAGGAAATTTTTCTCTAGTTGGGTACCACTTACTACTACTACTTACTACTCTTAGTACTCTTACCCTAAAATTGTCAACTTATTTGTTGAATACCTTTTTAAATATCGACAATATCGATAAAAATTTAAGAGAAAAGTTGTAGGAAATATTTTTCTCTACTACTTTGTGCTGATGTTTCTTTTTTCGGAAATCTAATAGGAAAGAAGTTATTTAATAAATAAAAAAATCTACTTTAATTAAGGCTGGTGAAGAAACGGCGGGGTCTACGAATACAAAAACTCAATTTTAAACTTACAGGGTGAGCCTCTACAAGATTCTGCAAAAATTGGCTGTAGGGTAAAAAAAATCTACTTGAGGCCTTTTTTTTCCTTATTTACTGTACTAATAAAAATCGAAATTTTTTATAATCATCATAATGATAGTTAATGGTAATCTTACTAAGTTCCACGGGAAAAGACAATAATTTCTCCAAAAACTAAAATTATTTGTAAAGATATGTAAAACAACCCTTTGATTTGCGTTTAAATGTAATTTGTAGTCTGGAAAGTGGAAGAACGGTTTGAGAGAACTTGTGCTGCTTTATGATTTAAAATTTCTTTCAGTATCTACACAGATAAAGAACCAATTCATTTATTTAAAATACTTACTTGAAATGATTTATTTAGGATTCTTTTCACTTTATATGCAGAATATCCGTAGGAAGCTTACATGCCTCAGATCGTCTATATTTTTTCTTAAAAAAAACTAGGTATACCTACTAATAAGCTTGAATGAACATATTAATTTATTTTAATAAAAACACACAAATGGAGATGAAAATTTCGTTTCTTGTATCAAATCGAATCTCTAAAATTTAGGTTGATATAATTCTCTTACTCTTTCTCCGATCCTCTCGCAGCGAGATATGCAAAGGAGCAGGGATTAGATTTCAATATCGGTCATCTGGCTTTCGTTCGATGACCCTACACTTTATTTTGTGCCTTAAAGAAAGTTTATTATTTACATGATATGTATATACAAAAAGATAATACTTTACCTGGTGGAATATTTGTCTGTTTTAATGATAAAAACATGATATTTCTATAATTATTTTTCTACAACCCTCTATTTATATATAAAAATCTCAAGTTGCTTATCTTTGCTTGATCTTTAACAGCAATTCAATCAAAACATCTACATCTAGGTAACTTTATATTGTTAAATAAAGATATCTACTTTATTATTATTCAACCGGTGCATTTTCTATTGACATCGGTGAGATTTCAATGTCCGACCAGCTTCTGAGCAGACGACGCGCAATCAATATAATACACCAACCGAAAAGCTTTTAAATCTTCGGTTATCAAGGCGCAAATAAAATTTAAACCCAAATTTGACATTGCCGCACGGAATCCAAATTGGTCTCTTTAAAATGTTCATTACGGTTTAAATAATTAATTGTTATTTTTAATGAATCAATTAAATTAGATTCGCTCGCCAGTTTTAATGTGCAATAAAATTATGTTGCTGCTAAATTAAATGACACTGAAAAACGCGTGCATTTTCCAATTTTCATTAGTTGGCAACAAAATAGAATTATAATTTGTAAAGTTGGTCTCAAGAGGGAATAAAATATTGTATGTGAAATGAGAGTGTATATAGTCAAGTAGGTACACAAAAACATTATTTCAGGTCTGGATATCTGATGTGGTGTTTTCTATAGAGCCGTCATTACTTTCAAGTATTTACTTGAGAAACTATCACTACAAATTTCAAAAAAGTACATACATGTAGTCTGTAGAGGATTCGTGTTCGAATGTATGGGTTGGCAACGGCTGACTATTTAAATTCTTCCGGTTCAACAAATTCAGTAAAATAGCCCCGCGCCACATAACATAAACATAGATTTGAAAAGATTCTACTCGTTGGGGATGACACGAAAATAAAAAGAAATGTACTCCCGTGGCAAGTACCGCATTCATATACAACGTCCGCCAAACTCTACTGCGACTTCTCATGCCATAGCACGTATTGATAAAGCCCAAATTCATGTTTGCTTGATATCGATACAGATGGTATCAATAATTCATAAGTTTAAAATTGGCCCCCCTGGTCTCGACGACCGCCCAGTTAAAAAATAATCGCTATTTGATTGGGTTTGTTTGAAATTTCCCGTGGTTCATTATCCTTCATAACATGTTTGCTCGCCAAACTTTTCTGATCGACAATTTCGATGTAATTATTATTGACATGTCCACGTTTGTTTACTGCCATCGAATATTAAGAGGCTCTGACGATAAAAATGATACCTTATTATGCAATGTACGTGATTTAAAACATTAATATAGAAAGGGCAATTTATAGATGAGGTTGTCATTGCATTTTAATGAATGTTCTTGAATAGTTTAAGCAATTTTCGTAAATTGCGTTAGATAAAGAGCCATATAACGATTGTGACCATTAATTTTTAGTGCGATAAAATTTATCTTATCTGTGAACTTTACTGTAGTTAGCAACGTTATTTCGGGCATTAAACTATAGCTGTAAAGACACAATGAATGTACAAGTTCGTCTGAATGTACACGATACGAATTTAGATTTTATTAAATCTCCAGCTAAATTTAATGTTAAAAAATTAACGAACCGTGATTTGTACGAAATGAATTTCTTGAGCGTAACTTTTATACATTATAATTTATTGATGGGGGTTTTAATTAAGACAAAAATAATTTCAGATACTTGTAAGAAAAACTTTCGATGCAAACATGAAACACCGGAAAAAGCCCGTTCTTGTTTATATTGTGAAATTTATTAACATAAATTGTCTTAGAATCCTTATAATTTAAAGTAGCCACTTTTGTCTGAAAGTATACGTATGTAATTTTTTATTTATAAACATTTACTCACTTTTTCATGTTTTTAAAATTCCATCCAGACAAATAATTTATTTTTATTTCATATTTTGCAATGAAATATTGTTTTCCTCAAAATATTTAATAGAATATAAAGCTTATATAAATAAAATCCCTGGAAATTGTTACTATATTAATAACACAGGCATGTGTGTATAAATGCTATGGGATATTCAGATTTTCATATTATAGTTTTTTAATTTCGAGTTATTTATTACAACGACCAGAGAAATTTTCGCTACAATATATATTTCTGTTGTTTGTTGATACACAAACTAAAACAGACCGAGTAAAGGACCCTTGATGGAAATTTAGCTACATGCATTTGATTGTGCCCTCCCAATAATTCCTCTTTTCATGTGGTAAATGTAAAATAAACCATTTTTACGAGCATGTCTGTTGCTAATATTTTATAAAACTTTACAGTAGCAACAATATAAAGTCACGCTACCATAAATTCACTTAAACAACTTGTACACACTGAATAATTAAACCGTAAATTTTATTTTTTATGATTTAAACTTTTTATTACAGCTTCTCAACACAACAAGTACTTAGAACTTTAATATTATCAGTAGTTGGCACATTTTTAATTCTAAAATTTATATGCCATTTCCAGAATAGTACTCTGTACACCATCTCACCATCGTATAATGGGAAAAAACGCTGATACTTAATAAAATGGTCCGTGTTACCAGAACTATTCCGGAAAACTACCCACAGTGCTTTTAACGTACATCCCGATAGATGCACCCCCACGGAGTTATAAAATAATCCTTTTTGCCTTTTTTACGTTGCTATGTATATAGGAAGCCAGTGTTTGATAGGTTAGAGGAAGATTACTAGCGTAATATATTTTAATAAATCCATAAAAAAAGTTATGTGTGGTTTAGGGCACGCGCTTTGGTGCAATCATTCATGATAATTTTGTCAAGGGTTTATTTATTTTAAGTAACCGAAGATTCAATTTAATCCCAAGCAAAAGTCTATAAAATTTTGTAGGTAAGTTAAAACATTTTGATAGTCATATTCTTAAAGTTATCTAAAAATCCTTTAAGAACTATTTTAGTTAATTATTAAAACACATTGCTGTATGTTATAGTTATTTACATATCAAGTCATGAAAATTATCTATTACAGGACGAAGAGAAGCATTATTGAGAGTACCAGGCCGTAAGGCCGAGTACTTTTAAGTTTCCTGAGTCCTGGAAAAATAATTTTCATGACGTGTTATGTGTAATATTTTACCTGAAAACTTTAAGAAAGTCCAACTCTCAAGATTAGTTTGATTCAAAAAAATTGATTATTGCAAGACTTGTACTGTAATATTTTATATGACGGCCATTATGGTAGTATTTATAAAAGTAGTACTATAATGACCGTCATGTAAAATATTACAGTACTAGTCTTGAAAGTTTCAGGTAAAATATCATAATAGAGAGGTTGGTAAGCGAAACGTTTATTACCTTAGCAACCCATAGCAACAATTGTTATAACTAATAAATGTTTTACAGTGAAAAACTTTAACTTATATCTAAGTAGGAACCACTTCAAAAATAATAAAATATGCTGCAATTGAGCATGAACCTCCTAAAATGTTTTAATTATGCGTTGACACCGGCGCATTCTCCATTTCTTTAAAAGTCCCTAAATATCTTACAAAATAATTTTTTATTTTTATCTTTAAAGAATTGACCTTTGGATCTTAACAGTTGGGCAATTGAAATACTTTTAGTTAATTTCATTGTACTTCTGGTTGTTATTAGAAGCCAAATGCTAGTTGATTAGTGACTCTTCAAGTCCGATATAATAATCTTTTTATAAACAGCTATAATTTTATTTGTACAAAAAATTTTCTTCTACGACCTCATTTTAGCTAAATCCATATAATATCACTTCAGAAATCCAGTTGGAGCAAGCAAATTTGACAATTTTCGTTTCCTAAGGCACAATTATTAGTACCTATACTTTATATAAGTATGTAGTAGTTTATGCAACAAGGTAAGAATTAAGAGAATCCGACGAGTGTGAAAATTGGGCCCGAGCGAAAGGAGGGCGCAAGAACACGAGGCAGAATCAATTCCTCCCGTGTAGCATACTCTATTTTTTCTCATATCTGTACGAAAATGGCCACTTCTTTTGCGTGAAACGCGCGAACAAATTATAACAGCATAACACTGACATTTTTGCTTGACACTTTGCGGTGAGAAAATCACCTTGACAACCATAAACAAACACAAATAACTCCCTCATATCAGGGAGGGAATGGCTACGCAAGTGAGAAATGTTACTCCCACTCCTTATTTTCCGTGCATACCATAAAAAATTCTATTAATATCTAATTCTTTTATAATTTACTTTATGTGCCCCTTTAGTTTAACAGCAGAAACAATTCTTACACGTCAGTTAATACATACGACGCAATTTACGACAAATCGAAAAAAATAAGTGGCTTCAAATAATATAAAAGAGATTTAAACCAAATACCTACGTAAAAGTTTTGATAGAATGACTGAATTTTTTCGATAGAGTTAATTTTTATAGGTACAATAAAAAAGTTTGACCTTCCTAAGGGTCATAGATTATTTCAAGCGAGATAAAACAAAAACCATCGATCAGATTTCCTCATGCTTTATAAAACAAAACTTCAGAAATAACCTTGTCATTGATTAATATTTAACGAAAAAATATCCAGTTTGTATTCATTACGTTTTATAACATGAAACAACTTTATGTTTCATATTATATTCTTGCAAAACTACTTAGTTAATTGGAAAATTGCAATTACTAAACAAAACTTGTTTGTATGTATCCTGTGATAAATTTGCAAGTCTTTCAAGTTTTAGCAGATTAAAATTAATTAATGGTAATTGAATAATGTTTGGTCTATAGCTAAAACTTTAATAGAAAATTTAATCGGATCATACTAAAAATGTAATAAGGTTTTATCCGGTGTATGTACAAGAGGAAATAAAGCAGATTACAAAATTATTTTACGCTACTAAACCAATATTTTCTGGACACTTCTATACAGTTTATTGGATATTAGCCTTTTCATCAATATTATCTGTACTAACAATTATGCCTTAGCAGAGAAACTTTTTATATCTACTAATTAGACTAATAATAATTAATAATTTACTACGTGTGTCATGTAACTGTTGTTGAGATCTGAGACAGGTCTTTAAGTATAGTTATAATGTAAACAATCTAAATAAAAGAATACATTTTCTTCATTTAAATGACTGAGATTCTTATATAGGACAGAATTAAAACGATGTTTCTAGATTCGGTTCGAAAATGTTCTGGTACGGAAGGTACAGCTCGCAAAATAAAATATTTAGAAAATCTTTATTGAGGACAGTTTACATTATTACATTCAAATAAATACAAAACAAAGCAAAGATAACAAAATAAAAATACCTAATCAATAGATTGTGCTCTCGCAAATGTAAAATAAGAAAAAGATCAAGAACCTCTCTTCTGCTTGTACTGTGTAACACACTATAATATGGTTAAAAAATTTCACATTTTGGGTAAATATTTCTCGTAATACTGAAATCTATCGAGTGACACCTCTTTTCAAAGTGAAGAAGCTAAAGCCGCGTCCTCATTATCAACCATTGTATGTACCTAACGTAACATTTTCAGTAAACAAATCCATTTTAACTCCAGGCTACGCGCAGAATATGGTATGTTTTGTTCAATTTAAATAAATATGATGGCATGTGTTCAGGCGTCCGACTTGAGCAACTTTCTTCGTCTTTTTTGGTCCTTAGTATGATATATCTCCTTCCGAAAAAGGACTAATATGTACTTTCTCTCAGACTCGAACCGTGAAGGTTTTTCCTTATGGGTCTATACTTGGTAGTATGTAAAAAAAGAAACAAATATATTTTTAAATTTACTAAAGATATAAAAGTCTGTGTAAAATAATTAATTTTATTTTTGTATAAATAGTATTTGTAATGTTAAAAAAATAACCCAAAATTAATTTAATTTACGTCCAAAGGAAAGAAATAAAGGATGTATCGTCTTTTTCTACTGCTACTACTTCAAATCAAGTTTCGTAAAATATGAATTAAACTTTGTACAACTTATAAAATTTTTGGTTAAAATATAGACATTTCAAATACTAAACTTTTTCATAATATTATACGGTTAGCTTAGATTCATATTCTAATTTTTAGGGCTCCTTTAATTTGAACGTCTCGAGCTACTAAGAAGCCATTTTCAAAGAGATTAATTTGAAATATTTAAGTACTTTGAGCACTGAAAATTTTAATTTTTACTATAATAATCCAGCCAATAGGTACTTCGTGATTGGAATTTTTATAGGATTTCTGATTTTTGGTACAGCGGTATATTTTGGGTTGTAATTGAGTAAATTATGTTTTGCATACAAAATTTTTGCCGGGAACCACCCCTCCCTCCACCATAAAGGTCCCAAAAATTGTTTTTTCGCGAATATCTACGTTCAGGTACATTTTACGAAAAAAAAAAAATCAGTACAAAATTAGAGAACAGAAAATTATCTACAACTTAAAGCCCATTCACAATCACTTAACGTACGGGACATAACAAAAAAACATAACGTTCGACCAATAGAAAAATCTAAATATTTGTCACTGTCAATTATTATTGGCCACTATTGGTCAAACGTTATGTTTTTTTAGTTTTGTCACGTATGCAAAGTGGTTGTGAATGGACTTTTATGTTTCCTTTATTTTTTCGATAGGCTTAATAGGATCGCCACGAGCGAGCCGCGCAGTTTGCTAAAAATTGTATGCAGTGATTGTATAGTGTATTAGTGTAGATAGCATGAAGGACAAAGAAGTCGCAGAAAACATATTATTTCTGCATGCCTTTAGTGGTTGCGACACCACATCCACTTTTTTCAAACAAGGAAAAATTAGATTCCTCAACGTATTGAGGAAAAATCAGCAATCAAGAAAGCTGATCGAAATTTTCAAAGATCCACATGCTGATCCAGAGTCCATTGCTAATGCTGGAGAACGCTTCATACTCGATTTATATGGCTTTACTGGCAAAGAAGTCACGTCACTCAATCACTACAGGCATCAATGTTTCATGAAATCAGCATTCAAATCTAAATTCAAGATTCCATCTCTTCCACCAACTGAGGCAGCAACCCGATAGCATTCATTCAGGGCCTATCGTCACATCCAGCATTGGTATGGCATCGAAAAAATAAAGAAGAATGGGAATGGAAAAGAAGCAACGAGGGATTGGTTCCAGTTACCACACTCCAGCCTCCCACTCTTGATAACCTTTTGGAACTTATTTCTTGCAAATGTAAAAAAGGCTGTCGGAGAGCTTGTGGGTGCAAGAAAGCTGGATGCAAGTGTTCTATCATCTGTTCTAATTGTAATGGAAGTTGTGATAACGTCCAAGAGGTCATAGAAGACTTCACAACAGATGCAGAAGCAGACGAAACGTTCTAATTGACGACCGAGGACGATGACTGTGATTACCTCGAGAATTTAATGCCTCTTTGCGAAATATCATTTAATTCCGAAGAAGAAATGGCGGAAATACCAGTGCCATTTCCAATTGTCAAAAAAAGGAGAGTAGAATAGGAGAAAGAAATAAAATTATGGCAAGGTAATTCTCGATCATTTACGTCGCGGAGTAAATTTATTAATGACGGAGCAACTTTTGCGACGCTATTGCTCCTCACCTATTCATTGTACGAAAAAAATAAAAGAGACATAATTTGTAGATAATTTTCTGCTCTTTAATTTTTTACGGACCTATTTTCGTCGTCAAATGTACAGGGTGTACAACTAAGAATGGTCGCCGGCTGAATCTCAGAAACTATTTATCGTACAGCCTTCGGAAAAAAATATTTGTAGTAAAAGTGGCCAAAAGAAATCGCTGGAAATTATTTTCAAATTTCTAGCTTCGCCATGCCATGGCAAATGATAAAATCATGATTTTCTCCAAATTATAGGCAATTAAGGTAACTCAAAAATAACTTTATTGGAAAGCTGAAACAATTATACACAATTTTGGTCTAACACTTTTTGCTCTAGCTTATCAAATAAGGGTGGGAGGAGAGGGTGAATTCTTCTGTACGAAAATGCTTATAACTTCTGTTTAACTTTATAGAATTTGGCAAACTTAGTATCGTTCGAAAGAACTTTTCTTGCTTCAAGCGATGTTCGATAAGAGAAGTTGTTTTGATTCATATATTTGTTGCTAGGTGGCGCTTTTTGAAAACATTAATTTTATCGATTTTTCTTGAAAAATTTAAATGGACTCATATAAATTTTTTGACATTATTAAAATTAGTATAAAATATCGAAAATATTAGTGAAAACCGCAGATCCATATATTTTTTCGTTCAGGAAATGTGGACAAAATAATTTTTACATGATTCACAATACGTATTATTGTTATCACAAGTCGTTTTGCGAATTTAAGTGGTAGGCTTTGGAACAAAAAAATGCAATTAGCTACAGGAACTATTTCGTGAAAAAAAAATTTATTATCGATAATCTAAGTCAATAATAATATACAGAATATTTCCTTTGAAATAATAGTTTCCGAAATAACCATTTTCCAAAATTTAATATGTAATAAACAAACATCCTTTATTATTAGTAAAGTTTTTTCGAAGGAGATAAGTTCTTGCTATTAACATTTTTTGAAAAATTCCTTGTCTATAAATTGTTTTAAATAAATGCGAAAAATTGATTGTTTTATAATATGAATTTTCTGGTATAGTAAAGTGTCGCAATGTGGCCCTAAAATTTACAAACGTTAGGCTGTCTCCTCACCGCACCATGCAACCCCTGGGCCCTGTTAGTATTAGTAAAAAATAATCTTATCGCTTGACATTATTATAGTCTAACCAGAAAATGATTGTATACTTGTGATGATATTAATTTTTGCATCAAACCAAAATAATCAAGTTAATGGATACATAAGTATGTATATTTTTTTGTACATTTTTGTAAATTTAAATAAACTTCTTGTGGAGCATAAAATTGTTACATAAAAATAACTAGTTTCTGTTACTCGTCGGATGCATTTTCCCTATCTATTCCTTTAGTAGGAACAAAAGCGGATAAATCGCACAGCATCCATCATAACTCTATGCATTGGTTGCTTTTAGAGAGTTAAGTAATATTGTGGCATCTATAAGGTAGAATAATGAGTAGCGACCGAAGTGTCAGTAGTAGCAACATAACCAGAACCAGAGCGGCCTCAGCAGGAGGAAAAATGATGGTTAGCGATTTGTTAAGCAATGCACGTAGCATGCAATATCGCAGTGAGTTTTTAATCTCCTTAGTAGGCTGGCACGTTGATGCGTACTTGCCGACGGTCCCTAATGGTCCCTGGGCCCCTCCGGTGCTCCACCATATTTAAATTAAAGTGAGTTCTGCAATGTCGAATCCATGCTTGTAATAACCCGACCTGATTTTGATGAAAAGGCATGCAATATACAAAGCAAAACGTGGAAGATTGCAGATTAAGGTTTCATATTGAATTTTTTTTTTGGTTGTTTGTATACAGGAAATACATTGCCTCTGGTTTGCTTTTTGCTCCTTTTGCATGCAATAAACTTTAAGTAATCTGTTGGGTGATGCTGGCTTTGAGATGTCTTGTTTTTTTTTCGGTACAATATATTTTGTTAGTGCACTTTAGATAGAATTTTTTGTATTAAAATGATGGTTGTTGCTGTAAAATTGGCGTTGCGGGAACAATTGCACTTGATGCATCAAGAAACATAAATCTACATATGTTCTGTCATTTTGTAGAAAAGTTTGTAGGAATTGCTGCGGATATTCAGTCTGCCGAAATGCCATTGAGCCCAGTCTGGAGGGTTCAAAGTTGCAATGGTTCAAGATATATGTTTTTTAGAGTATAACAACAATAAAACCCGAGCCGCAGGTAAGTATGTATAGTAGCAAGTCACCAATGAAATTATTATTTTATCTACAATCTCTTATACTTATACTTAGTATATTTATAAAGACATCAGAGTTATCAACTTTCAAGAAATTTTATTTATATAATTTGAAATTAGACTGAATTTAATTCACTAATTTTATTAAGTAATTTGGACGTTGTGAATGTAGCTTCCTGGATACGTTTGTATTTTACCATTGATGGAATTCATTCAATTCAATGAATTTCATGCTCGACCCGAGCTGACGTAGAACTCTGTTCATTTAATAAATTGAAACTTACATTTCATTGTTTTTGTAGTAATATATACAAAAATTCACACTTCCAAAAACAATGCATACCTTTTCGTAAGTTTTGACAATATTTACCCGGGTGAAGTGGTTGCTACAGCTCTGTCGGACCACCACGGCCAGATGCTGCGGATGGGTTTATCTGTTGCGGGTAAAACGCGATCAAGTGCTGTCTATAAACGATTTTTTACTGATAAAAAACTAATAAACTACAAGAACGAATTACAGAACGTGGATTGGACGGGTGTATATGCGCAGACCGATGCAGACTTTGCATATAACATTTTCTCTAAAAAAATAACTAATCTCTTAAAAATTATATTTGTTCCAAAAAAAGTTCTAAACAATAAAAAAAGTTGGATTACCACAGGTATCAGAATTTCTAGTAAGACAAAGAGAAAATTATATAAAAAAAAATTACTGGACAAATATCTCCTGAATATTATGCAAAGTATGCATCTATTTTAAAGGGGACAATAACTCTGGCAAAGAGAATGTATAATTCGACATACGTATTGCAATCAAGGAACAAAAGTAAGGCTGTTTGGTCACTGATAAAGGAGCATTCAGGTACAGGAAAAAGAGCAAATATTACAGTTCTAGACAACTTAAGACAAAATAATGAATCACCAACCGAAATACTGAATAACGTGAATAATTATTATATAAATCAATGTCCGGATGTTGCAACTGATTTGAGTATTGATAATAATAGTGTATCAATGAATAATAGAAGTATTTTTCTTGCTCCTGTTGATACGGAGGAGATGTATAAAATAATCCTTTGTCTCAAGAATGCAAGCTCAGTAGGTGAGGACGAAGTACCAGTCAAATTGCTAAAATATGTTGTTGATGAAATAGTGCAACCATTGTCTTACATTATTAATCTATCATTAAGTACAGGTATTTTTCCTGACAAACTAAAGAGTACTTGTATCAGGGCAATATATAAAAAAGGTGACTTAACCAAAAACTCTAATTATCGCCCCATAGCTTTACTGTCAAATATCAGTAAGATATTTGAGAGAGTCATTATACAATCGACTATTTGAATTTTTTGAAAGACACAACATACTCGGTGAGAATCAAAACGGATTTAGAAAGGGTAAGTCAACCACGCGAGCTGTATATCGGGCTCTGAGTAACGTGTTAAGCCAGCTAAATGATCGTAACAGCACAATGATGATGTGCCTGGACTTGTCAAAGGCCTTTGACAGTGTTAACCATAAAATCTTATTAAATGAACTAAACCGATATGGTGTGAGGGGGGTTTCCTTAGAACTGATTGAATTATACCTTCACAACAGGCACCAACAAGTAGTAGAAAAAGATGACAAGGGTACTTTAATAATGTCAAATAAAATGTTAGTAAAAAAGGGGGTTCCGCAGGGATCTATATTAGGTCCCTTGCTTTACATTGTATATACAAACAAGTTGCCGGAAACTATAGATGAGGAAATGATTCAGTTTGCTGATGTTTTAAAATTTTTGTATTATATTTGACGTGTTCTACGCCTCTTGGCATCTGTTTCTGTTGAACGAATAAAAATGATCTATCTATCTATCTATCTATCTAAACAAGCATCCTGTATAAAATTTTGTGTAACAATACATAATTTACTTACTGGTGTAAAATAAATTTAACATGAAAAATATCTAAGTCAACTTTAGGTGAAATTCGGGGAAGTTAAGAAAATAACAAGTTTGTATTACAAAGTATGTTAAATTCTACTGAAAGTTTAGTATTGGTATAAGTTAATAACATATTATTATATTAATCCTCGTATTAATCCTATAATACATTTAGTTATACAGAAAATAAGACCAAATAAAAAAAAATTCTTAAATATGTATGTGTTATTGAAGAGAATAGATTATTGATTTCAGAAAGTATTATTGGGTAATAGTATATTATGCAAGGAACATTTAATGATAGCTATTAAAATATGAGTATGAGAATTACGACACGAGCCGTAGGTATCGTATAATTCTTCGAACGAAAATTATGGCAAATTTACTTCAAGAATGGTAAATGAGTTTTTTATTTCCAATTTTGTAGGAATAAAATTAGTTTAGATCGTGAAATGATTCGAGTACTCGGTCGCCTCAGTTCCTAATAAATCCTTCATTTTTTAAAATTAAATTAAAATTAAAAATAAACATAAACACTAAGGTAAGTAGTTATTAAATAAAATTACATTAAAATCTAAAAGAAAACTGAAGCTATCTGAAGAAGAGGCTTCCTTTCAATTTACGAAGCCTAGTTAGCATTGCACAATTAAATACTAAAACCAGTCCTAAGTGAGTTGAAGTAGGGTTCGACCACAGTCAATTGAGGCGATCCACCCTAGATAAGCTCTCAGTGGTTAGTTTCAGTTGCGTCTTCGCTTTCGCGTCAATCGAAACTAACAAAGAAACGTTTATCCATCAGGATGCACCTGCCTGCAATTTACTGCAAAAATAATAATTCATTTTAAGAAGCTTGCACCACACTTGCACCATCACTCATATTAATTATCATTATACCAGTTTGCAAGTGGAGAACACTTTCTGTGTCTATTTTACTTATATTGTTCTACCGGGTTTGAGTATAATTAAAACAAAACGAGATTTCGTACGCGAAAATTTTACAAAACTTTTCTTATAAACACGTGCTTAAACCGTTGCCGTTAAGTTTGTTTTATTACACTTTGGGGATTTATTTTAGTAAATGTTGAATAAAGCTTGGGCTTCTGTAATGCCAGTATATCGTGTACATATTATATGGCTTTGCAACAATTATTCTTATTTCCATGTCTTTTAAGGAGCAAATATAAACAGATTAAATTATTTTCACTACAGGAGGTGATAATATACCTATCGTAAAAGCAATAAAGAATAATACTAATTACTTGTTGTTATTGTTTTACCGTATAGTTCAGTTAGCTATCTAAACTTCCATGATTACCCTTGAGCTCCATAAAAAATTACATTGCGCTTTTTAAGACCAGGTAGTAAACTGTGTTTGTTCTTCCGCACATAACAACTTTATTAACTTTAACGTAAGTACTTCAAATAAATTAAGTGGAATTTATTTTTTTTCCACAGTTTTATTTGGGTACTTCTAATTTAGACGCAAATGATGTGGTTTTCTCGTTGTAGGTGGTGGTAGAAAATACATTTTAAAATAACCATCCAATAACAGCATTGAGAACGTTTTACAACGCCCTTTTTACGACTGGAGCTGGTAGATTTTACTAGCTTGAAAAAGAGATCAAGCACAACATAAAAAATGCCCGTAAACAAATCTGTCATCAGAAAAATTGATTTCCTTCGAGGGTAGATTGAATAAATCGTAAAAAATATGTATATTTTTAATTTGTATTCTTGATAATGTTTTTGTTTTATGGTTTATAACGCATATAAATAAAATGGGATATAAGCAATTTAATAGTGTATTTAATGCTGTTGTCTCAAACCCTACTATTAATGTTTTATGGGTGCCACAATTTAGATTATAAAAAAACAGTACAATTTTCAAACATTATTTACTGCATAAATGCATGTTTCCTGCATTTCCGGCCAGCTGCGTTTACCTGTTATGATTATATTTTAGATAATAAAAAACGAAATTTAATGCAATGGCGTGCATTTGTATAATTTTATTGGGACAATTTTACTATAGCATAATATTGAAACTGCAGTTTTATTTGATCTATTACCTACAATAAAAATCATTTGAAAACATATAGATAATAAATTTGTTTGTGGAAAATGTAAAGAGGAAAATAGAAAACATTTTGCTAAAGTATTATGTATCATAACACACATTATGTTTTCCTATTGAACAAAGAAATATGTTTCAATATATAAATAATACACATTGTTCTAAATGAAAAATATCTGATGTGAGCAGCACATGACTATCTTATACTATACGGATCTTTGGAAAGTACTGAAGCCATAGCAAATAATATTGTATTGTCCACATTCGATATTTTATTAACATTTTTTCTACTCTTATATAGGGTGTCCCAAAATTAGCCTGCCAAAATATACCAGCTGATTCTACGTTCAAAAATAATGCAAAAAGTATCAATAAATATAGGTTGAAAAATGTTTCCTAAAGAGGTCAGTAGAAATGAATACATTAACCTTGAACTATTACCCCCTGGCAACCCCTTCACTTTTTCTAATTACCATTCACTTTTTTAATGACCCTTCACTTTTTATGACGTTTCATTTTTTTTTGCTAATTACTCTTCACTTTTCCTGGTTATCCTTCATTTTTTCTAATTACCATTCACTTTTCCTAATTTTATATTTTTTGAATGATTTTGATATAATTTTAATTAGGTTAAGATAATGAATTAATATCTTATAATTTCTATTTCAAATTTTATATAAAATTAAGAAAACTCTAACATAGTTAATTTGATCTTTATACAACATCAACTGATTTGATTAATTAGGTTTTTCCGTAGAGTTAGCATAAGAAAGAAAAATCACATAATATTTATTTGTTTTTACACCCATTCCAGTATTTATACTCTCTACTTTTTATCATTGTGAAAAACTCATACCCTTTTCTCCACACAATGTGTCCATCTATACAAAATCGATTTATACAATAATACTACTTTCGGTAAAATTGTGACTTATACCCTTTCTGATCTCATCGATTCAATTTCGATTTCGATTTTTATATAAAAAAAAAAAAAAACTCTAAGGATAATTAAATTGATTAATTATCTAATTAATCAAATCAGTTTTGATAATGGTATGAAGATAATTAATCAATTTAATTATCCTTAGAGTTTTTTTTTTAATTTTATATAAAAATCGAAATCGAAATTGAATCGATGAGATCAGAAAGGGTATAAGTCACAATTTTACCGAAAGTAGTATTATTGTATAAATTGATTTTGTATAGATGGACACATTGTGTGGAGAAAAGGGTAAGAGTTTTTCACAATGGTAAAAAGTAGAGAGTAAATACTGGAATGGGTGTAGAAACAAATAAATAATATTATGTGATTTTTTTTTCTTATGCTAACTCTACGGGAAAACCTAATTAATCAAATCAGTTGATGTTGTATAAAGATCAAATTAACTATGTTAGAGTTTTCTTAATTTTATATAAAATTTGAAATAGAAATTATAAGATATTAATTCATTATCTTAACCTAATTAAAATTATATCAAAATCATTCAAAAAATGCAAAATTAGGAAAAGTGAATGGTAATTAGAAAAAATGAAGGATAACTAGGAAAAGTGAAGAGTAATTAGCAAAAAAAATGAAACATCATAAAAAGTGAAGGGTCATTAAAATAGTGAAGGGTAATTAGAAAAAAGTGAAGGGGTTGCCAGGGGGTATTAGTTCAAGGTTAATGTATTCATTTCTACTGAGGTCACAGCCCTCCGAAAGGGGGACCCCAAAGTGGAGTTTTCTGTAATATCTTTGCAACTGTTTGAGGTAGATCCATGAAATTTGGTGAGTTTGAAGCTTTTATAATTTGACACATATTTTTTTTCCAATTTTAAGAAATTTTGCCAGGGGCGTCACATACAGGGTGGGTGCTGGGTATATTATGCCCCATATTTTTTTGTGGATAATTTTTAAATTTTTTATATCAAATTTTGAAACTTGGTTTATTTTTATTTTATTTTATTTTACGTTCGTGAGATTGCCTCACTCGCTGCTACACAGCTCGTGTACAATTCTCACCTCACGAAAAAAAAAACGGTAACTTCATGTCTTGTTGTAAAATATAAAGAGCGATCAAATTTGTAATCGAGACATCCATGAACCCGAAATCGTATGTAGTTATTTGAACTGCATGACAATAAAATGACAGTTGAAAGCTAAAATGGTTCAAGTTAAAGACATACGGATTCAAATCCATGGATGACTCGATTACAAATTTATTTGATCGCTCGATACTATTCTACTCCCATACTTTAATGGATTTATTAGACATTAATAATTCTCATACTCATGTCTAAATAGCTATCATTAAATGCTCATTGCATAATCTACAATAATTTAATTATTACTATAGATATAGGTATCACTATTTTTAATAATAAATTTTTTTTTCTATTGAAAGAACCCAAATATATCCGAAATGTTTTTAATAACATTCTATCACTGAATATTTTTCTAGTATCCTTTCCATACCACTCAATATTGCTAAATCATTCCAATCTCACCTAATAAAAAAATTAATTTGCATTAATATTAATAAAATTTCCTATGTGGACAGTACATGATTACTTGCTATAGTTTCAGTATTTTTCAATAATCAGAACTACATCCGTATGGTATAAGAAAGTTATGTGCTGGATACATCAGATATGTTTATTTTATAGATAATTAAATTTAATATAATAACTGTTCTTTAAACCAAACTAAAAACTTTGTGTTTAAAAATAATGAATTAGGCTACTTCCTAAGAGGGCTTCATTTTCAATCGATATCGATTATTTCCTTTTTAATGTATACCTACATTGATATTTTTTTATCGCGACAGGTTTTTATGTTTATTATGTAATATTACGTTCTAGAGTTTGTTAATAAATTCTTAAAAATTGCTTTTTTTGAAAGTCACAAATTGACTATCTTTCAAACAGTGAATATGAAATTAGTTTCCTAGGGCATTGTAAAGATAAGCTTGTTTTACTTGCTAAATCAAATTTGAATTTTGCTGTTTAAAAAATAATCAAAAATTGAGTCTACATGCCATAATTTCAAAAGGAATTCGAAATACTGTTTGCTTATTTTTATCAGAAAAGAAATATAACTAATAGTTAGTTTTTAAAATAACCAAATATACTGCTATTATACGAGTAATAGACTCATCAGTAGCGGATCCAGGATTTTACCATGGGGGGGGGGGTTTTGGATAAAATAATTTAGAATAATCTACGTCACAAGTAATTTTTGCTAACATATCTCTTTTTCAAACATCAGTAGAATAAAAACAACGATCTCCACGGGGGGGGTTTGAACCCGAAACCTCCCCCCCCCCGTAAATCCGCCACTGAGACTTTTGTATTAAACCAAAAATTTTTCCTGCCGAGTGGAGTAATCAATTCAAAGATAGACTCCTTAATACAAGTCTTGCCTTACTTGCAGTCTCTATTTCCTGTCCATGGATCCTTTATAGTCTCGTCGTTCTAGTCGTTGAGCTGTTGAGCATGTCTGGATATAGCGCGTTGTTAATCTTCATATGGGCATCGGGTCCTAAAGTAAAACTCTTCGGCACCTGACCTGGCGAGGTCAATATGATTTCTAAGAGGTCCGGTCATTTATTTTTATTATTATAAGTATTTTGGGATTTTTTTCTGGAAATGTTTGCTAGTTTGATGAAAGCCACCTTGAAATGTATCCACCCACATTTGACTCTTATTCACAAACATATACTACTTCGGACAGTGCAAATATTTATTTAAGTACCAGATCTTAAGGTACAAAACACAAATTATTGTACTATTGCTAATCTATGGATCGGAAACTTGAAAATTACTAACTATTGCTGCAATCATTTCCTCAGTTGAAAGAAAGATCGTAAGAAAATTTATTATAGTGAAATACTTGTATAGGTTTACAAAATTCAAATACAACTTTCATAAATGTGCAAAATATAAGGAATTATACATATAATGGATTGAAATTAAAATTAGATGACTATTAAGGCAACGTTTGCTGCTAGAACCAGGCGGAAGCAGACGACCGGGAAGACCAAGACATCAGAAGACGACGCAAAAAAATTGCACTAGTAAATTAGCACAGAGCAGCGTCAGATCCTGTAACGACTAACAATGTCAAGAGGCCTCCAGGCTGTGGCACTACTGATGATGCTGAATTTTGGATTTAATTTGATTCAGAACGGATATTAAAAACCATAAAAGAAGACTATTTCAAAATAAACTCGAGTAAAGGCCAATTTTTCAATCGATAGTTACCCTTAACTAATAATTAATTTTCTTCTTATTAAGGGTATCTCAATAAATTAACTTAAGGTTAGATTAACTATCGATTGAAAAACTAGGCCTAAAAGGAATATCTGCATATTTACAAATAACATTTGAGTTATGGTGGTGGTGATGAATCATTTTTGTTTAAAGATTTATCATTAATTCTTACAGTAGTTTAAATGAAAGACAAATATAAGTTTATGTTACGTTATGAAAGTATGAAACGATATATGCTTATAGGCTTGTTTGAACATTTTTATAAATTCACCAAACTGTAAATAATAAATGCCCAGTTTCTCTTCAGGCATTTAGTGTTAACTCAAAGCTAAATTTAGATACCATTTATGTTTAAAAGTAAACATTAATTCTGGATTTAAAAACTTGTTTCAACATTTAACACACAATTTATAGGTTAACCCTTGTCATAAGACCACTGGACCCAATTCCAGACTGACACTGCAAATAAATTCATTTTTCTCCCCAATACAGCTTCATACCAGTTTTCCTTCTCGGACATTTCCTACATGCAATCTTGAAATGTCCACAGAGAATACACATTTCCTGGCCCTCAACGAATCAGTTACCGTTACAAAGAATGTCAAACAAGCGCACAATAGAATACCAACAACATCAAACGATTCGATCAGATGCGGTATTTGGCTTGACGACGGCAAGCGAAACAAACCAGGTTATAAAGGGGTAGGGGTTGGTGTTGGAGTTGTTGTGCAAGGTTCTCTGTGTGTGTATTCCTGCTGCCGGTTACAGAGGTGCGAGACAGGATTCCGATTGCGGCTGATAACACAGCTACACTCACTAATTCGGCGGTTTTCCTTTATGGCTGCGAACTGTAAATACGATCATCGGTTGGCTGACTAAATGCCTTAACTATAGTCAGGTTGCGGTTGTTGTTATGCAGTTATGTCTGCATATTACCGGGAGGAGTCTTGTTGTTTAAGCATGTTACTACTATATGTACCTAAACCAATACACCTGCCTAATAATCAAATTTCTTCTCTGAAAGCTTGACAAGCATAGTACAAATTTTGTTTCGTATACAGTCTAAATAATATATTGATGCTATTGAGGACTTAATGAGAGGACCATCTCGTAAGTTTAAAAGGACGTTGCTGGAAACTTTTTCATTAAGAATCCTTTATAATGTCCATTATTAATCACTAGGGTCTAAGTAAATTAAAACAAAATTTAATTTAAGCTCGTCTAAAAAGGGTCATTTTAAGATATCCCTAGACACGTTTCCGTAATATTTTCGGTCTGATGGTACATTACGCATTTTAAATGAAATAAAATATTATATACTTTGGTTTATGCTGGAAAGTAAATGAAAAAGGGTTTTGTTTTTATTTCTGTAGATGTATAATATGGACTTCATTCCTTTCTTATCAAAACAAACCATGAGGATAACGTGTTTCAAGCACTACGGTACTGCGGAGTTGGTTATTTAAATAAGCAACATATAAACATGAAAAATCCAGTAAACTCTGAAGGCAAGATGATAGATCTATTCAGGTAAACAGTGAGATTTTAGTTGACTTGATGTCTATAGTTTACTTTATTACATAAAATTCAAAACGTATTTCTTCTTTAACATAAATATTTCTTATATAGGGAGTTGTGATGTGAGATAGCATACAAACAATTTTAATGGATTTTTAAACAAATTAAGAAAATTAACTGGTATGAGCATTAGCATCCATAAAAGTCACTAACGACTATAGAATAACTAGCAAGGTATAATAGAGTCACCTCAAGGAATAATAGAGTCTCGTTAGTCTGGGTCCCTTACCATATGGGCATACATAAGGGTAATGAAGAGGAAGATTCCGTAGCGAGGAAAGCCATTCAGCGACCCCCAACCAGCAATGTATGACTACGTGAGGAAATGCATCGAACACGAAAAGTTCTGGGCCCGATAGGAATGTCGACCAGGCAAAAGACCTACTGAATTCCTCAAGCTGAGCAGAAGGGAAAGCAGAAAATACACTGGGCTAGTTACTGGTCACGGTGGTCTAAAATATAATCGCTAATAGATGGGACACGAGGTGGATCTAGGATGCAGACTATGCAGCGGAGGCAACGAAACCCCAGTGCACGCCCTTGCGAAGCTAGGCATTAACACGTCTAAGATGGAGCTACTGGAGAACAGCGACACTGGACCCAGAGGTTTTAAAGAACTCCTTCACTGGCAAAATCCTGAGCTTTTGGGAAAGGGACAGAATCGAAGAGTGGAAATATGTGGAGTCGATAAAAGGAACGGGATCACAGAAGGCTTACAAGAGCCTTTGTGACACGAGCCGGGACTGGCATGCCAGGACCGAATCGCGCCCTCGGAGACCCAGTCATCTTATAAATAATAATAGTTGGAATGCCTCTCTCAGATGAAGTGTACCTAGTCATAATTTCTTCACAAAATGACAAAAATAATAGTTCGGGTCTCAGTAATCGTCAATAAATTAAATTGAGCTCTCTTGTAATTTGACCCATTGCAAGTAATGAAACCAGTTTTTGTTTTCGAACTAAAAGGAAAATCGCATCCACCATACTCAGTTTGAATCACTATCATTAGAACAGTGTAGTAACATTTTTACTAAATCTATCTTTTTTATTAAGTATAGGTTTCAGCTTTCCAAATGTTATCAGATAACAAGTGTTCTTTCTGGGGGATTATTATGGATTATGAGCAAAATATGCAAGGAAATTTCTGCATTTTTCTAAAAATTTATGTTTGAATCAAAGGCAATTCTTTTTATTAGTAAGCATATTCGCTCTCTGCATCGCGCCACTAGCGATCAGGGTGGCATGTTAACATTTTGGTTTGAAGTTTATAGACTTTTTCCCAAAATATTTTAAAAAATCACGATTACTATACTTTCTTAGTAAGAAAGTAGAAATGATTTCTGAGAAAGGAAAAGCCATTTTTAAGTGCTCAGTGGTGAATTGTCATAATAGTACTGCGAATTCAACAAAAAAGTTATATTGGTAAATTTAAGATTCAGTTTTATTTTCGAAGAGGAATTATTTTTCCTATACTCCGCTAATAAATACTGGCTTGTTAGCGGGTGCCGTTTTTATTTTTATATACTGAAACATGTGATAGAAATCTAATTTTAAGACAAAAGTTTCCTACGGAAGTATGTCCTAAAACGCTTTGTTTCTCACATACAGAGTGTTCAAATTGATTTTCCAAAATATATTTTCTACTACTCGTATATCATTCTATAGAACAACGGTTAAAATGGAGATCTGAAATTGGGTGGATTTATAAATGTTTAAGGGAACTATAATCTGTGATATTATAATAAAGATAATATTGCTAAGTGGCGTACTTATTATGGTAGAGCGACTCATAATTTTTTGGCTTTTTAGGTAATTCAGATTTTGTAAAAAATAACCAAAATTATGAAAGATGCAGTCAAAATACATGAAAAATTTATATCTCCTTAATATTCGTTAACCCAACCATTTAAGAGAAAAGTAACTTTGAATATTTTTTGTAAATGGAATTCTTACAGAGGTGCAAGGTGTTGAAAGTTATCTATTTTATTCACCCCGTTTATCAGTAAAGAAACTAATTTGAATGTAAGTTTATAAGACAAGTTAGACTTATTTTGGATTCTACAATCTGCTGTATTACATTGATCCAATAATTTTTCTGATTTTCTAGGGTGAGTCAGATTTGATTTAAAACAAGTAAAACAGAACATTTCAATTCAACATATTAAAAGAAGACAAATAGTTGGAGTGACCCTCTCACAAGTAAGACATTACTGGACAATAATTTTTATATTATATCATCAGATTGCAGTTTACTTAAGGAGGTATTGACTAAGAAAATTTCAGAACTTTATCTTAAACTCTTCTCTAGATAAAAAATTAAATTTCAGCATCCTATATCTCAAAAACGAAGGATTGCAGCATAGGAATGTTAGTCTTAAAATTATAAATTCTGTTTCAGTTTGTAACAAATAAAACGGAACACCCTGTATACATTTTTAATTTTATTGTAGCTGCTGTTTAGAAAAATCACTTAATATTTCTTTATACTTTTTTTGGCTGTCAAAAATTTATTTTTGCGAAATTGAATTATTCTTTCTCGGATTTTCAAACATTTAATTTTAGCAAACACTAAAAATGTTTATACTTCTTTATTCGTCACAAATACTAAATGATCAATACCTACATTTTTTCTTCTTTTCATACAACCTTTCTTTTGCCTTCGTATCCACAGAATGTTAATTTTACCTGGAAACTTATTCCAATGGAAGCGAAATGTTAACAGCAGGTAGGTATGTAACTAGAAACTTTGAAAGTAGATAGGAGCACTAATAAAACTACTAAAGCTCCATATGTTTTCAGATAATTAGCATCAAGTTTTAATTAATTATGATGTACGAAAAAAAAACACTTCTGTATTAATTCCTCTGTAAACCCGTTCATTCACAACGTCTAATATTTTAGCGTGATAATTGTTATAAATCAAATGTAATGTAAATCGCAATTTACCATTCAGTCTAGACCAATTATTTAGTCCGATTTAATCAGATATAACAACTGTAACAATCTAGATGCACACTCTCTCCAAATTCGACTATTATATTCCAACAGTACCGGCACAATTAAACCAGATTAAAATTTTGCATTTAACCTCTAAATTAGTGTTTAGAATGTAGGTTTGCTATAATACTACACACGAGCAATAACCTTGTAAATAATGCTGTTATTGTTGTGTACGTTTAATCTAGGATGAATCTGCTTAGAAATGTGTTAATTAACGCAATAATATATAGAATTTCTCGTTACGGTGATGGTGCTATTTTTTTTTATTGATGGCATTGAAAATAATGCACTTCCTGTGTGGTTAGTACCTAATAATTTCACCCAGTTTGTTATGTTCTTCCTAGTATGTCATACAGTATGTTGTGGTGGTTATGGTGTCTGGTGTTTAGTACTTTAACCATCAGGGTGAGTTTTTTCCACCTATAGTTAGTTTTTTAAATCAACGATTTTATCAACACTGATCTGTAATCAACTCATTTTAGCTGACATTAAAGGCCTGGCCAAATAAGCTGTGTTGTGCCGTGTCTATGCTATTTTTCATTATTAACTGCATAACAACCATTGTTATTATTAATGAAAAATAGCATAAGACATGGCACAGCACAGCTTATGTGGAGAGGCCTTAAGGCTCAGTTTTTCGATCGGTTACGTATCTTTAACTATAAGTTAATTTATTTAAGATACCATTATTAAGACAATGGTGATCCCTTAAGGCTCAGTTTTTCGGTTGGTTAACTATCTTTAACTATAAGTTAATTTATTTTAGATACCATTATTAAGACAATGGTATCCAAGAAAATTAAGGCAGTTAAGGGTAAGTATCGATTGAAAAGCTGGCTCTAAGTTAGTACCTAAAGACATGTAAATGAGTAGGTATTTCTGGTTTATTCAATTTTAGAATATGTACTGTTTAATTTTTCTAAGTTGTCGATTACGTTTATGACCGACTTTAATAAACCTGTAATCTAGACATTCTTACCGATGAATGTTTGTGTTGTTTTCAACTAAAGTCTAGTTTACATCATCCATAAACCTGTGAGGTAATCGACAACTTACAAAAATTGTATATTATGTAGCACTATGAGAGACCAAAAATTAGGTACGGACAAAAACCTAGTCGTGTTTTTGACGTATAAAGTTCCTCAATTGAATGTACCAAAAAAATATAAAAAATGCTTACAATTTACACAACAATAAAATGTCATATGCATACCTTACCCACTTCAAACAATGAAAACAATGTGTTATCACGTATATCTTTAATCTCTTTTAAAAATGGAAAGTGATGAGAAATGTTAACAATTTGCAGAGACCAGTCATTCACTAGATTCACAAGTGTGACGGAGATTTTAATTTTAAATTCAATTACCTGGTAGGTAGGTACAATCTGGTACATATATAAATATAAAACAGCATAGATATTAATTAATGCTAAATAGATCTATCTGCATAAATAGGTCTTAATTGAAGTCGTACATTATTTATTTATTTATGATAAAAAAATTACTAGTTTTATCTTTTAAACTTCAATATTCATGATCTTTTCACTATTGAATAATTTTATTTCACGTAAGTTCTTAGGTTATAATTCTTACAACAATGAATATCAAAAACAATAACTGCCAGAAGAACTGTCTGTGTACTGACAAACTAAATGTTTACGATAAATAATACCTATCTAATGTAACCTACCTAATAAATCCTTGATTTGAATATACAGCCAAACTACAGTTGTTTAAAAAAAATAAAAATTTAATAAAAAAATGGTAGGCTCATTTATATTAATTCGTATATTTGTTTCACATAAATAAATACATGTCGTAGCGTTAGATAATAATTTATATTAATATTAATATTTTTTTATTATGACACACTTACCCATTGAATGCAAACAAACTTTAATGATGATGACTCTAACAATAAGCCGTTCGTCAAATGATTGGTAAGCTTACGCATCATGTAGATAATATTTTTATACGTTAAATAATATTTCTTGTCATTTAAATAACATCAATTAATTATTAACAAATGTGAGATATGGCAGTTAAAATAAGTTAGAGGGTAATCATTTTAGCTCAAATTTAACAAATGCTTCTTGATTATAAATAATTTACTAATTTAACAAAATTATTTATTTGCTTGTAAACTGAATATTGAGCAGAATACACTCTGATCGAAAATATGGTATAGCTTCTATAGAAATAATTCCCTACACTTATCTGATATAAAAGGGTGATACATATATGTTATGTAGAATATATTTCTGTGTAATGGATAAATAAACTCAAATTAGCTTGTGGTTAATATTAGCGTGGTCCTTAAGAAAGATGAAAAAATATTTTAGTCGACTCGAAAAAATCAAAATGAATAAAAATCAACATTTTTGGCCTTAAATCGAATGTTAACCCATGCCCCACACGGTCATTTTTCCCCATTTGAATAACATTGAGTTTTGGCACGTTCCAGATTTTTATTTTCTGTGTTTTGAAAAATCGGTCAAGTAGTGAAATTTGTAGTCCAAAATATTTTGGGACCCTGGCCTCATTTTTTATACAGTGTGTCCCCAGATCGACGCAACCATAGGTGTAAATGACCAAAATATTTTTGTCTTTCTGGGTTCTCGCCCCGCTTAATTAGAATGTAATTTTTGCCATATTTTCATTTTTTTAAAATCAAGTGTGCTTTGACAATTAAGCAAAACCTATTTTCGTTTTAGGTAAAGGTAAAGGTAAAAAACCCCATGCCTATTTTCAGCAAAATCTGATTATTTTTATTTTTAAACAAAAATGTATTAATAATTATGGTATTAAACCACTATGCGAAAAACCAGCATGTTTCGGATTTCCACATTTTGTGTGGTTTTTTCATAAAAACTTCAACGTGTTTATTTGGTCAATAATTTTGTAAAAATTATTTTAATTTAGTAATCCTCATGAATTGTATTACAATCATGACCAAAAACAGAACTGTTTAGGCTACATTACGAAGGTACCAATTAAAACGAAATAACTATTTTTTTTTTAAATACAGCAATAACAAATGTGCCTCGAAATTAAATCACAAATAAAAATTATCCACAGTGAGATATTCATACGATAATAGTAGCAGTCACTCAACCAGAAATGAACATGTGATTATATACTTACAGTCAATGCTCTATTAAAAAGTTATAAGAAACTTGTAGACAGTAATGCGAAAATTTAGTGCCCATGTGGATTGAATCATGTCCTATCAATTGAATATACATATTATGGCAATATTGTGATGACACTATTATTTATATACCAGAAATAAGCATAACATTTGTTATTTTAAATCCTGTCTATTTTTACATTTTTAGATACTCTTCTTAATCCTATAGACATAAAACTATCTAAGTTGTGTGTTCTTTAAAATTTATAGTTTCTTAAAAATCTTTTGTATCTTCTCAACCCAAACCACTGTAGAAATCCGTCCAGTCAAATTAGACGAAAAAAGCCCCGCGGTTCGTTTTTCGGGAATAATTCAAGGAGTTTTGATATTTTGGTGAATTATAGTAAATTTATCGTAGAATGAAGAACCGATAACTTCCCATGGATACACTGGGAGCTTCCACCATTAAATATCAAAAAACTACCCTCGAATGCGACTTAACGCTCATTTTACACATTTTTCTGCTTAATCTAACGTGAAAAAAGCACTTATTCGAAATAATTCTTTATAAAAATGCAAAAAAAAGCGCAAGTTACGGTCGAGGGTAGTTTCCAATATTTAAGGGTGAAAGCTGCCATTGGATCGATGAAAACTTATCGGTTTTTCATTCTAAATTTAGTATAATTCACTAAAATATCAAAACTCCTTCAATTATTCTTTATTCCTGCAAACAAATTGAATTTGAGTGTTAATGATTTTTTTGCATTTATTCACATGTTCCAACTTTTAATAAAACGTTTATTTTTTGTACAAATGACAATTTCACTTATAAATAAGCTATCTTTCCAATATCAAGAAGTTATATACTCTATGCCAATTTTATAAATTTTTGCTAATTGTTTAAGAATACATTTTTTGAAATAAAAACTATTAATCCAATCATTAGTTAAACCATAAGTCTATATCATAATTTAGTGGATAATTCAAAATTTCATTACATGTCTAACTAAATACTAAAGAGAAATATAAAAACATTAGGAACATATCTCCCTTTACCCTATTGAACTTAAGTCATATATCTTGAAATTGAAAACTATGTCGAAGTATACAATATTTCTCAAGTAAGCTACACACAAAATCCTCCCAACAAGCTGCTTTTCGTCTTTTTAGTAAATCCAATCAAAAACTCCAATGCAACTTTATAATACCATCCCCGTCTAATATGTTTAAAATTAATGCGTAATCAATTTGCTACAGATCTCATTCGTTTCCGGTGCAGTGGCAAACGAGACAAGCTTAACAACACCAGACGGGCTTACGTCAGATCGCATCACTACACAATTTCCAGAAGCAGAAGCATCGACCAGCAGCAGCATCCCGACGATCAGTAATGCTCCAATTAGCATAGAGATACTTCGCATATATGTCCCTTTGGAGGCGAAGGGCGCTGAGGTCAAGCTAATCTGGGGAAAGCAACTAAACGATTTGCCTTCGAGTAACCTAATTTATGGAGTACATTACGGAATTAACGAAGGCGATTTAAGAGGTAGTAAACACAACATTGTCTTTGTTTTGTGTGTTGCTGTGTCAAAATGGATTGATTTCTCGATTTAAGTTCCAAAGCTAACAACGAATGAAACCAGTGTGTTGGTCCAAGGTTTGGAATTCTGTACTAAGTATAATTTTGCTGTGAGCGTTGTAAACAACAATGGTAATAAAATCAATCCTAATAACATTCGGAGCATTGTAACGCAAATAGATAAGATGGCTGCACCACTGGACTTGCAAGTTGAGTATGTACCACAGGAAGATCCGTGTTTGCTCATCAAATGGTCTGCGTCTTGTTCAAAGATAGTTGATCCTATTGATTACATTGTAGGTAACTTCTTTATTTATTTTACTTTATTTTTATAAAACTCTCTTTATTTTCTACTACGTATTGTTAAAGTTTTTACACGAAACATAATATGAGTTGGATGAATAATAATAATTAACAGAAAAAATCTAAATTTCATTAATTTCAATTAATATTTACATATATCTCGTCATTTGCAATTAATTTGATGTATACATATAATGTTATGAATTATTTTACATTCACAGGTTTTTCAAGGTAGCTGAAATGTTGTTTATAGCATTTAGACCGGGAGCTGAAAGGAATTGAGTATGCAAAATAAGAGGACCGCATTTTATCAATTGATATAAGCTCATAACAGCTCAAAGATAAATATTTTGGATGTTGCCGGTCCATTTTATGGTCTACTTTTTTTTCCTCCTCTTTTATATTTTTATATACAGGGTGGTCCAGGTTAAACGTCATTAATTTTGGGAGGTGATAGAGCATCAAACAAAAAGTAGACCTAAATGAAAAAACTTTGCTCAAAAATGTTTTTTAACAAAGATACAGGGTGTCAAAGTTTCGGATAAAAACTCGTTTTGTTACCATAACTTCTAAACCACTCGATTGATTTCCATTAAATTTCGCACACAGAGTAATGTAGTACAATTCTAGGTAATGATGGAGTTCATGTATAAAAAAATCTCCAGTGGCGTAGATGCTGGGGGACTGCTCCACTTTTCCCCTCTAATCTTCGACGCCACTGGATATATTGCGAAGAAATTTCAAAATTCAACTTCTCACTATTTCATCTGTTCTCCTATCTGCTGTTTTTATAATAATAATCCATGATTGTAATTTATTTTATTTTTGATTTTATATTTGATATAAGATTAATATTCTAGATGTTCCCTCTCCTTAAGTATCAAATAAATAGGTAGTTTTTTTAGTAGTGGACTCCGGATTATACAGCTTCTGAAACTTCTCATTCATTTCGTCTTTTCTCCTATCTGCTGCTTTTATAATAGTGATCCACGATTGCGATTTTGGCTTTTTAACTAAGTCTCCTGTTGCATCACAAAACAAACACGATGATTCGTTCGGTCTTTTTCTCTTCAAATTTGTCACATTTCTTCACATTTTTTAATAAAACACTTATTTAGGTACTCAAATACAAGAAAAACATTGACACATAACAGGCACATTGCTACAGCACATTTTTGGAAATTTTAGCGCCCTCAATCTTTTTGGGAATTAACTACAGAGAGTTCGGCTGAGACCAAAAATGTTGCAAATTTTGAGCTGTACAATTTTCTCCTTACACTTTTTTCCTCCGACCAACAGGATATAAGACAAATTCAAAAATCGATTCCAAAATTTTTTCTAGATGGCGGGGATTCCGAAATAGGTGGTGACGCCAACTTGAGATTTTACCTTTCGGACGATCAGAAACAACATTATTGAAAGTTCAAGTACTAATAGTGATAATGCGATAAAGAGTTAGTGAATTGAAATGGACCATCCCAGCTGCCGGCAACATGATTTTTTTCATTATTTAGGGTCTCAGATATAAGAATACGAGCATAGTTGCCGGTCCTCATATTTTGCATACTCAAGTACCTTTGGCGCCTGCACTCATTGTAATAATGGGTAGACTTATACGTTTAAATTAGGTAAAATTTTACTTTCATTTTACTTTCATATTATTAACCTCAAACCAAATACATTCGAATAATAAAATTTAACACAAAAAGCAACATTGATTGAACTTAACAATTAAAATTAAAACAGATAATTATAAAAAGTATGACTTGGTTAATTTTAAAGATGCACAAAAAAAAAGATTAAAAAATCCAATTGTATTTACTTAATACATTTCTACGTTTTCCAAAGACCCGATATTAATTTAGTAAAGATCTTAATTCGTCCCTTATGGCTGCAATATTATATTTTTTGTCACACGACAAGGATATCTATATAAAATAATCTTTTCAATTATTGGCTCTGTTATAAAGCAAATCACTTTCAAGATGAAGAACGACTGTTTTGGAATACCCTGTATAAACGTCTTTATGAAAAGATTGTTCTTTAGGCACCCGTCTAAACGTATCTTTTTTTATAATTTATTTTTTTATCATAAGCTGAGCACCTTGAAAATATTTTTTAATATGTTGCTGTAAAATGAGGTTACTTTGCACCATTCTTGTAAAATATACTATTTTTCATAAAAATCCGCTAATTACAAGAACTACTTAACGTTTCCGTTATTTTACTTTCTTATTTTGTTAAAATTTAGAACAGGCAGAATAAATGCAGATGCACATTATACCTAAGTAACTCGATCTTATTAAACGTGTTTAACAATTTTTTTTTAATTTTATACATTATATTGTGCCATATTAGAAATGTCATATTTTTCATTTACTAAAATATCCAATTTTATTTTCAAATACCTACCATAACTCGCCTCGGTATCTCAGCATTCTTAAGCACAAAAATACTACTCCTGCTTATGAACCTATTAGGTGCATAATTATGTACAGGGTGTCCCATTTTCGACACTTTTAGGGGGTATTGGCGTTATTATCAAAGATAGAATGTTGTGGTTTTCACATTCCTATCCTACTTTTTTACGAACCGAAAGATTCCGGGGTCAAATTTGTCATGACTCTCTTAGTTTTTAATCTACAGAGTGATTCTGAAAATTTTTGTTTTTTAGACACCCCTCGTATTTCTGTTATGCGTCTACTTATCAAAAAGGTGAAAACTGATCTTGATAGAGTTTTTTACGTAGAATTCAGTGGTGGCGTAGGCAGTTTTTGTGTAAAAGGTTTAGTTTTTAAGATATTGCCCAAACTTATGTTTTTTAAATGGGACTCCCTATATATTATTTTTTATATTGATTAAGCAAAATTTATGCTTTCCAAAAATATATAATACTCAGTATTTATTTTGAAAAACAAACTCAAAATTCGATATTGTTAATAATTTTCTTTATTTATAACAGTAGGCTATGACTAATTTTTTAGAAACAAATGCAAAATTTTCACAATGCGTAATTATTCTAAAGCTAAACACTTCAAAAGATAATTTTAATGCATTGTATAAAACATACCAACATATCATACTTCTCCTAATTATCATAAACGGTCATTGTAATAAAAAATTAAAAGTAAAATAAGAACACCTACGTAACAAAAATATTTCATCAATAATGGAAATCTGACAAATCTGTCAAATTTTGCATTTGTTTTTGATAAACTAGTCATGGCCTACTGTTATAAATAAAGTAAATTATTAAAAATATCAAATTTTGAGCTTGTTTCTCAAAATAAATATTAAGTATTATATGTATATTTTTGGAACGCCCAAATTTTGCTTAATCAATATAAAAGATAATATAAAGGGTGTCCCATTTAAAAAACATAAGTTTCGGCTTTATCTCTAAAACTAAACCTTTTACACAAAAACTGCCTACGCCACTGAATTCTACGTAAAAAACTCTATCAAGATCAGTTTTCGCCTTTTTGATAAGTATATCTAAGCATAACAAAAATACGAGGAGTGTCTAAAAAATAAAAGTTTTTCTGAATCACTCTGTAGATTAAAAGCTAAGAGAGCCATGACAAAATTGACCCCGCAATCTTTCGTTTCATAAAAAAGTAGAACAGGAATGTGAAAACCGCAACATTCTATCTTTGATAATAACGCCAATACCCCCTAAAAGTGTCGAAAATGGGACACCCTACTTATGTAATATACTAGGATTATTTTCAGAAGATATTGCGTCACACTGTTGGTGTTTCTATATCACTCTCACTCTTAAGAGTGGAAGACGAGAGGTAAAAACCGTATATGTAATACTAATAGGTACATATAGTGGTAACATCCTATCCTTCGCTATAAAATATGGAGTATTTCCAGATGGGCACTAATGTATGTACATGCGTGTTTGATTCTCATTCGAATACTAGCGAGCGCATGCGTACAATGAACGCTCTTTCGAGTTTGTGAGCGAGAGGTTGCTATCGCCTGCACCGTAATATTCGTGCCTCTTTTTTCTAGTGCTAGTAATATATTAGTACATATTACACTTATGGTAAAAACAAGCACAATAAACGTACCTACTTATCTTCTGAAAATAATATGAGAATAAAACAAAATAAAAAAATAATGGTACCTATAGTAGGATACTTACTATTTTTACTTTTATAAAATAAGAACCGAGATAAGAACGTAGTAATACATTATAAACTAATTAACTAATTCATTTGAAATGGCTTCATACATATTTTGTGGTGTGGTGTAATTTATTATTTAGTGAGGACATTAATTAACAATTTTGCAAAAATGTTGTAAACGGTTTTGGCGAACTTTTTGTTTTTGTATAATAGTCCAGGAAAAATAGACGAAAAAAAAGCTGAGCTGGAAAAAAATTGTAACAGGCTGAATTTTAGCATGCACCTTAGTATTATAGCTCTCAATAATGTGTGAAAGTTCCCCATCGATTTGATGGCTGTTAACTGAGTTACTCGAGGTCAAAGGTCGCGATAAAAAGTTTTTTGCAAAAATCTCGAGAACGGCGACATTTATTGAAAAAAATGTAGAGAGCCAATTTGTAGCTGAGGCGGTTTGCTATAAAAACTTATTAAGAAGTTTTTTTGTAGGGGCAATCGTTCACGAGATATAGCGTTTCAAAAACCAAGAACGTAGAGGACTTACTTCACTACGGAGAATAACGACTGATCTTAGGATATAATTGGATAATGAATTATTATTCAATATGTATATTTATGGCGTTTTTTATTTATTTGTGCATTTTTTGCATTTATTTGGGCATTTATGATACAGTAATTAACTTTCTTCAGTTTCGGAGAGCGATTGTTCCGTCACCAAAGTTTGGACGAGGAAAGACGATGGATCGATGTCGTTATCGATCTCCTCGTTATCAATATTAAAATTTTCCATGTTCATACATGTTTGGCCATTACATTGGCTACAAACTACAGATCAGTTCAATCCTGCTTTCCGACATCCACAATTGGAACCACAGCCTTGCACTTACAAAATACTGTATTGAGTAATGCATCAGGAGCGTCTTGGAGCAGAGTTGTAACTGGCTCTAAAATGTTATTTTGTAGTACCCACCCCCAGTCCTGAGGATCAATTTCTCCATTCCAATTGTGGATGTCGGCGGAAAGCAGAATTGAACTGTTCTGTAGTTTGTAGCCAATGCAATGGGCAAACATGTATGAACATGGAAAATTTTAATATTGATAACGAGGAGATCGATAACGACATCGATGCATCGTCTTTCCTCGTCCAAACTTTGGTGACGGAACAATCGCTCTCCGAAACTGAAGAAAGTTAATTACTGTATCATAAATGCCCAAATAAATACAATAAATGCACAAATAAATAACAAACGCCATAAATATACATATTGAATAATAATTGATTATCCTACTTTCATATTCTAAGATCAGTCGTTATTCTTCGTAGTGAAGTAAGTCCTCTACGTTCTCAGTTTTTGAAACGCTATATCTCGTGAACGATTGCCCCTACAAAAAAACTTCTGAATAAGTTTTTATAGCAAAATTAGCTCTCTATATTTTTTCCAATAAAGGTCGCCGTTCTTGAAATATTTGCAAAAAACTGTTTATCGCGACCTTTGACCTCGAGTAACTCAGTTAGCAGCCATCAAATCGATGGGGAATTTTCACACATTATTGAAGGCTACAATACTAAGGTGCAATCAAAAATTCAGGCTGTAACAATTTTTTTCCATGTTTAAGTCTATTTTTCCTGGACTATAAGTGCAAAAATTAAAATAGAAATTTGTTATCTTATTTATTAGAGCAGAATCTTAGAAACTAATTATAGTTAAATCATGAATACGACATAGCTATATGTACAATTATTTTTACCTTCCTGCAATCAATTAAGGGAAAACTGTGATGTTCCTTTTATAAAATATTACGTTTTATTTGCTTCTATTTTTAACATTGTGAATTATACATGAATTGGTCCTTTTGTAATCTTTCACAATATTCTCAATGTTTGATTGTTATATCTCAAGGACAAAACCAAATATAGATACTTATAAGAAAGGGAAGTGTAGTATCGTTTAAAATTAATTGAAACAACATTGCTGAAATATACATTTGTGTTAAAAGACAAATTTGAGGGGTTGGAAAATGATAAACCACGTACTAAAACTCATGTAAAGAAACATTTTATTACTTGGGTTTTGTAATTAATAAAATACCATCAACAAAGCACACAAAGCAACAGCCCTACAAACAAGATATAATAGTATATTTTGAAGTACGCATAAAGCACACAGCATCCATCATCACACTTATGTTACCCTAAATAAGATTAAAACTTGGCAGCAGCAGCACAGGCAGCAACAGCAGCCCGAACGACATCAACTAAAGTTTAGGCCCTTTGTTTCAGATATCCGCATTTGAGAAGCGTTCATCTAGGTATGTGATTGTCAGTTTGCCACGCAGTAAACGAGTGGATTTTGTTTATAATTTCAAAGTAAATTACAACACGAAATTTGATATCAAAGTCTCAACGAACTTTCCCAATTCGACAACCACCGACACTGTCACATATAAAGTTCCAGATTTCTTGCAGCCGTACAAAGTGAAGATCGCAGCAAATCCAGATGGGGCGTTTATGATTTATTGGTCGGAGCCGTACGTGCCATACCATGTGGGCGGTTACTATTATCAAGTTAATGTGTACAGAGGCGCCAGAATTTCCGATGATTATGAGCGGTATTATGTGACGAGGCCGGTGATTATCTACAAAGGCAATGGTTCGGTGTACACTTTTAATGTTGGCACTGTGTCTTTGGACACGCAATATAGGTCGCGGTTTACAGCGCCCATTGTCGCCAATTTAAATGGGGAGACCAGAGAAATTGACGAGGAAGACGATCCAGTTTTGGGGTAAAACAAGGTTACATCACAAATAGTCAACTGCTTTGGATTCAGTAAATGTTATTTGTTCTTTTTTTATGCAAGATTGTTATGAAAAATACGAAATAAAAATGTGTTCTTAAATCAAAAAGTGTTTCTGTATCAATGTTTTGCTCGTTCTAAACGATAATCAGGCAAAAATCAATTTCATTTACGGACCTCTCTAATTTTGTTTATAACGGGTGTCCAATAAGTCTTTCAGTCAGGGCGGCTATGCAGTATTTTTCTTTTCATTAATAAACACAAAATTTAAAATATAATTTTCATGTAGGGGAAGGTGGGGGAATGGCGCTCACGTGGGTAATGGCGCTCACTCTAATTTACCCCGAAAAAGTGATTTTGAACACGACTTGAGAACGTAGCGCACTACCCTTTGTTAATGTGAAGAAGAATATCCAACACCAGTTTGATTTTAACGTAAACACAAATCGGTATACTAAAAAATACGTTTTGCTGAAATTTCATATAAATTTGTGCTGGCAAAACATTACTCGTAATTAATGCAATTTTTAATTAATATATATTATGTAAACAATGATGAGGCTAGTTACTTATGCTGTTTATACTCACATATGCAGTTTTGAGATCAAGTATAATATAAAAATTTTATAGATTATAAACCACAAAAAAACACAATGGGGTTATGCTGCTCGTACTGAGCGTCTTTACCCTAATGATGTGGTATAGATGTAAAATATGTGGAAATTGGATTCATCAGAAATGTAGTGGTTGCTTGAAAGCAAAAAAATATATTTGTGACTTTTGTCGGTAATAATACAACCATTAAATTAATAATTATTTATAGAGCGGTATTACTCCATACATTGGGGAAATGCCGCTCATTGCATCAGTTGATTTAATTTTTTTTTGTGTGTGTCAAGAAGTTATGTTTTAGTTTTTTATTGTTGGTAAACCAAAGAACATAAAATAAGGCTTATTATATATTTTTTAAAAATGGTATTTGATTTATTTTTTAATGAAAATTTACACATTTTAGTTAAGTGAGCGCAATTCCCCCACCTTCCCCTAACTATCATAAAACATTAATTGTGTCGTCTTATATGACGTTATGTTTGAGGTGAGGTTGTAACGGTTGAAGTTTTGTGTTTATTAAGAAAAGCAAAATCCTCCATATAGCCATCCTGACTGAAAGACTTATTGGACACCCGTTACTTACTTATTGTAATATTACTTTTGTCATCATATTGAATTTACTAAACGTATCTATTGAGATAATTTTGAACTATTTTTTTCGCTTAAAATTTGTTTCACTGTTTTGGAAAACTTAAGTACTTACTCTAAAATTTCATCTTCTACAACTTCTCGTTTTATTACATTAATAGTAGATATTCTAAACTAGAGTTATTTTCAGAAGTCATACGAGCCCTAACAACTAAATGTTCGGACAAAAGTAAATTTTTGAAGTATGAAAGGAGAACTGGAAATTTTACGCAAATAATTAGTAAACACCTAACAATACAATAAGATAAAGCCTTAATAACAATATTATACATGAAAGAAAATTGTTTATTTGATTTAACAATATTTTAACCTTAATAATTAGCAAATTTAAAATAATTAATTTGCAACTAAATGTTGGGATAATTTTTAATTTAGGACCATTATAAAAGGTTACGTCTCCTTTTGCTTTAATAGCTGCCTGTATTCTAGCAGGCATTGTATTTATCAAATTTTGGTACAATTCTGGCGTGAAACTCCCAAATTTCGTCTATTTTGATCTTTAAATCCCCAATGGTTCTTGGTGGATTATTGCGTAGAATACGTTTAATTTTATGCCAAAGAGTTTCAATGACATTTAGGTCCGGACTCGATGAGGGCCATGGAAGCACCTTTATGTCGTTTTCACCGAGCTCCAAAACTGTGATTTTTGAAAAACGTTAGAAAATTATGTCACATTTTTCAAGTGCAATTTTAAAGTTACGAAAATTGCCGAAAATCACCAAATAAAGACTTGGGGATTTTTTTTGTACATAAAACCAGCATCCAGCTTTGCAATAAAGTAAATTTTACCAAAATTCAACCAGCGGTTCCAAAACTGTGATTATTTTAATGTAGGTAGCACCCTCAAAAAACACGTTTCTTGAAAAGTGAACTGTGGAACTTTCAAAAAATGCAAAAAAATCATATTAACATTTCAGGATTTTTTCAATATAGTACGATTATTGAGCTTTGATTTAAAGGTTTTTTGACACAATTCCAACCAGCGGTTTCAAAACTGTGATTTTTTAAAACAGTTACTAGAAAATTCTATCATTTTTAAAGGTGCAACTTTGAAGCTCCGATAAATACCTAAAATCACCAAATAAAAACTTGTATAATTTTTTTGTAAAGAAAACTAACATCCAGGTTTGCAATAAAGTAAATTTCATCAAAATCCGACTACTAGATCCAACGTTTTGAAAATAATAATTCTTTGTTTCTACAATTTTCCTAACCTGCTGGGTTAAAGTGCCACAGTTTTGGAACCGCCGAGCGGATTTTTACGAAATTTACGTTTTTATATAACCAAATGTTGACATTATAACAGAAAAAACCATCAATGTTATGGAAGTTAATTGAGATAACTTGTACGCGTATGGAAAAAAGACAATCAAATTTACTTATGTCCGAACATTTAGTTGTTAGAGCTCGTATATGTCACACTGTTTCTGTCTCGACGTCTCTCTTACTCTCTTGAGCTTGAGAGACAGACACAGAGCGACGCGCACCTGTCTACTGAAAATAATCCTAGCATATCGCTGAAATCCTCAATAGTTTATTTACCTTTAACGATCACAAATTCAATACTACTTAAATACTACAGCACTTCGTTCTTTAGCTCCTCTTTTTCATTAGCGATAGTTCAATAGTGTATTTTTTTACGGATCAGGCAGAAAATTTTAACTTGTTAATTGATTGTTCTTTAAATTTTTGCTTTTACGTTACCTAAATATAAACTGACAATAAGTGTTTGTTATTAAAACTATGGAGTTGCAATTTTGTTTACCACAGTTCTATAAAGGCCTTCACATTTTCGTATTATTAATCACTGGGTATCGTAATTGACTAGTTGCCTTGGAAATCTTTTTCTGTCTATGTAGTTCAGAAGAATGTTGAACTTTGTAGCTAACCTATTACCCTGTTATAGCTCATATAGTCACTATAAAACTAAACATCAAATTTCATTTCCACTTATGTTGCAATTTAGAGACACCCTGTATATTCAGAAATCAAATAGCTTCTCTCAACAATTCGTTATTTTTATGGTTGTCAACATGCCGAACTATTTCAATAGAAAACTATAAATTTTATATCTTCGTTATAAAATGAATGTGAAAAGTTTGTTTTAAATTTTGCAAACTTCAGGATAGAGCTTTTTATTAAATTTTGTTAAGTAAACTTATATCTATTTTATACAATACTTTTTCCTATTGTTAATTTTTAGAAAGAATTAAGTTGAATTAATAATGTTAGGCACAATTTTCTTTTAATAACCAACTTAATATTTGCTTATTATAGGTATTTAAATAAGTTAGAATTACTTAGATTTTAGAGTCTAAATCTACAGCACCAAATTATAATTCCCTGCAACAAATTAAAATCTTAATGAAAGCCTGGGATCATCACAAAAACGCACAGCATTAAGTATCGCAATATTATTGAAATCTCTAATGATAACATTCTCATCCCGCTTGGTAAACAGCAAGGCTTTTAACGAGTAACAGAAAAAAATAAAATCAACACATCTCGGTCCACCAGATGATGTTGAAAGCTACATAAATGGAAAAAAATCAATAAACTTCGTTTACTTTCTGTAACATTTTTTTGGAATTTATAATGAAACTACCAATATAAATACGAAATTACTTTTTAATATATGAATCTGTCTGCAAAATTTGTGAAATGCTTTGAAATTGAAAGAATTTCAATTTTTTCAAACAAAGAACTGGTGCGTAAGGATAATCTAATAAAAAAACAAGAAATTTAAATTGAATTCAGATTTATTTTATTTTTTACATATTGACAAGTGTACAGAATATTAAACAAAATAAATTGAAAACTAAAAATAACACCGGAAAGAATTATTTTTGTGTACAATACAAATTTTATATTTCATTTATTTTAATTAAAATTTATTTTAGTTTAACTGAATATACAAAAGTGATTACATTTTAAAATTTAAATCAGTGTATAGTGAAACGGTTTAAAATATGTTTTTCACAATTAATACCATTTTATGTATGTACAAAATATTTATAAGACCATCATCATATTTTTTATAGTATTATAGTAATATTTTTTAAAATTTTTATTTACAAGAACAATTATAATAATATATGTAAAATAATTAACATATTTAGACACGAGTATGTGTTTACTGTTTAATTGTGTTACTTTACAAATAAATTGATATATTTTTTCTGGGGGAAAATACGGGGGTAAAATCGAAAACAAATTTATTATCTAAAAAACTGCATTGCAATGATCAAGCACCTTCAAGAACAAATTTAGTTTTACAATTTTTCATTGTTAAACTTCCGGAGTGGTTTGTCTTCATTAGATGTCGCATTCCTCGTATTGTGTCATTCACAGTTTTCTGAAAATGAAAATAAATATTTTAGCAACGTATATTGTAACAAAACACAAAAAGAAAATATAAAATGGAAGTGAAATATTTCACAAACGCACAGACACACAATACACTATTGTTACTTATTAAATAAGAGTATGTGATCAAATTGGTTACCTCCTCTGTGAAATACGATGCAGTGCAAGAAAGTGCAGAAAGGATATTGCAAATTCTTGCAGGAACTTTACAAAACGAATTACAAAACTTAAATCTTATTAGAGTGAAAAGTTTGCAATTCGTTATTTCAGTAAACGATGTTATATATTATTTACAGCAAATACGAACAGACAAATGGGCTTTGATCATATGGATTTGATTTTTATTCTAGTCACAAATTTAAATTACACAATAATGAATTCATTATACTGACTGTTCAAAGAAGCAAATTCGGTATTAAAATTAATGTAGAGGGAAATATATTTCATTTTTAGCACGCTCATAAGATTAAATTGCTGTTATATTACATATTAAATTGTGCAATTAACTGTTTATGTGATATTCACGCAGCTAATTATTTACGAAAAGTAATAAAGAGGTTATGGTGTACCTAAGTAGTCCCTTGGCCTTTTGTCCTCATTAAAAGCACAACAGAACCATATTTTCCTCGAAAGCGCAGATCTAGGAAAAACGGGATTTAAAATATTTCATAAGGAACCTTGTTAATTTATTAAAATGTAACAAACGCATCCAAGGCAATGCACTTATGTTCCTGGCTCGGTTACAAAATACTACTCTCGTCCTTTGTACCCACGCCTGTTTCCTGATTAAAGTTTGCTTTATGTCATCAAAATTGTTTAAAAACTATAATGTACCGGCACCTCCGCCATAACGTTAAATTAGATTTATTGCAAGTGTAGGGGGTCCGTTAATCAAAACCATGGACACAGTATCAGAACTCTAATGCCTTTCGAGGAACTAAGTTGAAATATATCTTGAAGGTGTACAGTTTTTAATTTTTTAGTTCAAGCTTCATCAGTATGTTTATTTACTTTCTTATACAAAATAAGAAAATTTGATATTGTGATTTTTTCGCCTTGAGGTGATAGTGATTTTGATAGTAATGTTGTCTGTATTTGTGTCTAACATTGTGCAACTAAGTTCATTTCACTATTACTTTGAGCTTTATAACATTTTTTTAGCAGAAAAAAATTGAAATTGGTCAAGCCCACACAGATTTGGGCCATAATTTTATTTCTGGTCGATGATTATTGCACTGTATTGTAATAATTATAACTTCTTTCTTATAACAAAATGGTGTAGCCGTAAATAAATAATAAGTAAATAATGGACGTTACCTTTACCTCAATTTTTTTGATTTTCCAAATTTACTAAAGTATCCACTCATTTTATAAAATGCAGAATCGTGTGGAAATCTAAAGTAAGCTATTAAATTCTGATATTTTCGTATTCTTAAAGCTACTCTCTTCCACAGAACACTGAACCATAAATTAGTTTGCAATTATAAAAACTATTGTGTGTAGTTAAATTGAAATTTTTAATTTACGAATAATTCAAAGAGTATCAAACATCAAATCATTTAAAAATTGATGATGGATCTTTATGAAAACCGGGTGAGAGGGAGTCCATAGTTTACAGGTCCACTAATAGTAGTTTAATAAACAAGAGTGTTAATAAGAGCGATTAATAATCGAAACGATTTGAACGCGTGAGCGCAGCGAGCGCGTTAATGAGTCGAGATTATTAATCGCTCTTATTAACACTCATGTTGATTACAACATTTTTTTGTCGATCGCTCTTTATTAGAATGAAAATAATCTAATTTTGTTCCATGGCAAAATCCAAATTCTGACATAATATGCAATAAGTCAAAATACCACTGACATAATTAATTAATTTCGGCAGGTGTCAGTTCCAAATGCATGTTTCAATAATATAATATATTGTTGGTTACCTAGCAAATCTCATAATCTCAACAATGTTTTTAATGTGCATGTATGCATTAAACTGAGTTATTAATACACTCCTATTATTACATTAACTAGATCTTTAATAAACGATCGACAAAAAACCAATTTTATTATATGAAAAGTTTTATTATGGAACGAGGACTCTAAATGAAAAGAAATAAAAATAACCTCAAGTCTTGTAGTCCATGGTAACAGTCACCTCAAAAAGGAGAATATTATGATTCCGTAATCATCTTCGATGGTGTAATTGCGTTTTTACCCAAGAGATTTTTTTTCACTAGCTCTACATAAATTCTTTTGGAATGAGTTTAGAAGAAATAGATCCAAAAAGGTGCAAAGCTATATCATGCTTAGACTTAACTTCAGATCATATCTAGTGAAAATCACAATTGCTGCATAACAGGAGAATTAATAGAGATGAGCTGGATGTTCTAATCTTAATGCAAGGATCTATAGAGACAGGATATGCAACTTTGTATACCCAGCAACGTACTAAAACCTTTCGTATAGAGTCGAGGAGGTGGGTGTGTCTTAACTTTCGATTTTTTTTCTGTCTCCTACATATATACATTAAGATTTGACAAATAAACGAAATTGTCAATTTCAGACATTTCTCAACATCTGATGCACTATCCCACTCCACCATTGGCTACCATATGTGACGTCACGAGAAAGCTCCACCCACCTACTCGACTCTATACGGAACATTTTTTCCCGCGGGACGCATATCCTGTTTCTATAGATCCTTGTCCTAATATTACTGAATCCTCCATAAAAAACTGAGGTAGATATTGACATAGCGGTAGAGGAACCGACAAAGAACATGAACATGAACTGATACGACCTAACCAATTAAAACGCACGAAGGAAAAGAACAGTTTCCGGAATAAGTAATTGTGGAAAAAATAGCTACTCGAAAGAAATGCGGAGAAAAATAGAACGCACAGAGATACAAAAAGAATGCGCCTGGAAAAACCAAGGAATACAATAATGACGAGAAGATTAAAGAAACCCGCTAAACAGATCTACCAATCAAATGTGAAAATAACCAATGGTTAAGAAATGGTAAAGAGAAAGTAACGCCAAATACTAACACCCTTCTCCCTTAGCAACTCAAAAGAAATGAGAACAACAAGAGAAAACTCAAAGAGATAAAAGGAATACGCCTGCAAATACAAAATCAAGGAATTGAAAGCTATTTTGAAATGTGAAACATCTATCCAAACAAACGGACTAAGAAAGCAAAGAGTAGACAAACTGGCCGCATCAAGCAGATCTACCAGTCAATGATAAAAATAATCAATGCACCAATGGACAAGAAATGATAAAGAGAAGGTACCGGCATTCACGTAATACTTTCACCCTAATTCCTTCTTATTATACGGTGCAAGAACAGGACAAAATGCAGCTATTTTTAAACATTCCTCTGCAAATAGAAATGCCAGTTCAGAAAAGGAAAATTGATGTTGTAAAATATCTTATTTTAAAAGAAGACAATGAAATGGATTCGATCATAGAAAAAGTTCTACCATAAGCTTTTCGAAAATTTATTAAGGTGACATTCCTATACAGGATGGCTGAAAAGTCGTTTACAACATGGGATCCAGTCTAAATGTTTACATTGATAAATATGACGCCGAAAGAAAAAATGCCCCTAATAATGATTCTTTAATCAGAAAAGAAAGTAATGAAGTATTTTTTACAACCGTTCAGTTATCTTCCCTTTAAAACAGACCATTCGAAACTGGTTCTTTGAATTATTATTGTGTAGTAGATTTAACAACTTTGCTGAATTTAAATCTATAAGTGTCGCTATTGCAGAAAAAATATCTATATTGTTTTCTCGAATATCAGACGCCCTGAATCTTGCAATACTTAGGCTACAGTACTTTCACAATAATTATGATCCCAAAGCCAGAAAATAGGACTGTTGCTACTCTTCTCATTAGCCTGTAAGCTTACTGGATATGCAGTACAAAATCCTCGAGAAGATCTACATAGTATCGCTAATATTAGTCATCGAAGGACGAAATATCATCCCTAAGCATCAATTAGGGTTTCGGACCAAACATGGAATCATCGAGCAGGTTCATAGAATTGTCCACAAAATAAACCAAGAAATAAGCGACTGTCTTTGACATCATACAGGTATGTGATACGGTTTGCAATATAAACTAAAGATAAATCCATCTCATCCTCGTTATCAACTCATTAAATCCTACCTGGTTAACTACGAGTACATATTAGCACAAAACAGAATAGCTATTCTGTTCTCAATTTATCCAATCTGGTGTTTCTGAGGGTAGTATCCTAGGCCTAGGACCCGTCCTTTACCTCCGGTACAAAAATGATTTGCTAACGAAAGTAGCAATACTTGGGAGGATACTACTGTACGTATTGACTTAAAATCTAGAAATTACTTTAAAAAGGACTTAAAAAATGGAGAAAAAGCCAATGAATCTAAATCGACGCACGTTATGTCGACAACACATTACAGGCTTATGTAGTAAAAAGAGTCTTCACAGCTGGGCCAAAGAGTAAACAGTACAAGAGGCGAATCTTAAATTTACTCTTTGGCTGGGCTCAACATTAACTCAAAATGTTCTGGTCCATTCGCACCAAATATCAACGAATTTTGGAAAACAGTGTTCCTTTACAAAATTATCCTCAAAGCAGTGCAGAATTGCTACACTTATCATGCATGTTGTCATACTAAAATCTCAAACAGATTGCTAAATAAATGAAATTTCAAACAAAGAAAATCAGACGTAATCAGAATCTTTGTTGTGTTGTAATTTTATTTATGTTCGTTTTCACATTTTTTCAAGTTATTTGTAATTCTCAGGAAAATTAACAAAATATGTTGCTACTAATTATGCAAATTTAAGAGCTAAGTTAATTTAACTTTTTTAACAAAACAATTTTGTGCATATGTGAAACAGTTTTTATATTAGTTTCTGGTACGAGAAATGTGTGTATAAACCACAAACTAAAAATAAAATGTAACTATACACAGAAAGCAAAAAGTAGAAATAAATTTTGAAGAATAATTACAACTGCATTCCATTTATAATATTTTAATTAAAAACGTTATAGTTCAGTGTTTGTTAGCAAACAATTACACATTTTTTAATTATGTATGAGCGACTACTCAAACCATAAAAATAGTTTTCACTTCATGCTAGGCAGTTTCATTTTCGTTTTTACTTTTTGCAAAAACACGTATGTAGCCTAATTGAATTTCCATTACTGGTACATTGAAACAAAGTATGCATATACATATAGTGAAACAGAAAATAATTGTTAACAATAGTATGGAAAAATTTATAAACTCACCTATTTAAAGATACCAAAGTCGGAGTGCACTAAAAGTTACATTATGTACATTTCCACTGCACAGTCAGTTGGAATAAAACACAACACATCATCACATCACCCCCATATTATCACCAGCACCATTTCCATCCCATCCCATCCCCACACCGATTCTTTTATTTATTTTATTACTTTTATGTATAGAATAGAGTAACACACTTGTTCATAACAACACATTTACACTGCTTCAGGTTCATGTGGAAATATATCTGAAAGTTTTATTTTATGGTCCGACTAATGCCACCAACACGCTGAGTAGGCATGCCGAGAAAGGATATTCCAGGCGCAGCTGACCACCATGCTGCATAGCTGCGGGGTGTTCGCCTGTAATCAAAATATCATTTTTATTAGTTCCTTTTTATGGATGTGTATTTGGATAATGCACAAATATGTATGACGCCCTGGAGGAGCCTGGAGTTTCAACTTTGTGTTTTATTCGAGATTAAATTAGGTCAGCTTGTAACCTCAACTAGCTGAAGTTCAGATTCTATATTTCGTTCGACTTTACAACAAATGTGTTGGGATACAAACATGAATCACTAATAATTGAACAAAGAGAACATGAAAAATATAAATGAAATTAATAGCTAGGTATATAAAAGATTTAAACATATTAGATTAAAATGACTTGGCTACAGTTCAATTCTTCCGAGTCTGATACCATAAAGTTATTTTATACTTTTCTATGAATTTTGATAGATTAGACGTGCTTTATTTGACTAGAAAAATTGCAAGCATCAACATTTTTTCCTAGTGCATTTGAGACTAATTAGTCTAAAAGTGAAGAAAAATATCAAATTTCAGTTACTGACGTAAATAACATGAACGTTTTGCTGAAACTAATACTGTTAGTGTTATTAATTTTTAATGTATATAGGAGAATATTCAAAGTTAGATAAATGGGATCATTTTGCGCACATCTATTTATAAACCAATCTCTAACTTTCTAGAAGCTCATAGAACATTTGATTTTCTGGGATCTCTCTATAGCTTAAAGAAAACCATACAGATTTACAAATATTCACTGTGAGTTTGATGTTGAGGAAAAACTTACAGGACCATATTCTTAGAACCGTTTGCTACGAAGCTAATTTTAGTACAAAATTTAATACAATTAATGCGCGCGCAGATTTGGTTGAAAAATTAATAATAAACCATAGGTCTAAATTAAATTCCTTCTGTACTGCACTGTACACTACTCCACCGAATTTACGCACATTTAGTCAGATTGTATACAAGAAAATGGAACATGCTCTAAATTATTGTAACAAATCTACTATATCTGCGCGCGCATCACTTGAAATTTAGCATTAAAATTAGCCTCGTGGCAAACGACTCTTAGATGTCAAATTTATATTGAACTGTTTTGATACTTGGACAATACTAATTGATTTCAAATATAATAACAATGATCAAATTAATGTAACTGGATTAATGATTACTAGAAGATCGTGATAAATATCTGATGCCGCATATGTATATTAATTATAAATCAACCAACAATAATTAGTTAAAAAACTTTTTTATTTTTAGTTAGTTAGTTAGTAGAGTTGGATATAATCTGATCTCTAATTGCTGAAGAAGTTATTGAAGTCAAAGAAAAATAGATTTATTTTAATTTTACTATAACATTTTAATTGGTTCTTAGATTTTTTCGTAGGAAAACGTATAAAAATACGTAACATCATAAATTATTTAAAAAATGCCCGGTGGCCTCAAGCTCTGCTAAATGCTCAATTAACGAATTGCGTGTTTAAAATTTAGCAGCGACAGCTTATTGGGTATTTTAAATTTGTTGCTAACGCAGCAAATAACAATCATTCAGCCAACAACATGCCGCTGCAACATATTTATCACGCTGTTAGTTTAGCAGAGCTTGGTGCAACCGGACATAAGTGTATTTGCAAGAAACTCATCATTATCACTTACTATTTGATAACAACTAAAAATTTGTAAGTATTTGAAATTTCGTTTGGTGGTAAGGGTACAGGAACTTGAAATTGTAGTTAAAATGTGGTTAAAATTATAAAATTATTTAAATTTGATTCATGTGGTAGTGTAGCAGTCATATTAATTAGACAGACAAGACAGGTCAAAATATAATATTCCACATAATATTAACAACTAACTCACAAACATAGAAAATTGATAACTAAATTGCAACTAAACGAAATTAATCTTTAATCGAATGTATTACCTTTTTGGTTGATTTGGTTTTATAAAATTTATACTACTTGATGCTTTCATAGAATATGCTAAACGGTTGAACATCGTAATTTTTAAGTAGATTAATGTATTTTGCTTCTTCTGAAGACTTATTTTTTGTGGAACTAAATTGTGATTACGGTTTGGAAAGTACCTCAGAATATTTTTATTATTATATGACAGACACAAGTAGAAATGTCTACGAGTTGTTGGAATGGTATAATTCTTGAACATTTTAGCAGCTGTTTTCAGTTTGTTTTTTCAGAAGCATCAATGGAGCTTAGATGACTCTTTTTTTGTTGAAGAAAAATATGTCATGAATACCATGAAGCCCTCTAAACAGGATTAAGTAGTACTACTTCACTGCGGCAATACTATGGAAGTAGGTAAAATAATGTAAAATATAATATAATAGTAAAATAATAAAATATAAAATAAAAAAAAATTCTTTTATCGTCTATATGTATATGTATGCAGACGGTAGCTGTCCAAGTGCACACCTTTTGATGTCCCAAAATTAGACACTAGATTGTTCACAGAGAGAAAGAATAACAAGGAACCTAACCTAATATGAGTTCATGTGGCATACCAATTTCCAACTAAAGTTTTTCAAGGTTACACTTTTAGAATTTTTTTTTAGGTAGAAACTTAAGATATTTGGACATTTCTCCCATTTCCAACTTATTTTATTGTAAAAAACCACATGATTTACAGAGTCGAATGCATAGGTCTAATCAAGGCAGGACAACATAATGTCGCTCTTGTCTTCGATAATTGACTCGGTTACCTCTCCACCATGAGAGTGATCGAGGATTTATTTTGACGGAACCCATGCGGCGATGTAGCTAACTAATCTAGCTTGTTTTCTATAAAAGTGAGAAATACTCCTTCAACAAAGCATCAGTTAATTACCATTATTAAAAGCTCGATTAGGATCGTGTTTTTTGTAGTTTGATAAAGAGACCATATACGTATGTATATCACAAACGTGTTTGGATTTGATTAAACTTTTGACTGCTTTCTTAATCTCTTGAGAGATTATTGTAGAGAAACGTATTGTTTGATATGTTAATTTTCAGATACTTGAATGCGATTTCTTTGTATGGTTTTATTGACAGATTGTTGTTTACATTTGCGAAAAAAGCATTTACTTTTTTAGTTGATAGATTTTACTCCCATTTTAATTTTTTGGCTGATTATTGCTCTGATCGTTCTGGGATTTACTGGCCCCATTATTTTATGTTAGTTATTTGTCAAAATTTATTTTCCAATTTACTTTAGATTATTTTTTGCATGATCCTGCATACATAGCTTTAATAGTATATTGTAATACAAGTGCGGAAACGCATCATGACAATACGAGTGTGAAATTTGCAACGCGAGCGATAGCGAGTGCTGCAATCACACGAGTATTGTCATGGGCCATTTCCGCAAGCGTGTTACATACGATTTTTTCTACGAAAACGTGGAATTCGTAAAAAATAAAATTATTTGTAAATCTTTTTCTAATTAAAATATCTGATGTGCCCAACACATGACTTTCTTATACGGATAGTATCACAATAATTACTTTTCGACCCTCGGATTCAACTATCAAAGCGCGCTATGAGAAATATAAAGTGTTTTAGGAATATCTCGTTTTTTTGAAATTTTTTTGACGGAATTTCAAAAAAAAGTTCAAACAAAATTTGTTCAAAATTCAATTCTAAATCAATATTAAAGAATAAAAAAATCCCATAAATTGTTTATTTTTCAAGATATTCTTAAAAAACCTAAAAATGTCATCAGGTAACTGTCACTTGTTTTGGTGCTAGATGAAAAACATTGAATGTGGCACCCACAATTTTGTTCAAACTCTTAAATATGAAATTTGAATCAAATCCGATAACTCGTTTTTGAGTTATGGTGGATACAGACAGACAGACAGACACACAGACAGACAGACATCATGGCGAAAATGGTCAAAATGGATTCAGGGGCCCTCAAAACGTGTAAATCCATCAAAATCTCGAAGTCGAAAAAAATCACGATTACAATACTTCCTTATACTTCGTATAAGAAAGTAAAATATCTGATGTGTCCAACACATGACTTTCTTATACGGATAATACCTCAATTACTTTTCCTAAAGAAATTAAGTTAAACTACACCTAATATTTCCCTGATTCCCTGTGTTACAATGCCTTTATTTGATTGACGTTTACTGTCAAATTGACAAATTAAGTACTTATTTGCATCCGTCGCCAAAAATCAAAATGCCGAAACTTACTGAACGACTCATGATAAAAAATAACCTAATTTCTGTGAAATTAACTGACGAGAGGCTAATCACAGCAAAGTATTCCATCAAATTTAAGGTCACGTGTAAGGGCAATGGTTATTCCGGCATCATCTTATGGTACCGATTTATGCTATTATTTAAAGGAAAAAAAAACTATACAAAACAACCTAACCTGGTCCGTGACTTATAATCGCTCCGAATAAATAAAGCATTTAATTAAAAAAAAAATATCTGATGTGCCCAACACATGACTTTCTTATACGGATAGTATCACAGTAATTACTTTTCCTAAAGAAATTAAGTTAAATTTCTTGTTAAAATTTTGAGGGTGGTTTCCAGCAATTTTCAAATAGTCTCTGTCGCACTTATTGCAATACGCATAAATCTGTCCTTGTCCCACTCATTACTACCAGATTTTAGGACAAATAAATAACAGAATACTTATCAAAATTCCACAGTGCGAAAAATGCTTGATATCTTTGAATTTGCTGTAGCTAAACTTTGAAGATTTATAAAATACTTCGCAGTTTTGGTCAACGTTTCACTCAAACAAACTGTACAGTGCACAATAATCCTTCTCATCAAAATATTTCGATCTTTTTCCTTTGACAGTTGTTTGACTAACAATCTCTTCTTCTTCTTCGTACTTGGATTGCAAAGCAATGTCAAGTTTTTGGTGTTTGGCGATATAGCCACTCTCACCAGGATTGGATTAATTGGTTTTCACTTTTTAAATTTTTATAACTTTATTCGAGCTCTTCGTGTGTTTAATGCAAATAGAATCTTTAGTATAAAAACAAATAGATTTCTGTAATGTAAACAACAGCCACTCAGAGATAGATGGCAACACTATATAAATATGTAAATAATTTATAATTATTAAAAAACGGCGCAAAATAAAACACTTTTGTTACTTTGTCGACACGTCTAAAAATTGAAAGAGCATTCACAAAAAACTTGGCGTCGATATCTTTAATGTAGATTTGCATGCATAATACAATTTCACGACTTTATTGTATATATTAGAAAAAATTTTAATCGAGTTGCCATGATATCTAAAACAAAACCGTAGCCGTTGTAGCCGTCGATCCTTTCAAATAGTAATGCTACAATCGATTTCCTCAACGGTATAGATTTCTGTATGTAAACAACATGTACTTTGTAAATCGTAGATAGATGGCGCCACTATATAAATAAAATTTTTTGACGGAATTTCAAAAAAAGTTTCAAACAAAATTTGTTCAAAATTTAATTCTAAATCAATGTTAAAGAATAAAAAAATGTCGTAAATTGTTTATTTTTCAAGATATTCCTAAAAAACCTAAAAATGTCTTCAGGTAAGTACCACTTGTGTTGGTGCTAGATGAAAAAGATTTAATGTGGCACCCACAATTTTGTTCAAACTCTTAAATATGAAATTTGAATCAAATCCGTTAAGTCGTTTTTGAGTTATCGTGGATACAGACAGACACACAGACAGACACACAGACACACAGACAGACATCATGGCGAAAATGGTCAAAATGGATTCAGGGGCCCTCAAAACGTGTAAATCCATCAAAATCTCGAAGTCGAAAAAAATCACGATTACTATACTTCCTTATACTACGTATAAGAAAGTAAAAAACATCAAGTGAGTTTGTTGTCATAGAACTGAAAGCTCATAGCTGTTGACAGTTTATAAATTGTGTCCTGTCATCGAAATAATTTTGATTTTGAGATCAAATTACGTGAATATAAACATGGAGTTTCAAAACTAAAGCGAAACCGATGAATTAATGTGCACTCCTCCGGTTGTTAGATATTAAATAAATGTTACAATTATAACTAAATGTAAGTACTTCTTTATGTTTTTGTTTGCGTGTGGAAAGTTTAAAAAATGTGTGCGGAAAAAAATTTCCACACTAATTTTCCGTACTAGTTTTTCAAAAGCCTACTTTCAAGTTCGATTATCTTGTCAGAAAAAACGTCATTCCGCATTTTCGTAGAAAAAAATAATTACAATATTTAATACTGATCTTTTTACTTTTCTGGTTCCCTACTGCCTCAAAACACGGTTATAGAAAAATATGTTTCTCTATTTTTTAAATATTTCTTATTTTATTTATAAATACTTCTTCAGTGGTTTTATAACCATGATATCATTCTCCTAACATGAAAAATATATATAACGTTTGTTCAAAATAAAATTTATAAAATTTTATGACTTGCTTGCATCAGAAGCTATATAACTTTAGTTGAACTGAATATGGAATAAAATTAGTTGCTTATACCTACATAGTTGTGGAAAATATCCATAATAAAATATGGAAATGTAAAACATTGTATTGTGAAAAGTGTAGAATACCTAACAGATTTCCTGAATATATTTAGACTGAAATAACTTGAATGTTAGTTATTTTTTGAAATAGTGTGATAGTTGCACTGGAATGTTTTAATCATCAGTTGCGCTATTTGTTTGGGAGTATATTACGTTGTAATTTCTAAATAATTAACATTGCATATTAATGCAGTAACTCCAACCAACCACCCACCTACCACAACATTAAACAATTAATCAAAGAAATCCCACAATATAAATTGCATTTTAATTCAATAAACCTCATTATACAGGGTTGAGTTTTGCGCGCGTTGACATTAATAAATGATTTCCTCAGTATATTTACACAGTTAACAAATCCCAATCACGCCATATCCTTTAAAATAATTAACTTTATCACGAGCCTCCGACACCACCCAGCAATGTTCCAATTGTGATAAAATCGGCAGCCAGCGGTCGATAACAGTTTGCATGATTACAGTAAATAAGTAAAACATGGCTAGCAAGCAAATGAAAGCTGAGCTTTCACCGAAGGCAGTTTCCAATCAGTCCGGTGCGGTCTGCTGGGATTTTCTGGAAGTGCTTTATGTCCTTGGTAGGGTATTTTCTTTGATTACACCCTGGACGAGGGGACTAGGAATAGGATAGAGAGTCCAATGCACTGCGTGACCGTATTATACTGTTTACAACGCACTTACAACTTTGTTTAGGAATTTTAAACAGCTTCTTCGACGCTCGGCTCGGCAAAAAAGCCAAGTTATTATGTAACATAAGGCATAAGGCAGACGCAAAAAATAAGTAATTAATCTTGCTTTTACTGGGACTGAATAATGTATGAGATGCAACAAGCTTTGGGAATTTCTGTGTAAAAGCTTAAAGTTTGTGAAATTGTTTATATATTACTTAACAAGGAATTTGCGTCATTCAGGATTATTAACTAAATTGGAAACTTTTCAATAGTTTAGAGGATCAAAAAATTAAGAAATTTCTTGTTTGCAGTTATCGAACAGAAAGATTTTCAATTAAACTTTGACAAAAGCTTTGTATTGTAGAGTCAATCTCGTAAATGTACGATTGCTTGGTTAAAGTGATAAAGACAATAAAGGTTATAAAGTGCAACATACGGATATAAAAATTTCGTTTCGCCCAAGTTTTAAAAACGTTCATTAGATTTTTTACTGCCGCACGTACAAGATTTTATGATTCTACTGTCATTTACTTACTGCGGATTCGGGGATATAAATTGTTTGTTGATATTAAAGTTATACTATTATACCGCATGTCTTTGGATCGTTCTAACACTACTAATGAGCATAGATATAAAAATCGATATAAAATTATATTGATTTATTGACATAACTTATACCGTATTCAAACATTAGCAGCTTTAGACATTTATTGATTTGAGCAAGTCAATTCGCATAATTAATTTGACTTAACAAACAAGTTTACGTGGTTATAATTCAGCAAAGCAGCGCACTAAATGCGAAACGTTCACTAACTATTCTCGAAACAATTTTCATATGGGTAAATAACACTTTCCGTACAATTTACTAATTTAACTTTGGTGATTTTCAAGCAACTATAATTGATATACAACTGTAGTTTAGTGATTAGTTTACTATATCAAAATCTTTTGTAGGAACTATGACAAGCATTTTGTGGTTTGTAAAACATAACATGCGTTGGTGATGTTCACATTTTGTAATGTACAATAGAAACTATTTTTAATTTGTCTTTTCAATTATTTATATTACAAGTAGATATACTTCTTAAAGGGAATTCAATTACGTTCAAATATAAATACATATTACAAACTTGTTCACATCATGCAGTATCTAGACTACTAGAATCTAACCATAGGGATTTGTATCTTTAATCGATTTCAGAGACACTATGAATTGGTGTCGGCAAAGTCCCTAAATTTGAGATTTCCCTTGTATTTTTAGTTGACTACATACATATATTCCGAAGAGATTTTTTTTCATGGAACAATTAAATTTAGGTATTAGTAGGTGAGAAAGTTAACCAAATGTTAGTAATTCGTTACTTCTTTTCAAACATAACTTCCGTAAGTAAATTATTTGTCGTTAAGTTTATTTTTTAGTGAATTATAATAAAACTCTTTGAAAATAAGAGACAATAAGTATATCTTATATTGTTTTTCTTTATTTTAACAGAGAGAAATGATGATAATAAGTTAAAACATGTAAATGTTTACCATGATCAGCTTAATCCATGTTATATGAGTAGGGAAATTCCATTTTCAACATGAGGATTTCGCTGATTATAATAAATAAGCCATACATGTTGAAATTCCGCAAAATACCTAAATTTAATTAATACAGTTCACTTTTTTGATACAGAGATTTGAAATAAAAAATATTTGGGAAAGAATTCTAAAATACATTGCTTGATGAATACATTTTAAATTTTACGGCAAATATTTTTACTTGCAGTTCTCTCTACTAAATAACAAGGTAAAAATTGATTGCTATCGTCTGCTTAGTGCTAGCAATATACAGAGTAACTGATGCCAACTAGTCCAGCGATTGCATGAGACCGAGAGCAACGCATAGTCGTACACCGTGCTCTAGTTTCTGTTTTTCTCCTAGCAGTCGGCAAGCTGGTATTAACCTTTATGTACCTATTAGTATTACATAAATGCTTTTTTGTTACAAACACGAAGCCGAAATAAATAATTACTATAAAGATTCTAACCATAATAGAATACAGGCTGTTACATTATACCTGGACCTCGGAAACTATAACAGATAGGTTTACAACAATATACTGAAAACATATCTAGATATCTAGATTACTTCTTGAAATATCTGAGAAATCTAAAATTAGTGACCAATTATTTTTCTACATAAACTTTTTTATGCACATTTTTAAAGTAGGTATTGAAAAATGTTTATGGTCAAATATGAAACATTTTATAGGTTTGAAATTTTCTGCATTTCAAGATGGAACTGGTAAAATCACAAGAAATTGATGAAACGGTTTGTTCGGCAATTTAAATTTTTCTTCAACAATTAAAAATAAAACATTAGAAATGTCTTAAAGTAGGTACTTGTTTTAATTTTTCGCTCTAATTAGAAACTCCCCAGAAAGAATTTTGAGATTTTAGGCCAACTACGCACTAACAACTTTTTAATTTAACAAAATCATCAACATTTCAGGTGCCAATGGATGCCCTTGAATTGCAAACTGTATGTTCCAATTTGACAAGTAAACTGTTTCCTAGTGCGCGGTTTATCGAATAATTTGTCATACTGTCACAGCGACTTTTGTAGGTAATGTAATGTAATAATGATTCTACAGGTAGGATCTTTATCAGTGTTTTTATTTATCCTACCAATACGATAATGTTAGAGCTAATTAAAGTAATTGTTTGGAATAATATTTAAATTGTTGTTTTTTACTTTCCTTATCAAAATATTGGATAAATTGTATAATTCTGAAAAAAAAAACTATTAACAATCTTGTAAGCAACCTAGCACGTAATCTTACTTATTTAATTTGTTGATGCAATTGTTTTTATAGGCACTAGATCACAATAATTTCTTGGTCCATACAATATTTACTTTGAAAATTATGAAAATAAGGTTGTAAATATGGCGGATGCGCTGGTTTCAACCGAATAACAACATTCTTCATTTATTGATGTAATATTAATATTAAAGAGAGACCTATTTAAAGAAAAACTAAAAACACGAACTGTAAAACACTAGAAAACTAATGCAAAAATATAAGCAGTAAAACGTTTTAGACCACACAATATTTAATTTGAAAGTATGAAAATATTCTTGTAAATATGGTGGATGTGGGTGTTTCAACTGAATCCTAACAAAATTCTTGATGGGTTTTGTTTTGTTAGTATGTTAGTTACAAAGGATATTGCAGCCCTTAACTAGAAACATCAGAAAACTAATGTAAAAATATAATTCTTATTGTTAGTCTTTGTTTTAGAATTATAGAATAACTGATTAAAGTTCAGGCTAATTCTAATATTCACTGTGGGAAGGAAACTTATAAATTTCTGTAAATCTGAAAAATAAAAAAAAAACTATTAGCGACCTAACCTGTAACCCACTAGAATAAATAATACAGATTGTGTACTTAAAAAATAAATATCAATAACTTAGAGATTGTAATCCAAAACTTATAGAAGTAGAACCAACCACGGGTTACTCCTGGACCAAAGGAGATTTGATAAAAACATAAAAAGAATAATAAAAAATCTGATGTGCCCAACACATGACTTTCTTATACTTCACAATAATTACTTTTTCTAAAGAAATTAAGTTAAATTTTGAGGGTTTCCAGCAATTTTCAAATAGTCTCTGTCGCACTTATTGCAATACGTATAAATCTGTCCTTGTCCCACTCATCATAACCGAATTTTACGACAAAAATGTGTTTTATTTTAGATTTTTGACCTATTACTCACTTAAAAAAATCTCCCGGTATGAAATTACATTTATTTATTCATTATTATTGTTTTCGGTACCATAGAAACCAATAAAATAAAAAAAAACCTAATGGTCCGTCCTTCTGGGATTCGAACCCGGGACCTTCCGTTTAGCAGTAGTCAAGTCTCTATGTCTAGTCTACCTCGACCATCGGATTCAACTATCAACGCGCGCTATGAGAAATATAAAGTGTTTTAAAAATATCTAGTTTTTTTGAAATTTTTTTGACAGAATTTCAAAAAAAAGTTCAAACAAAATTTGTTCAAAATTCAATTCTAAATCAATGTTAAAGAATAAAAAAATTTCATAAATTGTTTATTTTTCAAGATATTCCTAAAAAAACCTAAAAATGTCATCAGGTAACTGTCACTTGTTTTGGTGCTAGATGAAAAACATTGAATGTGGCACCCACAAATTTGTTCAAACTCTTAAATATGAAATTTGAATCAAATCCGAGAAGTCGTTTTTGAGTTATGGTGGATACAGACAGACAGACAGACAGACAGACAGACAGACAGACAGACAGACAGACAGACAGACAGACAGACAGACAGACAGACAGACAGACAGACAGACAGACAGACAGACAGACAGACAGACAGACAGACAGACAGACAGACAGACAGACAGACAGACAGACAGACAGACAGACAGACAGACAGACAGACAGACAGACAGACAGACAGACAGACAGACAGACAGACAGACAGACAGACAGACAGACAGACAGACAGACAGACAGACAGACAGACAGACAGACAGACAGACAGACAGACAGACAGACAGACAGACAGACAGACAGACAGACAGACAGACAGACAGACAGACAGACAGACAGACAGACAGACAGACAGACAGACAGACAGACAGACAGACAGACAGACAGACAGACAGACAGACAGACAGACAGACAGACAGACAGACAGACAGACAGACAGACAGACAGACAGACAGACAGACAGACAGACAGACAGACAGACAGACAGACAGACAGACAGACAGACAGACAGACAGACAGACAGACAGACAGACAGACAGACAGACAGACAGACATAGACAGACAGACACACAGACAGACAGACATCATGGCCAAAATGGTCAAAATGGATTCAGGGGCCCTCAAAACGTGTAAATCCATCAAAATCTCGAAGTCGAAAAAAATCACGATTACAATACTTCCTTATACTTCGTATAAGAAAGTAAAAAGTTCGAGTTGCACTGAAAAAAGTAAACATGTATTTTGACTATGATAATCATTGGCCACCAAAAAGTACGTAACTCGGTAAAGTTACATGTCTCACGGGATTTTACATAAAACATGTAATTTTAAAATTACAGGAATATTATACTTTTACCAGATAACGCGCAGACAAACTATGTGATTGGTCCACGAATTACATAAAACTTGTAATAAAGTACAATAATCATGTTCTTTTACATTTTTATGTAATATTACAATTTTTTATACTTTTACTTATACTTTACAACAAAAATGTAATTTTTACAATGAAATACTAAAAAAGTGTAAATTCTACAATAAAAGAGTAATTTTTACAGTTCTAGTTATGTAAATATTATATGTAAAAGTACATACATTTTTTTCAGTGTGTATACGAGTAGGACCATTACACTCTCTCATTTTTGTTTTATAGAAATCGACAAATACGTATGATCATGGAAAAAATTAATTCTATATCTAGCTATTCCCGGTTATACCAATTATTACTAAATTTTTATCTATGTTCAATTAATTAAAAAATAAAAATAGTTAACTATAATTTAAATTTTATAAGAAGTACTTAACACTGAAAAAATGTATGTACTTTTACATATAATTTACATAACTAGAACTGTAAAAATCACTCTTTTATTGTAGAATTTACACTATTTTAGTATTTCATTGTGAAAATTACATTTTTGTTGTAAAGTATAAGTAAAAGTCCAAAAAATTGTAATATTACATAAAAATGTAAAGGAACATGATTATTGTACTTTATTACAGGTTTTATGTAATTCGTTGACAAATCACATAGTTTGTCTGCGCGTTATCTGGTAAAAGTACAATGTTCCTGTAATTTTAAAATTACATATTTTATGTAAAATCCCGTGAGACATGTAATTTTACCGAGTTACGTACTTTTACTATGATTATCATTGGTCACTTGGTGGCCAATGATTATCATAGTAAAAATACACGTTTACTTTTTTCAGTGTATGTAAGGAGAAGACAAAGTATATTCGTTGTCATTGTATATTCCCACATAAGAAAAATGCTTACAATTATTATTGTACGTTGACAAAAATGACAAATTGAGAGTGATGTTATCAATAGACGATTAACATGTTTTAAAAAAAAATTTTTTTTCAATAATTCATACCCATTTTTATGTATAAATTTTTTTCTCCGAATTTTTTGAGCGCTGGAAAATTTTTGAAACGCGTTTGAAATTCGAACCAATTTGAAAAAGCCGACGACATGCCGAACAAAGCAAAGCAAATGTGACGTCATTCCTGTACATCTGTCATCTGATCAGATTTAAATTGTTAATAATAATAATACTGACGGATCAATAATCTCTTAAATATATCGTTATCAAAATCGATTATAAATGTAAAAAGTGATAGTCACCGTTCGTATCGGTGTTGCTTTGTGCCTAGTTGTCCAAATACATAAAAAAATTCGTCCAAAAAGTTGTTTTTGTACGTTCCGGAAAATTTCGAACGTCGAAATTTGTGGTTTATACTTGCCCGAACCCGAAGGATCGATGAACCGTCGACAACTACAAGATTCTCATTCCACTGGTACCAAAATATTTTCTCTAGGCCGAATTGGCGAGCAGGAATTCACAATAATGTTAAAAACTAATGTTAAGTCCCTATGTGTGGGTTTGAAAGTAGACCCCCGGTATGTACTATTAATTATTGTTGTACTTACATTAAAGTGATCCTCACAGCAATAATCATTTGTAGTTGTTGACGGTTTATTGATGCTTTGCTTTAGGCAAGTATAAACCACAAATTTCGACATTCTAATTTTTCCGGAACGCGCAAAAACAACTTTTTGGACGAATTTTTTTATGTATTTGGACAACTAGGCACAAAACAACACCGATACGAACGATGATTATCACTTTTTACATTCATAATCGATTTGGATACCGATATATTTAAGAGATTATTGATTCTTTCAATATTATTGACAAGTTTCTAGTCTTCTTGATTGACAATTTAAATCTGATCAGATGACAGATGTACAGGAATGACGTCACATAGGCTCGGCTTTTTTTCGGGCGTGTTCGGCACGTCGTTGGCTATTTCAAATTTGTAGGAATTTCAATTGCTTGTTAAATATTGAAAAAAAGAAAAATAATGAACAATAATTGTTTTTGGACTCAGGGCAACTCAAATTATAGAAATAATATGCGAAACAAGGAATTTAAAAAAAATGTTAATCCTCTATTACTAGGAAAAGAATAGCTTGTGCGAGACAATGACGTTTATAAATTTCGTCAAAGTAGTTTTGGACACGATTTTTAGCTGCTTCTATTTATACATATAAAAGCGGATTTCATACAGTGAAAACACAATAAAACTGAAAACCACTAATATCGATTTGGGTGATGTTAATAATACAATATTAGTGTAGACATTATACATAAAAGTGCTTTGAAAGCTATACTAATACCTATAGCAAATATTAGCTTTTATTATACTTGGTGTTATTTCAACTAGATATTGTATAAACACCCGAGGGTGAAATATCCCATTGAAATGTAAATAAGCTGGTATTTTCATTATTATTAAAAGTGCATCGACCGACACAATAACACAAAACATATCAGAAAATTGGACTTAAGCAAAAAGGTGGTTGGTAGCCAGGCAACTCGGAATATTTGATTGTTTTTTGTTTATCCTAAAATAGACATCGTATCAGACTAAAAGGAAATTGAATTTTATCACAACATTATATTTCAACATCAATACATTAAGCCTGAAGTATTTTCTGAAAGTCTTGTAATCTCCGGCCTGATATAATTTATTTACTGCCGGAGCTACTGTTCTTAAACTTATAAACAAGTAATCTAATTTTACTAAATATATACTAACTGACACTTTCCTGGTACGCTAGCGAAATCCTTTTCTTCTCTTTTTGGTGTCTGCTTATTTATCGTGTTAAGCGTTTAGATTGCCCTGCTGTAGTATGCGCTATACGCACTTTAAATAATTTAATGTCGTGGCAATTTAAACGAATTTCCAAAGGACACTTCCCTTTACGCAATTTTTTCTTTAAAATATAAAAAAAGAGCAAAAGCTGTATCTGCACCCGCTCCACAGCCAGCCAGGATTATACATAGATGACCTAGTTTTGTTTAAATTCTTTTCTTGCTTTCTCGTTTTGTTCCGCTCGGACAAATTGTCATGTCTCTGATCCGACTTTTTACTTTGGTTTATAATGCGAGCGGCGAAAAAATACATAAAAATTCAAATCCTAATTGGATACAGTTGAACGACTAGCTGTAATTAGTTTTTACAAACAAACATCATTTTTTTGCTAAATATTCTAATTTTTATTTAGCTCCACACAAAATAATCTAATTAGTTGAAGTTTATATGTGTGTATATATATATTGGTTGATGTTCCGGAAATTCTAGGACAAATATTCCGCCAGCAAAATATTTAAGAGTAATAATATCCTGCAGGTTTCAAAGTTTCTCGGAAAATTTTGTTACGCCGCAATTAATTAGCCCCATATTTTTCAATCAGTCGGAAAATATACATATGAATGAGCTGGAAAAAAAGAGGGTTGCTAATTCTGATTTTAAATTAATTATAACGGCGTGGTTCTGACGTACATTTAATTTAGCCACACTCTGTTCTTTATTCTGGTTAATTAAACAATTTTAATCGTATAAATCTATTTGTTTATTTCGTAGACAGATCTTCGCGCATCTAATGCTCATCTTATTCCCAATCGCGTTTTTAGTTTCATATCAAATTAATTTTCGCATGTTAACTTGAAGTGTAGTTGCAGGCGCAGATGCTAAAATTTCCTGATGTTTTATTCAAACATCCTTAACAATATTAAAGCAGACCTCCTAGAGAAGTGGTGTTATACAGAATATTCCAATTTTGCTGGTTAAATAGATATTCTGCATTTGACAACAACATCCGTGTTTGCATGATATTATTCCGAGACCTTAAGTAACTAATTTGAAACTCCAGTCGCAATAGTTTGTTAGCTATTAGATTCGTTTATTAAATACCTGTCTTATCGATATTAAAACAATCTTAGTTCACTTTCGGTATATGCTATCTTAAGTTAAACTTTCATAAAGCTATTGCTGTTAATAATTGGTTTGGAAAATGGAAAATGCATAGGGAACTATCACATTTCCAATTATGTTTGATAGTGGACAAAGACCAAGAGCAGTTTTTGTGACTTTACATTATTATCAGTAATAGTTAGATGTTTCCATTGTACCCACTATATTGTATAATTTTCACAATAGATGTAGACGTAAGTAAACAAAGAACGTGTATGGAATTTATAATTTTTCATATACTGTATATTCACAGTGCAATTTTAACCCCTATCCTGATTGTCTACAAAATAATTGGAAACACAAATAATGTAGTTTAGATGTCTGGATCGTACGCCAAAAGCAACACAGAAAGTTAAGTGATGCTTTTACTTTGAAAATTCGTCATATGACAATAACAGAGTTTTGATAATATTAATCATTTGTCTTTATGATTTTCATTAACGTAGTTTTTTATACAAACTTTTTTTATATTTCCAAAAATAAATATCTAATAAAATAATAATAACAAAAGTTAAGGGGTGGTAGCTTAAAAAAATTTACATAAAATTCAATTTTCTGCAGGCACGACATTCTAAACTAAAAGAAATATAGGTACACTGACATGTTGAAGATACAAACGTGTTTTAAACTTTTTTTAAACTAGTCTCTGATTATTTTGAATTTTATGACGTCCGATTAGTCAATCGATAATCTTTATTAAATTTCAGCCAATAAAAACAATAGTACTATTCTCTGATTTAAAAATAATGATTTAACGTTGTGGGAATCGTTGGAATTAGTATATTATTATTGATTTAATCACTAAAGACCATTTCTCTTCCTTAATTTTTAAAAGAAGGGTTGGATACTGAAATATAATTCAAAAATTTATATAAGAATTTAAGAAATAAGCTGCAGTAGGTATACTTAAGAGAACCCTAAAACTTTTCGGTGTGATGGTGAGGGTATTAAAAACCCTTTCAAACGCAAATTCACATTATGAACATCTGCCCTTCTCACCAGATTTCATAAATAACATGGACAGTTACCTACACTGCAACATATTTCTCAAAAATTGACAGTACGAGAAGCTCACCCTTTTTCAACATTCAACACGTTATTAAAACTTAACATTTGAGAGGTGTGTGTGCAAACAGTTTAGTTAAATTTAATACACGAGTCTTTGAGTTTCTCTTTGGATAAAAAATAATAAAATGCACCTGAGCCTCAATACCCGCAGAAAGATGAAATAAGTAGACACTTTAAATAAGTCGGAAGTTCAATTTTGTTGTTTCTGTTTTTTTTTAATAATCTTACTTTCTTATTTAATTTTACTAGGTTATATCTAAATCTGTTTCAGACTTATGAAATCTACTATTAACATTGATTTTTATTGGAACTTAAATATAGTTGAATATCGTCAGAATGTAAATGTATGTCACTGTGCTTTATACAGGGTGTCCCGAAATTAGTGGGCAATACTTCTAGGACATGTATTTGCCAAAATATGACACAAAGTTTACATTAACATGACTCGAAAATTGCTTCCTAAGGAGGGTAGGGCCCCCGAAAGAAGAATTCCAGAGGAGTTTTCTGTAATATCTTTGCAACGGTTTGAGGTAGATTCATGAAATTTGGTGAGTTTGAAGCTTTTATAATCTTCCATATTTCCACATTTTTCCAATTTTCAGAAATTTTGTCAGCGGCGTCACATACATGGTTAGTGCTGGGTAAATTATGCCCCATATTTTTTGTGTGAATAATTTAAAAATTTTTATATCAAATTTTTACACAAAAAGGTAGTCTCAGTCGATCTTTGTGTCTTGAACCGTTTTCGAGTAAAATCGTTTTGAAAAAATCACGTCCATAAAAACTTGACTAATAAAAATAATCACAAAATTGAAATTTGTCAAAAGTAGGCCATGGATTAAAATTTATAGGTATTTATTACTTAGTTTAGCATTCCTTCGTTAAATATTAATAATAAAAACAAAAAATCAAAAAGTTGACGTAACTTCCGGTTAGACGCAAAACAGCACAAAAATAAAAACAAACTGCATTAGATGCAAAAATTGTTTCTAAGTATGCCTGCAAAATTTCAAAAAGTCTATCTTTAATAATAAGCAAGAAAAAGGTGCTGTACCAACTAAGAAAATCACTCGGTATTTACTTCGTTTAATATTTTTCATTAAATAATAATAATAATAAAATATCTGATGTGCCCAACACATGACTTTCTTATACTTACGGATAGTATCACAATAATTACTTTTCCTTAAGAAATTAAGTTAAATTTCTTGTAAAAATTTTGAAGGTTTCCAGCAATTTTCAAATAGTCTCTGTCGCACTTATTGCAATACGCATAAATCTGTCCTTGTCCCACTCATTATAACCGAATTTTACGACAAATATGTGTTTTATTTTAGATTTTTGACCTATTACTCACTTAAAAAAATCTCCCGTTATGAAATTACATTTATTTATTCATTATTATTGTTTTCGGTACCATAGAAACCAGTAAAATAAAAAAAAAACTAATGGACCGGTCCTTCTGGGATTCGAACCCGGGAGCCTCTGTTTGGCAGCCATATAATGAAGCACATGGTCTACCTCGACCATCGGATTCAACTATCAACGCGCGCTATGAGAAATATAAAGTGTTTTAAAAATATCTAGTTTTTTTGAAATTTTTTTGACGGAATTTCAAAAAAAAGTTCAAACAAAATTTGTTCAAAATTCAATTCTAAATCAATGTTAAAGAATAAAAAAATCTCATAAATTGTTTATTTTTCAAGATATTCCTAAAAAACCTAAAAATGTCTTCAGGTAACTGTCACTTGTTTTGGTGCTAAATGAAAAACATTGAATGTGGCACCCACAAATTTGTTCAAACTCTTAAATATGAAATTTGAATCAAATCCGATAAGTCGTTTTTGAGTTATGGTGGATACAGACAGACAGACAGTCAGACAGACAGACAGACAGACAGACAGACAGACAGACAGACAAACAGACATCATGGCGAAAATGGTCAAAATGGATTCAGGGGCCCTCAAAACGTGTAAATCCATCAAAATCTCGAAGTCGAAAAAAATCACGATTACAATACTTCCTTATACTACCTACGTATAAGAAAGTAAAAATATATCAAAATTCAAGTTTGTTATTATTTTTATTGACTATAGTCTAGTTTTTATGGACGTGATTTTTTCAATACGATTTTACTCGAAAACGGTTCAAGATACAAAGATCGACTGAGACTACCTTTTTTGTGTAAAAATAAACCAAGTTTCATAATTATGAAACTTGTTTTTTTTTATATCAAATTTCATATAAAAAATTTAAAAACTATATCCACACAAAAATATGGGGCATGATATTACAAAGAACTCCTCTTTGAGGTCCCTCATTCGGGGGCTCTAGCCTCCTTAGGAAACATTTTTCGAGTCATGTTAATATAAACATTTCGTCATATTTTGACAAGTACAACCTGTCCTAGAAATATTGCCCACTAATTTCGGGACACCCTATATACAAATTAAAAAGTCAAAAATAAATATTGGAAATAATTAGGGACTTTAAAGGCTTCCTTGGGGTACTCCGCGATTACAAACTAAATCGCTACACAGAACATCGTAACTTGTCACTTAAACCATCTGAATCCGATTACATAAGTAAAATTCTAATAGATGATGACCGGCGGAAAATGCGATATGTAGGTAGTCTAAATTTACCTTAAAGAGAGGTGAAGTAGTGCTGTGCATACTGAACTTGAATAAATACAAGTGATATTTGAGTAACAATGAAATATTCTTCAATTTATAATGAATGTTCTTTATTCAAAAGGCTTGGCCATAGTACAGGGAATATGAATGAGTCCTAGCTGGCTTAGTTCTCTAACTATAAATTTTTGGCATAGGCAAAATTAATGAAGTTCTTCAAGCGGTTGGAAAATATATTGGATAATACCGTTGATTGACATATAGGCCATAATACGTCAATTTAACTGTATAATCTTCATGCTGGACTCTCTGTCAGCATTAATAATTTCGTGAAATTCGATAAAGTTATCATGAAACTGTAAAAAATCATATATAACATTTAAATTGGTAAGAGTGTTTAAAGAAACGGATTTATCATATTTTTATTATATATATTACAATACTGATTTTATTATTACTAATTGTATAACTTACTTCAGTATTTATATATTCCGTTATAGATTTTAACATATGGCGGGTTGTTATTCAATTTCGTTTAATATGGAAGCTCGAAATTGAAAATTTATGACTATCTAAGTTTAAAGTACTTATAAGTAGACATCTCAAGCTGTATGCGTTCAACGGTGTAAAAGCACTAATGATTAATAAAATTTTGAGTGTGTTGTCACAGACATTACATTTGAAATCTTCATCCATTTTTAAAAGAAGTACAGACGAGGAGCTATATTGTTTTTTAATAAGATCAGAACATAATATAATAAAAAATAGTTTACGTATTGACATGTCGTGTATTTGTATGATACATCGTTTTTCGAATTTTCCACCCACACTCAGTTGCGCCAAAAGTATTTGAGTTATGATTTTTTAAACCAGCCCACACGCACAAACTGTAAAATGGAGCATACTTTAAATGCATTATTTAAAAGATATATAGATAATATAAAATTCCAATTTTTTATTGGTCTATATCAATAATAATAGGTGCTTTTGTGAAATAATCCGCACTATATGGTGGAGACAAGGGAAAAAAGCAACGCGTTTGGAATTCATAAATTTTAATATCTATATAGTGTGCCATTTCTGACTGAAATTCGAACCTTATCCTGATTGTCTACACAATTGGGAATACAAACAAGAAAGGCTGTGTGCCTGGGACATGTTCTATTATTCAACAAACGCCCCCAGAAACTCTCGCGATTCTCTAAAGAATTATATGGAGGTAGCAGACCGTTTTTTGCATCGTGTGATTTTGCAGTTCTTTTAAATATTCCGCCGTTCTGGCTGCTGCTGCTACTGCGGCTGCAGTGTTTGCATAATAGCTGTATAAAATTCAGCTGCGGTATAGTTCAAGTTATTTCTGCGGTTAAACATAGATAGAAGTTATTTATTAGGTTTATTACATGAACACGGAAGCTTTTCATAGTTCGTTTATTTCGAATTCCATGTGCATGGTGTTATCACTTTAGATGCCGAAACAAATCCCTAGCTAAATATTTCTGAAAGCATAGATCGAATTAAAACTTGGTTTCATATACTTTTATCCAGATTTATTTTCCACTGGTTGGCTAGTTGAATTGATTCAATTTAAGAACCATATAGGATAGCTAGCAAAGTTTATGAAAAGCTTTTTCAAGTGTCGATTGTAATTGGTAACTTCGTATAGAGAGTGGAAACTTTCAACTTGGGGGCTTATACCACCTATACGGTGTGTGCCCACTCGTTTATTTTATACGTGTGAGAACTTTCCTTTAAAACTACATGCTGCGTTCATTCGGTTGTTTGGGGCTTAAGCACCGTTCCGAAAGTGTTTACAAGGTAATATATAATGTTCAGGACCAAGTTTTCACGTGGGAAAGGTTCGACAAAAAACTCGATATTATTTCTATAGTATACACTATCTTAAGTAATAGGTATACTACTTTGATGTATCCCAAACATACATATACTTATTGTAAAAAAACTCATTCGACATATAGGTACATGTATTTTCCTTTGGAATAAATCTACGATTGAACTGAACTTCACTTTTTCACCATTATACAAATCACTCTTTGGGCTGAATAAGTAGGGATCTGAAACGTCCAGTATTGAAGCATTTGCGACTGGCTGATCGATTGGCTCTTAGCTTACCTATTTGTTTCTTTTTTCTGTTATCTCATACTTTCAACGAGTGAATTGGATTTCGACAAAATTTACATGGATATTATACTGGCTTTGTCTCAGAGAACACAATTTTCCCGATTTTCTGTTCTTATTTTAAATAGTTTGGATAGAACTTTTTGATGTTATTGCATCTGACTGACTTCCAAATAGTATTACTTCGAAACCAATAAAATAAAAACAACATATTGACAGTGATTGCATACAAAACGGGTATATATTCCCATAGGTTATTTTTTCTTTCAAATTGGTTACGATCTGTATCAACATGCAAATAATATCAAAGTATTTCAGGGTTCTTTCAACGTCTAATAGTCCTGCCCTTGCACAATATGGACCAAGCTGACACTTAATTTATATTCCCACCGACAAAAAACGGGGTTGACGAGCGAGGAAAACAGACTTGGTTTCATATTTAAAAAAGAAAGACAAAACGTAATCAGCAAATTAAATTTTTTCGCATTAATTAAATTTTTATACATTTAAAACAATCAAATGCTGGGACGAAATGCAAAATGAAATTTTAAATGAGAAAACTTTTTCCAGCAGTAAATCTGATAAAATACCGAAATATATCATAAAAGTTTCGGTGTATATTTAACTTTGTTCGACAAAAATCGCACATGGATCTGAGAATCAGGGGGAATGAAAACTATTTTTCACTATGTGAAAATTAGCGATGTAATTTATTGCATTATAAAGTTCTGGTGTCTGCAATGTTTGTGAAACTCTTTAAAGTGTTGTAGTTTAATCTAAAAATTTTATTGAATCTAGGTATAAATGATTACACGAAGGTTTTATTTTAATTTGCTAAAGAAAAGAAATTTCATTAGTAACTAACCAGTTTAATGATTTTGCTAAATGGCATAAAAGATTTAAATAAACATTGACATATTAGATACAGTAAATATGTCTGATTTTATAATAGAAATTATTTTATTTACAAGCAAAAACTATAACAATAAATTAATATATTTACGACTTGCACCTAAAAGCCTGTTTTACTTCGAAAAGTTGGAGTAAAAAGGTATATTTCCTCCCTAGGGACAAAAAGTGTTTCCATCATAATAACGCAATTCTGCAACTATCTCATTTTTTCAGTGTGACTACTGCATTGGATTGTCATAATGATAAAGCGATTGTAAAATTTTGGGAATTTTTGCGATTGATGAAAGTATTACGTCACATCGTACATACAAAAGTAATATTATATTCCATGGGACTAAAGTACCTTGTATTTTAATCCCTAGTGATGTGATTATTGGCCCTTTTCTAGATTACAGATATGTGATGACCGCTAGTGCCGAAATGTTTCATCTATAAATAAATTAGACTTTTAATAAAAAAGTACAAGTGGGTTTGGCTTTTATTTTAATTTATGCCTGTTCTGTTGTGTTAATATAATTATGTACCTCGTAAAAGAAAATATAAGAAAGTTATGTAACCAATCAGATCAAATTTTTTAGCACGGCTTTTTCCCTCAACCATTAGAAAAACCATCGAAATAAATTTTGATAAAATTTCCAACATAAATTTGAATTTGTCAAACAATTGTGAAAGTTATAATGATTGAGAGTTTTATTTTTTATGTTACGATTTAAATTACTTTTATGTACGACTGCAGTATAAAGTACTGTTTATGACGTACTTTTGCGTGCGTAAAGTGACCCTTTATACACTAGTGTATAATGGCACATTATTTTACTATTATTGTAAAATATCAATATATCAGCTGTCAGTGTCACAATAAATACTGGCAGAATGAATTTATTAAATATTACTGTCATTTATAATTTTTCTAAATAATTAAAAGGTAATTTTCGCAGTTGAACATAAAGCTTTGTATGGAACTCGCTCGCAAGCTCGCTCTGCCATAAAACAGACTCGTCAATAAAGTCACAGATTATATACTTGTTGCATAAACTACTATTATTGCAGCATAATATCATTATAAAATCTTCCAAATCTGCGTTTAAAATATACAATATACAACTACAAAAGTTTATAATTCACTATATTAGGTTATATGTTTTTCAATAATTTCCTTGGCCTCTCGTAATTAATTCCAACATTTAAGGATTCCAGGAATTCTGGAGAATAAATATGTATATCTAAGGATGCATGCATGCATTAGGAAATTATAATAATACAGTTGTAAATCCTATTTCAGACATGCACATATATCAATGAGTTTGGACTTGTTATATAAAGTTTGTTGTTTAAGTTTAATGTTTTGAATATAATTTTGAAGAAAGGATTAGTTTTCTGTAGATGGATAATGTGATTAAGTGATAAATTTAGATAATTCATGACAAAGTTATGATAATGTTAATGCATAAATAAGCCTGTCTTGAATATTAAGTAGAAACTGTTGCTGTTACATAGAGATGCTTATAATAATGTATATCATATGATTATAAGTATATATCCACCGATATTTTTTCTTAAATAGTAGATTAACTACAGATATTTTACATACGGAGGCTAGTCAATTTTAAAATTAACAACTTTCCCTAAGTCCAAGCTATTGTAAGTTCAAGTTATATGGGGGGAGGTATTAGGTTGTTAGGAAGTAGTCAGTAATACTCGTGCCACCTGGGTAATCCTGTTTGGTGCCAACCGTACAGTTACCAATAATCCCCTAACCAAAAGTATTGTGCATTGTATATTGTTTATATACTGTTTACTATATTTCAAATTTATGTAGGAAATAGCAATAGTATTTAGGTGGAGAGTCTGCATTTTCGTAAATAACTTTAGTCGAGAGTTACTACTTCCACTTACTGCTTTCCGATAAAGTTGAAGAGCTGAAGTCGTTATATACACATTTAATTTAATAATTTAAAAGGAAGCACCACTTGCTCCATCTTACCTTAACTTGAAAAAATTATCGAATCAGCAATTTTAAAAATTAGTATTAGCTCAAAATTAGAAGAAGTCTGGCTAAACCATCATCATAATTTTTACTAGGTATTATTAACTCCAGCATTTTATATATTTTTTATATAAACCTCTATATGTATATCAGAAAAGAATAAAATTCGTGTTTATATTATAATGTAAAATAATTAAAAAAATGCTTCATATTCAATTAAAATCTAATGTAAGTAATTTGGTGAATAATTTAGTTTATTCTACATATAGTTAATTTTTTTATTAATTAATTAATAATAATTTAAATTTAATGCTCGAAATTTCAAATATTTTCTTCTGCTTTCATGAAAATCGATAATTTTATGTTTTGGTGATATTTATTGCATAATATACGCTGCTCTAGCTACACAATAGAGTACTAAAAAGACAGTTTCCTCTTAAGTGCATGTATTGAGGCATTAATTTTGTTATCATAATAATATCGAAATATAAACAAAAAAATTTTATTTCAGTTATAAATTTCATGCATTTAATAGTCAACATTTGTTATGTCTAAATACACGTATACTGATATTAACATTATTCAATTTTGAGCTGATTGTATAGAAATCCTTTATAACTCTGGTACAAATAAAGTACATCGACATTATAAATTGTGCCCCAAGACATCAGAAAACCGTCCAAATGCGCTTGATAAACTTCAATTAGTTCAAGCTTGTCGTATGTCTGATTTTCAATCAGCGTTTTCCTCTCTGCAAGACTCTTCAGTAGAATCAGCTCACTAAAATGACGTTCCCAATTCCTTTAGACTCTGCCAGATTGATTTTCTCAGCTTTCAAAGGCGCGTATTGACCATTAGTCAAACCCAACCCAGAGAAAATATTAAAAACCACTTTGATCTGCCAAGTAACTACAAGAAATTGCTCTATTGAGCATTACAGGTAATGTCCAAAAGTCGAACACTTTTGGAATAAAGTTGCGTTACATGCTGGCAGAGCATCAAATAGTTTGAAATATTACTTCCACATGCTATAATGTGTATAAAGATTTATATCCGGTGAACTAACGTTTAGATGTAGTGAGGCTTCCAATAATTTACTCAAAAATCCAAAAGTTGCTTCGTTATTTTTAGCGCTCATATTAAATTACAAATATTTGCTGTTGTTCCGTTTATAGAGGGCGATGAAAATATATATTTTCCCACGAAATATTTCAACAATAAAAATGTGGTTTTATGCTGAAGAACAAAGCAAATTTTTATTGTACGTTTTTGTTTGTATGTTTAGACGTAGACACACCTGATGCTGTTTATACCTGTGGGGTTGGAAAAAGCTTTTACGTCGTTAATTTCCTACACTATACGAGCTGTATTCGTGCATTGTGTATATAATAGTAAGTTGAATAAACAAATAAGCCAGCAATAAATTTCGAAAGCTTCTGTTGATACGTTAGTACTCATATGTATGATGGAGTTTTACTATTTTCTAACAACTTGTGACAATAAAATATATGGGTTTTAAACGATTGGTTTAGATTTCAAGCTTTATGTCGATTTAAAATGGAAACAACCCACGAATTTGTCGAACTATAAAATCGGGCAGTCTCGCCGATGTTATTCATATGTGACAAAATCGAGTATACAGAGTGTCCTAAAATTAGCCTGCCAAAATCTACAAGCTGATTCTACGTTCAAAAATAATGCAAAAAGTTTTAATAAATGTAGGCTGAAAAATGCTTCGCAAGGGCGCTACAGCCCCCCGAAAGGGGAGCCCCAAAGAGGAGTTTTCTGTAATATCTCTGCAACTATTTGAGGTAGATTCATGAAATTTTGTGAGTTTGAAGCTTTTATAATTTGCCACATATTTCAATTTTCAGACATTTTGCCAGGGGCGTCACATAGAGGGTGGGTGTTGGATAAATTATGCCCCATATTTTTTGTGTGGATAATTTTTAAATTTTTTATATCAAATTATGAAACTTGGTTTATTTTTACACAAAAAAGTTCGTCTCAGTCGATCTTTGAATCTTGAACCGTTTTCGAGTAAAATCGTTTTGAAGAAGTCACGTCCATAAAAACTACAATAATAAAAATAATCACAAAATTGCAAAAAAAAAATAATTTTGATATTTTGTTTTTATAATTAACATTTGACGAAGAAATGCTAAACAAAGTAATAACTACTTATAAATTTTAATCCATTGTCTACTTTTGATAAATTTTAGTTTTGTGATACTTTTTATTAGTGTAGTTTTCATGGATGTGATTTTTTCAAAACGATTTTACTCGAAAACGGTTTAAGATACAAAGATCCACTGAGACTACCTTTTTTGTGTAAAAATAAACCAAATTTCAAAATTTGATATAAAAAATTTAAAAATTATCCACACAAAAAATATAGGGCATAATATACCCAGCACCCTCCCTGTATGTGACGCCCCTGGCAAAAATTCTGAAAATTAGAAAAAGAAATATGTGGCAAATTATAAAACCTTCAAACTCACCAAATTTCATGAATCTACCTCAAACAGTTGCAAAGATATTACAGAAAACTCCTCTTTGGGCTTCCCCGTTCGGGGGGCTGTAGTCTCCTTAGGAAGCATTTTTCAACTTATATTTATTGAAACTTCTTGCATTATTTTTGAACGTAGAATCAGCTGGTATATATTGGCAGGCTAATTTTGGGACACCCTGTATATTGTTCTAGGAAGTAAGTATACGTAAAAATTCGAATTTGATGATTATATGTATGTTTTATAAATTTATAAACTCTAAATTGTTTTTATCTACTACCAATTCATAATAGCCTTGATTTGACATTAATTTGAGTAAGGTAAGTCAGATTATTACGCAACATGTGTTTTAAAGAAATCATTACCACACTGAAATTTCAACAAGAAAATTCTTTCTTACAAGTATTTATAACACAATTTTTACAATTTAGTATCTTTATAGGAAAGTTTATATTTGTAAATGTCTAATTATAATATAATATATATTGTTTAATTCTTTAAAATTTGTGATTAACATTGAGTAATGACACTTCATACTCTTAAGTTTAATTTTTTGAAACCTGGAGAATTTTATAATAGCGTATCTACTTAGAAAAAACCCTAACTTCACGTTAGATAACTGAAAAAATTTGTAGTTTTATTTTATAATAAATTAGTTTTATATTTTAATAATAAATATAACACGGTCTACGTCCCAGATTTTTTGGTGTATAAATTGTTTAATTATTTGAAAATTTATGATTCAAATTCATTGTTGTGTAGCGCTGGCTAGTTTTTACACAACTTAGGTTAGGTAGTCCAGTACGACAACTTGACAACAACTACTGAGCAATGTCGCTGGAGATAAATTCAAAATTCATTTTTAATTATTTGGACGGTAGAAGATAAAATCTTGTATATTACACGTGGGATATACACACATTAACATATTCGTCTGATTACAGAACTCGTCTACGACTCGTTCTGCAATTTCCAGACTCTTATGTTAATGATGTTCATATCCCACTTATAATATAAATAACTATTATCTACTACCAATTCATAATAGCCTTGATTTGACATTAATTTGAGTAAGGTAAATCAAATTATTACGCAACATGTGTTTTAAAGAAATCATTACCACACTGAAATTTCAACAAGAAAATTCTTTCTTACAAGTATTTACAACACAATTTTTACAATTTAGTATCATTATAGGAAAGTTTATATTTGTAAATGTTTAATTTTAATATAATATAAATTGTTCAATTCTTTAAAATTTGTTATTAACACTGAGTAATGACACTTCATACTCTTAAGTTTGATTTTTTGAAACCTGGAGAATTTTATAATAGCGTATCTACCTAAAAAAAACCTAACTTCACGTAAGATAACTGAAAAAATTTGTAGTTTTATTTTATAAAAAATTAGTTTTATATTTTAATAATAAACATAACACAGTCCACGTCCCCGAGTTTTTTTGTCTATAAATTGTTTAATTATTTCAAAATTTATAATTGAAATTAACTGTAGTGTAGCGCTGGCTAGTTTTTACATAACTTAGGTTAGGTTAATCCAGTACGACAACTTGACAACAACTACTGAGCAATGTCGCTGGAAATAAATTCAAAATTCATTTTTAATTATTTGGACGGTAGTAGATAAAATCTTGTATACTACACGTGGGATATACACACTTTAACATATTCGTCTGATTACAGAACTCGTCTACGACTCGTTCTGCAATTTTCAGACTCTTATGTTAATGATGTTCATATCCCACTTATAATATAAATAACTATTAATTCGGAAATTTGTATTACCGTGTTAAAAAATAGAGCATTCTTATGAAGAATTATTTTCAATAGACATGTGCGCCACATTCTCCTTCTCCATCGCTCTCCAGATAGACTAACAAGAGAAAGAGGCACATATCTACTTAAAATAATCTTGCTACTTATAACAACCAATTTCATAAAACGTTCAATAACAATAATATTGTTACGATTAAAGCCACAAGAAGTGGTTAACTTATAATGTACTCAAAATTAATTATTTGACTCTAGCAATGAATAAATGCAGAACCTGCGACCCTAAGCAATGACTTTGAAAATTTAAATAAATTTCTTAAGTCATCCCAATGTGTACACTGTACATATTAAAATTCCTAATTTACCATTTAAAATTCGTGTCGCTACTAATCGTGTTGCTGAATTTCCACTTTACTTGAGTGAAAATCTACCCTTAGTCATATAATATTGATAGGTAGACTTTACCCAGTGCCATTTGCCAGTCAGTGAGATCGTTTGGTTGAATTATTAAACATTTTCCCGATTTTATGCTAACATTTGCTGACATGTTGTACTGATGATCATCAAATTGTAATTAACTGAACGTAGTTCAAGCGATCTATTACGTTTTATCATTGATTTAGTGAATTAATTTATAATTTATCGAAAATACAAACTGTAACTTAACAAAGTGCTATGCCAAATTTGAAATGTAGCTACAAAGCAATCAAACTGGTGATATCACACCACACCAAAAGTGTAATGTGCAAAAGCAGGCAATATTTCGTTTATCATCACAATAGTTATTCAAATTGTAAATTTAAATAAAATGGGAACGCCGAAAGAATAGCAGTAATTTATATTACAGATTAACAAACAAAAATTGCAAAATATTCTTCACTGTCACAAATCCGAAACAGAGACTTCCTAACTAAATTTATAAGAATGAATTTTTAATTTGGATTCCGACAACTCCAATTATTTATTTCAAGACAAACTAGCGATTAAATTTGGTAATTTCCCAGCAAACTAAAATATATATTTCGTTGGGGATCCAATTAGTAGCATATGGGGAAATGTTTGCGGCAATTAATTTCACATTGCTGCTAATATGTAACCGCCAGCTACTAAGACACAAGTTTAAACTAGTCTAACGTAAAATGTCACTCACCGTTTAAGACATGCACGATGAGCGTTTTGGGATTCGCGTTCGAGGGATTACATGTATATTTGCCAGAATCCGAATCCCGAGCTCTCTGGACCAGTAAGTAGCTCACTGTGATGTCGCCCTTCTCCGTTATGACGCTCACACCACCACGGGGTGAGTCGTAGTTTATTTCCTGAAAATTAAGCCAAGTCAGATGAGCAGGAAGGGATAGTATTTGAACACATAATCGGGTAATTAACGTTCGAGAGATGGCTGAAATTAATATAAAAAAAATTTGTGCCGGGTTATCGGTGTGGTGGCGCCCCTGTTTAATGGTTGCCGCCTTAAATGAGACGTCAAAAGCGTAAAATGTATGGAAAAGAGAAACGAGGGGTGTGCGGTAATTACGGTTGCAGTTGATGAGCCTACAGGGTGATTTAATTAAATATTGTCGAGGGTAGTGGATTAAGACAAAATAATTTAAATCCACTGCAAAGTGGAGAGGAATGAGTTGTGTAAAGTCATAAAATTTCGTCAATTGAAAACAATAATAACATCGAAAATTGAAAATTCAAAGTTTGTGTTTTAACCATATTTATTTCATTTATTCTCCGATTTTAACCTATCTTCTGTTTTATGCAATAAAGGGTCATTATGAAAGAATCTAACATCAAAGGTGGCTGTGCATTTTTCATGTATTAGGATTTGCCACCCTTCACATTCAGTAATGAATCAATAAATATCATTTAGATATCAATAGTATCCATTGATCAGATCGGCATTTAAATTAAAAGTTATTTTCTCTTTGAGATTCCCTAGTAATTTTAAATTTATTAAATTTCACAGCCAATTACGATGTTAGATTCTTTTATAATGACCCTGTATAACCCCCACTCTTGTTGTATATTTGTATCTACAACATATTGCTCTTCTCCAAATGTATCTACATGAAAAACCCATCAAAGGTACAATCTATTCATCTCGTAATAACTTCATTTAGCAAATGAATTTCATTGTTGCCAAGAAGACAAGCGGTTGTAAGTCCAAATGGGGGTATTCTCTTCTCTTCTTCGAATTGTTCTTCGGACGACGAATAAACCCCTCGTTCACTTGCTCTAAAGGAGAAGGAAATATACAAAAAAAAACACTTTAAACTAAGAATTGATAACGCACGTGCCGAATTGTTGCCAGAAACATTCTGATCCAATTATTTATTTTAGCAGATATCTCGAAGATGATTTCGTTTTATCTATGGCACTTGTGACTAACCTAACTTTTGCGGCAGAGCTGAAAATTGTCTTTGCATGAGCAGCATGTTAATTAGTATCTACAATTTACCACGAATCAGGAAATATCAGGATATAGGTACTAGAAATTGGAAAGTACTTATGAATAATTCTAGAATTCGATTTTTTGAATTTTGAACTCGTTTAAAAATAATCAATGACAATGTTATGTTATATTGAAGAGGCCCGAAATATTATAGAATAGAAAATAGGGATGAGGAAATGAACCCTTTTCCTAGAAAAATAAAAATGCGGCATTTCATTGATCGGAGAAAATCACATCTTGTTGGGCTAAGAAACTCTATGAGAAGACCAAAAGGAATTCTATTTGACTTTTACTAGTATGAAGGCAGGCAAAAACAGCAGAATTCAGTGTACTTTCCCCGAAATACTGATTGTTAGGCGAAGGATGCTTCCCAAACTTACGAAAACTTTACCGATATCACTACCGAAAAATTCTTCACATCAACACCACTAACATACATCCTCCTTGCTCCAAGGATTACAGTCAGTGACACCCTGGTGTAAAATCGAATCCCAAATCTGACGTGCTTTAAAAGGGACAATCAAATGAAAAACTCTGGCTGTTCCACCCATGATATAATGGTTGCAGAAGATAATAAAATAGTCTTATAGTTAAATAGTGACCCGTAGGATTGTGCAATCCCTGGTCAACGCCTGATAAAGAAATACATTTAAATAATTCGACTATTAGTTTTGCAATGTTTAAAAGACAACATGGGAGAAGTAGATTTGTTTAATTGGGATGTTCAAACTACCGTAGGAAGCAAGAAAAGTTCTTTCAAACGATACTAAGTTTGCCAAATTCTATAAAGTTAAACAGAAGTTATAAGCATTTTCGTACAGAAGAATTCACCCTCTCCTTATTTGATGAGCTAGAGCAAAAATTATTAGACCAAAATTGTGTATAATTGTTTTGGCTTTCCAATAAAGTTATTTTTGAGTTACCTTAATTGTCTATAATTTGGAGAAAATCATGATTTTATCATTTGCCAAGGCAGGTACGCCCCCTAGCGGCGAAGCTAGAAACTTGAAAATAGTTTCCAGCGATTTCTTTTGGCCACTTTTACTATAAATATTTTTTTCCGAAGGCTGTACGATAAATAATTTCTGAGATACAGCCGGCGACCATTTTTAGTTGTACACCCTGTACATTGAAAATATATAATCTTTTGAAATTGTTGAAATTTTTATTTACGTACCAATATTTTTAGTGTTTACTATACTACATTATTAAATATACAACATTGCCAAACATTTTCATAAAGCAAGAATTTAGTAGTTTATCGTAAAAATTTTGGAAAATGGCCATAAAAATACACATTAAAACCCTATTTGTGTACCACAGCATAAAGTGACTTTTTAAATCAGGTCTTCAACTTTGCCTGTGTCCTTTCCCCATCATCATAATAATATTTTATTTTTTAATCCTTTATACCATTTTATTAGTTTTTTTACGGCAAATTGTACTACATTTTTACTAGTTTACGACCGTCGAAATGGTCCAGCATCCATAAAAATCTTAAACATATTCCATAAAGTCTTCGTGTCCCTCAATCAAAGAATATCGATCGAATAAACCGAGACAGCTATAAAACTAAGTATTAATACGATTTCTGCGACCTCTTTTTAACTAGATAAGCCTATAATATAAGCATGTTATCTCATTTTTTTACTGCGAATATATAACGACAATCGTCCGCATTTTAAATCGGTTCCTTAGCTTTATAAATGTCTGGAGTTGGGTGGAGTTTCTTAGATGATGTAACATCTTCTATGCGGCATTTACTAGGATACTGTTTTTGTAAGATATGGCGCATTAAATGCTAAGGGTAATTCTCGAAGATGGTCCGATAACCAAGGGTTCTTCCTTATTGGTTAATAGCATAGAAATACACCGTTTCACCATCATGCTATGACGGCATAAAACCGAATTATATTTGAATTAAATTTCAATTATTGCAGCTGAGGATTATATAAAATTAAATTACAGGGCCGGGCCAGTTGGTTACATCAAAGTAAACATCTTCGGGGCCGCATTTACTTTTTACTATGAGTTGTACAAATATTTACTGAAAAATCCCTAAAACACTTGTGTGATGTTGTAAACTAAATTAACTTCAATAAATGGATAGGGTTTATTCAAATTTCCTGTAATTTGGCACACACAAAAAGGCTTGGGGAAACATAAAAGCACTCTTTGCAACAAAGTGTTAATGTTGTAGAATCTTTCTAAAGTAATTTAATTTCATCATATAGTACATTAAGGGCATTATCGTCCGCAAAACAGCTCTCCAATTTGCAGTTATCCAGGTTTTAGCTTGCGGCGATAAAACACCTTTAAAGACAAATTCTGCTCAGTTTAGCTCACCGACAGCCCGCCCTACAAAGGCATCAAATGAACCAAACCACAGCTCACATATAATCGAAATTTAAAATTACCTCGTGCACACACTTAAAAACACATTCAACAACCACACGAATCACAAACAAAATCTTCACAGTGACAGCACAAAGATCTGCGTTTTGCTGCAGTAATTCACATTGGCAACCTTGAGCGAATCCCACATAAATCAGTGCGCGCTTGTACAACCTGTGCAACTAAACTGGCGAAGATGTAGACCTAGAAAAAATGAAAAGAAAAGAAAATGTACCGAAGCCGGGGTGCAACCTCACTTTATCACAAATTTCTTGGCGATGTAAAATATCAGTGAGTCCCCAGAGGGATGTAAAGCACCGTTTCATGTAGCGTAAGGCCATTAATCAAAGATATGGATTGCCTCTCAACAATGTAAGATAAGACCCTTTAGGCGTTATTTCCACTATCAAAATATGTTGCAGCCAACATAATAACACTTCTTGAGACGATGAGGTTAATGAGAGCATTAATAAACGGTGTATTATTTAAAATTAATTGCTGACGCCATGTGGATATTGAATACCGACCTACAAACGAAATTAATAATGTGATGGTGTAATAAACATTGTGACAATTTTATTTTTAGCTGGACCAATCACACTAGTCAGTGATTCAATAAACAATGTAACTTTTTTCCAACAATTAGTTTGGATTAAAACCGAAGCTGGTGTATTATTAATACTATTTTAAGCTGAAATATCTATTTACCAATTAATTAAATTTAATCCAAAACAGACAACTATTTCCATTTATCATTTTTAAACGTAATATTAATTTTAACTGTCACAAGTCTAAATATAAATTATTCAAAGATTTCTTGTGCTGTATGGAGTGTTGAACGATAAATTGTGTGATTTGTTGAAGTGAATGAACATATCAATTAAAATTATAACTTAATTAAATTTAAAGCATGGCAATATTTTAATTAGCAAATTTTGTGTGACAAAAAATCTTTTATATCATTTTACGAAGGTTTGAAAAAAAACTGCAGGTAATGAAGGTATTACTATACAACCGACTCAAAAATTCAACAGTTAACAATGATATCATTGGAATCATCTCTAAAAGTTATCATAACTTTTTAACATTTAAAAGTCTCTAAATGGCAAAATTTTGGAAATATAAAAAAACATTATTGAATTACTCTGGTATAGTTAGAATAAAAAACTTCGAACAAATAAAACTGTCATACTCATTAATAAAAATTAATCCTGAATTACATAATATAATAGTAGGAGTATATTAGTAGTTTATGCAACAAGTATATAATCTGACTTTATTGACTCGTCCTATTTATTAGCCTCGCTCGCAAGCTCGCTCTGCCATAAAACCGACTCGTCAATAAAGTCAGATTATATACGAGTTCCATACAAAGTTTTATGTTCAACTGCGAAAATTACCTTTTAATTATTTAGAAAAATTATAAATGACAGTAATAAATTCATTCTGACAGTATTTATTGTGACATTGACAGCTGATATATTGATATTTTACAATAATAGTAAAATAAAGTGCCATTATACACTAGTGTATAAAGAGCCACTTTACGCACGCAAAAGTACGTCATAAACAGTACTTTATAATGCAGTCGTACATAAAAATTATTATAGTTTGAATATCTACATAATTGAATTATTTTCCATAGACATGTACAATAGACGATCTCTGTCTCTACCTCACATTCGTCTCCCTTGAGACCGACAGCACGAGAAAGAGAGAGCACCTCACATACATGTTTTCTGAAAATAATGCTACCATATGTAGTTTAATTAAACTTTAAAGAAAATTTGAAACATAGCATTAAATATTTGTTATAAGGACACTTGTATCCTTTAACGATATTTAATTTAAAAAATTCAATCTGTTGGATTTACGCGTAGTTTCGTTTTTAAATTCTTCACAGAACCTTGACAAAAACAGTTAATTCTCGATTTTCTTTAGGGCAATGTGGGAATGAATATTCACTTATTTAGTAAATATAAAATCATTTTTTTAGGTCTTATGAGTCCAGAAATCAAAACTGTATTGTTATAATTACATAATGTTTCTCATGAATTAATTATTAAGTATTATTAATTAATTAATTATTAATTATTAATAATATTAATTATTAATAATTAATTTTTTTACACCGGCGCATGCACCACAATTGCTAGATATATTATTCTCTGCATTTAGTAGTAAAGTTTGACATGTAAAAATAAACACACCCTTATGTGTAAATACTCTTAAAACCCAGGTAAAATATACTTTCACAAAATACTATACAGGGCGATCCTGAACGCTCGCACTACCTCTCTTAATTGCAATAAATTCTTCAAAATCTGAGACGAATTGTTTTATAGAGAGATTTGATGAACCATTACTACCAGTTTTACAGATATATGTATATGAGCGATTTAAATATAATTTACTAAAATATAATAATATATAATATATGTAAATAATATAATAATTTTCATGGCGTATATTATGTATAATATTTTACCTGAAATCGTCAAGAAAGTCAAACTTTTAAGGCTATTTTGGTTCAAGAGAACTTTTCATTGCAAGACTAGTACTGTAATGACCGTCATGTAAAATATTGCACTACTAATAGTCTTGCAATGATCAATTTTCTTGAACCAAAATAAACTTTCTTGACGATTTCAGGTAAAATAACAATACAAATAAATAGAAAAGAGTATAGCTTCTATTTATTATGTTAAAGAAATAACTGTTACTTATCCAGAAAAGCCTTATTGAAAAAGGAAACCTTTTCGAGCTTTTATATTTTAACTAACAGCATACATATTACATATACCTATAGAGTATTATGAACAAATATTTTAATAAAATAAGGAGTGGGCATTTGTGCTATAGTATAAAAAGCTACTAAAGTATGTAAAAATATTTATATACACGAGTATTCTTGTTAATATAAATAATTATTCAAAATTATTCCTTTTTCCTTCAAACATGGTAAAAATAAATACAACCCACACGGTTTCTTTTTTCAAACCACCTACAAAGTATTCCATTTTCATACCAGCACGTAAATTCGCTTCAGTTATCGTTAATAAAACACTGCTTACTTATTCATTTTTTTTTCTCTTAACTGCTATGAAATTCCCGACTTAACAACTTAGCACAACATTAAAAGTTAGTAACTTTATGAGGTCTATAAAAAAGTATTTGCAGTTGATTTACAGCTAAAACAATATCAAGAAATCATTTTAAAATGTTTTCTTCAAAAAGTCCTTTACAGGTTGCATGAAAATGTTTAACTTTACTAAGAAATTATAATGTAGGTGTAAGTCGTAAATAAAAAGACCTCGCAAGCATTATTTTTTGACGTGTGTTAAAATCTGCGTAAATTAAAGCTTTTATAGTCTGAAAGGTAGGTAACTAGGTAAATGTGTTCAGGCAATGTGATTTCAACAAAAAACGAAAAAGAAAGTTTTATTAAAATTACTTATTTTAAAAGCATGCGGCTGGAAATGTTCTTGGATAACTTAATTTGTTTTCTGAAACAACCTAACTTTTAATTATGATTATACAGACGCATAAAGCTTCAATGTGAGTTCTTAAATTTAAAAAAAATATTATTAACTCATAAGCACTTGATTATCTAGCTCGTAAAGTTCTTCTCATAACAATCGTTTAAATGAACGTAAAATTAACAGACGAGACTTGTGTATTTCATGAAACATTATATCGTTATAAAGTATGATTAGATCTTTAGTTTATTAATAATTAAATTGCTAGTTTCAAACCATCATAACTAGAGAATCATTGGTTGTCTATTATATTAATTTAAAAAATCATTTTTTATTTTTATAATTTAATCTTGAACTTAAAATATATTATTAGAAAATAATTTTCATATTTATTGTCAAAAGTCTTACACTGATATTAGATACTCTGTTTACACCCGCATTACACCAACCGGCGGTTTCAGATTTTAATTCCGTGTTTGACAGATAAAACAGGGGTTACTAAAATATGTAACTAACACCGAAATGAAAACAGATTTCATGATATACATTGAAAAATCCCCTGTCCTGCCAACTTTTAATAAAGTTGATATGTGTAATACTGAAATTACCATTTTTAATTTATTAAATCGTAATGAAAGAACAAAAATTTATTGACTTCATTTCATTACAGTTAAATCACAAATTTATTCCTTTTTTAATAATTTCTGTTTGGATTTTCTTCATAAAAACGTGAATTCAATTATTACTTTCAAGTTATAATTATTAGCCTTATCCGCGCATTTTTCTTTCGGCGTAATAAGAGATTCAGTGTTAATTTTCTCTCCATTGATTTTATGATTTTCTCAAATTTAAATTGTAAATTAAATCCATGAAGAGAAAATTATGTAATAAAATACTCTATTCATGTAATACTAAATAATCATACGTAATAGTTGTTTATACAACAAGTGCATAAAGTAGTACTTTTTTCACGAATGAGAAGTTTGATCACACGAGCTCAGACTAGTTCAGCAATTCCATGAGTTTAAGAAACTTTATGGATGTATTCAATATAATATTTTGATGAAAATAAATACAACTGCAAGCATCTCTTGTAAAATTTAATGTTAAGCGTCACTTTTTATTTCAGTTTCTGGCAGTTCTGTCCCAAAAAAGTAACATCTGACAGATGTGTACAAAAAAGTAAAACTTTATGGCGGTAAAAGGCGTCGTAAAATCAACGTTTTTGTAATGATCGCCTAAAAACGTTTTTTTTTCAAAAATTGTACGTAAAAACGCTTTCCTCTTTTGCATAAATAACCACTGTGGACCCGAGAAGTTAGAATTCATTATACTTTTTTACATACCGTGTATAATTATTTTCAGGTATGATTGAATTAAAACGACGTGTGTTTGAACAAGCACGTACACCATACACAAACTGTCCCCCTCCGTCTCTTTCCCTCGAGCGTCAACCATCAACAATCAATCTCGTTAAAACTAAATGCATGTTTTTGGTAAACAGAACATCGCCGCACATACACAAATGTTTGGTTAAACATTTGCAGAGGAGGGCACACGTTATACACATACAGTTATTTAATTGATTTTATGATAATGCCGCGTACAGTTATAACTTTTGAAGATTATGCAGCATGTATGGCACAAACCGATTGTTTAAATAGTTTTAACTTAATTAACCAAAACTGCAAACATGTAACTGTGGAGTTAATTAGTTAAACAAACACATGTGTGCATATGCTTTATATGAGGTAAAGGGTGGAACACATTCTCCAACATACACAATAATAATGGACGGCTTGCAATAATTTTGAGTCGTCACACATTTTACTGTTTCTCGGAGCTAGTTAGGTAATTAGCCTCGTGATGGATGATGTGAGTTAACTAGGTGTACATAGAAAAGAGGCGGCATTTTTTTTATTCAGGAAGATAATAATTAGAGGATATCTACAACAATTTGAGTTAAGATTTCATAAAATCAGAAAAAACAAAAATATGACGATTAATTTATTACATTACACGTACACTATTGGACAAAAGTAAAGCAACAACTATTAATTTTGAAATATGTGTACATAAAATGAAACTTACATTTAAAAACATGAAAAATATGATGTAATTAGTTTTCTATAGTCAAAAACATTTGATCTGGAGTCTCGATAAAAAATTAAAACCAATTGTAGGAAAAAAGAGTCGGACAAAAGTAAAGCAACATTTCAATTTTATTGAACTAACTGAACACTGACACATATGAAACAAGTAAACAATAAATATAATATTTAGTAATTTATTGCATATCCATTACTTGCAATAATTTACACGCATCTTCTTAGCATCGACGAGATTATTTTTTGTATAACACTTTCCGGAGTATTCCTCCAAATATCGCCTGCTTGTTTCTAAATAATTCCCGAGTATTAGCAACTACAATGAAAGAGAACATCTAGAGACTGCACCAAAATTCGGACGACCACGGAAAACCACAATCCACACGGATAGATTAATTAAAAGAATTAGTCAAAATGACCCTTTCAAATCAGTTCCAAGTATTAAAGCAGAAATTGCGAGCCCAAATATTAGTTGCAGGACTATTCAAAGGAGGCTGGTCGCTGTAAAGCTGTTCAGTAGGAGACCTACAAAAAAACCTCTAATTTCAGCAAGAAACAAGACTTGCCTTTGCACTTGCTCACTTGAATTGGACCGTGGACGACTGGAAAAAAATATTTTTTAGCGATGAAACCCGGTACACAATTTTTAATTCCGATGGAATGCGTCGTGTAAGACGACCAGTATAGGTCAGAGGTTTAATCCAAAGTTTGTTACACCAACCGTAAAGCATGGCCATGGAAGCGTGTTCTTATGGGGTTTTTTCTCATGGAATAGCGTCGGCCCCGTCCATTTCAATGATGACATTATGAATGGGCTTGCTTATAGGGACATTCTCCAAAACACAATGCTGCCTTATGCAGAATGGGAAATGCCCTTACACTTCATTTTCCAACATGAGAACGACCCAAAACGCAAATCACGCATAGTAACAGAGTAGCTAATAAGAGAACGTGTTCGAATTTTGGACTGGCCAGCCCAGTCACCTGACCTCAACCCAATAGAGAATCTGTGGGAAGAGGTCGAGAGACGAATTAGAACGGAATTATTTAGAAACAAGCGTTGATCGACAAAATCAGCGATGTTTGGAGGAATATTCCGGAAGGTGTTATACAAAAATTTATCTCCTCGATGCCAAGAAGATGCGTTAAAATTATTGCAAATAATGGGTATGCAATAAATTACTAAATATTATATTTATTGTTTACTTGTTTCATATGTGTCAGTGTTCAGTTAGTTCAATAAAATTGAAATGTTGATTTACTTTTGTCCGACTCCTTTTTCCCACAATTGGTTTTCATTTTTTATCGAGCTTAATAAGAAATAGTTATAAAAGTATGAATCTCCTGATCAAATGTTTTTGACTATAGAATAATATATTGTAATACAAGTGCGGAAAACGCATCATGACAATACGAGTGTGAAATTTGCAACGCGAGCGATAGCGAGTGCTGCAATCACACGAGTATTGTCATGGGCCATTTCCGCAAGCGTGTTACATACGATTTTTTCTACGAAAACGTGGAATTCGTAAAAAATAAAATTATTTGTAAATCTTTTTCTAATTAAAAAAACATCAAGTGAGTTTGTTGTCATAGAACTGAAAGCTCATAGCTGTTGACAGTTTATAAATTGTGTCCTGTCATCGAAATAGTTTTGATATTGCGATCAAATTACGTGAATATAAACATGGAGTTTCAAAACTAAAGCGAAAGCGATGAACTAATGTGCACTCCTCCGGTTGTTAGATATTAAATAAATGTTACAATTATAACTAAATGTAAGTACTTCTTTATGTTTTTGTAAGTGTGCGGAAAGTAGAAAAAATGTGTGCGGAAAAAATTTTCCACATTAATTTTCTGTACTAGTTTTTCAAAAGCCTACTTTCAAGTTCGATTATCTTGTCAGAAAAAACGTCATTCCGCATTTTCGTAGAAAAAACTAATTACATCATATTTTTCATGTTTTTAAATGTAAGTTTCACTTTCTGTTCACATATTTCAAAATTAATAGTTGTTGCTTTACTTTTGTCCAATAGTGTATGTAGTCGTGCGAACTCACTCACCATCATAAACCTTCTTTCAACTTAAATGATTTGCCCACAATGTTTTTTACTACAAACAATCTGTATATTGTAAAGAACAGTATTTATATGTACGGTACGTATTGTGTACCTGTACATCCATCCATTAAGTAAATTACAAAAAGAGATATTAAGATAAATTGTATCGAATTGTGTTTTTCTGAGCTCCTTTTGTGCAGAAATGGTTGGAAAAGTCCTTGACACGAGCTCAAGTACTAATTTAAATATTTATTCGAAACATTTGTAGCATCTCGAAGGACGCCCTACGATCATAACTCAGCATAAACACCCGAAAAATAAACACCAACTCCCGAAAACGTAATACACGTGCAATTATCACCCTGTGTGCCCTGTTATAAATATTTCATTCGAGCGCCACACACACACATCCAGCACCATACCAACGTAGAACACATAACAACATAAAAATAAGAACATAAAAATGTAAAAGAGGACATATAACATAAATCTTACCTCTTGGTTGTGTGTCCAATAAATTGCGGGCGGTGGTTCCGGGCTGTGTTTAACTATACAAGTCAAATTCATCGTGCTACCTTTGTTGATGTACATTTCCGGTCCGCCTAGGAGGGTTGTAATGGGCTCTGAAACAATGTGTTATTTGTGTGGTTATTTTGGTCGACCGCAAACATTTTGCTGATCCTCCATTGGGATACACATTTCAATACTATTATCGTTAATAACAATGTTTAGGTGATCAACACTTCAAACAAATATTTGTGCATGGGGGAAGTTGCAGGATTAAACAGCATATATAATGTTTCAATGAAAAGATATTTGGAACAATACAACAGGCTACCAGAAGTTTTGTAAATATTCAATATTTGAACGAGAAATGAGACACTTAAAACTTTTGGCTTTTCCAAAGAATTAAATTTCCTATACCTACAGTAGAAATATTAACACTTTTAGTCTAATTTTAGATATTCTAGTTTCAAAACGTCCTATTTTTTATTTATTATATAATTAAAATTCAAATAGTTTTTAACCTACTTTTGTTATTTTCGTAAAAATTTTATATTTAATCCATTTATAAAGTACTAAAAGTGAAAACAGTTACAATAGCTAAAATTTTTATTCATTTATTTAACCTATTATTTTATGTGGTTAGTAAAAATTTTATTGCTAGAAACTATAAATTTGTAATCTTGACCACAAAAGCTTTTAGTAATCCCAAAAAAGCTTCCCCGGGTAATTTGTGTCTAAAAGTTGGAATTGTAAGTAAATCAATCTCGCTCAACTTTACAGCTTTATAGTTTAAAATAGTCTAAAAAGAATCGAGGAACTGCGGTTAATTTATCAGGAGAAATACTTGTGCTCCCAATTTCTTTTTACCAAAAAATAAAATTAACGGTAATTGACATAGGGCTTGTTTGTGGCAATTGCAATCTTTCTTGTAACGCTTCTTTTTTCTTTCACCGACTGAGATCTTTTTAGTTATTTTCCCCCCTACACAACTGCCAACTTAATGTACTGTACTCCTTAGTAAAAATATCTCTACTTTTAAACTGCGACTAAAGTTTTATTTAATGCTGTTTTCGAAAGTTATTTCTTAAAGCAGGAAAATCCTCCAAGAAAAAATAAAGGGAATTTTTGAATAATTTGGTGTCTTTTACTAAGGGTAAACCAGAGTGATTTATACGGCACAGTAATCGTTGAATATTTAATGTAGTTTTTGGTTTAATTAAAAACATTATCTTGAAAAATGATCGCTTGAAAAATCGTATTTACCTGAAACCCATTTGCTATTAAACCTTTAATAAAAAAACAAATCTACCCAATTAAAAGTTTAATAAAAATTCCAATTTGTCTAGAATGAATATCCAAGTTTTTGTGGGGTAGGGTGGGCAATAAAGAATCGACAGTTGCGTGCTGCGAAATTTGTATTCATCGAAAGTTTCATCATTTTGTAGCAGCAGATGTAACATCGTTTCTAACGTAAGATGCATTAATCGCAACTATCCCAACCTTATTCTTAGTAAAAGCAATTTAGGGAATAAGTTTGATTTATGAGTGCCTAAATGGCAGGGATTGGAAGAAGAGTAGAGATGCTTACTTTTGCCAATACCACCAAATCCCCTTTAACCATTTTAATTTGCATTTAAATAGCTGCGCAGATCCACTCAATAAGTACACAAAGTCCACAATGTCAAACAGTAATGAAAAATTTTCTAGGTGTTTGAAAATCTAGTCCATAGTTAGGAGCACAATGCACTGTAATTATATTCGCAACTGTGAACTGCATAAGTTTGGAAGCAGCGACTCTCTTGCCTCTTGCTGGAGAATATTTGCTATCGAGTAAAATGTTTGTAAAGAGGAAAAGTGTGTTTTGTAAGTTTGAAAAACTTTCAACTGCTGCCTACACCATTTCAACTATATTTGACGTTATGTAAATGATACCTAGCAGTATTTCACTTGAACTGTGCAGAAAAGTTTCACAATTTGATCTGGGAGAAGTTTGAGCAACTTCTTTATAATTAATTTAGGAAATTTCTTATAACTTTTTGAGATATTTTAAGCCTCCCAATAATATCGTGAAATTCACTTTTGTTCTAATAATATTTATATATATATATATATAAATTCAACGTATTAATCCACACATAAAATTTAGGAACAAATATACATATATAAGTTTCTCAGAGTAATATAAAAACCGTTCAACTAGAATTTGTTTTGTTATTTTGTAATTACATAGTAGATGGTTTTGAATGACTTTTGTATATTGAATAATAATTTAAATAGTTATCCATTGTATTCTAACAATAGTAGTATTTCTATAATCTTTGACAGCTTTGTTCATATTTTGTTATTAAATATGATCACTAACTGTAGTTCAATCACAAAATACGATTTCAGCAGATTAAAGAATGTATGTATTCACTCAAAACCAAATGAAAAAATATATTTGTGAAAATGACTGAAAATATCTGATGTGCCCAACACATGACTTTCTTATACTTACGGATAGTATCACAATAATTACTTTTCCTAAAGAAATTAAGTTAAATTTCTTGTAAAAATTTTGAGGGTTTCCAGCAATTTTCAAATAGTCTCTGTCGCACTTATTGCAATACGCATAAATCTGTCCTTGTCCCACTCATTACTGCCAGATTTTAGGACAAATAAATAACAGAATACTTATGAAAATTCCACAGTGCGAAAAATGCTTGATATCTTTGAATTTGCTGTAGCTAAACTTTAAAGATTTATAAAATACTTCTCAGTTTTGGTCAACGTTTCACTCAAACAAACTGTGCAGTGCACAATAATCCTTCTCATCAAAATATTTCGATCTTTTGCCTTTGACAGCTGTTTGACTAACAATCTCTTCTTCTTCTTCGTACTTGGATTGCAAAGCAATGTCAAGTTTTTGGTGTTTGGCGATATAGCCACTCTCACCAGGATTGGATTAATTGGTTTTCACTTTTTAAATTTTTATAACTTTATTCGAGCTCTTCGTGTGTTTAATGCAAATAGAATCTTTAGTATAAAAACAAATAGATTTCTGTAATGTAAACAACAGCCACTCAGAGATAGATGGCAACACTATATAAATATGTAAATAATTTATAATTATTAAAAAACGGCGCAAAATAAAACACTTTTGTTACTTTGTCGACACGTCTAAAAATTGAAAGAGCATTCACAAAAAATTTGGCGTCGATATCTTTAATGTAGATTTGCATGCATAATACAATTTCACGACTTTATTGTATATATTAGAAAAAATTTTAATCGAGTTGCCATGATATCCAAAACATAAAACCGTAGCCGTTGTAGCCGTCGATCTTTTCAAATAGTAATGCTACAATCGATTTCCTCAACGGTATAGATTTCTGTATGTAAACAACATGTACTTTGTAAATCAGAGATAGATGGCGCCACTATATAAATAAAAAATTTTGACGGAATTTCAAAAAAAGTTTCAAACAAAATTTGTTCCAAATTTAATTCTAAATCAATGTTAAAGAATAAAAAAATGTCGTAAATTGTTTATTTTTCAAGATATTCCTAAAAAACCTAAAAATGTCTTCAGGTAAGTACCACTTGTGTTCGTGCTAGATGAAAAAGATTTAATGTGGCACCCACAATTTTGTTCAAACTCTTAAATATGAAATTTGAATCAAATCCGTTAAGTCGTTTTTGAGTTATCGTGGATACAGACAGACACACAGACACACAGACAGACATCATGGCGAAAATGGTCAAAATGGATTCAGGGGCCCTCAAAACGGGTAAATCCATCAAAATCTCGAAGTCGAAAAAAATCACGATTACAATACTTCCTTATACTACGTATAAGAAAGTAAAAAGTATAAATGGAAACATTTATGTTATTATACTGTTATTAATTATGTAGGCTGCGAATATTTTTACAAGATTTTTTGGCTGTGTTGCCGTAAATAAGTAAGTAAAAATTACAGGAAATATCAATAATTCATAATATAATTCAGCAACGTTTAATGCATATTATTTATTTAAATATGTTCAAACTATCGTCCTTGTAAGCAAAGTTTGGACTCGACATTGAATAAAGTGGCATACTCGATTTGTTTTGATTTGAATATTATTGATTCCGGTGCTATACGAAACTACCTAAGAAAATTGTTATAGTAGGTAATAAATATCTGATGTGTCCAACACATGACTTTCTTATACGGATAATACCTCAATTACTTTTCCTAAAGAAATTAAGTTAAACTACACCTAATATTTCCCTGATGCCCTGTGTTACAATGCCTTTATTTGATTGACGTTTACTGTCAAATTGACAAATTAAGTACTTATTTGCATCCGTCGCCAAAAATCAAAATGCCAAAACTTACTGAACGACTCATGATAAAAAATAACCTAATTTCTGTGAAATTAACTGACGAGAGGCTAATCACAGCAAAGTATTCCATCAAATTCAAGGTCACGTGTAAGGGCAATGGTTATTCCGGCATCATCTTATGGTACCGATTTATGCTATTATTTAAAGGAAAAAAAAAACTATACAAAACAACCTAACCTGGTCCGTGACTTATAATCGCTCCGAATAAATAAAGCATTTAATTAAAATTAAAAAAAAAAAGGGAAATCTATGGAATCGAACCAGCACCGTGTAGATTACTAGGCAGATTCTCTACCCACTGCGCCACGGCAACTTGTGCTAGAGGTGGTATTTGTTCTGGATAAGAAGAGTACACTGAATACTTTGCTGCTATTAGCTACTCCTATTAACTGTACATATTACAATATGACACAAAAAACACAAAACAACGACCGCGTAACAACCGGTGGTAGTTTCGCCACCACAATGCTGCCGTAGCCGTCGATCTTTTCAAATAATAATATTGCTACAATCGATTTCCTCAACGGTATAGATTTCTGTAATTTATATAAAGTACTTTTGCAACTGAGTGATAGATGACGCTACTATATGAATAATAAGAAAGTAAAAAAAAGAAGGGAAATCTATGGAATCGAACCAGCACCGTGTAGATTACTAGGCATATTCTCTGCCCACTGCGCCATGGCGGCTTGTGCTAGAAGTGGTATTTGTTCTGGATAAGAAGAGTACACTGAATACTTTGCTGCTATTAGTTACTCCTATTAACTGTACATATTACAATATGACACAAAAAACACAAATCAACAACCGCGTAACAACAGGTGGTAGTTTCGCCACCACAATGCTGCCGTAGCCGTCGATCTTTTCAAATAATAATATTGCTACAATCGATTTCCTCAACGGTATAGATTTCTGTAATTTATATAAAGTACTTTTGCACCTGAGTGATAGATGGCGCTATTATATGAAAATAATTAAAAAAATTTGACAGAATTTCAAAAAAAAGTTCAAACAAAATTTGTTCAAAATTTAATTCTAAATCAATGTCTAAGAATAAAAAAATGTCGTAAATTGTTTATTTTTCAAGATATTCCTAAAAAACCTAAAAATGTCATCAGGTAAGTACCACTTGTGTTGGCGCTAGACGAAAAAGATTTAATGTGGCACCCACAATTTTGTTCAAAGTCTTAAATATGAAATTTGAATCAAATCCGGTGAGTCGTTTTTGAGTTATCGTGGATACAGACAGACACACACACACACACACACACACACACACACACACACACACACACACACAGACAGACATCATTGCGAAAATGGTCAAAATGGATTCAGGGGCCCTCAAAACGTGTAAATCCATCAAAATCTCGAAGTCGAAAAAAATCACGATTACAATACTTCCTTATACTACGTATAAGAAAGTAAAAATAAGATATTTCATTTCATATAATAAATATACATATACTGACATATTCTTATTATCAGAATTTACCTATTAGGATAAATTCAATATTATAACGATTAAAGATACCTACATTGAGAAACAAAGCAAATATTTTTAAAGCACCTGGTGTACTATTAAAACCACGAGAAAATCCTATGGGAACAATAAAATAATGCTTGAAACAACTGTAAGACTAAAAAGACTTTTGGTTCAATATGGAAGGTAAAAGAATGTGTTTGATTGTTAAGTATTGATAAAAAGTATATAAATAGTAGTTTTTTCACCTAAGGTATATGCATTAGTATAATAATTTTGAAACTGATAATTTCAATAAAATTATTATTTGTATAATGCGTGTATAAGTTGCTTTTGACAAAAAAATAAATAAAATGTAGGTATCTTTGATTTTTACATAAAGTAGAATTTCAAATGTTGAAATGAAATATATATTTTTTTTATTTTTCACCATTTTAGATTACTTAATAAAAATCGAGATAAAAATAGAACATTTGATTTTTGTTATACAGGGTGATCAGTAATTGGCGCACTCCGAATACAGGGCGTTATAGAACACATTAAAACTAAGGATAATCTGCAAAGAAAAATTAATATACATTTATGTATACAGGGTGTATACACCCTGTATACATAAATGTATATACAGGGTGATCAGTAATTGCCGCACTCGGAGCATACTGTGATAAACTTTACGTTTTAAGAATGAGGAATTTTTTTACCGCAGTACTGTAAGTCCTTTCTTTACAAAGATATGACCACTTTTGTTAAAATAAAAGTGGCAACACTGCATTGAACATGTGAATAGGTTCGACGAGAAAAAAAAGAGAAACGTTCAATATTTTATGATGCGAGAACTTGTCAAACTAATTTAGTACTGTCAATTTTATTAAAAAACAGAAACAACAATTGAAATTCATTATTAATATTTTCATGGCAATAGAAGGTATTTTACTTTATCCCAAGACGAGCTTGAGAGGTTGCCAAACTTCAAATTTCTCTCAAATTTAGGTATTTTATTAAATTTTAACATTTTCAATTTCTTTGTATTAGAGGTTTTGTGAAAAAAATTGAACAATTCATATTACATTTTATCCAGAGATTATAGTAGCATGAATTATTCACTTATTTTTGTCTTGGTTATTAAAATAATTAGCTTATAACTTGGATGAGGGAAGCTCTATAACTCGGAAACTAACCATCAGATATAATTTTTCTTTGCAAATTATCCTTAGTTTTAATGTGCTCTATAAGGCCCTGTATTCGGAGTGCGCCAATTACTGATCACGCTGTATATGACAAATATTGACGTTAATATCAATACAGAGTGTCCCAAAATTAGCCTGCCAAAATGTACCAGGTAATTCTACGTACAAAATTAATGCAAAAAATTTTAATAAATATGGGTTGAAAAATGCTTCCTAAGGGAGCTACAGCCCCCGAAAGGGGGGCCCCAAAGAGGAGTTTTCTGTAATATCTCTGCAACTGTTTGAGGTAGATTCATGAAATTTAGTGAGTTTGAAGCTTTTATAATTTGCCACATATTTATTTTTCCAATTTTAAGAAATGTTGCCAGGGGCGTCACATACCGGGTGGGTGATCGGTAAATTATGTCCCATATTTTTTGTGTGGATAATTTTTAAATTTTTTATATCATATTATAAAACTTCGTTTATTTTTACACAAAAAAGGTCGTCTCATTGAATCTTGAACCGTTTTCGAGTAAAATCGTTTTGAAAAAAAAACATAAAAACTACACTAATAAAAATAATCACAAAATTGAAAAAAAAATTTGATTTTGATATTTTGTTTTTATTATTAATATTTGACGAAGTAATAAATACCTATAAATTTTAATCCATTGTCTACTTTTGATAAATTTTAGATTTGTGACTAATTTTATTAGTGTAGTTTCTATGGACGTGATTTTTTCAAACGATTTTACTCGAAAACGGTTCAAGATTTAATGATCGACTGAGACGACCTTTTTTGTGTATATGAAATCTAATAGCATTTAAGAGGTGGAAATGTTGGTTTTGTCGTTAGAGGAACTATATAACTACGTGAACGCAACGCCTAGCACGCGTAATATGAAGGAAGGCCAAGAAATTATAAATTCTGGACTGATTATTATGTGCGGTGTCAGTGAACGTTCACAAAATAAAATAAAATAATATTCTTTGTGTATGCAAACAGAGTATTTGTAGCTTTTGGTACGGTATTTCTTTTCAGGATCCGCGATTGAGCGAAAACTTCTGCAAAGAATATAGGTACATGTTGTTATAAAAATAGTTGCAAATAAATCGTCCCATTTTTATAGCACAAGAACATTACCTGGGAAGTGATAATTGTCTCTATGAAATTGCAGCGAACAAACCACCAGTTCTTTTATCGCATCTTTTACATTTAACTTCTTGAGAAACTCCACACGTTTGTCAACGAGTTCAACAGTGCCAAATAAATTTATTCTTTCAATTTTAGCCCTAACAACAGGCTGGCACTTTATGGAAACTCATTTCAACGTTTTGTAAATGCGCACTTTTGAACGCAGCAATGTTCCTAGCCACATAATTTTCTATACCCCGAGGGAAATTCCATTACTCTAATCACTTTAAGTTTATTGTAATTTTATTTGACAGAAATTAATATATAGTTACACGAATGATAATTTATTATTTTGACACTACTTTGCCCCTATTGAGGCCATCTTTAATAGTTCGCGCTGTGACCGCTAGTGTCGCATGATATTTTTGAAGTCTCAATAAAGTAATAAGAGAATTTACTTACATCAGAGGTTCCCAAACTTCAAATTAGAAAAAGTTTCTTTCGTGCATTTTAATGAAAATAGTAGTTAACAACATCTATTTAGATAATAGAATGACATTAACTTTTATAATGCGAGGCATTAAAGAGGGAAAAAAAACAATTCTGGCAAATCAATAAGTTCTAGAATATTGTAATTAAATGAAATTTAAAAAGTCATTACCTACCTAATTAAGTAGCTTGAAAACGGAAATTTAAATATAGGGCGTGAAGTAATTTAATTATCCCTAAAAACCTTCTCATATAATAATAAAACTTTATTATTTTTATGGTATTAAATAATTAAATCTGTTTAATCAATTACAGTAGATCCATTTTATACATTTTAGTTTCCTCTTTTTCACATATAAATAACTAAATGACCTCTTATATCAATGGAACGACCCCATGAGTAGAGATTCTGAAAGACTTTCACTGAAAATACTCGCCGGGGTCCTTTATATCTTTTTCTTGAAGACTTTTATGGCAAATTTGTTAAGTAATGATTTAGCCTTTTCACTACCACAGCGCAATATTGATCACGCCTAGAATGAAGTTACCCTCTGTGTGTGATACAATCCATATTATAAATATGACTTTCTCTCTGATGTGTTGTGAAGCAGTTGACGGTGATGGTTTGTGTTTAGGGTAATGAGCCGGGTCAGAAAAGTATTTTCTGCCTAATAGATTGAAACGATGCAAATGAATTCACCACATGTGTCAAGCAGGGGACTACAACGTTTAAATTCTGATCCTCACCAAATGTTCTGCAATTTTCTCTTGCAGAATTTTAGCAAGTTAATTACTTTTCCACATATTTCGGAAACATGTGCTAGAAGAAAAGTGTATTACAAGCCCCAATTGAATTCGATGTTACTTTTTTCATAATTATACCCTGCAAATATTTTCTATCAATTTATACTGAAATATTTGTTAATTGCCAACAGTTCCATTTATCTACTGATGCTTACCTCATTAATTATCGAGCATTTAAGAGTTTTTGCTAAAGTTGGTATAATTTATTATGGACATGAAGTTATCGTTAAAGGCTCCGTTTCTATAACGCAATTAATTTCGTTGTGGGTAAAGTACATTCAATCTGAGCATACCACTTGTAATTAGTTTTCTTTTGTGAACGCTGCGAATGAAAGTGAATTGAATATAATATATTAATTTGGAATAAAATAAACGCTTTGTTTAATCACAACAAGAAAACCTTTATAATCCGTTGATAAAATTAATTCGTTGATGGTGCTTGATCAAATAAAACCGTGATAAATTATAAAATGGTGTGTTTTTAATTGAAAATAAGTGAGTATAGGTACTATTTAATTAAAATTTTAATATTTACATCAACAAGTACAAAATAAAATGAACAAATATTTAAAAAATATAATATTAAAACTAAATGATTCGATTATGTATAAATATTAGAAATTTGATGATTAAAAAGATTGTTACTTTATGTTCAAATTAAAATTCAGTGTTAGGAAGAGTCACATGTGTCGCATGGGTCTGTGAAAAGGAATTTACAAAAAAAAATTGTAAAGCAAGAATTTCCATGTGCATCGTTGTGTGCTTATTTCCGACTATATCTTCCAAATAAACATAAACATGATACATAATAATTAGCTAAGCCATGACTATACTAAATATTGTTGGAAGAACTTATATAGGTGAAAATAGTATACAGGGTGTTTTTGAAATACACTACCAAAAAAAGGGTAAAGGTAAAGAATAGGGGCGCACACTCAAATTTTCGTAATTTTCACATATATCACTAATTTCTATGCGTAGATCACGAATCTGAAATTATTTTGCGTCGCTCTCTTTTACTTTTTTAGATTTAACTGTTTAAAGTTGTGACATTTTTAGCATTAATTTTTGGCGTTTTATTTATGATTGTCATGGTTACGAAAACTTTATGAGATTAATTAAATAATTTTGTAGTTTCTTTAAAAAATCTAGAGTGAACTTACGTTTTAAATTTATAGTTACTATTGTTACCCTTATTTATTTGGTAATAATTTGTAACAGTTTTACGAAAATGAAACTACACGAATTGATTGTTCTAGTGAATAGTGTAAATCTGTATCCATTTTTAATGGATAAAAATCTTTTACGTAAAGAGCATATATGCCCAAAGTGTGGAAGCCAATGCCGTTTATGTCAAGAAAGTATGATGTTTCGGTGCGACAACTCGTCAATGGTAATTAATAAACATAAAAAGAAACTGAAGATGCGTTGCTACTACAAGTTTTCGGCAAAAACTGGAACATGGTTTGAAAAAACTAATTTATCAGTTGAAAATGTGTGCATGTTCATCGGCTACTTTCTAATGATACGACATCCTCGTTGCAATTTCATTGCTAGCGAGTTGGGTATTTCGAAACCAACAATAATTGACTGGAGTAATTTTTGTAGAGAAGTAATAAGTTGTACATTATTAATTAAGAATAACTGATGCTTAACATAGTGTAAATTTCAAGGTGTGTATTTACTGGGTCGACCTTAATTCCCAGAAAATCGGCGGAAAAGGGAAAACTGTTGAGATAGATGAGGCCAAGATTGGCAAAAGAAAATACAATAGAGGGCGGATAATCGACGGAAAGTGGATCTTCGGAGGGTTCGAAAGAGAGAGCAAAAAATTTTTTATTGTGCCTGTACCGGAAAGAAACAAAGACACTTTGTTAACGGTAATCAAAGAGTGGATACATCCGGGTACCACAATCATGTCTGATTGTTGGAAAGCCTACGATTGTTTAAATGACGAGGGATATCGACATCAGAGTGTCAATCACTCTCAAAATTTTGTTGATCCTGCCTCTGGTAAGTTTTGGGCCAATACCACACTTGCAGAAAACGAATCATAGTCATATTATGGTACCGATTTATGCTCTATTATTAAAGGAAAAAAAAAACTATACAAAACAACCTAACCTGGTCCGAGACCTATAACCAAACCTCAACAAAAAAAAAAGATTCAGTTTTATGGTACCGATCGATACTCTATTATACAAAAGGAAAAAAAAAACCTATACAAAACAACCTAACCTGGTCCGTGTCCTATAACCAAACCTCAACAAAAAAAAAAGATTCAGTTTTATGGTACCGATCTATATTCTATTATTTAAAGGAAAAAAAAAACCTATACAAAACAACCTAACCTGGTTCGTGACCTATAACCAAACCTCAACAAAAAAAAAAGATTCAGTTTTATGGTACCGATCTATACTATATTATTTAAAGGAAAAAAAAACCTATACAAAACAACCTAACCTGGTCCGTGTCCTATAACCAAACCTCAACAAAAAAAAAGATTCAGTTTTATGGTACCGATTTATACTATATTATTTAAAGGAAAAAAAACTATACAAAACAACCTAACCTGGTCCGTGTCCTATAACCAAACCTCAGCAAAAAAAAAGATTCAGTTTTATGGTACCGATCTATACTATATTATTTAAAGGAAAAAAAAAACCTACACAAAACAACCTAACCTGGTCCGTGACCTATAACCAAACCTCAACAAAAAAAAAGATTCAGTTTTATGGTACCGATCTATATTCTATTATTTAAAGGAAAAAAAAACCTATACAAAACAACCTAACCTGATTCGTGACCTATAACCAAACCTCAACAAAAAAAAGATTCAGTTTTATGGTACCGATCTATATTCTATTATTTAAAGGAAAAAAAAACCTATACAAAACAACCTAACCTGGTCCGTGTCCTATAACCAAACCTCAACAAAAAAAAAGATTCAGTTTTATGGTACCGATCTATACTATATTATTTAAAGGAAAAAAAAACCTATACAAAACAACCTAACCTGGTCCGTGTCCTATAACCAAACCTCAACAAAAAAAAAGATTCAGTTTTATGGTACCGATCTATATTCTATTATTTAAAGGAAAAAAAACTATACAAAACAACCAACGGATCAATTAAACGGGCGCGCGTGCGCGCGCGTTTTACTGATCCAAGCCTAGCCTGACCAAACCTCAACCAAAAAAAAGATTAAGTTTTGAGTTTGGTTGAAGTTTGGTTATAGGTCACGGACCAGGTTAGGTTGTTTTGTATAGGTTTTTTTTTTCCTTTAAATAATAGAGTATAGATCGGTACCATAATATGACTATGATTCGTTTTGTGCAAGTGTGGCATTGGGATATTGGGAATAAAGTGACGCGCTCTTGCCAGACTCTAGTTTCCTAGATTCCATTTCTGCGCATGTGCGATAGTGTAGTATACAGTCCAAACAAATTATTATAATTTTTTTCAGGTGCACATACTCAAAATATTGAGAGGACGTGGAGAGAAGTTCGTGCCAATATACCACGATATGGTACGACGGATGAACACCTCTTGGGATATTTGGCCGAATTCATTTTTAAACGAAATTTTGCTCATGAAGAGAGGATCACAAAATTTTTTGAGTTGATTGCCACTCTATATCCCATCGAATAGCAAACTATCGTGATTTTGCCGAAAACTTGTAGTAGCAGCGCATCTTCAGTTTCTTTTTATGTTTACTAATCACCACTGACGAGTTGTCGCACCGAAACAGCATACTTTCTTGACAGAAGCTGCATTGGCTTCCACACTTTGGGCATATATGTTCTTTACATAAAACATTTTTATCCATTAAAATATTAATACTACTAGTAATAATTAGAATTTAATGATAATAATTTAACTAATAATAGATTTATTAAAAAAATATATATATTGATGAATTTAGCTTAATAAAATGTTAAATATAATTTAAATTTGTTTTTCTATCTTTTATTCATAAAATATACTAAATAATATTAACAAATTTTTAATTTTTCTGTTTTTTACAAAATTGTTTTAGTAAAAGACGTAAATTATACATTACCATAGAAACCATTACAAACTACAAAATTAATACATCATTTCTCTTATCGAATTTTCGTAACCATGACAATCATAAATAAAACGTCAAAAATTAATGCTAAAAATGTCACAACTTTAAACAGTTATATCTAAAAAAGTAAAAGAGAGCGACGCAAAATAATTTTAGATTCGTGATCTACGCATAGAAATTAGTGATATATGTGAAAATTACGAAAATTTGAGTGTGCGCCCCTATTCTTTACATTTACCAAAAAAAGAACGGTAATAGGTGATGAAAAATCGATGCCATTGACAAAAAAAACCTTGAATAAAAGTCTTTTCGTTTTCGAACTAAAATTAATCAAAAATTTGGTCAAAATTTCCAGTGCGCTACTGGGTTAAAGGTAACTACATAATTCAAATAGTAATTATTTTTGGTTGTTTAGTAACAAGAATAAAAGGTAGATGTGGTTTTTTCTGTCACACAATTCAAATTGTCACCGCATAATTGTCAGTTTTGAATTTTGAATTTCCATATTTATTCTAAATGGTTTACACAAATTCCGAATTGACCGATATGGTGTTAATGTATGGGAGAGCACTGGGAAATGCTCGTGAAGCACAGCGTCTTTACAGAGAAGCATTTCCTAGACGAGTAGTACCCGACCATCATACATTTACTACCACTGTGCAGCATCTCAGAGACAACGGTGAATATCATCCCCAAACTAGATATAGAGGCCGACAGAGAACTGCAAGGGTATTAGATGCTGAACCTGATATAGGTATTAAATACTGTGGAAGAAATCCCCGGAATTAGCGTAAGAAAACTGTCGTACAGAATTGGTGTTTCCCTATTTATTGTTTGGAGAACATTAAAAGAACAGAGGCTTCATCCCTACTATTTGCAGCGTGTACAAGCACTCAAAGAAGAAGATCTACCCCGAAGGATCAGGTTTTGTGAATGAATATTGCAAAAAAATTATCAAGATCCACAGTTTGTTGAAAATTTGTTTGTCAACAGATGAGGCAACCTTCATAAAAGATAGTCTTTAATTCCCATAATTCTCATTGTTGTTCGGCAATTTGAACAATTTTTATCAATAAATTATTATGTATTTCACTACGTATTTATTGGATGCTTGAACCATAATTTAAAATCTACCTCTCAGAATTGACTTTCGACTTGTCAGTTCTGACTTTAATGGTTACTATGGCTATTTATCCAAAATGATTTAATTTTAGTTACCATGGCTTTTTATTGAAATAGAACGCACTCAGTTTTACGTGTATTTTCATCAGTGGCGTTCTGGTTTTATAAGTAAGGGATCAGAGGTTTTTTTCTTATCGTAAAAAAAAATAAAAGGGTCCATTCGCCTCCTTAAAAGTCCCAGAGACTCCGTTTCACTTTTGGTAGTGTATTTCAAAAACACCCTGTATTATGATACAAGCCTTTAAAGCACGCGCGACGGGTTTGAGAGCGCCAGTGTATCATACGCTATTTTATATTACACCTGCTATATTTTTAATAAAATGGAGAAAATTAAGTTTTTTCTTCAGTTTTGAGTGATTTGTGTGCATACATATCAGATTTGCCATTTTCTTTGAATTTCTAGCGTCGTTAGTAACCGAAAAACAATTAGATAGATACATAGATACATATAGCAACAACACTACAAGTCAAATTACAAATTATTATCAGTTGTATCAACGGCAACAGCATCAATTGATGCTATTTTTAATAGAACTGCTATGAAATCGGATGGATTTACTATTTCAAAGAATTAAAACTGCATTTAATCTGTATTTTGCTAATCCTGTTGAAAAATGAACAAATTGAAAAGTTATTACCTAATAAATAAAGTCTATTAATGTCAGATTAAAACTTGCTTGTTTGTTTATTATTTCCTAGGCAACCCTTAAAAGCACGCCGTGTCGTTTTAAAAGGCGAAATGCGCACGCTACAGTATGTTCGAATTGGAGTTTATGATTCAGGTGTAATAAAAAAAATCTTTTGACACTTTCTGTAATTACAAAATTTTATAATGAAAACTGGCATCTTATAAGGAATGAGTTAGTCGAAGTCGAAGTTTTAAAACAGATTTACATCTCGGTTTACATTTAACATTAATCTAATAGGATTACAATTTTACAATTACAAGCCATCGATAGATTTTTTGCAGTTCCCCATTTCCTGTTTCCAAAAATCCAATTTCGGTTTTTGTGCGGATCTGGTTTTCCATTTCTTTTATTTAGTTTTTTAGGTATCATGTTTCCATTTTCTCTCTATCTTTAAAAGCTAATCTCTGTTAGGCAGTTATTCAATATTTTAACAGTATAATTGGTTATTTCTTGCTCTTCATCTTCTTTGTGAAAGCTTGGACTTCTACGGTTATGTACCTGGGATTCTTCCGGCTCTCTTATAGGTACAGATTGACCATATTTGGTTATATTCGTCTCATTGCACTTTTATTTCCTCATTCTACCTCAAAGTACATTTCCATTTTCCTCTTTGTAGTACCTATAGCAACATCTTCCTAAAAAAATATTTTGTTGCATTCAAGATTTTTTTTCAATTTCCAATTTCAGGTGTTGGAAAAATGCTCCTATCCAGTTTGTTAATGTTCCATGTAAGTTTTTCCTGCTCTTCTTTCATTCAATTGGAAATAAACGTTTGGTGCTGCGTTAGGGTTTCCTCATCCAAGACTGCTCACTTGTATACCCATTCTTTAACTGTGATGTCGATTATTTAGTTCTAGTGATTTCTTAATTCGTGTATTTTGCATATCTAAATTATTATTACCCTAACCATTCTATTAACTTTCTCTCTTGCATCTTCTGTATTCGCTGTTTATTCCATTTTGGTGTTTTTCATGACGTCTTTGATTATTTTCACATACTTTTTGAAGGTTTCCATGTTAACGCTTGCTGAAATATACCAGATATTTCTTCATTTTCACCCAAACGTAACCATTTCCGGTGCTTCATACTTGGTTTTGATTGGTGCCTTTGCCTCTTTTCTATCATAATTCTTTGGCTATCTTATGATTACTCCAAGGATTTATAGAAACACGATATGCATCTCGCGCGAAAAAACGTTCCGTATACAGTCGAGGAGGTGGCTGGAGCTTTCTCGTGACGTCACGTATGGTGGCCAATGGTGGAGTAGGATAATGCATCAGTTGTTGTAAAATGTCAGAAATTGACAATTTCGTTTATTTTTCAAATCTTAATGTACGAGAAAGAGAAAAAATCGAAAGTGGGAATTAAGACACACCTACCTCCTCGAGTCTATATGGCACGTTTTCGTATGTTGCTGGGTATACGAAGCCGCATATCCTGTCTCTATAGATCCTTGGATTACTCGCTGGTACATCCATCGTATCATGAGCGTCCACACAGATAAAGCTTAGTAATAATTTCAGTATTTGCAATTTATTTTTAAAATTATTGTTTGATTGGTCTTTAATTGGCTTGATAAGTTTAGTAATCGTAGCGATACGAGCGGTCACGTTTTGTTCAAAATTTATTAGTTGTGGTTACTTGAAGATTGCGTTATTTTTGTAAGCTGAAAATACACCGATCGTCTCATCACAGGATTTGCCGGTTTGTGTGGATTTGTATTTGAAATATATTCGGAAGCATAATCTTCATCAAATAATGTTGCTGCGAGACGAGATAAACCATGAATCTCGTCTCGTATCCCTTACCTTTATATTAGTTCGTCTGGAAGGAATTTGTCTCATGTTCTAGTCGAGATAAAAGTAGTGGAGACACAAACAAGACCAGATGAGAAGAGACGTCTCCTCAATAACTAAATTTTGTGATAATAATAGATGCAATATAATCCACAAATTCTGTTAATTTAAATAATTTTGTGAAAGTTTACAAAAATATAAATTCAAGGCATTGCTCCCTTTACAGTCGTCCAGCTAAGTAGAGTTCAATAAATATATTACTAATATTTATTTTTTTACGGCCGATCTATTAGAACCAACAGCGTGCAGATAGACTCTTAAATTTTTCAATAAGTATTGAATCACCCTGTATAGTATTTTGTTTTCTGATATATCTCTGACTGCGTGGATTTTGGAAATAGAATTTATAATATGATTGTGGGAATATTCATTTACTTTTGAACCTAGGTCCTTGAATAAAGTTAAAAACGATCAAAATGTAGCTATAATATTACAATACGAGGCAGATGGCGTCTCGTCTCATCTCGAGTTTTATCTCGTCTCGTCCCGATAATTGGGAAAGAGTCGAGACAGATGTTTTTCTCACATACTCTCGACTCGTGGCAATACTTTACCCAAAAGAACTTTGGATTTTTACGAAGCTGCTGTAAGTTGAAAATTACAGTTCTCAACATTATCCGTTTTTCTGATAAGACATTAACCTGTGAGGAGTATCGAGTCAAAACAAGTCTTGTGAAGTCCAGTTGTTTTTCATTGTAATTTCTAGTTCCTATGCCGTCTGTACTTTATGTCCTGTGTTTGTGCACTACCATCTTCCGCTTTCTATTTTATAAACTCTTTTAAAACAAAACAAAACAAAAAGGATAATCTGTTTAACAGTAAAGGAATCCTAGTTTCAATTACATCAGAGAACATGCCACATTGTATACGAAAATTTTCCAAACAAACGAATTTATTTGGATTTTAATTAAAATTCAAACACAACATTCTAGTGCTTATAGTGTAAACTTAATCGGATTGAAATTAAAAACTTTGATTACTAGATTATATTTTGTTACAAGGTTTTCGGTTCACGAATTTGATATATACGAAATGTGCTACACAAATGCAGTTAAATAGAAAAAAGCCGAATTCACGTTAATATGAAACCGGTTTTTATTGAAAATAGCTTGTTTGACAGCAGGCAAAATATTGATTAAAGCTGTTTTTTTTTGTTTTAATTTTAAATGGTAGCTTTGTCAATAATGCATGGAAATTTTTTAGGAGATTATTTTTAGACTACAATAAAAATATACTACCTAGTAATGCTACACAACAGTCGGTCTACTGCAATTACATTTGTCTGCTATATCTACTTAAATATAAATCCATCTATTATGCCCAGTTTCATAAAATCGGTACTATGATTTAACTCCGAGTTAATCTCGGAATTAGTTAACTCGCCTTTATGAAAATGGGCATTAGTGTTTTTTTATATAAAACACTAAATCACCTTTTACAGTATTTGTAGAAGTTGCCAAATAAAACACATGTACTTTACTGTTCTCATTCGATACGATAAAATAAATATTTGATTTGATTGAGGATTAATTTCCTTATTTGTGTAAACACTATATCATACCCTTTCTATAAATACCGAAAATCAATAATTACGTATTTGTTTTTCTGTCGGCATTGCTTATTTAAACTGAGTATTTGTCCCGAGGGTTTGAGGAAAGTGGACTCTAGTCGATCATCTAAAATTAACCATGTCAAACAATAACATTGTTCCTCTTGGTTTTCGAGTAAAAGCTTTAAACAGTCACTAGATATTTAAGGAAGTTGTAAAGTTTTACTACACATGTCTTTTTTTTGTGTTATATGGGCTAGTTTATTGTCAATAAAATGACTGGCCTCTAGAGTTTATATGTTGAAAAAGCAAGAATGAGAAGTTGTTTATCTTTTATTTTGTCCCAACTACACCCTAGGTGGAATAGAGTGAATAACATCTGTGCCAATATTATTTATTTTATTTGAGCAGTTGCTACAGAAGTCACTCCAGAATTGTTTATTTTTATTTTAAGAAATGATTGAAGTGAAATTGAACAATTTGACTCAAATTAACTGGCGAATTTCGCAGGGAAACAACTTTGTTAACTTTAAAACTCGCAAATTCTTTTACGCGTGCTTTGGGGGATAAATTCACATTTATTGAGATCACAGACAGTTTTATCATTGTTTTTATTTTAATAGTTCTATAAAGAAAAACAGCTTCAATTATGTCTTGTTGTCTTGTTTTTTTAATGAACATCCCCGACAAGTTAAACAAGACAAAGACTAGATATTATAATTAAATTAAGTTCGCTTCAATAAAACTAGCATTTGCACATTTTTAATTAAAAATACAAATGGCAAAAAAGTGGCCGTGCCGAGACAAAAGCAAATAAAATTAAAGAATCGTCTCTGGGGCATCACGACAAAAAAAGTATATTCTAATGAATTAGTGGTCTCCATAAAGACGCCTCGTTAATAAACAAGTCTTTGCGAGGTAATTGGAACTTCTATTTTAGGGCGCTTTGGCACCCATTTTCCTTTGCACAAGAAATTTCTTTCATTTATTATTTAAAATGCTTCGCGAGTTATAAAAATTTGATTGCCTCAATATCTGCTCAATTAACTTTTTTATCGCTTCTCATCATGCGGATCTTCTCACTTGTGTGCGCTTTGAAAAGATGTGCCACCATCACACAATTGTACCTTTGAGGCTTCACACCTTGCTTACGACACCTTTAACGCTACGATATCTTTTCTTACATTTCTCAGTAAATATTAATGACATTTCAAAGCCGCACCCCATCAGGTACAAAACGGGTAATGTAGTGGAGTGTGGAGAGTTAAACATTTTTTTTTATCTACACACTTTGAAGTGAAGTTTACCGCAGCAGTAGGAAGTTAATCAACTTTAAATCTCGTGTCCTACTTCCAACTTTGTTTGTTTGGAACCTTCTAATTGAAACTAAACGATATGTTAATTTGGTATTACAATGGTTAGATTACTGTGTTTGATCCTGCCAACTATAGGTGTTAACTCCATTCTATCCTTGACTTAGATTCCAAATTAATTGGAGAAACTCCATCATCTTGATAAACCGAAAACAACTCCGTTAGTAAAGATTATTTAAAATGCAAAGTTGCACCACAATTAACTAAACTGTGTCTCCAGAATACTAAGTGCCGTTTATCTTTTCAAGTTTTACCAACAAAGAAAAAATTAAATACTTAGTTGCTAGTGTATAAACCCACCATTCATATCTCTTGAGGTAATTTCAAGTGTTTGACTTACCGACAACGGAAAGTGACATTGAATGTCCTATGGGTGGCGTTGTGCCAACTTGGCACTCATACACACCGCTGTCTCTCTTTTGCGGATAACCCACTTTAAGGGTCCAATCCTCCGTCACGGGGTTGTGGATGCAAGTAAATCTTTGGTCGGAAGTGTATGTAAACCGACTCACTGTAAGCAGGTGCAAATCCCGGTGCCGTATCCATGACACCTGCAAACAAAATACAAAATAACTACCGGAAACGGGGGGAGTCTTAGAACACTTTAGAACGTAGCTGCATAATGTTCCTTTGGGAATAAGCTGTGCGGTTTTCGGTATGATTTAATGAACTTAGGGTTTGTATAGCGGTAGAGGTTGGTGCCATCTTAAGTGTGAGTATAGAAATTAAGGATACTTTATTTACAAAATTGTTGGAAGACAATTTTCATTTTCCTTAGAATAGATATCTTAATTATATAATTTGTACTACCTAGTTCGTAATGTAACGTAATGTAACTTATTCCCATATTTACAGTTAGTTCTCAAACACAAAAAAATTCATATCTTAGCAACGACTCAAGTAAGAAGACTAGAAACGCTATGCGACGATAGCTCCCCTCTCAATCGGCACTCGCCAAGTGCGCCCTGCTCTTAAATTGCTGTACTGCGCATCTGTCATGTGAGGGGAACTGTCGCTGTATATCGGCCTTTCCTGTCCAAGTGAGTTCGCTCTCCTGTTTCTAGTCTTCTTGGACTCAAGTTATACCCTCGCATAAGATAATCGTTAATTCTCAGCGGAATTAATAATTTTTAGTGATTTTTCTAGGTGTACTCAAGCCTTTAATCAAGATTATGCCTAAGACAGAAGCCGTAAGAACATCTTAAGACGCAGTTTCGTCGTGTTTCAAACACGTAAAAGAATATGCTTTTGATCTCAAAGTTTTTTAATTTCTGTTGCTTTTCGACCATTTATTTCTCTTAAATGAGTAAACCATTACGTAAAAAACGAGAGCATTTTTATTCCACAAGAAGTCAGTGAAGGGAACTTTCGTATAATTTTACCGCCTGGATATGTAAACAATTCGTTTATTTAAACTCATCGCAAAAAAATTAGGGCACATTTAAAACTAGAAGTGTGTAAATTCATACAGAAAAACTAAACGCACAAATTATTATCAATGCAATTTAAAGGAATTCAGCGTGAGTTGTTGTAATTTCTTAAAATTAATTCAAAAAATAAATTTTCAAGAAACTAATAGGCGGATGTTTCATAAAAATTCGACGTCCTGTAACTCTGTAACTGTAATTATAGAAACGATATACCCTAAAATATAGAGGTTAGGTATAATGCATCACTTCTAACATCCCGATGTGCATACCTAGTTAGAAATAGGCTGATTTGATTTTATCATAATAAACTCATCACTAAAAATGTAAGAATTGAAAGTTAATTGCAACTATTTACGAAATAGTTTTTATTATTTAAACTCAACGAATACCTACGTTTTTTCTTGTAGTTTCTGTTAAAATAACATATGGCTTAACACTGTGTAATTTATTTTTAACTTTTTTAGTTCCTCTTCGACTCAAATCGAAAAAAAATATGTGAAGGAACAAAGGAACACTTTATTTAATTTAATTCTTAAGTGGCTAAAAGATGACATAAAAACAGGTTAACTTAGGCAACACTGGTAACAGGATATTGAGGACATCTTTCAATATCATCCCATCAAGTAAAATTTTCTGTCGAGAAAAGGATCGGAACATCAAGGCTAATTTATAAAGAACTGACGAAGGTACTTTCCACACCCAATTTATTGGCTCTATGATTTTCAAGAGCCAAAAGTCTTTTACATTCCGTATATAAATAGGTGCATATTTCTTGGTTCATTTGTCAGGAATTATTTACATGTGTAGTATAAATTACATTGTAGAAGCGTATATATGTAAAAACAAGCAACAAATCGTGATAAGCTCAGTCACACGCCATTGGCTAATATATAAGAAGATATCACCCTTTTATACCTTTTACTATATCTGGCTACCTCACAACGCTTGTGTTTTTTTCGCTCCGCTGTAAGCAGCAGATATAAATTGTTCGTAAATGTCAGTTGAAGGTACATTTATTTCATCTAAATAGCAATATATATTTCCGCGAATGAAAATGGCCAAAAACTAAATAATGTCTGGAATATATGAATTGGGATTTTCGTTTTTTGCTCTCATTTCACATTTCAAGTGTAATAAATCATGAGCCCTCTCTATTCGGTTTAAATTCAATAAAAACGATGTTTTCTTTGGTAGCGATGGCGTTCCGCCTGGAAACTTGCTTGCCATGCTTATTTTCATCAGCCCTCGTGTAACTAGTTGAATGTGGATAAATTTAATTGACATAAATAAACTTTGGACTAAATTCATATCACCACGCGGTTGTGGTTTTATTACAACCCCATTTGGACTGTTATTTACAGAAATGAAAAGCATCATCATTAGGGGTGCGTTGAACTCAAATTATGTGAAAAATACCTCTATTTGAATAAAACCATTTCATTCATTTCAAGTGAAAAACGTTTTATTTCAAGTATAACTTCAAAATACATTCGATATTTATCCATAAACGTATTCGACTTTAGAATATGTGCGCATGCTCAGTAATCTTTTTGTTCCTAACTTCACGGTTTTTGTTTGTCGAAAAAAGACCAATATTTTGTTTTATTGTTGTTGAATGACCATGATTTCTCGATTTAGGTTAGGCTAAAATGAAGTAACCTGAGTTATGATCTATTTTAAGTGAGGCTTCTTACATGTGTCATAAACCATCACTCTACCATTCTCTAACTATTTTAGAATTGTCAAGTAAATTGGATTTTCTTTTAGTCACTTGAGAATTTAGTAGATAGAAATTAATTGTAACAATAACTACCTAAGTATCTTCATATTAGTTACGTATAAATCAATCAGATTTTCGTTCACCTAAATCTGACGCCCATTTCATAGAAAAACTCCTGAATCAGCAACAAAGTGCTTAAAATCGCTGTCCCGATACACAATTGGAAACTTGGAAAGTTTATTTCAGTTTTCCGTTCGGATTACACGGAGGAATTAAATTGTCGTAAGCTTAACCGTTTGACTTTGAGTGTGTGAGGGAGGCGCCAAGATATCTATTACTGTGACTGTTAAACTTACTTTATGGGTCACGAAATGCCATTAAATGCGTTTACGACACACTTCTACTTCATTCCGTCCCCATCGTATACTTCTTAGGTTTCTTCTTTTTGGTCCATGAACGGCGGCCTGAACTTCGATCCAACAGGAAATTTATATATGCGCACGGTTTTCCTCCTTTTGCACGTTATTCGTACTCGCAAATTATGTGAGGATTACATAAGGTGTGTAACAGTGGAGGATCATAAAAGAGCGTATACGAGCGAGATTTATAAAGCTCGACAAATGTCAACTATTTCATGAAGCTGTGTTGGTGCTTACCTATAAATATTCAAGTTTATGAGTGCTTGTCGAAATGTTTATTAACAATTTTGGCTTGAACTTGAGAAAAAACCACAACCGGTATTTTATACAGATTACAACAAGTCGGTACTGCTGGAAAAAGAAACAGGAATCAAGCTGATGATATTTCTCACAAATCAAGTAGACATGATGCTTTTAATTAAAATATTACTGGTAGAAAATGAAGTAGAGTGTGCCATACGAACTAAGTAGGTACGTGCTTAAATTTAAGACAATAATATTGGACCCCAGTACAAATTCTAATTATTGTCACATGTAATAAGGAGATTACATATATAGAGGAGCACAGACGAGCAAGCAAGCGTATATCAGAGTGAATTATTATTTTAGAGATTAGTAGCTATGAGTATCTAACCTAATATACAACTTCCACAAATATACTAAGGTCTTTATAATTAGGCAACTACTACTAAATATTAATTGTCGACTTACGCGAAATTAGACGAATATATTAATTTGTTCAGCAGTATTTTATAACAATTTTTCTATACATGCGACTGCAGGTAGTTTTTTCACTATTTTTGTGCGTAAGTATATGATAAACGGGGAAAAAATAGCGTCAAAAAAGTGAAGTTTCTTCAAGGACCAGTTTTCCAATCGGTAGTTATTTATATCTATATAAGTTAATTTTTTTCTATAGTATTGTTAAGAGTTTTTTTAACGTTATTGTTGACGTTAGAAAAGTTCCCAATTTTTCATATGTTTAGTACATTAATAAATTTGTATCAAGAAGACTAGAAACACGAGAGCGGACTCACTTGGAAAGGGAAGACCGATATATGCGACAGTTCCCCTCACATAACAGATGCGCAGTACAGCAATTTAAAGAGCAGGGAGCACATGGCGAGTGCCGATTGAGAGGGGAGCTATCGCCGCATAGCGTCCCATCACTGTGTTCAGGGCAACATGGGAAGTTCTCTCTCCTGTTTCTAGTCGTCTTGATTTGTATATTCTATTGATTGTTTTAGTACAAAACGAAGCGATTGTTAGAAAATGTCAGGTAACAATAAATTCGTATGTGAATTTAATTTGATTCTGACCAGAATACGGACTAGAATAATAGATAGTGACGATTACGATTCACTAACATTAGTTTGCATAAAACAATTTTGACTCACAAATCTTTAATAAATTTTTTTAAATTAAATGTGGGCACCCAAATGGTTAAAACATTGATAGTAAAAATCCATCTGGTTATTCAATTTTTTTTCATAAATTGGTGCATACAAGAATTACAAGAACTAATATTTATATTTTTTTTACTTCTGCAACAATTTTAGAAGGGATGGTTTTTTCACAAAATCTATATCTCATTAATGACATAATCCAACTACATAACTTCTAGTTATTGTGAACTTTTACGACTCTTCTGTGTGGCATAATGACTTCTAAGGGACAGTATCTTTTGTCTCCGTTAAGTTTATTTAATGATTAAAAGCCTTAGAAATGATTGCTTCAAGAATTGTAAATTATGTCAGATTCCACGTGAGTTAAAATCATTATTATTAACTATCTTTATGATTAATTTCAATTTGATATATGTACTGATATTGGTCAATCTCTAATCTATATTAAATTTTAGGTAGGTAATAAGAAGAATAATTAGTTGTAACCTCTGATTAAATATTTGACGACTGTAAAGTTGAGACCCGGACACAAATGATCAATAGTTCAGGAACACAAATGTTGTATGTAATTAATTTAATATCGAAATTTTTATGAAAATTTAGTTTAAAGAAACAAATACGTTTTAAATAATTACTACCTCATTTTTTTTTAAGTACACTCACATAAATCTAAAAAATAAAATTATAACGAATTTAATACAGTGGTGATGATTTCATTAACATTTGAATGTATGCGACCAGATTTTAGGCAGATTTATCAAAAATAGCAAATATTTGCCTGTTTGTTTAGGTAAAATTGGTCTTCAGTAAACAGTTACGAATTAATACATTTCCAGTTTATGTTTTCGTTTATAGAAAGTAAACTGTCTCGTATAAATTTCATTCCCTAATAGTTTTGAATTCATCGCTTTCCGCAGGTCTTTATCGTACCTATAAAAAAAACAAAACAAAAACAAAGGCTAATCATAATGGAACTGCATTCCTTTATCCTGCGGCAGTAAACTTTTACGACACGAGGCCCTTCTTAACACTTAACGGTTCATGGTCAAATAATAATGATTCCTTTCTATTCGGGCTCAGAAAGAGTGAATACCCTCATGGAATGGAACGATTTAAAAAGGCAAGAAAATTATTTGCTGAAAATGTTGAAACTTCCATTTCCGGCGCGATCTAAATTTGTCTGGAAATCAAACTTGCCTAACGGCTGCTGCCATTTCCACCATGTCAGACCCTTATCAGTGAATGATAAGGATACACCTAGCTGTCTAGCCGACAACACCGTCGATTTTATTACTTCACCAAAAAACTTTACAACTTTTTTTAAAAAAAGATTTGCAGAAAACTTCCGAAAAAGTATAAGTAAATCTCAGTTGGTTGTTTGGATATAAAGCGAGTATATGTAGGCGCTAGGCGGTGTATTAAGATGTGAATTCAGTTGAATGTGGGTGTCATATAGTCGATTGTAAAGCTAGGTTAGGTTTATAAAGGGAAATAAAATTAACTTGTGAAAGCATTTGCTTCATTTATGAATTGTATAATTTTTAGTTTTATGGAAAAAGCTCGAGAAAATGGAAAACCTAAATAAAATAATACGACAGAAAGGTTAAGCATTTTATTCTGAAAAATGTAACTTGCACAACAATTACATTTTATATTTAATATACAGTTTTTGAATCTTGAACTTGAAGAATATAAAGAGATGTCTGTAATTATAAAAACTGATTTAAAAATTTTAAACAGCTTTCATGTAAACTAAACTGAAGAAATCGGACATTTTCGAAGCGTATAAGAGGATCAATATTGATACCGTAGTAGGCACAGTGAAAATGTGGCGATTTTGCTTGTTTATGCGGCATAGTAATTATTAAATATTCTTGATTTTTACATTCTTATACGAAGTAATAAGAAGTACTAAGTATATAGTAATGGTGACTTTTTTCTACTTTCGCTCTAATAATGACGATAAAAAACCAATTAACCGTCCTCTTGGTAGTGATCAGTTTAAGCTTATTTAAATTAGTTTTGTTAAATGTTATACTTAGAACCCCTGAAATTTTTTCCTTTAAATTAAGTCTTAGTTTTCATCCAAAATTGACTATCATGCAGCAGAACTTGGACTTTCTGTATAGTTCTTAGAAATCAATCACGTCATTTATCTCGATAAATAAGTTTTCGCAATAATTCGCTATCTTGTACCCGGAAACGATAAATTTAACCCATTTAATCAACTTGAAAATTATTTTTCAAATTAACACCGGCGCATCCACCCAAATTTTAAACGCGACTTTCGTCTACTGTATTATACGGAAATTAAAAAAATTAAAACGATGACGAAACGGGCAAGTTTAAATAATCCAACTGTATAACATATTTTACAATAATTTCTTACCAGAACAACATTTTTAAAACTAATAGTGCTTCTTTGTAAATTTTAGACTATAAGAATATTTTCTACAAATAATGCAGAAGAAAGAAGGTACAAGTTTGTGCAAACCATTTTCGTAGTTTATTTGAGTTGTTATAGATGGCCGCAGAAAGGACGGGAAGACTGGTATAGTAAATGAGATCATTTCAGAAAGGGTAAGCTTTATAGAAGTTGGTTGCCTATCTCCCTTTCTCTGGAAAAAGATTAATTAAGCCCATTCCTTATTATTTTAAGTAACAACGTGTATTAAGAAGTAAATAAAAGTACATAAAAACATTAGTAGAAAATTGATGAAAATAACACTTGTAAATTCACCGTAGGACTTCCCCAGTTCACCGTCCCCGCTTGAATTTGAGGTTTCTGTTTATTTGTTAAATTACAGTATTATTTTTAGAACAAAAAAAAACGAAAAGGAATCTTCATGACAAATAGTTTCTTCGGGTGTTTATATTATGTTAAAATTGAATATATAAGTAATTGGCGCACTTCGAATACAGGGCGTTTTAGAGCACATTCAAACTAAGGATAATCTGCAAAGAAAAATTAAATCTGATGGTTAGTTTCCGAGTTATAGAGTTTCACTCATCAAGTTACAAGCTAATTATTTTCGTAACCAAGACAAAAATGAATGAATAATTCATGCTACTATAATCTCTGGATAAAATGCAATATGATTTGTTCAATTTTTTTCACAAAACCTCTAATACAAAGAAATTGAAAATGTTAAAATTTAATAAAATACCTAAATTTGAGAGAAATTTGAAGTTTGGCAACCTCTCAAACTCCCCTTCGGATAAACTAAATTAACTTCTATTGCCATGAAAATATCAATAATGAATTTTAATTGTTTTTTTTTGTTTTTTAATAAAATTGACAGTACTAAATTAGTTTGACAAGTTCTCGCATCATAAAATATGGAACGTTTCTCTTTTTACTTTCTTATACGAAGTATAAGGAAGTATTGTAATCGTGATTTTTTTCGACTTCGAGATTTTGATGGATTTACGTTTTGAGGGCCCCTGAGTCCATTTCGACCATTTTCGCCATGATGTCTGTCTGTCTGTGTGTCTGTCTGTCTGTCTGTATCCACCATAACTCAAAAACGACTTATCGGATTTGATTCAAATTTGATATTTAAGAGTTTGAACAAAATTGTGGGTGCCACATTCAATGTTTTTCATCTAGCACCAAAACAAGTGACAGTTACCTGATGACATTTTTAGGTTTTTTAAGAATATCTTGAAAAATAAACAATTTATGAGATTTTTTTATTCTTTAACATTGATTTAGAATTGAATTTTGAACAAATTTTGTTTGAACTTTTTTTTGAAATTCCGTCAAAAAAATTTCAAAAAAACGAGATATTCCTAAAACACTTTATATTTCTCATTGCGCGCTTTGATAGTTGAATCCGAGGGTCGAAAAGTAATTATTGTGATACTATCCGTATAAGAAAGTCATGTGTTGGGCACATCAGATATTTTTTTCTTGTCGAACCTATTCACATGTTCAATGCAGTGTTGCCACTTTTATTTACGCAAAAATGTTCATATCTTTGTAAAGAAAGGACTTACAGCACTGCGGTAAAAAAATTGGTCATTCTTAACACGTAAAGTGCGCCAATTACTGATCACCCTGTATATATTTTTTCATTTTTCTGATTATGTGTTCTCACTTTGAACATTTCTTGCTAATATGTGTACATTTTCTGTATAACAGGAACTGTCGTAAATTCACACTCCTCTCCACAAATTGTATCTATTAAACTTCTGGTTTTAACGTTAACACATTTTATGTGTATACTTATTGAGATAGTTTATGTTAAAGGACCGTTGATTAAGGCCATTTTCGCGTTCAATCACGAAATGATGTGTTAAACGCAAGTTTGGTAATAGTTGTACCACAGTCACGCAAAATATTCTAATAAAGCGGTTACTCATGATATTCAATCTCCTGTAATGGATATTACCCCAATCAATATTTCAAAAGTATCATTAAACACTTGCTAGGCATTAGTTTAAAGTACATAACTTCAACATGGTAATTATTATTAATGAAATACAAATGAACGATGATTAAATGTTACCATGATCTAAACAGTCTGGTAAACTAGTATAATATTTTAGTCAGTTCATAGATGGAGTATTAAGTCATTAGTTAAATTGTAACGGAAACATTTTCATTTAAAACTATAAAAAAATACACTTTGCTTTATACGGCCTATAAAATCAGGGGTATGAAAAACCGGCGACAAAATGTAAATCTGTGTTCACTGTGTAGAATCAAAAATGATAAATTGGACCGTATTTGTGCTTAACAAAAGTATAATACCGTTTGCTAGGGCTCACAGTCTCAACAAATGAATGCTAAAACCGTCCCTTACTTGGGGTATTAAGGATACTAATTTTATTTTGCCTAATTATTATTTACGGCTTAAAAACTCTTTTGGTAATGCGATACAGTTGCTAGGTGGGTATATACTTACTCGTATAAGAATTTACACAAAAGTATAAATATTAGATAAATTAGAACCTTTCCATGAAATATTACGAATAAATAATTAATTCAATAATTAAACTTTACAGATACGTATAAAACTATTTATTAAATTAATGTCATATTTATCATTTGAAATCCCATCATTTTGTTTAAAATATAAAACATAATTTATATGATTTTATACAATAATAATGTGGGTTCTAGGAAAAGCTACAAAAACTAACTCATAAATCACGATTCTATTTAAACATTCTAGTCATGTTATACTTGTTTCTAATAGAATCAGATACATTTCCATAAATATTCCCTCACACCACTTAATAAAATAATAAAGTTGTAAATATTTCTATACAAGAAAACATTTGTGAAAAATTACTGCAAGCACAAAATAGTTTCATTAAAACCATATCACAAGTTAACCTAGCATTCTATAGAATTTTCCTAAAACTTGTCTTGCATTCACCAGAAAATTTAAAGCTGAAACTGTATTCAGGCGCCGTATATAGAATCTCTGTCGTCGTGCAACATCATTAAATATTTTATTAATGCTGATAATAGACATAATTTAGGCTTTGTGTGGTGTGCTAATTAATTTCGAATTGTGGAAGCGGTACGTAAATATTTACTGTAATTAAATTCAATATTTTCACCCAGAAAATTCGATGCAATTAATAAACAATATATTCAATGTAATGGTAATGGTAACAGTAATGCAGTTTTAAATATTGTTTCAAAACAAAACATTATTATTTTATGATTGCTAATTAATATTTAACATATCTGCATCAACTAACAGATTTTAAAACCAATTTATCACAATGGAATTTTTGGATTAATTATATTTTTACTGATGTTGACCACAAATGAGATAATGACATAAAATTACAATTTTTACTTAATTTTCCAAGCAATTACTGATATCAGATCCATTTACTTGATAAAAATCATCAAACTGTCAATGGAAGTTTAATCGAATTGGTTATTTTACTCTTTTGTAAACTGTAAGGCAATAAAACTTTATTAGTTGGGTATATTTTCATAAAATAATGAATAGTTTGTGTCATTTGTTCTAATGGTAATTCATTGCTTTATTATCAACATTAAAAGCACTAAAATGGATATTGTATATAGAGCTAATGTAATGCTGCAATAATGTTGGGCACGTAATTTATGTAAAATATAAGAGGCGTCATTTGAACATACCTGCCTTTTATGATTTAAGCGGTGATCCATTCTATTTTTACTTTCCAATATACTAATTAGTGCAAGCGCCAAAGGTACTTGAGTATGCATAATATGAGGACCGGCAACTATGCTCGAATTCTTATATCTGAGACCCTAAATAATGAAAAAAATCATGTTGCCGGCAGCTGGGATGGTCCATTTCAATTTCCTCGCCCTCTTATTACGTTAAAACTTGGTCCGACAGGTAAAATGTCAAGTTGGCGTATCCCCACCTGTTCCGGAATCCCCGCCATATAGAAAAATTTTTGGAATCGATTTTTGGATTTGCCTTATGTTGGTCGAAGGAAAAAAGTGTATAGACCAAAGTTGTACTTATAGCTCAAAATTTGCAACATTTTTTGCCTCACGCCGAACTCTCTGTAGTTAGTTCCCAAAAAGATAAAGGGCGCCAAAATTTCCAAAAATGCGCTGTAGCAATGTGTCAATGTTTTTCTTGTATTTGAGTACTAGTCCAGTCAATCTTCGAAATTTGTGGAAAAAATTACCCGGTAAACTTTCTCCTCATAAATCGTTAGGGGGTCATGTGGAAAGCTTAAATTCAAAAACTCGGGAAATTCCTCGGACCCATTTTTTGGGAAATCCAAGAAGTGTTTGGATTTGATTTTACGCGAGAACGGTGAGTTGCAGAAGAAAATTTTAATAATAAATATTGTAGAGGGCAATATTTTCTACAATTTATTTCTAAGGATCGCTGCGCTACGATGAAAAATGCCAAAAGTAGAGGGCGCCAAAGTACCCAAAAATGAGTTTTTTTACTTTTTTACACCGAAAAAAAATTTTTTACGCACAACTGTAAATATAAATGCTGACAGGCGAAGAAAAACACACAATTCTTATATAAACGTTTTTTCTCTACGATCCACCGTTTCGGAGATACAGCATGCAGAGTTTCGAGCAGTGTATTTTGAAATTTCAAAGTGTCGTTCTTTAAAGATTGCGGAAAGTAGTAGATTCGCTCGGGAGTGTTTCCATGGCTCGGTTTTTTCAAGTACGTTGTACGTTCTGCACTTCCCAAAGTGGCAAGCAATACTAAAAGGTCAATGTCTTCGTCAATTATTGTAGTAGAGTCATACTCAGCAGATTTTTGGAGAGCTGTCTCGACTATTAGACGATCCGCATCCTCAAATGCCTGCTGAACCTCAAAGCCAACAGCCTGGAACCTGGAGGTCTGTTTGAAGAAAATTGATTAAATGATATTTGTTGTTGTCGTTATTAGGAGTCTGGAAATAAAGATTTTTCCGTGCGCGCGTGACAAATTCTTGTGGGAGTCGAAGCCGAACACGAGGTCATGCAAGCATGGAAAATCCATTTCTGGACGTGTAATGAACGATATTTTTTATTATACTTATCTGAAAACAACGCAAAAAAGATTAGATGTAAATTTAGAATATTTTATTTTCAAAGTAATAATAATACATCGTAAAAATAGTAGGCAAACACGATTAACATTTCCACTCCGCATGCTGTATCTACGAAAGGGTGGATCGTAGAGAAAAAACGTTTACATAAAAATTGTGTGTTTTTCTTCGCTTGTCAACATTTATATTTACAGTTGTGTGTAAAAAATTTTTTTTCGATGTAAAAAAGTGAAAAAACTCATTTTTGGGTACTTTGGTGCCCTCTACATTTGGCATATTTCGTCGTAGTGCATCGATTCTTAATGATAAATTGTAGAAAATATTGCCCTCTACAATATTTGTTAACAAAATTTTCTTCTGCAACTCACCGTTCTCGCGTAAAATCAAATCCAAACACTTCTTGAATTTCCCAAAAAATGGGTCCGAGGATTTTCCCGAGTTTTTGAATTTAAGCTTTCCACATGACCCCCTAATGAGTTATGAAGAGAAAGTTTACCGGGTAATTTTTTCCAAAAACGACCCTTTTTCCCGACAGATTGACTGGACTATACCTAAATAAACTATTTTATTAAAAAACGTGAAAAAATGTCGTTACAATAAGTGACAAATTTGAAGAGAAAAGATCGAACGAGTTATCGTGTTTGTTTTGTGATGCAACAGGAGACTTAGTTAAAAAGCCAAAATAACAATCGTTGATCACTATTATAAAAGCAGTAGATAGGAGAAAAGACGAAATTAGTGAGAAGTTTCAGAAGCTGTATAATCCGAAATCCACCACTAATAAACAACTAACTATTGTCACTAAAATTATCATTAAAATGACTCCATTACATGCGTTCGATCGATTTCTTTGATACTCAAGGGGAGGGAAAAAATTACCATAAAATGGGGGGGCAACATCCAGAATATTAATCTTTGAGCTGTTATGAGCTTATATCAAATATAAAATAAAAAAATATCACAATCGTGGATCAATTTTATAAAAACAGCAGATAGGAGAACAGACGAAGTTAGTGAGAAGTTGAATTTTGAAATTTCTGCTTCGCAATATTTCCAGTGGCGTCGAAGATTGAAGGGGAAAAGTGGAACAGTCCCCCAGTATCTACGCCATTGGAGATTTTATTTGTAAGGTACAGGGTGTTATAAATGATTTTTTTAATAATTTTATAAAATATATGTATATCCAGAACGCGAACTGTTGAACAGAGAGTTCTGAAATTTGGTACGTTAGTTAATATGGATTATGGATCATTGGCAGGTTAACTTACGTTTTATTGACATATTTTTGGGGAATGATTTAACCCAACTGTTTAGTAAAAAATTAACTTTTTTGTGTAAATATTTGGTTACAGAATAATATAGCCAATTCTAAAATTAAAAATAAACTTAAGTTATCGTATAAGTAGTACACAAAATGTTTTGTTCCTAAAACGGAAACTTTATGAAATACTCTTTAATTTTTACGTTAGCGAATTCAATAAATTAATATTACACCGTAGGGTTGTGCATAAAAATTATTATTTCTTCTTCACAAAAGAATCAACCCTGAAACATCTGGCTTGGTTCCTGACTACACACAATACAATTGGCCTCATATTTTAGTCTGTGTTTTGCATTGTAATTGCGTGTATCACTTGATACAAAACTGGACTGTAAAAATGGCACAAGTACCTAATCAAGAATAATTAAGTAGTGGAAAACTGGAAAATGGTATCAATTTATGATGATTGCTTGAAAAACGTATGACAAATTTTAGAGGATGGCGAACAAAACTTCAATCTCTGTTGTAGCAGTAGCAGGTATGTAAGTATAGTTATCCAGTTTTCCATAGGCGTAGATAGCAAGTTCTTTCAATTATTTTAAAAGTGTCTTTAATTTCTTTTTGAGCTTAGTTATTTCTGTCGATGCGGTAAATTATTTGCAGTATGTTCTGAATCACCGTGTATATAGTAACTTTTCTTCTTAAAATAGGCCTTCTCTCAATTGTTAAAGTCCTGCTATAAAAAGTGGAGAAATAACTGATTTCAGTTATTGACTTTAGTTACTACAGTGGGTCGATCGGTATTGTCAGATTCTTCTTTGTTAGTTTTTAATTAATGTTAGAAGAATTGTCAACATGTTATTAAATTTATATTTACTCGCTTTGTCAATACATTTGTGCGTAAAAAAGGAGTCTATTTTTTCAAAGTCGGCTATATTTGTTTATTATTTTGGGTTTTAGTTTACACTTTTGATTTTTTATTGACAGAGGACTCCTTCCTGGACTATAAAAAAAAAACAATATGGTACTTATTCTTGTCTTAATAAACAATAACACAAATAAAGACAAAGTACGTGTAAACTTAGCATAATTTATTTAGGTTAACAACAATAAACTTTAGAAGTACATATAGAAAACGAAATTTAACACTTAAAATAAACTTTAATATTTCGTATTGCCTCCTCTAGATCTAATTATTGCTTGCATGCGGCGTGGAACGGTTAAATTTGAATTTTCTAACATGTTTATTGTTCATTTAACATGAGAATAAGTACCATATTCTTCTTTTTTACTTTCTTATACGTAGTATAAGGAAGTATTGTAATCGTGATTTTTTTCGACTTCGAGATTTTGATGGATTTACACGTTTTGAGGGCCCCTGAATCCATTTTGACCATTTTCGCCATGATGTCTGTCTGTGTGTCTGTGTGTCTGTCTGTGTGTCTGTCTGTATCCACGATAACTCAAAAACGACTTAACGGATTTGATTCAAATTTCATATTTAAGAGTTTGAACAAAATTGTGGGTGCCACATTAAATCTTTTTCATCTAGCACCAACACAAGTGGTACTTACCTGGGGCCTGTAACACAAACACTACAATTGTAACAAGTCTACAAGTTACAAGTAATCTGCCTGTATCTACAAATACTAGTTAATTTGGTAACACAATGCAATTTGTTACAATTGTAAAAAATCAGAAATTTATTACATATGTAGATACATATGTAATCTATGAACAACAATGTTGGTGTAATCAATCATTGCTTCAACGGATAAGTGGAGTCTCTGAGATTTAAAGCATTGGGATGAGGTCTCCAACCATTTTCCATTCTCCGGAATAAAGTACTATTACGAAGTACCCGTCTTACATGAACACTTCCGGGCCAGTTGGCACTAATATAGTAGAATTTTATATCAGGACCGCAAACAGCCATGCAGTTGAGATTGAATGTTTTCCGTGACGATCTGCATAAGCTGGCTCGTTGATCCTGGGAGCATCTATATTTATAAGTGTTCCATCTACTGCACCACATACTTCAGGAAAACCGGCTATTCCATGGAATCGTTGTATAACATCCAACATATCATCGGGCCATGACACTATTTTTTTCGAATTTTATCTAATTAACAGCATTAACAGTATCATGTACGCATCTGCACACAGTCATTTTTGATACCTCATGCATATCGCAAACAACATGGTACTGACCTCCATTTCCTAACCAGTACAGGACAATTAATGTCTTCTGCGAAGGAGTCAATCCATACCATCGAACTGTTTTATTGGCAAGCCTTGGTCCAATATCCCGGAGAAGATTTTCAAATTGCTGTCTACTCAGACGAAACCTTTCGTTGAATTCACTATCAGTGAGAAAAATAAAGTCTTTTCTCATCTGAAATCGATATTCTCTAGGATCATCCTCATAGTCACTTTCGGAATCACTTGACCACATATCGGAGATGGATGTTCTCAGTACGGAAGTTGCAGTAATAATATGCATTTACCCAGAGTTATAGATTAGTAGAACATTCTCTACACTTGTAAAAAGTACTATAACACAATCATACAAGTATTAACGTTGTGTTACAGAATGCGTTTACACATGAAAATTTTCTTCCGTAATTACTAGCGCTGCACGGGTAATAACAAGATGTGTTGTGTTACGAAATCATTACAAGAGTAGAATATATTTTCACAATTGTATGACTTGTAGTACTTGTGTTACAGGCCCCAGAAGACATTTTTAGGTTTTTTAGGAATATCTTGAAAAATAAACAATTTACGACATTTTTTTATTCTTTAACATTGATTTAGAATTAAATTTTGAACAAATTTTGTTTGAAACTTTTTTTGAAATTCCGTCAAAATTTTTTATTTATATAGTGGCGCCATCTATCTACGATTTACAAAGTACATGTTTTTTACATACACAAATCTATACCGTTGAGGAAATCGATTGTAGCATTACTATTTGAAAAGATCGACGGCTACAACGGCTACGGTTTTGTTTTAGATATCATGGCAACTCGATTAAAATTTTTTCTAATATATACAATAAAGTCGTGAAATTGTATTATGCATGCAAATCTACATTAAAGATATCGACGCCAAATTTTTTGTGAATGCTCTTTCAATTTTTAGATGTGTCGACAAAGTAACAAAAGTGTTTTATTTTGCGCCGTTTTTTAATAATTATAAATTATTTACATATTTATATAGTGTTGCCATCTATCTCTGAGTGGCTGTTGTTTACATTACAGAAATCTATTTGTTTTTATACTAAAGATTCTATTTGCATTAAACACACGAAGAGCTCGAATAAAGTTATAAAAATTTAAAAAGTGAAAACCAATTAATCCAATCCTGGTGAGAGTGGCTATATCGCCAAACACCAAAAACTTGACATTGCTTTGCAATCCAAGTACGAAGAAGAAGAAGAGATTGTTAGTCAAACAACTGTCAAAGGCAAAAGATCGAAATATTTTGATGAGAAGGATTATTGTGCACTGTACAGTTTGTTTGAGTGAAACGTTGACCAAAACTGCGAAGTATTTTATAAATCTTCAAAGTTTAGCTACAGCAAATTCAAAGATATCAAGCATTTTTCGCACTGTGGAATTTTGATAAGTATTCTGTTATTTATTTGTCCCAAAATCTGGTAGTAATGAGTGGGACAAGGACAGATTTATGCGTATTGCAATAAGTGCGACAGAGACTATTTGAAAATTGCTGGAAACCACCCTCAAAATTTTAACAAGAAATTTAACTTAATTTCTTTAGGAAAAGTAATTACTGTGATACTATCCGTATAAGAAAGTCATGTGTTGGGCACATCAGATATTTTTTTTTTAATTAAATGCTTTATTTATTCGGAGCGATTATAAGTCACGGACCAGGTTAGGTTGTTTTGTATAGTTTTTTTTTTCCTTTAAATAATAGCATAAATCGGTACCATAAGATGATGCCGGAATAACCATTGCCCTTACACGTGACCTTAAATTTGATGGAATACTTTGTTGTGATTAGCCTCTCGTCAGTTAATTTCACAGAAATTAGGTTATTTTTTATCATGAGTCGTTCAGTAAGTTTCGGCATTTTGATTTTTGGCGACGGATGCAAATAAGTACTTAATTTGTCAATTTGACAGTAAACGTCAATCAAATAAAGGCATTGTAACACAGGGAATCAGGGAAATATTAGGTGTAGTTTAACTTAATTTCTTTAGGAAAAGTAATTGAGGTATTATCCGTATAAGAAAGTCATGTGTTGGACACATCAGATATTTTATATACATATATAGGAGGGTCCTTTATCAAATAAAAATAAAAAGTGTAAGTTAAAAGCCAAAATAATAAACAATTAGAGACTTTGAAAAAATGATAGATGGCTCGTTTTTTTTGCACCTGAGTGTATTTAATAAATACCCAATGATAGTGAATTGCTAGGTAAAAATACCAAAATTCTGGATTTTCTAACATATTGGCAACGTGGACTATATTGAATTGATGATGTTAGGGAACGGACACATTGCCATCTCTATACAGTAATAATATAAAGTTTAATAATAGTAATTCTCATTTTGGCAGAATTTGAAGAAGATAACACAAGGTTGACGTGAAAAATTAAATATCTACTTAGATACCTATAGCCTGGAAAATATATCAGTAATATGTTTGTCAAATGCTGATACGACTTCAAATGTCGTGTGTTTATGGGCTTTTATAGTGCGCCTTCAAAGAATTCCCAGATATAAAAACAGTTTTATTTGTTTCTTATGTTACGATTTTATCTGTCTTTATCAAAAACCAATAAAATCGGAATTTATGTACCTTATCGTAGAATTACTTCGTTCAAACAATATTCAACTAAGGCAGACGAAGCATATTTTATCGGATCAATTAATGCCACACATCAACCGTTCGATCCTGAGTAAAACAAAAAAAAATTGAGCTTCTAATCCCAAACAAAGCACCACGAGAATACCAACATGATGGCTACCCTACCACCAATCAAACCGTATCTTGGAGCACTAAACACCTTAAAAACATCCCGAGGATTAAATGGGGCGTACGCCCAAACATCTTGCAAGAATTATAGCCACAGCTATTAAAATTCTGCTCAGCTGTCGGATTGTGCAGTGCACATCAAAAGATAAAGTTTTGTTTTACGCCGGTTCATTATTGAACCGCGGGGTTCCCTCTAACGATAAGCGAGCCATACCGTTATCCAGTGACGACGACGACGTTGTTATTGTTATTAGTGCACTGTTGGAAAAGTGAGAAGATATACGCGTTGGTGTTGGGGGTTGGGTTTGATAACACACCACTACCCTGAAACAATAACATACCACCGAAAAGGGTTGAGACACGAAGATCTAATCCTGTGGAAGGCATTGGAGCATAAATAAAACCATCAGGGCTCGGACTAACCCGTCGGTAAACATTAGTGGTTACAGTTTGGATGTTGATCGTTCCCAAAAACTAAAAATGGAAAATGTTGTTGTTGGTTTGCCCTCTGGGTAGATTCAAGGTTACAAATAATTTCATGTAAGAATCAATGGTTTGAGCACAATATCCAGAAACTTGCACAATGTTGGTCTCAAGGTTGGAAACAATTTTCTATTGACTTGGTTTGGAAGCAATTGTACAAGATCACCCTGGAACGATGGCTAAGAACAAAATTGTTTTCGGAATGTAGAAATTGATATTAATCATAATAATACAATTCTAAACCAAGACAAAGCTGATGAAATCTATTATGTGCTTGCATTCTAAAATTAGTAAAGTTTCATTGAAAAAATTAAATTTTACAATCTGATGCACAAATTAATGAAATTATTAGAAATCTCTAAGTCCAATAAAACATAAATTTATACCAGTATTACAAATATTACCTTCATATGGGAAATTACATATTATCAAGAATCGAAATGACATTTTTATTTTCAACAATACTTTGCTAGATACTTTTCGGCTAACCTTCAAATAAGGTATATAAAATCTTTATAAAACACGTGTTTCACCATTTCTAAATAAAAATTTTAACATACGGGTTTATAAATAGGTATAGAATATTATCTTCGAGCAATACCTAATATATTAATTAATTTCCTTAATCAACATCTAGAATTAAGTGTTCAAGAAAAAATATTTTGTCACGAGGACAATTACTATTATTTCATGATAATAAATAGTTGCACGCGAATTTACCTTGGAATTTCATAAAAATGCTCCAATAATTAACAATAATTAATATAAAATATAGGCTACGGAGAGAGTTTCCTGCTAATTAAAATAATTACATTCTCTCTTTTTAACCGATTTCAGTTGATTAGACTGCCCCACGACTACATACTAGCCGTATAAATAATTAATACAGGGTACTTATTTTATGTGTATAAATATATCTATCTATTTATAGAAACAATAATATTAATAGTATATTATATACTAAGGGATTGAGGTGCATCATTTAATCCCTGAGGGGAATTAAATTTCATGAACGAGCAAAGCGAGCGAGGGAAATAACTCACCCGAAGGATTAAATTATACCTCAATCCCGTGGTATATACGCTATTTTTGCACTTCCGAAGCATTTGCATGTAAAATCATTCTAAATTTATGCTTGTCAAAGTGACAAACGTGTCGGCAACAACAATAAAATAGTGTCCAAAATGACAAAAAATACTCTTGTAACCTAGCAGCGTAAATGTAATCCCTTGGGATTAAATAGGTCACTTCAGTCCCTGTAAAGAGGGATTAAATTAGCACATTTAATCTCGGAAGGGCAAAAAATAATTAACGTTATAACGAAAATAATATTATTTTTAATATTACCTAAAATTAGTTTTTATTAGAGACAATTTGAAGAAAAAATATTTAATGGAAAATTTAATAGTACCTAGTAATAGTAGTAATTCTGACGAGTGTGAAAATTGCGCCAGAGCGAAGCGAAGGCTCAAGAACACGAGACAGAATCAATTCCTCCCGTGTAGCATACTCTATTTTTCCCATACTTGTACGAAAATGATAACTTCTTTTGCGTGAAACGCGCGAACAAATTATAATAGCATAACGCTGACATTTTTGCATTATACTTTGCAAGGAGAAAATCACCTTGACAACCATAAACAAACACAAATAACTCCCCTTATTTTCCGTGACTACCCTAAAAAGGCGACTTTTTACCCGCATTTCACGCAAATAAAGTGGGCATTTTCGTGCAGGTATGAGAAAAATATATTAATTAATGAATTAATGCGTTTTTTATCTCCAGCCAAATATTTTTAGAAATTCTCTCTACTAAAAAATAAATTGTATGGTCAATTTAAGTCTATGCCATGTTAGAGGTTAAAAAAATATATTTTACATCTGTAAGTTGCTTGTACTTAATCTTTTTAGGTTGCATACAAAATATAATCTAGTACACCTGTACACTCTTTAATTTAATTTAACTAAAAATTTTTTTGTTATAATTATAATATTAATAACTACTTGCAAATATCAACATTCACGTTAATGAAAGTACTTATGTGTATTGATACCTGACTTTTCAGAGCTGACTTCTACATAGTATACATCATATATTATTATAACTATGCAAATTTAAACTAGACATTAAACTAGTCTTCAAAAGTCATCATACTTACTTCATAAATCGTATTTAAATTGAATCTTCCTAAACCTTCAGGAAATAATTGAATGGAATCGTGCTAAAATTAGAGTTATAATTTCAAAACTATCTTAACGGAAACGTTTTAAACGCTTCCCCGTTAAGTTTATATAAGTATTCGTGAGAAAGAACTGCCAATGTCTCAATTACCGAAGTTTAATTCACTATACTTCCCAAATTGAAAAAGTTTTCCGTTTTATTCATGTTTGTCACATCAATTATAATATGAGAACGGCTTTCTAATAGAGTAAAAAGAAGATGCACATCTCGTGCTCCATTTACCGACTAATCAATATTATAAAAAGGTGAATTATCTGTAGAGTTGTATGTTTTAGACTGCCTTTGTCGCTTAAATACACAAATGAATAACTGCGACAATATTAAAACATGGTAATGTCTGTGTGTTATACACACAAATTAACAATGCAAGGTGGGCGATAATTAATGTAACAAATAAATATTTATTTAGTGTAACGTTATATAAGGCTTAAATACAATTTCTGCAACATACAGAGTAAATATCTGGTAATAAACTTCATTTGTTTCTGTCCAGTTGCGGATTACCTACTTTACCTCAAACGGAAGATAAACAACCAGCTCGTTTGTTTCCCCTTAGAAACGTAAAATAAATTTCAAATCAGCTTAACAAGGAGCAAACAGATTTTAAGAAAGGTGTTCCAGAACAAACTAGTGATGTCATTATATTTCTCTGTTATACTTAGTAGTTTTGTGGGGAGACTTGCATACTTGGAAATGGAATAATTTGCACCAACACAATAATAATATATTCAACAAATCTAATTTGCTGCAACGAATTTGTTAAACTGGATGAGAGAAAATCAATTTAACTTTATGACAATTTGTCTCATGTCCTAGTTAGTGAAGCATATAGAGGATTTTAGCTGATCTTTGACTTTGGTAAATAATAAGTTTGTGTCTTCTGCTAAAATTATTTTTGTTCTTTTGGAAACGACTCTCATTAATCAATTTAACTGGTTCTAATGAATCATATAAGATTTCTTGTAATAGGAAGTATGAAATGAACCAGAACGTAATTTTTAGAAAAGCCATATTAATCAAAGCTTCATTAAAAGGTCATGGTTTGTTGAGGCACTTTCATTAATTCTGAAATTTACTTAATTATATTATTACTTTTCATTATTTTAAGCGAAAAAACTATGTTTTTTAAGAAATGTCGGTTATAAATTATGTTGTATATAAGTTAAAATTTTTCTGATATTTCATTCTTAACAACAATGTCATGAGGTTCACAATGGTTTTATTAACATTTTTTACACAAATGCACCTTTCATATTGTGAGAATTTACAAATAAAAGATCTTACGTTTATATTTTCAACACAAAATATTTCAAATTTGTTTTTGATAAAAACCGTTATAGACTTTTCATGCATACATCATACAAATTAGTAGAACCATCAATTTAGTATAAAATTTAAGTCTGTTTTTATTGCATGTTATTTAAAAAAAATGGATTGGGTAAAACTGTGATGGGCTTACATCGAGGCTTACATGTAATTACTCTACTGTAATCAAATAATAAACTAAAGTTAGTAGATGCAACTTCACGACTGTAACACTATCATAAATAAATTAACTTGGATTTCGTCTTCTAGATTATGTAGTGTTGGAAGAGCAATAAACGCATATTTAAATAAACAAACTGGAGATATTGAACTCAAACCGAAGAAATGGTCACCTGTCTGTGACACGAAATTTTTTTTTTATTAATAGATTCTACACGAAAATTTGGAAAAACCTTAGAAATATTGTGGTATTAAGAACCATTTTCCACTGCCGATCGAACATTAAATTCGTCCGTTCTGTGGGAATGGATATTTTTTAATTGTACGCCACTGCTTTTTTTAAGTTTATTAATATCCGAACAAAACGCTACAAATTTTTGCAGATTTTTTAAATTTAAATACTTTTATTTTTCTCAATCTTGAAACCCTGTAGGTATTTGAAACTGGAGCAGTTTAGACCAAACGTCTAAAAAATCTTAGAAAGTATATTCTTGAGTGGAGTTATGTTAATAACCTCACAATCATCTTCTGAGTTGAGTCCAATAGTTTGATTGACGTTTCGCCAGCCATACTACTGGATTCACCAGAATAAGTTTGAGACTGATGTCTTCTTTATTTAAGAAATAGTGGAAATATAATTCTTGTAGTACAATAAACAATAGACAATATAGTACTCTTCTTCTTCTTTCATATACCGTTGCCTGTACAAGTAGGTAAGTTGCGTTTTTTTCCATTCTTTCATTAAAGAACAAAATATAAAATAAAATTTTTCCTCATACCTGTACGAAAATGGCCACTTTATTTGCGAGAAATGCGGGAACAAAGTCGCCTTTTTAGGGTAGTCGCGGAAAATAAGGAGTGAGTAGCCATTCCCTCCCTGGTGTGCGGGAGATATTTGTGTTGTTTATGGTTGTCAGTGTGACTTTCTCACCGGAAAGTGTCAATCAAAAATGTCAATGTTATGATGTTATAATTTGTTCGCGCGTTTCACGCAAAAGAAGTGGCCATTTTCGTACCAGTATAAGAAAAAATAGAATATGCTACACGGGAGGAATTGATTCTGCCTCGTGTTCAATTTTCACACTCGTCAGAATCTCTTCATTCCTACCTTGTTGCATAAACTATCTACTATTATCTTAAAATATTTTAGAGAGCTTTATAGAATTATTTTGTCTTATTTATTCAGTATGATTTCGAACATTAAATTAGCAAAAATGGAAAACTACTCCACTGGTAAAATCACTAATCTTGTAGCCTTCTCTTTCAGATTAGTTACATGAAATATTTAGAAAAATTGAGGTATTCGAAAAATTTTCAATTTTGACATAACACACATCATAGAAAATGGGGTCGCATCAACAGACGAACTCAGTACGTAGGTATTTGACATTAGGAAGATGGATGATAACATCGATCCATTACTGAGAAATATTTATGCCGATACGATGCTTCATATTACACATTTCAGTTAACTAAACCCGTTATAATCTAATAGAAAACTGAAACAATATGAACGTTGTTAATTAACTCAACTTAAAAATAACATCACACAAAAACTGTTTCGTTAAATTTACATTTTATCCAAAGCCGAAAAATGCATGTTTGTAAGCGAATAATCATCCTCGTTTGTTATCCTACTAATTTGGTTGCGAATGTAAATAATATATTGTTTTGTAAAATACGTATGAAGGTATTTGGCTAATATAAAATTTGCATTAAATGTAACTTCTTGTATGCGCTTACTTAATGAACTAATCCCATTGTGTAAATTTATCTCAATAAACAGGACACAAACGAGTGTATGAGCGCCCGGGTACAAAGTGCTATTTGTTTGCTTAAAACTTTATGTTGTTATTCTGAAATTTATAATTTATTAGTTTCAAATGGATATACAAAGATACGCTAATTAAAATTTATATATTTTAAATAATTAATTTGTAAAAGTTTGAATATTGAATGAATGAAATAAATGTACCTTTAGAGTATATTGGCATGAGTTGTGTGGTATCCATAATACACGGAAATACAGTATAGCTAATTTAAAAAGTTGACTTTGTGTAATGTATTTGGAATACGTCAGTAGGGTCTGAATATAGCGATTAATAATTTATGCAATATTTCATTATGATGGGCATTTCCCTCTAAAGCCATAAAATTATTTCAAAAATATTTCAATTACATACCTACTGAAATCGATAATATTAAAAATACATAATTAAATTTCATGATTTATTAAACATGATGTCATTTAAATATATTTCATATGGAAATTAGATTAACTTGTAACATTTTAACATGTTTTTCCACATTACAGTGGTGTGCATCCATTTAGGTTTTAGAAAAGACTTATTTAGTTAGTATTTTTATTAATTAATGTTGAACATGTTGAAAAATCAATAAACGGTCAGTATAAATAATTAAGTGTCAGTATCAAATCATTTATTTTTCATGAAGTACCATAATTTACAGATCGCGGGGGAGGTTAGGTTTAGGTTAGGTTAGGAGGTAATTCCTGAAGTTATTTTTAATAAAAGAACTGAATGTACAGAGTTTACTTGTACTTGTACGATCGGATTAGGTCGCTAAATGAGTTTTTTTTTATATAAAATCAAAAGTATAATTTTTAATTAAAATACTGACCGGTGACTGATCGGTGCTTATATTATAAGTACTGATATTTTTTTATAAATACTGATTAAAAATACTGACCCGATAAATAGCAACCTTTAGAAAATATAATGTTTATTATTTAAATATCCGTTGGTTTTACTTTCTTATACCAATTTGAATTAGAAGGAAATAAACGAGTTTAATAAATAATCTATATACATAGTTATGTATTTCGATCTATCTAGACATCATTATGTCGTCATGTCACAGATACATATTTTTAGTTCTGAATCTTGGTTGTATTTTTTATAACAAAATTGTTATTTTGCAAATTGACGGTAATACAAATATGAAGATCATTTCTGAATATCTACAAATGTTTGCTTTAATAAAAATTTTCCAAAAATTATCAATCAATTTCTCTGATTCTTTAAATATGCAGGGAATCATAACTTACAACTTAATCTTCCTTTATAGGAATTTAGTTTAAATTAAGACTTTCATTTAGAGGTTAAGTTATAATAAGATTGTAGTTTTTCATAATTTGTGAATTTCTGTTCTACGAACCCTAACAACTAAATGTTCGGACAAAAGTAAATTTGATTTTCTTTTTTCCATACGCGCAAAAGTTATCTAAATTAACTTCCATAATATTGATGTTTTTTTCTGTTATAATGCCAACATTTAGTTAAATAAAAACGTAAATTTCGTAAAAATCCGCTCGGCGGTTTCAAAACTGTGCCACTTTAACCCAGCAGGATGGGAAAATTGTATTAACAAAGAATTATTATTTTGAAAACGTTGGATCTAGTAGTCGGATTTTGATGAAATTTACTTTATTACAAAGCTGGATGTTGGTTTTCTTTACAAAAAAGTTACACAAGTTTTTATTTGGTGATTTTAGGCATTTATCGGAGCTTCAAAGTTGCACTTTTAAAAATGATAAAAATTTTAAGTAACTGTTTTAAAGAATCACAGTTTTGAAACCGCTGGTTGGATTTGTGTCAAAAAACATTTAAATCAAAGAGCTCAATAATCGTACTATATTGAAAAAATCCTGAAATGTTAATATGATTTTTTTTGTATTTTTTTCGAGTTCCACAGTTCATTTTCCAAAAAACGTGTTTTTTGAGGGTGCTACCTACATTAAAATAATCACAGTTTTGGAACCACTGGTTTGATTTTGGTAAAATTTCCTTAATTGCCAAGCTGGATGTTGGTTTTATGTACAAAAAAATCCCCAAGTCTTTATTTGGTGGTTTTAGACATATTTCGTAGCTTTGAAATTGCACTTGAAAAATGTGACGTAATTTTCTAACGACAGTTTTTAAAAAATTACAGTTTTGGAACTTTGGGAAAACGACATAAAGGTGCTTTCATGGCCCTCATCCAGTCCGAACTTAAATGTTATTGAAACTCTTTGGCATAAAATTAAACGTATTCTACGCAATAATCCACCAAGAACCATTGGGGACTTAAAGACCAAAATAGAAGAAATTTGGGACAGTTTCACGCCAGAATTGTACCAAATTTTGATAAATACAATGCCTGCTAGAATACAGGCAGCTATTAAAGCAAAAGGAGACGTTACCTCTTATTAATGGTCCTAAGTTAACAATTATCCCAACATTTAGTTGCAAATTCATTTTGTAAAGTTTGCTAATTGTTAAGTTTAAAATATTGTTAAATAAAACAAATAATTTTCATCCATGCATAATATTGTTATTAAGGCTTTATATTATTGTATTATTAGGTGTTTACTAATTATTTGCGTAAAATTTCCAGTTCTCCCTTCATACTTCAAAAATCTAATTTTGTCCGAACATTTAGTTGTTAGGACTCGTATACGTCGTAAGAGGAGTTCTGAAATTTAAAAATAATTTCCATATTTAGTATAGAATGCCATAATTCTAAAAAACGATAAAATGTGTCATGGTGACGGTGTTTATATAGTAACTCCAAAAAGACAATTTTTTCAATTAAGTGCACATCAAAATTATTTTAATACCCATCTAAACTAAGTTTAAAACAGTGTTGAAACATATTTAATCAAATTATTATTTTACGACAATAAAAGCAGATTTGGACTCCAGTTTAGTCGAAGGAAATTGCATTAAACTTTCAAGATGCTTTTTCACGACACCTACTAGTATAAAATTTAATCCTGCATCTCCCTGATATTATCCAATTTCGTCCATCAACCCAAAAAAGCCTTACACAAAAACTTGTCCTTAAATCCCTGACATAAAATATCACCTAAATTATTACCACCCGTGCAAATTAACTGTTCCAAGTGTACATAAATTTCTTTGTGCACAATATTAACTGTTAGTTCCTTTGGCAAATTATGGTGTTGTACACGCATGTAAAGCTGTGGCAACAACTTATTACGTTCAAGAGTGTAGGCAGTAGGTATTTCTTATCGCCTTATCTAATTAGAGAACGGATGAAAATAGAAGTGCGTTAATTGCCGGTTGTGGCTTGTTGTGGGTACGGAAAGGTGCTTTAGGGGATGATATATAATATGCCTACTGCAAATTGTACCTAGTGTAGCTAAATTTGTTAAATGCGTACTAGGTAAACGCATTTAGTGGGTGCTAATGATGTTTTATCAAGCTATTAATACTCTGCTATTAATTTAAGTGTGTATTACCAACATTGTTTTAGATTACGAATAACACACCTTGTCATAACATTAGCAGTTTTCAAATTTTTGGACCTCTTGTAATAGTTTTTAGTTAATTGCGGTAGACTATTACAGGGCATACGCACAAAATTAACTTTTGAATTTGGAAGCAGCTTCCCAAGTAAATTATTTCGGCAAATTGTTTTGTAAAATGAATACCTGCGTTTAATTACAAAGTATCTTAGATTACAGGGGAAGGAATTTTAACAAGAAGGAAAAAAGTAGCACCCTTGTGAATATTCGCGCGCTGCTTTGTATAACAAAATTCAGGAAGGAAGTATAGAAATTCGAGTATAAATCAATCATTAGATCTGTGATTCTATTTAACATAACAAAGGCCGCTTAGATTACATTCATGCATACTCGAATAGATCGAAAATTCCCCTCCGAAATTCTATATCAAACTTTCGAGGTTTTTCTATGCCGCCTTATTGTAAATATTTGAATAAATCTGTAATTTTACTATTTTAAATTTGACGCTTACTAGTTTTTCTTTGGAGACGACAGAAATATTCCTCTGTGGGTTTTTTCAAATGCAATCAAAAATACCACGACCTTTTTCCCGTGATTTAACCGCACATAAAAAAGATTAATTGCCGATATCCGAAGTAAAAACTAACGATGCGACCAATATAAAATAAATCAATTTAAATAATGGTGAACATAAATATGGCTATTTCAGTATGTAATTAACAGAAAGCACTTGAGATTCTTTCTGTCACAACTGCTTGGAAATATATGAACGCCGCAAATGAATTACGAGTTTTCGATATTTGAAATTGACTCTGTAATATTTATGGCTGTTGAGGGCATACCACTCATATCGGGCCATTTCCTTCCATATTCTGCGGATTTAACAAATTTTTTCGTGTCACCGCCATATACTTGCGCCCTGGGTATTAACATGTCTAGACAGGTTAAAACTTATTCGGAAAGGATTGTGCCCTTTGCCATTACATTAACTTGCAGCAGTTAGATACGCTAAGACAGCTTAAAGGCACAATTGAAAGTATACCTACATAGAATTGAAAATTGTAGAGTTGAGCCTCAATTTAGTCAAGTCCCAAAATGACATTCAGAAGAGGACAATATTATTCAGTAACAAAACGGGTGAAAAACAATAAAACTTTAACTAAAAAAGAAAATTAATGTGTGCATCATAATGTAGATTATCCCTTTTCAGTGATCATAACGAAAATCCGCATAACTGTGTTCATTGGATCTTGTTTCCATTTCTTATAGTAACCGAGATAGTATCAGTAGCTCTAGATAAAAACACAGCTGCATTATACACACATACACAAAAAAGATTTAATTACAACGTCCACCACCTCGACCCTTTTACTATTTGATCAAAACCCTTTTCCAATGATTGAATGCAATTGACACAGATTTTCTACAATGTGGTCCTTCGGCACATTTGATGTAAACGCTTTAACGCGTTTCTACTTTAAAATGCTGTCCACGATTGCTTTTTCCTTTCGTGTGTTTCACCGTTGCAGCGAATCTAACAAAATAAAGCGCCTTGTTTTATTGCAGATGCAATTGAACCTATAAATAGTAGTGGCAAAGAGTTTTCCGAATCTGTTACTTTCCACACATACACATTTATTGTGCAACCAAAGATAAAGTTGTTACACACAGATGGAAACCTTTCACCGGAATTCGGGATTGGTTTTAGGAGTTTTTGGAAAAAAAGGTAGAAAATTGCTCCACTGATTAAGGCTAAATTTTACAATCATGGAATAAAAATAAGTTATTCTTGGATTAATTTTCTTGGCTACAATTATTGTAACAAAGGAAATCGTAGGTATATAGATTATTAATCTTAAATTATTGCATGATTCTAAAACTTTTTCAGTGTGTTGCCACATTTTCGTACTTATGGAAGTTAATTTGTCCTAAATATGAATTATATCTTTTGAAACATCAACTATTTGCTATATTTCGAAGTGATCTCTTGTACGATACAATCGATACATTGTAAACATAATTTCATGAAGTTCATATCCTAACAAAGAGTTCCAGTTTCCTTGAATGGACCATTGAAACATTTCAATTGAACCTATCCAATCAAGGATGGTATGTTACAATATTTGCACTATGTATTATCAAATTGTTCGAAACTAATAGTTTTCGAGCATGTTTAATTTAAAATATTGTCAGTTTGATTTCTTGAACGAATGCTCCCGAATTAGTGTACTTATCCAAAATTACATGATGAAATAAAATCTCATGAACAAATTACTGCATTTGATGTTCACATAGAAAGTAGAACTGAAAAGTTATATGTACTTTTTTTTTTGTTCGGTTTAAAACCACTTTATGTAAGAAAATTGACTCTTAATATTGCATAAAAAAAACACTTGGATTTTTAACTGGTCAGAAATGGTATACGAGCCCTAACAACTAAATGTTCGGACAAAAGTTAATTTTTTAAGTATGATAGGTGAACCTTAATAATTAGCAAATTTTACAAAATGAATTTGCAACTAAATGTTGGGATAATTTTTAATTTAGGACCATTATAAGAGGTTACGTCTCCTTTTGCTTTAATAGTTGCCTGTATTCTAACAGGCATCGTATTTATCAAATTTTGATACAATTCTGGCGTGAAACTGTCCTAAATTTCTTCTATTTTGATCTTCAAATCCAATGGTTCTTGGTGGATTATTACGTAGAATACGTTTAATTTTATGCCAAAGAGTTTCAATGACATATAAGTCTGAACTGGATGAGGACCATGAAAGTACCTTTATGTCGTTTTCACCGACTTCCAAAACTGTGATTTTTTAAAAACAGTCGTTAGAAAATTATGTCACATTTTTCAAGTGCAATTTTAAAGCTACGGAAACTGCCTAAAATCATCTAATAAAGACTTGGGGATTTTTTTGTACATAAAATCAACATCCAGCTTTGCAATAAAGTAAATTTTATCAAAATCCAACCAGCGGTTCCAAAACTGTGATTATTTAAATGTAGGTAGCACCCTCAAAAAACACGTTTTTTTAAAAGTAGACTGTGGAACTCGAAAAAAATGTAAAAAAAATCATATTAACATTTCAGTATTTTTTCAATATAGTACGATTATTGAGCTTTGATTTAAAGGTTTTTTGACAAAATTCCAACCAGCGGTTTCAAAACTGTGATTTTTTAAAACAGTTACTAGAAAATTATATCATTTTTAAAGGTGCAACTTTGAAGCTCCGATAAATGCTTAAATCAACAAATAAAAACTTGTATAATTTTTTTGTAAAGAAAACCAACATCCAGGTTTGCAATAAAGTAAATTTCATCAAAATCCGACTACTAGATCCAACGTTTTCAAAATAATAATACTTTGTTTCTACAATTTTCCCATCCTGCTAGGTTAAAGTGCCACAGTTTTGGAGCCGCCGAACGGATTTTTACGAAATTTTCGTTTTTATATAACCCAATGTTGGAATTATAACAGAAAAAACCAAAAGAAGTTAATTTAGATAACTTTTGCGCGTATGGAAAAAAGACAATCAAATTTACTTTTGTCCAAACATTTAGTTGTTAGGGCTCGTACAATTTCCTAAATATAAACCTAGAAATATTTTTGAGGGTAGTAGAATCTATATCATTTGACATGTTAGAGGATTCAACAGAACAAACGTTTCTGGATTTATTCATGTAATAACTTGAAACAATTTTCGATAACAACCAACTTATAGAACTCGAATTTACAACGTGGATGAGAGTGGATTTTTCACTCTTTGAAAACTTTGCCCGAGCTTAATATAGATTCCCAGACGCTAGTATTGTAGAAATTGAGGAAACTATTGGCTCTAATTTGTTTTTTAAATGGTTGAAGATTTTTTATTGTAAGAGTTGGAGAGAAATATTATTATTATTAGACGGGCATACACCTTGAAATCACTTGTGTTATCTCGTATTTCAATACCAGGACACACATAAGCATCGACTACAGTCAGTGATACGTTCTATATTGAAGAAATGCAAAAATAGATGGGACCCAATCACAAGATTGTTTAAAGTTCTACTAATTTTTGTCACTGTGTTTCTAAGAGTCCTAGAATTTGGTTAGGAAATAGAGTTTTTGGTGAGCGTGGCTTGCATAATTGCCTATAATCTTCTGCCCTATGATAAAGCTCTTGTTTCCAATGATTGCTTTCTCATACTAGCGATAGAGACGCTGGTATGTTTCTGTTATTTTCTTTTGATTATGTGGTCTAAATTTTGCATTATTTCAGACAAAGCTACAGACTCAGAAAAAGAATAGCAACCTCCACGAGAGAAACCGAAAATCATCAAAATTTAATTTAATCATAGATATTTACAGATGATGCCATCCCATAAAGTAAACAAAGGAAAAACGTGCTAGAGGAGTTCAATTATGAAGAGCTGCTATTATAAGAATAAATAAAGTCAGCTATATTTTGAATTCGATACATCTTTTAGTTTTGAAGTATTACATCCCGGAAATTTGTAGCTGCATAAAAAGTTAATAGAGGATCACATTTATGTAGAGGATTTACTAAAGAATTAAATGGTTCAATTTTCCGGCAAAAGTCCCTTACAAAATTGTAATTAAATAGGAAAAATTTCTAATTTCTTTATTTCAAATTTTAAATATCACTCGTATTACTGGATTATTTATAATTTATTTATGGTACATTACATGATTATCTAACATCTCAACCAATAGACACATTATCAATCCTCTACCTCTACACGAGACATTTTCGTAAGTAAATATTTGTAATAATGGCGGATGCGCCGGTTTAATAGCAAATCTACAAATAGAACCCTTTATCCAGACCCAGCATTAGCATCAAAATAGGAAAATTCCCCAACACATTGATAAAATAACATCCGTATTGACAATCAATGTTTTGTGTTTAAGGAATGGTTATCACTCTCTTGAAGGAATTTATGGAACAAATCCTCTGTTGCAATTCTATATTGCTCTAATACAGTATATCTATAGTTTCGACCTAATGAATGGGGGGCTCTTTGTGCGCTACTTCATTGTGTTGCGTTGGTATGTTAATAGTTTCACTTCATTATCCATAACCTACATAGATATAAGTACAGAATATTAATTAACTTGCGACGATTCTGTGCTACTTGTGCTGTTTCTCATTTGCTGGGTGCAGTGTCGTATATATTATCTATCTATCGATTATTTTCCAGTTAATTGAGTCAAAGACCCTGTAGAATTTCATATCCGTTACGAGTAATTTGGGTCAAATTGAATCTTACTACTTAGATGATGAGAAGAGTATCAGTTTTAAACAATTTTGCTGTCGAAAACTGGAACAAGGTTTTATTGGCTTTTACAAAGCGTTCAAAAACAATATTGTTATGTAGTAAAAGCTGCAACTTTTATAGTTATTGTAGCTTTGTAAATGTTGGTTAGCACAACAAGGCGACAAAATCAGCGGTGATGGCCACATTATGATATATTTAATTTGTCGGAAGACTGGATTTAACAGCACATATTTCACCACGCTCTCTATTAAATTAAGTTATATTCCACGAGTCATTACATTTAATTTTATCGAAAATAGTTTTATAGGGTGTGAAAGAGAGACAGAAACAAAAACCGCTTCAAACGTTTGTTTGGTTTGGGTACGTAAATGAATAATCGATCGGCTTAAAATCATTAGACCAGAGCTAATTTATCATTGAGTGTATTTTGCACTGAATTGAGTCGGGAGCTTCGTTATGTAATACCGTTAGCGGTTCCCCACACACTTTTATAAATAAAACAACCGCCTGTATTCCGTATTCGATGTGGCATCAGTTTTTGGGTGAAGTGAGTAGAACAATTTGTTAAATACTTACAGTTCGGTTGCCTAAATTTCGAACTCTGCAACTGAGGTATGTTGTTTTTCCCACTAAAGCTGTGACATTCTTTGAAACACTCTTGTCGAAGTATGGTCCTCTGTCTATGATTAAGGGCTCTATGTCATTATCACTATGAGCTCCGGTGTTGTCCGGATCGTTATTTCTTTTTATTCTACTCCAGCCTGAAACAGAAATCTTTTTTAGTGGATATCGATCGTACAATTAACTGGGGATATACTCCTATAAATTAGGTGTGTCAAAAAAATTCTTATTTTAAAACACTTCAGTGAAAAACATAACAGAACTATGTTCGAAATCTTTCCTTCTAGTAAGGTTAAGTATAAACGCAGAAAAAAACTAATCAGTTTGAAGCCTCCCTTGGTATTACCAGCTTTCATGTTTAACATGATGACATATAAATTGGTGTCTTAAAGAAAAAACTAACAAAGTGTAGCTTTAGATAGCTTCAAATAAGTAAGTATAATAGACTAGCTATATGAAAAGAAATACCGGCTTTGAATACATCAACAAAGTAGTTGCTCTATACTATACTATACTAAAGTAACTGTTAAGAATATTTGAATTTACAATCTTGAGCTACAGCAGAATATGGACTTCTATGCTAGTCGGTGGTGAATTTTAAAGTTGACACAACGTCAGTTGGAACTTTTTCTGAGTTAAAGCACTTAATACTAAATTGTGTGAATATATTAAAATTTTATCTTCTTTCAGTAAAATAGGATTGTGTTACGACTGGGTACATTAAAATGTGAAAAAAATTCTGTATGCGGCTATCATTGTATTTTTTATTATATTTAAGGAAAACTCAAAATAAAATAAAAAATACATCAGAGATTGTTTAATTTAAAGGTGAAAAACTTATGCATATAAAAAATGCCAACTTTCACGTGTTTTCAAACAGCGCTTCATGTTAACGGCGGCAAAGACATGAATCTTCTAAGTTTCCCAGAATGGGAAGTATAACGTCATGCTATCCATTTTGGGGATTTTAAAGCACCCAAGCTGTACTTTCTTATTTCCTTTCGCAGAGGACATGAAACTATTTATAGTTTTTATTTTGTAATTCTACTGTATACATATACAGGGTGATTCAGAGTTTATCTTTCGGAAAATTTGGAGAAAGTAGCTAACAGCGATTTTGGAAAAATTTTGAAATTACCTTATTAATTAAGATCTCCTTATTACGAAAATACTAAAAATAAGCCGCGGTCTCCAATATTTCCAAAGTTATAGGAGTTTGAAAACTTGAAACATCCAAAGTTTGGATGTGTAAATTAAGCACTTTTTTCAACTTTTATTCACTAAAAATGCACTCAATAGACTCTATTGCACTAACTAATGATTAATCAATAATTATATTTTAGTGAAAACGATTTATTACTCTATTTCAGCACGTTTATTTTGAAACACTAATCTAACCTTAAAATTTAAAATCAAGGATCGCTGATTTCTTAGTAAGGGGAAGGGAAATTCCTTTGACAGCAAAACAAGAAAAAGACAATGCTTTAAAAATAGGGTTTTTATCAATAATATTAAATGGTAATGATTAATTAATTAATAATTAGTGCAATAGGTACTAGTGAGTGGATTTTTAGTGAATAAAACTTGATAAAAGTGCTTAATTTACACATCCAAACATTGGATGTTTCAAGTTTTCAAACTGTTATAACTTTGGAACTAGTGGAGACCGCCGCTAATTTTTAGCATTTTCGTAATCAGGAGATCTTAATTAATAAGGTTATTTTAAAATTTTTCCAAAATCGCTGTTAGCTACATTCGCCAAGTTTACCTATCTTTCAAACTTCAATAGGTGATAATACTCGCCAAAATAACAAAATTTTTCATTTGCCACTTTTCATATAAACACCTCCTTTGGAAATTACAGGGTGTTAAACTTGACATGTTTTATCAGTTTTTTTGAAATTACTCGAAAACTAAAAAGCTATTGATTTCAAATTGGGTACGAACAGTAACAATGTTTATTGCTAACAGATAAGGGTAATTTGATTTTATTTTATATACTGAATGTTCTTTTTCTGGTGGGTCATACGCTTTTATTCACTCTAACTTTTTTTACGTATTCCTTTGACTATTTATTATAAAGTAAAAGACACGACAGACCTTTTCTCTAACTTTTTATACTCTTGCATTTTTCTAAATTTGACTTATTTTAAAAGTTGTAACCTCCGACAGATAAAATGTACTCCTACTAAATTGCAAGTTCATACTCCCAGTTGTCATGGTAAATAAAAATAAGTTGATGTTAGTAAGTTTTTAATCATTTAATTTTATGTAGGTACCAACAAGCGAAGACTTCACAAATGAAGTTTAGTGGCGTTAATATGTATTTTACTTTTTATAAATGAAATAAATAACAGCATACTCTTCATTTGTGAAAAGTCTTGCCATGTTGGTACATAAAATAACTGTTTAAAAACTTACTGGCATCAATTAACCGACATTTTTTACTTTTGTTTACCATCACAACAAGGATTATGTACTTGCAATTTAGTACATTTTATCTGTTCCGAGGCCACAACTTTTAAAGGAAGCCTAATTTAAAAAAAATGCAAGAGTATTGAAAGATAGAGAAAAGGCTTGTCGATTTTAGTACTTTATTAAAAATAGTCAAAGAAATGCGTAAACAAAGTTAAAGTGAATAAAAGCATATGGCCCACCAGAAAAAGAACATTCAGTATATAAAATAAAATCAAATTACCCTTATCTGATAGCAATAAACATTGACTGTTCGTACCAAATTTGAAATCAATACCCTTTTTAGTTTTCGAATAATTTCAAAAAAACTGATAAAAAATGTCAAGTTTAACACCCTGTAACTTCCAAAGGAGGCGTTTATATGAAAGATAGCAAATGAAAAAAGTTTGCAAGGTAAACTCTGTACCACCCTGTATATTCATGCCCATATTTCGACACTTTTAGGGTGTATTGAAGTTATTATCATACCTTCCAACTTTTTTACGAAACGAAAGATTCCAAAATTTGTGATGGCTCTCTTAGTTTTTAATCGACAGAGTGATTTTGAAAATCTTTGTTTTTTAGACACCCCTCGTATTTTCGTTATGCATCTACTTATCAAAAAGGTGAAAACGGCGAGAGTTGGATATAAAGTTTATTTAATAAAATTACCTTTAAATTGAATGAATAATCCAAATTTGTATCGATATACAGGGTGTTCCATTTGAAAAAAATGAGTTATGCCGTTTTGATTTTTTTCTGAATGGCACCTTAATTATAAACCCCCTGTAGAACATTTAGCTGTTGCAATGAAGAAATTGCAACTAGTACACTTTTGTTAACATCTTGCCAAAACCGCATTTCAATTTGAATATTTGAAGACTAGAAAATAAAATTTGAAAGTTAGCCCATTTTTGGACATTTTTAAAAAAATCATCCTATAATAATTAAACGAAATGCTTTAGAGAAAAAATGTTTTAATAAAATGTTATTATAATTGAATGTAGAATTTAAAAATTTAGTAATATACAGGGTGTTAAATTTAAAAAAACAAAGTTAGGGTCTACTTCCGGTATAACCGGAAGTCGTAGAAACTTAAAAATATTTTAAATAAACAGATCATATGCTATTTAGGCTAGAAGTAAATTTTCAGAAAAAAATATTAACTATAACTTTTAAAACATCTAACCAACGGTTTCGGTGAATAACCCTGTAGGTATAATATTTTGATTTAAATGTAAAAATAACTTTGACGAATAAATATCTGAGCAAGAATGTACAAAGGGATAGCTAAACCACAAAATATTCAAGGATCTAAACTATCAAGCATAATCTAGACTAGACCGAACAGTAACAAAGAGAAACTAACAAACGAATTTGCACGAGTGGTAGAAAAATATTCAATCCTACCTTTAGAAGTAGAACGAACACGTGCAAAAGAGAGACTCCTGCCCTAATATTGAAACTACCAATCTTGTTAGACGAGTGGAATCGAATCAGAAAACACAAATTTAGGAAAATGTGGTCCAATAGAAAGATGAATGAGAAAATTACAAAAAATACATCAGGAAGGAGTAAAGATAAATATAGGGTCCCTATAAGGCGACGAAAGAGAAAACCTTGTTGCAAACTAGGAAGCAATAAGCATTACAAAACAAACTAGGTATGATGCGAACTACTTACTGTGAGGAATTAGAAGAATTATGAAACATTTTTAATACTTTTCTGATAGCACTAACCGTTTGATATTGCAAGAATTTTTCAACTAATTGTGCAATTTTGTTCTAAAATACCTACACCAACTATTGATTTGATCAAGGATAAATTCTCGTATAAAGTGTTGTTTACTATTTCTTTATGTACTACTGCAAGTCGTTCAGGGACAATTCCATCCATGATAAATTGAAAAAATCAATTGACCGCATGGGAAATTCAAACACGAGTAGCAGAGTGAACATGGTCGATTGGCGGTCAGGTGTATACAGATTTAGTTGTACAAAGGCCACATCATATACTCCACAGCAAACTAAACGTTATTGAGATGAGCAAATGCCTACTACACGTGAGTGGAATTTGCACAGGTTCTTGGCTTTGAACTATTAGTTTCATGGAACTGGCGTCTGCAAAACCTTCTGGAAGTTTCATAAATTGTCGGGTAACATTAAGCTCTCGGTTTCTCTATTGGAGCTATAACGTACATTCTCAATAAGAACTTATTAGTCAGATACTCATTGTAATGCTCTGATAGTGAAATTTCAGTAAATAATTGTATAACTCGACGTTAATTTTATACAGTTAAATATGCTCAAAATGTTTCGTAGAAAATTTTAATGAAATACCAACAACAATCTTTGCTTTCATCTCATGATTTCAAATGGCGTACACACCTCCTAAATTAAATTATTTGCAATAAGGATGTTCCCTTTTGCCTTGTGACCTTCACCATAAATTACGTACAAACCGAATTAAATCTGACAATTACACCAGAGCAATTTAACGGCATTATTATACAATTTCTAACAGTGGCGTGTAATATTTAATGTCAAAGGTTTACCCGCTCTATACCTTAGTTTAACTTAAATTGGAAACGTCGAGGGAATATCATAATTTGCAATAATCCATTCACTGGCGTCCACGTTATTATTGCACGATATATCCCCCAAAAAGGATCAGATCTTTAATGTGCATATTGAGATTATAAAGAAGGATTTGGTAGTGAATGTTTGCCACCCCCGACGTCTCCACACAAGCCAGCTTCCTATATTATCTTTTCCCGAAAAGGCCAACGATTTTACCCACATCCAGAATTCCTGATGCTATCCTTCGAATACCACGAATGTTATGCAGATTTCCATGTTTTGACCTGAATATAATGAGCTCCAGTGAAAATATTTCCGTTAAGGGTCATAAAGCATTATGATTTAATGTTTTATTTAGCCAATTCGGTGGATAACGACGACCCCACCGGTATTTAAATTTATTAGTACAGAGAAAGAGAAAGCTAACAATATAACTAGAGAATAACTGTGTGGGTTTAATACTTTATGATTTTTGGGTTGGTTTGAGAAAATTATATGTTTCAGTAATGTTGGTAATGGCATAACGAAGGTGGTGTAAAAGGTTAAAAGTTCAAATACCATAGTGTACCTAATATATAATATAACACTATTTATTACAACTCGTAGCAAAAGTCAGAAGAGAATACGTTTTAGTTTCATTTTATTTAATATTTCTCTCGGAAATACAGTAACACATTTCAGAAATATAACATGAGAAAGAAATAAAGAAAACATTTAAATGAATAAATAATTTAATAAAATATCAAATGTATACGCAAATATAATGTATACCATGTAGTTCTCTTTAAGAAAAAAGCAGAGATCACATGTATGATGCCTTTTTATTTTTAATAAAATCGATATTCATTTCATATTATTCGTATACCTTAGACAAAAAAGAATAAAGAAACAACATAAATTTGAAGCTCATCGCATTTTTAATGTCGATGTGTGACTGACTTTCGCAAAGTTTATGTTGCCGTCATGAGCACTATAGGTCGGTATATACCCCCAATATTCATATTAAAAAAGAAAAGATGAAAGAATGGTTACAGAAAAAGGGATTAATTGGTGCCCCTTCGCAAATGTTCTTAATCGGGATGGATTACTGAAAAACTTTTCAGGGATTGAACAAAACATTTTGGAAAATACACAAAGAACTAGTAAAGAGGATCCAGTCCTGTTAATGCTGGGTAATCATTGTCTTCTTCTTTGAGTGCCTTGTCTTTTTTGGACGTTGGTGATCATCAGCGTTATCTGCATCACCTTGTCTAGAGCTCTTCTGAGCAGTCGTTTTGCTGGTCCCATACCATTGCGCAGGTTTTTTAGTCAGGAAGTTTTTCTACGGCCCGGGCTCCTCTCGCCTTCGATTTTAACCTGCATAATTAGTTACAAAAGATGGTATTTTTCATTGCCCAAAATATGTTTGAAATACATATTCTAGTTTTCGTTTTTGAAAGTGAAAATTCTTTCTGTGTCATTGTTTAATTGCTCTAACACATTTGTAATTGAACTTTGTCCATCCAAGATATACATCCTACGATAAGCCCACATTTCAAAGCTCCAGTATTTTGCACATAGCCTCTGTCAAAGTCCATGCCTCTGTTCCATAAAGTAGTATACTCAAGATACTCGTACAACAGCGAAGGATTCGGATGCGTAAGGGGATTTTAATACTGTGGCTACATAAAACCGTTCTCATTTTTTGAAAAGCATCACTTTCTTAGAGCAAATCTTCTATGAGTTATACCAGTTTTCGTTCAGTAATCATCCCAAGTACTAGTGTAGTAGTAGATATGACTCCGAGTATGTTAGGTTTGCTCACTACGCACCTCTTTGTTTTACTGGTACTTTTACTTGAGACCCATATCTGCGCTTTTTTCTCCAACACAGAGTATGAGATCTTGCAAGTCCTCTGCATTATTGGCCATCAATACAGTGTCGTCAGCATATCGCAAATTATTTACCACGACTCCATTAGCAATAATACCCTGATGTTTCTCATCCAGAGGCGTCTGAAAAATCTTGTACAGATTGAAAATCAGCGGTGAGCACATGCATCCCTGTCGGACTCTTCGTAGAATATTTATTCCTTCTGATAGTTCTTGTTTGATGATGAAGAATTTGCTGCTTTACCAAATATGGAGGATCAAGTTCCCGTGCAGATTTCAGGATACAGGCGAATACATGCGAATACAATCACCTATCCCTGGACCATGCTCATCTGCACCTGAAGTTAACCATATTCTAATACTTGGACTGTCCACAATATATAAGCATAAACACGACCGAACATCTTCCTCTTCCCATGAAGATTCTGAATCAGATCTGGAAGAATGAAGAACTAACCGACGACGACGGCAAAACATTTCAACAGAAACAAAGAAAGGCAAGTTTTTCAGATCTTCTGTCCTTACTAAGAATGAAAATTAAAATTGCAAGATACAGCACTACAAGATTATGACTCCGACACCGTCAATGGAGGAGCACGAAAAAAAAACAGAAAAATTTGTGGAGATAATCGATTCGTGTGGTTCATGGGCTCACGTCAATTACACGGTCATTCTGAGGCCCAAAAGTATGTTTGTAGTAAATGTTAAGTACGCTGTATCAACAATTTATATTACTATTATTTTTGTAAATTATAAAATTGGTAATAAAATTCATCATTAACATTAGTTGACTTCTTCTTTTTCTGTCTTATCCATTCCAGATGTTGGCTATCATTATAGCGATGCGTACTATATTGGCAGCGCAGTGGAAGAGTTCGTTGAATATTGTTTCGAACCATTTCCTCAAGTTTGCTAGCCATGAGATTCTTCTTCTCACTGGACCTCTGCGACCTTCCTTAGTTGATTTTTTAGTGATCGATATACTCGTAATACCCGCTAATGTTAGAAGTATAAGATAATAAGCACGCAGTTAACGAAATTGACCATGTAGTGATCGGCCTAAGACACCTCAGCGATATCATTGATGTATGTATGTACTAGATGAGGAGCAAATATTTAATGGGACCACTACCTAGTTAGTTTAATCTAACGTAAAAGTAAGAATTTCTAAAGCAAACAAAGGCAAAGGAAGTAAAGAAGAAAAGTTTAACCTGGATGTGCTCAAAAACCCCTCTCCCGCGGTTAATTTTTGACTTACCGGTAACGTCGTAGTATACAAAATTGTAGAGAATTGAGTCGTCCTCTATACATATGTATTTCTCATGTGAACAAATTTTTAATTAGAACAGGAAACGAGATAATTGACTAAAATAATTTTCAACCCCCAATGGTGAACTTTTTATTTGAAACTGTATCGCAAGAAACGGATAATTTTTGTTCTCCGATTAATAGCAGCGGAGATAATATACAGAGTAACTAATGTCAATTAGCCCAACGATTGCGTGAGACGGAGAGCAACGCATAATCGTATACACCGGGCTCTGGTCTCTGTCCTTATCTGCAATCGACTAGCTGGCATTAAGCTATATGTAGACGAAAAACTAAAGTCATCTTTATTTTCAAGATGATGGACGTTCCACAACGAAATTTTGTTGATTATGATGGATTTAGGCTCCCTCTGGGAGCCCTTACCACAAATAAAATATTTGACTTTTCAATATTTTTAGCCACTTTCGATGCTCCTCTTTATTGGATTAGTAAAATAATCGTATTAGCCGAATTTATACAATTAGATGAATCTGACTACAAAGTTACCACAAAATTCAAAATACTTTTACTTACAACGAATCTACGTAAATGTTTCTTATTCTTTGACTAAATAAATAACCACTAATATGAAGTTCGCATTTACGGTAATATTTCGTAATACTTCGCTACAAACAGATTAAACTTTTTTAGTCCAAGTTTGAGACTACTTTTTGATGAAATAAAAAAAAAATCGTGGGACAAAAAAGTTGAATTTGGCTTTAGTATGGTAAAGATAACTTATTTTACTATTTGATGAGCGTTACTAGGGCACTGAAAACTCATTTCATTGAGAGAAATAATAAACTTACTATAACTTATATTAACAAAGTAATATGATTATTAAAGCTAACCCTTAGGCTATTTTATTATAAATTTATAAAAATGTATTAATTATTTACTTATATTAGGAAAAACGTCTCTTTTATACTGACTGTCTATAGAATTTTTATTTTATAACTACTAAAAAGTGTTCATTCACATTTAAAATATATTAATAAATGTTATTTGAATTATAAAATTATGATGTGAATTTCAACTCTTGCGGTTGTAGAATATAAAATATTTTCTACATGATGATTTTAGTTTTTAGTAAAATTATTATATTTTTTCAAATTTATTCTTAATAACCTGTCTTCCAAAAGCGTCAAATTGAAAAGGTAAATTTATCCCCACAACCTCACAGTGATGACGTTTTTAATTATAGTAAAACAAAAGCTGTATGTTTTGGACATGTTGCTTAAAACGTACCATTTTTTACCGGGGAACCGCAGGGAAATAGCAGAAAGAGAAATGAACACATGTAAATTTTTAAAACTCCAATGGTATGCATCATAACGTAAAATGGTTTTAATTTTCAAACGAAGGTACAACAATGGACAAAAGATATTTATCATCACATGGGTTTTGTTTGTTTTTTATACATCAAACCATAGAATGCCACAGCTTCATTTAGATTTTGGTATATTGATAAAAAAATGCCCCTAGTGTTATCTGTCTCTTTTTATAAGCGAGAAATTATATTATACATAGCAGCTAACAGCCGCAATTAGTGAAAATTAACAATTAAAATTTAACAGGTTCTGTTTAGAAATTGTGGGAATGCATAAACTCTATCCTGTAATAATTGTAGGTACGTTAGAGGCACGTGTCAAAACCAGCATCCTATTAATATTGTATCATAGTGATGATCAAAATTGTACAGGATACATGCCCGTGTACTACGTAATGAATATGTATGTTGGACATTATCGACTTAGTTCATTGCAGTGCCATACCAACATAAGTAATTTCACATTGACAATCGTCATTAATAATTATTGCTGACTGGCATGATTGAAAGCTGGATGCAGTAAATTACCAAGCTGTCGCATGGACTGTTTTTCTTCCTAGACGTGTCACTAAAATATCCAACCGAAACTCAATTAATTTCATTGTTAATTAAAACCCGCGATTTTTACGAGGAAAATGAAATGAGTTCTTTGCAAATTTTTAACTATTTTCGTTTTAGTTTAATTGACTAAAATAGTTGTGCAGACGTCTCAAAATCACATCAAAACAGAAGAAGAAAACCGTCAATTCCAGTATTAATAAAGCTTTCACCAATAAATCACAGCTAAATGATTGAGGTGTCATAGGGCTTTGTGAATGTAGCACGGAAAAGTGTATAAAAGTCTTGCAGACAAACGCACAGAAATCAAAGTATAAATGGGAAAAATTGCTTTGCAACTGAAATATAAAATAATTGTCACATAGCACGAAATATATTACAAATATGATATTTAGAAATAAAACGGATATTTAATATTCACTAAAACTAAAGTTATTAAAATAAAATTGAATTAAAATTAAATGAGTAAAAAACTATTAGTATTAAATTAACATTTAAACTGTTCTTGATCATTTCAAAATTATATTTTTGAAAGAAAATCTTATTATTAGACTTGTTTATCCTCAATAAAATCACGTATACTACTAGGTATTTAGAAAAACCATATTTTTGCAATTAAAGTAGAGAACATACGAAGTACCATAATTATTACATATTAAGTAAAGACACTTAATTTGTACATTAGCAAATTTGCAAAATTAAGCTACATATGACAGAATATTAAGACTTTGATGCAACTATATCGTGATGTTTTAATGAAGTCGTTCATGTACTCGTACCTATGAAAATTATCCTCATCAGACATCCACTTGACCCTATCTCTCTCTCCCTTTCTCAAGGTAGGTGACCGTGAGATGTGAGATAGAAACCAAAATAGTGCGTGACGACCTGCCTACTGAAAATATTTCTACTATAGAAAATGTTCTTTGCAGTGAAGATGTACGTATCTTTTTATTATTTTATTTAGAATGAAACCAGTTTATAAAAGATAAGAATTTTGATAACAATTAATATTTTTACTTCGTTTTTAACTTTTCGTATCTATATTATCTTAAATAACTAAAGAAACTTTATTCAAACTAATAGCCGTTACAGTTCATAAGATTTTTAAAAATAAAACTGAAATTTGTTCATAGCCGTTCAAATGGAAAATAGTTTCCCGCTTATAATCTTATTAAATTATTAAAATGGAAAATAATAAAGGCCGGGGTTTTCCTAACCAATTTTCAAAGACTGAAATATGGATCTCAATTGCAGGTTGTGTTTCTTTCTAAATAAATATTTAAGGATCTTCCTACAAAACGAATCTTAAGAAAGTAAAAAATTTTTAAAAATTTAAAATAGTGCGACTTTACAGAATAAAATAATGATGTTTTACTGAAAAATTATAGAAAAGATGCTGAACAAACATTCCAAATTAATACTGAAAATGTCGAGAGACACTAGAGATTTATAGTCTAACAGGCTGACCCATCATATTATACATATTTATGGAAAATCGATAATTTCTTATAGGTACTCTGAGATAAGTATGACAGCAGCATTAATATTCTGACTCTTGGCAGATTACTCTATGGATGCAGAGCACTATAAGAAAGGATGGTCCTTGGTAGCTCGGTACCATACTACGCAGGTGTCTCCTGCCATACGCTTTTCGACTTAAAATTTTAGAAACTGCACAACTTCAAAAGTTTTTATGCTTTTAATCTGAACATCTTTTCTAATGTGACTCTTTTTAAATATTTAAGTATAGCGATTTATCGTATATAAATCGTCAGCCATTCCAAATTACTGTCACCAGTAGTAATCGACATGTGACAAATTTTATTTTTTTATATTCTTACCTTTTAAATTAATAGCTATTTATGTATTAAGAGCGTAATCAGGAGATTATGGCAGGAGGGAATGTTTAAAGCCCGACGAAGGAAAGCTTTTAATTTCCCGAGGGCCATTATCTATAATTATGCCCGTGATATATAAACCGTTTTATTCTATTTTAGTTTCTAAAACGTTAAAAAAATATTTAATATTTCCGGCAAGTTTCTGACAGTTGTGCTGATACGAATTTTAGTATTGTCTAGGTAGTTGGTTATTTACGACCTAAATACATCAAAATTGACAGTTTATTTTTATCTTAACACAATGGCAATATAGTTCGCAGCCGCAATCGTTGTTTAGCAATTTTTTATTATTCGGGCCGTAAAGTCCACTTTACGCCTGTATGTACAGGTCTATAAAGTAGATTATGGCTCTAAAATAGAATAATAGTTATTTATGTAGTAAGGGCATTATCGACAATTATGCCCGTGGTACATACAACGTTTTATTCTATTTTAGTTACTAAAACATTAAAAAAATATTTAATACTTCCGTCAAGTTTGTGACAGTTGTGCCGATACGAATTTTAGTATTGTCTAGAATCTAGATAGTTGGTTATTTACGTCCTAAATACATCAAAATTGACAGTTTATTTTTGTTTTAACACAATGACACTATGGCAATATAGTTCGCAGCCGCAATCGTTCCTTAGCAATTTTTTATTAATTGGTCATCAAGTCCACTTTACGCCCGTATTTGCGGGCCTATAAAGTAGATTATGGGTCTAAAATAGAATAAAATTATAAATTATAATGTGGGTGAAAAATAATGTATGCACCAAGTAAATTGTGTTTTGTCTCTTAGCGTAATTGCAGCACTTCGTTACATCTCAAGCCGTAATTTTCACGCCGCAGACGAAAAACTGCCACTTTATGCATGAATAGCTATTTTCTTATGTTATAGTTGCTCTCATATTTACGAATTTACATGACAAATCGTTTTTTTTTAGGTTTTTTCCATGTATCTAATAAGCAACGTTTCAACCTGTAATAATGTCTTTTAAAACAAAATCTGCTTAAAATATTTCCGTCATCTATCAGTGTTAAAATAAAATCAATATTTATTTCCGCACATTGCTCGAAGTTTAAAGCCTTATAATTCAGTATACAGCTAAATTCCTTAGGTGCCAGAAATTCTCCACAACCTGAGCAATTCATCTTGAAAATTCTCCGAGTCCCCGCGTGTGTTTCCCTAATTTACTCTCCCATATGACAAATGATTTTCAGTCGAGTTGAGGATAGTTGAATAATATGTACACGCCCCAGTCGTTATACTTTCCATTTTCATGAAATTTTCACCTAAAATTCCTAGTAATTAAATCATGTTTTCCCACCATCTGCGCTATCATGCGTTAGATGACGTTATTTCAAGTTTACCAGAAATGTTACACGTTTAATTTTCCCTTTTTCTTTGTTGTTCACGAGGAGATGAGTAAAAATAAATTGTCAATTCTCAATCGTTTAAAAGCAAATCCCAATAAAATTTCATGAGTTGTAAACGGTCGTTTTATGTTCGAACAATAGAATCGTTTAAATTCGGTTGAAAAAAATTCTTTTCAAGTCAACTGGAATCATGATGATGGAAAGTTTTAATGAAATGCACAATATGGGGCCCTTTATTCTATAGTTTATTAGAGATTATGGTGCCCCCTTTCTTTCATATTGTTTGAATGTACCAAATAAAACTGTAATTTGGAGAGAAGACAAATATTTCCTCTGATATGGCAAAATAAAATGAAATTGCCATACCTACATGCGTAAGAGATTTTTTTGTAATTGTGAAATAAATAATAAAATATTTTTTTAATAATAAAACCAATCTTTGTTTTGTTCTTATAATGATCTCAGTTTATATTAGTTATTATTATGCAAATAAATAAATAAATAATTAACTGATCCCTTCTCATAGGAATTCTCTTGTAGAAGAATTATTTTCAGCAGACATGTGCGTCACACTGTTTCTGTCTTTCCACCTCTCTCGCTCTCAAGAGTCTAACGAACTAGAGACCGACATCTTGTGACGCAAGTGCCTGTTGAAAGTAACGCTATTAGTGCATGAAAAAATTTAAACGGTTTAACGTTAGCTGGTCCACTTTATCCATATGCAACGTTTCCATTAAAAACTGAATATAAGAAGTCTAAATTGGCTAGAAGAATTTTTAATCAAAATCTCTGTAATTTAACTTCTTTTTCTGTGTGGTAATTCATTTGGCTTGGGTTTGGTCTTAAAACTTAAAGAATCAAGATAACCATCATGGTCGGCTGACACCATGATGGATTAACTAGTAGCATAGAAACAGACGTTATCAAAGGGCCTGAAAGTTTCAGGCTGGCGTGACAACATGCAGCATTTCATAAAGTAAAATATTGTGTTCTACACAGTGGACATTATAAATCTTACACTAATCTAAATTAACATTAATATAAATACCGTTAGGTTTAATAGAAAATTGTTTTGATAACGCAGTTACTTTCACAAATGTGTACATGAAATTATTTTTGTGTTGAGCAATTAGAGTGGTGGAATAATATAATTGAATACAATTATATTAAACTTCAGTAGGAGCTACCAGCTAACATTAACAGCTTTATTCATAAATATCTATGATGCTTTCATTTGAAATTACATTATTATCTACTCCGAATCCGCAATTGGGTTAAATTTCAATTTTACAGGAATATTTGGGTGAATAAATTAACACAGAAAATTGAATATACGTCGGGTATACACCTCAATAATATTATTTTTGTCATGTGTCTCTTTATTTCCTATAATTTATGACTGTCAGTAAAATTGTTTGTGTTATTGGGAAATAATAATATTTGATTGGTATTTGTAATTTGCAGAAATTTGGGGTATATAATTAATGTATTATTGAAATTAGGAATGTGGATTGCGGCAACATAGGAATTAAAGATATTTTGATGATGAATTTTTTGTAGAACAGTAGGCACTACTGCCCTCGATTGGTTCCCTTTTTAAGACTCGTTGGGTATTCGTCCCTCTAATCATTGGAAATTGTCTCTATCGTTGTTGTATCGCTCTTTAACCGCACCTTCACAACTACTCCTACATCTTTTTATGGAAACTCCGTGACGTGCTCTTATAGGGTATTATATTTTGAAGATCCTTTTTGAAGTAGATTTCGTCGCTCTATTTAAGGAGTCCAGTAACAATGCAAGTTAATGTTTTGCATATACAGGCTGTGTATTTACTTACAGATATGGATCTCTACAGTGTGTCCCAAATTGGTGACTCCACTATGGGTAACTTTTTTATTATCGGAGATACAAAGACGGCTAAATTAGGAAAGTTTTTAGGAATTTCATGGCCATTTCAGATTAGTCAACAGATTTTGAATGTCTCTTTTACTTTTTGAGATATTCGGGAAAAACCAAAATGTTGCATTTTCTTTAATGCTCAATATTTTCTTTATTATCGATTTTGTGCTGTTGAGACTTTGACATTATATATGCATTTTTTTAAGATACTTCTAATGGTGTTGTCAGATTTTTCCCAACTCCTTTGTTTTTTGAAATACGATTACCAACTTTTGTTTTTCTTATGGACATTAATTGTTTTTTTGGAACTGTCAAATATCATTTTATATTACCTTTCCAACGATGTATCACAACATGAATAAAAATTTAAATTTTCACAAGAAAAATCAGAAAATTGTATTTTTCAATAAAAAAAACAAAAGACATCCCAGCCATAAATAAAAATCAATCCCTCTTTCGCTGCTTGATAAGTGTATGAGATATCTCTTTTGCTGCAATGCAAAAAATGTCACGTTAAATGACAGCTAACCATAAAACTCGAAAAGCCAAAGGTACACAAAATGTGGAATCTGGACGCCAAAAAAATACAATAAGGTGGTCGTGGAAACAATTAGTGAGTACAGTTGTCAAAAAGTAATTACATGTTCAGAAGTAGAATTGCTAAAAAGAAATTGAGAATGGCACGCAATTTTTCAAACGAAGAAAAATTTGACATGCTCGTGACTTATTTCAGAAAACTTGCGACGAATTTGATCAATTTTGACGGATTTGAACAAAAAAGGGAGAATTGTTATGATATGAAGAAAATGTTAACAACATTCTTGAGCCAGTAACCGATGCACCGAGTGATGGATACATTGAACGCCATCAATAGAAACAAAAACAAAGACTGACAAATTCCGTTTTACAGTGCTGTGGAAAGTGCTTAGAAAAAATGGGGCTCATATCGAGAAATAATTTACTTAATTTTTATGATAATTTATATTTATGTTTTTATTCCTGGAGCTGAGCTTTCTTTTGTTTTTTATTAAAAATACTTCTTTTTTTGTGAAAATTGGTATTTTTCGTCATGTTGTGATACATCGTTGGAAAGGTAATAAAAAATGCTACTGGATAGTGCAAAAAAAACAATTGACGTCCATAAGAAAAACAAAAGTTGGTAATCGTATTTCAAAAAACAAAAGAGTTGGGAAAAATCTGACAACACCATTAGTATCTTAAAAAAGTGCATGTATAATGTCAAAGTCTCAACAGAACAAAATCGATAATAACGAAAATATTGAGCATTAAAGAAAATGCAACATTTTGGTTTTTCCCGAATATCTCCAAAACTAAAAGAGACATTCAAAATCTATTGACTAATCTGAAATGGCCATGAAATTCTTAAAAACTTTCCTAATTTAACCGTTTTTGTATCTCCAATAATAAAGAAGTTACCCATAGTGGAGTCACCAATTTGGGACACACTGTATACTATAACCTGGAGTGGACTTTAATCCTAACTAGATTAATGATTTCAAGTCTCAACTGAAGTAGAAAAAGCTGCAAATATTTTTTTTGATTTTAGGTATAGGCGACTGTTAATTCTTGTTTGTTGTTTTCCAAATCTGTTTTCGGAGGGTGTCCTTCAAAAGAAATCAGGGGTCTCACTTCTTCATAGGTCTATGTTTGTCTGGAAAATTCAGATTTGGATTCATTTATTCACCACTTTGATGACGTTATACTTTACTTTATTAACGGCACAGTAAATTCAAAATTCTGCTTTTCTGTAAAATATAGACACCAAATTCCAAAAATGTTTTGACATGTTTTATAAATATTTTTGCATTAATAGATAAGAACTTTAATGGCACATACCAGTTTTATTATTTATTTATTGTTAGTTTTTGTTTATTATTGTAATTTTAAGTGATTGATTCCTTTTTGATAGATAATATATATATATATATATATACCCAAGCAACACAGACCGACCAATACCTGACTAAAGAGAGTCATTTTTTATCCAGATTTAGTCTAAATCAGTCATGATAGTCTATTTTATTACAAAATGTAGTCGCAGTACGACTTCTATTGGTTAGTCTACTCTACGACGTCGGGAAGTCGTCCTTAAGACTTTGTAAAATGGTTCATCGTCGTAGTCGTAGAGTGGTCTTACACAGACGTCGTCAGGACGTCATTAGAAGACTCATTCTTCTCTCTTTAAATTAAGTCATCCAGCGACGTCTTTAAGTCGTCTTGCGACCTCTTTTATAATCTCATGGCGACGTCTTCATGCCGTCGCCAACCGACCTTTCTTTCTTAAGCATATCAGTCATATTTAGTACTGGTCTACGACTTTGAAGACCTTGACAACCACATTTCATAACCTAATACGACTTCTATTTAGTTAAAGGCGACTCGGCGACATTTTTTTTTTATTCAGTTCATCGTGCTTTTGTGTATGCTGCTAAAGTATTTGCAGTAAGTATATACAGTAGTTAAGTAACTAATTTCATTTAAACAATTGTTTTAGATATTTGCTAGAGTTTACAATTTAATTTTATACAACAAAATAATGAGTACTCAACCAAAAATAAAAATTGTGAGGAAGATGAATAATATAGCGAAATATAAATACTGTACTACATATTATAGAAAAATTAAGCAGTATGTTGAAAAGAGTCCCTTCCAGGCATTTTCTTCAGCATCTGTAATCAATAAGATACCACCGACCGTTATTGCATCAACCTCTACTTCTAAAATAACGTCATGTCCCCAAAGCGTCTCAGTTGAGCCAATTCCTGAAACCTTTATTCTAATAAATTATTGTAATCTGAAAGTTTTTTTTTGGGGCCTTCTTCCTGAAAAATTCTCTTCCTCTGTCTCCGTTGTATGTTCACAAAAATAGTCGCGTCTTTATACAACATTAAGCCTGTTTCCTTGACTACGCACGTATATTTCTTCCATACGGATTTTTCCGGTTTACTGGTAGCATTGGATTGGTGTTTTCTCACTAATGCCTTGTTTGGGGGCCAATATAATACCCCATCTTCTTCCCACTGGTGTGGGACGGGTT